>JAUPMV010000020.1:12273495-14773495 GCA_030848855.1 Branchinecta sandiegonensis
ATCGGGTCTAAAAAATCTTCTTCCTAGATGGAGTGCGGAGAAATGGCCAAGAAACGGCCAATGGCCATATAGTTCGCCCGGAATCCGGCTGAAACCGGAAAGTTTGTTATAAGAATTGAAGTTTTATTTGAAGTTGATTATATGTTCGATATAGGGTTAAGGAGAGACGCTGAATTCGTTTTCGGGCTTTATTTTTTTTTGCCGGACTTGTAGTTCCGGGATTCGTCCGAAACCGGAAATTTGGCAGAAGTAAGGCAGGACGTTTCGATCCATTTCGTCGAAATAGATATGACTTATAGGTGTAAACACACATGCTGAATCCATATCTGAACATGGTTTTCTCAGATGATTAGCCATTTGGCCTCAACCTGTTTTAATAGTAAAAATGTCTGGCGATGACTGGATCTGGCGAAGACGAGACCGAATTGTCTGGGTGAGATATTAAATTTTTGGGATCCCATCGAAGCATGGTGCACATTTGTGCAAAAAGGGTATTATTTCTTTCTGGGTGGAAGATCTCTATTTCCACCGTTTCCGGCCAGAAAATTAAGAAGATCGCACGTTTTTCGGACTGAAGTTATGATCGTCCAGGATATCCGCGACCGCCCAACCCTGATCCTGTGTCCAAACCGTTAGAAATAGCTTTAGATTTTCGACCGAGCAAACTTACCGACTTATGGTTTGAACATTTTTCAAGGGGTTTGGAAGGAAAAGGAAACAGCCACAGATTGCACGCCAAATACTATATGTGACTCAGACTATAGTCACTCAGACGAATCATCAAAACTGACTCAAATATTACGTAAACCGATCAACAGCATTTGTTGTAGTAACGTTTCTGGATCTTCGCTATGCACACGGCGATTTTCTGTCGGCACGAAGGATTAGTCATCAAGAGTATTGAGTTCCGTTTGGACGGGCTCTTAGGCCAAACTCCTCTGTACCTAAATAAACTTGATGCGCGGTATGTGTCCTAAAGCCATCAGAAAGCCACCTAATTTAGGATTCTAGTATCGTTTGATGTGACTTTGTCTTCATACGTCTCATTTACGAAAACTTTGGGATCGCAAAAACCGTTGCAGGGTTGCTGCCGTTGCTGGTGCATTGCAAGTCTAACCACGGTAGAAGAGTTGAACCTGTCTGAACATTCGTTTTAGATCATAGTATAAATATGTCCAGTATTTCTTAAAGATTTGTGCGCCACTCGAAAAGGATAGTTTTTGTAACGTCACATGTCTTAGATGTCCAGTCACAGATCCAGATTGGATTGGGCTACTGTGGGGGCAGTTAAAGTGGTTGTGTGTGTGGGGGGGGGGGGGGGGTCTTGGCAATCTCGTGGCATACTTAGAGTGGAGTTGGAGGGGGTTTGGGAAGAGCCATATTCGACTTTGTCAACGCGAACCTTAGCACATATACATGCTATCTTTCTTTGCAAGTGCCGTATGAGCTTACACCTCTTGTTTTTAGGTTTGTGTGCCTTGCAACAGCTTCCCCGGCTAAATTTCGGGAGTGTGTATCGTCCCTAAACTTACCACTTCCGGGCCATCCAGTTTTCAAGAAGATGATGCAGTCGACACGAAAATTTTCCAAATTCGAAATTGGTGACAATTGGAAAACGCAGCTTATTTCGCTTTGTGACGATATCGTTTTCGATCTAAGTTCGTAAATTCTCGATTTCTTGTTCAGAATGAATTTGAGAGTATAGACTTTTTTCCGAAGAATGTGATCGCGCAAAAAGTCCGAGGGCCGTGGCAACAAAAAGTACAAAATAAGCTCTTATAATCATTTGTAGTGACCATTAATCAAAGACCAATTTTGGGCCCCTATCTCAGGTTCATTACTCATACCCAACATTGTATTACTCTTTCATAGGTAAATGTATGTCACTGTAAAAAAAATCTTGCAGTATTTGCTACTGGGATTAATCTTTTCTTTATTGAGATAAGATTATCCCTAATTCGAATTAATTTTATCCCAGTAGAGATAAGATTAATCCCAGTAGCAAATACTGCATCCTTACTCAGAGAAACTTTTTACAGTGTAGATATCCCCCAACGAGATAGCACTCAGCTAAAATGGTCAGAAATTGGGAAAGCACTTTCGAATTATAATAATAATAATAATATTGTATTTAAAGCCTTAGGGCCATATACATACAACAAAACAAAAAACTTCATAATTACTTCTTATATCCCACTACATAAACTAAACTGCACTCGCCCGGTCAACTTTTACTTTAATACTTTGCAACACAAATCTACATAATGCACTAATTGCTCCTGGAGATGTGCTCTTCAGTATATCAGGAAACAGTATCTCCCTTACCCCCCAGCAAGATTCCCTTAAAGGACCCCTCTTGCTTATTCTGCCTTTCATAATATATCTAGCTTCCTTGTAGAAGTATAAGCTTCTATAATTCCCACCTTTCTCCATTGCTTCGTTTCGTGCCTATGAATTTTTAGCGCTTTTTCGGCTGTGCCGAGTTCTGCCCGTCAGACAAGAGCCTCGTTTTTGTTGTATGCTGCAGGTCCACTTCTCGGCCGATTCCGGACTGATTCTGTCTACAACCGTTTTTGCACTGCAGCGCTTCCGAGGAAGACGGCAGCGCTTCTCGAGAATCACGGACTTGCTCACCGACCAAGTCCGTGCTTCCCTGCAAGATGCTGCAGCGCTGTCGCTTCAACCAAGAAGAAAGTGAATCCAAAACGCATCTTGTGCAAAAGCAAAGAAGTGCTGCAGCAGCGCTCTTGCAACAAAAACGAGGCTAAGGTAAAGTTTGCCAGAATCTTAAGTGTCCCGCTAACATCTCTTTCACAAATAAGGATATGATAATCTTCTCTTTTTTACTTCTTTTATTTGCTTAGTTTTACAACTTTTTAACCACGGCGCGTTCAGTTTTCAAACGTTTTGCGCTCAGCCGCCGCATCGGAGAGCAGGAAGGCTGGATAGACCCGACAAGCTCTAACAAGAAAATCGCCAATTTCAGGTGGGAAGTAATGGTGGGTTTACACGCTGCGTAAAATCCGAGCGTATTTTGAAATCCGAGCGTATTTTACGCACGTTTTGAGCTTGAAAACATTTCTAGCAATACGGACGTATTGGAGAAATCGGTCCATTTTGTTTCTAAATACGTCCATATTGCTAGAAATCTTTTCAAGCTCAAAACGTGCGTAAAATACGCTCGGATTTTACGCAGTGTGTAAATGGACCATAATGGTGTTTTCGAAAATCGTTTTTTCTGGTCTGTTTCGTAGGGAAAAGATCATTTCTAGTAAGAGTTGTGCTTTAAAAACGAGAGTTCGCGGCACAGTGGAACCAAATGGGCTAGGTATTATCGTCTTCACCGCAGAGTGAGCAGGGGCTGTTCGTGCTGGGGGAATCATACACAAACAAACAATCAAATAAACATGCAACGAAAATTGTTTTTAGCCTATATCTCGGAAATGCCCCAACGGCGGAATTGCGCCCTACCATATTCGTTTTAGCGAGATTGATTACCCGAGGAGAATTTTTTAGCATTTTTATACCTTCCGTCATGGGTACTAAGAGAAATAAGCGAGATACAGAATCTTGCGCCCTGACTACTACCAGGCGTTCTCAAGGTTTTTCCGCCAATGTGAACTATGCGAACAAACCAGCGCAGGTTTCTGCATTTGACCAGTCCAAGTCGGGAAGTTTATAGAATGCCAGTTCTGTGTATGGAAATATGGGTGTGGGAAGCAGCAACCCCCTCGCCAGGTCTCAAGCAGATTTCGGGGAAATTCGCAGTCCCTCCGAAGCATCTTGCAAAAATGGACAGACGAATCTGGCACGAATTGGAACCGTGATTTTCTTTTGAGACTCCGACAACACTGAATAGTATGTTTCACTTTCTTACTGTAACCTCTTCCGTTCTCCCCGTTTTTTGTCTCATGTTCTAGCAATTGAAACTTAATCGGAAGGTTTGAACTTTTTCGGAGAATGGAACGGAGGCTAATCAGGCAGCAGTAACCGGCCAACCAGAATCTCGCCATGGAGAGCGCCCTCTATTGTACAGAAAGGAGATTCCAAGAGCAATAGTTTCTTCATCATCATTACAAAACTGTAAGCAAAGCATGCAGTCTTTGGGTGACTCACTTGGACAGATATTTTCAACTAGGCCAAACTAGGGTGCTGTACTACAGTTGAGCCGTTCAGTGCCTGAGGCTGGTGAGATGGTTTAAAATTGCTTTCTTAAACTTGATAGATAACAGTTTGAACGGGGTCTGGTTCAGTCAATAGTTGCATTTTTCGCCTTTTCTCCTTAGGTCGGTTAACCGACCTATTTACCACTATTGATCGTTTTTTCGGTTCGCCGGTCGGTTGGATGGAGCTCTAGAAAACAGCTTATAAGAAAAAGTTGTGTCTTCCCGACGGGAAGCACTGTGCCAAGAGCGTAGGTTGGTTGGATGGAGCTCCCGTCTCAGTCCACAGGTCGGTTAACCGACTGGCAAACGGAGGCAAAAAAATGGCTTATAAAAACTTAGGTCGGTTAACTGAAGGAATAAAAAGACTTATAGTGGGAAATCTTGTCGGTCGGTTAACTGGATGATGGCGAAGAATGCAGCTAATGCGCCATCTATCTATGCGTATCCATGCACTTTTTGATAACCATTCACAAAGGGGGTGGCATGCCCCCAGGGGTGAGTAGCAGGGGCATCGCAACTAGGAGGGAGGGTGGATGCCTCAGGGATGCCCCCTCTGAATGTTGTCGGACAGTCTGTAAAAAAATAGCCGAATCGGTGAGAAGCGCTGCGATTTTTCAAAAGAACAGTCAGTTTCTCGTCAAAATAGGCTGGTCAGTTTCTCATAAAAGTAGTCATTTTTCTAAAAATGGTAGATTTTCTTTAAAATCAGGTGATTTCTCATCAACACAGTAGTTTATTCTCAATAGTAGCCTATTTATTTTTATCTGGAAAAACAGTTGGTAAAAATGACCAGCTATTCCACAAATACCTTGTCGCCCTCCTCTGGTGAGTAGGGTACTCATATGTATGTGTACCCCTTATTCTCCAACTTCTGAAACTTCCCACCTTCTGAAAACATGGCGGGTTGTCATGCAAAACTGTTGCAAAACTGCAACCTATCTATGGCAGTTGCATAGACTTTGCAACTTAGACTTCATGCCTGCTCGCTTTGGTTTTGAAGATGTATGTTGGCAAGAGACAAAACCAATTCGAAGAAGTTTGTTGTCTTGCAGTGGCTCCCCTTTTGGAGGCTCCAGTCAGGCTTCAGCTGTTCAGTTAGTTATAGATGTTAGTCTCTTGGTAAAATTTACTTGCATTTAGCTACCAGTTTCATGTCAAGCTGTGTAGGCTTAATGCAAAATTTTGGCAGAAGTTAATGGTTTATTTTGTTTTTCAGTGTGTTTTCACTGATTTTTTGAGGGGTTGGTAACTTGTGGGCTACTACTGGCTGACCACAGGTGTCCAGTCAAGACTTCATATACTTGTTTGTCTTAAATATTCTTTGAGCCCAAGCTGACTTTGAAAAATTTATTCAAAAATGTTTACAACGGATACGTCAGCTACGATTCTTCATCAGCGATATTTCTGCCTTTCTTGGCAAGGGTCCTCATCAGGCTGTCAATCCTCTGGGTCTACGTTGGGGAAGGAAACAAACCTGCAATAAATAACTGAAGCTTCTATCGACTATAAATATCTTATTAAAGTAAATTACCTTCTATTGCGCTGTTTGCCCTGCACCCTCCTAGCTCGAGGGCACTAAATACTGCAAAATATTTACCTGTTCATAAATTTTATTCATACTAAAGCAAAATGTTTTCTTTTTGTCTGATTTTATTGTTGAAGGATACATCTTACTTATGATAACAACTCATTCTATTTCACTAGTCTTTCGATTCATTGTCGTTCCCAAGATTCTGCACTTCACAAGTGTATCATATTCTCATCTCCTGTAATCACACTGATTATCAAGCTTGCCATGCCTGTTCTCTTTATGTGACTTATCAGGTTCCTGATCATTGTTTTGGAGAAGCTTAATCCAAAGAATTAAGGATGTTAACTAGATAACAATAAACAAACGCCATAAAGTATACTAAATTCGTTATAGTGATTTTTTGAAGATTATGAAATTGAGATAAATAATATTCAGCTTCCGGGACCAAAAATTGTCAAACTGGCAGATGATTTCTTCTTCCGACATATCCAAACCTCCACATGGTGACATACTTAGTTTCCTTAATCCTCTTACATGCCACTCGATCTTCTCAAACGTTTTAGTAACAACTTTGGCTTCCGCTGGGAAATCAGTGAATAGTTAACTAGCAAAAGCGACCTTGCTTTCAAGAGTGATTTGTGTTCAAGTAATTTGTGGATAACGTTGTCTACCGTGAAGATTTTGAAGAAAACAAAGGTAACAGTGTGTTCGTGAAAATCCGACCCATCGAAAAAGATGGTTCTCCCACCTTCTCGGCCCACATGAATCAAAGACTTTAAAGAAACCAGCCAGCATTAACTAGTGCTAACAATGAGGTAGGTTGGAGAGAGGACAGGGGAGCGTTGAGGATTTTGAAATCCCCCAACCCAGTCGCACAGACACGTGAGGGGGATAGTGATATGTAGAATGGGTCCCACAACGTTGAGGCTAAAACCCTCTGACGACGAAACCGAAAGTCTCGGTATCATCAACTCTGACGCAATTTAAGTTCAGTTTCACTTTTAATTTTATCGTCCATTTGTCAAAACAACATACAGAATGCTCCCATGAAGAGCACAACTGTGTTCTGTGCGGGAGTGCACAACTTTCACTCACTTATGACCAACGATAACACACATTTTTCGTCTTAACCTTTCCTTTCTTTTTCTTTACCCCACCCACAGGGGCGTCCCGAGAGGGGAGCGCGGGCCATACCTATGTTTTGGGCTTTCGGTCAAATTTTCACCGAAGGCGAAAATTCCGCCCGTTTTATAAAATCTTTTGTCCCTGTATTTCTAAAGTTAGTGATTTAACCTGTTTATTGGTTCCATCACTATCGAATTACGTAATTCATCCACTTTTTGTTCAGCCCGCATCAGTTTCACCGCATTCGGTTTTTCCCTTCGTAAATTCGGTGATTTAACGTGTATTGGTCTCATTCGATACCGAATTCGGTAATTCAAGGGACTTTTATCAAGTCCGTATCTATTCTATCGCATTTGGTCAGTTCGTTTCTCCGTTCCGAATTCTCGCATCTGAATTCTCGATTCTCGTACAAATTACCGTTTTTGCTCCTCTGACTTCTCCACTCTCGCTTTTGACAAAAACACTAATTTTGCAGCTCGTCCGCAACCCGGTATACTTGTATATGCATATTGAACACCCGAACTCTGTTGACCAATCAGGGAGGAGAACGGAGAGAGGAGAATCGACAATTCACCATCGGAGCAAATTCTCGATTCTGCAGAATCGCGAAGCTTTCCCCGTTCTCGATTCTGACAAAAACGCAAGAAAAGGAGAATTCACTCCATCTGAATAGTCTAAAAACGCGAAATAGGAGAATTCGGAGGAGAATCGCGAGGAGAATTCGGATCAAAAACGCAACTAATCAGATTCATTTGGTTCTGATTCGTGACCGAATTCGGTAATTCACCACATTCGGTTGTTTTAGCTGGCTCTAACAGGAATTTTATTCCATCATGAAATTCGGTTGTTTTACCGCTCCTGATCTGTTCCTTATTTTTTTTGGTTAGATTTTCGGTAGTACGAATTCATTATTTGGTTCAACCCAATTACTGAGCTCAGTAATCTAATTGGCATTTATTTAGCTCTTGTTCTTTACCATTTAACAGTAGCTTCACCTGGTGGCTATTCATTGCATAACTTTTACTTCTAATGATTGTAGTACTTCAACCTAAGCAGGTTTCTTGACGTCAAAACTAGCCTACTTTTGTTTGCTGTAAATTCTGAATAAATGTACTTGGTATCAACTTTACCCTGGATGGCCCCTTTTTTCGCCAGACATGGTTTAATAGATAGCCTTGCGGATGGCAAAAAGGCACTTTTATCATCAGTGTGCATTATCATCATTTAGAAGAAGGGTGCGTCATTTGGTTGGCGTTTTAGGCTTGTAATTTTAAGGGGTTTGAACCACATTAAAACCTAGAATTTGCATGGAAAGTAGTTAAATGTTGCCAGAAAAACGGCGGAATAGAAAAATTTCCTTTAATTTGTCCTATAATTCAAAGCAAGAGAAAAGGCTTTCGCCTCTAAGTTACTCTAAGAAACTTTGAATAGTCGAACTGACCAGAGTTAAAAATCCCATCAACAATGCACTTGAAACTATTGATCGATTCGGCAATACCTGCATCTTCGGAATGGCTGTTACAAAGATCAACAATTCTGTTATCAAACCCCACTTAAAAACGTCCTTGTGGAATCTTGTTTTTGCAAGCTTGTACGCGTGGCCCCGACGATCACGGTTAATGCTGAATCTTACTAAATCAGTCACTTCAAAATTGTAATAATTTCCATTGATTAATTTGAATGTTTCAATCAGGTCTCCTCTAAAAAATCTGTATGCAATGGAGGGAGGCACAACTTGGCTAATCTCACTTGGTAGGGAAGATCGCGCAGATCTGGTGATCTGGTATGAACTTCGCAGCTCTCTTTTCAGTTTTTTCATAAGCCTCAGTGTCAAAAGTGTAATATGGCCTCACTGTGGTGTGGCCATATTCAGCGATCGGGCTAACCATCGACTTGAACAGCACCGAGAACAAACCATCCTGCTTAAATGTACATTTTCTTCGAATTACACCAAGGATTCTATTACACTTTTTCATGGTAAGGTTGTAATGTTGAGAGAAACGCAGATCCCCTTCGATCAGGACCCGTAGATCCCGTTGGGTCATACATTCGGGTATCGTAAGGCTGTTGAAAGTATATAAAGTTTTAAAGTGAGAGGGTCCCAGGCCAAGATGGTGACTTTTTTCGACGTTGATTTCTATCAGCCACACTTGCATCCAGAGTTCAGTTTCATGAAGATCATTTTCGAATATCTGTGAATCTTGGGAACTCCTGATGACCCTGTAGATCTTGGTGTCATTCGCAGACAACGCGATATCGGAATCAATGCCGGACACTAAGTCATTAATGTAGATATTGAGAAGTAATGGTCCAATACACTACTGTGGGGCACTTCACTTGTTACAGAGACGGAAGAATTACTCAGCTGCCGTTTACTTTGACTCTCTGTTTCCGTTCGGAGAGGAAGCCGGAAATCCATCTATTCAAGCTCCCAGGTATGCCTAGCTTTCTTGTGCCGAGTTTCTTGTGAGGAACTTTGTCGAAGGCTTTTCGAAGGTCAAGGTACAGGACATATACTTGGAGGCCAGAGTCGATATACTTCTTCCACTGTTTGGTTGTGAGTAATAACTGGGATTCAGTGGATCTTCCTTTGATAAATCCAAACTGCTTCTTTGTTGTAAGCTTCCTATCGAGTAGATGAAAGAGAAAATTTTGGATGTTACGCAAGTAAGGCTAATTGACCGATTGTTGTTTGGATCTTCTTTCGAAGCACCACCTTTAAACACTGGGGTAACGACAGCTTGCTTCCAAAGTTTAGGCAGTTGGCCAGATGAAAAGCGTTTCCTAAAGTTCACACTCAAAGGTTTAGGGATAAGCTCAGCCGTCTCTTCCGAAATTCGTGGGTGTAAACCATCTGGGCCCTCAGACTTGTTTGGGTCGAGTTCCTTTAGCTTTTTGCAAACTAGCGCAGAGTCAACTATGAGGTCTGGAAAGTCTTGCTGAGAGGTATCACTGTCAGTAGAGTAGACGGGTCTTAGTCAGTATATACAGTAGAAAAACGGTGGTTCAAAATGTCCGCAGCAGCAACTGGACCCTGGACAGTCTTTCCGGTTGCAAGGTCCTTCATCTTGCTTGCATTTGCTATGTATAGCCAGTAGTTACGTTCTCGTTATGCGACAGCGGCGTTTTTTGTCGGCACGTTTTCAAATCCTGTTGGCAAAACTGAACGTCCCCCCAAGGTAAAAAAGCTAGTGACGGCGTACCCTTGAAAAAAAAAAAGAGGAAGAGCGTGAAAACTACCAAAATTTTCTCTTTAGACCTGATTTTGTACATACTAAATACTAAACTAAACTAAAATATTTGGTCAAAATTCTGTACCGATTTGGTCAATTTTACCAGGTTCGCCCCCCCCCCCACCCCCCACCCCCAATGAGGAAAGGCTCGGGACGCTCCTGCCACCCAACCCTGAGTCACTAATAATAATTAGCATATATACACCCTAAATAAAATACCAATCAAATATTCAGAATTTACCTAATTAAAAAAAAAATCAACCTACTACTAAGTAAGAACTGGTTCTCCGACTCCGTGATTGTGTCCGGGAGATGGTTCCAGCCAGACCTTCACACCAAATTCCTCACACGAAACCATCCTCTTGCCACCTCTCCCATATTACTAACCAACACACTCATTTCTCGTCTTGTAGCCTACTTATGATAATATGCATGATCAAGATATAGATTTCTAAAATATTTTGGGCACAATCCGTTCATACTCTTTTATACCAATACTCCAGTCTGGTGTATTCCCATCCCCCAAAGCCATTTATATTGGTCTGGTCTGATTTGCTCGGTTTCAGTTGAACTAGTTTGTAGATCTTCGGTGATCAACATATAGATTTCTAAAATAGTTTGGGCACAACCCGTTCATACTCTTTTATACCAATACTCCAGTCTGTGTATTCCCATCCCCCAATGCAAGCCATTTATATTGGTCTGGTCTGGTCTGAATTGCTCGGTTTCAGTTTGAACTAGTTTGTAGATCTTCGGTCGAATCGCACATGACCATTGCGTTGTAACTTGCTGTTAACGGATGGTGGTTGTTCTATACTGCTTGAAACTCAATCCGAATCAGTTTATTTTCAAAAATTCCCTCACGGACGAAGCCGAACATTGAATTTTTCGTCATGTACATCCTCATCACATGACTCAACAATTAACAAGAGCTGTAAGCTCATATGGCACTTGCATGGGTTAAGATGATTTGATTGATCAAAAGTAAGTTTCGACTTAGCGGTTGAGATGCGAACTCTAAGGGAGCTGGAACTTCATTTGTAAGCAAAACCCTTGAGGCAAAAATGCTAATGGGCTGATGGGCATCATGAAAATGCATATATTGCTTAAAAGTATTTTTTTTACTTTGCGGTCAAGATTGGTACTTTAAGGAATAATCGGATTTGCGAAGTAGCAATTTCTAAGCAAATTTTGTTGAGTCTCCAATATTCCAGCGAAGTTTCATCGTCCTAGCACATCTGGAAGTACCTTAACGCGCGATCACCGGAATCCCAGACCCCCCCTCCTCCAACTCCACCCACAATACAGGGAAAATCCGGTTCTGTAAATGATTAATCCAGAGCATCTGTTTGTCATTCCCACGAAGTTCGATCCAGATCACACCAGTCTAATCGGGTCAAGTATTTTCCGCCCTCCCCCAATAATTGCCGGATTCGGTCCAGAAATGAAAAAGATCACCAGAGAAAAATGTCCTGTGTTAAATCATTAAATTTCACTCGAATCCGATCACCCGTTCCAAAGTTACGCATGACTCAATATTCCGATTCAGTCAATGACTTACGTAGAGCATCTGTTTGTTCTTCCCACAAAGTTCCATCCCGATCCCTCCATTCTAAACGGGTCACGTATTCCCCCCCCCCCCCAATAGTTGCCGGATTCGGTCCGGATATGAAAAAAATCATCGGAGAAATGTCCTCATTTCAATTCTTAAATTTCACTCGAATGCGATCACCCATTCCAAACTTACGCATGACTGAAAATTTCGGATTCCCCTCCCTCCACTCCCCCCACCATTATCAGATCGATAAAATTTGTATTTTGAAGTCAGTTTGATCGGGTCCCTGATATGCCTGCCAAGTTTCATCGTGAAAATCCCCAAAACCACCATCACCGGAATTCCAGGACCCCCCCCCCCCCCATAAATGTCCGGATCCAGTGCAACGGTCTAAAGGACTTATCTAGAGCAGATGCTTGTTCTTCCCAGGAAGTTTCACTCCGATCCCTCCATTCTAACCGTTTCTTGAAATTCCCCCCCCCCCCCCAACTCCCCCCTGGCTACCGAATCCGGTCAAGACTTTAAACGGGTTACACACTTCTCATTTTCGCGGATTCCCCTGCCCTCCACTCCCCCCCAAAATGGTCGGATCAGAAAACTGATTATTTCTAAGTTTGTTTGGTCGGGTCTCTGATATGCCTGCCAAGTTTCATGGTCCTAGCACAACTGGAAGTACCCCAACTCGAAAAAGTGTGACAAAATGCCCTAAATTTTCAAGTTTGATTATTTCCAGGTTAGTTTGGTCGGGTCCCTGATATTCCTGCCAAGTTTCATTGTCCTAGCTCATCTGGAAGTACCCTAACTCGAAAAAGTGTGACAAAATGCCCTAAATTTTCAAGTTTCCAGCGCCTCCACTCCCCCGCATATGGTCGGATCGGGAAACTTATTATTTCCAGGCTACTTTGGTCAGGTCCCTGATATTCCTGCCAAGTTTCATTGTCCTAGCTCATCTGGAAGTACCCTAACTCGAAAAAGTGTGACAAAATGCCCTAAATTTTCAAGTTTCCAGCGCCCCCACTCCCCCGCATATGGTCGGATCGGGAAACTGATTATTTCCAGGTTAGTTTGGTCGGGTCCCTGATATGCCTGCCAAGTTTCATTGTCCTAGCACATCTGGAAGTACCCTAATTTGAAAAAGTGTGACAAAAAACTCGGACCGATCGACAGACCGACAGACGGAATTGTGATCGGTATATGGCACTTGAGCCAGAGGCTGCAAGTGCCATAAAAACAACTATAACTAGTGTTATTCATTTGGTCAATGTAAATGTGTTTCTCAATAGAATGACCAGGTCATTTTAGGGACCTAATTGATAAACTTAAATAAATCTGGTTTTGCTGAGGAGTTATGACAAGGCATGCCCACTTACGGGCGTACGTGATGAAGTAGGGATAGTTAGAATACAAGCTGATAGCTTTATTACTTGTTACCAGTTGGCGTTGGCGGCGGTAAATGCGAAGTTTCGCAGCCTGGAGAATTTAACTCGCCGCTGAAACTTGGAGCCAGGGGCGTCACGACTGGGGGGGGGGGGAGGGGGGGACGCTCCCCCCCAATGTTGTCGGCCAGTCGGTAAAAAATAACAGAGTCGGCGCGAAGCGCCGCGATTTTTCGTCAAAACATTTGATTTTTTTCATGAATACAGTAGTTTTTTCTGAAAATTAGTCGATTCTTCGTAAAACAGTCGAATTTTCTGAAAATCATTCGATTTTTGTAGAAAACAGTCGTTTTTTCTGCAAAAACAGTCGGTACAAATTACCAGCCAGTCGGTAAATGCCTTGTCCCCCCCCCCAAACATTTTGGCTAGTAAAGCCTCTGCTTGGAGCGGATCGTTAATATTTGACATGGGAAAGTAACAAACAAGTCAAAGGCATGTTCAACTTACCGATTGTGGAGCAATTATGACGCAATTAGGTAAAAGGCGTCGAAAGTATTATTTATTCAATGAGAGTGGAACTGACTGTGGTGTAGGATAAGCTCGAGTCGTAGGTAATAATTTAACTTATTACATTAGCGTTGACGGCCGTGATAACAAAGTATAAGTTCCATCGAGAGTTTAACTTGTCGCTTAAAATTAGAAGAGGACGTTAATGATTGATAAGGGGTAGTAAAGTCTGGGGATCAGTGGGCACATAAACTTCCCGATTGTGGAGCAATTTTAACGCCGTTAAAGGATACCTGAACAATTAAACCATACTTGAACACACCATGGAGAATGCATTTACAGATATGGCCACGGAGAGCATTCTTCTCCTGAGCGTGACGTTTTCAAAATAGGGATGTTCTTTTCTGGAGGTTTGCACATGCAGACTCCAAGACAAAAAGCGCAATTCATTCAAATCTTGTACAGCGCTGGCCGGATCGTATTGGAATTGCTTCTAGATATACGTTTGGGCTTAACTGGTTAAACAATATTCCAGAAGAAGGGTTGATTGGAGACATTTGTTCATTTCTAAAATTGTTCGGTACTGAAATGAGAACAGATGCAAAATGGAGCAAAAATCATAGCTTGGAAACACTATTTCGTATTTGGATTTGGTTTTCTGCAGGCGATGTTAACGGAAGTCATACAGTTAGGGATGATACTTGGTACTCTTCATTCAGGTGTCCTTTAAAGGACCCCTCGCACTATTTACTTTTCAACTTACAGTATTTTAAAATATTTAAATACTTTAAAGCTAGGCTGTGCTTTCAACAAATAACCCACTGTTTTGGCTGTTGTAAGCCATTTTCGAAACCATTGACTTATAGCGAAAACAGGGAAACAATTTACATAACCATTTCTTCTGATGACTTCTCGCAGACAACCGTCGATACACATCAGAGGTAGCGAAACACGGCAAGGGAGAAAAAATCAGTGTGGTTCTATTAGAGGGGTTAGCAAGGGTGTCACTAGCCTTTTACCTTTGGGGGGGGGGGGGGTCAGGTTTGTGCCGACAGACTAAAAATGTGCCGACAAAACACGTCGGCAACGGCGTACATTTCCCACCAGCATAGAACGGAATCGGTATAAAACTTACTGTAATGGATCAATTCAGGTTATTCCTTAAAGTCCTTAAAGGACCCCTCGCACTATTTACTCTTCAGCTTAGAGTATTTTAAAATATTTGAATACTAAAACTATGCTTTGCTTTCAACAAATAACCCAGGGTTTTGGCTGTTTTAAGCCTTTTCCGAGACATGTTGACTTGAAGCGAAAACAGGAAAACAATTTACATAACCGTTTTTTCTGATGGAAAAACCTCTCGCGGACAACCGTCGACAGCGTGATACACATCGGAGGTAGCAAAACACGACAAGTGAGAAAATCAGCGTGGCTTTGTCGAGGTGTTAGAATGTACCGTACGAAATTGGGGTCTCCGGGTTTAGAAATATATGGAGTGATTATGGAAGTAGGTTGCATTGGTATTATAGGTAAGACAGGTCCTTTAAATGAAAATTTCGTATATTAAAGTTCACACATTCGACTTTTCATTTCAGCTTTCGCTAAAAAGCGAAGCTTTTAGTGACTATACCCACAACAAGTCAAAGTAAGCGCCGCAGGTGAAATTTTGTAATTCGGCTTTTTTCCGGAAAAATTTGTCTGTACCTAACATACAAGTCGTAGGTTTTAACGTGTTTCAAACCCCCAAGAATCTCAATCATAAAACTCCAATTAAATTAAAGACCGATCTTCCAAATAGAGAATACTGCAAAACCCCATTCACCCAGTCGATAAACTCGGAGACCCAAATCCCTACGGGACATTGACATTAAATTCCTGGTCTGCCTGCCTCCATGGACCCGAAATAGTAAAATCGTCACTACTTACAACATCAATGACCCACTTACAGCAGGTGGACAACTTATACAGAAGTACAACAATAACCTTAAAGGCACAGAAACTTGACTACGCAACTTTCGGCCATCATATTCGACGGGGCAAAACGGATAAGTCAGCTACATTTTATTCGAGCCATATTTCGGCCCTTCTTGGCAAGGGTCCTCTTCAGGCTCATCCGCTCAAGCTGGAAAATAAACTTGTGGAAAAACAATTAAAGATTCTTCCTTAAATATCTGCTATTGTGAACTTCTTCTCTGAAAGTTGGATGAAGTTAAAGCTGGTGCTGTGATTTGATTCTGGACTCGGCTACTGTTTTTATTGTTCGATTGGGTCGTCGAAAGGGTAGAGATTCTTCTGCATTTTGGTTTTAGAGTCACCTGTCTCTTCTGCTTCTTTCCAGCTAAGATGGATACTTGTTGGCGGCATGTATGGGCGATTAGTTCCGTACTTCGGTGATAGATGTTCCTTCAGCCCAAGCTGACTGTGAATCATATTTGACGGGGCAAAACGGATGGGTCAGCTACATTTTATTCGAGCTATATTTCGGCCCTTCTTGGCAATGGTCCTCTTCAACCGACCTGGGGGGCTTAGAGAAAGATACAGGGACTTATTGTCGACAGGACCCCCCTTCTGTGTTATCTCGAACCCCCTCCTTAGTGTTCCCGAAGCTAGCTGGCAGGCCCTTGCCCCTTATACACTGTAATTATGCACTTATGCACTGTAAAAGTTCGCCTTTGGCCGTGTTGACTAACACATCGGGATGGTAGTCAAGAGGTCTTGCGTTCGATTCCTACTCCCGGCTCACAAACCTTTTGCTTTTTGGGATCCCAAAACGTAAGTTGAGGCTCATCCCCTTACAAATAAACAGTCACTGCCTTCTCTAAAAGAAAACGTAGCCAACCAGATATATTTGTCCGAATTATTTATAACAACAATTCAATCTTTTCTAAATATGATGATACATAAACTAGCAAATTGCACGTTCCCTGTCCGATCCACACTCACAAAAAATGTAAGTAAGCTGTCGTCAGAACTTCTGAAAATTGGCCTTGAAGTTAACCTTTCAAAATGTGAGTACCTGCATTTCAACCCTTCGTCAAATTGTTCGAGTGCATCTAAAGCTTCTATATCTCTTGGATCGTTCATCGTCAAATCAACAGACTCTCTACGGTGGCTCGGCATAACATTCAAATCTTCATTGTCAAAATTTTGCTCATCGGTTGTTCAAGAAGTTTATAAGTCGATCCGTAGCGCCTATGGGCGCATCGTCCCCAACCGGGGGCGCTATAATCGTAAAGCTTTGGGAAATTTGTACAGCACCTTCTGCGCTCCTTCTATACTATTTCGTTCTGGCGTCACTCATGTTCTGCGAAAGAAGGAGATTAAAAAGATGAGATCATGTTGTTTTAAATATGCAAAGCACCTCCTCCACTTGTCGAAATTATGTCATAACCATACATTGACGGAGAAATTCAAAATTCAAGACGCAAGTGTTACCCTTTTGGATGTTTCGTCATCACTTTCAAAACTCATGGACAACAAGGCCCAACCAGCCCACGATGTCGTCCACTGCTTCCTGACCGAAGATTAAAAATTAAGTGTCTTTTTCTGTGTGTATATATGTGTTTTGTTTATTTTATTTACTTTTGTCATTTACTCCGCCTTTCCAAAATGGCGGGTCATAAATAAATTAATTAATTAATTAATTAATAATTAATTAATAATTAATTACCTATGACTTCGCAAAAGTTGCCCGTCCGTCTGTAAGCACGATAACTCTCGAAGGGAATGAGATATTTTGATGAAACTTGGTGTGAGGATTCGTTGGGTCGGCGGACCAGTCGAGTTCGTAAATGGGCTTTGTAGCCCTACATTTAGGGGTGGGGGAGGGGGTTCAAATTAAGGGGCAAACAAAATATTTTGAAACAGCTAATGTGATAGTCGATTATGGGGTAAGAAGACATGCTGAACACGATGGTGAAAACCATTTTGTAATCGGACAAGTAGTTCGCCCGGAATCCGGCCAAAACCGGAAAGTTTGTTAAAAGTAAAAGTTTTATTTGAAGTTGATTAGATGTTTGATTTAGAGGTAGGAAGACATGCTGAAGACGATGGTCAAAACCATTTTCTCGACGGACAAGTAGTTCGCCCGGAATCTGGCCCAAACCGGAAAGTTTGTTAAAATTAAAAGTTTTATTTGGAGTTGATCAGATGTCCGATTTAGGGCAAGAAGACATGCTGAACATTTTATGTGAACACAATTTTCTTCCCGGACATGTAGTTCGCCCGGAATCCGGCCAAAACCGGAAAATTGTTAGAAGTTAAAGTTTTATTTCTAGCTGATTAGATAACCGTTTTAGGGGTAAGAAGAGACGCTGAATCCGTGTGTGACAATCATATTTTACCCGGACATATAGTTCGAACGGAATCCGGCTGGAGTCGGAAAATTTGTTATAAGTTAAATTTTTATTTGAAGTTGATTAGATGTTCATTATTGGGGAAAGAAGATACCCTGAGTTCGTTTTTGAGCTTTCTTTTTCTTTTTTCGCCGGACAAGTAGTACTAGAGTTCGGCCGAAACCGGGAAATTGGCAGAAGTGGCAGGAACTTTTCGTCAAAACAGATATGACTTATACGGGTAAACACACATGCTGAATCCATATCTGAACTTGGTTTTCTCAGATGATTAGCTATTTGGCCTTAATCTGTTTCTGAATTTTAATTGTAAGAATGTTCAAGGATTCTGGCGATGACTGGATCTGGCTAAGACAAGACCCAGTTGTCTGGATCAGATATTGAATTTTTGGGATCCCATCGAAAAGTTTGGTCTTGTTTTTCTACTAACTCAAAAGTCGAATTCTCGGAAATTGCCCGCAAACTGCAATGGTCGTAAGGAGAATTTTTCTTACTCTCTATGTCGACTCAGGGTATATTCTTGATATGTCAGCTAGCTCCCCGAGTCAAGTTTGAGTCAAGTTTTCTGTTGCTTTAAGCATCAATGGGAGAGCATTCTTCTACAATAGGATAGTTTTGTGATAGGATAATGTTGTCGTAGTCTCTATGTTTGTCTGGTCTCCTCTCGTTGCAGTGGTTACTTCTTCTTCTCTTTCTTTATTCCTACTCCGTCTATGCCATGTGCTTTTTGATGGGTGAAAAACAAAATTATTATTAGTATTCTGGCCTACCTAACGAGAACAAACTGATTTTTGTACATGCCGTGTTTTCTGTTTTCGATGCCGTATCATGCGCCGTCTGATTTTTTGCGAAAAACTGATTTTTCTGTGTTTCTGCTAGGAAAACTCAAACAATACTAAACCAAACAATCAGTCAAACAAAAAACTAAACAATCAACAATTTGTAAAAGCAGAGCCAAGGTTCAAAGTATTCAACAATTTTGTAGTTTTGAAACAGAAACAATACATGGTGAAAGGAGTCCTTTAAGAGTAAACGTCCTTATAGTTGGCTGGAAAGCGTCAACTTCCGCTCCGTCTGGACTCGTGAAGATTCTTATCCAAGTAGCTCTGCAGTAAAGCACGTTTACGGTTAGCTGTTTGCTTTGGCGTTCCCTGATAATGAGCCATTATCCTAGCAAAATAAAATGCACCACCGGAACTTGTGTCACCGCCGCAAAAAGTCTCCGTTGGAAGTATTCGATTGGCAATTGATCAAAGTTGATGCGTGCCACTGTCTGAGAGCTCTCCTCTCCTAGGGTTGAGAAACTGCAGAGCAAAATAACACTAGGGAGTAGCGCCAAGACCTACGCTTTCTATGCTTTGCAAACGGACCATACTCGTAGCGCCGCCCACTACGCTTGCGGCATTTAAAGCGAGACAAACCTTGCGGGCTTAGAAATTTATAGTAAAGCAAAGGTGCGGTATGCACGCACCAAGGAAACAATGAAGGCTGCATCATTTTTGTGCTATGTTCAGAATATGGAGTTGTTGGAGCCAGCGCTGGTTAACGACTGAATAGGTTTCAATAGAGACGTTCTCTATCGCTAGTGGTGCTAGTGTTGCTGCTATTCGAGCTTGTGTCACTTCTTTCAAGTGTTGGCGCTACTCCCCAATGTTATTTTTGCTCTGAGAAACTGTCAGCTTTCCAGAGCCTCGTTTTTGTTGCACGCTGCAGGTCCACTTCTTGGCCGCTTCCACGCTGATTCTTTCTACATTCGTTTTTGCACTGCAGTGCTTCCGAGGAGACGGCAGCGCTTCTCGAGGATCGTGGACTTGCTTACCCACCAAGTCTGTGCTTCCTTGCAAGGTGCTGCTTGAACCAAGAAGAAATCGTGATGGCAGTGAATCCAAAAACGCATCTTGTGCAGAAGCAAAGAAGTGCTACAGCAGGGATCCGGCAGCACTGTTGCAACACAAATGAGGCTCAGCTTAGAATAGAATAGTCTCTTATTGGTACCCAAATCATGGACAATCGAAATAGGAGATACTCTTAAAACATAACCTACAGTAAACAATAAATGATGTGAAACTGACTAATATTATAAATTTCCTCTCCCAGGAGTGATTAATCATACTAAATAAAATGCGCTACTTAGCATCTTTAGATGTACATTGTGACACTTCTTGGATAGGTCTATAACTATCTCTTTACCGGTTGGTTTTAGCCCGGAGTGGTTTGAATTTCGAGAATTTTTGCGATCGTCGCTTTTTGGGCTCTAACCTTTTCTATAGATACGGTGGGGGTACATGAGTTCCGGTTGCGACGGTTGGGTTAAAAGTCTTTCCAAGAACCCAGTGGCAACTTGTATGGTGACAACCAATATAATTTGATTATGCGGCAAGATTGAGTAAGGAACAGGTTTTGGTGACGAGCAATCTTTCTTAGGCAGTACCGAAGAAATGTGTAAAAAAAAAAGCTACGAGTCCATGGAACTTGTTACGGACTGACTGAAACGTTCCGTTGGTTTGGTCCAAATGAGCGAAACAAAATTTTTGGCATTCCTTAAACGTGGGCAGATGCAGTTCGGACGCAAACGACACATCTAGGGCATTATTGCTCCTACCATCTAACGACCACCCTTTCGGCCCAAGATGGATCGAAATAGCAAAGCTGACTTGTCAATAGCGCCATCAAATATGATTTGCAGTCAGCTTGGCACTTACCCCCCCCCCCCCCCCTCCATAGTAGTAGAACAGTTTTTACGGCACTTGCAGTTCGCTCAAGTGCCATATAATGATCACTTTTCGGTCGGTCGGCCCACTATTCACGAGCTAGGGTACTTCCAGAAGTGCTAGGACGATGAAACTTGGCAGGAGCATCAAGGATCCGACTAAACTAACTTGGAAATACTCATCCGATCCGACCATCGTGGGGTGAGTGAAGGGAGGGACTCCTGAATCTTTAGGTATGTATTAACTTGAAACGGATGATCGGATCATCATGAAACTTGATATTCGGAAGAACCTCGTGTCTGTGACGTCCCATTTTAAGTCCGGACCGGATCAGCCGAATGTGGGGGAGAGTCGGAGGGGGTAACCGGAAATCTTGTGACACGCTTTGAGTGAAGGGGTTGGGATGAAACTTGGTGGGAAGAACAAGCACAAGCTCAGATACACCAGTGGCAGAATCGTACCGGATTCGGGCACTGTGGGGGGAATTGGAGGAGGGGGTCCGGAATTCCGGTTATCGCGAGTTAAGGTACCGGTACTTCAGACGTGCTAGGACAATGAAACTTGGCTTGACATTAGAGACTTGACAACATTGGCTTAGAAATAGTCAGTTCCCCGATCCGACCATCGTGGGGGGAGTGAAGGAAGGGGGAATCCTGAATATTGGGATATGTATAACTTTCAAACGGGTGATCGGATCTTAATGGAACTTGATATTTGGAAAGACCTCGTGTTTCAAATGTCCTGTTTCAGGTCCGGTCCGGATCCGATGAATGTGGGGGGGGGGGGGGAGAACCGGAAATCTTGTGACACGCTTAGAGTGGAGCCATCCGGATGAAACTTGGTGGGAAGAACAAGCAGAAGCCCTAGTTACATTTGTGACTGAACCGGACCGGATTCGGGTACTGTGGGGGAGCTAGAGGGGGGTTCGGAATTCCGGTGGTCGCGACTTAAGGTACTTCCAGGTTCCAGGTGTGCTAGGACGATGAAACTTGGGAGATTGGCTTAAAAATTGCCACTTCCCAGCCCGACCATCCCTTAAAGTGTTCATCTTAACCGCAAAGTACAAAAAATACCTTTATATATATTAATGGTCTCCTAGGTCCCTCGATCATTCGGTCCACCGGACCGGATTCGGGTACTGTGGGGGAGCTAGAGGGGGGTCCGGAATTCCGGTGGTCGCGACTTAAGGTACTTCCAGGTTCCAGGTGTGCTAGGACGATGAAACTTGGGAGATTGGCTTAAAAATTGCCACTTCCCAGCCCGACCATCTCTTAAAGTGTTCATTTTAACCGCAAAGTACAAAAAATACTTTTATATATATTAATGGTCTCCTAGGTCCCTCGATCATTTTTGCCTCTAGGGTTTTGCTTACAAGTGAATTCTTTAAAGTACAATACTTTTGAGCAAAATATACATTTTCGTGATCCCGATGAGACTAACATCATTTTTGCTGCAAGTTGCGCACCATCACAGCCAAGTGCAACAATATTTTTTTTTGCCAAACGACACATTCTCCTGATTTCCAAGGGCCCATGCTCATTCTTATCTCAAGGGTTTTGCTTATAAACGGTCACAACGAACCCACGAATTGGCAAATTCCCACTTTCATCATCTGACCCAGCCTTGCAAGTGCCATATGAGATTCTAGCTCTTGTATTACAACAGACACGTATAAGGGTCAATCCATTGCCCAACAAAAGCAGTGCTTTCGCGGATGTGCTACTACAGCTAACAACAGCTGAAGTGAAGAAGAATACGAGGGTGAAACCATGTACCAAAACAAAACCACACGTTTATGATAAAAGAAATAAAATAATATGATATGTCGTGATTCCAAAGCAACATAAAAAATAATAATAAATGAATAAATATGATTGTGGAAAATCTACGGTACATGTTAATCTGTTTCAGAATTAACATACCGAGCAACGCAATACGTACCTCAGATTTAAATTGGTCAAGGTCATGTATCTGACGAAGTTTCTCCAAAGCGTAAAACGTTCTGTAAGCTTTATAAAACTTTAAACGACTATCACCAGCCACAAAAACATTTCTTGTTACAACCAAACAATCAAAATTGGCCTACTTATTCCTAAGCTGTAGTGTTTGATGGACATATTCGAAAATTTCGCAACAAGGTTTGGTTTCATGGATTTGGGATACCGGATAACAAAATCGAGAAAGCCGATTGATTTAAGAAAATTGTCTAGCACTGGGATTCCAATGCCGAGTCTTCGGACTACGACGGCTAATTGGGGCCGTATAGTGATACTTCTTTGCATCGCCACAACTTTGTGTGAAGATAATGTAAACGCGTAACGTTCCGCTTTCAAGTTCCGCTTTGAATACACGTTGGGGAACGTGACAGGGACTCACTTCGCTTGGCTGCTTTTTCAGTTGTGTTTAAACATCTATAAAATGGGGTCAGTGAATTATCTTTTGTGGACCCAAAAAGCTACCATCCAACCCTGTTCCCAAATAGTCTAAGAGGAGGGGTTGAAATTGCGGAATCACTACGCAGCGAGCGGAGCGCATCGCAGAAACCACAAGAAATCACACCTATTCGGGGAATCAGATTCCAATTTCCATTTTTTCTGTAAAACTGTGAAAAGTTCAAACGTCAAATAAGATGTTTTTGGGATCCCAAAACGTAAGTGGAGGTTTACCCATGACTTCATAAAGAGTGTTCGTCTGTCCGACCCGAGGGTTTGCTTACTCCCCAAAACGATGTACACCAAGTGGTGGGTGCCGCGGTGCCGAGCCGGTTCCGCGGTGCCAAGCCGGTGCCGCGGGTTCTTTCAAATTAAAACATTGCGATAAACCATGATTTCTGAGGCACCTGTAAACAAATTACAACGTACAAATTACACTGTTCATGAACTTGGGTTGAATACAAAGAGCTAGAAGCTCATATGGTACTTGCAAGGCTGGGTCAGAGGATGAAATTTAGGAATTTGCAAATTCTTGGGTTTCTTGTGTTTATTTATAAGCAGTACCTTTGAAATAAGATGATCATGGGCCCTTGGAAATCAACAGAATGATCTGGTAAAAAGTATTTCATTTTTGCAGTTTAAGAGCACTAGAAATTCATCTGAAAGCAAAACCATTGAGGCCGAAATGGTGACGGGCTCATCGGGATCATGAAAATGTACATTTTGCTCAAAATATTTTTTGCACTTTAAGGAATTCATTTGTAAGCAATACCAAAAATTATCATGGCCCTTGGGCATCGTGAATATGTATCGTTTGGTCAAAAGTATTTTTTTTTTTTTTTTTTAGTTAAGATGCGCATTTTAAGGTATCTAGAAAGTCATGTTTAAGCAGTATCGTTAAGACAAATATTATAATGGTCCCTTGTGCATCCTGGATATGTATCGTTTGGCCAAAAGTATTTTTTTTTCACTTTTTTGTTACGATGTGCACTTTAAGGGAGCTGGAAATTTATTTTGAAGCAAAACCCTTGTTTCACAAATAATTATGGGCTCATGGGGATCATGAAAACATAAATTTTGCTCAAAAGTATTTTCTGTACTTTGTGGTTAAGATGAGTTCTTTGAGGAATGGTTGGCTCTATAAAGTGAGAATTTATAAACCAATCTTGTCAATCCTTAATTACCTACTTTGGCTAATTGGTTGATATATATAGCTACTGCAAGTGTATGAAAATGGCAAAGTTCGAAGTCAACAAACGTTCAATTAAGCATACCTCTATTGAACTCCCAGAGAGTCTGATGCGGGAACTGACTTTTTCCAAGTTAAATATGCCTGCCAAGTTTCATTCTTAGTACATCCTACACATATAAAAAAAAGGTTTTGTCGCCACTGAATTACAGAAGCAAAATATATTGAAGCTGACTCTAGTGCTGGACGATATTCGATATATCGGACCAGATATCGATATCGAAACGTAAATATCGATATCGAAAACAATATTTTTTCATTCATAATTATTGTAAATAATCCAACATAACCTTCCTTTATATATCCGAAATTGGAGTTTATTGGTAAGGAATTGGTAATTCATTTCTTATTTATTCGGAGTTTGAGATGTCCAAGATGCTATTTAACGACAATTTGTTCTTAGACTTTGGCGAAACGAGACGTATCCTATAGCGAAACATGGTAGACAAATATCAATATCGATGTATCGATGTATCGAATATCGAAAGTAGGGTTGGGCGATATTTCGATTTGTCGATATTTTCACTTTCGATTTTCGATAATCAGTATATCGATCGATATTTCTTTATCATGTTTCGCTGTAGGACACGTCGCGTTTCGCCAAAATTTAAGAATGAAATTGTCGTTAAATAGCATCTTGAACCATCTCAAAATCCGTAAAAATAAGAAATGAATTACGGAAAACATATTGCTCCAGTTTCGGATATAGAAATGTAGGTTATGTTGGGCTATTTACAATAATTATGAATGAACAAATATCGTTTTCGATATCGATATTTACGTTTCGATATTCGATATCGATATTTGGTCCGACATATCGATGTGTCGTTGTCGATAGGGAATATCGCCCAACACTAATCGAAAGTGGAAATATCATTATGGAAAATTCCAAATATCGTCAACACTAGCACAGGAACATGGCTGGTTACTTGGCGGTTTTAGTCAACAGCATGTGTTGTGTTTGTGTTGTTTATTGGAGCTTCCAGAATTTCTTCTCTATGCTCCAGAATCCTTATTCTTGACTTTCTTCAACCTGAAAATGACGAATTCTTGATTAATTTACCCTGACCCCCTCACCATCACACAACCATGTTTCGTCACAGTAACTAATCTCCTACATAGAAACAGTCTACTAATGGAAAGTGGAAACTTTCCACTTTCGACCTCGCTTTCGACACTAATCGAAAGTGGAAATATTACTATGGAAAATTCCAAATATCGCCAACACTAGCACAGGGTCATGGCTGGTTACTTGGCGGTTTTGTCCAACAGCATGGTCCTCATACCTAGTTCTGCTTCTTCTTTGGCAGCATGTATTCGATAATTCTTTCGTTCAAGTACCTTCGTTACTTGGCACCAGATGGCGAAGCAATTATCTACCGGACATTGGTCGATGGCCGGCGGCATCGTGCCGGCGCCGTGCCGGACCTCCTTCCTAGTGTTGAGCGATATTCGATGTCAATAACGGTATATCGATATATCGGACCAAATTTCGATATCGAAACGTAAATATCGATATCGAAAACGATATCCGTTCATTCATAATTACTGTAATTAATCCAACATAACCTACATTTATACATCCGAAAATGGAGCAATATATTTTCGTAATTCATTTCTTATTTATTCGGAGTTTGAGATGATGCAAGATGCTATTTAACGACAATTTTGTTCTTAGATTTTGGCGAAACGAGACGTCTCCTATAGCGAGATATGGTAAACAAATTCAATATCAGTATATCGATTATCGAATATCGAAAGTGAGAATATCGATACATTGATTATCGAATATCGAAAGTGAAAATATCGGTATGTCGAAAAATCCAAATATCGCTTTAAACAAGCAAAGAAACATGGTTGGTTACTTGGCGCTTTTGCTCAACAGCATGGTCCTCACATCAGGGACCCATAAATTTCCTGTAATGACTCGCCATTCAGGGGGCTTGCCACTTCCTATGCTTCTATGTTGCTATGTTGCCCGAGCCTCACCTAGTTTCCAAAAATTCCGCTTGGGTCGAATCGGCGTTCTTGCTCAGATAGACAAAATTTGTTGGGACTATTCAGCATGCCACCAAGTACCTAAGCTATCACAAAAGATCCAGGACACTCTTCCATTACAGAGAAACATTCCTAGTTCAGCACAACGGCTGCGAAAAATTTTGTCTATCTGGATAGTCGGGTATTTTATCCCCGTGAGTATTTCTCGAACTATCTGACGCTCGGTCAAGAGCGCATCAGAAATCTCTTATTGACACGCCCCCTGAATGGCTAGTCATTACAGGAAATTTATGGGTCCCTGCTCATATCTAGTTTCTGCTAACTTCTTCGGCAGCATGTATTCGATAATTCTTTCGTTCAAGTACCTTCGTTACTGGACGCCAGATGGCGAAGCAATCATCTACAGAAAATTTGTCGGTGGCCGGCGGTATCGTGCCAGTGCCGAGCCGGTGCCGCGCCGAGGTGTACACCGTTGGCGCAGAGAGAGCAACCCCTCGGTCCGACCGTCCGTATGCACCGTAACTGTCGAAAGATACGAGATATTTTGATGAAACTTGGTGTGATTCTTTGGGTCAAGGGACAGGTCGGGTCCGTAGATGGGCTCTGTAGCCCTACATTTAGGGGTAGGGGAGGGGGTAAAGAAAGGGCGAACAAAATATTTCTTAACAGCTAATGAGATAGTCAATTTAGGAGTGAGAAGGCACGCTGAACACGCGTATGAAAATTATTTTTTTCGCAAGACAAATAGCTCGCTCGGAATCCGGCCAAAGCCGGAAAATTTGTTAGAAGTAAAAGTTTATTTCAAGCTGATTAGATGTTTGATTCAGGGGTAAGAAGACATGCTGAATTCGTAGATGACAATCATTTTCTACCTAAACATATAGTTCGCCTAGAATCCGGTCGAAACTGGAAAATTTGTTATAATTAAAAGTGTTTCGTCTGCAGTCGATTAGAGGTCCTATGTAGTGGTAAGGAGGAATGCTAAATCCGTACATGAGAATTATTTTCTCGCTGGACAAAGTGTTCGCCCGAAATCCGGCAAAAACCG
Source organism: Branchinecta sandiegonensis (assembly GCA_030848855.1). Lineage (NCBI taxonomy): Eukaryota > Metazoa > Arthropoda > Branchiopoda > Anostraca > Branchinectidae > Branchinecta > Branchinecta sandiegonensis. The sequence goes on from JAUPMV010000020.1 coordinate 12,300,779, forward strand.
CAAAATCTGTTAAAAGTAAAGTCTTATCTGAACTTGATTAGAGGTTCGATGTAAGGGTAAGGAGGCCTGCTGAAATCGTTTCTGAGCTTTAGTTTTTTGACGGACAAGCAGGGGCGTCACGACCGGGGGGGAGGGGGGGGGAATCCCCCCCCAAATGTTGTCGACCAGCCGGTAAAAATAACAGAGTCGGCGCGAAGCGCCGCGATTTTCGCTTAAACAGTTGATTTTTTTTCATTAAAACAGTCTATTTTTCTGAAAATCGGTCGATTTTTCGTCAAAATAGTCATTTTATTCTGAAAATCAGTCAATTTTTTCGAACTGTTTTTTTTTCTCTTGAAAACAGTCGTTTTTTGATGCAAAAACAGTCGGTAAATTACTTGCCCCCCCCCAAAAAACATTTTGGCTAGTAACGCCTCTGCGGACAAGTAGTTTGCTGGGAATCCGGCCGAAACCGTAAATGTGGAAGAAGTAAGGCAGGAAGTTTTGATCAATTCCGTCGAGGTAGAAATGACTTACAGGGATAAACACACATGCTGAATGCATATCTGAAATTGGTTTTCTGAGATGATTGACCATTGGCCTTCATCTTTTTCTAAATTTTAATAGTACCAAAATATTTTTAAGAGTCTGGCGAAGACCGGATATCTACAAGACCCAAAGATCCAGACCCTGGATCAAATGGCAATTTTTATGGCACTTGCAGCCTCTGGCTCAAGTGCCATATACCGATCACAATTCCGTCTGTCGGTCTGTCGGTCTGTCGGTCGGTCCGAGTTTTTTTGTCCCACATATCCGAGTTAGGGTACTTCCAGATGTGCTAGGACAATGAAACTTGGCAGGCATATCAGGGACCCAACCAAACTAACCTGGAAATAATCAGTTTCCCGATCCGACCATATGGGGGGGAGTGCGGGGCGCTGGAAACTTGCAAATTTAGGGCATTTTGTCACTTTTTTCTGAGTTAGGGTACTTCTAGATGAGCTAGGACAATGAAACTCGGCAGGAATATCAGGGACCCGACCAAACGAACCTGGAAATAATCAGTTTCCCGATCCGACCATATGCGGGGGAGTGGGGGCGCTCGAAACTTGAAAATTTAGGGCATTTTGTCACACTTTTTCGAGTTAGGGTACTTCCAGATGAGCTAGGACAATGAAACTTGGCAGGAATATCAGGGACCTGACCAAAGTAACCTGGAAATAATAAGTTTCCCGATCCGACCATATGCGGGGGAGTTGGGGCGCTGGAAACTTGAAAATTTAGGGTATTTTGTCACACTTTTTCGAGTGAGGGTACTTCCAGATGAGCTAGGACAATGAAACTTGGCAGGAATATCACGGACCCGACCAAACTAACCTGGAAATAATCAGTTTCCCGATCCGACCATATGGGGGGGAGTGCGGGGCGCTGGAAACTTGAAAATTTAGGGCATTTTGTCACACTTTTTCGAGTTAGGGTACTTCCAGTTGTGCTAGGACCATGAAACTTGGCAGGCATATCAGAGACCCGACCAAACAAAATTAGGAATAATCAGTTTTCTGATCCGACCATTTGGGGGGGGGGGGGTGGAGGGCAGGGGAATCCGGGAAACTGAGAAGTGTGTAACTTTCGAACGGATGATCGGATTGTAATGAAACTTCATAACTGAAGAGAATATATATCTGTAATGTCCCGTTTAAAGTCTTGACCGGATTCGGTAGCCAGGGGGGAGTTGGGGGGGGGGAGACCGGAAATTTCAAGAAACGGTTAGAATGGAGGGATCGGAGTGAAACTTGCTGGGAAGAACAAGCATCTGCTCTAGATAAGTCCTTTAGACCATTGTACTGGATCCGGACACTTATGGGGGGGGGGGGGCGGAATTCCGGTGATGGTGATTTTTTGGATTTTCACGATGAAACTTGGCAGGCATATCAGGGACCCAATCAAACTGACTTCAAAATAAAAATATTGTTGATCAGATAATGGTGGGGGAGTGGAGGGAGGGGAATCCGCAGGGGAATTCGGGAAATTGAGAAGTGTGTAACTTTCGAACGGATGATCGGATTGTAATGAAACTTCATAACTGAACAGAATATATATCTGTAGTGTCCCGTTTAAAGTCTTGACCGGATTCGGTAGCCAGGGGGGAGTTGGGGGGGGGAGACCGGAAATTTCAAGAAACGGTTAGAATGGAGGGATCGGAGTGAAACTTGCTGGGAAGAACAAGCATCTGCTCTAGATAAGTCCTTTAGGCCATTGTACTTGATCCGGACACTTATGGGGGGGGGGGGGGGGTCCCGGAATTCCGGTGATGGTGGTTTTGGGGACTTTCACGATGAAACTTGGCAGGCATATCAGGGACCCAATCAAACTGACTTCAAAATAAATATTTTGTCGATCAGATAATGGTGGGGGGAGTGGAGGGAGGGGAATCCGAAATTTTCAGTCATGCGTAATTTTAGAATGGTTGATCGGATTCGAGTGAAATTTAAGAATTCAACAGAGGACATTTCTCCGATGATTTTTTTCATATCCGGACCGGATCCGGCAACTATTGGGGGGGGGGGGGGAAATACGTGCCCCGTTTAGAATGGAGGGATCGGGATGGAACTTTGTGGGAAGAACAAACAGATGCTCTAGGTAAGTCATTTGCTGAATCGGATTGGCTACGTGCACCGCGGGGGAGCTGGGTGGGGTGGGGGGGGGGGTGGACCGGAAATCTCGAGAAACGGTTAGAATGATGGTATCGGATTGAAACTTGCTGGGAAGAACAAACATCTGGTCCATATAAATCTTTTACATAATTTGACTGGATCCGGACACTTGAGGGGGGGGGGGGAGGAGGGGTATCCCGGAATTCCGTTTTTGGGGGATTTTCACGACGAAACTTGGAAGGCATATCAGGGACCCGGTCAAACTGACTTGGAATAAAAAAAAAAATCCTCGATATGATAATCTTGGGGGGGGGGGGGGAGTTGAGGGAGGGGAATCCGGAATATTGAGTCATGCGTAACTTTGGAACGGGTGATCGGATTTGAGTGAAATTTAATAATTAAACAGAGGACATTTTTCTCTTGTGACCTTTTTCATTTCCGGACCGAATCCGGCAATTATCGGGGGGAGGGCGGAAAATACTTGACCCGCTTAGACTGGTGTGATCTGGATCGAACTTCGTGGGAATGACAAACAGATGCTCTGGATTAATCATTTGCAGAACAGGATTGGCTCCGGTTGTTGTGGGTGGAGTTGGAGGAGGGGGAGGGGGGTCTGGGATTCCGGTGATCGCGCGTTAAGGTACTTCCAGATGTGCTAGGACGATGAAACTTCGCTGGAATATTGGAGACTCAACAACATTTGCTTAGAAATTGCTACTTCCCAAATCCGATTATTCCTTAAAGTACCAATCTTGACCGCAAAGTAAAAAAAATACTTTTAAGCAATATATGCATTTTCGTGATGCCCATCAGCCCATTAGCAGTTTTGCCTCAAGGGTTTTGCTTACAAATGAAGTTCCAGCTCCCTTATAGCGCGCATCTCAACCGCAAAGTCGAAACTTACTCTTGATCAATCAAATCATCTTGACACATGCAAGTGCCATATGAGCTTACAGCTCTTGTTTTGGGATCCCATTGAAACCAAGTCTTCTTGTTTAAGAGGCTAGCCGACACTGGTTGGTTTATATTAGGAATATTATATATAGTTATTTACAGTTATTTTTACATTTGATATTTGAACACACTGAATATTTTGACTCATTTAAAGGATTTTGTATTTTTTCACCCGGGGCTCTAGTAATAACGTTCAGCGTGTGCGCTACTTGCACGACAACACAAAATTCATTCTGCCACGAAGGATTTGAATTTCAAAGGCAGGAGGTTTTGATCAATTTCGTCAAAGTAGATATGACGTATCAAAGGAGATATGAGGAGGGTTTTCGCGAGATCTCGGAATCACTTCCCGGCGAGCGAAGCGCATCGCGAAAACTGTTGGAAAGCGATTCCTGGAGTAACTTTCCACTTTCCAACTAGACTGATCGCGAAAACGCATGGAAAGCTGATGTCGCCGAGAAAATGTTGAATTACAACTTTTTCGACAAAATGTGGTTCACTTACCGGTTCTTTGATTCTCATACATCCCATCGAAGTCATCTTAATTACGATTGCCATTTTTTTTTGTTCATTAGTGACACTTGCACTGTTTTTTCTCCACACTTTTGAAATTCCCACCTTAACATACAACTTTCCGCGGAGCTTTCCACTAGCCTCGTGGAGTCTCGTTCCGGGAAAGCTGCTTCGGTTTCCAAAGCGCGAAAAGCGGGTCGGAAAGTTCGGCAACTTTCCGAAGTGGCGCGAAAACCATTGGAAAGTGATTCTGACTTTGCTTTCCAGCTCGCGAAAACCCTCCTATGACACATGAGGACTCCATATCCGAACTTGGTTTTCTCAGATTATTAGCCATTGGCCCTAATCTGTTTCTAAATTTCAGTAGTAAAAATGTTTAAGGAGTCTGGCGAAGACCGAATATCTACAAGACCCAATCGTCTGGATCAAATATTAAATTTTTGGGATACCATCGAAAACCTTTGGTCTTGTTTAGAACGTTAACTCCACGCATCTGAACTCCCTTGCATAAGCACATAGAATAAGGTCTGTGAACCCGGAAGTTAAATATTAGGGCGATTCTGGCGGTCTGGAAAGCTCCGCAAGCTTATGCGCCGGCTCTTTTAGCGACTTCGGCTAAAACTCGCTTCGCTTTCCAAAGCCGATCTCGCGCCCCGCTAGTTTCCGCCAGCATTTGGAAAGCGAATCCACTTCGCGAGTGAAAAGTGATTTCGGCAAATCAGCGAGAAGATGCAACTGAGGCGCACTACTTTCCGTTTGTTCTTGCGTTCGGCGGATTCTCGCTTAGCTTTTCGGAAAGCGAATCCAAGAGATAACACATAACTGCATATTTGGGGAGGGGTTTCATATCAAGGGGCGAATTTTTTTTAAAGCCAATGAGATAGTCAATTAAGGGGTTAAAAGACATGCTGAACATGAATATGAAGACCATTTTCTCGCCGGACAAGTAGTTCGCCCGGAATCCGGCCAAAACCGGAAAATTTGTCAAAAATAAAAGTTTATCTGAAGTTGATTAGAGGTTCGATTTAAGGATAGGAAAACATGCTGAATCTGAATATGAAAATTATTTTCGAATTCGATCGCCTGGAATTCGTCCAAAACCGGAAAATTTGTTAAAAGTAAAGGTTTTATATGCATTTCATTAGGTGTTCGGTTACGGATAAGAAGACATGCTGAACTCGTGTATGACAATCATTTTCTACTTGGACACATAGTTCGCCACGAATCGGTCTTTTCAGATGATTACCATTTGCCTTATCTGTTTCTTAATTTTATTAGTAAAGTGCTCAAGGAGTCTGGCGAAGACTGAATCTCTACAAGACCAAGTTGTCTGGATCAAGGAAGGCCGAGTCATGTTGTGCCTTAAGTTTAACTATCTAGCCACATAGAAAGATACAAATTTGATGTTGTATGGGATGTTGTATTTGATGTTTTTTTAAATCCACATACATTTTCGAAAATATCACTATTTCTTGTCTATTTTCAACACAAAATTTCATGATTTTTCTTACGATTTTCTAGCACAAATCTCATGTGTGTAACTCATTATTTTTGGACTGCTGCTCATGATTTTGAAAATTCCCGAGTGGGAACACTAGTTGAAGGCATAACTCTTCACCGTTGTTGTCGTTATTGGTTGCACATGACTCGATGTTCTGATCTACAGTCATGAGTGTTTCTCTCTTGCGCGAGCACGTGGAAACATGGTCCATGAAACCGGAAGTAAAATATTATCGGGTCGTTGGAGGTATTCATAGGAAACTGTTTACGATAGACCGTCTGGGAGAGCGTGACAGGTAAACAGAGAGCGTGTTGAATTATGAGTTTCTTTTTAGAAACAAATAGTGCGTGTTTTACATAGCCTGTATAATCAACCAGTTCACGCATCGTTGGTCTCCGACAATTGTTACAGCTGTGTTGTCTCGGATGATTTATTTAGACTTGCAGTCTTTATTTTTTTGTCCTAAGCAGTTGCTTGTTGACACTGAAGCTGGCATCAAAATATCTTCTTATTGCTAAGGCGTTTAGAGGTCTCTTCGACCCTTCATTTTGTCATACCTGCAAAATTAGCCAACGGTCACGAAGGTTAGTCAGCATCGACAAAACAGAAAAAGTGCGGAGTCTCTAACCAATTTGATCATTGGTACTTTGAAAGTATATACGAATGGCACATCTGTGGGTATTACATTCCACCGTGTAAAAGTTCATCTCACGAATGTCTTCTTTTGTTCTTACATTCCTCCTTGCTAGAACTGTATGGCTACCCATGAAAGGAATGTTGGATGCCTGAAATCATTTTTCGGCACGATACGTCCCGCCTCTTGTCCACGCGCTGGAGTCTTTTTGCCATCCATTGATCGAAAACAAAGACTGCATTATATAAGACTTGCGGATTATCCGGTCCGAGCACGTGCTGTTTACAGCCTCTTTTCCGGGATTTTCCCACACGGTATTCCGGCGCTGCCAGATGGACTTGTTTCTCGTCCCATGGGCTTGTCTGTGGGCGGAGGATTTTAGCGATGGGCTTTATGGGGCTTGAAACTGGGTCGTTTTTCTGGGATCCCAAAGCGTAAGTGGAGGGATACCTATGAAATCGCAAAAGTTGTCCGTCTGTCCGTCTGTGAGCACGATAACTCTCGAAGGGAATGAGATATTTTGATGAAACTTGGTGTGAGGATTCATTGGGTCAAGGGAAAGGACGAGTTCGTAGATGGGCTATGTAGCCCTACATTTAGGGGTGGGGAAGGGAGCTCAAATTAAGGGGCAAACAAAACATTTTTAAACAGCTAATGCGATAGTCGATTAGGGGGTAAGAAGACAGGCTGAACAAGATTGTGAACACCATTTTCCTGCTGGATAGGTAGTTCGCCCGGAATCCGGCTAAAACCGGAAAGTAAGTTTGTTAAAAGTAAAAGTTTTGTTTGATGTTGATTAGATGTCCGATTTAGGGGTAAGAAGACATGTTGAACACTTATGTGAAAATCATTTTCTACCCGGACAAGTAGTTCGCCCGGAATCCGGCCAAGAACGGAAATTTTTTTAAAAGCAGAACTTTTATTTGTAGTTGATTAGATGACAGATTTAGGGGAAAGAAGAGATGCAGAATCCGTATATGACAACCCAATATGTACCCGGACATATCGCCCAGAATCCAGCTGAAACCGGAAATTTTTTTACAAGTTAAAAAATTTGTATTTGAAGTTGATCATATGTTTGATATAGGGGTAAGGAGAATTGCTGAATTCATTTCTGAGCTTTATTTTTTTCGCCGGACAGGTAGTTCCGGAATTCGACGGAAACCGGAAAATTGGCAGAAGTAAGGCAGGAAGTTTGATCTGTTTCGTCAAATTAGATGTGACTTACATCCATAGATAGATAGATATAGATAGATATTTTAATGCATAAAAGCCAACAAGGGCCATCGCACAAAAACAACAAAACAAAAAATATATATATATACATGCACTCTGTACCAATATTTTCTGCTACAGCCACTACAGGGATATACAATTTTCCCTGTCTGCTAACCCTATCCGGAGGAACCTTCCAAACTGACGAATAGCCGGGAAACTTTTCTCTCTCATTCTCTCAATTCTAATCAGTCCCACACACACTCACTCCAAACAACTCTTGTCTCAACCCATTCAGTTCCTCACACTCTCCCACAAAATGACTCATACTTTCTTTCTCACATCCACACATAGGGCAAGAGTAAGGACCAGTTTTAACCCTAACTTTACCCAAGTATTTTCTTCTTTTACCAAGTGGTAAACCATCCCCTCTCATACTAAAAAATAACACAAGTTCCTCGTGAGACAGACCACACTTGAGGTAAACTTCTTCACCCCAACAATCTTTTGCCTTGGCGTATAAGCACAACGAATCTGTCTGGTCCTTTTCCTCGTCCCTCGTGCCATGACTGGACTTCCTGATCCTGAAGTACTCTTAGAACCATTTGATGGATCCCTTGACCTGAAGACTGTGGGCCAAGTCCCTCTCCCCAATATCCGGGTAGGCCACATTGTTCCAGGATCTTCTTTACTTGATAAGGCCAAGAATCTTGGCGTTTATCTTTCAGTGCCTCCAGGTATGCTGCCTTCAGTGGTCTTACCCTGGGCATATCTATTATTTTTTCCCATAATTTTATTATTCTTACCCACCTATCAATCCTTAACCTATAAATACCTAAATCACCTTTCAATACTATATTACTAAATCTATCCGATAGACCTAACATCCTCTTAAAATACCTATTCTGGATACTTTCCAACTTTTTAAAATCCCTAAAACCCCATACTTCACTACCATAATGTATTGTCGGCAATATCTTCGTATTGAAAATCCTTTTCTGGAAACCCACATTCTTTATACGCCTCAAATGACTTTTAGTTACCAAATTACAAACTCTGCCACCTTTTCCTACTGCATGCTCAAATTGCTTACTAAACTTACCATTGCTCGAAAATTTGACCCCCAAATACACAAACTCATCCTTCACCACCAACTTCATTCCTTCGTAATACACATCGGCAGAACTTCTCGTAAGTCCCCCCTTTTGAAACACCATCACCACCGTTTTCTCCCTGTTCAATATCAACTCCTTCTTTTCCAGATATTCCGCCACCAAATCAATCAAAATCTGTAAGTTACTTTCGCTGTCCGCCACCAAAACCACATCGTCCGCAAATAATAACATGCACAACTTCACTATATCCATACTAACAGTAGGTGCTTTTCTTTCTGCCAGATAACTATTCATATCATTCAAATATAAAGAGAATAAAGTTGGCGCCAGTGTACAACCCTGCTTAAGTCCTAACCTGGACTTGAACACCTTCGACCATTGGCGACCAACCCTCACCACCAGTGACACACAAGTATACATTTTTAGGAGTAGCCGTACAGTTAAAACAGGCAATCCTATATTACACAAATATTCCACCAACAGTTTTCTGTTAACGGAATCGAAAGCTGCTTTCAAATCTAGGAAAGCCACATACAATTTACCACCCTTTTTTCTACTATACTTACGCACTAACACATTTAAAATAAAAATCTGGTCTAACGTACTGTAATTTGGCCTAAACCCTGCCCGGAGGGGATCTAAAATTTCCTTATCCTCTAGCCACTTCCTTAATCTAACGTTTAATATCTTACAAAAAATCTTACTAATTGCGTTACCTAGATGTATTAGCCTATAGTTACAATGTTCTAATCTATTCCCTTTTTTAAAAATGGGGGCAATTAACGATGTTTCCCAGCATTCTGGCCACCACGGCTTCTCAATAATAAATGAGAACATGGCGGCTAGTATTGGGATTAAGATCTCCCTGCCCCACTTAAATACAATTGTTGGCATACCGTCAACTCCAGGTGCCGATCCACCTCTCATATTTTTTAAACTGCTCCAAACCTCATCCTGGGATACCTTTTCTATCATTGTATAATCCTGTTCTAACATAGGAAAACGGACCAGGCAACTCAACTCTTCATCCACACTCTCCCTTAACACTATCCTCATCTAAATGCTCTTCCCTTTTCAAAATAAAACTAGGCCAAGTCTCCGCCTCTAACCCCTGCTGCTTTCTACTAACCGGGTGGACACTATCCCTAACACCTCTCCAAAAATCCCTACTATCCTTCATAACATATGACTTCATAATACTATCATTAACCTTATTCTCAAATAACATCTTTTTCTTTTTAATCAACTTTTTATAATCACTCCTTGCTTTCCGGTATCTGGAAAGTTCCTCTTCACCATCTTTATTCTTTATCTGAACGTGGTTTTCTCAGATGATTAGCAAATTGGCCTTAATCTGTTTCTAAATTTTAATAGTAAAAATGTCAAGGAGTCTGGCGAAGATTGGATCTGGCGAAGACAAGACCCAATTGTCTGGATCAAAATATAGAATTTTTGGGATCCGATCGAAACCTTTGATCTTGTTTTATTTTACTTGTGTTGGGAGAACATCACGCATTACCTAATTCAAAGCTAAAGGATTTTCTTCGGACACCTACAATAGCATATCTGTTTTACTGGTACGTACTACATGTATAGGCTGGCAACAAAACGGTATTCTCTAATTCCGTATCTGCGTCGTTTCCTCCACAGCTTTGTCGTGCAGTTCTCGAGTTGATTTCTGTTTCTTAATTTTTTCTTTCTTTGGAAGACGTTTGGATGCGAAACTAAAGGAAACAGCGAAGGTGCTTCGAGTCCTGTGTCTGATTTTTAACCACAGGAGAAGTAGCTAGTAGTTTCCCCTTTTCTTTTTGGTCCTTACCTTACCTTAGATTCCCCTGTGCCTCCAGATATACCCAGGCCCGGATATAGAGACCCAGGGCGTCAAGGGTAAAAAATAACAGCTTAAAGCACAAATCTTACTATAAATGATCTTTTCAAAATGAAATGGCTCAGAAATATCGTTTTTGGGATCCCAAAACGTAATTGGATACCTATGAGTTCGTAAAAGTTGTCCGTCTGTCCGTCCGTCAGTGAGCACGATAACTCTCGAAGGGAATGAGATATTATGATGAAACTTGGTGTGAGGATTCTTTGGTTCAAGGTACAGATCGAGTTCGTAGATGGGCTCTGTAGCCCTACATATTTAGGGGTGGGGTTCAGGGGCGTCCCGAGGGGGGGGGGGGGGCGCAGAGCGCCCCCCCTACGTTTTGGGTATTCGGTCAAATTTTCAGCAAAGGCGAAAGAATTGGGCGATTTAACGTTTTTACTGGTTCCCATTCGTTATCGAATTTGATAATTAATCCAACTTTTGTTCAGTCCGAGTCGATTTCACCGCATTCAGTACGTCCCTACGTAAATTCGCTGATTTACCGTATTTATTTGGTCACATTCGTCCCTACGTAAAGTCGGTTACTCAAAGTATTTATTTGGTCTCATTCGTTAGCGAATTCGGTTGTTCACCGGACTTTTCTCAAGTCCGTATCTGTTCTATCGCATTCGGTCAATCCGTTTCATAATTCGGTGATTAATCAGATTCATTTGGTTCTAATTTGTTACCGAATTCGGTAATTCACCTGATTTTTGTTTGGTCATCAGATTCATTTGGTTCTAATTTGTTAGCGAATTCGGTAATTCACCTGATTTTTGTTTGGTCCGCATCTGTTACCGGACTTACCACATTCGGTTGTTTTAGGTGGTTCTCCCAAGAGTTCTATTCCATTCTCAAATTCGGTCGTTATACCGCTCACGATCTGCTCCTTATTTTTTTAGTTAATTTTTCGGTAGTACGAATTCATTATTTGGTTCACCCCAGTTACTGTGCTTGGTAATTTAAGTGGCATTTATTTGGCTCTTGTTCTTTACCATTGCTCTTTTCCATTCATTTTCTAATGATTGCAGAACTTCAGGAATAACCATGTCTCCTGACGTGAAAACTAGCCTATTATTGTTTGAGGTAAATTCAGAATAAATGTACTTTACATCTATTTAACCCTGGATGGACCCTTTTTTCGCCAGGCAGCTCTGTGGTTCATAGTTAGCCTTGGGATCGCAAAAAGGCACTTTGATCATGAGTGTTCCAAAAAATTTCGCCTGCGGCACATTTAGCAGTCTTCACTATTTAGAAGGGGGGTACGTCATTTAGTTGGCGTTTGAGGCTTGGAAATTTGAGGTGCTTGAACCACGTAAAGCTAGAATTTGACAGAAAAAAGGCAGATTCAAAAAATTTTGCCTGCGGCGCTTTCATTTTCCCGGGTACAGCCGTTCACTACGTTGTCGCTTGGCAGCAACTGCTTATTTTGTCGGCACATTCTCAAGTCCTGTTGGCAAAACCGGACGTCTCCCAAAGGTAAAAGGCTAGTGACGGAGTATCCCTGAAAAAAAAGAAGTGGGAGAGCGTGAAAACAAGTCAAATTTTCTCTTTAGACTTGATTTTGTACAATGCAACTTTTTACATAATAGCTTCTTGAAGGCAACTCGCTGTGTTTTAGAAAAAAAAAATGTAAATTCGGTCAATATCAGGTACCGATTCGGTCAATTTTTACCAGGTACCCCCCCCCCCCCCCCCCCCAATGAAGAAAGGCTGGGGACGTCGCTGGTGGGGTTTCAGAATAGGAGGCGAGCAAAGTATTTTTTTAATAGCTAAGTACTTGTAGTTGATTAGATGTTCGATGTAAGAGCAAGAAGACATGCTGAACATTTGTATGAAAATCATTTTCTCGTCGCAAAAGTAGTTAGCCCGGAATTCGGCCAGACCAGAACCGGAATATTTGTTAAAATTAAAAGTTAAATTTGAAGTTAATTAGATTTTTGATTTATGGGTAAGAAGACTTGCTGAATCCGTATATGACAATAATTTTCTGCCCGGACACATGGTTTGCCCAGGATCCAGTGAAAACCGGACAGTTTCTTAAAAGTTAAAGTTTTATCTGAAGTTGATTAGAGGTTCGATATAGTGGTAAGGAGATGTGCTGAATTCGTGTTTGAGCTTTGGTTTTTGCCGGACAAGAAGTTCGGCTGAAACCGAAAATGTGGCAGAAGTAAGGCAGGGAAGTTTTGATCAGTTTCGTCAAAGTAGATATGATGAATAGGCTGAATAATGCTGAAACCAATTTGAATTTAGTTTTCTCAGATGATTAGCCAATGGCCTTAGTTTGTTTCTAAATTGAATAGTAAAAATGTTCAAGGAGTCTAGCGAAGACCGGATATTTACTAGGCCAATTGTCTGGATCAGGTAGTAAATTTCTGGGATCCCGTCGAAACCTTTGGTCTTGTTAGAAACGAAATCTATCTTCCAAAGAAGGAAAGTAGTAAGTAGTAATTTTTTCTAAAAGAGAGAATTTTCTCTTTTGCAAAAAAAAATCTACTTCCCACGAGAAATTAGCGATTTTCTTGATAGCGCTTGTCGACTCGAAATATTGGACGCGAAATATTTAAAAATATTGGTTAAAACCTGGGAAAACCAAGCAAAATATAAGAAGTCCAAAACGGAAGGTAGATCTTCCGACCATGTCTTCCAAAATGCAAAATAGTAAATTTAAGCTTCGCATGTGCTTATTTTTGAATGAGATGTTGACAAACCTTAAAACACAACTCTTACTAGAAATGATCTTTTCTCTATGATATGGATCAGAAAAAACATTTTCGATAATATCATTACTTTCCACCTGAAGTTAGCGATTTTCTTGTTAGCGCTTGTCGACTATGTCCAGCCTTCCTGCTCTCCGACGCGGCGGCTGGGCGCAAAACATTTGAAAACTGAACGCGCCGTTGTTAAAAAGTGGGAAAACTATTCAAATAAAAGAATTAATGAACAGAAGCTTCTAAGATCCTTATGTGTGAAAGAGTTGTCAGAGGACGCTGAAGATCCCGACAAACGTTTCGTCAGTTCACGGGCAAAACTCGGCAAGGGAAAAAAAGCGCTAAAAATCCATAGGCGCAAAACGAAACAATAGAGAAAGGTGGGGATTTTAGAAGCTTATAATTCTGTATGGGAGCTAGGTATATTATAAACAGTCAGAATAAGCAAGAGGGGTCCTTTAAAGCACAACTCTAACTAGAAATGATCTTTTCCCTATAAAATGGATCAGAATAAACGTTTTCGAAAACACCATTACTTTCCACCTGAAACTAGCGATTCTCTTGTTAGTGCTTGTCGAATATATCCAGCCTTCCTGCTCTCCGACGCGGCGGCTGGGCGCAAAAGATTCGAAAAGTGAACTTACCTTGGTTAAAAAGTGGGAAAACTAAGCAAATAAAAGAAGTAATACAGAGAAGATTATTACATCCTTATGTTTGAAAGAGTTGTCAGCGGACAATGAAGATTCCGGCAAACTTTTCGTTGGGTGACGGGAAAACTCGGCAAGGCCTAAAAAGCGCTAAAAATTCGTAGTTACGAGACGAAACAACGGAGGAAGGTGGGGATTTTAGAAGCTTATAATTCCACATGTGAGCTAATATTATAAAAGGCAGAATAAGCAAGAGGGGTCCTTTAAAGCTTTCCGCGAAGTTTGCGTTGCGTGCTTCCAAAACTCAACTAGGCGCAACAATTTCTTCAGATAATGTATACAATGGATACGTCAGCTACGACGCTTCATCAGCATCGCAGCTGACGTATCCGTTGATACATTAGTTGAATAAATGTTTCAAAAGTCAGCTTGAGCTCAAGGAATATTTAGGCCCAAAAAGCGATAAAAAGAAGAAGTCTCATAATAATATATAATATAATCTACATACATAATATTTATATATATATATATAATATAATATACATAATATAATCTCATAAGGGAGCTAGGGGTAATATGAAAGGCAAAATAAGCAAAGGAGATCCCATAATTCTTCTTTTTATTTATTTACTTTATTATTACATTTGGCGTTAAGATTTTAGCTTGTCGCCATTTTATTTCTTTAATGCACTTATACTTTAGAAAATAGACAAATCCACCTATTAATGAAATAGACAAGTAGGGGAGAAAAATATTCCTTGAGCCCAAGCTGACTTTGAAACATATATTCAAATAATGTATACAACGGATACGGCAGCTACGATGCTTCATCATATACGGGTTTATTTCCTTCCCCTACGTTGACCCTGAAGACAGCCTGATGAGGACCCTTGCCAAGAAGGGCTGAAATATCGCTGATGAAGCATCGTAGCTGTATCCGTTGTATACACTGTTTGAATACAAGGGGGCTACCAACTACACTTTTTTTTACACATTGTAATTGCCACTTCGGCCCCTGGCCGGGGTTGAAGACCCTAGGCGGCCTAGTCCGATTAAAAATTTGTAGCCTGCGTAGTTGTATGGTAGTTGTACGAAGAAGTTGCATGTAGGCTAATACTATGTAATAGCAAACAATACTATCATTTAATGTGCCTCAAACTTGTCCAGTCTTATGTAGTAGTATCCAGTAGCATCCTGTCTTGCCGTAGTAGCTTCCAGTCTTGCTAATAGTAGCATACAGTAGTATGCATTAACACGGTAGCCTTGAAGTAGAAGCATGCAGTAGCATCAGTAAGTACTGCATTTTCGTACAACTGCTTTTTCATACACTGTCGTACTATTATTTGAGTTAAATTTTTCATCGGGAGGGCCCTAACCTTTGAAGGGGCTCCGGCCAGAGACCGCAGGGTTGATTCTGAAATTATAATGTGTAATAATATAGTTGGAACTTGGAACTTGTCTATTTCACTTCAACGTCTGCTTGTCTATTTCCAAAATTCGAAGTACGTTAAATAATAAAAAAAGCTAAGTTGGCTGCCTAGGGGACCTGGATCTTTATGTCTGGACCTGGTTTCTGCACCTTCGAGTCACCCTCGGTCAGTACTGTATTTTGCTTCTCTTTCTTTCTTATTTTTTAAGTGTTTTGTATTGTTGGTGTTTTAGGGTTTTTAATTGAAGAGTTCGCTTGTTTTTTTGTTGGATTGAACCATTAAAATCCCACCCATCGAGGGTGCTCTCGATTTTAGTGCAGCAATTGCCCGGAGCCGCGGTGCTCGGGCGGTGCAAGCACTAGTAAGTAAGTAAGTAATTTATTTATGACCCGCCATTTTGAAAAGGCGGAGTAAATGAAAAAAGTAAAGAAAATAAACAAAACACATATATACACACAGAAAAAGACACTTAATTTTTAATCTTCGGTCAGGAAGCAGTGGACGACATCGTGTGCTGTTTGGGCCTTGTTGTCCATGAGTTTTGAAAGTGATGACGAAACATCCAAAAGGGTAACACTTGCGTCTTGAATTTTGAATTTCTCCGTCAATGTATGGTTATGACATAATTTCGACAAGTGGAGCAGGTGCTTTGCATATTTAAAATAACATGATCTCATCTTTTTAATCTCCTTCTTTCGCAGAACATGAGTGACGCCAGAACGAAATAGTATAGAAGGAGCGCAGAAGGTGCTGTACAAATTTCCCAAAGCTTTACGATTATAGCGCCCCCGGTTGGGGACGATGCGCCCATAGGCGCTACGGATCGACTTATAAACTTCTTGAACAACCGATGAGCAAAATTTTGACAATGAAGATTTGAATGTTATGCCGAGCCACCGTAGAGAGTCTGTTGATTTGACGATGAACGATCCAAGAGATATAGAAGCTTTAGATGCACTCGAACAATTTGATGAAGGGTTGAAATGCAGGTACTCACATTTTGAAAGGTTAACTTCAAGGCCAATTTTCAGAAGTTCTGACGACAGCTTACTTACATTTTTTGTGAGTGTGGATCGGCTACGGCTTACTAAGAGCAAGTCGTCCGCATAGGCTATGTAGCTGAAGGCATAGTCTTTATAGAAGTAAGCAGGAAGCAAAGAATCGAGACAAGAAGATATGGCCGATTTGAAGATGTAGGGAGATAAGACTCCCCCTTGGCGAACACCAGTTCGGACAGAAATAATCTCTGACAAGCTACCTTGCCATTTGAACCTTACTGAAGAACGACCATACCAAAATTTTAACAGATAGACGACAGACAGATTCACGCCAGAAGTAATGAGAGAAAATAGGGCCTGAGAATGCGTTATATTGTCAAAAGCACCAGCTATATCTATAGAACATATATGTATAGAAGACTTGTCGCGGGTAGCCTGTTTCATCATTTTTGTCAATATGTGATGAGCATGCGCACAACTGGCGCTCGAACGGAATCCAAACTGCATTGAACCAAAGCTACATTTTTCAACTAGTTCTGGAAGAAGGACGTATTCCAGGATTTTGCTTATGGTACAAGAAACTGTAATTGGCCGATAACTTTTGCAAAGGTCCGCGTCTTTCCCTCGCTTAATCACCGATGTTATAGTACCCAGGAGGAAACTATTCGGAACCAAACCCTGGCATAAACAAATTTGAAATAGCAGCTGAAGGTGTTGTGTTAAAGCTGGACACTCAATTTTGAAAAAATCGGCACTAAGGCCATCAGAATCTGTAGAACCAGTTCTTCTTAATTTTCGGAAAGCAATTTCGATGGAAGAACAAGTAACGGGAAGAACAGAAGGTTGAAATATTTTCCTTGGTAGGTAATTAAGAAGTAAATTTTCAAAGTGCTGCTGAATCTGGTTTTTGCAACCACTGAATAGACCACGGTAGTGGTTGGTCCAGTCAGCCATAGTTAGCGCGGAAGGAGGTACAGCTGAACCTTTATCTGTACGAAGGACCTTTTGCCACGCTTTTTTGTCACTGGGAGCATCTAATTGCCACATGAATGAATGAATGAATGAATTTTTCCAATAAAGCCCAAGGGCCATGGCGGGAAACATAACACAATAAAAAAACAGAATACCATACGCTCCGAAAACAAACCAAAAATCAACTTCTATAAAAATAGTTCACGGTGGGTCATAGCTAGCTTCAGGAATCCATCCAGCCTCCGGAGCTCACCAAAACACTTACTTCCCATACTTAAAACCAAATCCCTTTCCTCCCAAGCCTCCCGACCAAACACTTCCTTTCTTAATTCTTTCAACCCCTCACAATAACATATCAAATGTACCGCATCCTCTCCTTCAATACCACACATTGGACATTATAACATTAAAATCAGCATGTTTGGAAGCGTTTAAAAATGAGCGGCTGCCCAATCTCGATTTTAGTGTGGTGCCGCTGTTCCGGTCTGCACCGGCACCGACTGACACCAGCTGGCACCGGTTGCCACGTGTTTAAACATTTAAATCAGCATGTTAAGAGCAAGAATCGCCTAATTGATTGCCAACACCGGTGTCGGTACCACTAGTTTCGTTCGGATCAGGTTCCGGGGACTGGGTAACTCCTCGTTTGAAAGATGAATCGCCTAATTAATGGCTGGCAACGTTGGTTTCTGCCGGTGCCGAGAAAGGGTGTACAGCAGGTGCCGGGAGTAGATAACCCCTCGTTTGAAAGATGAATCGCCTAATTTATGGCTGGCAATGTTGGTTTCGGCCGGTGCCGGGAAAGGGTGTACAGCAGGTGCCGGGGAGTAGATAACCCCTCGTTTGAAAGATGAATCGCCTAATTTATGGCTGTCAACGTTGGTTTCGGCCGGTGCCGGGAAAGGGTGTACAGCAGGTGCGGGGGAGTAGATAACCCCTCGTCAATCTGTACAGCAGATTCCGGGGTGTGGATAACCCACCATAGTCACACCACAATCGCTCCATAAGGCGTATGGGGGAGTCCCCGCGTTTTTGTTTATTCCGGGGACTCACTCCCCGTATTATTGCGAGTCCCCACGGACAGGGAACGCTCCGATTATCATCACCATCATCAAAAAGACTCCCTTTCAGATTCGGAGGGTAATCAATTTTTGCTGGTGTTGGTGCAATGTAAAATAAATTGGAAACAATCAGAATAAACAAAATCAAAAATAAAGTGGATCCAGACTAATTTCGTCAACAGTATATTTTTTTTTTAATATCCATTTTGGAAGCATTCCCCGTGTTCTCGTTGTTTCTGTACGCGGAGTCCGCGTAGAATGACTCCCTCTATTCTCGCCGTTCCCTTCGATTCCCCGAGGAGTCCTCGGGGAACGGCCAGAATACGCCTATAGGATTTTGTCCAGTTTCATCCTCATTTTCTTTTGGGAGTAACAAGTCTCCGGAGTTCCCAGGTTTTGTCGCGCCGTCCACCCGGCCTCCCATTCAGACTCTCACGCGCCTGCACCGTCCCATTGACTAGGTAGCGTCATTCATGGAGTGGGATGGGCTCTTGCCTCGAAGCTTGGCAAGACTGAATCTTCTCAGTCGGAACGCTCGCTACAAAGGTGTATATCCGAGTGTTTGCGGTTCAGGATTAAATACAGCGGATTTCTGATTGAATTTGATAAGCTGTTTCTTTTCGTTACCATTGTTTTTTCGTCTCGCTCTGAGCATCAGGACTTCTTTTTAGAAACCTGTTTCGCCAAAGTGGCAACAGCAGATTTGTACTTTCGAATAAACATGAAATTCATGAACACGACCAGTTGCTCAATGTCGAATCGAGTCTAGACATTATGAATTTGATTCTTATTCCTGGCAAAAACTAAGAGTAGGCTACTCATTAAACTAAACTCATTGACTAAGAGTAGGCTCTCAACCTAGGCAGAAGCTACCGGTAAACTCAGTCTTCATGGATGTTGGATGCCCGTCGAGTTCTTTTACTATTTTACCATTTTTACCGTTTTATTTAGGCATTGAGCCATTGAAACTAATATCGAACAAACTTTACATATATTTCCAAAAGATGCGTTTGAGTTTTATTGTGCCCAGTTTTATTATTCTCAGATCACTTTCTCAGCGGTAACGACAATTTACTGTAGGAGGAACTCGTTAGAATTGTGGGTTATAACCATAGACATAAGTGCTGCAGTTCTTTATTTTTAAAGAATGGAATAGAACTTGCTCCGGTTTTGCAGTCGATTAGTCATAATAGCGGAAACCGGAAGGTTGATTAATTGGCATAACAGCCGAATTTGAGCAACATGCATTTGGTGTATTAATTTGCTTGACCTGAAAGTTTCACTGCATTAATTTATATTGCAGATGATTCAAACCAACATTGGACTAAATTTCTAACTATAGCCTCAATTTTTTTTTGCTGTATTTACCGAAAGGAAAATAGGACCACTAGTGTTAGCCGTAAGCAAAAAAATATTCAACCACTAACCGTCTTATGACAAACCATTATTGACAACACTGGACTAAGCTGCAAAGATATGTTTTAATCAAATCGTAACATTATCGATAAATATTCAGTCCTAAATAGAACTTCCCAACTTGAAGAGCTGCACATAAAGCTGTCAGTCGCAGCATTCGCCCCTCACCCTGTGATTATTTGTTTTCACCCAAGTTACTTCTTTCTTTTATTTTATTAACTTACTCCGTTATTTCTGTTTGAAAAAAAGTGGTTGTAGAATACTCATACATTCATTCAAACTTCTGTTTTTACCAACTCTCATAGTTCTGGTGTTTATGACCACTTCCATCCAGTTGTTCAGCGAAAAGGACTTTAGTTTAGTACACTTTTTGGGTGGTTCTTTATCTAAAGCGGTTGATATTGACGAGTTCTCTTACTGCATCTTTAATTATTTCTATCTCTTGCCGCTTGGGTCTTCAAGCAAATATAAACCCGGTAGCAAAAAACGATAGTATCATCCATACGAGTAGTAACACAAGAGTCGCCTCGAGGGGACCATGTTCATTACGATTCTGTTTTAACACTAAGTGTATCGCCAGGCCAATAGTTAACACGATCTGAAGCCCGAGGCTGGTTCCTTACATGGCAAAAACTTCTAGTTCGCACTTCCGGCATCGCCGCGATTGTCACTTTTCTGCTGCTAAAAATGCTGGGATTTTTGGATGCGCGTTGTTTTTTGGCTTTTGCCCAAATTGCCGAAAAAAGAACTTCTTGTATGGAGTTACGGCTCATTTGGTTGTCAAACCTGTAACCAACAACGAAATTATCAGGCTTTAATGTACTACCAAAGCCATCTCAGTTTATGATTTTTAATTGTTGTTTTTATTCTCCCTCTGAGTAAACTAGAGAAGTATAAGAAGTAAATAAAATAGATAATAAAAAACCTCCAGTGTTAATTGTCTCTTTGGTCGTGAATCCCATCAGACCAAATGGGGTTTGTGACGTTGTTTTGAGCTTCGAAATTTCAAGCGTAAGCCGCGCCCACTTGCATGTCATTTGTGATATTCAACTGCAGAAGCAAGTTGTCCGCAGCAACAACACATGCACAGTAAAGGAAAAACCAATCACTTAATCAGAAAAACATGCATACTTTTTTACATATTCTTCGGGACGCTTCATTTCTATTCAAATGAGCCTCGCTGAATTTGTAACTACCCCGAAATTATACATTAATCCCTAATTCTCCCCTACCCCCCCCCCCCCTCAGGAAAAAAATATCCCTTACTTCTTTCAGCTAGTCTCATTCACACATACAATAAATTAGACTTTCATTGATCACTCCACTTCTTGACGCTTCGCTGTTACTCGAACAAACCTCGATGAATTTTAAACTACCCGAAATATTTATTCTCCAATAACCCCTAATCCTCCCCTAAAATTTCCCTAAAAAATTCGTCCCTTAGTTCCTTCAGCTCGTCTCATTCACACATAAAATAGATTAGAATTTCATTCATCACTCCACACACAGGGAAGAAGTACGTACCAACACATTCCCTGTTTCCCCTAAACATTTCCTTTTAGCCCGGGTTGGGAGGGAGCATGCCCTGCAAGGTTTTCTTCATATGCTACGTCTTATTATTCAGAAGGGCTTAGCACAGACCCGGATTGTGTTCTACGCTTAAAGTACACCTCGCACTATTTACTGTTTATGTTCCAATATTCAAAACTATCTGAATACTGTCAAGCTAGAGACTCTGCTTTTAACAAATTATCCACGGCCTTGGCTGTTTTAGCCTTTTCCTAGGCCCAATGACTTCAAGCAAATTAACGGCAAAAAATAGATAACTGGTTTTACGCATCAACAGCATGAGACGCGAACACCGGTCGAGAGCATAATGCGCATGGAAACTAGTGAATCGCGGCAAGTGCAAATATTAGTGAGATGTTGTTAGTGGGTTTAGAATGTAACATATGAAATTTTTGGTCTCCGGGTGTAAAATAAATTAATGCAATTACGGAAGTAGGTTGCATTGGCATTATAGGTACGACGGGTC
The DNA here is from genome assembly GCA_030848855.1 of Branchinecta sandiegonensis. Taxonomy (NCBI): domain Eukaryota; kingdom Metazoa; phylum Arthropoda; class Branchiopoda; order Anostraca; family Branchinectidae; genus Branchinecta; species Branchinecta sandiegonensis. The sequence goes on from JAUPMV010000020.1 coordinate 12,322,481, forward strand.
CTTTAAGGTTCCAGTTGTTTTCTTGGCACTGACGGAAGCAAAGGCGCTAAATGATGACCAATTAGAGGACTCGTGCGGAACTGATATCCGATTTCGTAGATTGTAATCCTACAGTGGTAGAATGACTTCCGCCATACGCCAAGAGAAGAGCGGATTAACCAAATACTATTGATCGGGAAACATTTTTTTTACCTCAGTTTTCTTTGTCTCATATTACCTTAACGGCAACGATTCTTCGGGACAGAGATTCATTTTTCTTCAACATTTTGTTGACGACGGTTTTTATTATTTTATTTGTATTTATTTAGCTATTTCCCTGCCCTAGCCAAGCACTCCTTTTGTGCTTTCCTGGCAGGAATGTTAATTGTGTATTTTGAAACTGTGTATAATGAAACTGAACCTGAACTGAATGAAATTATTAAACTAACGGCCAACTCGGGCCACTCAAAGATACATTCACATAAACAAACACAGATAAGACAATGACAAAAGAAAATATTACAAAATCGTCAACTGACACAGTAAAGCGGCAGAGGGAGAGAGCTCCAGAAGTAGTAGCTTATCAGAATCAAGTTTCCTTGTCTGGATTGTAAAAAAAGATTTCCTACGCAGTTCCGGAAAATAACGTTTGTATAATACCCGGGAAAAAAAACAGCTTATCAAAACAAATAAGAAATGCACTTTATATCCTGAACCGGTTATCAATCATTCGATTAAATTGTACGTAGATAAAGACCCATTCAAAATGGTGGTGAGAAAATGTGATAGTAAAGAATGAAAAGCTTTAAAGCTGCGTCTTATAGATATTTGGAGGAAGACCCGACCTACTCAGTCCTTCCTCCCATCCCTAGTCATGGTAAGTTGATTCAGTAGGTTTAGCGAAGAAAGCTCACGCATGATAGAGGCGAATAGAGGCGAAAGCCTTTTTGCTGCAGTTCTGTTATTATTATTATTATTATGATCTCGTGTTGAGTAAATGACTTGACTCCCTTGAAACTAGCGAAATGAATCGTAGTTCTAGTGTGAAACTAGGGCATACCATCTACCTGCATCCGAATCGTAAATTTAAGTGAAGAAGATGATTTGGGCGACTTGGAGTGGAGTAGAAGTATGTTTTACGCCTAGTCCCCACATAAGTATTCCAGCCCAAGCTGACTGCGAATCATATGTGATGGCGCCAAACGGAGAAGTCGGTTCAGGTTTATGACAACGATACTTCGGCCCTTCTTGTCAAGGTTTCTTGTCAAGCTGTAGCAACCTAATCCTCACAGGTTGCGCCTCCGCATTAAATCATGACGTTTGTGCGTTTTGTATAAAATTTTTGCAATGACCGCCAAAATACGGTTGGCGTCCTCGTCTTCTGCACCAGCCACGTGTCTCTTGATTTTTTTGTGTGAGTGTGAAGAGAACACGTTTTGGTTTTAAGCAGTTTTGAGCTGAATCACGTCTTGACCCTAGTACTCGTAAAACGGCATTTCTTCGTTAAAACACGGTGTTTGTGTGTTTAACATGAAATGGTGCATCCAGCCATTGAGTGATATTTTTTCGTTGAGAATTTCCCGATGGTGTTGTATTGGTTAAGCCCGTTCGGACTGGGAAGTTATTCAGAAAAACCTAGGAGATTTTCTCCGTTTTGTGATCTTTGTTATAGAAATAACATGTCCGAGATCCAGCGAAGGATCCCAGATATGAAAGGAACCAAGACTGTGTGCGCAAGGGTCTAGTAGGAATGACTAAGGCATAAACACAATAGTAATTCAGAAATAGACGTGTGATGCCCTATTACTGTAGAATCTAACGGCAAGAGTGACCCGAAAGATATTCCGACTAGCGTTCATTTTTCACATTCACCAGAACGACTGTTGAGACTGGAGTACTGCGGTGGTTATTGGGGAATTATATAGTGGAACAGTATATGACTTCAGTTCTGCTTTAAACCTTAACTCTTCTCTTTCAGATGCTGATAATGCACCTTTAACGTCATCTAGTCGGTACACTGTCACCGCGGTACCCTCGCGGAGTCGTGCCAATTCAGAGTCCCTGATCCTAAGCACGCATAGTCAACCACCAACGGACTCTTCACTAGACCAAGGGGGGCAGCGTTGGAGGGGGATACGTGCCGCGTTCTCCCGATGGCGGAAACACGGGGGGAGTAGACATAGTAGCCCAAGTAGTGGCGTTGCTAGTGACGATAGCTTTGGCGACCCCCCACTCTCTCCAACGAGTGTTCATAGTGAGAAGTTTCATATAAGCTGTTCAAGCCGGACGCGTGTGTTTGCCCACCCTCATAGAGGACCTGTGACAAATTTGCAGGCAAATATATACAGCCGCCTACCCCCAGTTCATTCGAACAAACATTTTAGTTTCGTGAGGGCCTTACGGCGCCGGAAGTTACGCGAGAAGTCCAAGTCGGATCAAGACCTACACGGGTCGAAGATCAACCTCCCACCGTCCCGGATTAAGGACGATTCGGGATTGAGCGTCTTTGCTACGGTACGTTTGCCGAGAGAGCGAAGGGAGACGCCTAGTATATTTTCCACCTTCTGGACTGGGCGAGGAGGACCGAGACGTTGTGACGATAATGTGTTAGTGAGTGAGCAAGCTCGGATAAAGGAACAAGAGAGTGACGGAAGTCAATTAACCCCCGTTCCCTTACCCCGTCGTGCAAGTAAAGACTCCCGTTGTGGAACACCGTTCTTGAGTGTTCGACCCCGTTCTCGAAGTTTAGAGCGATTTTCCGGCGCGCGGGTGTTCCCCAGTTTCAGTGGAGTTGGGATAGCTTGTCGATCGCGGTCTTTGGAGCGAAACCAGAAGTTTTCGACGGACAGAAAGGAAAGTTTGACACCGAGTACTAGTGGGACACTAGCGCCAAAGAAGCGGTCGCGGTCAGTGGAGAATGCTAGTCGAATTCACCCCTGTGATGAATTAGCCTTAGCCCGGACAACTGTTAGTAAATTTAGCAATAGCCCGGTAGGGCAGTGGAAGACGTTCAGTGAAGTTTTCGGGTCTAGTTCCGGCGAAGGACAGAAGAAAGGCCCGATCTCGTCCGTTTTTCAGGATTTATTGCTTAGTAATCAGGTAAGGTTGATGAAAATTTACCCCCTCCCACCCCGCCCCACCGTCTATTTTCTGATTTTTAATAATTTTACAGGTATCGACATTAGGCTAAACCTTAAATAAACGCACCATATTTCAGCCTTCACGGGTGGCGGTTTCGAGAGAATCCCTGACGTGTGTACGGGGGGGGGGGGGGATCCTACCCACTGTAAAATGTTATTGGCTTGGCTAAAACAAGTCGTGAATGGGCCTTTACCATGGCCCGAAGCATGGTAGATAAAAATTTAGCAGTGGTAGTTATTCGTGGACGGTGTCTGTTGGAGCTGTGTTGCAGTCTGGAACGACGACGGTAGATATTAGTATTTTAAGTAGTAAACTGAAAGATAAAAGTGCTCCGTATGCTGGATTTGAACCTGCGATCTTTCGGCTTACGATTCACTGCCACTGCCTTACCGCTGAGCTACAGAGAGGCTTGTAAACATATCTCGCAAACCACTACAATAGTAAGAAAGAAGCGAGCCATAGAAAGAGCAGCAGTTCACGGCTTTAATGTAGGCTACTACCAGACCATCTCACTTTGTGACTTTTAAATATTGTTTTTGTTCTCCCTCTACATAAACTAGAGGAGTATAAGAGGCAGAGCTGCTGTGAGTCCAGCAAATCAGAGTGCAAGACAAGTCCGAGTCCTTGAAAAAGGCGTCTCGAGACGAGTCCAGAGTCCGAGTCCACCAGCTTTGATAAGAGGTAAATGAAATAGATAACAAAAACCTCCAGCGTTAAAACTCTTTCTGGTCAGTAATCCAAACAGTCAGTAAATAAAGGCATAATTACTGTAGTGTGACAACTTATAAGACCACAGAGCCTGGTAGCGCAGCAAAGATCAACCCATACCAACTTCACATGCACGGTACGAGGGAAGTCTGTTCCCACCTTTGGGTTTTTCAGCGCAAATTACAACAAATCATTTTCTTTTTGAACTTAAAGATTTATTGTTGCACTTCGCATTTTTGTTTTATCACTGAATCGTTTGACTATGTAGGAACTTAACTCTATACGATGTGCCTGACATAAGACAGATATTATGAATGATTTTCAAATAGTTGATTTGTTCACACAAGGAAGCCTGGTGTTTGGCACAGACGATGATAATACACCATGGTCTACACGCTGCAGGCGAGCTGCACCACGTAACCCACGCGCAAAAAGTGGTCACTCGCCGCAGCTTGCCAACGACGGGTTGGGACTCGTGTCGACAACAGTGGTGCCGATAAATTTGACTTTCAGTGACTGATAGATGAATGCGCATCGGCGTCAAACAAAAAGCAAATCTAATGCACACCTTGTTCATGAATACGCGTAACGAGCGTCGCACACAGCAAGACCCTCGGTGTTTTGCTTGACCGAGTTGGCAACAGCCGACAGCTACCTCTGAGGTGTGACTTGAGCCTAACTATGTAGGTACGTTGTGGAAATGGATGGGCTTGGGAACAAAGACCGGAACTGATGAGGTGTTGGTGTAACCAACCTTCCTTGGAAGTCCTACCTTCTTTTTGAATAGCCTGAATTTCGAATTTAAAATGGGGGAGGTCCTTTGGCAGTATAGATGTAAAGAGCGAATTTTGCAACTGAAAAATTCAGTCGAATATTCGCAAAATTGAAATATTCGGAGGCCTCTCGAAAATTGCGAATATTGCGACAAATTGAAAATATATCGCAAAATTGAAAAATAGAGAAAATTGAAAAATAGGGCGAATTTTCGTAATTTTCGCAAGCAATTTTCGGGAGATTTGCGCCTCCCAGACTACTCAGTCAAATCGGGAGGTAGTAAAATCATAGTCAAGGCTTGCATTTCGAGCTGATTAGAGTGCGATTTTGAGACGAGGGATACACGATAAAAAAGAAGAAGAAAGGTGCATTATTTGTGATTGGAGATCATATTTTATTTGATGGAAAAACGGGATCGGCATGGACTGCGGCTTCATATCTGAAGCCGAAATTCATGTTAGTCTTGCAAATTAGATTCTTCTGTTGATAGACTTGATGAACATTTGCGTTAAATCAGAAATGATCTATCCTTAAATACCCTTAACAATAAGCTTAGCAGAAATGATAGTGCTTGGCCTAATCAGAGGGGTTTCTTACTTACTCAACCTTTTTACTTCAGTCAGGTATGCTTTACTAGCTTTATAGAATCAGTATATCGGTCTGGACCGTCAGTGGGTGCTGGAGCTCTGTTGAGGAGGTTCACGTGATCCATGTGACCTTATTATATGTCATTTATTCTTATTTTTTTTTTAATGGAAAGGTACTGATAAAGGAAAACATTCATACGAGAAACTTGGACCAGTCTCAATTTAATAAAAGGTCTTACTAGATCTGTTCGATAGTAGTAATGGGGGAACTCCGGAACTCGAAACTCACTCGTTTAGTTCATTTTGCAACGTAATAGAAAATTCCATGTATAAACAAGAGCTAGAAGCTCATATGGCACTTGCAAGGCTCGGTCAGATGGAAGTGAAGGTTGAAAGTATTTTTTTTACACTTTTCGGTTAAGATGCGCCAAACTTGCAAGGCTAGGTCAGAGGATGGAAGTGATGGTCAAAGGTTTTTTTTTCCCTGTTCGGTTAATTTGCTTAAAAGTATTTTTTTACTTGCGGTTAAGATGAGTTCTTTAAGGGATGGTCGGATCGGAGAGATGACGATGTCTAACCCAATGATGTCAAGTTTCTAATGCTCGAGCAAAGTTTTCGTCCTAGCAAATCTGGAAGTACCTTAACTCACGATCACCGGAATTCCAGACACCCTCCTACAGCTCCCCCCCCCCTCGGTACCCGAATGCGGTCCGATTCTGTCAATGATGTACCTAGGACCTGTGCCTATACTTCCCACCAAGTTTCATCCTAATCGTTCCTGCACTCGATGCTTGTCAAAAAGATTTCCGGTTCTCCCCTTCGACCCCCCTCCCCAAGTTCATTGGATCCGACCCGGACTTGAAATGGGACATCTGAGACATGAGGTCTTTCAAGATATCAAGTTTCATTAAGATCCGATAACCCGTTCGAAAGTTAAGCATGCCACTAATTTCCGGATTCCGCCGTCTCCCCCTCCCCCACGATGGTCAGATCGGGCAATTGACTGTTTCCAAGTTAATCTGGTCTGGTCCCTGATATGCCTGCCAAGTTTTATCGTCCTGGCCCACCTGGACGTGCATTAACTACGGATCGCCGGAATTCCGGAACCTCCTCCAACTCCCCCCCCCCCACAGTGTCCGAATCCTCTCCAGTTCTGTCAGTGATGTATCTAGAGCTTGTGCTTGTCTTCCCACCAAGTTTCATCCCGATCGCTACACTCTGAGAGTGTCACGCGATTTCCGGCTCCAAACAACATATCATGTACGTATAATAACGTATCCGTTGTATACATTATTTGACATGTTTCAAAGTCAGCTTGGGCTCAAGGAATATTTTTCCGGTTCCCCTTCCGACTCCCCCCACCCCCATGATTCATCGGATCCGGTACGGACTTAGAAATGAGAGATCTGAGACACGAGGTCTTTCCAGATATAAGTTACATTAAGATCCGACCACCCGTTCGAAAGTTATGAATGGCCCTATTTTCCGGATTCCGCCACCTCGCCCTCCCCCACGGCGGTTGGATCGGGCAAGTGACTATTTCCAATTTAGTTTGGTCGGGTCCCTGATATGATTGCCAAGTTTGATCGTCCTAGCACGTCTGGAAGTACCCTAACTCGAGAACAGTGATCTGACAGACAGTAATTTTTCACAATTTTTCAGCGAATATTCGCAATTTCGCAAGATAAAATGGAAGCATGGAAATTTTACATCTATACTTGGCAGGGTACCTGGGCTGAGACCAAGAACGGATAATGATGAATGAATGAATGAATGCTTTATTTTACCAAAATAGCGTTAGCTAGCGCAGGTACGTCAAACACACGAGTCAATACATAAATCATACCACACTAAATATTTCAACGCAAATGTGTGTAACTACGAAAATACATAGAGATTAAAATAAAATATATCAGAATTCTTCATTTAAAATACTACTAATCTATTTCTCACAGCCAATCTACTGAGCAAAAAACTGCAAGCCTCTTCCGCAAATATTGAGCGTGCGCTTATACCAGAGGCTGTCTGTAGAAATTTAATATGGTACCCTACCGTATTTCAAGTAATTTACAATACAGTTTCAATACGATACAATTATAGAAAAACTTGAAAGCATCGGCGAATACAGTAATGCGAAAAAGATTTCAGATGACCTTTATGCATGCCAACTGCCATGTGTAGGCCTATGTATGAATGGCTGTATGAACTAAGAGTGGTCTTGTATGAGGCGTGAAAAAAAAATGGTTCAGGGAGCATTTTGGGGAAGGGGGGGGGGGAACTGTAGTTGTATTTTTAACCACCGTGCATAACGATCTTACGATGGGTGCGATAGAAGATTATATATTTTTGCGGGCTGATATTTTTCTAAGTTCGAATGGCAAATAGAACTGGAGGTTGATTTGCTGAAGTGTACCGATACCGATGAAATCACTGGAAGCCTTCTCCAATAGCCTAAACATAAACATACCATATCTCGAGACTTTCAACGTAGGACGACTTTAAATGGCAATCGTGCCGCAGTCGATCCGCTCTTCGCCCTGCCATGTCATTTTTCTTTTCACAAGTTGTCAGTTATGTAGAAATTTTGTATTGAGAGGCGTGAGGAATAAAATTATTATTATTATTATAACAATATGGAAAGGTTTGATTAAAAATTTTCAGGGGATCCTGTCAGAGAGTACCTTGCAGTCGGCACGATATTTCCTCAGGTTCAAATCGCTTTTTGGACTGAAGGGGATCTGTACAAAGAGGATCAGGAATATCTGACTGTGCTAAACGGATACGTCAGCTGAGATATATTCTAGCGATATGTTGGCCCTTCTTGGAAAGGGTCCTCGTCAGGCTCAAGCTAGAAAAACGAACCTGTGATAACATAAATGAAGACTCAGGCAGTACATAACTTTTGTTTATTCAGCCAAAAGGCCATACAAGACTGAACAAATGTGTCACCACAAAAATAAACTGTTATACCCAGTCTACCACAAATCCCTGATTTTTGGATACCCTATGCCAAACGTTGGATACATCTAGCGTTTGGCATACCCGATGCCTGACGCTGGGTACACTATGTCAAATGCTGGACACTCTAACCCAATAAAACATTGATGATTTGAGTGAAGCTCAGAAATCAACCGATCAGAATTCACCTATAGTGGGGTAGGTCAGGGTTAGGGCAACAATACATATCCAGCGTTTGGCATAGTGTAACCGGTGTTAGGCATGGGCTATGCCAAAAGTTAGATATATCCAACGTTTGGCATAGGGTATCCAAAAACTAGGAGTTTGTGGTTCACTGGTTACACCTGTTACAAAACTTTTACGTAAACTAGGCTAATGGTCCATTAACACACTGCGTAAAATCCGAGCGTATTTTGAAATCCGAGCGCATTTTACGCACGTTTTGAGCTTGAAAAGAATTCCAGCAATACGGACGTATTTAGATACAAAACGGACCGATTTCTCAAATACGTCCGTATTGCTAGAAATGTTTTCAAGCTCAAAACATGCGTAAAATATGCTCGGATTTTACGCAGTGTGTAAACCCACCATAAACTTTGTGTCCCAAGTCCATACGCTTAAACTACGTAGATTTCAGGATGCCGGGAAGCGATACCGGAGTGCTTTTGGAGAGTTACTTGAAGTAAGTTTCAACCTTTGGCAAGAAGGGCCGAAATATCGCTGGAGTATATCTCAGCAGACGTATCGTTTGGCTCAGTCCAATACTTATGATACGCAGTCAGCCTGGGCTGAAAGAATGCTTAGGATCAAGAATGACATAAATACCTTTAGTAGTATTCAAGTATTTATTTACATATTAGAAATAACACAGCACTGGACAACTTGATTTACTGGCCTAGAAGGAGAAGAAACTTGTGTAGGCCCTGCTAAACTTCAGCTTAAACATTATAAGAAAACAGAACACAAACGAAGGAAACACAGAAAATAGGAAAGCAGAACAAAAGAAAAGGCGAAAAAAGAAGTGAGAAAAGAAAAAAAGATATTTAGTAGCAGTAGCAGCCTGCTCTTTCCGGAGTTCGATCTTGAATCCGTCGTCAGAAGCTATCTGGATCAGTGTTATCGAAGTCGAAGTCGTACCTCGTGCCGTTATATTTAAATTCACTCCGTTTCTCCAGAAATTCTATGTAAAAAACAATAATATAGGAAAATTCAAATACTTTGCAACAAATTTATAGAGAACTTGACACACTAAAACTTCTCAAACCGAGTTAAAGTGGCAAAATTTTAGCGAATAAATAAGAACTCTTGGCAAGAAGAGCCCAAATATGGCTAGAGTATAATAAAGCAGACGTATCTATGTTTCACAGTCTATGTTTATTGAAATTATGTTTATTCAGAAAGTGTTAGTTAATATTATTTTTAATTTGCCCTGGCGTTCGGCTTTTGTGGAAATATTATATTCTGTTTTTTTTTTCAGTTCAATTCAATTCAGTTCCGTCGGGATCGTAACGACATTCTGAACACTTACGGAATTCTCCACTCGGTAGATAATTTGGACCAAAAAAATATTTTTTTGAGTTTAGTTCATATCAGTCAACCCGTCAGCATTCTTTGAGGTTATACCCACCAAAAATAAATCGGAAAATTGGTCAACGTTCATTCTGTTACCGTTTATGCCAGTCATGGAATGGTTTATCTGAGGAGACCGTTTCCCAACCAAATTTACTTTCATTCAAGCAACATCTACAACGTTCAGCCATAGCGCGCATGTGAACCCTTTTTAGTTCATATTTGTTGTATATTTATAAGTGTATAGTGCAGTGTTGAAACATGTAGTAAAAGTTTAGGTGCTAGTAGAGAGAGAAGCTTCGGCTTGACTATTAATAAATAAATAAATAAATTTATTTATGACCCATCTCAACAAAAGGAGGGCCAAGCGCCCTAAAGTAACAAACAAAATAAATAGAAAAATGATGATTTGCAGTTATGATTTGCAGTCAATGATACGTATCAACACTAGTATAGTATTATTTGTAGATGAACTTTAAGGGGGCTAGGCTGAGATTTGCGTCACCCTGTCATAGAAGACCTCGTGATGGGCGGGGAAGAACGTGCGTTTTCTGCAATTAACCGGTTGCGGAAAAGCACGCTCAGTTTGGCGCTCATTCAGAATTATAGCCAAGAATCACCTGCGGGGACCGGAAGTGTCTGCAGTGATGATTTTCCCTTTATGGGTTTTATTCGTAATAGGATTGATTGTAAATGATTCATAAGCCAAATCTGGAATCGTCCGTCAAGCGGCTCCAACTGAAGGATGGATTGTTGAGGAGTATAGATTATAAATGAAAAAGTGAAGCTGGAGTGCAGCGGATCCCTGCTATTCTCAGAATTCGCTCCTTTTCCATGGCAAAAATAAATATTTCTTCAGCCCAAGCTGACTGCGAATCATGGTTGAATGCGCTGAACCGATACGTCAACTGAATTTACTTGAGTGATATTTCGTCCCTTCTTGGCAAGGGTCCTCCTCAAGCTCAAAGCTAGAAAAGTGAACTGTGATAAAACCAGAGCCGGTGGACTCGGACTCTGGGCTCGTCTCGAGACGCCTTTTTCAGGAACTCGTCTCGGACTCGTCTTTCGTGGAGCTGTCCGTGCGCTGTGGACTCGGGACTCGTCCAGAAACGGTCTCGAGACGCCTTTTTCAAGGACTCTGACTTGTCTCGGACTCGCAGCAGCTCTGGGTAAAACACATAATTATTCTAGCAACGACAAGTATCTGATTTTGGTGACTTTCTTAGGAAAAATTGAGATTTGGTGGACCTTGCAGCCGGTGTACGCAAATAAATAAAAAAAAACTTAGGGCTAGTGGGACTAGATAGATGGAATGGGGATGGAGGGGGAGAATAACTAGGTCATTTCTTCAGCCCAAGCTTACTGCTGATCATGGTCGATGCAGCTAAATAGATCAGTCAGCTGAGATTTATTCCAGTTGTGCCCATTTTTCAAGGGTCCTCGTTAGGCTGTACACTGTCAGAAATTAATAGCAGATAAAGTAAGGATGCGCAATTTCAATAGATAACACTTAGGATGTTAGCTGTTATGTTTCCAGACGTTACGCATTAAAGTGCTATGCATACAAGAAGAGCCAAAACACCGCCGAAAAAACATCTGCTGACTTTTTTTTTATTGTCATCATGATATCAGAAAATTCAGCAGATGCTTTTCTGCGGTTCGGCTCTTTCTGGCAATACTTGTTATGCATAACATTTAATGCTTATACTACTGTTTTCAAAATTATAAATGATAACATCTCAAGTGTTATCTGTTGAAACCGCACATCCGTGTGTTATCTGTTGTGAAACTTCTGAAAGTGTAGCTAGAAGAAGGAATCTGTAATCAACATCAGCTGCAATCTATTTGCAAAATCATAAATGATAACATCTCAAGTGTTATCTGTTGAAACCGCGCATCCTTGTGTTATCTCTTGTGAAGTGGTAGCTAGAAGAAGGAATCTGTAATCAACATCAGCTGCAATCTATTCCAGCGATATCTCGGCCCTTCTTGCCAAGGATCCTTTAGGCTGTAGCAGAGATGGGCGAATCCGATCATGAAAGGATTTGAATCCGAATCCAGGGCTAGGTACGAATCCGGTTCCGGATCCGCCATTTGAAGCGAATCCGACCTTCATAAAAATCAAATCGTGTAAACCGCATAGGTTACAGTTTAAAAATCAGAGCTGACAAAAAAGCACTGATGCCTAAGGCAAATGAGACAGTTAATTGGACGATGTAACCATATTTCTAGGTTTGCATGTGTGCTTGTTGTAGTATGGGTTTCCTCTCGATGTATTTGGGGCTCGTGAAGCACACCTAAAGCGCAGTGCATACAAACTGGAAAAATATAGGAATTGGAGCGGATTCGTAAGATTCAAGGTTTGGAATCCGAGTACGAATCCGAATCCAGCCTAACAAGCACAAGATTCGAATCCGGATTTGAATCCGGCCACCGGATTCAGATTCGCCCGTCTCTGGGCTGTAGCTACAAGAACGAACCTTTAGTCAGGTGGAAAGCAAATATCAGCTGACTCGTCCGTTCAGCGCCGTCGAACATGGAGATGAAACAATAAACAGACACTGCAGATTTCTTACCCGTAATTATAAGAGAACTTATTTTCCACATATAAAGTTCGCATTGCGTAAATACGTCAATACAGCAAAAAGAGCAACAACATAAATTATACCCTTAGGAACCGCAGTCCGTAGATTTATGGTCTTGTAAATGGCTTTACATCGTTCTCGAGAAACCACAAGCCGACCAGCCATGATAAACGGTTGCTTGAATGCGTCCTATTCAACCTCAAACGCTACCACCTTAATGATCCTAGAAGCCGCCCATTCGACTACAAATTTGTTTAAAAAAAAGCCGTCTCGGTCCACAAATTTATGAATATTAAGCTACCTGAACCTTATAATTTGCCAAAGGATAATTAAGTTCCGGAGGAGGGGGGAGGTTAGTCTTTTCTTCCCTGAGATCTTAAAGAGGGGTTGGCCACTCTTTATTTTGGTGTACAGCAAGGGCCTTCCACCGATTTGTTGCAACGGAATTCACGTTGGTTGCTGGAAAGTATCTTGTGGGTCGTTGGGTGCTCATGGACTGCGTCGTTCACGATTCTCTCTAGAAGTTTGACAACGGCGGATGTTAGGCTGATTGGTCTGTGGATCCCTGCTCTGGATTTTTCCCTTTTTATGGAAATTACAGCTTCTCTCAAGTGCCATATACCGATCACTTTTCGGTCGGCCGGTCCACTGTTCTCGAGTTAGGGTACTTCCAGAAGTGGTAGGACGATGAAACTTGGCAGGCATATCAGTGACCCGACCCGACCCGAAATAGTCACTTCTCCGACCCAACCACCGTGGGGGAGTGGAGGGAGGGGGAATCCAGAATCTTGGGGTGATCGGATCTTAATGAAACTTGATACTGGGACAGACCTCGTGTCTCGAATGTCCCCTTTTAAGTCCGAACCGGATCAGATGAATGTGGAAACCGGAAATCTTCTGACACGCTTAGAGCGGAGTGATTGGGATGAAACTTGGTGGGAAGAACAAGCACAAGCCCTAGGTACATCAGTGACGGAACCGGACCGGATTCGGGCACTGTGGGGGGAGGTAAAGGGGGGGGGGGTCCGGAATTCCGGCGATCACGAGTTAAGGTGCTTCCAGATGTGCTGGAACGATGAAACTTGGTTTGAACATTAGAGACTTGACAAGATTGGCTTCGACATAAGTTCACCGATCCGACCATCGGAGGGGGGGGGGGGCGTAGTGGAGGGAGGGGGATTCCTGAATCTTGAGGTATGTATAGCTTTCGAACGGGGATCGGATCTTAATAAAACTTGATATTTGGGAAGACCTCGTGTGTCGAATGTCCCTTTTCAAGTCCGGACCGGATCCGATGAATGTGTGGGGGGGGGGGGTGGAGGGGAGAACCGAAAATCATCTGACACGCTTTGAGTGGAGCGATCGGGATGAAACTTGGTGGGAAGAACAAGCAGAAGCCCTAGATACATCAGTCGCAGAATCGGACCTGATTCGGGTACTGTTGGGGTGTTGGAAGGGGGTCCGGAATTCCGGGGATCGCGAGTTACGGTGCTTCCAGATGAGCTAGGACGATGAAACTTGGCTTGAACATTAGAGCTTTGACAAGATTGGCTTAGAAATTATCACTACCCAGATCCGACCATCCCTTAAAGTACTCAGCTTTTTGCTTACAAATCACAACAAACCCTCAAACCGGCTAATTTCTACTTTCATCCTCTGACACAAGGAGCAACGTATGCTTCTTTCCAACCAGATGAAATAATACCGGAGTCGAGTGAAGACTGGACGATGTGAAAGGGGTGCAGCGATGATGCGAACGTGTTGTTCGTATATTCGTTTTGAAAGCCTTTCGACAAACTTTCCTTTCTTCAGACTGATAACCTTGTAGCAAACCTAAGTAATAAGGATGTGCTCATCCCTGACTGGGTATTCTGATTTGTTTGAGTTTATATCAAGGGTAGTGCTGTTTTGTTTTTTGTTCTTGTTCTTTCTTGTTCTTGTTTTCTATACTCATCTTTTCCTCTTTTGTCTTTAGTTTTTTAAACAAATATTTGATTTATTGATCTAGGCTAAGCGCGTTTTGTTGTTGACGACAAGGTCAAATTCGGCGGTTTTGCTGTGAAAAATGCTTATCGAATGGATTCTGTTCTATTCTACTTGGTCCAAGAAAGTAGTTGTCAGTGACATAATTTTCTTTTCAGGGACTATCCAGCACTATCGTTTGTGGTGACAGAGAAGCGCCGATCTTGGGTCGCCATCTGGTTGCTGGTGGCGAGATAATCGTTGCGTGGTTGCCAAAAGAGGGCAATATGGATTCACACTCAGCTGTAGAGACGCCTGGTGGAAGCTTTATGAACAAACCAACTAGGGGTTGGCTGCATCATGATCAACAGTTGGTTCGAGAGGGAGTGTCGTATCAAGTTATGGTAAGTCAAAAATGACTCTTTGTTCTGTCTTGTGCAGTAGAGGCGTGCTTCTTTGAATACTTCCCTAAACCTCTAGAACAGTCAAATAGGAATGATAAATTAAGAACTTATTCTTTTCTGTAAAACCTGGTGTTTCTGCTTTCTTCTCGTTTGGTTAGTTTGAATGGTTGTGAAAGTAATGCAAAACTGTCGCAGTTATTATTATTATTATTCATTATTTATTTCTTCAAGGACCAACAGGGGCCATACACACAAAAGTAAACAACAACATAAAAACAAAAACAACAGCAAAGAATTAGTTCTCCGCCGGGACCGCATAAAGCACATGTGTCCACTCCCTCCACAGCGGAAGAGAGAGCCTAAAGTAAGGCCCAGAAAGCACCAAAAGGAGCGGATTAGTCGAGCTGAGGATCCTAGACTGAAACGAAAACACAGCTTTCCTCTTAAGCTCCCCAAACGAAGGTAGACCACCACCAGCAAACATACCAGAGGCACTGCAATTCCAAGACCATGAAGCCACCGGAAGGAATTGTTATAAAGAACCCGAAACCTGCTCTCGAATTTATTTCGTCGCGTCGTTCTGTCGCAATATTTCGGACGCTGTAGCATGGTGGTTAGATAGTGCAGAAGCAAAACAGAACAAAAGATAAAAAAGATATAGTATGCGGCCTCAATTTAATTTGGTCGTACTCGAGTGTTTTTTTTTTTTGCGTGTATTACCTTGCACAAATCCGCCAGCTTTGAGTTTCGCCATTGTCTATCCATCGAAACCCTTCAAAGTTGGGTGCATCTGTGTAGTAACACAAAGGCCACTTTTTTTTAACTTTCACAAAGTTGCCAAAACCATGTCCGAAATTAATAAATTATTCATAAATATTCTGTCAGCCCGAGCTCAGTGCGAATCATGTTTGACACTGCAAAACAGGTACGTCAGCTACATTTTATTAGCATAAAAAATCAACGAAGAAACCAACGAAAATGGGGTTGGTAAAGGGCAACGAATAAACTGAAATAAAAGACGAATATTTCGGGAGGACAACCGCCTCCCTTCTTCAGCGCAGACAGAAAATTTCGAGGAAAAATGCCAAAATGAGGATGAAGATCAACAACCAAGAAAACTAAAACAAAGCAGAAAACCAACAAGAAACCGAAGATTGAAACAAAATTGGAAAAGGTTCAGGTTCAGGTTCTTTTTAATAACAAACTAAATAACAAAATGTCCAGAGCCCGGCTGAGAAGACAACGAACGAATTGAACGAATTGAAAGCCTAAATAAAGACGGCGAGCCACTCACCAATACATGCGAATAACAATTATGACTGTTCTCGCTCGATACTAGCGAGTGACTGCTGAAAGAAATTCCATTCCACAGGCATTTTATTAGAGCTATATTTCGGCCCTTCTTGGCAAGGGTCCTCTTCGGGCTCAAGCCGCTCTAGCTGTAATATGAACTTGTTATAGCTGACGCTTGTTATAGTTATAGCTGATGTATCAGCTACATTTTATTAGAGCTATTTCGGCCCTTCTTGGCAAGAGACCTCTTCAGGCTCAAGCCGCTCAAGCTGGAACAAGTTCATATTCCATCTTGAGGGGCTTGAGCCTGACGTTGGGGGCATAGACTATAAGCAGGAAAACATATTGAAAATTAGTTCAGAAGTTCGGCGTCCAAGATGTCATTCGTTCACTAGAGAAAACGTCAGCGTCACTACTATGTACATCTCGTCATCCAGGTCATCGAGTACATGATGTTTTTCATGAATTTTTCAGGCACAGTTAGAAATTAATGTCTAAATTGTGTGTGTTTATACTGTTATTTATCTTGTTTGTTTTTCGTTGTTCTCTTTACTCCGCTATCACCTTGTGTATTTGGCGGAATATACATATATTGAGGTTCTCGATGTTTTTAAGCCGGTATATATAACCGAAGGCGAGGGTGTATTGACAAGAATGTTCACACAGAGAGATTCATTATAATCTAATCTTGTAGCCTATATACCTTCTCTCTCAGAATCCTCGACCTCCACTATTCATACAATTCACCCTTATTTGTCTCATTTTGCTTGACAAGTTTTCCCGATCCTTTTCCAGCTTCTACTTTGCATAAAATTCGATTTCGTGGAACGAGTCGAACGTAATTTTCCGGTAGTTGACTAGTATCCAACTTCGGCCGCCCACGCGGCCTTTTTTTCCAATAGAAAATCAGATGATAGCGTATGGCTGGAAACCGGGAAGCAGAGCTGATGCGGACAGTTCCAGGCGTTCTGTCGTCCCAGGTAAAGCGTGGGATAAACGACCAAGGAAAAAAATCTACGCCTCCTTTGTAGGATATTTAAAGCACAACTCTTACTAGAAATTATCTTTTCACTATGAAATGGCTCAGAAAAAACGTGTTTGAAAATATCATTACTCTCCACCTTCTTGTTAGCGCTTGTCGACTCTATCCAGCCTTCCTGCTCACCGACACGGCGTCTTGGCGCAAAACATTTGAAAACTGAACACGCCGTGGTTAAAATGTGGGAAAACTAAGCGAATAAAAGAAGTCAAAAGCAGAAGATTCTCATGTCCTTATGTGTGAAAGAGTTCGTTGAGGTTTTCGGCAAACATTATGTTTGTGACGGGCAAATCACGGCACGGCCGAAAAAACGCTAAAAATTCGTAGGGACACAACGAAACAACTGAGAAATGCGGGGTTTTAGAAGCTTATAATTCCATAAGGGAGCTAGGTATATTATAAAATGCAGAATAAGCAAGAGGGGTCCTTTAAAGTAGGGTCAGTAAGAAGTGTTCTTAAGACAATAATGATTATAACACTGTCAAGCCTAAGACTATGAGAAGGACTACCTTCGAAAGCAAGGGAAAGTAAGACGTTGTATCAGTTGACAAGCTGTATTTTCAGCTGAAATTTGAGTGTATGCAATAAGGTATGACCTAGGCTGTTACTGATTAAGTGAGGGAAGTGAGTCGGGAACTGCGGGTACGGCAGCCTGACAACTTCTAGACCTTCTTTTACGGGGTCTCAGTAGGCTAAATCAAAGACTTACCAGATAAATTCGAGAAATGTCGTACCAACCTTTAGAAAAGTCGTATCAGCCTCGACAAAAGTTTTATCCAGCTCGAAACAGGTCGAATCAATCTCGAACCCCACATTCCCCTTGTAACAAAAAAGCTCTCCTTTGTAGGCTGTTAAAAGATTGTCACAATTACCATAACGACTTCTGGGACGTAGGACGATATAATACATAGCCTACCTGTTCGAAAAAAAATATAACATAACAACAGAAAAATACAACAAAAACCTAAGACGCGCTAGGGACACACGTCCCAGGGGGGCCCCCACACAGAAAGACAGCTGAAGAAGGAATCAGCTGCATACCCGACTTGCTTATTATCTGAGCAAAAAAAGCGCTGGTTTTAAAAATGAAAAATTTCAGATTTTGATTTTTTTTTCTTTTTTAAATTGGCTTTTAGCACCTCACCAGTAGCAACCTCGTTGAGTGAGTCACATCTGCTTGAGACAAACTCATGGCTTACGCCGCATATCCGCGGAAGTCTGTAGATGCGGCTGGCTACCCGGTTGTAGCTAGTTTGAAGCAACCTGGTTGATTTCTGCGACAAATTCGACACTAAGATATCCCAAAAAGCGAAAGCAATAGCATTGGAACAAACGCGTTTATACCACGCCAGGGCAGTGACCAATAACAATGTAGTAGCTCCCGCTAACACAGAGATATTAAAGATTGGGGTATGTTAATAAGTGTTGTAGTTATGTTTACTGTCCTAGAATAGATGAAATTTCAGAAAATGTAGATGTGGGCTAAACTAAATTTTGTACCCCGCCCCACTATATGGTGGCTTATGGGTCCATAAATCGGTATTTCATTAATTGTTGAGTTTTCTTAACTAAATACCAACGTTTTGTAGACATTTAACGCAAGTAATTAAAGACAACAGCCGAGCGGAGCGAGGCTCTGTCTTGGTCTCCAACGGTTATTTAAAGCAGAAAGTTACTCGTTTATATTATCTTGACATGGTTTATGGGGTGTGTATAAGTTAAGTGCAGTATCTCATGGACCCTCAAAAACTCCGTAATATGGTGGCTTTTATTATTCTTGAGTAGTTATCCTTTCATAACTAACGTACATGTACTGAGGATTACCGTATAGGCCAATATAGTTGCACCCTTTCAAATGAAAAACTAGATCTACGTTGCGTGGTCAACGTGAAGTATTGCAGCAACCTTTGTTCGGCTTCGCCGACTAAGTGTTGCGAAAGCAACACTTTGGTTTGTTAACTTCCCCATCGGTTAAATGCTGAAGTTGTCATCCCATCGAGGTTTTCAAAATGCTATGTACCAAGATTTTTTTTGTAACTGCTGACACAATCTGTAATGGCTATGGCTATCCCTCACCGTTGGAAAAACAACAACAACAGAATATCGTTTGTAGAGACTAAATTGACTTTGCAGCCAGTTGAACTTTATCCTTTTCAATCGTAAACATCATGACGGATGAAAACTTGGAACATTATCCAATATGACATAGTTGGTATTATAAAGTTATCCCTAATTTTTCAGGATCATAATATCCATAGATGCCACTCTACTATTATTGCGAAACTATGTCATTGTTTTACATTATAGTTTGGATCCGTTGCGTAAACACTTGGAGACGAACTTTCTTACCCTCAGATTCAGATCAAATAGAATGTGGACTAATTTGCTCAAGTTTCTAGCCACTCATGAAAAAATCAAAAACATCAGAAACAACATAGGTACACCAACTAGCAAAAGTTGCAAACCCCTCACCGCCGAAGATATTTATGGCCCAACAGCCGATTGTGCATAGAAGTTCCTGACATGGCTCACAATTTGTATAAGACTTTTTTTCAGTGTGTAAACCTTACTGCTGAAGTTGTTAACCCCTCAAAACTTTCAAATTGGCATATCTCATGAAAGAATTTTTGACTGATGACACATACTTTGATCAGCTCATCAAGAGCTATCGGTCACCGTTGAAAAAAATTATATCTGTATTAGTTCAGAAGCTGATTTTCTTGCCGTAGGCCAACTTTCTAATATTGCAACTTAGAATGGTATATTTACCTTTTAGTTTTTTACCTTTTACCTTTTAGTTTCTTTAGCAGTGAAAGAACTCTTAAAGTTTAAGATACACATCTCATACCATTTCTCTGTCTCAGTCACAAGTGCAAAAAAATGAAATGATAAGCTCAACAGGAATCACGAACAGAAATGGGTAGAAACAATAGGTGGCAGCACTTCCGGACCCGTGGGAAAATGCTCCTTTTTCTTTCTGTAAATTTTGCCATTCATCCACTCAAAAAGATATGTCGGCTATGGGGCGGGGGAACTTCCACACATATTTCGCACTTTTAGATTTTAGTCCATCTTCGATTTCAAACTAGTGTCTGCCTGCTTGCCTGCTAAAACGGAGCTTTCCACGCGAAAACAAAACTACTATGGTTTTATTGATGTTGGTTGATTTATTTTAGCTTCGGCTAAGAAAAAAAAATACAAATACGGAGGATGTGTCACACCTTTCCAATTAAAAACCTTTCGCCTGTCACCTGTAATCTTGAAAAGATGATCATTGTTCCACAAATGTAACTACAGTAGACTGTCAAATGATGTAATTATAATACACTGTCAGAAGTTTGATAACAGATAATACATGTCTGCGCATCGCTGTGCCAAACGTCGTGAGAATAAATATGTTATTAAATGTTTCTTTTCGCGAAACGCTTAAAATGGTCATAACAGATAACGTTTACCACAAGGATGCGAAAATATATGGTAAATCTTACTGGACTTTTGACCAGACCTATCGGATTTATTCCTCTATGGCAGTTTGTCTTGGCTCTGTCCCATTTGCAAATACTGGAGACTCCGCTTCGAAAAACTTGACAGGAAAAAGTTAGTAACTTTCTGAACTCTCAAATTTGCGAGAACTTACGATGAATGGCCTCATTAATCCAACACCAAAGCAGTTTGACTCTACCCCTCAGAGGAAAAGTTCGAGCTTATCTGCGTTATTCATTTATTTATTTCCCTCAAAGAATATATAACGAGGAGTACTAAAATAAATTAAAAAAAAACACTTAGAAATAAGTTTCAAAACAATAAATAACAATTGACGTACTTTAACCAACACACAGCTTTCAGCTGGGCAGGCTCTTAATGCGAGGCTGCACCTTCCAGATCTTTCTTCCGGATTCCAGACAGCCGTTTCCGTCGAGACGATCTGGAAGGTGAAGCTAGGCCAGAAATGTCTGGAAGTCCGGGGTGTTGGACACCCCAGATTCCGGATGTCTGGAAGGTACCATGATGCAATCCACTCGAGAGACAGAAGAAATATGCAAATTTAGGAAGAAAAGGGAAAGTGATTGACAGTTGTGACTGGGATGCAAGAGATATTTGAAATGCTAGGAAATGTTGAAGAATAGTACAATTGGGTGACAATTTGGGTGCACATCTGGAAGGGGTTGGCTTGACTATGCGGAAGCTCCGGACGTCTGGTAATCTGGAAGGTGAAGACTGGCTTTTAGGTATTTTATACGACTTGCCGAGACACGCCGGTGATTCGAGGGAAGAACAAGAAACGTCATAAAAACAGACCTGACTCGAATTCGATATAAACCAATGGTTACGTCGTTGTGATGACGTTTCTGGTTCTTCGATAGGCACACGGCGATTCTTCGTCGGCACGAATGTTTAGTCATCACGAGTATACTGTTTGCCTCTATGGCTTTCGGTTAAAGACCACAAACGATCGTCATGAGTCTTGGAATGAAGTTCGTTTTTTTCACTTTAAGGGGGAGGATAGGACCTCCCGTGTAAGATAAGACCACCGATTTGCCGCATAATAACTGAACATTAATCCACCCACTTTCAAGGATCAGTGCCGGTACTACGTTCATTCGTTCCTTTTCCTAGCTGACGTTGCATATTTTCAGTCACTAACTTCTCTTTTTCGGAGATTTTCTTTTCCAGTCGCTATTATGTCAGTCGCGGTTTTGCGGAATGAAAAACCAGGTTGTCGATGAAATTTCAACTGCAACTGTTATTATCGTTTGCTCGTCCTTATTCTTAGTGTTACTATGGAAAGCTTATTGTCAAAAAGAACATCCCTAAGAGAGTTAAAATAATGCTATAATGTGATATACGAAGAGCATATATCTGACATTCAACCTTGGGTCTCCTTTAAGACTGTTCGTATTTTTTCCCTGGCGAGGGATCAAGCTTGTGCGGAACTTGAGCCTTCGCAGCTCAAGTGCCATGTACTGATCGCTTTTCCGCCGGTTTGTCCGCACATTGGTCCGCCGGTCGCGACTTAGGACACTTCAAGATAGGTTATGAGGATTAAAGTTGTATTAGAGACCTATCGGATTCAGTTGGAAATTTTATTTCTCGGATTGGACCATCCAGGGGGCGGAGGGGGGGGAATCCCGAATCTTGTGTCATGCGCTAATCCCAAACAGGTGATGCCATCTGTTGAAACTTGATTGGCAAGAGCATATGCCCTAGATTTTCTTTTCTATTAGATTCGGTCACCGTTGAGGGGGGGGGGGGCCCATAAATGTTGTTGCACGCTTAACTTGGAGGGATTGGGACATAAATTGGTGGACAGGACGATCATAACCCTAAATGCACAATTCACCTATACGAACCGGATCCAGTTACTGTGGGGGGAGTTGGTTCAGGGGGTAGTCAAGTTGAAACTTGATTGGCAAGAGCATATGCCCTAGATTTTCTTTTCTATTAGATTCGGTCACTGTTGAGGGGGGGGGGGGAGGGGGCCCATAAATGTTGTTGCACGCTTAACTTGGAGGGATTGGGACATAAATTGGTGGACAGGACGATCATAACCCTAAATGCACAATTCGCCTATACGAACCGGATCCAGGGACTGGGGCGGTAGTCGGTTCAGGGGGTAGTCAGGTTGAAACTTGATTGGCAAGAGCATATGCCCTAGATTTTCTTTTCTATTAGATTCGGTCACTGTTGAGGGGGGGGGGGGGGGGGAGGGGGCCCAGAAATGTTTTTGCACGCTTAACTTGGAGGGATTGGGACAGAAATTGGTGGACAGGACGATCATAACCCTAAATGCACAATTCACCTATACGAACCGGATCCAGGGACTGTGGGGGTAGTCGGGGGTGTCCCCGAAGAGCCATATCTACACTTGAAACCGCGAGCCTTTTGTGACATACGTATTTGTTAACTAGCCTTGCAAGTGCCATGCTTGCTTTTAACTGTAGTTTTGGGATCCCAAAACGTAAGTGGAGGGATACCTATGACATCACAAAAGTTGTCCGTCTGTCCGTCCGTCCGTCTGTAAGCACGATAACTCTCGAAGGGAATGAGATATTTTGATGAAACTTGGTGTGATTTATCGTTGGGTCGGCGGACCAGTCAAGTTCGTAAATGGGCTTTGTAGCCCTACATTTAGGGGTGGGGGAGGGGGTTCAAATTAAGGGGCAAACAAAATATTTTGAAACAGCTAATGTGATAGTCGAATATGGGGTAAGAAGACATGCTGAACACGATGGTGAAAACCATTTTGTAATCGGACAAGTAGTTCGCCCGGAATCCGGCCAAAACCGGAAAGTTTGTTAAAAGTAAAAGTTTTATTTCAAGTTGATTAGATGTTTGATTTAGAGGTAGGAAGACATGCTGAAGACGATGGTGAAAACCATTTTCTCGACGGACAAGTAGTTCGCCCGGAATCCGGCTCAAACCGGAAAGTTTGTTAAAATTAAAAGTTTTATTTGGAGTTGATCAGATGTCCGGTTTAGGGCAAGAAGACATGCTGAACTTTTATGTGAAAACAATTTTCTTCCCGGACATGTAGTTCGCCCGGAATCCGGCCAAAACCGGAAAATTGTTAGAAGTTAAAGTTTTATTTCTAGCTGATTAGATAACCGATTTAGGGGTAAGAAGAGACGCTGAATCCGTGTGTGACAATCATATTTTACCCGGACATATAGTTCGACCGGAATCCGGCTGGAGTCGGAAAATTTGTTATAAGTCAAATTTTTATTCGAAGTTGATTAGATGTTCATTATTGGGGAAAGAAGATACCCTGAGTTCGTTTTTGAGCTTTCTTTTTTCGCCGGACAAGTAGTTCTAGAGTTCGGCCGAAACCGGGAAATTGGCAGAAGTGGCAGGAAGTTTTCGTCAAAACAGATATGACTTATAGGGGTATATTTGTAGTTGATTAGATGTCCGACATAGGGGCAAAAATAGATGCTGAATTCGATTATGACAAATTTTTTTTAGCCGGACATGTAGTTCGTCCGGAATCCAGCTGAAACCGAAAATTTTTTTATAAGTTAAATTTTTGTTTAAAGTTGATTAGATGTTGGACTAATCACACCAAACAATCAACAACTTATCCAGCGGTGCCTCAAATTAACATAATGTCAAACTTCTCATCTGATAAGCGCACCAATCTGTAAAAGACAATTAGTTTTTAAGTATCGTTCCTAAATATTACAATTAAATTATTTATCTATCTACATTATATATTAGATTTTTGGGATCCCATCGACACCTTTGGTCTTGTTATTTTTGCACTCTATTATGGGTGGTTATTTCGAAAACATTGCTGTCCAGTGAATTATTACTTTCGTAGATTCATGCCTCTCGCTCAGGGTTCAACTATCCTGGCGCGTACCAGCTTCAAGAAGGCTTGTATTTCTTCTATTCACGGCGCCATACCCAAACATAAACCCGGAACTTTGAACCCTAACATTGCTAGCAATTGAGCATGAAAATTTGAGATGGGTGCGCCCCTGGATCTGATGCCCATTTATGTGGCACTTGAAGATTAGCATGCATTGATGTAAGAATAAAGAAGCGAAGAGCAAGACGGGCAAGAACTTGAAAACGGATTTTAATTACTTGAAAAATTGTACCTAGACACGATGAACGTAAAAGGAGTTCATTTGTACGATGGAAAAGGGGGGGGGGAATCATTATCAGTCGCTAGTAAGGAGTACTGTTAACATAACTGTAGCTTTTCTTTCTGCATTAACACCAGCCAACATCTACTCAGAACTAAGAGAAGCTGAATCAACCCTCATGACAACGAGTTAGTCAATCAATCCCACCCTCTCATAAATCACTCAGTGCGTCAGACCAAGAACAAATAGTCAGATAGAACCTCCGTCTCCCTATCTCTATACTATGACTATGCGGAGTCGAGTATTTCCCCGTACCTTTAGTAGCTTCGCGCCACATCACGTTTCGTTACCTCTACAATTAGCTATATCGCTGTGAAACCATCTTGAGGAAAAGTAGAAGACAAAGCTGATTGGTTCTTTGGATGCGAATCAAGAGCGGGTCAGCGCGCGGAGTACGCCTCCTGCATTTTCTTTCTCTGCGATGAGTAACGGCGCAGATTACTGGAAACGCTGTTTCTTCGTGAAAATATGGCTTGTTGTTTGGCAGAAATGACCATAAAAAAATATGAATGCTAGTTATTGAAAGAAATAGATACTTCCAAATGACGTTCAGAATGTTTGCTGCTTGCCCTTGCACGACAAGTCTAGCATAAGAAGCTTATGATGACGTAGCACATGATCAAGGCGAGATACGAGGGCCTCAGAGTATGATGAGGCGTATGAGGGCGTAAAGTACAATATTTTCAGTACAGAGGTACAACGACGTAGAGGTACGACAAGTCTGTAAGAATACATTCATTTGATAAGATCGATTATTTGGAATAGCCAAGTAACGCATTTTGGTCGGGCCTTCAGGCCTATTTAAGTGGATAGATGATGGATAACTAGACTGTCGTGTCTCAGGCCTTTCGGTTAACCTTTAAAATAAGGAGCATGCAGGGATGTTCAGAAGCTTATGTCCTTTTTGTTCACAGCGGGGCAAGAGATTCAGGCGAAGAGAAAAATCTTTGGCGCAGACTACTTTTCTAGTGAAAGGTCTGTATTATTATACAGTAACAATAGTAAAGGCTTTTATTCTGCCAAAATTGCGGGACGTATAAAAAGAAGAAAAAATTAACGAGGTTATGCTTAGCCTACAATTCAAACCTCGACCAATAAAATAAATGAACAAACTACTAACAGAACCGAGCTCCAAATTTTGTTCGAGTTTGCTGGCGGTTTAGATACATGTACCGAGGCTAAAGTTGCTGCAAAATAGATTGGCTTTCATCTCGTTAGAAGTCTAAAGAACTGGGCAAACAAGTGCAGTTGTCGGCTGACATCGTCCCTTCGAAACTTTTTCATTGGGCTTGTGTTTGGGTTGGGGAAGGTGGTCAAAACAGGCCATAGTAAGCAGGGGAAATTGAGCTATGCTCTATACACTGTAAAAAAAATATTGCAGTATTTGCTACTGGGATTACTCTTGTCTTTATTGAGATAAGATTATCCCTCATTCGGATTAATTTTATCCCAATAGAGATAAGATTAATCCCAGTAGCAAATACTACATCCTTATTCGGAGAAACTTTTTACAGCGTATGATATGGTATGATATCATTATTGCATCATGTAGAACATTGCTCAATCGCTCCTGCTTTTTCCTCTTACTGGTGGGAATCGGCCATACGTCGCACATCACTGTCACTTTGAAAGGATGCGAACTTATTTTACAATTTTCTCACGTTTTCTCCATTCATTCTGGGAAGGTTGCAGATTTACCAACTTGAACTTTAACCTCCTTATAGCTGACTAGTAAACGCAGGTCACACATCATTATTGTTTATGTTATATACCGAAGGAAACGGATAAAGATGTCCTTATTCGTAATATCCCTTTTCCTTTTGTCAGCTGCTGGTTACTTTCCGATCTTATCTGTTTGTTTCCGATTTTATCCGTCCACAAATGTCCAGTTTTTACCAGATTCCAGCTCTCTGTTTGATCCAAAAACAACGTATTCAGATTTAGCATGCTGTTTTACTCCAAAATTTAACCTTACTTACTATCGGGCAATAGGTTCGTCCGCAAATTTCTCCGGGCCTCGGTCGAACTCTCCAACCGAGGCAAAATCTAAGACACATTTCTTTTTCAACTTTCTAATCAGTTGACTGGAACACTTTTCTTTCCATAACTTAAGCGCTTCTCCTCTACCCTAAGTGGTGAGGTAGGCAACAATTCTATTTAAGCCGCTTTCACAAGCATGCCTAGCCAAGCACAGATGCCTAGGCACGTGCCCAAGCTTAGCTAGGCATCCACTTCTAGAGCCTGGAGCTCCGTCCTTGGCCCAAAATCTGTGCCTAGGCATTGGTGTGAACGGTGATGCTAGGCACGTGCCTAGACATCTGTGCTTGGCTAGGCATGCTTGTGAAGGGGGCTTTACGAACTCGGCCTCGCTCGTGCCGTAAAGAATCAGCGCAGCCTACCGACTTACATCAAAATAGCCCACTCCATTCGGGAGTTGCAGTGGACACAGACAGTCGGACGGATCTATGGTAGTATCACACAGCCCTTCCTTGCGTTAGATGGGGCTTTAGGTTTGGTACAGTATTGCCAAGTTTCTCTGACGGAACCCGTGACTTTTAGCCGCAAAACCTGTGACATTCTGGCGCCTACGAAACTGGGTCCTTATCATCTTCATAATTATATGCCTCAACTTTTTTGCTTCTAGTCGCAGAATTCTGGCTTGCTTTGTCGAAGTGGTCGAAAATCTGTGACAAATCCCAGAATTCTGCGACAACTGGAAACGCTGGTTTGGTAGTTCGGGACCTGTTTGTCGGACGGTTTAGTTAGGAAACAATAATCGCCATGTTTCGCTTAGTTACTTGTCGCGTAACCTAGGTAGGGCAAAGAATCTTGGTCTGGATCGAAAATTTACCAAAACCGAAAGAATACACGGTTTTCAGAGTGGCTGTCAGTTTTGTAGTTTATTGAATAAAAGCCAGGTTTCACCCTAGAGATTTTTATTCCGGATTCCAGATATCCGTTTTCGTCGAGGGAGATCTAGTAGGTGAAGCCAGACCAAAAATGTGGAACGCAAGAATGCTTTGGACACCTCATATTCCGGAATCCGGACGGTAAAACGATATGGGGTAGGGGACTACGGACCGTGATTGAAAGTTTGGGGGGCTCTACGACGTTACGAATAATAGCGAATTCAGTATCAGTATTCAGTAGTTATCACCAACCCTTTTCAAAATTTGTATTTCTACTGTTCTGGAAAAGATCTCAGGCACTTATTTTACTGGTTCTACTGATGTTTCTTATATAGCTTATGCTGACGACATCCTGTTGATCAGCCGTACTAAATCAGCTCTTTCTGCGATGGTTTCTCTAGTTTCTCAGTCTTTCCTGGATATTGGCTTATCTCTGAATCTTGATAAATGTGAATTCTTGTCTTACAACCTGTCTTCGTCTACTCCGCTAGTATGTAATGAATTTTCTGTTGTTTCTGTTTCTTCTTTTCGGTGGCTAGGGATTACTGTTTCTGATTCTTTAGCTCTCTTCCGTAGACAGATTGTTGCAGATGCAGTAAAAAAAATTCAACTTAGTTATTCAAAAATTGTAGCAAACCGTGGAAAATATAACAGAAGAGCTCTTGGGCGTTTATTCTCAACGTTTTCTGATCATTCTGTTCTTTATTTTTCGGGTGTTCATTCTGTTCTGAAGCTAAAAGATTTGAAGAAAATGAAAGTTACATATTTCAAATTTTGCAAATTTCTGCTTTCTCTGCCACCGTGGACTAGAAATCGGTACTTGGTTAAAAAATATAATGTTACGGATGTAGTTCAAAAGCTCGGTGACCTACACAGAAAGCTTTCTGTGGACGCATTTTGTAAAATAGGCCCTGATCACGGTCTTATTCAGTTTTTTGTTGAAGAGGATAGTGTTTAGTTGAAGTTATTTTTCTTTTTATAGTTTACTCCACTTGTACTACTTGTTTCTTGTAGTTGTGGGTGATAAATAAATAATAATAATAATAATAATAGTATCATAATTTTCATGGTTTCCGAAAGACTTGGCTTTAATGTACGGAACACCCAGATATCTGGTAATCTGGAACGTGAAACCTGACTTTAAAGTTTTATTCGTATGAAAAGGGGCCTTTCATATCAAGACTGCCAAATGGAAAATATAAGTCATCTGAAAAACAGCAAATGATGCTTTAAGGGTTTGCAGACAGAGATAGCTTCTACTGGTGATGTAATCGAGAAGATTCGTCTGGTGCTTGAGATGCAAAGCGTGCATCTGTCCACCCGTGCGGAAATTTGCTTGTTCAGCCCATGTCATGTTATGCATCTCGGATAATAGGTGTCGGTAATCGTGTATAACTGAGTGATTCGTATGTTTTGATTGTTATTCACTTCATCACGCACTCGAAGAAAAGCATATTTGCACAGAGTGAAGGACTCTCCATGGGAGTAGTGCCTGTTCTCCTTCCCTTTCCCTAGACATATGCCCCTGAATTGTGACTGGCCGTTCACCCTCCCTTTTTGTACCCACGGACTCACTTCCGTCATTCTTGCGAGTCCCAGCTGACTAGGAATGTTTCAGTTGTCATCACCATCCCTTTTGAAAAGGATCTTTTTTGAGATTCAGTGGGGAGTCAGTTGGGGGGTTGCTTGCAGGGTTGCCACGTGTCGCACGATGGTGTGAATTGTCACTCTGTTTTGTTTTTGTTACTCTTGTCCTATGTATGACATAAAATTCACTCTGTTTCAGAAAACGTCCATGTGTCATTTTTGCAGCGGGATTCCAACCGTAAGTAGTCCGATGAAAGTAAAACTATGATTTCGACGAAAAGTGACCATTTCACGTTTTTTCATGAAAATAAAATTCACTTCCAGTTAACTCTCCGGTCTGGGCCAAAAATCACAGTCGAATCTTTTTGGGTGTG
Source organism: Branchinecta sandiegonensis (assembly GCA_030848855.1). Classification (NCBI taxonomy): domain Eukaryota; kingdom Metazoa; phylum Arthropoda; class Branchiopoda; order Anostraca; family Branchinectidae; genus Branchinecta; species Branchinecta sandiegonensis. Next base: position 12,351,999 of record JAUPMV010000020.1, read on the forward strand.
GAAACCCTGGTTGCTTGTGTAGCTGGCTATTTGAAAACAGATAATAAGGTTTGTTTGAAGGATTCCCATCATCAGTCGTCAGTTTCCTAACGGATATGACGTATTTGAGAAAAAGGCGTCTGTTTTATTATGAATGATTCTGAATTTTTGGTAAACGCGTTTCTACAATTGAATAGGTAAGGAATCTTAATAAACGAAGGGAAAATAAAGTAGACCGTAGCCTTTACATACTATTTGCGTCAACTACCTTAAATTACCTTAAATCGCACTTCCAGCGAGATAAGGTGGTGTGATCCTCCTGTAGAGTCTCTCGCTGGTTGGCGGCTTGATTTTCAGATCGTTGTTGTTACATCGGCTCACTGGCACTCCAGTGTTGCCGACATTCCTTGGTTGGCAGACGTTGTTGCCACATCGGCTCACTGGCATCCCAGTGCAGCCGACATTCAGCATTTCGCCAGTCCTCGTCCACACCTTTTTTGAAGCCATCCAGGGTAGCAGCGTTGACAGTTTTTTCGGAGAGGCTGCTCCAGAGTGGTACACTCCGTACAGAGAAAAAACTGTGCCGCCCGCGTCGTTTACAGTTGGTCAGTTGGAGCTTCTTGGAATGGCCTCTCGTCGACTTTGATTGGGAGCTCTCGAACAACCCAGCAGTTTTTTTTTACCATCAGGACGTCGCCACGTTTACGTCGATATGAGAGGCTGGGAAGCTTCAGTTTCAGTACCCTCAAACGTTCGTGGTATTCTAAAGCTTTTAACTGTAGGGGCATCTTAGTGGCTCTTCTTTGCACTCCCTCTAGGGCTTTGGCATCCATTTTGTGGTGGGGTGATGCAACAATCATGCCGTACTCAAGGTGGGGTCTTACGAGCGCAGTGTAGAGCTTCTTAATGATCACAGGCTTCCTAGAGGTGATGGTCCTTTTGACCAGCGAGTTTTCCTACTAAATCCATACGATGGCATCCCCGAGATTTTGTTGTTTTCTGTCCTGAGAGCCCCCGAAAAGTGACCCCCTCAGTTTTTGCCGTTCCTGTTGACTTGTCTAAAGAAGCTAATTCGCAAGTATTTTCGCATTTGTCATGTCTGGTTCACCCAAACCGAGACTCGATACTATGTTGAGATCATCTAGTGGCGCAATGTGGAAGCATCGCCAATGGGCTAACTCATGAATACGTCCTTCATAAAATCCGCTGACGAATTGCCGCCAGACGCGCTAGAGGAACAATAACAATCACACGTTAGATCTGGGGATAAGTTATCTGACGGGTGAATAAGCGATTAGGCTTTCGCTTCATATCGAGCCGCGCATTAGCCCCGTTGAAAAGTCAGCCAGCACTCAGCACTGAAGTCGGAAACCAGAAATGACAAACTTGATGACGCTTGACAGAACAGAGTTGGGTAAAGCAAAAGAGGGGAAGAGGCATTTACACAGTTTTAAACATGGTTAGGCTAAGAGCAATTGAAAATAGCAAAACAAACCTGGATAAACGTACAACAAGAAGTAACGTGTCGTTGTTTTCTTTACGATAGCGCACCTAGCGGCCAAAAAAGAACTAATCTGAAAGGAATTTTATGAGGGGCGTATTGAAAGTAAAAGAAATAGCTGGTCTTATTTTTTTCGATAATTTGCTTGGATTTGCAAAAAAAAGGCCCTACAAAAATTAGTCAGTTAAGATTTGCTCCAACGATTTTTTGGACCTTCTTGGTACGGGTCCTCGTTATGGTGTAACTAGAACTTCTAGCCTAGAAGATCCGAACCTTCAATAGTTTGATTCGCTGTCATAATCGTTTCCATCGACTGGAAATGGTTTCTCACCAATTTCCCATGATATGAATGAATGAAAGAGTTTGTCACGCACAGTCTAGCAGGTAGGCATTTGCACAGTATATACACACAAAAAAATACATAAACGCTCAACAAGAAACACAGAAGGGCATTAGTTATATATATAACAACAAGAACAGATGGAAATACGCAAAACAAGAAATAGACAACGAAATGTGGAAAGAAACATTAAATATACTGAATTAGCTGGCGCATTGGGCGATGGGCAGGACAGCGGCTGGATAATGCCAAAAAGCTGTGCACTTCTTCCTTTTAGGCTGCGTTCCGGAACGTAACGATCGTTAACAAATTGTTAACAGTTGTTCCGAATTTCTGATTTCGAAATTTAAGCTACGCCCACCTACAATTTCCGTTCCAGAGCTTAACGATTGTTAACTATTTTGTAACGATGGTCGGTGAGCATCGTTACAAGATAGTTGACAATTGTAGAACTGGGAAAAGTTAACGATCGTTAAAGCTGCAGTTAGCTCCGCCCCGAAGTAAACTTGACGATTGTTATCAATTGGTAAGTTTGTGGAACGCAACCATAGTTTGATATAAACTAGCTCATTTAATAAATCTGCCGGTGGTTCGCTCCTGTATTCCGTGAGAGAACTACCATCCTTCCTGTGGATCGTTTCGGGATATATGATTTTGGTAATGCGTGTCTCAGAGGAAGGTGGTCATTAAAATGAAGGCAATTCAACATCTCACTTGGGGAAGGAGACTCGCGTGATCTTCTCAATCGATCCTGTCAGCTTCAATATGCGATCGTGAGCTTCACCAACTGGTTCCAGCCTCCGGGCCGACCCCGTCCGTCAATCCGTCGATTCACTAATCTTTAACTAATTCCTAAGTACCAATCAAACTGACAATCAAAACAACTAAATTAACGCGACTCGCAGGTCCAGGCGCCTTTCCGTCGCCTGAGCATGCAAAATCGACGTGTTGGAGCGGCGCTACACACCCTTCTTTCCTTACTCTTCCCAGTGTGGCTTGTATAATAAATCACGCTCTGCTCAAAACAGCGACCCAGCAATACTGAATTCAAGCCAATGACCTACAAGGCCGTTGCTTCGTTACAATCGCGACTCGGCGGTGGCTTCAGCTGCCAAAGAAATAGGTGCTCATTAAGCCATAGTCAGATAAGGAGGGAACTTCTCTCTTTCATTTTCAAGTAGTGAACTGAAAGGCAGAATTGCTCATCAGCCGGGATTTGAACCCAGGACCTTTGGCTTTCTAGGCCACTGAGATATAGAGGGGCATGTGAATATAGTTAGCAAATCACTTCAGTATTCAGACAGAAGCGGGCCATAGGATAGGAACAGTGATCCCGACCATCTTTGGCGAGTTGTCCGGCCGAATCCAAATTCATCAAAGCAGTTCGCATCCCCATGTCACGGTACTATTTGTTTCTCTTTTTGAGATCCCGAAACGCAAACGATGGGATACCCATGATGTTCAAAAGTTTGTCCGTCCGTTAATTCAATTCAGTTTAATCTTTTATCCTCAAAACCAATACAACGTTCTAGCCGATTTTGTTGTTATCGTCCATATTAACACTGAAAATATCAAATCTTACGAAATAAATAAACAGTACTTCAGACGTCTCAGAAACTTGTCAATAGGACAGCTCTTTTATTCAAACAATGTTTACAACGCATACGTCAGCTACGATTCGTCATCAGCGATATTTCGGCCCTTCTTGGCAAGGGTACTCGTCAGGCTGTCAATCTTCTGGGTCAACTTCGGGGAAGGAAACAAACCTGTAATAATCCTGTAATGAATAAACCTGTAATGATTATTACAGGTTTGCTTCCTTCCCCGAAGTTGACCCAGAAGATTGACAGCCTGACGAGGACCCTTGCCAAGAAGGGCCGAAATATCGCTGATGAAGAATCGTAGCTGATGTATCCGTTGTAAACATTGTTTGAATAAATGCTTCAATGTCAGCTTGGGCTCAACAAATATTTATAGGATAGCTCTCTTTATGCATAAAGGTCGAGTTTATACAAGGGACTTGAACCGTGCTGTGGTAAGTCCATTGTCTAAAGTCCACCAAACCACGCATTATGTCACTTCTATAATTCCTGTGACCAAGGTATTCTGATATGGGATGTGACGGTCTGTTATGTCAGAATACGGAACAGATTTGAAGATGGGCCCCGCGCCGTAACCCTGTATTTTCTGTTACGGAGGTACACACGGTTCTATCAGAATCACTGCAATGCTACACTGTTCCATTTATTATTAAAGTACGTATAAAACATGGACTTTCTGATCCTAATCCAACCTGCAGCTTTGCTAAAAAAAAAAAAATGAATTTTTTAGAAGGCGGTCCTAAGCGAAGGCTATTGTGATGTCCCTGCAGTGCAACCTTGTTCGGTTTTGCTAGCAAAGTCCATATAAAAAGCTGGACTCTCTAATCATATTCAAATCTTCGGCTTTTGCTTCTAATTTTTCTTTGGCCTTTTTTTTTTGAGGACGGAAAAGACGCAGTAGTCTTCGAGTAAAGTCCTAAGGAAACCTTGGACTTCCTAATCCTGACCCAGTCTTCAGCTTTTGCTTCAGACAAACTCACTCTTGAGGCGTACTGCGAGAATGAAGGGAGTTACACAACAAAAACGTGGACACTTTTCTGTGGGAGGGAGTCCTCGCAGAATGACGAAGGCTATTGTAATGTCAATGCAGTGCAACATAGTTTGGTTTTACTAGCAAAGTCCCTATAAAACGTTGGACTCTCTAATCATATTCAAATCTTCGGCCTTTGCTTCTAATTTTTCTTTGGCCTTTTTTTTGAGGACGGAAAAGACGCAGCAGTCTTCGAGTAAAGTCCTAAGGAAACCTTGGACTTCCTAATCCTGATCCAGTCTTCAGCTTTTGCTTCAGACAAACTCACTCTTGAGGCGTACGGCGAGAATAAAGGGCGTTACACAACAAAAACGTGGACACTTTTCTGTGGGAGGGAGTCCTCGCAGAATGACGAAGGCTATTGTAATGTCAATGCAGTGCAACATAGTTTGGTTTTACTAGCAAAGTCCGTATAAAACGCTGGACCCTCTAATCATATTCTAATATTCAGCTTTTGCTTCTATCTTTGGCCTTTTTTCCGAAAAAACATAGCCGTTTTCGTGAGGTTGGTAAGGGCCCAACAGTCCTCGACTATAATTCAATAAAGTCCTAAGGAAGCCTTGGACTCTAATCCTGATCCAGTCTTCTGCTTTTGCTTCAGACAAGCTCACTCTTGAGGCGTACAGCGAGAATAGAGAGACTTACACAACAAAAACGTGGATACTTTTCTGTAGGAGTCCTCGTAGAATGACGAAAGCTATTGTGATGTCCCTGCAGTGCAACATTGTCCGGGTTTACTAGTAAAGTCAGAATAAACGCTGGACTCTCTAATCATATTCTAATCTTTAGCTTTTGCTTTTATCTTTGGCCTTTTTTTTTGAAAAAATATAGCCGTTTTTGTGAGGACGGTAAGGACGCAACAACTTCAAGTTTAAGTTGATTAAGTCCTAGGGAAACCTTGGACTTCCTAATCCTTATCCAGTCTTCTGCTTTTGCTGCATACAAACTCACTCTTGAGGCGTACAGCGAGAATAGATGGAGTTACACAACAAAAACGTTCTTCAGTAACGAAAATCTTCGTCAAATTCGTTCAATTTCATTTCGGTTTGCCAAATATCTTTTACGCCTCCCCCCCCCCCCCCCCTGGACAAGGAACAGCCATCTCATTGAGAAGTTTTGTATAGCTGATCCGTGTGCGGTTGTCATGACGACCATCAACAACAAAATTTTAGTCATCCATTTTCCATTTTTTACCATACTCCGTCTCTACAATACACATTTATAATATTACAAATAAAATGCAATTCTTCCAGTCTTCTACTTTTGCCTCGGACAAACTCACTCTTGAAGCGTACAGCGAGAATAGAGGGAGTTACACAACGAAAACGTGGATACTTTTCTGTGGGACGGAGTCCTCGCAGGAGGACGAAGGCTATAGTAATATCCCTGCAGCATTGTTCTGTTTTTACTAGAATAGTCCGTATAAAACGCTGTACTCTCTAAATCATATTCTAATCTTCAGCTTTTGCTTCTAATTTTTTTTTTTTTTTTTTTTCCCAAACACACAGCCGTGCTCGTGAGGACGGTAAGAACGCAACAATCTTAGAATTTAATTTATTTAAGTGCTAATGAAACCTTGGACCTAATCCTGATCCAGTCTAATCATATTCTAATCTTCACCTTTTGCTTCTAATTTTTCCTTTGCCTTTTTTTCCGAAAATATATAGCCATGTTCGTGAGGTAGGTAAGAACGCAACAATCGAAACAACTAAAACGTGGATACTTCTCTGTTGGAGGAGTCCTCTGTGAATGGTGGAAGTACGCCTTTAAGTGTCCGCGACGTGGTGAATGGTACCATCAAGGCAAGATGTGATGTCATTCATCCGAAACATGACGACAAATTGAGAGAAACGAAATAAAGGCGAAAGATGACATGCGAATATTCATAAGTATGAATAAAACTGTTCAAAAAACAGTATTTGAAACTTACAAGTATACCGTTGCTTGTCATTCGCTAATTCATTCCGTTCATGCAAGGAATGAAAAAATACTACTAGCTGAGTGCTTCGAAGATCCGAAAGTAAATACAATGAAATGAAAAAAAAGAAATGGAAAAGTGCGAAAGTGTCCCTTTTCCTTTCCGTATTCCCAGCGTCTGTTTTCCTGACAAGAAAAATCAAACAGTATCAGCTATATAATTTTGACAATAGAGATCTTACACCAGAAGCCGAGTTGTTTGCCAGGAGTGCTTGCTGCTTTCATCACCAGAAGTAATAATCAAGCAAACGAATTCAATTATGACTGTTTCAATCAAGCTGTGTGTTGATGTAACTCTCGCTCTAAATTTAACCACACGTTTAATTCGGGCGATATTTTGCTAAGGCTAATCTTGACTCATAGACAGCTGCTAATTTTAGATAGTTAAAGTGAATGTCGATTGCTATCACGAGAGTTATTAACGGGAAAGTAGTAGTGCGGAGGCGCCGGTGATACGGTCAAGCTGTCTAGGGATTTTTCTGGGTGAGACCAGCTTCTCTTATGAATAGTAGGCTGCAAGGGGTTACTCTTGGTGGGCACCACTTTACCCACCTCCGTGAGCAGCGGCTGGACACCGGGTACTTACTGTACTACCATTTTGGGAGTGAGTAATCCCTCGGTAGACTGGACAGGACCACATGGAACTTCCGAAGGACCAGGTCCCAATAATTCTCTCTGGCGTCACTAACTTTTAAAGTAGAATTGAAGGGCCACGTTACTCTGTTCTTTTATTTCTTCGTGAACTAGTATCACTACCAACATTCCTAGCTTCCTAAGTTACGGTGTTCAGGTGGTCCCCTCTGTGAAAAAATAAATAAATCCTTAGACAGCATGATTTCTTCAAGAGGCTGTGAATAATTGTTCTCCAAAAGATTGTTAGTTTTTATGATTTTCAGGAAATCAGTTTTGAGGGCATATCTCTGTATTAGTTCTATCTTCTTAAACCTGTGGCGCTTAACGCTTAAAGCACACCTCTTACTAGAAATGATCCTTTCCCAATGAAATGGATAAGAAAAAAGTTTTCGAATATACCATTACTTTCCACCTGAACCTAATGATTTTCTTGTTAGCGCTTGTCGACTATCTCCAGCCTTCCTGTTCTCCGACGCGGCGACTGGGCGCAAAACATTTGAAAACTGAACGCGCCGTGGTTAAAAAGTGGGAAAACTAAGCAAATAAAAGAAGTAATAACAGATGCTTCTGAGATCTGTGCGAAAGAGTTATCAGCGGACGTTGAAGATTCCGGCAAAAGTTTGGTTGTGTGACGGGCAAAACTTGGCAAGTTGAAAAAAGCGGTAAAAATTCATAGACACAAAACGAGACAGTGGAAATTCTGTATGGGAGCTAGGTATATCATAAAAAGCAGAATAAGCAAGAGGGGTCCTTTAACACTACGATCCTTAGGCGCTGGTGCGCATCTCTTATAGACGCAATGCAGTCGATTCGATCGCACTGAAGAGTCATCTGCGATGACTGGTAAAATCGGACTGAGGTAGAAGATTGCAGAGACATTATTCCAGTGAATGACATTGAAACGAACGAGAATAATCATTATGATCCGTTCCTTGGTTGAACTATAACCACTGGCAGCATTGCAAGCGCGTTGTCGCGAAACGTCCCCATTCCAAACATACCCTGGCGAAAGGTCCCCATGACAAAACGTCCCCGTGGCAAAACGTCTCGACGGGGAAAAACATCGGCGTCGGCGGAACGTCCCCTTGTAAAACGTCCCCGTGGTAAAACCTCCCCATGACAAAACGTCCCCGTGGCGGAACGTCCCCATGGCGAAACGTCCCCGGCTAAAATGAATCAACAGGCAAATCAAAATAATATAATAATTTGTTTAATTTTTCATGATTTACATCATTTATTTTCATTTTTGTTCATTGGACTAGATAAAGATAAAACAAAAATACACAATAAACATTCCTGCCAGGAAAGCACAAAAGGAGTGCTTGGCTAGGGCAGGGAAATAACCGATATTAGTTAAACAACAAACAGAATCAACTAACTGACATCAGGCCCGGCGACGGATCCGTGCATAGAAATAAGACATAAAAACCGCCTAGTTGTACAGTTTGAGTATTATCCCCAGCTATACAAGGTCCACGAAACAAGATCTTGAACTTCCCATGTCATTTTTACCCGCCATAAAAGCACTATGGTGATTTTTGCATTCTTCTTAATTGACTCTTTTAGAGACAGATCGAGCTTTCGCTTGTTTCGTCCGAGGAGCTTATTGGTAAAAAAAAAAAATGTCGGTTATGCATGTTGCTTTAAACGACCTAGGACTAGCCTACTACTAATCAGTTACGAGCCTAAGGAAAGGCGTAATACACTGTATATTTTGAAGGGAAACGGTGCATATCTGAAGAAATTGGTCCCACGTCCGCCCTTTCTTGCCTATAAAGAATGTTCCTAGGTGCAATGCAAACTCGGAAGTTGTTTTACCTCGGTCGTGCGCCGGAAGTAAGCGAATTTATTTAAAAAAAAACTATCATGGCAATGCCAAATTTGGGTATTACGTCAAGTATAATGAAGACCTGGTCGAACTTGAAAATCTTGGAATTTTGACGCTTAGACGTTTTGCCATGGGGACGTTTCGCCATGGGCACATCTTGCCATGGGAATGTTTTGCCATTGGGACGTTTTGTCTTTGGGACGTTTCGCCACGGTGACATTTGTCATGGGGATGTTTTATCGTGGGGACGTTCCGCCACGGGGACGTTTTGTCATGGGAACGTATTGCCACGGGGAAGTTTTGTCGTGGGGCGTTTCGCCTCGGGACATTTTGCTATGAGGACGTTTTGCCACGGAGACGCCAGGGACATTTTGCCATGAGGAGGTTTCGTCGGTAAGCCTTGCAAGCTGATAGATAGATATTTTTATTGGTCTACCTCGTAGCGCCGACATGGCACTAAATATGTCGACCATTACATTTCATGTGTTAAAATACTTGAATAGGGAAGAGGGGGGCCGTACCGCACGGGGGCGAAACCGAACCTTCAGTTTTTTCACCACCTAGCATGCAGCTTTTTCACTCTAAAACTAACGCTAGATGGCCTCTACCTAGCGCCCATTTGGCGGAAGTTTTAAATCAGTTGGACGAACTTGTACAAGTTTTTGGAGCCCTTGAAGTTTGTTTGCTCTCGCTGGAAATCTGGACATAGCAGGTCGATGAAAGATGATTCAATAATTGTGATAGCTAGAATTCCGGGTTTTTGCAGGCGTTTAGACTAGTATTCGTTCTCTATCCTGTGTGATTTTCATTTTGATCGGCCGACGGTGTTTGACCACGGTCGCCATTTAATTTTTTTTTGTCTGTCTGGGGCGATTCCGAACGAAGTTTTGAGCGTTCGGTTTCGCCCCTTGTTGACCAAAGATAACTACGACCTTCAACTTTGCAGATTCTTAGGTTTATATGTCACTACTTAAGCTTCATATTAGTTTTGTGTATCTTTTAAACCAAGCTACAGTGAATTTTCGCTACAAAGAATTTTCTGCGCAGGAGTGGCGAGAAATGTGTTTCCCAGAGCAAGTTGATAAAGCAGAGATAGGTCTAACTGATATTGAGCTTAGACTACCAGTCCCTCAGTTCACAGGAGGAACTGAATGGTCAGTGAGAGGCCTAGTATTTGGATACGACCTTTCTGCCTATAATGTTAGGTGAAGAGGGTGCCCATTTATGCTTATATAGTTGAAGATCTGGTCATTTTGTGTTTTTTTACGTTGCTTTTCAAATAAATAGCTGCAATTTTTAACCCGTCCGGATTGACCCCTACCCCGTCCGCTTTCTCCCCGTGGTGGGGGCTATCCCGAACGACTGAGAGTCTACTGGTTTGGGGGCTGCGAAGGGTCAACATTGATTCCTAAAACTTTCATAAATTCACCATAGAATGCCAAGTGTCTGCTCTCCCTTGACCGTAAAAACCGAGTATATTGGTTAAAAAATAATCTTCCAGCAGCAGAAAAAGCAAAAATCGTTCGGCATGGCACCGCTCTCCCAGCCTACAATTATTACATAAAAGAAAATAAATCACTTGGCTTAGGTTTTCTTCTGGGTGAAATTCTTCATTTCTTTCAGTACATTGGCTGCGTCGCCGTCAACACTTCGATGAAGAGCCTAGACTTCGACACTCGCTCACTCATCGCCAAGTGAGTCACTCATTATTGTTCTGTCGTCTTTTTTCTCAGCAGTTCTCGCTTCATTTTCAGCTCTTGCCGGCTTTAAATAGTCCGAAGCAAAATGATAATGGGTTGCTCCATGTTTGACCCCTCGATGGTTTTTAGCCCCATGTTCTCGGGGCCCCAAGGTAAAGTAAGCAATGCTGATCGTGCAGTTTCTTCGTCTGTCTGTCTGCTTGTGATCATGTAACTTAAGTATGGACCTGGTGAACGACTGTCCGTACAAGATCAGTCCCAGTTGAAATTCCCGTCCGAAGCTTAGAGGATGTGCATATGGTGCGAAAATTAAAACACTTCTATTTTCATTACACCTCCGTCTGAAAGAACTTGGGAGGCTGCTGTTGGTTTAGAATTATAGTTTGGAAGTTTTACACTAATGTGTTCATTAAAATTAAAGAACTTAAACTCGCAACTTGTTTGGTCCCTACTCATGAAACAAATTTTCGGGACAGCCCTTGTCAGCCCCCCAACTACACCACTGTGGCCGGATGTTGTTCAGACTTACAGATGTCAGGTCTAGGGCATCTACTGCTGCCAACCGTCAAGTTTCGCTCGAATCGATCATTTCCAGGAAACGACCAGTACCGCCCTCCAACTCCACCCGTCGAGGTCGGATCCGGCCTGGACCCCGGATATGTCTAGGGCCCATAAAATTTGGACCTTCCAAGTTACATTACAATCCTTCCATCCGTTTGGTCCCTATACGCTTCAGGAATTGTCTGGGACCAACGCCCCTGCAACTACCCCCATCGTACCCGGATGCGATGTGGACCCTTAATGTCAAATCCAGGGCATGTGCTCCTACATACAACAAGTTTCAGTCAAATTGGAGCAGTTCCGCAAAATACTGGTACCCCCCTCCAACTAACCTCTCAACTTTGTATCGGGTCCGGACCTCAAAATAGCGTGTCTAGGGCCCGTGAGCTTTGTAGCGTCCTAGTTTCATCCCAATTCCACCCCCTACATCCACTTGGTCATTATTCGTGTCACAAAATCCGGAATGTCCCTCCAACTCCCACCACAAGTTTCGCTCGAATCGGAGCACTTACGGAAAATGTCCAGTACCCCGTCCAACTTCCCCTAGGTCAGATCCGGCTCGGATCTCAACAGCATATCTAGGAACCATGACCTTTGTAGCCTACCTGCCAAGTTTCATCCAACTCCCTTCCCCACCATCCGTTTGGTCCCTAAGTGTGTCACATCGTTTTTAGGACCCCCATCTATCTCCCCACCGTGGTCGGTTGCTATTCGTACACAGGAGTGGCACATCTCGGGCATATGCTCCAACCATCTGGGAGGTTTCACTTAAATTGGATCACCCGGTTACAACTTAGGCGGGTCAGGACTTCCCTCCACCCCTCCCTCCCCCTATTCGGATCCGGGAAAGGACTTTGGAAATAGACACTTGCCCGATCCGACCATCGTTGGGGAGGGAGGGGAGCCGGAATCCGGAATTTAGTGGCATGCATAATTTTCGAACGGGTGATCGGATCTTAATGAAACTTGATATTTGAAAAGAAATCGTGTCTCTGATGTCCAGTTTCAAGTCCGGACCGGACCCGGTAGATGTGGGAGTTGTCGGAGAGGGAACCGGAAATCATGTGAAATACTTGGAGTGGAGCCATTGGGATGAGACTTGGTGGGAGGAAGAAGCACAAGACCTAGGAACATCGTTAACAGAACTGCACCGTTTTGGGCACTGTGAGGGGAGTTGGAGGAGGGTCACGCAATTCCGGTGATACGGAGTTAAGGTACTTTCAGGTCGGCTGGGACGATGAAACTTGGCAGGCGTATCAGGGAACCAACCAGATTGACCTGAAAGTAGTCAGTGACCATCGTGGGGGGAGAGGGAATCCTGAATCTTGAAGTATCTATAACTTTCGAACCGGTGATCTGATAATGAAACTTGATATTTGGAAGGACCTCATGTCTCAGATGTCCATTATTAAGTCAGGACGGGATCCAATGAACATGGGGGGGGGGGGGGGGAGGGGAGACCCGGAAATCGTGTGACATACTTAGAGTGGAGCAATGGGGATGAAACTTGGTGGGAAGAATAAGCACAAGCCCTAGATACATCAGTGACAGAAACGGACCGGGTTTGAGCACCGGGGGAGTTGGAGGGGGCTGGAATTCCGGTAATCGGAGTTCAGGTACTTCCAGATGTGCAAGGACGATGAAACTTGGCTGAAACATTACAGACTTGACAAGGTTGGCTTAGAAATTGTCACTTCCCAGACCCGACTATTCCTTAAAGTACTGATCTTAACCTGAAAGTATAAAAAAAATACTTTAAAGCATAATTTACATTTTCGTGATCGCCATCAGCCCTTTATTTTTAACTAAAGGGTTTTGCTTAGAAATGAATTTCTAGCTCCTTTAAATTACGCATCTTAACCGCACAGTAAAAAAATACTTTTGACCAAACGATACATTTGATTGATCTACGAGGGCCCATGATGTTTTTGCCACAAGGTTTTGCTTAAAATGAGTTTTTAGTACCCTTAAAGTGCGCATCTTTACCAAAAAATGCTTTTGACCAAACGATATATATTCGTGATCCCCAAGGGCCCATGATCACTTTTGCCTCAAGGGTTTTGGTTATAAGTGAATTCCTTAAAGTACAAAAAATACTATTCAGCATAATATACATTTTCATGATCCCGACAAGCCTATCATCGTTTTTGTCTTAAGGGTTTTGCTTACGGAGGAATTTCTAGTGCCCTTAAAGTGCGTATCATCACAGCCAAGTGCACAAATAAAATACAGTTTACCAAGCGAATTCCTACTTGCAAGGGGCCATATAAGCTTCTAGCTCTTGTTGCTTTTTTGGTTTTGACATGTAACCCAAGAACAGTTCTCTGAAATTGTGTATATTTTTGTGTGTTTTTGCTAAGTGTTTTCTTATGTTTCGTTTTACTCTTGTACTGCACTTATGCCTTAGGGCAGTGCGTAATAAGTTCATTCATTCATATTCAGTAGCGCTTCTAACAAAATCTGCATTGAATTTGGCATTTCCAGCATGCTCGTAATTTTTTTTTTTTTTTTTACGTTGTTTTGAGTTTGCAGTGGTCTTTTTTCCCTTTTGGCCTCTGCGTTTGACATCTTGGTCTCTAAATTAGTAGAGTTAGTGCATTAGAAGTACTACTGTAGTAACATTATTGTGAATTATAGTTGACTGCTCTAAACCGATACCTCAACTGATCACAGTCTACTAGCTTTGAAGAGCCGATGAAATTATCGCAGCCAAATAGGATTAATATTCCTTCAGCCCAAGTTGACTGCGAATCATATATGATAGTGCACAACGGATACGTCGGCTCAATTTTATTAGAATTTTTTAACTTTTCTAATAAATTCAGCTGGCGTAGCCGTTTTAAAATATCTAATACAAATAGGATTTGCAGTCAGCTTGGGCTGAAGGAATAATAATTCTAGCTTCTTAGTTGCATTGTCTTTAAATTGGTAGTGGATCTGTTCCTACACTGTCAGAAGTTTCATAACAGATAACACGAGGATGCGCGGTCTCAGTAGATAATGCGTAACAGATAACACTTCGGATGTTATCTGTTGTGTTTGAAAACGCTATGCATGAAATGTTATGCATAACAAGCTTTGTTAGTAAGAGCCAAAAAAGCATCTACTGACTTTATTCCTTATCGTCATGATGTCAGAAAACTCAGCAGATACTTTTGGCGTTTTTTCGGTTTTTGGGATCCCAAAACGTAAGTTGAGGGATACCTATGACATCGCAAAAGTTGTCCGTCCGTCCGTCCGTCTGTAAGCACCATAACTCTCGAAGGGAATGAGATATTTTGATGAAACTTGGTGTGAGGATTCGTTGGGTCGGCGGACCAGTCGAGTTCGTAAATGGGCTTTGTAGCCCTACATTTAGGGGTGGTGGAGGGGGTTCAAATTAAGGGGCAAACAAAGTATTTCGAAACAGCTAATGTGATAGTCGATTATGGGGTAAGAAGACATGCTGAACACGATGGTGAAAACCATTTTGTAATCGGACAAGTACCGGACAAGGACCAAAACCGGAAAGTTTGTTGAAAGTAAAAGTTTTATTTGAAGTTGATTAGATGTTCGATTTAGAGGTAGGAAGACATGCTGAAGACGATGGTGAAAACCATTTTCTCGACGGACAAGTAGTTCGCCCGGAATCCGGCCCAAACCGGAAGGTTTCTTAAAATTTAAAGTTTTATTTGGAGTTGATCAGATGTCCGATTTAGGGCAAGAAGACATGCTGAACTTTTATGTGAAAACAATTTTCTACGCGGACATGTATTTCGCCCGGAATCCGGCCAAAACCGGAAAATTGTTAGAAGTTAAAGTTTTATTTCTAGCTGATTAGATAACTGATTTAGGGGTAAGAAGAGACGCTGAATCCGTGCGTGACAATCATATTTTACCCGGACATATAGTTCGACCGGAATCCGGCTGGAGTCGGAAAATTTGTTATAAGTTAAATTTTTATTTGAAGTTAGGTAGATGTTCATTATTGGGGAAAGAAGATACCCTGAGTTCGTTTTTGAGCTTTCTTTTTTCACCGGACAAGTAGTTCTAGAGTTCGGCCGAAACCGGGAAATTGGCAGAAGTGGCAGGAACTTTTCGTATAAAACAGATATGACTTATACAGGTAACACACATGCTGAATCCATATCTGAACTTGGTTTTCTCAGATGATTAGCTATTTGGCCTTTATCTGTTCCTGAATTTGAATTGTAAGAATGTTCAAGGATTCTAGCGATGACTGGATCTGGCTAAGACAAGACCCAGTTGTCTGGATCAGATATTGAATTTTTGGGATCCCATCGAAAACTTTGGTCTTGTTCCTGATGGTAGTGCTTATTATGCATAACATTTTAAAGCACAACAGATAACATCCGAAGTGTTATCTGTTACGCATTATCTGTTGAACCGCGCATCCTCGTGTTATCTGTTATGAAACTTCTGACTGTGTTGTGGAGTAAGAGGCGGAACAGCCTTATTTGGACAACGTATTTTATATTTTTTTTATTTTCAAAGTTTTTCCGTTTTGCTCTTTCAGCTCAGCTTTTATTTTATTTTATTTATCAGCTATTATTAGGGATCACTCACCTTTCTTATTTTTACAGGGAATGTATTAACCGAGTGTGCGAGGCTGCTGGAGTCCGAGCAATCGGTCGAAAAAAACCGGTAAGTCATTTTGTTCAACCTACTCGCCTTACCACCTCGATAAAAATCTCCTGTCTTTTTTAATTTAATCACAAATAGAAAAGACATCATTATCTTTTCAAGCCACGCTGTAGGGCTATAGCGCCTAACAATAGATGGGGCTTAATTTTCTTTCATGTTCTGTTTTCAAGGAAAGAAAACAAACAAAGTAGAAAAACGAAGGAGGAAAGAAAAGCAAAAGAAGAAAAACACAAAACTAATGAACTAACGACTAAGCACAACGTTAATTCCCATTGACAAGCATGCCTAGTCAAGCAAAGATACCTAGACACGTGCCTAGCATCACCTAGGCCTACACTGTAAAATGTTTTTCCGAGTAAGGATTAAAGTTAACTACAGTATTTGCTACAAGGATTAATCTTATCTCTACTGAGATAAGATTAATCCGAATTAGAGGTAAGATAATCTTTTTAGAGGCAATATTAATCACAGTAGCAGATACTGCAAGATTTATTTTTACAGTGCATGCATAGATTTTGGCCAGGTACGCTACTGTGTTCTAGGCTCTAAAACTTGATGACTGGCTAAGCCTTGGCATGTGCCTAGGCGTCTGTGCTTGGTTAGGCATGCTTTTATTTAGGCATAGCAAACGGCGGCTTACAAATAAATTACTTACTTGTAGGAATATGCACAGCAAAAAAGAAGAAAATCAACAAAGCTGGTGTAGCGACGTGTGATATAGTAATAATAATAATAACAATGCCTCCAAACACAAAGAAAAATCAATAATATGAGGATCGACTAAAAAGAGGCACGGCACGGCACGCTATGGCGTGGGCGGCACGAGTAATAAAAAGAGATTAGCAAGTAATAGAAGTAGACAAGTAAGTGAGAGTTCGTTACTCCAGAGCTTAAAACGTTGGAACATTTTTCCTGGTCCTCTCTCCGATGCCTGAAAGGGCCTTTTAGTTTTCGTGCCTCTTTTTAGTACTCGTGCCTCCTACACTATGTCGTGCCATGCCGTGCCTGTCTTTAGTTGATCCCGTAAATAATATGCACACAGAAATACTAATTATCAACCTTAACAGATAACATCGGACACGCACATAAGACAGAAAACACATGAAAACTTTGCATTATTTAAAAACGCTTTAATATTTTGAATTCGAAAATATCACTATTTCACCTCATTGGTATTGCTAGTCTATTTTGGGCCTGCTAGAAGCCCTTCATAGAATCCAGTAACGGATTGCCGCCAGATGCGCTACAGAAACAATAACAGTCACACGTTATATCTTGGTGTAAGTTATCTGAAGGGAGAATAAGCGAAAAGGCTTTCGGTTTATACCGAATCGCACATTAGCCACGTGGAAAGGTCAATTAGCAGTTAGCACTGAATCGGTGGCCCGCTTTGTGGCTCGAACTCGACAAACAACCGCCGAGGTGATTGTCGATTTTTTGGTTCGGTTGTCGCGAGAAATTCGAATTTAGCAGCAAAATAATTTAAAAAATTAAAATTGACTACTTTCTTGAGCACTTAGCTGTAAAACTGAGGATCCATTTTGCACAGAATGGTAAGGACGGAAACCTGAAGTTCTATTTGTTCAGATTTTATCTGAATTTATTTTTATTTTCAGAGATCTGAAATTACCACCCCAAAAAAGTCCAGATGTGCTAGGACAAGGAAAAATAAATATTCCTTTAGTCCATGCCGACTTTGAAACATATATTAAAATAGTGCATACGGATATGCTAGCTAAGGTGCTTTAGCAGCGACATTTCATTGACAGCCTGACGAGGATCCTTGCCAAGAAGGGCCGAAATATCGCTGCTAAAGCATCGTAGCTGACATATCCGTTTTATACTTTATTTGAATATACGATGAAACTTGGCTGGAGTTTTAGAGATTCGACAAGATTGGCTTAGAAATCGCCACTTTCCAAATCCGACTATTCCTTAAAGCACCAATCTTAACTGCAAAGTAAGAAAAATACTTTTAAGCAAAATATACATTTTCAGGATTCCCATGAGTCCATTGTCGTTTTTGCCTCAAGGGTTTGCTTACAAATAAAGTTGTAGCTGCATTAAAGTGCGCATCTTAACCGCAAAGTCGAAAAGTACTTTTGAGTAAAGATACATCTCAAGCCATGATCATTTGTGCCACAAGGGTTTAGCTTAAAAATCAATTTCTAGCACCCTTAAAGTCCGCATCTTAACCGAAAAGTGAAAAAAAAAATACTATTGACCAAACGGTATATATCAATGGTCCCCAAGGGCCTGTTTTTTTCAAAAAATAAAATACTTTTTGACAAACTATACATTCTCGTGATTTTTAGGTCTATGGTCACTCTTATCTCAAGGGTTTTGCTTACAAATGATCAGAACAAACCCACGAAAAGGCAAATTCTATATTTCACCTCTGAACCAGCCTTGTAAGTGCCATATGAACTTCTAGCTCTTGTTTTATTGCTGAATTGATTTCAGTAGGAAAAATGCAAGCCAGTCTCTTTACTTGGAGGTATAGAATACTGCTTTAAATTTACTCCAAATAGAGTAGACTAATTAAATTTTGAGTCTGTGTAATAAACCTGGGACTGGTGTAATACGGTAGAAGGGAAGAAGATGTATGCTCGGTTCGGTAGCGTAGGGGAGGCTCGTCGGGTCTGTCTCCTAGGGCGTGGAGAGTTAAACAAACTAGGGTTACAATGAACTTTATTAATCAATATACTTATAACTCAGTTGATTCCGATTCGACGTTAATCCATAGATAATCCTCACTTTAACATATGATAATTGCTACCAACTGTACAGTATCACTGCTAGTCTTAGAATCATCTGATGATCTCATGATTAAACTTAGAAATTCTTATATATATATACAATTTACCGCTCTTCTCAATAGGCGCTAGGCCACCTGCGCCCTCGCCAATTTTGCACCCCTCATCGATAAAAGAGCCGACTTGCTATTCTTGAAGTCGGTAAGTCCGTGAACACGGTGAGCTGGCCAGGTCGCAGTCACACTGCTGTGACTCGCTGTTCTGAGAGTTGGCAAGTCGGCAGGTGCGCGTTTGTTCAGGGGTTTAAGAATTTCGACAATCTATAATGCGTCCAGACTGCGTCACAACAGTCACAACAAACTATGTCAGTAAACTGGGGACAAAAATTGATCTTTGCCTCCCCCTCCCAAGCGCTGAAATGGCGCCACTGGTTGTGCGTGGTCGTATTTTGTAGATGCTGTCCCGCTCGTGTTGTGTTGCACTGGTGTTGATTCGGGCCACCTAGTTCCAGCGTGCAATCCAATTCCTCTGGCTTTCCAGTGCGCATGAACTATAACCCCTTTGCTCATAAACATGCCAGTAAAGAATGAAAGATATGTCAATGAGCGTTGTCCTAGCGACTCGGTGGAGGCGTGCACTCTGCCATTGACAGTGTATCCAGGCACTGGCTATTATGATAGTCTCGTCGTCAGGTTTTGCCCAATCGTCCGGGAAGTAAATTGGTATTTCATTCCCCTGGTAGCTGGCCATAATAGACTTGTGCTCTTTTGTCGTTGCATGGTGACGGTTGCTGCTTCGTGGTTTGGCACTAGGATTCCTTTTCTTCGTTGTCCAGGTGTGGGCTAAACATCTTCCGCGACGAAGGGGTCTTTGCCGTCTTTCAGGTTTCTGTACCAGTGGTTGATCGATTTTTTTTATTTTTTTTTATCTGAAGTTGATTAGCGGTTGGACATAGGGGTAAGGAGATACGCTGAATCCATTTTAGAGTTTTTCGGATTCTCGGATTCCGGCCAAAACCGGAAATTTGGCAGAAGTAAGGCAGAAACTTTTGTCATAGTAGATATGACGAAGGCTAAAGGGGTAAAAACACATACTGACTCCATATTTGAACTTGGTTTTCTTAGATGATTACCATTTGCCTTAATCTGTTTCTAAATTTTATTAGTAAAGTGTTCAAGGAGTCTGGCGAAGACCGGATCTCTACAAGACCTAATTGTCTGGACCAAATATTGAATTTCCGGTTCTGGCACTGATGTATCTGTGGGTTGTGCTTGTTCTCATCAAGTTTCGTCCCAATTGCTACCCTAACTCGAGAGCAGTGGACCGACAGACAGACAGACAGACAGACAGACCGAAAAGTGTTCGGTATATGGCACTTGAGCGAAGTTGCAAGTGCCATAAAAATTACACTGACCTTTCGATAACGACGTAAACTCAGAAAGAAAAACAGAGTAGGAAGGAAAAAGGGCTATTCGGGCCTAACAAGAACAAAGGTTTCGATGTGATCCCAAAAATTCATTAGATAGATAGATAGATCAGTGTATTTCAAAAGCCCAAGGGAAAAAGCCCAAAGATATAACTTAAACAATCAGACTCCTTCTTAATTCTAAACATTTATCTATATACACGCCCACTCGAGTAATAACAGTAGGGTTAGTATAACTCAAAATTTCGGGAAGTGACAAAATTACACCATCTAGATAAATTTTTCTTAAATCAGAAAACTTCGGGCATCTACGGAAGAAATGGTCCAAATTTTCTTCCTCCTTCTCACAAAGTGGGCAAGCATACCTCCCATCAGGAACTACACTACCTCTCTCAAAAACCTTCTTCATTATTTGATCCATATAATTGGGTCTTTTATTCGCCAGATCCAGTCTTCGCCAGACTCCTTGAACATTTTACTATTAAAATTCAGAATAATATTAAGGACAAATAGCTAATCATCTGAGAAATCAAAGTTCAGATATGGATTTAGCATGTCTATTTACCCCTATAAGTCATATCTATTTCGACGAAAACTTCCTGCCTTACTTCTGCCAATTTTCCGGGTTTCGGCCGAATCCGGAACTACTTGTCCGGCCAAAAAAGAAAGCTAAAAAACGAATTCAGCTTATCTTATTTCCCCTATTTCGAACATCTTCAAATAAAAATTCAAATAAGTAATCAAATAAAAACTTCAAATAAAAAATTAACTTATAACAAATTTTCCGGTTCCAGCAGGATTCCAGGCGAACTATATTTCCGCGTAAAAAATGATTGTCATATAGGCCTGCGGATTCAGCACCTCTTCTTACCCCTAAATCGTATATCTAATCAACTACAGATGACTTTTACTTTTAAAAAATTTTCCGGTTTTGGCCGGATTCCGGGCGAACTACTTGTCCGGGTAGAAAATGATTTCACATAAGTGTTCAGCGTATCTTCTTTCAGCCTAAATCGAACATCTAGTCAACGTCAAATAAATCTTACTTTTAACAAACTTTCTGGTTTTTGCCGGATTCCAGACGAACTACTTGTCTGGTGGGAAAATGGTTTTCATCATCGTGTTCAGCATGTCTTCTTACCCCATAATCGACTATCACATTAAGTGATTAAAAATATTTTGTTTGCCCCTTAATTTGAACCCCCACCCCTAAATGTAGGGCTACAGAGCCCATCTACGAACGTGACCTTACCCTTAACCCAAAGATTCCTCACACCAAGTTTCATCAAAATATCTCATTCCCTTCGATAGTTATCGTGCTCACAGACGGACGGACAGACGGACAGACGGAAAATTGCGATTTCGTAGGTATCCCTCCACTTACGTTTTGGGACCCCAAAAATAGATAGCACACGGAAAAATGCAGTGCCGAAGTCAAGTAGTACGACGTTGGTTCAGGACATGACTTGGTATTCGGAAAGTAAACGACTGGGCAGTGTCAAAGTAGTGACAACAAACGAAGAGAAATTGAAATATTTAGCAGGTGTATGGATGAAAATCATAAATACCTATATGCTCTGCAGTGTATTTCTTTCAGTAAGTTTTTGAGCTTTTCAGACCATTTCTGCTTAATAGTGAGCTATGGGTTAAAGAAGATAAGATGTCTGAACTAAGCTTATTAAAGCCGCTTCTCCATTGACACGTCGTTGCGATGCGCCGCGTATGCGTTTATCTTGCGTTGCGTACAGGTTGCTTAGTGTATTTTTCACACCTGCGCGAGAACATGTCACGCTGGATGCATATTTACGTTTTCCTTTTTCGGTTTCTTCTGCCAAATTTTCAATTCTTTCATTAATTAGTAAGTTTTAATCATCATTACTAGGTTTTTCTTCATCATTAGTAGATAATTCTCCAGTTTCTCTTGAAAAGTTCCAGTTTTTTCACTGAAAAGTCCGATGTGTAAGCTCTGCGTTGTGTCGAGGAAACCGTGACGCAGAGGTTGCGTAGCTTAGTGTAAAAGGCTCTAGGCGTCAATGTGAAAGCGGCTTAACACTCTGTTATCCTCTGAAGAAATACCAGATCGACGGACTTGTTCTTGTAAGGGGTGAAGTTGATGCATGTTATTTGCGAATGATGTTGGCTAAGGCTAGGGTTTTGGAGAAAGAAAAGGTATTATAGTGTCTAACATAACCATTCCCATCGATTGAAGGGTGAAGTTGATTCCTGTTCTTTGCGAATGACGTTGGCTGAGGTTAGGGTTTTGGAGAAAGAAAAGGTACAATAGTGTCTAAAATAACCATTCCTATCGATTGATAATGGCTTCTCCTGCATTTTCCGCCGTGTAAGTTAACTTCTTAAACTAGCGACACGAAGGGGCGTCACCTATGGCTCAATTACGCCTCCCCCCCCCCCCCCCCCAATGTTGTCGGCCAGTCTGTAAAATTATAAGTCGATTTTTCGTCCGATAGACTGTTTATCTGTTTTACAAATCCACATTTTTTGAGCCCACAATTGCGTTTTTCAGTATCGGCAATTTTAGAGGAACCATGGCTAGAAAGTTTCCACTCTTGGACAGTTCACAAGGGCACCGAGGTATTTATTATATGAATGTTTTAACCGCAGATTTTAATGATGTTGTTACTCTCTCTTCACCTCTCACTCGGAGCATAAGGTATAAACATTTCTGGAGATTCAAAATGGGATCTCTTGCCTCACTTCTCATAGTCTTGATCACGTTCTGCTCCCCAAGAACTTTCTCGCAGAATTTGAGGGATGACAAGCTCTTGTAAGGTCAGGTACAATTTTATTGACAACTGTAGAAAAACTGAAATTGCATAAAAGCGACAGACATGCCAGTGGTATAAGAAAATGACGCTTCGTTAATCCAGTTTGATTTGTAAAAAAAAATAATAAAACCCTAGCCTAAGTTGTGACAAATAAAAACAAACAAACAAATAACGACATTAGCACAAGAATTTTAGTACAAGATAATTAACAACTAAAACAAACACAAATAATGTCTTGTGGAATTGTACTAGTCATTTAGCTAAGATGTAAATTAACCAACGGTAGTTACTACAACTTTGAATTAAGTGGGATTATGAAGATCATTGAAGGTGCCAAAGTACTAAACAAGTGAAAATCTGATCTCTTGGTCGTAGATGCGAAATTCGTTAAAGGAAAATAAGCAATTTTTATAGCAGGGTGTTCCTTCCTTTTAGCAACAACTGTCTTTATGGGGGCACGCGCTTAAACTTCTGAAATTGCGTGAAATCATATGCACAAGATATTACGCAAAAGATGGAATATTGTGGAAATCTATGCTGTATGAATAATGCTCCTCAGCGGGGAGTTTAACCCAACATTTACGGCTTTCTAGGCCAATGCTGTACCACTGTAAATCTTCTATCAGTCAAAGCTGATGGTGAATCATAATTGACGGTCAGTTGAATTTTATTAGAGCTATATTTCGGACCCTCTTGGCTTGGCAAGGGTCCTCTGCAGGCTCAAACTGGAAAATGAATTTGTTGAAAAACCTAAATGGATACGTCAGCTGAATTCAATTAGAGCTACATTTCGGCCCTTTTTGGTAATAGTTCTCTTCAGTGTCAAGCCGCCAAAGCTGGAAAATGAACTTGAAAGCTCTAAGAAAATTCAGCTGACCTATCTGTTTAGCATTAGCTGTACCACTGATTTACAGCGGTCCTTGTTGAACGTAATTCTAAAACCATAGGAGCAGTGATCCCGCCGGAGGCAACTTGATCTAAGCATATATTCAATCAATGCATAAAACGGATATGTCAGATACGATGCTTTGGCATCAGTATTTCGGCCCTTCTTGGCAAGGGTCCTCGTCAGACTGTCGAACTTCAGGGTTAACGTTGGGGAAACAACCTGCAATAAATAACTGAAGCTTCTACCGATTATAAATATCCTATTCAGGGAAATCACTTTTAAGTACCATTGTGTGGAAAAACTAGTCCTGATATTTAATTTTTGACACGGCTGGTATATAACACCCTGGCCCTGCAGTTCGACAGCCTGACGAGGACCCTTGCAAAGAAGGGCCGAAACAGTGCTGCCAAAGCATCGTAGCTGACATATCCGTTTTATGCATTGTTTGAATATGTTCCCAGTCAGCTTGGGCTCAAGGAGTATTCATCTAAGCAGTTCACATACCCATTTCCCAGACAGATGTTAAGTAAAGATGGAATGTTACAAAAGGGACAAATAGAAAAGTACAACCTGTTCTTTTTGTACCTTATAATTACCTTTTTGGCCCCTGGGCGGGCCCTTTCCGAGTTTGTGGTCCCTAGTTAGCTGTCTAGTTCGCCACTGCTAGTGCCCGCTTTGAAAAGCTCAACATCCTATGCGAAACGAACAACTATAACCGTCTACACTGTCAGAAGTTTCGTAACAGATAACACAAGGATGCGCAGTTTTAACAGAACACACTTGGGATTTAATCGGTTGTGATTTCGAAAACGTTCGGCATTACATGTTATGCATAATAAACATTTCCAGGAAGAGTAATAATGTTAGAATGTTTAGTTCCGACGTTTTTGTCAGGTCGGTTCTCGGCTTGTCGCAGAAATTGTCGCAAGCAACAACTTCTTGGAACATACCGTTTTTGAAAACCTTGATAGATTGACAACTTCAGCATTTATTTAATACAGCTGTTTTACCTCAAATTTTAATTGCTTCTCCCCTTTTACCGTATTTTACCCTTAGCAATTTAACGCATATGAAAACGTCATTTTTAAATTTGGAAAGTTTTTATGCCGATTTTCTCGATATTTTTCTAACACGCAAATGATGGAATACTATAATCTTAAAGATCCGCTTATTATAATGAATAAAAAACTTCAACGGGTTGTATCAAATTTTTCAGGTCTCCAACATAACCTGTGCAGGTTTTTTCGTGAATGGTATTTTTCTTTTTTTTTATTTTCAATTTGTTAGTTATAATTAAACTGTAATTAAATTGTAGATACGTTTTAAGTATTTTCGGCAGTGTAGTTAGGCTATCTTTTGGCAGTTCACGAGTTATAGTGTTTTAGCCGAAATTTGTCAGTGTATATTAATTTCTTTTTTACTCGCTATCTTTGGCGGAAATAAAATATTGATTGATTGATTGATTGAAAACCAACACTTTAGTTACGAAACCGAACAAAGGTTGCTGCAACACTTCACGCTGCCCAGGCAACGTAGGTCTAGTATTTATTTTTCCATAGGCATACAGTAAATATTATGCCGTAAAGGGCCCTTCGGCCCTTCATGGAAATGTTTATTATGCATAGCATTTAGTACGTGACGCTTACGAAATCACAACATATTACATCCCAAGTGTGTTATGTTAAAAACTGCGCATCCTTGTGTTTTCTGTTTGAAACTTCTGACTTACTTCCTATCTCAGATTTCAACCAGCATCTCTCTTCACCATTCCCTCTTCGTTCCCCCGACATGAGGCTATAGTCTGAAGCGTCTTTGACGAAGTACGCATCCCCTCGGGGAGAGCTAAAGTCGTTTATGAACTGAAAGCTTGCTTTTAACCTGAGAATAGTGTTAGTCACTCAAGCAAAAGCCCTTTGTTTGCCCTCCTGCACACGCTCTTGACGTCAGACTTTTGGAGTGCTGGCAGAACTGGGGTTTTAGAGCTGAGTGGTAGCGGATAGGGAGCATAAGTATTGGCACGTATGTAATAAAAGAGGGCGAAATTGTGGGAGCGAAAGTCAGTAACCAGTGTTGCCAAATGTGACACTTTTGGTGCTTTTTGACACTCTTTGCATCTGGGTGACACCTTGACACTTTTTCTCTGAAAGTGACACTTTTTAGGTCAGAAAAGCACTTTTTCATTTACTTCACTAAAGTGAAGGATTACCGCCTCCAAAACATGTACTTTACTTTGATTTTGTACATAAAAACAATTTGAAGCCTTAAAGGACACCTGAATGAAGAGTACCAAGTATCATCCCTATCTGTATGACTTCCGTTAACATTGCCCGCAGAAAACCCAATCCAAATACTAAATACTGTTTCCAAGCTATGATTTTTGCTCCATTTTGCATCTGTCCTTATTTCAGTACCGAATAATTTTAGAAATGAACAGATTTCTCCAATCAACCCTTCTTCTGGAATATTTTTTAACCAGTTAAGCCCAAACGTATATCTAGAAAAAATTCCAATACGATCCGGCCAGCGCTGTACAAGATTTGAATGAATTGCGCTTTTTGTCTTGGAGTCTGCATGTGCAAACCTCCAGAATCAAACATCCCTATTTTGAAAACGTCACGCTCAGGAGACGAATGCTCTCCCTGGCCGTGTCTATAAATGCATTCTCCATGGTGTGTTCAAGTATGATTTCATTGTTCAGGTGTCCTTTAAATAAAGCTCATTTCCGATTAAATTTTGTTACAAAATTGTGATGTGATAGATAAGAAATGTTTCAAAAAATGTTCTTACAAATTCAGTTATTACTCTTATTCGCATTTTGCGCGTTGTGCAGCGGAATGCACAAACAAAATTCGAGGTGTCAAAAAGCACCTTTTTGTCAGCAATTGTGACACTTTCATGAGTCGAGCTCTTGGCAACCCTGTCAGTAACGTTTGTTTTGCTGCGCGGTGCTTCAGTCAGTCTCATGATCAAAGATTTCAGTCATGAAACATTCCCGTCCTAAATAGCAACTAATTCCGAGCAAGAATGATGATGAAAAAGAAAGAATACATTCAGAATAGTCGTAAGGTTCTAAGAAGCAGAGGCGTCATTTCGAGAAACCCAAATGGGGGGCAATGGCCTCGTCCTGGGCCTCCTTCGCATTCCTTAACGTAAATCTGGCATAGGGGAGACCTAACACATAAGTGATTAACAACATACGTTATGATTGAAAAGCAAACAATATTTCAACGAAGACTGCTTTAAAACATATTATGTATAAAAAGCATGTACATGTTAGGTCAACGAGGTCTTACAGGTTTTTTTCGTGGGTAGCTCCCATGAAAAGTCTTGCCCCTACCCACTAAATAACGCCCTGGCAAAAAGATATCTCAAGAGCAAAGGGGTTGTAGACTCTTTGATTAACAACTTGAAAGAAGTCCGTGTTTGTTAAGTTGCGGCATTGTCTGTGGATGACACTTTGGTGGTACGAAATGCTTGCATATTCCAGGAAACAGGGAAGAGATCTGATTTCAAGCAAACTGATTGTTTTGAGTTCGCCGTTTAGTTGCTTGGGGGGTGGGGGCACCGTTTTTCGTCCCCCCAGCCTTTTCTTTGGTAGGCCGTGTTTTCTTTGGTAGAATCACGAATCTTCCGATCATTTGTCTACTGCCGAAAGCTTCCTGCAACTGTGGTAGAGATGCTAGGATTTCTCATTTTTCCCACGTCTGGTTACGATTTATGCCCGCCTTTCACCACCTTAGTGTTTTAAACTGATGTCGCAGTTCTTCTAACAACTTCTCTATTCCGTTTTCGGGATTATCCATGCTGCTATTTCCCCTCATCTTCTTTTAAACACAACTCTGAATAGGATTCCGAGTCTTCCGTATCGTACCAACGACCGCCAAAACACAGATCCGAGTAGGGTTCACGGAATCATTGTTATAAAGCGTCGAATAATTTTTCTGTTAGCTGCGAATAGTCTTGGCTGGTGTTGGGATGTTTTAGAAGAAAATGTACTGTAGGGCCTTCAGTAATCATTCTTGTCGACAGATAATATTTCCGCCAATCAGTTCATCCCTTTAAAAGACATTAGCCGAGCAGTCTAGTACACTAAGCCCTTTTTTATACTCACGTTTTTTCTTCGTACCGGCTATACTACTATACCCTCTTTTCACGCCGTGCTTTCGTCATCGCTCCTTCTTGTGCATCCGTTTGAGACCTTAAATCATAGGAGCAAGTCGATGTTTCGGTAGTGACAGCATATAAGGTTTGAAGCCGAGCTGACCATTCGTTACGAACGAAATAGAATACTGTGATTTCCGAGGTTCTATCTTGATCAGCTAGTTATCCTTCTAAGATGATGTGCGAGGGATAAATATAAATTCGGGTATTTCGGTTTCACTTCCGGCAAACCGTCCTCAGCGAAAATAATCAAAACTAAATCATAAGATCCAACACAATACACACTACCCCTATAAATTACATTGATCCCTCGCACATCATCTTGGAGGGATAACTAGCTGATCAAGAAAAAAACCCGAAAACCACGGTTTTCTATTTCGTTCGGAGTGACAGCAATCCCGCTGCTTCACGGTTGGAAGAATTACTGACTACTTAAGCTCCCTATTCACACAAGCCTCTCCTTTGTCTGCCTCTTTCTTAAGAGGAGATAAATTGGTTTCATTCACCGCCTCAGAAAGGCTTCCCTGGTTGTAGTGAATCTGTAACTCTTCCTTGAAGGACTCCTGCCCCCCAGGGTTGCCATGAGCTCGATTCATAAGAGTGTCACAATTCACGGCAAAAAGATGCTTTTTGACACCTCAATTTTTTTTTCTCATTCCGCTCGCGGAAAGCGAAAAGTGCGAATAATTGGTAATATTCTTTGTACGAGCATTTTTCAAAGTATTTCTTAAAGCACAACTCTTACTAGAGATGATCTTTTCCCTATAAAATGGATCAGAAAAAATGTTTCCGAAAATACCATTACTTTCCACCTGAAACTAGCGATTCTCTTGTTAGCGCTTGTCGATTATATCCAGCCTTCCTGCTTTCCGACGCGGCGGCTGGGCGCAAAAGATTTGAAAACTGAACGTGACTTGGTTAAAAAGTGGGAAAACTAAGCAAATAAAAGAAATAATAAACAGAAGACTATCACATCCTTATGTGTCAAACACCTCTCAGCGGGTAACGAAGACTCCGGCGAACTTTTCGTTGGGAGACGAGAAAACTCGGCAAGGCCGAAAAAGCGCTAAAATTCCATAGTTACGAAACGAAACAATGGAGAAAGGTGGGGATTTGAAGCTTATAATTCCATATGGGAGCTAAGTATATTATCAAACGCAGAATAAGCAAGAGGGGTCCTTAACTATTAGATCACTGTTTTGTAACACAAATTAATCGGAAATGGGCTTTGTATAAGGGTTCAAAGTCTTTTGTGTACTAAGTCAAAGCAAAGTACATGTTTTTGGGGGCGATAATCCTATCACAAAAAATCAACGAAGAAAACAACGAAAATGGGGTTTGTAAAGGCCAACGAAAAAGGCGAATATTTCGGGAGGACAACCGCTTCCCGTCTTCAGCGCAGACAGAAAATTCTGAGGAAAAATGCCAAAGCAAGGATTGTTTTATCCTTTTATCTCAGTATATTCGTTGTCCTTTAACAACCCCATTTTCGTTGTTTTCTTTGTTGATTTTTTGTGATATGTCAGGCCAATTCTCCACTTGTC
The DNA here is from genome assembly GCA_030848855.1 of Branchinecta sandiegonensis. Classification (NCBI taxonomy): domain Eukaryota; kingdom Metazoa; phylum Arthropoda; class Branchiopoda; order Anostraca; family Branchinectidae; genus Branchinecta; species Branchinecta sandiegonensis. The sequence continues at coordinate 12,381,355 of JAUPMV010000020.1, forward strand.
GAAATTATGCCATAACCATACATTGACGGAGGAGTTCACAGTTCAAGCCAAAGAATTACCCTTTTGGATGTTTCTTCGTCGTTATCAAAAATCATCGACAACAGAGCCCAACCAGCGCACGACCTTCTACACTGCTTCCTAACCGATGACTGAAAATTAGTGTCTTTTTCTGTGTATTTATGTCTTTTATTTATTTTCTTTTATTTACTCCGCTTTTTCGAAATGGCGGGTTAGAAATAAATTACTTACTTTATTTAATGTGGTATACGAAATTACCTTGCGATAATCGAACTTTAGTAAAGTAAATGAAATGGTGCTTTTCTCGCCTAAAAAGTGTTATTTGTATGAAAAGGTGTCACTTTCAGAGAAAAAGTGTCAAGCTAGGTGTCACCCAGGGACAAAATGTGTCAAAAATCACCAAAAGTGTTACACTTGGCAACACTGCTGCCCCTCGTCCACTTCCGTGGAGCTTGCTGTTTATCCTTCTCATTCACAGGAGCAAAACTCTTGGGGAAAATATCTCCTCGCCCACCACTCCCGAGCGTTGTTTGAACCAGGGAATCGATACCTGAGCCCGCGTGGGAAGAATTTCCGCTCTCCTACTGTAATCGGGCACTAAGCTAAACTAATACCCCCACCAAGGTATGAGTAATTTCGGAAATAATGAAATAGGGGGAGGGATTATGTGGTGTGAGGATGTTTTTGTTGATTAACGATTGGTGACAGAGTTCAGATGAGGAATACTTCGAGGGCCGCGGTCTATTAAGTTGGGAAGAGAGGACACCATCCCTGTTCTAAGGAATCGCTCGTTGTAAAGCAGAAGAAAAGGTTTGCGCTGGATCCCGAGGTGCAGCCATGCCCGGACATACATATCCAGGACACCGAGGCAGTTAACAGAATCGTTATTTTTGTATTTATAAAAAAAAATTGGTCGGCTCACTGTCAGAAGTTTCATAACAGACGACACAAGGATGCGCGGTTTCAACAGACAACACTTGGAATGTTATCTGTTGTCTCGACAAAAGTTATGTTAAAATGTTATGCGTAACAAGCATTGCCAGGAAGAGCCGAAAAAGCATCTGCTAGCTTTTCTGTTTGAATGATTTGAGAATTCGGCAGATGTTTTTTTGGCGATTTTTCGTCTCTTCCTGGCATTGCGTGTTATGCATAACATTTCATAACATTTAACATGTCATGCATAATTTTGGGCTAGTAAGTTTTATTCGAATCTACTAAAAGATTTCTCCGGAGTTTAGTAAACTTCATTTGTGTCGGTTGGCAACACTGGTAAGTGTTGACCCAGGGACGGAATTTCTGCGTTTAATCAAAGATAAAAGTTTTTCGGGTCGTAACTAGCAGGACAACAATAGTGGAGACGTGGACACTTTAAGGAACGTCATGAACCTTAAAGCTTCTGAGACGCTGGAAACTTTCTGCTAAATTTCAGTTAGATGCTTTACTCTGTTTTTTTTTCTCGACCCTGCCACAAAAGCATAATGTTCAGTTCTTCGAGGAATGTTTGTCTTGAAAATTTTCAAAATTTTGCAGTCCCCGTTGCACGCTCTCTAGACTTATCACTCGTTTTGAACGAAATTGTGTTATCAGAGTAAAGCGGGATTTTATCAAGTTGCTAGTATTAAAACAGTAGAACTGTGGCATGAGCCCATAGTGCGAATCCCGTTACCAGTATTTGGATCGACTGCAATGCTCTAAAAGAGATGTAGAATCCGGAATTACGACCCACTCTGTCTCTTTTATCACAGAAGGAATGCTTCTCTGTCATGTTGTAAGCTTTGAGTGCCTCTGGCGGTTTATGAATGAATGAAGGTTTTTATGACGCACTGCCCAAGGGCGTAAGTGCAGTAGAAAAGGACAAAGAAATATAAAATAGTCGCAAAACATATCAAAAAATATTTTCCATAAAGGTTCACTAATTTAGAATCACATTGATGGGATCGTGGACAGGTAAGTTTTCAATCGGAGGATCAACTGATCATAGGCAGTATCTGCGCTAATGGACGTCGATTAACCTTCAACGTACTTTCATTATTTTGTGTAGGCCACTGTGGACGCAATCTTTAAGATTTCTAGGCTTATTTTCCAAAATGCCGCGACACGCGCATTGCTATACGGTGTAGATAACATGTATGTACTTCATTTAGCATTACTTAACCTTTGTTATCAACAAAAACAGGTTTTTTTGGAAATCATATATCGAAAGATTTATAATTGAAAAGGTCACTCTTGCGTCACATTTCCGATCTGTATAAAAAGCAGTGAACGTCTATCGAGCCGTTAAGTTCGCTATATAGAGCAGAGGCGTCACGGATTTTAGGAAGAAGGGAAGATCCTCGTAGAGGTTTTCGGGTCGGCCAATCGGTGAGACAAAATTAAACGGCGCGAATCGCGGCGATTTTCTTAAAACAGTGAATTTTCTTAAAGAACAATACATTTTTCTTCAAGAACAATAGATTTTGTTCTCAAAAAAGGTCAAATTCGCTTAAAATAGTCGATTTTGAAGAATCGAATTGAGAACTGTCGCTCTGGCCTCCGCTCTGCATCCGATTGTGAATGGGGCCAGCTGTACAGAGTAAGAAGCAAAAGCGGATCCTGTAATATATTTGCATATTTCCCCAAAATTCATGAAAGATGACACACCTTCTTGGCTTATATCGTGTTTTTTTTTTACTAAAAATCGGGATTTTTACTAGATTCAGCTTAAACTTACTGGATACTCCAAATTTACTAGATTTTTTTTTACTAGATCTAGTAAGATTTTACTGCCAGTGGCAACACTGAACACTTCACCTGATTCGTTAGCTTGCCCACGAGGCGCTCAAAAATATCGTCGGAGGCGTCATAATGTAGTCTGTTTGATCACAGGTTTGTGCGATTGGGCGGGGGAAATGGATCGCGTGCTTGAGCTATAAGGATAAGACGTTGTTGAGTTATAAAACTGACGTAGTCGAAAACACCTTCGAAAGAAGAAGTTGAGAATTACACCTTGAAACCTTGATCAAGTGAATGTCCTTGCTGCTTTAAGTGGAGTTGAGGACAAAAACAAATTAAAGCGTTAAAATTCCTTAAAGGAGCCCTCTTGCTTATTCTGCGTTCTATAATATACTTAGCTCCCATATGGAATTATAAGCTTCTAAAATCCCCACCTTTCTCCATAGTTTCGTTTCGTAACTACGAATTTTTAGCGCTTTTTCAGCCTTGCCGAGTTTTCCCTCCACCCAACAAAAAGTTTGGCGGAATCTTCAACGTTCGATGACAACTCTTTCACACATAAGGATATGATAATCTCTGTTTATTACTTCTTTCATTTGTTTAGTTTTCCCACTTTTTAACCAAGGCACGTTCAGTTTTCAAATGTTTTGCGCCTAGCCGCCGCGTCGGAGAGCAGGAAGGCTGGATATAGTCGACAAGCGCGAACAAAAGAATCGCTAAATTTAGGTGGAAAGTAATGGTATTTCCAAAAATGTTTTTTTTCTGATTTATTTCATAGGGAAATGATCATTTCTAGTAAGAGTTGTGCTTTAAAAATGGAACTGCACAGTTTTCCAAATGTTTACAACCCGAGGCTTTCGCGCAGAACTCCGTGCTTTTGACAACCGTCTTGCCCTTCTTCTCCGGCGCTTATTAGTTGCGTTTTGCAGATACCATGGTATCTGATACCCTCGCTGATACCACGGTCAAAAGGCGTTTTTGCAGTTATCGTGGTATCTGGCAAGTTATCGTGGTATCAGATATTCAGATAACACGGTCCGACCGTGGCAACTGGTCGTGGTATCTGAAAAAGTCATCTCACTTTCATCAATTTTAGTCAAATTGGTGGGAAAGAAGTTTGGCACTTAGTGACGTGACTGAATATCAGTTTTTCTTTTGGGATGACTTCGAAATGCGCAATTTCGGCAATTATCGTTTTTGCAGAGCAACCGTATATCAGATACCACGGTTACTGCAGAAACGACTAATTGCAGATCCAATTACCGTGGTAACAGATACCATGGCATCTGCAAAAACGCAACTATTGTTCCGCCCGCCTGAATCGTGGGATCCAGCATATTATTGCGCATTCCCTCCGTTAATAGATGGCGAAGCGGGACGTAATTTGCGATTTTACATTTGTTTCCAAGCACTCCACCCACACAGTCTGGAGACGGGAGTCAGCAATTCATATATTATTGAGTCAATTTATGATATGTCGCGAGCCAATTGTCTACTATATTACTACACTCACTAGCACTTATACTGTTTTATTTCTCTTTTACTAGCAGCATGGTAAACATACACTTTACTACATATAGTTAAATTTTGTAAAATTAAATTAAATTTCAGTAAATTTTGAGTGTCAGCAACCAAAGGCGTTACTAGCCAAAATGTTTGGGGTGGGGGGGCATTGTATTTACCGACTGGCTGGTCATTTTTACCGACTGTTTTGCAGATAAAAACGACTATTATTGAGAAAAAAATTGTGTTGACGAAAAGTCGGCTGATTTTAAGAAAAACTACTATTTTTAAGAAAAGAAATCGACTTTTTTTTACGAGAAACCGACTGTTTCAAAAAAAAATTGACTGTTTCCAAAAAAAAAAATCGACTGTTTTTACGAAAAATTGCGGCGCTTCGCGCCGACTCGGCTATTTTTCTTACCGACTGGCATACAACATTCGGGGTGGGGGCGTCTCTCCCCCCTAACCCCCTAGTTGTGACGCCCCTGTCAGCAACAACTTATACAGTAGTTGTAATGACGAATTATGAAGACAAGCTTAGAGAATTTGACTGCTGATTGAATTAAATTGTATAGGCTATATAAGATTTGAGTAATTGTAAATATATTTTTGATTTTGATTTAGTTTATTTATTTATAATTGTTAATATTTTTGCCTAATCTCAATGTGCGTGTTGTGAGATTTGTACCATTGTCTTCTTTGTGACGCGTCCAAACTATCTTATGTGATATTGGCAAGAAATAAACTGAATAAAAAAAAAAAAAAAAAAAAATTGCCGCCAGATGCGCTAGAGAAACAATAACAATCACAAGCTGGATCTTGCTATAAGTTATCTGGACTCCCGCATTAGCCGCGTTGAAAAGTCAGTCAGCACTGAAGTCGGAAGGAAGAAATTTCAGGCTTCCGACTACCCACACTTAGAGGCAAAGGCATTCTAAACAGTTTTAAACATGGCCAGGTGTAAGAGGCAAAACTTAAAAGAAATTGAAAATAGCCAAACGTGCCTGGTTAAACGTACACCAAGAAGTAACGTGCCATTATGTAAATTCTTGATGTCAATAAGGAACGTAATCTTTGTCGTGAGCAAGGCGGCGTTCGCGGAAGAGCACTCGAGTCAGACCCCTCGGTCGGAAGACCTGCGAGGAATGTCGGAAAATAAAGTAGTACTTTCGTGAGGATCCTGAATTTCTCAATACTATCCTGCAAAATCAGAAAAAGAAACACAAATCCGTTCTGATCTCTTCTATTGCGATTGACTCATTCAAGGTTAATGCGTTGCGCCCACACATAGTCCGCGTTGCGTATGAGCTGCGTCGGTCCTATCGCATCGCAAAGGCCCATTCGCTGGGAATAAGCAAAATATGTAGCTTAAAGCACAACTCTTACTAGAAATGATCTTTTCCCTATGAAATGAATCAGAAAAAACTTTTTTGGAAATACCCTTACTTTCCACCTATAACTAGCGATTCTCTTGTTAGCGCTTGTCGACTTTATCCAGCCTTCCTGCTCTCCGACGCGGCGGCTGGGCGCAAAACATTTGAAAACTGAACGTGCCTCGGTTAAAAGGTGGGAAAATTAAGCAATTAAAAGAAGTAATAAACGGAAGACTATCACAACCTTATGTGTGAAAGAGTTGTCAGCAGACGTTGAAGATTCCGACAAACTTTTCGTTGGGTGACGGAAAAACTCGGCAAGGCCGATAAAGCGCTAAAAATTCGTAGTTATTAAACGAAACAATGGAGAAAGGTGGGGACTTTAGAAACTTATAATTCCATATGGGAGCTAAGTATATTATAAAAGGCAGAATAGGTAAGAGGGGTCCGTTAAGGATAATTTACACGGCGAGTATTTTTCCCCGGAGACGAGAGGGGAAAGTGTTCACACGGTACCCGGGTATTTTTCAAGGGAGAGTACTGTCATGTGGCAATAGATTCAAAGGTTGTAAATCTCAGGATATCTCTCTACAATGGACACCAACATGTATCCATTTGGATCACTTCTTATATGGACATAATCAAAATTATTGCTCGAAAACCCGATTTTGTTGTTGCTGACGTCGACGAATACCCTTCGACAAACAAATCCCCGGATAAAAAGTTCGCGAAATTGAAGTCCAAAATACCCGGGGGTTTGTTGCTGTTGTGGGGAAAAATACCCGCGGAGTACGGGTAAATACCCTCCGTGTAAACGTAGCTTTAGTTTGATGAAAATTAACTTCCGTGGGGTTGATATATATGTAGTCTATATTCATTGTATGAGTATCTTATTCCATTTATTTTATATATCTTATGTCTATTAGATATATTGTTTCATGTCTATTAATATCTGTGTGGGTTTTGATGGGTTGGGGTAGACTTGAATCTCATTCGTTGCGGAGATTTTCCAACCGCAATTCTTGTATTGGCGTCAGTGTGAGAGGCTAACGCGTTAATGATGCCAGGTTTTTAGGAATGCTCATAGCCCAAATTGTATGAAATCTCACACCAAATCAGCCACACGGCATAGCCAGCAAAGTGTTTCTCCTGTTGACGGACTTCTTGAAATTACGGGTCTTATACCAATTTGTATTGAAAAATACGGCACAAACTCAAGTGAAGCTGTTCCCCTTGTTTATGCAAATAGTTGCGTTTTTGCAGATACCATGGTATCTGTTACCACGGTAACTTGATCTGCAATTAGTCGTTTTTGCAGTTACCGTGGTATCTAATATACGGTTGCTAAAAACGACAATTGCCGAAATTGCGCTGTCCGAATTCATCCCAAAAGAAAACTGATATTCAGTCACATCACTAAGTGCCAAACTTCTTTCCCACCAATTTTACAAAAATTGATGAAAGTGAGATGACCTTTTCATATACCACGATCAGTTACCACAGTCTGGTCGTGGTATCTGAATATCAGATATCAAGATAACTGGCCAGATACCACGATAACTGCAAAAACGCCTTTTGACCTGATATCAGATACAACGATAACTGCAAAAACGACTTTAGACCGTGGTATCAGATACCATGGGATCTGCAAAAATGCAACTAATCTTTCCGAAGTTCCGCAATCGAGTTCGCAAAATGAGTTCATTTTTTTTTCAGACGGATAAAAAGTTACTGAGAATTCTTGGCGATCGCCCAGTCCTAACCAGCGGAGGAAGTGACGTAACTCTGGTTGTCAACAGCACGTTTTTGAAGCTAACCTCGAAAGATGGCACGCCGATCGCATGCCATGAAATGCCAAACATTTCGTTTGCCTCCGGTGGAGATCCTGTAAGTCCTTTCCGAATATTGCCATCTGGCGAAAGAATTTGCGAATCAGACAGGGTAGCCCAGGAATGTATAAATCTGGTCTAAGCTAAGAGCGTGTCCCACCCTTCTAACAATAGTAACTATTAGTAACTATTTCCCTTCCATCCTCGCGAAAAATTACTACGCTGACCGTTCCAACCTTCTCGAAATAGCAACTAATAGTAACTATTTGCTTACCATGCTCGGGAGCGTAAGCGTGGTAACTACGGGTCTCTGTAACGTGATTGGCTGGATTACCCCGTGGAGAGATATTTGGCGAAAATAGAAAAATGCGTTCCAGCCTTGACGCCAAGAAGCCAAAATTCGTGACGTCATGCGTAGTAACTACGGTAAGTAGGATGGAACACGCTCTAATTTGTATCGGAATTCCATACAATCGTGACGTCACACCCATTTGATCTGTTTTACCTCAGAAAAGGATGAATTGTAGCTTGTTGCTATCGGTGAAAATATTTTTTAATATATATATATAGAGCCGAGCGCGTTTACATTCATGAAACGACCTAGGTACAATCAAATCCTATGTTGGGTCCTCAATCACTCTACGTCATTATAGACGACACGACTGTATGGAATTCCGATACAATTTAGTCGACACCATAAATCTAGGTTCGCCTGTTATGCCTGCCTTTGCAGGAAGCTTTGGTTGGCAACGTTAGGCGGTCGTACCTTTCGTGTGGTTGAACTGAAGGGTGCGAACTGACGGGTGACCGAATAGTAGTTTATGGAAGTGACTGGTGGATGTTGGGAGGTTCCGACCGAATGGTAGTTTGTGGAATGACTGGTGGATGTCGGGTGGTTGAAGTGACTGGTAACTGAACTAACGGATCAACAACGGCTGCTCTGTTGACGGACTGTGGTGGTTCAGTCAGTTGTTCAATCAAATGGTTAAAAACACTGAATAGTTGTTCTCTCGTCAAACATAACTATATACAATTGCGCTTTTACATAGTCAAACATTCAATAATTACGCAAGAAGTAAGTAAGTAAGTAAGTAAGTAAGGTTTATCAGACAAAAACTTGCTAGCTAGCTAATTTGGTTGTCTTTATAAAAATTTCATTCTTTTAAACACTCACGAGTTACATAAATACTACAAATATTAATCTTACACTGACACTTTATTCCACATGTTAACGAAAAATGGCACAAATGTGTTACTGTGCCACTGAAGAACAAGAATTGCAACAAATTAAAGCGCTAAACTTCGTCTGACGAGTTAGTCTACTGAATTATCAGATCCTTGTGCTGGCTCAGCACTATGGCTGGCTCATTTGACGGATTATGGTGGTTCAAGTTACGGGTGGTACTAAACGGCTGGACTGTCTGGCGTTTCACTTGACGAGTGAGTGAACTGACCGATGGGTGAACTGATGGCTGGCTCAGTTGACGGACTATGGTGGTTCAAGTTACGGGTGGTACTAAACGGCTGGACTGTCTGGCGTTTCACTTGACGAGTGAGTGAACTGACCGATAGGTGAACTGATGGCTGGCTCAGTTGACGGATTATGGTGGTTCAAGTTACGGGTGGTACTAAACGGCTGAACTGTCTGGCGTTTCACTTGACGAGTGAGTGAACTGACCGATGGGTGAACTGATGTCTGGCTCAGTTGACGGATTATGGTGGTTCAAGTTACGGGTGGTACTAAACGGCTGGACTGTCTGGCGTTTCACTTGACGAGTGAGTGAACTGACCGATAGGTGAACTGATGGCTGGCTCAGTTGACGGATTATGGTGGTTCAGGTTACGGGTGGTACTAAACGGCTGGACTGTCTAGCGTTTCACTTGACGAGTGAGTGAACTGACCGATGGGTGAACTGATGGCTGGCTCAGTTGACGGATTATGGTGGTTCAAGGTACGGGTGGTACTAAACGGCTGGACTGTCTGGCGTTTCAATTGACGAGTGTGAGTGAACTGACCGATGGGTGAACTGATGGCTGGCTCAGTTGACGGATAATGGTAGTTCAAGTGATGGGTAACTGAACTGTCCTAGAACGTGGTCGAAGTGACAGGGTTGGTGACGATGGTTGAAGTGACGGGTGGATGCAGTTCTCTGCTCGCCGGTTCGAGAGGCGAAATCGTGCTACCAAATAAAGTTCTCCTATCGGTTCAGGGCTCTCCCGTAGATTAGGCTATAGATAGATTATTTCTAAGCAGCCCACAGGCCATGAAAACATTACAAATACAAATTTCCCCCAGACTCTTCCTCTAACTGAATGACATATGCCAACATTCACCAATCCATTTCCTTATTTTATTATATTTGTTCCCCAAAAAATCTAGCTCTGAGTTCCATCGCTAACGGCAACAAGCGCCCCAATCTCTTAATACTAATTCGTCTAATTCACACTCACCATACTGTTAATAATATAAGAGTAAATATATTCTTTATTTCCATAATAGTACAACATAATATGGCTAGCAGAGGATCGTCATGACGTAACACATGTCAAAGCAGTGACGCACAATATATACAGTATATGATAATAATGAATAGGCCTACATGCGCGCGTCTCTTTGCGCGCGTTCGAACCACTTAATTCGTAATTTTAAATTTTATACTGTGTCGGTGAGAATTCTTTTATTTAAGACGTATTGCACGCAACTATACTGTCTCCCACTTTTTGATAACTATCTTGAGACGACGATGCGTAAACTAAAAGTTTGTTTTAACAATGCATTCCGTCAGCTCCTTTCATACAATCGACGTTACTCTGCTATAGTCAAATGTTTTTAGAAAATGAAATTGAATCTTTTGATGTTATGAGACGGAAAGCGATAGTTAGTTTTGTTGCAAGGTTAGAAAGAAGTCTCCGAAAATCCACTTTTAAAGGCAATTCGTGAGAATGCAGAATGCCGTTCCGGCCATTTTTACCGCCTTTTCCGTCGACTGTGCTATTGCCCCGAGCCACCGAATGGATGAAATAATTGTATATATTTAGTAAAGAATAGTCCTGTGTTAATGTAATTTTATTATGTAATGTGTAATATCAAGAATTAAATTAATAAGAATTAGAATGGGAAATAATATAACTAAGCATCAAGAGTTCTTTCCTCCACACATGTGAGCCACACTCTCATCCAGACTCGCGCATATCGGACTTTGGTAACGACTGGATTTCCGCCTACCGTTACCAGTATGTCGTCTTCTAGCTTCAGTTGGTAGACCTGTTGGTAGAACGCATCTGTAGACATACCCTTCAGTCTAATAATTATTTCAAATCTTTTGTTATCCAGAAGAAGATCCTTTGGATTTCATAAAGGCTCTTATCTTTCAGTGTATGGATGTCCGTAGTTGTATAAATCTGCAGCTGGGAATTATTGTTATTTTCCGCACTCTTGGGGAAGTTTCCGGTGGATATCCGGAATAGATTCCGGATGGAATTGCGAGGGGTTTGATGGCTGATCGCCAGTACCAGGACGTGAAATTTGTTGATTTCAGAATATAACCAACGGGGGCTGCTACGTTAAAAATACAACTCAAAAAATATAAATAAATTGGAAGCTGAAAGGGTCGGTCCGGTCCTTATTCATGTGCGATGTGTGGTAGCATGGAGACATTTGTTGTGTAAATGCGAAAGTTTTAGTGAATTTGAGGCTAGACATTTGTGGAGTGAATGGAAGGGGAGTGAATGAAGAATGGATGTGTGACATAATGGGGAATAGCTGTTTCGAAATATCAAACAGCTGGTGAGGTTCCTCAGGGTAGTCCTAGCCCATAGGGATAGGTGCCTACAGGGGCGTCACTATGGGGGGGGGGGGGTCGGCTAGTCACGCCCCTGGGTGCCTATAGGGGTTATTATTTCTGTGTGTTGTTGTTCATTTTCTATGTATTTTCCATGGGGCTGGCTTCTCTTATCTTAACTTATACAAACAAGAAAAGGAAAGAAATGCGGAAGCCAGCACGATTCAGATTCAGATTATTTATTAACACAAAAAATAATATAATTCCTGGAACAAACTGCATGTCTGCCTAAAAATAAGCCATGCGGCCTATGGGAGCGAACATACAGGTAAGAAGCTCATTCAATAATACTTCTTTTTAGAACAAACGTAAGAAGAAGCATAATTGTTTAAATACATTTACAAATGCCAACTCTCAACTGCTATCACTTGAAAATGACTCTTTCAGCTGTTTTTTAAAAGACTGAAGTGTTGTTGCATTCCTACACAGAGGTATTTCATTCCTGAAGCCTCCAACAATATAAGCCCACCGCTTTCAATCAGGATGGGTGGAACCCGTTGTATCCCCACTTTCGCCACACAGGCACAGACAGATTTTCTGTCATTTTCTGCTGAATTTTCTTCTGTCATTTTCTGCTGAATTTTCTTAGATACAAGTAGTGTTTTATTAGATACAAGTAGTATTATTAAATTGCAGCACAAGTCCTTAGGACTTTCTTTTTGCTGCAATGGGATATTACTAATGTTATTTTATTTTATTTTCAATGTTTTGGTTAAAAATAAAAATAAACCTACCTAAAAAAAAAGTGTTGCTGTTTCTGTAACGCAACATGATAGTACATTGTATGACAATTTGGTCTTCAGCAGTAATTCTTGCGTATGATATGATGACACCAGTTTTTATCGCTGATCTTGGCGTGAGGCGCCACCTTACTCATTTCACGTCTGAACTGCTTTTTCACATTGCCTTATTATGCCAACATTGTTGAACGCAAAAAGACAGCAACTTCTGATTGCACTGTCAGTCACACTGTCATATCAGGAAAATGTTCATTTAGAACAATGTAAGTTGTACATTTGGGAGGGCCCTTTGTCTTGTGGAGTCGATTGAGCGTGGTTAAACGTCAAATCTTTTGACACTCTGTTAATCAGAATGTGCTATATGACGTCAGGTGTAGGTGGATATGTCTGGGAGCCTCTGGTTTTGGTTTGGTGGTTATAACATTAGTCTGATTATATTTTCATTCGACACTAATTAGCAGCATTGAAGTCTGGAAGCCTGGCATTGGCCTTGGCAAATACTGGTATTTTCTGTGACTTCCTGTAAACCTCAGATAGACAGTTTGGGTAATAATGTTAATTTTCAGTCAAGCCTATATAGCCATTTCCGGCACATGAGTCCGGTTCCGGAAATGAGTAAATTGTTTTAATATATTTTTCAGTAGTTGATGATAAATGTTGCTCTGGTCAGCATTAAAAAGTATCCCTTTTGGCATAAATGTGTACTTTCTGTTCTACTTTTTGGATACTAAACAAAAAAGGACCCAGAATTTTGAAATTTCAACTCTCAGATTAATGGCTTGGATTCATCTTTGCGAGTTGTCGTAGTGACTGAAATTTATTAAAAGAACCAAAGAAGCGTACCTCTCTAATGTACTCCAAATAACTGTTTATTCACATTAGACCACCTCAAATCCCTGATACCCAGCGTTTGGCATGCCTATGGCTGACGCCGGTTACGCTATTTCCCATACTAGGCACCTTAATCTACTAGTAAGTATTTTTAATTACCTGTTTTCTCAATCAATGTTTTATGGAGCTCGGGTGCCCAGGATCTACATAGTATATCCAAAATCAGGGGTTTGTGGCTGTGGCTGTGTGGGTGGTTTGGGGTTTCTACCTGACTTTACCAAGTTGTATAGCAAACTTACCAAAGAATCTTACTCGGCTGTTCTATAGTGTGATAGCCTGTGTCATGTATTGGCAGAATTTCGTTGCAAATTGCTTATCTGCCGGGCAAGGCTAACACTGCGCCCCCCCCCTCTCCCCGTTTAATGTCGTTAATTGGTGATACGAAACGTCCCCTGCAATCACGTTTATCTACTGCTTCAAAGAGCTCCCCGAAAAATCACATGACAACATACTCTCGAGTTCTGAGGATTGGTGGTTTTCCCGGAACCTACTGCTGACGTTATCTCTTTCACAGGAAACACTCGACTTCGTCGCTTACGTTGCAAAGGATTCCCGATACGGTCGCTCTTGCTTCGTCTTGAAATGCACCGAGGTTCTGGCTCAGGACGTCATAACCACAGTCGGTCAGGCCTTCGAGCTGCGCTTTAAGGAATATCTGAAAAGGGCGCCTAAATCAGGTTCTGACCATCCCCATCCCCCGTTGCCACGACAGGACGATCCTGATTATTATAATGACCTCCCGGGAAAGGTTGCGCCTGACCTCGCAACGCCTGTAGTGACAGCATTGCCGGCGATGACCCTAAAGGTGAGTTTTATCTCTCACTTGTCGCGGGCGGCTCTAAAAACCTGCTTTCACATTCACGCGTCGTTGCGTATGCGTTTATCTTGCGTTGCCTATAGGTTGCGCAGCGTATCTTTCACACCTGCGCGAGAAGCTTTCACGCTGGATGCTCACTTAAATTTTCCTTCCTTGGTTTCTTCTGCTGTGTTTTAATTTCTTCCACTAGTAGTTAGTTTTTCTTCATCATCAGCATGTTTTTCGTGTTTTCCTTCAAAATCTTCCATTTTCGGCAAGTCTGATGCGTACGCGTCGACGCAATGCAAGAATGGAGCTTGGTTCTATTCTTGCGTTGCGTTTTATTTGTCTTCGTAAGCTCTGCGTTGCGTCGACGCAAGCGCAACGCAAGGCTTGCGTAGCTCAGTGTGAAAGGCAAACGCGTCAATGTGAAAGCAGCGTATTATTAATGGTTGGTTTACACACTGCGTAAAATCCGAGCGTATTTTGAAATCTGAGCGTATTTTACGCACATATTTGGGCTTGAAAAGATCTCTAGCAGTACGGACGTATTTGAGTTGGGTTCAAGTTCTTTGGATTCCATAACATGGTTGGAAGTGGTTGCAAAAGCAAGTAAGGGCATCAAATCAAAGTATTAAAACAATAGTTAGTTTTGTTGCAAGGTGCCGTTCTGGCCATTTTTACCGCCTTTTCCGTCGACTGTGCTATTGCCCCGAGCCACCGAATGGATGGAATGATTGTATATATTTAATAAAGAATAGTCCTGTGTTAGTGTAATTTTATTATGTGATGTGTATATATCACGAATTAAAATATTTTGATTGATTGATTGATTGATTTTACTTTAATTTACTTGCATTATTCTTTACACTCAGTTATGTGCATACATATTTGCTAGGTTCTTTCGCCTCGTTCAGCGTTAGGCTATTTCCAAAGTACCGTCCCTCTACTGTTCCAAGACAAAGGCAATCCCTATTAACAACATACGTTAACAAAGATACATTAACAAGAACATGAACCAAGCAGATTGTCTACCTAAAAGAGCGAGAAAAAATGCTAATAGAAAATTATAAATAGCGGGGACTCCCCCGTAAGGAGTTCTTCGTGCTAATTGAATAGTAATGGGATCGGGGAGTGGTAGAAACCCCGTGATGCGCGAGTGTAATCTCCTTTTTTGTGTCGTATTTTATTTCGATTGACAGGCGTTGTAAATTGGAAACTTTGTTTAGACACCACCTTGACTTAAGCTGACAGTGTTTGATTGAAATCCTTTTTGACTAGCTTTTTGGGATCCCCAGACGTAAGTGGATGGATACCTGTGACTTCATAAAAGTTGTCTCGAAGGGGTAGAGATATTTTCTTCAAACTTGGATGAGGATCCTTTGGGTCAAAGTACAGGTCAAGTTCCTAGATGTGCCCTACACCCCATATTTAGGGGTGGGGAGGGGTTTCAGATTGAGGGGACACGAAAAATGTTTTAAAAAGCCAATGAGATAGTCGATCTAGGGGTAAGGAGTAGGGAGAAACACTGAATCCACATCTGAAACTTATTTTCTCGCCGGGACCATTAGCTCGTCCGGAATCCGGCCCAAACCGGAAAACTTGTTAAAAGTTAAAGTTTATCTTAAGTTGATTAAGGTTCGATATAGGGGTAAGGAGATATGCTGAATCCGTCTTGAGCTTTCGTTTTTTTACCGGACAAGCAGTTCACCCGGAATCCGGCCGATACCGGATATTTGGCAGAAGTAAGGCAGGAAGTTTCGATCAGTTTCGTCAAAGTAGATATGACGTATAGGGGTAAACCCACATGCTGATTCCATACCTGAACTTTTTTTTTTCTCAGATGACTAGCCATTGGCATTTTCTGTTTCTAAATTTGAAAGTAAAAATGTTCAAAGAGTCTCGCGAAGACCGGATATCTACAAGACGCACTTGTCTGGATCAAATATTAACACGTTTGGGATCCATCGAGACCTTTTGGTCTTGTTTATTTACTCGCGATTTTCTCTGCTGGAAATCATTGATTCATCAGGTTTGATCAAAACTAGTTGAAGTGTTGGACTTTGTCGATATCAAAACAAACTAAAAACAAAATGTAACAGGAAATTAAAAAAATAAGGGGAGGTAATAAATAATGCTATTGGGGTGGCTACGCCGCATGATTTGCGAGTGTGGTCTTCTTGGGATCCCAAAACGTTAATGACAGAGCTGCTGCGAGTCCAGCAAATCCGAGTCCGGATTCCGAGTCCACAGCTCTGGAGGACGGACAGCTCCGTGAAATCCGAGTCCGAGACGAGTCCGAGTCTTGAGACCGTCGTCTCGAGACCGTCTCAAGACGTGTCCAGAGTCCGAGTCCACCAGCTCTGGTTAATGATAGTAATGGATACCCATCACTACGTGAAGTTTGTCCATCCGCCCGTCCGTCGGTTAGCACGATAACTCTCGAAGGGGTTGAGATATTCTGTTCAAACATAGTGAGGATCGTTCGGGTCAAAGTACAGCTCAGTTTCATAAATTGGCCTGAAAGGATGTGAGCGAAAATGTAATGAGACAGTCGTTTTAGAGGTAAGAAGTCATGCTGAATCTGTCGAAACATTTTATTCTCTTGCATTTCATTATATTTGTATGAGTTCACAGGCATTATATATTGGAAGCTTTGTTTAGATACCACCATGACTTCAGCTTATAGGTTTGACTTGATGTTCGTCTTGAGCAGCTTTTTATTTAAATTCCGATTTTTCTCTGCCCGAAGTCATTGGCTTGGTTCTTTTTGTCTTTCGATCTTCTTTGTTTACTTCCTTTTTTTTTTACTACTAAAATCAGGTCCCAAGCAAAACATGTAGCAGTTTTCACTTGGCAGATGTCTAATACATTTTAAAAAGAGGCTATTAGAAGATTGAAATTAACGGGGAGTCCCCGTAAGGAATTTCTTATTCTAACTGGACAATAATGGAACCGAGGAGTGGTAGACACGACGTGATGTGTGAGTGTAATATTCCTTTTTTTGTTGTCATATATCTCAGCTGACAACTGTTGCTGCGCACAAATTTTAATTGATTATCTTTGGACTGGCCTTTTTTTATTTTCTCGTCCTTTGTTTGATTCATTTGTTCGTCATTATTTGTTTGAGTCTGGATAGCAGTACGAAGTTTTAAACTCGTTAGCCTTTATCATGGTCTTTATATATATCATCCAGTGTTTCTCTGTCGATATCTTGTCACTGATATGAGGGGGAGGAGCATATAGAGAGATTTCTCAGTGTGTGTGGTAACAAGATACTCTGGTTCGGTGTCATACATTTATGAAGAAAACAAGATTTTAAGAACACGGTTAATATTAAGACAAAAACTCACGTTTTGATTTTTTTTCGATATTTAGGTCAGCTCTCCTAGGCCTTTTTCAGGCTGTATTAACAGTAAAACTTTTTTTTTTTTCAACAACATACAGTAAAACTTTTTTTCAGCAGCATACAGTGAAATTGTTTTTTTTTTTAAATAATGTAGGCTAACTTAATAAATAACTAAAATTTGAATTGATTAATATGTTAAAAGGAACATCTGAATCTTTTGCATAATCTTAAAAGTTCTGTTCTCAAAGAATCCCGTGCGAAATTTTATGCGATTGCCTGACAGATCTTAACGCTTTGACGTCTTGTCTTGGGTCTGGTGTTCTGCTGTGGCTTAGAGTTCGGGTCCGGTTGCAAACTTCGGACAAAAATATGCATGTTTTGCGACTTTATTATGCTTTAATTATTGTAAATTTCTTCTTTACCCCCCCCCCCCCCCCCCCTGTTGGAATACAAATATTGCTAGGAAGTTCTGTGTTCAGAAATTTCTGAGGAAGCGCTACTAGTACACAAGAAGCCGTCGGGATCAGCCTATTCCGGCCTTTCGCCACTGCCCACTCTTACACGTTCCGCGTGTTAGTGTATTTGTATAGTTGTTTTGAATACTTTTCTTTATTTTTGTTTGTTTGTTTACTCCGCTTATTCTCCTTTGCGGAATTGTGGGTAGAAATAGATTATTGGGTAAACCCCTAAGATTATTGGGTAAACCAAGTATGCTACAGAAATATTAAAAGCAAAGCTGCAGGCATAATAGAAGACATTAAAGATGAAGCCAGGTTGTTGGACATGCAGGTAAACGAAGATAAAAGTGCAATTTTAACCTTTTCCTTCCTCAAAACTAGCATTTCCTTTGAAGAAACAGTGCCTTCTGGTTTACAGGTACAGAAGCTAAAGCTCCTTGGTGTAACAATCACGTCTGATCTTAAATGGGAGGACAACACCAACGTAATGCTAAAGCGTGCAAACGCTGGTCTACAGCTGTTAAAACTTCTGGCTAAGTTCCAAGTACCTAATTCCCATCTTGTCCGAATGTACGTTTCTTTCATTCGGTCCACTTTGGAATATGCGGCTGCTGTTTGGCACTTTGCCCTTACTGCCGAACAGACACAACAAATAGAAAGAATACAGAAACGTGCACTCCTAATAATAAGTCGTGAGCCCAAAGTTCCCTATTCTGCTCTCCTAAAAAAGTTTAAGATGGAAACCCTTGAGAGTCGGAGACTGCGGCTGAGCTTAGCGGTTGGTCATAAGCTCCTCCACCATCCTGTTCTATCCGATATCCTTCCTCCTCCTTATGAAAACACAAGAAACCGACAGGAAAGGGTCGCAAGTTCAAAGGTTCCAAAGTTGTCCCCCGTACCTGCAACACATACGCGGTACCAGAAAAGCTTCGTTCCGAGTTTCACAAAAATTTATAATGATGGTGGTAGCTGTCTGTGATATTATTCCAACGTCCGTGTTCTGTTTTTGGTTTTCATTTATATATTATAACAGGTATGTGATGACGAATTGATGATTAACTGTATAGATTTTAAAATGTGCATTATGCTTGACGTAATACCCAAATTTGGCATTGCCATGATAGTGGTTGTTTGAAATAAATTCGTTATGTTTTTTTTGGTATGTTATGTTAAACCAAATGCTGAATCCTGAATCCATATTTGAATATTTGACAGCGCAAAATGGATATCTGAACTTGGTGAAATTCAGCTGGCGTATCCGTTTTGCACTGTCAAATACGAACTTGGTCTTCTCCGATTATTACCATTGGCCTTAATCTGTTTTTAAATTTTAAAAGTAAAAATGTCTAAGAAGTCTGTTGAAGACCGAATATCTACAAGACCGAATTGTCTGGAGCAAATATTAAAATTTGGGATCCCCTCGAAACCTTTGGTCTGGTTATTATTACTGGCAAGCAGACGTGCGATAGTTTCATTCTGGAACGACGATACGCTACTGGTCTGGCGTGTGCTGCGTTTGCCCTATCGCCTTCCGGAAAAGATTGGAAACCGATTATGTGAACCGGAAGAACTAGCCTATCTTTAGAATCAATTGGCTCAGACACCGGGAGGATTCTGTCATTAACAAGTCCGTATTTATTTACTTTTAGGCAGGCATTTGTTTTAGGGCTCTGCGGCCAAAGTTAACTGAATCTGTTGATCTGACAGTTACTATGCCCTGGGGTTATGTGAGAGGTTAGTAGTGAGCTCTATTAGGATTCGGGGATTGGTGGCTCGTTCTTTCGGAGTACATTATGACACGTCTCGGAAGTTAAGATCTTTTTAACGATACTAGTTTAATGTCTACAGCTACACATGCATTTAAAAGATTGGTTATAACATGCAGCCCTAACGTTCAGCCAAACGTTAAACATCTTATTCTAAGTGTGTAAGACACATTAGTTTAACAGTTTGTAAAAATATTTTAACCTAACGCCAGTCTGAAATATCTGAAGCTTGTAAAAAAAATTAGATTTGGATACTCTAAGATTTTGTCAAACAGGTCGAAGTATAATCAAAAGGCTTTGGCTTTAATCTGCCTTTCGTCCGGCAACATTTTGCTATACCTCCCATACAAGCTCTAGCTTTTAACGGGTTTCAGACCCCCGAGAATATCAATCCTAAAACGCCAATTAAATGAAACACCGAATTTCCAAATAGAGTATACTAGAAATGTTTTTAAAACTAATTTTAGTGCATCAGTTGAGACTGTTGCTTTAAAATGAATTCGTATATCTAATTCCCTCATTCGCCTTTTCGTTTCAACTTTAGCTAAAAAGCAAAGCTTCCAGCGATGATACACAGATGCGCCGAAAGAACACCGACGCCCGACAAAAGCATTCAGAATTCGATTTCTTCTGTGTTTTGTCCGACAAGACTGTAAAGGTCTTTATTTCTTACATGTAAATAGATGCCGATGTGCCGAAGAAACTTAAAGTTTTCGGGATGCGCCCGATAAACGTTTACAGAATTTGATTTCTTGGGAGTAAAAAGAACCTGATCTGCCGAAAGAACACCGACGCCCGACAAAAGCATTCAGAATTCGATTTCTTCTGTGTTTTGCCCTACAAGACTGTAAAGATCTTCATTTCTTGCATGTAAATAGAAGCCGATGTGCCGAAGAAACTTAAAACTTTCGGGATGCGTGCGATAAACGTTTACAGAATTTGATTTCTTACGAGTAAAAAGAACCTGATGTGCCGAAAGAACACCGACGCTCGACAAGAGCATTGAGAAGTCGATTTCTTCTGTGTTTTGCCCGACAAGACTGTAAAGATCTTCATTTCTTACATGTAAATAGAAGCCGATGTGCCGAAGAAACTTAAAATTTTCGGGATGCGCGCGACAAACGTTTACAGAATTTGATTTCTTACAAGTAAAAAGAACCTGGTGTGCCGAAAGAACACCGGTGCCCGATAAAAGCATTCATAACTTAATTTCTTCTGTGTTTTGCCCGACAAGACTGTAAAGATCTTCATTTCCAATATGTAAATAGAAGCCGATGTGCCGAAGAAGCTTAAAACTTTTGGGATGCGCCCGATAAACGTTTACAGAATTTGACTTCTTACGGTTAATGATGTGCCGACGAGAATACAGACGTCCGATAAAACCATACAGCAGTTGATTCCTTCTGTGTTTTGCCCGACTGGGCTGTACAGAATCTTATTTCTGACGTGTAAATATAACCCGTTGTACCGACGAGACTTGAACTTCCCGGGTGTGCCCGACGAAGTTTGCAGAATTCGATCTCTTACGTACAAATCGAACCCGATGTGCCAACGAGTCGACCGCCGCCCAACAAAAGCATACAAATTTTATTGCTTCTGTATTCTGTATGTATAAAAAGAACCCGACGTGCCAATGACAGTAGCGAGGCCCGAGAAAAGCATTCGATTTTCTGTGTCTTTTGCCCGACAGATATTTGCAGGATTTTATTTCTTGCGTATTAAAAGAATCCGAGGTGCCAACGAGTCGTCTAAGCTCGACAAAAGCATACAAATTTTATTTTTCTTCTGTATTCCTTATGTATAAAATGAACCCGATATGCCGTAGAGAATACCGAGGCCCGACAAAGAGCATGCAGAGTTCAATCAATGAATCAATCAATTTTATTTTCGACCCTAATAGCACTAGGCTAACACGGGCGGGAATCGGAAATATAAACACTCACCAACAATACAAATAAAACAGAAACTAACAAACAATAAATAAGAAACGAACATGAATCATGAACAGTTAAAATGTTTAGTAAAATACGGAACGAATGAATTTCGGTATCTTTCTGAAGATTTCATAGGTGGGGGAGTTCTATTTCTTCTGTGTTTTTCCCTAGAAATGTTTGCAGGATTTTAATTCTTGTGTATAAAAAGAACTCGATGTGCCGACGAGTCGACCGACGCTCAACGAAAGCATACAAAATTATATTTCTTCTGTGTTTGCCGGCGCTCCGCGCCGACAAACAAGTGAACTTTCGCAGGGGGAGGAGCCCACCCCATAGTGACGCCCCTGCTTAGGATATACGTTAGCAGTAATGGTTCTCAAGCGTACGCATTGGACGTTATAAAAACATAAAGAGCCGAAAAATATCTGCTGCCTTTTTTGTCATCATTATAATCGGAAAAGCCAGCAAATGCTTTTTCGGCGGTTTTCCTGCTCTTCCTGGCAATGCTTGTTGTGCATAACTTTTAGTTTATAACGTTTGCAAAATCGTAACAGATAACATCCCAAGTGTTGTCTGTTGAAACTGCGCATCCTTGTGTTATCTTTCATGAAATTTCTGACAGTTTAGCTCGGAGACACACCTTTTATTGTTGAAAGTATGGTGATTTTTTAATGCAAAAATGACGGAAGTAAAATATTGAAAGAAACAAATAGGGTAATTGCCAAACATTGCAGGTTTTTATGGCACTTGCCCTTCTGCCAAGTGCCATATTTATACCGATTACTTTTCCGTCGGTCGGTCGGTCCCACGATTGCGAGTTAGGGTACTTCCAGATGTGCTATGACGATGAAACTTGGCGGGCGTATCAGGAACCCGAACAGATTAACTTAAAAAAAAGTCACTCGCCCGATCCGACCATCGTGGGGGGAGGAGGAGACGGCCGGAATTTGGCGGCATGCATAACTTTCGAACGGTTGACCGGATCGTAAAGAAACTTGATATCTGGAAAGATCTCGTGCCCAGATATCCCATTTCAAGTCCCGACCGGATCCGATTAAAATGGGGGGGGGGGGGGGGGGGCACGCTCAAAGCGGAGCAGCAGGGATGAAATTTGGTGGGAAGAACAAGCACAATCTCTAGGTACATCACTGACAGAACTGGACGGATTTCGACACTGGGGGGGAGTTGGAGTGGTTTTGGGAATTTCGGTGATCCTGAGTTAATGAACTTCCAGGTGGACTACCCGATGAAAAATTTCGAGAAGTAGCCGTATGGAGTTGTACGAAAACGTAGCATGCAGTATTAACTGTACTACTAGCAAACTACTACTACTAGCAAACTGGATGCTGCTAGAGCAAGATTGGATGCTATCGGATACTGCAAAGTATTCCGCACTACTACATATCAATACATGCAACTTTTTCGTATAACTACCATACAACCACACAGTCAAAGATTTTTTCATCGGGTAGGACGGTGAAACTTGGCTATCAGGAACCCGACCAGATAAATAGTCACTTGACCGATCCGACCATCGTGGGGGGAGAGGAGACGGTGGAATCGGGTATTTAGTGGAATGATGAATGAAACTTTCGAACGGGTGATCGGATCTTCATGAAGCATGATATGCGGAAGGATATCGTGTCTGCGATTTCCCATTTCAAGCCTGGGCCGGATCCGATGAAGGGGGGGGAGCCGGAAATCTTGTGACACGCATAGAGTGAAGCGATAAGGATAAAACTTGGTGGGAAGTACAGGCACAAGTCCTAGGTACATCAGTTACAGAACCGGACCGGGTTCGGTCACGGAGGGGGGTGTCCGGAATTCCGGTGATCGCGAGTTAAGATACTTCCAGATGTGCTAGGACGATAAAACTTGGCTGGAACATTAGAGACTTGACAACATTGGCGTAGAAATTGTCACTTCCCAGATCCGACCATCCCTAAAAGTATTTATCTTAACCACAAAGTACACAAAATACTGTTAATCAAAATTTACTTTTTCACAATCCCCATGAATACATAATTATTTTTTGCCTTAAGGGTTTTGCTTAGAAGTGAATTCTAGCACCCTTAAAGTGCGCATCTTAAGCGAAAATTGAAAAAAAATACTTTTGACCAAACGATGTATATGGTTTTCCGACAAGCTCGTATTTCCATCTTGGGCGGCTTTGAGCCTGAAGAGGACCCTTGCCAAGAAGGGCTGAAATATAGCTCCAATAAAATTCAGCTGACGTATCCTTTTTGCACTATCAAATATGATGTATATTCATGATCCCGATGAGCCCGTCATCAGTTTTGCTTTAAGAATTTTGCTTAGAGTGCGCATAATCACTGCCAAGTGCAAAAATAAAATGGTTTTTATGAAACAATACAAGCTCGTGATTCCATGATCATTTTTATCTCGGTGGTTTTGCTGACAAATTATCACAACAAACCCATGGATTGTCAAATTCCTACTTTCATCCTCTGACTCAGCCTCGCAAGTGTCATATGAGCTTCTAGCACTTGTTTATATTATTTATACCAGCTAAATGTTTTTTTTCCGTCTGATTTTTTTTTATTTAGGTATGTTTTGAGCTTGCCCAGCCGGGATGCTTTCAAATTCACCAGATGCTCCCGCGTCCACACCGAGGCCTGGTCTGACCCGGCGACATGGATGAGGGTTGCTTAAACAATGGAAATGATAGAATCCTTCTGATTAAATTCCTTAGACATTCATGTCATCTACTTTAAAACCCCATTTTCGTTCCATTCTTTTTCAAGATGAATGTGTCAAGCCATCGTGTTTACAAAAACTTTGATCTTCATGCCCGCGTAAATGTAATTCTTTTTACTTTATCATCTTGTCCTGTCGTTATCTAAATAAAACCTCTTCTCTCCTTCGAGTTTCGCGTTCCGACCTCTGACATTTCACCCAGATCGATCTCTGCTCCAAAAGAAGTCGCTCTATTAAAAGGACCAAAGAGTTGTAAGCAAGATCTTAAAGACCAAAGCGGCTTTACTTTTTCCCTAGTAATTATCCTGGTCGGCTTCAGCGTTCGTTCTCGCTCTTGATGCGCTGCTTCAGCCACACACGATTTTAGTGTCATCCTAGGGGTTCCGGCAAAAAAAAACGGACACCTCCCCCCCCCCCCCCCGGCGAAACCCCCTGGTACTCCCCCCCCCCCCAAATCCTTTACATTAATACGAATCCAAAAAGGATCTTAGTCTAAGTCAAGTGGACTTGCGGTACAACAATAACAAGACCAAAGTTTTCGATGGGATCCCAAAAGTTCAATATCTGATCCAGACAACTTGGTCTTGTCTTAGCCAGATCCAGTCATCGCCAGAATCCTTGAACATTCTTACAATTAAAATTCAGAAACAGATTAAGGCGAAATAGCTAATCATCTGAGAAAACCAAGTTCAGATATTGATTCAGCATATGTGTTTACCCGTATAAGTCATATCTGTTTTGACGAAAATTTCCTGCCACTTCTGCCAATTTCCCGGTTTCGGCCGAACTCTAGAACTACTTGTCCGGCGAAAAAAGAAAGCTCAAAAACGAACTCAGGATATCTTCTTTCACCAATGATGAACATCTAATCAACTTCAAATAAAAATTTAACTTAAAACAGATTTTCCGACTCCAGCCGGATTCCGGTCGAACTATATGTCCGGGTAAAATATGATTGTCACACACGGATTCAGCGTCTCTTCTTACCCCTAAATCGGTTATCTAATCAGCTAGAAATAAAACTTTAACTTCTATCAATTTTCCGGTTTTGGCCGGATTCTGGGCGAACTACATGTCCGGGTAGAAAATTGTTTCCACATAAAATTTCAGCATGTCTTCTTGCCCTAAATCGGACATCTGATCAACTCCAAATAAAACTTTTAATTTTAACAAACTTTCCGGTTTGGGCCGGATTCCGGGCGAACTACTTGTCCGTCGAGAAAATGGTTTTCATCGTCGTCTTCAGCATGTCTTCCTACCTCTAAATCGAACATCTAATCAACTTCAAATAAAACTTTTACTTTTAACAAACTTTCCGGTTTTGGCCGGATTCCGGGCGAACTACTTGTCCGATTACAAAATGGTTTTCATCGTCGTGTTCAGCATGTCTTCTTACCCCATAATTGACTATCACATTAGCTGTTTCAAAATATTTTGTTTGCCCCTTAGTTTGAACCCCCTCCCCCACCCCTAAATGTAGGGCTACAAAGCCCATTAACGAACTCGACTGGTCCGCCGACCCAACGAATCCTCACACCAAGTTTCATCAAAATATCTCATTCCCTTCGAGAGTTATCGTGCTTACAGACGGACGGACGGACAGACGGACAACTTTTGCGATGTCATAGGTATCCCTCAACTTACGTTTTGGGATCCCAAAAACTAACGGCACCTAACTGCAGCCTCCTCGCCAAGAAGGGGAAAGGATTTGTTGGGGGGATCGTTTTCGCCGGGGGGGGGGGGGGGGGTTCTCGCCTAGACCCCATCCTAGATTCCTAGGTCTGCTAACCAAACGACTAAAGAGGTCATGCGTCGGCGGATTCACTATTCGGTAACTGCCTTTATGTCATTCTGGCAAGCTCAAAACACACCACCATTATTCTGACAAGCTCGAAACATACGACTGAGACTACGATTATGTCTGGCTCACAAGCTACATGAGACTGTCATTTTGAAAAGCTCATAACAATGTCTTGCAGGCTTACAAGCTCAAAACTTATGAATGATATTCTAACAAGTTCAAAAGCTACGACTGTCATTCTTGCAAGATTGCACGCGACTTGGAGTATCATTCTCTTAGCTAGGCATGGGGGTGGGGGTGCCCCATCGAATCGTCCTTGCTACGATATTCCTGTATCGCCGGGAAGCAGAAGGCCATACTTTATTTGTTTTCTTTTTAACTTCTTCCTTTTTCAGGTTTTATTTTTCCTGATTTCGAGTTGCGCTAAAATTTTTTTTTTAAATAATATCTTTCCTTAGAAGCAACGTGGATCTGTGTAGCATGAAAAATCACCACAGCCGTATGATT
This sequence comes from Branchinecta sandiegonensis, assembly GCA_030848855.1. Lineage (NCBI taxonomy): Eukaryota > Metazoa > Arthropoda > Branchiopoda > Anostraca > Branchinectidae > Branchinecta > Branchinecta sandiegonensis. The sequence continues at coordinate 12,407,592 of JAUPMV010000020.1, forward strand.
TTTATGGCGCTTGCAGCCTCTGATTAAAGCGCCATATATCGATCGCAATTCCGTCTGTCCGTCGGTCGGGCGGTCTGTCTCGCGATTGCGAGTTAGGGTACTTCGAGATGTGCTAGGACAATGAAACTTGGCAGACGTATCCGGGACCCGATTAAACATCCGACCATCTGGGGGAAGAGGGGGGAGGGGAATCCGGAAAATTGAGTCATGCGTAACTTTGGAACGGGTGTTCGGATTCGAATGAAACTTAATAACTGAATAGAAGACATGTGTCTGATGTTCCACTTTAAGTCTGGACCGGACTCGACAGGTGTGGGGGAGATGGGGGGGGGAGACCGGAAACCTCGTGAATTTTCTCCATCCAACCATCGTGGGGGGAGTGGAGGGAGGAGAAATACGGAATATTGAGTCGGGCGTAACATCCGATGTATCTGATGTTCTTTTTCATGTCCGGACCGGATCCGACAACTAGGGGGGGGGGGGGTCAAGAAAATTCGTAACTCGCTTACGCTGGAGAGATCGGGATGGAACTTGGTGAAAAGAACAAACAAATGCTCTAGATGAATCATTTTCAGAACGGGATTAGTTCTGGACACTGTGGGGGAAGTTGGAGGGGGGGGGGGGCGGAATCCCGGCGATCATGAGTTAAGGTACTTCCAGATGTGTAGATTGGCTTAGAAAGTGTCACTTTCTAGATCCGACCATTCCTTGAAGTACTGATCTTAACCGCAAAGCAAAATTTCCGGTTTCTGCTGGATTCTTGGCGAACTACCTTTCCGTTAAAATAAAAGCTCAAAAACGAATTCACCATATCTCATTACCCCTATATCGAACCTCTAACCAACTTCAGATGAAACTTTAATTTTTGACCAATTTTCAGGCTTTGCCCGGATTACGGGCGAATTTTTTGTCCGGCGAAATAATAATTTACATGTAAGGATTCAACATGCCTCTTTACCACTACTTCGATCCTCTAATCAATTTCAGATAAAACTTATTACTTCTAACATTTTCATACTTCACATAACTTTCATACTTCAGCATGTCTCTTATCCCTAAATTGACTGTCCCTTAATTTGAAACCCCTCCCCCACCCCTAAATGTAGGACTACAGAGCCCATCTTCGAACTTGACCTATACTTTGACCCAAAGAGTCCTCATTCCAAATTTGAACAAAATATCTCAACCCCGTCGAGAGTTATCGTGCTAACAGACGGACAACTTTTACCAAGTCATAGGTATCCATCCACTTACGTTTTGGGATCCCAAAAAGACATTTTTGACTAATTGATATATTTCGTGATCCCTAAGGGCCCATGATCATTTGTGCCAGAAGGGCTTTGCTTAAAATGAATTTATTATTTTCTTCTTTCATGGCTGGACTCTTGCAACTCGGCCAGACATGTTTCGGAGACTTTTCCTAATTCTTTGGCCGGAAAAGAGTAGCTGCTCTGTGGTTGAGCCTTCTCATTTCTGAGTAAATCTCGGGGGAATTCGTTTCATTTCCCGACAGGGGATTTCCTTTTTATTAGACCATGTTTTCCTCGGTTTGACACCTTGGCAAGAAATAAATTCTGCTCTCCGCTGAATGTGCGAAATGAAATAGGGAACTGTCATTGTTGTGCGGGGGAGGTGGGTTTCCTCTATTTGATCAACTCCCTCGATGTGGTACACACTGTCAGCTAACAGACAACAGAAGGATGGGCGGTTTCAAAAGACAGTACGTACTTGGGATGTTATCTGTTGTTTTGGAAAACGTTATACATGAAATGTTATGCAGAACAAGCGTTGCCAGGAAGAGCCAAAAAAGCATCTACTGACTATCGGAAAATTCAGCAGATGCTTTTTGGCGATTTTTTGGCTCGTTCTGATGGCAACGCTTGTTGTGCAGAATATTTTCAGAAACAAAAGACAACATCCGAAGTGTTGTCTGTTACGCATTGATGGTGATGATGATGATGAAATTTTATTTACGCACTTAATAAGAGGAAAATAGTGCAGTACAGACAAAGAAGAGGAAAAAATACACTGAGCTTTCAATAATGTAGTAAATGCACAAGATCAAAAATAAACATTAAAAAAAGAAAAGGGACTAATCGGGCCTAAAAAACTTCTTCCTAGATGGAATGCGGAGAAATGGCAAAGGGTAGAAACGTGAAGGTCCTGGGCATTGTCTGTTGAAACCGCGCATGCTTTTGTTGTCAATTATGAAACTTCTGACACTGCAGTTACCGTCTTTGTTTCAATCTGGCGAGATTCCTCGGAGTCGATAGGATCCCAAAAATTTAATATTTGATCCAGCCTATTGCGTCTTGTAAATATCCGGTCTTAGCCAGACTCCTTGAACATTTTATTATTAATAAAATTTAGAAACAGATTAATGTCAATGGCTACTCGTCTGCGAAAACCAAGTTCAAGTATGGATTCAGCATGTGTGTTTACCCCTATAGGCCTACTACTTCGACAAAATTGATCGAAACCTCCTGCCTCACTTCTGTCAAATATCCGGTTTCCTCCGGGTGGACTACTTGTGGGGCAAAAAAGGAAAGGTCAAAACGAATTCAGCATATCTCCTTACCCCTACATCTCTAGTCAACCTCAGATAAACTTTATAACTTTTAAAATATTTCCGTTTTCGTCCTGATTCCGGTCGAACTATATATCCGGATAGAAAATGATTGTCATTTTTGGATTCAGCATGTCTTGTTACCCCTAAATCAAACATTTAACTTAATACTTTTAACAAATTTTCCGGTTTTGGCCGGATTTTGGGCGAACTACTTGTCCGAGTGTAAAACAATTTTCATATGCGGATTCAACATGTCTTCTTATCCCTAAATCGAACATTTAATCGACTTCAAATAAAACTTTTACTTTTAACAAATTTTCCGGTTTTGGCCGGATTCCGGAGGAACCAATTTTCCGGCGAGAAAATAAGTTTCAGATATGGATTCAGAATGTCTGCTTACCCCTAAATCGACTATCTCATTGGCTTTTTAAAACATTTTATTTGTCCCTTAAATCGGAACCCCTCCCCCACCCCTAAATATGGGCTACAGGGCTCATCTACGAACTTGAATTGTACTTTGACCCAGTGGATCCTCATACCAGGTTTGAAGAAAATATCTCTACCCCCTCACGAGTTATCGTGCTGACAGACAGCCGGACAAGCTTCACGAAGTCATAGGTATCCCGTCACTAACATTTTGGGATCCCAAAAGGGAAATGTGTTTGATGCGGATAGTGTGATGTAACAGTGTGCTAATTTCTTTTTGTATTTTTATTTGTTTATTTTTGGGGTCCCAAAATGGAAGTGGAGGGATACCTATGACATCGCAAAAGTTGTCCGTCTGTCAGCACGATAATTCTCGAAGGGAATCAGATATTTTGATGAATATTGGTGTGAAGATTCTTTGGGTCAAGGGTAAGGTCAAGCTCGTAGATAGGCTCTGTAGCCCTACATTTAGGGAGGGGGGAGGGGTCCAAATAAAGGGGCAAACAAAATATTTTTAAACAGCTACTGAGATAGTCGGTTATGGGGTAAGAAGACATGCTGAACACGATGATGAAAACCATTTTCTCACCGGACAAGTACAAGTAGTTAGTCCGGAATCCATCAAAAACCGGAAAGTTCGTTTAAAAGTAAAAGTTTTATGTGAAGTTCATTAGATGTTCGATTTAGGGGGAAGAAGACATGCTGAACACGATGATGAAAACCATTTTCTCGCCGGACAAGTAGTTCGTCCGGAATCCGGCAAAACCCGGAAAGTTGGTTGAAAGTAAAAGTTTTGTCTGAAGTTTATTAAATGTTCGATTTAGGGGTACGAAGAAATGCTTAACACTTTTATGAAAAGCATTTTCTACCCGGACAACTAGTTCGCCAGGAATCCGACCAAAACCGGAAAATTTGTTTAAAACAAAAATTTTATTTGAAGTTGATTAGATAACAGATTAAGGGCTAAGAAGAGACGCTGAGTCTTTACATGAATCTTTTTTTGCCTGGACATATAATTCGTCCGGAATCCGGTTGAAACCGATTTTTTTTTTAAAGTTAAAGTCTTATTTGAATTTGATTAGATGTTCTCTATAGGGATATAAGGAGATACGCTGAATTCGTTTCTGAGTTTTCTGTTTTTGCTGGACAAGTAATTCGCTCGGAATTAGGCCGAAACCGGAAATTTGTCAAAAGTAAAGCAGGAAGTTTCGGTCAGTATCGTCAAAATAGATCTGGCTGATAGAGGTATATCTGAACCTGGTTTTCTCAGATGATTAGCTTTGCGAAGACTGGATCAGTCGAATACAAGACCCAATTGTCTGGATCAAATATTAGATTTTTGGGATTCCATCGAAACCTTAGTTCTTGTTTTCCTGGGCTTTCAGTGTAAAATGTGTTTAAATGTAACAACAATAAAATTACAAACCCTAAATTTACTGAACGGTTTAACACATATAAAGAATATGAACATGTTTAATTGTACCGTTCTTTCTTGATTTTGTATCTTAATGTTATTCTGAGATTCTTCGCATTTAAAGAACAAAAAGTATTTCCTTATCTTAGTTTTAATATGTGATGTGTAATATCACGAAGTAAATAAATTGATGGATTAGTTGATGTTGAACTTGAGCACAGTTTTACGGTTTTTGATTCGTATTTTGTGACAAAATTGTATGGTCTTTGAGTTGCTGTAACTATATGATTATGTGTTCAGCCTGATTTCTTTTTAACTTGCATGTTAAAAGTTTTTCTCTGAGACTTCAAGGTTTAACATCTACTTTAGTCGCAAATCTCGTTATCATCACTTTAGGAAGGAACCAATGATGAGTGAATGAATGCATTGTGTTAGAGAACGAAAAGGGTATGCTATTGAAAAAATTTGAGGCCCTATGCCAAACGCTGGATATTTCTAGCGTTTGGCATACCCTAAGCCTAACGCTGGAAACACTATGCCAGGTGTTGGATATTGTAACCCAGTAAAATATTGATGATTTGAGTGAAGCTAAAAAATCAACCAATCAGAACTCCTTTACATTGAGGTAGGTCAGGGCTAGGTTACCAACAGGTATCCAGCGTTTGGCATAGGGTATCCAGCGTTAGGCATAGGCTATGCCAAATGCTAGATATACCCAGCGTTTGGCATAGGGTATCCAAAAATCAGGGATTTGTGATGGACTGGGGTGATCCACCAATTGCAGAAGTTTTTTTTTCAGAGATCCTCTCCTTCAGAAAAGCGCCGGAATGGTGACGCGCGGGATGGTGACGACCATGACGCAGTGCACCCTCGAATTTCTCCACAACCCCCTCGTGCGTCTCCAGTGCCATCTACCTCCTCAGCAGCAAGTCACCACAGTACGGCGGGAGGGCATCCGACCCTGAGGACTCGCAAAGGTAAAGTGGCTGTTTAGACTTGGAATAATTGTATAATAGCTGAGTTCTAAGTAGTTTTTGTATGCACTGGTGACTGCTCGCTAGTGCTATAAACCGTTTTCGGACTAGTTTCATAGCAACTAACACAAGGATGCGCAGTTTGAACAGATAATACTTGAATGGTAGGCTGTCTATAATGATAATGGTGCGAAATGGATAAGTCAGCTACATTTTATTAGAGCTATATTTCCAAATCCAAAATGCAAAAGAATATCTACCCTTTCGACGACCCAATCGAACAGCAGTCGTATCCAGAATGAAATCACAGCACCAGCTTTAACTCCAACTAATTTTCAGAGAAGAAATTCACAAAATCAGATATTTAAGGAAGAGTCTTTAATTGTTTTTCCACAAGCTCATTTTCCAGCTTGAGCGGCTTGAGCCTGGAGAGGACCCTTGCCAAGAAGGGCCGAAATATAGCTCTAATAAAATGTAGTTGACTGATCCGTTTTGCACCGTCAAAGAAGATTCGCAGTCAGCTTGGGCTAAAGGAATATGTGGCAGAGCCGAGAAACCGTCGAAAAAGCATCTGCTAGCTTTGCCGACATCATGATGACAAACAAAAAAAATCAGTAGATGTTTTTTCGCCTGTGCTTATGCCGTTTGCATAACGTTTTAATGCGTAACTTTTGAAAAAAATAACAGATAACATCCTAAGGGTTTATATTTAAACCGCACATCCTGTGTTATCTTTTATGAAACTTCTGACAGTGTAGGTCTGGTTTTGCTTCACCAGTGTGGGCTCATTCGAAAGTCGTCAGGCCGGCTCTCGTGAGAAGTCGCCGGGAGCTGGTGAGACCAAAATATTCGTTATAGAGGTAACACCCGACACTGGGGAGTACATAGATCACCTTGGAAGAATTCCTTGTTGCTTCCAGAGTCGTTAAAGTACTGCTGTTCTACCGTCATATAAAACTAATCGACATGACTGATGTTTGAAATAGGAGATGGTTTTGGATGGCGGGTCGGTTGGTAGGCGGGTCGTATACTTGGGCTGGCTTGCTCGTAGGTTGGTAGTGATACCAGGTATTACGTTAGCATAATATGTGAGGTTTATTAATAAAATACTCTTTACAAAGCATGTCTAGTTTCACGGTTATAGCTCCGTTGCCTCAGATCAGAAAAACCTGTTGTGTTCAGTATATTTTTAATAATTATTATTATTATTATTATTTATTTATCACCCACAACTACAAGAAACAAGTAGTACAAGTGGAGTAAACTATAAAAAGAAAAATAACTTCAACTAAACACTATCCTCTTCAACAAAAAACTGAATAAGACCGTGATCAGGGCCTATTTTACAAAATGCGTCCACAGAAAGCTTTCTGTGTAGGTCACCGAGCTTTTGAACTACATCCGTAACATTATATTTTTTAACCAAGTACCGATTTCTAGTCCACGGTGGCAGAGAAAGCAGAAATTTGCAAAATTTGAAATACGCAACTTTCATTTTCTTCAAATCTTTTAGCTTCAGAACAGAATGAATACCCGAAAAATAAAGAACAGAATGATCAGAAAACGTTGAGAATAAACGCCCAAGAGCTCTTCTGTTATATTTTCAAAGCCATGATGATTTTTTACCCATTTGAACCATTTCATCACAACCTGCATTTACGAGCCGGTCATTAGGTAGGTCAACTATCCTTAATCAAAATCTTATCATTTACAGGATTCTCATCTTTCTTAAATTAAGAATACTAAAATCACCCCTCATTTCTAAGCTATGCGTAGTTAAATGGAGACGAAACAACCTTTTAAAATATTGCAGCTGTGAGCGTTTCGAGCTGTTTTGCCTGTTCATGACCCATAATTCAGCACCATAATTCAGGGTCAAGTCGTCTTGAGTTATGGTCCGGCCGGATATTGGTATATGCTCAGTTCATCTTGAGTTCTAGTCCTGGTGGATGTTTATAGATGCTCAAGTCATTTTGAGTTTGGAACGACCGGATGCCAGTATACGCTAATGTCACTGTTAAGTTCTAGAAAGGGTGGATGATGATCATTTTCTTATGCCGTAGCATACCAAGGTTGTACCGAGTTCTAAGAGAGCGGATGATCATATTCCCAGTATACTCGCATCCGCTCGTCTCTTCACTCTAATTAAGTGGATAGAAATATTTGAGGACCTTGTTAACTTGGTTAAAGAGACCTATCAACACTAACCTAAGCTTGAGAAGTTTGTTGTTTGGGACTCGGTTACTAACTTGAGGAGTAGACACTGAAACTTTCCCATTGCTACGAGCGTATTCTTAGGGCTTAAAAGGATACCTTTTTCCTTTTCCAGAAATGTATATGTATGTCTTGGGACTTCGGTGCCATATGTATACTTAATCCCGGAAATGGAATTGTGGCGTGATCTGTTCAGGATTTCCTCCGGTGTCCCGTATCCCTGGCAACAGCGCAGAGCGTAGTAACCTTTTATTCATTTGCTGTTCAAACTTTGAAACTTGAAACCAAGTATGATTAATAATGCAGTTTGAAAATGAGTTCAAATGAGTGTATGGTCTGACACTTTTTAATTATCTTGACTGACCACTTTTAACTTAAAGGCTTATTCTGCCTTTTATAATATACTTAGCTCCCATATGGAATAATAAGCTTCTAAAATCCCCACCTTTCTCCATTGTTTCGTTTCGTAACTACGAATTTTTAGCGATTTTTCGGCCTTGCCGAGTTTTCCCGTTACCCAACAAAAAGTTTACTATAACCTTCATTGTCCGCTGACAACTCTTTCAAACATAAGGATGTGATAATCTTCTGTTTATTTCTTTTCTTATTTGCTTAGTTTTCCCACTTTTTACACAAGGCACATTCAGTTTTCAAATCTTCTGGGCCCAGCTGCCGCGTCGGAGAGCAGGGAGGCTGGATTTAATCGACAAGCGGTAACAAGATAATCGCTAGTTTCAGGTGGAAAGTAATGGTATTTTCGAAAACATTTTTTCTGATCCATTTTATAGGGAAAAGATCAGTTCTAGTAAGAGTTGTGCTTTAATAATCAGTATGTCCCGAATAATGTTAAATAGTTAATATTACTTTGGATTTTTCGCCCCTTAGAGTTTAAATGTAAAGCCAGCTTATTTTTGGGATCCCAAAACGTAAGTTGAGGGATACCTATGACTTCGCAAACGTTGTCCGTCCGTCCGTCCGTCCGTCTGTAAGCACGATAACTCTCGAAGGGAATGAGATATTTTGATGAAACTTGGTGTGGGGATTCGTTGGGTCGGCGGACCAGTCGAGTTCGTAAATGGGCTTTGTAGCCCTACATTTAGGGGTGGGGGAGGGGGTTCAAATTAAGGGGCAAACAAAATATTTTGAAACAGCTAATGTGATAGTCGATTATGGGGTAAGAAGACATGCTGAACACGATGGTGAAAACCATTTTGTAATCGGACAAGTAGTTCGCCCGGAATCCGGCCAAAACCGGAAAGTTTGTTAAAAGTAAAAGTTTTATTTGAAGTTGATTAGATGTTTGATTTAGAGGTAGGAAGACATGCTGAAGACAATGGTCAAAACCATTTTCTCGACGGACAAGTAGTTCGCCCGGAATCCGGCCCAAACCGGAAAGTTTGTTAAAATTAAAAGTTTTATTTGGAGTTGATCAGATGATCAGATAGGTATTATACGTTCCGACCATCAGACTGACAATCTGCCATTTCTAGTGTTCTTTTTATCTATATAGACATATTGTGGGAAGTGTTTGCCGCTGTAGTTATAGTATTGCAAATATTCAAGAATAGAGGTATAAGCAGTTACGAGGTACCAGTATGAAAATTGCCTATCCATGAATAGCGAACAACGAAATATCGCGTATTCGTCGGTTCTCTAGCCTATTGAAGTGAATAAGTGACTCATAGCTAGAATGTCGTATCTCTGCTATTTTCAGTTAAACTTTAAGTTACCATCGTTACCTTAAAGCGGACCACAAAAATGGTCTTTCTACCACACACAATGATAACCATTCCTACTGCCACTATGAATGTTCAAAACCACAAAAACATACCGTCAAACAATGAGCACATTAAAAAAAACCCACCGAATTACCTATGTTTGAAATAATTCGGTCTGGACTAAATCTCAGCCGAGTATCCGGGACAGCCGTTATGGAACGTAGGGAGCCAAGGATCAAAATAATAATTTCCATCTAATGCTCTAACTGTTTATTACAAATACAAATACATTAAGAAACCAAGACCAATGTGGTACTCCTGAAGACATAACAAAAATAATCAATCAAGTCTTATGATTCTTTGCGAACGAAACTTGGAAAATTTCGTTATCTGGAAAAGAAGACCTTGTGCTTTTTTTTTTTTCTCGAGCCTAAACATCAACTCGGCAATCAAGTTCAAATCTAAATAAAATGGTGGCTTCCGATCAGTAAGAGAAGGTACACAGAATGTTTGGACTAGGTCTTTAATCACCGATGGTCATGTCGGTTATTGCTGTTGATATTGAAGAGTAGTTCAACAGGATTTGTCATCCCATTGATATGTGGGTGTTTTTTTCTTCCGCTCCTTGTTCAATCGATATTTAAATATTGCCATGAATTCAGACAAGGCGTTGTGTTCCATTAGCAGGCTCCAGGCGATCACCACTTTGGCTGAGAGGTAGTTGTTCGAACTTTTCCCAGTTTATTTGTCTTTCCCATCGTATGGCTACGAATAGTCGTGCTGCTGGAGTTAGAAGATTGGGAACAGACACGAGCGTCGACTGCAGAACTTGGGATCTATCGTTAGGGTGACCGGATGCATTGCAAGATACTCAAATCGTTGAGAAATGAAGGCATTTCCAAGACCCCGCCATTTCTGATCTCTTCATGTATTCTTGTTCCCGGCACTGGAATTGTATGACATAATACATCCCAAGTCTACCCATGGAGCTACACTCATATTTGAGATATGGGTGTCAGTGTTACATATATAGTCAGTGTTTAAAGACCTAATCCAAACATTCTGTTTACCTTCTCTTAGTCATCGCATGCTACGGGTTTGTTTAGATTTGAACTCGATTGCCGAGTTGCTGTTTTGGTTCGAGAAAAAACTCACGCACAACGTCTTCTTTTCTAGATGGCGGAATTTTCCGGGATTGATTAGCAAAGAATTATAAGACCTAACTGATAATTTTTGTATGTCTTCAGAGGTACCACACTGGTCTTGGTTTTATAATTTATTTGTATTTGTAATAAACAGTTGGAGCATTAGATGGAAATTATTATTTTGACCCTTGGCTCCCTACGTGCCATAACAGCTGTCCGGGATAATCGGCTGAGATTTAGTCCAGACAGAGTTATTTCAAACCTAGGAAATTTGGTGGTTTTTTTTTAATTTGCTCATTGTTTTACGGTATTTTTAGTGGTTTTGAACATTCATAGTGACAGTAGGGATGGTTAGCATTGTGTGTGTGGTAGAAAGACCATTTTTTCTGGCCCGCTTTAAAATGGGGCCGAGCTAACGAGCTCGTATCCCTGCCGGCCAGTGATCAAAATATATTGTCACGAAGTGTTTTAGAAGTTAAAGACCCTGAGCCTGACTATTTTCCTGTCTCCGAAAAGCTCGTGGACAGAAGACAAGATGTACATTGACGTGTTTCGAGTATGTAAGAGGGCTGGAGAGAGGATTGTAATATGTTATAAATAATGTAATGTACTAAATAATGTAGTATGTTGTAAATACCTTCAGGGCAATCGATTACGATATATCTTTTTAAGGTATTTTTTTTTTTACGTGCATAGCAGTTTTTCAAGTCTCCTTCTCCCGCGATGACATTAAGTTCTAAATTACCCTAATTTTTCCTTATTAAAGTCATGTACACTAATAAGAAAAAATTAAATAATGTTTACCAATAATAATAACTTTATCTCAACGTTTACTACTATTAAGTAAAGTTTCTTCATTATCATTAACCTACTCATATTTTTTTTAACCTAATAAAACAGTACGATGCATCCTTTAAAGCAAAGTCCCCCTAGAAACAGACTCTTCCAATCTTCTACATTCGTGACTTTGAAACTTTGGTTTTTTTTTCCAAGTCCAAGATAAAAAGCCCGCGTCTGGTTTTAGCCTCACTGTGACCCCTTGGCTTTGATGAAAACATGGTAAAACTTGCATAACCGGTATTTGTGACCGGTGAGCTCCTCGGACATGACAAGCGGGATACTGGTCGGCCTCGAAAAGAGCCAAGCACGGAAAATGCAAGAACAAGTTTAGTGCCGCGAGGATGGATAAACATTACATAGGAAACTCGAAACCCCGGAATGATAATGGCTGAAACGATCATGGCCCTAGGGTTAATCAGTAACGTAGGCCCGATGGGTCCTTTAAAGTTTAATCGAATAGGACTGCGATCCGACGGTGTCGTTACACTTCACTTACTGAAAACCCGATTGTCCGCTATACAAAGGTAATCGATTTCATCGAATGAACTTATTCTTCCGGATTTGAGGTACCTCGATGTGCTTGACCCTCTGTGCTTAGAAACATTCAGCAACTACAAAGGAAGCCATTGCCTAAAAATAAATTAAAACTCCTTGCAGGACATATTTTTACATAACTTTCCTACATTCTTCATCCGTTACTTTTCCGAGCTTAGCGTACGTAACACATGGAAATGCAGGCTTTGGTTGAAATTCGAATTCTTCGCGGCTGGTTTGGGAATTTTGGGTTGTCGCGCATACAGCGCATATTCTGAGCGTTATTACTAGAGTAGATGAAGAAATACAACACCCCTTAGAAGAGTCAAAATAATTCAGTGTAAATAATATAAGCTGCCTTTTCAGTTAAACTTTAAAGGCCTTTTTCCGCGACACGGTTGTGGGCCACACGGTCGAGCCACTAGTTGAAACTCGCGGAAACGCCTTTTGGTCTATTTTTTGGCGATAATTTCAAATATCATAAAATAAAAATAAAATTCATTTAAAATCTCAATAAATAGAACTCCAGGCTTATTTCCATATCATTCTGTACAAAAAGCATCTTCAGTTTTAAGCCTACATGCTTGAAAAAGTAGTTAGCTTTATTGTTTAGACACTATTTTGCTGCTTAATTTGAATTTCCCGCCAGAATCGAGCCACAAAATCGACAATCACCTCACCAGCTGAATTTGAGTCACAAAGCGAGCCACGAAAATCTCGTTGGTCGCGGAAACACACTTGTGGGCCACACGAAAGACCGCGGAAACGCTCTTTTCGAGCCACAGTCGACCCACAAACTGTTTGTGGGAGCACGGAAAAACGCCTTAAGGGATCTGAACGGTGTATGGAACTGCTACAGTGACTTTTTTTTATCTAGTCTGGTAATTTTTTCCAACTTCTTTTGCAGAAAGCAATCTCATCGACTTCTCTTCGGAGGGAGCAGTGCCATCTCCTATCGGAAACCCGAAACATTCAATTCACGAATATGTCAATACTCCACCCTCTATGTCGACGCCAGCTGCTGAAGATCCGTTCAATACAGGTAAGTGTCCTTTTACTCCCGACTTGAGGATTATTTTTTTGAAATACCTCCGCTGTAGCATTAAAGGATGTGGAATAATGGAATAAGCACCGAAACCCGGACTAGGTTAGTCGCTTCCCGAATCTCAGCCGGGCTGTGATTAGGGGTAGAGAGAAAAAAAGGGGGGGGGGAGAAGAAAGATAACTGATATTTAGAAAATTGTTTATAAGTTTTATAGTAAAATAAAGTGGAGAAGATTAATACAATGCACAAAAACATGCCCTTGGCCTCTACAAAGTTCTTCTAAAGTATTGGAATTGGACAATAGTTGCGTTTTTGCAGATACCATGGTATCTGTTACCACGGCAACTTGATCTACAATTAGTCGTTTTTGCAGTAACCGTGGTATCTGATATACGGTTGCTCTGCCAAAGTGCCAAACTTCTTTCCCACCAGTTTGACTAAAATTGATGAAAGTGAGATGACTTTTGCAGATATCACGACCAGTTACCACGGTCGGGCCGTGGTGTCTGAATATCTGATACCACGATAACTGGCCAGATACCACGATGACTGCAAAAACGACTTTAGACCGTGGTATCAGCTGCAATGGTATCAGCAAAAACGCAACTAATATGTTCCCGCGTAAAGATTGTCGTTACAGTTTGGGATGAAAGGGCGTTCCAAAACCTCGGCACTCCGTTTTGGAAACAGAACTCTCTTTTTGCCACTCAGATTCATGTTCTTGCAGGCCGTCGTCATGTTGCCGTCGATACTTTGGTAGCGTTCCAGCGACTTATTATTAGTTACGATCGTTACTATTCTTGTTATTATTGCCGTTCCCGAGCCCGCCGTAATAGGTAAATTGGCTCCTCCCACTTATTATTTTCGTTCCACGACTGTTACGATCGTTACAATTTACTTATGATGGTCGCGAGCATCATAAGTGATAATAACTATCGGTTCTGCAGGAACTCCTGTAAGAGTGATGACGTATGTTCGCGTAGTTATTATTTTCGTTCCAGAGAGCGTGATAACTATGACAATACGGCGCTTGCCCCTCCTCTTATCATCATAACTTGTAATAACTTCACTGGACCGCTACCTTTGTTTTTTTTTTCAAATCAAGATTTGTAGTTTGATAGCGCAAAACGGATACGTCAGCTGAATTTTATTGGAGCTATATTTCGGCCCTTCTTGGCAAGGATCCTCTTCAGGCTCAAAGTAATACAATGACAGAAATATGCCATTGGCCTCTACTAAGTTCTTTTAGTATTGGTATTGTACAGTTTTGGCCGTGAAAAGGCTTTGAGCCTGAAGAGAACCCTTGTCAAGAAGGGCCGAAATATAGCTCCAATAAAATTCTGCTGACGTATCCGTTTTGCACTATCAAATATGATTCGCAGTCAGCTTGGGCTGAAGGAATAAGATTTGTAGCTCTTTTAAACTGCTTGGTTTAAAAAAAAAAAAAAAAAATTACACACCGCTCCTAGACTGTCCTTTGGATTCCGGTCTGGTTGCTATGATGCTTAAAGGACCCCTCTTGCATATTTTGCCTTTTATAATATACTTAGCTCGCATATGGAATTATAAGCGTCTAAAATCCCTATCTTTCTCCATTGTTTTGTTTCGTAACTACGAATTTTGTCGCTTTTTCAGCCTTGCCGAGTTTTCCCTTCACCCAACGAAAAGTTTGCCGGAATCTTGAACGTCCGATAGAACTCTTTCACACATAAGCATGTGATAATCTTCTGTTTATTACTTCTTTTATTTGCTTAGTTTTCCTACTTTTTAACCAAGGCACGTTCAGTTTTCAAATGCTTTGCGCCCAGCCGCCGTGTCGGAGAGCAGGACGGCTGGATATAGTAGACAAGCGCTAACAAGAGAATCGCTAGTTTTAGGTGGAAAGTAATGGTATTTCTAAAAACGTTTTTTCTGATTCATTTCATAGGGAAAAGATCATTTCTAGTAAGAGTTGTGCTTTAAACATACGTACGCATACAGCCCGATTTTCTCAGTCGGATACGAATTCCCGAGGGGTTGACTGCTCTCGATTTTAGTGTACAACAATTGCTCAGTGACGTGGTTCCCAGCCGGTGCCGGCACTTGCTGGCACCAGCTGACCACGTGTTAGAACATTAATACCAGCATGTTTAGAAGCGTGTGATAGATGAATCGCCTGATTTATGGCCGGAACCGCTGGTTTCGACTGTGTCGGCCGGTGTAGGGAAAGGGTGTACAACATAAATACAGTAGAGGTATGCTTATGTGAACAGTTACTTTAATGTGAACAGTGCAGTTTTGAGCTAAATGGCAGAATGAAGATGCAAAATACCTATACAGGTGTTTTCAGATGCCCTTAATTACCTACTTTGGCTGACTGGTAGTTAGCTTCAAACACAGCAAGTGCATGAAAATGGCAAAGTCCACTGTCAACAAACGTTCACATAAGCATACCTCTACTGTATTCCGCCAGCCGAAGCTGACTGCGAATCATATTTGATATGACGTATATGCTGGAGCCAATCCAGAAAAGAGCAATTAAGATTATCCTGGGCCCAGTGTACGTTAGTTATGAAGAGAGCTTTTCAAGTCTCGGTCTCCCTTCCCTTGATCAACGTAGGCACCATTTAACAATAAGTTTTGGCCATAAACGTCTAAATTCTGAACTTCACAGATCAATGTCGCCTGAGTATGTTGAACAAAATAAAAACAGGCCCAACACGCGTACTCAAACCCACTCAAACAAAGCTAAATTAACAAATTATCCAGCGGATGCAACTGAAAGTGCTGTACTTTGTTTGTTCGTTTAATAGTTCTTAGGCGTGTTTATCTGGTATTATTTGTCATTTGTCATTGGCCATTTTATATCCCGTTGAAGGTGCATATGTATATTATACGACGCATATATACATGGCGTACATATTTGATATGTGACGTATCCCGACGGATGCGTCACCTGAATTTTAGTGGAGAACCCACAAGTTCGTATTTCCAACTTGAGTGGCTTTGAGCCTGAAGAGGACCCTTGGTAAGAAGGGCCGAAATATAGCTCCAATAAAATTCAGCTGACGTTTCCGTTTTGCACTATCAAATATGGTGTACAAGAGGTGCCGGGGATTATGCAACCCCTCGCAAATCCCCCTTTTCGCTCCTAGATTTTCCCCCAAGAATTGACCCACTGAAATGTAGATAACACAGATAACATTTGTTTGCGTATCCTTTTGTTAAATGTTATGAGAAAAGTTGTCTTTTCGCGAAACCCATTTATAACCCATTTTATTTCGAAACATAAACATATAATGCTCCTGAAACATAAAAGAAGTATCCTCGACACCGAACATGATATTTAACGCTTAAATATTCCTTGAGCCCAAGCTGACTTTGAAACATATATTCAAATAATGCATAAATGCCAGCTACGATGCATTAGCAGCGATATTTCGGCCCTTCTTGGCAAGGGAAACAAACCTGCAATTGCAGGTTTGTTTCCTTCCCCGATGTTGACCCTGATTGACAGCCTAACGAGTACCCTTGCCAAGAATGGCCGAAATATCGCTGCTATAGCATCGTAGCTGACGTATCCATTTTATGCATTATTTGAATAAATATTTAGCATGAAGATAACTTCGTAAACCACATTGGCCTGACATATCACAGAAAATCAACGAAGAAACCAACGAAAATGGGGTTTGTAAAGGCCAACGAATATACTGGAATAAGAGGCGAATATTTCGGGAGGACAACCGCCTCCCTTCTTCAGCGCAGACAGATAATTTCGAGGGAAAATGCCAAAACGAGGATGAAGATCAACAACCAAGAAAAACGGAACAAAGCAAAAAAACAACAATAAACCGAAAATTAAAACTAAAATTGGAAGAATTGAAAGCCTAAAATAAAGACTGCGAGCCACTCACCAATACCTGCGAAGTATATTCGTTTGCCTTTTTCGTTGGTTTCTTCGTTGATTTTTTGTGAAAGGATGAGCATCCATATGTTATCTGCTACCAAACTTCGGACAGTGTAAAAACTCCAATCGTATTACAAGTTAGGTTTTTAGCAACGGCCTGAAGAGGACCCTGGACCAAGGAAGGTCCGAGGCATCACAAAACAGAATACGGAACTCCTTGAACTGTCGAAAATCTGTCTGATACGAAACAGTTTAGCCTACCCTTGCCCCATTTTTTTTTAGGTCAGCTGCAGTCCTCTCTTCCCAGCCCATTAGTGCCTCCTCCCTTCAGCCCCAACCTCCCAGGTACCTCATTGGGCCTTCCCCCTCGATTATCACCAGGGGTACAAAAAGCACAGCTTCATCAAGAATCATGGTACCATGGTCCGATTAGCAGAAAGGATGCAGAAAATCTTCTGAAAAATGTGAGTACGTCACCCAACCCTCTGCGCGTCAGATTGATGGGCCTCAATACTCAATATGCTAAGAGCTTTTTTTTTACAATTACAGTTCATTTATTCCCAAAATTCTGATAAAACAAAATGCACGGGATTGTCAAATTAATGGGTCACACTGGGCTCATTTCCTGGCTTTTTGGGTTGCAAAAATAGAAAAAAGAAAAAGAACATGATACAACTAAATCTGAATGTTGTCGTTTTAAATTCAGGAGATCAGTTCGAGCAAAACAGCGTGTATAATTGTGTTACAGGAACCCTAATTGACCCCTAATTGCTGTCTGCTCATTATCTCCAAGCTGGCACAAAGCCCATCAAGTCTCACGTCCCCTAGGGATTTTCAGTTGTTTGTCGAATAGGCGGCTTTTTGAGCCCAGTGTTACCAAGCTCTAAGTCCAAAACACGCCAGTGAACCTCGGGAAGAACGAGGAACGTCGCCCGAACAACTCCTTTGACAACCAATTACGGCATTCGTTGGGGACAGCTGTGGAGACGCTTTCCGGCTCTTCCGCTGGGTACACGGCGATTCTCCATCGGCACGGAGCGTTAGTCATCAAGAGTATCAAGTATTTGCTCCTAGCGGAGGGCTGTTATTATTACCATTATTTATTTTTAAACCACTTCACAATCA
Source organism: Branchinecta sandiegonensis (assembly GCA_030848855.1). Lineage (NCBI taxonomy): Eukaryota > Metazoa > Arthropoda > Branchiopoda > Anostraca > Branchinectidae > Branchinecta > Branchinecta sandiegonensis. Next base: position 12,425,482 of record JAUPMV010000020.1, read on the forward strand.
AGCTATGACACCTGTAGAGTAAAAAAAAAAATACAAAAAAATACGCACTTTTGAAACAGGTGGTCGGCATCTTTAGCATAAGGGGAGGGTGTAATCATGCATAGTTTTAATCTAGTTTTTGAGATTCCAAAACCTAAGGGGACGAATGCCTATGAGTTCGTAAAAGTTTCTAAGGTTCTACAGGTCAAGTTCATAGATGGGCCCCGTAGCTGTACATTTAGGGAAGGGGGAGGGGTTTCAGATTAAGGGACGAAAAGTATAGTTGTAAAAAGCCAATCAGAATACATGTATGAGACTTATTTTCTCGCCGGACAACTAGCTCGTCTGAAATCCGGAACAAAAGAAAAAGTTCTGCCTGAACTTTATTAGAGGCATGTTAAATCCAGTTCTGAAACTTATTTTCCCGCCGGACAACTAGTTCGTTCGGCATCCGGTCAAAACCAGAAGTTAATAAGCAACAAAATTTTATTCGGAAGTCGTTTGGACCTTCTATCCAAGGGTAAACGCACATTTTAGATCTATATCTGGAACTTTTTTCTCGCTGAACGGGAAGTTCATTCTTAAGTCGATTAGAGGTTCGCCTCAGGGTTAAGATCACACGGTGAATCCGTTTCTCAAGTTTATTGTCTTGCTATTGGAGATATATAGTTGAGTAAATATATATATGATGGTTTAACAGTTTGTAAAAACACTTCGTCCTTTCGCCAGTCTGCAGTATCTGAAGCTTTTAAAAAAAAAAATTTGGATATTCTAAGATTGTGTCAAACCGGTTTAAGTATAACCGTAAGGCTTTGGTTTCTCTGTATTCAGTTTTTTGCGATCACCCTATACTCTATCTTTCTGGCACTTTTTTTCTATTGAAAAAGAGTGACATACGTAAACTACGTTCATGTTACTACAAATACTGTAAATACCTGCTTTATTTGCCTATATCGCATCGAAATCGGAGAATAATCCGAAAATACAAAGCCCCCGATATAACGGCAAAACTCCAGGAGCTTCATAAAAATTTATCTGGACAAGCATATGAACGGGTTACTCCCTAGTCCCTATCACGGGCTCATCCGTTTGTTCTGTTGATTTTTTGTGTTAATTTTGTTGTATTAGTGTTTCTTCAGTTGTTTATTTGTTTCTTTCTCTTCTCTACTCCAATATCTTCACATTGTTTTTGTGCAGTTGGTTACGAATAAATTATTATTATTATTATTACTATATCCGGCTAGCCGTTTGACCGTAATTTGACAAAAAGACCATTCAGTATTATTTTTCTACAGGACCCGATTGTCTTGATCACAAGGTCCAATAAATGTTCCACGTGTAGGATCTCATCGAAACTTTTGGTCTTGCTACCTTCCCACTCTTCCACGATATAGCAGGCCTTGGAAGGCATTGCAGGCCTGCCTCCTGGAGTTGCAGTACCTGTCTTTGATATTATTTCAACGTCCGTGTTTTTTTTTTTGGTTTTTATTTGTACCGTGTTCTTCAAAACTGTGCCAACTGAACATTTTTTGAAAACTGAGTTAACTATGCCATTGGAAAGAACATAGCTGACTTGGTATTCTGTTAAAATTGTGCTAAGACGACATGAGCACCATCTAACAGGTAAATTAGTTTTAACTTTCTGAGTTCCTACTTTCTTCATGCAGATGGCATACACAAAACTGGGCCCAAAAATTATGAAAATGTAGTTAGCACAGTTTTGAAGAACACGGTACATTTGTATACTATAATACGTCTGTAATGACGAATTGATGATTAATTGTCTATATTATAAAATGTGCATTGTACTTGACGTAATTACGTCAAGTACAAGTACGTCAAGTATTAATACCCAAATTTGGCATTGCCATGATAGTGTTTTTTTTTTAAATAAATTTGTTACTTACTTACTTACTTACAGTTGGAATGGCAATGGAATTTTTAGAAAGAATGGTCGTTTAAGAAAGTTTTCACGATGTTGATTTTTTTTTTCCGCCTAAAGTGTATAGTTCCAACTGATACTCCACACTCAGTAGAATATTCGAGAAGAATACAACCAGTTTCTAATGCAAATTCTAGATGCACAACGTGATACTACGCACTACGTACAGGCGAAACTTTTGATGTACCGAACTTCACTGACCGTCCCTATGCTCATACGCATCTCATTCACTCATGATACTGTCTTACCTATAATGCTAACGCAATCTAATTACATAATCACTCCATATATTTCCAAGCCTGGAGACCCCAATTTCGGACGGTACATTCTCACCCCTCTAACAAAACCACGTTGATTTTCTCACTTGCCGTGTTTTGCTATTCCTCCGATGTGTATCACGCTGTCGACGGTTGTCTGCGAGAAGTTTTTCTATCAGAAAAAACGGTTGTGTAAATTGTCAATGGGTCTCGGAAAAGGCTTAAAGCAGCTAAAACCGGGGGTTATTTGTTGAAAGCACAGCCTAGTTTTAAAGTATTCAAATATTTTAAAATACTGTAAGTTGAAAGGTAAATAGTGCGAGCGGTCCTTTAAATATTCTGTTTAAAGGATGCTCTGACTATAAAGAATTGTTGCGTTAGAACTTCTGAACAATTCCTGTAATGACGTGTTCATATACTGTTATCAATCAGTATATCTTTATTATTCAAAAACATATCCTGCAGTATCAATAAAAAGACTGAGTAGATTTTTTGGGATCGCAAAACGTAAGTGGAGGGATACCTATGACATCGCAAAAATGTCCGTCCGTCTGTGAGCACGATAACTCTCGAAGGGAATGAGATATTTTGATGAAACTTGGTGTGAGGATTCTTTGGGTCAAGGGTAAGGTCAAGTTCGTAGATGGGCTCTGTAGCTCTACATTTAGGGATGGGGGACGGGGTTTCAAATTATGGGGCAAACAAAATATTTTTAAACAGCTAATGCGATAGTCGATTTAGGGGTAAGGAGACATGCTGAATCCAAATATGAAAGTTATTTTGTTGCCGGACAAGTAGTTCACCCGGAATCCTGTGAAAACCGGACACGTCGACCAGTTTTCGGCTATAGAGGTCCTACCCCTTTATACTCAAATGATTATAGCTCTGCGCACATGGCCGACAATCATTCGTTTGTTCAGTGACGTAATCGAAGGTCGAAGGTGGTATCTAAGGTTTTATACAGAGGCGAAAGAGACATGGGGTGAATGTATTTATTTTATAGCGGGTATCGATAGGGAGGAATTGAAATATGCGTGCTGATATGTGCGACATCTTATGTGTGATTGTATGAAATGTAGAGGAATTGTAGGAATAAGCGAGGGGTTGCTAATGCTCACTGAAAAAGGTGTACTTGGTTAGGGAGGGGTTATTCACTGGAAAAAAGATGTACTGGATAAGTGAGGGGCTACTCAGTGGTTGTACGAAAGTTGTTTGGGGAGGGGGTGGGTTAGCCGGTCCCAGGTACTCGTGAACCAATCCCAGGTGCACGCGAGGGGTTAGGAATTGGGTGTACCCGTAAAAGGAGTACTCGAGTTGTTAGACACTTGGGAGAGCCAAGCGAGGGGGTTGATTCATGGTGTACCAAAGAGGGAACTGCTAGGGTACGCGAGGGGCTACTCACTGAAAGAAAGGTGACCTGGGTGAGTTAGGGGTTGCTCACTGAAAAAAGGTGTACTTGGTAAGGGAGGGGTTACTCACTGGAAAAAAAATGTACTGGATAAGTGAGGGGTTACTCAGTGGTTGTACTAAAGTTTTTTGGGGAGGGGTGGGGTGAGCCGGTCCTAGGTACTCGTGAACCCATCCCAGGTGCACGCGAGGAGTTAGGAATTGGGTGTACCCTTTAAAGGAGTACTCGAGGGGTTAGACACTTGGGTGAGCCAATCCCAGGTCTACGCGAGGGGTTAATCACTCGCAGAAAAACAAACCAGGGGTTAGGATCTGGGTCTTGAGGGAGATTCGCCGGGGGAATTATCGAAAATTGATCTTTATTTCCTTGACGGATAAGCTTCCAAAATTTGCAAGGTTCGGCTCCAGCGTCACCAGATCTTTTGCTCTGCATGCAGTTCGCCGAGAATGCTGCTAAAATACGAGGAATTTGGTAGAAAAACAACAACACAATTCTAAAATACCTTTTTGAGGTCGATTAGATGTGAGATATTGGAGTAAACATGTTTGTTAAATCCGTATCTGAAATTGGTTTCCTCATTTGATTAGTTGTTTGCCCGTTAGCAAAAAACTTCAAAATGTAGCGAAGACTTGGAAATGTACAAGATTCGATTGTCTGGAACAAGAAGTCTGATAAACATTAAAATTTTTGGGATCCCGTCGAAACCTTTGGTCTTGTTATTATAAGACATCTTTACACTGTCCAAAGTTTCATAACAGGTAACACAAGGCGCAATTTCGACAGATAACACTTGGGATGTAATCTGCTGTGATTTTGAAAACGGTTTGCATTACATGTTATTCATAGCAGGGATTGCTAGGAAGAGCACGAACAAGCATATGCTGACTTTTCCGAAGTCAGACGACAAACAAAAAAGGCCTTGTGTTATCTGTTACGAAACTTCTGACAGTTCAATTACTGTTACATGTATACATTATTCAGGCAATTTGATGACTACATCAACAAACAAAGATTAAAACACTACTTTTAACTTTAAAGCTGTTTATTAGTATGTAAGTGTATGTGAGTTTGATTCACATGTTGTTGTCCCTTTTTATACACCACTCCTCAGTTTTGAAGGATTCAGATAAATAATAATAATAAATAAAATCAGTTTAAATTTTTTGTGTTATATATATAAATAGAACATAAATATTCTGAAATGAGAGAATAACCTTTGGGTATACTTCGTCGGTCCGACACTTTGTACCACCTGTAAAGAGTAACACCTTTAAACAAACTGTAGGCTTCTTGTATGTAATGAATTGGGGATTCTACTAAAGTTTTTGGGCGACCTTATCTTTTGGAAGAGGTCATTTCTGGCTGTCCGCAGCGGTCAGCCCCCCATGAGCGGACCGAAGGGGGGGGGGCGTGGGGAAGGGGCGTGACTCATGTTTGGGGGTCGTATGTTTGGAGCTTGTCTGTATGACTGTCGTATGGTTGAGCTTGCCAGAATGACATTAAGGCAGTTGCCAAACGTGAATTTTGCCGACAAATTGAATTTTCTAGTCACATGGCTACGAAGATTCGTATGTTATGAGCTTGTCAGATTCACAGTTGTGTGTTCTGGGTTAGTCAGAACGACAGTCGTGTATTTGAGCGTGCCAGAATGACAGCAAATTGTGAGTTTTGACTGCAGATAACCCGTTTCTTGTCGTGTTTAAGAAGCGATTTTATAGTCATATGTTTCGAGATTGTTAGAATGATACTCGTATGTTTCGAGCTTGTCAGAATGACATAAACGCAGGTACCAAATCGTGATTTTCACCCTGTTGCGCAAAATTTTAACACTACTGGTTTTGTACCAAAACCTCTGTAGGCTATTTTAGCTGAATATGTGCTGATTTTCAAAAATATCGCGTGCGCCGCAAAGTTTCAGCAGCAGACCATCTGGTTTTGTGCAAAAAATCTTCTTATTTTAACATAAAACAGGTGAATTTTTTGTATCTTCTTGCGGAGTAAGGCTTTAACACAAACCGGCCTTGTAAGCACTGACGTGATGGTTGCACCATTTTGGTTACTGTAAATTAAAAACAAATCTACTTAGTATCTTTCTATTCTGGGTTGGCCACTACCTTTTTCGGAAGGAGCCGAGTGGAGCACTGCCACGTACCAACTTCTGGCAAATATCCCACTCCGTTTGGAAGTTGTGAGGTTTTAGGCTTAGATTTGAGCCACGTTTAAAGCCAGAACTAGTGCTGGAAGTAGTTAAATTTTGCTAGAAAAAGGCGGATTTAAAAAGCCTATTTTCTATTTAGTTGAAGCGTGGGTCGTTCAAATGGGGTTTGAAGCTTGAGATTTTGGTGTACGGGCAACATTAGAAGGTAGAATTTGCATGAGAAGTAGTTGACCTTGCCAGTTGAAAGTAGGTTTTATAAAATTTCGCGTGCAGCTCTCAGTTTAACTTTATTTCGAGTATGTACCTTAGAGCTGGTGCTTGGCGTCTGAGCCTCGATAAAACCAGAATCTGTATGGGAAATAGTTGAATTTTGCCAGAAAATTGGCGGATTTAAAAAATTTCGCCTGCGGCGCCATTCACAGTGGCCTACCCTATATTATCTGTTTAGTTGAAGGGTGGGTCATTTAGGTGGGGTTTTAAGCATGAGATTTTGGGGTCTAAGCCTCATTAAAAGCTAGAAATGTTATGGGAAGTAGGTCAAATTTGCTCTGATGGTTCTAGTTGATAAATCCAGAAAAAAAATGACAACCAATTTCTAACGTAATTTCTACAAAGAAGTAAAGTGAACTTTGCTGATCTATTTGAATGTTTCAGGATGGTGAATTTCTGGTCCGCGAGTCTCAGTCTTCTTCGGGGCAGTATGTTCTCAGCGGTCTGCAGCAAGGGAATTTCAAACATCTGCTTCTAGTCGATCCAGAGGGGGTGGTAAGTCAATTACTGCATAGGTTTCAAGCCCTTTAGACTACACTGTTAAATTTTTTTTTTTTTTTTTTTTTTTTTTTTGCACTATCAAATATGATTCGCAGTCAGCTTGGGCTGAAGGAATTTTTATCCTCCAACTACGGAACTCCAATAGCCCGGAAATGCCGACAAGTACCCATGACCCTTGCCAAGAAGGGACGAAATATAGCTCTAATAAAATTCAGTTGACGTATCCGTTTTCCGTTAAAGTTTCATTACATTTACAGAACAAAAAAAGCTGCTAGATTCTCACAGTCCTGTACATAAAGACGGAGTAATTAAATGGAAGCAACAGAGACGTGGCTGGACCCCACAGTCCTGTACATAGAGACGGAGTAATTAAATAAGAAAAGAAAACAAAACAAAAGAACATAAGACCCAGATGACCCATTTATTCCCCCCTCCTCTCCCGTCTTCTGTGCGTCGGTCCGAGAGGAATACTGGCAATCAGTTTTCTCCATATCCTGCAAATTCTTCTGCCTAATTTTTACATAGTTTCATCCCATCATTTACTTACTTCTGGTCATATCTTGTAAGTGTATCAGTTAATTTGTTTCGGGTCTCTGTATTTCGTAAATATTGTATTCCACTTCTAGCTGTAAGTTATTTGGATATAAACTTGATTGATAGGAAAAAAAAAGGGCAACAACAGAAACGTAATTCTAAACTGCATCACTAGAGAATTGCACTATGCATAGTGGGCGTCGAGTCGGGATTGCGCTTAAAAGGCTCGCTCCTTTCCAGTATTGCAAATATGTACCGTGCTACTCCATGAATGATTTGATTGATTTATTAAAGGCATCAGGCCATCATGCAACAACACAAAACAAAAAGTGAACACTCTTACATGCGTATACACACACTAACACACTTAATATTTTTAATTTACTCTGAATACTTTATTAACACTAAAATACACAACTTTCCCATCAAAAGAAATTTTTCCTATGCATAGTGGGCGTCGAGTCGGGATTGCGCTTAAAAGGCTCGCTCCTTTCCAGTATTGCAAATATGTACCGTGCTACTCCATGAATGATTTGATTGATTTATTTGCACATTAAAGCCATCAGGCCATCATGCAACAACACAAAACAAAAAGTGAACACTCTTACATGCGTATACACACACTAACACACTTAATATTTTTAATTTACTATGAATACTTTATTAACACTAAAAACACAACTTTCCCATCAAAAGAAATTTTTCCGGTGTTTAAAAGCTAACTTGAGGAACTTCCCAACATTTCTTATTTCTTTAAAATCTTTGCTTCTCATCATTTTAATAATCCATTTCTTATCAGTTCCCCCCGCCCCGAAAATCTCCTCCCTGAGTCCCCATAACTCACTACAATCACACAAAAGGTGGCATATATCCTCATTCATTTCTCCACACATAGGGCAGAAGTAGTAAGGACCCGATCTTTCCTCTTCTTTCCTCATATACTTTCTTCTTGCACCGAGCGGTAACCCATCAGCCCTCATACTTGTTAACAAACCCAACTCCTCCCTACTTACTTAACCCTACCTTAAAATATATTTCCTCACCCCATGTCTCTTTTGCCCCAGCGTACAACCTCAGAGATCCAGACTTACTCACCTCGCATAACCACGTCTGTATTTCCTGGTCTTGGAGTGTCTGTCTAACTACTCTAGTCACACATGTTTGCTCGAAAGAATTTACTAATCCATGGTGGAGCACTCAGCAGATAATTTACATATTTTTAAAACACTTCGGGAGATAATTTGTGTCAGAGTTAGAAAGCAACTTTCAAAGAGGTGCCAAAGCGACAACAATACCATTTTTATGTTATGATGGTTATAAATGGCTAACGTAAAAATGTACCCTTATTCATTCTGAGTTTCTTACTAGAAAAATGAAATAAATAAATTATTTGTCCTGTCTCTTTTCAACTAGTGCGCTATAGCTTCAGCTATTTTGTGTACTCCGCTGTTTTTCTATCCAAAAAGAGTTTGCGGGTAAAATTAAGCTTATTTACTTACTTACGAGTGGCAAACATTCAACGTTGAATTTCGACTCCTTAGCCTTACCAGGGACCCGTAAATTTCCTGTAATGACTCGCCATTCAGGGGGCTTGTCATTTCCTATGCTTCAATGTTGCTATGTTGCCCGAGCCTCACCTAGTTTCCAAAAATTCCGCTTGGGTCGAATCGGCGTTCTTGCTCAGATAGACAAAATTTGTTGGGACTGTTCAGCATGCCACCAGGTACCTAAGCTAGGACAAAAGATCCAGGAAACTCTTCCATTACAGAGAAATATTCCTAGTTCACCAGAAGAGCTGCAAACAATTTTGTTTATGTGGATAGCGGGTATTTTATCCCCGTGGGTATTTCTCGAACTATCTGACGCTCGGTCAAGAGCGCATCACAAACCTCTTATTGACAAGCCCCCTGAATGGCGAGTCATTACAGGAAATTTATGGGTCCCTGGCCTTACTGACAGTTCAGTCGTTTCGTAACTACTCTTCCGGAAGATTGGTTATTTAGTAAACAAGTTCAGGACCATCAAAACTGCTGTCGACACACGGTCATGGAAGTTCTCTTGGAATGCTGGATGATTTTCTCAGGCTCATAATTTTCTGTTGGTGAAAGTTAAAACTTCTAACTTTTCAGTATGGAAATAATCAAAGTGAGAGCTTCAGTCCTATGTAAAATTTAGTCTGCATGCACGAGCTGGCGTGTCTGCCAATAAATTCAAGGCTTGTGTTTCTAGAAACGCAGAAAAAATTCCAACTAACTGTTGGAGCTTTGAACACACTATTTATTACGCACTAACCTATTAACAAAGGCCTATAATATGACTCCCTGGCCACTGGCACGGTACTGATCTTTCATTCCATTTCTCCCCTCTTGGCGGCTGTATTTATCTGATCGCCTCGAGCGGTGCGGGGTGTGGCGTGAGGTCAGGCGAACCACAACACTAACGTGATGATTTCTTATGGACTAGAACGGAAGAAACCTACTCTTTATGTGATATGAAATTTGTGAAAAATACAATTTAACTGATTCGTCGAAATCCCTTGTTCATACCATCGGCATCAGTTTTCTGCTTGTTTTGTACTTTCAGCTTATCGTTCTGTCTTTTGGAATATTACTTTTAAGCAAATTGCAGCAAAGTGAAGGTTCCTTTTGTACTTAACCAGATCGATCCGAAATAGACGCCTCGTAGATCGTTACGGAACTAGCGACATCTTGTGTCCGCTGGAAATTCTGCAGACCAATTTTGGTGCTGACGTGTGTTTCCGCCTAGGTGCGCACCACGGCCTCATCCGGCTTTTTCATTGAGTGCTTTTTTGTTGCTGTGTGTGAAATGTTGCATTCTTTTTATTTCTTTTCTTTTCTTTGGTTACTCCACTATCTTAAGTCTGTACAGCGGGTCACAAATAAATATTATTATTATTATATTAATACGATTGAAATTTCTGTGGTAGTAAGAGCTAGTTTGGAATTTAGGACCCGGTGTTTTCAGCGAATTAGTCTACGAACCGCTACAAAGTGATTAGAAACGGGCTCAGAATACGTTGTTTCTGCTGTGAAAATAACTGCACTCTATATTTCATCATACGTATAAACTTAGGATTTTACGCAAGTATCATAAGCAGTGACGAAAGTGCACATGCATTTACTTAATTCGGGTTATCAGTTGCAGGTCTCCATCCCTTTGCTCATGGCCTGTCACACGATTTTGCGACGCCAGGACCCCTAATTTCCTTCTTTGAGCTTAATGACTTATGTTTGAATAATCGGCAATGGCATATTCCTGAGTTTTAAGGGTTAATCCTGAAACCTTAACGCGTCTAGTGGGTGGGTTTGTGAAACAAAGGCTGAGCATTGAATTAGAATTAATAAGTCCAGGTTTGGATACGGACTTTAACTGACACGCCAAAATCTCTTCCTCGCTTTCGTTTTCACCACCATCATCGGTGTTCGGCTTGTTTAGAACTTTCAGTTCCTCACTCTGTTTGTTTGAATCTGATTGTAGACTCTTCGGTAGTAATACCTAGTTTGGAATGTAAGGACTTGTTCGACTTGTTGTTTTGACAAATCAGTCCTTGCACTTTTACATACTGCTTAGCTCAAGCTCTTTACATCTATACTGTGTCGCAGAATTGTATTTGTTTAATCAGATATCTTGTAACATTGTTTCTTGCCCATATGTGACCATGAGTAGCCTAGATGAGCAGTGTCACGTATTGACTGGACCTTTTGTCATGATGACCGTATGGCTTCACCTTCTAGATACTTAGATATGCGGGGCTTCCCCACATCCAAGCCAGACCTTCCGGATTTTCATGAGCATGATGATGGTTGTTAATTTGGCATTTTTGCTATTCTTCAACATTTCTTGTATGTGAATTTCGCGTATATTTGCCTTGCAATCACTACTTTCTACCACTCTTCGTTTTCCCCCAACCATGTGCATACTATAGTGTCTCTCAAGTGTGCTGCCCTTCCAGATCACAGGATCTGGGTGGTGCAACAGCCCGGACTTCCAGACATTTTTAGCCTGCTTCACCTTCCTGATCCACCTCGAGGAAAACGAATTCTGAGTCCAGAAGAAAACAAGTGCGCAAGCGCTCAGACGTGGAGTGTGAAAGTATAATCTTTATCACATCTTATAAACAAACAGCGTTAGTTCCTTATTTCAATTTAAATGTCAAATACATTCTAGAAATTCTCGAATACTTTTTATCCTTTCTCGATTACTTTTTGTCGATTCTCGAATACAAATACCGATTCCTCGAAGATATTTGGGATTCTCGAAAACATTTCGGGGATCCTCGAATACATTTTCGACGTATTTAGTCTCGAATCCATTACACACAGACGGCTTGCGCAAGCATTTAGCGACGTGCTCAAGCAACTACTTCAGTTTTATGTATTTTTTGGTGGGTTTATTATTTTTTAACTTGACGATAACTCCGTGTTATAAGTAATTCATCACTTAAAAGTAATCTGTAGATACATGTAAGTAAAAGTGTCAGTAATAAATAATTAAAATAAGAAAAAATGGAAAAAATAAAGAAGGTCCACATGTACAAACCCTTCAATATCAGTTTGTACATATTCAGTATTCCTTAATCTCATCAGGGACCCATAAATTTCCTGTAATGACTCGCCATTCAGGGGGCTTGTCATTTCCTATGCTTCTATGCTGCTATGTTGCCCGAGCCTCACCTAGTTTCCAAAAATTCCGCTTGGATCGAATCGGCGTTCTTGCTCAGATAGACAACATTGCCGGAATGCCACCAGGTACCTAAGCTAGGACAAAAGACCCAGGATACTCTTCCATTACAGAGAAATATTCTTAGTTCAGCACAACAGCTGCGAAAAATTTTGTCTTATCTTGATAGTCGGGTATTTTATCCCCGTGGGTATTTTTCGAACTATCTGACGCTCGGTCAAGAGCGCATCAGAAATCTCTTATTGACAAGCCCCCTGAATGGCGAGTCATTACAGGAAATTTATGGGTCCCTGATCTCATCCAGGCCCGTATCCAGGAATTTATTTCGGGGAGGGGCGCCTTTCGGTTTTTTTTTTTTTTGCCTGCGGGTCGGACAAAAAAGACATAGATCAGAGGGAAAAGCCTGTAAAAATGATTATTTTTGTATGTTTCGGGGGGGGGGGGTCACCCCCCCCCCCTCCCCCTGGATACGGCCTTGATCTCGTCCTATTCAAGCTTCAGCTTTGAATAAAATGAGCATAAATGTTTATTATTTTTTATCTTGACGACAATTCCGTGTTATAAGTAATTTATCTGTACATAAGTAATCTGTAGGTAAAAGTGTCAGTAATAAAATAATTAAAATAAGAAAAAAAAATGGAAAATAAAAAAGGTCCACGTGTACAAACCCTTCAGGATCAGTCTATACGTATTCGGTATTCCTTAATCTCATCGCATTCGAGCTTCGGCTTTGAATAAAATGAGCATACATGCTTATTGTTTTTTATCTTGCCGATAATTCCGTGTTACAAGTAATTTATCTGTATATAAGGAATCTGTAGTGTATGTACATATAAGTAAAGTTCAGTAATAAATAATTAAGACAAGAAAAAAAATGGGAAATAAAGAAGGTCCACGTGTACAAACCCTTCAAGATCAGTTAATTCGTATTCAGTATTCTAGCTTCAGCTTTGAATAAAATTAGCATAAATTAATTATTGTTTAGACGTTGATCGTTGGTAAAATTTGATTTGACTGTGGTAAACGGACAAGTCAGCTGATATTTCTTCTAGCTATATTTCGATTTTCGGCCCTTCTTGGCAAATAGGATTCGCAGTCAGCTCGGGAGAAGGAAATACGGGATAAATGTATTTATTGAATTCTTCCAAGTTAACTTCCTTATTAAAACTGTATTCTCCGTCAGGGGCTTCACGACTAGGGGGGAGGGCCCCCTCCGAATGTTGTCGGCCAGTCGGTAAAAAATAGCCGAGTCGGCGCGAAGCCCCGCAATTTTTCGTAAAAACAGTCGATTTTTTTCTTGGAAACAATCGATTTTTTTTTTAAACAGTCGGTTTCTCATAAAAATAGTAGTTTTCTTCTGTTCTCCGTTCGAGCGCTGCTGACGGGTTCAGTCATTTTGTAGGTCGTGGGAATTCTTCTGATACGGATCGAGGGAGGGAGAGGTGGCTGGTATTTAGAGAAACGAAGATAGATAGAACGATTGTGCTTTTTACGGGTAGCATTCGCCAGAAGGGTTATATAATATTTCATATAAGCTGCGTTCTTTGTCACGGGAGTTCTCACCGGTGGTCTCCGGTTTTTCTTATAAGCCGTTTTTGCATCCACCGGTGACTTCTCACCAGTCTTATAATTCGTTTTTGAACTAACCAGTGTCCGGTTTTATCTCACCGGTGCGGACTACCCAGAACCTGCTCGTGAGCCCGGCTTCAGCGAGGAGTTAGCCAGTTTTCATCAACTCACAGGTGAACCAAAAAAACGCGTTTTAAGGGAAGAACCGGACACTGGTAACTAAACACCAAAGACAGCCCGGAGTGCAACGAACGCAGCTATAGTAAAATTTCGTATTATTTATGAAAACATGGGGCAGAGCCACCTAGTGGAAAATCGCGGGGGACCAAGACGATTGGAACGCAGTCTATTCGCTTAAACGCTGCAGCAGTCTTTCTTGAACTATATATGATATGATATTTATTACTCTAAAAGCCCAGCGGCCATGGCAATACATAGAAAAACCTACAATACTCAGAACGATCACTTAAAACTACAAAAAAATTATCTGTGAGTTATAGACAACTTGAGGAATCTACCCACCTTCCTTATAGTGATAAAACATTCACCCTTCAGCATTTGCTCCATCCACTCCTGATCACATCCATTACTCTAAATATTTATCTCCTTAAATCGTTCAGATCCCTACATTCACACATAATATGTCGCACACATTCATTCATGTCTCCACACATCGGGCAGAAGTAAGGACCAATTCTCCCAACCGGCCTACCCATGTACCTCCTCCTATCCCCTAGAGGTAAAATATATGGAAATATATGGATGGACCAGAACCTGAACATGAATGTGCGACTGATAGCTTGATTTTATGGCAGTCGGCAACAAGGGTGGTAACCAACAAGACTAGGGAGGGTGCCTTGAACCTGGTAATCTGGTAGCTCCACTGATAAGATCCGGTAGCTTCTTCCAATTAGTTAGGTGCTAATTATACTTAAAATTCCTCCTATTTCGCTCATCTCTATGTTACGTTTTGGTCTTGCTTTAAAATTTGCATAATAGGATGGACAAAGTGCAACCCTCTTAGTTCTCTTACGTGATCCAGTCAACGTAGTTGAAGCTGTAACTGTGCTTGGTTTAAAAGTAGATTTAAGGTCTAGAATTTTTTTTTCAGTGATTTGCGTTGTCCCTGGCCCACCTTCTGTTTTTGTATCTTTCTCAGTTAATTAATGTTCATGGTTTCCGCTCATAGTGTTCATGGAGTTAGTGAGAATGGACATAAATACTCGTTGATAGATAGATATATATAATATTCAGCTTGCCATAAACATACACTACAAAAAGAAAATAAAAATGAAAATAACAGGGCTAAACAACAAAATCCCAGCCATCACTCGAGCAGTGCTTGGTTAATCTTCAGGTTTGAGAAGAGTGGGTCGATTGCATGTTTAACTAGCCGACTTGTGGAGTCTCAAAAATAGGCTTGACCTAGCCTTACGGTTTATCTCATCAAATGGGAGACATCTCCTTGATACCATTTCACCAGAGACACTGCAAATGGTGGGCAGTCGGAAAACCGCCGAAACACTTTGTTGAATCCTACTTTAGCAGAATTAAGGGGCACAGATTTGCACTGGGAAACCAGCGCAACTGTGAAGAACTGATTGCAGTAACATTTAAACAGGCGAATCTTTACTGCTTGAGCCCAAACAGATTGGGAAACATATATTAAAACAATGGATACACCCTGTCAGTGAACGAACCGTTCTCCGAGCCGGACTTGGATGCTACGATGCTTTGCCAGCGATATTTCGGCCATTCTTGGCACGGGTCCTCGTCAGGCTATCGAACGTCAGAGTCAACGTTGGGGAAGAAACGAACCTGCAAGAATGGACAGTTCCCAAACAGTGCGAAGGATAGTTAGCGACTTTTAAAGGACCCCTCTTACTTATTCTGCCTTTTATAATATACCTAGCTCCCTTGTTGAAGTATAAGGTTCTAAAATTCCCACCTTTCTCCATTGTTTCGTTTTGTGCCTAAGAATTTTTAGCGCTTTTTCGGCTGTTCCGAGTTTTGCCCGTCAGACAACGCAAAGTTTGCCGGAATCTTAAATGTCCCGCTAACAACTCTTTCACATATAAGGATATGGTAATCTTCTCTTTTTAACTTTTTTTTATTTGCATAGTTTTACAACTTTTTAACCACGGCACGTTCAGTTTTCAAACGCTTTGCGCTCAGCCGCCGCGTCAAAGAGCAGGAAGGCTGGATAAAGTCGACAAGCTCTAAAAAGAAAATCGCTAATTTCAGGTGGAAAGTAATGGTGTTTTCGAAAATCGTTTTTTCTGGTCTGTTTCATTGAGAAAAGATCATTTCTAGTAAGAGTTGTGCTTTAAGGACAAATTGAAAGCAACGGATTTGTGTTCTCCTCTGAGGTTATCAATAATACAAGGCAGCGAGGTGGCCAATATCTGAAATAAGGACCTTATGACACCCTTCCAAATCTTGTGTCTGGGGCGTCCCAGCACCGGACTTCCAGGCGTTTGGCCTTGAAACCTGGCTTGTATTAATTTTTTAATTAATTTTTAATTCTTTAATTTTTTAATTCGATTAAAGCATGCTTTATCGTTATTATTATTGTATCATACCATTGTTGCGCCTTATATTTCTTATGGTTGTGTCTTTCTACGCAAATTTTAAAAGAGTGCAGATTTTACAAAATAAAACAGTACGTCTTCTTGGTAATTATGTAGAAAATGTGAACGATACCGCGTCATGCTTTAAAGTTCAATGGGCAGATCAAACTACCCCAATCCCACTCTGTAACAACCTAGGAACGATGCTTACCCCCTAGCTCAGCAGCTTTTTCGACAGTTTCCTCTCTGTGATATTTCAAAGCGTAATTGTTTGGGCCAGTACATGCTCAATTTACTAGCTTGGACAAAGATAAAAGTGATGTTTCTTATAATAATTAGTATATCTTTATTTTATGCATAAATCAGCTTGTATAATTCAGATTTGAATAGGCTATTTGTTTTTGAATGATTTTTTTTAGCTATGTTATTTTTTTTATAAACTTACTGCATATTCTGGTACATGTTATAAAGCAAGTTAATCAAGCTTCACAACACTATTCCACAAAGAAAAACTTTTAATGGGCACTTTAAAACATGGAACTTCTGATGAAACACTAGAACAATAAGGTAAACTGCCGCCGTCTGAAATATATCCTTTTCTATCAAGCATTGCTGGGAGTTTTTGAATTTCCTGCCACGATATCCCAGCTCCTAAGATTTGGATCGCCGAAATGCCAGAGAGGTAAAGACAAGGGATAACAAGAAAACGGCCGATTTTCGTAGCGCCTTCTAAAGGAAGTCGGAAATGTTTATTTGTGAAGCATTTAATACAAAATAAAGCATTAGAAGTGTCCATTGTGCTTTAAGAAATTACGAGTGTTTAACATTGGTCAGATTCGCGATTATCAAGCTGCTGTTTTTGCGTATCGATGTTGGAATGATGTATGTCCTGCAGTTTTTACCGAACTTTTTCGCGCAAATTGTTCACTCCACAGGTATGCGACTAGAGAGGCGGATAATTTTGTTGTTGAGTACCGAGACACCACACGTGCAGCTTTCGGAATTAGGCATTTAACTCCGGCTATTTGGAATGATATCCCAGTTGTCATTCGGGAGGCTGAACACATTGGGTCATTTAAAGTAAAACTTAAAAAAACATTTATTGGGAGAGGGGAGTTAATTTTCTCTTTTTTTTCTCTTTCCTTTTTTCTTGGATTTTTTTTTTCTTTTTAGATTTTGGTATTAAAGGTTAATTGAGGGAGAGTGTTCTTGTCCTTTTTTTTCATGAAACTTGATATAGGTTGAGAATCAGAGGATTGAAGTCGTCCATCATCAGGCTTTTTGAGCCTTCCCCGGGCGGTTGCGTGTTTTTATAGTTTATTTTGTATTTAGTAGTAAAATAAAGCAAGTCAAGTCAAGTCATAGGCCTACTGCCTCTGGACAGTTGAGAAAACCAGAATATGTTTGATGTTGTTCATTCCGTTAGTTACCTCAGAAGACGTTTATTGTCTAGTCGTCTTTAGGTGCCGAGATTTGCTTATGGGGTTGACTCACGCGATGTATCTCTACCAGATGGTGAGTTTGTGCCGAGTGGGCAAGAGTAGAGAAGCACTAAGTGTGTTGGAGGTAAACCAGTACATTCAGAAACATTATAACGGGAAATTTGGGCAGTCAGCTCTGATTTAATAAATATTGGTTTTAAAATGTTTTATGCCTGAAGTTTTGCAGGACATCCCTCATCTGATTTTAGGTTCTTAACCCCGCCCCGCCCATTGCCAGGCCTTATGGTGAGTCCATAAAGAGTTAATGGTGTTTATTATTTTTTATGAATAAAACTGAAATTGAAACTTCGATTTTGCTTGCAGGTCCGAACGAAAGATCGAGTCTTCGACAGCGTTAGTCATCTCATCAATTACCACTGCACTAATTCTCTGCCGATCGTGTCAGCAGAAAGTGCTCTGGTTCTCCGGATTCCGGTTCGCCGCACAACCCCTTTCCATTAGTGAACTAACGAAAATGGTGATAAGGGCATCAGATAAATGCAGTACCTACAGACCAGTGAATAGGCACAAGCTGTTGGAAGACTAGCGAGTCAGGGATTTCTCGTTCTTTAAATTGCCCAGGATCCTCGCGAACTGTACCCGCAACTCTTATATTAACGTCCGCGCATCGCCCGTGCATTAGCCCCATAGACAGGTGACGTTCATCTGCGACCTTTGAATTTCATCTGGAAATCGTTGTGTTGGGCGTCATTCCATCATCACAAAAGTAACACAGAGGAAATCGTGTTCGAGTAGGAGAGGCCTGTGGCCCTAATTGATAGAGAAAAAGTGGGACGTTTTCTGTTTGAAGGAACAAATCAAATTTTTGTCCAGGCTGATGATTGAAACCAGGGTTTTCCGTCCGAATTTTCTGTACGTTTGATCATAAAGTGGAACAAATCTCGAACTTTTGCTAGTTGATGAGGATGCCGAAAACAGAGATACTTTACATTGGAGAAAAAATAATTTCACCTATTGCTGCTGTTGTGTACAGAAAATCACACCGGATCAAAGAATGATGTTGTCAAAAGGCCCAAAATGGTCAGTCGCTGAATGAAAATCACTTCGTCGATTCTGCTATGCATGCGTGTAGTATAGGAGATGACTCGGGTTAGCAACCCCTCACCTTTGTCGGAAAATGGTCGGTTTGGAGTGTGGCGTTAACCGATGGCATCATTCGATACTTGTTGCGGTAGAGGTATGTTACTATGACGCTCATTTGACTTCGGATGGGGAAGTCATAATAAACACCCACTCAGATGTTCTGTTAAATGTTCATTCGCCCACAAGGAGTTACTTTAATTTAGCAGTTGTTGACTTTTACATCTCAACAAATTGATGTGGTCGTAAATATCGTCCGAAGAAACCTTTATGGTATTACTTGTTAAAACGGCTGGTGGAGCTTGTGAATGCGTGGAGGATCAGATAATGTGACCTGTTGAGACGTTGTGAACTCCCGTCGAACTCTGAAACATTAGAATTTCGTGATTTTAAGTAGTTTTGTGACAATCAATTTATCTGTACCCCATAGTTCTTGTACTCGTTGTGTTTCCCAGTTCAGGGTTGCGAGTACTAGCAAGGGCCCATACTTTTTTCGTAAGTTAGCTGTTCACAAGGATTTTCCGCGACCTCTAACATCTTCTTCCCACTCTTTTCTTTAATACCCTCCTCCTCTCAGTGGAACCACTTCCATTTATCTTTTATAGCTCTAGCTCCTTACTTCTTCTCCACTTCCCACTCAATTTACGTTCAGTTTCTGTCCATGTGTAACCTTTTCCACGGTCCTTTCTTGGTTAGATGAAATAAGATACTTTAACAAATGAAGTCGATTTTGTTTATTTTTATTTTTCCCGCGACTTTTAACATAGTGGTTTTCACCTCACTTGATTTAAGATCAGTTTTTTTGTCCAAAGCTTATGACTGTCCACGAGTGACACCTTTCTTGGACAGATAGAATAAAATGCTTCAACCAACGAAGAGCATGTTCCACCCTTCCTACAATAGTAACTATTAGTTACTGTTTTCGTTCCAACCTCGCGAAAAGCTACTACGCTGACCGTTCCAACTTTCTCGAAATAATAACTAATAATAGTATTTGCTTACCATGCTCGGGAGCGTAGTAACATGGTAATTACGATCTCTGTGATGCGATTGGCTGGATTAGCGCATGGCCCGATATCTTGCCAGAAATAGAAAAAACGCACTGTCAGAAGTTTCATAACAGATTGCGCATAACACCTTTTCATTTAGAAAAAAACTGTTATGACCAATTAAGTTTATACTATCTCGTGCCCAGATCTCCAACAACACCTTCAATAGGTAAAAAATACTACACTGTCAGAAGTTACATAACGACAACAGCAGGATGCGCGGTTTCAACAGATAACACTTTGGGATGTTATATTAGTTAGTATTTTTACCAATTGAAGATGTTGTTGGAGATCTAGGCACGAAATAGTGTAAACTTAATTGGTCATAACACTTTATTTCTAAGTGAAAAGGTGTTATTCTTGAAAGTGCTATGCGCAATCGGTTATGAAACTTGTGACAGTGCGTTCCAGCCTTGACGCCAAGAAGCCAGAAGCAGAAGCGTAATGCGTAGTTACTACGGTAAGTAGGGTGGAACACGACCGAAATCGATCATTTTTATTTCGTTTACTGAGTGTCCCATTTGTCCAAAGTATAGCGCGCCATATACATTTCGTCTTAGCTGTGCGTCATCTAGTGTAAAAAGCCCGATGAAAAATGTGTAGCCTGCGTAGTTGCATGATAGTTGTACGGAAAAGTTGCATGTTAATTTGCCGCAGACCGGGCCAATCTTAAGCAGTAGTATCCAGTAGCGTCCAGTCTTGCGTAATAGTAGCATGCGGTACAGTAGAGGTATGTAGGTGTAGGTGTGCAGTTACTTTAATGTGAACAGTGCAGTTTTGGGCTAAATGGTAAAATTAAGATCCGAAATACCTATATAGGTGTTTTCAGATGCCCCTAATTACCTACTTTGGCCAACTGGTAGTTAGCTTTAGACACAGCAAGTGCATAAAAACGGCCAACACACTGTCAACAAACGTTCACATAAGCATACCTCTACTGTAGAATGCAGTGACACGGTAGCCTTGACATAGAGGCACGTAGATAGCATCAGTTCGTACTGCATGCTCTTTTTCGTGCAACTTGATACTACTATTTTGAGATGAATTTTTCATCGGGCGTGAAAGCTTATACGGCGAGAGAGGTCGTCGAAGAAATTATGCCAGTAGAAAGCCCTTGTGAATGTCTACGAATAACACGTCATATGCTCCTAGTACAAGCAAGAATAGATTATTGACTGTCCCGACAATGTTAAAGTTCCATTAGCGTATTGATTTGTTGGAGCTTGGCTTCAGTGCGAAGCTTTGAGCTCTCTGGGAATTTGCTGCAGGCGAATTGTGTTCCACAGGTTGGAACACAGCCTACAAATGCATTCTTTGCAGTCGACCCCCCTGGACAAGCCATATTTGACAATGGTCAGTCCTCGAGTCAAATACCAAAACTAAATACTCTATATGACTAAGTCCAAAACACGCCAGTGATCCTCAGGAAGAAGGAGTAAGCGTCTCCGTAACGACTCAAACTCAACGACTCAAATCCTGTGGTCTGTGGCGATGGTCACGGCGATCTTTGGAAGAAGATGTGACACCACTTCTGCCTTTCTTCCGCTAGGTACCCGGAGAAGCCGGAGATTTTGCATTGGCAAGGAGAGATAGTCATCAAGAGTATTAGCTTGTGCTCTTGTTGGTTGGGATACGGTTTGCATGTTCTGGTTTTGTCCGCAAACAAAAACCATGTAGTGCATTATTCGGAGCGTTAATTATCTATTTTTACTGTATCTTAGAGCTATAGTTCAGTTCTACATTAGTGTGTAAACCATAGCACTCTTATAGTACGGCTGCGTAGCTGGCCCAGTCAAAAGCGCTAACCTGTCCGTATTTTAGCACACACTTTGCTAGATATATAGCCGGCTGTGAGATTACGAATGGCCATTTTTGTTGTTATGTAGGGTCGGAAACGCTCTTCTTATACTGCGCATGACTATTTCTCAGTCAGTTTAAATGCTTCTGCCAGACAGCAGAGTTGATAGGGCGATTCTGGCGGTCTGGAAAGCTCCTTAGGCTTATCCGCCGTGTGTTTTACGACTGCGGCCAAAATCCGGCCTCGCTTTCTGAGTCGTTCTGGCTCTCCGCTAGTTTTGGAAAGTAACGTGGAAAGTTAGTCCACTCAGGGTTGCCACACCGAACAAATTTAGAGACCGACTTTTGGTCAAAAACAGAGAGTGAACTGGGAATGAAATTTTATTTTCATGAAAAAATACGAAATGGTCATTTTTATCGGAACCACTCCTGCAAAAAGACACGTCTTGATTTGATTTTCATGAAAAAAACGTAAAATAGTCACTTTTGGTCGGAATACTGCTGGAATGACACTGGACATTTTCTGTAATAGAGTGAATTTTATGTCCTACGTAGGACAAGAGTGACAAAAACAAAATAGAGTGACAATTCACACTATCGTGCGACATGTGGCAACCCTGAGTCCGCTCCGTACGTGGAAACGGGGTTCGGCTAGCCAGCGAGTAGTTGTAAAGGCGCAACGCCTTTCCGTGTGTCCTGCTGCTCGGTGGATTCTCCGTGAGGTCGCCAGAATCGCCCTAATGATTGTGTAGGGTCTTCCTGTACTGAGCTTTACCGTTTCAGCTTCTTCGCAGATTGTGAAGTCAGTTCTGGATATCGGGATTACACTGTCAGAAGTTTCATAACAGATTGCGCATAACACTTTCAAGAATAACACCTTTTCACTTAGAAAAAAAGTGTTATGACCAATTGAGTTTATACTATGTCGTGCCCAGATCTCCAACAACACCTTCAATAGGTAAAAATACTACACTGTCACAAGTTACATAACGACAACAGCAGGATGCGCGGTTTCAACAGGTAACACTTTGGGATGTTATCTGTTATGTTTCTTTCGTTCCCGTTAGTATTTTTACCAATTGAAGGTGTTGTTGGAGATCTAGGCACGAAATAGTGTAAACTTAATTGGTCATAACACATTATTTCTAAGTGAAAAGGTGTTATTCTTGAAAGTGTTATGCGCAGTCTGTTATGAAACTTCTGACAGTGTAGGACTTCCGAGTTTGAAGCGGATTTGGACATTTATGTTGGATATTAGCTGCACTGTCAGAAGTTTCATAACAGGTAACACGAGGATGCGCGGTTTCAACAGATAATGCGTAACAGATAACACTTCAGGTGTTGTTATCTGTTGTGTTTCAAAATGTTATGCATAATAAGAGTTACTATCAGGAAGAACCGAAAAACCGCGAAAAAGTATCTGCTGAGTTTTCCGACATCATGACGATAAGGAATAAATTCAGTAGATGCTTTTTTGGCTCTTCCTAACAAAGCTTGTTATGCATAACATTTCATGCATAACGTTTTCAAACAGAACAGATAACATCCGAAGCGTTATCTGTTACGCATTATCTGTTGAAACCGCGCATCTTCGTGTTATCTGTTAGGAAACTTCTGACAGTGTGCGATCTTTACGCCAGAAGACTCACTAGTGGTATCTGTTTTTTTTTTTTTTTATCTGTACGGCGTTTCGGGATTCATTGGTGACTGCTCTGTAGAAAACTCACGAAATCGGTATTTCTGACCAGTGATCTCTTCCGAAGCAGTAGGGGCTTCGCAACAAAAGAGTCAAACATACAAAAATTAGCGTAATTCAATTCAGTTCAATACTTTTATCCCGTGACAAAGACCATATTTAAGCACTGCACTGTCAGAAGTTTCATAACAGATTCCGGATAACACTTTTAAGAATAACACCTTTTCACTTAGAAAAAAAGTGTTATGACCAATTTAGTTTATACTATTTCGTGCCCAGATCTCCAGCAACACCGTCAATAGGTAAAAATACTACACTGTCAGAAGCTACATAACGACAACAGTAGGATGCGCGGTTTCAACAGATAACACTTTGGGATGTTATATTATGTTATGTTTCTTTCGTTCCCGTTAGTATTTTTACCAATTGAAGGTGTTGTTGGAGATCTAGGCACGAAATAGTGTAAACTTAATTGGTCGTAACACTTTATTTCTAAGTGAAAAGGTGTTATTCTTGAAAGTGTTATGCGCAATCTGTTATGAAACTTCTGACAGTGTAATGATCAAATAACAACAAATAAAGGAAAAAGGGGCTTCGCCACAAAAGAGTCAAACATACAAAAAATAGCGTAGTTCGATGCAATTCAGTACTTTTATTCCGGTGACAAAGACCAAAACTAAGCACTAATAATCAAATAACAACAAATAAAGGAAAAAGAACAATCACACGTTTAACCATTTTCGACGGGCGCATACAGTTTCATCCAAACTGGAAGTAACAGACGCAATAACAGAGAACGAAGCGTCAATATCAACGGGTTTTCAGATGCCCTTAAGGGTGATAAAATGACAGTAAAAGTTCGAAACCTCGGAAATGATAATGGATGGGATGTGTCTGGCTTTCCGGAGACTCCGTGTTAGTCTTCCCGCTTTGAGCAATGTACTGTTTGCAAGATGTTGAAACACGTCTTTCACGAGTGCCCTTTACCGTGAACTTTTGAGCCCTTGTTTCAAATGTTACAAATAAATAAATAAATGATGAATCCGCAATATCTTTAAATACATAAAAATACGAATAAAGACACTTCGAGCACTATCAATCAACTCGACAGGTCAGTATTACTTATCTGATAACATTGAAATTTCATAAATAAACTACATCAATAAACAAAACACAGGTCAAAATTACATACAGTCTCTCGTATAAATAGGGGCGTTCGTAGTTTCTGGTCTTTATTCCCAGTCTATGGTGTTTCCTTGGAGTTTATTTGGTCTCAGCATCTTTTGCCTGAACCCATCTCCCGACCACGCCCACCTCGATGAGGTATGGACACTGTTGAGCAGCGAAATTGAGCCATGAAATTTGTTACAGTACTGGGGAGTCCCGGTGTATCCAAGGGCGGAGTATAGGAAAACCAGAAACCACCAGTGAGTGCTCTGATGACAAAGTACACAGGGTGCGATCCGGAAACTTAACAAATGTTAACAATCGTCAACTTAATTTAGGGGCGGAGGTAACTGCAGCTTTAACGAATGTTAACTTTTCCCAGTTCTACAATTGTTAACTTTTCCCAACGATGCTCACCAACCATCGTTACACAGTAGTTAACAATCGCTAAGATGTGGAACGGAAATCGTAGGTGGGCGGAGCTTAAATTTCGAAATCAGAAACCTGGAACGCAAAAAGTGAACAATTGTTAAGCTCTGGAACGCAACTACAATCTCAACTCGCTAGAGATCCCAAGTCAAGATTCCTGCTAGATTGCTCTGTCAGCGAAACAAAGCAGTGCAGCGGCTGTCTGGTCCTGCTAACCCTACATATCGGTCCCTCTATTTCGGTGCCTTTTGGCCTGTTTCGTAACCAAAAAGTTTTTAATTCTAAATGTGAATTGATCTTGAACCATATTATATTGTACCGATATTATAATGTCGCTGGTTTTTGTTCGCCCTGATCCCGTTTGTGAGTGTTATACACTGTTTTCTCCGTTTTTGTTACGTTTTGCAGATTCTGTTCATGTTCAAGGTTCAGAATAAAACTACCCCATAATCAGCAAGACCGATAGGATCCTGTAGGTGAATATTTGTTGAACTTTTTCTTCCAGATAATCGGGCATAGATGGCACTTTTATGGGGATGTGAACTGGTTAGATGAATTTGCCTTCGGACGGGATCACTGTTCGTATGGCCGGTTTCTACCAGGCTATTGTAGTGGTTTGCGAACTCTGTTCACAAACCCCTCGGTCGCTCATATGGTAAGAGCGCCTGCCGTGTAAGCAGAGGGTCTTGGGTTCAAATCCCGGCTGAGGAGGATTTCTGTCTTTCAGTTCACTACTTATAAAAGACAATCGGGTTTTCTGTCGTCGCCAGGTTCCGCAAACTCATTAAATGACCCCGCAGGCCAGACAGCTTTTGGCCAGATTGCGACCGGAATACCAATGCTAGTTGAACAAGATCTAGAAGCTCATATGGCACTTGCAAGGCTGGGTCAGAGGATGAAAGTAGGAATTTTGCCAATTCGTGGATTTGTTGTGGTCATTTGCAGAGGCGTTAGTAGCCAAAATGGTTGGGGGAGGGGCAAGATATTTACCGACTGGCTGGTCATTTTTATCGACTGTTTTTGCAGATAAAAACGACTATTATTGAGAAAAAACGACTGTGCTGACGAAAAATTGGCTGATTTAAAAAAAAACTAGTATTTTAAGAAAAAATTGACTATTTCTTAGAAGAAACCGACTGTTTTTTAGAAGAAACCGACTGTTTTTTTTTTAAGTCTGACTGTTTTTATGAAAAATTGTGGCGCGAAGGCTATTTTTTACCGACTGACCGACAACATACGGGGGGGGTGCCCCCCCCCTCTAGTCGTGACGCCCCTGATCATTTGTAAGCAAAACCGTTGAGATAAGAATGATCATGGGCCCTCGAAAATCACGAGAATGTAGGCCTATTGTTTGGTAAAAAGTATTTTATTTTCGCAATTTTCGCTTCGAAATTCATCTATAATTAAGCCCTTTAGGCAAAAATGTTTGATAGGCTCATCGGGTTCGTGAAAATGTATATTTTGCTCAACATTCATGTTTCTACTTTGAGGCATTCACTTGTAAGCAAAACCCTTGACACAAAAAATCGTGGGCCTTCGGTGATCATGAATGTATCGTTTGGTCAATAGTTCTTTTTCACTCTATTTGCGATTAGGATGCGCACTTTAAGAGAGCTAGAAATTAATTTCTAAGCAAAACCATTGAGGCAAAAATTATCAAGGGCTCACGGGGATCATGAAATGTATATTTTGATTAAAGGTATTTTTTAAGCCAAATGTTGAAGTCAAGTTCTTGGTCCTAGCACATCTGGAAGTACCTTAATTCGCGATCACCGAAACTTCCGACCCCCTCCTCTCCAACTGCCCCCACAGTGCCCGAATCCGGCCCGGTTCTGTCACTGATCTCTCTAGGGCTTGTGCTTGTTCTTCCCACCAAGTTTCATTCCCGATCGCTCCACTCTAAGCGTGTCACGAGATTTCCGGTTTTCCCCTCCCCCCCCCCCCCCAAATTCATAGGATCCGATCCGGACTTGGAGTGAGACACGAGGTATTCCCAAATATGAAGTTTCATTAAGATCCAATCACCCGTTCGAGAGTTATACATACCTCAAGATTCGGGATTCCCCCTCCCTTTACTCCACCCACGATCCTCGGATCGGGAAACTGACTGTTTCCAAGTTAATCTGGTCGGCTCTTTGATACAACTGCCAAGTTTCATTGTCTTAGCCCACCTGGAAGCAACTTAATTTCGGAACCCTCCTCCAACTTTCCCCACAGTGCCCAAATCCTGTCCAGTTCTGTCAGTGAGATACCTAGGGCTTTTGCTTGTTCTGTCCACCAAGTTTCATCCTGATGGCTGCCCTCTAAGCGTGTCACAAGAATTCAGGTTCCCCCCTCCGACCCCCCCCCCCCCCCCCCCGCGTTCATCGGATCCGGTCCGGACTTGAAATGAGACATCTGAGGTACGACGTCGTTCCAAATATCAAGTTTCATTAAGATCCGATCACTCGTTCCAAAGTTAAACATCCTCGAGATTCCGGATTCCCCCTCCCCCCCCACGGTGGCCAGATCGGGAAACTGACTATTTGCCTGCCAAGTTTCATTGTCCTAGTACTTCTGGAAGTACCCTAATTCGAGAACAGTGGACCGACAGATCGACCGAAAAATGATCGGTATGGCACTTGAGCGAAGCTGCAAGGGCCATAAAAACCATAAAATATTGTATTCGAACTTGTTCATTACCTATGTGTAGGTATTATAAATATCGTCACAGTCATGCATTAATGGGTCAAGCGGCATTATTCAAAATGTCGAGGAGAAGAAACAAGACCGAAGGTTTCGATGGGATCCCAAAAATTTCATATTTGATCCAGACAATTGGACCTTGTAGATATCCGGTCTTCGCCAGACTCGTTGAAAATTTTTCTATTTAAATTTAGAAACAGATTAAGGCGAATGGCGATCATCTGAGAAAACCAAGTTCAGATACGGACTGTTTACCCCTATACGTCATCCCTACTTCGACGAAATTGATGAAAACTTCCAGCTGCCTTAACTTCTGCCAAATTTCCGGTTTCTGTTGGACTCTGCGCGAACTACTTTTCCGTTGAAAAAAGCTCAAAAACGAATTCAGCATATCTCCTTACCCCTATATTGAACCTCTAATCAACTTCAGATAAAACGTTTTAACTTTTAACGAACTTTCAGGCTTTGGCCGGATTCCGGGCGAACTATTGGTTCGGCGAGAAAATTATATCCATATATGGATTCAGCATGCCTCCTTACCACTACATCGGACCTCTAATCAACTTCAGAAAAACTTTTACTTATAGCAAATTTTCCGGTTTCAGCCGGATTCCGGTTGAACTATGTGTCCGGGTAGAAAATTATTGTCATACACTGTACAAAGTTTTTCCGAGTAAGGATTAAAGTTAACTGCAGTATTTACTACTGGGATTAATCTCATATCTTCTGAGATAAGATTATTCCGAATTTTTCTTCTTTTTTTTCTCTTTACATTTACTCCGTGGTTACACCATGTGTGTATTTCGGGTAATAAATTTATTGATTGATTGATTGATTGAGAGATAGGAGCATCTTTTTAGAAACAAGATTAATCCCAGTAGCAAATACTGCAAGATTTTTGAAAGGTGTATACTGATTCAGCATGTCTTCTCACCACTGAATTGAACATGCAATCAAGTTCAAATAAAACTTCTGCTTTAAACAAATTTTCCGGTTTGAGCCGTTTTCCGGGCGAACTACTTGTCCGGCGTAAAAATAATGTTCAAATACATGTTCAGCATGTCTCCTTACCCATAGATTGAACCTCTAATCAACTTGGATGAAACTTTTATTTTTCACAAATTTTCCGGTTTTAGCCGGATTCCGGGTGAACTGCTTGTCCGGCGAGAAAATGATTCTCTTCTCGGATTCAGCATGTTTTCTTAACCCTATATCGACTGTCTCATTAGCTTTTAAAAATATTTTTGTTCACCCCTTAATTTGAACCCCCTCCCACAACCTTAGCTACAGAGCCCATCTTCGAACTTGACCAGTACTTTGGCCCAAAGATCCTCGTGCCAAGTTTCAACAAAATATCTCAGCCCCGTAGAGAGTTATCGTGCTAACACACGGACAGACGGACAACTTGTACGAAGTCATAGGTATCCCTCCACTTACGTTCTGGGATCCCAAAAAACGTTTTAAAAATCTCTTTTGAATTGTGATGATTTTTATGTCGAATAACACTTTCTTTACAGTGGATAGAATAAAAGAACATAACTTTTTTTTTTACCGATATATTGAAGATTTTTATGTCGCTTAGCTGTTTTGAAAGTTTTCGCCAGTTCCGTCTTTTTCTACAGTAAAAGAAATATCCTGACAGAAAACAAAGAGAAAGTGCTGGTTTTCCGCTGATTATGGTTAACCTTCTGACCCGCTGAGAAAGCTAAGAACAGATATGGATTTACAATGCATTCTCGCCCTCAAATCATGTCAAAAGGCTTTGGCTACGACTTCCGAGATAATTTGCAGTTCAACCGAATTTCCAAGCTTGTCGGATTCAAGACTATTTCCTTGTCCGTTGAATCAGTATAGTTCAGATTTGGGATTCAGCATGTATTGTTTACTTCGAATCCATAATCAACTCCTGAAAATACTTTTACCTCGACAGAATTTTCGATTTGGTCTGATTCCAGGCAAACTGCTCATCCGTTGTGGAAATGAAGTTCAAAAATGCATTCAGTCCTTATCCCTATACCGACTCGCTAATTGACTAAAACAAAACTTTTATTCCTGCAAAATTTCTGGTCTTGGCCGGATTCCGGTCGAACTTCTTGTCCGGCAAGAAAAATTATTTCAAATAATTCTTTGACCGGAATCCGACCGAAGTCGAAATTTTGTACAAAGTTTTCTCAGAAGGATCTTCAGGAGTTGTCGTGCCTACATACGGACAAGGACGGATAGATTTGGATAGAAGACCAACGTCTTGGGATCCCCGAAAGATGCTCCGTTTTTGGCCCGAGGTTCCTCGCAGAACCCTGGCATGTTTTCTTTGTGCTCGCCATCTATCAATTACTGATGGAACAACGAAATTTATCTGGATAGAACTATGCAGTTTCGAGACGAGAATAGATAGATGGATACAACGCAGGTCAGAGATATAATTTGTTTGATTGAAACTGAATCAAACTGATTGGTGATTTGTGTCTAGCTAGCCTGGATGGTAACCTGTTCGTTTGTAGTTAAAATCATTTTTTATTCCCTCCTGTCTTCCAATCTAGCAAAAAGCTCCTGATGACAAATGCTGAGGGTATCCACAGTTTGAATTTGGATAGGATAAGATATAATCAGGATAATAAGGCAGGATTAAGGTTCTAAAAATCAGCAAGTATGGTTAGGTTCTCTTTAAGTAAATAATTATAATAAAATTTTCTTTAAATGTTTCAAATTTCTTAACAGTCTTACCTAGACTTAGAGCTGGGTAACAAACGGCACTAAGCTAAGAATAAAACGAGACTCAAGAACTGTTGAGTGTTGTTGTTATTCACGGGCACTAAGTGCTGACTAAGGGATTCATTATGCAAAAACCTAGTAGGGAAGTGACCTCAGTGCTGGTCATTATCTAGGATTAAAAATGTCAAATTTGGTGGGAAACCTTTTTAAGATCAACTTTTCACAGTTGCTGGTCATACTCAATACTGTAGTTCTCTAATCACTTGGTTTCCCGCAGATTTTATGATTAGTCATGGGGAGCTGCTACCCTGCTGCTACCCCTTGGCAGCCCCTGGGGGATACAAACGACTTTGGGCACTCCTACATAATAAAATGTTAAAAATTAAAACAATCAAATTCGAACACGTCGATTATACAACTCAAATTGGACAGCTTATTTTATTTGTCACACCAAAGTCACTGCACTTGCAAACAAAATAGAATAGCCAAAAGTTTTGAGAACCCAAAACTCAATTGCCACTAGCTTTTGGCAATGCTGTAACTTTTTGACGAGAGAAAATTATAGGCTACTCAAAGGTTGGACAAATTTTACTTTCTGATTGTTCAGAAGTGATTCCGTAAAGCAATAAATTGCCAGAAAAGACTAATGTTTCTGTTAAAGAGGGCTAACGTATCAAAGTCACTAAAGTTAGTGAATGTCAGACTGGTTCAGGACTGGTTCCAGAATATCCTGCAATGAATTTCATTCAAATACAGGAGGGATACCTTACCAGTCAGCCACAAACCCTTGATTTTTGGATACCCTATGCCAAACGCTGGGTATATCTAGCATTTGGCATAGCCTATGCCCAGTGCTGGATACCCTATGCCAAACGCTTTACAGGTGTTGGCAGCCTAACCGTGACCTACCCTACTACAGATGAATTCTGATTGGTTGATTTCTGAGCATTACTCAAATCATCAATATTTTATTGGGTTCAAGTATCCAGCATTTGGCATAGTGTATCCAGCGTTAGGCATAGGGTATAACAAACGCTAGGTATATCCAACGTTTGGCATAGGGTTTCCCGAAATCAGGGGTTTGTGGTAGACTGTACCTGACCTCGTTTTTACACTACCTCGAGTGTTGCCGTGAAAATGTTGAAATGAAATGTACATGCTGTCCTGATAGTCAAGAGGCAAAATACGACTTTTATCAGCAGTCATGTGTCCAAAAATATTCAGATTCTGTGCCTTTTCTTTCTTTTGAAGCTGCTTTGAAAAGGGATTTTCTGTCTATTGACTTTGGTAACTCTACCTTTTTCATCATTTTGGAAGTCAATCCAGGTAAGGTTAGAATGAAGTGATCTTGTTTGAAAAGTAAAATATGTTTAATGAGAAATATTGTAGCAATATTTGTTTATCTAATATGAAAACCATTCAATTTGCTTCAACTAGTATTTTGTCATATTTGTTGGTTCCTTTTTAAGCCAGATAGATTATTCTGAAGGAAAGACTTATCTGGAAATTTGAAATTTTGTCTGAGGCTGGATACCCCTCCTGTACATGTGCAAAAGATATCTACTCTGGCCTAGTATTTTATCCATGTTCAACAACATAAACCTATTCGGACAGTGGATTGGGTCTTTCATGACTAAAAGCATATTGAACAAGTATTTGATCGTTGTGTTTTACCAATGGTGAATGTCAGATAGCTGTCAGAGATGGTTGTTGCATATTTGAACATGAAAACAGAGGAGCGTCCCTTCGAGGCCAGAAAGCTTTTATTTGCATAGTAAAACATAATCTGTGGACAGGGACAGGGGAAGAAAACATGCAACATTCTGCTCTTTCGTTCAACCTAATCCACTAAGCCGTAAAGGCAATGCTGTCCTTGCAAACATCAAAGAAGAAAAAGAATATAAATATCTCCGGATTTCAATTTTTACCTTACATGGTTCGTTGTAGGGTGGAATATCAGTTGGAGTACGAGCTGCAAATTGCATAGATAGTCCCAGATGGCCTGGTCTTCAGAGAGGTTGTGTCCCATCATGGCCTAGGCCTAGGCTAACAGCATAACTTCAGCCATTCTTTTGACAGTTTTGAGTTTGGATTGTTTTACAACCAGTATAATCTAGCAGACTTGTAACATAACCAGTGTTGAATTAGGCCTACTCTAGCCTATAGTAGAAGTCAGGGGCGTCACGACTGGGGGGTAGGGGTGGGAGGGGGGAGACGCCCCCCCCCCAACGCTGTCGGCCAGTCGGTAAAAAATAACCGAGTCGCCGCGAAGCGCCGCGATTTTTCGGCAAAACGGTTGATTTTTTTCATGAACACAGTCGGTTTTTCTGAAAATTGGTCGATTTTTCGTCAAAATAGTCGGTTTTTCTGAAAATCAGTGTATTTTTGTGAAAATCAGTCGATTTTTTTCAAAAATGTAATTTTTTGTCGTTGAAAACACTCGTTTTTTCTGCAGAAACAGTCGGTAAAAATTACCAGCCAGTCGGTAAATGCCTCATCCCCCCCCCAAACATTTTGGCTAGTAACACCTCTGGTAGAAGTATGCTTCTTTAGACGTTAGTTCAAGGACAATTCATACTTCTGATAGTATTTCATTCTACTTCAGTAGTATTTCCATCCATTTCCGTTCCTGAAATTCTTCACTTTATAATTTCCTCTTAGAAATACACTGATGATCACGCTTACCACGATTTTTTCTCTTTACGTGACATATCAGGCGCCCAATCAATTTTCCTAGGGAGCTGTTTCTGTCCAAAGACTTGTTATGCACATTTTGCCAAGATTGTCGTCCAAGGCAAGGGGCATGGAAAGAGGCTAAAAACAGCCGAAGCTTTATGTAATTTTGTCTAAGCATAACTTAGTTGTAAAGTGGACAACTATCTCAGAACAGCTGAGTCGAAACACTAAGCAGTGCGGTGCAAGGTGTCATTTAAATGACCTGTCACGTCTGTGTTACTGATTCACTTTACATCCCCTGTCGGTTCCATCCATTTCATTTCCGAGGTTTAAAACTTCCTAAACCATTTGCATCTACCTTAATGGTAGTAGGCTACAACAATCACTGTGTTTGCCACGTTTGGCTCTTTTCATTGGGGCTCTTTCCACTTAAATCAGGTTTGTCGTGTTTCTCTCTAAAGCCATGGAGCCAAAAATAGACAGGAGTGTTTCGTAAATTTTTCGCAAAACACGGCAGAACATTAGGTGTGTCAGAGTGGATTAAGAAGTTGTCGTACCACAAACCCCTAATTTTTGGATACACTATGCCAAATGCTGGGTAGGCTATAACTGGCGTTTGGTATATTATTTGGTCTAATACTATATACCCTGTGCCGAATGCTAATACATACTAACCTAATGCTGTAAACCCTAACCCAGTAAATTATTGATATTTGGTCACGGTTAGGGTAGACTAGCTATAGGCAGCTTACAGGTATCCCGCATTTGGCGTAGAGTATCCAGCGTTAGACATAGGGTGTTCAAAAATCTGGGGTTTGTGGTAGACTACATCTGCGCTGATTTTTTTTGTTTCATAACAATAAGACCTGCATCTTCCAAAGTTAAAATACAATCACAAGTAGCATGTGTCTAATGTAGTCGCAAAGATGCTAAACGATTTATATTTTGTAGAAGATGAGTATGTAGGCCCAGTCAGGTCCTGTCAACAAGGGGACCTCACTACGCGGCAAAAATGGAAACTAATGCACAAGGAGAAGGGGAAAATGTAGCAAACAACAGCCATTCAAATAGCCAATCGGGAAAGCCAAGAAGCATTGTTTACAAGAAGAACGATGTTGCTCGTGATCGGATTCATCAGGAGATTAAGAATGTGATTGAAGGAACTGTTGCCCAGTTCAAAAGTTCTCTTCAGGCTGAGCTGCAGCGAAGGTGAGAGCTCCTTTCTAACACTCTTGATGACTAAATCTCCTTGCCGATGCCAAATCGCCGGGTACCTAGCGGAAGAGCCAGAAGCAGTATCACCTCGGGTATCACAGCTGCTCACGAAGATCGCCGTGATTGTTTGACACAGGATTTGAGTTGTTCAGTTTGAGTCGTTACGGAGACGTTCACTCCTTCTTCCTGAGGAGCACTGGCGTGTTTTGGACTTAGTCAGATAGAGTATTGAGATGTCCCAGGGATGAGGAATGAATACAATGAACCGATCTGACACAGCTCTTCTGGGTTCTTAGCAACTGCTCTGCTCCCAGTAAACCAAAGAAAATACAATAGGCGTGTTCTCGCCGTTCTCCGAGGACTCCTCGGGGAATTGAAAGGAACGGCGAGAAGTACAGAAAACAACGAGAACACGGGGAATGCTTCCAAAACGGCTTTTGTTCGGAAAAAAATACGCAGTTGACGAAATTAGTCTGGATCCACTTTATTTTTGGCTTTGTTTATTTTGATTGTTTTTAATTAATTTTACATCGCACCAAAACCAGCAAAAATTGATTCCCATCTGAATCTGAATGGGAGTCCTTTTTGATGACGGTGATGATAATCGGAGCATTCCCCGTCCGTGGGGACTCGCGAGGATACGGGGAGTGAGTCCCCGGGACAAACAAAAACGCGGGGACTCCTCAAGTGGAGTCCTCGGGGAACGGCGAGAATACGCCTAATGTCAGCAAACCGGCTACGCTTTCTTTTGCTGCAGCGCGTCATCTGCTAGAAGGTATTAGTGCTGCGGACAGCCTGCTCTCGTTCAGAAGCTGGTGCGTACACAGCTTCAACCTGACCTCTTTTTTTTATCACATCCATTCTCGGTTGTATTATGTCCGGAAGACTAATATCCTCTTTTGATACTATGAGTTGGACAAGCCATGAAGTGCATGCTGGCTCATGTAAGTGAGAGTGAGCAAACCCATACGATTTCCCTCTCACCCATGCTTTCGTCACTGCAGAGTGCAGACACTTTCCCTGGTTCACACTGCTGCGATGTCGCGCAACATTCTGCGTCATGCGACATACGACACAAATCGTGCGACAAGCGACGCAGAACTTTGCGTTTTGTCGCAATGTCGGATGCGTTGAAAATTTCAACTGATCCGACATAACGCATGCGATTTTTTGAGGGAAAGAAAAGAAAAAACAAAGATTAGTTAATTTTCAAGAATAAGAGATGCTCTACCTTGTTTTGATTGTAATCCTAGGATGGCTGAATGAAAAATATCTTCTGAATAAACTTGTATTAACCTGTTTTGAACAAGATGACTTGTAGGTTTTGACTGAAAATGTCCTAGTAGTGGTTGAGAGCGGGTGGTAATCAGAAGGGCAATCTCCCCGCATCTTCAGAGGTCATTTCCCCAAGGGCTCCTTTGTCCTTTTGCATCGTTTTCCTTTTGCGTCTGCGTGGTAGTGGGAATGTCCATGCGATTCTGTCGGACGTCGGAACATCAAAGAAAAAATCGTGTCGCATTTCACGCAGCAGTGTGAACCAAGGGTTTGACGCTGATGTCGGACTTAACCTCTAGTAGCCAACTTGGCTACTTACTACTTTTTTCTACTTTTTACTTTACTTACTACTTTTTCCCTTTATTTTTCTTCTTCTTTTTTTCGCTTCTTATACTCCATTTGTAACATTTTGTGTTTAGAATGTGTTAATAAAATCATTCATTCATTCATTATGATTCTGTTTGTGTAGTGAGTGGTTTGCCAACAAGTCAGCTATTAACTTAAACCTGCCTAATGCTCGGGCTATGCTGCTCATTTTACAAACGCATCAGATGCTGATTAGCCCACAATCCGACGAAAACAATTCAGATGATAATAGTTGCGTTTTTGCAGATACCATGGTATCTGATACCACGGTCTAAAGTCGTTTTTGCAGTTATCGTGGTATCTGATACCACGGTCAAAAGGCGTTTTTGCAGTTATCGTGGTATCTGGCCAGTTATCTTGGTATCAGATATTCAGATACTACGGTCCGACCGTGGTAACTGGTCGGGGTATCTGAAAATTTTCTCACTTTCATCAACTTTTGTCAGATTGGTGAGAAAGAAGTTTAGCACTTAGTGATGTAACTGGATATCTGTTTTTCTTTTGGGGTGACTTCGAAAAGTGCAATTTCGGCAATAGTCGTTTTTGCAGAGAACCGTGTATCAGATACCACGATAACTGCAAAAACGACTAATTGCAGATCCAGTTACCGTGGTAACAGATACCGTGGTATCAGCAAAAACGCAACTAATGAAGTTCTGGTTGAATCCCTTTCGGCTATTTTCCTTTACATCACCTTCAAAACCTGTAACAATTCTCCCTCCTTTCAGCCATTCCGGGAGTGTTAGTGCAGACAAGACTGATAATCAAGCTAAGTCACAACAAGAAAGGAAGCAGAAGCAATTAAAACAAAAGGTGGGACAGTTTTTTTGTGATAGGAGTAGCCTATAAGAAGACAGCAGTCTTGGAACACAGAATGGCGGCGTAAGAGGGCGGGTCGGAATCTGATTCGTGTATTGTCAAGTCAGTCTATACTGCAATTCCACCAATCAGTTCAAAGTACCAGGCCTTTACCCCTTTCCTCAGCGAGGCAACCATGACATTGGGTGTGTTATCGAACCTTCTACCTGTATTTCCTGGCCGCCACGGAAAACGAGGAAGAGCAGGACCCCTGTTCTGTTGTTGTTATTCCTCTTGTTTCTTAAGACAGAAGCTCTGTTCCAGCTAATGGCAGGAGCGCCCTGTCTTGATTTACAATGAAAGTGCAGTAGCCCTGTTTTTAGCAAAATTTGTGTTCTCGCAGTTCAGGAGCCGACGTTTCATGACATTAAAACTAATAAATCTGTAACACTAAAAATAAAATAAGAAATTGCAGATGAAAAGATTAAAAATACAAACGTTAAATCATTGACAAAATTGTCATTCTGTCGTGTGGCATAGGATAAGCCCTAACTCTATCAATAATTACTAAAGGCCTACGATGGCGTCGTTCTAACCTATGTGAAGGGATATACGAGTTTCAAGTTTTTTTCTGACAAAACTGTGACATGCATTTGACTAACTAATGAAGAGAATCAAACTTGGTACAGATAGTGCTTGTCTAGCAACTCTGATTCAAATCCTGCATTTTCTGGATCAAAGTCTATGTTTCTTATGTTATAAGATAAGATATCATTCGCGCTAAGAGCTAACATCCATTGCAAAGAGTTAACGTAGATAAACGAAAATGAAGACAAATAGGAGCATGTTCCACCCTACTTACGGCAGTTACTACGCGTGACGCCACGAATTTTGGCTTCTTGGCGCCAAGGCTGGAACGCATTTTTTTTCGGTAAAATATCACTCCACGGGGTCATGCAGCCAATCACGCTACAGAGATCCATAGTTACCACGCTTACTACGATCCCAACCATGGTGAGCAAATAGTTACTATTTCGTTAAGGTTGGAACGGCCAGCGTAGTAACTTTTTATGAGGTTGGAACGGAAATAGTAACTAATAGTTACTATTGTTAGAAGGGTGGAACACGCTGTAAGACAATCTAGAGGCAAGCACCCACCCCGACAGTGCTACCGTGATGAACCTCGTCAACTGTTTGATAACGTTATAGGACGTTATAGGAATTCCCGTATAACTGTAACTTTTTTGCCCTCTGACCCTTGTGCAAAGTTATCTACAGTTACCCAGGACCTTCACGTTTCCGCCCTTGGCCATTTCTCCGTATTCCATCTAGGAAGAAGATTTTTTTTAGACCCGATTAGTCCCTTTTCTTTTTTTAATGTTTATTTTTTGATCTTGTGCATTTAGGCTACTACACTATTTAAAGCTCAGTGTATTTTTTCCTTTTATTTGACTGTACTGTGCCATTTTTCTCTTCTTAAAGGACACCTGAACAATGAAACCATACTTGAACGCACCATGGAGAATGCATTTGCAGACATGGCCACGGAGAGCATTCTTCTCCTGAGCGTGACTTTTTCTGGAGGTTTGCACATGCAGACTCCAAGACAAAAAACCCAATTCATTCAAATCTTGTACAGCGCTGGGCGAATCGTATTGGAATTTCTTCTAGATACACGTTTGGGCTTAACTGGTTCCAGAAGAAGGGTTGATTGGAGACATTTGTTCATTTCTAAAATTGTTCGGTACTGAAGTAAGGACAGATGCAAAATGGAGCAAAAATCATAGCTTGGAAACACTATTTCGTATTTGACTTGGGTTTTCTGCAGGCAATGTTAACGGAAGTCATACAGATAGGGATGATACTTGGTACTCTTCATTCAGGTGTCCTTTAAGTGCGTAAAGAAAATGTCATCATCATCCTCATAATATCGAAATAATTCTTTGTGAAGCATGCATTAGGTGAACTTTCGGGAGCGAGCGCAAGTAATTGCAGTGCTTGTCGTAGTCACGCGAGCGTTAGCGCTAGGCATCAGTGAATGAGACAGGCCAACGAAAAACTTGCGGTAATTCTGTAGAGATTTTTCCAGCCCGGGGATCATAAGCGGCTAACAGAACTTATTTCCAGGCTCCTTCACGCGACAAGTCTACAGACTGTCAAAGAGGCTGCGGACCATCCACATCTGACGATACTAAGGAGTAAGTAGGCTTTTTTTTTTTTTTTTACTGCAGTCGTTGAACGTCAAAGTTATAAGTTACTTATTAAATAATCCTTCAGCCCAAGATGGCTGCGAATCATATTTGATAGTGCAAAACGGATACGTCAGCTGAATTTACTTAGAGCTATATTTCGGCCCTTCTTGGCAAGGGCCCTCTTCAGGCTCAAAACCGTAAAAAAAATATAGCTCTATTAAATTCAGCTGACGTATCCGTTTTGCACTATCAAATAAGTTACTTATTCCGTATAAGAGCATTCACTTCATCAGTGTCATAGTGGTGGTACAGTGCCACAAGCCGACGGTGCAATGATTCGTTTTTTCTGTATTCCCGAATATCCATCATAATCTGTAATTCATTATCTTTTCATTCAAATAGTCTTAAAATACGAAACTAATTTATTAGACCATTCGCCCACGCGAAATTAATGTTACGGTCAATGCAAAAGTATGCTCGCTGACCATCTAAATGTGCCTTTCTACTATTATAACCGTCTCATTGATGGCGAAAACAGAATTTATTGTTTGAAGTGTAGATGGTCATTAATACAAAATACGTAACTTGGTTATCTCTCTACGTAAGATAAGCTTTTGTTTGCCCTTGAAGGACCCCTTGCACTGTTTACTCTTCAAGTTACAGTATGTTAAAATATTTGAATACTGTAAAACTAGACTGTGCTTTTCAACAAATAACCCACGGTTTTGGCTGTTTTAAGCCTTTTCCGAGACCTATAGCGAATACAGGAAACAATGTACATAACCGTTTTTTCTGATGGAAAAACTCCTCGCAGACAGCCGTCGACAGCGTGATACACATCGAAGGTAGCAAATCACGACAAGTGAGAAAATCAGCGCGGTTTTATTAGAGGGGTTAGGATGTACCGTACGAAATTGGGGTCTCCGGGTTTAGAAATATTTGTATTATAGGTAAGACAGGTCCTTTAAGAGTCAATGGACATGGCAAAACGGATAAACAAATTGAAAAAAAAATATAACCGCTAGAGGCACCTGTCCCTATTACAATAACAATTCGGTTTATTTATCCATAAATATCTTTTTACAAACAAAAAATTGTGTTGGACATGTCAATACAGTTAAAAAGTAAGTAAGTAAGTAATTTATTTGTGACCCGCCATTTTGAAAAGGCGGAGTAAATGTAGAAAATAAAGAAAATAAACAAAACACATAAACACACAGAAAAGACACTTAATTTTTAATCTTCGGTCAGGAAGCAGTGGACGACGTCGTGCGCTGGTTGGGCCCTTTTGTCCATGATTTTTGAAAGCGATGAAGAAACATCCAGAAGGGTAACACTTGCATCTTGAATTTTGAATTCCTCCGTCAATGTATGGTTATGACATAATTTCGGCAAATGGAGCAGGTGCTTTGCATATTTAAAATAACATGATCTCATCTTTTTAATCTCCTTCCTTCGCAGAACATGAGTGACGCCAGAACGAAACGCAGAAGGTGCTGTACAAATTTCCCAAAGCTTTACGATTATAGCGTCCCCGGTTGGGGACGATGCGCCCATAGGCGCTA
This sequence comes from Branchinecta sandiegonensis, assembly GCA_030848855.1. NCBI lineage: Eukaryota > Metazoa > Arthropoda > Branchiopoda > Anostraca > Branchinectidae > Branchinecta > Branchinecta sandiegonensis. The sequence goes on from JAUPMV010000020.1 coordinate 12,465,575, forward strand.
CGGATTGACTTATAAACTTATTGAACAACCGAAGAGCAAAATTTTGACAACGAAGATTTGAATGTTATGCCGAGCCACCGTAGAGAGTCGGTTGATTTGACGATGAACGATCCAAGAGATATAGAAGCTGTAGATGCATTCGAACCATTTGACGAAGGGTTGAAATGTAGGTACTCACATTTTGACAGGTTAACTTCAAGGCCAATTTTGAGAAGTTCCGACGACAGCTTACTTACATTTTTTGTGAGTTTGGATCGGCTACGGCTTACTAAGAGCAAGTCGTCCGCGTAGGCTATGTAGCTGAAGGCATAGTCTTTATAGTCTTAACCAAGCAGATAACCAAGTGACATATTTAAAACTGTATACTAGGATTTATGTATACAATTCACGGTTTAAAATACATTTGATCAAAATATGAACTCGAATTAAATGACAAATCTTGAAAACAGTTACAAAAATAATTCGTCATAACTGTCATTACTATTCTAATATTTATAAAAAAAAATGCAGCTAGGGCTGCACTGAAGAACCTCACCAATTGTTTTATATTGTCAAAACAACTCTTCCATTTTTCGTTCGCCACCCTTCCATTCGCCCCAAACATTTTTTATCTAAGTTGAAATGAAATGAAATGATGATTTAATCCGTAATATCTTTAAAGACATAAAAATAGCTTTGGATATGTCAATACAAATAAAGACACTTCAAGCACTATCAATCAACTCGACAGGTCAATATTACTTATCTGATAACATTAAAATTTCATAAATAAAATACATCAATAAACAAAAGACAGGTCAAAATTACATACCGTATCTCGTATAAAATTTCTAAATAAAACAATCAAGTTCGTAAATAAACTCATCAGTAAACAAAAACAAGTCAAAATTGCATACCGCAGCTAGGAACAGTTAAACTGTTTAATAAAGTATGGTACAAAAGACATTAGGTAACGCTCGAATGCGTGTATTGGAGGAGGAATTAGTTGCTTCTTCTGATTCATTGTGAGATTTTCGGTCAGTCTTGTGTTTCGGCAACTTCTTTTTGCGGAGAACTCGGGCAAAATGTCACGATGTAATTCGGACGCTAGTATTTTTACTTCATTCAAACCTTCGCATCCACGCATCAAATTCTTTTGGTTCTCTTCTCACACTGTAAAAAGCTTCTCCGAGTAAGGGTTAAAGTTAACTGCATTACTTGCTACTAGGATTGTCTTATCTCTACTGGGATAAGATTAATCCGAATTAGAGGTACTCTTATCTCAGTAGAGACAAGATTAATCCCAGTAGCGAACCTGCAAGATTTTTTTCTACAGTGTACTACCACGCATCGGGCCGAGACCGATCCCGTTCATTACCAAACGCCCCGAGGTGTTGCAGAAGTCGCGCGGATATATAAAATAAATGTATTTCTCAAGTAAGGCTGTTACGCCTCTTAGTTTACTAGAAATCAGGTCCACTACAAATTTAGAAACCAGGGCATCGAACAAGCTAAGAGGAAAGAGTCCTAGGAATTATCGCACACCCGAATTCAAAAGTAATCACTTTGTCAGGCTACCTTACCGTTAGACCTTAGTTCCTCCTGCAAGAGTCGCTACCCGTCTCTCATATAGGCTGTTGTCCAGACGTCTTTCCCGTTCGGGCTGAATGGGCGCGTTGATGTTGCGGAGATCCGACTGGTGGATGTGGCGAAGAGTATTATTAGGCAACCCTCCCCGATGACTACACCGATACTACATGCTTTTACTTCAAGGCTACCATGTTACTGCATACTACTGCATGCTACTATTAGCAAGACTGGATGCTACTATGGCAAGACAGTATGCTACTGGATACTTCTACATGAGACTGGACCAGTCTGAGGCACATTAAATGATAGTATTCCTTGCTATTACATAGTACTACATGCAACTTTTTCGTACAACTACCATACAACTACGCAGGCTACAAATTTTTCATCGGGTCTTCGTCGGGCTCCCTCCGGTTACCGCTGGAGGATAGTGTTCGGGAATATTCCTGACCGCGTGGCCTACACTGTAAAAAAATCTTGCAGTATTTGCTACTGGGATTAATCTTGTCTCTACTGAGATAAGATTATCTCTTATTCGGATTAATTTTATCCCAGTAGAGATAAGATTAATCCCAGTAGCAAATACTGCAGTTAACTTTAATCCTTACTCGGAGAAACTTTTTACAGTGTAGGTGTCTCCTCGTGAAACAATCATTGGACTGAAAAGTAAATCAGCTTCTCCAGACTTGATGGCTTTTTCTTTTTAGAAATGGCATGCTGGTAGAAAAATATTCGAAATCGCTTGAACAGTCTCAGCAAGCGATTGTTCAGCTTACAGCGACGATAAACCAGCTAATCAGCAATAGACATCAAACAACGCCACCTGCTAGACTTCCAAAACCAAATAGTAACAGGGCCTCGGGATCCAAGTTAGATGCCGTCGACTATTCTAACCAATCAGATTCAGTCCGGTCATTATCGCCGCAAGGGGATTCACTGAAAGACGAAATTTCCAAATTGAGGCAACAGGTGGCAGAAGCTGTCATTGCGAGAAAGAAAGAAGAAGACCAATGCAAAGCAAAAGCCTCTGAAGATGCAATTAAAACGGAACTGCAACAGCTGAAAAAAGAGCTTGGAAATCTGAAAGCGGAAAAGATAAAAGTGGTTAAAGGAGAGAGGTATGAAGTGAGTGACAGTAGGGATGAGGTCAGAAAGTTAAGGGATGAGTTGTTGAATATGAAAGCTACTTTTGGGTTTGATAGTGCCTTAAAAGAAATTCAGGAGAAATACGAATATGAAAAGATGAGACTGGAAAAGGAACTAATAGAGATGGAAGAGACTATAATAAGCTTAAAAACAGAAGCTCACAACGCTCGATTTGAGACAGAAAAGCTTAAAATCGAGAATTCAAGCTTGTCGAGATTGAAAGAAGCAAAAGACAAGCTGGAGGCTGTTGTTGAAGAGCAGAGGTTTCAAGTCGAGTCGCTTCGCTCGGTTATAAGTTGCCGCATTTCTGAGGCCTCTCAGACAGGTGAGTTAAGTGGTCTCTATACTCAAGAGAAGTCAAAACTTGCTCAAACCGAGGCCGAGCTTAGACGGCTGAGAAAAGATACGGCAGCGTTACTTGAGAAGAACTTGGAGTATGAAACGGTGCTGACTCCGAAGCTTGTGATCATAACCGAAGAAAAGTTGGGTCTTGAATCGGAGCTGAAAAATTTGCAGACGCGATTTGCAAACGTGCAAAAACAGTTTGACATAGTTAATCAGCAAAGGGAAGAAATATTGCGAAAGAACGTGTTGCTTAAAAGTGAATGCCGACATTACAAAGAGCAAGGGAATGCGATGAATCAAGAAATCGCAAAACTGCGAAAAATGAACAGTGACATTGTCTTTGCAAACCGGCACTTGGAAAATGAACTTGACGAATGCAGGCTTAAACTAACAGAGGCTGTTGAGTCTCTGGAGAACGCCTATAAGCATATCGAGCTTCAAAGCTCGCAGCTTGTAAATAACTCCCCAGATGGCATGGTTGTCGAGTATTTAAATGAAGCTTGTAAGAAGTTAATGCTGCTTGAGGAAGAAATCAAGGGGCGATTTGGGAGGGACTCGCCTTCCTTAAAATCACCACTGATGCCTCGTCATAAGCTTCTCACTAGTACACCTAGAAAAAAGCTCGAGCCCCCTAGCGATCTGAGCTCTTCAGACTTTGAGCGATCCCCGTTGGTTGCAAAGCCAATAGAAGCCCTTAAAGAGGGGAGCGGTACCAAGGCGCACCAAGGGCATTCCTCGTCCCTTAGCTTAAGGGATCGCACAGTTGTACGATTTGAGCAGTCAAGTCGCGCCCCTGTTCGAAAGGAGCGTTTAAGCGATAGTGAGTTATCTAGCTCCGACTTAGAGCTTCGAAGAAGTAGTTCGAGACACAGAGTCACAAACCAGATCATCAGTAGAGGTTGTTCAGTGGGAAGGGAGCTGCCAAAGCCAGTGTCCTTTGAAGCCTACTCTGATAGTAGTTTGGCTACTGAAGCGTCGTTTCGTCATCAAAGAAATTCCGAGACACGATCTGTGGAAATAGTGGACTGTCCAAGAGTGACCACGTCCAATGGCGCGGAAGAGATTTTTCATATTAAATCAGTAGTAAATGTCTCAGCTTCGTCGGGTAGTGAGCTTGAATACTTCACACCGATGAAGCACCGCACGCCGTTTCACAAACAACAGACCGCGAGTACACAAAACAAACGCAAACTCACATTTAGTGAAGCTCTGAAGCCGGACGAGAGCTCGAGCTTCACTAAAGCCCAGGATCACCAGAGTGACCAATCAAAGACTGACACGTTTTGTAATACTGTGAGTTCAAAACGGGGTGAAGGCTCAGGCTTCACCAAGCCACGTTACTCTACTGATAGTGGGTTCACAAGGCATTCGCTGGAAGCTAGAGCGGATGGCTCTGCTGCCTATTGTGCTAACTGGATTGGCAAGGGAGACAAAGTCGAAGGCAGTAAATTGACTAAGTCTCTCGACTTTCAAAAGAAAGTTGGCTGTGAAGGTGTCTACAGCATAAGCGAAAGCGGCCAAGAAAGAAGTAAACAAAGTGAAATGGTTGATCTCAGTAATTATTTTAAGTGCGGTGATAATGATTCGCAAAAGCTGGGTTTTGAGACAGATAAAAACGTCGTTAATATTAGTAAGATCTTAAAAAGTGATGTCCGTATTGATGGTAACGGCATAGACGCGGAATTCAGCTCCAGTCCAAAGAGAGGGCTTGAGGCAGTAGTTGAGAAATCGAGTGAACTCTCGGGATCGAATGTCCTCAGTTCGTTGTCTTCTATTGGCAGTGTCATGAGCGGTGTTGATGTTAGTCCTGCCTTGCAAGGTAAGTACAAGGATGACTTTAAGTGGGCAGATGAAAAACAACACCAAGAAACAGCTTTTCGTCATCCGGTAGAAAAATATGAAGTCGCAAACAGTTCAACCGAAGGAAATAGAGAACAGGACCGGCTTAAGCAGAGAATTGGAAGCGAAGGGGAAAAGCGTCAGGCAACAACTGGTCAGAAGCCACCTGAAAAGTACGAACATCCAACCACCTCGACGGCGGATAATGGGCTTACGGAGCAAGAGCGGTTCAAACAAAGGGTAGGAAATGGAAGTAAGTGGCATCAAGGGTCCAGTTTACAGCACCTAGTTGAAAATAATGAAGAAGAAGTGGCAAGCTATCCTGAATCGTTAGCGCAGAAAGAAACGAAAACTCGGGCAGCGCACCGACCTGCGGGAATCAATGATAAATGTTTGCAGCTCGATATTTCCGTAATGCGAGATCAGATTGAAACCAGGCATGAGTCCCCTGTTTCAAAATGCGAGGATAGTGCGCGAGGCGTACCCAAAGAAACCGCTTCCGCCGGCGTTTCTAAATCTGCGTTAGACGCCCGGCGACCCACAAGCCCTTCGAGCTCCGAGCTTGATCAGTACCTTATTCGTACACTGACTTCAAATAAGCTGGCATTCCATGGATCCTCAGTGGAGGAAGAAGTTGGATCTCTGGAAACTATTCAAGTCCATTTGGACAAAGATTGTTCAAACATTGTTTACCAAATAGATACGAGGAGAGAGCACGATGCTCAAAGCGTATTTACGGAGTTGGGACCGGCTGATAGTGACGGACCACGACAAGAAATCTCCCCGATTGCCGAAAATAGAAATGTTTCCGGTTCGTCGGAACTGAATCCAGAGATTGACGTGAAAAAAGACCATGCAGTTTCTGAGGTTCGAAGGATTAAGTGTAAAATGTACACGCAGAGCGACGACGACCTAACAGACAGCGTAACGGTCGAAGGCCCACCGCAGCTGAAAGCACTCTCCGATGCCGTGCGAGCCACGAATTTCGATCTGCCGGATTTGAACGTGCGGGAGAGCAATCCGGACTTGATTCTGAAGAGCCTTGTCAAAAAACTATCAACCGGTGTTGACGTTCTTGCAGAAGTGGGGAATCCGGAATCGCTCAGTGTACCGCCTAAAAGTAGTGTTCGCTTTTCCGGCAGAGCTGAAGAATCTTCATTTTCTGACGAATTTCCAGAATTCCGGCCGGAAATAATGTCGAACTTTGCTACCGGATTAAGTACAGATGCTGGAAGACTACCAGGTAGCCCTAGTTCGATTTCTAGCCGGTCTGACCGGAAAAGCAACGTAAAATCGGTGTCCTATCAAGCTCAGTCAGAGGACATACAGATAGAGGGATTGCAGATAAACTGGCTTGAAAACCCTGTAAGTGGTGAGTCGGTTAGGGTAGAACCCGGGAAAAATGGATCTGCCTTCCAACCGGAAAAGAAATCCGGTATAATTCCATCTCCGAACAGGGAGGATAGTTCTGCTCCGGAATCTTTCGTGTTGAGTCATGGCCGGAAGAGTTCCGACGAAGACTCTTTTTGGAATTAAATATAGTTTGTTGTATCTCTCGAATGGAAACGCCTTGATCTCAGAAGTGTCCGTCCGTATTTATAAGCCACAGTGATCTCTGTATCTGTTTTGCGCTCAGTGGAAATAAAGTGATAAATTTCAGCCCAAGGTGACTGCAAATCATGTCTAAAGATGGCGCCAAACGGATAAGTCAGCGAACATGCTCCAGCGATATTTTAGACCCAAGGGTCCTCATCGACGATGGCTGGTCCGTTTACGCCATTTTTGTAGATGGAAATTAAGTCTCCTTAAAAGATCACGATTGCGTTCCAGAACTTAACGATTGTTAACAAATTGTTTAAAACTGTTAACTTTTTGCGTTCCAGGTTTCTGATTTCGAAATTTAAGCTCTGCCCACCCACGATTTCCGTTCCACATCTTAACGATTGTTAACTATTTTGTAACGATGGTTGGTGAGCATCGTTGGGAAAGTTAACAATCGTAGAACTGAGAAAAGTTAAAGGACCCCTCTTGCTTATTCTGCCTTTCATAATATATCTAGCTCCCTTGTAGAAGTATAAGCTTCTAAAATTCCCACCTTTCTCCGTTGTTTCGTTTCGTGCCTACGAATTTTTAGCGCTTTTTCGGCTGTGCCGAGTTCTGCCCGTCAGACAAGGTAAAGTTTGCCAGAATAATGCCATAATAAGTGTCCCGCCAACATCTCTTTCACAAATAAGGATATGATAATCTTCTCTTTTTTACTTCTTTTATTTGCTTAGTTTTACAGCTTTTTAACCACGGCGCGTTCAGTTTTCAAACGTTTTGCGCTCAGCCGCCGCATCGGAGAGCAGGAAGGCTGGATAGAGCCGACAAGCTCTAACAAGAAAATCGCTAATTTCAGGTGGAAAGTAATGGTGTTTTCGAAAATCGTTTTTTCTGGTCTGTGTCGTAGGGAAAAGATCATTTCTAGTAAGAGTTGTGCTTTAACGATCGTTAAAGCGCAGGTAGCTCCGCCCATAAATAAAGTTGACGATTGTTAACAGTTGTTGAGTTTCCGGAACGCAACCCATGTTATCGCTGCGATCAAGACCCGGGGGTTCTTCGAGTTATATCCAGCCTTGCCAGTGGCCAAAAAAATATCCGCTATTGTTCTACGGACTAAAAACCCCGAGGGGTCATGACGGGAAAACAAAAATATACCAAAAGACAACACTCACAAATCCAATATGAACACAAAAAAAAATTTACTGCCAAAAACGCTCTTGATGCTCCATAACTTGCTTGAGGAACTTCTCGAACCGACTTCACCAAAGGGGGTTATAGGTCATAGACCTCTTCGGTAAGAACGATGGCGGTCAAATCCTCGGAGTAGCCTATGTCATGAGTGAATTCGATTGTCCCAGTCCTGCAAGGGATTGTTGGGCGCATACCTATTTGACCTGTTAGTTAGGGACTCACGAGTCTCGTGGAAGTCCAACCTCGCTGGGCCTCTGACCTTTATAGTAGTGAACTGAACGACAAAAATACTCATCAGCCGGGATTTGAACCCAGGGACCTTCGCTTGCAAGGCGACCGCTCTTCTGGAAGTTCGCAAACCACTACTATAGTCAGATAGAAGCCGGCCATAGGAACAGTGATCCCGCCCGAAGGCAAATGCTTCTAATCAGTTCAAAACCCCATGTCACGGAAGATAATAGATAAAATATATTTAATGGATAAAAGGCGCTTTATAACGCGTCTGACCTTCTGGTGAACGGTGACTTTGAGCAGAGCCAAATAACACTAGGGAGTAGCGCCAAGACCTGTACTTTCCATGCTTTGTAAACGGGCCATACCGGTAGTGCCGCCCATTATACTTGCGCCATTTAAAACGAGAAAAACTTGCGGGTTTAGAAATTTCTAGTAAAGGGTAGGTACGGTCTGTACACACCAAGGAAACAATGGAGGCTGTATTGTTTTTGGGTTCCGGCTAGAGCCCCCCCGGCGAACCCCCCCCCCCCGGTACCAAAACCTCCTCGGCTAACCCCCCCCCCCCCGGTACCTACCCCCCCCCCCCCCCCCGGTGACAAAACCCCCGGGTACCAAACCCCCCGAATCCTTTACATTTAATGCGAATGCAGAACATTTAAATTGATTTCCCGTGATCTTAGTCTGTCAAGGGGACCTCTGGTACAACAAGAACAAGACCAAAGGTTTCGATGGGATCCCAAAATATTTCATTTGCCCCTTAACTTAAACCTCCTCCCCCACCCCTAAATGTAGGCTACAGAGTCCGTCTACAAGCTCGACCTTACTCTTGACCCAAAGAATCCTCACACTCGAGAGTAATAGTGCGCACAGACGGACAACTTTTGCGATGTCATAGGTATCCCGCCACTTACGTTTTGGGATCCCAAAACCTAACGGCAACTAACTGCAGCTTCCACGGCAAGAAGGGGAAATAATTGGGAAAGGATTTGTTTGGGGGGGGGGGGGGGCGTTACACTGATCGGCACGGTTTTTGATGTTTCACTTTTAACACCTCACTGACCACAGCTTCAGGTGAATGCGTGTGTTAGCTCACTTCAGCAATTATTCTGTCACCATCAATCTTCACCTTCGCTTTACACTCCCACTCCTTTGTATATATTTGTTCTGCCTACGCTTAACGCATTCAAAACTAAGAACACATCCAGCCAGCACTTTTTTGCTTCACATATACATACTTTATGTGCACGCACAAGCTTATTCTTACACTTGTTACTGGATATCTACTGTAGCCTACTTCAGACATTTTACAGTCAAGTCTGCGAATGAAGTTGCGCCCAGTTATTCTACTCGAATATATCCGTCAGTAGGTACATGAGCTAATCCGGGTACCCAGCTATATAATCCCTTGTTCTATACGTGGCGTAGGGATTATTTGGGAATATGAGATCCTTTTGGGATTTTCTTTTTTATTAGGATTCCACTTTTTTAAGGATTCAGGGGGGGGGGGGGGTTCGCCGGGGGGGGGGGGGTTGTTACCCGGGGGGGTTTAGTTGAGGGGGGGGGTTGGTCCGGGGGGGAGGGGGGTTCGCCAAGGGGGGTTTGGTACCGGGGGGGGGGGGGGTTGTCCGGGTTTTTTTTCGCCGGGGGGGTTCTCGCCTAGACCCATTATTTTTTTTGCTATGTTTAGAATGTGAAGTTATCGCAGCCAGCGCTGGTGAACTACTGAATGAGTTTCAGGACGTCAAATGAAATCAAATCAAATCATTTAATGTAAACAAGATACAGTCTCTCATAGGCATAGCCCAAATATGGTATCTTTTAGTCAAACAGTTAATACAAGAAAGATTTGTCAACGAGAAACACAAAAAGAATAGGATAAAACGCACAAGTTACGAATTGTTAAAAGTACGAACAAAACTCGGCACAAAGCTTCGAGAATAACGCTGTGACCTGGAGTAAACCGGTGTCAGTTTTGGAACTTTCGCAGCCGCCTCTCTGGGGAGTCGGGATCTGAGGGGGACAAAGGGAGGCGGGAGGAAGTTCTTGTAGATGGGGTGGAGGAGGAGGGTTGAGCCAAATTTTAGGCACAGTTTCTCTCGACGGACAAAAAAGGGGTCAAGTTTGAATTCTTTTAGATAAAAAGAGTAAGGCAGTGGGGAACCTCCGTAGATGATTTGTAGAGACCTCTTCTGAACCCGTTCATATCACTTTCTTCTTTTGTAAGAGCGAAATGCCAAACAGGACATGCATATTCTACTAGTGGGCGGATGAACATGCAGAAAATTAATTTTAGTTTATCCTTAGGAACCCGGAATTTCTTTAGAGTCTTCAGCATTTGGATAGCACCATTTGCCTTTTTTACAATCAATCTTGTGTTTTCATGCCAAGTTAGATCAGAAGAGATCACTACCCCAAGCAGGGTAGTGCTGTTACTGAGGAGGTTTGGGTCTATAGGTGGTTCGAATTCAGGTAGGCATTTCTTGAGAAATGAAAATGTCATTACTGAAGATTTATCTTTATTTACCACCATATTTAATTTTGCTACTTCAGAGGTAACTTGTTCAATATAATTGAAAGTTTGACTTTTACACGCTCCAGATACTACCTCTGCTAGGGAAAGATCATCTGCATACTTCCATCTTTCTTCCAGCCCGACAGCTATTTCATTGATCATGAGGAGGAAGCATAAAGGACCGATCACTGTTCCTTGCGGGACACCGCAAAAAACCGGTAAAGAAGAAGAAAAATTATTTTTATATTTTACGATTTGTTCTCTGTTTGTTAGAAAGCTTTTTACGATATTAATAAGATATTCAGGAATATTTTTCTCTGCCATTTTTTCCAGCAAAATCTTGTGATCTACAAGATCGAAAGCTTTTTTAAAATCTATTGCAGTTAGATTTATCCATTTCCCGGGTTCATCTAAATTTTTAAAAATAAAATCAAGTAAACTAACGAGATAGTGAACAGTTGAACACTTCGGGATGTTAACAAATTGCCTCTTATCGATGACTTCCGAGAGATATTTTTTTAGCCAAGAAGCAACAAAGCTCTCGTAAATTCGGCTAAAAATTGATGTAACAGTGATCGGCCTCACACCAGAGAAATCATTAGCTGCTCCCTTTTTCGGAATGGGAGTGATGAAGCCAATTTTCCACTTTTTGGGGAAATATCCAGTTTTGGTGATATTATTGTAAATAATATGAAGAGGAAACGCCAATTCTTTCGCAAAAGCTTTAGCAATGGCTACTGGAACATCAAAGGGTGCCACTGATGTTTTCTTTAACGAGGAGAGTTTCTTTCTAATTTCTGATATTGAAATTTCAGGCATTAAATTAGAATTTACATTTGAATCTTCTTGTGAATTTTGGGATGGTGCTTCAGCTGAAAACGAAGGTGGCTTTTCAGGAGGCAGTGGTGGGTACGACTGTACAATAGAAGCAAAATGAGAGTTTAGGTCGTTCGCTGTTTTCTCTGATGGCTCGTCCTTCATGAAATCAACTGGTTGCGGGCCTCTACCAGTCAGATGTTTAACTTTACCGAAGAACTGTGAAGGCTTGGATTCGAGGAGGTTATCTACTTCCTTTTTATAATAATTTTCCTGCGCTTTTTTAATTTTCCATTTAATTTTGTTTCTTAATTTCTTTGCTTCTTCTTCCTTTCCTTTTCCAATTAAGTGCAGTTTATGTTTAATCTCTGAATTTACGTATGGTTTATCAGTTGAACACACTTTAGTCTTTTTTTCCGGAAAACATTCAACAAACTTTTCATTTAGTTTGCTGTGAAAATTCTGCACCTGTGAATCCAAGTCTTCAGCAGTTGAGACTCCGGCCCAAAAGGGACGTTCTCTACCGCTAGTGGTGCTAGTATCGCTGCTATTCGAGTGTGTGTCAGTCTTGTCAAGTATTGACGGTACTCCCTAGGGTTATTTTGCTCTGACTTTGAGATCGGCCAGAACCTTACAGTTTTGCATACTAAGTTCGAAGGGATAAGAGAGTTACGGATGCAGTATTAGTAACAGCGTTCACTTGGAGCAACCCCTTTCAGCGCGTTCTTTACATTGTATGATCGCTTTGACTCCATGTAGAAAATGCAAAATTATGTTCTAAGACTACTTTTCCCTCTGACAAGAAAATAAATATACTTTGCCTTTATAATAAATCTGGGAGGTCGGTTGAAGCTATACGATAGGCTAATTCGGGGTGACACCGCTGTTGCCCTAAATACGTTGAAAGCCAACGGTCAAAATCAGTTTATATTTGGGTGTGTTGGTTAGATTTGTTTTGTAGTGCGTGTGGCAGGGGAGCAAATAGACCTGTGGTCACCACAATTTCCAGTTACAGTTCGAGGTACCATTTTAATTTTGTGCAAAGTTACTGGATTACTGAGTTGCCTCGGATAATTGTGGGTTTTGCTTGTAAAGTAACCTGATCAAGACGGTTACCCTTAGTCGACGCACCCGGAGAAACGAGGTGGGAAACTATAGCCTTGGAAATAATCTTGCTGAGGAAGATATGGAACTACTGCTGCTAAGGGAAGGGGGACACACCAGGCTGAACCTATGATGGAAAGCCGTTCAGATGAGATGGGACAGTCAAACATCTTCTGGATGCCAAGTTGGACTGAAGTACGCCGCTTCAGGTATAGGTAGGTAACTTTTCATGGTACGGTTTCCTTGGCCTTGCTTTTCCTGCTGTCTATCAGTCTTTTTCAAGCTCGTTCGACACCGTCTTCTCTAAATCATGTCGCTTTTTCTCTTTTTTCGCGCACTGTCAAGTCGAGTTCCCGTGTAATCCGATGTAAAATTCGGAAATGAAACGAAATGAAATAAAATTTAGTCATCTACTTGTGCACACACCATCTCATTAAACTTATCATACAAATAACTTCCAGGAATCACCCATCCCAACAAACTTGACAAAAGATCACCTTCTATTTTAAATTTTCCTTTATGTAGGTACTCTACCAAATATTTTATGGTTTTGCATTTGCAGTTTATATTCCTATATGTCAAAATTGAGAAGAGTGAATTTCAATACTGCAGCCGTCGTCCGTCTTGATAAGTTTTAGAAAATCAACCATCTCCTATTAAACTACCCCCTACACACTTTACCAACAATTCTACTCCATTCGCGGAGTTGTCGACTCCGCTCGAGTTTCCCTGAGAATGGACGTTAGGCTGACGACGATGATGGCACACAATAATCAGTTGAATGTTAGCTTTCTACGTTGATGGTGCAAGACAATAATATATATTGTTTTTTTTACAAACTCATTCCTATTTTTCTTCTGTTTGAATCCTATTTGAAAACACACAATTTTATTATTTTGTAAATATTTTGCTTTAAAAATACCAGGGAAGATCTGGATATTTGGCTCGGCTCAATTCTGCAAATGTTGGCCGGCATCGGATTTTGCGGATTGGGGTGCAAATTTCCGGGTCCGATTCCAAACTTTGGAATCGTCTGGCAACGAGCCTTTCTTCGGGACTGTTGGCTAGACCCCAGCTCTCAAAGGGAGGGTAACCGAAGGAATCAGCACGTCGTTTGCTGGTTGAAGGATAGGAATGAAATACTGTGCTCTGCCACTGCTTTTTTGGGCTCTCAAGTCGAGTTCTTGACAATAATGAGGGTAAAATCGTCAGAGGGTCTGGGCCGCTCATTCCTCCAAACAGCCGTCGATAGGTAAAATGAGTGACCGACTAAAAAGAGGCACGGCATGGCGCAGGAGGCACGAGTATTAAAATGAGATTAGCAGGTAGTAGATGTAGACAAGTAAGTAAGATTTCGTAACTCCAGAGCCTAAAAGAAAGCACGTTAGGACATTGTTCATGCCCATCACTCTGAAAGCGGGAAGGGTCCCTTTAGTTTTCGCGCCTATTTTAGTACTAGTGCCTCCTACACTATGCCTTGCCATGCCGTGCCTCTTTTTAGGCGACCCCGTTTATAATAAGGGGGTCATAAACTGTTCCCCAAATGTGCACAAGCATGCCACAGAGTGATATTGTGTAGCCCCGCTTCACGTAGATTGCGTTGACTATGTTGCTTTGTGGTGTTAGATGGCGCTAAACGGAGTAGTCTGTTGAGATTTGTTCTAGCGATATTCCGGCGGTTCTCTTCAGGCTCAGAATAAAATAAAGAACCTGCGATAAAGTAAATGCAAATTCTACCAACTACTAAATGTCATATTTGTATGAGTTACATCTTAGGAATTGCGGGGGGGGGGGGGGGGAGTTAGGGATTTCATCTTGGACACGGTTGCTGTTATTGCTGATCATAAAAAGCGCACCTTTAAGCTACGTGCATACACAGTCCATTTCCGCAGCCGGATGCGAATTTCCTCCTTCGGTGCGAAATTTCGACGCATCGAATGCAGGTTTCCCCATAGCGACGCAGATTTCGGATGTGAAATCTATCGGACTGTGTACGTAGCTTTAGGCCATCTCTAGACTACTTTCATGAGAGATACGCCATGTAAGATGGAACCGGTCGTGCCCGGAACTACAGTATATGTTTTAGGGATCCCAAAACGTAAGTGGAGGGATAGGCTACCTACGACATCGCAAAAGTTGTCCGTCTGTCAGCACGATAACTCTCGAAGGGAATGAGGTATTTTGATGAAACTTGGTGTGAGGATTCTTTGGGTCAATGGTAAGGTGAAGTTCGTAGATGGGCTCGTAGCCCTACATTTAGGGGTGGGGGTTCAAATTAAGGGGCAAACAAAATAACAGCTAATGTGATAGTCGATTATGGGGTAAGAAGACATGCTGGCGACTTATGTGAAAAGTATTTTCTACCCGAAGAACTAGTTCGCCCGGAATCCAGCAAAACCGGGAAATTTGTTAAAAGCGAAAGTTTTATTTGAAGTTGATTAGATGACAGATTGAGGGCTAAGAAGAGACCCTGAGTCTGTATATGACAATCATTTTTTACCTGGACATATAGTTCGTCCGGAATCCGGTTGAAACCGGAAATTTTTTATAAGTTAAAGTTTTATTTGAAGTGATCAGATGTTCTTTATAGGGATAAGAAGATAAGCTGAATTCGTTTCTGAATTGTTCTTTTTTTGCTTGACAAGTTGTTCGCTCGGAATTCGGCCGAAACCGGAGATTTGGCAGAAGTAAAGCAGGAAGTTTCGGTCAGTCGTCAAAATAGATATGGCATATAGAGGTGTATCTGAACTTGGTTGTCTCAGATGATTAGCCTGGCGAAGAGTGGATCTGGCGAAGACAAGACCCAATTGTCTGGATCAAATATTAGGTTTTTGGGATCCCATTGAAACCTTAGGTCTTGTTCGCTTGGACTTCGACTCCGACTAGGACTTGGACTTCGACTCCTGGTCCGGAAAAACGATTATGTTTTCTCAGCCGGATTTTCTGTATTTGCATCATAAGCATACACAAATCAACTTTTCCGTACGGATTTAGTGAAGATGGCGAAATCCTGGCAGGAACTCCAATTATCGACCGGTCGACCCTGATCTCGATCCGAACTGAATTTTGAATCGCTAAATATCAGTAAACTTGAATAACTAAGTTTGAACACAAAATCTTTGGGGAATTAATCTTAACCTTCTGATTTCCTTGTCTTGAAAAGTACCAAAAAAGTGTTTGCAGTCATGTATCAATCTTTGTAATTTTCTGTTTTTAACACAGGGGGAGGAGGCACCTGACATATTTCTTGACTGGAGCTGTATTTGTGTTCTAAGATGTAACTTTAACCGATACTTCATTTATCTAAAAAAATGTATTACTTTCAACTAACTAATGGTCCATTTACACACTGCCCGAGCGTATTTTACGCACTTTTTTAGCTTGAAAAGATTTCTAGCAATACGGACGTATATATAGGTGTATTGCTAGAAATATTTTCAAGCTCAAAAAGTGCGTAAAATACGCTCGGGCAGTGTGTAAATGGAATACTAAACGGACGGATTTCTCAAATACATCCTTATTGCTAGAATTGTTTTCAAGCTCAAAACGTGCGTAAAATACGCTCGGATTTCAAAATACGCTCGGATTTTACGCAGTGTGTAAATGGACCATAACGAGTACAGACGTGGAAGGACGGATTAGACATAGGCTCAAAATTTGTGTTCTCTTCTGTAATTATATTTGATCGTAGTTCCGCTGAGGTTTATTCCAGCGAAGCTTTTACATCATTAAAGTTAACCGAATAGGGATGAGATCCGACAGTCTAGGCACACTTCACTTATATACTTAAATAGGCCGGAAAATCCGGTAAAAATGCGTTACTTCGTTTTTCCGCTACCAATAGATAATCGATTTCATCGAATGAACTTATTCTTTCGGATTTATAGTGCCTCTATGTGCTTGTCCTCTATGCTTGAAATTAGCAATTACAAAGGTAAGCCGTTGCCGAAACACACACTTCTTATGAAGATGGATTAGCCAAGCTTGGTCTCTCTACTCTCTCTGATAAGACGACACAAACTGACTATGGACTTTGGACACAAATGCCTGACCTCAGACCTTCATAGAACTATATTACCGGACTTTCAAGTACATCGACCGAACACCAGGCACAAAGCACACTGTCAGAAGTTTCATAACAGATTGCGCATAACACTTTCAAGAATTACACCTTTTCACTTAGAAATAAAGTGTTATGACCAATTAAGTTTACACTATTTCGTGCCTAGATCTCCAACAACACCTTCAATTGGTAAAAATACTAACGGGAACGAAAGAAACATAACATATAACATCCCAAAGTGTTATCTGGTGAAACCGCGCATCCTGCTGTTGTCGTTATGTAACTTCTGACAGTGTAGTATTTTTACCTAATGAAGGTGTTGTTGGAGATCTGGGCACGAAATAGTATAAACTTAATTGGTCATAACACTTTTTTTCTAAGTGAAAAGGTGTTATTCTTGAAAGTTTTATGCGCCATCTGTTATGAAACTTCTGACAGTGCAGGAACTGAAAATTGTCCGAAACTTGTTCGCCCAAATACACATTCTACTGACAGGTACCTCAACTCGTTTGTACCCTATTTCGTACACCAATTTAATTCTATGCAGTAATTAGTAACGTAAATTGTATATATTAAGTGTCGACTGTGAATTTTTTAATTTATTATCAAAATGTCTTTTATAGTGTCATTATATATATTGGTGGTAAACTGTACGACGATCCAATGCTAGCGAGTGAATTGTACGAGCTATTAAGGAAATAAAGAGAGATTATTATTTACAAAAGTAACACGTATAACAAAAAGACATATCTTATCGTCGCTTTCAAAATTTTTGAGCCGTTACCTTTCGGAACTAAGCGTCCGGAACACATGGAAATGCAGGCTTTTGTTGAAATTTCAAAGTCTCCGCACCTGGTGTGCAAGAAGCGCACATTCTGAACATTCAGAGGACGTATCTCGGATACCGCTTACAGAGGTATGTGTATTGGTTACGTTAAAGCTGTGACGAATATAAGGTTTGAAGCCAAGCTGACCATTCATTTCAAATAAAATAGAAAAAATGAGATTTTCGGGTTTTTTTTTGATCAGCTAGTTATGTGCATTTGCGCGTTTTACCTGCATGTCGTTCAGTCCGCATCGTTCTTCTCGTTTTTAGTTACATGTCGTCTTATTGTCTGTTGGTTCCGCATCGTTTTCCTGTTGTGATTGTGGTGGATTTTATTACTTAGTTTTGTTTTTTTCGCTGAGGACAGTTTGCCGGAAGTGCAACCGAAATATCCGAAATTGTATTTATCCCTCGCACATCATCTTGGAGGGGTAACTAGCTGATCAAGGAAAAAAAACAAAAAAAAACACGAAAATCTCGTTTTTTCTTTTTTATTTGGTAAAGCTGTCGCACTAAAGAACACAGTAAATAGACTAATCCTAGGGCGCCTGTTCATTGCTTTGGTCACACCGCACTTTCTGTACATTTCTCCATTCTGGGATCTGCTAAACATTTCCGAGAAAAGGCAAATTCGGGCAAAATATTACAAACTGGCAAAATACCTTCTCGGACTCCCCCCATGGGAGTCTAATTCAGCCCTGTAGAAGAAGTACCACATTATCGATGCTTCCGCGAAGTGCGAAACCATAGAGTGTCGTTCTAGATCCCGGGCTTTCAAAAACATATACGAATCGCCGTTGACTCTCCTAACGTATCTATAAATTTTATAAAGCTTATATAGTGTTTCGTGTTCTTTGTTTCTTTGTTTTTCTTTCATTTGTTGTATAGCGGGCCTCAAGAAATTATTATTATTATTATTACTCGAGCCCCGGGTGAAAAAAATCAAAAAAATCTCTTAGATGATTAAAAACAATACAGTGTGTTCAAAATATCAGATGTAAAAATAAGCTGCCCTTTCAGTTAAACTTTAATAAAATTAATTAAATATAGATGTTCCTTCAGCCCAAGCTGACTACGAATCATATTTGACGGTGCAGAACGGATAAGTCAGCTACATTTTATTAGAGCTACATTTTATTAGAGCTATAAGTACCCATCTTAGCTGGAAAGAAGAAGAAGAGACAGGTTTGGTCCTAAACCAAAATGCAGAAGAATCTCTACCCTTTCGGCGACCCAATCAAACAGCAAAAACAGCAGCCATGTCCAGAATAAAATCACAGGACCAGCTCTAAAACACAGAATCGGATATTTAAGAAGAATCTTGAATTGTTTTTTCACAAATATTTTCCAGCTTGAGCGGCTTGAGCCTGAAGAGGACCCTTGCCAAGAAGGGCCGAAATATAGCTCTAATAAAATGTAGCTGACTTATCCGTTTTGCACCGTCAAATAAATATTAAATATATTTAGATAGATATTAAATATTATAATATTAAATAAATTATAAATATATTTAAAGGCTTGGCTAATGATAATGAGTCTGAGTAAATATTCAGACTTTTCTCGTTCATCTTAGAAACTCCCAGTTAGGAACTGTTTAAACAAAAACTCATCAACCAGAAGTATTTTCCAGGAAACAAAGACCTATATTGACACTGTGGTCAAAATGGAGCTTACAGGTCCCCGTCTTGTAAGAATACGTATCAGCCTGTGCTAACAGGGGTCCCGTTTCCATTAACTTAAGAGTTGTGTCAAATATTTGCAGAGTTTGAGAAGGAGCCACGCTAAATAAGATCATGGAAGAGGTTCGATCTTTAGAACTGTGGGGACAGCTCAGGGAAAAGATGAGGTTTTAATTAAGATGTGGTATTTTTCTGAGATGGCAGATTTCGTTTGTTTGAGAAGAGGTCGCATAAATGATGGATCTGTTGCCATGAATGTCGCAATTTCGGAAGGTTGTTTAAAACGTTGGAAAAAAAAATTCTTCTTTAACGTGTACATTTCTGAAAAACACATTATCCTTTAAAAGAGAGATTAAAAATTCCTTTGCTGGGTAACAGTAGATTCGTTGAACCGGGTTTGATATAGTTGGCTATCCGGCTCATTTTTATCATATTTTTTTAATGTTTAAACTCTATTTCTGATATTCAGTAGCCGACAATATGATATAATGGATTTTCTCTCCGTCGTCGGACGTTCTTTTTGGGATCCAAAAACGTAAGTGGAGGGATACCTATGATTTCGCAAAAGTTGTCCGTCTGTCCGTCCGTCCGTCTGTGAGCACGATAACTCTCGAAAGGGAATGAGATACTTTGATGAAACTTGATGTGAGATTCTTTGGGTAAAGGGATAGGTCGAGTTCGTAGATGGGCTTTGTAGCCCTACATTTAGGGATGGGGAAGGGGTCTCAGATTAAGGGGCGAACAAAATATTTTTAATAGCTAATGAGAGTGTCGATTGAAGGGCCGGAATCCGGCCAAAATCGGAAAGTTTGTTAAAAGTAAAAGTTTTACTTGAAGTTGATTAGATGTTCGATTTAGGGGCAAGACACATGCTGAATTCGTATATGACAATCATTTTCTACCCGGACATGTAGTTCGCATCCGGTTGAAACCGGACAATTTCTTAAAAGCTAAAGTTTTATCTGAAGTTGATTAGAGGTTCGATATAGGGGTAAGGAGATCTGCTGAATTAGTTTTTGAGCTTTATTTTTTTGCCGGAAAAGTAGTTCGGCCAAAATTCGGCTGAAACCGAACATGTGGCAGAAGTATAAGGCAGGGAAGTTTTGATCAATTTCGACGAATAGGTGTAAACACACATGCTGAATCCATATCTGAACTTAGTTTTCTCAGGTGATTAGCCAATGGCCTTATTCTGTTTCTGAATTTTAATAGTAAGAATGTTCAAGGTGTCTAGCGAAGACTGGATATTTACATGGCCAGTTGTCTTGATCAAAAATTTAATTTTAGAATCCCATCGAAACCTTTGGTCTCGTTTTCATCGCTCGCCAGCTCGCAAGTGAGCTTCAGTGCGGCTTAGCAGTTTTGCTTCGTTTCTTTGACTGAGGACTGTCTACGTTTTAAATAAATTTTGCCTAGACTAGGCATACATCTTGAATGTGGTAATCTTCTAATCTGTCAGTCATGGAAGAAATTCGGTAACCTGTCTTGCTGCTATCCCGTGTGCACTTTTCAGCCAGAAATCACTCGGTCCATTCATGCGCCCGAACTTTCAATTTCATACGATGTTTTCCATTCACATTAAGTTTAACTGAAAAGCCATCTTATTTTTGTATCATTTAACTGAGTATACTCCATTATTTGGATTGTGTTAAGGGGATTTTTTTATTTTTCACTATTTGCTCTATGGCGTTCAGAATATCCACGGCCGTCGTCACAATGCAAAATTCTACTGTGACGCGGAAAATTTGAATTTCAGTGCAAACGTGGCGTTTCAGTGGCCGGTGATCACCTTCCGGAAGGTGGCTCACGGCGTAAACACTTATTTTTGTGAATCTTTTTCGTCAAGCATACAACACAGGTACAAGCGCATAGAGGTACCACAAATCCGACACGGAAATACCAATAAGTGAATAAGTGATGGGTAACTAGATTGTCCTATCTTAGCCCCTTTCGGTTAAACTTTAACAACAGTTCACTGGTTTTACTCCTACTACGATCGCACTCTTTCTTAGGACATTTGGTTCTCTGTGTCTTGCGTACGCTGGAAGACAGGACCGACTATCCAGTTCCTTGTAGAAGTCATGTGTTATTTTTGAACGTAGAAACTAATTTTAAAGGACCGCTCTTGCTTTTCACTGCCCCCCCCCCCCCCCCCGGTACAGCGTACGAGGTTTAATAATCTCTGAAATCTCCCTCTTTACTAAATCCTTGTGTATAAATCGATTTGACTTTTTCACTTTTCAATGATAGCCGAGATTTTCAAGTGTTGTCAGACAATCGTCAGCGAACATTTGTTTTAATTTTTTCGCGAGAAAAAATACGTATTTTTGCGCAAAGCCCGGTTAGAGTCGGCAAGCGCCAATAAAAGAATCCCTAATTTCACAAGAAAGTATGACTATTTTTGAAAAACAACATTTCTGGGCCTTTTTATCACAAGAACAAAGGTTTCGATGGGATCCCAACAATTTAATATTTGATCCAGAACTGACTAGCCTAAACTGACTAGCCTGACTAGCCTATCCAGGAAATTTAATTCTTTTACTTTTATCTATTAACATTTGTACTATTAATATTTAGAAACAGATTAATGCCAATGGCTAGTCACCTGAGAAAACCAAGTTCAGATATGGAGTCAGCATATGTGTTTACTACTATACGTCATATATACTTTGACGAAATTGATTGAAACTTCCTGCGTTACTTCTGCGAAAAATCCGCTTTCGGCCGGATTCCGGATGGACTACTTGTCCGGCAAAATACCAAATCTCAAAACCAATTCAGCATATCTACTTACCCCTATATCGAACCTCTTGTCAACTTCATATAAACTGTAATTCTTAACCAATTTTCAGGTATTGGCCGGATTCCGGGCGAACTATTCGTCCGGCGAGAAAATAATTTTCATTTATGGATTCAGCATGCCTCCTTACCACTACATCGCATCTCCAGTCAACTTCAGATAACACTTTGTAAGATTGTCCGGTTTCGGCCAGATTCCGAGCGAACTGTATGCCAGGGTAGAAAATGTTTGTCATAAAACTTTAACTTTTAACAAACTTTCCGATTTTGGCCGGATTTCGGGCGAACCACTTGTCCGGGTAAAAAACGATAGTCATGTACGGATGCAGCATGTGTTCTTACCCTAGTCGAACATTCAGTCAACTTCAAGTAAAACTTTGAATTTTTTGCAAATTTCTGGTTTTGGCCGGATTCCGGACGAACTAATTGTCCGGCAAGAAAAGAAGTTTCAGATATGGATTCAGCATGTCTCCTTACCTCTAGTTCGACTATTTCATTGACTTTTTAAAACACTTTTTTTCGTCCCTTAATTTGAAACCCCTCCCCTAACCCGAAGTATGGGGCTACAGGGCTCATCTACGAACCTGACCTGTACGTTGACCCAAAGAGTCCTCGTGCCAAGTTTGAATAAAATATCTCAACTCCTTTGAGAGTTACCATGCTAACAGACGGACGGACGGACAGACGGAAAACTTTTACGAAGTCATAGGTATCCCGTCACTTACGTTTTGGAATCCCAAAAAGCCTTTTCTAGGAGGAACTGTGCTTTACAGAGACAAGTGTCTTGTATTGCCAAAGAAATTGGATTCTGCTGCATGTCCTGTAACACAAACGCATGTCGATTTCATTCACGCCCTCTGGCGCTTTTGACGTGACAGTTTCGACAGGGTCCAGGGCGGATATAAGTCCGATATTCTGCTTTCCCACTCTTCACTTGACTCCAGGCTCTCTAAATCGAAGACGGTTCTGACATTTGTTCTGACAGCTTTGCGAGAAAACGTGAATGAATCTTTGATTGTCCGGGTTGGAATCGAAGTGGTGTTTAAAAAATTGAAAAGCCTTTAAGGAAACTCGTATGAATTTTGGATCGACTCGATTCCAGATTCTGGAACGGGAAGTCTTCTGTAGTCTGTTTATCAGGTTAACAATACATTTTGAGGGATATTTGCAGAAATTTCGCATTGAGTGTATTCGAGGTTGAAAGCGTACATAGTAACGAACAAGAACAAAGGTTGCGATCGGATACCAAATGGGAATATTTCTTTTATTTGCATTTTTTGTCTATGTTTCAATTTTTATGGCACTTGCAGCCTCTGGCTCAAGTGCCAAATACCGATCACAATTCCGTCTGTCGGTCTGTCCGAGTTTTTTGTCACACTTTTTCGAGTTAGGTTACTTCCAGATGTGCTAGGACAATGAAACTTGGCAGGCATATTAGGGACCCGACCAAACAAACTTAGAAATAATCAGTTTTCCGATCCGACCATTTTGGGGGGGAGTGGAGGGCAAGGGAATCCGGGAAATTGAGTGGAATGTAACTTTCGAACGGGTGATTGGATTGTAATGAAACTTAATAACTGAATAGATTATATATCTGTGATGTCCCGTTTAAAGTCTTGACCGGATTCGATTGCCAGAGGTGAGTCTAGATAAATCGTTTAGACAATTGTACTGGATCCGGACACTCAGGGGGGGGGGGGAGGGGTTTCCCGTAATTCCGGTGATGGCGGTTTTGGGGATTTGCACGATGAAACTTGGCAGGCATATCAGGGACCCGATCAAACTGACTTCAAAATAAAAATTTTGTCGATCTGATAATGGTGGGGGGAGTTGAGGGAGGGGAATCCGGAATATTCAGTCACGCGTAACTTTGGAACAGGTCATCGGATTCGAGTGAAATTTAAGAATTGAACAGAGGACAGAGATCGGGACGGAAATTTGTGGGAAGAACAAACAGATGCTCTAGGTAAATAATTTACTGAATCGGATTGGCTACGGCCACCGTGGGGGAGTTGGGGGGGGGGGGGTGCCGGAAATCTCAAGAAACGGTTAGAATGGAGGGATCGGAGCGAAACTTGCTGGGAAGAACAAACATCTGCTCCATGTAAATCTTTTACACAATTTGACTGGATCCGGACACTTGAGGGGGGGGGGGGGTCCCAGAATTCCGGTATTTTGGATTTTCACGACGAAACTTGGCAGGCATATCAGGGACCCGGTCAAACTGACTTGGAATAAAAACAATCCTCGATATGATAATCTTGGGGGGGGGGGGGGAGTTGAGGGAGGGAATCCGAAATATTGAGTCATGCGTAACTTTGGAACGGGTGATCGGATTCGAGTGCAATTTAATATTTGAACAGAGGACATTTCTCTCTGATGATCTTTTTCATTTCCGGACCGAATCCGACAATTATTGGGGGGGGGGGGGAAATACTTGAACCGCTTAGACTGGTGTGATCGGAATCGAGCTTTGTGGGAATCACAAACAGATGCTCTGGATTAATCATTTACAGAACCGGATTGGCTCCGGGTATTGTGGGTGGAGTTGGAGGGGGGGGGGCTGGGATTCCAGTGATCGCCAGTTAAGGTACTTCCCGATGTGCTAGGACGATGAAACTTCGCTGGAATATTAGAGATTCAACAACATTTGCTTAGAAATTACTACTTCCCAAATCCGATTATTCCTTAAAGTACCAATCTTGACCGCAAAGTAAGAAAAATACTTTAAGCAATATATGCATTTCCTGTTGCCCATCAGCCCATTATCATTCTTGCCTCAAGGGTTTTCCTTACAATGAAGTTCTAGCTCCCTTAGAGTGCGCATCTCAACCGCAAAATCGAAACTTACTTTTGATCAATCAAAACATCTTAACCCATGCAAGTGCCATATGAGCTTACAGCTCTTGTTTTGTTTCTTTGTTATTATCTTTATATTTTTCCCGTCTCTCCAGTCCTTCAGACTGATCTCCAAACCCAATACCGGCCACATGTTTTATTTTCGCAGTGTGTCGGGCTGATTTCTGGTCCTTGTCCTTACACCCATTAACCAGACCACTTACCACCGACAACTTTATCCGAAAATTAGTTTCGTTCGTACTCGGGCCGGACTATCAATCCGGGCGAGAGCAGATATATATTGTTTTTTATCCCTGTGACGCCCGACACATATTTTTAACATCGCCACTGCGCTTTTCACGAGCTACTCTGCGGTGGGGAATGAAATAGCAAAGTTACTTCGCATCTAATTCAATGGAATAGAGCAGATTGATTCGTGGTTCGGAACCAGAAAGAGCTGACTGGTTTTGGAGTGGGGGCCTGAGCGAGCTAGTGTATGTAACAGTGAAACTATCCTTTTGGTTATTTGGTGTATTAATAAAATATATGTTCTAACGATTCGAGTCGTTACAATTCCCCATGTCATTTACCGGTACCAGCCGTCCAACCAGTATTATTTCAAACTTCATGTGTCCCTAAATTTTGACCCCCTTCCCAAAAAGCGATGTACCCCCCACTCCCGTCCGTACGTACCTTTTTCACATTTTCTCTCTTAAACCAAAACAATAACAGCCTTACTTCCTTACCTAAATCAACCTGCATAAGACTAATAAACCTTTTCCATAATTAGAAATGAACATTTGGGCTATCTCTAAACCACTACAAAACATTTGTTGAGGAAAATTAAAACATCTGATTTCTCTGTATCTCCAGTCTAACATTGGTCCAGCCTATTATTGGTCCAGGTTCGAAACGCTCCCGATCTATACGCCCATCAAAAAATTCCTCTCTTATTAGTTCTTTTTTGGCCGCTAGGTGCGCTATCGTAAAGAAAACAAGGACACATTACTTCTTTGCTTACGTTTATCCAGGTTTGTTTTGCTATTTTCAATTCCTCTTAGGCCTAACCATGTTTAAAACTGTTTAAAATGCCTCTTCCCCTCTTTTTGCTTTACCCAACTCTGTTCTGTCAAGCGTCATCAAGTTTGTCATTTCTGACTTCCGACTTCAGTGCTGAGTGCTGGCTGACGTTTCAACGGGGCTAATGCGCGACTCGATATGAAGCGAAAGCCTAATCGCTTATTCAGCCGTCAGATAACTTATCCCCCCATCTCACGTGTGATTGTTATTGTTCCTCTAGCGCGTCTGGCGGCAATTCGTCGTCGGATTTTATGAAGGACGTATATGTTCAGTTGCACGAGCTCATCATAAGTTGCGTTTTTGCAGATACAGTGGTATCTGTTACCACGATAACTGGATCTGCAGTTAGTCTTTAAGTCTGCAAAAGCGACAATTGCCGAAATTGCGCTTTTCGAAGTCATCCCCCCAAAAAACGGGTATCCAGTCACATTACTAAGTGCTAAACTTCTTTCCCATCAATTTGACAAAATCCTAGGCTCTATTGTTCGCGATCATGGAAGTGAGATGACTTTTTCAGAAAACCACGATCAGTTACCACGGTGACTGGCCAGATACCACGATAACTGCAAACACACCTTTTGACCGTGGTATCTGATACCACGGTAACTGCAAAAATGACTTTAGACCGTGCTATGGTATCTGCCTATGGTACCATGGTATCTGCAAAAAAGCAACAATTGCTAATTTTCCAAAATGCAGAACGAATAAAAGCCGTGGCTTTCGGCGGACTCAAGTATTTTCAGGTATTTACTTACGTACTAAACTGATATAACACTGGACAACTTTGTCTATTGGCCTAGAAGGAAAATAATCTTATGTAGGCCTAGCTAAACTACAACTTGAAGGCCAAACGATTGATCCGCCGAGAAAACTAGAACAAACGTTGATTCAAATATCCCCGTGTCAAAACTTTAATCGAGTTGAGAATTAACTTTCACTTTTACAAGTTTCCGGGTTTGCCGGATTCCCAGGTGATGTACGTGTCCGATTGAAAATAGAGTTCGGAAATGGATTCAGCAGGGACGTCATTTGGGATGCGCCCCCCTCCCAGCTTTTTAAGCCCTACCTACCTGGGGAACATAAAAATCAGCAAATAAAAACAGCCTCTTTTTTAATATTCTCCCCCAGCTTCTTTTTCTTCAATTCTTTCTTATTTTGGATTGAACTAAAGTGGCAAACGTCTCCACTTCCAACTCAGTGACGTGAATACAAAATTTATCTAACAGTTTACCCTGCTTTAACGTCACTTCCACTTCCGTTCTTAAAAACCTACTTTATTTTTATACTTTTCCAAACACTAAGAAACTACCTTCTCTTTTCAAACTTTTCATTTTTCCATCAAACATTCTCATATACTTTATTTATTTACTTTTTTCTCTCTGTACTACCCTATCTACAAAACCATTTCTGATCATACTTAATATTAAAATCTCTTAATTTTTCACTCAGTTCAGTCTTTAACCTTAAGACTTCAAAAAAGCTCAAGCAGTCAAATCTGTAGGTTAAATCCAAAGTAAAGCACTCAAAAAAAAATCCATAAGACTTCATCTCTCTCTCCCTGTTGTACCGACGGTTTCTTTCTTAACAAGACCAAAGGTTTCGATGGGATCCTAAAAATTTAATATTTGATCCAGACAATCGGGGCTTGTCTTCGCCAGATCCAGTTTTCGCCAGGCTAATGATCAGAGAAAACCAAGTTCAGGTATACCTCTATAAGCCATATCTGTTTTGACGATACTGACCGAAACTTCCTGCTTTACTTCTTCCAGCGAACTAATTGTCCAGCAAAAAAGGAAAATTCAGAAACGAATTCAGCGTAAATCCTCATCTCAATAAAGAACATCTAATCAACTTCAGTTAAAACTTTGACTTACAAAATAAAATCCCGGTTACAACCGGATTCCGGACGAATTATATGTCCGGCTAAAAAATGACTGTCATATACAGACTCAGCATCTCTTCTTACCCAACCTGTCATCTAATCAACTTCAAATAAAACTTTTTCTTTTAGCAATTTTTCCGGTTTTGGCCGGATTCCGGCTGAACTAGTTGTCCGGGTAGAAAATGCTTTTTCACATAAGAGTTCACCATGTATTCTTACCCCTAAATCGGACTTTTAATCAACTTCAAATGAAACTTTTTCTTTTAACCAACTTTCCGTTTTTTGCCGGATTCCGGACGAACTACTTGTCCGGCGAGAAAATGGTTTTCACCATCGTGTTTAGCATGTCTTCTTACCCATAATCGACTATCACATTAGCTGTTTAAAAATATTTTGTTCGCCCCTCAAATTGGACCCCCTCCCCTAAATGTTGGGCTACGAAGCCCATCTACGAACTTGACCTTACCCTTAACCCAAAGAATCCTCATACCAAGTTTCATCAAAATATCTCATCCCTTCGAGAGTTATCGTGCTAATAGACGGACAGACAGACAGACGGACAACTTTTGCGATGAATGCATGAATGAATGAATTTATTCCCAATAAAGCCCAAGGGCCATGGCGGGAAACATAACACAATAACAAAAGCAAAATATCATACACTCCAACAACAAACCAAAAAATCAACTTCTATAAAAATAGTTCACGGTGGGCCATAGGTAGCTTCAGGAATCTACCCAGCCTTCGGATCTCACCAAAACACTTACTTCCCATACTTGAAACCAAATCCCTTGTCATGTCATAGCTGTATCCCTCCACTTATGTTTTGGGATCCCAAAAAGACATGTCGATGACGTAAGCCGACGGTTTTCTAACCAAGACTCAATAACCAATGTGACAACTTTTGTCAAGGTAAGAGACGGGAACACGGTGTAGAGAACAAGACATAAGGTTTCGATGGGATCCTAAAAGAGGTTGACCCTAGTTATCACTCTTTATCCTAGCTAGAAAGAGAGAGAGAGAGGAATGTTACTTTACTCAGTGTAAATTACCCCTATACGTCATATCTACTTTGACGAAACTTATCGAAACTTCCTGACTTAATTCTGCCAAATAATTAAAGCTCAAAACGAACTCAACATATCTCCTTAACCTCATATATCGAACCGCTAATCTACTTTAGATAAACTGTAACATGTAACACATTATTTCAAGTTTTGACGGGATTCCGGGCGAAAAATTTGTTCGGCGAGAAAATAATTTTCATATACGGATTCAGCCGGATTCACCCCCCCCCCCCCTTACCACTATATCGAGTCATTCGAATCTTAATCAACTTCAGATAAAACTTTGTAAGATTTTCCGGTTTCGGCCGGATTCCGGGCGAACTATATGTACGGGTAGAAAATGACTGTGATATATGGATTCACCATGTCTTATTACCCCAAACCGAACATCTAATCAACTTCAAATAAAACTTTTACTTTTAACAAATTTTCCGGTTCTGGCCGCATGTTGGACGAACTAATTGTCCGGCGATAAAAATAAGTTTCAGATACGGACTCAGCATGTCTCCTTACACCTAGATCGAATATCTCTTCGGCTTTTTAAAACATTTTTTTTCGTCCCTTAATTTGAAATCCCTCCCCCGCCCCTAAATATTGGGCTACAGGGCTCATATTTGACGGTGCAAAACGGATAAGTCAGCTATATTTTATTAGAGCTATATTTCGGCCCTTCTTGGCAAGGGTCCTCTTCAGACTCAAGCTGCTCAAGCTGGAAAATGAAACTATAATTTTTACACTATCTATTACATACAGGGTTCATCTACGAAGTTGACGTGTAGCCTACTTTGACCCAAAGAGTCCTCGTGCTAAGAGAGTTATCGTGTTAACACACTGTCAGAAGTTTCATAACAGATTGTGCATAACACTTCCAAGAATAACACCTTTTCACTTAGAAAAAAAGTGTTATGACCAATTAAGTTTATACTATTTCGTGCCCAGATCTCCAACAACACCTTCAATAGGTAAAAATACTACACTGTCAGAAGTTACATAATGCAGGATGCGCGGTTTCAACAGATAACACTTTGGGATCTTATATGTTATGTTTCTTTCGTTCCCGTTAGTATTTTTACCAATTTGATGGTGTTGTTGGAGATCTAGGCACGAATTAGTGTAAACTTAATTGGTCATAACACTTTATTTCTAAGTTTAAAGGTGTTATTCTTGAAAGTGTTATGCGCAATCTGTTATGAAACTTCTGACAGTGCAGACGGACAACTTTTACGAAATCATAGGTATCCCGTCACTTACGTTTTGGGATCCCAAAAACATGTAGCCTCGCCCTGAACCGAATCTCAGCCTCTGAACCTGAGATCCTTTACATCAAATTTCGAGTAGAAGTGTATTTGATAAAGCAAAATTATCTCTAAGCAAACCCACATTCAGAAATTTTCCACTTTCAGTGAAGAGTTTTATGGAGAGAAAGGTTTTGTCATAAAAAAGCCGTCATATTCTCGACTTCCGGAGGGATCATCTTGCGCTCCAGATGTTCCTATTTTTATGCGCTACGGTAAACAGATTTCCTTTAATTTGGTCGTTTTTTCCAGTTTTCCCGTTTGTTCCCCCTTCGTGGAAAAACTGCAGCAGTAATTTTTTCATTTGCCTTTGATTATAGGAGTAAAAGAGCCAGATAAATAAGTAAAAGAAATAGAGCCCGAAATTAACTTCGAAGGACAGGAGAAGAGCAAAGGACTACTTTCTCCAGTCTTTGGATGTTCGGTTTTTCTTGTCTCTTGCAACGGATATACTCTGCAAACTTTATTTTCTGGGATCCCGAAGTGATATGCTCATGAATTTTAGTTTAAAAAGTGAAAGCTTTTCTTTCTTGTTCATTAACTTAATTGTCTTCTCTTCGAACTTTTTTGACTTCTCATATTAACTCTCTTCTATTTTTAGATGGCGCTTTATATAAGGGACTTGTGCCTCTCGGTAGCTCAATTGGTTTTCTGAACCTGAGACCCCAAATTCGTACGGTTCATTCTAACCCCTCTAACAGAACCACGCTGATTTTCTCACTTGCCGTGTTTTGTGTATGCCTTGTGTTTCCTGCAGGGGTGTCACGACTGGGGGGGGGGGATACGCCCCCTCCCCCCCCCCCCAATGTTGTAGGCCAGTAGGTAAAAATAACCGAGTCGGCGCGAAGCGCCGCGATTTTTTGCACAAAAGAGTTGATTTTTTTCATGAAAACAGTCGGTTTTTCCGATAATTGGTCGATTTTTCGTCAAAATAGTCGTTTTTTCTGAAAATCAGTCATTTTTTTTCAAAAATGTAATTTTTGTTGTTGAAAATAGTCGTTTTTTTCTGCAAAAAAAAAGTCGGCAAAAATTACTAGCCAGTCGGTAAATGCCTCGTCCGCCCCCAAACATTTTGGCTAGTAACGCCTCTGGTTTTCTGACGGTAACAGATACATTTATTATTATTATTGTTGTGGGTCTATTTATACTGTCTTTGTGTTATGAATGCTGACAACGAGGCGAGGAGGCACAAACAGAGATGTTACATAGATGGCGCTTTATACAAGGGACTTGTGCCTCTCGGTAGCTCAATTGGTAGATATTTCCAAACCCAGACCAGACCCCAACTTCGTACGGTACATTCTAACCCCTCTAACAGAACCACGCTGATTTTCTCACTTGCCGTGTTTTGTGTATGCCTTGTGTTTTCTGACGTTAACAGATAAATTTATTATTGTTTATTCAAATAAAGTATACAACGGATACGTCAGCTACGAAGCATTTAGCTCAGAAGCATTTAATGCTGCTTTTGATGAGTCATGCCCCAGAGTAAAAAAACATAATGGGAAATATAATCAACCCATTCAACCCTGGATATCGCCCTCCCTTTTGACGTCAATAAAACAAAAAAACGCTCTCTATAAAACTTTTGTATCATTTCCAAGTGAAGAAAATAAAACAACTTTCAAAAATTACAAAAACCTACTTTCAAAAATAATACGGAATGCTAAAATGAAATATTATTTTGATTCTTTTAGTGAAGTAAGTAAGTCACCAAAGAAGACCTGGGTGCTAATAAATTCATGCTTGAATCGATCGAGAGCATCTTCTACACCATCCGAAATAAAGGACGCTCATGGTAATATAATTGAAAGGGAGCTAGAAATAGCTAACTACATGAACTCGCATTTCGCGTCAATTGGACAGTCGGTAGCCAGCAAGCTCCAACATAATATGCCACATGGTCAATGTGATTATCGTGCATACCTCGGAAAGCCTTCTGAAAAGTCTATGTTTTTAACACCGGTAACAGAGGAAGAGCTTGCTAATGTTGGTAAGCTTTTAAAGAGTGGAAATTCCCCGGGGATTGATGAATCGTCGACGAATATTGTGAAAGCTATTTTACCGAGTATTAATAAAGTAATGTGTCATTTAATAAATCTTTCATTTAGATCGGGAACTTTTCCTGATTCATTTAAGAAAGCAAAGGTGTTACCACTGTATAAAAGTGATGACCGGAGTAACTGCACAAATTATAGACCAATATCTATCCTTTCGGGTTTTTCTAAATTAATGGAGCGATGTTTTTATAATCGAGTGTATAATTTCCTTACTTCGAAAGATTATTTTTCAAAAAATCAGTTTGGGTTTAGAAAGGGACATAGTACGCAAGATGCCATCCTGACTATGATCCAATTTATTCACGAATGTTTTGATAAAAAATTGATTCCGGCGAGTATTTTTTTGGACCTTGAGAAGGCATTCGACACGATTTGTCACGAAATATTGTTATATAAATTAAGCCATGGTGGGATACGAGGACCAGCGCACGATTTTATCGCATCTTACCTAACAGGTCGCTCCCAAGTAACAACTATTAATAAGACAGTTTCGGATCCATGCTTATTGTCAAATATTGGTGTCCCTCAGGGTTCAATTCTGGGACCACTGCTTTTCCTAATATACATAAATGACCTTCCATCAGCGACAGAAAACAACAGTCTGAATGTCCTTTTCGCTGATGATACCGGATCAACACTTGCAGGACAGTCGGAAGAGGAGGTCAAAGAGAAGCTGCAAGTCGTGTTTTCCCAACTGATTGTATGGCTAAAAGCTAATCGTTTGTCACTAAATGCCGCCAAAACGAAATTTATCATCTATAGTAGAATTGGACACAAAGCAAAAGGAATTTCAACAATAACTGATCAGGCTACAGATATTCAAATTCAAAGGGTAACTTCACTCCGGTATCTTGGTATAATTATTGATGAAAATCTATCGTATAAAGAACATTGTAATAGATCACGGGTTAAAGTTGCACAAGGAGTTGGTATAATGCGGAGGTTTCAACATTTTTTCCCGTATGAAATTCTACGCCTAATTTATTTTGCTTTGATACATTCGCATCTTACGTATTGTCCTTTGATTTATTTGGCAACATTCAAATATCATGTGAAACCGATACAGACTCTTCAAAACCGGGCTCTTCGAATTTTACAAAAATATTTACCGTCCCCTTCTTCTTTTCCTAACAAAACTACAACTGAAACTCTATATTTGTTAACTAATATTTTGCCTGTTTCAGAATTATTCACTCTTCATTCTTTTTTATTTAAGGTAAAATATGACCGGTCGGAACTACCTTCGTACTTTCGTTCGAGTAATTTTTTCCCTGAGCAACCTGACCATGCTTATGAAACCCGTCATAAATGGAAAATGCAGCACCTTAAAGTAACCACTGAGAGATCGCGGTTCTCACCATATTTTTCGATCACGGGCTCATGGCATCTGTATCTACCACATATTGATTGCAGCAAATCTCTTCCAAATATAAAAAAGCAACTTCATTCTATACTTATAAATAAATTCAAGAATCATCGATAAAAAAAAATAAAAAATAAAGTAAATTCTTATTTGTATTATGTTGATATGTTTTGGTTGGGGTCTATTTGAGTTGCCGGCCATCGGTAACCCTCGCTTGCGCATTGGTTTTTTTGTGGGATTTCGGGTTGATCCTACCGAGTGTCGGTGGGTTTGTGGGGCGGGTTCCCCTCTGGTGGTGAGTCATGGAATTATTAACATTTATTTATATAATTAGTTATATGTAAAATATGTGTGTTATATATTGTACCGGGTTTTTGTCAATCGACCTTGTGTCCCCGGCTTGACCCTCTATTTATTTTGATTTTATAAAGAAGTGTAAATTAAACCTTGAACCTTGAACCTTGAACCTACGATGCTTCATCGGCGATATTTCGGCCCTTCTTGGCAAGGGTCCTTGTCAGGCTGTCAATTCTCAGGTCCAACGTTGGGGAAGAAAACAAACATGTAACAAATAACTGAAGCTTCTACCGACTACAAATATCTTATTCGGGCAAATTACTTTCAGATACCACTTTAGGGAAAAAACTAAACCTGAGATTTAATTTTTGACACGGCCGCTGTTTTTGCCTCACGATTGGGGCGATGATAGGAAAGGTTTTTGTTGTGGGTCTATTTGCACTGTCTTCGTGTTATAGATGCTGACAACGAGGCGAGGAGGCACAAACAGAGATCTTAGACAGATGGCGCTTTGTACAAGGGACTTGTGCCTCTCGGTAGCTCAATTTGTAGAGCGGTTGCCTTGTATGTGAAGGGTCCTAGGTTCAAATCCCGGCTGAGGCTCATTTGTGTCTTTTATTTCACTACTCATAAACAAATGGATTCCGATCCGCTTGAGCGCTGAACAGGTACAAGGCCAGTTAGGTTTGCGTTAAACTGATCAGTCATCCGCGATGTTCAGGTTAGTAGCTGAACTTGGTCGTGGTCGCAATTTATCTTGTGGACTGATCCTAATCTCTTAGTCTTAAAGGACCTGTCTTACCTATAATACTAACGCAACCTACTTCCATAATCACTCCATATATTTCTAAACCCGGAGACCCCAATTTCGTACGGTACACCCTAACCCCACTAACAGAACCACGCTGATTTTCTCACTTGCCGTGTGTTGCTACCTTCGATGGGTATCACGCTGTCGACGGTTGTCTGCGAGAAGTTTTTCCATCAGAAAAACCGGTTTGTTTCTCTGTTTTCGATACAAGTCAACGGGTCTTGGAAATGGTTTAAAACAGCCAAAACCGTGGGTTATTTGTTGAAAGCTCAGCCTAGTTTTAAAATATTCAAGTATTTTAAAATTAAGTTGAAGAGTAAATAGTGCGAGGGTTCCTTTAAGCACGGCCTGAGGAGTAGCATTGCCCATAAGGGCTGACTGGTCCTTTCAAGTGATGTTCTACATCAGTACTCTTACCCTTGTTCGCATTTGTGTTCGAGTTTTATGCGTATCCCAACACGCTAATTACGAGATATCCGTGGTTTTGTAAAGTCAGCCCTGAATACTTTCATAAAGAATATCTTTGTAAAGTCAGTCTGAATACATGCTGAATCCATTTCGGAATTTTATTTTTTCATTAGACTACGAATTCTCCCGGATTTTGCAAAAAAATGGCTAGTAGACTTAAAGGTCCCCTAGAACTATTTACTCTTGAACTCACAGTATTTTAAAATATTTGGATACTTTAAAGCTATGCTGTGCTTTCAACAAATAGCCCCCGGTTTTGGCTGTTTTAAGCCTTTTCCGAGACCCGTTGACTTATAGCGGAAACAGGAAAACCAATTTACATAACCGGTTTTACTGATGGCAAAACTTCTCGCAGACAACCGTCGACAGCATGATAGACATCGAAGGTAGAAAAACACGGCAAGTGTAAATCAGCGTGGTTTTGTTAGAGGGGTTAGAATGTACCGTACGAAATTGGGGTCTCCGGGTTTAGGAATATATGGAGTTATTATGGAAATAGGTTGCATTAGTATTATAGGTAAGACATGTCCTTTAAGTAAAATTTTTGGTATCACAAACAAGTGACGGGTTATAATAATAAAAGGCTTCGTAAAGTTGTCCTATATTGTCGTCCTTCCGTCTGTTAGCACGATAAGTCTCGTTGAGATATTTTATTCAAACTTGGTGTGAGGATTCTTTTAGTCTAAATAGAGGTCAAGTTCGTAGGTCCCTATCCCAATAAATGGGGCAGGGGCCACTTTAAGTCCTGCAATTTAAGTGGTGATTTTTGTTTTCATGTTAATGATATAAGGTGAGAAGACATGATGAATCCATATCTTTCTTGCCGAAAAAGTAAGACCTTTTTTCTGAGATAGATTAGAGATGCGATGTAGGAGTAAAAATTCATGCTTCCATCTCTTAACGTTATTTCCTTGCTCAAGACCTAGCCTAGTCCCAAAGTTGATTAGATGTTGGATAACTTGGAAATAGAGAAAAGTTCTTTCTGTAGTTGATTAAAGGTTCGTTATAGGGGGTAAAGGGACATTCTGAATCCGTTACTGAACTTCATTTTTTTGCCGGACAAGTAGTTAGCCATGAATCCGGCCGAAACCGGCCGGATAGAAGTGAAAGTTTGTTCTTGAATCGATTCGATATAGGGGTAAACTTAAATACTGTGCCCATGTCTTATATTTGTACATTTTCAAGCGATTGGTCAGGGATAAATAACATGCTTAAGGGGCCTAGCGAAGACAGGGGATCTGGAAGACCCGATTGTCTGGATGAAGAAGCCTTATGAATGAATTAATGAATTTCGCCCGGAATCGGGCCAAAACCCGAAATTTCATAAACGCATAAGTTTTTTTTCTGACATTGAGTAGATGTTCAGTGTAGCGATGCTGGTCGTTTTTTTAACTTTATTTTTCTTGCCGGACAAGTAGTTTTCACCCGCACTGTCAGAAGTTTCAGAACAGATTGCGCATAACACTTTCAAGAATAACACCTTTTCATTTAGAAATAAAGTGTTATGACCAATTAAGTTTATACTATTTCGTGCCTAGGTAACAACACCTTCAATAGGTAAAAATACTACACTGTCAGAAGTTACATAACGACAACAGAAGGATGCGCGGTTTCAACAGATAACACTTTGGGATGTTATCTATTATGTTTCTTTCGTTCCCGTTAGTATTTTTACCAATTGAAGGTGTTGTTGGAGATCTAGGCACGAAATAGTGTAAACTAAGTGAAAAGGTGTTATTCTTGAAAGTGTTATACGCTATCTGTGATGAAACTTCTGACAGTGCGGAATCTGACCGTTAATATTGCAGAAGTATTTTCAGAAGTCGATTAGAAACTTCCCTTTGGGTTCCCAACGAAACCTTTTGCCGTGTTTGTCCCGGGCAGTGGCGTAGGTTGAATGTCTGAGATTCATTTTTCCCAAACCTTATTGAGAGCCTTCAGGAACAATAAATCCACTAACGGATTTCCTCTCGAGTAGCGACGTGTAACGTCACTCGTACAAATTGTTTTCCATAGAAATCTTTCTGGGCCAACATGCTATTTTGTCAGCTCGTTAGAACTTGTCAAACGCAGGACGAGCAGCGGAGGAAAAGACGAGTATAGACCTGTAGGGAAAACATCATTACTGGCGTTTATGAAGGGTGGAACCTCCCGAAAAAGATGTTTTTACCTCCTTCTTGAGACATTCTTTTCCCAAAGGGGGAACGTCACTTAAGCGGTAAGAAGGGAGGGAAATATTGATAATCAAGGGCCCTTGGGGAGACACTTTTTCCCCATGAGGGTTTTAGTAGATCAGTCAGTTCTGCAGGTCTGGAAACCACACTTTCAGAAGCTGGATAACATCTGACAGATGGATGCGCATCCTTGTGTTATTATGGAAGCCATTAAAGTTTAACTGAAAAGGGCTGGGATAGGATGACCTAGTTACCCATCGCTTTTTCACTTAAAAGAAGCTTGAAAACCCCGTTGAAAATGCGTTACTTCGTTACTCCGCTATCGACGAATAATTAATTTTCATATAGTGGAAATTTCTTGTCGGATTCATCTTACCTCTATGCGCTTGTGCCTGTGTTTAATGCTTTATGAATATGAATATTTACGCAGTCCGCAAGATGATCACGGACCACTAAAAAGCCGCGTATGTATTGAGATTCAGTTTTTCCGTGTCATAGTAGAAATTTGCGTTGTGAGGACGGCCGTAGATATTCTGAACGTTATATTGGAGCAAATGGTGAAAATAAAAAAAATCCTTACACAGTCCAAATAATGCAGTGTGTTCAGTTAAATGATACAAAAATAAATTGGCTTTTCAGTTAAACTTTAATAGTTTTGTTATGACCCCTTTAAGTGTTATCTTTTCGCGAAACGTAACAATTAAAACGGTCGTAATAAATCCGATCTGTACCTGTACCTTAAAGAAAGGATATTGGCAGTGTGTCAAAAAGTATCGATCCCTTCGGAGTTACCGTACTAGCCGACGCTTTGCGTGTAACAGACACATTTCCGTAATCCTTAAAGCATCCGATGATACTAATACAACTAACTAATACTCATTTCATTCATTCGCATTTCATTCAACCAATTTCGTAATCCTTGAAGTACCTGTCGTACCTATAATGTCAATGCAACCTACTTCCGTACATCATTCATTAGTTCTTAAACCCGGAGATCCGAATTTCTGAACCCGCGAACGACACCTCACTAATCTTTGCAGTTGCGGCGGTTCACTAGTTTCCATGCGCATTTACGCTCAAGACGAGTGTTTGCGGATCATGCTATTGTTGCGTAAAACCGGTTTTCTTTTTTAAAAGTAGAGCATAGCTTTCTAGTATTCAGATAGCTTTGAATACTGGATGTAAACAGTAAATAGTGCGAGGTGTGTTTTAAAGCACCTGTCTTATCAGCAATACTAATGCAACTATAATACTAATACTCATTTTATTCATTCGTATTTCATTCAATCATTCCAGACGGCCTTTCTAACCTCCCTAACGACAACTCACCGATTCCCTGACTTGCCTTGTTTCGCTTGCGTATCAGGCGGTAGTCAACGGGCCTGGAAAATACTGAAACATAAGCAGTAGTAGTGCGAGGGGTTCTTTAAAATAACCGAATAGTTAAGAGCGAGCCAAGAGCTAATACAGATACTACTTTATGACTATTATTGCTTACATCCCTCGAACTGAGGAATAGCAGTAAATAAAAATAAAATAACAGACAACTTGTATCATAAATCAACTTACACGGCAGCAAAACCATTTAAATATGCAGCTAAGCAATGAAATAAAAACAAAACAAATAAAACACTGGATAAAATTAATGTTGTCTAAAGAAGGGGAAAAAATTGTAAATTGTAAATTGTCACTGCCGATTTTCTTGTTGGACGAACCAAAGCGTGGTCATTGGGTCTTGGACTTCGAATTTGGTTATCAGTTTAGTATTTTAGTTATCAAGCTAACATGGAAACCAAGAGAAACCATCGACAAAAACGTACAAGACGGTAAGAAACTCTCCTATTTTTTTCTTCCTTTTCCATAAATTTCCCAATGTATTTATAGTTCTTCTGTGTGTTCGTATTTCCGTCTGTATTTTGGACTTCTTTGTACTTAGACGGGTTTATGTTTTGACCCTTTTAAGTGTTGTCTTTTTGCGAAACGGAACACTTAAAAGGGTAATAACATAAATTTTCCCGGCATCCGTCATAACATTCAAAAGAAAGATGTATACCAGGTCCGGATCCAGGATTTGTTTTTTTCTTTAGGGGGGGGGGGGCTCCTCGCGGGTCGGACCTAATCCGTACCAAACAGTATGACAAAAACATAGATACGAGGTTTAAGCCTACAAAAACGATTATTTTTCAATGTGCCTTCCCAGTTGTATTTGTTTTCGAGATTCCAGTATGTTTTTGGAAACTTATCGAACGGAGCAGTAAAAAGGAGAATTTCTAATCGTCTTTTAAGATTTAGTTGAAAAGTTGTATTAGCTGGTAGACCGTTGTTAATTGCTCGGTTATTTTACGCATTACGGAAATTTGCCAGTTACAGGTCTAATGTCTGTTAGTACGTTAACCTTTGAAGAGATTGAGAAGTTTAGTTTGGGATTGACAAAAAGCAGGAAAGGAAAGGCAAGAGAGAAGCAGGAAAGAATACTAAAACCAGGAAGGGCAAACTAAAAGAGGAAAGAATTACCAGGAATCGAGGATCGAGGGGTTGGCAACTAAGATATTTAAAGTCCACTATTTCTTTCCTGGTTTTAGTAACTTGTCACGGATAGTACCTAAGAGTACTAAAACGAGGAAAGTAATTGGGAATTCTAGACTTTGAGGGGTCGGCAACTCAGTTCACCGTTCCCTTGCTCGTTTTAGTAGATTTGTACTATCCGTGACAAGTTACTAAAACTAGGAAAGAAATGGTGGACTTGAAATATCTTAGTTGCCGACCGCTCGCTGGATCATTTTAGTCGCCTACCGACAGGTTACTAAAAGGAGGAAATG
Source organism: Branchinecta sandiegonensis (assembly GCA_030848855.1). NCBI lineage: Eukaryota > Metazoa > Arthropoda > Branchiopoda > Anostraca > Branchinectidae > Branchinecta > Branchinecta sandiegonensis. Next base: position 12,505,394 of record JAUPMV010000020.1, read on the forward strand.
GTGAACTTTTAGAAATGTAATTTGCCGACCTCTCACGGGATACTAAACAGAGGAAAGTCTTGCCAGTTTTTTAGAATTCCCAATATCTGTCCTCGTTTTGTACTGTAAGGTACTATCCGTGACAAGTTACAAAAACCAGGAAAGAAATGGTGGACCTGAAATATCTTAGTTAGATCTTAGTTGCCGACCCCTGGTTGGACTCATGATTTTTGTCGCCTACGAGGAAGGAAGCGGTGAACTATGTTGCCGACCCCTAAAAATTTGAAATTCCCAATTTCTTTCCTCGTTTTAGTACTATCCGTGACAGGTTCCTAAAACCAGGAAAGAAATGGTGGATTTGAAATATCTTAGTTGCCGACCCCTGGCTGGACTCCGATTTTAGTCGCCTACGAGGAAGGGAACGGTGAACTATGGTTACCGACCCCTCAAAATTTAGAATTCCCAATTTCTTTCCTCGTTTTAGTACTCTAAGGTACTATCCGCGACAAGTTCTAAAACCAGGAAAGAAATTTTGGATTTGAAATATGATCTTAGTCGCCTACCGACAGGGTACTAAAAGGAGGAAAAGGTGAACTTTTACAAACGTAAGTTGCCGACCCCTCACGCGATACTAAACAGAGGAAAAGCACGGCACAGCTTGCCAGTTTTTTCGAATACTAAAAGGAGGAAAAGGTGAACTTTTACAAATGTCGGTTGACGACCCCTCACGTGATACTAAACAGAGGAAAGGCTTGCCAGTTTTTCAAATCCTCGATTCCTGGTAATTCTTTCCTCGTTTTAGTTTGCCCTTCCTGGTTTTAGTATTCCTTCCTGCTTTTCTCTTGCCTTTCCTTTCCTGCTTTTAGTCAATCCCGTTTCTTTTCACATTGCCAAGATCCTTTGGTTTAAAGTACAGGCCGGATTCGTAGATTGACCTTATACTTTAAAAAATTGTCTTTCGATCTCGTGAGACTGTGTCACCGGGCTAAGTATTTCCTCTGATTAGCTGCGTTCTTTGTCACGGTAGTTCTCACCGGTTGTCTCCGGATTTTATGGCACTTGCCCGTCGGCCAAGTGCCATATAGCGATCGCAATTTCTGTCCGTCCGTCGGTCTGTCGGTCGGTCCGTCCGTCGGTCTGTCGGTCGGTCCGTCCGTCGGTCTGTCGGTCGGTCCGTCCCGGTTTTGCTAGTTCGGGCACTTCCAGATAAGCTGGGACGATGAAAGTTGGCAGGCATATCAGGGACCGGACCGGATCCGGTGACATTGGGGGGAGTTGGAGGGGGAAACCGAAAATCTTGAAAAACACTTAGAGTTGGGAGATCGGGATGAAACTTGGTGGAATGATCAAACACAAGTCCTAGATACGTGATTGACGTAACCGGACCGGATCCCTTTACTGTGGGGGAGTAGGGGGGGTCCTAATTTCTAGTGATCCCGCGAGAAACTTGGTAGGCGTGTCAGGGACCCGAACAGATTGACTTGAGAATAGTCGTTTCCCCGATCCGACCATCTGGGGGGGGGCGGAGGGAGGGGGAATCCGGAAAGTGAGGCATTTTTAACTTGCGAACGGGTGATCGGATCTTAATGAAACTTGATATTTTGGAAGACCTCGTGCCTCAGATGTCCCACTTTAAATCCGGACCGGATCCGTTGACATTGGGAGGATTTGGACGGGGGAACGGAAAATCTTTTGAAACGCTTAGAGTGGAGGGATCGGGATAGAACTTGGTGGGAAGAACAAGCACAAGTTCTAGATAGGTCATTGTCATAATAGGACGGGGATCGGGCCCTGTGGGGGAGTTGGGGAGAGGAGACGGATTTCTAGTGATCGTGCGAGTTCGGTACTTCCGGATGTGTTAGGACGATGAAACTTGGTAAGCGTGTCAGGGACCCGAACAGATTGACTTGAGAATAGTCGTATCCTCGATCCGACCATCATGGGAGGAGTGGGGGGATGGGGAATCCGGATCTAGCGGCATGGGCAGCTATTGTACGGGTGATCGGATTTAAATGAAACTTGATATTTAGGAAGATCTCGTGCCTCAGAAGTCCCCTTTTTAATTCAGACCGGATCCGGTAACATTCGGAGGGAGTTGGAGGGGGAACCGGAAAACTTTGGAAACGCTTGGAATGGAGGGATCGGGACGAAACTTGATGGGAAGAAAAAGCACAAGTTCTAGATACGTCATTGACACAATAGGACGGGATTCGGGCACTGTGAGGGAGTTGGGGGGGGGGGGGTCCAGATATCTAGTAAGCGCGCGAGTTTGATACTCCCTGATGTGCTAGGACGATGAAACTTGGTAGGCATGTCACGGAACCGAATAGATTGACTTGAGAATAGTCGTTCCTCGATCCGACCATCGTGAGAGGAGTGGAGGGATTGGGATCCGCAATCTAGTGGCACGGCCAGTTTTTGAACGGGTGATTGGGTAAGTGGAAAGAGCTATCGTCTTAGATGTTCCATGTCAGGCCCGGGGAGGAGCGGAGGAAGGGGGAATCCGAAATCTTGAAGTGTTTATAACTCTCCAACGGGTGATCGGATCTTAAAGGACCCCTCGCACTATTTACTATTCAACTTACAGTATTTTAAAATATTTGAATACTTTAAAACTAGGCTGTGCTTTCAACAAATAACCCACTGTTTTGGAAGATTTAAGCATTTTCCGAGACCCGTTGACTTATCGCGAAAACAGGGACAAAATTTACATAACCGGTTTTTCTGATGGAGAAAATCCTCGCAGAAAACTGGCGAAAGCGTGATCCACATCGAAGGTAGCAAAACACGGCAAGGAGAAAATCAGCGTGGTTTTGTTAGAGGGGTCAGAATGTACCGTACGAAATTGGGGTCTCCGGGTTTAGAAATGTATGGAGTGATTATGGAAGTAGGTTCCGTTGGTATTATAGGTAAGACAGGTCCTTGAATGAAACTTGATATTTGGAAAGACGCCGAGTCTCAGACGACCCAGTTCAAATCTGGATCGGATCTGGTGACTTTGACGGGAGCCGGAGGGGGGAACCGGAAATCTTGGGAAACGCTTAGAGTGGAGGGATCGGGATGGACTTGGTGGGAAGAACAAGAGCAAATCCTAGATATGTCGTTGACATAACCGGAACAGATTCGGACAGTGTGGGGGAGCTGGGGGGGGGGGGCTTAATTCTGGCGATCCCGCAGGCTCGGAACTTCCTTATGTTCTAGGACGATAAAACTTGGAAGACGTATCAGGGACCTGAACAGACTGACTTGAGAATAGTCGTTTCCACGATCCGACCATCATGGGGGTTGTGAATAGTTTTTGACAATCAGGAAAACCAAACGGATGGATAAAATAGGATGCAAGTTGGACAGTGCCGAGTGTATGCGACCTTGATTTGATATTTGGCGTCCGAACAGTATAACGCCAAGGTGAGGGGAAGGGGGAGCGGGGCTCGAATATTTGCAGATGGGTCCTTCTCCGATTCCAGTCAAACTTGATGGAAGGGAAGAGGATAAGTCAGAGATGCGACATATAGGTTTACTAGTCCTAACTGGAAGGGGCGTCCAGGAAAATTTTGTGGCTCGCATAAAGGTCAAACAAGTGGAGTGATTTGAATGGAACTTGGAAGGTACAGAGATGATATGCCCAAGATGACATATTTTAAGGTTCAAACCGGATCCAACAGCGGTGGGGTGGGGGTAGGGAAGATTTACCGGAAGTTCTCCGAAAATGCTCGGATTTGAGTGAAAGATAGGTAAAAGGAAATGCTTCAGATGATCCAGATAGGAGTCCGGACCGGACTCTGCCGCGGTATATGGGGAGTTGGAAGGAGGTACCGGAAATCTTGGGCACGGCTAGGGCCATAGCGAGTGGATTTCTTGGGTTGAAACTTGGAAGGTCGGCGATGGCTTGAAGGTGATGTCGTAAATGTTCAGACTTGAGTGGAACTAGATATCCTAATTCTAGGTCCGAACCACATTTTTGGATGGCGAGATGTTTTATGAAGTTTTCTTCTACTTTCTTGTACCACCTACTCGCAACAAGTGCCATATGAGCTCGTAGCTCTTGTTCTTATAAGCCGTTTTTGCATCCACCGGTGACTACTCACCAGTCTTATAACCCGTTTTTGAACTAACCGGTGTCCGGTTTTACCTCACCTGTGCGGACTAACCAGAACCTACTCGCGAGCCCGGCTTCAGCGAGGGGTTAGCAAGTTTTCATCAACTCACCGGTGAAAACGCGTTATAAGAGAAGAACCGGACACTTCTGACAAAAGACCAGAGTCAGCCCGGAGTGCAACGAACGCAGCTATCGATACTTGGACCGAATCAGAGTAAACCGGAAACTTTCGAATGAACCCATTTGCTGGACCAGTCTTATGAGCAGGTACAAAGTCAATAGTCATGCTGCATTTAGAACATGTATTTCGTTACCGGGTTTTTAAAGCAGACCGATAAATCGACCGAAATTTATTTACGAAATATCGATGTGAAAGCGGATCTTACTAGAACATGTGAACGGAGAAATTTTAATTTTCGGCAATAGTGAATATTTTGTCTAGATCCCGGAGAAAAGCCGGTAAAAAGCTTCATATTTTGTGATCATGTTGTTGGATTTGCCGATACAGGGGGAGACATGTATCTTCCGATCGCCTTATATCGGGAACAACAGTTTAACTGAAGTGGAGAAACCCTCAGTGGGCTAAAGGAAATTTCCATGGACCTGCGCACGCAATGTTGCCACTTTTTCTGAAGGAAGCAGTGGCATTTGACTGCAAAAACCTGCGACATTCTGGTGCCTCTGGAATTAGTCGCTTTTTTAGCTTCATAATCATACGCTGTTGTGTTTTTAAGGTCTTACCGGTTGCAGTTCTCTGGTTCGCTGTGTCGAACTCTATGACAAGTCACAGAATTCTGCGACCAGTGGCAACGCTGTGCGCACGCAGTCAACGCGGGTCAGTCGTCTATGCAGTCAATCTTCTTTCCTTTTTCCTGCACAACCGAAACTGAGCCAGCCAGTCGAAGCATAGGCCCAGTCATGGATCCAACCGAACCTTTGTTCTTTTTGGGATCTCAAAACGTAAGTGGAGTTGCAAAAGAGGCGACGCAAAAGTTGTCCGTCTGTCCGGATTGAGATATTTTGATGAAACTTGGGAGGTGTCGTGTCTTTTCGCTTCGACATAAATTAATACAAAGTAGGTCACTTTATTTAGCTTGCAGCACAAAAGAAACAAGGAACAGTAAAACAGACTGTCGTGTGTCGAGCCTCTAAACAGCAACTCACTACTAACTACTAGTGTCCGTAAAATCACAATCATTCCACCGGATTGAGCCGTAGCTAAGGAGAGGGAAGAGGAACAGTTCATGACAGGAAGATTATTTTGGTCAAAGTACAGGTCAAATTCGAAGATGGGATCTGTATCCCTATATTTGAGGGTTGGGGAGGGGGCTCAAATTAAGGGATAAACAAAATATTTTTAAACAGCTAATGTGATAGTCGATTATGGGGTAAGAAGACATGCTAGCACGATGGTGAAAACCATTTTCTTGTCGGACAAGTAGTTCGTCCGGAATCCGGCAAAAACCGGAAAGTTGGGTAAACGTAAAAGCTTCATTTGAAGTTGATTAAATGTTTGATTTAGGGGTAAGGAGATATGCTGAATACGATGGTGAAAACCATTTTCTTGCCGGACAAGTAGTTCGTCCGGAATCCGGCAAAAACCGGAAAGTTGGTTAAAAGTAAAAGTTTCATTTGAAGTTGATTAAATATTCGATTTAAAGGTAAGAAGACATGCTGAACACGATGGTGAAAACCATTTTCTCACCGGACAACTAGTTCGCCAGGAATCTGGCCAGAACCGGAAAGTTTGTTAAAAGCGAAAGTTTTATCTGAAGTTGATTAGATGACAGATTTAGGGGTAAGAAGAGACGCTGAGTCTGTATATGACAATCATTTTTACCCGGACATATAGTTAGTCCAGAATCCGGTTGTAACCGGAATTTTTTTTTAAGTCAAAGGTTTACTAGTTGATTAGATGTTCTTTATAAAGTTCTTTATATCTTCTATCGTTCTTTATATATTCTAAATAAAGAGATCCGCTGGATTTGTTTCTGAATTTTCTTTTTTTTTTTGCTGGACTGGTAGTTCGCTCGGAATTCGGGCGAAACCGGAAATTTGGCAGATGTAAAGCAGGAAGTTTCGGTCAGTATCGTCAAAATAGATATGGCTTATAGAGGTATATCTGAACTTGGTTTTCTCTGATGATTAGCCTGGCGAAGACTGGATCTGACGAAGACAAGACCCAATTGTCTGGATCAAATTAGATTTTTGGGATCCCATCGAAACCTTTGGTCTTGTTTTTACAGATCCACTGTATCATATTGTAAAAAGATCTTAGGAAATTGGTAGGGTGGGATTTTATTATCACATTTGCGTATCATGTTCTGTATTTTCAATTTTTTTGCGGCGAGTCGTCAAAGGCCGCTCACATGTGGCTTTAATTAAACTAGAGCCTCTCTAGGAGTGTCTGTGTGCTGGTGTGTTTGCAATTGTCTTATTTTTCTTTTGTGGTCAGATGTGGATTAAATACTGTGGATCTAAGCAGTTGAAATGTCACCCTCCCCGCAAATTGCCTTCATACACTAAAGAAACAATTTTGATAAATGATTTTATCACACGTTAGCAACGATTGGTTAAACAAATTATTAATTAACAACTTCCTAACGCTATCGAACCAAATTATTTTTTTTCTTTTGAGTAATACTAAAACTTCAAATCACTCTCCTCACTTTGTAAAGTACTCGCCGATTTTGGCGAATAGAAATAAACTAAATAAATAGGAAATAAACAAATTGTTCGATGAAAATTGTTTGACATCCTAGTAAGTAGTTTAGATGTGGCCGCTAGCTCGAGACGACCATCTCTGCTGTACATCAGATGTTTGCACCGACACAATTTAAGAGAGTTTGATATTAAATTTTCTTCAAAGATCCAATCAATATTAGTTTGATCTTAAATCGCTGGGCACTTAAAGCTACGTGCACACACAGTCCAATAAGGTTTCGCATGCGAAAATACGCAAGCCGCCGCGAAAAAGGAGGGAGGAGGACCCCTGTCCTAATTATCTTTTTTTGTTCCTTGACGGATTTTGATGTTCGATCTTTGTTTTGTAACGTAAACCCCACATTCTGAACGATATTACTAGAGCCCCGGGTGAAACAAATTAGGAAATATTCAAATATAAGATGTGATAAAAGCTGACTTTTCAGTAAACTTTAAAAGTGGACCCATGGCTGTTGGTCACTTTGCAAATTCGGTATTCGGCAATGGGTTTGCTTCTACACTGTCAGAAGTTTTATAAAAGATTGCGCATAACACTTTCAGGAATAACATCTTTTCACTTAGAAAAAAAGTGTCATGACCAATTAAGTTTATACTATTTCGTGCCCAGATCTCCAACAACACCTTCAATAGGTAAAAATACTACACTGTCAGAAGTTACATAACGACAACAGCAGGATGCGCGGTTTCAACAGATAACACTTTGGGATGTTATATGTTATGTTTCTTTCGTTCCCGTTAGTAGTTTTACGAATTGAAGGTGTTGTTGGAGGTCTAGGCACGAAATAGTGTAAACTTAATTGGTCATAACACTTTATTTCTAAAGGAAAAGGTGTTATTCTTGAAAGTGTTATTCGCAATCTGTTATGAAACTTCTGACAGTGTAATTTCGTTTTCCATCCTAACGATTCATTTGCTAACTCGCAGAAGGAATTCGCTCTTGTCATCAGGAATGCGAAGATTGGAGGGTTAATGCTCCCTATCAGTGTAAACACTTACGAATAATGAAACCTCTTTTCTGTCTGCGTAGGACTAGATAATTGGGTAATAAATTCTTTCCTCAGCTTTCTGATTAGAAAGGGTAAGACATTTTTCTATTCTCACTCTGTAAACATTCCGAAGTAGCAAAATTTCTTTCAAGGGAAGCAACAATTTTACGGATCTTGGCTTAGTTTGTATGGCACTTGCAGGACACCGATCACTTTTCCGTCGGTCGTTCCGAGGTTCCGCGATCCGCTGGGGGGGGGGGGAGGGACGGAGAATCCCGAATCTTTTGGCATGCATAATCCGGGTGAAACCTGACCGTGCCTAGACGTTATTTCATCAGAACTGGATCCGGTAACTGTGAGGATGAGTTCGAGGGGGAGGGGAATCTTGTAGCGTGTACAGCTTTCGAACCAGTGACCCGGTCTGGATGTAGTTTGATAGTTGGCAAGAGCATCTGTCTTAGAAGTTCCTTTTACAGGTCCGGGGGATGGATCCCCCCCAGACCTATAACAAATGAAAATCCATGAGTTGAAAGTGAACAAACACCTAAACATCTGTCAGGAGAAGCTATTATAATAATATGTAATCTTATAAAATATAATAGTTCTCCTGCAAAATATTTAGGTGTTTGTTTTACTTTTTATCCACACGCCAGCTAAATAGATTTTTCTTTCTCTTAGATTGTGCTTCTGCGAGCTTGTTCTTCGTCTTCTTCTGAATCCCGCCATTAGATCATCCCGCAGTCGTATCGAGTGGTAAAGGGGGTTCCAGAAATCTCGTAGCATATAGAAGTTTCCATCGAATGATCCGATCTGGATGAGATTTGATAGTTGGTAAGTGTACATGTCCTGTATGTTCATTGACAGTTGTCTAGAGTACACTGTAAAAGTTTCTCCGAGTAAGGATTAAAGTTAACTGCAGTATTTGCTGCTGGGATTAATCTTATCTCTACTGGGATAAGATTAATCCGAATTAGAGATAATCTTATCTCAGTAGAGACAAGATTAACCCAGTAGTAAATACTGCAAGATTTTTTTTTTACAGTGTAGATTCAGGAATTGTAGGGGGAATTGAAGGCGGGGGGATCTTGCAGCAAGCTTATTGGGTCGGGAAGAAGTTTTGCGAGAAGGGCGGTCAAAAGCCCTATGTGTGCCGTTTATAGAATTCGAGGGGGCAGGGGGGATTCCGGAAATGTTGGTGGCATGCATAACTCTCGGTTGAGCGATCCGATCTGAATGGAACTTAATTGTTGACAAGTGTCCAACTTTTGGGGAGAGTTAGAGGAAGACCCCGGAAATCTTGTGACATGCACGCCTAGGATCGATCGAGGAATCGGGACGGAACTTAGGGGGTAGTATTTTCATATGCCCTAGGTATACCATTTATAGTACCGGGTAAGATCTGGGCACTGAGGGGAGTTTGGAAGGGTCAAAAATTAGTCGATGGACATGCCATAATTCTCAGATCTCCAATATATAAATCCGGATTGGATCCGGCCACTGCGGGGGAGTGGGAGGGGGGGGGGGAAGCCCTCCAATGTTGACGACGCGGTACATTGTAATTCCTTTTGCAAGTGCCATATGAGCTTTCAGCTCTTTTTGTTTAACCAATTGCTCGGGAAGACCAGCAGCGTCTTTGTCCCATCTCATTTTCCTGCGCCATCAATCCATTTTAACTGACCGTTGTGTCACAAAGAAGACCGGGAAATTCCTCGCGATTGCCAGAATTTTGATTATCAAATTCCTGGGCTCGGATAAAACGTCTTATGATTAAAGATATGGCTCTCTTCTACTGGAAATACCGGTGTTTTCTACAGCAGGGGAACCGTCAATGAAAGCTCCATATTTTGTTGCTTTTGGGGTTTAGTCCAAATGATGCCGGGACACTGTTGCCTGATCGTGATCCCAAGAAATACGCCGCTGTCTTTGAATAATAAGCCAAGTATACGCCAAAATTTCTTTTTAACCAAAATTGCAAGAAATCTCCCAAGAACTTACAAGGATTGTCAATAGAACCCAAACGATTTTAATACGCCAACAAAAAAAAAAATCGGCCAGTCGGTCGTAAGATCCGCCACACTGTCAGAAGTTTCATAACAGATAACACGAGGATGCGCGGTCTCAACAGATAATGCGTAACAGATAACACTTCACATGTTATCTGTTGTGTATCAAAGTGTTATGCATAATAAGCATTACCATCAGGAAGAACCGAAAAACCGCCAAAAAGTATCTGCTGAGTTTTCCGACATCATGACGATAAGGAATAAAGTTAGAAGATGCTTTTTTGGCTCTTCCTAACAGAGCTTGTTATGCATAACATTTCATGCATAACGTTTTCAAACATAACAGATAACATCCGAAGTGTTATCTCTTACGCATTATCTGTTGAAACCGCGCATCCTCTTGTTATCTCTTATGAAACTTCTGACAGTGCAGTTTGGCGTAAAATCCGCCAATATGACAACACTGTGCGGGAAGCAAAATCAGTTGTGTGGTGAGCCTTTTGGAATCTCTTGTAAAAGTAGCTGGGTCGGACAAGCGTAAAACAGCAAGACAGCGATGTGGGAAGGGGCTAGGGAGCAATTTTCTGCTTTGCTCACCCTCCGAAACAATATCAGATTCCTGCCGGACTATTAAACCACAAAATGTATTCCGGGAACGGCGATTGCAGAAATTGTCTCTAATCTGGAGGGGGGAGCGGGCTGCCCATAAAATGTGAGGAGCTGGACCTTGGCAAAATGCTTCTGTCAGACATTCACTCTGCTATGGCTTAGTTTTGACTTGTGCTGGCTTGCGTCTTACTTATCTCACGAAAAGACCGCTTCGGACCGCACGCCATGCTGCCAGCGTGGTCAAATTTATTTTTTCTTGTAATTTGTTCTTGTTTGTCTGTTCAGGGGGGGGGGGGGGGGTCACACTCGCTCTTCTCTGGCTTAGGCTATGTGCACACATAGTCCAATAAACTTTCTTATCCGAAAATACGCATGCGAAATTCGCGTCAATATGAGCGTGTTCCACCCGTCTAACAATAGTAACTATTGGTTATTATTTTCGTTCCAACCTCGTGAAAAGTTACTACGCCGCCCGTTCCAACCTTCTCGAAATAGTAACTATGCCGAGAAGCCAGGATCCGTGAAGTCATGCGTAGTAACTTTGGTAAGTAGGTTGGAACACGCTCTATGGGTAGGCCTGCATGCGATGCGTCAAAATTTCGGAGCGAAGGAGGAAATCCACATCCGTACCTTTGCGATCCTACAAAGAGGTCATAGTTCGAAGAGGTTTATGGGGTCGTTTGTGTGCCACAAAAGACTTTTTCCTCACCCAACAAGGTATTTGTGGCTCGCACTGTGGCTCAAATTTGACAAACACCTCTGGAGACGATTTGGGATTTGTGGGTCGAAATTTTGGAAAAATTGGAGTTCTGTGAAATTATTTGTGCAGTTATGGGAAAAATGAAGGATTTTATAAGTGCTGGGTGAAAGCTTCTGCGCTTTCCCAGGGCATTGGTAAATTGTACATAGACAGAATTATAAATTGTAAGAATTGTAAGAATTGTAAAATAATCGCAGATTTGTACATATACGCTTCACGCACATTTTAATATTCGTTATTTTTGTTAGTTTTTCTGTCGTTCGATCCGCATCGTTCTTCTGGTTTTTAGTTACATATCGTTGTATGTTTTGTTGGTTCCGCATCGTTCTTCTGTTGGTATTGTGTTGGATTTTATGATTTAGTTTTTTGTTTTTTTCGCTGAGGACGGTTTGCCGGAAGTGCAACCGAAATATCCGAATTTATATTTATCCCTCGCACATCATCCTAGAGGGATAATTAGCTGATCAATAAAAAAACCCGAAAATCACGGTTTTCTATTTCTTTTGGGTCGAGATTTGTATTTGAATTCAAATTTGGAGGCATACCAAATGCCTCCAAGTAATAAGTTATTTTTTACAAAAGCAGCAAATAGAACAAAAACTGTGGATAAGTCCTAGTACAGAATCGTAAGCTCGTAAGGTTGATGTTCTATTTATTGAGTTTGTTTTTGCTTTCGGGCATTTGAGAATACCGCAAAAACGACAAAACGGTGTTTCCACGAGTTTCAACTTCTGGGTCTCGTACGGTTTCTGTTTGCTTGAAAAACATTAAAACTATGCTGCAAATAAAACCCATTAGTTTTCGCCTGCGTTTTACTTTTCATCTAACTGCTTTAATCCGTACATGAAATAATTTCTCTTTGGAATTTATTTCTGTTTGCCTGTTTAAAGTACGGTAGCCAATCTCCTTGTTTTCAAGGCAAAAAGTCTACATCCTATTATACCGAACCCTGCACATAAAACATTATTGCCGCGACAAGAGAGAAGAGAGTTTTGAACTGGCGGGTGATTTCCTATACTGACGATTTACTTAAAGGACTCTTCTTGCTTTTTCTGCCTTTTACAATATATCTAGCTCCCTTATGGGATTATAAAGTTATAAAATCCCTACCTTTCTCTATTGTTCCGTTTTGTGCCTACGAATTTTTAGGGCTTTTTCGTCCGCACCGAGTTTTGCCCGTTACGCAACGCAACGTTTGCCAGAATCTTCAATCTTTCACACACAAGGATATGAGAATCTTCTGTTTTGACTTATTTTATTTAGTTTTTCCTACTTTTTAACCACGGCCCGTTCAGTTTTCAAAGGTTTTGCGCCCAGCAAACATTTTTTCTGATTCGTTTCATTGTGAAAAGATCGTTTCTAGTAAGAGTTCGGCTTGAAATATTCAGACACACTGCGCGGTAAGCATTCCTTCAGCCGATACTAGGAGGAAATCTTGTTCGTGGTACCAAACGAACTTGTCAACTGAAGTAAGCTGTTTATACCACCTAAAGTGTGGTGTGTTCAATCCTCTTCCTTATATCATATTTCCTTCAGACGAACTTTTTTAATTTTATTGACCTTCGTCCACTCACATAAATTTAAAAAACTAATTTACTGGAAATACAAAACAAAACTTCAGAGGGGCTCAAGACATTCACAAGCCGTCCTTTTTTGTTTTTTAGCTGATTTGTAGTTTTGTTTCACGTGAAAGCCGCAAGTTCATAAAAAAAAAATACACTTCCCATAAACCACGTGACAATAAACCAGTGGTGGCGCAGTTCTAAAATTGACGACTTGGCGGTCAGAATTATTTTGAACTCGTTTCCTGTATTTGAATGACAATGAAATTTGCAAAGTAAGTGGCTTTTACGAGAAAACCCGTGGTTCTTTTGACGTCACTTGCTTCTAGATAATGACAGTTGGTCCGGGGGCCGATCCTGATGAGGCCGAAATATTTTGTTTAGCTTTGATATGGTGTAGTACCAACATTAAATTAACCCCGGGTCGCCAAGTGCCCGTGGAGATTCATTTCCAGGCCTTTGTACGCTTTGTCGAGTGCTCGAGATAGCTGGCGGATCTATTTGTTTTGAAATGGTGACTAAAAAGACTGGTTAGGCTATGTATAGAAAATAAACTCTGTAAAAGTGAATGAAAATATGGGGATCGACTAAAACCAGGAAGGGAAGGGAACGCGAGAAAAGCAGGAAGGCATACTAAAACCAGGAAGAGCATACTAAAACGAGGAAGGGCATACTAAAACGCGGAAGGAATTCAATGCTGCGAAAAACTGGAAAGCTGCGCCGTTCCCTTCCTCTGTTTAGTATTCTTTGAGGGGTCGGCAACTTTTCAAAACCAAAGTTCACCATCCCTTCCTCGTTTTAGTATCCTGACAGGGTAGGCATTAAGATCAGTGAGGGGTCGACAACTATCAAAATTGTAATTCACCTTTTCATTGCTAGTTCTGTCGGTAGGCGACTGTCCAGACGGTCCAGCGAGGGGTCGGCAACTAAGATGTGTCAAGTCCACCATTTCCTCCCTCGTTTTAGTACCTTGAAAGTACTAAAACGAGGAAGGAAATATTAAATCATTCTTCTTTGAGGGCTTTCAAGGTACTAAAATGAGGAAGGAAATGGTGGACTTGAAATATCTTAGTTGCCGACCCCTCGCTGGACTCGGAGGATTTTAGTCGCCTACCGTCAGAACGAGAAATGAAAAGGTGAATTACAATTTTTATAGTTGCCGACCCCTCGCTGAACTTAATGGCTACCCATGCCAGGATACTAAAACGAGGAAGGGATGGTGAACATTGGATTTGAAAAGTTGCCGACCCCTCAAAGAATATTAAATAGAGGAAGGTAACAGTGCGGCGAATTCTGGCGACAGCCTTCCTCGTTTTAGTATGCCCTTCCTGGTTCTAGTAGCCTATGCCTTCCAACTTTTCTCGCGTTCCCTTCCCTTCCCTGTTTTAGTCGATCCCGAAATATGCAATGAAAGCTGAGTAAAAGATATTTTACTGTTACGGATCCTTGAATGTGTTTGAAGCCCGAGTGGTGTTCTTGGGTTTCCCTGCTTGTCCAGTCCCTCCGATGAGGGATCAACTCCTATTGCCATTGAACGGCAGATTTTTGGACTATATGCTGTTTTTATTTAACTTTTTTAATATTAGGGAATTTCGATTGGTAAGTGCAGTGAAGAGTGTTTTGCCTTGCTTGTTCGATCTCTCCGATCGCTGCTCAAAGGCATAGTTCCCTCTGCTTTTCCTCGAGATCGTTTGTTTTTTACCCTTGATCTTCTTGTAGCTGAACTCTGTGTTTCCCTTGTCCGGAGAAAGGGCCGTGTGGTTCTTGGTCAAGTTGCTCAAACGGAAAGTTTTCGAATCATCCTAGGTAGTTTCCGAGATTAACTTGGGCTATGAATTGCCTGCTCGCATTATGTCTCGGAGTTGTCAGCTGTAATAACAGTTTGGAACATTTTTCGTTATAACGATTTTGTCCAAAGTATTCCGAGTGATAAATTAGTCCCTTCGGAGCCATATCCGGGAAATGACTTACGGTGAGCATCAGGTAGCACGTTCCACGTGAAGCAGCTGTGAATAGAGACAAACTTACACTGGGGATTCATACTGGTGATTTGATTTTAGTAGCTTTGGGCACTCTGGCCGAGGCCTCCTTCTTTCTGTTGGTCTGCCTTTCTGGGATCCCAAACGTCAGTGATCTCGACTTCCTAAAATTTGTTCGTCCGTCTGTCTGTCCATCCGTCTGTTACCACGATAACTCTGCAAGGGGTTGATATGTTTTTATCAAACTTGGTGTGAGGATCCTTTGGGTCAAAGGAGAGTACAAGTTCATGATGGGCCCAGTAACCCCTATATTTAGGGATGTGGAGAGGGGTTCTGATTAAGGGGTAAAAAACTATTTTTCCAAGATAATAGAGATGAGTTTCTTGTCAAATAAGAAGTTCGGCCGAAATCCGGCCGAAAATACTGAAGTCGATAGACGTTCGGTAAAGGGGAAGGTAAGGATACGTTCTGAACTTTAACGAGAACTCGACGTATGGGAAAGGTAAGGAGGTATGGTGAAGTGTCTGAACTTTATTTTCTTGTCTGACAAATAGGCTATTTTGCCTGGAATCTGGCCGAATTTTTTGCCAAAACAAGGTATTTCAGTTGTTTCGCAGCCCACCCTATGTCTATCGATATGCAGTCCGGTATCGAAGGATCGGATTTTATATAATTCTAATAAAGTTGTACGAAGTAATAATGAAAAACGCGATGATGAAATTGCGACGAAAAAAACGACAGGCAGCATCTGATCCTTGCTTCGGCTTTTTAGCCCAACCCTAGGTAGGTACTTAATTTGTGAATAAACAGTGAACGTGTAAAAACAGATGTCACTGCAAACATTAATGTTTTTTCACTGAAGAAGTACGAGTATTTTCGAGCATTGGCTTTCAGTTTTAAAAGCATTTGAAATTATTAACCCATTATTTTCTGAAGCTTTATTCGCTAATGCGTAGACAAGTGAACGACTGCAGGCAACAACCACACTAGATAATATAGATGGCGCTTTAGACAAGGGACTTATACCGTGACCAATACCATAAACAATTTTTTCGAATATAATTTAGAAGTCTAGGACTCCCTTGTCGGAGCCACGTAGACAAACCAGGACCCACAAGACGGGGTCTCATGGTGAAAACCAAATAAAACCAAATATATAATTTTTAATGGGGAAGACGCCCTTGAGATGGAAACATTTAGAAGTAGTGAACTGATAAACAAAACTACTCCTCAGCCGGGATTTGAACCCAGGACCCTCTGCTTACAAGGCAGTCACTCTACCACTGAGCTACCGAGGGGCTTGTGAACAAAGTTCGCAAACCACTACAATAGTCTGGTAGAAGCTGGCCGTAAGAACAGTGATCCCGCCCGAAGGCAAATTCATCTAACCAGTTCACATCCCCTTGTCACGTAAATTAATAATAGAGATGGCGCTTTAGACAAGGGACTTGTACCGTGACCAATACCATAAACAATTTTTTCGAACATAATTTAGAAGTCTAGGACTCCCTTGTCGGAGCAGACAAACCAGGACCCACAAGACGGGGTCTCGTGGTGAAAAACAAATAAAACCAAATATATAATTTTTAATGGGGAATACCCGCCCGAAGGCAAATTTATCTAGCCAGTTTTTAATGGGGAAGACCCCTTGAGATGGAAACATTTATAAGTAGTGAACTGATAGACAAAAATGCTCCTCAGCCGGGATTTGAACCCAGGACCCTCTGCTTACAAGGCAGTCACTCTACCACTGAGCTACCGAGGGGCTTGTGAACAGAGTTCGCAAACCACCACAATAGTCTGGTAGATGCCGGCCATAGGAACAGTGAAGGCAAACTCATCTAACCAGTTCACATCCCCATCTCACGTAAATTAATAATATAGATGGCGCTTTAAACAAGGGACTTGTACCGTGATCAATACCACAAACAGTTTTTTCGAATATAATTTAGAAGTCTAGGACTTCTTATGAAATTTCTGACAGTGTAATAAAATACTATTAGGTTTATTCTATTCGCACAAAAGCTTCAAGGTTTAATTCGAAATTCATGCAGCTCGGAAACAGCATCCATTCCTCTCCTGTCCTCCATTACAAAGAGTCGCAGTCGCCAGCTATCTCCAGCACTCGACAAAGCGTGAGGCGTACAAAGGCCTGGAAATGAATCTCCAAGGGCACTTGGCGGCCCGGGGTTAATTTAATGTTGGAATGGATCTATTTGTACATACAAAAGCGAATTTCCAGTGAAGATTAAACACTTGGGGCAGAATGGTGAAATGCGAAACTTGTGTTCGTTTTAAAGGCTCTTGACAGGCGTTAAGTTTTTATTCAGATTCATCACGGGACGGGGCAAATGATAGCCAGAAGGTGGGAGTGGGATTATAAAGCGAGTTTTCCGTTCCATCTGATTCTCCGGTACGGAAGACTGTACTTCTCTTGACAGGCAAAGCTAATTTGTGATAATCGGGATCGACTAAAACCAGGAAGGGAAGGGAACGCGAGAAAAGCAGGAAGGCATACTAAAACCAGGAAGAGCATACTAAAACGAGGAAGGGCATACTAAAACGAGGAAGGGTGTCGCCAGAATTCGCCGCACCGTTCCCTTCCTCTGTTTAGTTCTTCGAGGGGTTGGCAACTTTTAGTTTTTAGTACTTTAGCGTTTTAGTCCGTTCAAGGTACTAAAAGGAGGAAGGAATTGGTGGACTTGACACATCTTAGTTGCCGACCCCTCGCTGGACTCGGGGGATTAGTCGCCTACCGTCAGAACTAGAAATGAAATGGTGAATTACAATTTTGATAGTTGCCGACCCCTCACTGATCTTAATGCCTACCCCTGTCAGGATACTAAAACGAGGAAGGGATGGTGAACTTTGGGATTGAAAAGTTGCCAACCCCTCGAAGAATTCTAAATAGAGGAAGGGAACGGTGCGGCGGATTCTGGCGACAGCCTTCCTTGTTTTAGTATGCCCTTCCTCGTTTTAGTATGCCCTTCCTGGTTTTAGTATGCCTTCCTGCTTTTCTCGCGTTCCCTTCCCTTCCTGGTTTTAGTCGATCCCGACAGCACCAGCTTTAACCCCAACCAACTTTCAGAGAAGAAGTTCTCAAAATCAGATATTTAAGGAAGAATCTAAATTGTTTTTCGACAAGTTTATTTTCCAGCTTGAGCGGCTTGAGCCTGAAGAGTACCCTTGCCAAGAAGGGCCGAAATATTGCTCGAATAAAATGTAGCTGACTTATCCGTTTTGCACCGTCAAATATGATTCGCAGTCAGCTTGGGCCGTAGGAACATCTGCTTCCTGCTTTTCTCGCGTTCCCTTCCCTTCCTGGTTTTAGTCGATCCCGTGATAATCTGCTTTCCTTGTCTCATACAGTACAGTAGTACAATAGTTTTTTGATAGTGCAAAACGGATACGTCAGCTGAATTTTATTAGAGCTATATTTCGGCCCTTCTTGGCAGGGTCCTCTTCAGGCTCAAAGCCGCTCAAGTTGGGAAAACTAACTTGTGGGAAAAAGTCATATTTTTTTCAGCTAACGTATCCATTTTGCACTATCAAATATGATTCGCAAAGGAATATTTATGATATGAGAGATATTCATGTAATTGTTTATGAATTCGACTGATGTGATGCTGTTCTAGATTTTACATTTGCTCTTCAGTTTTGAATAAATAATTACAGTAATATTGCTACTTTGAACGTTGTCTAACTTTGGACCGCGCCGAAGAATTTAACGAAATCCGAACTCAGCAGATATCTATGCACAGTATTGAACGCAAATAATGATTCAAGTAACATAAGGTCCATTAAAACATTACACTGTTGTCATTTTGAATCTTTGCTCTTTTTAACACAGTCGCTTCGCACCCGTCTCCTGCTAGGTTGCTGCTAAAAGGTTTTAGCTCGTAGACTTTTTCCCAACAGAAGAAAAAGAGGATTAAAAGGAAAAAAGAAAGTAGGTCTGGAGAGTTTGGTTAATTCTTCTTGTCATAACAAGCTGAAACTTAGCATATAGTCGTATTAAGTTCTTAATTTATTTCGAATTTATTGCTCCGTTTGAATGTTTTCGAGGTAGAAAGCCAAACCATGACAGTCTAAAATTTAGAGAAGCATTAAAAATAGCGTGTTTCGACAACAGACAACGTGCAGCGTATTAAAAACGAAGGAAGGAAAGTCTCCCTCTCTCTGGCTTCCCTCTTCCAGTCTCAGTTTCAAAGTTCAGGGTTTGCACTATCAGAAGTTTCATAACAGATTGCGCATAACACTTTCAAGAATAACACCTTTTCACTTAGAAGTAAAGTGTTATGACCAATCAAGTTTATACTATTTCGTGCCTAGATCTCCAACAACACCTTCAATAGGCAAAAATACTACACTGTCAGAAGTTACATAACAGCAACAGAAGGATGCGCGGTTTCAACAGATAACACTTTGAGATGTTATCTGTTATGTTTCTTTCGTTCCCGTTAGTATTTTTACCAATTGAAAGTGTTGTTGGAGATCTAGGCACGAAATAGTGTAAACTTAATTGGTCATAACACTTTATTTCTAAGTGAAAAGGTGTTATTCTTGAAAGCGTTATACGCTATCTGTTATGAAAGTTCTAACAGTGTGGCAAAATATTTTTGAGGATTCTTCTTTCTTAGGAAAAAATATCCCGGATTCCTCGTTTTCCGGACGAAAGCGGAAAAACACCCGGAAAATTTGTGCTGGTAGTGTCATTTCTATCATTGTGACCATCCTATCGGAAACCGGATTTTCAGCCAGAAACGGAAGTATTATCCAGGCTCGCAAGAGTTTCAGCGGTGACGAACACGTCCTTCGTCTTCTGGTTTTGTTTGTCTGGTATGCAAATGAATTCCGAGAGAATAACATAATTAACATTGGACACGACTCTGAGCCTTTGGAGCATACTCGGCATACTCTAAAGCTATAAATCTCGAACAAATCATGTTTTGTTTTCCAACCGTAATCCGGGTATGGTCGGCATGTAATCCGGGTACGGTCGGTACGTAAATCGCAACCCCAGAAATAATCCTGGTTCGCTGTGATTGACAATCCCCGAGGAACTTTAACACAATAAAGCAGTCACCTTATTCTGTACTGCCGGAATTCGGTCCCAGACTGGAAACAAGAAACAATTCGTCATCGGAGACCTGATCGGAGACCAATGTTCTTCGGATTCCACATATTTGTTCGTGGAATCCGGTTTTCGGCCGGAAAAGTAACCGAAAATGTTTATAAGTATGTGAACTAAAAGAGAAAAATGCTTCTCAGACGGGTTTGAACCCAGGACCAAAATGTTCACTGTACAGGACGAAAATGTTTTGTAGTTTCGGCTAAGTGCTATATACCAGTCACTTTTCAACCGGTCGCTCGGTCGTATAATTCCGGTAACCGCGAGTTAGGGTACTTCCAGATGTGCTAGGATGATGAAACTTGACATAATACCCAACAAAACTTAACCTGAAAATATTCCCTTCCCGAGTTGACTTTCGTGGGGGGAGTGTAGGGAGAGGGAATCCGAAATATTAAGGCATGCGTAACTTCTGAATGGGTGATCGGATCACAATGAAACTTGATAATAGGATAGAACACATGTCTCAGATGCTCAGTTTTACGTACGGACCTGATCTGACGATATGTGGGGGGAGTGAGTGTGACCTGAAATATCGTGGTGACACTCCTAATACTTTGGAGGGATCGCGATGAAACTTGATGGAGAACTAGCACAGACAAGCATACATTAATTACAGAACCGGATCTGATCCGGGCACTGTAGGGGGAGTTGGAGGAATTCCGGTTAGCACGACTCAAGGTATTTCCAGATGTGTGAGGATGATGAAAATTGGCAAGCATATTAAGGACCCGATCAGATTAACTTGGAAATGGTCATTTCCATGATCCGACCATCCTAGGGGGAATGTAGGGAATGTTTTTGTCATGCATAACTTTTGAACGGGTGACCGGATTGTTGCACGAACAAGCCGCAACAAGCACGAACAAGCCGCAACAAGCCCCCAAAAACTGGAAGTAGCACTTTTTTTTACAGAAGAGGACTCTTTTTTCAGTCTTCAGCAGGACAAAACATTTCATTGGAGTGGCAACCCTGGTTGCAGGTCACTGAAATAACAAAATTTATTTCGTGGTCGTAAGGTATGGTAGGTTAGAGCTCATATTGTTAGAAAATAATTTTTTAAAATATTATTAGTGTGGATGACATTAGTAAGGAAAGAATTGGGAAAGTTAGGATTTAAGGTCATCGGTGGAGGAGGAGTCGTAGCATCAAGTTGGTGTGAAATCTAGTTTGGGAAGTGTGAAAAAACTGCTACGCTGTAAAAAAATGAAAAAAAGACCACACACGACACGGAGTCTTGTTCTTAGTTCCTTTTCACACATCAACTTTTCCGTCGAACGCTACACTAACGTAGTTACCCGTCTTATTAAAAGTTGGGCCTCTATTTAAAAGTCTTTTGTGGTCATTTTATCTGCCTGGAACTTTGCTTCCAAGGAACGTTCCAGAAGAAAAGGACGTTGCGGCCGATGCATATTAATAATGACTGAGAAAAGTTTTCAGTCTTTCTTTTGTTGGACTGGCTGAAAGCGACACGGAACCTATCTTTGTACTTGGAAATCATTCCTTGCTTTCAGGAGAGTATGTCTGTTGGTTCGGTAGGGAATGAAAAATACAATACCTGGCACGAACCATTGTTCATGTGGAGCGTTTTAATTTGCAAAAATCATGGTCTCAGGGGATACGAGTGTAGATAGAAGGAGCACAAAAGGCTGGGAAGTCAGGCTGTTTAAGAAGTCGGACAGAATTTCCTCGGTAGTTTCAGTTTGATGCATCATTTTAGATTATATGTGCGGAGGCGCACATATGGCACACGTGAGGGGGCAAAAGATCAGTTTTGGGCCCTTTCCCAGGCTTATTACATAGATTCAAAACTGAATCACCATTTTTGGGGGTAAATTCGAACTAGTTTTAAAGTAAAGTCGTTGCTTTGAGAGCGATTTAATTTGACCACAGTTTAAAATTATTGTTTACGAAGACAAAAGGTTTTAATCTCGACGAGACATATCGGTCCTGAAAATAGAGATAATGTACCAACGACTTGTGGTCTTCGTATATTACTAACTACCATGCCGCGTAGGATAATGTATTGCGCCTCTTGAAATAAATAGATTTACGAAAAACTGGGGAACCAATTAGGAAAACATGAATAATGTAAATGATGTGATGTATAGCATCTCCAGAAACACATATATTTAGAAAAAACTGCTGAAACAATTAGAAAAACATAAGTGACATATGATAAGATTTGCCGAGACCAGGAAGTAGGGATAACTCTTCCTCTATGAACAAATTAATGAACATTTCATGCACCACCTTAACTACATGAGGACCTGTGGAGTTATAAAGATAATGAATAAAGGAAGAATTAAAACACAAAGCTCATTAAAGAAACTATAAGACCCAAACAAAAACCTCAATACTCTTGATGACTATCTCTCTTGCCGATGCAAAATCTCCGGCCTCTCGGGGTACCTAGCGGAAGAAAGGAAGAGGTGGTGTCGCAGTTGCTCCCAAAGATCGCCGTGATTGCTGGACACAGGATTTGAGTCTTGAGTTTGTGTCGTTACGGAGACGCTTACTCCTTCTTCCTGTGGACCACTGACGTGTTTTGGACTTAGTCAAATAGAGTATCTAATTAAGATGCTTATTATTCCTATACCGCCACCTTCTGGTTGCATGAATGAAGGATCCGGGCATAGAGGCTGGGATTAATCTTGTCTCTGCGGCGATAAGATTATCTCTAATTCGGATTAATCTATGTCTAATTCGGATTAAGCTTATCCCATTAGAGATAAGATTAATCCCAGTGGCGAATACTGCAGTTAACTTTAATCCTTACCCGGAGAAACTTTTTACATTGTAGGAAAGGGGTGAGAATCCGGTGGCGCGTACGCTGTTCGAAGTTTTTTCCCCCAATGCACAATAAGCAGATAGCAGACCCCATATTTTATCACTGAAATAACTGTAGGAAATAAAGGAAGACGAGTTGAGGCAGTTTATTCAAACTTGGTTAAGGCTAGTTTGGGTTAGCTCTATATTTAGTGGTGATCAGCGACTTATGTGTTACAAATTAAGCTGTGACATCTTTATTTTTAATAAAAGCTGCCTGTCAATTTAGGCTCTGACCAAAAACGGGAAAGGAAAGGCAAGTTGCAGGGGAAAGACTGCTAAAGCCGGGAAAGGCACACTTAAATGGGGAAAGCTTCACCAGTAGGCAAGCATACTAAACAGTGGAAGGATGCACCGTTCCTTTCCTTATTTGAAAATCGGACATATAGCTAAAGTGCCTTTAAAGGACCTGTCTTAC
This sequence comes from Branchinecta sandiegonensis, assembly GCA_030848855.1. NCBI lineage: Eukaryota > Metazoa > Arthropoda > Branchiopoda > Anostraca > Branchinectidae > Branchinecta > Branchinecta sandiegonensis. Next base: position 12,528,473 of record JAUPMV010000020.1, read on the forward strand.
CTATAATCCTAACACAACCTACTTCCGTAATCACTCCGTATATTTCTAAAGCCGGAGACCCCAATTTCGAACGGTATATTCTAAACCCTAAAACAAAACCGCGCTGATTTTCTCACTTGCCGTGTTTGCTACCTTCGATGTGTATCACGCTGTCGACGGTTGTCTGCGAGAAGTTTTTCCATCAGAAAAAACGATTATGTAAATTGTTTCCGTGTTTTCGCTACTAGTCAACGAGTCTCGGAAAAGGCTTAAAACAGCAAAAACCGTGGGCTATTCGTTGAAAGCACAGCCTAGTTTTAAAGTATTCGAATATTTTAAAATACTGTAAGTTGAAGAGTAAATAGTGCGAGGGGTCCTTTAAAGCACTTTTGGACGAATGATACATTTTACGGCACTTGCAACCTTCGGCTCAATAAGCGTAACATCTGTCCCGGTTTTATTAGTTCGGGCACTTTCAAGTAAACTAGGACGACGAAACTTGGCAGACAGATAAATGACTCGGCCAATAGCGAAACCTTCTTTTCCAGGTCCGATCCTGCGTCTGGGGGTGGAGGAAGGGGGAATCCAGAATCTTGTGACCCGCCTTAGTTGCTAGGGCGGGTGATACTTTGGAAAAACTCGCCAAAGCTTTCCTCGGTGGTCCGTGTTGCTATCAGGACAAGAAGGCTGGAGAAGAATTGGTAGTCTATACCGAAAATTGCGGAAGAACAGAAACCCCTGATGAAAATGAAAAACATCTGGAATCAGGGTATTCCTTAGTTTCTAATTCGTATCCTAATGGTAATCCGGTGCGGAAAGTAACGACACAGAAGGGTTACCTGATGTACCTGGCCAAGGGGTTGATTAGGGATAAAACACATGTTTACCACATCTATGCGAAAGGCCGGAAATCTACAATACCCGACTGTCTGAATCAAGTAGATCAGTAAACATTTCCTTGGCCTTGTTTTAGATGCATCTGTAACGCACTGTACACTGTACTATTGTATTTTTACGATTGGAAACAATCGGTTTCAATCATAAAAATACAATCGTAAACAACTGTTTCCAATCGTAAACAACTGTTTCCAATCGTAAACAACTGTTTCCAATCGTAAACAACTGTTTCCAATCGTAAACAACTTTTTCCAATCGTAAACAACTGTTTCCAATCGTAAACAACTGTTTCCAATCGTAAACAACTGTTTCCAATCGTAAACAACTGTTTCCAATCGTAAACAACTGTTTCCAATCATAAAAAACAATTGTTTACGATCGTTTCAAATTGTTTGCAATTGTTTACGATTGGAAAATGTCCCATAATACGATCACTTGAATTATTCCATACTGGTTACACCACTTTGTATGGATTTTTTTGTGACATTTCCTATTCCATTTCTTTTTTCCTTCTCTTCTTTTGCCGTTGGCATACTGCCAAAACTGAACGCTTCATCTCCTCTTTTATTCCTTGCCAGTCTTTCCCCAGAAAAGATTTGCAATAGACTTAGGCAAAATCTTTTGTCTATCTTTCTGTTGAAGTCGGACTGCGCAATCAAAGTTTGAAATACATGACCGGCATAAGATAAGTTCTGTGGCAGACAGAGTTCTGGAAAATTAAGTTAAACGTCCCCCATTCGACGGAGCGTGCATGGGGAATAACGGTGTGTTTGCATCTTGATTGTTAATTCAAAAATGTTCTGGAGGAAAATTTGAAGTCGCTTTTATCAAATTGGCTCTTGTTGTCTTGGTTCCATTCTGATTGACTACTTCTGCTTCGAATGCAAGAGAGAAAAGATCCAGTGCCAATATGTATTGCAAAAGATCTACACTGTAGAAAGTTTCTCCGAGTAAGGATTAAAGTTAACTTCAGTATTTGCAACTGGGATTAATCTTATCTCTACTGGGATAAGATTAATCCGAATTAGAGATAATTTTATCTCAGTAGAGACAAGAGCAAATACTGCATTTTTTTTTTACAATGTAGGCTACTGCACCGAGGGAGTTATTTGTCTAACCTGGCTGGTAGAACAGAAGTCAATCTCTCTGCTTATAACAATTATAAAAACTATAATGGTTAGCAGATGGATGGGACCAGCAAAATCCCATGCTTCTTTGACGATTCTAGGACAATTGGGCACAGGACAATTCGTCACAGACAATTCGTCACACGGACAGTTAGTCACAGGGACAATTCATCACATGACAATTGGTCACACGGACTATTCGTCACAGGACAATTCGTCACTAGGACAATTCGTCATTAGGACAGTTCGTCATATTTTAGAAAATTTGCTATTACAAAGGTAGTTTGGGTAAAATAAAAAATGCCACCCCTTCACAAGAGGTTGTTTGAATCAATATTTGAATCATTATTTTTAATCCTTGCTCTAATCTCCGATATTTGATCATTAGTCTTAGTGATTTATGTTCTCGAGGAGAGTCAAGGTGTTATTAGTTAAATATGGAACTCGCAAAGACCGAGAGAGGTCGTTAAAAATTCTATTAAGATGTTCTCGAGAAGTAAAGGTCTTGCAGCGATTTTGCTCTCACCATAAGAATGCTGACAGTGTTGGCTTTTCTCCCAATGGTGGATATCCCATCAGCGTTCGACCTCTATGTTCAAATCTGTCCATTGAAGTATATTCAATCCTCGACTACTTTGAAGACAATTACATAGGAAGAACATCACAGGCCATCAGTGCAAGCAGAAATGCTCTCTTTCCTATCCCTGTCTGGAAAGTCTTTGAGCGCGTCGCAGAAGACCTTCCTAGGAGTAAAAACAATTTGAAGGATGAAAGAAGACCAACCTGCGACTGAAAACCATAGTGACGTACTCGAAAATATGCGAGAAATTGCTCATAAATACATGTTTTAATGTATTATATAGCCATAGCTGAGTATTTAATAATATCTAGCTTAAAAACGAAATCCAAACTTGAAATCAAGCTCTCTGAGACGAAATGTCCGTATGACGAGTTGTCCTAATGACGAATTGTCCGAATGACGAATTGTCCTTGTGACGAATTGTCCTTGTGACGAAATGTCCTTATGACAAATTGTCCTGTGACGAATTGTCCTATGACGAATCGTCCTGTGACGAATTGACCGGACCCCCTTCTTTGGCAATCTCAAAGAAGAGTTTTCCATGCCCTTTTAAGAGATTTAAAGAGAAGAGAAGAAGATGGGAGGGTTGGAGTAGATTTTTTACTGGGATGGAACAGGGGTCAATATATCTGATTATAACCGCTAAGAAACCGAAACAAAACGACCTGGCCATGTCCGGAAGTTGAATGACGGTCGAGTCTTGGGGATTGGCCCACGTGACAGATTGACAGTATATGCCATGGTCAGCGGTCCAGGTAACTCGGAGGATTACCAATGCTAAGGTTCGGATATACTTGTCAGGTTCAGGTTCAGGTTCGTTTATTATTTCATTAATTGTACACAGGTAAATTAACAAATACTCCCGGCAGAGGGCAAAGCACGAGTGGCACGGGAGTGATAAATGAAAACAATTACCTTCTTCAAAATACAAGAAAAACAGTAGTACTCACCAGTTCAAACTCGCAATAAATAATAACAATAATCGATAATGTTAATTAATTAATAAATAACTGGAACCAAAAGAGGGGCGCATCGAATATCACAAAACCAACACAAATCCCTCCCAACCCTAAAACTAAATAAATAATCATAATCTATAATCAATTTAATTTTTATACAACAGTTTTACTTTAATACTTACTAATTAAAAATTCTTTGAATGTTTTTTTTCATATTACCCGGAGACAATCCTTTGATATTATTTTTGTATTTGTTGTAATTAGTGGCCAAACTATACTTCAAGGAAAACCGGGATCGCTCACACCATTAATTTGATTCATGCTTACGACCCCCTGCGGACATTCTTTGTTATTGATGCTGGTTAGCTTTTTCATGTTGTTTCGTTAGTGTGTTAGTTTGTTTGTTGTTGTTTGTCTTTTTAGTTTGTTTTTTTTTTCGTTATTTATCGTTTTGCTTCTTTCATAATACTCCGTATTTTGTGTTTTGCACTTTTACGGGTAATAAAGTTCATTCATTCATTCATTCATACATCTGACGAAAGGCTGATGAGCACTTGATGGTTGTCTAGTCATGTACTGATGATTCGGTTCCAGGGGAAGCAGGTCGGACATTTGCAGGAGAGATGGAAGTAACTTTTTGGTATATTTCACTGCAAACAACACTGTCACAAATGGTATGAGTAGTGTACTAGGTAAAATATTTAGGTATGTGTAAGCGCTCTTTGTCGGGGACGACTCTGGTATAGACGACGGTGCAGGCAGGTAGCTCATAAGGATTCGCATGACTTTATTTTGTAGCACTTGAAGTGGGCGAAGGTGGGTCTTGAAGGTATTGGCGTAGACGATCGCAAAGTAGTTTGTGTACGATTGAACCAGAGAAAAATAGATGCATCGCATTGCATGGTAAGGAAGAAGATGACGGAGGTGCCTCATGATCCCAACATTTCTGCTCAGCTTGATACGAAGCTTGTCAATGTAGTACTGCGAATGCAGAAACTGACAAAAGTCAATACTGCGACGGATAGAACCGCGAAAGTCAAAATCGCTAAAGTATTCTGGGAACAAAATAGGCGAACGCTAAATTGACTCACCTAACCATACACTTCATCCCATACATAGCGTACGCATACGATGATGAGTGAAACAAATATAAGCCTATGGATATGTTTGACCGCCATACAAGATCAGTCTCAACTCAAATTCCAATTTGAAGCGCTTGCATGTTCTGAATATTATACGACTGGCCGCAACTTCCAGGGCAGTATATCTGGTTTCATCTTTCCCTTGCTGTAGAGGTATCCATGCACTCAAGAAGCCTTTTTTTTTCCATATCTCGTGACAATTTCGTCTGAGAGCAACTGTTGATTTAAAAGCATACCTTGTACGTTAATCTTTTAATCCGTAACGAGAGCAAAATAACACTACACGTAAAAAAAAAAAAATCTTGCAGTATTTGCTACTGGGATTAATCGTGTCTCTAAAAAGATAATCTTATCTCTAATTCGGATTAATCATATCTCAACAGAGGTAAGATTAATCCCAGTAGCAAATACTGCAGTTAACTTTAATCCTTACTCGGAGAAACTTTTTACAGTGTAGGAAGTAGCACCAAGACTTCAAAAAAGTGACACACACTCGAATAGCAGGGACCAACACCACTAGCGACAGTGAACGTCCCTACTGAAAGTCAATCGGTCGTGCACCAGCGCTGGCTCCAAGAAGTTCATATTGTGAACACAGCAAAAGAAAAGATACAGCCCCTCCTTTTTCCTCGATGTGTGCAGGCCACACCTAGCTTTACTAGAAATTTCTAAACCTGCAAGTTTGTCTCGCTTTAAATGCCACAATCGTAGTGGGTGGCGCTCTGAGTATGATCCGTTTGCGAAGCAAGAAAAGCATAGGTCTTGACGCTACTCTCTAATGTTATTTTGCTCTGTCCGTAGCACTAAAGTGTACCGACAAATATTTCAACTTCCAACAATGACGATTAAGGAAATAAAATATTGGAACGAAAGCCTTTGTTTTATTGCTATTACAGAGTCGTCCCTCTGATTGCGTGGGCCGACCACTGGTCAGAAAAGGAAGCGAAAATAATACATGAACAAAGGAGTGTGTTGAAAAATAAAGAAAAATTACAATTGGGGATATAATACGAGCATGTGCATACAGTAACTGCATGGTAAGGAGAGACAACCAATTCGGTGGAGTGTAATCCCAACATTTGAGCACCTTCATCACTTCCGTACAGAATTTTTCTGTTCAACTTTATATACTATACGATATTTTATATATTATAACGATATGATACGAGCATGTGCGTACAGTAACTGCATGGTAGGGAGAGACAACCAATTCGGTGGAGTGTAATCCCAGTATTTGAGCAACTTCATCACTTCCGTACAGAATTTTTCTGTTCAACTTTATATATTATACGATATATTATATGTTATAACGATATTATACGAGCATGTGCGTACAGTAACTGTATGGTAAGGAGAGACAGCCAAATCGGTGGAGTGTAATCCCAACATCTGAGCACCTTCATCACTTCCGTACAGAATTTTTCTGTTCAATTTTCCTGGTCGGGACCGACGAAAACGGAGAAGATCTAGTCACGAAATCTCGATGGTATGCAAGTATACGTACCATGCTAATACTAATCTGCAGTTGGATAATGGAACGATGACAGTGCTCTTGTCGGTTCTTCTACTGGTGAGAATCTTGTCTGAGAATCTTGTTTTGTTGTGGTTGTTGTATTTATTCACTTTACGTTTGACGTCATCATTGTTGTTGTTGTATTTATTCACTCTACGTTTGACGTCATTTTATCTTGATACATTATTTTTGTTGACAAAAAAATGATAATTCGGCTAGTCCGTGAATGGTTTGGAAATAAACTGAATTGAATTGAATGGTATAGGTGTACCAGTAGGCGTTGCCAGGCAGCCCTAGCCTCAAGCTTGTCCCTCTGGGTGAGTCAAATCCCTGGTTTAAACCGCTGCGATTCCCAGTTCTGCTCCCACCAAAATACTCCCAGTTCTCTCCAGACTCCCAGTTCTGCGACCTTTACGCAGAAGTACGCCACACAAGCTTTGCGACAAGCAACATTTTGTTTCGTCGCAGTATCGTTTGCAGTGAAAAACCCCAACTGGCTCGACAAAACGCCTAGGTTTTGGGGGAACAGAAAAGAAAAACAAAGATTGGTTGATCGTTGCTCTGTCTAACCTGAAAGAAAATTTTGTAATCCTGTGGTGGTTAAGCGCAAACCCTGGGTAAACAAACCGGACTTGACCTAGATGGCATAAAGTTTGACTGAAAATTCACAAATAGTGGAATAGGTCCAGGGCCTTCTGAGTCATCTCCCAGGTTCGTTTTCCTCCTTCGAAGGATGCAAAAAGGTCAGGTTGCGTTCCACAAACTTAACAATTGTTAACAATCGTCAGCTTTACTTCGGGGCGGAGCTAACTGCAGCTTTAACGATCGTTAACTTTTCCCAGTTCTACAATTGTTCACTGTTTTGATAAGATAAGATAAGATTTATTCCACTAAAAGCACAGAGGCCATGGGAAAAAAATAAACACAAGAAAAAAATAAAAAAAATACACCAACCAAATAAATGCTAACTATTTTACATCTTCCTTTACAGGAATCTTTCTCTGTGGTTCATCGAGACCGAAAGGAATCTTCCCAACTTTTCAATATCACCAAATATTTTACTTCCCATTACTTTTACCAAGCAATCCTCCCCCCAATTACTAACACCAAAAATTTCCCAACGAAGATCTGAAAGCTCAGGACATACGCACATGACGTGGAAAATATTTTCGTCCAAATGTCCACACATTGGGCAAAAGTAAGGACCAGACAACACTCTTACCTTACCCAAATATCTTCTACGCATTCCTAAAGGTAGACAATCACCTCGTAAACTCATTAACAACCTCAATTGATCTGCTGGAATCCCCGCCTTGAAATAAATTTCCTCCCCCCATGTCTCTTTGGCCCTCGCGTACAACCACAATGAATCAGATGCCTCCACCCCACACTGCCATAATTGCATTTCCTGGTCATGCAACCTAACCTCCACCTCCTTAGCAATACTCACACCATTTCCTGCTCTAGGTCCTTTTCCATCACACCAAAAATGAGACAAACCGCTACTATCCAAAATACTTTTAACCTGTTTTGACCACGATTCCTTTGCTCCATCCTGGAGGGATTCCAAATATGCAGCCTTTAACGGTCTTACTGCTCACCGACCATCGTTACAAAATAGTTAACAATCGTTAAGCTCTGGAACGGAAATTGTAGGTGGGCGGAGCTTAACTTTCGAAATCAGAAACGTGGAACGCAAAAAGTTAACAACTGTTAACAATTTGTTAACGATCGTGAAGTTTCGGAACGCAACCTCAGTTTCCTGCAACGTCTGCAGTGTTATGGGCTAAATATTTGAGCGATATGTAGGGCCTTCTTGGCAAGGGTCCCGTTCAGGCCCAAAGCTTATATAGAAAAGCTGAAATATCGCTTGAACAAAATCAGCTGACGTATCCGTACAGCGCAGTCAACAAGATTCGCATTCAGCTTGGACTGAAAGAAATATCTCTTCATTGAGCTAAGTGGTGACACCTTCACTGTAAAAAGTCTCTCCTGTATCGGACTTTAATAGTTGTGCGTCGCCAATTTCGGACATTTTTGTTCCTAATTCGGAGAATTAAAATCCGAATTCGGTGGGTTATAATCCAATGCATTCTAGCGTTTTAATCCTGCATCAGATTATAACTCTCCGAATTCAGATTTTAGTTATCCGAATTAGGAATAAAAATGTCCGAAATCGGTGACGCACAACTAGTAAAGTCCGATAAAAGAGAGACTTTTTACAGTGTTGTATTCCTGAAATGTGATTGTTAAAGGACCCCTCGCACTATTTACTCTTCAACTTACAGTATTTTAGAATAGATAGATAGATACTTTATTGCTATAAGCAGCCCGAGGGCCATGGAAAAAATTTAACAGACAAAAAAAAACACTAACATATAATAATACTCGCTTCCGTTTAATTTGTTTCACTTATTCCAAAAATATACTTCTGTGTTCCATCGCTAGCCTCAAAAATCGCCCCATTTTCTTTATACCAGCAAAAAACTCATCCTTAAAAATTCGTTTTAAACACTTCGTCAAATACGCACACATCATACTCTTCATTTCTCCAGTCACTCAGCTTAACACAATCGCAAAGCACGTGAATCACACTCTCATTCACGCACCCAGACATCGGACAAAAGTAAGGACCGAACTTCTGCTTACAATTACCAATATAACGTCTACTACACCCAGTTGGTAGACAATCTGCCAACAATTCAATAATTGTCTTTAACTCGTCCCTTCTAAGACCCGCTAAGACCTAGTATTTATACTTTAAAACTATGCTGTGCTTTCAACAAATAACCCACGCTTTTGGCTGTTTTAACCCATTTCCCAGACCCGTTGAATTGTAGAGAAAACAGGGAAACAATTTACATAACCGTTTTTGGGATCCCAAAACGTAAGTGGAGGGATACCCATGACATCGTCTGTGTCTGTGAGCACGATAACTCTCGAAGGGAATGGGATATATTGATGAAACTTGGTGTGAGAATTCATTGGGTCAAGGGTAAAGTCAAGCTCGTAGATGGGCTATGTAGCTCAACATTTAGAGGTGGGGGAGGGGGTTCAAATTAAGGGACAAACAAAATATTTTTAAACAGCTAATTCTGATAGTCGATTATGGGGTAAGAAGGCATGCTGAACACGATAGTGAAAACCATTTTTCTCGCCGGACAAGTAGTTCATCCGGAATCCGGCAAAAACCGGAAAGTTGGTTAAAAGTAAAAGTTTTATTTGAAGCTGATTAAATGGTCGATTGAGGGGTAAGAAGGCATGCTGAACACGATGGTTAAAACCATTTTCTTGCCGAACAAGTAGTTCTTCCGGAATCCGGCAAAACCCGGAAAGTTGGTTAAAAGTAAAAGTTTCATTTGAAGTTGATTAAATGTTCGATTTAGGGGTAAAAGACATGTTGAACACGATGATGAAAACAATTTTCTCGCCGTACAATTAGTTCGCCCGGAATCCGGCCAAAGCCAGAAAATTTGTTAAAAGCAAAAGTTCGATTAGATGACAGGTTAAGGGGTAAGAAGAGAGGCTGAGTCTGCATATGACAATCATTTTTTACCCGGACATACAATTAGTCCGGAATCCGGTTGTAACCGGATTTTTTTTAAGTCAAACTTTTATTCAAATTTAATTAGTTCTTTATAGGGATAAGGAGATACGCTGGATTTGTTTCTGAATTTTCTTTTTTGCTGGACTAGTAGTTCGTTCGGAATTCGGGCGAAACCGGAAACTCGGCAGAAGTAAAGCAGGAAGTCTCGGTCAGTATCGTCAAAATAGATATGGCTTATAGGTATATCTGAACTTGGTTTTCTCTGATGATTAGCCTGGCGAAGACTGGATCTGGCGAAGACAGGACCCGATTGCCTGAATCAAATATTAGATTTTTGGGATCCCATCGACACCTTTGGTCTTGTTCTGATGGAAAAACTTCTCGCAGACAACCGTCGACAGCGTGATGCACATCGAAGGTAGCAAAACACGGCAAGTGAGAAAATCAGCGTGGTTTTGTTAGAGGGGTTAGAATGTACCGGACGAAATTGGGGTCTCCGGGTTTAGAAATATATGGGGTGGTCATGGAAGAAAGTTGCGTCAGTATTATAGGTAAGACAGGTCCTTTAAGAAGAAAGAATATAAAAACCCCAAAACAAATGAGTTAGATACTGCCCAACTAGATACTGCCAAATATTTAGCTGTTTTTGTTCTACTTTTTCTTCACAGAATAGCTTATTTTTGTACAAAGATCTTTCTCTTTTCTTGTTCTTTTTTTCACAATATGAGATCTGTTTTCAGCCTCCGAAACGTACCACTAGATGATCCCACAGTCATATCCAGTCCTAATTTGAACTTCGACGAGGTGTTCTAGGTCTTGCCAATTGCAAAATGTTTCCGATTTACTCCTTCAAGTGCATTTGTCCCTTTGACTTTCGTATGGATTGAACGAATTTTATGCTCGCAGGTGGCATTGATAACTGATTCCTGAATTGAAGATAGGGTCCTGGTCTGAAATATTCTGAATTGAAAGAATGCTTCCGACCTGACTCGACTGTGACTCAAGCTTGCCGCAGGGTATGTGTAGTCGCTTTGTTCACTCTATCCTCATTTGAACGGGCAACACGGAGGTTCAATGACCATCCTTTCCTGTTAAGCATATTTCCCTTTATCTCTAAGCATATTCCCTGGGAATCAGATGGGACTGCTACTGCCCTCGTCTATTAAGTCTCTCAATGAGTTATCATAGTCCCTTCGGGAAAGGGGAATATCTTGACTGCTCGTCTTACTGCCGTTGTCTGTTACTCTTCTCTCTTCGCCTTTTCTCTCTTTGCTTCATCTAAAACGAGTTTACTTTGATCACACTGTCAGAAGTTTGCGCGGTTTTCAGGATTCGCGGTTTCAATAGACTATGCATAACGGACAGGATTTGGGATGTAATCAATTTTCGAGAAAAACATTATGGATGAAATGTTACGCATAAAAGGCATTGCCAGGAAGAGCCGAAAACCGCCATTAAAGCATCTGCTGAATTGTCCAACATTGTTGACAAACAAAAAAGTCAGCCAGTATTTTTTGGCTCTTCTGGCAATGCTTGTTGTGCATAACACATATCATGCATAATGTGTTCAAACGCAACAGATACCATCCCAAGTGTTGTCTGTTACGCATTGTCTGTTGAAACCGCGCATCCTTGTGTTGTCTGTTATGAAACTTGCAGTCACCAGTTTCTTCTTTATTTCAGAGGCGTTACCTATGACATAATCTGGCAGATATGTGAGTCTGTAGCAATGAAGCAGCTAGTAAAATGCTTCTATTTCTTTTTTATTGTTCAGTTGTTTATTCTCCTTTAACATAATCAACATTGAACATATTCATATACCAATAGTACGTCTTAATATGTGACAACAGCCAACCTGTGCAAGGCGGACAACAAGTTACGAAAAACTATTTGTCAACAAACTTTTATTTCATTTTTTTTCTTCGAAAATTTACTTCATCTCACTCCAAATCAACTTTCTTCACTCAAACGCCCTCAATCGACATACCTCCCCAATTCACAATCCTCTCCCCGTTCAATCCTCCTTCCTTAAATCACCAGCTCAATTACCCCCATTTTTTTTAAATCTATTCTTGAACAGTACACGATTCTCAGGCTCCCTAATGCTTGCCGCTAATTATTTAAAATATTTAACAATATACTCAATAATACTAATTTCAAAATATATTTTGTTCAAAGAATAAATATATAGTTTGGTTTTGCACCTCGTCAGCTAGGTTTTTTTTTTTTAAGGGAAGCTCTGGGGCCCCTTGGAAAACCGGGGGGGGGTGGCTGCTCCCTGCCACCCTTCTTAAATGAAGCCCCTACTTGGTTTGCTCCTAGTGATTCGAGCAGACGGTCAGGGTCAGTAGGTCTCGGGCTGGAATTCCTGCCAGGAATTCCATGCAGTTGGCACCATTGTCGGTTTCGCCCGGAAAACACTGATCGTGTGTCTGCTCCAAAGCCTCCATAATAACAAATGATACTACAAAATCGTAACTCTCGGGTCAGTTCTGACGTTCCGCCATCTACACATTTAATTTACACGATCACTCGTTCAGAAAAAAGTTTTAGCGTGTTTAGTTAGAAATATAAATTGTGGTTTAGTCTGAAAATTATTCAGCCGAGGCAAAAATGAACGACTGTAATTTGGTCAGAAACAATGTCCGGCGTTTCCGGTTGAAACCTAACGTGCGCCGGAAAATGGCTTTTACCTGCAAATTTGCAATTGCAGCCGAATAGGATTTCTCCTAATATACATTTGTTTTAAATCCTCCTTATCTGGAGGATTTAAAAAAATGATAATTACCATTTTTATTGATTTATATTGCAAAACTGTACACAGAGACAGAGTAATTAATTAAAAAATATTAAAAATAGAAGAAGAAAGAAAGGATGTGAATGACAATAATAGAAACTTGTGATCCAATACTTCACTGGAGAACTGCACTATATGTATTCACTGTATGCGCTGGGTTGAGATTGCTCTGAAGGTGTTATCAACTTTACAGCACTGCAAGTATGGTACGTGCTACTTGCTGGAAATACTGCTATTACTCGTCCATGGCCCTCTATTACTTGTCCAGTTACAATAAAGTGCAGCAGCGGCGTCACTAGGGGGGGGATCCCCCCCAAAGGTCTTGAGAAAGTACTTTCTTGTCACAGAAAGTTCACTTGTTTGTCGACGCGGAGCGCCGGCAAACACAGAAGAAATAGTATTTTCTATGCTTTTGTCGAGCGTCGGTCGACTCGTAGGCACATCGAGTTCTATTTCTATGCAAGAAATAAAATCCTGCAATTATTTGTCGGGCAGAACAAAAAAGGAATCAAATTCTGCATGCTTTTTGTCGGGCCTCGGTATTCTCTATGGCAAATCGGGTTCTTTTCATACATAAGGAATACAGAAAAAAAATCAAACTTGTATGCTTTTGTAATAAATCCTGCAAATATTTGTCGGAAGAAATTTAAATTCGGCATACTTTTGTCGGGCCTCGGTATTGTCGTCGGCACATCGGGTACTTTTTCTACATAAGGAATACAGAAGAAATAAAATTTTGTATGCTTTTGTTGGAGGTCGGTCGACTCGTCGGCACATCGGGTTCTATTCAATTGTAATAAATCAAATTCTGCAAACTTTGTCGGGGGGCACCCAGGAGATTCAAGTCTCGTTGGCACAACGGGTTATTTTTACACGTTAGAAATCAAATTCTGTCAACGTTTATCGGGCGCATCCCGAAAGTTTAAAGTTTCGTCGGCACATCGCCTTCTATTTACATGTAAGAAATAAAGATCTAAACAGTCTTGTCGGGCAAAACACAGAAGAAGATGAATTCTGAATGCTTTTGTCGGGCGTCGATGTTCTTTAGGCACATTGGGTTCCTCTATACGTGAGAAATCAGCTACTGCAAACATTTGTCGGGCTCAAATTTTTACGGGAAAAAATGCAGATTTAAAAAATTTCGCTTTCAGCGCTTAGTTCAAATTAGCCTGGGTATAATCGTTGGAAGCTTCGCTTTTTAGCTGAAGGTGAAACGAAAAGGCGAACGTGTGAATTTCAAGTATACGAATTTACATTAAAGGAACAATCTATACTGATGCATTAAATTAGTTTCACACAAAATTTCGCCTGTGGCGCATTTTGTAGTATTCTCTATTTGGATAGTATATAGTTTTAGCAGTTTTGTAGTATTCTCTGGTAGTTCATTTAGTTGGCGTTTTAGGATTGCATTCTTGGGGGTTTGAAACACGTTAAAAGCTAGAACTTGTATGGTAGGTATAGGAACAAATCTCGGAGAAAAGGCGGATAAAAAAAATTTCGACTGCGGCGCTTACTTTACCTTGTTCTGGTTACAGCCGTTGGAAGCTTCGCTTTTTAGCGAAAGCTGAAATGAAAAGCCGAATATGTGAACTTTAATATACGAAATTACATTAAAGGAATATCTCAACTGGTGCATTGCAGTTAGTTTTACACCGGTTCTATTCTATGCTGGTAACGGCGCATTTTTTCGGCACATTTTTTAGTCCGTCGGCACAAACCGGACGTCCCCTCCCCCCCAAAGGAAAAAGGCTAGTGACGCCCCTGAAGTGCAGTACCCAAGATGTCCATCGGAACTTCATTTCGTAGTTTGGATGAAGGTACCAGTTCCGTTCCTTCAAAAAAAGACTCCATTCCCAAAACTTAACCTGTCCAGCATCTACGATTTTTCTCTGAACGCCACGAAAACGAGAAATCTCGATCCGTAGCTGACCTGGCTTTCTTTTTTTTTACCACTGATGGAGATTTACGCACGCTTACGCTTACACACTGGAAACCTGTCTAGGTGAACGTTCCCGGTTTTTCTACGCTTTTCTGTTTGGAAGACGGATCAGCCAAGTCGAGGATGTTATCTCACCAGCTCTCAATTGTGGTACGTCAGGGATACTATCGCGACTTTCACTTTGGGGGATCCAAGTGACAGATCTTCCTTTTCGCCTCCCCTTTTACACTATCGCACCCTTCTGCTTAAATTGTTTAATTGGTAGAGTAGAATAAATCGCAGTCTAAGCGATATTTCCGTATCAGAGTATCAATCAATTAACGTCAAACACATACAAAAGGCAAACTATCTAAAAGGAGTAATTATCCAGAAGCATTCAGGCTCAATCGTTTGGCAAGCGTTCCGAGGACATGATCATTAAGAAATGGGGGAGACACCGTTATAGAATTAGTATCGAGAAACTCCGTTTTCGGTTCTGGCCTTAATACCCCGTCTCGCAATACAACGACTTCCATTTTGTTTATGTAATTTCTTCAAGGAGGGTGGATGTAATTTCTGCGGCACTAAATGAGGCGGTAATTAAATTCCAGTGACTGCGAGGGTATGGGGAAGAGTCTCGGTGACACTAAGCTCGAAAGTCCTGTAATAAAATAAGAGCTACGAGCTCATCTGGCAATCGTTATGAGTGTGTGATCAAAGAAAGTAAATGAGCACGCCATAAAATGCCCCCTCCCCTTGTAACTCCCTCACCACCGCCGGATGTGGTTCTAACCTAGAAATCGGACACCTAGGCATCTCCTCGTACTATTCATCAGAAATATCCGGCACCATTCCGAACTACGCCCGTCGACGCCCGATCCGACGGACGGATCTAATAATCGCATATCTAGAGCGTAAGACCTTTGTACCGCCGAGTTTTGTCTCAGTCGCTCAACCCGTTGGGTCCCTGTGCGTGTCAATAATATTCGGGACCCCTCCTGTCTCCCCACACCGTGGGCGGATGCGTTTTGGACACCAAAATGATACATCTGGGGTCTAGGGTGTTTACTACAACAGAAAATTTTTCGGTAAATGTTCAGCACCCCCCTTCAACTCCCTCGATAGAGGTCGGATCCGGCCGGATTCTCAAAATAGCGAAGATAGGGTACTTGATTTGTGGACCTTTAAGTTGCATTCCAACAGTTCCACTCCTTTGTTTCCTACGTATGGGATAGCATTTCCTGGACCCTCCATCCACCTCCCTCCGATACTAGACGCATTTCTGACACAAACGACATCTCACAGCACGAATTTGAGAATTTTACCTCCCTCCAGTTCCCCCTCCCTGAGGTCGACTCCGGCCAGAACTCGAAAAATGTGTAACTAGAGGACATGATCTTTGCTGTATCGTTCAAGTTTACCGTTTCTTCCGTACGTATGCCATACGTACTATTTCCAGGCCCCCACAGCTCCCCCGGCTTGACCGTACACCGTTCGGATACTAAATGACATATCTAGAGCATCTCTTCTTATAACCCATCAAGTTTCACTAGAACCGGATCACGATTACCGAGAAAGTTCCAGTACTATCTCCAATTCCCCCACCGGGGTTGGATTCAGCCAAGACTCCAAAACGTTACATCGAGGGGCGAGGGCATACAGCCTGTGTTGTTCAAGTTTCATCACATTCGCTCCGCCTGTGTGGTATCAAGCGTATCACAATATCCAACCTCCCTCCAACTCCCTCCATTGGGGTCGGATGCTGCTCGGATGTAGAAAAAAAAATATGTATATCTAGGACACATGCTCCAATCATCTATTAATTTTCAATCAAACTGGATCACCCTTCGAAATTTACGAAATATCCCTATTCCCCATCCATCCACACCGTCCCCACCAATGACCGGGTCCGAGAAAGTAAGCGTAAACGTAAGTGGAGGGATACCTATGACATCGCAAAAGTTTGTCCGTCTGCTGAACGTCTGTCCGTCCGTCTGTCAGCACGATAACTCTCGAAGGACATGATATATTTTGATGAAACTTGGTGTGAGGGTTCTTTGGGTCAAGGGTAAGGTCAAGTTCGTAGATGGGCTCTGTAGCCCTACATTTAGGGGTGGGGAGGGGGCTCAAATTAAGGGGCAAACAAAATATTTTTAAACAGCTAATGTGATAGTCGATTATGGGGTAAGGAGACTTGCTGAGCACGATGACGAAAACCATTTTCTCGCCGGACAAGTAGTTCTTCCGGAATCCGGTAAAAACCGGAAAGTTGGTTAAAATTAAAAGTTTTATTTGAAGTTGATTCGATGATCGATTTACGGGGTAAGAAGACATGCTGAAACACTTATGTGAAAATTATTTTCTACCGGGACAACTAGTTCGCCTGGTATCCGGCCAAACCGGAAAATTTGTTAAAAGCAAAAGTTTTATCTGAAGATTATTAGATGACAGATTTAGGGCTAAAAAGAGACGATGAGTCTTTCTGTGACAATCATTTTTTACTGGGACATATAATTTGTCCGGAATCCGGTTGAAACCGGAAATTTGTTAAGTTAAAGTTTTGCTTGAAGTTGATTAGATGTTCTTTATGGGAATAAGGAAAAACGCTGAATTCGTTTCTGAATTGTTCTTTTTTTGCTGGACAAGTGGTTCGTAGGAATTCGGCCGAAACCGGAAATTTCGCAGAAGTAAAGCAGGAAGTTTCGGTCAGTGTCGTCAAAATTGATATGGCATATAGAGGTATATCTGAACTTGGTTTTCTCAGATGATTAGCCTCGCGAAGATTGAATCTGGCAAAGACAAGACCCAATTGTATGGGTGAAATATTTGATTTTTGGGCTCCCATCGAAACCTTAGGTCTTGTTTCCATGCGTGCCAGATTTCATCGTTCTTGCTTATTTGGAAATGCCCGAACTAGGAAAAGTTGGACAGATTGACCGACGTTATAACTATATCTTCAGCCAACTGCCAGGCCAATCAGGGACGCCACCACATAGACGCTATGTTTGTGTTTCGACTGCCTTGAAATGTTTTGAAGTATTTTTCAGCTGAAGATGTTTCATTCCTGGATAGGCTCTACCAATCTTGCTTGGTGGTGCTATGCGGATTTGTTATTTTCTGGTACATCTCAGGATCCTTTATCGCAAGTTTAAGATTTCCACGATGGCCTGAAGAGGACCATTGCTAACAAGGGCCGAAATATGCCGAAACAAACTTTCAGCGGACTAGTCCGCTGAGCGCCACAGAACATGTTATACCCTCAACTTTGGTAGTAGGAAGACTTTTCCAACCCAATTGCAAATCCTTTATTCACCAACCGAAAGTACTCTACCGGTAACCTTGATCCACTCAGCTTAGGCTGGAGTATTACGTCTCCAATCAATCGCGAATTGTATATCACTACTCGAAGTACCGGCAGCTTTTTTTCCTATTTCGGATTCACAAAATGTGTATGGATATCTAAAGTTACTGAACTGCAAGATCCTCAGCCGGGATTTGAACCCAGGACCCTCCGCTTACAAGACGACCGCTCTACCCTTTGAGATACCGAGGGGCTTGTGGGTCCTTGAATGTCTAGGTGGCTCCGACATTGGAGTTCAAAACTTTTAAACTCAGTTCAACAATTTACTTCTGGCTTATTTGTCACGGTACAAGTCTCTTGTACAAAGCGTCATTTTCACGGACTTAAGCAGAATTGCAGTAAGCCGTGAATGCAGTTGTAAGATAGTACCGAGAAAGCTGGTAACTTGTGTAAAGAAATAATTAATGAACGGTTAACTTTGAACAATAATTAAATTATGCATAAGAATAAAGGAGGTAACTTGTGTAGAAAAGTTAACTAGATGATAGTTATTGTCAGTAATAGATTGTGTAGGTGAAGGACACTGTTCCTTCGGTCTTTTTCATGAGATAGTTGATTTGATCATAAAGGACTTGAGGAATTCATTAATTTTGTGCTTGAATAGCAGAGCAAAATAACACTAGGAAGTAGCGCCAAGACTTGACAAAATTGACAAACACTCGAATAGCAGCGATACTAGCACCTTTAGTGATAGAGAACATCCTTACTAAAACTCATTCAGTCGTTCACCAGCTGGCTCTGATAACTTCACCTGAAAATAGCAAAAAAATGAAAGAGCCTCCATTGTTTCCTTGGTGTGTGCATACCGCACCTTGCTTTACTAGAAATTTCTAAACCCGCAAGTTTTGCTCGCTTTAAATGCCGCAAGCGTAGTGGGGGAGTATGGCCGGTTTGCAAAGCATAGGTCTTGGCGCTACTCCCTAGTGTTATTTTGCTCTGTTGAATAGAGCCAATAAAGGTAATTCTTTCTTTTTGGGATCCCAAAACGTAAGTGGAGGGATACCTATGACTTCGTAAAAGTTGTCCGTCTGTCTGTCCGTCTGTAAGCCATTTTTATGAAACTTGGTGTAAAGATTCTTTGGGGAAAGCTCGAGTACGTAGATGGGCTATAGCTATATATTTAGGGGAGGGGGAGGGGTTTCAAGTTAAGGGGTGAAATAAAATAGTTTTCAAAACCTAATGAGATAGTCGATTTAAGAGTAAAGAAACATGCTGAATCCGATTATGAAATTTATTTTCTCGCCGGACAAGTAGTTCACCCGGAATCTGGCAAAAACCGGAAAATTTGTAAAAAGTAAAAGTTGAATCCGAAGTTGATTAGAGGTTTGATTCAGGGGTAAGGAGAAATGCTAAATCTGAATATGAAAATTATCTTCTCGCCGGGCAAGTAGATTGCCCGGAATCCAGAAATTTAGCTTGAGCTTTTAGAGCCCAATGACAGAGTAGTCAATATAGGATGAGGAGACATGTTGTTGCAGCTTTCGAACATATTCAAGATAAACAAAAAGTTCATTCGATCAGTTTAGTTCTCGCGAGTCTCAACCGTCATTTAGTGGGTCGAAAAGGCAGAATGCATCTGACAACTATCTGGTGAACAATTTAGTACAAATTTGTCAATCAGTTTTTTTTTAAAACACGTGACCTACTCTACCCCGCTACCATACAAGCGAAAACTCTGCGCCAATGACGTAGTGACTCTTTGTTACGCCCGGCGGGGTAATGAGGCCCGATGAATCCATATTTGAACTTGGTTTTCTTGCCGGACAAATGATTCAGCCGAAACTGGAAATTTGGTTGAAGCTCAAAGTTGTTTCCGAAGTCGATTAGATATTCGGTACTGAGGTAAGGAGATTCTTTGGGTCAAGGGACAGGTCGAGTTCGTAGATGGATTCTGTAGCCTGTCGTTTGTATTTAGTGGCAAAGAAGGGGATTCCAAGTTAAGAGAAAAAAATATGCTTAACATGCTAGTAACAGAACAATGCAAAACGGATAAGTCAACTCAGTTTTGCGCAAGGGTCCTTTTTTGACACAGACTATAGGCCAGGTCCATATCCAGGAATTAATTTCGGAGGGGGTTGGCTCTAATAGTAAAAGATGTGGAGTCGCGTATTTCTTCTAGTTTCGGGGCGTTGATTTGTCTTAGGGATTTCCTATCTAGACGCAATCTTGCGAAGATTTTTAACACTGTTGCTCTTCCACAGGCTTTGCTTGCATCTTCTATTTGAAAAATTTATCTCGTATTAAAACTCCTTTTTTTAATTTTGGGAAATTTTTATGCCGGTTTTCGAAATACCAATCCAATTCTTTTATGATGGAAAATTATGGTTTAAAAAAAACCATTGATATTTTGAAAAAGAAAAGGGAAACATTTTTTTCAAAAATTTATACCATAAAGCACACTTTGTCCGATGCGTTGCGTTGATTGTATTTTGGTTAATGTGTTAGGTAGAATTCATTTAGGATAGTGCAGGCTAATTATTTTTAAATGACTTAGATTTTTATGAAAGTATATGGTAGAATAGAATAGAATGGAACAGTAATTTATTCACTCACACTTTCACGGTTACAAAACCGAAATTGGTGAGTACTGTCATAACATAAACATTTCAAAGCACGTACAAATGGTCAAAGGCTATTTAAAATTTCAACAATCTTTGGTATAAAACTATTTTGGTAACGGCTGTGTTTGGCCGCTATTGGTTGGAATATTGGGACCTTCGTAGAGACTGCTCGCTCTTGCCTTTCCCTTACATTGTTGTATGGGGAGGGAGAAACTCATTGTAGATGGGGTGCGAAAGAAGTTTTTTACCGATCTCGAGGCATAGGTTCAGTCTCCGTTTCTCCAGTGTCGTTATAACTCTAGTTATTAGTCAGTTGTAGACCGATTGTGTGTATTTTATTATATTTTTTCTACTCGCCAGCTTTGGCGGATACAAATAAATGAATTTAATTGAATTGAATTGAGTCCCTGCGGATTGGACCTAATAGCAAACAGTACTAAAAAGACATAGATAACAAGTTAAAATTTTAAGTTAAAGTTTTTTAAGTTTCGAAGATGGTTTCAGTCCCCACTATAAGCCTTTGATCTGTTTCTAAATTTTAATATTAAAAATGTTTAATTGTCTGGATCAAATATTGAATTTTTGGGATCCCATCGAAGCCTTTGGTCTTTTTTCCCCTTACTCTGTAAGTTAAGCTTTGGCCTGTTTTGAAGTCTCTAACGGATGGCGTCGAGGACGCTAACTAGGCTAAACTGTAAAAAGTTTCTCCGAGAAAGGACTACTGCTGGGATTAACCTTATCTCTACTGGGATAAGATTAATCCGAATTAAAAATAATCTTATCTCATTAGAGACAATATTAATCCCAGTAGCAAATACTGCAAGATTTTTTTTTATGGTGTAGGCACTTCCAAGCGGCGTTTGGTGTTGTTGCCGTCTTTGGCGACGATATTCTTGGTCCGACAACGTCAACTATGTAATATACTGTATGGATACCGCAAACCGCACAATATTTTTCCGAAAAACGCGATTTCCACTCACGAAAAACGGTCTTCGTTACGTCATAGAAAGCAGTTTGGAAAAAGTTAAGTCTTTAGTGTCTTTCCACAAGTTTCACCTAAGGCGTCTTCTCGACGTTCCCCGAGGACTCCTTGGGTAATCGAAGGGAACGGCGAGGATAGAGGGAGTCACTCCAAGGGGACTCCGCGTACGGAAAACAATGAGAACACTGGGACTGCTTCCAAAATCGCTTTTGTTCTAAAAAAAATATGCAGTTGACGAAATGAGTCCGGATCAACTTTATTTTTGGTTTTGTTTATTCTGATTGTTTTTGATTAATTTTACATTGCACCAACACCATCAAAAATTGATTCCCATCTGAATCTGAAAGGGAGTCCTTTTTGACGATGATGATGGTAATCGGAGCATTCCCCGTCCGCGGGGACTCGCGAGAATACGGGGAGTGAGTGCTTCCCTGCAAGGTGCTGCTTCAGTCGAGAAAAAATCTTGCAGGCAGCGAATCCAAAAACGCATCTTGTGCAGAAGCAAAGAAGTGCTGCAGCAGCAGCACTATTGCAACAAGAACAAGGCTGTGATTTTTGCGCGAAAACCGCCAGTACCGAGCGATGTCTCTACCTCCTTCTGTCGCTTCATTTTCGTCTGCCCAAGAGTAGGCCAAATACGGAAATACTGGCGTTCCGCGTTAAAATTTTGCTTTTACGGTGGGACCACGAGCTAGTCTAACTTATATGTAGTCCACCAATTTTCGGGAAAGGCAGGAGGGAAAGGTTGATAAATAAATGTGTTCGATCTTGTTATGTTTCATTTAACATAACGAATAAACGAATTACCTTTTTCGTTAAAGTTTGGCAAGGAGAGGGTCTAAACAATGGGATAAGGGCTTAAAACTGGTAGGATAAAAACCTTAAAGGGGCTTAACCCAGATGTGTCCGACCGTGTTCTTATATTTGGTAATACGGTGTTTGAATCTCGATTGGAAACACCACTTCCGGCATCAACAAAGATTCCGCAAACACGAAAACGTTTGGGATCTTCGAGAAAAATATTTTTAAGACACCGCTTGCGACAATAATTAAGAATCCACCAAATACTGAAACGATACCTGCCAGAGGTATTTCGCATTGGAATTTCAAATAATTTTCATGTTTTTATCACACTCTTATAAAATGTTTGGAATTAAACTCCTTGTCGCATTTTTAAAGCCCGTTATTCCTCTTAAAACCATTGTCTCCGGGCGGAAACTTTTCAGAAAAGTAAGAATCTTTTCCATAAAATTTGGCACGTTTTTCACTCGGATAAAGCGTTCTTTGGGGGGGGGGGTCTAAATGAAGGACACAGGCTTAAAAGTTGGTACAGGTGACCTTGTATAGTTCGACCTTGTTCTTTAGTACGAATAGGCCAAATATGGAAACGCTGCCAACGGGGTTCGATGTATACCTACTTACTTGCATACACTGTGAAAAGTTTCTCCGAGAAAGGATTAAAGTTAACTGCAGTATTTGCTACTGGGATTAATCTTATCTCTACTTGGATAAGATTAATCCGAATTAGAAAGAATATTACCTCAGTAGAGACAGTATTAATCCCATTAGCAAATACTGCAAGATTTTTTTGTACAGTGAATGTGTATCTATACTGGCTAATTTTTGTTGGTATCCGTAGTGTCGTCAACACAAACTTTATTATAAACTACTCTACACATGGTCAGGCATGGCACTGAACACTGTCAAGGTCTTACAGTAGAGGTGCACTTCTAAACATTATTTACCTTTGAACAGTACCATTTTCGTCCACTGTGACAAAAGTCAACTACCAGTCAGGATCGTTAGCTAATTAATGTCTGTTTGTGAGCCTTCGGTGTTTACAGTGTCTAAAATCAGTGTTTTAGGCGTTTATTTTACCATTTCGCCCAAAACTGCACTGTCAAGAGTTAACTAACTGGCTAAAAAGCATAGCTTTAACGTATCCGGAAGTCAATTATCAACGCACCGGTCAACACGGTCAACTTCATCTTGTTGACCTCAGTCCGACAACACACCGGAAGTCAACACACCGGAAGATGAAAATCTAGCGCAGCGCTGAAGTGTTCCGGAACTAAGAAATCCGGAGCGAGATTAAAATATTCCGTCTAAAGCTAAGTGCACACACAGTCCGGTAAGATTCCGCACGCGAAAACGCGCATACGAAATTCGCGTCACGAGGCCCGACAGGTTTTTCAGATAAAACGAAATTCAGACGTGAAACTTGGCCCCAGGTTTGAAAAATCCACTGCTTAGCCTACAGTCAGATGATGCTGATTGATTGCCGAATGAATGAATGCAGCTGACATTAAATAGGTCGTATAAACAGTTGAAATTTCAAACACAGCTTCTAATTTTTCCATTCTCAGGGCACAATTTCGCATGCGTTTAAAATTCGCTCCGGAAAAAGTAGAATATTTTCTACTCAAATCGGAACGAGATTATCGGACCGAATCCGCATGCGATGCGTCAAAATTCCGGAGCGGAGAAGGAAATTCGCACCGGACTGCGAAATTCGGACTGTGTATGCACGCTGCTTAAGATCAACTGTGACAACATCAAACCGTCATTACCGTCATTTCTACATAGGCCAATCTAATTAAGAGCCACCAGACGGCTTCACTGTCAGAAGTTTCATAACAGATAACACGAGGATGCGCGGTTTCAACAGATAATGCGTAGCAGATAACACTTCGGATGTTACCTGTTTTTCAAAATGTTATGCATAATAAGCGTTACCATCAGGAAGAACCGAAAAACCGCCAAAAAGAACCTGCTGAGTTTTCCGACATCATGACGATAAGAAATGAAGTCAGTAGATGCTTTTTTGGCTCTTCCTAACAAAGCTTGTTGTGCATAACATTTCATGCGTAACGTTTTCAAACACAACAGATAACATCTGAAGTGTTATCTGTTACACATTATCTGTTGAAACCGCGCATCCTCGTGTTATCTGTTCTGAAACTTCTGACCGTGTTTCCTATTGGTCCCTCAGTGATCGTCACCATCAATAACGTCTATCAAGAAATCTGCTATAGGATATGTGTTTTGTTTGTTTTGCGCCAACAGGAAAACGAGCCTCGCCGCTTTTCCGACCGACCTGATGAGAGTTTTCCACTATCCTTAATGGATCTTCTGTACTATCTCTTCTGTTATGGATGGTGATAATTAGGCAAGAGGGAACAAACAAAGACCAAATCGCTTAGAGCACTGGATTGCAGAGCTGGTGGATTCGGACTCTGGACTCGTCTCGAGATACCGTTTCAAGGACTTGGACTCGTCTTGGACTCGTCTTTCACGGAGCTGTCCGTCCTCGGACTCGGACTCCGGACTCCTTTCGAGACGGTCTCGAGACGCCTTCTTCAAGGCTCTGTACTCGGACTCAGGACTCGTTTCGAGACGTTCTCGAGACGCCTTCTTCAAGGACTCGGACTTGTCTCGGACTCGGATTTGCCGGACTCGCAGCAGCTCTACTGGATTGTGATCATACTACCAGCCGTCACAACGCCATCTTTCCGCACTTCGGAACGTTTAGTCATGGACCGGATTTTATAGTCTTGCGGCACGTTTCGTTGGTGCAAGGCAACGTCTTGTTGAAGTAAGGGCTCATCTATGCGATTGGGTGGGAAGATTAAACGACACTACACTGTCAGAAGTTTCAGAACAGATAACACAAGGATGCGCGGTTTCAACAGATAATGCGTAACAGATAACAGTTCGGATGTTATCTGTTGTGTTTGAAACGTTATCCATGAAATGTAATGCATGACAAGCTTTGTAGGAAGAGTCAAAAAAGCATCTACTGACCTTATTCCTTATCGTCATGATGTCGGAAAACTCAGCAGATGTTTTTTGACGGTTTTTCGGTTCTTCCTGATGGTAATGCTTATTATGCATAACATTTTGAAACACAACAAATAACATCCGAAGTATTATCTGTTACGCATTATCTGTTGAAATCGCGCATCCTCGTGTTATCTGTTATGAAACTTCTGACAGTATAGCCTACATTTCCCGATGTCGTGAATTTTACTGATACTCAGGCGATTTTACGTTATCGCAGTCACTGTCATACTCAGAAAAGTTACAACGCCATCCTCCAACATCTGGGAACGTTTTGCCCTGCGCCGGATTTTTCTGGTTTTGTCCCGACACGTCGGCCCTTTATTTTGAAGACTGTATATTTTTGTATCCTATCTAGTGGTGTCGTGTTGGCGTAGGGGACAGTTTCGGCTTTGAACTGGAAAATTTGGTTCCGTGACGTGTTGTCCTTCTGCACTGGCATTTATCAGATGATATGGTCTTTGCAAAGAACGGAAGACTAGCGCAGCGCCACTGATTGTCGGAGCCGACATTTAATGTTCATACTGGAAGAAACCTGACATAACACAAAAACTGCCGCAACGCGATGTATCACATACCGTTCCTTCGACCTCATCAGACCAGAAACAAACTGATAACAATCACCCAAACACTGGATAATATCAAAACCCCACTACTCTTTCTGGGATCTTCAGTCCCGAAATTCGCACGTGACGTCGTTGCAACATAGGGAAGCTCTGTGACGTCACGAATAGGTATCTCCCTCCTGTCGTCATATATTTCGTCATAGTAGTTGGCGTCGTCGGATTGCGTCTGGATTGCAGTGGTGGTGGCGTGAATGTTTTTCGTTGTGTCGACTTTCATTTCTGGAAGAAATCATTGGTTTTGGAACTTGTCTTTCACCGTGACTATTTCTTTACCATCACGATATCATTGTGGCTAGTTCAAGAACCCTTGGCACCTTTAAACAGAACCGTAAATTGGCTATAGAGAGGACGACCCCGTTGTCAATTCCCTTAATGACGTACTCAGTTTTTGCATATTCTTTTGTGTATCTTTATTTGTGTTTTTAAGACAAACCCTTACAGGACCCCTCGCACTATTTACTCTTCAACTTACAGTATTTTAATATATTTGAATACTTTAAAAGTAGGCTGTGCTTTCAACAAATAACCAACGGTTTTGGCTGTTTTAAGTATTTTCCAAGACCCGTTGGCATATAGGGAAAACAGGGAAACAATTTACATAACCGGTTTCTCTGATGGAAAAACTTCTCGCAGACAACCGTCTACAGCGTGATAGGTATCGAAGGTAGCAAAACACGACAAGTGAGAAAATCTCCAGCGTGGTTTTGTTAGAGGGGTTAGAATGTATCGTACGCAATTGGGGTATCCGGATTTAGAAATATATGGAATGATTATGGTAGTAGGTTGCGTTAGTCTGAGAGGTAAAACATGTCCTTCAAAGATAGCCTCCCTTTCCTCGGGAAGCTGCGAGCACTCTCTCAGTATGTAAACCCCTTACCCCTCTTCCCCGCATAGCTGGTAAGCAAGTTCCTGACCTTCAGTTTCTTTCTTTCTACCAAAGACTTTCAGACGAAATCTAAGGGTATATCAACCGCTCGTACTTGAGATCATAGCCCAACTTCCGACTTTTTGCTGGCTTAACGAATACCTCTTGTCCTAAACTTTATTAAATTTTAGCACACCAACGCGTCCACCGACCTGAATAGGACGATGTTTGGGCAGCGGCTTCTATGAGGGGCGACTGGCGGCTCTTCTTGGATACTCGAAACGCCATTGAAGGTGGCGAGGAACTACGGTCGGAGGTAAGATAAAACAATGACGTTTGTGACGTTTGGTACTTTCTCTGGCCAAGCATGTCTCCTGAGACCTGAATGAATTTGCCCAAGTAATGAGAGATGACTGGGGGACTCTTCTTGTGGCTTAAGCGCGGAGATGCAGGAGGACTAAGGTCTAACGTTTGGTAAAACAATGATACTTGTGAATGTCTTGCTTTCTCTAGCACATCGGTCTTCTAAACCCTAATGAATTTGTCTGGCTTCAGTATCCATCTCGAAGAACGCCCAGAAAAGTCATGACGCATGACGAAGAAAATACAGGGATCGACTGAAACCAGGAAGGGAAGGGAACGCGAGAAAAGCAGGAAGGCATACTAAAACCAGGAAGGGCATACTAAAACAAGGAAGGCTGTCGCCAGAATTCGCCGCACCGTTCCCTTCCTCGGTTTAGTATTCTTTGAGGGGTCGGCAATTTTTCAAATTCAAAGTTCACCATCCCTTCCTCGTTTTAGGATCCTGACATGGGTAGGCATTAAATTCAGTGAGGGGTCGGCAACTATAAAAATTGTAATTCATCTTTTCATTTCTCGTGCTGACGGTAGGCGACTAAAATCCTCCGAGTCCATCGAGGGGTCGGCAACTAAGATATTTCAAGTCCACCATTCCCTTCCTCGTTTTAGTATGCCCTTCCTGGTTTTAGTATGCCCTTGCTGGTTTTAGTATGCATTCCTGCTTTTCTCACGTTCCTTTCCCTTCCTGGTTTTAGTCGATCCCGAAAATACATAACAAAAAACTTACCGTAAAGTCGGATATGCGCCTCGGCTTCGCCGACCGAATTCTTGGCTGCGCATTTGTACCCGCAAAAATCATTGGCTCCGGCCCGCCGGATTATCAATCGTAGCCGGACGCTGTAGGCATTCAGCTGCGTTTCTTCGATTTTAATTCTTTCTCCGGGCAGGATTACTTCCCCTGAAACGAAATACGGCTTAGAAATAGTCACTTATGGCCTTGTTTCCCACGCTGATTTTTCAGGAGAAAGAACTCTCGTAAGCTCATTCCCGTAAGATCCCATGAAAGAATCTAGCCTGAATGCTTTTAAAAGCTCTGGGTGCCCAAGCTGCCGAATTCTGTTGATCGCTGGAGACGAGCAGGAGTCTGTCCTCTTGGTCTGTTTCTGAGTTTCCTCATCCCACCAATCTTTATATATACGGCTAAAGATCTCTGTAGCATGCTGGTACAGAATGTTTTATTGAAATATTTGAAGACTGCGCCGTAAAAAAAATCTTGCAGTATTTGCTACTGGATTATTATTGTCTCTACTGAGATAAGATCATTTCTATTTCGGATTAATCTTATCCTGGTAGAGATCAGATTAATCCCTGTAGGAAATACTGTAGTTAACTGTAATCCTTTCTCGGAGAAACTTTTTACGGTGTCTAAATATGAAGTTTAATGGTTGAAACGGCGGCTTTGAAGACTCAGCTATATGAAGAAGCCAATTTATTTAACTGATTTACAATTATCCTTATTGCGTTTACTATACTGATTTTAGGAATGACGATTAAGAGCTGATAGTGACAGGAATTCACCTTCTGAGTGCGGATTTGAACCACCGAATAGCTACACTGTAAAAAAAAATCTTGCTGTATTTGCTATCATGGGATTAATCTTGTCTCTAATGAGACAAGATATTTTTATTAGATTACATTATCTCTAATTCGGATCAGTCTTATCCCAGTAGAGATAAGATTAATCCCAGTAGCAAACACTGCAGTTAACTTTAATCCTTCCTCGGACAAACTTTTTGTAGTCCCGGTTTCAGTTTCTTTGTTGATTATTTCCCTGTTTGTACTTCGTATGCTCTTGAAAACGGATCAAAATCAGACAGAAAGAGGGCTAACATGTCCGATAACTGTATGTCAATGTTAATGCTAACCTTAAGTATGTTATGCGTGAACGTCAAAGCTTGATTGAACTTAGATTACATATATTTGGAGCGAATGGAAGGGTGGCGAATGCAGAATGGATGTGCAGCGTCATGGGGAAAGACTCGTCATGGGGGAAGACTCGTTTTGACAATATAAAAACAGTTGGCAAGGTTCTTCAGGGATAGCCCATTCTGATCAAAAGAAAGTTCAAAACTAATAATAATTCTGTTTTTGCGTTTCAGAAATATTAAAGAGTTGGCGAGGTTGCTCAGGGATAACCACTCTAGGGGCTGTATCTGTTTCCATTTCTGTCTATTTGTGCTTTTGCCATGGCCGTTGGCTCTTAAAGCACAATGGGCACTAACTATGTTTTAATTTTTATAACATGCTTCACACATATACATTTCTGACTTCCACTAGATAGCGCTTCAAAAATAAGCCGTTTTCTTGTTTTTCAGAGCATGTTATTGCAAGGCGCGGAAATTCAAAAACTCTCGGCCATGTCCGAAAATAAATCGTTCTGTAGAGCTGAGTTACGATATTGACATGGCTGCTAAAATAAACCGTCTCTGTCGCTAGCAGATTGCTCTAGTCTTTTCTGATGAAACTTTCTGTTGTTTGTAGTACCGAAGAAAATTTTAGTTTTCTGGATGTAAAGTTACAACACTGCCAAAAATGTACAAATATAACCGACCTACTTGCAGCTGATTCCAGAGCTTACAAAGAATTTTCAGGTACCGCCGTTAATATGAATATTTGTCAACAATACAAACAACCCGGAGTATATAATAACAACGAATAGATAAGAGAAAAAACTCCGCTTATATTTGTCGAAGCTAGTAAATCGGAGTATGGCAGTCAGCAAAAAACGGCGCAACGCTATATTAGCGAAAATAAGTTGTCGAGGAATCTGCTGATTTCTGATGTAACATTGTATCCTAGGGGGTGGTAATGTGGCATCATGATTGTTTGATCCGCCCATTGAACTTTAAAGCAGATGTATTATATTCTGGGGCATAAACGTTGAATTTTATCATCGGTGGTAGGGTGGTTAGGGGAGGAAGGGTGGGCTAGGGAGGTAAGGGTGGGCAGGGGGGTAAGGGGAGGTTGGGAGGGAAGAATGGGGGGAGGGGGAGTTGAGTATTGATGAGTGAGAGGAATTGGATTTCTTTTTTTATTTATAGAGGTAAGTAGTTCTGTGGACTTTCGCGCGAATGCAAACCCTCATAGGTTTTTTCTCCAGCGCCAAAGTGTTGTTTTTTACTTATTTATTTGTGAATGTTGAAAAATGAAACTTCAACTTGAAATAAAGCTTGGTTAGACAAAAAAAAGATAAAATCTTTTCCTATTTCTCACTCTCCAAAATATGATGGATGAATGAATGAATGAATTTATTCCCAATAAAGCCCAAGGGCCATGGCGGGAAACATAACACAATAACAAAAACAAGATATCATAAACTCCAACAACAAACCAAAAAATCAACTTCTATAAAAATAGTTCACGGTGCTAGCTTCAGGAATCTACCCAGCCTTCGGATCTCACCAAAACACTTACTTCCCATACTTGAAACCAAATCCCTTTCCTCCCAAGCCTCCCGACCAAACACTCCCTTTCTTAATTCTTTCGACTCCTCACAATAACATATCAAATGTACCGCATCCTCTCCTTCAATACCACACATTGGACAAAAATAAGGACCAGTACTTTTCCTATCTCTACCAATATAATTTCTCCTGTTTAAGTTCGTCACTTGGTCAGAGCATGGTCAGAGATAAACAGGGTAAGAGGGTTTAAAAAATAATCAAAGAAAAATAAGCTTTTATTAGCATGGTCTCAAGTGACAACTCAGAATAAAAATCAACTCAACACAGTCTACCACAAATCCCTATGCCTAACGCTGGATACACTATCCCAAATGCTGGATACTCTAACCCAGTAAAATATTGATGATTTGACTGAAGCTCAGAAATCAACCTGTCAGAATTTATCGATAGTGCCATAGGTCAGAGTTAGATTGACAACAGGCATCCAGCGTTTGGCATAGGGTATCCAGGGTTAGGCTTAGGATATGCCAAACGCTAGATATATCCAGCGTTTGGCATAGTGTATCCAAAAATCAGGGGTTTGTGGTTGACTAATAATAAGAATGTTTAGGCAGAAAAAAGACATACAACGAAACATGTAAAACAACCACGATTCTGATATAGAATCTCCTATATAAGATTTGGGTTTGTGGATTTCAGAATACAGGAAAGCGCAATTGTTACTAGTTGAGTCTTTCCGCGTGTAAATGTTAAAACTCTTTGTACTTCTCCAGATGGGAATGATGAAAGTAAAAAAGCCGAGCCGTGAATTCCGGTTAGGAAGACAGGAATCCGGGCCATGTGTTTGACAATCCCGAGGAGTAAAACGCTGGATAATTTTCGATCAAAACTTGACACGCAAGAACAGGCAGAGGCCCTGACCAATATTGATAAGGACCAGCCAATTAGCGTAGGCTAATCCAAATGTCTGCGAATTTTCTAAATTTCTGGGCAGAAGGGCGAAGTGACATTCGTTAGAATTATCCCGGTTCAGGGAGCATTACGTCTCTCAAAATCAATCATTTGCATTCCAGCTTTGATAAGGGAAAGCCTATGAGAAGAAAAGATTTTCTGTGTGATTTTCGAAGTGGAAAATTAAAACACGGAACCTGTTTGTTTCCTAGGGGGGAATATCCGGGAAAGCTTGAGATCATCCACTGGTAAGAAGTCTAATATCTTCGAACTCAAAAAGCTCAAAGAGATGTTGCAAAACAGCAAGCATCAAGCGCGGGAGAAACCTTGAGGAAAACAAGTATTCCTAGCAGGCTATGGCCATTTTGTACTATCGGATCCTACTTATCGGTTCAAAGTCCACTGGTGGAAAGACTAACCCAGCCCAGAGGCGCCATTTCAGAAGGGCACTTTGAAGGGCATACAGAAGAAGCACAGAAGGGCACTACGATACCTGGTCCCCTAAATAAGTTCAAAGACAAAATGTAAAGCAATGACTTTAATGACGGTAGATTCGAAACCTACTTTAATTTTACCACAAAAAGAGTAACTAAACTCTGAGTCTGAATAACAAACCTTGGTTGGGGTCAAAACTGATATTTAGCCCCCCCCCCCCAAGGTTTATTGAAATGGCGCCCATGATCCAGTCTTATCTGACTGATATGCCCAGCACAGCATTTGTCTTTCTAGCCATTTGCAGAAGGCATAAACCCCTCGCACTCGCCGTCGTGCACTGTAAAAAGTTCCTCCGAGTAAGGATTAAAGTTAACTGCAGTATTTGCTACTGGGAATAATCTTATCTCTACTAAGATATCTCTACTCTATCTCTACTTATCTCTACTAAGATAAGATTAATCCGAATTCGAGATAAGATTATCTTTGTAGAGACAAGATTCATCCCAGTAGCAAATACTGCAAGATTTTTTTTTACAGTGTGGCTCACTGATGTTATGTCGAGGTCAGTCTAATTCATTGCGGTTTATTTTTAACCGTGCTCTACACTCTGTAAAAGTTTTCCATATAAAGATTAATGTTATCTTCAGTATTTGCTACTCGGATTACTCTTATCTCTACGCAGATAAGGTTAATACCAAATAGAGATAAGATGAATCTGAGTAGCGAATACTGCAGTTAACTTTAATCTTTATACGGAGGGACTTTTTACAGTGCATGCTGATCGCTGTCCCTGTGGTCCTCGGCAAATTTAGGATTTCACGACTCGAATATTTTTAACCGTTTTTGATCAATCAAGGGACATAAACATAACAATAATAGCTTAGACCTTGAAAAGTTCAGACAGGAGTTCCAAAATAACAAGAATCAATCGAGGGGCTATGGTCCTTCTTATGCCATCGAGAACTCCCCATCGAGTCGGAAGTACATCGGTTGTCGGTCTAGAATGCCAAGTACAGGTCTTGATATACACTGTCAAAGTTTCTCCGAGTAAGGGTTAAAGTTAACTGCAGTATTTGCTACTGGGATTAATCTTATCTCTACTGAGATAAGATTAATCCGAACTGGAGATAAGACTATCTTTTAGAGACAAGATTAATCCCAGTAGCAAATACTGCAAGAGTTTTGTTGACAGTGTACTACAGAGGTATTAACAAGAAAATCTGACAATCTTGGCGCATTGAAAACGTCCGGTCCGCAAAGCAGAGACCATGAATGAAAATATTTATTTTGTAGCTAACCTCGACTCGGTTCATATTGTCTCACCAGCTTGTGAAAAAAAAAAAATCGGGTCAGATGGGAATATTTGTTAGGACTCTAATACTCGCTTTTTTTTAAGGATTAGTAAAACTACTGCAGATAATATTAGAAGCACTACTGAAAAAAAGGAGGAAAATATATGAAGTCCATTCTTTTTTTATTTTAAAGGAGCATTTGACATTGGAATGCAATTGAAATTTTAGAACGCAAACCAAGACAATATAGTTGCCCGTTACGACTTCTTAGAACTGTCGGACAGGATGGCATCATACCATAATTAGACATCGTGAAGTTGGAAAAGTCCTGTCTGTAATGCTCAATCTCGTTTCCATTTTATGCAATATCAGCGACCTTATAGACATGTTTTTCGGAGAAAATTATATAGATATATGTTGACAAAGCTTTTACTTTGAACAAGCATAAACTTTTCTCAAGAATTTACAAAGTAATACTAACTGAGAAGTTTGACGACGCAACAGGCCAGTACACAATCGACAGCGAACTAGGACAGTTCATTTTTGGTTAAAGTGTTAGGTAAAATTCATTTAGGACAGTGTAGGCTAATTAATTTTAAATGACGTAGATTTTTTATGAAAGTATATGGTCTAGTTATTAGTCAGTTGTAGACCGACTGGGTGCATTTTATTATATTTTTTTCTACTCGCCAACTTTGGTGGATCCAAATAAATGAATTGAATTGAATTGAATTTCACTTTTACTAAACACAAAAACAAATGAACAAAATAAGCGTCGACCCTTACAAAGCGTAGTCAAATGACGGTTGATCTTGAAGTTGTATATACAGTCCACAGAATATCTTTGAATGTAGGTTAAACAAGCATTAGTCCACCTAGCTTTTGACAACCCAATCTTTTTGGCAGGAAATGGACTTCCTCTTTTCCTCTATAGTAATTGTAGATAATTATCTTTCCATTTAACCAATTGGCGAAAGCAACAAATGGGTGAGATGGAACCGAGAAGTTCAACTGTGAAGAATTATTCTTTTCTAAGAAAGATTATTCACGGTGGAGCTTCTCGGCCTCTCTTGGTTTCGCCAATTTGTTAAAAGGAAAAGAAATTATCCCCCACCCCTCAGCAATTTCCATAGCCTACTTTGCATTTCCAGTCCGTCAGTGACACCTAATTTCAGTAATGCTCCCAACAATTTCTTTAAACAAGGTCTCATGTACTTGAAGAAAACAGAATTTATTGTTACCGAAATTGTTTTCTACTCTCAAATTACACTCAGAGGAAAAGAGGAGCGGGGAAGTAAACTCCAGGTAGTTACAGCTAATGGAGGAGTAACTCACTTTGTTTATTTACAAGCCATGAATCAACCGACAGAGGGTGAACCTGAGGGACCGCTTACTCGTTTTCTGTGCCGCCTACACCTAGACTGTTAAATTGCATAGATGTCAATACTCTATATGACTAAGTCCGAAACACGCCAGTGATCCTCAGGAAGAAGTAGTAAGCGTCTCCGTAACGACTCAAACTCAACGACTCAAATCCTGTGTCAACCAATCAGGCGATCTTTGGAAGCAGATGTGACACCACTTCTGCCTTTCTTGCGCTAGGTACCCGGAGATGCCGGAGATTTTGCAGCGGCAAGGAGAGATCTGGTTCACCCCGAGTTTGATAACCAACCTCAGACAAAACTTTTACTCTTCAAAAATTTCAGGTTCTTACCGGATTCCGGGCGAACTATTTATCCGGCGAGAAAAGACAAGTTCAGGCGTGAATTCAGCCTGTCTCCTTACCCTACTTTCAACACCCTAGTAGTGCGAACACACGATCAGGATTTCCGGTCGCATTTCCTTCGCTTTCGTCACAAGTTGAAAATTTTGCAATTTTTCCATATGGAAGTGATGATGGTGGAGGAAATCCGGGCAGGAACTCTAGTCTGGGAGCTCACGATCCTAATCGTGTGTTTTCCCACTTTAAGCGACTTCAGACAACGTTTTAACCTCCGGTCCGGCGAGAAAACCAAGTTCTAACTTGGAATCAGCATATCCCCTTACGTTTAAATTAACTGTCTTACCAGCTTGAACGAAAAAGTGAACACTTAAAGGATCCCTCTTGCGTATTCTCCCTTTTAGGATATACCTAGCTCCCTTGGGGAATTATAAGCTTCTAAAATTCCCACTTTTCTCCATTGTCTCGTTTTGTGCCTACGAAATACAAGAAAATCGCTAATCTCAGGTGGAAAGTAATGGTATTTTTGAGAAACTATTTTTCTGGTCCCTTTCATAGACTAAAGGTCATTTCTAGTAAGAGTTGTGCTTTAAAGTCTTTTACAAAAGTAAAAAATGGAAGCAGGAGAAGAACCTTCCGACCTTATAAGGCGAAAACACCGCTTTCAGTTTCGTTTCCTAAACGAAAGTAAGCGATTATTAGCATGAGACAATAAACAAATAGTTTACCTTGATTTTTTGCCCAGTACGAGACGGCACGTGGTGAGGCTTCGACGGTGCATTCCAACATGACGTCACTTCCTGCAGGAGCACTGACCAGCTGAAGTGTGGAATGTACGGCAGGAGGAACTGGAATGAATAAGAATGTAACAAGACCAAAGGTTTCGGTGGAATCCCAAAGGAGAATATTTATTAGACTTCTCGATCTGGAAAATCGGCTATCCGTCAGATGTTATTTATCCCTAACAACCCCTGAACCAGATCCGTTAGGTAAATGTTAGTATTACTCGAGCTGACTGTGAATCATATTGACGGAGCTAACGAGTTGGTGATATTTGCCAAACTCTCTAGGCCTAGCCGGATTGTTTAGTACCGGAGTAGAGTCTATGACTTTCGCCGAGAACAGCAATGGTCCGACTAGGCCTGCTAGAAAATAGATATTGTTTGTCCATACTTTCAATACTCTTCATACTCTTTTCTGCCCCCTCTTTTTCTATCGAAAAAGACCCATCCAACCTAAGTAGGACTCCGTATCTACCATCTAGTGCCCACGACCGCCCACCGACTAATTGGCTATGCCTTTTGCGTCCGGCATAGTGATATATGCCGAACTCACTAGAGCTAGCCGAATGGTTTAGTATCGGAGTAGAGTCGACGACACCCACCCACTCCCTCCATTGACTTCCTTTCCAACCCTCAACCTCAAACCACAAACCCAAACCCACTACAAAAGTACTGACTACCATATTAAATCACAATACACTGTTGTGACTTACCATTACCAAGACGGGATAGAGTAGGCTACAATCAAAATTGGTTGAAACCAAAAACAAGTAAAAACCGATAAAATAAAAAGATGTAAAGCATGAGCACAAAAACTCAACACACAAACACAAAACCAAGACTTGATCCAGAAAACTGAAATCATAGCTCATCTCTATGTAATTTATTACGCTATAATTAGCACACAATGTATTAATTGTAAGCTGTTTAGCTCTGAAAGTTATTTTCCAAATTTGTTATATGTTGAGTTGTTAAATTGTATGACCATCTGGGTCTAGCGAACAACTTACACTATTCAGGAAATAAAAGGTAGTTATGTTACAACGAACCCAAATCATCATAA
This sequence comes from Branchinecta sandiegonensis, assembly GCA_030848855.1. Classification (NCBI taxonomy): domain Eukaryota; kingdom Metazoa; phylum Arthropoda; class Branchiopoda; order Anostraca; family Branchinectidae; genus Branchinecta; species Branchinecta sandiegonensis. The sequence goes on from JAUPMV010000020.1 coordinate 12,565,174, forward strand.
CAAATTTTGGCTCCGACTACTTTCAAGCTCTGGTCCATCTCTAACCTGAAGAGTCCCGATGCTTGAACATATAGGACTACGACCGAGTCTAACAGTGTCTTTACGAGCGGCTTCTGGATCGTAATCAACGTCCGGTACGCTCACGCAGAGTTGTAAACTTGATCCCCAGCCCTCCTCTCCCCAAGAAAGGGGATCGACTAAAAAGAGGCATGGCACGGCACGACATAGTGTAGGAGGCACGATTACTAAAAAGAGGCTCGAAAACTAAAAGAAACCTTTCAGGCTTCAGAGTGAGGTGCAGGAACAGTGTTCTAGCCTGCCTTCTTTTAGGCTCTGGAGTTACGAACTCATACTTACTTGTTTATATCTAGGTACTACTTGCCAATCTCTTTTTATTGCTCGTGCCTCCTGCGCCATGCCGTGCCTCTTTTTAGTCGATCCCCAAAGAAAGTCGCCGTTTTGTTTTGCATCTATGACTTTTTACCGCTGTTTTGGCTGAGCCGTGTCTGGGATCGACTAAACCAGGAAGGGAAGGGAACGCGAGAAAAGCAGGAAGGCATACTAAAACCAGGAAGGGCACACTAAAACGAGGAAGGGCATACTAAAACGAGGAAGGAATTCAAGGCTGCGAAAAACCGGAACGCTTCACCGTTCCCTTCCTCTGTTTAGTATTCTTCGAGGGGTCAGCAACTTTTCAAACTCAGGTTCACCATCCCTTCCTCGTTTTAGTATCCTGACATGGGTAGGCATTAAGTTCAGTGAGGGGCCAGCAACTATCAAAATTGTAATTCACCTTTTCATTTCTAGTTCAGACGGATACAAAAACGACGGATACTACAGGATGTCAAAACGAGGAAAGGATGGTGAAATTTAAACTTGTAAAGTTGCCGACCCCTCAAAGAATACTAAACAGAGGAGGGGAACGGTGCGGCTTTCCTGTTTTGAATTCTGGCGACAGCTTTCCTCGTTTTAGTATGCCCTTCCTGGTTTTAGTATGCCTTCCTGCTTTTCTCGCGTTCCCTTCCCTTCCTGGTTTTAGTCGATCCCGCCGTGTCTGCCATTGAATCAGCGTAAACTTCGCCGAAAGTCTCAATACCCGTCGACAACTCTTTCAAAAAATAAGGGCAGGGCACAAGAAGCTTCAAAATTTTGTTTTTCATTTTGGAACACTTGGTAGGCCAGCAGTCTCTCGTTTGTTTCGGACTATACTTTTCGTGTGCTTGGTTTTCCCAATTTAGAAGAACAATGAAAATTTTTACATTTAACGGGGCAGGTATTGGTGTTTTCGAACACGATATTTCCAAACCATTTTCCGTTTGTTTACAGTTTTGTCACAGAGTCAATAAGCAAGAGCGTATTGACTATTTGTCCATTCCTCAGATCACATGCAACTACAGAGAACACTTGGTCCCTGGCCCATTTATTAACTTTTAATGTTTTTAACTTAACGATAACTGGAGATAGAGCGATGAAAGATTAGATCTTAGGGTTGGGAATGTACATGTGGAGTTGAACCACCCTCCGCGCTAATGGACAAGTTGTCCCAAATTGCGCATGAGTTAAGTTTTTGACCCGTGACTGGAATCAAACTTGAAGTTGGTATACTTCTGGATATATAGGCCTAGACACGCATTTTGATGGGTCCCGACCCATCAAAATACAGAGAACACTTCGTTTCCCACGTTCACCACCAGCTTCCGATGGTTCTGATAAGACCCTCGTTAAAGGACCTGTCTTACCTAAAATACTAACGCAGCCTACTTCCATAATCACTCCGTATATTTGTAAACGCGGAGACCCCAATTGCGTACGGTACATTCTAACCCCTCTAACAGAACCACGCTGACTTTCTCACTTGTCGTGTTTTGCTACCGTCGATGTGTATCACGCTGTCGACGGTTGTCCGTGAGAAGTTTTTCCATCAGAAAAACCGGTTATGTAAATTGTTTCCCTGTTTTCGCTATACGGGTCTCGGAAATGGCTTAAAACAGCCAAAACCGTGCATTATTTGTTGAAAGCACAGCCTAGTTTTAAAGTATTCAAATATTTAAAAATACTGTAAGTTGAAGAGTAAGAAGTGCGAGGGGTCCTTTAAAGTCTGTTATTCATATGGGCCGAGAAGGATGGAGACATCATCATTTTTCGATGGGTCGAATTTTTACGAACATACTGTAACCTGCTGTAACCTTTGTTTTCCCCAAAATCCTCACGGTAGCCAACGTTATCCACAAATTACTTGAACACAGTTCACTTCTGAAAGCCAATCCGCCATTGCTAATTAACTATTCAATGATCTCCCGGCGCTGGTCAAAATATTACTAAAACCTTCGAGAAGACCGAGTGGCGTGTAAGAGGATTAAAAAAATTAAGTATATCACCATGTGGACGTTTAGATATGTCGGAAGAAGAGATCATCGGCCAGTTTGACATTTTTTGGTCTCGGAAGCTGAATATTGTTTAGCTCAATTTCAGAATCTTCAAGAAATCACTATAACGAATTTAGTATAATTTATGGCGTTTGTTTATTGTGATCTAGTTTACATCCTTAATTCTTTGGACTTCCGGGAATTAACAAGAAAAAAAAGAAAGCAAAATACTTAAAGAAATTGATAATGCAAATAATTAGTTTGATTTTTCTACACATTTTCCATATGCCTGCTACAATAAAAACATTTTGCTAGATCCATAGTCAAACTATAAGCCCAGCATCCCCACGTCGGGTGCTTCCGACCCGCACCGCTAGATGAAGCAGTGGTCGTGGCTTCATCTTGGGTCTTGGGTGGGGGGGGGGTCAGGACTTTGCAAGTGCTAGAATGCTTATGATATAACTCCTTTAACTTCATGGTTCACTCATTCAGTTTACTTCGTGCTCACTTCCATTTAATGTGCCCTCCGTTTCAACAAACGTGTACCAAGTTAAAATAAAGGAACTTCGGTCTATTTGATTTGCCCCTGCCGACTGAAAACGGCACAACTCGTACAAGGCAACAAGAATAGAGTTGGCCCTCATGTATTTTATACACGTATTCTAGTGATGTAGTTTATTCTAGCCTACGTAAGCAAACAAGACCAAAATGTTTCGATGGGATGCCAAAAATAGAACATTTATTGGACTTCTTACGATGGACTTCTTATGACATTAGGATCTTGTAAACAGAATCGATTAAAAACGGGAATGGAACCGAACGACATGGTACAGGAGGAACGCGTACTAAAAACTGGAACGCGTGCTAAAAACGGGAACAACGTACTAAAATCTGGAACACTGCATCGGGGGGAACACAGCTAAAAGGGGAACGCTGAGAAAACTGGGCGTCTTATCTCTTAGTTTCGCTGAAAAATCGACGGCTTCCGAGCCAGTACTGACACAAATCTGAGGATAAAACAAAAGATCCTCAAAGGACACGGGCCGCGCTGAGGATAAAATACCACCAGTGATACGTATCTTTGTATCTTTTCTGGCGTCATAGGAGATTCTGCGGCCTAGGCCTTTCGCTATGGCTTATGCTCAGCTAGACTTAGCTAACCTGGGCTATATATAAAAATCTGTCGGAATAACGTACGTGATATGATGAACACCTAACATAGGATCTGATTGTCCCTTGGACGGTTTTACTCGACCGGCGCCTCGCTAGCCGCTCGGCTCTATACACTCAAATATGTTCACCGATAGGAAATAAACTGGTAATAAACCTCCAGTGATACGATTAAACTCAACGATTTTTATCCCTGGATGTATATCTTTTAAGGACCTCGCGGTGTCAGATACTGACGAGGCTTCTCTACAAGACCAAACTCGCGCGCGCAATTCGAATTTCATCAAAAACGCGGTATTTTGCTCTATGGAATGAGAGCTTGGTCACAGGGGGCCGAACATAACAGGATTTTTACATTAAGTATCCCAGGATTAATAAATGATATTGAAAAAAAGGTAGAACAATTTTCTAACTTCAACAGAGTATTTTTTGTTTATGTCTGATTATTGTTTTCGCTGTTTTCCTTTGAAAAAATTAAGAGTTTGAATATTTTTTTCATTCAACCTACACTGAAAGTGACTGAACAACAACAAACGATTGCATTCTATTCTCGTATTACTTATATTCAGTATTATTATATTTTGTGTTCTCATTGAAAAACAAAACTATTTAAATGAATTTTCTTTGCTTTTTAACTTAAAATTGCCGAGTCGCCTGAAATTTTTCAATATTCAATTTGTGACTTTTTTCTAGTCTAAAGACTACAAGTCAACTATATTTGACTTTGACAAACTCACAACATGTTTGTGTCAATTTTATATATTTTGGCACAAACAAAAAGAATATTCGGAAGTAGGTTTTTCTTTTTATTTCTCCCGTCAACGCCAAATAGTTGATCCGTCGTCTGAACTGATCAGCCGCTGTTTACGCGCTTATTTCGGTCCCGTGTCATTTTCTGGCTTTTTGGGTTGCAAAAGTAGAAAAAAGAAAAAGAACAAGATGCAACTAATTCTGAATGTTGTCGTTTTAAATTCAGGAGATCAATTAGAGCAAAAAAGCGTGTATGTATGTTACAGTAACCCTAATTGACCCCTAATTGCAGTCTGCTCATTGCCCAGGCTGCCACAAAGCCCATCAAATCTCACGTCCCTAGGGATTTTCAGTTGTTAGTCGAATAGGCGGCTTTTTGAGCCCAGCGTGGCTAAGCTCTTGAGTAATATCCAAGACGCTGCTCTATTCCTGGCTGTACAATAAGTTATCATTCAGCCACGATTTAGTTAATATTTACGATTTGGTTTGTTTGGGGAGTTCTTGTCGGTGCTGTTGTTGCCAAATATTTCCACCAACGCTGAGTTGTTATAATTCTAATTGTGAAAAACAGGGACAATCACTAGCGCATTTTCATCAGGTTTTCAAACCTATTAAAGCACACTTCGCACTATTTACTGGTTCATTCCACTATCATAAAAGTGCATAATACTTTGAAACCAGGCTCTACTTTCAACGAATTATCCACGGCTATTCTATTTTAAGCCTTTCTCATGGCACATTGACTTCAAGCAGAGACGTGGATAAATTTACATAACTGTTTTTTCTTAATATCAATGAGTTGTCGGGGGGGGGGGGGGGGTAGAGTACACCGTATGAAATTCGGGCATCCGGGTTTAAGAATGGGTGGAGAGACAATGGAAATACGTAGCATTGGCATTACAGGCACAATCACGGGTCCTTTAAAGTATTGTATTTATTCGTAACTGACAGTTCACATTTCGGCGGTTTTTAGTAAACCTTTAAGTGTCTGCGTTTTCAGACTGCTGGGAACATGACTTTTATCTCATAGCTTTGGGACGGAGACTTTCCCCGGGCAATCAAGACGCCATCACTTTCGTATGTTCCTACTTTCAGAACCATTAAGTGTAACGTCTGTTATCCCCCAAGGTTTAGAGGTGTTAAAAGATCTGCTTTAAGATTAAGAGGACGCAGAAGAAAGTTGAGACAGATATGACCGGCTTGAGTGAAAATGGCTATAAATTCAATTATTTCTGTATAAATGATTAACAACTGTACGTAACCGGATTTATTAGGTTCAAGAACATATTTTAAAGGACCCGTCGTACCTATAATGCCAATGAAACCTGCTTGCGTAATTGCATTCATTAATTCTTAAGCCCAGAGTCCCAACTTTCCTATGTTACTTTTTAAACGACACCCCACTAATCTTTGCACTTGCCACGATTCACTATTTTCCATGCGCATTCTGCTCCCGACGAGTGTACTCGTATCATGCTATCGATGCATTTTGTTTGTGTGTCCCGTTTGTCGCCCGGCTTTCGCCCCCCCCCCCCCCATCTTTAGACAACTCACTGATTAGCACACTTGCCTTGTTTCGCAGTTTTTGATGCGTATCTCTAAGCGGCCTCGGTCATAAGAAAATCCACTTATGTAAGCATTTTCCTTGTTTCTGACAGATGTTAACGAGCCTGGGCAAAGGCTGATAACAGTACTGTCAGAAGTTTCGTAATAGATAACTCGAGGATGCGCGGTTTCAACAGATATGCGTAACATATAACACTTCGGATGTTATCTGTTGTGTTTCAAAATGTTATGCATAATAAGCGTTATCATCAGGAAGAACCGAAAAACCGCCAAAAAGTATCTGCTGAGTTCTCCGACATCATGACGATAAGTAATAAAGTCAGCAGATGCTTTTTTGGCTCTTCCTAACAAAGCTTGTTATGCATAACATTTCATGCATAACGTTTTCAAACACAACATATAACATCCGAAGTGTTATCTGTTACGCAGATCTCTTGAAACCGCGCATCCCCGTGTTATCTGTTATGAGACTTCGAACAGTGAGCCAAAGCCGTTGGTAATTTGTTGAAAGCAGAGCCCAATTTTAAGGTATTCAACTATTTTTAAATACTGGAACATGAACAGAAAACAACGCTTTAAAATTTCACATACGAAAATGATATGTAAGATATACAAGTAAGAAAATTGTAGCGTTCGTTTTGAGAAGTAAGTAAGTAAAGTATTTATTACCCGTATTTTTCACTTAGAACAAAACGGAGTAAAGAAGAAAATAAAGAAAAAGAAAAGAAATTTAAAGCACAACACAGATACAGACACATGACATTTCCAGAACAGTTACGCAGTCAAGAACTATAAGTGTCGAAGCCAGGGTTGGTTCCATTTCCCCTGGAAATTTGAAATTACCCGATTCACTGCGATACTAGGGTCCATCTGGTGTTTTTCCGCCATGTAAGTGCTGCGTTGTCCACAAGGGACAACACAGCAGAAACTTTGCAAACCTGAAGTAAAGGGACCGGAGCTTACGTTTTTGGGTCATGATCGCGAGATACTTTCGGCATAAGAGGAGTCTAGTGGCGACGATAGACCCGTATGCGGTACGAAGCTTTTTCTCGACGTGTTTAACGAGTAGTAGACGTGTTTCTTTAAGGTTGCTGCCTATCGGCAGACCAAGGTATACGACGTGAGACGAAACGGTATTTGACTCGCTACCCAGTTGGAGGTGTTCAGGTTGGGAGGAATTGTCATTAAAAAATAGTACTGCAGATTTAGATGTATCGAAAGAGAGGCCGATTTTTCGATATTCATCTCGTAGGATCGCGAAATTCGATTGCAGACCACTAGTAGACCGAGTTAGACTTAATAGGTCGTCCGCGTACGTAAGTAGCGACACATTTAATAAGTTGTTAGTAATATAATATTAATAAGTGCAAGTTAATAAGTTGAGTTGATTTGTTCGCCCGTATGCTGGTTAAATATTGCATTGTTCTTGTTGATGGCCCAAAGGCTTAATAAACATCTATTCATCTACAGAAATAATATTATGTCTTAACCAGAACAAGCCATTCACATTCGTGCTGTAGGAACAAACAAGCCGCAAAGCTACGAGCACTGACAGTCTTATGAGATGCTTGCGAAATTCGCGTCACCATTGGGAAACAAACAATCGCTGCGTCGTAATTTCGGAGCGGAGAAGGAAATTCGCACCTGCCTGCGAAAACCTTATTGTGCGTTCGTGCACGTTCCTTAATGGTGTAAAAGGACCGAATCAGCCATACACAAAGCGGCATATACGCGATCGCACCGTACGAGTCTTGCGTTCTCTACATGAAAGGCCCTTAAAGGACCCCTCGCACTATTTACTCTTCAACTTGGATTATTTTTAAATATTTAAATACTTTAAAACTATGCTGTGCTTTCAACAAATAATCCACGGTTTTGGCTGTTTTAGGCCTTTTCTAAGACCCGTTGCCTTGTAGCGAAAACAGGGAACCAATTTACAAAACCGTTTTTTTTTATGGGCAAACTTCTCGCAGACAACCGGCGACAGCGTGATACACATCGAAGGTAGCAAAACACGGCAAGTGAGAAAATCGGCGTGATTTGTTAGAGGGGTTAGAATGTACCGTACGAAATTGGATCTTCGGGTTTAGACATATATGGAATGATTATGGAAGTATTATAGGTAAGACAGGTCCTTTAATGGGACGCCGCACTACCAAAAATGGTGACGACGTTGGCGCCAAACACCTATGATACAGGACTGTTCTAATAAGCCAAGTAAAATTTCGATAACTTACAATGTATAGTGAGCACGATCCGCCTACTGACTGGAGGGGGGTAACCATTATTGGCGATGCAGAAATAAGCACCCATGTCGGTTCTTGTAACTTTGAACATCTGTAGTACTTCTCCTTCCACAATGATAGCTGTAAGAGAAATTTCACGTTCATGAGTCGCAGTTCAAAGCTCATGGGCCGCATGTACGAAAGTAAAATAAGTACAACAGAAACTGTCTGACTTGCAGACAAATACAATGTGAAAATTCCGACTTCGCTTCCCGAAATTTTGTACTAAGACGCACTCAACTAAGACGATTCAGTTTATAATTGTTGATTCTTTTCGTGTGTGAAAGTTTGATTTTTGCTGCCCCTGTTTTGTTTTTGGGATCCCAAAACGTAAGTGGAGGGATAGCTATGACACTGCAAAAGTTGTCCGTCTGTCTGTCCGAATGTAAGCACGATAACTCTCGAAGGGAATGAGATATTTTCATGAAACTTGGTGTGAGTATCCTTTGGGTCAAGTGAAAGGTTGAGTTCGTAGATAGGCTTTGTAGCTCTACATTTAGGGGTGGGGGAGGGGGTTCAAATTATGGGTCAAACAAAATATTTTTAAACATTTATTCAAACAATGTTTACAACGGATAAGCCAGCTACGATTCTTCATCAGCGATATTTCGGCCCTTCTTGGCAAGGGTCCTCGTCAGGCTGTCAGCTGTCAGGCTCGTCAGGCTGTCAGCCTGGCGAGGGCCCTTGCCAAGAAGGGCCGAAATATCGCTGATGAAGAATCGTAGCTGACGTATCCGTTGTAAACATGTTTGAATAAGTGTTTCAAAGTCAGCTTGGGCTCAAAGAATATTTATTTTTAAACAGCTAATGAGATAGTCGATTAAGGGGTAAGAAGACATGTTGAACGTGATTACGAAAGCCATTTTCTCGTCGGACAAGTAGTTCGTCCTGAATCGGGTCAAAGCCGGAAAGTTTGTTAAAAGTAAAAGTTTATTTGAAGTTGAATAGACGTTTTACTTAGGGGTGAGAAGACGTGCTGAACAATGATGGGAAAATCATTTTCTACCCGGACAAATAGTTCGCCCGGAATCCGGCCAAAACCGTAAAATTTGTTAAAAGCAAAAGCTGCATTTGTAGTTGATCAGATGTCCGATTTCGGAGTAAGACGAGATACTGAATTAAATGTTGGATATAGGGGTAATGTGATGCGCTGAATTCGTTTTTGAGCTTAAGTTAAGAAAAGTACCGCAGACTGTACCCAAGAAGGTACCAGAGATTTCCTGTGTCTCTTCCGAAAAGCAGGCAAAGATCGCCGCGCTGGAGCTTACCGTCCTCGCGAATTCCAGATCCGTCTAGAACTTACTTTTTCATCTTAACAGTTTGAGTACACCTTTTCCGTTTGGCCTTGATTTGGTTTCTAAATAATAGATGATTTACGGAATTGAAGAATTAATAAATTTAATCCCATAAAAGCCCGAGGGGCCATAGTGAGAAAACAAAAACAGAACCAAAACAAAGTCATGAACTCGATACAATCACCTAAAAAGAAAACCGTTCCGCCCAAAGCATTATCGATGCTCCAGAGCCTGCTTAAAGGACCACTCTTGCTTATTCTACCTTTTATAATATACCAGCTCCCTTGTGAAATTTTAAACTTCTGAAATCCCGACCTTTCTCCATTGTTTCGTTTGGTGCCTGCGATTTTTTAACGCTTTTTCGGCCGTGCTGAATTTGCCGGTTACACAACGTTAAGTTTGCCGGAATCTTAAACATCAGATCAAACTCTGTCACACATACGAATATGAGAATCTTCTGTTTTTTCCTTCATTTGTTTGCTTGGTTTTTCCACTTTTTAACCACGGCGCGTTCAGTTTTCAAATGTTTTGCGCCCAGCCGCCGCGTCGGAGAGCAGGAGGGCTGAACAGAGTTGACAAGCGCTATCAAGAAAATTGCTTATTTTTGGTGGAAAATAATGGTATTTTCGTAAAATATTTTTTCTGACCCATTTCACAGTGAGAAGATAATTTCTAGTAAGAGTTGTGCTTTAAAGTTTAACCGAATAGGGCTGGAAAAAGGCTGGAAATTGGCTTGAAGACCCGCTGAAAATGCGTTACTTCGTTGTTCCGTTATTCACGAATAATCGATTTTCAAATAGTGGAATTTCCTTGTGGTTTGTGGCGCTGAACTTACGAGAAAGATTTGTGATTTTTTTTTGTTCAGGCACTAAGCAATCCAATCTCACCATTGACCACTGAAAAGCCGTTTCTGTGTTGAGATTAAAATTTTCCGCGTCATAGTAGAATTTTCGCTGTGGGGGCGGCCGCAGATGCTCTGAACGTTATAACTAGAGCAGATAGTGGAAAATAAAAAAAATCTTTGCAGAATCCAAATAATTCAGTGTATTCAGTTAAATGACACAAACATAAGTTGGCTTTTCAGTTAAACTTTAAGAAACCTCCCGAGCCGACGCAGGTCACCGAACTTCTTCTTTCCTGTATTTTGACGAAATCCTCACATTCCATCATATTTAGACCAAAATCTCCCTTCTCGAATCTTGTACCTCTACGCAACGCCCCAGTAGAAAATGTCCTCCCTCTGCTAACCGCACATATTATCTTCCGCAAAGTTATCTTTAACTGCCCAGGACCTTCACGATTCGGCCCTTGGCCATTTCCCCGCATTCCATCTAGGAAGAAGATTTCTTAGACCCGATTAGTCCCTTTTAATGTTTATTTTTTTATCTTGCGCATTTACTACATTGTTGAAAGCTCAGTATATTTTTAACTTTTATTTGTCTGTACTGATTTTCCTCTTCTTAAGTGCGTAAATAAAATTTCATTATCATCATACATAAGACACAAGTAAGGACCAGAAATCAACTTAACTTCCGTACAAGACTACAGGACTCCCCTACGGGAGAGAATTCGTCCGCAAACTTACCATCCATTTCAGTTGGTCTGGATTAAACCCTGCTTTATAATGAATTAAAATGTATGCTACAAATGTTACACAAGGGACTTATAAACCAGAAGTAATTTCGATTTAAATTTAGAAGTCTAGGACTTCAATGTCGGAAAGAAAACCAAAGATTTATTGGGATGGGGAAGCTGCCCCTGAGATGAAAACATTTACAGTAGTGAACCGAAAGACAAATCGTGTCGTTTTTTTTAGCTCACTACTTATCATGTGAGGAATTTACTGATTAAAATCATAGAAGTAAAAACCTCGATTTTGATATAATAGCTTCATTCTGAAAAATAGTAGCTGATACGCACCTGTGTTTGTGGACAAACGGAATTTCTCGGGTGTGTTCTCTGGGTCATAGTTTACTTTAAATGCTATATTTCGCTACTTTGTGTAAAATACCGATAGGTAAGGCGAAGGCCATAAAACAAATTCGAACTTCCCAAAATCAGCGATTTCTGGCCGGGAGAAACTTATCTCCTTGTCCTCTTTCCCTTGTCAGTTTCGAACAATTCTTCAAGCTTATCGCTGACAAGCAGGAGAGTAAATCGACTTGTTCAACCTCTCCAGTTGCCTCGCGTAACTTTGAAAAATCTGCACCAACTGCTCAGCAAAAGAAACACCCGACTTCCTTCGCCCATTAAAAGTTTCAAACGGGGATTTCGGTCACCGCGCCCGGACCGTTAAAGATCAATCACAGAATCTGCTGGAAACATTCTCAAACGGAAGCAAACGATTCATAAAGTCGCGCGCCTATGAAAAGAGCCGTTTGTCTGAAAGTTCAGAAGCGGTCAGAATGATAAAGAATTTTCAACCGCAGGATTTTCTAATAAAGGATGAAAAAGTATTCTTCCCGTTTCCACTAGGTGGGACGTCAGCAAATTTTGTCAGCGTTATATACGCTGCGGGGAAAACCTGTCTGTGGTTATTGTAGGAGGGGGAAAAAATGAAGGCAGACTGCCTCCGGGGAGGACAAGACAGATGGAATCAGGGCTAACGGAAAAAAGTGGTCGGATTAAAGGATTATCTGATGTTGCGGAAAAAAGAGGAATTATTACCAGTAGATGTGAATAATTACTGTGAACACAACTGTACTTTTCCTTATACAAAATCCTAACACCAACCAAATTATTCACAAACAACTGAAATCAAATAATTCTTTAGCGCAACCATTCGCTGGCTCATTAACTGTTCACTGGGTTTGACAGTGTTCATTGAACTTTATAGTGGAGATATGCTAAATTTTAGGAAGAAAAGAAACAAAAAAATATTGAATGAAATAAATACTTATAATATATCTATGTAATATTCTCGTATAATATATCTAAATATATAGCCTATAAACCAGATAAATAATTTTCTTCCTCTATGATTTTTCTATTGGGACCTTTTCTGACAGCACCCAGCCACATAGTTCTGAATCTCTTCACCAGATTACCCCACGGTCGTACCAAGTCCTGGTTCGAACTAGTGACTGGAATGTTGGTTGCGAAAACGAGTATGCTTCCGGAATTCCTTCAAAAAGTCAAAAGGCTAGAATAGAGTGAAGAATTTCCATACACCCGCAACAAAGCTCTTCGGCAAAGCTCGGTACGATCCTCGCGGTCGGTTCGTTTTTGTTTTTCAAGGACTTAGAAAATCCAATTATCTTCCTCCACTTTACCACGTTACCAAGCATTTCAAACCATGCCAGACATCAACAGTATCGGCACTCAGTACCCCACTCCAAAAATCAGTACCCCACACCACCAGTTATCCTTATTTATAACACACTGTCAGATGACACTGTTAGTGTCACTATACACTGTCAGAAGTTTCATAACAGATAACACAAGGATGCGCGGTTTCAACAGACAATGCGTAAAAGACAACACTCGTGATGTTATCTGTTGTGTTTGAAAACGTTATGCATGAATGTTGTGCATAACAAGTATTGCCAGAAGAGCCGAAAAAGCATCCGCTGAATTTTCCCACATCATGACGACAAACAAAAAGTCAACAGATGCTTTTTTGGCTGTTGTTTTGCTCTTCCTGGCAATGCTTGTTACGCAGAACGTTTTCAGACACAACACATTACATCACAAGTGTTTTCTGTTACGCATTGTCTGTTGAAACAGCGCATCCTTGTGTTATCTGTTCTGAAACTTCTGGCAGTGTAGGTCTCCTCCTTTTAATGACGTAATGAAAACCTTATCTTTAGCCTTAAAGGACCCCTCTTGCTTATTCTGCCTTTTATAATATACCTAGATCCCTTGTCGAATAACAAGCTTCTACAATCCCCACCTTTTTCCATTGTTTCGTTTTCTGCCTACGAATTTTTAGCGCTTTTTCGGCCTTGCCGAGTTTCCCCCGTCATAGAACGCAAAGTTTGTCGAAATATTCAGTGTGCGCTGACAACTCATTCACACAAAAGGATATCTTCTGTTTTTAACTTCTTTTATTTGCTTCATTTTCCAACTTTTTAACCAAGGCACGTTCAGTTTTCAAACGTTTTGCTCCCAGCCGCCGAGTCGGAGGGCAGGAAGGCTGTATAGTGGGGACAAGCGCTAACAAGAAAATCGCTAATTGCAAAATAAAAGTAATAGTATTTTTCAAAAACATTTCTTCCGATCCCTTTCACAGGGGAAAGATCATTTCTAGTAAGAGTTGTGCTTGAAGAAGAATAGTTAATCACACAAGTTTTGAAGCCCTCTTACTTCTCACCTTTCTTTTTATTTCCGTTTTCTCCTCTCACCACAATTTCCTTTCCGTCTTCTCTCCTCCACTGCACTTGGGGACGAGGGGTCCCCCTCACCTTACAGCTCAGTTTTGCTGTTCCCCCTTCAGGTACAAGTACTTCGCCTCCTGTCTCCGCAATTATGTCGGGGGGTACCACCACTTCCAGTTGTGCAGTCTAGAAATAAGAACTTGTTTTCTAGGAATAAGAACCTGTTTACGCTTCCCGAAGTGCGACGAGGCGCGGATTTGTGGATGGAGCTGATTCTGAGATAGATGGTAAGTTTATTTACAACTCGGCTTTCGTGGTTAAAGCCAGAGGCGTTACTAGCAAAAATGTTTTTTTTGGGGGGGCAAGGTATTTACACAAGGTATATTACACAAGGCTAGTCATTTTTAACCGACTGTTTGTGCAGGTAAAAACGACTATTATTGTTAAAAAACGACTGTGTTGACGAAAACTCGGTGATTTTAAGAAAAATTATTATTTTAAAGAAAAAATCGACTATTTTTACGAGAAACCGATTGTTTAAGAAAAAATTCGACTGTTTCCAAGAAAAAAATCGACTGTCTTACGAAAAATCCTCGGAAAAATCGCGGCGCTTCGCGCCGACTGGGCTATTTTTTACCGACTGGCCGACAACATTAGAGGGGGGGGGGTCCCCCTCTCCCCCTAGTCGTGACGCCCCTGGTTAAATCACCAGCTTCGAGATTGCTGTCAATATAAAATAAAATTTAACGCAGTATCACGAATATATGAAATCTTGGGGAGGTAGGTAGGTATTTTCTCCGGGAATAAATCGATAATACGACATTTCACAACTACAACCTAGTAACTAAAATATAACACAAATATACAATCATTGCGACATAAAAAAAAAATTCCATCATCCTTCTTCTAAATATTTTCGAAACATTTCGTATTCATAAAAATCTTACGAACTATCTTTCGCATTATCGGAGAGACAATAAACAAAACAAACAAAAAATCATGTTCTTTAAATACTTTCACGAACAAAAACTTTCGGCAGAAATAAAGGGTTTTGCAGGGACAAGTATTGTGTAGAGAAACAGTTCGCAAGTTTGAGGAAACGGTCGAGCTTGATCTGTTACATGTTTTCCGGATCCGGTCGAAACTGGAAAATCCACCCGTCTTAGACAATTTTATGGTTTTCTATTTTTTAAATGTTGCATCCTAGAATGTGAAAAGAGAAACTCAATGAAAATGTATTGCGTAAAGAAGACGGCTTAGGGAACTTGATCTCTCGAACTAGTTGCCAGATATTTTCCAGGTAGTTTTTTCCGGTCGACAGTCTTGGCATTTATGAGAATTTTCAAGATTCTAAAGTAGAAAGTAGAAATAGGGTTTGAATCCCTGGGTAAATGTTTTCAGACAGAAACCGGAAATCTGGTTGTATAGTCTTTGGGAGGCAGGTGAAATGAAAAACTTAAATGAAAGAAAATATACCTGGTAGAGAATTAGATATGGAGGACTCTCATACAGGGTAAAAGTTCATAGGGGAAGTGGAAGGAGGGAAAATCCGGAATCTTGATGTGTGTGTAACGTTCGAATGGGTGAGACTGGACCGGATCTGGTGACTTTGGGGGATTTGAGGGGGGAACCGGAAATCTTGTGACACATTCAGAGTGGAGGGTTTCGGATGAAACTTGGTGGGAAGAACAAGCACGCTCCCTGG
Source organism: Branchinecta sandiegonensis (assembly GCA_030848855.1). NCBI lineage: Eukaryota > Metazoa > Arthropoda > Branchiopoda > Anostraca > Branchinectidae > Branchinecta > Branchinecta sandiegonensis. The sequence continues at coordinate 12,580,627 of JAUPMV010000020.1, forward strand.
ATACAGCGTTGACAGAATCGGACCGGATCCGTGTACTGCGGGGGAGTTGGAGGGGGTTCCCGAATTCCGGTAGTTGCTAGTTAAGGTACTTCCAGGTGTGCTAGGACGACAGGACATTACAGACCCGACAAGATTGACCTAGAAATAGTCACCTCCCAGATCCGACCGAGAGAAATCCGTTTACGTAAGACATGCATATGAAAAATTAGCAAATAAATGAACAACAGCAAATAGTTAGTTTGTGTCAACGTTTGTTCATATCACAGAAACATGTTTTTTAAGTGACCATTTGCTTTTGTGGCTAAGTACAATAGCAACCGAATTATCACACTGACAACGCGACTCTTCATTCATGTCCCAGTACAAGAACGATCCAACCACCACCTTTGAGCTGAAATACATGCTAACGAGCTTGCAAGTGCCATATGAGCTTCTAGCTCTTGTTCATAGACATACAAAAAGAAAAAATTGGCATTTACTAACACGAACTAGAGAGTGGAGATAGAGAAGGCAGACTACCCTTGCTCCCTCGAAGAGCTTTTGGAGTTATTTATAATATACATAATGCTTTTCATTTTTTAAAATATAGAATACTTTCATGAAACATCAACAGGGTAGGTAGGCCATTGAGTGGAACAAACTTGAGAGTGGAGAGAGAGAAAGGAGAAAAGGCATACTACTTTTGCTCGTGTGAAGAGCAGTTGTAGGACGAAGGGACGTATCCAGGGGGGAAAAGTAGGGGGTTGCCCCCCCCCCCCCCGAAACATGCAAAATAATCTTTTTTATAGGCTTTTAGCCTCTGATCTATGTGTTTTTTGAACTTTTGTTCGGACCGGCGCCCCCCCCCCCCCCGAAATAAATTCCTGGATACGGAACTGGTAGGACTGTTCCAAGAGTTTCATTTATGTATAATTCAATCTCTGTAAACCAGTATATTATTCTTTCTATTTTTATTTAAGACCACGAAGGGGAGAGCCATGAGTTGCGTTTTTTCAGATACCATGGTATCTGATACATCGGTACCTGGATCTGCATTTTGTCGTTTTGCAGCTTTGCAGTTCGCTTTTAGAATTCATCCCAAAAGAAAAACTGATACCCACTCACATCACAAGTGCCAAACTTCTTCCCACCAACTTGACAAAATCCTAGGCTCTTGGTACTGGTGATGATGAAATTGAGGTGAATTTTTTCAGATACCCCGATCAGTTACCACGGTCGGGATCGTAGTGTGAATATCTTACAACAGCAATTGGCAAGATGCCAAGATAACTGCAAAAACGTCTACTAACTAACTACCAAGATAACTGCAAAAACGCCGATTAACTTCGAATCCTTGGTTGAATGTGTTCGGCCGTCGGCGTTATACGGAAAAATTGATTTTTTTTTTTTCAAGATGGATAATTCTGAAAGGCTTGCTGTTTTGAATTCGCGGTTAATTTATTTCCGTTTATACAAACTGGAAATCCGCCGTTTAGGCATTTCAACTACTTCATGTTTTATCACATTGCCCTCGAAAGAATTTAGGTAAAATTCTTTTGCAAATAAGCAGGTAGATAACAGGATTGATCTATAGACATCTGGTGTTAAATACACGGTAGTGTTTAGTCATAAAAACAGAAATAAGGCTGTCTGCGTTAGGCTAAACCGGTAGATAACAGGCTTGATCTATAAACATCTTTTTTTCTTTTTTTTTTTTATCCCGCGCAGCTTCTTTTTCCGTTTTTCCTGTTTTAGGTTGAACTAAAACAGTGGCTACGTCTCCACCTCCAACTCAGTGACGTTAATACCAAAAATACCTAACAGTTTACCCTACTTTAACGTCACTTACACTTTCATCATAAGAAATAAATTTTATTTTCACATTTTCCAAAATCTAAAAAAAAAAAAACTTAAATTTTCAAACATTCCCTTTTCCTATCAAACATTCTCACATAATCTAAAAGAGATCTGGTGTAAAATACACGGTAGTGTTTAGTCATAAAAACAGAAATAAGGCTGTCTGCGTTAGGCTAAACGGAAAAAAAAAATCATGTCGCCTTTGCTAAACAAGGGCGATACGAGGGCATTTGGCTAGAAAACTTTTTGGGAAAATCCTACGAATTAGCGAAGTATGGTCAGATGTCCTGCGATGGAAACCAGCAATCCGTCTCCTCTGCGCTTTATGGGACAATTTACTTTTTTCTCTCCAAGGAAATGAAAGAAGGAATGATGACACACTGGATTATTAATTCATTCAGTACGTATCGAATGGAATGTTTAATGTTTATTTTTTACCATCGTGCAGGAAATAAGAATTGATGGAATAAAAAGTAAAAACAAAACATAGAACTCACACAAAAACGAGAGAATGAAAAACAAAACCGAAAGAAATCACAAATCTATTCAAATGCCTGTAGTCCGTCTTATATATGACAACAGGTCACCTGTGCAAGACGGACAACAAATTATCAAAGACTATTTATGAATTTTGGAATTTTTATTTTAAATCGAAAACTTACTTCAAATCATTCCATATCAACTTCTTCACTTAAACACCCTTAATTTTCCTGTCAAATTCCAAAACCCTCTCCCCCTTCCCCCTTCCAATCCCCCTTCCATTTTTAAATCACCAAATTAATTACAATTTGTTCTCAAACAATAAATGATTATCAGACTCAATATTGCAACAATCACACCACTATTTCTGATTACAAATGTTAGTAGCCTACGGCCAACAATAGCCTACTATATATTTTGTTTTAGGAATTCGAGTCAAAGGAGGGAGTCGTAAAAGAAATTAGCCTATGCTAATCATTTTTTATAGGCTTTAAACTCTGATCTATCCATTTTGTGCTTTTTGATCCGACCCCCCCCCCCCCCCCCCCCTAAACAAATTCCTTGCTCCCGTCGTTTACGGCAAAAACTGCCACCAATTAGGCCGTGTTAACTGACTGAGATAAACACAGTGTCATAGAAACAACTCCTCCTTTCATTTAACAGTCAGTTAATTCCTTCAAAAAAACAACGAACATGCCTCATGGTCCACAAGTCTTATAAACAAAACGATATTTTTCATGAATCGAACCGAAACTATTCGTTCCGGTCGTCAAATGACATCGAATCAATCAATCATTCAGGCGAAGCGTAAACACTTCGGTTGAGTTCGAACGCAATGACTCGGGCGATGAAAACGGAGTCGCCTCCGTTTCGTTGCTATTTCAGCTGCAAAAACGGAATACCGCGCAATCATTAGGGGGGATCACACGCCACGCCTGGTTGTTGACAGCAGTCAGAAGAGGGTGGAAATTCAGGGTGAAAGAGAAATGTGATGCCAAATTCGTCTTGGACCTGTCTTACCTATAATACTAACGCAATTTACTTCCATAAGTACTCCATATATTTCTAAACCCGGAGACCCCAATTTCGTACGGTACATTCTAACCCCTCTAGCAAAACCAAGTTGGTTTTCTCACATGACGTGCTTTGCTACCTTCGATGTGTATCACGCTGTCGACGGTTGTCTGCGAGAAGTTTTTCCATCAGAAAAACCGGTTATGTAATTTTTTTCCCTGTTTTCGCTGTAAGTCAACGGGTCTTGGAAAAGGCTTAACACAGCTAAAACCGTGGGTTATTTGTTCAAAGCACAGCCTAGTTTTAAAGTTGGCTATTCAAATATTATAAAATACTGTAAGTTGAGTAGTAAATAGTACGAGGAGTCCTTGAAGCTTGGGACAGACGATCAGGGTCAAGTGCTCGCGGACTGGAATTCCGGCATTTCCGGCACCATCGTCAATTCCATACGGAAAAGTTGAGAGATTTTTCAACTTCATAACGAAAGTGAGGAAAAAATCGCGGGGATATCCTGATAGTGAATTTGCAGCATTAAGGTCCGTAACGAAACCTAGGTTTGTTCGTTCTGATCTAATGCTCAGATTCTGCTTCATATAGACACGCCTTCTCATTTGGCCCATCCTCTAGATCCTCGAAAAAATTGTAGCCTAAGGCGTCTTCTCGCCGTTCCCCGAGGACTCCTAGGGGAATCGAAGGGAACGGCGAGAATAGAGGGAGTAACTCCACGCGGACTCCGCCTACGGAAAACATCGAGAACACGAGGAATGCTTCCGAAATGGATTTTGTTCAGAAAATAAAATATATGCAGTTGACGAAATTAGCCTGGATCCATTTTATTTTTGGTTTTGATTATTCTGATTGTTTTTATTTAATATTACACTGCACCACACCAGCAAAAAATGATTCCCCTCCCAATCTGAAAGGGAGTTTTTTTGTATGATGGTTTCGAAAAGGTTTCGATGGGATCCCAAAAATTTAATATTTGATCCAGACAATATGGTCTTGTAGATATCCCGTCGTCGCTCGACTCCTTGAACGTTTTAAGATTTAGAAACAGAAGAAGGCGAACGGGAAATTATTCAAGAAAACCAAGTTCAGATATGGATTCACCACGTGTGTATTTACCCCTAGGCTATACGTCATATCTGCTTTGACGAAACTGATCAAAGCTTCCTGCCTTACTCTGCCAAATCTCCGGTTTCGAATGGATTCCGGGCGAACTACTTGTCCGGCAAAAACTAAAGCTCAAAAACGAATTCAGCGTCTCACCTTACCTATAAAAACAAAAAAATCGTGCAGTATTTTCTACTGGGATTACTCTTGTCTTTATTGAGATAAGATGATCCCTGATTCGGATTAATTTATCCCAATAGAGATAAGATTAATCCCAGTAGCAAATACTGGATCCTTATTCGGAGAAACTTTTTACAGTGTATCAAACATCTAATCAACTTCAGGTAAAACTTTTACTTTTACCCATTTTCCGGTTTAGGACGGATTCCTGGCGAACTACTTGTCCGACAAGAAAATGATTTTCGTATCATTTCAACATGTCTTCTTACCCTAAATCGAACACCTAATCAACTTTACATAAAACTTTTACTTCTAACAAACTTTTCCGTTTTGGCCGGATTCCGGGCGAACTACTTGTCCGGCGAGAAAATGTTTTTCATGTTCATATTCAACATGTCTTTTGTCCCAAAAACGAGTAAAGCCGATTCAATGTTCGGGTCCGTGTCAGGTGCGAGAGAGACAGGGGGGGGGGGGGGGTATGTTTTCTGCGCATCTCTGCGACTTTGCATCCCTATTTCTGTCTAAACCACAGACATTTTTCTATTGGATTGCAGTAATAATCTTTTTTTATTATTTGGAAAATCGTAGCCTACTGCTTAGAAACGTTAAATTTTAACTGAAAAGCCAACTTATTTTTGTTTCTTTTAAGTGAACACACTGAATTATTTGGATTCGGCAAAGGAATTTTTTAGTTTCCACTATTTGCTCTAGTTACGACGTTCAGAATATCTGCGGCCGTCCCAACAGCGTAAATGCTACCATGACGCGGGAAATTTTAATCTCAACATAAACGAGGCTTTTCAGTGGGCAGTGGTGAGGTTGCTTAGTGCCTGAACAAAAAAAAATCATAGATCTTTCTCGTAAGGCAAACAACAAAAATACAAGCGCATTGAGGCATGACAGTACTCACCAATATTGGTTTTGTACCGTGAAAGTATGAGCGAATAAATTACTGTTCTATTCTATTCTACCACAATTCCCACGGAAATTTCACTATTTGAAAATTGACTATTTGTGAATAGCGGAACAACGAAGTAGTGCATTTTCAGCGGGTCTTCAAGCCTCGCTTCAAGCCAAGTTAAATGGATAAGTGACGGGTAACTAGATTGTCCTATCCCAGCCCTTTTCGGTTAAACTTTAATGGGTCATAAGAAATCGAGTAAAGCCGACATCCGGATCCGCGTCGTGTGCGCGAGCGAGAGGGGAGGGGGGGACGCATACCTGCGCTTTGCATTCCTATTTTGTGTCTAAAACTACGTATACTTTTCTGTTGGACTTGCAGTAATAGCCGTACAAGTCTTTTTTTGTGATTTTAAAGGTGCCAAGGGTTCTTTCATGAATAGGCCAGTGTCTCAATAGGGAAGGTTGTTTCCATGACCGATCTCCTTATCAATTTTCTCTTCTTTGCGAAAACTTCGCCATCCTGCTGGTACTTCCTTGAGATAGCTTGTCTTCACTACCAGAGGCGTTACTAGCCAAAATGTTTGGGGGGGGGGGCGAGGTATTTACCGACTGGCTGGTAATTTTTACCGACTTTTTCTACAGAAAAAACGACTGTTTTCAGCAACAAAAATGACATTTTTGAAAAAAATCGACTGATTTTCAGAAAAACCGACTATTTTGACGAAAAATCGACCATTTTTGACGAAAAATCGCGGAGCTTCGCGCCGATTCGTATTTTTTACCGACTCGCCGGCAACATTGGGGGGGGGGGGGGCGTCCCCCCCCTCCCCCCCCAGTCGTGACGCCCCTGTTCACTACTATCCCTGATTCTCTACCGACTGTACGGTAACAAACTATCTCTGGTACAAATTAAACCTAGGTCTACGACTCGACTCGTTCTATCTTTCATGTTTCCGCATTGCAGCCTTTTCGTAAGAAAAATACCTTAATGCTCGTATGACAGTTCCCTACCCCCCCCCCACCACTTGGTACAAGAACATAGTTTAGTGTTCAGTTAGTACTACTGTTGCAGTTAGTACTACTGAAGAAGATCCTGCATGGAGCCACTTTTTCAAGTCTTACGGTACACCACTTTCTTACACCATTGTTCGTGTTTTAGTGTTTGTTTTCTACCTATGGTTATGTTTAGTAGGTTTTCTTTCTTTTTTATATTTTACGAAATTTGTATGATTATACTACTACTTTTTGGGATCTCAAAACGTGAGTGGAGGGATACCTGTGACATCGCAGAAGTTGTCCGTCTGTCTGTCCGTCGCCGTCCGTCCGTCTGTCCGTCTGTCCGCACGATAACTCTCGAGGGGATTGAGATATTTTGATGAAACTTGGTGGGAGGATCCTTTGGGTCAAAGTACAGGTCAAGTTCGAAGATGGGCTCTGTAGCCTTATATTTGAGCGTGGGGGAGGGGTTTCAGATGAAGGGGCAAAAAAAGCTATTGCGATAGTTGATTTACGGGTGAGGAGACACGCTGAATCCGAATATGAAAGTTATTTTCTCACCGGACAAGTAGTTCACCTGGAATCCGGCAAAAACCGGACACAAAATTTGTCGACCAATTTTCGGCTATGGCAGTCCCTCCCCTTTCTTCACACTAGTATAGCTCTTCGCGTTGATGATGACGTAATCTGTGAATGTTGGAGAGAGCTAGTGTAATCGAAGGTCGAAGGGGTTCGTATATGTTGTTCAAGCTTAGTAGGGGTTGATATTATTGTTCAAGTTTAGTATGAGGATTCATTGGCAAAGTACAGGTCAAGTTCCTAGGTGGGTCCTTTAGTCCTATATTTAGAGGCAGGGGAGGGTTTTGAATTTACGGTAAAAACATGTATGTTTTATGAGCTAATAAGATATTCATTGAAGGGGTAAAGAGGTCCGCTGAATCCAGATCTGAACTTAGTTTTCTTGCTGGACAAATGGCTCATCACGAATTCGGCTGAAACTGGAAATTTGGTTGAAGCTCAAAGTTGTTTCTGAAATCGATTAGAGATTCGGTATCGGGGCAAGGAGACATGCTGGATTCATTTTTGAACTTTATTTTAACAGTAAAAATATTCAATGAATCTGACGAAGACTGAATGGCGAAGACATGACCTAATTGTTTGAATTAAATGTTAGATTTGTGGGATCCCATCGAAACCTTTGGTCTTGTTCCACCAGACGTCAAAACCTTATATTCGAAAACAACTTGTTTTATATTCTAAGCTCTCAAGGCTTTAAAGTCAATTATTAAAATACTGTTATTGCTATATTTCTGATTTCCACCAGGTAGCCTACCAAATCGGGGTCTTCCTAAGAATTTCCGGAATTCGTTCGTTTTCGGCGGTACCCTGTCAAATATTTTATCGGCAGTTTCAGACTTCTCTCTGGTCGGAGCCATCGGAAACAATTCTACCTTCGGTTTGTGGACCTCCCGAGTTCCCCCTCGATTTTCCCGAGTCCTAATAACCGGAAAACAGGAAACAATGCCAGTAAAGCAAATGGTTTCCTTTTCTGAAGTCGAATGTTTCCGATAAAACGCCTGGGGCCGTTTTCATTCGGCAGGATAGGCCATCAAGAAGAGTTTACGAACCTTTTCAGAACCGACAATCAAATTTTCCTTTTAAATGGTAAGTTAGCCCCTTTCAATGAGATCGGGGGAGCTCCCCCTCTTCTACCTTCCGCCAAAGATGATCGTTTTATTTGCTCGGTGAGCTGAAAGGGTCAGGAAAATGGACAAACTCGATGACCTCCCGAGAAATGTGACATCTAATGGCGATTCTAGCGTTCTAACGAATTCGCTTTCCGAAACGCACTGCCGAGAGCAAGACAAACGAAAACTCACTGCACCATCACGGCTTTTCCCTGGCTTGCCGAATACACCATTCATAAAATTCCTTCGAGATTAGTGTTTTTTTGGCGGCTAGACGCGAAAGATAAAGTAAGAGCCTGGTCACACTGGGCTCAAAAAGCCGCATATTCCACAAACAGCTGAAAATCCCTAAGGGACGTGAGATTTGATGGGCTTTGTGGCAGCTTGGGCAGCAATAATGAGCAGACTGCAATTAGGGGTCAATTAGGGTTCCAGTAGCATAATTATACACGCTGTTTTGCTCTAATTGATCTCATGAATTTAAAACGACAACATTCAGAATTATAAGTTATATCTTGTTCTTTTTCTATTTTTGCAACCCCAAAAGCCAAGAAATGAACCAAGTGCGACCAAGCTCTAAACAATGACACATTACTTCTTGGTGAACGTTTCTCCAGGTTGTTTCAAACTGTTTAAAATGCTCTGCCTCTATTTTTACTAGACCCAACTACCCAACATTCAAACTTTATCAAGCTTGTCAATTTTGGCTTCCGGCTTCCGTGCTGACAGCTGGTTGACTTTTCCACGGGGGTAATGCGCGATTCGGTATGAACTGGAAGTCTAATCGCTTATTTCCTCTTCAGATAACATAAATCGAGATGTCACGTGTGATCGTTACTGTTTCTCTAGCGCATCTGGTGGCAATTCATCAATGCATTTTTATGAGGGGCGTATCCAGTTTCCAGGTAAGAAGTAGATTCACTTTCCACGATGCCTTCCAAAACCAGTGGATCGCAAGAACAGCATCGGGAAGCGAAGCGAGTTTTAGCCGCAAGAACACGTGGCGGACAAGCCAGCTCTCCTTTCTGGACCGCCAGGATCGCCATCTACTGACGTTCGTCGTTATCTAAATGGTTATATCTTTCAAAACAAATTCTTAAAAATATATCCCAAATTCAGAGCCGCATTTGTTATCTTTTTTTTTAGTTACAGTATTGCTTTAGTATTGCTACATAGTAGGCTATGTGATATGATGCTGGTGAAATTTCTCTACGCACTGATACGGAAAGGGAAATAATGCTGGAGAAAGAAAGAAGAGAAAAAATTACGCTGATCTTTCAAGAATGAGGTAAATCTGTAAAACCGGAAGGGTTTTCTTTTCGTAAACAGATATCAAATCATATCGTCATGGGCAGGGCCGTATCCAGGGGGGGTTAGGCCCCCCCCCCCGAAACATAAAAATGTAATTCATAGGCTTTAACCTTTGATCTGTATCTTTTCTGTACTTCTTGGTATGGACTAGGTCCGACCCGCCCCCCCCCTAAAAAGTCTTTTACAACCTTTTAGCATGTTTGTGCAAAATGAACACGTTGATTATTTTCGTGATACCGTTTACTATACTTTCTCTCCATTTAGTTCTTCTCGAGCAAAACGAAACTCCCTTTCCGGTTAATTCTAAGAAAATGCAAGGCAATCATTCGTCCCATCTGATTTTCTTTTAATGTACTGCGCTGAATACTGAATTGGATCCTAAGTAATAAAGGATTTCCACAAACAAAGAACAAATTTTGAGAAAGATGCCGGAGGGATGGAAACACAGATGATCAGTTGCGACAAGAATAAATAACTCCTTCCACCCCTCCTTGGTAATGACCAGGGAAGGGAATGCATGTACGATCTCAAACAACAAGACCAAAGATTTCGATGGGATTCCAAAGGGAATGATTTTGTGACCCCAAAACGGAAGTGGAGGAATACCTATGACTTCGTAAAAGTTATCCGTCCGTCTGACAGCACGATAACTCTCGAAGGGAATGATTTATTTTGATGAAACCTGGCGTGAGGATTCTTCTGTTAAGGGACAGATCGAGTTCGTAGATGGGCTATGTAGCCTTACATTTAGGGGTGGGGGAGGGGGTTCAGGTCAAGGGGTGAACTAAATATTTTTTAACAGTAATGAGTCGACTTAGGGGTAAGAAGACATGCTGAATCCATATATGACAATCATTGTCTACCCGGACATATAGTTCGCCCGGAATCCGGCTGAAACCGGAAAATGTGTTAGAAGTAAAGGTTTTATCTGAAGCGGATTAGAGGTTCGATGTAGTGGTAAAGAGGCATTCTGAATCCGTATATGAAAATTATTATCTCGCCGGACAAATAGTTCGTCCTGAATCCGGTCAAAACGTGAATGTTTGTTAAAAGTTAAAGTTTTTTATCTGAAGTTGATTAGAGGTTCGATTTAGGGGTCCTCACATGCTGAATTCGTTTTTGAGCTTTAGATTTTTTGCCAGATCAGTTGTTCGCCCGGAATCTGGCCGAAACCAGAAATTTGGCAGAAGTAAGTCAGGAAGTTTTGATCAGTTTCATCAAAATAGACAGGACGTACAGGGCACACATGGCAATCCATATCTGAACTTGATTTCTCAGATGATTAGTTATTGGCCTTAATAAATTTTGTATAGTAAACATGTTCAAGGAGCCTGGCGAAGACCAGATATCTTCAAGACCCAGTCGTCTGGATCTAATATTAGATTTTTGGGATCCCGTCGAAACCTTTGGTCTTGTTGTTTTTACTGCCTGATGCAGACAACCGTTGCTTACAGATTTTCAGAATCCACAAACTTGCAACGTATTTCTTATAAGCACCCCTTAGCGAGGTCCATTACTTTTTACAAAGGGAAGGTGAGGGAGGTCCCACCTCCAGGGGCGTCCCGAGGGGGGGGGGGGGGCGTAGCGCCCCCCCCCCCACCTACGTTTTGGGCATTCGGTCAAATTTTCGCCGAAGGCAAAAATTTGGTCAAAAGGGGCATCGCGGCGAAGCCGGGATGCCTGTTTTATAAAAATCTTTTGTACCCCCACATTTCCAAATTGGGTGATTTAACCTGTTTATTGGTTCCCATTCTTTATCGAATTTGGTATTTAGTTCAACTTTTGTTCAGTCTGCGTCGATTTCACCGCATTCGGAACGTCCCTACCTAAATTCGGTGATTAAACGTATTTATTTGGTCTCATTCGTTAGCGAATTCGGTCGTTCACCGGACAGTCCGTATCTGTTCTATCACATTCGGTCAATCCATTTCATAATTCGGTGATTAATCAGATTCATTTGGTTCTAATTCGTTACCAAATCCGGTAATTCACCCGATTTTTCTTTGGTCCGCATCTGTTACAAGACTTGCCACATTTGGTTGTTTTAGGTGGTTCTGCCAAGAGTTCTTTTCCATTCCGAAATTCGGTCGTTATACCGCTCCCGATCTGCTCCTTATTTTTTTAGTTGGTTATTTTTCGGTAGTACGAATTCATTATTTGGTTCACCCCAGTTACTGAGCTTGGTAATTTAAGTGGCATTTATTTAGCTCTGTTCTTTACCATTTAACGGTAGCTTCAGCTGGTTTCCAGTCATTACTTAACTTTTACTTCTAATGATTGCAGACTTCAGGAATAAGCTTAACGTGAAAACTAGCCTATTTTTGTTTGCTGTAAATTCAGAACAAATGTGGGATCGCAAGAAGGCACTGATCATGAGTGTTTCCAAAAAATTAAAACACTATTTAGAAGAGGGGTACGTCATTTAGTTTGCGTTTGAGGCTTGGAATTTTGGGGGCTTGAACCACGTTAAAAGCTAGAATTTGACAGAAAAAAGGCGGATAAAAAAAATTTTGACTGCGGCGCTTTAATTTCCCCTGGGTACAGCCGTTGGCGACGTTGTCGCTTTGCAGCAGCTGCGTTTTTTATCGGCATATTTTCAACTCCTGTTGGCAAAACTGGACCTCCCCCAAAGGCCAAAGGTAAAAGGCTAGTGACGGCGTATCCCTGAGAAAACAAGAGCTGTAAGCTCATATGGCACTTGCAAGCATATGTAGTAAGTAATACACCAACAAGAAAAAATGAAGGGGGCTGAAAATTTAACCAATGGTTTCACTTTAAATATAAAAATAGGAGAGAGAAAGCAAAAGATAGCAAGAAGGAAAACAAAAACTGGCAAGGCTGGGTCAGATGGAAGTAATGGTCAAAAGTATTTTTTTTTTCACTTTTTCGGTTAAGATGCGCCAAACTTGCAAGGCTGGGGTCAGAGGATGGAAGTGATGGGCAAAAGTTTTTTCCCTTTTCGGTTAAGATGCGCACTTTAAGGGTGCAAAAAAATAATTTCTAAGCAAAACCCTTGAGGCAAAAATGATCATGTACTCATGGCGATCTTGAAAAAGTAAATTTTGCTTATAAGTCTGTTTTTGTATTTTGCGGTTAAGATGAGTTCTTTAAGGAATGGTCGAATCGGAGAAGTGACGATGTCTAGCCATGCCAAGTTTCTAATGCTCCAGTAAAGTTTTATCGTCCACATCTGGGAGTACCTTAACTCACGATCACTGGAATTCCGGACACCCCCCCCTACAGCCCCCCCCCCCCCCTCGGTACCCGAGTCCGGTCCGAGTCTGTCACTGATGCACCTAGGACTTGTGCCTGTACTTCCCACTAAGTTTCGTCCATCGCTCCACTCTATGCGTGTCACAAGAGTTCCGGTTCACCCCTCCAGCCCCACCCCCCAGTTCATCGGATCCGGTCCGGACTTGAAATGCGACATCTGAGACATGAGGCCTTTCAATAAATCAAGTTTCAGTAAGATCCGATAACCCGTTCGAAAGTTATGCGTGCCAGTAATTTCCGGATTCCGCCGTCTCCCCCTCCCCCCACGATGGTCGCATCGGGCGTGTGACTGTTTCCAAGTTAATCTGGTCGGGTCCCTGATATGCTTGCCTTGCCAAGTGGATGAAAACCACTCTGAGAGTTTCACACGATTTCCGGTTCCCCCCTCCAACTCCCCCCCCCCAGATTAATTGGATCCGGTCCGGACTTGATATGAGACATCCGAAACACGAGGTCTTTCCAGATATCAAGTTTCATTAAGATCCGATGACCCATTCGAAAATTATGCATGCCCCTATTTTCTGGATTCCGCCACATCCCCCTCCCCCCGCGATGGTCGGATCGGTCAAGTGACTATTTCCAAGTTAGTTTGGTCGGGTCTCTAATATGCCTGCCAAGTTTCGTCGTCCTAGAACTTCTGGAAGTACCCTAACTCGAGAAGAGTGGACCGACAGACCGACCGAAAAGTGATCGGTATATGGCACCTGAGCGGAGCTGCAAGTGCCATAAAAACAGAAGTGGAAAAACGTGAAAACCCGCCAAATTTTCTCTTTAGACTTGACTTGTACATACTATGCAACTTTTTACATTTTTGCTTCGTGAAGGCAACTCGTTTTGTTTTAGAAAAAAAAAATATAAATTCGGTCAAAATCAGGTACCGATTCGGTCGTTTTTACCAGGTTCGCCCCCCCCCCCCAATGAAGAAAGGCTCGGGACCCCCCTGCCCACCTCCCCGTTTATGGGACACTGGATTCAGATTGCCTTCAAATCTGGTATAGTTGTTGACATGGGGGTCTAGTTGTGTGTTTAGGGGTTCCTGCCCCCCCCCCCCTTTTCTAGTTCAGGGGCATCTAAGCCAGTTCACAGCTTGCAAACTATGACGTACGAAGCTGAAGTTTAGTACTTGTTGGCATTCAGGTCTAGATGTGCCTTTTGTGGCGCCCCCCCCCCCCCCCCCACAACCTGTTCTAGGGCAACTGGACCCAGATCACCCAGTGACTTAAGTTCTAACTTGGCCACGGTTGTAGTTAGGACGATGAAATTTCGTGTACTTGCAGACCCTAAGGTCTAGAAGTATTCAAGGAATCCCTCCCCCCCTTCGAGGGCAACTGGGCCCAGGTCGCCCAGTGACTTAACTTCTAACTTGGCCACGATTGTAGTTAGGACGATGGAATTTCTTGTACTTGCATTCGGGGCCTGACAACGGATCGGTATCAAGTTCAAATATGGTGGACTTGTTGGCATTGTGGTCTAGATGTTATAATAGGGGTCTCCCCACACCCTCCCCTTTCATGGGCCACTGTGATATTGCCCAGTGGCTCAAGTCCGTAACTTGACGAAGTTCAGAAGTAGGCGGATGAAATTTTCTGCACTTACAGATCCTAGGGTCTAGACACTGAAAAAAAGGATGAAGAACTGTTTGTACTTACCGATCATATTTTCTAGACCTCGGAGTTGCATCCAGAGGCGTCATGTTACTATAGCGAAAATGTTTGTGGGGGGCAAGGTATTTACCGACTGGCTGGTCATTTGTACCGACTGTTTTTGCAGATAAAAGCGACTATTATTGAGAAAAAACGACTGTGTTGACGAAAACTGGCTGATTTTAAGAAAAACTACTATTTTTACGAGAAACCGACTGTTTAAATAAAATTGAAATTACTGTTTTTATGAGAAATCGCGACTTTTTACCGCTGGAGGGGGGTTTACCCACTCCCCCCCCCCTCCTCCTAGTCGTGACGCCCCTGGTTTCATCTCCCAACCCTCTATATCTCTCATTCTTATAACGCTCCACGTTTTAGCGCGTGTGCATTTGTTTAGCCTATTCACTGACTGGCGTCTGGAACACACGCTAAAAAACATTAGAAAAAGAAAGTATTTCATACCTGAGCTCGAACTGGGTTTGTATTAATTTGGCACATGTAATCACCTCTGTCAACCCTCTGTACATCTTTGATATGTAATGTCCACGTGTGCATGTCTTCATGGGTTACCGACAATTTTCCAAAATTAGTCAGGACCTTGTCATGTACTGCCAAGACTCCTTTTGTGTCGGCTTTTATCCATGCCAGCTGGAAAGTGAAAACATAAGTTATGGTAAAATATCAGGGATTATAGAAATAATAGTTTAATAATAATTTTATTTATGACACATCACACACTCACAAAGAG
The DNA here is from genome assembly GCA_030848855.1 of Branchinecta sandiegonensis. Classification (NCBI taxonomy): domain Eukaryota; kingdom Metazoa; phylum Arthropoda; class Branchiopoda; order Anostraca; family Branchinectidae; genus Branchinecta; species Branchinecta sandiegonensis. The sequence continues at coordinate 12,595,812 of JAUPMV010000020.1, forward strand.
AAAGACGGAGTATAAATACAAAAAAGACGAAAAAGTAATATACGGAGAGACCTAACACCATACAAAAAACAACACGAAACTAACTTCTAACAAACTAACCCAATAATGAACAAAAAAATGTAAAGAAAGAAATCTCTATCCTCTAAATGGATGGTTTACTGAATACTTCGAAAAATAATCGAATCAGGAAGACCTGAGAAACAAGTGAAGAATCCGGAAATACTGGTAGGTGGTTACCGTTAGCGAACGTTGGAAATCTGTATATAAGTATGAATTGATAACAAAAAAAGGATGAGAAAGAAACATAAAATTAAATTCTGCGTCTAAGCCCTCACGCAATAAACAAACTACAAGAGATCAAGGATCTCTTGAAAACAGAAGAAAATGAAATGATGCGTTTGAACACAACTTGGGATTTATAGGACAACTTTCCAAGAGGGTGGTAAATTTTGGCCAAATGCCTTAGACCGATCACAGCTCCGTCGTTATGTCGGTCGGTCGGTCCCACGTTTGCGAGTTAGGGTACTTCCAGGAGTCCCAGATGTGCTAGGACGATGAAACTTGGCAGCCATATCAGGGACCCGACCAGATTAACTTGGATATGGTCACTTGCCCGATCTGACCATCGGGGGGAAGGTGGGAAGACGGAATCCGGGTTTTTGTGGCATGCATAACTTTCGAACGGGTGATCGGGTCTGAATGAAACTTGATATTCGGAAAGACCTAGTGTCTCAGATATCCCAGTTCACGTCCAGACCGAGTCCGATGCAAGTGGGGGGAATCGGAGGGGGAATCCGGAAACCTTGCGACACGCTTAGAGTGGAGAGATCGGGATGAAACTTGGTGGGAAGAACGAACAAGCACAAGCCGTAGGTACATCATTGACAGAACTGGACCGGGTTTGGTTGCTTTGGGGGAGTTGGCGGGGGTTCCGGAATGTCGGTAACCCGGGATTAAGGTACTTCCAGGTGGGCTATGACGATGAAACTTGGCAGGCATATCAGGGACCCGATCGAATCACTTGGAAGTAGTCAGGTCCCCGATCTGGCCTCTTTAAAGTAGCCTACAGATTATTACCGCAAAAGGCAACAAATGTTTTTGAGGAAACGATGCATTTTCATGATCCCCAAGGGCCCATGATCATTTTTGCCTCAAGGGATTTGACTAAAAATGATTTTTTAGCTCCCTTAAAAAAATAATTTTGACCAAAAGATACAATCTCATTATCTAAAAGGGCCCATGATCATTTGTGCCGCAAGGGTTCTGCTCACGAATAAATGCTTAGCCCTCTTAAAGTGCGCATCATCACCACAAAATGCAAAAAAAAAAATTGACCAAGCTATACATTTGTGATCACCAAGAGGTCGTCATCATTTGTGCCTCAGTGGTTTTGCTCACAAAAGATCAAAATAAGAATTGACAAGTTCCCATTTTCATCCTCTGACACAACTGTGCAATTGCCATATAAGCTTCTAGCTCTTGTTTATCTATGTATAAATATTGCAATGAATAGTTGAAAGTGTGAGAAAAAGGAAAGTCCCTAACACCGATGAGACAATTCATAATTCAGACAAGCTGACAGGGGCGTCCCGAGGGGGGACGCTGCGCCCCCCCCACCTACGTTTTGGGCATTCGGTCGAAGCGGGCATAGTGGCGAAGCCGTGATGCCTGTTTTATAAAATCTTTTGTCCCCACATTTCCAGATTGGGTGATTTAACGTGTTTATTGGTTCCCATTCTTTATCGAATTTGGTACTTCATTCAACTTTTGTTCAGTCCCCGTCGATTTCACCGCATTCGGTCCGTCCCTTCCTGTTAACGTGTTTATTTGTTCTCCTTCGTTACCGAACTCGGTAATTCGCCGGATTTCAATCGACTCGGTAACTCACCGGACTTTAATCAAGTTCGTATCTGTCCTATCGCATTCCGTCGACCGAACTCGGTAATTCACCGGACTTTAATCAAGTTCGTATCTGTCCTGTCGCATTCCGTCAGTCCATTTCATAATTCGGTGAATAATCAAATTCATTTGGTTCTGATTCTTTACCGAATTCGGTAATTTACCGGATTTTTCTTTTATTCCATTATGAAATTCGGTTGTTTTAGGTATCGACTAAAAAGAGGTACGGCACGGCACGATATAATGTAGGAGGCACGAGAGGCCTACTATAAAGATGCAGAAAACTAAAAGGGCCCTTTCAGGTTCAGAGTGAGGGGCAGGAAAAATTAGCTAACGTTCCTTCTTTTAGGCTATGGAGTTACGAACTCTTACTACTTCTACAGTTTGCTAATCTCTTTTTCTTACTCGTGCCTCCTGTGCCATGCCGTGCCTCTTTTTAGTCGATACCGTTGTTTTATGCCACTCCTAATCTGTTCCTTATTGATTTAGGTAGTTTTCGGTAATACGAATTCATTATTTGGTTCACCCCAGTTACTAAGTTCGGTAATTTATGAGGCTTTTATTTAGCTCTTGTTCTTTAACATTTAACTGCAGTACTTGCAGTACTGCAGTTGCAGTGCAGACTGCAGTACTTCAGGAATAAGCACATCTCTTGACGTGAAAGCTAGCCTACTTTTGCTTGCTGTAAATTCAGAATAAATGTACTTTGTGTCTACTTTACCCTGGAAGGCCCCTTTTTTCGCCAACCAGCTCTGTGGCTTAATAGGTAGTCTTGAGATCGCAAAAAGGCACTTTGACCATCAGTGTTTTCACAAAATTTCGCCTGTGGCACGTTTCGCAGTCTTCACTATTAAGTAAGTTAGTAAGTAATCTATCTTTTCACCCGCCATTTGGGAAAGCGGAGTAGAAGTAAAATGAAAGAAAGAAATAAAAACAAATACAAAACACGTAAGATAACTCAGTCTTCGACCAGGAGACAGGATAAAAGGACATGCACTGGCTGGGGGGGGGGGCGACTAAAAAGAGGCACGGCACGGCACGGCATGGTGCAGGAGGCATGCTATTAAAAAGAGGCACACGTACTAAAAAGAGGCACGGCATACTAAAAGCCTGCACCAGAAGGCATGCAAGAAGAAGCTCGAGCACTAAAAATAGGCACGCCAGAAAACGGGTCCTAAAAAAGGCACAGACGGTGCATGCCTCCTGGCGCAGGCATGCCTTCTTTTAGTATGCCGTGCCTCTCTTTAGTACGTGAGCCTGTTTTAAGTAGCATGCCTCCTGCAACGTGCCGTGCCCTGCCGTGCGTCTTTTTAGTCGATCCCCTTGTTGGGTCCAGTTGTCGATGATTTTAGGTAGAGACGAGGAGACTTTGGAAAGGGTGATGCAATCATCCTGAACTTGAAACTTATCCGTTAGGGTGTGGTTGTGGCATAATTTTGAAAGATGGAGCAGGTGCTTCGAATATTTAAAGTAGCACAATCTTATCTTTTTTAGTTCCTTCTTTCGCAGCATACGTTACGCCAGAACGAAACAAAAGTGAAGGGGCGCAGAAAGTGCTGTATAACTTTCCTAAGGCTTCCCGATTGTAGCGCCCTCGGCTAGGGACGATGCGCCCATAAGCAGTACGGATAGGTTGACGAGCGTCTTGAACAACTGAAGAGTAAGTTTTTGACAGTTGAAGATTTGAAGGTCCCAAGCCATCGTAGAGAGTCGGTCGAGCTGATGATGGGATGAACCAAGAGAAAACGAGGTATAAATCTATTTAGAAAGAGGGTGCGTCATTTGGCTGGTGCTTGAGGCATGGAATTTTAGGGGGCTGAACCACATTAAAGCTAGAATTTGCATGGAAAGTAGTTAAGTGTTACCAGAAAAAAAAGGCGGATTCAAAAAATTTCGACTGCGGTGCTATAATTTGTATTGGGCACAGCCGTTAGCGACGTTGTCGCTTTGCAGCAACGGCGTTTTTTTGTCGGCACATTTCCAAGGCCTGTTGGCAAAACTGGACGTCCCCCAAAGGTAAAAGACTAGTGACGGCGTATCCCTGAAACAAGAGCTAGAAACTCAGTACCCATGGAAATCACGAGAATGTATCGTTCGGGGAAAAGTATTTTGTTTTTGCACTTGGCTGTGATGATGCTCACTTTAAGTGCGCTAGAAATTCATATGTAATCAAAACCCTCGAGGCAAAAATTATCCTCGGCCCTTAGGGTCATGAATATACATGGATTGGTCAAAAGTATTTCTTTTATTTTTCGGTTAAGATGTGCACTTTAAGGGTGCTAGAAATTCATTTCTAAGCAAAAATGGTCATGAGCTCATTGGGATCATGAAAATATAGATTTTACTTTAAAGTATTTTTCTTAAGATGAGTACTTTAAGGGATGGTCGGATCTGGGCAGTGACAATTTCTAAGCAAATCTTGTCAAGTCTCTAATATTCAAGCCAAGTTTCATCGTCCTAGCACATCTGTAAGTACCTTAAATCGGGATCACCGGAATTCCGCCCCCCCCCCCCCCTCCAGTTCCCCCAGAGTCCGGTTCTGTCACTGATGTATCTAGGCCTTATGCTTGTTCTTCCCACCAAGTGTCATCCTAATCGTTACACCTAAGCATGTCATAAAATCTCCGGTCTCCCCTTCCCCGACTCCCCCACATTGATTGGATTCTGTCCGCACCTGAAATGGGACATCGTAGACATGAGTTCTTTCCGAAAATCAAGCTCCGTCTAAGAATTGTCGAGTCCCTGATATGCCTGCCAAGTTTCATCGTCCTAGCACATGTGTAAGCATCTCAACTCGGGATCACCGGAATTCCGGAACCCTCCCTCCAACTCCCCCACAGTGCTCGGAATGGATCCGGTCCTGTCAACTATGTATCTAGGGCTTGTGTTTCTTCTTCCCACCAAGTTTCATCCCGATCCGTCCACTCTGAACATATCACACGATTTCCGGTCCCTCCCCCCTCAGATGTCAGGATCAAATAGACACGCCGAAACTAATTCATTCCAATCTGTGTTTGGGATCCCAAAACATAAGTGTAGGGATACCTATGACTTCGTAAAAGTTGCCCGTCTGTCTGTCTGTCCGTCTGTCAGCACGACAACTCTCATAGGGAATGAGATATATTGATGAAACTTGGTGTGAGTATTCTTTGGGTCAAGGGACAGTTCGAGTTCGTAGATGGGCTCTGTATAGTCCTACATTTAGGGGTGGGCGTTCAAATTAAGCGGCGAATAAAATATTTTTAACAGCTAATGAGATAGTCGATTTAGAGGTAAGAAGACATGCTGAACACGTATACGAAAATCATTTTCTCGCCGGACAAGTAGTTCGCCCGGAACCCGGTCAAAACCGGAAAATGATGATGTGAAGACCCGGATACAAAACATCTAAAAAACTAGCAGGAGCAAACATCTACAAAACTCTAGCAAGTCTGCTTTAACTTTTCACCGCCACTTCCTTTCCAGTTCCAGTTCAACTTGGACCCAAGAGCTCTGCCGTGAAATAATATTACTATTAAGATTAATAAAGACTATGACTGTAGCATTACTCCTCTACGATTAACCGACATAAGCATCGCCATACAAGCAGAAGCAGAAGAATTCCTTAAACCAGTGGGGAACAGTAAACCTCAGGGCCCCGCTTCTTTCATGGATTGCCCCGGGATTCATTTCATTGTAAATCTTTCTTCCCGACAAAAAGGACCCCTTCCCTAACATCCTCCCCGCTTCAAAAGGCCATTCGCCGCCTTTACGACAAAGCATTCTTGTTATGTTATGAGGTTCCTGGCAATCTCATAATGCTTAGTTTTTCTGCTACTGGATAACGTAATTACGTCGAAAGAAAGCTGCTACCAAACGGACATATGGAATAAAAATGCAAAGCTTGAACCGGAAATGGTAAATGAACAGGACAGGAGCGTCGTGGATATCAGCCATTCTACATTTGTTTTTTCACTTTTGTAGGAGACCTATCCAACGAACCTATCCTGGTTCAGCTCAAGATTGACAACATTCCTGATTCACCTGATTCAACATTCCACACGGAACAACTCGATTCTCTGTCCGGCGCGGCTAATCCCGTTCCTTCTCGAATTTTCGAGTTTCACCAGATTTCGGCGAACCAACTATCCTAGCCAAACTCTAGCACCATATCAGTTCTATTGACAAACTCGGCGAATTTGAAATTTGTACTTTTCTCCGATTTACCGGCCAAATTAGAGATCCGTGTTGAAGACACACAGAGCTGACCATTCATTACGAAAACAAGAGCTACGAACTCATATGGCACTTGTTACGAGTAGGTGAGGCAAGAAAGTCGATGAGAATGTCACAAATATCACCTTCAACCCCCTAGGTTCGGACCTAGAAATAGGATATCTAGTTTCACTCGAGTCTGAGTATTTCCGGCATTGTGTCGGATCATCTACGGCATATTAATTTTCTACCTTTTAAGTTTAGATCCACTTGTTTGATTCCGAAAGTGCCACACTATTTCCGGTACCCCCCCCCCCCCCTTCAGCTCCCCCTGCCACGGGCGAATCTCGTTGGACACATAAATGAATCATCTAAAGCATCTTCTCTTCCGGCCTATCAAGTTTCACTCGCCTGAGCAATTTTCTGGAAATTGCTCGAGCACCGTGCTGGGATTCGGTCCGGACCCTAAAATATGTCATCTAGGACATAACGAGGGACATACGGTCTCTCTACTTTCCAAGTTTCATTAAAATCGCTCCACTCGTGTCCCCTCAGCGAGCCACAGAATTTCCGAGACTCTCCCTCTAACTCCCCCCTCTGTGGCCGAATTGATTCGGAAGCCAAATAACGAATCTGCGATGCATAAACTCGGTCCTGTCCAACCTGCATCCCATTCGGCCCATTCGTTTGGTTTTTGTGCACGTCAAAAAGTTTCCGCACCGCCCTCCAACTCCCTTAACCATGGCTGCATGTGGTTCGGAAACCTGTTTTGCATATGTAAGTCATCAGTTCTTATCACGCATAAAGTTTCACTCGAATCGACTACCTGTTCGCAACCTAGGGAAGTCAGTAATCTCCGGATTCCCATTCCCTTAGCTCCCTCAAAAACGGCCGGATCCAGGAGCGGAAGTTTTCTTAGGGCATCGTGTCCGGTTCTTAAGTCTATTTGGTCGGGTCAGTATTATGTCCTCAAAGTTGTATCGTCCATGGCACGTCTGGAATTCTCATAACTCGCGATCACTGGAATTCCGAGAAACCTCCTTCAACTCCCCCCAAAGAGCCCCGGTAAGATATGGTTCTGTCAAGTACGTGTCTACAGGGCTTATGCTTGTTTTCCTTCCAAATTCTATCCCGATCCCTCGACTCTAACGTTTCAGGAGATTTCCGGTGGCCCCATCCAACTCCACCCACAAGAATCGGATCCGATCCGGACTTCACATGGAACATTTGAGACGATAGCTCATTCCAATAGCCAAGTTTCATTCAAGTCCGTTCACCCGTTCAAAAGTTATGCATGCCACTAGATTGCGGATTCCTCATTCCACGATGGTCGGATCGCGGAAACTACTATTCTCAAGGCAGTCTGTTCGGGTCCCTGATATGCCTACCAAATTTCATCGTCTTAGCACCGAACTCGCGGCATCACCGAATTCCCCCCCCCCCCCAACTCCCCCCACAGTGCCCGAATCCGGTCCGGTTATGTCAACGATGTATCTAGGACTTGAGCAAGTTCTTCTTACCAAGTTTCGTCTCAATCCCTCCACTCCAAGTGTTTCCCAAGATTTCCGGTTTCCCCCTCCAGCTCCCCCCAAAGTCACCGGACCCGGTCTAGAATTTAAGTGGGTCATCTGAGGCTCGAGGTCTCTCCAAACTTCCAATTTCATTGCTATCTGATCACCCGTTCGAAAGTTATGATTACCTCAAGGTTCCGGATTCCCCCTCCCTCCACTCCCCCCACGATGCTCGGATCGGTGAAGTGACCATTTCCAGCTTAACCATTTAAGGCCCCTGACGTGCCTGCCAAGTTTTACTGTCCTAGCACATCCGGAAGTACGAACTAGCGGGATCACCGGAATTCCCCCCCCCCCCCCAAACCCCCCACAGTGCCCGAGTCCAGTACGTTTATATCAACGATGTATCTAGGACTTGTGCTTGTTCTTCCCACCAAGTTTCATCCCGATCCCTCCGCTCTAAGGGTTTTCCGAGATTTCTGGTCCCCCCCCCCCTCAAGCTCCCCTCAAAGTCGTCGGATCCGGTCCGGATTTTAAGCGGGTCGTCTGAAACACGGGGTCTTTCCAAATATCAAGTTTCATTAAGATCCGATAACCCGTTCAAAAGTTATAAATACCTCTAGATTCCGGATTCCCCCTCTATCCACTCCCCCCCCCCCCCCCCCAATGCTCAGATCGGTAAAGTGACTATTTCCAACTTAATCTTTTGGGGTCCCTGATGTGCCTGCCAAGTTTCATTGTCCTAGCTTATCTTGAAGGGCCCGAACTAGCAAAACCTGGACAGACCGACCGACAGACCGACCGACAGACCGACGGACGGACAGAAATTGCGATCGCTGCGCATGAATCTGGTCAGAAGAGTTTAGTTCTGTGAAATTATTTGTACAGCTATGGGAAAAACGAAGGATTTTCGAAGGCTTCTGCGCTTTCCCAGGGAATTGGTAAACTGTAAATAGACGCAGAATTCAGAACTGTAAAATAATCACAGATTTGTACATATACACTTTTAACACGCACATTTTAATATTCGTTATTTTATTTGAATTTTTCTGTCGTTCATCCGCATCGTTCTTCTGATTTTTAGTTACATATCGTTGTATGTTTTGTTGGTTCCGCATCGTTTTTCTGTTGGTATTGTGTTGGATTTTGTGATTTAGTTTTTTGTTTTTTTTCGCTGAGGACGTTTTGCTGGAAGTGCAACCGAAAAATCCGAATTTATATTTATCCCTCGCACATCATCCTAGAGGGATAATTAGCTGATCAGTAAAAAAAACCCGAAAATCACGGTTTTCTATTTTTTTCGAAGACCAACAGTATCCAAAAACTAAACATGTTATTTTGTCTCTTTTAGCACCACCCTCAGTTTCCTCGGGCATTTTCTCCGTTCTGAAAGATTCCTATTTTGACAAAATGCCGGCCGAACTTCCGCTTGGAATGATTATTTAGACGGAGTTGGCTGAGAAACAAGAAATTCGAGAACGAAAAAAAGTAGCTAAAAAAGATGAATATCTTTGCTGAAACAGAAAATGCTTCTACTTTTACCATCGGATAAGGAGCTTCTTTGAATTCGGAATTCATAACTACAAACGAACAAGTCGCGAACCAACAAAATAATAGACCGTTCCAAAGATCGGACTACACAGAGTTAATAAAATTATGTGCTAAACGTTTGGTAACACTTACCACAAGGATTCACAATCTCAACATGCGACACTTCGGGTGCAATCTACATGTGTAACAGGGCGTTTCCGATGTGACCTTTTGTGTTATTCTTTCTTTGAAAGTAACATTCAAACTGTTTAGTGTTATGTTTACTAAGTGTTACACTCCAACGCTCATACAAGATTAGCAGATGTTTGTTGTCCAATATCTGTTGAAATTAGCCTTATAGTTCAGCGCTCCTAGTGGAGTGGGGATCGACTAAAAAGAGGCAAGGCACGGCACCACATAGCGTGGGAGCCACGTGGGAGCCACATAGCGTGGGAGCCACACAGAGGCACGAAATCTAGAAGGGCCATTTCAGGCTTCAGAGTGAGGGGCGAGGACAATGTTCTAACGTGCCATCTTTTAGGCTCTTGAGTTACGAACTCTCACTTACTTGTCTACTTCTACTACTTGATAATCTCTTATTATTACTCGTGCCTCCTGCGCATCGACCTGCGGATGTATTTTACTATTTATGTGACAAGTGATGATGGTGAGGCATAGGGGGATTAACAGAAACTAGTCCGCTTGGAAGCGCTGAACTAGAATATGGCCAATTGCTTATCCTTGCGTTAAATGCTATGAAACTTCTGCGATAGATTACACAGAAACAAGTGCGCAAGCGCTCAAAAGAGGAGTAGGAAAAACAAATCACGTTGAGATGTTGAAGATATCGGATAGCGATTGCTATATAAACAATCATCAATGATCTACTGTTAACTTTTTATCGTAAAATCACGTTTTACCTACCTACTATTACTGACGTAGATTGTTGCAATTCTTAAACCCCTGAACAAACGCGCTCCTGCCGACTTGCCAACTCTCAGAACAGCGAGCTGGCGGACATGAGTCACAGCAGTGTGACTGCGACCTGCCCAGCTCACCGTGTTCGCGGACTTACCGACTTCAAGAATAGCAAGTCGTCGACTGTTTATCGATGATGAGTGCAAAGTTGGCGAGTGCGCAGGTGGGCTAGTGCCCTATTGAGTAGAGCGGTAAACTGTATACATAAGTAAGAATTTCCTCGTTTAATCATCAGACAGACTAGCAGTGATACCGTACAGTTGGTAGCGATTACCATATTGTTAAAGTGAGGATTATCTACGGATTAACGTCAACTTGGAATCAAGTGAGTTATAAGTATATTGATTAATAAAGTACAATTTAACCCTAGTCTGTTTAACTCTACATGCCCTAGGAGATAGACCCGACGAGCAGGGTTGCCACATCAAAAATATTTAGAGAGTAACTTTTGGCCCAAAACAGAGAGTGAATTGGGAGTGAAATCTATTTTCGTGAAATGTTCACTTTTGGTCTGAATCACCTCTATAAAAATGACACATCTTAATTTTACTTTCATGAAAAAAACTTGAAATTGTTACTTCTGGTCGAAGCCCTGCTTCAAAAATGACACATTTGGTAATTTTCTGAAATTGAGTGATTTTTATGTCCTACGTAGGGCAAGAGTAAAAAAAACAAAATAGAGTGACAATTCACACTACCGTGCGACATGTTTCAGCCCTGCCGACGAGCCTCCCCCACGCTACCAAAACGATTATACACCTCTTCTCTTCTACCGTATTACACTATTTTGGAAACATTAACAGCCCCAGAGTAAAGCGATAAAACCGTCAACCCACTCCATAAACTTAAACCCTGCTATTACAAACGAGAACACATGACATGTTAATTAAGATGATCTTCGGAATTTCTCCAGAGCTACCTGTCAAGACTTGTACGTGCTGTTCAATGTTGTGACGGGAGATAATACACAAAATTGTGACCTCACTATCCGAATTCGTCCTACCGTTCTTAGGGAACCTTGGCCAGTTGCCCAAGAACCAAATGGAGTTGGAGGAGGTAGGACCCTGTCGATCCGTGACCAGATTTAATCAACTGAGCGCAAAGTTTTTCATTGTCCAACCCAAACAATATTCTAGTTACGAAATTCGAGCTACTGGGCAGGATCCCGTTGCCCATGAACCGGGAGATTGGGAAACATACAATTCCAAAAGACAATCCAGACTCTAGGATGTACAAAGTCCAGTTGTTCTTGAACCGGGAGGGTGGCGGAAAAGGCACTTCGAGGACCTAGGACCTAGAAGAACGCGGAATTCCGTCTTCCGCTCTGCACCTGTGGCTAAGTTACGAATATAAGTCACTGGGCAATCTGGGTCAACATGACCTTGAACCGAGAGGAAGGACCCCCAAAAGCACATCTGGACCCCAAGACCAACAAGTACAGCACATTTGAACTTGATATCCGGTTTCAGATCCAGAACTAACTCACTGGGCAATCTAGGCCATCGCGTTTGGGTGTGGGGCTGTGACCTCCAAAGGCATATGTGGACCCCAATGCCAACATATACCGAATTTCAGCTTCAACTTTCAACTTGATTACAACAAATTTCCCATGCGGTCCACGAACTGAAAACGGAAGACTGAAAACTGGAAACGGAAATTTGGCTAGTCCGGCCACAAGAGTGATGTTCATAAATCAACACGAAAAAGGAAACAGACAGTTATTTTCGCAACGGTATTTCTTGCTATCTCTCATTTTTATTATGTTATTTTTCTTTTAAACTTTATTCGGGTTTTGAATATTTTCGATTGATTTCGGTATTTGAGTTTCTTTTTTATTTCAATTTTGTGTTGTATTTATTTTTGAGCATTGGTCCTTAGTCTATTTTTACTATCATAAATTTTGGTGGAAAATAAAACATTCATCCATTCACTCTTGCTATCTCCCTTTTATCGCCCTGCCATATAATCTTGCGGTTTGCTTAGTACTCTGGCTAATACGAAGTGAATTGGTCTCCCAGCAACTGGATAACCATTCTGTAATTTCCTTAGTGAACAGTATGCCTTTACGGACCAAAAGAAACGTATAATTTGACCTTGATGAACTAAAGTTCTTATAAAAACGCCCACTTCCGTTTTCTTCAATTTTGTCGCCTGAAATTTGTACAACTTTCAATTATTCGCCGTCGCAGGTAGCTGTAGTGCCTCAGAGAGGTTGCAACCTACCTGACCTAAACAGGAAAATAACAATCAAAGACTTTACGTTTTAGACTGAATTATCGGTGTTTGGTAACTCTTGTGCTTAGCACAATTTTTGTCTTTCTCCTCTTTATGTGTCTTTTCCGGTTGTGTTTCATTTCCTCTAATCTTTAAGTTGTAGTTTAGCTAGGCCTACACAAGATTATTTTCCTTCTAGGCCAATAGACCAAGTTGTCCAGTGTTATACAGTTTTAGTACGTAAATAAATACTTGAATACTTGCGATCTGCAGAAGGCACTAACCCCTCGCGCTCGCCGTCGTTACTCATTATTGTCGACTGACTGGCTGGTCAGTGTAATTCATTCCGGTTTGCTTTAGTCGCGGATCGGCAAGCGATCTGGCCACATGCCGATCGCTCGCCCCGGGTTCGTTTGTAAATATGTTGTATTCGCGACTTCATATTTTGTGTTGGTCGTGTTATCAACAAACTGGACAGATTTCGCAACCACTCTTGGTCAACTAAGGGACACGAACCTAACAGTAACTATTTGCTGAGCCTGTAAGTTCTTTGAAACGTTCCTCAAACTCTTTCTTGATTATTTATCAGAGTAAAGTTTAATAGGGAATGAGATCTTGAACGACTTGAATTTTTTTCCCCAAATGAAGTCTCGCAATCGATTGATTATGCTTCGAAGAACAAACAAGCGCTCAAACGTAGAGTGTGAAAGACTTACGACTGATCTGAACTTTCGTGCAATGCGAAAAACATATCGCGTAATTACAGAATTGCCGAAGACTTATTGAGCCCTCAGCAAGTTTCCAACCACTTCTCAGTCCATATTTGTTGTTTCAGTCTTGCTCGGTACTACTATGTAAGTTTGTTCCAAATACTATATGATCATTTGCGCCACAAGGGTTTTGCTTCAACAAAAATTTGTATCACCCTTAAAGTGCGCATCTTAACCGAAAAGAGAAAAAAACACTTTCGACCAAACGGTAAATATTAATGATCCCCAAGGGCTTGTTACTGTTACCGCATCATTACAGGCAAGTTCAAAAATAAAATACTTTTTACCAAATGATACATTCTCGTGATTTCCAAGTCCATGATCATTCTTATCTTAAAGATTTTGCTTACAAACGATCAGAACAAACCCACGAAAAGGCAAATTCTATATTTCATCTTCTGAACCACCCTTGCGAGTGCCATATGAGCTTCTAGCTCTTGTTTTAATATACATAAATTACAGTGAAAACTGAAACTTCCGCGCTTCTCTAAAATGAACATTTACTTACTTTATGCTGGCCCAGTTTTCTGACAGTGCAGGTAAAGACTGCTTCACGACCTTGAATGACCGTTATATTTTTGAGTGGAGCTCCAAACTCGGGTCCAACGGACTCATCGCCATAGTCTAAGAAGAAAAGAATAATGATCATTGTGTGCGACCAGGGTTTGGGTTTGGGAAAGAAAGGTAATGAGGGAGTGGAAGGGGTCATGAGGGCCACTCCATTACTAAACCACGTGGTATTGATTTATGGTTTGTGGAAGGCCTCTATCTTAGACTTTAGGACCGCCCACTTTACTAGAGCCTCCTCCACTGTGAAAATACGTTCTGGTGCACTTTCGATTGTCCCATGAGCAAGCTTGACTAAATCTATCTAAATCCACATAGCTCGTATTTGATTGGTTCGCGTGGCTAATACTTCAAAGTAATTTTTTTAACAACACGAATAGTCACTAATGTTTGACGAAGTCTGTCCAAGACTTTGGTTTATTCAGGTGACGCAATTACTCTGCAAAGGTTATTAGTCCGTAAACTTCTTTTTGTTTTGATTTGTTTGTCCTAATTTTAAAGGACCCCTCGCACTATTTACTCTTCAACTTACAGTACTTTAAAATATCTGAATACTTTATAACTTGGCTGTTCTTTCAACAAATAACCCACGGTTTTGGCTGTTTTAAGCCTTTTCCGTGACCCGTTGACTTACAGCGAAAACAGGGAAACAATTTACATAACCGGTTTTTCTGATGGAAAAACTCCTCACAGACAACCTTCGACAGCGTGATACACATCGAAGGTAGCAAAACATGGCAAGTGAGAAAATCAGCGTGGTTTTGTTAGAGGGTTTAGAAAGTACCGTACGAAATTGGGGTCTCCGGGTTTAGAAATATATGGAGTGGTTATGGAAGTAGGTTGCGTTAGTATTACAGGTGAGACAGGTCCTTTAAGGTTGTACCACTTCAAAAATCAAAATCAGAATAAAGAGATGTTTTTTTCTCAAAATCAGCCTTGTCACAACTATATTCACAAGTGATCTAGAAATTCCTTTAACCATATTTTAACCTATTTTTCAGAACCAGTAACACTAGCAACTCACAAAATCGACTACCTACAAAATCTGAAAAGCCCTAATTGTTGATGATGGTAATCGGAGCATTCCCCGTCCGTGGGGACACGCGAGAATGCAGAGAGAGAGACCCTGAGAAAAAAAGAGTCCCTGGGACTCCGTTATGGGAATCCCTACGGGAACGGCAAGAGTACGCTTTAGATGGAATTGAACCAGTGGCGCGGTTATGTAATACCGGCCGGTTATACGTTAATACAGTGAAAAAACAGTGGCAATTGCAAAACTGCGAAGGGTAATACCACAACAGGTAGGCTATTGACCAAGTGCGGCTACGCTCATTGATCGTCACGGTACCTTCGCGATTTCGACTTTCGCGGTTTTTGCCTGTCGTGGTATTCATCGTCCCGCGGTTTTCTTTTTCCCGGAATGGACCGGATACGAGCAGGATTCGAGACCAGCCATCAAAATACCAAGCCGTTAAACGGTGCCAGAAGAAAGCTGGGGAGCTTGACTTACCCTGCATTATGTAGCCTTCAATCAGTGAACAGGAAAACCAAATGATCAACAGTCCATCCTCGATATATCCCCTCTTCATCCTAGAATATTGACAAACATCATCAATGTTAACTTCAGGCATCGAAGTTGATATCGGAAAATAACACCGAGACGGTCATTGAAAAGAACCTATCCGAGCCGAAGGCGAGGTAGGTTATGAAGAATTTCTACCTAGCCGAAGGCGAGGTTGATATTTTTAAATGGCCGTCGAGGTTGTTCTTGTGATATGAACCGAGATTGAGGTATGTTAACTATTATAGTTTTTTCGAAAAGATTTTTGTTATTGGTAGGACTTATTCTTCTTTTGTTGAACCTTTTTGCTAATGGGGTAGGGAATTTTATTTTAGTAAAGTAGACCTACTGAAATGACTACTGTTGGGACCCAAGCACTTACCAATACAGTCTTTTACTTTTTTGGCGATTCAGATGCCATCTAGCGCTCGTGAAAGCCTACTCTAGATCTGCTAAATGACTACTCTAGAGGTCACGGAAGTAAAAGTAAACAATAACAAAACCACGCAGTGGCTCTTGAGAAATCCAGAAAAATTCGAGATCAAAGACATTGATCAATGCTGAAGCTGAATAAACTAGCTTTTGGAAAGCAAGGGATAGTGAGATGTTGTTTCAGTTGACAAGCTATATTTTCAGTGGAAATCTGATTGTGACAAGATATGACATGACCTAGGGCATAGGCTCGTTGCCTAAGAGAGTAAGGTGTTGTGTCGTTTTTTTTTAATGCTGAATAACTAGTTTTGGAAAGCAAGAGTAGGATGTTGTTTCACTTGAAAAGCTGTATTTTCAGCGGAAATCTGAATGTGACAAGGTATGACCTAGGGCATAGGCTGGTTGTCTAAGAGAGTAAGTTGTTCTGTCATTTTTCAACATTTCTTTTTTTTTCTTTTTTTTGTTGTATAATTTTTAAAGTATTCTTTTGTGTTTTTTACTGAAAGTATTGTTTTTAATTTATTTTGGAGTTCAGCTTCTACTTTTCAGTATTTGAGGAAAAGTGCTCGATGAATTCATTTTCTGAGGAAAGTGCTCGATGAACATCTGTGGAGGCTGATACGTCTTCGTATCAGCCGAGGACGATACGAGGTCGTAACGACCCCCACCAACATAACTGTCAGAATATAACTTCCTGTGGGACATAGGAAGATACGCGTTGCATACCTGTTCGAGAAAAATTATATGCTATTATTTTCGAGGTTGCATCTCTGCCTTCATGTGCTGATTAAGTGGAACTAAATAGCGGTGCAGAAGAGGGTAGCTTAAACAGTCTAGTACACACTAAGCCCATTTTTAGCAACCGCTCAAACCATTTTGTGTGAAAGAGTTTGCTGGAAGTGATGAGAGTTTAAGAACTGACTCACTTCCGGTTAAAAGCTTCTGCACTTTTCCGGGCAAATAACTGTAAAAAAAATCACTGGATTGTATCTATGCATAGAGTAGGCTAATAGTACAAAAATTACAGATTTGTACATAAAGACACAATTGCTTATCATTATTTATTTTTACTTGCATGTCCTCGAATCCGCATCGTTCTTCCGATTTTGGTTCCATGTCGACCATGTCGTTTTGGGCAGAAGAATTAGCAGGATATGGAGAAAACTGATTGCCAGTATACCTCTCGGACCGACGCACGGAAGACGGGAGGGGAGGGGGGAATAGATGGGCCATCTGGGGACAACACATTATCTTAGCTCCAAAATTTGTTTGAAAGAGTATTTCTACGTTCAGTTAATTTAGGAACGTCAAGTTTAATAAGAGCCTCTTCATATGAAAATATTATGATCACCCAGAATGATTCTCACTGCTCTCTTTTGGACATTTTCCAGGCGATCAGAGAGTGTTCCACCCTGCTTACCGTAGTTAACTACGCCCTTCGTTTTTCTGTTTTCACCAAAATATCATGCCACGGACTAATCCGGCCAATCACATCACTGAGATGCGTAGTTACCACGCTTACTACGATCCAGAGCGTGGTAAGCAAATAGTTACTTTTAGTAACTATTTCAAGAAGGTTCGTCAACGTAGTAACTTTTCACGAGGTTGGAACGAAAATAGGAACTAGTATATACTATTGTTAGAGGGGTGGAACACGCTCTAAGTTTCTGTGAGAAGACCAACATATTACCTTAATTACCTTAATTCGCACTTCGGAGCGATAAGGTCCAATGGATCTGTGTTGCTCCGTGAGTGATAATGGCTGACATCTGTTACTGATCTGGATCACGCCAGCAGTATTTCCAGCTCTTGCATGACCACTCGCTATCCAGTGACTTCTTGAAAGTTAAAGGTGAAGTTGCTGACACTGTAGACTCGGAGAGGGAATTCCAGTCGTTGACAACTCTTTCGGAGAAGAAGTTTTGACGCATTCTTGTGTTCACGTGGCATTTAGAAATTTTCTTTGAGTGGCCTCTTGTATGGGATTGGTGGTTCAGGTTGAGGAGACTAGATGTGTCGTTGGAGAGTTTGTGGGTAAGCAGCATGTCACCTCGTCTGCGGCGGTAAACCAGTGTAGGTAGTTTGAGTGTTTTTAGTCTTTCTTCGTAGGGGAGGTCTTTAAGCCCATCTATAGCCGTGGTGGCACGTCTCTGTACACCCTCAAGAAGTCTCGTGTCGCCTTTGTATTGGGGAGCGGCTATGCAGTTTCCAAAGTCAAGGTTGGGTCTTACGATGGCTTTATAAAGTCTAAGAAAGACTTTGGGGGATCTGCTCGTAATAGATCTCTTGAGTAGGCCAAGTCCTGCGTTAGATTTGGAAACCACGTTCCTTGTGTGGGATTGAAACTTTAGCTGATTGTCTACGAGTACACCCAAGTCCCTTTCTTCGTTGTGGGTTTGAAGATCAATCTGTGTTCGCTTGTCAGGATCCCACATTGAGTACACTGCGTTTTCATTCTTTGGTCCAAAGTGTAAGACGCAGCATTTGCTGATGTTGAATGATAGTAGCCACTCTTCAGCCCACTCTTGGACAAGGTTGAGATCGGCTTGGAGGCTTGCGCTGTCTGCTGGACCGAAGAGCTTGGAATCATCGGCAAATAGTGTGATGTTGTTGCTGACCCTGGTGACTAAATCGTTGATGTAAATCAAGAAGAGAGTTGGGCCGAGGACTTTACCTTGTGGGACACCACTGATGACATCGCAAGGTTTGGAGTATATCTTCTGGCCACCTGATCCGAACAGTCTGACCCTTTGTGTGCGTTTTGAGAGAAAACTCATGAGCCAATTGACCGTCGTCTGGTTCAGGCCTGCAGAGAGGAGCTTGATGCGGAGTCTTCTGTGGGGAACTTTATCAAACGCCTTAGCTAGGTCAAGGAGGATCAGGTCAACTGGCACACCAGCGTCGAGGAGCTTGGTTATGATGTTGTAGGTTTCAAGTAGATTGGTTTCCACCGACTTGTTGCGACGGAATCCATGTTGGTTGTTTGAAAGTATCATGTGGGTCGTTAGATGGTCGTGGATTGCATCATTCACGATTCTCTCAAGCAGCTTGGCAACGGCGGATGTTAGGCTGATTGGTCTGTAGTTCTCTGCTCTTGATTTGTCCCCTTTCTTGAAAATGGGAGCCACATGTGCCTCTTTCCAATCAGATGGAATAATGCCGGAGTCGAGCGAAGACTGGAAGATGTAAGTAAGGGGTGCAGCGATGATGTTTGCAACTTCTTTCAGTAACCTCGGATGGATGTTGTCTGGTCCAGCAGATTTGTTGGCATCGAGGTTTGAAAGTCGCTTTAGTACGGCGGCTTCGTCTACGATTATTTCGGTCATTTGACTGGTGGTATTGGATTGAGGCGCTGGTGGTAGTTGGCCATCTGGTTCGAATGTAAAGACGGAGGCGAACTGTAGGTTGAGAATCTCTGCGATTTCTCCTAGATCGGTTGCTTCACTATTGTCTTCCCTCACCAGACGTTTGATGTTGCGGCGGTTATGATCTTTGCTTGAGACGTAGTTCCAGAATTTCTTGGGGTTATGTTTACAGTCGTCTGCGAGTTTGGACTCAAAGTCCAGGTGCAATTGCTTCGTCAATTGGCGCAGTTTGTTACGCGCAGTAGCAAACTTAGCATAGTTAGTTTTGTCCCCCTTCTTTTTGTACTTCTTCCAGTAGCGGGATTTTCGGTTCCTCTCTTTCCTGATCTCCCTGGTCATGTATGGTAGGGTCTTAGGTTTGGGGATCATCTTAACCGATGTGTGCCGTGTCTCCACATCGAGAAGAAGGGTTTTGAAGATGTTCCATTTGTTTTCCACAGGTCCTTCGAGGATTGTATCCCAATTAACATTAGATAAATCAGCTCTAATGGATCTGTAGTCGACAAACATTTTCCTGACGAGTTTCCTGACGAGATATTTTAACAATCGTTAAAAATCATCAGAGGTATTGCCGAAGTAACGCGAATTACATGACTAACTCCTCCTATGCTATGCTAGGACCCCTAAGAAAGATAAAAATTACTGTCTTGCCTTTCCTCTTGCGAGTTACACCACATCGGGCGATTTTCTATTTATTCTGGATGTGTCTCAAAGACGGATACCGGATTGGGCCTACGAGGTTTCCAGAAATGACCTAATCAATCATGCCCAATTTGCATCCACAAACAACTAAGCGGATTCACACGCTGCGACGCGGGGAACAAAATGGTAAAAAACTAGATTGGCTGGAGACAAGCAGGGTGTTGAGAAATCAAATAAAAAAGTTGTTTAGGCCGCCAGCTCTACCATGAATTGATTTCGTCATCGTTCTGTTCTAATGGAGTAAGAACCACTTGGTCGTTCTCTCCTATAATAATCACGTGGTCGTACCGAGCCCTGGCTCGAACTAGCGTCCTGGAACTGGGTGATGCAACATCGGGAATGCTTCCGATTTTACTCATTTATTGCTGATTACTGATTCTCAAATGAGGATCTACGAAGAGGGGATTCACGTTCAGTCATGTTTCTTTGGCACGAACTCGTTTGCTCCATTAGTAAATTAAACTCGGTTTCCTGATGACAAATCCAAGTCGTCCATCATTATATACGGTGATTGCGAATCCAACTCTGCACCGAAATACGGTAATCAAGGAGATATAGGGACTTCGCGAACCTGCTAACAGGCTTACATAATTTATCCCGTACCTCATTCTTAAAGCGCGCAAACCTCTCGCTATTTACTGCTCATGTGTTTGAATCCTGTGAAACTAGGCTCCTCTTTTACCAAATTATCCACGGCTTTGATTGTTTTAAGCCTTTTCCCAGGCCGATTGACTACTAGAAAAAAATCGGAGCCGGTTTTACGCATCAATAGCATGATACGCGAACACTCATCGGGAGCACAATGCGCACGGAAAAAAGTGAATCGTGCCGAATGCAAAGATCAGTGAGGTATCGTTAGCGGGCTTAGAATGTAATGTGTGCAATTAGAGTATCCTGGCTTAAGAATTAATGAATGTAATCACGGAAGTAGGTTGCACTGGCATTATACGCACGACGGGTCGTTTAAAAGTTTCGATTATTTTGAAGGACCTCTCGCACTATGTCCTCTTTAAATAGTAGACTCTTTCTTCTTTCATGATATTACGCCTTTGCCTGTTTTAAGCCTTCTTTCAGGCCCGTTGACTTCTAGTAAAACCAGGGAAAATTTTAGGTAACCGGTTTTTCTGATGAACAGACTTGCAAACAACAGCAGTCGACAGCATGATACGCGTCGAATGTAGCAAAACGAGGCAAGTGAGAAAACCAGTTTGGTTTTGCTAGGGTGGTTAGAATATACCGTCTGGAATTCGGGTCCATGGGTTTAAGAGGAACGATTACGGAAGTAGGTTGCCTCATTAGTATATAGGTAAGACAGGTCAATCGAGGCTAAAGACATGCTTCTCAACAACTTGCAGAGCGCCATCTGACCTTTTCCGAAAAGAAGTAGTGGCCCTCCAGAATAAAAAAGATTTTACTTTGCAGCAAACAAAAATATGGACATTAGTACTTCTATCAGCTTCATTATACCTTCTCTCATTTCTTACAAAGCCAATTCTGTTCAAATTTTGCTCTGCAAGGAAAAATAAAATAAAAATCAACCGTTTTTTGCTAAGATGCCGAAATTTCGATTTAAAACCAGATTTTGGTCAAACCGTGCGCCGCGGGAAAAAAAACGGCAATCAGCGTTTTTACTGGCTACATACAGATATTTTTGACATACAACCAAATTGACAAACAATGCGCCACAGGCAAACGTTTGTAACGTCAACTTCTTTTCTGCTTGGCAGTATTCGAAAATCAGCCTTTTTTTTGCTACAATACAGAGATTTTGACACAATAATAAGTTTTGTTCAATCTGTACGCCCCACGGAAAAAAAACGTCGAATATCAGCTTAATTTTTTCTTGCCAATCCACGCAAAAAAGACAGTATAGTAGAATAGAACATTGTACAGTAGAGTGGCCTAAACTAAAGAATTCTACTTCAGAGTAGAAGTGGAATCACTGCTCCCCTGTCATTTCATTTCGTAGCTCTCGCCTTGTTACAAAGTCGTTACTTGAACTCGGAAACTGGGCTTCGTCCAGTTGTCCACCTATTCACTGTAAAAACAAATCTTGCAGTATTTGCTACTGGGATTAATCTTGTCTCTACTGAGATAAGATTATCTCCAATTCGAATTAATGTTATCCCAGTAGAGCTAGGATTAATCCCAGTAGCAAATACTGCAGTTAACTTTAATCCTTACTCGGAGAAACTTTTTACAGTGTAGCTAGGTTGGGTTAGAAGTTTGATAACTTTCGACGCATGGATATGGGGCCTTGTGTCAAATATCATGACGTATGCGGAGAATATTGATGTTACGACCATTTTAAGTGACACATAAACATGCGCGAAATGTAACATTCAAAAGGTTCATCACATGAATATTCTTAGCATCTGTCATAATATTTAAAGGACACCTGAACAATGAAACCATACTTGAACACACTATGGAGAATGCATTTACAGACATGGCCACGGAGAGCATTCTTCTCCTGAGCGTGATGTTTTCAAAATAGAGATGTTCGCTGGAGGTTTGCACATGCAGACTCCAAGACAAAAAGCGCAATTCATTCAAATCTTGTACAGCGCTGGCCGGATCGTATTGGAATTTCTTATAGATATACGTTAGGGCTTAACTGGTTAAAACAAAGAAGGACAGATGCAAAATGGAGCAAAAATCGTAGCTTGGAAACACTATTTCGTATTTGGATTCCGTTTTCTGCAGGCAATGTTAACGGAAGTCATACAGATAGGGGTGATACTTGGGACTCTTCATTCAGGTGTCCTTTAACACAGGGATGCAAATCCGTATGTTAAATGCTTTTAAAGTTCTGACCGTGTAGTCCCCACTCTAGTACTGTTGTTTAGTTGTTCACTACTCAATTGCATATCCTTGTTACCTAATTATCTATACTTTAATAATTATCTATACTTATATTATATATATCACCGAAATATATATAATTTATACTACCTAGTTTGTTTATACTACCCGAACATCAATTGTCTGAAGTCAAATTATCGAACCAGTTTATAGTGGTGTGTAAAGACGAAAGCCGGAGCAAGACAAATACAAACAAGGCTAATGGTGCTCGGAGCTCTGGATATAACAAAAGGCCTTTTTCCACGACACAGTTGTGGGTCACACACTTCTGAGTGTTTGTCGCGGACACACGGATTGTGTGCCACACGGTCGAGCCACTGAAACTCGCGGAAACGCCATTTTGTCTATTTTTTGGCGGTACTTTCAAATATCTAAAAAGAACTCCAGGCTTATTTCCTTACCATTCTGTACAAAAAGCATCCTCAGTTTTAAGTCTACATGCTTGAAAAAGTAGTTAGCCTTATTGTTTAGACACTATTTTGCTGCTTAATTTGAATTTCCCGCCAGAACCGAGCCACAAAATCGACAATCACCTCGCCAGTTGTTTGTAGAATTTCAGCCATTAAGTGAGCCACGAAAATCTTGTTGGTCGCGGAAACACACTTGTGGGCCGCACGAAAGACCGCGGAAACACTCTTTTCGAGCCACAGTCGACCCACAAACTATTTGTGAGAGCACAGAAAAACGCCTAAAGAAAGTGGTGGTAGGGGCCTGGCAGAACTCAAAGACATTGATCTACTCAATGAGAAGTTCCTGCATTGCCGAAACCCTTCACTCGTTCACACGGAAGGCACTACCTCACATCTACAGCAAAGAAGACGTATTCAAGCAGTTAACAACAAATAAGCTGCTGACATAAAGCATAAGGACGACGATGAGTTTGTGTTACGTGGTGACAAAAAATGAAAATACTGCAGTATGAAAAAAGAAACAGCTGTACCGAGCTTTCGATCAGAGGAGAATGCTCAAAATACTCAAAAGCAACAAACTGATTCGATTACCTCATGCGATTATGTTGATGTCATCGCCAACACTTATCCAAATAATCTTTCACCCCCAAAACTACCTGGACAAAAGCTCGCCAAAAACTGAATCTTTCTTATTTCCATTCTGGAACCGTTCTGGAAAAAGGAGGCCCTGATTAGTTGGAAGGAGGAGCTCTGAAGATGGATGGAAAAGCTGATTGGTCAGCGCAAGGTCGTTTCCTGACGAGAAGTATGCTGAAATAGGGCTTTCCTTCTTCTAAGGTATCTTGAAGGACTGCCATTCGGATTTCTGACTAGAATTCGGTAGGAAGTACTGATGTTGAGAAGGTGAGAGCAAAGCAGAACTCTGAAAAAGATTACAGTGCTTTGTTCAACGAAATATGAAACCAGGCACCACAGAATCAGAATGATCAGTAGAGCAATGAGTAGCAAACAAGTCATGTTTCGTGTCCGAAGCAGGGCGAACTTCAGCAAAGGCAAACTAGGCAGCTGCCTAACGGTCGCAGGATCGGAAGACGCTCGGGCCAGGGACCGACGTGGTAATTTTAAAGTTTCACTGAAAAGGCTTAGATAGGACAATCTAGTTACCCATCACTTATTCAAGTTATCACTCATCATCACTTATTCATCACTTAAAGAAGCTTGAAAACCCAGCAAAAATGCGTTACTTCATTGCTCCACTATTCACGAATAATCGATTGTCAAATAGTGGAATTTCCTTGTCTGATTTGTATGTTCTATGCGCTTGTGTCTGTGTTGTATGCTCAACGAAAACGATTTGCGAAAAATAAGTGTTCACGCAGTGAGTCACCTTCCGTAAGCTGATCATTGGCCACTAAAACGCCGCGTATGTATTGAGATTCAATTTTTCTGCGTCACAGTAGAAATTTGCATTGTGAGGACGACCGTAGATATTCTGAACGTCATTCTAGAGCAAATAGTGGAAAAAAAAAAAAACCGTAACACAATCCAAAAAATGCAGTGTATTCAGTTAATTGATATAAAAATAAGTTGGCTTTTCAGTTAAACTTTAATGTGTGTAAAAGAGTGACGGCACTTGTACATTGCATTACTTAGTCTGCTTCTCTATTTACTATAATAATAATAATAATAATCTTTATTTAAAGCCAGAGGCCATATATGAACAGGTTATCCACTGATTAAGCAACACTATAAGCACATACTATGTAAAAGAAGTTAAGCTGTCTAAGTAAAATTTAATTTTTATAAATTATCAAAAAGGTGGCGCAGGCTCTGTTAACAGCCTAGGGGCCATAGATCTCTGTGTAGGGCCTTGTCCTAAAGACGGGTTCTGATAACAACTTCAGACGGCCGCGGACTCCTGACAACTGAGTTGTAGTTACTCGGCTCAAGGGACGGTGTTTCTCCGTCTTTCAGGCTAAATACAAGCTATGAAGCAAAGAAGTTACAAACAAGAACAGTTCCATTTTAGCAGGTTCGCCCAGGGATATCCGTTTACCAACACCAAAAGGAATATACCCCTCTGGTGTTTTCCCCTTGAGGAAATGTTCAGGGTAGAACTCTTCAGGACGCTTCCTGATTTCAGGATCATGAAGTGCGCTGTAGAAGTTCGCAACGACTACTGTATCCACAGGGATCATGTACCCACAAAACAGGACAGTCTGAGTGGTTCTGTGTGACATCATACCCACCAGTGAGATAAGACGAAGCGTCTCCTGGATACAAGCCTCGGCATATTTTAAGCTTGGACGGTCATCTAGTCCTGGCTTCCGCCCGCGTCCATCGACCAGGTCCAACTCTGTGTGTATTTTGCTTTGGGTTCCTGGATACGTTACCATTAGTAAGAAGAACCAGGTCAGGGCTAACGTTGTCTCTGAGCCGTCGAAGAATAAGTCAAGCAAGACAATGCGAAGTTGGACTAAGCCTCGTGTGCCATACAACGGGGAGCTGGGATCGCTTTCCGCTCTTTGCTTCAGAAAAGCAATCATCGTTAGGTTCAGACTTTATGTGTTCGTCTACACTCTCGTTCAGAAGTACTTTAAGATTATCAAGTAGTGCTACTGCTTCATTGAACAAGCGCCTAGATCTTGGCAAAATATGTTTCTGAGGATAGGAATGAATCTTGCACTATCCGTCGGTCCACCGGCCGCAATTCCTTTAGTTATTGTTAGATGGCTCTTGTATCGTCGAGAGAAAATCTCCGGTTGTGGTTGTCCACAGCGAGTTCAGTACCGGTAAGTTAATGGTGCATTTACACACTGCGTAAAATCCGAGCGTATTTGAAATCCGAGCGTATTTTACGCATGTATTTGGGCTTGAAAAGATCTCTAGCAGTACGGACGTATTTGAGAAATCGGTCCGTTTTGTGTCTAAATACGTCCGTATTGCTAGAAATCTTTTCAAGCTCAAATACGTGCGTAAAATATGCTTTCAAAATACGCTCGGATTTTACGCAGTGTGTAAACCCACCATAAATCTGTTCTGCAAGTTCAAAGGACTTCCGTAATGCTTTTTAAGATCGTCTTCGAATTGACGAATTTCTTCTAGAACTATTGACTCCAGTGGAGATTTGCCAAACCTGACGTCCCGTAGCTGGCGGCAGGTGATCCGACGCATTTCCTTGTAATCAGCACCATCGGCAAGGACAATTTCGTTGTTCCCTTCGTTTATGACTTTGTAGAAGGTGTGGGTGGGTTGGCCATTAAATCCGTCGTCTTTGAAAGACTCTCGAAGAAGGTCATAGCTGTTTAGGACGACGTCAACACTGCCAAGGCGCAGACTAAAGGCGTTTTTCCGTGCTCCCACAAACAGTTTGTGGGTCGACTCTGGCTCGAAAAGAGTGTTTCCGCGGTCTTTCGTGCGGCCCAGAAGTGTGTTTCCGCGACCAACAAGATTTTCGCGGCTCGCTTTGTGGCTCAAATTCGACAAACAACTAGCGAGGTGATTGTCGATTTTGTGGCTCGATTCTGGCGGGAAATTCAAATTAAGCAGCAAAATAGTGTCTAAACAATAAAGCTAACTAATTTTTCAAGCATATAGACTTAAAACTGTGGATGCTTTTGTGCAGAATGGCAAGGAAATAAGCCTGGAGTTCTATTTATTGAGATTTTACATGAATTTTCTTTTTATTTTTAGGTGTTTGAAATTACCGCCCAAAAAATAGACAAAACGGCGTTTCCGCGAGTTTCAACTAGTGGCCCGACGGTGTGGCACAGAATCGTGTTTCCGCGACAAATACTCAGAAGTTTGTAGCCCACAACTGTGCCGCGGGAAAAGGCCTTAAAGATCTTCCCGTATTTCTTGGCGGCCTGGACATAGTTGGCAGTGTCGTTGAGTCGGAGGTAATGCAGACCGCCCACGATTGGGTAGGGTGACGGCCCTAAAACGGCGAATTCGTAATCATACACTACATATTACCAATGGGTTGATAACCTTAGGGGCTCTTGGTGTACACTGTAACAGGGGACGAAACAAAAATCGGCCGGAACCTAACTGAATATTAACTGCGGACCGAAGTGAGCTGAAAGTCTAGTAAGCGACCCTGCAAGTCTTCCAATGATTCTGAAATTCCTTTCAACCAGAGAAATGCCGACAAATTTGTGCTCCGGAATGATAAACGCTATCTCTAGAGTTTCAGAGGTATAGGCTTCCACAACCTCATACCAACTACAGGTATTTACCGACTGGCTGGTCATTTTTACCGACTGTTTTTGCAGATAAAACGACTATTATTGAGAAAAAACGACTGTGTAGACGAAAAATCGGCTGATTTTTCGAAAAACTATTATTTAAAAAAAAAATGTTTTTAAAAAAAGATCGACTGTTTCCAAGAAAAAACTCGACTGTTCTTACGAAAAATCGCGGCGCTTCGCACCGACTCGGCTAATTTTTACCGACTGGCCGACATTATTCGGGGGGGGGGGCGTCCCCACTCCCCTATTTGTAGTGGGGTCCCTGACTACAGGCACGGTATTTTGTTTTGTTTTAAATCTAAGGTTAAGTCACCACTTGGAACTGATTTTGTAAAGTAAAGGCAGCAGATCGGACGATTCTTTGTTGGGTCCCTCCCAAGACGAGAGTGGGGGTTATCTATGAAATCATTGTCCCTCCACACTTCTCTCCGTCTGTGATTGCAAGAACTAGCAAACGAATTGGGATATTCTGATGGAATTTGGGCTCTCGGTCGGGCTAACACTCTAAACCCCCCGACAGAAGCTGCCTATAATTTTACCACCAGGACGATGATCCTATCGGAAAACTTACGTCATCGGCAGACTAAACTTCGACTGCTCCCTTTGGCGGGTCCTGATTGAGTCATCTTCAATATTCATATATTATGCCCACTTATAGCAGCAAACAAACAGGTACAGACTCCTCGACTGGTGGATGTGAACGTGGCATATATGATACCAATTACCTATTAGAACTATTTCCCAGAACAGTTTTACAAAAGGAACAAAAAATCAAAACAATTTAGTCAGTGAAACTCAACGCCGACTCAACACCGAACGTTGATAACGGCTTCGTAAGGCTTTGGTGACCTCACAACAGAGATTAGCTGGTTCAACCGACGATAATGCAAAACTATACACGTGAGTAACAAACAAAAATAGTTCAATTTTAGGTACGGCACTCCCAAACATGCGGGTTTGCCGGCTTAGGCGGACCCCTCTAGCTTTTTCCAAGTGCAAATTATAATGTGTACAAAAATGTAGAATGGAGCCTGCTTGGCTATTTCATTAGCAAGTCTACTTTCTAAAGCTAAATTTTCTAAAGCGGAAGTACATTAAATAAATAGAAAATATCAAAGTAAAGTCTGATTTCTGATAAATTACCAAAAAAATGTAGCATGGATGGCTACTTAAGGGCGAAAGATCTTTATGTCCGGATCTGGTGCTAAATACGAGTTCTAATAACGACTTCATACGGCCGCGGAGTCCTGACAATTGAGTTGTAGTTAATGGGCTCGAGGGATGGTGTCTCTCCGTCCTTCAGGGTGAATACAAAACTATGAAGCAAAGAAGTTACAAACAAGAACAGTTCCATTTTAGCCAACGATTCGCCCAGGCATACCCGTTTGCCAACACCGAAAGGAATATACCCTTCGGGTGCTCTCCCGTTGAGGAAGTGTTCAGGGTAGAACTCTTCGGGTCGCTCCCAGATGTCGGGATCATGAAGCGCACTGTGGAAATTCGCAATAACTACTGTATCCACTGGGATTGTGTACCCACGAAACTGGACAGTCGCAGTGGTTCTGTGTGAGATCATGCCCACCAGTGATACATAACGAAGTGTCTCCTGGATACAAGCCTCCGTATATTTTAAGCTAGGGCGGTCATCTAGTCCTGGCTTCCGCTCGCGTCCAACCACCAAGTCCAACTCGGCGTGTATTTTGCTTTGGATTTCTGGATATGTTGTCATTAATAAGAAAAACCAGGTCAGGGCTGTTGACGTTGTCTCTGAGCCGGCGACAAATAAGTCAAGCAAGACGATGCGGAGCTGGACTAAGCCTCGTGTGCCATGGAACGGGGAGCTAGGATCGCTCCCCGCTCTTTGCTTCAGAAAAACAGTTATAAAATCATCCTTGGGTTCAGACTTTCTGTGTTCGTCTACAGTCTCATTTAGCAGTACTTTAACGCTATCAAGCATTGCTACCCCGTCATCGAACAAGCGCCTCGATGTTGGCCAAATATATCTGAGGATAGGAATAAATCTTGCAGGATCTGTCGGTCCGCCGGACTGAACCACTTTAGTTATTGTTTCAATGATATAGATGGCTCTTGTATCGTCGAGAGAAAATCTCTCTCCAGTTGTGATTGTCCACAGCGCGTTCAGTACCGATAAGTTAAACTTATTCTGCAAGTTCACAGAATTTCCGTCATACTTCCGCAGATTGTCCTCGAGTTGGCGAATTTCCTCCAAAACTGTTGACTCCAATGACGACTTGCCAAATCCAAAATCCCGTAGATGCCGCAAGGTAAACCGCCGCATTTCCTGGTAATCGGGTCCATCGGCAAAAAGAATTCCGTTGTTCCCTTCGTTTCTGACTTTGAAGAAGTTGTGGGTGGGTCGGCCGTTAAATTCATCGTCTTTGAAAGCCTCCCGTAGAAGTTCATAGCTGTTTAGAACGACAGTGTCGACACTGCCGAGGCGTAGGCTAAAGATCTTCCCATATTTCTTGGCTGCCTGGATAAAGTTGGCAGTGGCGTTGAGTCGGAGGTAATGAAGACTGCCCACAATTGGGTAGGGCGTCGGTCCTGAAACGAGTAATTCATAATCCTACTAGAAACCAGGGGCGTCACTAAGGAGGTGCCGACGACGCCTGACAAAAGCATATAAATTTTGTTCTGTATTCCTGATGTATAAAAAGAACCCAATATGCCGTAGAGAATTTTGAGTAAATTTCGTCCACTGTCCGTAACGGGCACTATTATTGACCAGGTAGAGCCAAGTGCTTCATTCATGAAAGACCATGTTTTGTCTTCAATAAGACCAAATCAGTTTTCTGTCTGTCCAAAGTAGCGCACGAAGCCTTTATCTTATGCGTCATCTAGCGGACACGAAGGAAATTTCTAAGGGGCGAAAAAAATCTTTTATGAATGGCTCTCGGTACACATTTCTTATTTCGTTCATTCGTCGCTAACCAACAGACAGACTACATACGAAACGTCCCGTCGCAGACTTCCTCCACGGATTCATATCCATAAAAATGAAAATAAAATCCACGAATATCACATCAGCTTGAAAATTGAACTATGCACTACTCTGATGCGAAGCATGTCGAGGTCCCAGTACTTATCGAGGTTATTATATCCGAGGGTAAATCTTTCACACCTGCGCGACAAGCTTTCGCGCTGGATGTGTATTTACGTTTTCCTTTCTCGGTTTCTTATGCTGAATTCTCGTTTCTTTCATCATTAATAAGTTTTTCTTCATCGTTAGTAGGTTTTCTTCAGCTTGTCTTCAGAAACTTCCATTTTTCACTGAAAAATCTGATGCGGATGCGTCGTCGCAACGCAAGAATAGAATACGTTTTATTTGTCTGCGTTGCGTCACCGCAAGCGTGACGCAGAGGTTGCGTAGCTCGGTGTGAAAGCCTCAACGCGTCAGTGTGAAAGCGGCTTAAAGCTTCGATCGGCTTCCATATTGCAGAACGAAAGGATAAGAGGAAATAGTTGCGTTTTTTATCTGAATTCCCAGTTCTCGTACAAATTACCGTTTTCGCTCTTCTCGCTTCTCCATTCTCACATTTGACAAAAACACTAATTCAGCAACTCGTCTGCAACCCGATAACACCTATTAATATGTACTGAACATCCGCGCTTTGTTGACTGTGATGCACCTAGTGGCGTTTTTTATCTCAATCTCCTCGCGATTCTCATATTTCGCGTTTTTTTACTATTGAGATGAAGCCATTCTCCTTTTCTTGCGTTTCCGTAAGAATCGAGAGCGGGGAAAGCTTCGCGATTCTGCAGAATCGACAAGTTGCTTCGCTCGTCAGTTCTCGATTTCTGTTCTCCTTCCTGGTTGGTCAACAAAAGGCGAATGTTCAATCCTTATAAAAAGGGGTTCCGGCTAACCCCCCCCCCCCCCCGGCGGAACCCCCCCCCCCCCGGCGGAACCCCCCCCCCCCCCCGCGAAAAACCCCCCGAATCCTTAAAAAAGTGGAATCCTAATAAAAAAAAAGACAATCCTAGAAGAATCTCCTAGTCCCAAATAATCCCTACGCTACGTATAGTACAAGGGATTAGCTGGGTACCCGGATTAGCTCATGTACCTTCTGACGGATATATAAGAGTAATAACTGGACGCAACTTCATTCGCAGACTTGACTATACAATAATGTCTGACGTACAGTAGATATCCAGTAACACGTGTAAGAATGAGCTTGTGCGTGCACAAAGGGTGTGTTGTATATTTGAAGCAAAAAGTGCTGGCTGGATGTGTTAGTTTTGAATGTAAGCGTAGGCAGAACAAATATATCCAAGGGAGGGGAGTGTAAAGCGAAGGTGATGGTTGACGGTGACATAATAATTGCTGAAGTGAACTAACACACGCATTCACTTGAAGCTGTGGTCAGTGAGGTGTTAAAAGTGAAAGATCAAAACCCGTGCGACTCAGTGTAACGACCCCCCCCCCCCCAACAAATCCTTTCCCAATTATTTCCCCTTCTTGCCGAGGAAGCTGCAGTTAGTTGCCGTTAGTGTTTCGGGATCCCAAAACGTAAGTGGCGGGATACCTCTGACATCGCAAAAGTTGTCCGTCTGTACGCTCTGTAACTCTCGAAAGGAATGAGATATTTTGATGAAACTTGGTGTGAGGATTCCTTGGGTCAAGAGTAAGGTTGAGCTCGTAGCTCTGCAGCCCTATATGTAGGGGTGGGGGAGGGGGTTTAAGTTAAGGGGCAAGTGAAATATTTTGGGATCCCATCGAAACCTTTGGTCTTGTTCTTGTTGTACCAGAAGTCCCCTTGATAGACTAAGATCACGGGAAGTCAATTTAAATGTTTAAATATAAAGGATTCGGGGGGTTTTCGCCGGGGGGGGGGGGGGGTTGGGGGTTGGTACCCGGGGGGTTTTGGTTGGGGGGGGGGGGGTTTGTCATCGGGGGGGTTTTGGTCGGGGGGGGGGGGGGGTTTGGTACCGGGTTTTTTTTAGCCGGGGGGGGGGGCGCCGGGGGGGGGTGTACCGGGGGGGGGGGGGGTTGGCGGGAGGGGGTTGGCGCGGGGGTTTCCGCCGGGGGGGGGGGTTCTCGCCTAGACCCATAAAAAGGTATTAACGGGTGGCTAAATCAGTGTTTTTGTCAAAAGCGAGAAGTGCAAAAACGGTAACATATAGAGAATCAAGAATAAAATTGAGAAGCGAGAACTGAGAATCCGCATCAAAAACGCAGCTAATGGTGGTAACATACAAGACGATTCATGACTTACCAGGGGGATAATTTGTCCTTCTGCTCATAAGCACTGAGGTGACCCATGCCAGCAACAATGTGATCACAAGAAAAACAAGAAGCACCATTCTCTTACAGCATAGCTTACTCCAAACTACTCACAAGTCGGTCGCTTTTGACCTAAAGCACGATTTTTCAAATAAGCAAACAAGAGTGCAGCTTGTCACTAAACCGGTTAAAGAAACCACGAACGGACCGAAACAGGGGCTGGCGGCTCAAAGCAAGCAGTTCAGCTTTTATTAGAGTAGCTGACATGCCTCATGACCAACATACTTGCTGTCTTATATGCTTCCGTAAAGTTAAGTATAGCACTAATTTTTTTTACTATTTTTAGTAGCCAAAAGCCGGAACGACCCCAATGCGAATTTTATATCGCGGCACAATTATCTGCACCAAGGCAAACTTAACTCATCGTACCACCAACTCCCACCTCTTTGGGTCTGTTCTTTCTCCGGCTAAAAGGCTTACGATCTCTATGGACATTTCTTGCATAACAACAAACTCCAAAACAAGAACGTTCGACTACGCATAATGAATGCCTTTGGCCACAATTAACTAAGCCAGATGATATCTTCCGAATGGAAATACGTACTGTATGCGATTTTCTTTGTTGGGTTGGGTTTGTTTGTTGGGATTACTGACATCGTAAGCTTGTCTTACCGCTCGTCCGTCGGTATGTCTGTCTGTCTTGGCTTCAAAACAGATTGGGATTTTCTGAAACAAGTTGGGCTAAGACTCTACGACTGCCCGACAAGGGCTGCCTTGTCATACAAGCGAAGCGAGATGATAATCATTTCGGAGAACTGGCGTCTTCCAACCGTACTGCAGGCAAAGCATTCCCCCCTTGGACGTATTGCAGGAAACCAAAAAGTACAGACCTAGACACCGACTTCTGCGCGGTAAAAGTGGCATATGATCTATGGTCTATTCGAACTACTGGGCTATAGCAGTTTTAATAAAAAGGAAAAAAATCAGCTATTCCAAGAAGTTAAAAAGCAGGACTTAAAACCGAGATTTAATAACGACTTTGTAAGGCTTCGGTGATCTAACAAGAGAGTTCTGGTTAGCTGGTTCAAGTGACAGCGAATCCCCTTCTCTTGCAGAAAATACAAAACTATGTAACAAGTGAGTAACAAACAAAAACAGTTCCATTTTAGCTAACGATTCCCCCAAACATGCACGTTTGCCTACCCCAAAGGGTATATATCCCTCTGGCGTTTTTCCATTTAAGAAGTGTTCTGGGTAAAACGTGTCGGGTCGCTCCCAAATGGCGGGGTCGTGTAATGCACTATGAATGTTAGCAATGATCGCTGTGTCTGCTGGTATCGTATAACTATGAAATTCTACAGTCTCAGTAGCTCTATGTGAAACCATGCCAACCAGAGACACAAAGCGAAGGGTCTCTTGGATACAGGCTTCAGTGTACTTTAAGCTCGGGCGGTCGTCTAGGTTTGGTTTTCTGTCGCGCCCGACCACCAGGTCCAGCTCTGCATGGACCTTGGTCTGGATTTCTGGATGCGCTGCTATCAGTAGGAAGAACCAAGTCAGAGTTGTTGATGTTGTTTCCGCGCCGGCGACAAACAAATCCAGCAACACGATTCGAAGCTGAACTAAGCCTCGATCACCATGAAATGGAGAACTAGGGTCGCTCTCCGCCCCGTGCTTGAGGAAAACACTGATGAAATCATCCTTGTGCTCCGACTGTCTATGTCTTTCAATCGTTTCATTCAGAAGTTCTTTGACGCTAGACACCAGTGCTACTTTATCAGACATCGCCTGTTTCGTACCCGGTAGGTAATTCAGAACGGGAATAAATCGACCGGGATCGGTCGGTCCACCGGCTTGAATAACTTTCGTCAGTGTCTCAATAACAGACATGGCTCTGGCATCGTCTAAAGAAAAGCGTTCTCCACTCGTGATCGCCCAGAGCGCATTTAGAACGGACAGGTTGAATTTATTCTGAAGATTCACGGACTGTCCATCGTACCTTTTCAGATTCTCTTCGAGCTGTCGGATCTCGTCCTCGACACTCGACTCCAGAGACGTCTTGCCAAACCCAAAGTCGCGCAGATGGCGCAACGTAAATCGTCGCATTTCTTGGTAAGCAGGCCCGTCGGCGAAGAGGATTCCATTATTACCCTCATTTCTGATTTTGAAGAAGAGGTTGGAGGGTCTGCCGTTGAATCTGTCATCTTTAAAAGCGTCACGGACGAGTTCATAGCTGTTGAGAACAATGGAGTCGACGGTGCCAAGGCGAAGGCTGAAGATGTTGCCGTATTTTTTGCTGAGCTGGTCAAAATTTGCAGTAGCGTTATTTCTCAGGTGATGGAGGCTGCCAACAACAGGGTAGGGGGTGGGACCTGAAACAAAACAAGCACTGAAGTACATAAGTTGTTCATAAGGATCATTCCTACAAGTACATATCACCTGTTTTTATCGCAGCATTCCCCCCCCTCGTCAATTCGCATTTGGACCTTTCCTTGAATAACATTCTTTGATCGATCTTTGACTGTGGCGTCGCCGCATCTTGGCATTCAGTTTTTTAAACAAAATATTTGCAGGGACCACGTTCTGTAGGCAAAAATATCAAAAGCAGAATCTCTTCTTTGCTTATTCAATTTCCGTTTTTCAGGAGAATAATTATAAAAACATATAGTAAATTATTTCGATCCCACACGATCATTTTTCTCGTAAAATGTAAAAAATCGTATTTCGTACAGTAGGACTGCGGAAAAAAACCAGAAGTAGAGAGTAGAGTAGAGTAGAGATACATTTATTAAAAAAAACAGAAACTATTCGCCTTTCGCCTGCCAAGAAAGACAATGAAGCTTCGAAGGGCAAGCGAGGTTATTCTATCTTACTTAGTCGACAGACATCAGAAAGGACGAACTTTTGTCAATCAATCCGGCCGGATTCAGGGCGAATTATTTGTCGGGCGAGAAATAAATCTAAAATTTGGATTCAGCGGGTCTCTTTACCCCTAAATCGACGATTTTATTTGCTTTCAAATTTTTTTTTGTCGCCCCATAACCTGAACCCCCTCCCCCAACCCTAAATATAGGGCTACAAAGCCCATCTACGAGACCTGTATTTTGGTCCAAGGAATTCCTATACCAAGTTTGAACAAAATATTCCTTCCTATCCTTCGAGAGTTATCGTGCTAACAGACGAACGGACGGACAGACTGCCAGTCATAGTTATCCTTCCACTTGCTTTTTGGGATCCCAAAAAGTGATAGCCTACACCTATTCAGTCGATATTTTTCACGTCTAAGGTTTCGAAAAGCCCACCATCAAGAAAGAAAATTACGGTACACTCTGTTACTTTTAGTTTAAAGGACATCTCGCACTACGTAGCGTTTCTGCTCATATGTTCTGAAATAGTTGACCACTTTACAACTAAGCTATGCTTACAGAAAATCACACGCAGCTTCGGCTGTTTTTGACCTCTTCCCATGTCCCGTTTTGACCCTTCTTTCCATGTCATTAAAAATTTTAACTTCTCCGTTTCAACTATTTTTTTTTTTTTGTAATTTACCAATCATAGATGATAATCTCGGCAAAGTTTGCATAACCTGTGTCCAGACAAATAAGCTCCTCAGAAACAATGATCGGGCGCACGATACGTCACGCAAACAGAAGAAACGTGGCAAGGGTTGATAATCAAAGGTGTATGCAAGGCTGCATTGCTTAATACAGGAGATTGGATACATTGATGAAGTGAAGAATCTCGGGAACGAATATAGATGGAAATAATACAGAAGAAGAATGAATTACTATCATGATACGACTCGTCGTTTAAAGAAGAGCTGGATACACTGTAGAAAGTTTCTCCGAGTAAGGATTAAAGTTAACTGCAGTATTTGCTACTGGGATTAAACTTATCTCTACTGAGATAAGTTTAATCGATTAGAGGTAAGATTATCTTTTTAGAGACAAGACTAATCCCAGGAGCAAATACTGCAAGAATTGTTTTACTGTGTACTATTTAATCATATTATTAATCGGTTACCATTGCCATCACTAGCACGCCGACACTGTCATAAGTTTGATAACAAGAGCAGAATTTTGGGACACAAACGGACGGCGGGAAAACGCTCGTTCCAAGCCATAACTGCCCATAACCTTTATGTGGGACTGCGGTAAAACGCCCATAAGTCATCCTACTTAGACGATAGCCAGCGGAAAGGACAACTTTTTGTTAATTTGGCTTGACCTAGCCCCGGACAGAAAAATTTGCAACAGAAAAGAGAGAAATTCAAAGAGACGGACGAAGAACTTCAATTCTAGAAATATTCAATCCGCAACCTACGTAAAACGCCAAGTTAGAACCCAGGTAAAGCACTCAATAACGGTCACCCTTTCTATCTTAACCATGTAAATTAAACATCTTTCAATACAATCATACAAACTTCAAGCTTTTTTTTTTTTTTGCCACGTAGTATCTTTTCGGTTCTTCCTGTCCAATATGATTTGGCCAGGTGACTACGCTTCCACTTTCCCTCGGTGACGCCAACGGTCCTAACATCTCATATTTTAAATTATTATTATTTTTTTTTTTTTTTTCAATGACCGACCTATATATTTAGCGTCACCTACACTTTCCTCTATCTATACATTTAATTTTTTAATTTTCTTTCTTATTTCCTCTTTTATCACTTATTTCTCATTTTACCATTTTCATGTTTAAAACCTTAAAATTTTCTTTACTTTTTCCTTTCTTAAAATCTCCTTTCCTATTTTTTTTTTTTTTTTTTTTTTTCAATTAAAATTTGTTATATATAAAAATATTATCCCTCATTATTTTTGTTTATTTTTTTTTTGCAACCAAACCAAAAGGGGGGTTTTATCCTGGAGACATTAACAACACAAAATTTGTTTTATCTCTTCGCTCTTCCTGCGTCAAAGGATGCCCTTCCGTCATAGGGAATCCCTTTTGCAGTGGCATTTATTATAATCTTTTTCATTTCCGTCTCCGATACCAAAACCCCTTTTTTTTCTTTTTTTTTTAAATCTATAAAACAAATACAATCAAAAAATTACATATAAATAAACGTTCATTTGATCGTACTTTACACACAAAATTAATTAGTACGATTAAATGAAAAGCTTTTAACAGTTACCAATTTTCTTCATATAAAACTACTTTGGTTGCCAAAACAAAAACCTTTAAAAATGTGTCCCTTTCTTAAAACATTAAAATTTACCGTTTACATAGATTATTTTTTCTTTTCTTTTTTAAAATTAAATTTCAAATTAAATCCTCAATATTAAATTTTAATTCCAAAAAATTTCCTACTTTATCATTACCACCTTTTATCATTTCCCAACATTTTTTGACTTTCATTATTACATTATCATCCTCACCTTTTTCTCTGTCTTTCCACGCATAATAACAATATGTCGATATCATGAATGTCATTGTTCTTTCTCTTTTTAATCCATGGTTACTTTTAACGTTTATAAGGCTCATTTCTTCCTTGAAATGCCATTTGTCTCCATATTCCATTAAAGAACGTATTATATTTTCGAATTTTCTTAGTCTCTCCTTTTTCTTCTCGCATTTAATGAGAAAATGATTTACATCTTCGATTTCGTTACAATTTCTACATTTTCCCGTGTTATGTTCAGGGAAAATTCGATGCTTTCTTTCTTCTGTTGGAAGAAGGTTATGTATTTGGTAAAACAGATGCTGTTTTACTTTCGGCGAAAGCATCGATGTATGGAGGAGATTGAAAGCTCGGTTTGCTTGCTCTTCGTCTATCCGTTTCTTTTCAATTAATTTTATATCCGGTAGACTCATCTTTTCTCGGTAAAAATTTCGTATCTCTTCTTTTGGTGTTTCTCTTACATCAGGGTCAACAATTGCTTCTTTTCTCATCTCTTCTATGTCCATAAACGCGATTTCTAGGCTTTGTGGGTATTTTTTTTTCCGCTTGTTCTCATTAGCATCCACGAATTTAATACCGAGTCTTTTTTCTCGGTCATATTTTCCAGAGCTGTCCTGACGAAAAGCTCTCTTGACTTAGCTTCAGGGTTAATTATCTGAAGTCCTCCTTTTATCTTCTGCTGGTACATATCTGTAATCCTGAGTTTTGGTGGTTCTTTTCCTTCCCATATGAAATTGTATATTATTTTGTGAATTTTTTTTAATGTCGCTTTCGAAGGGTACGAAACATTAGCCAAATACCATATTATTGGAAGGCTGAAAATATTTATGTATTCCGCTTTCTGAAAAACCGTGAGCTTCCGATTCCGTCCGTAATTAATCGACGCTATCATTTTTGTTTCCGACCAATTCTTTTTTTCTGTATCTTTCCACGATTTATTAAATTTTAATCCCAGTATTTTTATCTCTTTTTTCAACGGTATTCCACATACTTCTGTTACCCCATCTTCTCTTTCTGACATTATTTCCAGGATTTCACACTTTCCTTTATTTAATTCTAGCTTGACGAGTTTGCAGTAATGTTCTGCACACTCGATAGCCATTTTGTTATCTTCCTCATCCTCTGTGAACGTTGTTATGTCATCAACAAAACCTCTCGCTTTTAATATTTCATCAAATAGCTTAATACCACGTAGCTTCATTTCAAGGAATTTTAGTAGTGGATCAATATATAGTTCGAAAAGCATCATGCTCAATGGACATCCTTGTCGAATTCCCAATTCCGCATTGAATTCTTCAGACACCATGTCGCCCATGACAATCAGTTGTGTGGTCTATTTATACAGCATTTTTATCCATTCAGTGAAAACTGGGGAAAACCCATAGACGTTCATGATAATGTAGAGTAGCAGTCGTCGAAGTTTATCAAAGGCTTTCCTTATGTCTAATCCCATGATTCTCCAATTTAGGGCTTTGCCCTTTTTTACGGACGCCGACTGCAGTAGCAGGTTTCTGATGCATGCCAGTATTTCCGTGCTTTTTCTTTTATTGAAGCCTCCGCGCTGATTTACACTAAGAATTGATGGCAATACTTCTTTCAGTCGATTTGCTAGCACTTTTGTTAATATCCTGTAATCGCATTGCGTGAGTGTAACGGGCCTCCAGTTATTAAGGTCTTCTCGGTCTCCCTTTTTTGGTATTAACTTTACGACCCCTCTAGTTTCTATTGTGCTTTGGCCTTTTCCATTTAGTATTTCGTTAAATAGTCTGCAAAACACCACAGAGAAATCAATCTTGAATTCCTTGTATAGCTCATATGGAAGTCCATCATAACCTGGAGACTTATTTCGATTTGCCTGTCCTATTGCTGCTAGCACCTCTTCTGGCTTTATTTCATGGCAAAGAAGCTAATTTTCTTCCTTTTTTAGCTTTTTTATGTTTAGTTCTAACAAAAAATGTTCAAGGTTTGCAACATCTTCTTGGCTTTCTGGTTCATTTAGCTTGAATGTCTTCTTGTAGAAATTCTCTATTTCTTTTATTATCTCGGTCTTTTCTTCTATTATTTTTCCATCCTGGGTTTTAATCTTTGTTATTGTCTCTTGACCAATTTTTTTTCTTTGTCTACATATCAGGGTCGTTGTGAGCTGTTCGTTCTGAATCTGTTCGTTTAACTTAGCTCGAACTTTTATCCCTTCTGCAATTTTTTGCTCAATTTCTTTAATTTCCTTGTGTATCTCAAAATATTCTTCGTTTGCATTTATCCCTTTGTTTATTTCGAGTTTTAGCTCGTATAGAACTTTATACAGATGCTTGAGGTGACTCTGTTCGAAATCATGACTTAATCTTGAAACTGATTTCGCAGCTATTGTTATCGCTGGTTTTGCATTTTCTTCCCAGTATTTACTTAGATCTCTCTCGCTTTCGGTTACTTCCTGATGGAGCGTATATATTCACTGCTGATATATTCCCAATTTTGCAACTTATTATTCTTCCCTGCAGATCTATTCTAAGGTTTTGGACTTCGACATCTTTTTTATATATTACTGCAACACTTCCCATTCGTTTCTGCGTATTTGTTTTGAAACTGTATTCTGGCTCGAATGCTTCTAGGTCATCGGTATCTGTCTCCTGTAGGAATGCTACGTCGATGTCGTTTTTTCCTAGGAAATCTTTTAGCATTTTTTGCCTATTCTTTTGTTTCAAACCATTTAAGTTTAGCGTTATTAGTTTTTTCTTATTTCTGTGCAATCGTCTGTGTTCTCATTTTCTGCTGTGGCGAGGCTTTCGTGTCCTTCTTCCGGTTCACCATTTTTCTCTGGGCTTCCTGACTTCCTTGTTTTCTTCGTAGCTTGTTCTTCATGTGAGCCGACGGATGAGTCGAGATCCGCTGCGTCTGCGAGGCCTTGTAGAATTTCACAGGTGGACTGCGTATTGGTTTCTTCAGTCTGCATAGCTTGTGAGATTCCATCCACCATAGATTCTATCGCTGCAATTCTCGTTTCCACCTCTGTCCCCGTATCTTTACTTCCTATATCCATCCTTCCGCTTTTCTTTCTTATGCTTCTTTTTCTTCCTCTCGTCATCATACCACTTGGCTCCATCTCTTTTTCTTCATCTGTTCCTTCGTAAGATACTATGGATTCTGATCTTTCTCCCTTCTTTTTTGCTTCTCTTTCGCTATCACGCAGTTCTCTAGATTTTCTTTCTGTTTCTTTATGAGCTTTTGCTGTCAAAATCTCTATTTCCAGATCAATTCTGCTCTCTATATCCTGGCTGTACAGAGAATCCACAGGTTGTCTTGGCTGCAAAAATGGGAATTCGATTTCGCTGTCGAGGTTCGGCTGTTTTTGATACGTAGTTGTGCGCCAACGACTAGTAATTGTCGGCGTTTCAACACAGTTCTGCGCAATGTGACCAGGAAGGTTGCACCGCCCGCATGTTTTAATTTGGCCGTCGTACCAGACACGCATTCTCATCCCGTCAATTATTACGAATGACGGGATATTTTCAGTGATGTGTATGCTCAGTGATAGCCTAGTTTTCGCAGTTTCTAGATAACCTTCTCCCTGGTACGTTTCCCTTCTACAGCTTACGACTCTTCCGTATCGTTCCATTTCCTCTTTAACCACGTTGGGATCCATTTCGAACGGCACTTTGTCTATTTTTACAGTTGTTGGTCTTTTTTCGCAGTTTTCAACTTTTACGTACCGTACTCTTCCCGCGTTTTCAAGGATCAGTTCTCCGTCATGGGCCTTCTCTAGGAAGTTTTCTAGCTCTTTAGTACTTACGAATTTCACATATAAGTTCCTTTTGTATCGTAAGTTTGATGAATCTATTCCTACGATGTGTTCCTTTCGAAGCCCGTTGCTTTTCAGCCATCGATGAATCTGGAGCTCAGAAGGTATTTCTTGCTCCTCAAAATCCTCGAAGCTCAGAAAAGCCGTAGTTTTTCTCTGGTACTTGAATGCTGTTCTTCCGTTTTCCATATTTATCCTCACTATCCTACTTCCTTTTTTTTTGTTGTTGTTTTTTTTTTTTTACTAATACAATAACCTAAGCTAATCTATCAAATCAAAGCGATTATCAAAGGCTCTGGCTCTCACCCAATCTGGCTCTCACCTAAACTCGATCGCTGCAATTACGTTTGCATGTGCACACGACAATTGCCCATTCAAGACTTTAAGCTTTAAAAATTAAAACTTCTCCGTTTCAACTATTTCTTTTTTTTGTAATTTACCAATCTTAATACTTATTTATTCTTATGTCAAAACAAATTTAAGTTTTTTTGTCTACGAATCATCACCTCTACACAGACAGACTCTGACCCCAATCAAAACTTCCATAAATGAAAAAGAAACAAACCCCTAAAAGTCCCCTAAAAACTTCAAATACACTCCAAAATCCATAGCTACAAACTACAGTATTTACTTTAATCTATACTGTAAATTTTGATGCAGCTTAAACATCTTAAAGGAGTTGTATCATGAGAAGCATTCTAGCACTTGCAACGTCTAGAGCCCCCCCCCCCCCCCCCCCCCCACCCAAGACCCAAGATGAAGCCACGACTCGATCCGACCGCTGGGTCATTTAGTGGCGCGGGTCGGAAGTGCCCGACATGGAGAGGCTGGGATGGGCACTATGGATCTAACAAAATGTTTTTACCGTAGCAGGCATTTGGAAAATGTGTAGAAAAATGAAACTAATTATTTGCAATATCGGTTTTTTCTTGTTAATTCCCGCAAGTCCAAAGAATTCAGGATGTAAACTAGATCACAATAAACAAACACCGTATATTATACTAAATTCGTTATAGTGATTTCTTGAAGATTCTGAAATTGCACTAAATTATATTCAGTTTCCGAGATAAAAAAAAAAAATGACGAACTGGCCGATGATTTCTTCTTCCGACATATCTAAACGCACGCATGGTGATATACTTAGTTGTTTTGATCCTCTTACACGCTACTTAGTCTTCTCGAAGGTTTTAGTAACTCTTATGACCAGCACCGGGAGATCAGTGAATAGTTAATTAGCAATGGCGGACTTGCTTTCAGGAGTGAAATGTGTTCAAGTAATTTGTGGATAACGTTGGCTACCGTGAGGATTTTGAGGAAAACAAAGGTAACAGTGTGTTCGTAAAAATCCGACCCACCGAAAAATGATGGTGTCTCCCACCTTCTCGGCCCACGTGAGTCAAAGACTTTAAGGAAAGCATACCTGGAGGATAATTCTTCTTTCTCCCAAGGAAAAGCGACGAAATCAACCACGTTACAAAAACAGTACATCCGACCAAGAACCAGGTGACCATTTTCAACGATCTACACTAAAGATCTAATGATCTTTAGTCGGTAATGAGTCGGAAGTTTCTTTATAAGCCCAACACGGATCATAAAATGTCGATAAAGCTGGTCTGGACAGTCATCGACGAGATTAGGCTAACTGAGGTAGGAGCAACTTCATTTCGGAAGCATGCGTTCTGGGTGATCCAATTAAAAGGACGAGCGTATCAAAGTTCAGATTTTCTTCCGTTCCCGCTGAGTGGGCGGATCTCACAAACCGGGAGAAACTGAAATTTTCCGGCCCAGAACTGGGTCAGGAAAAGGGTGCTTTTCATAAAGATTTCCCACTTCATGGTTTGGACATAGACTTTGGATATTGGATGTAGGCTAGAGGATTTCTCACCCTATCTATTCGTAACGGTTTAAGTTAGGTGCAATTCTACCTTACATTAAGAGAATAGAAAAAAAATGAAATGAAATCAAAGAATGAAATGTGAGAAATGAAATTGTATCTAAATTCGGAATCCGGCATAGTAGTAAGCAGGAACCAGTGTGAAGTCATGTCATGAGGTCACCAAAACACCCTAGCCTAGCCAACCACTGACCCAGCAACACTGGATGAAAATCCCTTATACTAGACCAACGCCGAAAGGTGCCACACCCCTCTTTCATCTTCAATATTCATCGCGGTTGCGTTTTGAATTTTTTGACAGAAAGAAGATAATGCTGCGGACAGCCATCAGGGTTCCCGGCCGAAGTTTCTGCACTTTCGTCATGAAGTTGAAATAATCTCAACCTTCCCATATGGAACTGATTACGGTGTATAAAATACTAGCTGGAATTTTAGTCAACGACTGACTAGCCCTGATCGACTGACCGCATGTTCGGGTTGACTAAGAATGTTGACAAGAATGCTGACAAGACACTAAAGAGGCAATACTCTATATGAACAAGTCCAAAACACGCCAATGATCCTCAGGAAGAAGGAGTAAGCGTGTCCGTACGACTCAAACTCAAGGACTCAAATCCTGTGTCAACCAATCACCACGATCTTTGGGAGCAGTTGTGACACCACTTCTGCCTTTCTTCCGCTAGCTACCCGGAAAGGCCGGAGGCAAGGAGAGATAGTCATCAAGAATATTCTAGCCTAATCCCAGCAGTTGCGCTAAAAGCTGCCAAATCATTTTGAAAACTGTTCCTAAAGGTTCCGATTCCGATTCGACAGAGTCTTCGGAGAGGACGGGACTGAAGTTGGTTTACAACAGA
This sequence comes from Branchinecta sandiegonensis, assembly GCA_030848855.1. NCBI lineage: Eukaryota > Metazoa > Arthropoda > Branchiopoda > Anostraca > Branchinectidae > Branchinecta > Branchinecta sandiegonensis. The sequence goes on from JAUPMV010000020.1 coordinate 12,640,250, forward strand.
GTCCGAATTTCGTAACAAACGATTAAAAAATTCGGAAAATCTTCAGTCAATCTTCGCACCGAACTCTCTGGGAGCCCAGCTTAACGAGGTTGAGCAACGAGACGGGGGGGGGGGGTATGTGAAAACTAGGGAGTGAGCCAAAGGGTTTTACGTTAAACTCTTTGAACCGACACATCGTCAGAAGCGTAACTTCTTTAATTCGCTTGAGAATTTCTGCCAACCGTCTCTGTTCACAGGCGCGTCCACCAGCCTCGATTTCCAAGTCCTAGCCGCTAATCCCTCATTCATTAGGCATTTTTTGCAAGTCACTTTTCGTTGTCTCTGATAGCAACAGACTCCAAGAAACAAACACAGCACGAATCACACCACGCTTCCCGTAACAAACCCAAAGTGCAAGTTTCTATATACGACAGAGGCAGGATCGGCTAGAAACAGTCTGAAACTGCTGGTACTGATTTTGCTGGATTAGATTGCGTCTAGAGGCCAGGAGAGGTCTGCAGAAACTCCAGTAATAGAAGACGTTGCGGATAATCTGGATTTCCGGGGCTCTAGCAGCACGTCAATCGCAGAGTACAGGTTGTTAATCGTGCAGAAGGTATAAAAGTCTCGCTATTAATTAAGACTTGTATCTTACTTACCATATGCGTCACTTGTGCTAGGGAGGGGTTGGAGGGGGGGGGGAGTCTGAGACATCTTGTGACATGTATAACCCTCGAAAGAGCACGACCGATCAGGATGGAACGAGACAGTAAACAAGAGCATACATCTTGAACGAGTGATCCGATTCGAATGCAACCTGATCTCGGTAAGACCAAATGATATTTGATAGTGCAAAACGGATCGTCAGCTGAATTTTATTAGAGCTATATTTCGGCCCTTCTTGGCAAGGGTCCTCTTCAGGCTCAAAGCCGCTTAAGTTAGAAAAATCAACTTGTGGAAAAAGACAGAGATATTTGAGCCTGAAGAGGACCCTTGCCAAGAAGGGCCGAAATATAGCTCTAATAAAATTCCGCTGACCTCACCGTTTTGCACTATCGAATATGATTCGCAGTCAGCTTGGGCTGAAGGAATATTTAAGACCAAATGCCCTTGCTTTTCTGGTTACGGATCCGGACCGGATTCGACGGCCATTGGGGGAGTTAGAGGGGTGGGTGGGGTGGCGGAAAACGTGTGACACGTTTAGACAGGAGAGACCGGAACCGAGCTTGTCAGGCTAGGCTATCATATACCCTAGATCACCATTCAAGGTCCGAACTGGATCCGAGCACTGCAGGGAGAGTTGGAAGCGGGGGCCAAATCTTGTGGCATGCATTTAGTCACAAACGACAGATTCGACCGGGACGGACTTGGTAATGGGCAAGATCACGTGTACTAGTCTCTTAGAACTCCCACTTACATGTGCAGACCAGATTTATCCGGTCACTAAGGAGGGACCTGGAAGGGGAGGCCCGGAAATCTTATGGCACGCGTACTTTGGAGGGATTATCGGGAAATTGGCCGAGAAGACGGTCATAAGCCCATATGTACCGTTTATATACTCTGACTGGATTAGGGCATTATGGGGGGGGGGTGAGGGGTCCCGGAAACCTTGTCACACGATTGAAGTGTAGGGATCGGGACGAAAGTTTGCGAGCAGGCCGACCATACGCCCTTAGCTGTGCCAATCATAGATTCAGACTGGATCCGACGGCAGGGGAGTTGGAGGGGCAAGGCTAAAACTTGGTGGGCGGGACATTTCATAATATCCAGATCTGCAATTTACAGATCTAGCCACTGCATTGGAGTTGGATAGAGTAGAGAGAGAGTAGAGTAGAATTTAATTTAAAAATGACTTTCACAGCCATGATGCCGAATTTGCATTTTTCGTCAACATATTATAAACGAAAACGTTGTCAATGGACATTTACAGCAAATTTGCAGATGTCAATATATATATATATATACAATTTATGCACAACCAAATTATATAAATCCAGATGGAACAAAACATATTCAGTTTTATTCTTGAGAATTAAAAAGTGTCACGAAAGATGGAACGAAGCTTTTCCTGTATCTTTCGTGAGTGCAAACGACTGGTGTTAATTTGGGGACTTTTTGGGATTTTTCCCGGGGGGGGGTCTACTTCTGGGAGGATCGTGAATGGGTGGGAAGAGATCACGGAACCTTGGGTCAGAAAACGCTTGTGTTCCGTAACCATAGCAAAGTGTATGTCTCCTTTCCTCAAGCGTAGTGAGCCCGAACTTTTTGAGTACGCTTTTTCATAAACGCTATCCGACCCTGACAGCGCAGAAGGTAGTGGTTGGGTTCGCTGTTACGCGAGGGATACCTATGACTTCGTAAAAGTTGTCCGTCTGTCCGTCCATCCATTCTGTTAGACTCTGAAAGGGGTTGAGATATGTTGTTCAAACTTGGTGTGAGGATGCTTTGGGTGTAGGTACAGGTCAAGTTTGTAGGATTAAGTTCGTTTCAAATTAACGGGCGAAAACATAATATCTCTAAAAGCTGACTAAATAGACATTCAGCGGTAAGGTGATGCTAAGGAAACATGCTGAATCCATGTCTGAAACTTCTTTTTTCGCCAGACAAATAGTTCGCTCGGAATCCGGCCGAAACCGGAAGAATTGTAAAACACAAAAGTTTTACGTAATATCGATTAGAGGTTTGATCTATGGATAAGGAAACATTCTGAATTTGTTTTCTACTTTATTTTTTATTTAAGCACTTCGTCTGCTCTGCTGTAGCCTAAATAGTAGGCTACTTAGATCAAACTCAAAGTTGACAAAAAGGAATGCACGCCACTTCATTTAGCGGTTATCAAGAACCGCTTGGCGCACGTGAAAATTTTAATACAGTTCAATTACAGGTTGAATTTATAGGTATGTACAACCAAATTTAATGACAATTTACGGATAAGGCAGCTTATATTTCATTAGCGATAATTTAGCCCTTCTTGGCGAGGGCCTTTTCAGGCTCGAGCTTGACAAGACCAAAGGTTTCGATGGGACCCCAAACATCTAATATTTGATGCAGACAATTGGTCTTGTCTTCACCAGACATGTTTACTATTAAAATTGAGAAACAGATTAGGGCCAAATAGCAAATCATCTAAGAAAACCAAGTTCAGATAAGGATTCAGCAGGCGTGTTTACCCCTATAAAGGCGCATTCTCACCGTTCCCCGAGGACTCCACTTGAGGAATTCCCCGCGTTTTTGTTTGTCCCGGGGACTCACTCCCCGTATTCTCGCAGCGAGTCCCCACGGACGGCGAATGCTCCAATTAACATCAACATCATCATAAAGGACTCCCTTACAGATTCGGAGGGGAATCAATTTTTGCTGGCGCTGGTGCAATGAAAAATTAATTAAAAACAGTCAGAATAAACAAAACCAAAAATAAAGTGGATCCAGACTAATTTCGTCAACCGGATATTATTTTTCGAACAAAATCCATTATGGAAGCATTCCCCGTGTTCTCGCTGTTTCTGTACGCGGAGTCCGCGTGGAGTGACTCCCTCTATTCTCGCCGTTCCCTTCGATTCCCCGAGGAGTCCTCGGGGAACGGCGAGAATACGCCTGAAGTCATTTCTATTTTGACGAAACGGATCGAAACTTCCTGCCTTACTTCTACCAAATTTCCGGTTTCGGAAGAATTCCGGAACTACTAGTCCGGCAAAAAAAAAGCCCAAAATCGAATTCAGCATATCCCTATGTCGAACATCTAATCAACTTCAAATAGAACTTCAATTTATAACAAACTTTCCGGTTTCAGCCGGATTCCGGGCGAACTATATGTCCGGGTACAAAACGATTGTCATATACGGATTCAACATCTCTGCTGGTCCCTAAAACGGATATCTAATCAACTACAAATAAAACTTTTGTTTTAACCAATTTTCCGGTTTTGGCCGGATTCCGGACGTACTACTTGTCCGGGTAGAAAATGATTTTCACACAAGTGTTCAGCATACCTTCTTACCCGGAAATCGAACATCTAATCAACTTCAAATTTTTACTTTTAACAAACTTTACGGTTTTGGCCGGATTCCGGGCGAACTACTTGTCCGGCGAGAAAATGGTTTTCATGTTCGCGTTCAGCATGTCTTCTTACCTCTTAATCGTCTATCTCATTAGCGGTTTAAAAATATTTTGTTTGTCCCTTGATCTGAACCCCCACCCCAGAATCTAGAGTTATAGAGCCCATCTACGAACTCGACCTTTCCCTTGGCCCAAAGAATCCTCACACCAATTTTCATCAACATATCTCATTCCTTTCGAGAGTTATCGTACTCACAGACGGACGGACAGACGGACAACTTTTGCGATGTCATAGGTATCCCTCCACTTACGTTTTGGGATCCCAAAAAACGAACCTGTGCTAAACTTGGAACTTGGAACTATAAATATCTTACTTTTGTGAGTTCCTTCGAAGGAATTGCTTAGAGTGAAAGCTAGCGCTGCGATTTTATTTTAGACGAGGCTGCTGCATAATGTGCATAGGAACTAGTGAATCGCGGCAAGTGCATAGATTAGTGAGGTGTCGCTAGCTTGTTCAGAATGGAACATGAAGAGAAGGGGATATCCGGAAATGACTGACTTCCGTAGGTTGCGAACGGGTGGTCCGATTCGAGTGAAACTTATGGGTGATAAAAACTGATCATTTAGTGAGCTAGATATGCAAAGCATGGGTCCAAACCACATGCGGCCATGGTTGGGTGAGTTCAGAGGCGTTACTAGCCAAAATGTTTGGGGGGGGGGACAAGGCATTTACCGACTGGCTGGTAATTTTTACCGACTGTTTTTGCAGAAAAAACGACTGTATTCATGAAAAAAATCAACTGTTTTGACGAAAAATCGCGGCGCTTCGTGCCGACTCTGTTATTTTTTACCGACTGGCCGACAACATTGGGGGGAGCGTCCCCCCCTCCCCCCCCCCCCCCTGTCGTGACGCCCCTGGGTGAGTTGGACGGGAGTGTCCGGAAACTTTGCGACATGCACAAAAACCAAACGAATTGGCCGAAAGGGATGCAAGTTGGACAGTACCGAATTTACACGCAGGGGCGTCACGACTGAGGGGGAGGGGGGGACGCGCCTCCCAAAGCTGTCGGCCAGTCGGTAAAAAATAACCGAGTCGGCGCGAAGCGCCGCGATTTTTCGTCAAAACAGTCGATTTTTTTCATGAAAACAGTCGGTTTTTCTGAGAATTTTTCGATTTTTCGTCAAAATAGAAGGTTTTCTGAAAATCAACGGATTTTTCTGAAAAACAGTCGATTTTTATCAAAAATGTAATTTTTGTTGTTGAAAACAGTCGTTTTTTCTGCAGAAAAAGTCGGTAAAAATTACCAGCCAGTCGATAAATGCCGGCTAGCCCTTATCACCAGCAACAAAACCACTCTGTATGCGGATGATTCGAAACTAATAGGTCCTGCCAACACCTCTTCTGCCCTCCAATCCCTCCAAACTGATCTCAACCATATGTGCTCTTGGGTCAAAAGATGGTTGCTGGAATTCAAAACTGAAAAATGCAAGGTCATACACTTCGGACACAACAACCCCAAGCAACAGTACCTCATAACCCAGCCCCCTGGGAGTCACCACACACTGGAGCATGTTCAGGAGGAGAGAGATCTTGGCGTTATTGTTGACTCCCAGTTGAAATTCAGCTCCCACTCACAGAACATCTCAGCCAATGCTAGCAGAGCCCTAGGCATCATCAAACACAGCATTACCAGCAGAAGTAAACACGTGATCACCAAGCTCTACAAAGGATTAGTAAGACCCAGATTGGAGGTGGGGATCATACTGGCCACCCCGATTCAAAAAGGACAAGGCAGTTCTTGAGCAAATCCAACGAAAGGCCACTAAGCTGATCGTCGGTATGGAAAACAAGACCTACAGTGAACGGCTGAGGGAACTCAACCTCCCCTCCTTTGTCAACAGGCGGAAACGAGGGGACATGATCAGTCAAACAAACTCTCTCAACCAATCAAGAAAATGAGCTCCTGGAGATTGACCCCTCCCACATCACACAAGGACGCCCAAAACGAATCCGCAAACTTCATGCAAGGACTGGAGCAAGATGCAACTTCTTCTCGAACCGGATCGTGAACCTCTGGAACAACCTCAAGGAGGACAATGTTGCTGCTGAATCGACAGAAGCAGTCAAACGCCGTTTGGATGCTGAGTGGAGTGACAAACTGTGGAGATTTGCCTGGGATGCTCCAGAATCTTCCACTAGACTGTAACCAACCACAGATGCAACAGTCATCACAAGGAGTGATTCAACAGGATCAAAAGTCCTTATTTCACTCCGAGCTGTGATTTAAGGTATAAGGGTTTAAGATACTTTTTGGCGGTTTTTCAGTTCTTCCTGATGGTAACGCTTATTATGCATAACATTTTGAAACACAACAGATAACATTCGAAGTGTTATCTATTACGCATTATCTGTTGAAACCGCGCATCCTCGGGTTATCTGTTATGAAATTTCTGACAGTGTAGTCATTTCCACTAGATGATCCGAGGCGATGTCGGAAATACTCAGACTCGAGTGAAACTGTATATCCTATTTCTAGGTCCGATCATAGGGGGGGTGAAGGGGGCATTTTGCGACGTTCTCATCTACTTTCTCGCACCGCCTATTCGTAACAAGTGCCATATGAGCTCGTAGCTCTTGTTAATACAGTCAAGACTGCTAGGTTGTCAATGAGCGAGATGATGCATGAGCAAAAAGAGATCTTGTTAGACACCCGCTGAATATCTGTAGAAATCGTAGATTGCGTTTACTTCGCTGAAAACTAATTTATTAAAAAAAAATATCAAACATTTTAGGCGGTAAATCTCAACACCACTCAACACTCAACACCGAGTTTGAATAACCACCTCGTACGGCTTTGGTGACCGTACAAGAGAATTGGGATTAACTGGCTCAAGCGAAACCGAGTCGCCGTCTGTTACAGAGAATGTAAAACTATGCAACAAGTGAGTCACAAACAGAAATAGTTCCATTTTGGCTAGCGACTCCCCCAAACATACGCGTTTTCCGATCCCAAAAGGTATGTACCCTTCAGGCGTCTTTCCGTTTAAGAAGTGTTCTGGGTAAAACGTATCGGGTCGCTCCCAGATGGCGGGATCATGAAGTGCGCTCTGAATGTTTGCAATTACAACTGTGTCTGCAGGGATCGTATAACCATGAAATTCCGCGGTCTCGGTAGCCCTATGTGAAATCATACCGACTAGGGACACAAAACGAAGGGTCTCTTGGATACAGGCTTCTGTGTACTTTAAGCTCGGACGGTCGTCTAGGTTCGGTTTCCGGTCGCGGCCAACCACCAGGTCTAGCTCTTCATGGATCTTGTTCTGGATTTCCGGATGGGTTGCCATCAGTAGGAAGAACCAAGTGAGAGTTGTTGATGTTGTTTCGGCACCGGCAACGAACAGATCCAACAACACGATTCGAAGCTGTACCAAGCCTCCATCCCCATAAAAGGGAGAACTAGGATCACTATCTGCCCCATGCTTGAGGAATACACTTATAAAATCATCCTTTGGCCCAGATTCTCTATGTCTGTCGATCGTCTCATTTAGAAGCTCTTTGACTTTGGATATCATTGCCAGTGCTTCAGCCATTCTCCGATTTGGACCCGGCAAGAAGTACTTCAGAACGGGAACAAACAGACCTGGGTCAATCGGTCCACCAGATTGAACCATCTTTGTAAGTGTCTCAATAACAGACGTGGCTCTGGCATCGTCCAGCGAAAATCGCTCTCCGGTAGTAATCGCCCAGAGGGCGTTCAGAACAGACAAGTTGAATTTATTCTGAAGATTAACGGACTGTCCATCGTACTTCTTCAGGTTCTCTTCAAGCTGTCGGATTTCGTCTACTACACTTGACTCAAGGGACGACTTGCCAAATCCAAAGTCACGCAGATGGCGTAAGGTGAATCTTCTCATTTCTTGGTAGTCAGGCCCGTCAGCGAATAGTATTCCATTATTCCCCTCATTTCTGATTTTGAAGAAGCCGTTGGACGGCCTGCCGTTAAGTCGGTCGTCCTTAAAGGCCTCACGAATGACTTCATAGCTGTTGAGAACAATTGAGTCGACTGCGCCAAGGCGCAGGCTGAAGATCTTGCCGTACTTCTTGCTGAGCTGGATAAAATTCGCAGTCGCGTTGTTTCCCATGTGATGAAGACTGCCAATAACGGGATAAGGGGTGGGACCTTAAACATAAAAGGCTTTAAATGCTAGTGAAATCTACAAGGACCGCTAGTTGATACTTGTACTCATCTACATCGTTGCTACTACTACTCATCTACATCCATCGTCTTCTTTATCCCGTATCATTTTCCTTGTCGTCAAAATTCCTTAATTCGGATTTGGATCTTTTTGGGATCCTAAAACGTAACTGGGATCCCAAAACGTAAGTGGAGGGATACCTACGACATCGCAAAAATGTCCGTCTATCCGTCCGTCTGTCCGCACGGTGACTCTCGAAGGGAATGAGATATTTTGACGAAACTTGGTGTCAGGATTCTTTGGGTCAAGGGAAAGGTCGAGTTCGTAGATGGGCTCTGTAGCCCTACATTTACGGGTGGGGGAGGGGGTCCAAATTAAGGGGCAAACAAAATATTTTTAAACAGCTAATGAGATCGTCAATTAAGGGGTAAGAATACATGTGGAACACCATTATGAAAACCATTTTCTCGCCGGGCCGGACAACTAGTTCGCCCAGAATCCGGCCAAAACCGGAAAGTTTGTTAAAAGTAAAAGTTTTGTTTGAAGTTGATTATATGTTCGATTAAGGGGTAAGAAGACACGCTGAACACTTATGTGATACTCATTTTCTACCACAACAAGTAGTTCGCCCGGAATCCTGCCAAAACCGGTTGATTAGATGTCCGACTTAGCGGTATGGAGAGATGCTGAATCGGCATATGACAATCATTTATTACGCGGACATACAGTTCGCCTGGCCAGAAACCGGAAAATTTGTTGTAAGTTAAAGTTGTAAGTTGAAATTGATTACATGTTTGATACAGGGTAAGGAGATACGCTGAATTCGCTTTATTTTTTTTTTGCCGGACAAGTAGTTCGCCCGGAATTCGGCCCAAACCGGAAATTTGGCAGAAGTACGACAGGAAGTTTCAATCAGTTCGTCAAAATAGATATCTCATCTTATCTCGGTAAACACACATGCTGAATCCATAAACATACATGCTGAACCCATATCTGAACTTGGCCATTCGGCCCTAATCTGTTTCTAAATTTGAATAGTAAAAATGTTCAAGGAGTCTGGCGAAGACTGGATCTGGCGAAGACAAGACCCAATTGTCTGTGTCAAATGTTATTTTGTTTGGATCCCAATAAGTACCTCTGATCGACGGTTGATTGTGTAGAATAGCTCCTTATCGTGAAGGTTTGAAGACTAACGCACAGAGCAGTGAGGACAATAAAGGATTACGAAACTCATCTGCCGAAATATTTCGAGTCGATATAGCCATCGATTGCTGATTTGTCTTTCGTGAATTGTCGTGGTAAAAGTTGCATTCCGAGAGCTCATTTACACATTTATTTTAACCGGTCGAAGAGACCCTGTATCCGACGATTCATTTTCAACTGAATTTTCTATTGAACAGATGTGCCACTCCATACCGGACCAGTGATTTAGCTCCAAAAGACTAGCAGCAGAAAACTTCGCTCTGAAACGGGTACATAGAGGAAACCATTTGAAAAGCACTGAAGCGTCGGATGCAAAAATCCCTAAAATGCAGTTGCGTCTTTATGGAGGGCGGTTAAATCTCACTCACCATCATCCATTCGATTCGGAGAAGCTGAGATTTTTTCAACTTGATGATGAAAGTGCAGAAAAGCCGACCGATAAATCTTGTTAAGAGTGTTGGTAATTTCGTAAACCACACTGGACTGACATCACAAAAAATCAACGAAGAAACCAACGAAAATGGGGTTTGTATAGGGCAAAGAATATACTGAAATAAAAGGCGAATATTTCGGGGGGACAACCGCTTCTCTTCTAGCGCAGACAGAAAATTTCGAGGAAAAATGCCAAAACGAGGATGAAGAGTATCAGTATATTCGTTGGCCGATACAGACCCCATTTGGTTTCTTTGTTGATTTTTGTGTTAGAGTGTTCGCTCTATATAGCGTCGTCCCTTCCTCTTAACATTTTACGCTGGGAGCACGATCAGGGTCGGACTAGAGTCCCTGCATTCCATAAGGAAAAGTTCTGATCTTTGCAACTTCACGATGAAATCGAAGAAAGTCCAGAAGGAAAAACTTAAAGCACAACTCTTACTAGCAATGATCTTTTCCTTATGAAATGGATCAGAAAAAAGGTTTTCGAAAATACCATTACTTTCCACCCGAAACTACCGATTCTCTTGTTAGCGCTTGTCGATTACATCCAGCCTTCCTGCTCTCCGACGCGGCAACTGGACGCAAAAGATTTGAAAACTGAACGTGCTTTTGTTAAAAAGTGGGAAAACTTAGCAAATAAAAGAAGCAATAAACAGAAGATTATCACATACGTATGTGTGAAAGAGTTGTCAGCGAACAATGAAGATTCCGGCAAACTTTTAGTTGGGTGACGGGCAAACTCGGCAAGGCCGAAAAAGCGCTAAAAATTCGTAGTTACGAAACGAAAGAATGGAGAAAGGTGGGGATTTCAGAAGCTTTTATTTCCATATGGGAGCTAAGTATATTATAAATGGCAGAATAAGCAAGAGGGGTCCTTTAATCGACCGTTATGCGCCATAAAACTTTAACTGGAAAGTCAGCTTTAGCTTATTTTGGCAATCTTTTATCTGAATGTACATCTGCAACCAAACACTGAAAAAAAAATTTACTTTTGCGGAATAACGGAGCAATGAACTACGCATTTTCATCGTCTTTTCAGGCCTGTTTAACTGATTTTTTTTTTTCAAGCGAATAAGGGATTCTGAACTACATTTCCGCATTTCAGCCCTATTCGACGAATCTTTACAGATGAACCCCAAAGAAAATCCCTACCTGGAGGATAGTTCTTCTTCCTCCCTATGAGAAGCGACGAAATCAACCAGGTCACCAAGACAGTGGTTCCGACCAAAAACCATGCAACCATTTTCAGAGTTGTACAGTAAACTTAAGGCTAACCACAGTATGTATTTCCTTTATAAAGACAAACTGGATCATAAAATTGTCGATAACACTGGTTTGCAGAGTCATGCAACAGATTAACAGAGGTATATGCAACTTCATTTCAGACGCATACCTTCCGTGTGACCGAATCTTTGCAGGCCTTTCAAAAGTATCAAAACAGTGAGCGTATCGAAGTTCGGAATTATTTCCGTTTCCGCTGAATGTGCGGATCTCCAGCTCGCGGCCATACGGCGGGAGTCTATAGGCGTATTCTCGCCGTTCCCCGAAGAGTAAGGGAACGGCGAGAATAGAGGGAGTCACTCCACGCGGACTCCGCGTACAGAAACAGCGAGAACACGGGGAATGCTTCCAAAATGGATTTTGTCCGAAAAAAAATATGCAGTTGACGAAATTAGTCTTCATCCACTTTATTTTTGGTTTTATTTATTCTGACTGTTCTTAATTAATTTTACATTGCACCAACACCAGCAAAAATTGATTCCCCTCCGAATATGAAAGGGAGTCCTTTTTGATGATGGTGATGATATTCAGAGCATTCCCCGTCCGTGGGGACTCGCGAGAATACGGGGAGTGAGTCCCCGGGACAAAAAAAAACGCGGGGATTCCTCAAGTGGAGTCCTCAGGGAACGGCGAGAATACGCCTTATTTCACAGTGTATCCGTGATGTCTTAGCTTAAGTCGGTCATCCACTGGCAATGGTAAGCTGTCAGAAGCCACCGTCACGTGTCGTTAACGGTCAGTCTGGCCTTTTTCAGCGAATGAGAGCACGCCTGGTCTTGACGAGCACAGTTACGACGGCATGGCGATTGCCAGAGGAGGGTCACTACTGTTAGGTGGAAAGCAACGTAAATGGAATTTTAAAATTACGAAAATGTGTAACTCCACTTCAGCAGTGTGAATGTACCTTCAAACCCGAAGACTGGAGGCCGATGGGCAGACACAGGCCCGTATCCAGGAATTTTTTTCGGGGGGGGGGGGGGGGGGGGTTGCCTGCGGGTCGGACAAAAAAGTACAAAAAAGACATAGATCAGAGGGAAAAGGCTATAAAAATGGCTATTTTTGTATGTTTCGGGGGGGGGGGGGGTCAACCCCCTAACCCCCCCCCCCCCCTGGATACGGCCTTGGGCAGACAGACACACAATGACAGCCAATTATAGTAAATTTCCAAGCAGAATCTTTACAAACAAATGTGTATACTAGCGCAAAGCATGAAAGATGCCGCGCCCCTTCGTTCATCATTGGTATCCGTCTACCACGCGGTTGGGTCTTTGGCCAGAACAGACAAGCAGGGATAAGAAAAAAACACAGCTGGTGATGCAAGAAAGTAGATGATAAATGACGTCTCAAAATACCGCCTTCTACCCGCTGTGATTAGACCTAGAAATAGGTTATCTAGTTTCACTCGATTCTGAGCATTTCTGGCATCGCCTCAGATCATCTAGAGCAAATGAATTTTCTACCTTACTTTTAGATCCACACGTTTGACCCTTAGTCGTGCCACACTATTTCCGGTGCCCCACCTCCAACTCCCCCTACCGCGGCCGAATCTGGTCCGGACACGTAAATGGATCATCCAAAGCTTCTTCTCTTACCACCTGTCAAGTTTCACTCGAATCAGAGCATTTTTCGGGAAATTCCGGTCACCCCACGCCCCCCACTCAGGTCCGGACCCTAAAATATGTCCTCTACGGCATATGACCTCGCTACTTTCCAAGTTTCATTCAAATCGCTCCACTCGTTTGACCACTACGCGACCAACACAATTTCCGGAACTCCCCCCCCCCCCCCCCCCACTGTGGCCGAATACGACTCGGACACGTAAACCTCGCATATCTGACATCTCCTCCTCCTGTCCATCAAGTTTGACTCGAATCGAAGCATATCTGCCACTTTGCGGTTCCCCCTTCACCCTCCTCCTACCGTGGCATTGCCAAGTTTCCTTCAATTCCGATCACCCGTTCATAAGTTATTCATGCAACTAGTTCCCGCCTTCCCCATCACTCCACTCCTCCGACGATGGTAGGATCGGAGAAACAACTATTCTCAGGTCAGTCTGTTTGGGTCCCTGTACGCCTGCCAAGTTTTATCGTCCAAGTAGCCTACACCAGAAGTACCGAACTCGTGGGATCGCCGGAATTCTGGACTCCCCTCCCGCAGTGCCCGAATCCGGTCGGGTTATGTCAGCGATATGTCTAGGACTTGTGCTTGTTCTTGCCACCAAGTTTCATCCCGATCCCTCCACTCTAAGCGTTTATCAAGATTTCCGGTTCCCCACTCCAACTCCCCCCAAAGTCACCGGATCCGGTCCGGAATTGAAGTGGGTGGTCTGAAACACGAGGTCTTTTCAAATGTCCAGTTTCACTAATATCCGATGACTCCTTTGAAAGTTATACATACATCAAATTTCCGGATTCCTCCTAGCTTTACCCCCCCCCCCCCCCCCCCCGGACGGTCGGATCGGGGCAATGACTTATTCCAAGTTGATATATCCGTGTCCTTGATACGTGTACCAAGTTTCATCGTCCTAGTTTATGTGGAAGTGCCCGAACTAGCAAAACCCGGACCGACCGACCGACGGACGGACAGAATCTGCGATCGCTATATGGCGCTATATACTGCTGCCTACCGGTAACCATCGAAGCTGCGCGAGTGGAAAACGGTAAGACACGAGAACTGTGCGTTGACTTCACAACCTCCTGCCAATAGCTAGTAAATATATCACAATTTCTTTTCTATTACTGATTTATTTCTTATTATTTTGTGTTTCTTCTCGATCGACATTTTTTTTTCAGTATACCGAACAAAGTTTACGGTTCTGTTTTGGTATATTACCATTGGTATATCACCCTCCAATTTTTGTTTCACTTTTATTTTGTTGTGTGATACGAAAGCACGCCCTCGCAAGCAGTCCTTTTGCTGAGCTACTGACCGATTTCTGATTGTGCTCGTTAATATGAAATGATATATTCTACTACTACTTCCAACTTCTACTACTTCCAATCTGTCTGAACACCTAAGACTGTGTTCCGTCCCCTTACCAACAGAGTTCGCAGTTCGTTTTATAAAACGCAGAAAACGAACAAAATGTTCGCTTCGGGTGCGAGAGGCCCCGGGTTCAAATCCCGGTCAGGCCCATCAAACCTTTTGCTCTTTTCGGATGCATGCTCAACAACCCCTACAAAGCTCCGTGACCCAACAACAGTCAATAATTGTACCGTGTTCTTCAAAACTATGCCAACTGAAATTTTTTTGAAAACTGAGTTAACTGTACCATTGGAAAGAACATAGCTGATTTGGTATTCTGTTAAACTGTGCTAAGTGTTAGATGACGACATGGGCAACATCTAACAGGTAGATTAGTTTTAACTTTCTGAGTTCCTACTCTCTTCATGCAGATGGCATACACAAAACTGGGCCCAAAAATTATGAAAATGTAGTTAGCACAGTTTTGAAGAACACGGTACAATTACCCTTCGTACAGGCTATAACGACGATGGTAGCTTTTTGGTAACCATTAGTTGGAGGGAAGAAAACATCGACGTCAACTTGCCTTACCTACAACAACAGAACACCTTAACTCAACGAAACACTCGAAGAGTTTTGAATTTCGGTTGGGGAATCTTAGTGTAACCAGGGCTTAAAATTTGGGTCCCGTCTAAGTCTTGAATCAACCAGCATCACCCTCCTCATATTCCCAACCCCACAAGACCACAGCGACTGGCAGCGTAGCCAGTTCCAAACGTCAAATCCACAAGTACAACCCCTGCACAGAACAAGAGAAGTTTTGTCCGATTTTTTCGCGTTTTTCTAACGTGATTCAGAAAAAAAGTGTATTTCAATTTCATGTTTTATTGACACTATTTTTGTTTTGTTAATTACTGAACTGTTTGACTATGTAGAAACGAGACTGTATATATGCTTGTCACGAAGACAAATATTCATCTTTTGCCGATACCATTTGCAATGTCTCTGAAGAATAAATATTGATTGATCAGACAGGTCGGTTGTCTGACCAGTACTCATCCGAAAATATGCATCCGATTCTCACATCGGATTCGGCGAAGACCCACCTTTACGCGGTTGATCATTGGTGGGGACTGCGTTTGAAAAGTGGGGAGGCATGATAGTGGCGTCATCTTGCCTTACCTTTAACAGCTAGATGATCGGCACATGTTCGGAAACGACGATCACTCATTAGCTCGGGCGTTTCAGCCAGTCGTTCTTGGCTTAATGTGACCTCCGTCGGCCTCGATCTCCAGTTCAAGTCGCTAATCCCTCATTCCATAGGCCTCTCTTGCAAGTCACTGTCAAGACTTCTTGCCTTTTAGTGCATTTCGTAATCTCTGATAAACCGGATTACAAGAAACAAGTCATGCTAGGCTTGCAGAACAAATCAAGAGCACACGTAGTCACCCATGCGTAAAAATTCCAGTATTGCTCTTGCACAGTTAGATTGCATGTAAAACCAGGAGCACTCGAGCTAAACGTCCTTTACGGAGCGCAGATTGTTAAGTCTGCAGAAAGTCTAGGAGCTTATTAGTTTCATCTGCTCAGATAACACTACTGGAGAATAGGCTACTCTTCGCTAATGTATCTATCGACTACATCGGCCAGACTAACAAGATGAAGTGGAAGACGCCGAGAGGTGGCTTGTCCTCTTGCGAAGGGACTGCCGACAATTCTGCTGTGTACCTTGTAGATGTTTTCAGGATTTCCAGATTAAGGTTGATGAATTTCTGGATAGTATACAAGTCTTATGAAAGGCTTATCAGGTCATCGTCATCAAACATATTTCCAGTTCCATCTCTTGCGAGTTACACCTATAAGGACAGGCTGCCACGTACGCTGAAATGTATTACGGATTTACGTCACGGCCAGTAGCAACTAACGATTGCTCACATGCCAATTCAATCCTGCATTATGTTGAACCAATTCCGACATTCCTTGCCAATTCACTGTCACAATTTAACCTTTTATTTTTCGGGAAACTGCACACAAGTTAGTGGGACAGAATAGCTGAAGTTCACTAAAATGGCCACGAATGAGTCACTGTGATTCAAATTTTTCTAGTATATGACTAATTTTCCACAAACCTTCTAGCACTCTTGATTTTTTCTACATTTTGGCCCTCGAAAATCTGAAGTTCGGAGTTGGCGTTGCGTCAGAAATCTGCTTCATCACCACTTTTTCAAATCGTGAATTACTACCGAAGAGGTAGCTCCTCGGCACATTTTCCACATCGAATCCATGAGCTCTGATGAACATGATTCGATCTTTCAAGTTTTCCTGTCTGAATCCTAACATACTGGGAAATTCCAAGATTTCTTGGCTCGTCAACCCCTCGCTATATAGAAACGTTATTAGTTCATCGACGCGTTCGAAGCTCGTATGCTGTTGTAGTTGCGGCATTTTGGCAAAGAGCTTTTGTACAGCGTTGTCGCTGACGTTCAACTTGGCCTTGAAATATTCCATCATGTCAGGATGGATTGTTTGTGCCTTGCGGACCGAGGTTGTTATGAGGGTGCACCTGAAAAAAAGTGTCTGATTCACACAAGATACTCTAATATGTACAAATTAAAAGTCAAAATTATGACCACGGAGACAGACAGACAGTAGTTGCGTTTTTTTGTCTCTGGTTCCTGTTCCGTGTTCTGTGTTCAGAGTTGTCTGGTTTGGGTAAAAAACGGTGTTTTGCTTACGCTGTTCCATGTTTCGTGTTTTGTCGCTGTTCTGACGAAAACGCAAATTTAGGATCCTGAGCATGTCTTAAGTGGAAAATCTGTTAAACTGCAAATTACATTCCAAAACGACCATACTTTAGGACCCAGCTTTATCCTCCAAACTTCCGCAATTCTTTCTGGAACCCAAATGGGGGTTCCATGTGTGGAAAGTAAATCCCGAATGGAAGGAGCTAGCGCTCCTTGCTAATGGGTTCCATGTGTGGAAAGTTATAGAACCCATAGTTATAGAACCCAACATGGAACCCAATCTCTCTGCAATTTTCTATCTGAACAGTGATAAAACACGCTAGGAGAGCAAGTTCAGTGTTTTGCAAAACAGACAGCGGAACAGAGAACAAAGAACACAGAACAGCGTACAAAAACGGGAAAAATGAGAAACAGCGTGTTCCCTGTTTTGACAAAAACGGGAAAAATATAAAACAGAGACAAAACAGCGAACAGAACAGAGACAAAAAACGCAACTAGTATAGGGAGCACCGGGCTTTTTCGCAACGTCCACTTGCGCGCAACCACTGAGGCGCCACGCATATAGACCGAGCGGTAAACTTCCGGAAACTTCCAGTGACTCAAAGTTTACATAAAAGGGGTTGTCAAGCTATTTCCCAAATCAAGCGTCTCACGCCGACCGATTCTCTTTTTGGAATCCCTTAGCATAACACGAATCAGTGCCTGTCTTTCCATTTGCGAATCACAACGCAGTGGCAGATATTTGCTGTTCTGACCGTCTCACGGGCAAGAAAATAAAAACATTAAACTGATCTCTAAGACAGACCCCACGTGACGTTACCAAGTCTTGGTCAGTTGCGTCCAGTCGACAATACTATTAACAGAAATGGGCAGACACTAAGGGAGGAGTCAAAACAAGGTATTGGGAAAAGGTATTCTGTCTGTGAGCACGATAAATCTCGAAGGGAGTGAGATTTTCTACCCGGACAACTAGTTCGCCCGGAATCCGGCCAAAACCGGAAGGTTGTCTGAAGGCCGTGGGCCGGAGTCGGCATTTTAAGTTTCTTCGTTTTTTGGGATCCCAAAACGTAAGTGGAGGATACCTATGACATCGCAAAAGTTGTCCCTCTGTCTGTGAGCACGATAACTCTCGAAGGGAATGAGATATTTTGATGAAACTTGGTGTGAAGATTCTTTGGGTCAAGGATAAGGTCAAGTTGATTATATGACAGGTTTAGAGGTAAGAAGAGACGCTGAGTCTGTATATGACAATCATTTTTCACCCGGACATATACTTCGTACGGAATCCGGTTGTAACCGGAATTTTTTATAAGTTAGTTTTATCTGAAGTTGATAAGATGACAGATTTAGGGGTAAGAAGAGACGCTGAGTCTGTATATGACAATCATTTTTCACCCAGAAATAAATTTCGCCCGGAATCCGGCTGTAACCGGATTTTTTTTTTAAGTTAATGTTTTATTTGAAGTTGATTAGTTGTTCTTAATAGAGATAAGGATATACGCTGAGTTCGCTTGGGAATTTTCTTTTTTTGTTGGACAATTAGTTCGCTCGGAATTCGGCCGAACCGGAAATTTGGCAGAAGTAAAGCAGAAAGTTTTGGTCAGTATCGTCAAAGTAGATATGGCTTATAGAAGTATGTCTGAACATGGTTTTCTCTGATGATTAGCCTTCAAAGACTGGATCAGGCGAAGACAAGACCCAATTGTCTGGATTCAATATTAGATTTTTGGAATCACATCGAAACCTTTGGTCTTGTTTTTTATATGCACTGTTATCGAGCCTGGGGCTTAATCAGGCGCGATTCTTTCGGACGCATCCAGTGCCTTTTTAAGTGGTCTCCCGGAACGTGTATTCAAACCAACAATAGCTAAAAACGGATACGTCAGCTATGATGCTTTGGCAGCGGTATTTCGGCCCTTCTTGGCAAGGGTCCTCGTAATACTGTATCAGCAGATTACAGATTCGTCTCCTTCAGTCCCCGACATTTTCCCTGACGTCAACAGCCTGACGAGGACCATTGTTTGAACATATATTTTCCAGTCAGCTTGGGCTCAAGGAGTATTCTTCTTGAGCGGTGTCCATGATCAGGGATTGGGCACTAAAGGGATTCAAGAAGTATTGCTAGGACCATGGATCACTCAGTCCAGATAACGATCCGATGATGCAACCTACTGTTTGTCCCTTTCGAATTCGAAGTGCACGATCATAGTGGGGCGAGACGCTGAGTTCGGGGGATGTGGGCCTTTTTACTCCGCTGGTCTATAAATGCGAAGTGAACTCGGTTTATAATGGATTAAGACACTGAAATCAATGAATTATTTGTCTGTATTTCTCTACTCATATTCAAACAATGGTTAAAACGGATCAGCCTGCCATCAAAACGTCAGGCCCGACCAGGCCCCTTGCCAAGAAGGGTCGAAATATCGCTGCCAAAGCATCATAGCCGACGTATCCGTGTTATCCACTGTCTGAATATATGTTTCCCAGTCAGGTTGGGCTCAACGATATTTCCCTACTGACAAAATTAACAAGGCAGTAAAACTGTTAGTTGTGATTCTACCATTTGCTTTCATTGCCATCAGATCACACTAACCACCTCGGCTATATTTGTCGAGTCCTGGTCGTAACCGCACTATTTCATTCACAGATAACACGAGGATCCGCGGTTTCGAAATCTTGTGATTTTGAAAACGTTATGCATGAAATGTTACGCATAACAAGCATTGCCGAGAGGAGCCAAAAACCGCCGAAAAATTTCCGATGTCATGATAACAAACAAAAAGAGACGAAAAACCATCTGCTGACTTTTCCAATATCATGAAGACAAACAAAAGGTCAGCAGATGTTTTCGGCGGTTCTTCTGCTCTTCCTGGCAATGCTTATTAACATTTAATGAACAACGTTCAAATCACAACAGATTACATCCCAAGTGTTGTCTGCTGAAACCCAGCATCCTTGCGTTATCTGTTATGAAACTGCTGACACTGAAGTCGATCTGAAATTTAGGCGATAAGCCACATACTGATCACCAGCTCTGAGTTGACTTGACTTGGTGACAATTCGGTCCATACAACGGTCTTTTCTATGGCCAACCAAGGCGGGAGTAAGGAATCCCTGCCAGGGCTAACAGTACGTGCACACACCGTTCGACGTTCGCACGCAGTCGGCTGCAAATACTCTATATGACTAAGCCCGAAATACGCCAGTGAACCTCAGGAAGAACAAGAAATGTAACCCAAACGAACCTCTAATTGATTTAAATCTTATGTAAACCAATCAACAACGATTGTTTTCACGACGTTTCTTGATCTTCACTGGGTACACGGCGATTCTTCATCGGTCCGAAGTGTTAGTCATCTAGAGTATTTACTCCTTCGTTTTGAATATTTTACGCATTATAAGCAGATTTCCCCAAAGCGACACAAACTTCACATGCGTATTTTCCAGAGCAAAATAACACTAGGGAGTAGCGACAAGAGCTACGAGCTCATATGGCACTTGATACGAGTAGGTGGTACAAGAAAGTAGATGAGAAAGTCACAAAATACCACGCCATCCAAAAATGCGGTTTGGTTGGACCTAGAAACAGGATATCTAGTTTCACTCAATTCTGAGCGTTTCCGTCATCGCCTTGGATCGCCTAAGCCAAATGACTTTTCTACCTACCAAGTTTCAACACAATAGATCCACTCGTTCGGTCCCTAGGCGTGTCACGAGATTTACGGTACCCCTTTCAACTCCCCGTACCGCAGCCAAATCTGGTTCAGACTCCTAAATGGATGATCTGAAGAATTTTTTCTTACCACCATCAAGTTTCACTATACTCTGTGCGTTTTTTTTTTTTAGAATTTCCGGCAACTCTCCCCCCTCCCCCATCGCGGTCGAATCCGGTTTGAACCCTAAAATATGTCATCTACGGCGTGTGTTATCTCTACATTCCAAGTTTCATTCAAATCGCTCCACTTTTTTATACCCCTGTGCTAGCCACAACATTTTCGGAGCTCCCCTTCCAACTCCCCCCACTGTGGCTGAATACGACTCGAAACATAAACGTCGCATCTCTGACATCTCCTATTCCCGTCCATCAAGTTTGACATGAATCACAGCATAGCCTATCTGTAAATTTCGGGTTCCCGCTTCACCCCCTCCCCTATCGTGGCCGGAACCGATGCAGACGCCAAATAACAAATAAAGACCGCATAAACTCGGTACTGCCCAACTTGCAACCATTTATTCCATCCGTTTGGTTTTTGTGCATGTCAAAAAGTTGCCCCCCCCCCTTCCAACTCTCCCAACCGTGCCGCATGTGGTTCGGATACATGTTTTGCTTGTCTAGGTCATCAGTTCTTATCACCCATAAAGTTTCACTCGAATCGGACCACCCACTCGCAACTTATGGAAGCCAGTGCGGCAATGTGATCCAAACATGTTCGGATCCAGGAACAGAAGTTTTCCTAGGGCACTGTGTCCGGTCCTTAAGTAACTAATATCCCTGCAAAGTTTCATCGTCCATAGAATATCTGGAACTATCCTAAACTGGCGATCACCGGAATTCCGGTAAACACCCTCCAACTCGCCCCACAGAGCCCCGATCCGATCTGGTGCTGTCAATTACGTATCTAGGGCTAATCCTTGTTCATCCCAGTCGTCCCAATCCCTCGACTCTAAGCGTTTCACGGTGCCTCCCTCCAACCCCCCAACCCCCACCAGTATCGGACCCGATCAGCATGGAACATCTGAGACGATAGCTCTTTCCACTTGCCAAGTTTAATTCAATTCCGATCACCCGTTCAAAAGTTATGCATGCAACTACATTCCAGGCTCCCCATCCCTTCACTCCCCCTCGATGGTTGTATCAGGTAAAGGACTATTCTTAATTCATTCTGTATGGATCCCTAATGCGCCTCCCAAGTTTTATCGTCCTAGCACATCAGGAAGTACCAAACTCGCGGGATCACCAGAATCGGTTATGTCAGGTTATGTCAGCGATGTATCTAGGACTTGTGCTTTTTCTTCCCGCCAATTTATATCCCGATCCCTCCACTCTAAGCGTTTCCCAAGATTACCGGTTCCCCCTCCAGCTCCCCCCAAAGTCACCGGATCCGGTCCGGATTTGAAGTGGGTCTTCTGAAACAAGGGATCTTTCTAAATATCAAGTTTCATTAAGATCCCTTTTCAAAAGTTATAAATAATTCCCCCTCCTTCCAGAGCTGACTATTTCCAACTTAATCTTTTGGGGTCCCGGATACGCCTGCCAAGTTTCATCGTCCTAGCTTATGTGGAAGTGCCCGAACTAGCAAAACCCGGACAGACCGACCGACCGACCGACGGACAGAAACTGCGATCGCTATGAATATATCGCTATAAATAGCTACGACACTAGCACCACTGGTAACAGAGAACGTCCCTAATGAAACTCAACCAGTCGCGCACCAGCGCTCACTTCTGTCTAGCGACAACCGGGGAATCGCCGGCCCCGGGCCCATTTGCGTGTTGGAGAACCCCGGGGAAAGACCCGAAAAATCTGACTTACTTCTTCAAGTTTTCAAAAGAACACCTCAACTGCCATGGCTTAATAGGATCTACCCCAGCCTCCTGCAACTGACTCAGACGGGCCTTCAAGTTTTCCTCAGCATGATTCAGTACCCAGGGGTCACCGCATATATCTTGCACTTGCACACCAGCACCTGTGTATAAGTAAGTAAGTAATTTATTTGTGATCCAACTGTCCCACCATACTCTATATGACTAAGTCCAAAACAAGCCAGTGATCCTCGGGAAGAACGAGAAAAAGTAGCACTAACGCCTCAAAATTCAACAACTTAATCCTGTGTTAACCAATCACGGTGACGTTTGGGAGCAGCTGTGATACCGCTTTCGGCTCTTCCGCTAGGTACAGGGCGATTTTGCATCGGCAAGAAGAGTTAGTAGTTGCGTTTTTGCTGATACCATGGTATCCGTTACCACGGTAACTGGATCTGCAATTAGTCGTTTTTGCAGTTATTGTGGTGTCTGATACACGGTGCTCTGCAAAAACGACTATTGCCGAAATTGCACTTTTCGAAGTCATCCCAAAGAAAAACAGATATCCAGTTACATCACTAATTGCTAAACTTCTTTCTCACCAATCCGACAAAGTTTGATGAAAGTGAGATGACTTTTCAGATACCACGACCAGTTCCCAACGGTCGAACCGTAGTATCTGAATATCTGATACCACGATAGCTGGCCAGTTACCACGATAACTGCGAAAACACCTTCTGACCGTGGTATCAGATACCACGATAACTGCAAAAACGACTTTAGACCGTGGTATCAGATACCATGGTATCTGTGAAAACGCAACTAGTGATCAAGAGTATTCTGAACGGCGCAGTATGTAACATAAACGAAATAAAATACGAAATAAAAATGTCAATCTTCGGCCAGAAACAGATGGCTGGGCCCAGTTGTCCATGATGCTTGGTAGGGACGACGAAGCTTCCAAAAGGGCAACTCTGGCACCTTGACCTTCTAACTTTTCCGATACCGTGTGGTAATGGCATTATTTTAATGAAAGGGGCAGGTGCTTCATAGGTTCAAGAAAGCACATTCTCATCTTTTATAAGGGACTTCAATGAGCACAAACAAGGGGTCTTTCCAAATATCAAGTTTCATTAAGATCCCTTTTCAAAAATTATAAATACGTCAAGATTTCCGATTCCCCCTCCCTCCAGAACTGACTATTTCCAACTTAATCTTTTGGGGTCCCGGATAAATGAAAGGCGCAGACAAAACTTATAGGGCAAAGTACCGAAGAATCAAGGCCTTATGATTCTTTGACCTCTCTCTGACGACACTAGCGGCATCCTATATTCATTCATTCATTCATTCGTACTAGTTAGACTACATAACATAAATATAAAGCAAGAAACAAGACCCCCTGAAGCTATCTTGTTGGGGGTGATACAATGATGATCAACAATGATGATCTCAGCGACCAATTCTTCCACCTCAACAGGTCTTAAGTCGCTTTCACATTGACGCGTGGAATCGAACCAAGTTCTATTCTTGCGTTGCGTCGACGCGTATGCATCAGATTTGTCAGTGGGAATGGAAGTTTTTGAAGAAAAACAAAAAAAAGAACATGTTGATGATGAAGAAAAACTTGCTACTAGTGAAAGAAATTAAATCAATTCTTCCATCTCAAAAGGTCTTAAGTCGCTTTCACATTGACGCGTGGAATCGAACCAAGTTCTATTCTTGCGTTGCGTCGACGCGTATGCATCAGATTTGTCAGTGGGAATGGAAGTTTTTGAAGAAAAACAAAAAAAAGAACATGTTGATGATGAAGAAAAACTTGCTACTAGTGAAAGAAATTAAATCAATTCTTCCATCTCAAAAGGTCTTAAGTCGCTTTCACATTGACGCGTGGAATCGAACCAAGTTCTATTCTTGCGTTGCGTCGACGCGTATGCATCAGATTTGTCAGTGGGAGTTTTTTGAAGAAAACAAAAAAAGAACATGTTCATGATGAAGAAAAACTTGCTACAAGTGAAAGAAATTAAACCAATTCTCCCCCCTCAACAGGTCTTAAGTCGCTTTCACATTTACGCGTGGAATCGAACCAAGTTCTATTCTTGCGTTGCGTCGACGCGTATGCATCAGATTTGTCAGTGGGAGTTTTTTGAAGAAAACAAAAAAAGAACAGGTTGATGATGAAGAAAAACTTGCTACGAGTGAAAGAAATTAAATCAATTCTCCCACCTCAACAGGTCTTAAGTCGCTTTCACATTGACGCGTGGAATCGAACCAAGTTCTATTCTTGCGTTGCGTCGACGCGTATGCATCAGATTTGTCAGTGGGAACGGAAATTTTTGAAGAAAAACAAAAAAAGAACATGTTGATGATGAAGAAAAACTTGCTACTAGTGAAAGAAATAAATCAATTCTCCCACCTCAACAGGTCTTAAGTCGCTTTCACATTGACGCGTGGAATCGAACCAAGTTCTATCCTTGCGTTGCGTCGACGCGTGTGCATCAGATTTGTCAGTGGGAACGGAAGCTTTTGAAGAAAAACAAAAAAAGAACATGTTGATGATGAAGAAAAACTTGCTACTAGTGAAAGAAATTAAATCAATTCTCCCACCGCAAAAGGTCTTAAGTCGCTTTCACATTGACGCGTGGAATCGAACCAAGTTCTATCCTTGCGTTGCGTCGACGCGTATGCATCAGATTTGTCAGTGGGAGTTTTTCGAAGAAAACAAAAAAAGAACATGTTGATGATGAAGAAAAACTTGCTACTAGTGAAAGAAATTAAATCAATTCTCCCACCTCAAAAGGTCTTAAGTCGCTTTCACATTGACGCGTGGAATCGAACCAAGTTCTATCCTTGCGTTGCGTCGACGCGTATGCATCAGATTTGTCAGTGGGAGTTTTTTGAAGAAAACAAAAAAAGAACATGTTGATGATGAAGAAAAACTTGCTACGAGTGAAAGAAATTAAATCAATTCTCCCACCTCAACAGGTCTTAAGTCGCTTTCACATTGACGCGTGGAATCGAACCAAGTTCAATTCTTGCGTTGCGTCGACGCGTATGCATCAGATTTGTCAGTGGGAATGGAAGTTTTTGAAGAAAAACAAAAAAAGAACATGTTGATGATGAAGAAAAACTTGCTACTAGTGAAAGAAATTAAATCAATTCTCCCACCTCAACAGGTCTTAAGTCGCTTTCACATTGACGCGTGGAATCGAACCAAGTTCTATCCTTGCGTTGCGTCGACGCGTGTGCATCAGATTTGTCAGTGGGAACGGAAGTTTTTGAAGAAAAACAAAAAAAGAACATGTTGATGATGAAGAAAAACTTGCTAAGAGTGAAAGAAATTAAATCAATTCTCCCACCTCAAAAGGTCTTAAGTCGCTTTCACATTGACGCGTGGAATCGAACCAAGTTCTATTCTTGCGTTGCGTCGACGCGTATGCATCAGATTTGTCAGTGGGAATGGAAGTTTTTGAAGAAAAACAAAAAAAGAACATGTTGATGATGAAGAAAAACTTGCTACTAGTGAAAGAAATTAAATCAATTCTCCCACCTCAACAGGTCTTAAGTCGCTTTCACATTGACGCGTGGAATCGAACCAAGTTCTATCCTTGCGTTGCGTCGACGCGTGTGCATCAGATTTGTCAGTGGGAACGGAAGTTTTTGAAGAAAAACAAAAAAAGAACATGTTGATGACGAAGAAAAACTTGCTATTAGTGAAAGAAATTAAAATCCAGCAGAAGCCGAGAAAGGAAAATGTAAATGAGAATCCAGCGCGAAGGCTTCTCGCGCAGGTGTGAAAGATACGCTGCGCAACCTTTGCGCAACGCAAGACAAACGCATACGCAACGACGTGTCAGTGTGAAGCGGCTATAAGCTGTGACGGAACAGAAATCGTTGCGTCGATGAGCAAAGCGCGCGTCGTCAGCTCCATGGAAGGATAATATACGAAAGTGAAGCCCGACTGCACCTCCAGGAAATCACGATGCCGGCACGTAGGGTTCATATACCAATTAAGAAGCGAAGACTAGAAATAAAGATACAGTCTTTTCTGTCTATCTTGCGCACTGGGCAAAGACACATTTTTTTCGACAAAAACTGGCAGCAAAGGAGCTGGAAAAACTGTCAGATATCCACAAACGTACTTCACAAGAAGTGAATAACAGGGCAGCTTGTATGACCTGCAGATCCGGAGACACGATTTTTTTGGTAAACGCATTACCTAATCTGACCGCTTCACGGCCATAGGGAAAACCCGACCTGTTTTGGTCAACAAGCGAGAGTATTAATGACAAGTACAATAGATGTTCCTTCAGCCCAAGCTGACTACGAATCATATTTGACGGTCCGGATAAGTCACCTACATTTTAACTCTAATCCACATTTTATTAGCTCTAATAAAATGTAGCTGACTTATCCGTTTTGCACCGTCAAATATGACAAGTACAAGGTTACATTTTTGTTGTTAGCAAAAACAACGAAGGCACAGAAAAACAGATATTAATGATTTGCCCGACGGGAAAACTGGCAGTGGGTTTTTGCAAGAACAAAAAATCCGAAAGAACATCCGTCTCCCTATCTCTGTAATAAGACCATGCGGAGTCGAATATTTCCCCATACCCTGTTCGATGCAAACGAGCGGAGGCTATGACCTACGCGGCACAGCACGATTCGTTACCTCTGCAAATAGCTGTGAAGCCACATAAGGCCTATTCTCGCCGTTCCCCGAGGAGTCCTCGGGGAATTGAAGGGGACGGCGAGAATAGAGGGAGTCACTCCACGCGGACTCCGCCCACGGAAAATAACGAGAACACGGGGAATGCTTCTAAAATGGATTTTGTTCGAAAAAAAATATACAGTTGACGAAATTGGTCTCGATCCACTTTATTTTTGGTTTTGTTTATTCTGATTATTTTAAATTAAATTTACTTTGCATCAACACCAGCAAAAACTGATTCCCCTCCAAATTTGAAAGGGAGTCCTTTCTGATGATGGTGATGATAACCGGAGCATTCCCCGCCCGTGGGGACTCGCGAGAATACGGTAGTGAGTCCCCGGGACAAACAAAAACGCGGGGACTCCTCAAGTGGAGTCCCCGGGGAACGGCGAGATTACGCCAATAGAAAACACTTTTAAAGTAAAAGGCGGTTGGTTATCTGGACGCGCTCCAGAGCGGGTCAGTGTGCATACTGCACTTACTTCTCTGCTATGAGCAATGGCGAAGACGGAAGCGGACGGGCATCAACTCAAAGCTAGAGAAAGTACCTCTAGCTCAGCTCAGTTTTGTCGGGGTATCTATAGTCGCTGCATGGGACCAAATACGGAGGTTCTATTAAATTATTTGTTGTTAGTTATAGCCATACTCTGTGCATGCATCTAGTCAGTCCAGATAGTTTTTTTCTTTGCTAGCTTTACTTCCGGACATTTTCATGAAATGTACAAATTGGTTTGTTCTTCCTTGTTTGTTTGTACGATTCTTGACTTCCTTTTGTAGCTTTAAGCGATTTGACTGAATATATTGACTGATTGGTCGATACACGACATGGATGCTAGTTGGGCCCAGGAACTGGTTCACGCAGACTCAGGGTTTCACAATCTCACCCGAAATTAGATACTGGACCAGACGAATTGGGCGCTGACCGGAAGTAGCAGCGATGGAGCCAACTCAGTAGCATCTTCGCATCCGAATTTCAGACCGGACTTTCTCTCAGTCTGAAGAAACTGTCACAGCTGTGAAAAACATCCGTATTTTTTTCCGGATTTCAAATTTCTTACGGTAGGCTAAATTAGGCTAGATTCTGTTCACCGTAATATCATTACCAGCGTGTTCCACCCTTCTAACAATAATAAATATTAGTTACTATTTTTGTTCCAGCCTCTTGAGAAGTTAAAACGCTGACGTTCCAACCTTCCCGACATAATAAATAATAGTAGCTATTTGCTTACCACGATCAGCGCGTCGTAAGCGTGGTAACTACGATCTATGTGACGTGATTGGCCCGTGGCACGATATTTTGCCTACAATTATCATATTTTGATGGAGCTAAACGGATAAGTTGTATTCTAGCGACAGATCTATAAATGCTGAGATTTAGCCTAGCGACTTTGTGGCTTCCCTTGGCAAGGTCTTCTCAAACTCTAACTAAAAAGCGAGCGAGCGATAAAAAAATGAAATATTCAGCAACAACAAAGTTGCTAGAAATAATATCATTTAAATAAAAAATAAAATAATATAATATAAATAAAAAAAACGAGCGAGTGATAAAAAATGAAATATTCATCAACGACAAAGTTGCTAGAAATAATATCTATAAAATATAGTTGAGATGTATATAAATATATAGAAATGTATATAAATTCAAACAACGCATAAAACGGATACGTCAGCGTCAGATGCTTTGCTGCCAAAGTACCGTAGCTCTGGTATCCATTTTATGCATTGTTTGAATATATGTTTCCCAGTCAGCTTGGGCTCAAGGGGTATATAAATGTATATAATATATATAGTGATATATATAGAAATATATTTACAATTTAGTTGCTAAAAATATAATTTATTCTACTAGTTAATTTTTCTAGCTAGAGCCAAGACGGGACCCTTGCCAAAATGGGAAACAATATCCCTAGAATAACTCTCAGCTGGTTTCGTGCTAACAGATATGATTCGCAGTTACTGCGGTTGTTGGCAATGAACAGCAAAAGAAGTTTTCTGTTTACCTATCAGAAAGTTCAACTTCTTCTGTAGAGTAGCAAGTCGAGTTGTCATCAAAAAACTTCTCCCATCCATCTGATCCAGAATATCTCGATGTTTAACCTAAACGAAGAAGCCACGAATCAACATCGATATCCTTCACAATTCAAGAAAAGTCGTTCGACTTCATTTCAGGTAGCATACACCCAGTTCCGTATCCAGGAATTTATTTGGGGAGGGGGGGGGGGGGGGGGGGGGGGGGGGTCGCCCGCGGGTCGGATCAAAAGTACAAGAAAGACATAGATCAGGGGTTACAGCCTATACAAAATTATTACTTTTGTATGTCTCGGGGGGGGGGGTGAACCCCTTACCCCCTCCCCTTGGATACGGCTTGCCTACACTACAGGTAAGGTACTCATAAAATTTCACATGATATACATCAGAAAATCGGGGATACAAGAGGATATGCTACTTCATAAGTGTATCCCATGTCATCTATCAGTAAATACACTGATTATCACGCTTGCCACGTTTGTTCTCTTTACGTGACGTATTATACGCCCGACCACTGTTTCCGAGGAGCTTATTTGTCCGGAGACAGGTTATGAATATTTTGTCACGAAAAGAGGCTAAAATCATTTTTGTAATTTTTTGTAAGCATAGATTAGTTGTAAAGTTGTCAGCTATAATACTGTCTAGTGCGAGGTTTGCAAGTGCAAAATTGTTGATTGTGGAAATAAAAAGTTTATCATATTACATACGAACAGCCTAAGAACCATTTGCCCCTGACCGGGAAGGGTGTGTGTATGTGGGGAGGGGGGGGGGACACTCGTCCCTACTCCAACTATGGTCAAGTTACGACCTTAGGTCAACGGGCAATCTGGGCCCAGTTACCCCTGGAGAGTTTGGGTGTGACCATCCAAATACCTAATGAAAACAAGCATTCCATATTTCAATTTGGCACCCCTCACGGTTCGCAAGTTACGAAGTGGTCCAGTCCAGTTACCCCTGAACTGAAAGGTTGGGAGGGGAAGGGGGGGCCAAAACGCACATCTGGACGGATATATCCACAAGTTTACCAAATTTCAATATGATACTTGTCACGGCTCTCGAGCTTCACGGTTCACTCCACACATAACAAGACCATAGGTTTCGATGGGATCCCAAAAATCTAACATTTGATTCAAACAAATGGGTCATGTCTTCGCCATTCAGTCTTCGTCAGATTCCTTGGAGATTTTTACTGTTAAAATAAAGTTCGAAACTGGATTATGCCTGTCTCCTTGCCCCGATACCGAATCTCAAATCGATTTCAGAAACAACTTGGAGCTTCAACCAAATTTCCAGTTTCAGCCGAATTCGTGATGAACCATTTGTCCAGCAAGAAAACTAAGCTCAGATATGGATTCAGCGGACCTCCTTACCCCCTCAATGAATATCTTATTAGCCTATAAAACATAAATGTTTTTACCGTAAATTCGAAGCCCCTCCTCTGCCTCTAAAGATAGCCTAAGATAGGACTAAAGGACCCATCTACGAACTTGATCTGTACTTTACCAGTGAATCCTTATTGAACAACATCCTCGCTTGTACAACATATTCCCTCGTTTGAACATTATATATCAACCCCTTCGACCTTCGAGTACACTAGATCTCTCCGACGCCCATAGAATAAACAAATGAATGTCGTCATCAACAACGTAGAGCTATACTAGTTTGAGAATAATGGGGTAGGGACTGCTATAGCCGAAAATTGTTCGACAAATTTTGTGTCCGGTTTTCGCCGGATTCCGGGTGAACTACTTGTCCGGCGAGAAAATAACTTTCATATTCGGATTCAGCATGTCTCCTTACCCCTAAATCAACTATCTCGATAGCTTTTAAAAAAAAAATTTTTTTTGCCCCTTAATTTGAACCCCCCTCCCCCACCCTTAAATATAGGGCTACAGAGCCCATCTACCAACTTGACCTTACTCTTGACCCAAAGGATCCTCACACCAAGTTTCATCAAAATATCTCATTCCCTTCGAGAGTTATCGTGCTTACAGACGGACGGACAGACGGACTACTTTTGCGTATGTCATAGGTATCCCTCCACTTACGTTTTGGGATCCCAGAAACGGCAAAAACCCACAACTGGCTACAGCGGCCGCAAGAGTGGATTGTTCATAAGTGAGCACTCCACCAAAACAAAATTAACTAAGCAGACTTCCATGCAGAACTTTAGGATTGGAGGACTGACCCTAAATAAATAGGGGAGAAGCTGAAGAAAATCCTAGCAGACTTATCCATTTTAAGTCATGTTTTATTCATGATTCCCAGTCAGCTTGGGGTTGAAGAGTTTTCAGTGGGAAGCACGTCGTTATATTAAAGAAAATCTACCGAATTATGTAATGTATCTATGTATAAAATGTATCTGACTATTTAACCAGATTCAACTAAGCTACGACCAATTAGTTATTGACATTAGCTGAAAGGGTGGTTTGGATATCTATACAGCATACCTCGAGTGCACCAGACAGCCAATGAACCCTAGAAGGCGTTTTTAAAGTTTCTGCTTCGGTCTTCCAACGTTTCATCATAATGTCAAGTTTCTGGGTTTCGACATGTAAGATGCCAGCTACCAGACGCAAGTTGTCGAACTCCGAAAAATGGGAACTAACAATTTCCGCACGGCCGACCAGGATTTCTGCAAGAAAAAAAAACAGGAGAAACTACTGGAAAACTCCGTTTGAGTAGCTTTCTCCACGTCACGATATCAGTTTGTTTGAAGTGTAATTATTTACTTCTCATTAAAATTTGATTCTGTCTTAACTTGATTTGTCCTTGTGTGAGCACAGAGGCAGGTTTTCTTGATGGCCAGAAAGTACTTCGTACCAGGATAGAAATTGTTTTATTTGAATTCAGATTTTACTCAAGGTTTTCATGCAATAAACTATCAATCTATCTTTCTATACTCCACTATTTCTCTCTGGTACGACAAAAATATATTAATTAAAAAAGGTGGCCTGTGACATGTCGTGCCAGGTCTGTGCTCCACGTCTATAATTACTAAAGCTAACACCGTTATATCACCCAGTGTATCCCTTCACAGATATAGAGACCGGAACGACGATGGATGGCTAGAACGCAACCGTAGGAGAACTGTGTATTTTGCTACAAACGCTATAAGGTAGGGAAACGGTTGATCTGCACGCAGCCGCTAAAAACGGTAAATACGGCGAAAGCACCCGCGCCATGCAAAAACAACGACAGAGAAAACAAGTGCGCAAGCGTTCAGACGTGGGGTGTAAAAGAATGAACTGAACTGACTTAGATTTCTACCATCCCGTAACGTTTAATATTAGTTATCCGTGAAACCAACAACTGAAGCTCTCAAAGAATCTCCAAACACGGCTCAGGCAATTTCTCATACAATCAGTTATGCTCGCGATGAGCACTGTAGGTTTGTTCCAATACACTTCGTTTACAACCTTGCTCGAACACCCTAATGTCAAAGAGAGCACATTTTAGTTCACTTAGAAACGCAATCCGTTCGCGTAAATCGAAATTCAGTCCCCAATCAAAGTATTGTCCATCTTTGTCTTTCCAGTTTTGCTTCGTATAAGGCTTGTTCCAGTACACTACTGGATTTACTTTCACAATCTTCAAATGTATTTCGTTTACTAAACCCTGTTTAAACACACTAATGCCAAAGTAATAAAGTTTCAGATCCAGTTTCATCATCCCCTTCCTTACGTGAAAACACAAGTTGTGACTAATTGTTAGCTAGTACTATCAGGGACCCATAAATTTCCTGTAATGACTTGTCATTTCCTATGCTTCTATGTTGCTATTTTGCCCGAGCCTCACCTAGTTTCCAAAAATTCCGCTTGGGTCGAATCGGCGTTCTTGCTCAGATAGACAAAATACCACCAGGTACCTAAGCTAGGACAAAAGATCCAGGATACTCTTCCATTACAGAGAAATATTCCTAATTCAGCACAACAGCTGCGAAAAATTTTGTCTATCTGGATAGTCGGGTATTTAATCCCCATGGGTATTTCTCGAACCATCTGACGCTCGGTCAAGAGCGCATCAAAAATCTCTTATTGACAAGCCCCCTGAATGGCGAGTCATTGCAGGAAATTTATGGGTCCCTGGTACTATGTACAAGTATAAGAGATTTTAATTTGATGACTGTCATCGTTCACGAACTTAACACAAGGGCAATCTGGGCCCCGTTGCAAACGAACGGGAAGGTAGGAGAGTTGAAACTCCAAAAGTATATTCAAGAGCCTAGAAGCCGTAAAAAAAGGGAATTTCATTGTCGTATCTCTAATTGTGGTCTATGTTACGCAAATTAGTCACTGGCGAATCGGCGCCTAGTAGCGTCTGAAACGCCCGGATGTTCGAAGACGGACCCCCCGCAAAAAAAACGCACACATCCAGAACCAATGACAACAATTGTTCCAAGTTTCTAACTGATACCGGTTTGCAAGCTACCAACTGGACACAGTTGCCCCTGAAACCGAGGACTGGTGAACGTGTGTGTGTGTGAGCGGGGGAATAACTGTAAACTAGACCCCAATATCATCAAGTATACCAATTTTAAATTTGACACATGTGACACATCAGAAAATCTCAAATCATAGGCAATCCGGACCTAGTTACCCATGAACGGGGAGGGTGGGAAGTTAAGATCTTAGCCATGGGGCAATTTTGGCCCAATTGCCCCAGAACCGGATGAGTGTGAGGATTTGGGGCCACAAAAAGTGAAACTAGATCCCAGTCCCAACAATAATACCAAGTTTCAAATTGGTGCCTGTCATGGTTCACGAGTTATGAAGTCCACTACCTGGACAATTTGGACCAAATTGCCCCTGAACTAGGTGGGTGGGGGGATGGGACCCCTAACAAGCACAAATAGAACCCAGCGCCAGCACTTGTACCAAATTTCAACTTGATCTCTGTCATTGTTCACGGGTCATGATTTCCACTCAATGGGCAATCTGGGCCCATTTGCCACTGGACCTGGTGGAAGTGGGGGGTGGGCGTGGGACCCCTACTAAGTACAACTAGACTCCAGTGCGAACTGTTGTGCCAGCTTTCAACTTGATAACCGTCATTGTTCACTGGTTATGAACTCCACTCAATGGGCAATCTTTAATTATTCCTTCAGCCCAAGCTGATTGCGAATCATATTTGATAGTGCAAAACGGATAAGTCAGCTGAATTTTATTAGAGCTATATTTCGACCATTCTTGGCAAGGGTCCTCTTTAGGCTCAAAGCCGCTCAAGTTGAAAAGAAGAACTTGTGGGAAAACCATGGTTGTCCCACACCAATGGTTTTCCCACAAGTTCCTATTTCCAACTTAGCGGCTTTGCCCAATCTTTGCCCAATTGCCACTGAGCTGGGTGGGTGGGGGAGTTGGGACCCCTCAAAGGCAAAACTAGACCACAATACCCACAAGCGTACCAAGTTTGAACTTGATACATGCACTGGTTCACGAGTTATGAGCACCACAAAAAACGGTGAAAACCGGAAACCAAAAGCCGAAAGCTGCTAAAGCGCTCGCAATAGTGGATTGTCCAAAGGAACACTCCACTAAAAACGCCGGATTCATGAAAATGTACGATTTAGTAAAAATATGCCATGCACTTTGCGGTTACAATGCGCAATTTAAGGGGGCTCGGAATCCATTCTGTAAGCAAATGCACTGGTACACAAATGATCATGGGCCTTTTGGTCACGTAAGTATATAATTCGCTCGAAAGTATTATTTTTTTGCATTTTGCGGCTAAGATGCGCACTTGAAGGGGTTCAAACTGAATCTGGAAGGAAAATACTTGAGGCACAAATGATCATGGGCCCTTGGGGATCTTAAAAACGTTTAGTTTCTTAAAAATGTTTCTTCAACTTTGCGGTAACATTCGTGCTTTCGGTGTCTTGGAAATTCATTTGTAAGCAAAACCCTTGGGGCAAAAATTATCACGGGCCCTTGGGAGTCACAAAAATGGAGCTTTTGGTCAAAAATATTTTTTCACTTTGCAGTTAAGATACGTAGTACTTTAAGGGGGCTAAAATTAAGGTACAAATTATCATGGGCCCTTGGGGGGTTATGAACGTGTTCGTATGATCAGAAACACGGCCTTTTGCCAAATGTCAAGTTTCCTCCGGATCCGACCAACAGTTCAAAAGTTATGCATGAAATTCTGGTAGTCCGGATTCCAATTCCCTCCACTCTCCCGAAGATAGTCGGATCGGGGAAATAACTGCTTCCAAGTCAATCTGATCGGGTCTCGAATACACCAGCCGAATTTCATCGTTCAAATACATCTGTAAGTACCTTAACTCGCGATCCCCTGGATGTCCGGAAAACCCCTTCCAAGACCCCCACAGTGCGCCGATCCGGTCCATTTCTGTCAAAAATTTATTTACAACTTGTCCTTGTTCTTCTCACCAAGCTTCATCCCGGTCCCTCCACTCTAAGCCTGTTCCGAGATTTCCGATCCCCCTCCAATCCTCCCCCCCCCCCCCAGAGTAATAGGATCCGGTCCGGACACGAGCTCTTTCCAACTGTCAAGTTTCGTTTGTTTCCAATGCCCCGTTCGAATGTTATGCTTGCCTCAAGATCACGGATTTCCCTCCCCCCCCCCCCCCGATGGTCAGTCAATCTGGTCGGGTCCTTGACAAGTCTGCCAAGTTCAATCGTCCTAGCACATCTGGAAGTACCTTAACCCGTGATAACCGGAAAGAAGGGACCCAGCATCACCCCCCCCCCACAGTGCCCGGATCCGATTCGGTTATGTCAAGGATATGTGCCTGTTCTTCCCACAAGTTTCATCCCGATCCCGATCCGGATATCCAAGTCAGTTTGGTCGGGTCCCTGATATGCCTGCCAAGTTCCATCATCCTAGCACATCTGGAAGTACCCTGACTCGCGATCACCGGACCGACCGAAGGAAAAGTGACCGGTATCTGGCACTTGGCCGGAAGGCAAGTGCCACAAAACGTGACTGTAAAAGAGCATGATAGGTAAAACTACCGATATGCAAAAAATGCGACTGGTCAAACACAGCGCCTGACAAAAAATGCTAGTTCTTCAGGACTTCAGGACTTTTTACTACAGTATTCCAAAAAATAAGTAGAAGGTGGGCCTACAGTTCTTGCCTTCGTACCAATATTTCCTCACCTTCGTCGGTACATTTAAAGGATTGAATATACTTTCGCGATTTTTACCCTGTCGCTGTTTTCTGCAGGGGCGCGGTTCTTGCTTTTACTGTTTTGACCGTCGCTGCTTTTCCCGTCTCTGTTTTGGTGTTCGCGGTTCACATGTAACCGTTTTCTCGCTATAGACAAATGCACTACTCCTAATGAATTGTCCAGATAGGTGTTAGAAGGTGTATTACGGCGTATAAGGTTTATTACAGATTCCTCTTTTCCTCGGAGCGCGCTGTAATATGGTGAATAAGGAGAATAGACTCGCGTTCTATTCTCGCTTATACAGGGCCAATCAGATCGCTTGGTTCGTTTGCTAGCGGGCCAGGAAAGGAGCAGCGTCGTCAGGGTTGCCAGGAAGCAGTAAAGTTCTACTTGTTGGAAGCTGAAGAAACAACTTTTCTTCAAAACAACACGTTTTTTTCTGTTACGACTGCTTATTATTAGTTCGAGGAGCAATGCCTGTGCGTCCGTTAATTTAGTAGCTTTTTACAGTATAAAGGGCGTCAAATTGTACTCGCGTACCTTAGAACACTTTTTCTGATTTTTAGAAGCTCGAAAAATTGTATCAGCGTGGCAACACCGAACGCTGCATCGATAAGAACCTATTAAGTTCCTATCTGAATAGGCGTGTGCATCAAGACGTAAACATCGCGTATAG
Organism: Branchinecta sandiegonensis; assembly: GCA_030848855.1. Classification (NCBI taxonomy): domain Eukaryota; kingdom Metazoa; phylum Arthropoda; class Branchiopoda; order Anostraca; family Branchinectidae; genus Branchinecta; species Branchinecta sandiegonensis. Next base: position 12,677,179 of record JAUPMV010000020.1, read on the forward strand.
CGCTATTCAGCTTATTACAAGTATTTGGACAATGCTTAAGAAAAATCACTTTTTTGTATAACTCTTTGATTCGCTGTCGAGAATTTGATGACAAACAACACATGTTTGCTTATGCTTGTGTTAAACGTTATGAGACTTATGAGGATATACGTATTACGACCTTTCAACTGTTATGATTCGTAACAAAATTTCCGTTATAACCTTCTTAATTGGTACGTTCTGAGAAAACAAGGATGCGTAAACATGTGTTATCTGTTATCAAACTTCTGGTAGTGTTGTGACCATGTTTGTTTCTTTTGTCCCATATTTCCCATATGGTACCGTACTCTGGTTACTACCATATAGATACTACCACGTACCTGGGTGAACAGTCAGGAGACCACAGAACTTGAGGACTTCATCTGTTGTAAATCCGGCAGTTTTCAACCAGTGAAAATTCTCCGCCAAAACTTCTGGCTGTTCCATCGCTACTTGGCAAAGAACTGCACACTTTTTCAAAGCCCTGTCTATCTTTTTTTCCTTCGCATTGGTGATGGACTGCAAGATTTTTCGACCAAGGATGAACATCTGGATTCTCTCATCAATGTCAACAGCAACGTTGTCTACTTGCTCTACGTCAATTGAGGAATGGTATCCTCGCTTTTGTAGGAATCTGTGTGAAGTTGTGACAGAGTTAGCAATGCCTTGGAGCAGCACACGGGCTGGGACTGGCTCAGGGCTTCGTAATGGAACAAACCCTCTGGCTGACTCCTTTTCGATAGCCTCTTGTCTCAAATCACTCCAAGCTTTTATGCTTCTATCTACCTTATCAATTTCTCGAAGCAAGGAAGCTAAGACTGAGTCGTCCCTCCAAGACCAAAGCAATAGGGTAGGTGATTCTATTGCACTCTGCAGCTTTGGAGTTGCTCGGCCAATGAACAGGATATGTCCAACCAATGGTGGCAGAACAAAAAAAGAATGCCTAAGGATCCGAGGCAACTTCTGAAAGGTCCTTACAGGGACTTGCAACAGATGAAACATTTCATATCACATCTGAGTCCACTGAAAGTCTTCTTAGAGCCTGGAAGGGAAAAGCGTAGGCTAATTAAACGCCTTAGGCTGGACATTGCTGAAAAGAGAATTCCATCTCTCCAACACAGACTTTGATCTTAGTAATCCAACAGAGTTGTTCTTACATGTTTTTCCTGTGTAACAAGAATTTTTACCTGTAGAAATCCCCACAAGAAACTTCCCCTACAAAATATAAAATATATCGTGCAAATCGTCGAAAAAAAAACTAAGCATATTGTCGCTGATTCCAATATTTACCCATTGGCCGCTTTCAGGCAAACCTAAGATGAACAATCAAAGTTTTATAATGATGAACATTTGATGAATACTCAGCACTGTACAGTTGCGATGTTAGGCACCAAAAGCATTGGGCTGAATCATTATTCAACTCACCGCTCTTTCTACCTTTACTTACTTATTAGTCAAAAGCTGCAGCTACAGTGAAGCTATCCCACCTCCTTATCACTTCTTAGGACCATGCCCTCAATGGCCAGTTTACTGATCTTGGGCGGTATTGTAGTCTATAGCCTAGTTGATATTTTATAGGCATATCTTAGTTATAGATAGGCTAGACTTGGACAAGCACTGCTGCCGGACACGAGGTTCGTTTCTTTGCAGTGCTTATTTTCTGTTGTGACAATTTTTTCTGAACAAAACTTGAAACCTTGGCACTGTTCGTAAGTTACCAACAACTGACTATGGACCCTAGATAACACCATCATCTTTTGCTAATGTCTTTCCACCTGAAATCAAGTTGGAATCATTGATATCTTATTTGCCAGTTGTGAAGAAGTTCCAGCCCATTTTGTTTGCTGGTCACTAGCTTCCAAACCCAGGGCACAGACAAATAACACACATTTCTAACAAGAAGTTTCACAAAGGACACAAAAGGAACCCAGAATCTTTCCAGCTACAGCCTGCAACCAATTACCTGTACCAAATGCTGAATCTAACCCATGTAAAATGCTTCCTTCCCTACAAAACCCAGCGCATTTTGGCGGCAAATTTTTCAGTCTGTCGGCACAAACTGGACGCCCCCCCCCCCACACCCAAAGGTAAAGGGCTAGTGACGCCCCTGGAGATTCTAGCCTCGAACTCTGGTTCTGTGATAGCGTAGGATGCCAAACTGCGCAGGCATAGGCTACTCGGTGGCAGGTCTAATTTATGTTTTGTAGCACGTTACCATTATACTACCAAACCCTCCAGGTAACGAGTACCATTATACTACCAAACCCGTCAGGTAAGGAGCACTATTACTACCAACAGACTGAGCATGGTTGGTTAGGTGTGCCTGGTCTTTGAAGACTGTTCTAAACTGGACCTCGGGCAGGCTTTTTATTATTCATTTTTGGGATCCCAAAACGGAAGTAGAGGGAGTGGCGTCCTGAGCCTTTCTTTATTGGGTAAAAATGACCGAATCGGTACCTGATTTTTACCTAATATATTATTTTTTTCGAAAAACACAGCGAGTTGCTTTCATGAAGCTACAATGTAATAAGTTGCATAGTATGTCAAGTCTGAAGAGAAAATTTGGCGCGTTTCCACGCTCTACCTTTGGGGGACGTCTAGTTTTGCCAACAGGAGTTGAAAATGTGACGACAAAAAACGCCGTTGCTGCAAAGCGGCAACGTCACTAGCGGCTGTACCCAGGGCAAATTAAAGCACCACAGGTGAAATTTTTTTAATCCGCCTTTTTCCTGGCAACATTTAACTACTTTCCATGCGAATTCTAGCTTTCAATGTGGTTCAAGCCCCCCAAAATTCCAAGCTTGAGACGCCAATTAAATGACTCACCCTTCTGTTACGAAGGGTCTTCATATGTTTGTCAGTAGCATAATTATAGTTCTTATCTGGTTTACCTTTTAAACTCAAGTCAGAATCGAAGGGAGATTGTTTCCAAACCTTTCAAACTCGTCCAAGATTTAAAAAGAAATACTGTTTCTGAATTCGAGACCAGGTCCTAATGTAACGCTTAGAAGATCGAGAGAGAGTTTGCGTTCAGAAGCGGGAGATGAGCAGGTGATCAGTGGGAGCTGAGCAAGGCGAGTTGACGTCAGAGAAAGAGTCTATAAAAAGGCTTTTCTAGTCATTTTGTCACGAGACAGTTGGAGATCATAGCAGAATGTGGTGAAGCTTGGAGGAAACAACACAACAGTGAGTAGGCTAGAGTACAATAAACGTCTCCTGAACCTGAGCATAGGGAAAACCATACGAACAAATCTACGCCTTCGATAAAACGCTACCGTGTTGGAAGACTACGTGAACAACTAAGTGAGCTGAAAGGAAGAGCCCTTCCTTTCAGGCCACTCAGTTGGGCGGCTACGGTTTAGGCAGAAGGCTACAACAGTAAACCCAAACACCATGAGATAAAACCCGTTGTTTTACTTCTTCTAAATAGTGAAGACTGCGGAATTCGCCGCAGACGAAATTTTGTGGAAACACTGGTGATCAAAGTGCGATCTCAAAGTTTGCAATCTCAGGACTACCTATTAAACCACAGAGCTGTCTGGCGAAAAAAGGGGCCAACCAGGGTATAGTAGATACAAAATACATTTATTCTGAATTTATAGCAAACAAAAGTAGGCTAGTTTTCACGTCAAGCAACGTGCTTATTCCTGAAGTAGCCTACTGCAATCATTAGAAGTAAATGTTAAGTAATAACGTAAGTAATAACTGCGGCTGGTTACAATCGTTGGAAGCTGCGCTTTTTAGCGAAAACTGAAATGAAAGACCGAATATGTGAACTTTCGAGCATACCTTGCACTATTTACTGTTTATGTTCCAATATTCAAGGTTATCTGAATACTGTAAGGCTAGGCTCTGCTTTTAAAAAAGTATCCACGGCCTTACCTGTTTTAATCCTTTTGCCAGGCCCAACGACTTCTAGCGAGATCTCGGCAAAATTCCGAAAACCGGTTTTATACATCAGTAGCATGATACGCGAACACTCGTTCAGAGCCTAGTGCACATGGAAACTAGCGGATCGCGGCAAGTGCAAAGAGGGTGAGGTGTTGTTAGCGGGTTCAGAATGTTACGTAGGAAATTTGGATCTACAGGTTTTAGAACTAATGAATGATGCTGCGGAAGTGGGCTGGATTGGCATTATACGTACGACAGGTCCTTTAATAGACGAAATTACATTAAAGGAATAACCTCAACTGATCCATTACAACTAGTTTTACACAAAATTTCACCTGCGGCGCATTTTGTAGTATTCTCTGTTTGGCAGATCGGTGTTTCATTTAGTTGGAGTTTTAGGATTGACCTTCTTGGGGGCTTGAAACACGTTTAAAGCTAGAACATGTATGGTAGATATAGAAAAATATTTACGGAAGAAAGGCAGATTAAAAAAAATTTCGCCTGATCCGCTTACTAGAACAGAACTTGTTCTGGGTACAGTCGTAGGAAGCTTTGCTTTTTAGCAAAAGGTGAAATGAAAAGCCGAATATGTGAACTTTAATATACGAAATTACATGAAAGGAATAGTCTCAACTGATGCATTACAGTTAGTTTTATAACGGTTGTATTCTATGCTGGTGGGAAATGGCAAATTTATTAGTCCGTCTGCACAAATTGGACCCCCCCCCCCCCCCCAAAGGTAAAAGGCTAGTGATGCCCCTGCCCCTACTAATAAAACAAAATCGATGCTTCTGAAAAAGCTTCTACTTGGAAAAAATTTTGTTTATAGTAAATCGCAAGTCAGTTTGGGAGGTGTGGACCTAGATGGATGGTGGTTATGTTAATCCGTAAGACATTTTATTAAGTGTGTGTTGCCATTTGTCTAATATCAAATGTTTGCCATTTGTCTTTTCAGTCTACTCTCCCTGCCAAACTGGTTATGTCTGTTATTATCAAGGTTGCCATTACGAAGGACATGACCTTGAAGATTCATAACACTGAATGCTTAGGAGCAGAAAAAAGGCTTACTGGCCAGAAGATTGAGTCAGACACAGTTTGCTTAGGAGTTAAAGCACAACTCTTACTAGAAATGATCTTTCCCCAATGAAATGGATCAGAAAAAAAGGTTTTCGAATATACCATTACTTTCCACCAGAAATTAGTGATTTTCTTGTTAGCGCTTGTCGATTACCTCCAGCCTCCCTGCTCCAAGACGCGGCGGCTGGGCGCAAAACGTTTGAAAATTGAACGCGCCGTGGTGAAAAAGTGGGAAAACTAAGCAAATAAAAGAAGTAATAAACAGATGCTTCTGAGATCCTTATGTGTGAAAGAGTTGTCAACGGACGTTGAAGATTCCGGCAAAAGTTTCGTTGTGTGACGGGTAAAACTCGGCAAGGCCAAAATAGAGTTAAAAATGTATAGGCAGAAAACGAGACAGTGGAGAAAGGTGGGGATTTCAGAAGCTTATAATTCTGTATGGGAGCTAGGTATATTATGAAAAGCAGAATAAGCAAGAGGGGTCCTTTAAATAACCTACTGAGTGTGAAGACTAAATACAGGATACCTTGCTATTTGTGTCACCCATATATATGCACCACCCCTAGTAAACTTGTGTAAATAAAGACTAAATTACAAGGATCACTTGTGAAGCATCAAAATACATCCGTTCTGACTAAATTAATTGATATCAAAGTCTTCCATTTACTTCTTATTTTTTCTCTGAAGAACTGCATGGTGCAAAACAAAAAAGAAAAGGTTTAAATACATAGGACACGAAAATGACAGGAAGAGGTGACGTAGATAGTCACTCTCAACCTATTTGGGCTCTGGTAGCACAAATAAATCAGAGAAAATGGAAGCTGACAAAAAAATAATTTGGCTATGGTAAGCAGATTTTTAGAAGAAAGGAAGGCATTTGGCAACGCTGTGACTTCGTTCAAGAAAAATGGAGAAAATATTAAGCTGTTAATAATTAGGGCTTTCAATCAAGACCCAATTTCACACATTTGCTTAGGAGCTGGAAAGAAATAAGGTAAAACATTGAAATTCTGAATCGTTTTCTTCTCTGACGTTCGTGAGGACAGCGTTGCCGGCATCGTGCCGCGAATTAGGTTTGTTGAAAGAGCAGAATGTCGAACGTTTTTTTAGCTTCTCCCAGGGTTTTAATTTCTACTAGAATAAAGCTCCAATAAAATGTAGCTGACTTATCCGTTTTGCTTCGTCAAACATAGAATAAAAGCTTTCTGGTGTGGAAGGGATGCCCCTCTGCTTTTGTGTTCGAACAGGGAGTAACCATTTCGAACAGCTATCGGACATTCACCAAAATGTCAGATCAATAGAGATCTTGGTTATCTTCCGTATTCAAATGTCTGATCATCTCGGACAGAACACAAAAAGTCCAGATGAAAGGAATGGGTTTAATTGAGAAAATGTGAGATCAATTAGGCAGCATCTCGGACAGCGACAGAAACTTCAAATACCAATAAAAAACAGACACTAGTTTGAGTTTGAGTTTTGAGCCTGATTTGTAATCGTAGTATGTTCAGATCGGTTTGTTCGTCCGGACAAGCAGTTCGAATTGAATTTACAATCAAACACTTGTTTGTTGTGCTTTTAGTCACAAACAGACACAATGCAACAGTCCAAATAGCTTTATGTCGTCAAATATGGTGTCCGAATAAACATCTAGCGCATAACTATTCAAACAAAACTAATGACACAATATATCGCAATCAGTGCAACATTTACCAATTCTAGCAACTTAGTTACGTTAGCCACCTTCAACAGAGGTTGGTTCAACAATTGCCCTTATCCCGGCAATTTTTCGCTTTACGGAACCACTTCAAAACAATTAAAAAATAAAATTTGGCAAACCTTTTAGTTGAATTTTCCCTCGCCGAATTGTTGTGCGTTTGCATTGCCATAAAACAGTGGTGACCGAGTTTTTGGTTCTCGCAACTAATGGCTATTTCCGTTTTGTTTGCAAGTGATCGACATGTCCGAATTCCGATGTGTTCGAATTTCAGTGTTTTACCTTAGTGGGAATTGCATGCATGTATTTCATTAATGGGTGGGTGGTGCAAATTGTAAGTGTTGCAAATAATAACATGTAATTGCAAATAATAACATGCCTTGATTTTCACTTCTCTCATCTTGTCGATGTCTTGAATCAATCCTTGCCTCATAGCCAAATTTTGTTTATAGGCCTACAATAAGGCTAAAATCAGTGAAAAATGATCTGGACAAGACGATGTAAGTGAAAATCAAATAAAAGCGCTAGTAACACTGTAATAGTGCACAATAGTGCAGGAAGGGTATCCAAACTCAGACAAGATTTCAAATTTCCAGATAAGTCTTTCCTTCAGAACAATCTATCTGGCTTAAAAAAGGAACCGACAAAGATGACAAACATACTAGATTGAAGCTAATTGAATGGCTTACACATTGGATAAATAAATTCTGCTTCAATATTTCTAGTTAAACATATTTTCTTTTCAAACAAGATCACTTCATTTTAACCTTACCTCGATTGACTTACAAAATGATGAAAAAGATAGAGTTAGCAAAGTCAATAGCCAGAAAATCCTTTTCAAAGCAGCTTCAAAACAAAGAAAAGGCACAGAATTTGAATATTTTTGGTCACATGACCTTGAAAAAAGTCATATTTTGCCTCTTGACTGTCGGGACAGCATGTACATTTCATATTAATATTTTCGCTGCAAAAATCGAGGTAGTGTAAAAACGAGGTCAGGTACACCTCCTGTATAAGATAAGTTTGCCTTTTCACAAGCCTTGTTGTTCATGGCTGTTCAACTGGTGTATGTGCTTCTTTTTGAAGCTCAACACTTGCAGTCCTACTATGACAAATAAATGCGTCTGATTACCTCAGTTATAAAGTTTGGGGAAAACATCCAACCAAAGCATGCATCACCATAATCTTAAATAACTCGCCAAATGGCGAACAGAAATTGCAACCATAGAGGTACTATACAACACAAAGAAAACAAATACTAAAGCCAAATGCTGGCCAAATGTTAGGCGTATTTCTCGCCGTTCCCCGAGGACTCCCCGGGGAATCGAAGGAAACGGCGAGAATAGAGGGATTCACTCCACGCAGACTCCGCCTACAGAAACAGCGAGAACACGGATGCTTCCAAAATGGATCTTGTTCGAAAAAAATATGTAGTTGACGAAATTAGTCTGGATCCATTTTATTTTTGGTTTTGTTTATTCTGATTGTTTCTAATTAATTTTACACTACACCAACACCAGCAAAAATTGATTCCCCTCCGAATCTGAAAGGGAGTCCTTTTTGATGATGGTGATGATACTCGGAGCATTCCCCGTCCGTGGGAACTTGCGAGAATACGGGGATCGAGTCCCCGGGACAAACAAAAGCGCGGGACTCCTCAAGTGGAGTCCTCGGGCAACGGCGAGAATACGACTTATGTAAGCATGTGATTGTGAATACCTGGTGAATGCTCTATATGACTAAGTCTAAAACACGCCAGTGATCCTCAGGAAGAAAGAGCAAACGTGTCCGTGACAACTCAAACTCAACGACTCAAATCCTGTGTCAAACAATCACGGCGATCTTTGGGAGCAGCTGTGAGTGCTGTGACACCGATTCTTGCTTTCTTTTGCAGGTACCCGGAGATTATGTATCGGCAGCGAGAGATAGTCATCAAGAGTACTGAGCAAGCAAGTCTCCTCCATGCAGAAATACCTCAATTACCTTTGCTCGCATGTCGGAGAGAATAAGGTTCATATTGGTTCTGTTATGCTCCGGTTATCGTTGGTTGTCTGGTTCTGTTGTCTTTTTCGTCTAAGTATTAATATTGATTTTTATGACACTTGACAAGTGCCATTATACCGTTCACTTTTCGGTCGGTCGGTACACTGTTCTCGAGTTAGGGTAGGACTATGCTAGGACGATGAAACTTGGCAGGCACATGAGGGACCCGACCAAACTTACTTGGAAATAGTAACTTCTCCTATCAAACCACTGTGGGGGTAGTGGAGAGCAGGGGCGTCCCGAAGTGAAGGGGGGCGGGCGCAGCGCCCCCCCTACGTTTGGCGCATTCGGTCAAATTTTCGCCGAAGGCGGGAAATTCGGTCAAAACGGGAATCGCGGCGAAGCCGTGATGCCCTTTTCATAAAATTGTTTGTCCCGCATTTTCAAATTGGGTGGTTTAACGTGTTTAATGGTCCCCTTTCTTTATCGAATTTGCTAATTCATCCAACTTTTGTTCAGTCCGCTTGATTTCTCAGCATTCGGTCCGTCCCTTCGTAAATTTGGTGATTTAACCTGTTTATTTGGTCTCATTCGTTAGCGAATTCGGTAATTCACCTGACTTCTCTCAAGTCCGTATCTGTTCCATCTTATTCGGTCAGTCCTTTTCATAATTAGGCGATTAATCAGATTCATTTGGTTCTGACTCGCTACCGAATTCGGTGATTCACCTGATTTTTCCTTAGTCCGTTTCTATTACTAGACTTGCCAAATTCGGTTGTTTTAGGTGGTTCTAACAAAAGTTTTATACCATTACGAAATTCGGTTGTTATACCGCTCTCGATCTGTTCCTTATTTTTTAGTTAATTTTTCGGTATAGTGCGAACTCATTATTTGCTTCAACCCAGTTACTGAGTTCGGTAATTTAAGTGGCATTTATTTAGCTTTTCGTTCTTTACCATTTACGGTAGCTACGGTACCGACTGGCTCGTTATTTTTAAAGACTTTTTTTTTGCAGAAAACCGACTTGTTTTAAGAAAGACGATTATTTAGAAGAAAAATCGAATGATTTTCATAAAAGCCGACTGTTTTTAAGAAAAAATACTGTTTTTACGAAAATTCTGTTTAAAGTACTTGTCTATGCAGAATGGGAGAAGGTATTATCTGTATCAAGTATTATCTTAATATTTCCAAACTACTCGCGCGGCTATATCCACTAAAAGGGGAACTTGGGCCAGGTTTCTCATCTACCAAGTGGAGGGACCCAGCTGGTCCACAATCAGCGCCAGTTTACTCAAACAACAACGTCATCCAACTTAACCCAAACCATTCTGAAGTTACGAAATATAAGTTGCTGGCCAATGTGACCCAGTTATCCAACGATCGTAACTGATAATAACAATGGTTACGAAGCTTCCCTCCTCCTATTAAGACTTGAGCCACTCCATGTCCGCCGGGAAAACTTAATTTTACATCAATCCTTGCCAGTGAAAAACATAGAGATATTCTGCCCGATCTAGCACCGGAGACAGGACGGACGCGGCACCAAAATCTCCTGGTGCCAGTTAAATGTCGCACTAACCGGTACTGGAACTCCTTTGTACCATATTTTACTGAGAAAATTAACAAAACCAAGTGAATTCCAAGTGATTTATTTTCTTTAATGTGATAATTGTATATATTCAAGTGTTTTAACACATGAAATGTAATGGCCGACGTATTTAGTGCCATGTCGGCACTACAAGTTAGATCAATAAAAATATCTATCCATCTAACTCGCGGAACACGTTTATGGGGAAAAGGTTGAAGGTATCTGCACTAGCGGTGCTGATCCCCGAATCTCTGCCCCCAGCGAGGAAGTGCAGTGGGCGGTTGGGGCAAGCCATCGTTATGCTTTCACACTCACCTCCTGGTGGTACGTTTCTCCAGGTAGTCCAGGTACCCCTCTGAAGCAGTATGGACTTTGGCTTTCTTACAGGGTTAAGACGCTAATCCCCCTCTAATGGCGTGTTCTCGCCGTTCCCCGAGGACTCCACGGGGAATCGAAGGGAACGGCAAGAATAGAGGGAGTCACTCCACGCGGACTCCGCGTACGGAAAACAACGAGAATACAGGGAATGCTTCCAAAATGGATTCTGTTCTAAAAATAAATATGCAGTTCACAAAATAAGTCTGGATCCACTTTTTTGTTTTGTTTATTCTGACTGTTTTTAATTAATTTTACATCAGCAAAAATTGATTCACCTCTGAGTTTGAAAGGGATTCCTTTTTGATGATGGTGCACTGGATTGGAGCATTCCCCGTCCGTGGGGACTCGCGAGAATACGGTGAGTGAGTCACCGGGACAAATAAAAACGCGGGGACCCCTCAAGTGGAGTCCTCGGGGAACGGCGAGGATACGCCTTAAACCAGACGTTCGGTTCCACCGAGACGCGAAGCAGCGCCACTATACTTCCGGGGGTCCCGTCAGTACCGCAACACGTCAGTTGACATAAACGTCAGTTCGCCACAGAATTCCGTCAGTACGCCAACATTTTCCGACAGTTCGCCTACACGTCAGTTTACCCTAAAAAATCCGTCAGTAGACCAACACGTCAGTTGACCAACACGTCAGTAGACCAACACGTCAGTTGACCAACACGTCAGTAGCCCACCACGTCAGTAGACCTATACGTCAGTTCACGTAATCCCAGAATCCGACAGTTCATCTACACGTCAGTACCCCAACCGTCAGTTCGTCTACCGTCACTTCACACAAGCGTCAGTTGGCAAAAACGTCAGTAGACATAAACGTCAGTTCGCATAAACGTCAGTTCACTGAAATTTTCCGACAGTTCGCTCACATATTGTTCTCGATGGGATAATTACGGAAGCTCGCCCAGGGGATTGATAAGAGAAGCCGACATTTCCATTTCAATAAGGGCAAAAATTAAGTCAGGAGTCTCGTCAAATCTGACAGTTTTGTTTTACGTTACGAAAGAAAGAAGATGGTTGGAAGACACCAGGAAAGCGAATGAAGACACTCGGTTCTGATAAATGTACTTTGAAGATAGCTAGTTTACAACTTCAAGAGAAAAATACCAATTGCTGGGCAACTAAAACATAAGAATATATTAAAAAAATGCCTCGATTATTAAAAGTCAGGTATGAGTACGAAACATGAAAAACCACGCTGATTTTCTCACTTGCCGTGTTTTGCTATCTTCGATGTGTATCACGCTGTCGACGGTTGTCTGCGAGACGTTTTTCCATCAGAAAAAACGGGTATGTAAATTGTTTCCCTGTTTTCGCTATCAGTCAACGGGCCTCGGAAAAGGCTTAAAACAGCGAAACCGTGTTATTTGTTGAAAGCACAGCCCAGTCTTAAAGTATTCAAATATTTTGAAATACTGTAAGTCGAAGAGTAAATAGTGCGAGCGGTCCTTTAAATGCCTTTAATTATACGTTTCACTTTACATTTTCAGTTTCCGTATGACTAGCCCCGGTAAAAACCTTCGCAACAGCTTGTTCTGATGGAATTACTTTGCATCTGTTCTTTCTTTAGTGACTTTACCTGCCGCGTCTGATTGCAAGCTCCCGGCCATTCTGAACCAATTTTATATGCGCAAATGTCGGCTTACTTTTACTACTCCCCTGTGTTTTCGTCCCTCTGCTTAATTGCTTTCGGTGCCCTAGTCGACTTTGAACTAATAGACCGATATGAATCTTTAGGCGGAGTGACGGATTATGCAGGCGAACTGACGTTTATGTCAACTGACGGTAGGTGAACTCACGTGTAGGGGAACTGACGTGGAGTTGAACTGTCGGATTTTAGGATTAGGTGAACTGACGTATAGGTCTACTGACGTGTTGGTCAACTGACGTGTAGAGGAACTGACGTGTAGCGCAACTGACGTGTGGACGAACTGTCGGATTTTTGGTTTATGCGTTTATGCGAACTGACGTGTTGCGGTAGTGACAGCGACCCTACTTCCGAGTCAGTGTGTCAATCACTTTCAGTGTGCTAGCAACTCAGCCAGGGCGGACCAAGTCCAGCCATTACTATCAAAGTTAGACAAAGGTTGCTCCCGCACTCTTACTACAGTTTTATCGGAAATAGTTTTATTTTCTTTGGTTAAAATAATGACTTCAATCAAGGGAGAATTAAGAAGAAACTACTAGCCTAGGTTTGGTCGGGCACAGAGAATGCTAAAGCTAGAACTCACAAAGCACAAGTCTCATGACTAATAATCGATTCAAGCATACATGACGGAAGCTTTTATTGTACAAGGAAGACACGCAGCCTCTCGCGCACAGACAGGCGGGCAAAGTTATTTTCGCGGCATGCGACAGAGCTCCGCAAACAAATTTAAAGCACAACTCTTACTAGAAATGATCTTTCCGCTATGAAATGGATCAGAGAAAACTTGTCCGAAAATACCATTACTTTCCATCCGAATTGAGCGATTTTCTCGTTAGCGCTTGTCGATTCTATCCAGCCTTCCTGCTCTCCGACACGGCGGCTGGGAGCAAAAGATTTGAAAACTGAACGTACCGTGGTTAAAAAGTGTGAGAACTAAGCAAATAAAAGAAGTAAAAACAGAAGATTCTCATATCCTTTTGTGTGAAAGAGTTATCAGCGGACGTTGAAGATTCCGGCAAACTTTGCTTTGTGTGACGGGCAAAACTCGGCACGGCCGAAATAGCGCTAAAAATTCGTAGGCACAAAATGAAACAATGGAGAAAGGCGAGGATTTTGGAAGCTTACAATTCAAGAACGGAACTAGGCATATTATAAAAGTCAGAATAAGCAAGAGGGGTCCTTTAAGGCGTATTCTCGCCGTTCCTCGAGGACTCCTCGGGGAATCAAAGGGAACGGCGAGAGTAGAGGGAGTCATTCCACGCGGACTCCGCGTACAGAAACAGCGAGAACACGGGGAATGCTTCCAAAATGGATTGTGTTCGAAAAATAAATATGCAGTTGACGAAATTAGTCTGGATCCACTTTATTTTTGGTTTTGTTGATTATGATTGTTTTTAATTAATTTTACATTGCACCAAAACCAGCAAAAATTGATTCCCCTCTGAATCTGAAAGGGAGTCCTTTTTGATGACGGTGATGATAATCGGAGCATTCCCTGTCCGTGGGGACTCGCGAGAATACGCGGAGTGAGTCCCCGGGACAAACAAAAACGCAGGGACTCCTCAAGTTGAGTCTCGGGGAACGGCGAGAATACGCCTTTAGTAAAAAGCTGTCCTTTTGCTTTGCGTTTGGATCTAAAAGTTCTCTGCTTTGTGCTAGTCTCTTGCTTTTGACCACCGTTTGGACATCGCCGTTAGCCCCAGAATAAAAAGCGAAAACGCAAATAAAACGCGCATGAAAATCTCTCCGTCTACGTACGTGGTACTTCAGCGTAATCTGATTACCAACCGTATTTGGTGGCGCCAAACAGATTTGTCACGCAAGTCCAGAAACCCATGACCTGAAGAGGATACTTGCCAAGAACTGTCGAACAAATTTCAGTTCAGCTAACAAAACGGTTTATCGTCACCAAACGTAAGCCTAAGGCCAGGATGATCCACGACTGCGTTCGCGTTTGCTTGCCTTTTTCCCTTTGCATTTGCATTCCGACTCATGCAGCATTTACACAGACACGAATTCTATTAAAGTAGAAAGGAATTCCGGTCTATTTGAGAGGAATTCCGTTGGTGAAGAAAACTAGAAAAAAAGTTTAGCTAGAGAGGAATCCCGGCCCAATAGAAACGAAATGCTAGAAAAATATTTCACTGTTGGTTAGTTTAATCTGCGCTTATATTTTTCTCTCAGATTTTCTGCCCAGAAGAAACAAATTTTTCCCTCTCTGTGTAAACAATATCCTGTCTCCAAGCCCGGATTCTCTTCAGGCTTTATCTGCTTGTTAAACGCTGCATGAAACGCACAAAAGGCAAACGTACACTGTAAAAAAAAAGTCTCCGCTTTAAGATTTAATCTGCAGTACTATGCATTCTAGCCTTTTAATCCTCCATCGGATTAAAAAATAAGGTGTGAAGCCAAGCTAGCTTCATTAAATTATTCATTACATAATGGCATTCATTACGAAAGAACTAGAAAAACGTGATTTTCGGGGTTTCTGTGAGTACTGTGAAAGTATTTGACAGTGATGACAAACAAGGATGGTGTAAATGCTGGGTGAAAGCTTCTGCGCTTTCCCAGGGAATAATTGTAAAAATAGTTGGTAAATTGTCAATAGACACAGAACTAAGAAGTGTAAAATAATCACAGATTTGTACATATACACCTTTAACACGCACATTTTAATATTTTATTTGCATTTGTATGTCGTTCAATCCGCATGGTTTTTCTGGTTTTAGTTACATGTCGTTTTATGGTTTATTGGTTCCCCATCGTTTTTCTATTGGTATTGTGCTGGATCTTATGATTTAGTTTTGTTTTTTTCGCTAAGGACGGTTTGCCGGAAGTGCAACCGAAATATCCGAAATTATATTTATCCTTCGCTCATCATCTTGGAGGATAACTAGCTGATCAAGAAAAAAAAACCGAAATCACGTTTTTCTATTTCTATCGGATTCTCCGAAGTCGGTGACGCACAACTACCAAAGAGACTTTTTACAGTGTGCGGTAAAAGGAACATTAATCAAACAGGCGATGGCCAACTTCGATCAAAACGCAACTTGTAACGTGTCTGTGTAGGAAGGTTCTTAAAAGCAAAATACCGCAAACTTTGCCAATCCACTGTTTAATGATGATCTATCACTCTTCGTCAGGCATCCTAAAATTCCTTTCGAAAATTCCCTGCCAAAAGGTCCCTAACCTGATATCAGCCTACGTTCATGAAATTTGGGTTTGTGGGACTAATCAGTTAATAAAAAAAATGCGTCTCAAACGTCATGTAGTAGGCTATTCCCAACATGACAATTCTAAGCTGAAAATGCGCAGACTTCCTTCAAATTTCCGATTTGGCGTATCCGCTCACTTCATACCACAAGGTTGAAACAAAACAAGATATACAAAGACACATAAGCAAAAAAAAAAGAGTCTAAAGAGACATACATTAGGCATATCAAGCAGTCTAAGGCATCATTCATTTGCAATTTTGTCTTATATGGTCAACTGTCGGCAACGTCAAAGAGGCATTATATGTCATTTAACCCTGCGTCATCTCACAAGAACTAAATAAAAATTAACCAAAAAGTCTTAAATTCCTTCAACGAGAGGTAATTCGTGTAGACAAAAATGGTGCGCAGCCGCTCCACAAAGTTACCATTTCGCTCTTGGATCTTGACAAAGTGCCATCTACAGTCTAAGGGCGAAACCAACTCTTTACTGAACGGTAGTAGCTGATTACAGCCTGAGTGGAAACGTTCCACAAAGTTACAGTTTCGCTCTTGGATCTTGATAAAGTGCCATCTACAATCTAAGGGCGAAACCAACTCTTTACTGAACGGTAGTAGCTGATTACAGCCTGAGTGGAAACGTTCCACAAAGTTACAGTTTCGCTCTTGGATCTTGATAAAGTGCCATCTACAGTCTAAGGGCGAAACCAACCCTTTGCGCAACGGTCGTGACTGATTCAAACCTCGGTGAAGACGTTCCACAAAGTTTCGGTTCCTCCTTTGAATCTTGACAAAGTTACATCTACAGTCTAAGGGCGAAACCGACTCTTTGTGGAACGGTCGTGGCTGATTAGCCGTAGCTGATTGATTCTACTGTATTTGCCTCCGTGGTACCGGAACCGTAACCTTGTTTCAGTTTTCGGGTTTCCAGATATAACCGGAAAGCTAGTTGCGCTTGCTGACAAACTCCCCCAGACAGTGAAGGCTCTCCCAGCTCATCATGGGTTTGTCCGCCTCCTTAATTAATCAAGTGTTTTTGTTGTGTATTTAGTCGTTTCTGTTGTATTTTTTCTTTTTTTGTTTATACTCCGCTTTTGTTCATTTAGCGGGTTAAAAAATAAATTAATTTAATTACAGCCTGAGTGGAAACGTTCCACAAAGTTACAGTTTCGCCCTCAGATCTTGACAAAGTGCCATCTACAGTAGAATAGCGAAACCATGTCATTGCGGGACGGTCGTAAGCGATTAAAACCTCGGTGAAGACGTTCAAGAGGTCACGGTTTCGCCCTTAGATCTTAACAAAGTCCCATCTACAGTCAAACAGCGAAACCATGTCTTTGCGGAAGGCTTAAGAGATACTACAGTCACTGCAACAGAGGCTCTTCTCTAAATACAAGCAAACTAGTGGCATATCAATTACTCGAACCATTTTTCAAGTTACGAATAAATACACAATAAGCGTATGAGATTCTCTCTAATAGACGACAATTCCTTTCAATCTATGAACTATAAGCTTAAAAGGAAATACAGCCTCAAGAAAAGGATCCCTTCCACATAATCTTTCGACATCTTAATCTCATTCGCTTCCTGGCGCGGATACACTACTACGCCAAAGGGTACCAAAAGGTCTTGAAAGAGTGGGGCGCAACATCAGTCAAGTGTCCACGGGCCGGATCGATGCATCATTCAAAATTCAAGGCTGGGGGGAACTAATGAATCGAGCAATTTGACAAGGATGAGTGGATCGATAATCCACTTCATTTCCTTTAAAGGTACTGTCGTTCAATGTTCATTTTTTTGGCGCGATCAGGAAATTTAGGAAGTTGTTCGAAAAGTTAGCTCAACCTAGCTTTTTTGAAAACATTTCCGGCGAAAAAAAAAGAGCGAGAAAGGACTTGTAGCTTAGTCTTATGACCGTTTATTGGCCGTGTTCCGTTAAAACGAAAGCGTACACAAGGGCTTTATCTCGCCAATCCCATCAAAGGACCCCTCGCACTGTTTTCTCTTCAACTTACAGTATGAAGTTATAGAACGCATTAAGGAATACTATGGTAGGATAATTAATAAGCAGAAAGAAACTATGGATAAAACTAGAGGTATCCTGAGAGATCAAACAGAAAGAGGTGATGAAAATAGACACAAACTAATCGATTTATCTAATCTCTTTATAAATAAGAAACAAATCAAAGAAGAAACATCGATTCCCAATTATTTGTTTAAAACAAAGAAGAACAACACCCCACTATTGTAAGAGAAAATGAAAATATTTACACAGTAAACGTATCGATTGAAAGCAACGGTAGAGACGAAAATACTCTCATTAGTTTTGTTTTTGAGGATTTGCAACGAAGAATGAATGAAATATACCAGTACAGAGTTCAGTTTGTGACCAAGGTTATTTTCTATCGACAAGAGAATGATGAGGAAGTAGAAATATTTGAATACTTTTAAAATAGGCTGTGCTTTCAACAAATAACCCACGGTGTTGGCTGATTTAAGCCTTTTCCGAGACCCGTTGACTTATAGCGAAAAAATTTACATAACCGGTTTTTCTGATGGAAAAACTTCTCGCAGGCAACCGTCGACAGCGTGATACACATCGAAGGTAGCAAAACACGTCAAGTGAGAAAATCAGCGTGGTTTTGTTAGACGGGTTAGAATGTACCGTACGAAATTGGGATCTCCGGGTTTAGAAATATATAGGGTGATTGTGGTAGTAGGTTGCATTAGTATTATAGGTATGACAGGTCCTTTAACGGCTCGAGTGATACTTTCAGCCTTAGATTGCGGAAAATATGGGAAGAGCAGACGTATCTTTGTTGAAGGCAGCAGAAGCCCTAAAAGACGAACGGCCGAAAAACTGCAATGAAGACTGGAATTCACGCTTTCGCGTCCAGACTTCAAAAAACAAGGTATGTCGAATCCCGTATCAGACAGCACAAGACTAATGTTTTAAAGGACCTGTCTTACCTATAATACTAACGCAACCCACTTCCATAATCACTGCATATATTTCTAAACCCGGAGACCCCAATTTTGTACGGTACATTCTAACCCCTCTAGCAAAACCACGCTGATTTTCTCACTTGCCGTGTTTTGCTACCTTCGATGTCGATCACGCTGTCGACGGTTGTCTGCGAGAAGTTTTACCATCAGAAAAAACGGTTATGTAAATTTTTCCCTGTTTTCGCTGTCCGTCAATGGGTCTCGGAAAAGGCTTAAAACAGTGAAAACCGTGCGTTATTTGTTGAAAGCACAGCCTAGTTTTAAAGTATTCAGATATTTTAAAATACTGTAAAATGAATAGTAAATAGTGCGAGGGGTCCTTTAAGAATACGATCAGGGCTCATCAGTTTGCCATCAAGAACCAATTAAGATGAGAACGATCAAGTACGGGTTGAAGCTACGTCGCGCTTTTTCCGCTGCCGGGTGAGGATTAGCTGTTCGCACTCTCCATGTTAAAGTTATTTGTTTACAGCAGAATTATGTTTACTTCGGATGGTACACTTTCTGGGGAAAACACTAAATGAAAACATGAAAAACCCGCTCAGATTTTTTCGACAGACCTTAAAGGACTATTTTAGCTGCCCAACGGTTGATTTTGAGCGTGTTCCACCCTACTTATCTTAGTTACTAAGCATGACGTCACGAATTCTGGCTTTTTACTATCAAGGCTGGGACGATTTTTCTATGTTCCATCACAATATCATGCCACGGGCGAATCCGACCAATCACGTTAAAGAGATGCGTAGTTACCACGCTTACTACGCTCCCGAGCATGGTAAACAAATAGTTACGATTAATTAATATTTCTAGAAGGTTGCAACGGTCACCGTAGTAACTTTTTACGAGGCTGTAACACAAATAGTAACTAATAGCTACTATTTTTAGAAGGGTGGAACACGCTCTTTGCATCGTATTAAGCGGATGAAAAAGCCAAAACTCGAAGTTAAGTATCGTCCGAAGTTAAGTATCGTTCACTATTTCAGTAAAACATACTACAGCAGTACTAACACCTTTTCTTTCGTTTACGGAATCACACATCGATACCCCGAAAGAGCTGTTTCAAATAAGGTTATCTAGTTCTGTTCATTCTAGACTAACAATCAGTTTTTCGTTACACTCAGACAGCCGTATAAGAGAGTAGGCTGACGAATTCCAACCCCACGAAAATCCCAATTGACAAACAAAGACATTTTTCGAAAACACTCAATCTTGGGCCATCCCTAATCCATCTTGATCAAAATAAAAGGTAAAGCGTTAAAGTATAGGCACAACCGCGTATAAATATCATTCGCTCTCACAAGGATCCATAAAACACTGACTAGTAATAGTGTTAGAAATAACTTACATTTAGTGATATTTACCCTAACCTATTACCCCCCACCCAATCTACATGGTCAAACGTAGACGTAAAAGTAAAAAATTAGACAGATCACCCCGTGTTGCAAAAAAAAGGCTCCACCTGAGGGATTTTAAGATCACAAAAAAGGTGCGACCTTTTTGTACAGGCGGCGCTACTGACTGAATTACAGTAGAGGTATGCTTATGCGAACGTTTGTTGACAGTGTAGCCATAGTAGGTAATTAAGGGCATCTGAAAACGCCTGTATAGGTATTTTGCATCTTCATTCTAACATTTAGCTCAAAACTGCACTGTTCACATTAAAGTAACTGTTCACATAAGAATACCACTACTGTACGCAATTTTTCTTTTAATTATTCCGATATTATTAGACTAGCAATTTCTTCGCAAATTCTGTTTCTCTGTTGCATTTCTTTCTGTTTCGTAACATATGACACAAGGATGCGCAGTTTCAACAGATAACACTTGGGGTGTTATCTGTTATCATTTTGCAAGCGTTATACATTAAACTGCATAACAAACATTGTCAGGAGAGCAAAACAAAAAAAAACGCCGAAAAAGCATTTGCCGACTTTTCCGATGTAAATGACAAACAAAAAATCAACAGGTGTCTTTTTCAGCGGTGTTTCGGATCTTCATAATGTTTTAATACGTAACGTTTGATAAAGATAACAGCTAACACCCTAAGTGGTATCTATTGTTACCAGGATCCTTGTGTTACCTGTTATGAAAGTTCTGACAATGTATTGATTGTGAACAAATGAAAAAAATTTCCTTAACTGCATTAAATGAAGAAACTATGGTAAATTCCAATTCGGACTAGGGTTACTGGGAATCGTGTGTAAATGACGACTCAACAAGGGTAAGTCAGCTAGCGTATTCTTCAGGGATATTTCGGCCCTTCTTAACCCGATGAAAATTTCGTAGCCTGCGTAGTTGTATGATAGTTGTACGAAAAAGTTGCATGTATTGTAGTAAAGAATACTATCATTTAGTGTGCCTCAGACTGGGCCAATATTAAGCCGTAATATCCAGTAGCATCCGTCTTGCTATAGCAGCATCCAGTCTTGCTAATAATAGCATGCAGTAGAATGCAGTAACACAGTAGCCTTGACATAGAAGCAAGTAGTAGCATCAGTTCGTAATGCATGCTACTTTTTCGTACAACTTCATACTACTATTTTGAGATAAACTTTTCATCGGGAAGAAGACCCTTGCCAAGAAGAGCATCCTCGCTGACTTATCCGTTTTGGGTAATTTTTATACATAAACTACGACAAATTTTATCAGCCTGAAAGGATGAACCTTGAAATATATTTGTAGTTTGAATTTTACTCAACGGTTTCGCCTCAGTTTAGAATATGCAGGAGAAACTTAGACAAATGCGACGATGAAATTACTTTGTAAGGGACCCTAGCTTGGTTTTACACCAAGGGTTTCACCAAAATGACACCACTCGCTTCAACCACATCGACACATAGTGCAAACCGCGGTCGTCAAATCTTCTTCCTCGACGTTATGGATTCCCGATTCTAGAACAAAAGCTACACTTTTAAAGCCAAAACTTCGGACACACAGAAAACGTTCGCAAATGTTCACCTCTATCTTTATTTCGCGGTGAAAATTTCCAACTGGATGCTCTGCCGTTTTTAGCTGTTGGGTTTGGTTCCACTGTTCAGAAAATAAGTCAACAACTTGACGTGGTGAATTTCACGAACGGATCGAAGCGTTATCAGTGCCAACCGAACGGTCTTAAATTGATTGCAGTTTTTAACTGTTGGGTTTTCAACTCGGGTTCCATTTCTATTGTTCATGCGAGCAAACAAGTCAACTTGGTGACTAAAGAATTTTACGACCGGATCGAAGCGTCATCAGTGCCAACCGGAAGGTCGGGAATTGATCACAGCAAGGAATTAATTTGACAAGCCAGGGTTTGCAGTATCGCGGAGACCTCGGCATAAAAAAGGCAACTAATAATGGGCTAATCATACGAGATACGTGCTTGGAAACTGTCTTTACACATTATACAATATCCCTGCGCTAAACCCCGTGGTCACTTGCGGCCTTCCAATCTTCAGAATCACACATTCTTTATCACACTTCCAGAATAGTTGATTCATACTTAGTGCAGTGCATAGCGTATTCAGTGTGTGTATGAAAATATTGCACTGTATGGGCTTCTGTTTAGAAACAAACAAATGCATTACTTCTCTTGCATTGACTTCGTCCATTTTTCTCAGTTCCAGCTTTCATAAATGGCGCACGCCTACATAGAAAACAAATAATTAAAATAGAAACTCATAAATAGGCTACTACAATATTGGTGGTTTCAAAAAAGACAAATCAGAAAAATACTAATCATACAGGAAAGTAGAATTGAAGGACTGTGCTTCATTTTAGACCCAGTCTAAAAACAAAAATCCTTCTAGTTTTTCAACATTAGTTGCGTTTTTCTAGATACCATGGTATCTATTTCCACGTTAACTGGATCTGCATTTAGTCATTTGTATGGCACTTAGCGATCGCAATTTCTGTCCGTCCGTCGGTCTGTCGGTCTGTCCAGATTTTGCTAGTTCGGGCACTTCCACATAAGCTAGGACGATGAAACTTGGCAGGCATATCAGGGACCCCAAATAATTTAAGTTGGAAACAGTCACTTCCCCGATCCGAGCATCGTGGGGGGAGTTGAAGGAGGGGGAATCCGGAATCCTGATGTATTTATAACTTTTGAACGGGTAATCGGATCTTGATGAAACTTGATGTTTTGGAAAGATCTCGTGCCTCAGAAGAGCAACTTAAATTCCGGACCGGATCCGGTGACTTTTGGGGGAACCTGGAGGGGGCAACCGAAAATCTTGGGAAACGCTATGAGCGGAGGGATCGAGATGAAACTTGGTGAGAAGACACCAAGCAAACAGTATATACATCATTGACATAACCGAACCGGATTCGGGCACTGTGGGGGGAGTTAGGGGGGGGGGGGGCGGAATTCTGGTGATCCCTTGAGTGTGGTCCTTCCTGATGTACTAAGACGACGAAACTGGGCTGGCGTATTAAGGACTCGAAAAACTGACTTGAGAATAGTCGTTTGCATGATCAGACCATCGTGGGGGAACGGAGGGATGGGGAATCCGGAATCTAGTGGTATTCATAACTTTTGAACGGGCGGTCTGATTTGAATGAAACTTTCCAAGCCGAAAGTCCGAAAGTCCCAAGCCAAGTCTTCGATGTTCCATGTCAAGTCCGGACCGGATCCGATACTTGAGGGGGGAGTCGAAGGGGACGACCGGAATTTTCGTGAAACGCTTAGCGTTGAAGGATCGGGATGGAATTTGGTGGGAAGAACAAACATAAGCCCTAGATAAGTTCTTGACAGAACTAGACCATATCGGGGCTCTTTGGGGGATTTATTCAAACAATGTTTATAACGGGTACGTGAGCTACGATTCTTCATCAGCGATATTTCGGCCCTTTTTGGCAAGGGTCATCGTCAGGCTGTCAATCCTCTGGTTCAACTTAGGGGAAGGAAACAAACCTGCTGACGTACCCGTTGTAAACATTGTTTGAATAAATGTTTCAAAGTCAGCTTGGGCTCAAAGAATATTTACTCTTTGGGGGGAGCTGGAGGGGGTTTCCCAGAATTCCGGTGATCGCGAGTAAGGATACTTCCAGATGTGATAAGGACGATGAAACTTGGCAGGCATATCAGTTGACCCAACCAAATGGACTTAAGGACCTGACACGGGAAAACTTCCGTTTCTTGATCTGACCATTTTCGGTGGAGAAGGGGAGGGGAACCCGGAAATTACTGATTTGTGTAGGTTGCGAACGGGTGTTCCGATACGAGTAAAAATTTTCTGGTGATAAGAACCAATGAATAAGACAGGCAAGACATGTCTCCGAACCACATGAGGCAATGGTTGGAGGAGATGGAGGGGGGGGGGGGGGGGGCTGGAAATTGTGTGACATGCACACAAATCAAACAAAGGTACCGAATGGGATGCAACTCTGGCAGTACGATTTTATGCGACCTAGTTTGTTTTCTACGGTCCAGACCGGAACCGGCCAGGGTTATGAGGAGGATGAACCGGAAACCAGAAATTTGCAGATATGCTTCGATTGGACTCAAACTTGAAGGACGAGAAGAGGAGATGTCAGAGATACGACGTCTATGTTTCCCAGTCGTATTTGGCCACAGTGTGGGGAGTTGGAGGGGGAGTCCCGGAAATTTTGTGGCTCACGTAGGGGTCAAACGAGTGGAGGGATTTGAATGAAACTTGAAGAGTAGAAATACGACCTTCCCTAGATGACAAAGTTAATGCTCAGTAAAATGTAGCAAAATGCTCAGACTCAAGCGAAACTTGATAGCCGGTAAGAGAAGTTGCTTTAGACGATCAGTTTATGTGTCTGGACCAGATACGGCCGTGGTAGGGGGAGTTTGAGGGGGACGAGTACCGGAAAAATTGTGCCTTGACATTTGATCTAGATGTCTGAGGCGATGCCTGGAATGCTCATCCTCGAGTGAAACTAGATGGGGAGTTTGAGGGGGACGAGTACCGGAAATATTGTGCCTTGACATTTGATCTAGATGTCCGAGGCGATGCCTGGAATGCTCATTCTCGAGTGAAACTAGATATCCTATTCCTAGGTCCAATCCTAGGAGGTTGAAGGGGGTATTTTGTGACGTTCTCATCTACTTCCTTGCAACACCTACTCGTAACCAGGGGCGTCACGACTGGGGGGGGGGGGGGGGGGGCGGGGACGCCCCACCCCCAATACTGTCGGCCAGTCGGTAAAAAATAACCGAGTCGGCGAGGCGCGAAGCGCCACGATTTTTCGTCAAAACAGTTGATTTTTTTTCATGAAAACAGTCGTTTTTTCTGAAAATTGGTCGATTTTTCATCAAAATAGTCGGTTTTTCTGAAAATCAGTTTACTTTCCTGAAAATCAGTCGATTTCTTCAAAACTGTCATTTTTTGTTGTTGAAAACAGTCGTTTTTTCTACAGAAACAGTCGGTAAAAATTACCAGCCAGTCGGTAAATGCCTCGTCCCCCCCCCAAACATTTTGGCTAGTGACGCCTCTGCTCGTAACAAGTGCCATATGAGCTCGTAGCTCTTGTTGCAGTAACCGTGGTATCTGATACAAGGCTGCTCTGCAAAACTGGCTATTGCCAAAATAGCATTGTTCGAAGTCATCCAAAAGAAAAACTGATATCCAGTTACATCACTAAGTGCTAAACTTCTCTCTCACCAATTTGACAAAATTTGATGAAAGTGAGATTAATTTTCAGATGCCAAGATCAGTTACCACGGTCGGACCATGGTATCTGAATATCAGGTACCACGATAACTGGCCAGATACCACGATAGCTGCAAAAAGGCCTATTGACCGTGGTATCAGATACCACGGTGACTGCAAAACGACTTTAGACCGTGGTATCAGATACCATGATATCTGCAAAAACGCAACTCCTGTTAAGCTCCATATTTGGTGGTTGCTGATGATAAGATTGCCGCTGACTGGTTTTGTTCAGTCCGTACCTCCGACCGACTGAACCAATCACAATCGACACGATTGGATTAGCCTAGAGAGCAAAAGCATATAACAAAAAAAGACTGTGAAAGGAAAATCGAGAGATGGCGCTTGTTATTGACAAGGTAGTACCAGGTTTCAGTTCTGCTTTATAAGCTAGAAGGCGTTCTTTCAATAGTTGCGTTTTGATCCGAATTCTCCTTGCGATTCTCCTTGCAATTCTCCTATTTCGCATTTTTGGACTATTCAGGTGAAGCGAATTCTACTTTTCTTGCGTTTTTGTCAGAATCGAGAACTGGGAAAGCCTCGCGATTCTGCAGAATCGAGAAGTTGCTCCAGTGGTGAATTCTCGATTCTCCTCCCTGATTGGTCAACAGAGTGCGAGTGTTCAATATGCATAAACACGTATACCGGGTTGCGGACGAGCTGCCAAATTAGTGTTTTTGTCAAAAGCGAGGATGGAGAAGCCAGAGGAGCAAAAACGGTAACTTGTAGGAGAATCAAGAATTCAGAAGCGAGAACAGCAACTGAGAACTCAGATCAAAAACGCAACTAGTGTTTTCAAAACTTGAATGCGTTTTAAGGCCGGGCTTCACTACCCAGACACCCCAGAATCTGGGGTCCGGATTAGGTGAAGACGGTCCCTAAAACCAGAGCAAACTGAGCCCAGAAATCAAATAATATGTCTCTTCAACAGTCCACTTTTGGGCATTTTTCAGAACTTCTATCATTTTCTTAGATTTTACCATCTCAACACAATTCAAGCCAATCCAAAAAACTCAGTTTCTCCAAATGCACTTTCAAATTCCCGCTTCTTTTCACCCAGAATCCGGGTCCGGGGTGCTTTCAGACCTGTCTTCACTACCCAAACCAATATCGAAGAAAATGGGTACCCAGAATCCGGGCAAAAAATCTGGGTAGTGAAGCCCGACCTTTACTCAATCCTCTTGCGACAACTGTAGCGCTAGATAAACAGGTACCTGCTCAGGTGACTGACTCCATAGAACGTGGTATATGGTAATGGGGCCTTCTGACTGGCTCACTTGTACATCATTAAAGAACCGCATACAAAACTATAAACAATCGGGAATGCAATGGCACTGCTATCGAGAGATAAAGTGATGAACAGCGCAGGCTTTCACTTCTACTTTAAAGCAGTACTAGGAACCAGTTTAAATCCAGCTAATCAGTATAGCAAATAAATAAACTGCTTTTGCGCCTTACACTCGCCATGGCACTACACATGCCGTGGCACTCGCTATCGACGTCTAAAATGATGAACAGTGCAGGCTTTCAGTTCTACCACACCTGTTCGTAATTCGGTTTTTAGACGTTTTTAAAAACCAGTTTTTAATACGTTTTAGGAGGCTCCTCTCTCATTGGCTGTTCATAACAAATTAAAAACGGGAGATGGATTGATCCATCTCAGATTTTATGAACGGGTTGAAGCTTAAAAACCGCTAAAAACCATTCTTAAAAACGGGTCAAGACCGATTTACGAACAGGTGTGTCCGTAGTGGGGCCCGGGCTTAAATCGATACTAGTAACCAGTAGCTGCGTTCATTGCACTCCGGGCTGTCTCTGGTGTTTTGTCACCAGTGACAGCCACTTGACTCTTGCCACTCACCAAGTTTCACTCCAATCGGATCACCCGTTCTCAACTTCCGCATACCTCAAGGTTTCGGGGTTCACTATCCCTCCACTCCGCCAAAGGTTGCATTTGGCCGGGTCCTTTATAAGTGCGCAAAGTTTCATCGTCCTAGCTTATGTTGAAGTGCCCAAGCTAGCAAAACCTGGACCGACAGACCGATGGACGAACAGAAATTGTGATCGTCCCGATTAATTATTATCCCTTAACTGATAAATAAAAAATAATTACCCTGTATAAAGTATATGATGAGTCAAGGTTGTGCTTAAAGCACTTTAACCTTTTCCGGTTACCTGATAAACGGAAAGACTGGGTGAAATGCTGGGTGGCATGTGTTAGTCTAATAATAATATATTGCAGCAGAAAAGGCAATAGCCTCTAAATAACTCTGACAAATCTGGAGTAGGCTAATGCCCGTGTGCCTGGTTTTCCTGCTGGATAAAGCGTTTTTTGGTTCAGAGGTGAGTTGATGAAAACTTGCTAGTCCCTCTCTGAAGCCGGGCTCCCGAGCATGTTCTGGTTAGTCCACAGCGGTGAGGTAAAACCGGACCCCGGTTAATTCAATAACGGGTCATAAGACTGGTGAGTAGTCACCGGTGGATGCAAAAACGGCTTATACGAAAAAACGGAGACCACCGGTGAGAGCTTCCGTGACAAAGAACGCAGCTAGTATACATCCTGCTACTCAGTATAGCATATAAATTGCTTTTGCGCATTACCATAAGCACTTGGAAACACCTTAAGAAAGATGACCACTTTTCCTACCTTCCGCCGACTCCAGATTAAGAAGCTTTGTTACTGACCTCTTCCTACCGTTTTGTTAGTATTCGTCATCGAAGCTAACACCAAAGTCTTTGTACATTTGAACTTGGCGCTCGATATCGTCAGGTCGTTCTTCCTAAATAGGGGTTGGGGTGGTTAATACACATATTATCTGCAGGCGGTGAGGGGAAGTTAGCAGCGGGATAGAAAGGTATCAAAGTGTTAGCAGCGGACCAGTTAGGCCACAGCAAAACAACACTAAGGAGTAGCGCGAAGACCTATGCTTTCCATGCATCGGAAACAGGCCGTACTCGAAGCAACGCCGACACGTTCGCGACACAGGTAGCTAAGTTAGTGAAAGAAAGGCTAAGAGATCAAGAGATTCAGAGGTGGCATGGGGGTGTATCAGAGCACCAATCTCTGAAGTTGTAAGGTATGGCCAAAGAGACATGGGGAGAAGAATTATATTTTAAGTCGGGATTGGGGGGGGGGGAGAATTGAAGTGGATGGTGAGTCTTAGGGCGGATGCTCTTCCGGTGGGGATGCGGAGAAATTATATTGGTAGAGATAGGAAAGGTACTGGTCCTTATTTTTGTCCAATGTGTGGTATTGAAGGAGAGGATGCGGTACATTTGATATGTTATTGCGAGGAGTTGAAAGAATTAAGAAAGGAAGTGTTTGGTTTGGAGGCTTGGGAGGAGAGGGATTTGGTTTCAAGTATGGGAAGTAAGTGTTTTGGTGAGATCCGAAGGCTGGGTAGATTCCTGAAGCTAGCTATGGCCCACCGTGAAATATTTTTATAGAAGTTGATTTTTGGGTTTGTTGTTCGAGTGTATGATATTTTGTTTTTGTTATTGTGTTATGTTTCCCGTCATAGCCCTTGGGCTTTATTGGGAATAAATTCATTCATTCATTCATTTAAAGCGAGACAAACTTTCGGGTTTAGAAAATTCTAATACAGCTAAGATGTAGTCTGCGCAAGCAAGAAATGAATTTTATTTATTTATTTATACATTTATTTCCGTCAGAACTGAGGAGTACAGAATAATGTATAAAACAGAACTATGCCTAAACCATCTGGTCCATTCAATGACACATAAATGTTATAAAAAATACACACGATTTCGACAACTAAGTTACACTTATTTACGCACTATATTATTCACTTGTTAAACAAGACCAAAGTTTTCGATGGGATCCCAAAAATTCAATATCTGATCCAGACAACTGGGTCTTGTCTTAGCCAGATCCAGTCATCGCCAGAATCCTTGAACATTCTTACAATTAAAATTCAGAAACAGATTAAGGCCAAATAGCTAATCATCTGAGAAAACCAAGTTCAGATAAGGATTCAGCATGTGTGTTTACCCATGTAAGTCAGATCTGTTTTGACGAAAATTTTCCTGCCACTTCTGCCAATTTCCCGGTTTCGGCCGAACTCTAGAACTACTTGTCCGGCGAAAAAATAAAGCTCAAAAACGAACTCAGGGTATCTTCTTTCCCCAATAATGAACCTCTAATCAACTTCAAATAAAAATTTAACTTATAACAAATTTTCCGACTCCAGCCGGATTCCGGTCGAACTATATGTCCGGGTAAAATATGATTGGTCACACACGGATTCAGCGTCTCTTCTTACCCCTAAATCGGTTATCTAATCAGCTAGAAATAAAACTTTTAACTTCTAACAATTTTCCGATTTTGGCCGGATTCCGGGCGAACTACATGTCCGGGTAGAAAAATTTTTTCACATAAAAGTTCAGCATGTCTTCTTGCTATAAATCGGACATCTGATCAACTCCAAATAAAACTTTTAATTTTAACAAACTTTCCGGTTTGGGCCGGATTCCGGGCGAACTACTTGTCCGTCGAGAAAATGGTTTTCACCATCGTCTTCAGCATGTCTTCCTAACTCTAAATCGAACATCTAATCAACTTCAAATAAAACTTTTACTTTGAACAAACTTTCCGGTTTTGGACGGATTCCGGGCGAACTACTTGTCCGATTACAAAATGGTTTTCACCATCGTGTTCAACATGTCTTCTTACCCCATAATCGACTATCACATTAGCTGTTTCAAAATATTTTGTTTACCCCTTAATTTGAACCCCCTCCCCCACCCCTAAATGTAGGGCTACAAAGCCCATTTACGAACTCGACTGGTCCGCCGACCCAACGAATCCTCACACCAAGTTTCATCAAAATATCTCCTTCCCTTCGAGAGTTATCGTGCTTACAGACGGACGGACGGACAGACGGACAACTTTTGCGATGTCATAGGTATCCCTCCACTTACGTTTTGGGATCCCAAAATGGGTACAGGTTGTGGGTTTGGAGGACTATTTGTGTTTTGTTGAAATGCTGATGCAGTTATCGGGATTCGAAGATTCTGAAGCCTTTCATTTGACCTTTAAACGAGGAAAGTAATATCCAGGCTATTCAAGTTTCTAAAATTAGTTGCGTTTTTACAGATATCTTGGAATCTGTTACCACGGTAACTGGATCAGCAATTAGTCCCTTTTGCAGTTATCGTGGTCAGGGGCGTCGCGACTAGGGGAAAAAAAGTCGATTTTTTGTTGGATACAATCGAATGGCACTTGCCTTTCGGCCAAGTGCCATATAGCGATCGCAATTTCTGTACGTCCGTCGCTCGGTCGGTCGGTCGGTCGGTCGGTACCGGTTTTGCTAGTTCGGGCACTTCCAGATAAGCTAGAACGATGAAACTTGGCAGGCATATCAGGGACCGGACCAGATTAAATTAGAAATAGTCGCTTCCCCGATCCGACAATATGGGGGGAGCGGAGGGAGGGGAATCCGGAAAAATGAGGTATTTTTAACTTACGAACGGGTGATCGGATCTTAATGAAACTTGATATATGGAAGGACCTCGTGTCTCAGACGTCCCATTTTAAATCCAGACCGGATCCGGTGACATTGGGGGGAGTTGGAGGGGGAAACCGAAAATCTTGGAAAACGCTTACAGTGGAGAGATCGTTTCTAGTGATCCCACGAGTTCGGTACTTCCTGCAGTGCTAGGAGCATGAAACTTGGCAGGCGTGTAAGGGACCCGAACAGGTTGACTGGAGAATAGTCGTTTACTCGATCCGACCACCGTGGGAGGAGTGGAGTGACGGGGAATCCGGAATCTAGTGGCATGGGTGATCGGATTTACATGAAACTTGATATTTAGAAAGACCTTGTGCCTCAGACGCCCCATTTTAAATTCGGACCGGATCCAGTGACATTGGGAGGAGCTGAGGGGGGAACCGGAAATCTTTGGAAACGCTTAGAGTGGAGGGATCGGGATGAAACTTGGTGGGAAGAACAAGCACAAGTTCTAGATATGTCATTGACGTAATAGGACGGGATTCGGGCACTGTGGGGGAGTTGGGAGCCGGATTTCTAGTAATTGCGCGACTTCCTGGTGTGCTAGGACGATGAAACTTGGTAGGCATGTCGCGGACCCGAATAGATTGACTTCAGAATAGTCGTTTCCTCGATCCGACCATCGTATGAGGAGTGGAGGTTTTGGAAATCCGCAGTCTAGTGGCACGGGCAATTTTTGAACGGGTGACTGGATTGGAATGAAACTTGACTAGTGGAAAGAGCTATCGTCTCGGATGTTCCATGTCAGGTCCGGGGAGGAGTGGAGGAAGGGGGAATCCGGAATCTTGAAGTATTTAGAACTCTCTAACGGGTGATCGTATGTAAATGAAACTTGATGTTTGGACAGACGTCGAGTTTCAGACGACCCAGTTCAAATCCGGATCGAATCCGGTGACTTTGGCGGGAGACGGAAGGGGGAACTTTAAATCTTGGGAAACGCTTAGAGTGGAGGGATCGGGATGAAACTTGGTGGGAAGAATAAGCGCAAGTCCTAGATGCATCGTTGACATATGGACCAGATTCGGGCACTGTGGGGGAGTTGGGGAAGGGGAGGGGGGGGGGGGGCTTGGTTTTGGCGATCCCGCTAACTCGGAACTTTCTGATGTTCTAGGAAGATATAACTTGGAAGACGTACCAGGGACCCGAACAGACTGACTTGAAAATAGTCGTTTCCCCGATCCGACCATCAGGGGGGTTGCATAAAGTTTTTGACATGCACAAAAAACAAACGGATGGACAAAATAGGATGCAAGCTGGACAGTGTCGAGTTTATGCGACCTTGATTTGTTATTTGCGTCCGGACAGGATCCGGCCAAGTTGGGGGGGGGGGGGGAGGCCGAACGGAACTCAGATATTTGCAGATAGGCTCTGCTCCAATTCCAGTCAAACCTGATGGACGGGAAGAGGGTATGTCAGAGATTGGCTCGCATAAGGGTCAAACAAGTGGAGTGATGAATGAAACTTGGAAGGTACAGAGATCATTTGCTCTGGATGACATATTTTAAGGCTCGAACCGGATCAGACCGCGGGGGGGGGGGGGGGGGATTTACCGGTAGTTCCCCAAAAAATGCTCAGATTCGAGTGAAAGATCGGTGGTAAGAGAAAATGCTTCAGATGATCCAGTTAGGCGTCCGGACCAGATTCGGCTGCGGTATATGGGGAGTTGGAACGGGGGTACCGGGAACCTTGGGCACATCTAGGCACATAGAGGGTGGATTTCTTGGGTTGAAACTTGGAAGGTTGGCGATGGCTTGGAGGTGATGTCGAAAATGTTAAGACTTGACTGAAACTAGTTATCCTAATTCTAGGTCCGAACCGCATTTTTGGATGGCGGGGTGTTTTGTGAAGTTTTCTTCTACTTTCTTATACCACCTACTCGTAACACGTGCCATATGAGCTCGTAGCTCTTGTTTGTTAAAACAGTCGGTTTCTCGCGGAAATGGTCGATTTTTTCTTAAAAATAGTAGTTTTTCTTAAAATCAGCCGATTTTTCGTCAACAAAGTCGTTTTTTCTCAATAATAGTCGGTTTTTATCTGCAAAAACAGTCGGTAAAAATTACCAGCCAGTCGGTAAATACCGTGCCCCCCCCCAAAAAAAAAAACATTTTGGTTAGTAACGCCTCTGATCGTGGTATCTGATATACGGTTGCTCTGCAGCAACGATAGTTGCCGGAGTTGAGCATTTAGAGATTATCCAAAAAGAAATACTGATAGCCACTTACATCTAGAGTGACATAACTTCTTTCCCACCAATTCGACAGAAAACTAGACTCCTTGAGATGAATTTTTAGAAACCACGATCAGTTATCACGGTCCGACCGTGGTATCTGAGTATCAGATACCATGATAACTGGCGAGATACCACGATAACTGCCTTTTGACCGTGGTATCAGATACCACGGCAACTGCAAAAAAGACTTAAGACCGTGGTGTCAGATACCATGGTATCTGCAAAAACGCAACTATTATGTGCCGAATTACGCTCATACATACCAGATACACAAGCCAAGTTCCATGCGAGGTTAAGACAAAAGAGGAAATGGAAGTTATTGAAGAAAAACAACAAAAAAACATGCTGATGATGAAGAAGACGAACTTGCTACTAGTGAATTTTTTTTTTTTAAATTCAGCAGAAGAAACCGAAAAGGGGAATGAGCATCCAGCGCGAAAGCTTCTCGCGCAGGTGTGAAAGATAAGCTGCGCAACCTGTACACAACGCAAGGTAAACGCATACGCAACGCATCGCAGCGACGTGTCAGTGTGAAAGCGGCTTAACGCAAGCCCGAAGGGTAAAAAAAACTCACATTCAGCCAGGGATGTTCCAACACCTCGCACGCAGCATATCGAAGATCTGGGTCTGTTTGTAACATGAGGCAAATCAGCTCCTTAGCCATGTCGCTAACTGGATCCCAGTACGGTGACGCAAATTCAAATTCCCCGCTCAAAATCGCATCGAAAAGTTCCTCCTGGTTATTATTGGTGGAGACAAATGGAGGGTAGCCGCAGAGAAGGATGTAGAGTATCACACCGGCGGCCCAAATATCAACCTGCGGAAAAAAAATATAGCGTCGCGGGCGATCAGGCTCTACCCCTGCAGTTAGCTCTTCAAAGGAGGTCTTTGCCATACACAACGAAACAGTACGGTATCGCTTTAGACAAAGGTGACGCCTATCATGTTTGATGATGCTATACGATTGTCAGCTGAGATTGTGTTCGGCGATATTGTCGGTCATTTTTAGCAAAGGTATTAAATAAGTGCCTCTTTGATTTTTTTTAGGAACAAACCTCCCACCCTTAGACATAATTGACGCACATGGTAATACAATTGAAAGGGAGCTAGAAATAGCTAATTACATAAATTTGTATTTCGCGTCAATTGGACAGTCGGTAGCCAACAAGCACCAGCATTATCTGTCCATTGTCAATGTGATTGCCGCACATACTTGGAAAGCCTTCTGAAAGGTCCATGTTTTTAACCCCGGTAACAGAGGATCGCCCCAATCGAGCAGCAAAAACAGCAGCCGTGTCAAAATGAAATCTCAGCACCAGTTCCTCGATACAGCAATTTTCATAAAGTCACCGACCACAATATAATATTTATAGTAGGTACAAGCTTCATTTATTTTTACTGTTCGTTTCTCCCAGTTTGGCAGCAGCGTGACCAGGATCTTTGTCACGAAGTGCCGAAATATCGATGACGAATATCGTAGCTGTCTTCCGTTTTTAGCCATTGTTCAAGTTTCCCAGTAAGCTTGGGCTCAACGAGTATTTATTTACGTGTTTCTCACCAAAGCCAAGGGTGACGGGCAAAGGCTGAAAACAGCCAGAATGGATTTTGTAGACTTTGAGCGTGTTCCACCCTACTTACCGTGGTTACTACGCATGACGTCACGAATTTTGGCCTTTTGCCGTCAAGGCTGGAACGATTTTTCTATTTTACAGCAGGATACCATGCCACGGGCGAATCCGACCTATCACGTTACAAAGATGCGTAGTTACTACGCTTACTACGCTCCCGATCATGGTAAGCAAATAGCAACTATTAGTTACTATTTAGAGAAGGTTGGAACGGTCAGCGTAGTAGCTTTTCGTGAGGATGGAACGGAAATAGTAACTAGTAGTAACTATTGTTAGAAGGGTGGAACACGCTCTTTGAGAAACCCAGCAGAGTTTCAGAGGAGTTGCGTGTGTCAAAATATTAGGATAGAGACTGCATCTACAGAGACTCGTGCTTTTAAGACATGTTCCTAGAGCTAATGAGCTCGTATCCCTGCCGGCCCCCAGTGATCAAAATATATTGTCAGGAAGTGTTTTAGAAATTAAAGAACCTAAAGAGCCTGAATCCTAAATCGCGGTGTACCAACCACAGCGGGCGAGGTCTACCCGATGAAAAATTTATCTCAAAATAGTACTATGAACTAGTACGAAAAAGTTGCACGCAGTACTAACGATGCTACTATATGCTTCTACTTCAAGGCTACCGTGTTACTGCATACTACTATATGGTACTATTAGCAAGACTGGATGTTACTACGGCAAGACAGGATGCTACTGGACTCTACTACATAAGACTGGACCAGTCTTAGGCACATTAAATGATAGTATTCTTTGCTATTACATAGCTATTACTATGACATGTTGCTATTACATGCAACGTTTTCGTACTACTACCATACTACTACGCAAGCTACACATTTTTCATCGGGTAACTTCGATCTTGCATCGTCTCTGGGCTGGCTCCCAGTAACTACCTTGCCGTAACCCCACCTTATCTTTCCTGCAAACCCTGTAAAGTAAATCTCACAGAATCTCACCTTCAATCCGTATCCGGTTTCCGCCAAAATTTCCGGCGCTACGTAAGTCGGCGTTCCGCAAACTGTGTAAATTGGTCCCATAACTTCTCGAGCGAGTCCAAAGTCGGCAAGCTTCAAAGATCGTCGTCCGTTTTCCGCTTCAAAAACCTGCAGAGTTTCGAGATTGAGCGAGGTTCGAAAAGAAATGGAAAGTGGTAATCGATTACGGGAATAGGTTTTCTGCATTTTTATGGCACTTGCCTTCGGCCAAGTGCCATATACTGATAACTTTTCCGTCGGTCGGTCGGTCTGTCTGTCGTTCGTTGGTCGAGTTAGGATACTTCCAGATACGCTAGGACGATGAAACTTGGTAGGCATATCAAGGACCCGACCAAACTGAGTCGGAAATAGTCATTTCCCCGATTAGACCATCGCGGGGGGAGTGGAGGGAGGGGGAATCCAGAAAATTGAGACATACGTAACTTTCGAACGTGTGGTCAGATCTGAATGAAACTTGGTAAGGGGAAACAACACATGTCTCACATGTCCCGTTTAACGTCCGGACCAGATCCGTCAACTGTGGGGGGAGTTGGAGGGGGGGGGGGGGTACCAGAAATATCAAGAAACGCTAAGAGTGGATTGATCGGCATGAAACTTGGTGGGAAGAACAAGCACATATCCTAGGTGCATCGTTGACATAACCGGATCGGATCCAGGCACTGTGGGGGGGGGGGGGGAGGGGGGGAAGGTAGTCCCGGATTTCCGGTTATCACGGGTTAAGGTACTTCCAGATGTGCTAGGACGATGAAAGTTGGCAGGCGCATCATGGACCCTATCAGATTGACTTGGGAACAGTCATTTCCCCGATCCGACCACCGGGGGGGGGGGAGGAGGGAGGTGAAATCCGGGACCAGGAGGGCTAGGCAGCATAACTTTCAAACGGGGCATCGGACACAAATGAAACTTAACAGTTGGAACGAGCTGGGGTCGCGGATGTCCCACTTCGTGGCGGGACCGGATCCGATGACTCTGGGGAGAGGGATCGGAAGGCGGACCGGAAATCTCGGTACAGGCTTATGCCCGGGCTCCACTACGGACGCACCTGTAACCTGTTCGTAATTCGGTTTTTAGACGTTGTTAAAACCGGTTTTTAATACGTTTTAGGACGCTCCTCTCTTATTGGTTGTTCATAACAAATTAAAACGGGAGATGGATTGATCCATCTCAGATTTTATGAACGGGTTGAAGGAGGTACGTCTTAAAAACCGCTAAAAACCGTTCTTAAAAACGGGTCAAGACCGATTTACGAACAGGTGTGTCCGTAGTGGGGCCCGGGCATTAGAGTCGAGGGACCGGGATGAAGCTTGGGGAGAAGAAAAAGGACAAGTTGTAAATACATTTTTGACAGAAACGGGCCGGATCGGCGCACTGTGTGTGTGTGTGGGGGGGGGGGTTAGAAGGGGTTTCAACGAATTCCGGTGATCGCGAGTTAAAGTACTTACAGATGCACTTGGACGACGAAATTCGGCAGGTGTACTGGGACCCGATCAAACTGACTTAGAAGCAGTCATTTCCCCGATTCGGCCATCTTAGGGGTAGTGGAGAGAATTGGAGTCCGGACTACCAGGATTTCATGCATAACTTTTGAACGATTGGTCGGATAGGAAGAAAACTTGAGAATTGACAAGAGGTCGTGTTTCTGATCCGACGAACACTTTCATAATCCCCAAGGGCCCGCGATTATTTGTACCTGAAGCATATGCTTACAAATGAGTTTTTAGCTCCCTTAAAGTGCGTATCTTAACTGCAAAGTGAAAAAATGCTTTTGACCAAAAGACAGTTTCCTGTTTTCCATGAGCCCGTGATAATTTTTGCCTCGAGAGTTTCACTTAGAAATGAATTTAAAATATACTTAGAGCGCCAATGTTATTGCAAAGTGGAAAAACATTTTTAAGAATCTGTACGTTTAAAAAAAAACTAAACATTTTTAAGATCCTCAAGGGCCCATGATCATCTGTGTTCCAAGTATTTTGCTTCCAAATTCATTTCTAACCGCCTTAATGGGCTCATCTTAGCCGCAAAATGCAAACACATTTTTTTGAGCGAATGATATACTTTCCTGACCCAAGGGACGATGATCATTTGTGTACCAGTGCTTTTGCTTACAAAATGGATTCCTAGCCCCAGCCTTAGCCCCCTTAAAGTGCGCATTGTAAACACAAAGTGCATGGCATATTTTTTTACTGAAGCATACATTTTCATGAATCCGAAAGGCCCATAATCGTCTGTGCCTTAAGACAGCGCAAATCTTAGCTGATACCCATACCTACTACATATGCTTTTAAGTGCCATATGAGCTTACAGCTCTTTTTTTGCAATACGCTTGGCTCTCTGGAAACTCTTGTGGCCAGACAGAGTATAGCGACACCCATGATCGTGTTATCTGACGGTGCGAAACGGATAAATGAGCTGAGATTTATCCCAGCGAAATTTCTGAACTTCTTGGCACAAACACAGAAGAAATAAAATTGTGTATGCTTTTGTCAGTCGTCGGTCGACTCGTCGGCACAACGGGTTCCTCTTCAGACTGTCACAAGAACAAGAACACCGTACCTGCATTAATCAATTGATTACTATTGTTCTTCTGTTTACTTACTATCTCAGGTTCGCTCTTCTGTTCTTTTTGCTACAGCCTGATGAAGACCCTTGCTTTAGTTTCGCGCTATCAAATATTCACACTCCATGCCAAATTTTTCTTTACTATCTCTTTGGGCGTCCAATTACTTCTTTTCCTCCACTTTCTTGAGGAATTCAGTCCCGCTTATCAAACAACCCTCAATTTGCCTAAATAGCTATACTCACAAGGAGATTCTCCGGCTTTATATCCCTGTGAACAATATTGTTCGTGTGCAGATACTCCAGGGCAGATGAGAGGTCTCTCAGCATCTGTGCCGCTTCCAGTTCAGAAAATTTTCCAGCTGAGGCAACAGCGTCGAAAAGGTCCCCGCCCTGGAATAACAAAAATAATTACTTCTAGCTGGATTATTTCCGACGGGGCTGAAGAGACTTACACAGAAGGTTTAGCAAAATTAGTTTGATTGCGTTACTGCAGGATACGCGGGGGGGGGGGGGGGGTACAGGCACGATATTTAGGAAGCGGGAGGTTTTTCTTCTCCAAAAGTT
Organism: Branchinecta sandiegonensis; assembly: GCA_030848855.1. Taxonomy (NCBI): domain Eukaryota; kingdom Metazoa; phylum Arthropoda; class Branchiopoda; order Anostraca; family Branchinectidae; genus Branchinecta; species Branchinecta sandiegonensis. The sequence goes on from JAUPMV010000020.1 coordinate 12,715,865, forward strand.
TAGTTTTCGGCTGAAGTCCTGATTCAGATCACGAGGGAGAGTCCATCCACGACCACGACCTATCGACATTATCCCTCCGGACGTTTCCTATGACCCCGACTGAGGTTTCCCTATCTTCTCTTTTCGAATTTTTGAAAAAGGATTTGGATGAAGTCAAGTTGTCCGTTAGTATACCGAAAAGCATGGTAATGAGGGTCTCTTTCTTAAAACGGGAATTGCCGGCTGTTGAAGAAATTGGTCTGGAAATAAAATCCTCTGTTAAACTACTTGGGGTGAAAATAGATAATGACTTGAAGTGGAGAACACATGTTGATTCCATCATTGCAAGATCAGCCCTACTGTTAAAGTCTTTTGCCGTTCTTCGCCGATTTGCAATCCCTCCTCGAGTTTTAAAAACAATCTACTGTACATACATTCGTCCCTGCGTGGAATATGCCTGTCCTGTATGGCATTCCGGACTGACAGTAGAACAGACAGAAAGACTCGAGTCTATCCAGAAGAGGTCGTGCAAAGTGATGCTTGGTCCGGATTATGTTTCCTATGAGGATGCTCTGGTCAAGCTTTAGTTGCCGACCCTTGCGGATAGGAGGCATCAACTGACGATGAACTTTGGAAAGATATGTTAAACTTCTGACCACCACCGGACTATTTTCCCAGACTTTGAAACTCCAGACCAGACCAGACCGAACACAAGGGGAAGACTAGCTAACACTGACAAGCCACAGCTTCTTCAACCCCCCATAAACTCAACCGAAAGGTTGTCTTCGCAATCTTCGTTTGTGCCTCACTTTATTCGTAATTTTAACTGTCAAAATATCGATCAGTCGTGATTCGTAATTTGTTATGTTGACGATCCGCAGCTAGCAGTTGTAAATGCTATTAAGGAAATAAATGAGTTGTTATTGTTGTATCTCAACCTATGGCATTTGTGTTTAATATGGGGCTTTCAATATGAGTTTCCTCCTTCTAGCGCGAGAAAAACCAGATGCTGGACACCAGTCAAATACCAACTATTCCCTATGGCATGGGAAAAGGGGTCTGACATATTTCCATCGTTCCGTTTGAAATTGGTCACTCTCTCGTTTTGTTCTGGAACGATTATTTGTCACTGGAAAAGATGGATCGGAGTTTGGAGCCGGTTTTCACGGCTCACTTTTTCTGAAATTTTCGTAGCTAAAACCAGGTTAAAAATCTTTCACAGATCTTTCACAGCCTTTTCGCTGAAGCGGTTTCCACATAAGCTGAGGCATGCTTTCATCTTGGCGACGTCTGGGGCATTAAGAGTAGTAGTAATAATATATAGCTCTATAATAATAATTAAGCAAGTAAGTATTTTATTATGACCCGCCATTATGGAAAAGCGGAGTAAATGAAGAAAATAAATAAAACACATAGACACACAGAAAAAGACACATAATTTTCAATCTTCGGCCAGGAAGCAGTGGATAACGTCGTGAGCTGGTTGGGCCCTGTTGTCCATGATTTTTGAAAGCGATGAGGAAACATCCAAAAGGGTAACACTTGCATCTTGAATTTTGAACTTCACGGTCAATGTATGGTTATGACATAATTTCGACAAGTGGAGCAGGTGCTTTGCGGCTTTCGCAGAACATGAGTGACACCAGAACGAAATAGTATAGAAGGAGCGCAGAAGGTGCTGTACAAATTTCCCAAAGCTTTAATATAGCTCTAATAAAATGTAGCTGACTTATCCGTTTTGCACCGTCAAATACAGTAGTGATAATCTTCTTTTCCGCTCACTTCTATGGAAATTAACACTTTTTTTTTTAATATCAACTTACGGTTTTGACGATATGTTACCACTGGTCCCCAAGCTGACACAAATAAGACACATAAACAGTTGTAAATTGGAGCTAACGTACGTTAAAAAACCATGAAAAGCGATTTCACGATTACGAAGAACACCTTAAACTAAATTGCACTTGCAAGCAATAAGGGTGTAGTATCCCAATGAAGACAGCGAGGGAGCGACCAATTTTTTTTTAAACGGGACGAGGGGAATATAAACACGGGAAACCAAACTAATGTCAGACCCCTTTTCCCATGCCAAAGGGAGTGTTGCTATTTGACTGGTTTCCCTGCACTGTGTCTTTCTCGTGTTAGAAAGAGAAAACTCATGTTGAAAGCCCCATGTGATAATTAGACACACATGCCTTAAGTCAAGGCGCACAGAAACAGGTGCAGTCCTACGCTCTCAATGATGGTGTAGTGCCTCATTGGTGTAGCGTCGCTTCGACTTGATGCCTGAGGCGTATTCTCTTCGTTCCCCGAGGACTCCACTAGAGGAGTCCCCGCGTTTTTGTTTGTCCTGGGGACTCACTACCCGTATTCTCGCGAGTCCCCACGGACGGGGAATGCTCCGATTGTTCTCACCATCACCAAAAAGGACTACCTTTCAGATTCGGAGGGAAATCAATGTTTGTTGGTGTTGGTGCAAGGTAAAACTAATTAAACCAGAAATAAAGCGGATCCAGACTAATTTCGTCAACTGCATATTTTTTTCGAACAAAATCCGTTTTAGAAGCATACCCGTGTCCTCGCTGTTTTTTGTACGCGGAGTCCAATTGGGGAAGAATATGCAACTGACGAAATTAGTTGGATTCATTTATTTTTGGTTTTGTTTATTCTGATTGTTTTTAATTAATTTTACATTGCACCAACACCAGCAACAAGACCAAAGTTTTCGATGGGATCCCAAAAATTCAATATCTGATCCAGACAACTGGGTCTTGTCTTAGCCAGATCCAGTCATCGCCAGAATCCTTGAACATTCTTACAATTAAAATTCAGAAACAGATTAAGGCCAAATAGCTAATCATCTGAGAAAACCAAGTTCAGATATGGATTCAGCATGTGTGTTTACCCGTATAAGTCATATCTGTTTTGACGAAAAGTTCCTGCCACTTCTGCCAATTTCCCGGTTTCGGCCGAACTCTAGAACTACTTGTCCGGCGAAGAAAGAAAGCTCAAAAACGAACTCACGGTATCTTCTTTCCCCAATAATGAACATCTAATCAACTTCAAATAAAAATTTAACTTATAACAAATTTTCCGACTCCAGCCGGATTCCGGTCGAACTATATGTCCGGGTAAAATATGATTGTCACACACGGATTCAGCGTCTCTTCTTACCCCTAAATCGGTTATCTAATCAGCTAGAAATAAAACTTTAACTTCTATCAATTTTCCGGTTTTTGCCGGATTCCGGGCGAACTACATGTCCGGGTACAAAATTGTTTCCACATAAAAGTTCAGCATGTCTTCTTGCCCTAAATCGGACATCTGATCAACTCCAAATAAAACTTTTAATTTTAACAAACTTTCCGGTTTTGGCCGGATTCCGGGCGAACTACTTGTCCGTCGGGAAAATGGTTTTCACCATCGTCTTCAGCATGTCTTGCTACCTCTAAATCGAACATCTAATCAACTTCAAATAAAACTTTTACTTTTAACAAACTTTCCGGTTTTGGCCGGATTCCGGGCGAACTACTTGTCCGATTACAAAATGGTTTTCCCCATCGTGTTCAGCATATCTTCTTACCCCATGATCGACTATCACATTAGCTTTTTCAAAATATTTTGTTTGCCCCTTAATTTGAACCCCTCCCCCACCCCTAAATGTAGGGCTACAAAGCCCATTTACGAACTCGACTGGTCCGCCGACCCAACAAATCCTCACACCAAGTTTCATCAAAATATCTCATTCCCTTCGAGAGTTATCGTGCTTACAGACGGACGGACGGACAGACGGACAACTTTTGCGATGTCATAGGTATCACTTACGTTTTGGGATCCCAAAAATTGATTCCCCACCGAATCTGAAAGGGAGTCCTTTTTGATGATGGTCATGATAATCGGAGCATTCCCTGTCGGTGTGGACTCGCGAGAACAGGGGGAGTGAGTCCCCGGGACAAACAAAAACGCGGGGACTCAAGTGGAGTTCTCGGGGAACAGCAAGAATACGCCTTATATCGGTCACTCGCAAGGGCATCAATTCGTGGAGACTCGAGATAACCCAATATCTCTTTGTTGATTGCATGGACTCGAAGCTGGCTTTTCCGTTCTATTCTCGTTAGTTTTCCGGTAATTGAGCTTGGGTCCCCTAATGCTCGAAGGCTTTCTATCGCCCACACAGCTTTCTACTTTCACCGAACAGGGTTAAGTGACACTGACAAATGTGGTAGCCTCGATACGAAGTTAAGGCGTGGGGGATGGTGGTCTACGTGGTCGGAGCAAGGCCGCATTACAAGAAGGGAGAAACTGTCGAAACAGATTCAACATTTTCTTTATCGTATTTAAATGTCTCGCGTTTCCTTTTTTGTGACTTAGTGTTAGTAGTTAAATTATTTGAGTTGTAGATTATTAAGTTTTAGTCACTAAATACTCGACACAAGTTGTATATTACTGTCAGGATAAATTAGCCTGCTGATTGTATGTAGGCTACACTTTACCATTTCCTCAATCGAAATGCTTCCAGGTATCTTGAAGAGATCCTCAGAACAGGTAATGACTACAGTTGGTCAGCTTACAGAAAGTGCCATAAAGTTTAAAAAAAGAATATTAAAAAGACTGTTGGTATTTTCTGAAGCATATCACACATAGATACATTTCACGTTGATGCGAGGGCCCTTGCGGCGAAAGGACCGACGCGGACTTAACGCGAGCGCAACGCAATGGTCTTGCGCTCTCAATGTAAAAGCCCATTATATCTATGGCTGGGACATTGATGATATATCATATTCTATTTGTGTCTGAAAACTAGCGAATTCTTTCAACGGATTTGAAATCACTTTCCAGCAAGCGAAACGCATCGCGAGAACCGCAAGAAACATGTTCAGGGAATATGCAGCGAGAATCATTCTGGGCGATTATAAAATTTCATATGAAGAGGCTCTGATTAAGCTGGGTGTTCCTAAATTAACTGACCTCAGAAATACCCTTTCGAAAAATTGCGGAGCAAAGATAGTGCGTTGCCCCAGATGAGCCGCCAATCCCCCCTCCCCTCCCGTTGTCCGTGCGTCGGTCCGAGAGGAACATTGGCAATCAGTTTCTACCGTATCCTGCCAATCCTGCCGTATCTTGTCAACCGAATTTTTACACAGTTTCATTCCAACCTCAATTTCAGGTCATATCTTGTAAAGTGTACTAGTTCATTTGTTGTCGTTTTTACGGCCCCACGTTTGTAAGTTAGAGTACTTCCAGATGCGCTAGGAGGATAAAACTTGGCAGGCATATCAGGGACCCGACGAGATTAACTTGGAAATAGTCACTTGGCCACCGATCCGACCATCGTAGGGGGAGGGGGGGGGGAGGGGGAATCCAAACTTTAGTGGCACACATAAGTTTCGAACGGGTGATCGGATCTTAATGAAACTTGATACTCGGAAATAACTAGTGTCTCAGATGTCCCATTTCAAGTTCCTATCAGGGACCCGACCAAATTAAAACTTGGAAATAGTCAGTTTTCCGATCCTACCACCGTGGGGGAGTGGAGGGAGGGGGAATCCGGAATCCTGAGGTATGACTAACTTTGGAACGGGTGATCGGATCTTAATGACACTTGATATTTGGAAAGACCTCGTGTCCCAGGTGTCCTATTTCAAGTCCGGACCGGATCCGTTGACTGTGTGGGGGGAGGGGGAGTCGGAGGGGGGAACTGGAAATCTAGTGACACACTTAGAGTGGATCGATCGGGATGAAACTTGGTGTGAAGAACAAGCACAAGCCTTAGGTACATCATTGACCGAACTGGACCGGATTTGATTGCTGTGGGGGAGTTGGAGGTGGGTTCCGGAATTCCGATGATCCGGGGTTAAGGTACTTCCAGGTGGGCTAGGACGATGAAACTTGGCAGGCGTATCAGAGACCCGACCAGATTCACTTGGAAATAGTCAGTTCACTGATCCGACCATCGAGGGGGGGAATGGAGGGAGGGATCCCGAGTCTACATCTGTGTTTAACTTTCGAACGGGTGATCGGATCTTAATGAAACTTGAGATCTGGAGAGACCTCTTGTCTCAGATGTTCCATTTCAAGTTCGGACCGGATCGGATGAATGTGTGTGTGGGGGGGGGGGAAACATTGTGACACGCTTAGAGTGGAGCGATCGGGGTGGGGCGAACCCAACTGGGTGGGAAGAACAACCATAAGTCCTTGGTACATCAGTGACAGAACCGGACCAGATTCGGGCACTGTGGGGAGAGGTGGAGGGAGGTTGCACTCACAGACTAGCCTACCCTGCTGCATGTTAAGGTGTTGTTCGAACTTCCGAAGAGAACAGGGAACACCCGCCCCGACCACGTTTGCGGAATTGCGGTGATCAGGAGTTAAGGTACTTCCAGGTGGGCTAGGATGATTAAACTTGACAAGCATATCAGAGAGCCGACCACATTAGCTCGGAAGTAGTCAGTTCCCTGTCATCGTGGAGGGAGCGGGCGGAGGGGGAATCCGGAATCTTGAGGTTTGTATAATTTTCGAACGGGTAATCGGATCTTGATGGAACTTAATATTTGGAAAGACCTCGTGTCTCAGATGTCCTATTTAAAGTCCGGACCGGATCCCACGAATGTGTGTGTGTGGGGGGGGGGGGGGTGTAGGGGGCAACCGAAAATCTTGTGATACGCACAGAGTGGTGGAATTGAGACGAAACTTGGTGTGAATAACGAGCAGTAGTCCTAGACAGGTCATTTACAGAACCAGACTGGGTCCGGGCACTGTGTGTGTGTGGGGGGGGGGGGAATTCCAGTTATCCGAAGTTAAGATACTTCCAGGTAGTCTAAGACAATGAAACTTGGCATGCATATCAGGGACCCGACCAGATTAAGCTGGAAATAGTCATGTCCCCGATCTGACCATTATTATGGTCAGAGTGGCACATCACATCAGTGGCACATTAACCACAAACGGCAGAAAAATAGTTTTAAGCAAACGTACATTACAGTGATCACCAAGGGCCATGGTCATTTCTGCCTTAAGGGTTTTGGTTACAAATGAATTTTTTCTCATTTCTCATTATCTCAAAGGGCCCGTGATCATTTGTGCCTCAAGGGTTATGCTTACAAATAAATTCTTAGCCCTCTTAAAGTGCGCATCATCGCTGAAAAGTGCAAAAACAATAACTTTTGACCAAACTATACATTTTATGATCACCAAGAGCTCGCGATCATTCGTACCTCAAGGGTTTTGCTTACACAGGATTGCAATAAACCTACGCAAATTCCCACTTTCATCCTCTGACACAACTTGCAAGTACCATAATAGCTTCTAGCTCTTGTTATATATTTCGTAAATATCTTACTGACCTCTTCTAGCTTTAAGCTATTTGGAATTAAATCTAATTGATCGACTTGACTGAATCGCTTTCTACTTAAATATTTACGAGAAGACCGATTTTATACAAGGAACTTTTTACCTTTTCCTCGTGTATGTTATATCTTCCCATAAATAATTAACTATCCCATGACATGAGGACGTGAACTTTTATTATTATTATTTCACAGAAAGATGGAGTAACTAAATAAAGAAAAAAAAAGAAATCAAGAAAGAAAGAAGAGCATACAAGGCAATAATAAATTACAATATAGAACATATCATTGAATTATTACGCTATGTAAAGTGTGTGCTGTGAAGCGCTCTTGCCTTTCCAATGTGAACTGTTTATACAAATGCCTCGAGCAAGATTGCTGTTCCTGTAGCTCGTTACTAACTGGCCATAGTAGTGGTTTGCGAACTATGTTCGATAGCTCATTGGTTAGGGCGTCGGTGGGTGAAGCCAAAGGTTGCGGGTTCAGATCCCACCTGAGGTGCATTTCTATTTCTCAGTTGACTACCATTCCCGCTCCCCGCTTTCCATTTTTACCTAACTCGAAAACCCATAAAAAGTTATGTTCTAGAAACAGTTTCTGCTTAGGGGATAACACCACTTCATTTCTGTTAGAATCCTGCAGATTCTTTTTTTAAGCCATTCTTATCCCAATTCTTTATTATACGTCTTATAACAAAGTGTTATATTTCTTATAACCCTTATTATATTCCCTTATTTCGTTTTAAGAGAAGAACCGGACACTGATGACAAAACACCAGAGACAGCCCAGAGTGCAACGAACGCAGCTTTTATTTGCTCGAGCGCCTGGACTGCTGTCTGAAACGCTACTACACTATCTAAGTGTATCTTTCAGGTCACCGAGAGTTAGTCCTGAGCGGGGGTGTGATGAGCAAGCAACTACCAGGCGAACCAGTGACCTATCTTCCAGTGTACGAGGTCATCGTCACACAAATTCAGGCGTTTGTGGCAACGCTGCTTCCAGACGAGGTGGAGCCTACCCTACTTTTTATCGACTGATCTTCTTTTGTAGTTACCTTTTTTCAATGATTTACTTTCGCGGTTCATTCGATTCTTTTGACCAAAAATCCCAACTTTCTGCTAAGCATCTTTCCCAACAGCGCTTCTGGGAACACTTCCGGCGAAAGCTGCAAAGGTTTCCAGAGCGTGAAAACCGTTCATCAGGAACCTTTCCGGCATTTGTAAAAGAGTGAATTTCACTAAGAGGGACACAATTAAAAAAAAATAAAAACGCCTCACTACAAACTGGGTAATGTCCCTTAGGTAGCTCACACGCATATCCAGTCATTTTATGTTTACCTCTCGCCCTTTTATGAACATAAATTTCAGTGACATGGGGATGTGAACTGGTTAGATGAATTTGCCTTCGGGCGGGATCACTGTTCCTATGGCCGGCTTCTACCAGACTATTGTAGTGGTTTGCGAACTCTGTTCACAAGCCCCTCGGTAGCTCAGTTTGTAGAGCAACTGCCTTGTAAGCAGAGGGTCCTGGGTTCAAATCTCGGCTGAGGAGCATTTTTGTCTATCAGTTCACTACTTATAAAATGTTTCCATCTCAAGGGCGTCTTCCCCATAAAATTATATATTCGGTTTTATCTGGTTTTCACCATGAGACCCCGTCTTGTGGGTCCTGGTATGTCTACGTGGCTCCGACAATTGAGTCCTAGACTTCTAAATTATATTCGAAAAATGTTTGTGGTTTTTTGGTCACGGTACAAGTCCCTTGTCTAGAGTGCCATATATGTATTATTATGGGCGCAGACAATAGTTGCGTTTTTGCAGATACCATGATATCTGATACCACGGTGTAAAGTAGTTTTTGCAGTTATAGTGGTATCTGATATCACGGTTAAAAGGCGTTTTTGCCGTTATCGTGGTATCTGGCCAGTTATCGTGGTATTTATCGGTTAGTCCAACCGTGGTATCTGAAAAGTCATCCCACTTTGATCAAACTTAGTCAAATTGATGAGAAAGAAGTTTAGCACTTTGTGATGTAACTGGATATCAGTTTTTCTTTCGGGATGACTTCGAAAATTGCAATTTCGGCAATAGTCGTTTTTGCATAGCAACCGTGTTTCAGATACAACGGTAACTGCAAAAACGACTAATTTCAGATTCAGTTACCGTGGTAACAGATACCATGGTATCTGCAAAAACGCAACTAAGGTGAGAGCAAGGGAATTAAGACATTGGTCGGTGGAGTTTCAGAAATCGAGTCCCGCTACACTGGAATCACCTACCCGAAGAAACAGCAAACTCTCTATCACTGAGCCGATTCAAGAAAGAAATCGAAGAAATATTTATAACCAAAATGTATGACCCTAAATGTTTTAAGACAAATTTGTAGCGGCTTTGTGGCCTTATTGTTTTTGCAATATATTATTAATAATCCATGACACCGCTGAAGAAACCTCAGCAACCTTCGGCAGTCAGGGTTGCCTATGTCGCACTATAGTGTGAATTGTCACTCTATATTGTTTTTGTCACTCTTGTCCTACGTAGGACATAAAAATCACTCTATTTCAGAAAATGACCAAATGTGTCATTTTTGCAGCAGGGATTCCGACCAGAAGTGACTATTTCAAGTTTTTTTCGTGAAAGTTAAATTAAGATATGTCATTTGTACAGAGGCGATTCCGACCAAAAATGAAAATTTCATGAAAATAAAATTTCACTCCCAATTCACTCTCTGTTTTGGGCCAAAAGTCACTCTCTAAATATTTCTGATGTGGCAACCCTGTCAGCAGCAGCGCGCAAACTGACGGAAAAACCGAGACTTTTCCAATATCCCGCCCTCCCGGCCGACGACAATCCCTGCATTTTTGTTTGTCCCTGGGACTCACTCCCCGTATTCTCACGAGTCCCAATGGACGGGGAATGCTCCGATTATCATCACCATCACCAAAAAGGACTTCACTTCAGATCAGGAATCAATTTTTTCTTGTGTTGTGCAATGTGAAATTAATTAAAAACAATCAGAAGAAAGAAAACCAAAAATAAAGTGGATCCAGACAAATCTGATCAACTGTATATTTTTTTTTTGAACAAAATCCATTTTGAAAGCATTCCCCGTCTTCTCGCTGTTTTCCGTACGCGGAGTCCGCGTGGAAGACTCCCTCTATTCTCGCCATCCCCCTTGATTCCCCGAGGAGTCCTAGGGGAACGGAAAATACGCCTTTAGCCAGTTTGTCAATCCAAGATCCGTTTACTCAAACCCGTATAGGCTATGTCAAAATTGTGTGGCAATATGTGCGCATGTTAAACAAAACAATGTAAAAATGTTGATCTCTCGTGTTTTAAAATATTTTAATTCGTGCCCTTTACTATTTTTTATCTGCCTACTCCGCTGTACCCAAGAAGCGGGTCACAAACGAATAAATAACTTTGACGGTGTAAAACGTATAAATCAGCTACTGTACTGTAGTAGCTGACTTATCCATTTTGCACCGTCAAATATGATTCGCAGTCAGCTTGGGCTGAAGGAATATCTATAAATAACTTTGCTTTCCAGCTCGTGCAAACCGTCAAAGTGTCCTACTTCCTCTTCCCACGTGGAAGAAACGCCAGTCGGGAAACCTGGCTCGCATCCATCACAGCTGATCTCAAACCCAAAGCAGGATTCCGCCGTTTTGGAAGAAGGAGGGACACTAGACAAGAACGGCTCGAAATCACACAGAAATCAACCCAAGACCGCCAAGGATAGTACTCAACTCTGGAACAACTCTCGGATATCTGGGAAGTTTTGCAACCGGTGTCCTCATTCAATTATAAGTAAGTCTGTACTTACCGGAACATATTCCATGACTAGACATAGCTTATCCGGGAAGTCGAAGTCTCTATACAGCCGGACGATGTTCTGATGATTAGTTCGACGCAAGATGGCGACCTCACTTTCAATAACGACTTCCTTTCCGTGACATCGAGACTTGTCGATGACCTTGAGTGCCAGGCGCAACCGTGATACCCTGTAAAAGTGACAATCAGTATCAGAAACGAATACTCTGATGACTCGACACTGATTGTTTTAATATAATTTCTTTCAGATCCGAAAAGAAGATTTGGCATATTTCGGGCACCTAGAATATTAAATCGTGGGTAATGATGCGAAGCCCAACCAGTAAACAAGCCAAATAATAGATTTGTGTTCTGGCTCGGATAATGTTCAAACTTGATAACGCTTATTAGCTCCGCCTCTTCTAATTATGCTACTTAGCTACATGGCACGTGATAATTTACCGTTCAAAATATTTGATGGCCGACTTTCAGCAAGAGCCAAGTGCGAAGTGGTGATCGCAAATTAGCCTACAACCTAGGCGCACGACGTTAAAAGACTCCGAACCAAATAAAGATATTCGGCTATAAGTGATTCCGTCCTCTTACCTAGGTTCTCAATCTATCCGTTTACAGCTGGGTCTCTAGTGATTAGTCATACAGAAACTCCGGAACAGGTTATATAAACGAACCAATTTGAATTTGGAGTACCACATGGGTCTGTCCTTGGACCCACTTTATTCTTACTTTACATTAATGACCTTCCAGAATATATGCCTTTTGTCAAAGTTTATCATGTTTGCGGACGACACTGTGATTTTTGGTTCGCATTCAGATTTGATTCAGTTGTTTAGTGTTCTTAATTCAGCTCTTTCGATTGCTTCTGACTGGTTTACATCTAATTTACTAGCTGTAAACGCGGAAAAATGTCGCTACATGCTTTTCTCCCGGTCTGGTTCAATTTCAGTTTCTGGTAAACTTTTTCTTTCTGGTACTGAACTTCTAAGATCTTCTAATTTTAAATATCTTGGCCTTATCCTTGATGAAAATCTTTCTTTCAAGCAGCACGCCGATGCTTTGGCTCTTAAGTTGAGCCGATATGTTTGTATGCTCTCCTGCCTCAAACATTGTCTTCCACAATGAATACTTCGACTGATTTATTTCTCCCTGGTCCATTCTTATCTTTCATATTGTACTTCAGCTTGGGCTTCTAATTTTTCGAAACATATTAATCGGATTCAAATCCTACAAAACAAATCAATTAGAGCAATTTATGGTCTTCCATTTTCATCATCAGTTTCTCATATTCTGCCTCGTCTTTTTATTTTAAATGTCCGTCAGATTAGAGACTGGAATATTGCAACACTTGTTTACCGTTATCTTCTAGAAGATTCACTACCTGCTGATTTTAAAAATCTTTTTTGCCTGAACAGTCAATTTCATGACTATAACACAATACGGCGGTCCAATTTTTCTACCATTTGTTATCCTTCTACAAGGTCTAGCTATTCTATTCGTCACACAGGTGTAAAAGTATGGAATTCATTGCCCGAAACTGTTAGAGTGTCCGAAGATAGGAAAGTTTTTAAAAGAGCTCTAAAAAGATTTATGTTATCTAGCAATTATATTTCTTCTGTCTGATTTAATTGATTCATTTTCGTTTGTGCTCGGAGGAAGATCTGACCCATGTCGCAAACCTTTTTTATTTTTCATTTTTTCTTTCATATGTCTGTTGTCGTAAATTCTTGTGTTGTCCTTAAATTTTAGTGTTGATGTGTGATAGTTGTTTGTTTGTTTTTTCTTTACAGTGCCTTAGGCTAGAATTGTATTAATAATTTTTACAAACCCATCAGAATTAGTGAAGCGTCGTTTTTTATGCCACTGGCATGTCTGATGCTTTTGAGAAACTCCAGGTTTATTCATATTTGCTATTAAAATTGTACCTTACCTTTACCTTACCAAGCACCCCAGAGCGAACACTGGAAGACCACTGGAATTTTTTTTTGAAAAACCTAAACCTACATTTTTGTTCTGGACTGACTGAGTTGAACCATACTAAAAATGAAATAAAAAAAATAAGAAAATTATATTATTATTTTTATAATTATTTCGCAAATTAGCCTACAACCTAGGCGCACGACGTTAAAAGACTCCGAACCAAATAAAGATATTCGGCTATAAGTGATTCCGTCCTCTTACCTAGGTTCTCAATCTATCCGTTTTACAGCTGGGTCTCTAGTGATTAGTCATACAGAAACCCCGGAACAGGTTATATAAACGAACCAAGCACCCCAGAGCGAACATTGGGAGACCACTGGAAAAAAAATTGGAAAACCTAAACCTACATTTTAGTTCTGGACTGACTGACTTGAACCATAAAAAAAAATGAATAAAAAAATAAGGAAATTATTTTGATTTTGCTAACTTAAGGGTAGGGCTTTAAATGGGTGGGTAAAAAAATTTCATTGTTTTGACTAACAAAAAATGACGTGGGTCCTCCGGGAACATTTGACCTTGACTTGACACGCATTAGGACTAAGGAGACCTTGGTAACACAACGATCATTCCTTCGTTTCACTTAATAGGGGTATCTTACTTGTCAATACACTCCCGAACGACAGCGAAGTTTCCATCTCCTATCATCTTTCCAACGTCGTAGTAGGCCATGACTTTCGGAGGGACGGAGAAACCATCATCCTGCACTTCCAGAATGTTCCCAGCTGAACTGGACCTCGCCCCTGGTGTTCCTTGACTAGGTCTTCCACGGGAACGAGGTCTCGGCGAAACTCCTTGGCTGCTTAGCACTCCTAAAGAAAAAAATATAAAAAGAGTCCGACATTTTTAGTGGAAGGTGGGGGAGATTCTATGTTCATGGCTGACAGCTTTTAACAAAGAAATCAGTAAGGTATGCATATTCAAGCCATGGCAAACACCAACCAGTAATGTTCACAGTTCCTAGCGTAGAGTGGGGCGGGTGTTCCCTGTTCTCTTCGGAAGTTAGAACAACTCCTTAAAATTCAGCAGGGTAGGCTATCTATGAGTGCAACTAAATCAATTTACTATTTTCAATGGAAAGAACTCAACCAGTCTCGAAAAAGCATAAAGTTAAAGCACCAAAGGCGTCATTTTTATCTTTCAGCTGCTACATACCTGCACTTTAGGCAAACTGTACATGAAATAGTTCTTACACAAAACACATATCCCAGTAAATCACGTAGAGGGCTCACGAAAAAAACAAACACTCTGAAAACTGTGGCGTTCTCTTGTGGCGGATTATTCGAAAATGTTCGATTAGGAAGATACTCTTGACACTACGGTACTTAGGTTGCGCGATAAGCAACTTACCCAAACGTGGCCGTTTCCGTTTTCCTGGCTAATTGTGGGTTTACACACTGCGTAAAATCCGAGCGTATTTTACGCACGTATTTGGGGTTGAAAAGATTTCTAGCAATACGGACGTATTTAGATACAAAACGGACCAATTTCTCAAACACGTCCGTATTGTTAGAGATCTTTTCAAGCCCAAATACGTGCGTAAAATACGATCGAATTTCAAATACGCTCGGATTTTACGCAGTCTGTAAATGTACCATAAAACTGTTGTCGGGAAGTCTGTAACGGCCCGAGTTAAAAAACTTGCGACTTGAAAGATCGGAATTATTTTGCACTTACTTCGTTTTCAATGCCCGAGACCACTTAAAATGATATCGTAAAACTAATCATCAGTTTTGCACTATCAAATATAATCATAATATGACTATCACAAGAAAACTCGCGGGTCTTTCGACCGTCATTTGCTTCCAGATTCTCATATATGGTCGAGGGTTCGATCAGGCCAAAATGTTTTGCTTTATCCCGCCTATGGTATAGAAAAGACTGATTGCGATTCCTATGTAGCCTTCAGCTACATAGCCTACGCGGACGACTTGCTCTTAGTAAGCCGTAGCCGATCCACACTCGCAAAAAATGTAAGTAAGCTGTCGTCGGAACTTCTCAAAATTGGCCTTGAAGGTAACCTGTCAAAATGTGAGTACCTGCATTTCAACCCTTCGTCAAATGGTTTGAATACATCTAAAGCTTCTATATCTCTTGGATCGTTCGTCGTCAAAACAACAGACTCTCTACGGTGGCTCGGCAGAAAATTCAAATCTTCGTTGTCAAAATTTTGCTCTTCGGTTGTTCAAGAAGTTTATAAGTCAATCCGTAGCGCCTATGGGCGCATCGTCCCCAACCGGGGGCGCTATAATCGTAAAGCTTTGGGAAATTTGTACAGCACCTTCTGCGCTCCTTCTATACTATTTCGTTCTGGCGTCACTCATGTTCTGCGAAAGAAGGAGATTAAAAAGATGAGATCATGTTATTTTAAATATGCAAAGCACCTTCTCTACTTACCGAAATTATGTCATAAACATACATTGACGGAGAAATTCAAAATTCAAGATGTAAGTGTTACCCTTTTGGATGTTTCCTCATCGCTTTCAAAAATCATGGACAACAGGGCCCAACCAGCGCACGACGTCGTCCACTGCTTCCTGACCGAAGATTAAAATTTAAGTGTCTTTTCTGTGTGTATGTGTTTTGTTTATTTTCTTCATTTACTCCGCCTTTTCAAAATAGCGGGTCATAAATAAATTACTTACTTACTTACTGTAGGCAAGGAAGTCTGTGAAAATGAGAATTTAGTGTCTGAAAATACATAACGGGCGCTGCGAAAAATAATAAATGAGAATAGGTACCGGCACGGATCCCCCAAAGCACAGCTCTTACTAGATATGATCTTTTCGCGACGAAAAGGCTCAGAAATATCGTTTTTCGAAATACCTTTACTTGCCACGTGAAACTGGCAATTTTCTTGTTAGCGCTTATCAACTCTATCCAGCCTTCCTGTTCTCCGACGCGGCGCCTGGACGCAAAATATTTGAAAACTGAACGCGCCGTGGTTAAAAAGTGGAAAACCAAGCAAAAGAAAAGACTCCAAAGTGAAAACAACAGTGTGAAGCATCTCATGTCCTAATATGTGAAAGAGTATCGGCGAACATTGAAGCTTACGGCCAAATTTGCTTTGCGTGACCGCAAAACTCGGCACGGCCGAAAAACGCAAAAGGACGTAGGAACAAAACGAAACAATGGCGAAAGGGGGGGGGGACTTCAGGAGCATAATATGTAATAATATAATATGCAGAATAAGAAAGAGGAGTCCTTTAAGGGCGAAAACGTGCCCAAGTTTGAGATAAATGACCAACAATTCATTTAGCGTCTTTTTGGCCTTTTTCTACGGTTTTTCCAACTATCTCTGTTACTTGAGACGGCGATTCGCGTTAAAGGATAAACCCCTATAGACGAAAGGCCATCTAAATTCTAAGAGTGGGACCTATTGAGGGCGAAGACCACCTGTGGTGAAGCTACTAAACATCAATTTTGCCTCCGTGATTCGGACCCCTGAAAGCAGTATCGAACCATGCAATATCTCACTGAGTCACCACTACTGTAATGGCTCAATAAATACTAAAACATCGATTCCCTGCACGTCGTGTCTGCAAGACAGGCTACACTGTAAAAAGTTTCTCGGAGTAACGATTAAAGTTAACTGTAGTAGTTGCTATTGGGATTAACCTTACCTCTACTCGGATAAGATTCATCCGAGTTAGAGATAATGTTATCTCAATAAAGACAAGGTTAATCCTAGTAGGAAATACTGCAAGATTTTTTTTCCAGTGTACTCTCCAGTAATTCATGAGTAATCACGGAGGGACTCCAGCAAAAGACGAAAACAAAAATTAAAGTTCCAGGTATTCACGGCAGGTCGCAAGCTGGCCCAGAAAAGACCAAGCTGATATCGAGGATGTATTCAAATCTCCAACCCGCTTTTATTAAAGTTACCATTGTCATTCCAACTAGTTTGAAAAAATACACGGATTTTCCAGGTAGGAATTCCTAAAAAAGGCGCTAGCCAAGCTGATCCTACGGGTGTGTATGTTCCAACGTCCTTCCAATAGGTTAGTAAAGCTACCACCCTCTTTCCAGCCAGTACAAAAGGAGATGGATCTTTCGTGCAAATTCCTAGGAATTCCCCGAAGGTCGCACAATCCCCGGAAAAGGCGCCAGGATTTCTTCCAACCCCCTATCAAGAGGTTATTCAAATATACCATTGTCGCTCCAACCAGTATGAAAGGATACATAGTTTTCCAGGTAAAATTCCGAGGTCGCAAAAGCCCCAAAAAGGTTGCAAAATTAAAAATGGTCGCAAAGCTGATTTGAGGCTCCGTTTCAACATCCTAAGAATATAAGGTTTGAAGCCAACTGACCATTCATTTCAAATAAAATAGAAAAACGAGATTTTCGGGTTTTCTTTTTTGATCACCTAGTTACCCCTCCAAGATGATGTGCGAGCCGGAAGTGCAACCGAAATATCCGAAATTGTATTTATCCCTGGCACATCATCTTGGAGGGGTAAGTAGCTGATCAAGAAAAAACCCCGAAAATCTCGTTTTTCTATTTTATTTGAAACATCCTAAGTAAGTGAGTACAAGTAGCCTACAACCCATTTCATAGCATGCCTCTCCTGATGGCCTTGTTCTAATTCACTCCATGACCATGCTAACTAATTCATTCCAGGACCAATTCAAAACCATCATATCTTCTGAAAAGAATATCTACTTTTGTGGCGTGCTACCTCGAAAGGGGTGTATCACAAGCGGGTGGTCAAACTCCGAGCTGAGCCAGGACAATAGCACTTTGGCTAATTACTGAAATTTTGAATGATTAAAAATTAAAACAAAAGACGCCTCATTTCAGGAAAGAAATCGATTAAAATATGTTTTCAGCCGCATCCGCAAACCCACAAAAACGACTTTGCTTACCATGGTCAAAATTCTATAGTAGCAGAAGCAATTATTGCCGATTCACTGACTAAACTGTACTTCCTGGTGCACTCTGCGGTTCTGACTTCCGGCGTCAGAACATAATCAATAGCGTAACTAAATTCAAGCCAGTCTACCACAAACCCCTGATTTTTGGATACCCTATGCTAAACGCTGGGTATACCTAGCATTTGGCATAGCCTATGCCTAACGCTAGATACCCTATGCCAAACGCTGGATACCTGTTGGTAACCTAACTCTGACCTACCTCAATATAAAGGAGTTCTGATTGGTTGATTTTTTAGCTTCACTCAAATCATCAATATTTATTGGGTTACAGTATCCAGCACCTGGCATAGTGCATCCAGCATTAGGCATAGGGTATGCCAAACGTTAGACATATCCAGCGTTTGGCACAGGGTATAAAAAAAAAGTCAGGGGTTAAGCTTAAAAATTAAAACTGTCCTAAGAAGATCCAAAACTTAGCGGAAAACGTAAAAATCTCGCGCCATCTAGCCCCTGAATGGTAAGATATTAGAGCTATATTTCGTTCCTTCTTGGCAAGGGTCATCTTCAGGCTCAAGCCACTCAAGCTGGAAAACTAACTTGTGAAAAAAAAGTTCATTTTTCAAGTTTCCAAGAAGACACTTGCCAGCAAGGTCCGAAATATAGCTCTAATAGAATTCAGCCGACGTATCCGCTTTGCACTGCCAAACATGATTCGCCGTCAGCTTGGGCTGAAGAAATATTTATAAGATAGTCATGCCTGATAGGATGATGATGATGAGATTTTATTTACGCAGTTAAGAAGAGGAAAATAGCGCGATACAGACAAAGAAAAGGAAAAAAACAGACTGAGCTTTCAATAATGTAGTAAATGCACAAGATCAAAAAAGAAACATTAAAAGAAAAGGGACTAATCGGGTCTAAAAAATCTTCTTCCTAGATGGAGTGCGGAGAAATGGCCAAGGGCAGAAACGTGAAGGTCCTGGGCAATATATCTAGCTGCTCTCGTATTCACTCGCATCTCTAGAGAAAGATTCATCTAATCAAATTTAAAATCTTAGATTCGCGGAGTTTTTCATGTCTTCGAGAGATTTATCTCAGGATATCGTGTGAAATGAAGGTTATTGTGCCTCCCCATTCATGGACGTCGAGACTGCTTTCCCGATATCAACCGAGATGGAGGAAAGTTAAAGTTAGAATTTTTTCGAACAGAACCAACTGTGCGTTTTTATCTCCCTACCGTAATATCCATTCAGCTTTGCTTTTTGTCGAAGAAAGACAAACATTCTGTCAAGGCGGATATTACTTTCATCTGCCTCCCAGAGAGGCAGATATTAAAGTAATATCCACCTCGGCGGACGTCAGAGAAGATTACCAGAATATGGCGGCACATAGGATGATATGCATTACATACCTGTTCGAGAAAAATTATATATATATATACATATATAGCATATATCGTTCAAAGTTCATACACAGAACACATCAACCACAAAAATACTCTCTTTACCTTACATCCATAACTGCACCTACGGATCCAATTAACTTTCTGCTAGCTTAATCGCTCTTGTTTTTTTGTTTTTTTTAACCCGCTTAGCATCATTTCTACACACACAAAAAAATCAAGTTTTTGACTTTTTGGGCTACGACTCCTCCTCCAATCGATGACGTCAATATTTTCTTAAACTCTTTAACGTCATCTATTCTCTCGAAAACAAAAACATCTTACAAGATTTAGACTTCAAAACTGTAATCACCATTTCAGCTGTTTGAACTAATCTTCAATCCAAAGTTTCTACTATAATTCTTACTAACTCTTATTTTTTTTCTCGCTCTTGTAAACAGATTTCCAAAAGAAACCATAAATCTAGATGACGCAGACTTTACCTAGGAGTAGCTCATCTCACCCATACTGAAATGGTGTATCCACTATATTCGAAAGCTCCTCACACCTCAGGAGAACATAGCCTAGCCTCTCATCACTAATTTCATAACAAGAGCTACGAGCTCACATGGCACTTGTTACGAGTAGGTAGTGCAAGGAAGCAGATGAGAATGTCACAAAATACCCCCTTCAACCACCCTAGGTTCGGACTTGGAAACAGGAAATCTAATTTCACTTGAGTCAGAGCATTTGTGAGAATCATTCTGGGTGATCATAACATTTCATATGTAAAGGCACTCATTAAACTGGACGTTCCTAACTTATCTGACCGCAGAAATACTCTTTCGAAAAATTTTGGAGCAAGATAGTGTGTTGTCCCAAGATGGGCCGTCTATTCCCCCCTCACCTCCCTTCGTCCGTGCGTCGGTCCGAGAAGAACACTGGAAACCAGTTTTCTCCATATCCTGCTAATTCGTATGCCCAATTTTTACATATTTTCATCCCATGATTTATTTCTGGTCATATCCTTTAAGTGTATTAGTTAATCTGTTCCGTTTCTGTGTTTATCTTAAATATTCTACTCCTCTTCTAGCTTTGAGCTATTTGGAAATAAATCTGATTTATTGATTTCTGGTATCACCTCGGAACATAAGGGCAAATTACTTCTACGCTCTAAGTATAGATCCACTCGTTCGATCGCTAGATGTACCAACGCCACACTATTTCCGGTACCTCCCCCTCCAAGTCCCCCTGCCGCGGCCGACCCTGGTTCGGACACATAAATAGATCATCTTAAGCATCTTCTCCCACCGCCTCTCAAGGTTCACCCGGATATGAGAATTTTTTGGGCAATTCCAGCAGCCCCCCCCCCACACACACACCGTGTTCGGATCCGGTCTGAACCCTGAATATGTCATTTAGGGTATATGAGCTCTCGACTTTTCAAGTTTCATTTAAATCGCTCCACTCGTTTGACCCCTATGCGAGCCACAGAATTTCCGGGACTCTCCCCACTGTGGCCGAATACGACTCGGACACATAAACTTCGCATCTCTAACACCTCCTCTTCCAGTCCATCGAGTTTGACTTGAATTGGAGCATATCTGCAAATTTCTGGTTCCCGCTTCAATCTCCTCGTACCGTGGCCGGATTCGGTCCGGAAGACCAAATAAAAATCTAGGCCGCAATAAACTCGGTACTTTCCAACTTGCACCCCATTCGGCTCATTCGTTTGTTTTTTTGCACGTCAAAAATTCCCCCCCCCCCTTCCCGAACCATGGCTGCACGTGGTTTGGATACATGTTTTGCATATCTAGGTCATCTGTTCTAATCACCCATACATTTTCATCCAAATTCGTCCACCCGTTCGCAACCTACGGTAGTCAGTAATTTCCAGATTCCCCTTATCTAAACTCCTCCCAAAAATGGTAGGATCCAGGAACAGAAGATTTTCTAAGGCATTTTTTCGGGTCCTTAAGTGTATTTGGTCAGGTCACTAATATGCCTGTCAAGTTTCATCGTCCTTGGCACATCTGGAGGTGTTCTAACTCGCGATCACGCAGAATTCCGGGAACCCCCGTCCAACACCCCCCAGAGAGCCCCGATACGATCTGGTACAGTCAAGAACGTATCTAGAGCTTATGCTTGTTCTTCCCACCAAATTCCATTCCAATCCTTCGACTCAAAGCGTTTCACGAGATGTCCGCGACCCCCCCCCCCCTCCAATCCGCCCCACAGGTAGCAGATCCGGTCGTGGAACATCTGAGGCGATAGCTCTTCCCACTTGCCAAGTTTCATTTAAATCCGATCACCCGTTCAAAAGTTATGCATGCCACTAGATTCCGGATTCCCCATCCCTCCACTCCCCTATGATGGTCGGATCGGTGAAACGACTATTCTCAAGTCAGTCTGTTCGGGTTCCTGAAATGCCTACCAAGTTTCATCGTCCCAGTACGAGCTCGCGGATATCCTCCAACCCCCCCCCCCCACAGTGCCCAAATCCGGTCCGGTATTTCAACGACGTATCTAAGACTTGTGCTTGTATTCCCACCAAGTTTCGTCACGATCCCTTTATTCTAAGCGTTTCCCAAGATTTCCGGTTCCCCCCTATAGCTCCCCCCAAAGTCACTGGATCCGGTCCAAATCTCAAGCGGATCGTCCGAGAGATGGGGTATTTCCAAATATAAAGTATCATTAAGATTCGATCACTTGTTCGAATGTTACACATACCTCAATTTTCCGGATTCCCCCTCCTTCCGCCCCCACCCCCCAGATGGTCAGATCGCGGAAATGACTATTTCCAAATTAATCTGGTCGGGTCCCTGATATGCCAGCCAAGTTTCACCGTCCTAGCTTATGTGGAAGTGGCGAACTAGCAAAAACCCGGACAGACCGACCGACGGACGGACAGAAATTGCGATCGCTATATGGCACCGCTAAAGGCAATGAAACTATGTTTCGGGACCATCTTTTTTTGTCTTGTCCAAAAACTTATTTCCCATTGTGTTAAATTCGTGACTTGACAACGGTTAGACGCAGGACGATCGAACTGTGTATATTTAAGGGTCTGGGAGCATCTTTTGGAGTAAAATAGTAAGAAGTTTAATTCTACAGACGTTAGTAAACTTAGGACGGTGCCACTTTCATCCCTTGCTGTGTTAAAATACTATTCTCCTAAGAGGCGTTATCCATTCTTGCAATCGGTCACCTAAGTGCTGACTCGTCCTACGGCGTGCCTCGAATGAGATCGGTAGAAACAACCGAGTAGACGACACAATTTCCGGCTTGGACCATTTTTTTTTACTAAATATCGGGATATTTTACTAGATTCAAATGAAATTTAATAGATCCTCTAAATTTACCAGATTGTTTTCTTCCTAGATCTAGTAAACTTTTACTGCCAGTGGCAACGCTGCATCCGACAGGAACATCCAAGTAGACTACGTATACTGTCAGAAGTTTCATAACACGTAACACGAGGACGCGCGGTTTCAACAGATAATGCGTAACAGATAACACTTCGGATGTTATCTCTGTTTGAGAACGTTATGCATGAAATGTTATGCATAATAATCTTTGTCAGGAAGAGCCAAAAAAGCATCTACTGACTTTATTCCTTATCGTCATGATGTCGGAAAACTCGGCAAATACTTTTTGTCGGTTTTTCGATTCTTCCTGATGGTAACGCTTACTATGCATAACACTTTGAAACACAACAGATAACATCCGACGTGTTTTCTGTTACACATTATCGGTTGAAACCGGGCATCCTCGTGTTATCTGTTATGAAATCTCTGACAGTGTAGAAAGGAGTTTTTCCCTCTCTAACAATTAACTTACCGTTCGATGGGCTATGATTGCGTCCTCGCAGGGCCACAGGAATCAGACGTCGGCTCTTTTCAGCTGAGGCAGCTCGTCGGTTATTGGTCCCACTTAATGATACGGATTTCAATTCTGGAAAGACAAAACCCGTCCTAAGGATACTGTTTTAGGGCTACTTCTAGTCCTTAAACTGGCTGGAACACTTATTTAAAAAAAATTCTGTGACTCATCTTTTGCGACTCTTTTTGATTCTGAAAATTATTTGTTATTAATTATTGATTTTTGATCATGTTTAAATTTATACATATTTTTATATATGCAAATCTGATGCAAATGTTGTACTGGTGAAGCTTTTGTCTGATTAACTATATTTATGTAAGCATGTAATGCAAACTCGGCACCATTGCTGTAAAAAAACATTTTCAAATTAAAATAGAGGCTACTCTGCTCTACAGATCCTGGGACACGAACCAACAACCAACATCTGGGTAGCAGCAGAAGTAAGAGAGATTCCTCTTGGCAAGCAAAAGCTGGAACTGTAGAAGACACAATTCCCTGAGCGATTTTATCCCTGTAAATCAATTTAACAGACACTTGAGCAGGGCCTACTGTAATTTAAGCCCGTTCACAAGCATGCCTAGCCAAGCACAGATGCCTAGGCAGGTGCCGAGCATCACCGTTCACACCCATGCTAGGCGCAGATTTTGGACCAGGCACGGAGTTCTAGGCTCTAGAAATCGATGCCTGGCTAGCCTGGACACATGCCTAGACACATGTGCTTGGATAGGCATGCTTGTGAACGCGGCTTTATCGTATATTTATTTTGTTTTCGTAATTTTAGTTTCGTCATATCTGACGGTACGAAAAGGATAAATCAGCTAAGCGTTGATCTAGCAATATGTCGGCCCTTCTTCGCAATTCCTAAATGTCAACAGGCCTGGAGAAAGGCTTGAAACAGCCAAAGTCCTGTGAATTAATGAATTTATTACATGCAGCCTAGCAATAAAGCATTTGTACAGTACCTACAGAAAAAAGGTAAAAGAACGCAAAACAAGAAATACACAACGAAACACGAAAAGAACAATAAATTTACTGCATTAGCTGGCGCATTGGGCAATGGACAGGACGGCGGTTGGATGATGGCATGAGATGTTCACTTATTTCTTTTAGCTTGACAGTTGGGTCCAAGACAAAACAAGAGCTACGACCTCATATGGCACTTGTTTTGAGTGGGTGGTACAAGAAAGTAAAAGAGAACTTCACAAAACCCCGCCACCAAAAATGCAGTTCGGACCTACATTGTAAAAAGTTTCTCCGAATAAGGATGCAGTATTTTCTGCTGGGATGAATCTTATCTTTATTGAGATAAGATTAATCCAAATTAGGGGTAATCTTATCTCAATAAAGATAAGAATAATCCGAGTAGCAAATACTGCAAGATTTTTTTTATAGTGTAAAATTAGGATATCGAGTTTCACTCAAGTCTCTCAACTCCAAGCCATCGCCAACCTTCCAAGTTTCAACCCAAGAAATCCACTTGCTATGTCCCTAGACGTGTCCAAGATTTTCGGTACCCCCTTCCAACTTTCCATATACCGCGGCCGAATCTGGTCCGGACTCCTAACTGTATCACCTGAAGCATTTTCTCTTACCACCTATCTTTCACTCGATCCGAGCATTTTTGGGGGAACTTCCGGTAAATCTTCCCCCCCCCCCCACCTCCGTGTTCGGATTCGGTTCGAACAATATGTCATCTCGATCATATGATCTCTGTACCTTCCAAATTTCATTCAAATCACTCCACTTGTTTGACCCTTATGTGCATGTCAAAAATTTCTCGCAACCCCCTGGTGGTCGGATCGGCGAAACGACTATTCTCAAGTCAGTCTATTAGGGTCCCTGAAACGTCTTCCAAGTTTTATCGTCCTAGAAAATCAGGAAGTTCCAAACTTGCGGGATCGCGAGAATTAAGCCCCCCCCCCCCCCAACTCCTCCACAGTGTCCGAATCTGGTCCGCTTATGTCAACGATGTATCAGACTGTTCTTCCCACCAAGTTTCATCCCGATCCCTCCAATCTAAGCGTTTCCCAAGATTTGCGGTTCCCTCCTGCGGCTCCCGCCAAAGTCACCGGATCCGATCCGGATTTGAACTGGGTCGTCTGACACTCGGCGTCTTTACAAACATCAAGTTTCATTAAGATCCGGTTGGAAGTTCTAAATACCTCAAGATTCCGGATTCCCTCTTCGTCCACTACTCCCCGGAACTGACATGGAACATCTGAGACGATAGCTCTTTCCACTTGCCAAGCTTTATTCAAATCCAATCACCCATTCAAAAACTGCCCCCTCCCACCCCATTCCACCAGAGTGCCCGAATCCCGTCCTATTATGCCCATGACATATCTAGAACTCGTGCTTATTCTTCCCACCAAGTTTCATCCCGATCCCTCGACTCTAAGCGTTTCCAAAGATTTCCGGTTCCCCCCTCAAACTCCTCCAATTGTCACCGGATCCGGTCCGAATTTAAAATGGGACGTCTGAGGCACGAGGTCTTTCTAAATATCAAGTTTCATTTAATTCTGATCACCCGTACAATAGCTGCCCATGCCACTAGATTCCGGATTCGCCATCTGTCCACTCTTCCCACGATGGTCGGATCGAGAAAACGACTATTCTCAAGTCCATATGTTCGGGTCCCTGACATGCCTACCAAGTTTCATCGTCCTAGCACACCAGGAAGTACCGAACTCGCGCGATCACTAGAAATCCGCCCCCCCCCCCCAACTCTCCCATTGTGCCCGAATTCCGTACTATTGTGTCAATGACGTATCTAGAACTTGTGCTTGTTCTTCCCACCAAGTTCTATCCCGATCCCTAGGGCTCTAAGCGTTTCCAAAGATGTTCCAAAGATTTCATCGTTCTGGCACATCAGGAAGTACCGAACTGTGGGATCACTAGAAACTCGGATCCCCCCCCCCCACAACTCTTCCACAGTGAACGGATCTGGTCCGGTTATGTCAATAACGTATCTAGGGCTTGTGCTTGTTCTTTCCACCAAGTTTCGTCTCGATCTCTCCACCCTAAGCGTTTCCCAAGATTTCCAGTTCCCCCCTCCAGCTCCCCCCAATGTCACGGGATCCGGTCCGGATATAAACTGGGATGTCTGAGACACGAAGTCTTTCTACATATCAAGTTTCATCGAGATCCCGATCACCCGTTCGTAAGTTAAGAATATCTATTTTTCCCGGATTCACCTTCCCTCTAGCCCCCCCCCCCCCCGGATAGGGTAAACGACTATTCTCAAGTCAATATGTTCGGGTCCACGACCTGCAGCCCATCAGGAAGCACCGAACTCGCGGAATCACCAGAAACTAGCCCCCCCCCCCAAACACCTCAAAGTGAGCGGATCCGGTCCGATTATGTCATTCCCGTATCTAGGACTTGTGCTTGTTCTTTCCAAAAAGTTTCATCCCAATCTCTCCGATCTAAGCGTTTTCCAAGATTTCCGGTTTCCCCCTCCAGCTCCCCCCCCATGTCACCGGATCCGGTCCGGATCCGGTCCATATATCATGTTTCATTAAGATCAAATCACCCGTTCGTCAGTTAAAAATATCTCATTTTTCCTAGTTTTTCCTTATTCCCCCTCCCCCCCCCCCCAAATGGTCGGATCGGGGAAGTGACTATTAGATAAATATTCTTTGAGCCCAAACTGACTATAAAACATTTATTCAAACAATGTTTACAGCGGGTACGTCAGCTACGATTCTTCATCAGCGAAATTTCGGCCCTTTTTGGCAAGGGTCCTCGTCAGGCTCTCAATCCTGTAATCTATTACCTGTAATCTATTACAGGTTTGTTTCCTTCCCCGAAGTTGAACCAGAGGATTGACAGCCTGACGAGGACCCTTGCCAAAAAGGGCCGAAATATCGCTGATGAAGAATCGTAGCTGACGTACCCGTTGTAAACATTGTTTGAATAAAAGAAGTGACTATTTCTAATTTAATCTGGTCCGGTCCCTGATATGCCTGCCAAGTTTCATCGTCCTAGCTTATCTGAAAGTGCCCGAACTAGCAAAACCGGGACAGACAGACCGACCGACCGACAGACCGACGGACGGACAGAAATTGCGATCGCTATATGGCACTTGGCCGAAGGGCAAGTGCCATAAAAACTTCTCCATGATACGGTGATTGCGCATGCGTAATTTGTTCACAGCAGATTCAAGTTTTAAACTATTTTAGGACAGTAAATAATGCGAGTAGCCAGTTAAGAGTGTCATACCTTGACTGGATAGTGTGCCTACGATGACGATAAAACAAATGGCAACCAAGACTCTTTCATATAATGCCTAATGACCAAAAAATCCTCTCATGGAACATTACTTTTTACAGGCTCGGACGGTAAAGCTCGAAGTAAGCCTTGGGGACACGGGAAAACCAGGGAAACAAAGAAATGAAGGAAAGAATGCTAAGCCCCGAAACGATGGGAAATGTTAAAAGCCGCCGGATCTTATTGTGATCCGGAGAGGGTGTGAGAGAAGGGAGAAAGGGTGTACCAGGTAAAACCAATCTTTAGAAACAGCAAGTAATCAAAAGGACTGCAAGGTGTGTGGTGTGTGTTACGAGACGGTGCTTGACACCTTGTCAAAATTAAGACACTGGCAAGCATCTTAAATAGTAAAGCTCAGACGAATTCATTGGTTCTATGCCAACTTACGTCCGAGCTCTTCTGCCGAACTTCTTTTGTTTTTCTAAATTATCGTCACGAAAAACGATTACGACCGGCTAGCGAAGCGATACGTCCCTAATCGTCACAGTCTTTCTCATTTCCGTAATTTCGTACTTCGTACGTAATTTTTTCGTACGACTTTTATTTTCCGTGTTTAGACCTTTTCAAGTTGGATCAGGCTCTCGCTTATTGCTTCCAAGGAGCTCACTGGACAGGGATCCAGTTAAGCTAGTTTTCGCTGTTTCTCGTCAAAACCAAGGGGGCCAACGAGGCAGAAAGCCGGGACAGTTTGTCTTCTTCAAAGGGCGTAGGCTACATTAGGAAATTGGAATACAGATCTGCTGCGACGCGTGCTTCAATCGCAAGGCTGAAGTTCGGCAACAAAAATAAAGTCTCAGAGCTGGAAAGGACTCGCGCAAGCTTACCTTCTAAAGTAAGGTCAAAATCTTCTAGGCAGTGTTTTTCGTTGGCGTAGGCTATAAATATGATAGATTCCTGAAAGAAGTCTTCTAAACATGTCACCTGGAAAAAAAGAGCTATGACAACCCACTTCGCTCTCTTCATGCCCTTGCTTTAGCCTAGACTTTCGACTTTATTTAGGGGGGCACACAGCCACAGGCGATAGATAGAAAGTTTCCCTTCTCTCTTGATTCTAGCGTTCTCACGGATTCGCTTTCCAGAAAGTAAAGAGAGAAAGCGCCGAGCCCGAGAACAAACGGAAAGTCGTTGTGCCTTTACAACTTCTCGCTGGCTTGCGAATCCATTCCCCAAGTACGGAGTGGATACTCTTGGTGATTAACTCTTCTTGCCGATGCAAAATCGCCCTGTACCTAGAGGATGAGCCGGAAGCGGTATCACAACAGGTCCCAAACATCGCCATGATTGGTTAACACAGGTTTGAGTTGTTGAGTTTGAGTCGAAAGTGCGACGTTTTCTCGTTCTTCCCGAGGATCATTGGCGTGTTTTGGACTTAAGCCGTTTTTCCGAGCTCCCACAAACAGTTTGTGGGTCGACTGTGGCTCGTAAAGAGTATTTCCGCGGTCTTTCGTGCAGCCCACAAGTGTGTTTCCGCGACCAACAAGATTTTCGTGGCTCGCTTTGTGGCTCAAATTCGACAAACAACTGGCGAGGCTCGATTCTGGCGGGATATTCAAATTAAGCAACAAAATAGTGTCTGAACAAAAAAGCTAACTACTTTTTCAAGCATGTAGACTTAAAACAGAAGATGATTTTTTTTACAGAATGGTAAGGAAATAAGACTGGAGTTCTACTTATTGAGATTTAACATGAATTTTATTTTTATTTTTAAATATTTGAAATTACCGCAAAAAAATAGACAAAACGGCGTTTCCGCGAGTTTAAATTAGTGGCTCGACTGTGTGGCACAAAATCGTGTTTCCGCGACAAACACTCAGAAGTGTGTGGCCCAGAACTGTGTCGCGGGAAAAGGCCCTTAGAGTATTCCACGCCACTTTCCGAAGAACTAGCCTCGGAAAGAGAAGCGAGTAGCCGTAGCCGCGGAACTAACGGTAGATAAGCTAGCGGAGCTTTCCAGACCGCCAGAATCGCCCTAATATCACGGTCAGGGGGAACCTCTTCTCACTTCCCGGTGGATAATTCTCGCAGTTGGTTACTTGCGCAGGGCATTTGGTGTGTTTCTTTTCTGAAACGAAACTGTGACAACTTTTGTTGTCAAACTTCTTCACATCAAACAACAAACAACTACTGTTTCAGTTCAGTTTTATTAAATTCAAAAATTAACGACAAAAGTAAGTTTCGACCCCTACAAAGCTACATGGCCCGTTACATAGGGGTTAATACCAAAGTATTCAACAAACAAAGAAGTTTTGGTGGGTAAAACCGGTTACTTGCTAGAAAGTCAATGGGACTCGAAAAAGGCTTAAAACTGCCAAAGCCATGGATAATTTGTATAAAGCAGAGGTGAGGTGGGTCACGGTAACGTTGGGTATTTTATCGTGATTCTACGGACCCCCCCCCCCCCCTAAAACTTACTTACAGTACCAGTTTTACTATTTTGCGTAATTTACGTATTCTGACAAGATTTTTCGTTAACTTCTCGGCATTTGAAGGATCGGCATTGTCCGGCGCTGAAGTTAGAGTGTACGAGTTTCGAATATAGTAAGCCTAGCCTAGAACTGCTTGAGGAAGTCAAACATTCCATCAACTGGGAGAGTCGCTGCATAGCTGCCGGGAAATAAAGAGATAGCGTAAATCCTATTACGGGATTACTTGTCGTTCATATTGTCCAAAGGGTTTGGGATAAAATTAATTGGTTTGGGTGTGGTCTTCAGTTACGCCTCATTTTGAGACATGAGAAATGGATGTGACGTAATACTAGATGGGGGTTTCAGAATAACTGTCTAGCGAGCAAAGAGGACCGCAAAAACCGGCCTCTTCGAGGAATCGAAGAGGACTTCACAGACTCGTAACCAAAAATTTTCGCAAATGTGCGGTTTTGCTGATCCATTTGTGGCTGTCGATCAGCACCAAGCCACGTGTACTTCAGTGCTTTTATTTAGGCTTGTTTAGTTTATTCCGGCTAATTATTTCTTCGACTTTGTTCCCTTTGTTTTATCCTTTTTTCCGATACTCCATATGGAAATGCTTTGTGTCATTTTGTACAAGGATGAGAAAATGATTGATTGATTGAACACACATGGATTTACAGTATCAATAGTTTCTGCTTCAAGGATTCTAATTCTAACGGATTCTCACGGATTCTCGGGTTACACTGTACAAAGTATCTCCGAATAAGGATTAAGGTTAACTGCAGTATTTGCTACTGGAATTAATCTTATCTCTACGGAGGTAAGATTAATGCGAAATAGAGATGAGATGAATCCCAGTAACAAATACTGCAGTTGACTTTAATCCTTACTCGGAGATACTTTTTACAGTGTATATTCTGTCCCAACAAGGTTACGGTAGGCTATTCCAGTCACAACTTGCAGAAGCAAACCAAACTTCCGCATGCAAACCATACTCCGATCTGAAAATTCATCACAACGTAGTGCGTTTTCACCCTCCAGATGGAAGGTGGATCTTACCACGCGATTTTTTGCCTTCCGACTACTAATTTGACCCAAGATCCCGCATGGGACGAGTAAATAGTAAATCCTTGACAATACTCTATATCAGTGGTTCCCAACCGGTGGTACGCGTACCCAAAGGGGTGCGCGAAGGTACCAAAATCTGTTTAATCTGTATTTTCAAAATATCACCTCACTCATTTTTGATTGCCGAAAGCTTAATATTACTAGCAGAGGCATCACTAGCCAAAAAGTTTTTCGGGGGCAAGATATTTTTACCGAGTGGCTGGTAAATTTTACCTACTGTGTTTCGAAAAAAATAACTACTTTTACGAATAATTGCGGCGCTTCGCGCCGACCAGTTTCTTTTTACCGACTGGCCGACCACTTAGGGGGAGAGGTGTCCCCAGCCTATCCGTGACGCCTCTGAATGCAAGCCCTAGTGAAATTCATCAAAGAATATTGATTGCAGAACAGCTAGCCTACTGCTGTAAAATCAATTCCTGTGTCAAACAATATTGTTCAAAAAGAAGCGAAGGCATTGCAAGTAATATTGTCATTCAGGTCTAGAACAAAATTAACGAAAATGTCTGCGATGCAGCTTGATGAAAGCATGGATTTGCGGGATGTGTCACATGAAGCTCAGATGATAGTATTTGGCCGTTATCAAGATTCTGACATAAAGAAAATATTCTGTTTTTTGAAAACCTTCAGTACCGAGGACAGCATGAACAAAATATTCGTGTGCCTGTTATTTATCAGTTCGCAGTGACAGAATAGAACTTATGACTGGATTCAAAACCCATTTAGTGGAAAAGTGATGTCAAGCTCCGGTATATGACTGTAAAAAATGTTGCCGTCAATGACATCGAGCCGAGACTTGACAAATTTTTTGCTACAACGCAGCCTCAAATGTCTCATTGATTTTGTATATATTTCTACACGGGTATGCCTTTCATTTATGACATATATTTCGCCTTTTCACGTTCTGAAAATGGGGGTACGCAACCCTTTCAAACCTTGTTTAGGGGTACGCGGTACGTTGCCGTTAATGACATCGAGCCGAGATTTGACAATTTTTTTGCTAAAACGCAGCCTCAGTGTCTCATTGATTTTGTATATATTTCTACACGGGTATGCCTTTTCATTTATGACATAAATATCGCCTTTTTCACGTTCTGAAAATGGGGGTACGCAACCCTTTCGAATCTTGTTTAGGGCTACGCGG
Organism: Branchinecta sandiegonensis; assembly: GCA_030848855.1. Classification (NCBI taxonomy): domain Eukaryota; kingdom Metazoa; phylum Arthropoda; class Branchiopoda; order Anostraca; family Branchinectidae; genus Branchinecta; species Branchinecta sandiegonensis. The sequence goes on from JAUPMV010000020.1 coordinate 12,748,077, forward strand.
TACGGAAAAGGTTGGGAACCACTGCTCTATATGACCAAGTCCAAAACACGCCTGTGATCCTCGGGAAGAACAAGAAAATGTAGCACTAACGACTCAAACTCAACAATAGCTGTGATACGGCTCCCGGCTCTTCCGCTAGGTACAGGGCGATTTTGCATCGGCAAGAAGAGTTAGTCATCAAGAGTATTATGCTATCAGTTCGGTTCAGTTTTATTAAATTCAACACGCCAGTGATCCTCGGGAAGAACGAGAAAACGTAGCACTAACGACTCAAACTGAATAACTCAACCCTGAGTTAACCAATCACTATCGCTTCCGACTCTTCCGCTAGGTACAGGGCGATTTTGCATCGGCAAGAAGAGTTAGTCATCAAGAATATACGGTAGCCGGACATCTGTATGACTTAGCCTCTTTCGGTGATTTTAGGAATAGATTATTCCAGGCTCTAGTTGCACTCTCCTGTTTCACTGCCCACTACCGGAGTGCAATGCGTGGTTAGGGGTAAATCAACCGACGTATCCCGTACTCTAGACTTCCAAAGGTACCCGTTTTACAGCTGGGTGGTATTCGTCAAGTCGCACACGAAACGCATCAGTGCTTCCATTCCATAGAGCGCAGCGTGAGGGTTCAAACTCGAGGCCCAAAACCCCTTTGCTTCAAAGTCAAACGCCTTAGATACTCATCCAAATTTGCCATATTTCTTGCTCAATGTTTTTTTGCGCTTAACCATTTAAAATTTGCCATTTTTTTTACTTTTTTTTGCCCAGTTCTCCAAATTTACTGCAGTGTTTTCCACTGAACGAATAAATGAACTAGTTTTATTTGTCACTCGTCACTCGATCACAGACCAAGAGACGCAGTATGAACAGGGAAAAAAGAAGAAAAGGAAAATAACAAGCAAAACAAGAACAAATAAAAAATAAAAAACACAAAGTAGACGAAAGGCCCACAGTTAGAAAAATACGCCAATATGAGTATTAGGACGTTGGCTCCACAATGCCATACCGGTGTTTCTTTTCCTCCGCGGAACCTGGATCCTGGAACACTTTTCTGTGAGCTCCTTTGGTTTTAAAGTGCGAACAAACAATCAGGATTTCCGGGCCGGATTTACTGCACTTTTATCTCAAGTTGCAAAAATCTCAGGTTTTCCATACGGAAGTGATGATGGCGCCCAAAATCCGGGCAGGAATTCCAGCCCGGGAGCTCCCGATCCTGATCGTGTGTTCGCACTATTAGTGTGCGAACACCGCTTCGGGGAGCTCGGCAACTCAGCGCAGCAGCGCCAAAACCAACGGAATGTAATTCCGGCTTCGCTTACCGGCTGGCGAAAACTCTCCTAGCCATGTCCAACTGAAAAGCCAACTTATTTTTGTATCATTTAACTGAATACACAGCATATTTTAGACTGTGTTAAGGATTTTTTTTATTTTTCACTATTTGCTCTAGAATGAAGTTCAGAATATCTACGGGCGTCCTTACAACGCAAATTTCTACTATGACGCAGAAAAACTGTATCTCAATTCATAGGCGGCGTTTCAGTGGCCAGTGATCAGCTTACGGAAGGTAGCTCACTGTGTGAACTTATTTTTAGTAAACAGTTATCGTCGAGCATACAAGATCGATACAAGCGCATAGAGCATACAAATCAGACAAGGAATTTCCACTATTTTAAAATCGATTATTCGTGAACAACGGAGCAACAAAGTAACGCATTTTTGCCGGGTTTTCAAGCTTCTTTAAGTGAACAAGTGATGGGTAACTAAATTGTCCTATCTAAACCCTTTTCAGTTAAACTTTAAAGCTTATGCGGGTTTACCAAAATGGTTACAGTCGCTGTGAGTCACCAGTACCTTGATTATCCATCATTTTTTTTTCTAAAGGTTGATCATGAATCAGACAAAGCTTGCGGTATCAACAATTAAGAATGTGTCTATCCTGTCGCGCAATATTGTTGAATAAATGAACAAACTATGAAGAAAACTGGGTACGCTAAAACGAATTGCTCTTTAGCAGGCTTTGACTCATCTTTTTGACAAATTAATATGTTGCTAAGAAACAAAAAAAAATGAAACGTTCCTTGTGGCTCCTTATAGCTGTCTTTACATGAGCGAATGTTATAGCGTAGGTATTAGGTAGCGTATTTAGTAAGGATAAATCTGGTTGAATACAATTTTGTAATTTGCAGATGGAAAGAATTGTGGCAAGTAGCCAACTAAACTATTCCCTGTATCAAGGAACAAGACCAAAGGTTTCGATAGGATCCCAAAGAGGAATATTTATTGGACTGTCTCATCCAGACAATCGGGTCTTGTATCTTCGGTTTTCGCTAGACTCCGTAAGGATGAATGAATGAATGAATGATTTATTTGCGCATTAATGCCATCAGGCCATCATGCAACAACACAAAACAAAAAGTGAACACTCTTACATGCGTATACACACACTAACGCCCTTAATATTTTTAATTTACACTGAATACTTTATTAACACCAAAAACACAACTTTCCCATCAAAAGAAATTTTTCCGGTGTTTAAAAGCTAACTTGAGGAACTTCCTAACATTTCTTATTTCTTTAAAATCTTTTCTTCTCATCATTTTAATAATCCATTTCTTATCAGTTCCCCCGCCCCGAAAATCCCCGTAACTCACTACAACCACACAAAAGGTGGCATATATCCTCATTTATCCCTAATCAAGCTCTTGACCAGACCCATTAGGTACGTCCTTTATGTGTTTAATTTCCGATCCAGCACAGAAAAAGACCGGAACACCAATGCTAGTCGAAAACTCATAGAATATTCTGGTGAAACATGTTCTGTATCTATATAAACCCCCTTATAAATCTTATCAGACCATCTAGTTCTTTCCGAACTTTCCGTTTTACATCAGATTTGTCTCGTACCATTTACCCGGTGGCAGAATAACGACAGGAACAGCTAGACAAAGAGAGTTATTAGAATAGCCTACATGAATTCGCGCTTTCGCCGGATTTCGGCGAATCACGCCAAATATCGACTTAAGACGATAAAGCTGGAAGATTGACTTTCTATGTCACGTTACCCCTGGATCGAAACATCAACACCCGATGAAGGTACCCTACCTAGTAGAAATAGACATGGCTGCCAAATCAGACCCCAAACCCGACTCGACCTGAAACAAGGCTTCGCGCTGCAACCCGTAATTGTACCAGACTTGTTCGCCCCGATATCTACTCTACTGACCGGTATATTTATTTCGGTATATATTTCGTAAATTATTTTAATTCTGAACTGTGATATATTTAAGGTAATTATTGAGAAGTTTTGTATTAAGTTTTAGCCGTGTTAATAATTGTGCGACGATCCGACGCTAGCGAGTAATTATATGAGCTATTCAGGAAATGAACATTGTTATTTTTTTTATTTTTTTTATTTATAATTTTCCCCAGATTCCGTCATTTCAACCAAACACGAGCGAATGCGATTAACCCCACTATAAATATTCTAAAGCCCATGATCAAAAGATTATAAGAGAGATGATTATAACAGTGGCGTCATTTGGGGGGGGGGGGGGAATTTGAAAGGGGCCCAAACTCCGAAGTTTTTTGTCTATACTCCTTGTTGTTTGACATGCTGAAGCAAGGCATTTACCAAATCGTAAATTTCACACTGCATCGCACGGTTAGTAATCTGGTTCTGAACCAAAATCTTTGTATTTTAGCAGAAAACAGGCAGTTTTTTTTTCTTGCCTGTGGCGCTCAGTTTCAATATAATTTGGTGTTTGTTAGATGGTAACCCCATATCTGAACTAAAAAAATGTCATGAGTCCAGATCTACTTCTCGAGATCGCGACAAATCTCGATAGGATTTCGATCGAAAGACTCAGAGGGTCTAAAGTCGCTTATTCTGTCATATGGGTAGGTGTCAAACTCCAGGTCACAGCATGCTCCAGTGAAAAATTTTTATATGTGAAGGGTCTCTGAACAATGCGTGATTCTTGCATACGCTCATTATAATATATTTTAAACTGCTTTGATTTTACCCTAAAAAGCAATGAAATTTTGCGTCTGAGCAACAAAAAATCTCGCTCTGCCCCATGCAAACACTCAAGCTCTGGCTGCAAACAGCTCTAGCTCTGCTCAGTTTTGTCGGGGTTAGTCGGTGCATGGGACCAAAGATGGAGGTTCTATTGACTAATTTGTTCTTCGTGATAGTTGATACCAGTGGCAGGGATTAGGGAATCCCGGCGTTGCAAAACAACGGAACGGAGTGACGGGAGGTGAGCAAAGGGGTTAGAGACTATCTTTACAATTAGCCACCCGACGGGAGTGAATTCCTGTGAAGTCCACATTCCTCACATTCCTGTGAATTCGACCCTTTGTTGGAAGAAAAAGCTCAAAAACAGAAATTTTCTTTCAAGAAGAAATAGCGTATCTTGAAGGCGTCTTTAAGCAGTAGGCCTAACCTAGCTCATACCACATTTAGAAGAGCATCCAGGATTACCCTCAACGACGCGCGGATTTCTGTATTTATCTCACAATTATTTACGCCTATATTCATGAGTGTGTTTGTCTGTACAGTACGCCTATGTATCTTCAAATGGCTCCACAGGTTGAAACAATGAACTATCAAATCAAATTTGAAGACCGCTCTTAAGCGGGATTTTTGGTGGGTGAACTATAGGCTAACAGCCTATAGACGGGCAACTTAGGCCTATTTACTAACCTGGTGTCCTGTAAGAGTAAAGACTTTCCGTACTGCTCCACTGTCAGGCTTGATTGCATCCGTTATATCACACATAACCTGCAAATATAAAACATGGAGTGGAAATGGATAAATGGAAAATTTCGACGGAAAAGTCACAGCCGTAGTAGCTAGTTCTGCGGTTTACTACGGGAGGTTTTTTTTATCCCAAAATGTAAATGGAGGGGTACCTATGACTTCGTAAAAGTTGTGCGTCTGTCCATCCGTCTGTAAGCACGATAACTCTCGAAGGAATGGGATTTTTTGATGAAACTTGGTGTGAGGATTATTTGGGTCAAGGGAAAGGTCGAGTTCGTAGATGGGCTCCATAGCTATATATTTAGGGAAGGGGGAGGGGTTTCAAATCAAGGGGCGAAATATTTTTTTTTTTTTTTTTAAAGCTAATAAGATCGTCGATTTATAGGTAAGGAGACATAGTGAATCAGAATATGAAATTTATTTCTCGCCGGACAAGTACTTCACCCCGAATTCCGAAAAAAAACGGAAAATTTTTAAAAAGTAAATGTTGGATCTGAAGTTGATTAGAGGTTCGACTATAGGGTAAGAGGACATGCTGATCCGAATATGAAAATTACTTTTTGGCCGGACAATTAGTTCGCCCGGAATCCCGAAGTTTAGCATGAAATTTTAAAACCCAATGACATAGTCGATATAGAGTGAGGAGACATGCTGTTGCAATTTTCAAACATACTAAAGATAAACAAAAAGTGTATGCGGTAAATTTAGTTATCTTCAAAGTCCCAACTGGTATTTACTAGGTCAAAAAGGCAGAATGCATCCCGACAACTGTCTGGTGAGCAATTTGATGAAAATGTGTCGACCAATTTTTGGAAAACACCAGTCCCTACCCTGCCCCTTTATCCATACAAGCGAAAGCTCTATGTCGATGACCACGCATTTCACATATAGCGTACGTATTCTTTGGTTTTAGTTATGGCGGCACACACGGAAGTCTGTCCTGTCGTGTCGGGGGGTCGAAGGGGTTGAGACTATGTTGTTCACACTTCGTGTGAGGATTCACTGTCAAAGTACAGGCCAAGTTGTAGATGGGTCCTTCAGATATTTCGAAGCAGAGGAGGGAGTTTCGAATTAAGGGTAAAAAAAGGTATGTTTTATAAGCTAATGAGATAGTCGTTTGAGGGGTAAGGAGGTCCGCTGAATCCATATCTGAACTTAGTCTTCTTGCCGGACAATTGATTCACCCAAATTCGGCCGAAACTGGAAATTTGGTTTAAGCTCAAGTTGTTTCTGAGGTCGATTAGAGATTCGGTATCGGGTTAAGAAGACATGCTGAATTGAATTTTGAACTTTATCAGATAATCTGGCAAAATTTGCCAAAACCCGGAATTTTGGATGGAAAGGTTCTCTTAATGTCACTAGCTCTTTTGCTCTGCATGCAGTTTGCCGGGAATGCTGCTTAAATACGAAGAATTTTGTCAAAGTAAAGGACCTTTCTGAAGTTGACTCGGATGAGATACTGGCAGGGGCGTCACGACTGGGGGGGGGGGGTAGGGGGGACGCCCCCCCCCCCAATGCTGTTGGCCAGTCGGTGAAGAATAACCGAGTCGGCGCGAAGCGCCAAGATTTTTCGTCAAAACAGTTGATTTTTTTCATGAAAACAGTCGTTTTCTTCTGAAAATTGGTCGATTTTTCATCAAAATAGTCGTTTTTTGGGATCCCAAAACGTAAGTGGAGGGATACCTATGACATCGCAAAAGTTGTCCGTCTGTCCGTCCGTCCTTCCGTCCGTCTGTAAGCACGATAACTCTCGAAGGGAATGAGATATTTTGATGAAACTTGGTGTGAGGATTCGTTGGGTCGGCGGACCAGTCGAGTTCGTAAATGGGCTTTGTAGCCCTACATTTAGGGGTGGGGGAGGGGGTCCAAATTAAGGGGCAAACAAAATATTTTGAAACAGCTAATGTGATAGTCGATTATGGGGTAAGAAGACATGCTGAACACGATGGTGAAAACCATTTTGTAATCGGACAGGTAGTTTGCCGGAAAGTTTGCTAAAAGTAAAAGTTTGTTTGAAGTTGATTAGATGTTCGATTTAGAGGTAGGAAGACATACTGAAGACGATGGTGAAAACCATTTTCTCGACGGACAAGTAGTTCGCCCGGAATCCGGCCCAAACCGGAAAGTTTGTTAAAATTAAAAGTTTTATTTGGAGTTGATCAGATGTCCGATTTAGGGCAAGAAGACATGCTGAACTTTTATGTGAAAACAATTTTCTACCCGGACATGTAGTTCGCCGGGAATCCGGCCAAAACCGGAAAATTGTTAGAAGTTAAAAGTTTTATTTCTAGCTGATTAGATAACCGATTTAGGGGTACGAAGAGACGCTGAATCCGTGTGTGACAATCATATTTTACCCGGACATGTAGTTCGACCGGAATCCGGCTGGATTCGGAAAATTTGTTATAAGTTAAATTTTTATTTGAAGTTTCATTATTGGGGAAAGAAGATACCCTGAGTTCGTTTTTGAGCTTTCTTTTTTCGCCGGACAAGTAGTTCTAGAGTTCTGCCGAAACCGGGAAATTGGCAGAAGTGGCAGGAACTTTTCGTCAAAACAGATATGACTTATACGGGTAAACACACATGCTGAATCCATATCTGAACCTGGTTTTCTCGGATGATTAGCTATTTGGCCTTAATCTGTTTCTGAATTTTAATTGTAAGAATGTTCAAGGATTCTGGCGATGACTGGATCTGGCTAAGACAAGACCCAGTTGTCTGGATTAGATATTGAATTTTTGGGATCCCGTCGAAAACTCTGGTCTTGTTTTAAAATCAGTCGATTTTTTTCAAAACTGTCATTTTTGTTGAAAACAGTCATTTTTTCTGCAGAAACAGTTGGTAAAAATTACCAGCCGGTCGGTTAATGCCTCGTCCCCCCCCCCCCCAAACATTTTAGCTAGTGACGCCTCAGATATTGGAGTACCCATCCTTGCTGAATCCATATCCGAACTTAGTTTTCTCATCTGATTAGTTGTTTGGCCGTAAGTTGCCAAAAACTCCAAAACGGTAACATTATAAATAGCAAAATGTTAAAGGGGTGATGGGGTTATGGATAAATAGCAAAATGTTAAAGTGGTCTGGCGAAGACTCGGAAATCTGCAAAATCCGATTGTCTGGATAAAGAAGTCCAATGAATATTAAATTTCTGGGATCCCATCGAAACCTTTGGTCTTGTCATAATATGTTGGGTCGTTGCATGGAGTGTGCGAGAGGATTCGATGGGGGATGGATGCGTGTACGACTGAAAGCAGAAGCTTATATGAGATGAATAAACATTTGAGATTGGCTTTTACGCATCGTGGACTCTTCAAAGTTTAACTGAAGAGGCTGGGATAGGGCAATCTAGTTAGCCTACCCATCACTTATTCCCTAAATTGGCTTGAAGACCCGCTGAAAATGCGTTACTTCGTTGTTCGGCTATCCACCAATAATCGATTTTCAAATGGTGGAATTTCCGTGGGATTTGTGGTACATCTACGCGCTTGTATCTGTGTGGCATGCATTACGAGAAGATTTATGATTTTTTTTTTCAGGCACTAAGCGGTCTTTACCAAGCTCACCATTACCCACTGAAAAGCCGCGTTTGTGTTGAGGTTAAAATTTCCCGCGTCATAGTAGAGTTTTCGTTGTGGGGACGGCTGCAGCTATTCTGAACTTCATAAATAGAGCAGATAGCGGGGAAAAAAATCCCTTAGCAGAACCCAAATAATTCAGTGTATTCAATCAAATGACAAAAAATAAGTTGGCTTCTCAGTTAAACTTTAAGGAGCATGCTTTCGCTTTGTTTCTATCTTTCTTTTTCTTTCGCTTGCCGTGATCGTCTGACTTGTTTGCGGCAATAAACTAATCCAAACCTATAGACGTCTTCAACCAGTTTCACCGAAAGCCTTCCACCTGCTATCAGCGCCAATCAAGAGCATCTTACAACTAGCACACATTTCTTTCAGAATTCCTAGAATTTTCCCACTTGGCATATTGGCGGAAACCTTAGAATTTCGAAAAGAGTTAAGGTTCCAGATGCCACAAGCGATTTCTAATTTAGGCCAGCTTTCCAAAGAGAGAAACCTTTGTTTTGGAACATAAGTGGATAATGTAGAAATTCAAGGTAATTCAAGGGCCATAAACTGGCAGCAAGAATGCATGATTCTATAAGTTTCTGTTATGTTGCAACGATATGACCGTAGGAACACTTAAAACCAGGCTTCACCTTCTAGATTCCCTAACGTCCGGGGCTTCCGCACAGTCAAGCCAACCCTTCCAGATTTTCATGATAATGATGACAGCTAAATTTGCTGTTCTTCAAAATTTCCTAGATGTCCCCTTTACATTTCAAATATCTCTTGCATCCCAGTCACAACTGTCAATCACTTTCCCTTTTCTTCCCCCATTTGCATATTTTTAGTGTCTCTCGAACGGGTTGCCTCTATGGCACCTTCCAGACATCCGGAATCTGGGGTGTCCAACACCCCGGACTTCCAGACGGTTTTGGCCAGGCTTTACCTTCCAGATCTGTCTCGACGAAAACGGCTGTCTCGAATCCGGAAGAAAAATCTGGAAGGTGAAGCCTCACCTTTATGGTTCTGAGGATCGTTTTAATGATTCCTTAAAGGTCACCTCGCACTACATAGTGTTTCTGCTCAGATGTTCGGAAACAGTTGACCACTTTACAACTAAGCTATGCTTACAAAAAGTTACACACGGCTTCGGCTGTTTTTATCCTCTTTCCATGTCCCTTGCCTTCGATTACAATCTTGGAAAAATGTGCATATCCGGCTTCCGGTCGAATAAGCTCCTCGGAAATAATGATCGGACGAATGTAAAGGGAACAAACTTGGCAACGGTGATACTCAGTGTATTACTAAGCCAGGAGATAGGATACACTCATGAAGTAAGAAATCCCGGGAGCAAGAATGGATGGAAATACTACTGAAGTAGAATTAATTACTACCATGTCGTGTAGGCTGCGATGCGTGCATTAAGGTATTCAAACGCTTGTCGAAGCTGATTGACTAGAAAGTTACCTTCAGACTGACGTGTAAACCCCTACGTTATGTTTAGGTTACCCTAAGGTTGCGTCGACTCTTTCTCACCTTCAGACCCTGCAGTGGACCGTTTCAAACGTAAAACTGCATCAAAGTTTATCATGAATCAATTTTTCACCGCTTTCAAACAAAATTTTTTTTTGTTTTTTCTCATAAGTCAAAGGTCTTCTCTTCTGATCAAGCAAATCCATTTTATTTCGTTCCATGTTCCTCTTCTTACCTTGCCTTACGTTACGTTTGATAAGCTGAACAAATCCGACTCCGGATTTACGCAACGGTTCTTTGTTACGAAGAAGTACGTAAACTTTTTGCGCCGTCGTAACAGGGGCTTGAGTACGCAAGAGCTTGTTTTCAGCCGTTCCATATTTCGTGACATTTTTTACTGTCCAGACTAAAAAATTTTTTTTATTAGTTTACTAATATTCGATTTTGTTAATGTTTCCAGGGATTCCCTGCTAATTTGTACGCCCGAAGTGTTAATTTTGAGCATTGTTTTAGACGAGTCAGGCCAAGTGCATATTTTACGAACTGCATTAGGACTATTATTGCAATGATGAATTTACTGACTATATATATACATTTTAGTGTGATTGTGACGTAAAGGTTAGATTCGACGCATGCGCTGTGAAAGTTACTTTTCATAAATAAAACTCTCTCTCTCTCTCTGAAGGGACATTAGTTCTATGGATATTTTGTCAGACAAATAAACGAACCGAATCTTGCCACTGAGAGTTGAGCGATTAATTTAGTTTACAGTTGGTTTAGGCTACGATTAGGCTGAAAGTGGAAATGCTTAAGGCACACCTCGCACTTTTTACTGTTTAGGCTCCAACATGCAAAACTATTTGAATACTGTTGAACTAGGCTCTGCTTTTAACAAATTATCGACGGCTTTGTCTGTTTTAAGTCTTTTCCCAGGCCAATTTACTTCTAGCAAAAAACTCGGCAAAGCTCAGATAACCTGTTTTACGCATCAATAGAACGATACGCGGATACTCGTCGTGAGCATAATGCGCAAGGAAAATGGTGGATCGTGGCAAGTGCAAAGATGGTAGTGGGCTTAGAATGTAACATTTGGAATTTGGGTCTCCTGGCTTAAGGATGAATGAGTGCAAATGAAATACGGAAGTAGGTTGCCATGGAATTATATGTCATTTAAGAGTTGTGTATCCTGTTTATCATAGGCTAGGCTCCATAAAGACAAAGTTTAGACAACCGCATTCTTGAGTCACAAACCCCTGAACCTATTGCTAGGTATCCCTCGCGACGCGAAAGGTTCTTTACTGTCATTTTCCCCCGTTCCTAGTCCTTGTTGAACTATTTTGTTGTTGTTGGTTTGTATGGCCGTTCAAAACATATAGGCTAGAAATTAAAAACTCTGTCTCATATTTGCGTCCCACGGATTTCTGAGTGTTTGTCAAGGAAACATAAGTGTTTGCCACAGGTTCTATCCACACTATTATTCTTTTTGACATAACAATATAATATAAAAATTGGCCACTGACCTCTACAGAAATACAACTGAAAAACAATAAAGATATAGAATAGCTAACAATAGCCATAATAAGTATTCCTTCAACCCAAGCTGATTGTGAATCATACGTTACACCAGACCCACAATTAAACCCGCGAAACACTGTTCTATCTGTGTTATTTTTATTTTTATTTTCAGTAATTTAACGATAGCCTATAAAATCTCAATAAAGATCAGGCTTACGCCCTTACCATACATAACAGAAGGGTCCCCAGTTTTGTTTTTATTTGACTGACACAATAATTGTGTTGCGAGAGCAACACTTTGGTTTTGTCCTGTTTTTTTTTTTTTTTTTTCCTATGACTCCGATTTCATTTTATTCCTAGTAACTGGTAAGAGTCTAACCTGTGCGGTCTTTACGGAAAGTGTGGACCTTAGGCCGGATTGATGAATATGACATTACATTTTGGAAAGCTCCGTAGAACTCTTGCCTGGGGCCAATAAGGATGGTTTTTGCTTGTCCTCGAGCCAGAGCCTACGGTGTGCGAAGTGAAGTGGAGTTATATAGCCCATGTCAGAGAGGACTATCTGAAGTTGTGTAGCGAACCTTTCGTTTCATCAAACCATGTTTCTGCTTTCGAGTGGAAAGCTCCGTTCTAGCACGCAAGCAGGCAGGCACCAGTTTCAAATTGAAGATGGACTAAAATCTATAAGTGTTAAATATATGCGGCAGTTACCCGGCCCCACAGCCAACACATCTTCTTTGAGTGATAAATAGAAAAATCTACAGAAACAAAAAAGTGTCATTTTCCCACGGGTCCGAAAGTGCTGCCATCTATTGTTTCTGTCCATGTCTGTTCGCGATTTCAGCTGAGTTTATCATTCCATTTCTTACACTTGGGAGTGAGGAAGAGAAGTGAGATCAGATGGGCCTCTTCAACTTTAAAAGTTCTTTCACTGCAAAAGAAATTAGAGCTTACCCTTCGCTCCTTTCTAAGTGGTGATATTAGAAAGTTGGCCTACGGCAAAAAAGTCAACTTTTGAACTAATACAGATAGATTTTTTTTTTCAACGGCAGTCGGTAGATATTGGTGAGCTGATCAAAGTATATGTCATCCGTTTTTTGGTACAAAAATTCCTTCATGAGATATAAGAGTTTGAAAGTTTAAGAGGGGGTGACAACTTCAGTAGTAAGGTATACACTGAAACCAAAATTAGGCCGATCCCCATTGTGAGACATGTAGGGGACTTGTAAGCAACAGTCGGCTGTTGGACCATAATCATCTTCAGTGATGAGGGGTTTGCAGCTTTTGCTAGTTGGTGTACCTATTATTTGTTTCTGGTGTATTTGATGGTAAGAACAATTTGGTACACAAGTAACAATCGGCTGTTAGACCATAATCATCTTTGGCGATGAGGGGTTATCAACTTTGGTAGTTGGTGTACCTATTAATCCTATTATTTCTTTCTGGTGTATTTGGTCGCGAGAACAATTTGGTACCATGTCTATCACGGGGAGATGGACTTATAAGTAAGAATCGGTTGCTAGAGGGGGTTATTGAGGGGCTCGAAACTTGTGAAAATTGGTGTACATTTTATTTGATCTATATGAATCTGAGGGTAAGAAAATTAGTTTCCTTGATCTATCACTGCAACTTAAAATTAAGCCTTTGAGGGATTGACAACTTTAGTGGTAGGGTACACACTCAAACAAAGAATAGGCGGAACCCAATTGTTAGACATTTCAGGGACTTGCAAGTAACAATCGGCTGTTACATCATAATTATCTTCAGTGGTGAGGGGTTTCCGACTTTTCCTAGTTTGTTCACCTATTTTGTTCCCGGTGTTTCGATGATACGAAAAGTTTGGTTCATGTCATCGTTCAAGAATCAGCTGCTATAGCATTGTCGTTTTCATGAGATGCTACAATGTTCTATGGTGATGGTCTACCACTGTCCACTGTAACATAGAATTAAGTGTTAACGCAACGGATATAAATGATAATGTAATACAACGATATAGTTTCGAAATAATTAGCAGAGTGGCATCTATGGTATTTTGATCCTGAAAAGCTTCGGACAGATTTATATTACCAACTAGTTTATATAAGATAATGTTCCAAGAATCCAAAAGTCACGATGTCTGCGATTGAAAAGGATAAAGTTCAATTGGCTGCTAAGTTAATTTAGTCCCTACTTCCGATATTCTTTTGTTGTTTTTACTTGTAAGCAAAAATCGACTGTTAGACCATAATCATCTTCGGCGACGAGGGGCTTGTAACTATTACTAGTTGGTGTACCTATTAATCCTTTTATTTGTTTGTGGCGTATTTGAATTGAGAAAAATTTGGTACTATGTCTATCACGTGGAGATGGACTTGTAAGTAGGAGTTGTTCATAAGGGGCTAGAAACTAGTGAAAATTGGTGCACATTTTATTTGATCTCTTTAAATCTGAGGGTAAGAAAATTAGTCTCTTTAACTTAGAACTAAGTCTTTGCAAAGCTTTCGTTCATCAAACCATGTTCCTGCTTTCAAGTGGACCGATAGCGAAGAAACAAAACCAAAGTGTTGCTCTCGCAACACTTTTGTCGACGAAGCCGAACAAAGGTTGCTGCAACACTTCACGTTGTCCAGGCAACGTAGGTCTAGTATATATTATTATTTGGGCTTAAATTTGCCGCTAAATTCGAATTTTTCGCCAAATTTCGAGCCCCAAAATCGAATATCGTCTCGAGAGCTGTTTGACAAATTTCAGCCACAGTACGAGCCCCAAAAACGTTGTCGGTGGCGGAAACAGACTTGTGGGTCACAACAAATATCGCGAAAACGCTCATTCTCTTTTTTATTTACTGTTTAATAAATTTTATACCCCAGCCTCTTTGTGGAAGAGGGTAAAAACGCCTAAAGTAAAAAGTGTTGAGGGGAAATTCGTATTAGATTTGTGTTCTTTCTCATGATTATGTCCGAATGCGACAAGCGCACAGCCTATCATACATAAAGGAAAAGGCATTCTGAGGAAACCGGAGGAAGAAAACAGCCTTGAGTAAGAATTTCGCATGCATGGTACCGACAGCGTGGGATTTTTAAAGGGGAAAACCTCCGGGCGCGGGGGAGGGGTCGTCTCGGAAAACTGCCATATGCTGGGGAATGTATAAGCTGAGAGAGTACCAGGGTCGATTTTCCAAAGAGGCAATTAGGCTGTTGGCTTCCTCGAAATTTCCATTTTTTTCTGAAACCCGAGAGGTCTGCCTTGGTTCAGACAGGTGGGTCGGCAATTCGCTTTCGACATTCTGGAAAATGTAAGGCTAAGTGGAAAGGATCATTGCATCTGTCCACAAGACCAAAGGTTTCGACAGAATCCCAAAAATCTAATATTTGATCCAGGTCTTGTCTTCGCCAGATCCAGTCTTCGCCAGGCTAACCATCAGAGAAAACCAAGTTCAGACATACCCGTATAAGCCATATCTATTTTGACGATAGGCTTCTGACCGAAACTTCCTGCTCTACTTCTGCCAAATTTCCGGTTTCGGCCTAATTCCGAGCGAACTAATTGTCCAGCAAAAAAAGAAAATTCGGAAACGAATTCAGCGTATATTCAGCGTATATATCTCTATAAAGAACATCTAATCAACTTCAAATAAAACTTTGACTTATAAAAAAAAAATACAGTTACAACCGGATTCTAGACGAATTATAGGTCCGGGTAAAAAATGATCGTCATATACAGATATACAGACTCTTCTTACCCTTAAACCTGTCATCTAATCAACTTCACATATAACTTCTGCTTTTAACAAAATTTCCGGTTTTGGCCGGATTCCGGGAGAACTAGTTGTCCGGGTAGCAAATGCTTTTCACATAAGTGTTCGGCATGTCTTCTTACTCCTAAATCGAACATTTAATCAACTTCAAATGAACATTTACTTTTAACCAACTTTCCGGTTTTTGCCAGATTCCGGGCGAACTACTTGTTCGGCGAGAAAATGGTTTTCATCTTCGTGTTCAGCATGTCTTCTTACTTCATAATCGACTATCACATTAGCTGTTTAAAAATATTTTGTTTGTCCCTTAATTGGATTTTTAATTAAAATGGAAAAAGTGTTTCCCACAAGTTCGTCTTTCCAACTTGAGCGGTTTTGAGCCTGAAGAGGACCCTTGCCAAGAAGGGCCGAAATATAGATCCAATAAAATTCAGCTGACGTATCCGTTTTCCACCATCAAATATGATTCGCAGTCAGCTTGGGCTGAAGGAATATTTATGAACCCCCACCCCTAAATGTAGGGCTACAGAGCCCATCTAAGAACTTGACCTTACCCTTGACCCAAAGAACCCTCACACCAAGTTTCATCAAAATATCTCATTCCCTTCGAGAGTTTCAGTGCTAACAGACGGACAGCTTTTGCGATGTCATAGGTATCCCTCCACTTACGTTTTGGGATCCCAAAAACAATCAAGCTTCCGAAGGCAGTTCTGTTGGTAGAACGTAATCGACAAGGGTCGAAAATGTAGGCTACGTCCTCTCACACCTGCAGCAGCTCCCGTCAGACTTTGGCATTACGTCAGTCGGAAGGGTCCACTTCATGGTAAAGGCGAAGTAACATTAGGGATTACGGAAAAGTAACGTAGGCTTTAATGTGTCAGTCCGAACGGACCTTAAGGCAATGCACGCAGCCCTGTGTGAACCAAACCAGGGGCTACCTAGACTGCAGCCGAGCGATTAGCATAAGCAAACAGAACGCTCATCTGGCAAGCCTGTATTGTGAACAGACCCATATCGCTTACACCTTTATAGTCGGGTGGTCATGAGACCACAAAGGTGCAGCAGACCATATGACCGTCAGATCATTCGCCCATAATTCAATGCGACTATGGTACGGTACTGCAGATGGTGATGAAGACATACGGGTTCTTATGTTCCACGTTAGGTAGGCTACTATTGTTAAAATATTCAGAGTTCAGTCGGTCAGCGCTCTTACGTAGCCTATCACCTTAAGCGGTATTCACACAGAGGGCCTCTAAATATTGGCAGGCAAACATAAGCTTCACGACGTCTAGTCTAAATCGCAGGGTAGACAGACGGAGAGCGAATTCGCCCTAATTTTATTTCCAGAAATACATTTTCTCTTATTCCAATGTGCTCAGTAGCGTATATTAGGGGGGGGGGGGACAGGGGCGACCCCCCCCCCCCCCCCCGAAATTCTTGAAAAAAGGGTTTTTAATTGGAAAAACGTGTGCGAAATACGGGCGACAGGGGCGATCTTCATCCGAAATTCTCGGAAAAGGAGTTTTTTTACGGGAAAAACGTACGCGAAAATACAAATTGAGAAGCTAAATCGAAATTATTTACAGTATGGTTCAGTAACTGGTCTTAAAAACAGTTTTTGAGTCGTAGTGTGCATGATTACAAGATTAAAAGGTGTTTTTTGCACCTAAGGTATTTTTAGTGTTAAAAACGGTCAAAATATGCAAAAAAGACCGAAAAATTTTCGGACTTCCAGCCGATAAGGGGGCGCATATTTTCACTGAGCTGTCGCCCCTCCCGAAACGAATCGGAATATACGCTACTGATTGTGCTTATACTCCTTGATACCAATACCGTAACTACTGTGTAACTCTGAACTAAACAGATAAGCTGTTCTACATCCATCCTTTCTGGATTCAAATTATTTGCCTGGCGTTGAGATCTTTTCGGCTCAGAGCCGAAGCCTGACGAAGCGTTTTTTGAACTGACGATGCATTTTTTCGACG
The DNA here is from genome assembly GCA_030848855.1 of Branchinecta sandiegonensis. Lineage (NCBI taxonomy): Eukaryota > Metazoa > Arthropoda > Branchiopoda > Anostraca > Branchinectidae > Branchinecta > Branchinecta sandiegonensis. Next base: position 12,765,107 of record JAUPMV010000020.1, read on the forward strand.
CCCGGCGTGGCGGATATCGCCAGGCATGGTGAAATGTGAACTGGGCTTTAATGTTCACATGTACGCTCTCATGTACTTTTTTTTCCTACATCTCCTGTTCTATGGGCATATCGAGGTGAAATTAAGCGCCGAAAGTGTATACACTCGCGAAGTCGCCTGGTAGCCTCGATGTAGTCAGAAACTGTAAGAGATTATCTCAGGGAGTTTAATCCGCAGAGTAAAACGAAAAACTTGATCGGTGGCTCCGGTTCAGGATTCTTTTTAATAATAAACTAAATAAAAAAAGGTCCAGAGCCTGCTGAGACGAAAAGTTCGTAATGCACGGGATGGAAATACTTCTTTAATACAACATTTGTAATTCAGTACATGCCGTTTATACTAATGGAAATATGCGTGTCTCGAAAGAAATAGAAAACCGTGATTTTCGGTTTTTTTTTATTGATCAGCTAATTATCCCTCTAGGATGATGTGCGAGGGATAAATATAAATTCGGATATTTCGGTTGTCCTTCCGGCAAACCGTGCTATGTTTTGTTGGTCCTATGTTTTGTTGGTATGTTTTGTTGGTTCCGCATCGTTCTTCTGTTGGTGTTGTGTTGGATTTTATGATTTAGTTTTTTGTTTTTTTCGCTGAGAACGGTTTGCCGGAAGTGCAACCGAAATATCCGAATTTATATTTATCCCTCGCACATCATCCTAGAGGGATAATTAGCTAATAAATAAAAAAAAACCGAAAATCACGGGTTTCTATTTCTTTCGTACTGAATGGTCAGCTTGGCTTCAAACCTTGTCTCCCGTCAACACCCGGTCCCCAACAGCACCCGGTGACACGTCCAGCGAAACGAACAAGGCAACTTAGCAAAAGCGCTATTTCTAGGCCTACGAAGACGATTTTTGTGTCTCAGGTCGGATTTTTTCCCAAGACAAAAATGCCCATCTCGTCCGGTTCCGCGCCCTGATAGCAGTCGCGGATAAAAGCTCCACAAAAATTTGATCTGGCTCTCGGCTTAAAGCCGCTTTCACATTGACGCGTTGAGCATTTCACACTAAGCTACGCAACCTCTGCGTCGGCGCAACGCGGAGCTTACGCAGACAAAGTAAACTTAACGCAAGAATGGAACCAAGTTCTATTCTTGCGTTGCGTCAACGCGTACGAGTCAGATTTGTAAGTGGAAAATGGAAGATTTTGAAGAAAAACTAAAAAACAAGACCACAGGTTTCGATGGGATCCCAAAAATCTAACATTTGATTCAATTAATTGGGTCATGTCTTCGTCAGATTCCTTGAATATTTATACTGTTAAAATAAAGTTCAAAAATGGATTCCACATGTCTCCTTGCCCGATACCGAATCTCTAATCGATTTCAGAAACAACTTTGAGCTTCAACCAAATTTCCAGTTTCAGCCGAATTAGTGATGCACCATTTGTCCAGCAATAAAACTAAGTTCAAATATGGATTCAGCGGACCTCCTTACCCCCTTAGTGAATATTTTATTAGCTTATAAAACATACATGTTTTTACCGTAAATTCGAAACCCCTCCTCTGCCTCTAAAGATAAACTTGACCTGTACTTTACCAATCGTCATTGAACAACATCCTCGCTAGAACAACATTATTTCCTCTTTTGAACATTATATAAGATAAGATATTTTATTCGCTTAAAAGCCCAAAGGTCATGACAATACAAACAAAAGGAAACACAATGACAAACTTATTTCTAACTACCGCTAAAACTACAAAAAATGATCTCTATGAATCATTGACAGCTTGGTGAACCTACCCACTTTCTTTATAGTACCATAACACTCGCTCTTAAACATTTGCTCCATCCATTCCTGATCACACTCATTTACTCCAAATATTTCACTTTTCAAATCATTCAATTCCCTACAATCACACATAAGATGTGGCACACACTCATTCATATCTCCACACATCGGGCAGAAGTAAGGACCAATTCTCCCAATCGACCTACCCGTGTACCTCCTCCTACCTCCCAGCGGTAAAATATCAGCACGCATACTAATTAATAATTTTAATTCCTCCCTATCGAAACCCGCGTTAAAATAAACACATTCACCCATGTCTCTTTCGCCTCTGTATAAAACCTTAGAGAACCCCTTCGACCTTCAATTACACTAGGTCTCTACGACGTCAACAGAACAAATGATTGTCGGCATCCACCTGCGCTGAGCTATAATCATTTGAGAATAAAGGGGTAGGACAGCTAGAGCCAAACATTTGTCGACAAGTTTTGTGTCCGGTTTTCACCGGATTTCGGATGAACTACTTGTCCGGCAACAAAATAACTTTCATATTCGGATTCAGGATGTCTCCTTACCCCTAAATCAACTATCTCAATAGCTTTTAAAAAAAAAAATGCCCCTTAATTTGAGACCCCCTCCACCACCCTTAAATGTAGAGCCACAGAGCCCATCTACGAACTTGACCTTACCCTTGACCCAAAGAATCCTCACACCAAGTTTCATCAAAATATCTCATTCCCTTCGAGAGTTACCGTGCTCACAGACAGACGGACATTTTTGCGATGTCATAGGTATCCCTCCACTGACCAGCTGAAAACTCGCTACTAGTGAAAGAAATTAAAATTCAGCAGAAGAAACCCAGAAAGGAGAACGTAAATGAAGCATCCAGCTTGAAAGCTTCTTGCGCAGGTATGAAAGATACACTACCCAACCTGTACGCAACGCAAGATACGCAGACAAGAAAGCGGCTTAAAAGCTTCCCACACGGGGGGGGGGGGTGGATCAGAGCCGAGTTGGAGGTACCGTACCCTTGACAGGTTGCGACAATACCCCCCGCGAACCGAGTTGAGGTAATCCATGCTGAATACCAAGGTAACGATTGTCCGCCGTCTTTGTTCTGGAAGAAAATGCATTTCCGTCTGTGTTTATAAACTGTTGTTCCCAGGGAGGTAACGTAAACCCACTGGGCAATGAGAGTCTCTTCTTTGTTTAGCTCTTCGATATTTTGTTTGGTCTCCAGCAGAGTTGAAGAGATCTTATTGCGTCCTCCTGTTGAATCACTTTGCGTGACAAACTAGGCCTATCCTTTTCGGATTTTAAGACTTGAAGGAAACTGTCGCTTTCCAGTGAAGGCATAGGCTCGACAAGAAACTTTAGGCTCGGCCAAATTGGCCGAGGAAACGGACTAGGGAGTCTGACGTTGAACGCAAAAGAACTTGTTAGATTAAAATAGGCTGTTAATGTTCGGCTCGGTGTGGACAATTCGGTCGAAATGCGTAAAAAGCTGGAGACTGAAGTTTAGTAGGCTACCAAACACTTTTTGGTCAAGTGGACCGAAGTATAAGAAAACATGCTGATTTGTGCGTGGGTCTCCTGTCCAGCAGAAGCAGCGGACCTAGACAATTGTTTTTCAGGCTGGGGTTATCTGCAGAATAAATGAGGGAGGATTTACAGTTCAACCGAGACATTTATTTTTCATGCTGGAGTGATCTGCAGAATAAATGAGGGCGATTGACAGTTCAACCAATATAAAAGGCTTGCAAAACTGTCGTTAGCGCAATCGTTAGCGCGTGTTGACGGGAGAGACGCATATTTCCATTAGTATAAACGGCATGTACTGAATTATAAATGTTGTGTTAAAGAAGTATTTCCATGCGGTGCATAATGAACTTTTCTTCTCGGCAGGCTCTGGACCTTTTGTTATTTAGTTTATTATTAAAAAGAACCTGAACCTGAGCCACCGATCAAGTTCTTCGTTTTACTCTGCGGATTGAACTCCCCGAGATAATCTCTTGCAGTTTCTGACTGCATCGAGGCTACCAGGCGACTGCGCGAGTGTATACACTTTCGGCGCTTAATCTGACCTCGATATGCCCATAGAACAGGAAATGTAGGTAAAAAAAAGTTCGGGAAAGGTCACTCCGAAACTGATCGAAAAAGTGTTCTTTCAGCCCAAGCGGCTGCGGAACATAACTGACAGTGCTAGACGGATAAGTCAGCTGAATTTTATTAGAGCGATATTTCGGTCCTTCTTGGCAAGGGTCCTCTTCAGGCTCAAGCCAATCTATACAGAGCGTGTTCCAGCCTTCTAACAATAGTACCTGTTAGTTACTATTTCCGTTCCAACCTGACGAAAAGTTACTACGCTGACCCCTTCTCGAAATAGTAACTAACAAATCTCTGTAACATTATTGGCTGGATTACCCCGGGGAGTTATATGGGAGAAAATAGAAAAATACGTTCTAGCCTTGAAGCCGAGAAGCCAAAATTCGTGACCTCATGCGAAGTAACTCCGGTAAGTATGGTGGAACACGCTCACAGCCTTTACGCTCTCCGACGCGGCGGCTGGAAGCAACATCTTTGAAAAAGAACGCGCCGTGGTTTAAAGGTTGTAAAACCAAGCAAAACAAATGAAGTCCGAAACCGGAGATACGCCTGATGGTCTACTATCTATTCGAAAATGAAAAACAGCGCTTCAAGTGTCTCCTGTCTTTATGTAAGAAATACCTGTCGGCGTACCTTGAAGCTCACGGCGAAGTTTGCGCTTCTTGACGGATAAAACGCTGCTAGGCAGAAAAAGCGCTAAAAGGCCGTGAGTAAAAAACAGCGAAAAGCGGGGTTTTCAGAAGCTTAAAATTCCACAAGGGAGCTTGGGATAATAAAAAAGGCAGAATAAGCGAGAGGGCTCTTTTAAGTTGAGTTATCTGACAACCCGGGGTTTATTCTTACCCCGCCTCTGATTCCTTTTATCTGACTGGTGAGCACTCACGCTTTATATCCTTAATTACGGTATTCATACAGTCTATAGTAAACAGAGGAATAAGTAATTAAACACTTCTCTCCAGCATAACTTGTTATTCCAAGCTGCCCTACCCCATTCTACCCTAAGAATATTTCCGAAACACGCCATTGAACTTCAGGAAGGACAAGAAACGTCACCCAAACGAACCCCAAAACTAATTCAAAGCGTGTGTAAACTAATCACTGGCGTTTGTGGTCGTGACGTTTCTGGCTCTTCCCTGGGCACATGGCGATTCTTCATCGTCATGAAGAGTTAGTCATCAAGAGTACTGCAGATACCACAGCACTTCTCTACAACATAGTATAACCCATGCCACTACGCCTAAAAATAAAAGTATTCCATACCTGTTCAAACGAGTGGGCAGTCTTCTTGTTGAGCAGTAAGCGTATGGATCTCCTTGGTCTTTTCCCATGCTTGATTATAGTCACTAATCTCGGCTTGATAAAGTCTCTATTCTTCACACCCACATCCACACCGCTAGACGACGCCGAATCAGGCGACAAGTCAGCCGTTTTCTTCAACTTCACATGCGAGTAGTTAGCATTTAATGGGGCTTCTCTCCGTAAGGCACAAGCTGGCAAGCCGATGGAAGGAGACCGACTAGGTCTAACTCGAAACTGTCGCGGCTCATCACATTTTTCATAGTCCAACTTTTTAAATGTATCAACTGAGGAACAAACATATAGCTGCCTTTCATCAAATTCATCAATACTATTCATTCTGCTGCCATCAGTACTGCTAAAGATATACCTTACACCTTGGGTCAAATGTATCGAATCACCAAGAGCTCGTGTGAGCTCGCTTAGTAGAACATCAAAGGATCTGTATTTTTCCTGAGAGATTGCCACTACGACACCTTTAAAATATTTATCACCGTTTCTGTAGAATTTGATCTTCTTAGCCTTTTTCTCGCCCGAGATTTGGATCAGCGGGACGCGATTCACCGCACTAGTTGGCGAGCTTTGGTCAATCAGGGGCAAGGCCATTGCAGTTCCCCCACTGAGGGACTTACTATATCTATGCTGCTGAAGACCGCTTTTCCTCCTCGAACTAGGAACCCCTGAGGTTCTGAGGGATCTTGGTATAGTGTTTGAACCATTCGTCGACAAAGGTGGAAGATGAGACACATATTCACTGTTTTCACATGTTTGGCTATTACCAGTCTTCTCCGTACTGTCGGATATTTCGGTGCTGGCTGCAACCATTTTGCAGCCGAACATACGCGGTTGCAACCGTTAAGTCCTAAGAAAAACAATTAAGTCAATACAAGGTAAATGGTAGGAGAGATAGATATTCCTTCAGCCCAAGCTGACTGCGAATTTCTGTCTTCAGGCTCAAACCGCTCAAGCTGGAAATGAACTTGTGGAAAAACAATTAACGATTCTTCCTTAAATATCTGATTTCGTGAACTTCTTCTCTGAAAATTGGTTGGAGTTAAAGCTCGTTTCCAGCTTGAGCGGTTTGAGCCTGAAGAGGACCCTTGCCAAGAAGGGCCGAAATATAGCTCTAATAAAATGTAGCTGACTTATCCGTTTTGCACCGTCAAATATGGTAGGAGAGAGATTATTGAAAATAAAAAGACAAACTCAGAAAAATGGAGCTACAACATGCAGGTCTTCAAGGGTGGCTCTGGAACAAAATTACTGTCGTCAATCCAGAAATAAGGGCTAATTAAACTGGTTTGATTAGTACCCATAGGTACTCTTAATTTACCAGTAACAAAAGAAAGAAATCCTATTAAATTTAAGAATTTAAATCCAAACTTTCTTGTTAAATCAACAGTAGTTCCTAAACTGCTCTTATAGTTTTTATATAGGGAAATATAAAGAACATAATTTAAGGCCTAGAAATAGCCGTATTGATTTTAGTTTTTTAAACACTTTTTGCTTTTCAACAATCATAATCACTTCCACCCCCCCCCCCCTCCCCTCACGTCTTCCGTGCGTAGGTCCGAGAGGAATACTGTCAATCAGTTTTCTTCATGTCCTACTAATTCTTCTGCCCAATTTTTACGTAGTTACATCCCATCATTTATTTCTGGTCATATCTTGTAAATGTATTAGTTAATTTGTTCCATGTCTGTGTATTTCGTAAATATTTTATTCCTCTTCTAGCTTTCAGCTATTTGGATATTAAACTTGATTGATTGATAGCTGTCAAAATCTGGAGGAAAATATGTATATAGGCCATATACATATTTTGGTACATCATACCCTGGAATGGGGGGCTAGGGATAGATATAAAGGTTGGAGAAATAGGAAAAATGGTGAGTACCAGGTTAAAACACCAAGAGATCCAAGGTTGGCAATTTCAGAAGGGCATTCCAGTGTCCCTGCGTTTTTTTTTTAGGTCAAAGAGACTTGGAGTGAAGGAATTATGTTTAAAGCAGGACTAAGTAAGGAGGAAATTAAGAATATTATTGAGATGAGGGCTGATGAAGAGATGAGATGAAAGCAAAAGAGAGAATTGGTCCTTACTTCTGTCCTATGTGTGGTCCGTAGTTCATTTGATGTGTGATTGTGTGGAACTGAATGAATGGAGGAAGGAGGTATTTGGTGAGAGAGTATATAATGAAGAATGGATGGTAAGAATGATCAGGGGCGTCACGACTGGGGGGGGGAGGGGGGGACGCCCCCCACCCAATGCTGCCGGCGAGTCGGTAAAAAAATACGAATCGGCGCGAAGCGCCGCGATTTTGGGTCAAAACAGTCGATTTTTTTCATGAAAAAAGTCGTTTTTTCTGAAAAATGGTCGATTTTTCGTCAAAATAGTCGGTTTTTCCGAAGAAAAAGTCGGTAAAAATTACCAGCCAGTCGGTAAATGCCTCGTCCCCCCCCCCCCACCGAGCATTTTGGCTAGTAACGCCTCTGAGAATGATGAAGGATGAATGTTTTGTTACTGTAAAAAAACTTGGAAGTTACTTGAGGCTTGCAAAGGAGCATAGAGCAAGATAGCAGTGTGTTAGTTCTGTAAGATACTGAATTTTTTTTTACAATTTTTGTTGCCATGGCCCACTGGCTTTTTAGTGTAATACATTCTATTCTATTCTATTCTATTCTATATTTGCACATTGATAATTGGATGGTACAGACTCTGATTCAGCTCATAGACATGAACACAAAGATAAAAGATGTGTAACAAGAAGGTAAGCTATTATTCTGCTCAGCTCAACTCCCATCTCACAGCTGGGTATATCTAGCATTTGGCACTCTATGCCTAAACCTGGATACCCTAGGCTATGCCAAACACTAGATTTATGTTGGTACTCTAGCCCTAACCTACCCCACTACAGATAAATTCTGATTGGTTGATTTCTGAGCTTCATTTAAAGCATCAATATTTTATTGGGTTAGAGAATCAGTCATACACAAACCTCGGCTTTTGTGCATGGTGCCCCAACGTCTAGGCATGCACCAACATATAGGCATGGTGCTCATACGTTGGTCCCCCATGCCTTGCAGCAACAGCATGGTACACCATTAAAAATCTGATGAACTGAGAATCTGAAATGGAAATCAGCTTTTCGGGTACAACGGGTACCATGCCCTTGCAGCAGGGCATGGTGCCCCAACATATGAGCACTGCCCAAATGTATGAAGCACCATGTCCATACGTTAGGACATGCCCAGACACTGAAGCACCATACCCAAAAACTGAGGATTTGTGTATGATTGTAGAGAATTCAGCATTTAGCAGTCTATACCACTGTTGGAGTTTCCTACCTTGGAGGTTTCCCCTGATCTGGCCACTGTTGTAGCTTCCTACATGGGAGGTTTCCTATTTTCTGGCTGCCCAGTAATCTCCTGACACTTAGGTTTGAATGAATGAATGAATTTATTACATGCAGCCTAGTAATGAGGCATTTGCACAGTACATACAGAAAAAAAGGTAAATGAACGCTTAACAAGAAATACAGAGGGTACACAAAATCTACAACAGCAAAAGATAAATGTTTGTCCCAGCATCTGCATTACCTGCTAAATGTAGGGTTTCTGCCAATCTGGGTGCTCTAACGGTCTCCTGAGCAGGAAGTTTGCCTCAATTATGCAGTCATATGTTCAGTCTTTGATCTCCTGGAACTGCCAAACCAAGGCAGTTTTGGGAATTTTGGCAGACTTAGGCGATCCGTATCACTTCAAAACGAAGCAAATCTCCTGCTCAGGAGAAAACTACAGCAGCCAGATTGGCAGGAACCCGACCAATGGCAGGTTATGGAGATATGGGGACAAACCTCAGATTCAGGACATAACTTGGCAGCCAGATCAGAATAAATCTCCTAGGTAGAAAACTACAATAGTGGCCAGATCAGTAGAAACCTCCAAGCCAAGGTGGGAAACTGAGAAAGTGGTTTCAAGTGGTAGCCTATAGACGATTTAGCAGTGTATCCAGCATTACGAATAGGGTATGGCAATGCTAGATGTGCCCTGGCCAGCATCAGCCAGGATTCAATTTTTTTACAGCACAAACGGTTTGATACTGGATTGACACTGTTAATAACAGACCTGAACAGACCAACTCACACCAAATTTCTGTTTGACATTATTGAGAACCATAGACCTTGCAACTGCCTTGCAAACATGCATACCAAGCCTCAACCTGGATAGGAGGATATCCTGGCAGCAGCCTACCGGTGGTGATGGGCACTGGTTCGTCTGTGACTGTGGCTCTCTCTGGCATCACAGGAGGATCTAAGGTAAGTTAACAAAATGAAATAAAGGCTCAAATAAAAGCAAAAACTAACAATAATCGTACCTTCTTGCAGGGTCCTTTACTAATTTTGGAGTTCCTGCAAATGTATTTCAAGATGCCTGTCCAACCCATCCAAACATCCCCAGAAAACTGGTCTGTGGTCTGTGGGTGGGAACGTCCCGACTTCAGAAAGCTAGAGCAGGGTCGACGGTACCATTCCCAAACGCCTAAGAGATTCAGAAAAGGAGAGAGTATTTAACATTGCGAGGGTGTAGGACTTCCGATTTTGAGAGTGATTAATCCATGTTTAATAAGTATTCTTAGCCTGTAAATTGCTGGAAACAGTTCACTGGTTCATTCTTAATTGTATAACTACAGCTTTGTAGAAATGTTTAATCAGAAATGGGAGCTTGACTTGAAGCGTTAAAACTTTCCGACAAAACGATTCGTTCCCTGTTGGTAGGATTTCAAAAAATGCGTCATAACCAGGTCATAACCGACCAATAGGATGCGAGACTCCGTCTTTTGTTTGCAAATTTTATCCTTCAAACTCTCATCATCAAGAAAACTCTTTTGCTATTATACCAACAAGAAGAAGCCAGATTAATGTTTCCAGCAACTCACTGGCTCAAAATGGTTACCAAAGACCTATAATTTAAGCTCCCATACCTCTCAATGTTAAAGTTGTTTGTTATGCTCCCCTGATGATGGTTTAGCAAGATCCGATTTCCTTCGGGTAGTGTGCAGTCTTTCTATCACCGTCGTCCGTCGTAGAGGATTAACCGTTTAGTCTCAAAATAGATGGTCGTCGAACCCCCTGAAAAACCATCGATCGAATCAAGACATGGCCCAAGCTGTGAGGAGCTGCTTTGGTTCAGGAACAAGGGGCAGGCGCTAAATGCAAGATAGGCCTTTGCGATATCAATGCTACTCACAAGAGACGTACTCTCGCCGTTTCTCTGGGAGTCGAGGGGCCACTTCCAGTAGTTCCAGTAGACTTCTTGTCGACACTCTGTAAAGAAAACAAAGAGAACATGGAAAATTCCTCCGTATCGATTTTGTTTGATTTTTTTGTTTCATTCAGGTGATGCAATTAGTTCGTCAAGGTTACACACACTTTATTTTCATTTTTTGCACTTAAAATTTTATTTAATTTCATTTTGGTTAATTCAAGAAATAATGTCATGATCATAGTAAAATAAATGTCTTATTTTCCAAAATCAGTCTTGTATTCCCCAACTAAATTTAATATTGGTCTAATAGCATCTGTTTTTTCAAAAACAAAAATCAACTCCCAACCGAGTCGCAAAGGGAATCCTTTTTATAATGGTGTGGCTCGGAGCATTTTCCGTACGCGGGAATGCGGGGGGTTAATCACTGTGACAAATAAAAACGTGGGACTCGTCATGGGAGTCCACAGGGAACCCGCAGAATACTCCTATGATAAGAATTCCGGAATGACACTCGGTATTTTGCTGTCGCTCGGTTTATGGATATATATTTCAACATTTCCGGTGTCTCCCCTCTAGCTTCCCCCTTCCAACTCCCCCACCCTGGTCGGAATGCGGTTCGGACATTAAGAACATCTCCGGCTGCCTTACCTACCACCCATTAAATTCCGGATTCCCCTCTTCCACCAAACATGGGTCATCTATCCGGGAAAGAAGGTTTCGTTGAGCATAGGGCATTTTCCTTTATACGCCTGCCAAGTTTCATCGGCCTAGCTTTCGTGGAAATGCCCGAAATAGCCGAAGTGAGTCTCAACTCCATTCGGAAAAACTTAGATTTGTCCAACTTTATGCTAAAAGTGCAGAAAATCATGCCGGGAAAAAACTGATCGTCTGCTGGCAGCACAAATTGCCAGGAGCTCGACTCATAAAAGTGTCACAATTGCTGACAAAAGATGCTTTTTGACACCTCGATTTTGCATGCATCCCGCTGCACAACGCGCATACTGCGAATAATTGGTAAGAAGTGAATGTGTTTGTCAAAACATTTCTTAACTGTTACATCACATTGTTGTAACAAAATTTAATTGGAAACGAGCTTCAAACTGTTTTTATGTACTAAATCAAAGTAAAGTAAAGTTTTGGCAGTGATCTGGTGGCGGTAATCCGTCACTTTAGTAAAGTAAATGGAAAAGTGCTTTTTGACCAGAAAAGTGTCATTCGTAAGAAAAGGCTTCAATTTCAGAGAAAAAGTGTCACGGTGTCACCCAGAGGCAAAAAGTGTCAAAAAGCACCAAAAGTGTCACACTTGGTAACGGTAACACTGAGCACAAATAGCAAATGTTGATCATATTGGCTCCGGCAAAGTTTTGTAAAAAAATCGTCAGGTCGAAGCTATGAACTAACAAACCCACATGAGATATACACAGAGTACTGAGTCTCAGTCGCTAATTTTCAAGGAGGGCTCACATGTCAAAAATAACAAGACCAAATGTCTCAACGGGATCCCAAAAATTGAGTATTTATTTCTGATCTAGGTTTAATGTAAAGGCATAGGGATTTCGGAACTAGTCAAGATGAGTGTTATGTAATTATAATTTTTAATCCTATTGTGGTATCCAGCCTCCGTGGAGGGACTTTCCGAAACTCTCTAATTTTTTGCCACAAGCGTCTACTAGCTCTTTGGTTGATGGCAGCTGGGACTCGTCACCACTTTTCCCGTTCCCGTATCTAGACAAACGGCCGGCTCACCAAACGAAAGTTTACCTGAAATTTCACATCCAAATTATAGCCAACTCAAGTAACACCGAGACCAAAAACTAAGACAAGTTCGTCAAGACTACACGTGAAATTTCTAAGATTTTGTCTCCGATTCCTGAAGTTTACTATAAAACTGACTAGAGATGGCAAAAGCAGCCAGTTCAAGGTCAGTCCCTTCAACAGTTCAAGTTAGGTTTTGAGTTTGCCATAGGTCAGCCATAGTTAGTTTTTGCTGTAGGACAGTTGATTTATGTCTCTTTATTCCCTAGGTAATGATTCTGAGAATTATTCAGAGACTAGAATCATAGATCTAGAGACATATGCTAGAGGAGTATTCTCACTGTTCCCCAAGGACTCAAAGGGAACGGCAAGAATAGAGGGAGTCATGCCATGTGGATGCATACGCTAAACAACGAGAACACTGGGAATGCTTCCAAAATAGATTTCCTTCTAAAAAAAAATGCAGTTAACGTAATTAGTCTGGATCCTCTTTGTTTTTGTTTATTCTGATTGTTTTTAAAGGACCCCTCTTGCTTGTTCTGCCTTTTATAGTATACTTAGCTCCCATATGGAATTATAAGCTTCTAAAATCCCCACCTTTCTCCATTGTTTCGTTTCGTAACTACAATTTTTTAGCAATTTTTCGGTCTTGCTGAGTTTTCCTGTCACCCAACAAAAAGTTTGGAGAAATCTTCAACGTCTGCTGACAACTCTTTCATACACAAGGATGTGAAAATCTTCTGTTTGTGACTTCTTTTACTTGCTTAGTTTTCGCACTTTTTAACCAAGGCACACTCAGTTTTCAAATGTTTTGTGCCCTGCCGCAGCGTCAGAGAGCAGGAAGGCTGGTTATAGACGACAAGCGCTAACAAGAGAATCGCTAGTTTTAGGTGGAAAGTAATGGTATTTTCTAAAACGTTTCTTCTGATCCCTTTCATAGGGAAAAGATCATTTCTAGTAAGAGTTGTGCTTTAACTAATTTTACGTTGCACCGACACCAGCAAAAACTGATTCCCCTCTGAATCTGAAAGGGAGTCCTTTTTGAAGATGGTGATGATAATCGGAGCATTCCTCATCCGTGGGGACTCGTAAGAATACGGGGAATGAGTCCCCAGGACAAACAAAAATGTGGAGACTCCTCAAGTGGAGTCCTCGGGGAACCACGAGAATACGCCTTAGGCTAAAGCCTGAGTTCTAGCCAGGTTCTAGCCAGCAGGCGAGTGTAGGTGAGTGTAGGCCAAAGGTAGCCATAGGTTAGGAGTATGTTGCCAGGATGTTGCAAACTAAATTCAGTACTGCTCCAGTGCAGACCCAAACCAACCACTTGGCACCACCCTGGCAACACCAGATTTTGGGCTGATGCCGAGGGTCAGGGCTCAGTAGCATGACCCTGTAAGACAAGCCAAAAGTCCGCCTAGCTTCAAGGAGAAAATCTGGGGAAGGTAACAGGAAGGGAATGTGAAAGCACAGGATGGCTTGCTTTCTACCAGCCATTGCACTTCCTGGGCTTCCTGGCTGAGGGTAGATTTTCTGAGATCAGGTAATAGGCATCCCCCAGTGTGCCGAAGTGTAGTCTGAAAGCAATAGTCTACCTTATTTATTCTGCCCTATTCACACTTCTAAGCAATTAACGGCGGTTTATGGACTGTCTAGTGCTCTTGCTTTGTATTTGGTCAAGTTTGAGCAGTGTCCCAGCATTGCTTTCAACACCCATATCTTAATAATCAATGGTGTAATTATGATGTAAGTACAATGGTCAGCAAGGTCCTTGGTTGAAGAAGAACTGCCAGGCTTGTGTATTCATCTGATTCTTTGAAAGCTTCTAAAGACCCATTGTGTGGTAATGGGTGGCTTGATTCTAGATAGAAGCCTTGTTACTTAGAAGCTTGTAAGTACGCAACAGATTCTTCAAACTTTAACAATCTGTATCTTTAGTCTGTTTTTGTGGGGGGACCTGCTGGTGTGAATTAACTGAATTGACCTTAAAACATGGTTAAACCAATAAAAAATACCAAAAAATAGTGCCAAAGGCCTGATCACAACTCTCTTCCAGATTTGCCCTTCTTTCTGTTGAGAGCAGCGATGAAGAAAATAATGATGTCAAGTCCTCATCTGATAAGAAGAATGAAAGCAAGAAAATCTCCCAGGCAGCAAAAAAAAAGTCAGCAGCTGCAGAACAGAAACGCAGGGAAAAAGCTGAGGTAGGTTTTGATGCAGGCTATTGAGCACAGTTGTGTATGTTCCACATTGTTTCCACTAGTTGCGTTTTTGCTGATACCATGGTATCTGTTACCACGGTAACCAGATATGCAATTAGTCATTTTTGCAGTTACTGTGGTATCTGATACTCGGTGCTCTGCAAAAACAACTGTTGCCGAAATTGCACTTTTTGAAGTCATCCGAAAAGAAAAAACGATATCCAGTTACATAACTAAGTGCTAAACTTCTTTCTCACCAATCTGACAAAATTTGATGGAAGTCAGAAGAATCTTCAGATACCACGACCAGTTACCACGGTCGGACCGTACTATCTGAATATCTGATACCACAATAACTGGCCAGATACCACAATAACTGCAAAAACGCCTTTTGACTGTGGTATCAGATACCACGATAACTGCAAAAACGACGTTAGACCCTGGTATCAGATACCATGGTATCTGCAAAAACGCAACTAATATTCTACTGGCCACAGTCGCACATACAACGTAAAGCCAAACAACTAAGCAGAGGAGTTGGAACAAACAGTCGATTGCATTGCTGGAAAAAATGCCATCTAGTACTTATTTGTATTGGTGTCAGGACAGAAATCTTTCCAGTCCTGGGGGAAGGCTATCTAGTAGATTGGTTTGAATTCGCAAACACAGGAATTCTCTTCTGTGTATTAAAATCTGCTTATTTGCACAAAAAGGGAGAACAAAAGGATGAGCTCGTTCTGAGGACAAGAGAGCGGGATATGACAGTGTTGCCAGGCCTGGACATAGAGATCCAGTGATCCAGTGCCCCTAGGTAGTTAACAGAGTTAGGGCTACCTTTCTGGCAATTTAGAAAAAACAAACTTTAAGTAAGTAAGTAAGTAGCCTATATTTATAACCCACAAAATGTTTTACAACAAAAGAAAGTGGAGTAGAGATAAATAGAAAAAAGAAAAGAATAGAAGACTACAGGAGAATAACATCAAAACATACAATAGGCCTCCAACTAAAAAAGTTTAATCAGTTGGTGATGCGGCAACAGACTGTAGACTAGATTTCCGACGGAAATCAGTGTGCAATTCTTGCAGCCGTGACAAAATGTCAGTAATTCCGTAAGATTTAAGATCTTAGAATTGCTATGGGACCGGGGAAGATATAGAAGAAACTTACAGTATGAATAATCTATTCTTATAGATACCATTTATCAAAAATATCAAACTTTATTTATTGTTTTTTATTTATTAACATACTTTGACTTCAGACAGGCAGACTTAAAAATGAAATAGACAAGTGTTATAGCTGTACTTTTTCAACATAATTGTATATAATATTGATCCCTGGCCAAATATTTACATTTGGATGTAAAACTACTTGTATGTCTAAATTGGACAGGTCATCCTTGTTCCGGGAGGATAAGAAGGTAGGTATTTAGTAAGGATGTTTAATGTTTCTTTGATTGATAAGCCAGCTGAGTTTTTCATAGGTGATAGTTTGGCCTTCCTGGAAGTCTCCTGTTCAGGCTGCAGTTAATAATCAAACCTGTGGCCACAGTCGTCAAGAAGAGACGAAATATTGCCGAACAAGAAATTCAGCTGACTAATCCTTTTGTTTTTGATCGTCAGCTTCAGCTGAAGAAATACTGATATGTGCAGATCAAAGCATTTTTTTCTTTTAATTAAGTTTTTGTTTTTAGTTGGCTGCCCTGGCCTTTGGAGGTAAGAAGCCGAAACCAAGCAAGAAGCAGCCTACTGTCATCTCTGGATCTAATGGGTCGAGCTTTGATGACTGGAAACGGAAAGATGAAGAGGTATACGCCCAAGCAAACTGACAATTTGTGGCTCAAGCATTAGAGCCGCAAATCTGGTTTTCATGCTTCGATGCTTGAATCCTGCCTTGTTCCAACAAGACTGAATCCGTCCGGGTTAGCGCGTCTATCAGTTAATCGAAACGTTTAGGGCGAGTAGTCGGCGCTGCAAGCATAAAGTCAGGAACTAGGTCTGCTGGCTTAAAGTATCGTCATAAGCTCCAAACTATGATTGGATTAGGCATAGCAGCCTCTAGTGGAGATATGCAACTTGGTTGGGAATATCGTTCAAGTAGGCTACCACTGCCCGGAATCCTACTCTCACTGCAAGATTTTGGACGAGACCAGTTTTGATATTTTCTCGACAGAAAACAGTTTGGCCCTGCCGTAAGAAATAATGGTACTATTTGTAAGTAGGCCAGATTTTTTTCTGACCAGATTTGAATTTCTGGCTGCTGGAAAAAAATGTGTTTCACTAGAGGATTCAGAAAAAAAAGTAAAAGCCGGTACTGATGAATACTCAATGTGGGGATGAAACTTGTCCACGGAGAACCCTGGGACTGAAATCCCGACATCATGGCTTTTGCTGTTCGGTTGTTTCCTAGAAAATTGTTTGGCTACTTTTTGGTTAAACAAAAATTTGGGGCCATAAATCGAAGCTGTATATATCGTGTATATTCTCGCCGTAGATAATGTTAAGGTAATGTACGCGCGTGACCTTCTGCTTCGAACAAGCATTAGAAACTTTGAGAAGGCCTTGCTCCGCTTCTTTTTCAAATTATTTGTGTAAAAATATTCATGAAGTATTTACTTAAGAAAGCCCAGTTCTCAGTGAATAGTCGACTTGTTGCCCTTAAATTCCATCGTACTCTTGCGCCAACTTCTCGCTCTGCATCCATTTCGGTTGCTAGAAAGGGCTGGGCTAACTGCGGGCAAGATTTTCTCCCTGTAGTGGTCGACATCGAATTAAGTTGATGACCCCATCACCAGAGCAAATTTAATGCGTTTGGCCTCGATCTATATATGCGCCACACACATGTGCCGCACACTTGAACTACAAGTTGAAACTCGCGGAAAGGCCCTTTCGTCTTTTTTTTGTAATTTGAAATGCCTGAAAAATCAAGATACCATCCCGATAAATATATCATCATTGTTACACCTTGCTATTATGTAATAGAAGGATCCTGAGTTGGCACTCAGCTTGACAAAGTAGCTCATTTTATTATTTGGACTTCAGTTTGCCGCCGAATTTGAATTTCCGACCACATTTTGAGCCTCAAAATCGGGAAATGAGTTACAGCGTGTTCCACCCTCGTACCAATAGTAACTATTAGTTACTAAATCCGTTCCAACCTCACGAAAAGTTCCTACGCTGACCGTTCCAGCCTTCTCGAAATAGTAACTAATAGTGACTATTTGCTTACCACGCTCGGGAGCGTGGTAAGCGTAGTAACCACGAATCTCTGTCACGTGATTGGTCGGATTCACCCGTGGCATGATATTCCGCTGGAAAATAGAAAAATCGTTCCAGCCTTGACGACAAAAAGGCAGAATTTGTGACGTCATGCGTGGTAACTACGGTAAGTAGGATGGAACACGCTCTTAGAGAGTTGTTTGTAAAATTTGAGCCTGAGTGCGAGCCACAAAGACCACGTTGAATGATCGCGGAAAAAACACCTTTACGGTTGTTTATAGTATCTTTAGCGGTTGAATTAGCCCCCAGCAAAAGTTTCTTCAGGGCGGAAATCGAATGACACGGATTACAAGAATGTTTGGTGGTGCATCTTGACAATTTTTCTATATAGTGAGCGTGTTCCACCCTACTTGCCGTAGTTACTACGCATGACGTCAAGAATTCTGGCTTTTTGCCACCAAGGCTGGAACGATTTTTCTATTTTACAGCAAAATATCTTGCCACGGGCGAATCCGACCAATCACCTTACAGAAAAAAAAGTGGGTTAGAATCTAACATAAAAACGATTTGTCAGGGTCTTTCCCAAATTGGCCTTTCTGTTAACATTTCTAAATGTCAGTACCTTAAATTCAACAGCCCAAAAGATTCCGGTATTTCTTTTCAGAATGAAAAACTCCCCAATTCCCCTACCGTAAAATGGCTTGGCATGATCTTAGCACAGTCTCTAAAAAAAACTGCGATAACGCTGTTTCGGCTGTTCACGATTCCATTCGTGTCGGATTTGGAAAAATAGTTCCAAATAGAGGAAGGTATAACAGAAAAGCCCTTGGTAGTTTATATAATAGTTTTTGTTCTCCCTATGTCTGCAACCTTTCCGGGATTTTTGGTATTCTGAGGCTAAAAGATTTAAAACGTATCAGGACTTATTATTTCAAATATTGTAAATTTCTCTTGTACCTTCCTCGACGTTATAGGAATTCCTGTATAACTGCAACTTTTTTGCCCTCTGACCCTTGTGCGAAGTTGTCTTCAATTGCCCAGGACCTTCACGTTTCTGCCCTTGGCCATTTCTCCGCACTCCATCTAGGAAGAAGATTTTTTAGACCCGATTAGTTTATTTTTTGATTTCGTGCATTTACTACATTATTGAAAGCTCAGTGTATTTTTTCCTTTTATTTGTCTATACTGCACTATTTTCCTCTTTTTAAGTGCGTAAATAAAATTTCATCATCATCATCAGATGCTTAGTTACCACGCGTACTACGCTCCCGAGCATGGTAAGCAAATAGTTACTATTGCGAGAAGGTTGGAACGGTCAGCTTAGTAACTTTTTACGAGGTTGGAACGAAAATAGTATTGTTGAAGGGTGGAACACGTTCGGTATGAATCCTTTGAGAAAGGGAGAAACTCAAAATTTTTTTTTAGCTGACTCACAGTCAGCGGGGGGAAGGGCTACTTACATATGTGCATGAATAGGGTAGAAGAATGAATCTTATTTTCTCCAGTTTGTTGAGGAGAATTATGAGGATCAGCTTGAAGAAGCCCTGCTAGCTTCGAAGTTGGAATTTGAGGCAGGACGAACGAAGCCAGTAGATGGAGATTCGAAGAAAGACAGCAAGAAAAAGAAGATTTCCAAAATGTCAATTGGAGACTTCCAGAACTTGCTACCATCCCAGGTCAGTAAAAACTAAATAACTAGGCAGGAACATTAGTTGCGTTTTTGCTGATCCCATGGTATTTGTTACCACGGTAACTGGATCTGTAATTAGTCGTTTTTGCAGTTATCGTGGTATCTGATACACGGTTCTCTGCAGAAACGACTATTGCCAAAATTGCACTTTTCGAAGTCATCCCAAAAGAAAAACAGATATCCAGTTACATCACTAAGTGCTAAACTTCTTTCTCACCAATCTGACAAAATTTGATGAAAGTGAGATTACTTTTCAGATACCACGGCCAGTTACCACGGTCGGACCGTAGTATCTGAATATCTGATACCACGATAACTGGCCAGATACCATGATAACTGCAAAAACGCCTTTTGACCGTGGTATCAGATACCACGATAACTGCAAAAACGACTTTAGACCGTGCAACCAGATACCATGGTATCATGAAAAACGCAACTATTGATGCGTTTTTGTTTTTGTTTTTGTATTTGTGTATATGCAGATGTGGTTGCTATAATGGTCTACGGGCTTAGAAGTGAATAAGTATCATAATAATCCTGGTAATAAGTTCATGGTTTTTCCACAAGTTCGTCTTTCCAACTTACATACATACATACATATACATAAGGAATTTATTTCAAACAACCACTATCATGGCAATGCCAAATTTGGGTATTACGTCAAGCATAATGCACATTTTAAAATCTATACAGTTAATCATCAATTCGTCATCACAGACCTGTTATAGTATATAAATGAAAACCAAAAACAGAACACGGACGTTGGAATAATATCACAGACAGCTACCACCATCATTATAAATTTTTGTGAAACTCGGAACGAAGCTTTTCTGGTACCGGGTATGTGTTGCAGGTACGGGGGACAACTTTGGAACCTTTGAACTTGCGACCCTTTCCTGCCGGTTTCTTGTGTTTTCATAAGGAGGAGGAAGGATATCGGACAGAACAGGATGGTGGAGGAGCTTATGACCAACCGCTAAGCTCAGCCGCAGTCTCCGACTCTCAAGGGTTTCCATCTTGAACTTTTTTAGGAGAGCAGAATAGGGAACTTTGGGCTCACGACTTATTATTAGGAGTGCACGTTTCTGTATTCTTTCTATTTGTTGTGTCTGTTCGGCAGTAAGGGCAAAGTGCCAAACAGCAGCCGCATATTCCGAAGTGGACCGAATGAAAGAAACGTAAATTCGGACGTAAAACTTGAGCGACTTTGACCCTGAATAGGACCCTTGCCAATAGGGGCCGAAATATAGCTCTAAAACCATTCAGCTGACGTATTCATAGTTGGACTAGGTTAGTCCTGCTCAACTAGAATACAAAAGAAACTGAAATCGGCTTAAAACCTGGTGCGTTTTCTCTGCCAGCTAGCGCACACCAGAAATAGGCTTGCTGTCGTATCTCACTTTTGATGTTCAACCACGACTGGTACTTGTAAACTTAAAGTTTCACCGAAAAGGGCTGAGATAGGTCAATCGAGTTACCCATCACGTATTCACTTAAAGAGGCTTGAAGACCCAATGAAAATGCGATACTTCGTTCCTTCGACATTTACGAATAATTAGTTTCATATAGTGGAATTTCCCTACCGGGTTTGTGGTGCCTCTATGCGCATGTACCTGTGTTGTACGTTTGATGAAAGCGATTTACAAAAATTAAGTGTTGACGCAGTGAGCTACCTTCCGAAAGCTGATCACTGGCCAGTGAAATGCCGCGTATATACCGAGATTCGAATATTCCGCTTCATAGTAGAATTTTTCGTCGTGAGGACGGCCGTAGATATTCTGGACGTCATACTAGAGCAAATAGTGAAAAATAAAAAAATTCCCTTAACGCAACCCAAATAATGCATGGTATTCAAATAAATGATACAAAAATAAGTTGGCCTTTCAGTTAAACATGGGCAGATAAGACTATCATAATGTCATACTATCACTCCGTAGAATGCAATATTACATCAGAAATAAGTGGATTCCTATATAAGCAATTTATTTTCCCTTCTGTATCGTTATGGCGTTTTTTGCTGACTGCCATCCTCCAATTTACTAGCCTTGACAAATATAAGCGGAGTTTCTTTTTACTATCCATTCGTTGTTATTGTACACTCCGAATTACCTGTATTATTGACAAATAATTCCGTTGAGAAATTCGTTCACCTCTGGACTCAGCATTTTTGGACACATTTTTGGCACTTCTATGACTTCATATCCAGGGGGTTAGTTTCCGACAAGAAACAGAAGTTTCGTCAGAAAGCATTTGAGCAATCTGCCAGCTATATAAACTGTTAATTTAAGTAGATATGGCACACTTTATCGCTCACCAATATGAAATGATCGATTTTTGTGCGTCAATGAGAGTTTTTCAACGGCCATGGATTGCAAAAACCTCCCCGAGGCAGAAAAAGCAAAATAAGAAAGAAAGAACAAGTAGAATAAACTCAGTGTCACGGCACTAGTAGCCTACTAATTCATTTTAGTAGAAGGATGGACTTACGTTTTGTTTAGTCATATGGTATTTTTGGGATCCCAAAACGTAAGTGGAGGGATCCCTATGACATCGCAAAAGTTGTCCGTCCGTCCGTCTGTCCGTTCGTCTGTCGTAAGCACGAACTCTTGAAGGGAATGAGATATTTTGATGAAACTTGTGTGTGAGGATTCTTTGGGACAAGGGTAAGGTCAAGTTCGTAGATGGGCTTTGTAGCCCTACATTTAGGGGTGGGGGTTCAAATTTAGGGGCAAACAAAATATTTTCAAACAGCTAATATGATAGTCGATTATGGGGTAAGAGGACATGCTGAACACAATTAGTTCGTTCGGAATCCGGCAAAAACCGGAAAGTTGGTTAAAAGTAAAAGTTTCAGTCGAAGATGATTAAATGTTCGATTAAGGGGTAAGAAGACATGCTGAACACGACTACGAAAACCATTATCTCGCCGGACAAGTAGTTCGCCCGGAATCCGGCCAAATGCGGAAAATTTGTTAAAAGCAAAAGTCTTATTTGTAATTGATTAGATTCCAATTTAGGGGTAAGAAGAGATGCTGAATCCGTATATGACAATCGTTTTTTTACCCGGACGCATAGTTGGCCCGGAATCCGGCTGAAACCGGAAAAATAACCGAGCAGCGGAGATAACCGATATAGGGGTAGGAGATACGCTGAATTCGTTTTTGAGCTGTGTTATTTTGTCGGAACTTTCCCGAAAACTTGTCCCGAAACTTTCGATCAGTTTCGTCAAAACAAATATGACTTATAGGGGTAAACACACATGCTGAATCCATGTCTAAACTTGCTTTTCTCAGATGATTAGCGATTTGGCCTTAATTCATTTCTGAATTTTTGTAGTAAAAATGCTTAAGGGGTCTGGAGAAGACAGGACCAAATTTTCTGGATGAGATATTAAATTTTTGGGATCCCATCGAAACCTTTGGTCTTGTTTTTATGGCACTTGCCTTCCGGCCAAGTGCCATATACCGATCACTCTTCCGTCGGTCGGTCGGTTAGTCCTTCCAGACGTGCTAGGACCATGAAACTTGGCAGGCATATTAGGGACCCGACAAAACTAACTTGGAAATAGTCATTTGCCCGATCCGACCACCGTTGGGGGATTGGAGGGAGGGGAATTCGGAATCTTTACGTATTTATAACTTTTGAATGGGTAATCGGATCTTAATGAGACTTGATATTTGGAAAGACCTCGGTTCTCAGATGTCACACTTCAAGTCCGGAACGGACCCGATGACTTCGGGGAGAGTTGGAGGGGGGGGGGGGGCCGAAATCGTGTGACATGTTCAGAGTCGACGGATCGGGATGAAACTTGGTGGGAAGAACAAGCACAAGTTGACAAGATACATAGTTGACAAGACCGGACCGGATCCGAGCATTGTGGGGGGGGGGGGAGTTGAGGGAGCGTTCCGGAATTCCGGTGACCCCGACTTAAGATGCTTACACATGTGCTAGGACTATGAAATTTGGCAGACGTATTAGGGACCCGACTAAACTAACTTGGAAATAGTCACTTCCCCGATCCGACCACCGTGGGGGGAGTGGAGGGAGGGGGAATCCGGAATATTGACGTATTTATAACTTTTGAACGGGGAATCGGATCTTAATGAAACTTGATATTTGGAAAGACCTCGTGTCTCAGATTTCCCATTTCAAGTGCGGACAGGATCCTATCAATGTGGGGGAGTCGAGGGGGGGGGAGCGGAAATTTTGTGACACGCTTAGAATTTAGCGATTGGGATAAGATTTGGTGGGAAGAACAAGCGTAAGCCCTAGATACGTCAGTGATAGAACCGGACCGGACTCGGTCAATCTGGGGGAGTTGGAGGGGGGTCCAGAATCCCGGTGATCGCAGTTTAAGGTAGGCTACTTCCAGATGTGCTAGGACGATGAAACTTGGATTGAACATTAGAGACTTGATAAGATTGTCTTAAGAGATTGTCACTTCCCAGATCCGACCATCCCTTAAAGTACTCATCTTAACCGCAAAGTACAAAAAATACTTTTAAAGCAAAACCTACATTTTCATGATCCCAATGAGACCATGATCATTTTTGCCTCAAGCAAAAATGACCAAGTGCAAAATTACCAAACGATACATTCTCGTGATTTCCAAGGGTCCATCGTCATTCTTATTTACCAAGTCTTGCAAGTGCCACATGAGCTTCCAGCTCTTGTTAGTAGAGATTAATTAGTCAAGCCAGAGTCAAGAGTATATCTGTATTTTTTTCGTCTAGTTGGAAAATCGTGGCGGATCAGACTCTCGCGTCAACGGTCATCCTGTGGAGAAAGAGGACATCTTTGAAAGCATAAAGAAGGATGCAAAGAATATAGCGAAAAAGGATGCGAAAAGAATGGAAGAACGGGCTAATGAGGTAAGGTAGTAAGCACGTATCATTGCTTCCGGCGAAATAAAGCTTAGCTCTGACAGGAGGGAAACTTTAAATCGCCAGCCAGATTTTAAGTAGCGTGCACACACAGTCCGAATTTCGCAGTCAGGTGCGAATTTCCTTCTCCGCTCCGGAATTTTGACGCATGTCATGCGGATTCGGTCCGATAATTTCGTTCCGATTTGAGTAGAAAATATTCTACTTTTACCGGAGCGAATTTTAAACGCATGCGAAATTGTGCCCTGAGAATTGAAAAATTAGAAGCTGTGTTTGAAATTTCAACTGTTTATACGACCTATTTAATGTCAGCTGCATTCATTCATTCGGCAATCAATCAGCATCATCTGACTGTAGGCTAAGCAGTGGATTTTTCAAACCTGGGGCCAAGTTTCACATCTCAATTTCATTTTATCTGAAAAACCTGTCGGGCATCGTGACGCGAATTCGTATGCGCGTTTTCGCGTGCGGAATCTTACCGGACTGTGTGTGCACTTAGCTTTACGACTCATGATGACGAAACTAGCGTTTTGACGACCAAACAGTATCGTGGCATGAATTCATGCACCGATCCGGGAAAAAAGGTATCCGGTCGAAACAGCGAAAATCAAGCAGAGAAGGTCAAAACCGCGATGTATAAAAAGATTTTCGAAAACTCAGGCAGTTCGGAGGGCCAGGATTGGCCGTTGCTGACTTGGCTCCTCCTTATGGGAGGAGTGAACAAGTGACAGCTTACTCACTTTGGAGGAGCCAAGTGGGTGATTGGCGACCAAGTTGTCAAGAACAGGGGAGGGGTCCGGCCCGGCTATGAGGAAGAGTCATCTACGCCGTCCGGAACAAATTGGAACCTAGAACAGGGGCCCTGTAAGCTTGTATCCCTGCCGGCCCCACAGAGATTGATGTTTTACAAAAAAATTGAAGAACCTAAACCTGAAAAAGCGACAGGACAAAAACTGCGACTGTCAAAATAGCGAAAGTCAATAATGCGACGTGCAAATACAGTGACTGGTATAAACCACATGCTACAAAGAATGCCAATTTCGATCGTCACGATACTCGGGGGGGGGGGGGGGGGTCTTCTACATCATTTCAGGAATACTGTTCTTACTTTCGTACAAACCTTCCCTTTAGCCTATCCTTAGTTCGATTCATTCTTTAAAGTCGGTAATTATGTCGGTATATTCCAGGGTAATGGACTAAAGAATTAAGCTATAAAGGTACACTGGTGTAAAAATGTCTAAGCATGCTTCTAAAACAGCAGTAGTAAGTTCTGTCATACGAAAGCCATAAAAAACGCACTGCTTCTCGGTGTGAATGGCTACATCTGCAGGAAGGAAAAGATAAAACCCGAGGTAATGAAACTATGAAAGTGCTGTCAGTCACAAACTTTTCAGACCGTTCAAATCTCCGGATGGTAACTTGAATGTTAAAGGTTAACACATCCTTGTGTTAAAAGTTATGAGAATATATAGTAAGTAAGTAAGTAATTTATTTCTGACCCGCCATTTGAAAAGCGGAGAATGTAAAATAAGATAAAGGAATTAAATATAACACAAAAAATACAATATACGATTTTTCATTCATTGGCCAGAAAAGAATGTAGAGTGTCATGTGCTGGCTGTGCCCTTTTGTCCATGACTTTTGGCAGAGCCGACGAAATTTCCAATAGTGTGACGCTTGCATCTTTAACTTGGAAACGCTCCGTTAGCATGTGGCCGTGGTATAACTTTGGCAAATAAAGCAGGTGCTTCGCATACTTAGAATAGCATCTTCACATCTGTTATCACCCTTAAAAGTCTTATGTTTCGAGACAAACTCCTGTTACAAACCTTTGAAATGTTGCGTCTCACAAAAATAGAACATTTACAAAAAGTATAATCTAATAACGTTTAACTCAAGGATGCGCAAGCATGTGTTATATATTTTTTATCAGATTTCTGACGGGTGGTTCCTGTCGCTGTTTTTGCACGGCGCGGTTTTGACCGTCGCCGGTTCGGGAACGATCATCCATGAATCATCTAGCCCTTCTCGCCTTTTTCTCCTAATTTCTCCGGAAGTCCGGTGTACGACTCGGTCCTTGGCGGTTACAGCCTTGCGAAAAAAAAATGGAGAACACCTGGTCCCCTCTTTGCCATCCGAAAGGACATACACCAATAAAGTATTTTTCCACAACTCTACGGCTCTTTTCCTTAACGGCCATCCCAGGG
This sequence comes from Branchinecta sandiegonensis, assembly GCA_030848855.1. Taxonomy (NCBI): domain Eukaryota; kingdom Metazoa; phylum Arthropoda; class Branchiopoda; order Anostraca; family Branchinectidae; genus Branchinecta; species Branchinecta sandiegonensis. Next base: position 12,791,486 of record JAUPMV010000020.1, read on the forward strand.
TCTTTTTTCCGTAACTCCGAAGAATTTCTAAAGTAAGGACCTCGCCTGGGGAAACGTCAGTTTTAGCTTTTAACATTACTGGTAGCAATGACATTGCTTGGATTGTGCTAGTGGGGCAATTTTCCCTTCCTTGGGAATTATTGCTCATATGGGTAAACTTATTCCGCTTTATTTCTTCCCGAACGATTAGTTGTACAAAATTCGCCAAGCTTTTGGCCGTTCTTTTTTTCCCGCGGGAAAAAATGGGCCGTGGAGCTACGGAAAAAGACTATTGGTGTATGTCCTTTCGGATGGCAAAGAAGAGACCAGGGTTTCCGGTTCTTTCGCAGGGCTGTAACCGCTGAGGTACGAGCCGTACACCGGATTTCTGGAGAGATCAGGGAAAAAAGGCGAGAAGGCCTGGATGATTCAGGGATGATCGTTGCCGAATCGGTGACGGTCAAAACTGCGCCGTGTAAAAACAGCGACAGGAACCACCCGTCATAAATCTGATAACAAATATACAACACTTGGTTGCGCATCCTTGTGTTAAACGTTATTAGATTATATATTTTTATTTTAAATGTTCTATTTTCGTGGAACGCAACACTTAAATAAATAAATAAATATATTCTTTATTTCCATAATAGCACAACATAATATGGCTAGCAGAGGATCGTCATGACGTAACACATGTCAAAGCAATGACGTACAATATATACAGTATATGATAATAATGAATAGGCCTACATAATATAATACATGTCACACGACAAGAATTAAAATGGTAAATAATAAAATAAAATATCAAGCGTTAAAATGAGAAATAAAATAAGGTACGAATGATGATAAATATCGGTCAGACGAATTTACTAGGGGCGGGGTAATTTGAAGCCGATTTTTGTTTTCAGTTCTTAGTCTAGTGATGGGCCGATTGGGGTTGGGCGATTGGTAATCAGGTAGAATGGATCTGTGATTATCTGAAGATAGACATTTCAGTCCAAAATCCATGGTGAGCTTGTGTCTACGGCACGCTAAAGTGGGAAGACTAAGTTTTGTGAGGCTATCTTCATATGTGGAATAATCTTGCCCAAGAATAATCTTGCAAGCCCGCTTCTGTACCCCCTCTAGTTTCTCCGTCTGACTTTTGGTAAGGCCAGGATGCCAAACAGGACACGAGTATTCCGTTGCAGGGCGTACATACGTGCAATATAAGGATCTCATGAGTTTCGTTGGTATTCCAAATCTCCGGAGCATCGCAAGGGATTTCAGAAGTAGAGAAGATTTGTGTAGGATAGTGTCAACATGAGAATCCCATTTTAAATTCTTGTCAATCGTGATTCCAAGGAGTTTCACTTCAAAGGTTTGTAACAGAAGTTTGTCTAGAAGCATAAGACTTATCAGGGTAACCGCTGAGACCCGAGCCGTGACTACACCGGATTTCCGGAGAAATCAGGGGAAAACGGCGAGAAGGGTCTGGATGATCGTTCCCCAACCACGCAACGTCCGGGTTAGCGGGAATCGTCTGATCCCATTACGAGTGCAAGTAAACGTCGCACTAGCTTCCTTGCCTGGGGAAATTTTTAGAGGAGACAGTCACCTGACGTCTACGCTTTGCGAGTTTACTTTCTCTGTAGAGAAAGTGTCCATTTTGAAAAAGCGGAGTAAATGAAAGAAAATAAATAAAACACACAAACACACAGAAAAAGACACTTAATTTTCAGTCTTCGGCCAGTCATAACGTCGTGCGCTGGTTGGGCCCTGTTGTCCAGGATTTTATAGCGACGAGGAAACATCCAAAAGGGTAACGCGCGCATCTTGAATTTTGAACTTCTCCGTCGGTGCATGGTTATGACGTAATTTCAGCAAGTGGAAGTTTAGTCGTTTGTTTTTAGGGGTTTCTGCCAATAGCCCTAAAAGTTAGTGGTTTTACTTTTATTTCTTTTCTAGTCGTCGGTTTCTACTTCTGCCCGCGTAGCTCAGCTCGAGGAGGAAATCCGCCTGCGCGACGAGGAACTAGAAACAAGCAAAGCGGAGATAGAGAGGCTACAAGAAGAGCTCGTGAAATCGAAATCCAAAATCAAGAAGCTCTGCAGTATCATATCCCAGGTCGAAAGTAAGTGGAGTTGGAGAGATAGATAATCTTGAGTAAGAACTGAAGAAAAGACTAAAAAGTGAATGTTTGATTTCCTTGCCAGCTAAATTTGCTAGCCACTTTCACGAATTGGCTCTCACGAAATTGGCTATGTTAATATGGCTGCTTTACATTATTGGCTTTCCAGAATTTATGCATTTTTTCAAGGTTATCATGCTTGTCGACGACACTGTGATTTTTGGTTCGCATTCAGACTTGGTTCAGTTGTTTACTCTTCTTAATTCAGCTCTTTCGATTGCTCCTGACTGGTTTAAATGTAATTTACTAGCTTTAAATGCGGAAAAATTTCGTTATATGTTTTCTCCCTGTCTGGTTCAGTTTCAGTTTCCGGTGAAGTTTCTCTTTCTGGTGCTGAACTTCTAAGATGATCTTCCAGTTTTAATTATCTTGGCGTTATTCTTGATAAAAAAAAAAAAAATCTTTCAAGCAGCACATCGATGGTTTGGTTCTTAAGTTGAGCCGTAATGTTGGTATATGCTCTCCCAGCTCAAACATTTTCTTCCACAATTAAAACTTCTATTGATTTATTTCCCCCTGGTTCATTCTTACATTTCTTATTGTACTTCAGCTTGGGCTTCTACTTTTGCAATACATATTAATCGCATTCAAATCCTACAAAATAAGTCAGTCAGAGCTATTGATGGTCTTTCGTTTTTGCGATCCCAAAACGTAAGTGGAGGGATACCTATGACATCGCAAAAGTTGTCCGTCCGTCCGTCTGTAAGCACGATAACTCTCGAAGGGAATGAGATATTTGATGAAATTTGGGGTGAGGATTGTTTGGGTCAAGAGTAAGGTCGAGTTCGTAGATGGGCGTTGTAGCCCTAGATTTAGGGGTGGGGGAGGGGGTTTAAGTTAAGGGGTAAGCAAAATATTTTTAAACAGCTAATGGGACAGTCGATTATGGGGTAAGAAGACATGCTGAACACGATGGTGAAAACCATTTTCTCGCCGGACAAGTAGTTAGCCCGGAATCCGGCCAAAACCGGAAAATCTGTTAAAAGTAAAAGTTTTATTTGAAGTTAATTATATGTTCGGTTTATGGGTAGTAAGACATGCTGAACACGATGGTGAAAATCATTTTCTCGTCTGGCAAGTAGTTCGCCCGGAATCCAGCCAAAACCGGAAAATTGTTAAAAGTCTTTGTAGTTGATTAGATATCCGATTTTGGGGTAAGAAGAGATGCTGAATCCGTGTATGACAGTCATTTTGTACCCGGACATATAGTTCGCCCGGAATCCGGCTGGAACCGGAAAATTTGTTTTAAGTTAAATTTTAATTTGAAGTTGATTAGATGTTCGATATAGGGGAAAGAAGATACGCTGAGTTCGATTTTAGCTTCTTTTTTTTTTGCCGGACAGGTACTTCGTAAACACAAACATGCTGAATCCATTTCTGAACTTGGTTTTCTCAGATGATTAGCATTTTCGCCTTAATCTGTTTCTGAATCTTAATAGTAAAAATGTTTAAGGAGTCTGGCGAAGACTGGCTCTGGCGTAGACAAGACCAAATTGTCTGGATCAAATATTGAATGTTTGGGATCCCATCGATACCTTTGGTCTTGTTTTCGTCAGTTTCTCAAATTCTGCTTCGTCTTTTTATTTTAAATGTATGTCAAATTGGAGACTGCAATATTGCAACTTTTGTTTATCGTTATCTACTACAAAATTCACTACCTGCTGATTTTAAAAATCTCTTTCGTATGAACAAGCAATTCCATGATTATAACACGATGCTGCGGTCTCATCTTTCTACAAATCTATATCATTGTACAAGAGCTATCTTTTCTATTCGTCATACAGGTATACAAATATGGAAATCATTGCCCGATACTATTAGAGTGTCTGAAGACGGAAAAGTTTTTAAAAATGCTAAAAAAATACATGTTATTTAGCAATTATATTCTTCTGTTTGATTTTTCTGATTAATTTTTGCGCGTTACTGGAGGAAGATAAAACTACTACCGCAAGCCTTTTTTTTTTTTTCGTTGTATGTTTGTTGTCCTAAAATTCTCTGGTTGGTATTTGTATTTTTGTTTGTTTAGTTGCTAATTATCTTGTACTAAAATTCTCGTGGTGATGTTGTTAGTTTGTTTTTATCTTTAACACCTTAAGCTAGAGTTCAATTAACTAATTTTTTGTTTAAATCATTTCATTATGCCATTGGCGTGTCTGTCGCTTTTTTGCAATTTGAGTTTCACAGTTGTCAGTAAAATTGCACCTTACCTTACCTTACCTTTCCGTGCGAAGGTCAGAACTGGCTATTCAGCAGATCTCGTTCTGCTTCGCCTTAGTCGTGGTATGGTAGTCCATCATGTCTTGTCTTGGAAATACAATAGAAACAAGACCAAACTTTTCGATGGGATCCCAAAAATTCAATATCTGATCCAGACAACTGGGTCTTGTCTTAGCCAGATCCAGTCATCGCCAGAATCCTTGAACATTCTTACAATTAAAACTCAGAAACAGATTAAGGCCAAATAGCTAATCATCTGAGAAAACCAAGTTCAGATATGGATTCAGCATGTGTGTTTACCCGTATAAGTCATATCTGTTTTGACGAAAAGTTCCTGCCACTTGTGCCAATTTGCCAATTTCGGCCGAACTCTAGAATTACTTGTCCTGCGAAAAAAGAAAGCTCAAAAACGAACTCAGGGTATCTTCTTTCCCCAATAATGAACATCTAATCAACTTCAAATAGAAATTTAACTTATAACAAATTTTCCGAGTCCAGCCGGATTCCGGTCGAACTATATGTCCGGGTAAAATATGATTGTCACACACGGATTCAGCGTCTCTTCTTACCCCTTCGGTTATCTAATCAGCTAGAAATAAAACTTTAACTTCTAACAATTTTCCGGTTTTGGCCGGATTCCGGGCGAACTACATGACCGGGAAGAAAATTGTTTTCACATAAAAGTTCAGCATGTCTTCTTGCCCTAAATCGGACATCTGATCAACTCCAAATAAAACTTTTAATTTTAACAAACTTTCCGGTTTGGGCCGGATTCCGGGCGAACTACTTGTCCGCCGAGAAATTGGTTTTCACCATCGTCTTCAGCATGTCTTCCTACCTCTAAATCAAATATCTAATCAACTTCAAATAAAACTATTACTTTTAACAAACTTTCCGGTTTTGGCCGGGTTCCGGGCGAACTACTCGTCCGATTACAAAATGGTTTTCACCATCGTGTTCAGCATGTCTTCTTACCCCATAATCGACTATCACATTAGCTGTTTCAAAATATTTTGTTTGCCCCTTTATTTGAACCCCCCCCCCCTAAATGTAGGGCTACAAAGCCCATTTACGAACTCGACTGGTCCGCCGACCCAACGAATCCTCACACCAAGTTTCATCAAAATATCTCATTCCCTTCGAGAGTTATCCTGCTTACAGACGGACGGACGGACAGACGGACAACTTTTGCGATGTCATAGGTATCCCTCAACTTACGTTTTGGGATCCCAAAAACCCCGAAAATATCGTTTTTTCTATTGTATTTGAAATGAATGGTCAGCTTGGCTTCAAACCTTATATTCGTCAAGCTTACGGGGAGCATGTGGCCAATTGTGTGACTGATTATATTTCTATATCGAAACGGCAGGCGAATGTGATCAATCAACAGTCTTTCCTTTTCCGTTGCAAAAAAGAACGTATTTTACCGAAACCGATGCGTTTTAACCTACACTTAGGTACCAGAAACAGTGCTTCATTTCAAGAAAGATTTGGTTTTCAGACCAAGGGAAAGGGCATTCCTAGAGCGACAATTGTGTCAGCAGAGTGAATACCTTTACGAGGTTCTGTCGTGGCGAGATCATGACCAAGTTTCCACCATGTCGATTAAAGCGTTCGATCACGATTTCAGTTTGGCTCGAAACCGATTAAGAGATAAATTTTCTAAGTTACAGTACGAAAAATTCCAGTCACAGAAAGTCTACATCCCAAAAGTTTGCCCAGGTCCTGCTGTGGTGAACCTCAGTTCAAAAACACTTACACAAGATCAGACACAGGTTCTTTCAAAAGGTATCAAGTTCAACCTTCCTCGTCCTGAAAATGAGGACGGTTTGCCGGAAGTGCAACCGAAACATCCGAAATTTATTTATCCCTCGCACATCATCTTGGAGTGGTAACTAGCTGATCAAGAACAAACCCCGAAAATCTCGTTTTTTCTATTGTATTTGAAATTAATGGTCAGCTTGGCTTCAAACCTTATACTTGTCTTGGATTCCGGCAAAAAAACCCAGCCCCCCCCCCTCCCCACACACACACAGGGCTATTAAGATGCAGTATGATTTTATGAAAAGCATATGTAGAGGTGCAATAAAATTGCAACTTACCTTACCTTACCTTTTCGAAACTGGCCATTCAACAGATCTCGTTCTGCTTCGCCTTAGTCGTGGCATGGTAGGCGATCGGGCCACATGGCGACGGTGACCTCGGGGTTGTACTTGCTGTGGATTCCGGCAAAAAAAAGCGCCCCCCCCCCCCCACACACACACAGGGTTACTAAGATGCAGTATAATTTTACGAAAAGCATATATAGAGGCCAGCGAGCTACAGCTTCACATTTAACTTGCGTGTGTTGGAAAAAGCCTGCGGTCAGAACTGCAGTTTCAATAAAAATCGTCTGTTTTCCTATATATTTGCATTCGGGGGGGGGGGGGGGTCAGGAGGTGGTGGTGGTCGCCAAGATCGAGTTGGTCCCTCGTCGATCCCATAAGGTGGTGAATACTTTACTTGAACACGAGCTGGAAGTTCCACAGCTTACTACAAAACTGGGAGTCGATCAGGATTAGAATATTGAAGCTTCACAGAGCGGCCCACTTATTTGTGCTAATATTTTCTCTTCGCAGCGCAAGAAAAGGCCGAGATTCTCGTGCACTGCCAGCGAGTCGAAAAGGAGAAAGAAGATCTCGTACTGGAAGTGACTCGTCTTTCCAAAGACTTGGAGCAGGAAAGGAGCAAGGTCTCAGCGCTCAGCGGAACTGATGCAAAGAAGACGGTAAGCAGGGTGATTTTGTTGCTCAGTAAATGAAAAATTCCTGTCGGAACGAACTAACTAATATACTTCACTGGAAACAATCTGAAACAAATGCTGGCGTAAATGATTACGGGTACCTGTACCAAATTATGGGTATATCCAACGTTTGGCAGCCAAGTGCTTGTTACTTATGACAAATGCTGGGTTACTGTGGTTAACTTAACTCTAGGATCTAAGACTAAGACTAAGATCGCTGCAAATTATTTATGGCGGTTCCCACCTACCATACTCTTTTTACCACAAAGAATTTAAAATTGAATCCCTTTCTTCCCGCCGCGAAAAACTGTGCCGCAACTTTGGCTCCTCCCTTTTCCAGCACCACATGTACCGTTCATTCCTTCCCCCACCCTTTGTTCCTGTAAGATCTCGTCCCCCTCGAGAATTGGCTGCAAAGGTTCCCAAATTGACCCCAATCTACTGTAACACTATGCGCTACAGTAGAAGTTCTGTGCCGAGTATCGTAAAGCAGTACAATGATCTTTAGCATTTATCTGCCTTGTTGTTTTTTTCTTTTAAATTATCTGTTGACAACTTATTTTATCTCTATTTATGACTGCAAAAACATCGTGTTTGGACTCTGCCCACGATAGATATGTTTAGCTTTATTATTAAATAAATTGAAAAAAAAAATTAACCACGACCTGCTCCGCTATAAAGGAATTCTTATTGGTTGATTTCTGAACCATAAATCATCATTTTTTTATTGTCAGGGTACCCAGCATTTGTCATTTGTCCCAGCGTTACACTGTAAAAAGTTTCTCCGAGTAAGGATTAAAGTTAACTGCAGTATTTGCTACTGGGACTAACCTTATCTCTACTGGGATAAGCTTTATCCGAATTAGAGATAATCTTATCTCAATAGAGACAAGATCAATCCCAGTAGCAAATCCTGCAAGATTTTTTTTTTACAGTGTAGGCATCGACTATCCCAAAATCTAGGATTTGCTGTAGTCTTGGCTCGGCCCGTGACCGCATTGAGTGTCTATTCTTTAATTTGTCGCCGAATGATGCGTGTTCTAGTGGCTTCAGCACCATTCGCCAGGCATCTAGCCCCCTTTTGAAGCTGTTTTCTCGCTCGAATATAAATAATATTCGTAAATCTTTTCTATAAATATGTAAAGTATCTGGTTAGGGTTCCACCTTGGGCAAGTGGTAATAGTTTGTCTTCAAACAATGGAGTAGCTCACCCTGTCTGTAATACTCTTGATGACTAACTCTTCTTGCCGATGCAAAATCGCCCTGTACTTAGCGAAGAGCCGGAAGCGGTATCACAACTGCTCCCAAACATCGCCGTGATTGGTTAACACAGGATTAAGTTGTTGAGCCTGAGTCGTTAGTGCTACGTTTTGTCGTTCTTCCCGAGGATCACTGGCGTCTTTTGGACTTAGTCATATAGAGTATTGTGAAAAAGCGAGAGCGCTTTAAGCGCAGCCCTAATTTAGCTCAGCACATGCTTTACTCATTGTAAATTCTGTCAGTGTGTTTCTCCATTACTGATGTTGTCACTAATGTTCTTTTTTCTTTTCTTTCTTTGTTCTTTTTCTTCTTCTATATTTAATTTTTGAAACATTTGTGCGCTATGATGAGGAATAAATCTATTACTATTAGTAGTAGTCCGATTCCCTACCATGAAGCTAAATCAATAAATGTTTTCTTCTGCGCCAATTTAACGACAAAGGAAAAGGGCCGAGTGTTCGATTTGCTCGTGTTGTTGCCTCTTGGTTTGCAAAGAGTGGGTCACAGATTTACTTAAAATTCATATCAAATCGTCAGGCTTATGCTGGGTTGGTTGATCAGTGGTTGATTTTTTTTATTAACGCTTGTTTTGGTCAGAAGTTTCCGCCATCAACTCGGTGCTGTCCCCAATCGGACATTAATCCGCTAGGAGCGCTCTGTTGGAGAAGGGCGAATTGGCCTTATTCTAGTTCAGCGCCCCAAGTGGACTAGTTTCTAGAGCTTGGTCACACTGGGTTCATTTCTGCGCAGAATTAGGCGCGAAAGTGGTCACACTAGATCCAAGAAAAGGAAGCTTTTTGGGTTGCTAAATACAAGAAATAAGAAAAGGACAAGATACACCTAATTCTGAATGTTGTTGTTTTAAATTGAGGAGATCATTTAGAACGAAACAGCATTTCTGATCGTGTTCCAAGAAATATGCCGGGATTTTCTAGTGCTCTTGACTATGAGAATAATGTAAATAAGTACTGTGAAAAAATAACAACTACTATAAAAAAATAATAAACAACAAATAGATGTGAGTGATGGCATTTTGATATCTAGAAACCCCCATTGTCATTAATCCCCCCATTGTCTCATAATCAACATTTGTGTAGATACAGAAAAAAGTCGGATAACGGATAACGAGTAGTGGATAACGTCCACTTTCTACTGCTGAGGCACATGCAAAACCTCCATTACCTGGGCAGCAGATTGCAGATTTTCACTCATAATCCTGTGAATCTACTTTATTATGTTTTATTATGTATAAGTGCTGATGGTGAGGCATAGGGGGATTAACATAAACTAGTCCGCTTGGAAGCGCTGGACGGGAATATGGAGAATATTCTACTTGACTAAGTCATGTGATTCCAGGGATGTGGAGCCAGTGATTCTCGGGAAGAACGAGAAAACGTAGCACTAACGACTCAAACTCAACAACTCAATCCTGTGTTAACAATCACGGCGATGTTTGGGAGCAGCTGTGATACAGCTTCCGGCTCTTCCGCTAGGTACAGGGTTTTGCATCGGCAAGAAGAGTTAGTCACCAATCGAGTGTTGGAGCACCTCCATCTGTGAACCATCGCTGAAACACGTGGAGAAACGGAATATAGAAATAATAATAAAACGTGGAGGATTTCGAGAAAAGGAAGCAGACTAGAAACCACGGCTAAAGATGTTGTTGGAATCCCTTAAATTTTAGGTGTCAAACTCCGGAGCATTCCCCAATCTTGTTAGAAAATGAGCAATTACTTTAAATGCTTCAGAGATATTACCCTAAAAAGCCACTTAGAAATGACGCCAAGAATTGAGTTACCATTAAGAATTCTATTTGTTTGATTGGATGAGCAAAGGGAACAAAGCACGCTTTTGAGTTTGTCTGAGTTGCTCTGTCCGGACAGTTTTGGTTCTACCGGGAAAGAGGAAGGAAACTAACCGCATTTACGATTTACATACCTACACTGTAAAAATTCTCTCCTTTATCGGACTTTAGGAGTTGTGCGTCACCGCTGGACATTTTTATTCGTAATTCGGAGAATTGAAATCCGAATTCGGAGAGTTATAGTCCGATGCAGGATTAAAACGCTAGAATGCAAAATACTGCAGGTAATGCAATGGTGATGGTGATGGATAATGCATACTGCAGACAATGCAAAATACTGCAGATATTACTGCAGTATTTTGCATTCTAGCATTTTAGTACTGCATCGGATTGTAGCTCTCCGAATTCGGATTTTAATTCTCCGAATTACGAATAAAAATGTCCGAAATCGGTGACGCACAACTCCTAAAGTCCGATAAAAAGAGAGACTTTTAACAGTGTAGAAAGAGGTGCCGATCGTACGGTTCTGTTTGTCATTCTGTAAGGTATGAATGAATGAATGAATTTACTGCACGAAAAAAACCATGGGGTCATGGCAACAAAACAAAAGGAAAACACAACAAACTATAAAAATCGCTCTCTATGGGACAAGCCAACGCGGAGGAATCTAGCCACCTTACGGATATCCCCCATATTTGTACTTTCAATCTTTTCTAGTAGCCACTCCTCCCTAGTAATTCCCACCCCAAACACTTCTTAATCACTCAATCCTTCACATTCACATATAAAGTAGAACACATCCTCATCCATCTTTCCACACAGCGGGCAAAAGTAAGGGCCATTCTTTAACCTATTTTTTCCTATAAACCTTCTTTTCTCCCCAATAGCCAATCCTCCCCCCCTTAAGCTCACCATCCACTTTAAATCTACCCCCGACCACCCGGCTTTAAAATAAATTTCCTCCCCCCAAACATCTTTTGCCTTTGCATAGAACCGTAGAGACCCCGACTCAGCCTTCCGACACTGCCAATCCTGAATTTCCTGATCAAGAAGGATTTGCTCCACCTTACGCGACACTTCACCCAGAAGTTCCAGCGCCACCATTCCATAATTCAGACAGGCCGCATCTGTTAGAATGTTCTTAATTTGATGAGGCCAAGATTGCTGGTCTTCATCGCACAGCGTTGTTCACACACAGTCCGATTTTCGCAATCGAATACGATTTTCCTCTTTCGCTGTAGTTTTGACGCAGCACATTCAAGTCTCCCCGTAGTGACGCGAATTTTGCATAGCCTACGTATATTCAAACAATGTATAAAACGGATATGTCAGCTACGATGCTTTGACAGAGATATTGATTAGGTTCGTTCCTTCCCCAAAGTTGGCCCTGAAGTTCGACAGCCTGACGAGGACCCTTCCCAAGGATGGCCGAAATATAGCTGTCAAAGCATCGCAGCTGACATATCCGTTTTATAATAATAATAATAATAATAACTAGACCTACGTTGCCTGGGCAACGTGAAGTGTTGCGGCAACCTTTGTGCGGCTTCGCCGACTAAAGTGTTGCGAGAGCAACACTTTGGTTTTGTTTCTTTGCTGTCGGTTAAATGCTGAAGTTGTCAACTTATCAAAGCTTAAAAAACGGTATGTTCTAAGAAGAACACAATCAGTAATCACATGATCAAAGGCTATTCCTCAGCGTTGTAAAAACAACAACAAAAGAACATCGGAAGAACGGACTAAACTGACTTGGCAGTCAGTTGAACTTTATCGTTTTCAATCGTAGACATCGTGACGGATGAAAACTTGGGACAATGTCTTATATAATCTAGTTGGTATCATAAAGCTATGCGTAACTTTTCAAGATTAAAATACCATAGATGACACTATTAATTATTACGAAACTACCTCATTGTTTTAAATTATGTTTGTACCCGTTGCGTAAATAGTTAATCCTAGTTTACAGCGGTAGACCATCGATACAAACTTTCTTACCGTTTGATTTATAGAAATCGAATACGATGTGCACCAATTTGCACAAATTTCTAGCCGCTCGTGAACCGATTCGTACTTACAAGTCCCTCTCCCATGATAGACATCAAGTTCACCGGAAACAAATAGTGGGTAGGCTACACCAGCTAGCAAAAGTTGCAAACCCCTCATCGCTGAAGATGGTAACAGGTGATTATTACTTACAAGTCCCTTTCCTATCTTACAATTGGGAACCAAATTGTTCTTACCATCGAGTACACCAGAAACAAATAATAGGTACACCAACTAGCAAAAGCTGCAAACCCCTCATCACTGAATATGATTATGGTCTAACAGCCGACTGTTGCTTACAAGTCCCCTACATGTCTCACAATTGAGATCAGCCTAATTTTGGTTTCAGTGTGTACCTTACTACGGAAGTTGTCAACCCCTCTTAAACTTTCAAACTGTTATATCTCATGAAGGAATTTTTGTACCAAAAAATGGATGACACATTCTTTGATCAGCTCACCAATATCTATCGACTGCCGTTGAAAAAAAAAAATCTATCTGTATTAGTTCAAAAGTTGACTTTTTTGCCGTAGGCCAGCTTTCTAATATCACCACTTAGAAAGGAGCAAAGGGTAAGCTCTAATTTCTTTAGCAGTGAGAGAACTTTTAAAGTTTAAGAGGCCCATCTGATCTCACTTCTCTTCCTCACTCCCAAGTGTAAGAAATGGAATGATAAACTCAGCTGAAATCGCGAACAGACATGGATAGAAACAATAGATGGCAGCACTTTCGGACCCATGGGAAAATGACACTTTTTTGTTTCTGTAGATTTTTCTATTTATCACTCAAAGAAGATATGTTGGCGGTGGGGCCGGGTAACTGCCACATGTATTTAACACTTACAGATTTTAGTCCATCTTCAATTTGAAACTGGTGCCTGCCTGCTTGCGTGCTAGAACGGAGCTTTCCACTCGAAAGCAGAAACATGGTTTGATGAAACGAAAGGTTCGCTACACAACTTCAGATAGTACTCTCTGACATGGGCTATATAACTCCACTTCACTTCGCACACCGTAGGCTCTGGCTCGAGGACAAGCAAAAACCATCCTTATTGGCCCCAGGCAAGAGTTCTACGGAGCTTTCCAAAATGTAATGTCATATTCATCAATCCGGCCTAAGGTCCACACTTTCCGTAAAAACCGCACAGGTTAGACCCTTACCAGTTACTAGGAATAAAATGAAATCGGAGTCATAGGAAAAAAAAAAAAAAAAAAAAAAACAGGACAAAACCAAAGTGTTGCTCTCGCAACACAATGATAATAAAAAGCAAGAGAAAAGGCTTTCGCCTGTACATAACTCTAAGAAATTTCGAATAGTCGAACTGATCAGAGCTAAAAATACCATCAACAATGCACTTGAAACTATTGATCGATTCAGCATTAACCGCATCTTCGGTAAGGCTGTTTCAAGGATCAACAATTCTGTTACCAAAACCTCACTTAAAACGTCCTTGTGGAATCTTGATTTTGCAAGCTTGTACGCGTGCCCCCGATGATGACGGTTAATGCTGAATCTTACTAAACCAGTCACTTCAAACTTGTCATAACTTCCATTGATTATTTTGAATGCATTGTTTTAATGTATGTTTCCCAGTCAGCTTGGGCTCAAGGAGTATTTATTTCGCATACGTATTATTGCATGCGAAAGCGTTAAAAGTGGGCCTCAAAATAGTTTTTTTTTTTTTTTTTTTTTTTTTTTAAATCAAAACCAGCTCGTCCCTGTGTATTGCGATACCGTCATCCATTTCCTTCTTCCGAAGTGCTATAAACACTGAAAAAACGTACTACATCCACGTGCTTCGAGTTGCAACTCGCAAGCGGCTAACCTCTTTACTCACTACCTATCAGTTTGTAATAAGTTCTTTCTTGCCGAATATTTTCTCTGTCTCCTTTCATTTTTATTTCTGTTCTTGCTCGAAAATCATGGTGTGTGGGGCAAGAACGTTTCATGCCTGAAATCTCGGCTGGTATTGACGGTGATCCACAAGAAAGGGTGGGTCTGTGTCAATAGTTGAAGATTGGATTAGGACTGCACTGTCTGAAGTTTCATAACAGACAACACAAGGATGCGCGGTTTCAACAGACAACACTTGGGATGTTATCTGTTGTCGCGACAAACGTTATGCATGAAATGTTATGCATAAGAAGAGCCGAAAAAACGCCAAAAAATCACCTGCTGACTTTTATGTTTGTCGTCATGATATCAACAAATTCCAGCAGATGCTTTTTTGGCGGTTTTTCGGCTCTTACTGGCAATGCTTGTTATGCATAACATTTCATGCATAACGTTTGTCGCGACAACAGATAACATCCCTAGTGTTTTCTGCTTCGTGTTGTCTGTTGGAACCGCGCATCCTTGTGTTGTCTGTTATGAAACTTCTGACAGTTTAGTACACCGACGTATGGAAAGAATTCTTGTCTATTAGGCATGCGTACATAATGAGGCGAACTTCTAACTAGGCAAACTAGGCAGCTGTTAATACTTGAATAAATGAATATTTTTTTTTAATTCAGCAAAATTGCCATAGACGAAAAAACACATAGAAAAGAAAACAACAACAACCACAAAATCATGCAGTCTGTTCCGGCTGTTGCGTTGCAGCAAGAAGAGATTGCCATACAGACAGGCAATGAAAAATTGGCACAGTGGCAAATTTAATAACCTCAATCTTTGAATCCAAAAGACGGCACAGAAGTGCCGCTCTTCTCTTCTCGAGACGAGCGCCGAAGAAACACTACAGATACATGGTAGCTTAAACAAACGCCGGAACACACGGTTATAGTTTATTTTAGCGTTGCTAAGACTCTTAGCGGTAGGATTAATTACAAATGCTAAAGCAACAAGACCAAAGGTGTCGATGGGATCCCAAAACTCTAAGATTTGATCCAGACAATTCGGTCTTGTCTACGCCAGGCTAATCATCAGAGAAAACCGAGTTCAGATATTCTATCTACCTATATATCTATACCTCTATAAGCCATATCTACTGACCGAAACTTCTTGCTTTACTACTGCCAAATTTGCGGTTTCGCCCGAATTCCGAGCGAACTACTAGTCCAGCAAAAAAAAGAAAATTCAGAAACGAAACCGGCGTATCTCCTTATCCCTATAAAGAACTCTAATCAACTTTAAATAAAATTTTGACTTAAAAATAAATGCGGGTACAACCGGATTCCGGACTAATTATATGTCCGGGTAAAAATGATCATCACATACAGACTCAGCGTCTCTTCTTACCCCTAAATCTATCATCTAGTCAACTTCAGATAAAGCTTTTGCTTTTAACATATTTTCCAGTTTTGGCAGATTACAGGCGAACTAGTTGTCCTGCGAGAAAATGGTTTTCACCATCGGGTTCAGCATGTCTTCTTACCCCTAAATCAAACATTTAATCAACTTCAAATGAAACTGTTACTTTTAACCAACTTTCCGGTTTTGGCCGGATTCCGGACGAACTGCTGGTGTGGCGACAAAATGATTTTCACCATCATGCTCAGCATGTCTTCTTATCCCTAAATCAAACATTTAATAAACTTCAAATAAAACTTTTACTTTTAACCAATTATGCGGTTTTTGCCGGATTCCGGACGAGCTTCTCGTCCAGCGAGAAAATGGTTTTCACCACCGTGCTGAGCATGTCTTCTTACCCCTACATCAAACATTTAATCAACTTCAAATGAATCTTTTACTTTTAACAAACTTTCCGTTTTTTGCCGGATTCCGGACGAACGACTTGTCCGGCGAGAAAATGATTGTCACCGTCATGCTCAGCATGTCTTCTTACTCCATAATCGACTATCACATTAGCTGTTTAAAAATATTTTGTTCATCCCTTAATTTGAACCCCCTCCTCCACCCCCAAATATAGGGCTACAGAGTCCGTCTACGAACTCGACCTTACCGTTGACCCAAACAATCCTCACACCAAGTTTCATAAAAATATCTCATTCCCTTCGAGAGTTATCGTGCTTACAGACGGACGGACAACTTTTGCGGTGTCATAGGTATCCCTCCACTTACGTTTTGGGATCCCAAAAAGATGATAGCAGTACGTTCTAAACAGCTGGACGCGTAAATCAAGGTCCGCCTTGCTAAACTTACGAATTAAAACGTTTGCACGTTTGCATAGCCCCGATATCAACTCTTTAACATGAAGGTCATCATTTAGGTTAGACTTGAAGGTGAACCCTAAATAACGGAACTCATCGACATAACACAGTGTTCGACCTGACAGATTCACATCATTTTAGCAACACGAATACCAGCTTTGCGAAACAACATCACATGAGTTTTCTTTCTATTAAAAAAGAATATCATGTTGTGACGCAAAACTATCGCAAATTTTAAGAAGCTTATTTAATCCATAGCACGTAGGTGACAGCACCACTAGGTCGTCTGCAAAAAGAAGGTGGTTCATGCATCTTCCGGCAATGTAGCATCCAACCATACACGAAGACAGCCGGGAGACAAAGCGTCAATATAAACCGAGTAAAGCAATGGGGAGAGAATCCCCTGCCGAAGGCCGTTCAGTAGGCCAAACTCATAATTTACAGTTGTACCCCACCTTATTTAGAGCCTCAACCCTGGAATGAGCCCCCGGCATCATGTAAACATTATTCTGAAGAAAATCCTAGCTGGCTATAATATATTCTAAAAGGAAAATATAAAATTTGAATGCGGAAAAAAATGATATTTGATAGGATACTTGTGTATTTCATTTATAAATCTGACTGTGTATTTTGTAAAGTCAAAGTACGTTAAACAAGTACAAAAAAAGTGTTTGTTTTGGTTAGATTACCAAAAAGGTGACAGAAACTTCCTAGGGGTCCTGGATCCCGATGTCCGCGCCTGAGTAATGGACAGGTATCTCTCACGCGTGGTATCGGCGATAACCCCGTGCTCAAATAACTTCCACTTGGTCTGTCTCACTCGAATTCCCACGGGTTGTTTGATATCCACTTTAAGGTCTTCACATTGCTATGCGACTCTGATTCTGTTTCTTTTGTTTCCCAGGCTTCCAAGAAATAGCGATTTTCCAGTGTTTTGACGTTGCCGCGCGTTCCAGGATGAGAGTTGCGGTTACGAGGCAGAAGGAGCGAGCTAGCGGACTTAGGTGCGTTAAAAGCTTCAGCTGATTTTTTATTTCACGTTGATTGTCGTGTTAGCTTTTGTAATAATCGAAATTGAATTTTTGTATGTACCGAATTGCAACTTTTTGGGCTTCTGCCATGGCCAGTAGGAGACAGAATAGAATAGAATAGTAATTTATTCGCTCACACTTTCACGGTTAGAAAACCAAAACTGGTGAGTACTGTCATGCACAAATTTATCAGTATAACATATACATTTAAAAGTACGTACAAATGGTCAAAGGCTATTTAAAATTTCAACGATCTTTGGTATAAAACTATTTTGGTAACGGCTGTGTTTGGCCGGTACTGGTTGGAATATTGGGTCCTTCGTAGAGACTGCTACGGAGATAGTTTAGTATAGGATTGTGGCATAGTCTACCGTTTGGGGGAGGGCGAGAGATTTTTGTTTGAACCGTATTCTGATGAAATGTTGGACCTAGGTTTTTAACATTACGAAAGTTTCTGCTAAACTTTTGTTGAAGAATCGCTTAATCGAATACGTTCATAAAACGAGACCCCCTTCTGCTGCATGGAGCACAGTCTACCCATAAGTATCCCCTCAGCCCCTGACTGCGGCTTATCTTCAGCCTCAAGCCTGAAGAGGACTCGAGTCGAAATATCGCTAGAACAGACCTGGGTTGACGTATCCGTGTCGGCCATCAAATATCACAAAAAATCAACGAAGAAACCAACGAAAATGGGGTTTGTAAAGGCCAACGAATATACTGAAATAAAAGGCGAATATTTTGATCGAAAGGCCATCAAATATAAAATCTCCAGTCTTGGAAGGTGGTGATGGATGAGGGCGTGTATGACGACTTCGAATCGATGAAATGGGATGTAGCTGAAACAGTTAGAGCGGCTATTCTTGGATTTGTGAAATCCCGATAATACTGGCATCCTAGGTTTTACCATTAAGGTAGCCTCATAATTCTTATGGTTTATTGTCGCCAAGTCCTAGATCTGATCCTCTGATCGCATTCTCGATCAAACTCAGATCTTTTTCCTAATTACTGACTCGTGCATCTCATTCATTCTTCGATTCCTGATCCAGCATGCCCTTTTACCCGATGAAAAATGTGTAGCCTGCGTAGTTGTATGATAGTTGTAAGAAAAAGTTGCATGTATTGATATGTTATGGTAAAGAATACTATCATTCAATATGCCTCAGACTGGGCAAATCTTAAGCAGTAGTATCCAGTAGCATCCTGTCTTGCTAATAGTATCATCCAGTCTTGCTAATAGTAGCATGCAGTAGAATGCAGTAACACGGTAGCCTTGACACAGAAGCATGTAGTAGCATCAGTTCGTACTGCATGCTACTTTTTCGTACGTACAACTTCATACTACTATTTTAAGATAAATTTTTCATCGGGTATCCCTAGACCGGCCTTTCGATCAATTTAATCCCGAAAAAATATATTTAACAGTTAGGGTTAGGATCACCTTCATCACAGACAGACAGAGTAACAGCAGCGGAGAACTTCTGCTTAAGGACCCGTCGTCGGATCGCGAGGAGCCGAAGTGGTAAACATAAAAAATATAATTTGTGAAAAAAAAGTATAGTTGTTATACTTGTCTATTTCATTTCGAAGTCTGCTTGTCTATTTTCCAAAGCCAAAAGTACGTTGCCTAACCAAAAAAATAGAGTTTTTTGTTTGCGTTGAATAACCAAAAAAATTAAGTTTTTATGCTAAATTACCAAAAAGGGGTCCCCGACTTTGTTAACTCTCAAGAGTTCGATCTCCATGTCTTGGCCTGAGTAATGGACAGGTATCCCACCCTTTCGCTTGGGATCCCAGAAGCAGAATATCTCACTCGCTTCATTTCCAGCATCTACCCTTTCCTGCTTTGAAACGAGTTCGAAAACATGATTCGATTTCGGCCAGATCCCGCTTTTCACTCAGTTTTCTTATTAATATTGTAAAACATGAGTTTCAAGACGAAGACACACAAGAAACTCAATTAGCGCAAACCATAGCAGACAGGCGAAAAGCAGTAACCTAGTTGTATCCGAAACGAGATATATGTCATCGCGAAATGGAGGAATGACGGTCAGTCCCTCCTTCCTTAGTGTCCATCCGGTGGTGTGGGGGCTAAGAGCCGCAGTGGACAGGGGTTGACCGCAGTATGTAGAAGGGTCAGCGTTGGCGATTGTATGCCAGAGACAGACTGATACCCCTATCCTAAAGGCGCACAGAAAAGGCCATCAAATGGACGCGTATAGCATTGTCAAGGACTTCACGCTTCCACGCAAAATTTGCGGATAGGTTTACAGAGGCCAAGAGGTTTGCCGCGAGGTCAAAACTCACTAGATCGAGGGGGGGGGGGGGTCATCCTACTTGACGGCACTATTGTTTCTTCTTGTCTGCTGTTGTGCTGCTAGACGCCTGGAGTCTTATTTCTAAAGTTTTAATTATCTGGGTGGGGTAATGAGAGAAGTTTGTCTCATAGAGACCGGCTCCTTCGACAAAATTAATTTCGGGGTGAATAACCAGCGGTAGTTTGTTCAACGAAGGGAAAAGTTTGGGATGTTGTAAAGAATGCAACGACTCATGGTGCTTTTGATGGGGCACTCGTAGAAAGGAAAATGTTGCCTCTCTTATACTGCCTTTCTTCTTGCTAATATTATGTGCTTTCGGGACTCGTAAGACATGGATCTTGCCAAGTGGTTAAGCCGACCAAACGATTGAGACGGCACAAATAAGTTGCTTTCTAAACCTCACTCAAGTCACAAATATTTTATTGGTTAGGGTACCCAGCATCTGGGATAGGGTTTCCAAAAATCAGAGGTTTGTGGTAGACTGTAGTCTCCTACTTAAGATTAACCAGTTATTGATTATTTGATTATATATGGGGTTTATTGGAAAAAAAATGCTAGGAACTACAAAACCCTCCAGAATTTTCCACTTGTTAAGAGGTTTAACAAACCCTCTTTGACATATTAACCTACATAACACTATATCAAAGAAAGAAAGAAGAAAAAAGAGAGGAAGAGAGAAGAAAATGAAAAAAGAAAAAAAATTATGTACTTACTCTTACTCGGTTCCTGGTCAAACACCCAAAAAAAGAAAAAAACTATACACTCCAATATCCTGTCTCCAAAACAAACTAAACCAAACAAATAAACAAAATATACATGGATAAATAAATATAACGGAATCTGGGTCAACCTGAGAACGACTCAAATCAAAATAATATAATATAATATACAAAATAATATAATATATTGATAACAAACCCTTAGGTTACAGTCGTTGGGGTAAGGCACTAAGAGCGAACAAATTTGTATAACGGTTTGAGCAATCGTTTATCATTGGCCTTTCCAGCGGTCTCAAGGCAAGTCAGACAGTGGCAATGGGTCTGTTGTCTGTCGGCTCTCCCTTCACCTCCCTTCTCTGAAGCGGTTTAGTCCTAAAACATAGTAACGGGATTGCCTCCGTCTGTTAACCCTCGAAGGGATTGTAACATTCTGTTCAAACTTGGTATGGTGATTCTTTGGGCAAAAGTATGTGTCAGATTTGGAGATGGGCCCCGTTGCCTTGTATTTAGGGGAAGGGGTTTCAGATAAAGGGTTAAAGGGTGAACAGTTTCAATTGACAGCTAAAAGAATGTCTCAGAAGACATTCTGAGTCCAAATCTATTTTTGGGATCCCAAAACGTAAGTGGAGGGATACCTATGACATCTCCGAAGTTGTCTGTCCGTCCGTCTTTGAGCACGATAACTCTCAAAGGGAATGAGATATTTCGATGAAACTTCGTCTGAGGATTCTTTGGGTCAAGGGAAAGGTCGAGTTCGTAGATGGGCTGTGTAGCCCTATATTTAGGGGTAGGTGGGGGGGTCAAATTAAGGGGCAAAGAAAAAATATTTAAACAGCTAATGAGATAGTCGATTAGGGGGTAAGAAGACATGCTGAACACGATTATGAAAACCATTTTCCTACCGGACACGTAGTTCGCCCGGAATCCGGCTAAAACCGGAAAGTCTGTTAAAAGGAAAAGTCTTATTTGATATTGATAAGATTTTGTTTAGGGGTAAGAAGACATCCGAAACGCTTATGTGAAAATCATTTTCTACCCGGACAAGTAGTTCGCCCAGAATCCGGCCAAAACCGCAAAATTTGTGAAAAGTAAAACTTTTATTTGTAGTTGATTAGATGACCAGTTTAAGGGATAAGAAGAGATGCCGAATCCGTATATTTCAATCACTTTTCACCCGAACATATAGTTCGCCCGGAATCCGGCTGAAACCGGAAAATTTGTGAAAAGTAAAACTTTTATTTGTAGTTGATTAGATGGCCAATTTAAAGGATAAGAAGAGATGCTGAATCCGTATATGACAATCACTTTTCACCCGAACATATAGTTCGCCCGGAATTCGGCTGAAACCGGAAAATTTGCTATAAGTTAAATTTTTATTTGAAGTTGATCATATGTTCCATATAGGTGTAAGGAGAATTGCTGTATTCGTTTCTGAGCTTTATTTTTTCGCAGGACAAGTAGTTCCGGAATCCGGCCGAAACTGGGAAATTGGCAGAAGTAAGGCAGAAAGTTTCAATCTGTTTCGTCAAAATAGATATGACTTATAGGCGGGCCCGTATCCAGGAATTTATTTCGGGGGGGGGGGGGGGTTGCCTGCGTGTCGGACAAAAATGACATAGATCAGAGGGAAAAGCGTGTAAAAATGATGATTTTTGTATGTTTCGAGGGGGAGGGTCAACCCCCTAACACCCCCCCCCCCCCCCCTGGATACGGCCTCGCTTATAGGTGTAAACTCACACGCTAAATCCATATCTGAACTTGGTTTTCTCAGATGATTAGCTATTTGGCCTTAATGTGGTTCTAAATTAAAATGTTCAAGGAGGCTGGCGAAGATTAGATCTGGCGAAGACAAGCCCTAATTGTCTGGATCAAATATAGAATTTTTGGGACCCCATCGAAAACTTTGGTCTTGTTTTTTGTGCCAGACAAGAGTTGGCCCGGAATCCGGCGAAAACCGGAAATTCGGTAGGTATCGTGTGTCTTTATCGAGTGTTTGAAGTTTCGATCCAGGGTCACAGAAAATCAATCTTTCAGCTTTGTTTTCCTACCGGATTCACCGAAATATGGCGAAAACAGGAAATTCATTAGTTCTAATAAATCTCTTCGTCCAGCTGTCCCTGTCGGTGTAAATAGATAAGAATGAATCCATCAATCTAATTATTCTACTACCGGGTAAATGCCAGAATCTGATGTAAACCGGACCCTTCGGAAATAACAACAACCTCCGATACAGTTCATAAGATGGTGAAATAATAATAATAATTTGTTTTTGGCCCCTCATACACTCAAAGACGGAATACAACCAGGGGCGTCACGACCGGGGGGAGGGAGGGGACGCCCTCCCCCCCCCCCCAATGTTGTCTGCCAGTCGGGAAAAAATAACCGAGTCGGCGCGAACAGTTGATTTTTTTCATTGAAACAGTCGATTTTTCGTCAAAACAGTCGTTTTTTTCTAAAATAAGTCGATTTTTTGGAAACAGTCGTTTTTTCTTGAAAACACTATTTTTTCTGCAAAAACAGTCGGTAAAAATTACCAGCCAGTCGGTAAATTCCTTGCCCCCCCCCCCCCCCCCCCCCCCAACATTTTGGCTTGTAACACCTCTGAATACAACTACAAAAAAAAGAAGAAAAAAGCAAAAGATATTACACCATATAAAAAAAAAACAAGAAGAAACTAACTGCTAACTGTACTTGGATGAAGAACCTGTCGGATCAGAAAATGACGTGAACCGATATTCCGGCCCTACGCTAGGCAGAGCTTAAATAAAAGACACAAAGGAATTACCTTGAAGATCTGTGGGGGTGTGGTGAAGCGGTTGATTAGGGATAATTAAAGCACGACTCTTACTAGAAATGATATTTTCCCTATGAAATGAATCAGAAAAAATGATT
Source organism: Branchinecta sandiegonensis (assembly GCA_030848855.1). Classification (NCBI taxonomy): domain Eukaryota; kingdom Metazoa; phylum Arthropoda; class Branchiopoda; order Anostraca; family Branchinectidae; genus Branchinecta; species Branchinecta sandiegonensis. The sequence goes on from JAUPMV010000020.1 coordinate 12,814,810, forward strand.
TTGAAAATACTATTACTTTCCACCTAAAACTAGCGATTCTCTTGTTAGCGCTTGTCGACTGTATCCAGCCCTCCTGCTCTCCGACGCGGCGGCTGGGCGCAAAACGTTTGAAAACTGAACGTTCCTTGGTTAAAAAGTGGGAAAACTAATGAAATAAAGTAAGTAATAAACAGAAGATTATCACATCCTTATGTGTGAAAGAGTTGTCAGCAGATGTTGAAGATTCCGGCAAACTTTTCGTTGGGTGATGGAAAAACTCGGCAAGGCCAAAAAAGCGCTAAAAATTCGTAGTTACGAAAACAAACAAAGGAGAAAGGTGGGGATTTTAGAAGCTTATAATTCGATACGGGAGCTAAGCGTATTATAAAAGGCAGAATAAGCAAGATGGGTCCTTTAACATTCTTGCAGGGTCTGCCGAAGAACAGAAATATCTGGACGAAGAAATCCAGTAATATTCCCTTTTGGAATCCCATCGATAACCATTGATCTTGCTATCTAGGGATTAAGGTAGTATAGGCAAAGGGTAGGGATTGGCTTTGCTCGTTTAAAAGAATCAGCAATCGATAGTAAACCCCCAACCCCTGCAATGATCTGTGATTTCTCCATGGGTGCCCGACACAACCTGTCAGTTAAACGGCTACCACAATATGCTGTATTCATTCCTCAGAAAGGCCGACGATATATATGGGGTTGTAGAATGCTCTGAAATTTTGCATAGCTCTGCTAACAGGTGAAGTAACACGCATCAATAAAACTACTTCTGGTATTATTTTTCCACAAGTTCATTTTCCAGTTTGAGAGAACAAAGGAATTACCTTGGAGATCTGTGGTGGTGTGGTGAAGCGGTTGATTAGGGATAATTAACATTCTTGCAGGGTCTGCCGAAGAACAGAAATATCTGGACGAAGAAATCCAGTAAATATTCCCTTTTGGAATCTCATCTATAACCATTGATCTTGATATCTAGGTATTAAGGTAGTATAGGCAAAGGGTAGGGATTGGCTTTGCTCGTTCAAAAGAATCAGTAATCGATAGTAAACCCCCAACCCCTGCAATGATCTTTGATTTCTCCATGGATGTCTGACACAACCTGTCAGTGAAATTGCTACCACAATATGCTGTATTCATTCCTCAGAAAGGCCGACGATATCTATAGGGTTGTAGAATGCTCTGAAATTTTGCATAGCTCTGCTAACAGGTGAAGTAACACGCATTAATAAAACCACTTCTGGTATTATTTTTCCACAAGTTCGTTTTCCAGTTTGAGCGGCTTGAGCCTGAAGAGGACCCTAGCCAAGAAGGGCCTTAATATAGCTCTAATAAAATTCAGCTGTCGTATCGGTTTTGCCCCGTCAAATACGACTCCTGGATGTTTCTCCTGTGATAGGGTAAACACATTCATTGGGCTTTTTATTCCCCTGAACAAAAGGATAAAAAGTCCCCGGTAATTTCTAAGCTCCTCGGAGCCTTTTCCTGTTCTCCGGATTGTCTTGACCTCGGAGCAATTGGCTTTGCCGAGATGGGATTGACCAAATATTGTGGACTGGACTTCCTTTCGTGTTCTTTAGCGCAATTTGGCAGGGAGGCAGCTTTTTCGGGGACTCTGAGTCTTTGGAAGATGAAAAAAATGCGGCTGGTCAGAAGAAGGCGAGGACTTGGTCACGCCGCGGCACCTGTTGTACAGTTAGACCGGATACTAGGAGCGTGTTCCACCCTTCTAACAGTAGTTACTATTTCTGTTCTATCTTCACGAAAAGTTACTACGCTGACCGATCCAACCTTCTCCAAATAGTAACTAATAGTTACTATTTGCTTACCATGCTCGAGAGCGTGGTAAGCGTAGTAACTACGCATCTCTGCAACGTGATTGGTCGGATTCGCCCGTGGCATGATATCCTGCTGGAAAATAGAAAAATCGTTCCAGCCTTGACAGAAAAAAGCCAGAATTCGCGACGGCATGCGTAGTAACTACTGTAAGTAGGATGGAACACGCTCTAGATGTAGCCTACAGTTAGCCCGGGCGTGCGGTTCCTAGATCAAGCCTTGATAAAAGTAGTCAAAATCCCCATCACCGCGTACGGCTTCCTAATGACCGCACTCGCAATGGCCGAACATTCGACGCCTCCTGTTCTGTCTTGACTTCGTGGACAAATTTCGAAATAAAAGCTAGAAAGCTGGAAAAACGTGGTTTCTAAGGAAAAACTCACGGATTCATTTTGACCAACAACGGCAGGGGCGTCCCGAGGGGGTGGGCGGGGGCGGTCTGTGGAGAAAAATTCCGGTAGTGGTAACCGGTAACTGGTAACCAGTCAAAATTTGTCAAATTCATCTGAACTGGACGATTTTTAGGGAATCTAATGGACCCCCAGAATGTGGGAAAAAGATTCTACCGGATTATTTATTGCTCAGGGATCCTACCGGAATTTTGCTCAGCGAATCTACCGAAATCTTGCTCAAGGAATCTACCGGAACTGACTCAGGGAATCTATTGGAACTTGTCCCAGGGAATTTAATACAGGGTAGATCAGGGATCTACCGGACTTTAACCCATGGAATCTACTAGAATTTGGCTCAGGGAATCTACCGGAATCTTGCTGCTTACCAGATAAGTATAGACTCACAGCTTGCCGGGATGAACCGGACACACAACTAACCAAAATGATTCTTGCCGACAGACAACACAGCGTACCGGAACGTTCACCGGGTGATTCTGGTAGTCTCCTCAATTTCTGTAGCTTTCAAGAATTAGGTAACCTACTGAAATTTACATCACTGTACACTGTACATTACACATACTGTTCCAGTAGTAATGCCGCGGTGCCGTCTACTCCAGTACAGCTTTCTCGCTTCCTTTCCGGTGATAAGCCGAGAAGGGTTCCAAAAACGGGTTAGCCTTGTTCCGACATTATGTCGAAAGCTGACAGGAAAGCCTCGAAACAAACTTAAGTTTGAAGAAAAATTCAGAGTCCTTCGTGAATTGAAAGATGTCTTACAGCTAGTATGGAAAGCGTTCAAGCTGCACTGTAAAACGTTTCTCCGAGTAAGGATTAAAGTTAACTGCAATATTTGCTACTGGGACTAGTCTTGTCTCCACTGGGATAAGATTAATCCGAATTGGAGATATTCTTGTCTCCACAGAGACAAGAATAATCCCAGTAGCAAATCCTGCAAGATTTTTTTTACAGTGTGGCTAAGACAATGCCTGTTACCTCGGCAAAAGGGGATTTTTTTTTAGCAGGATGAAGTTGGTTAGGACCACCATGCGTTCAACAATGGCTGACCAACGTCTTGAAAGTCTGTTACTAATCGCATGTGAAACGATCTATTTGACGAATATGAAACTGGATTTGTTGTGGACAAATATAAAACGCGACGAATGAATATGTAGGGTGTGTTGAAGGTTGAAGGTTGAAGGAAAGGTTCAGTTTTAACTGACAATCTTAAAGTTTAACCAAATATGGCTGAGATCTAACAGTCTAGTAACATATCACTTATTCACTTAAATATTCCTGAAAACCCGATAAAATGCGATACTTCGTTTGTCCGATATCCAGGGATAACCAGTTTCATAGAGGGAACTTATTCTTTCAGATTTGTGGTGCCTCTATACGCTTAAAATTTTTACCAACTAGAAATGTAAGCCATTTCCCACCCCCAAAAAAAAACATCACAGTCATTGCAAGACATCGCATGTACTAAAATCATTTTCCTACTTTTCTACAGGCGTTACTTCTCCGATGTCGCATCTTTAGCCTGGAAATGCAGGCCTTTGTTTAAATTCAAATTCTCCGCGTCTGGATGAATTTTGGTTTGTCGTGCAAGCAGCGCACATTCTAAACGTTATTACTAGAGCCCCAGTTGGAAAAATACAAAATCCCTCAGACGAGTCAAAATATTTCAGTGTATTTAAATATCAGATGTAAAAATAAGCTGACTTTTAGTTAAACTTTCACGAGCCTATTTTTTTTTTTTTTACTGTTGTTTGTAACACATACTCGAGGTAACAACACAACAATATTCTAGAGTTTCTGCAGAGATGGTCACTACGGAGAATTTCCGGTAAAATCTCGAAAAATTCCGGTAAATTCTGAAGCGGCACCCCTCTATCAAGAAGGTGTCGGGATGCCCCAGACCTTCTAGTCCCTTATTGGGATCCCAGATAGAAGTGAGGGATACTTATGAGATCGTAAATATTTCCGTCCGTTAAGGCATTGAAATTATATTTTGTGAAAATGGGCACAGGCAATATTTTTGTCAAACGTAAGGTTCATCGATTGTAATTCAAGACTCTGGGCGGGAGGAGGGGCTTAAAATTCAAGAACGAATGATATTATCCCAATTCTACACAAAATCCTCAGCTGTTGGGCAGAGGCGTTACTAGCCAAAATGTTTGGGGGGGGGACAAGGAATTTACCGACTGGCTGGTAATTTTTACCGACTGTTTTTGCAGGAAAAAACGAATTTTTTTTCAAGAAAAACGACTGTTTCGACGAAAAATCGACTGATTTTCAGAAAAATCTACTGTTTTAATGAAAAAAATCAGCTGTTTTGGCAAAAAGAGCGCCGCCTCGGTTATTTTTTACCGACTGGCCGACAACATTGGGGGGGGGGGCGTCCCCTCCTCCCGGTCGTGACGCCCCTGCTGTTGGGCATGGTTCCAACGTCTAGGCATGCCCCAACGCATGGGCATGGTTCCCACATAAAAATCTGCTGAATTGAGATTTAGAATAGGAATTTGCTTTTCAACCAGATTTGTATGAGAGTACTGTACCCTTGCTCCAGGGCATGGTGCCTAAAAATATCAGCACCATATCAGCACCATGCCCATACGTTGATGCCCAGACGCTGGAGCACCATGCAAAAAAATCGAGGATTTGTGTATGACTGGATTATCCAATCGAACTGATGATAAGGTCGGTAGAGGAGCAAATGGACACGATAGCCAAGAAGTACTGTTAGTGCTTGCCTCGCGCGGGTGGACAGCTCAACCGGAATCTGTCATGAACTGGACATTTCTTAACAATGGCGTTTTTTCGTCTGTCTGTCTGTAAGCACGGTGCATACATGTTGAAACTATAAAGTCAGCTTATTTTCGTGATGCAAGTTGGCAGAAACAGATGATATATCCCATTTTTAACAGTTTGCAAAACGGATACGTGTCAGCTGAATCTTATTAGAGCGATATTTGGAAGTGGAAATTTATTCGGAAAATTGAACTTGGATATTTGGAAATGAAACTGGAAAATGAACTTTGAAAAACCATGTGATATCCCATGTTTTTGACAAACCTACCCTACTACCCTAAAATGACCATAGCTATCTCAGTACAAATTTCTATCGAATAAATGGAAAAATCTTACAATCTACATTCTGGATACACCTAATTCTTTCGCATTTGTTCTCCCTTTGTTTTTTCGTGAACAGAAAGGTATCATCTGTTCTAGACCTACGTTGCCTGAGCAACGTGAAGTACTGAAGCAACCTTTGTTCGGCTTCGCCAACAAATGTGTTGCGATGTTTTGTTTTTTCGCTATCGGCTAAACGTCGAAGTTGTCAACCCATCGAAGCTTTCAAAATGGTATGTTCCAAGAAGTGGCGTGTCATGTGCTCGATCTTAAATTATTTTTGCAGTAGTTTATTTTACTGGACAAAGGGCTTTATTGGCAATATTGGAACAAATTTTCTATGAAAGGCTTTATTGTTTCGGACAGACGAAAGGACTAGGAATGAAACGTGCATAATCGCTTTAACACGCGGTCCACTGGACCTTACTTGATCCTTCTACAGGCGTTATATGATTACCCATTCCCAGGGGCGACCCGAAGGGGGGAGGGGGAGGGGGGGATTAAAGTTGAAACAGGCCTCAAGGCCAAGCCGTGATGCCCGTTTTATAAAATCTTTTGTCTCCACATTTCCAGATTGGGTGATTTAACCTGTTTATTGTTTCCCGTTCTTTAACGACTTTGGTAATGCATCAATCTTGTGTTCCGTCCGTATCGATTGCACCGCCTATCGGTCCGTCCATTCGTAAGTCCGGTGATTTAACGGGTTTATTTGGTCTCATTCGTTACCGAATTCGGTAATTCGCCGCACTTTTCTCAAGCCTGTATCTGTTCGGTTAGTCCGTTTCATGATTCGGTGATTAATCAGTTTTATTTGGTTCTGATTCGTTGACGAATTCGGTAATTCACCGGATTTTTGTTAACTCCGTATCTATTACCACACTTGCCACATCCGGTTGTTTTTGGTGGTTCTCACAAGAGTTTTATTCCAATATGAAATTCGGTTGTTATACCGCTTCCGATCTGTTCCTTATTTTTTTTTTAGTTAGTTTTCGGTAGTACGAATTCATTATTTGATTCACCCCAGTTACTGAGTTCGGTAATTGCTTTTGTTTGCTGTAAATTCAGAATAAATGTACTTTGTATCTACTTTACCCTGGCCTGGGTGGCCCATTATTTTTCGCCAGACAGCTCTGTGGTTTAATAGGTAGTCTTGGGATCGCAAAAAGGCACTTTGATCATCGGTGTCTACGGCGCATTTCGTAGTCTTCACTGTTTAGAAGAAGGGTGCGTCATTTATTTGGCGTTTGTGGCTTGGAATATTGGGGGCTTGAACCACATTAAAGCTAGAATTGCATGGAAAGTAGTTAAATGCTACCAGAACAAAAAGGCGGATTCAAAGAAATTTGACTGTGTCGCTTTAGTTTGTCCTGGGTAAAGCCGTTAGCGACGTTGTCGCTTTGCAGCAACGGCGTTTTTTGTCGGCACATTTTCAAGTACTGTTGGCAAAACTGGACATTCCCCAAAGGTAAAAGGCTAATGACGCCGTATCCCTGAAACAAGACCAAATGTGTCGATGGGATCCCAAAAATCTAATCCTTTCGACGACCCAATCGAACAGCAAACACAGCAGCCGTGTCCAGAATAAAATCATAGCACCAGCTTTCACTCCCACCAATTTTCAGAAAAGAAGTTCAAAAGTCAGATATATAAGGAAGCATCTTTCACTGTTTTTCCACAATTTAATTTTCCAGCTCGAGCCTGAAGAGGACCCTTGCCAAGAAGGGCCGAAATATAGCTCTAAAAAAATGTAGCCGACTTATCCGTTTTGCACCATAAAAAAAAAAAAAAATAATAATATTTGATCCTAACAATTGGGTCTTGTCTTCCCAGATCCAGTCTTCGCCAGACTTATCATCAGAGAAAACCAAGCTCAGATATACCTCTATAAGCCATATCTATTTGACGATACTGACCGAAACTTCCTGCTTTACTTCTGCCAAATTTCCGGTTTCGGCCGAATTCCGAGCGAACTACTAGTCCCACGAAAAATGAAAATTCAGAAACGAATTCAGCGTATCTCTTAACCCTACAAAGAACATCTAATCAACTTCAAATAAAATTTTGGCTTATCAAACAAATTCCGGTTACAACGGGATTCCGGACGAATTATATGTCCGGGTAAAAAAGGATTGCCATATACAAACTCAGCGTCTCTTCTTACCCCTAAATCTGTCATCTAATTAACTTCAAATAACACTTTTGCTTTTAACAAACTTTCCAGTTTTGGTCGGATTCCGGACGAACTACTTGTCTGGCGAAAAAATGGTTTTCACCATCGTGTTAAACATGTCTTCTTACCCCATAATCGACTATCACATTAGCTGTTTAAAAATATTTTGTTTGTCACTTAATTTGAATCCCGACCCCTAAATGTAGGGCTACAGAGCCCATCTACGAACTTGACCTTACCCTTGACCCAAAGAATCCTCACACCAAGTTTCATCGAAATATCTTATTCCCTTCGAGAGTTATCGTGCTAACAGACGGACAGACGGACAACTTTAGCGGTGTCATAGGTATCCCTGCACTTACGTTTTGGGATCCCAAAAAGCGTGAAAACGCGCCAAATTTTCTTTTTAGACTTGATTTTGTACATACTATGCAACTTTTTACATTGTAGCTTCTTGAAGAAAAAAAAATCGGTAAAATTAAGGTACCGATTCAGTCAATTTTACAAGGTTCGCCCCCCCCCCCCAATGAAGAAGCTGGGGACGCCCCTGCGCATTCCACCCACATGTTTCCCCGTGACTTCCCCCCATTCACTGTAATTAGGAGCCATTGCTTTTTCGTAAAAGCCCGAGACACATTGAACAGCCGAATTTCAAAGGAAAAAGTACGACAGGCAATTAAGAAGTATTGATCGGCCCCTCAGTCCCCCTTTCACCTGTGACCCGAAAGCCTGAGGTGAGTCGAAATCCGACTGTCACTGTTCCCTAGTGCCTAAGAGACTTCAACGTCGTCGGCATGTATTTTTTCATCGGGGATTTATGGAGGCTGAGGTCGGCGGTTGAACGTAGGGAATAGCACAATAGCGTTGAAAAGAAACCGTTTATTGGACTAAACTACCAAAACAAGGAATGGCAAGTTGTACGAGATCAGCTTTATACCAAGATTGTCGCTTAAAGCAATTGCAGAAATAAAAATGCGCCGATGTGACATAGTCTTGGCACTGCCAAGGGCGCACTAAGTTGCTTGCATTCACAGCAAAATTTATCTCAAAATAGTAGTACGAAGTTGTACGAAAAAGTAATATGCAGTACTAACTGATGCTACTACATGCTTCTACTTCAAGGCTACCGTGTTACTGCATACTACTGCATGCTACTATTAGCAACTTTGCAAGACTGGATGCTACTATGGAAAGACAGGATGCTACTGGATACTACTACTTAAGATTGGACCAGTCTGAAGCACATTAAATGATAGTATTCTTTACTATTACATAGTACTACATGCAAGTTTTTCGTACAACTACGCAGGCTACAAATTTTTCATCGGGAACCTTCTACTGCCAAACCTTAGTATCTTCTTCGCATTTAGCTAGGATCAGTTTTGGCCACTTTGCCTGTCACGACACAAAAGGGCACCTTTTCGGCCGGATAGAAAAAAGGACTTCATTGGTGAAAGTATTAAGTCAGTTTTCTACTTGATCAAAGCAGAATATCATCTACATTTTCTCACAGCTGAGCGTCACCAAGCGAAGCAATGACACTTGGAAGGGTGAAGAAGATTGACGAGTAGCCATGCTAGTGGAAAGCCCTTTGAATATGGATGAACAACATATTATTAGAGGCCCTTGGCAGTAAAATCAAATTAGTCACTTATTTACTAGTATTTCACTCATTTACTTTGCACACGACTAAATATGACATTTGGTAGTAAAAGAACATTAAAAACAACAAGAGACTTTTGTGCTGTTGTCATATCGCAACTCTTAACAAAAAGGAATGCGGTAAATAAGACTAGAATAGATACTCTCTTCATTGCACTCGTAATGTAAAAACAATTAACGATAATATTCTGATATCATTAATTTAGTTTATATCCACAACATTGACGTCCAAGTGCATCATATCGCTTCGAACAACAGTACCGTCTGTTAAGAACTAAGCTCTCTGCTGGTTGACTATTGTCGACCGTCTAGCTCTCTTCTTTACTCACTTTTTATCTTTCTTTCTCTACGTTTTCATTTGTTTCTTCACCGCTTTCGTTTGGCGACTCGCCTTCCTGTTTTATCGCTGGGCTATCTTGCCTATAAAGTGGTCCTGTCAAGTCTAGAGGGGCCTTGCTGACGTGAGCTTGTTGCTGCATGGAATTTGCGGCAGCCTGTTGTTGTTGTCTCCTCCACTCGGAATGTTGCTGTAGTAATATCGACGTCGGATCAGCATTCTGCATCATGCTCTGTTGCGCGATATACGAGTTTTGATAAAGCGATGTCAACTGCAGTTGCTGCTGGAGAAGCCGAAGCTGGAATTCATTCATTCCGTTCTGGTTTCGCATCGCGTCGAAGTATTGCTGCATGGGATGCTGCGCCGTGTAGGTGGGCGGAGCTTCAGCGCGCGGGCGCTTGGGCAGTGGCGACGTTGAATTTTCGGCCGGTCGCTTCCGAGACGTCGTTTCCACTGGGTCAGAGTCCGTCTGAACCAGAGACCTGATGTCAAACTTTCGGTTTGTGGGCAGTGTTGGAGACGTAACACCTACGGAGTTCTGCTGTGCTGTTGCGGGGTAAGGCATACCAATCCGTGAGCATGGCGCCTGTGCCGTACCTGAAATGAACACTGTATTTAGTTTACAAAGCCAGAAGAAGCCACGAGACTGGAGAAACTTGCGATCAGGCACAGACCATCTTGCAAACAAAGAAATGATCTGGTTCTACTTGTGTCGCCATTTTTGCCTAAATTGAGATCACGGCGGATTTTCAACATATTCTCTCCTCTTGGTAGATTCTGTTTGGCTTCGATGCCTGCAAACGTTTCGTGACACTTTGCTACCTCTGTAAATTCCCCTTCCCACTAACGCGCATGGCTTTGTTCCTACAGATTGAGAAAATGAGAATGAAATTTCCATCATCGAAAATCGACCAAGTCCACTTCGTTCTTTACGACTCGGATGACCTGCTTTATCTTCATCCCTTCCAGAGTGCCCTCTTGGGTCTCAAAATTAATCCCGAACTGTCGTAAGCAGACTGAAATGAAGCTATTTGGACAACGTCCCGCCGCTAATTTGTGAGTCGGGCAGAGACAGGTTCGCGACATGTCAACCAACAGATGCCATTCTTGGCGCGGGTCCAAACAGCCGATCCTGACAGAGTAAATGGTAAACGGGGATGGTTCCCTGTAAATTATAGCAATGAAGCAGGGGCGTTGTTATTTCATTATTGTACGATGGCGCAAAACAACCAACCAAGAAAGGGATGGACGAGGCGAGAGCATTAAAAATGAATGGCGTTGCCAGCTGTGAACTCTCTCTGGTGTTGCGTAATTAGTAATGAAAGTTGATACGGAACACTGTAGTTGAAACTAGGGAGGCTACAAGATTTTGTCTTTGTAAGTAAAAAAAACAAAAAAAAACAGGAGGTTCCTATAGTCAGAAGGAAATCCTATTCGTGTGTTTGAAATAGGAAATGCGAACAGATTTTTGCATCTTTACGTAAAGAAGTATTTTTTTGTGTTTTCAATATTTTCTGGTCAGAATCACTAGCGCCTCGATACAAGTGCCATCACTCTCGCTAACCAAATCTGATCGTCCCAGATACTTTTCCCAATTAGGCCCCGCCTCTTGCGTCGTTTGTGATAGGTTCAGTCGAAGGTACGGACTGTCCAAACTAATCAGAGACAACGTTTGTTGGCGAGCTTAGTCAAGACTGTTGCTTTCACAGTAGAGAAATGCTGGGGTGGAGAAATATTGGGAAGGTAAAGTTTTAGGAGCTGATCGTTTCTGAGATCCCAAAACGTAAGTGGAGGGATACCCAGGGGCGCCCCCCCCCCCCATTGTTGTCGACCAGTCGGTAAAAAATAGCCGAGTCGGCGCAAAGCAACGCGATTTTTCGAAAAAACAGTCGTTTTTTTTCTTGGAAACAGTCGATTTTTCTTCAAAGCAGTCAGTTTTTTGTATAAATAGTCGATTTTCTCGAAAAAACAGTTAGATCAATCGATTTTTCGTCAGAACAGTAGTTTTTTCCTTAAAAACAGTCGTTTTTCTGCGATAACAGTCGGTAAAAATAACCAGCCAGTCGGTTAATACCTTGCCCCCCCCCCCCAAAAAAAAAAAAATAACAAAAAACATTTTGGCCAGTAACGCCTCCTGTGACTTCGTGAAAGTTGTCCATCTGTCCGTCCGTCCGTCTGTCAGCACAGTAACTCTCGAAGGGAATGAGATATTTTGACGAAACTTGGTGTGAGGATTCTTTGGGTCAAGGGACAGATAGAGTTCGCAGACGGGCTCTGCAGCCTTACATTCAGGGGTGGGGGATGGGTTTCTAATTAAGGGACACGCGAATAGTTTTAGCAGCTAATGAGATGGTTGATTTAGGTGTAAGAAGGCATACTGAACACGTATATGAAAATTGTTTTCTCGCGGGAGTTCGCCCGGAAATTTTTTTATAAGTAAAAGTTTTATCTGAAGTTGATTGGAGGTTCGAGGTAATGGCAAGGAGGCATGCTGAATCCGTATAGGAAAATTATTTTCTCGCCGGACAAATAGGTCACCCGGAATCCGGCCAAAACCTGAAATTTGTTAAAAGTTGAAAGTTCTATCTGAAGTTGATTAGAGTTTCATATAGGTGTAAGGAGATATGCTGAATTTGTTTTTGAGCTTTATTTGTTTTCGCCGGACAAGTGGTTAGCCCGCAATCTGGCGGAAACCGAAAATTTGGCCGAAGTAAGAATTAAGGCAGAAAGTTTTGATCAATGTCGTCAAAGTAGATATGACGTATAGTGGTAAACACACATGCTGAAGCCATATCTGAACATAGTTTTCTCAGATGATTAGCCGTTGGCCTTAATCTGTTTAAAGGACACCTGAACAATGAAACCATACTTGAACACACCATAGAGAATGCATTTACAGACATGGCCACGGAGAGCATTCTTCTCCTGAGCGTGGTCTCGGGTCTTGTCTTTGCTAGATCCAGTCTTCGCCAGGCTAATCATCAGAGAAAACCAAGTTTAGATATACCTATAAGCCATATCTATTTTGACGATACTGACCGAGACTTCCTGCTTTACTTCTGCCAAGTTTCCGGTTTCGCCCGAATTCCGACGAACTACTAGTCCAGCAAAAAAAGAAAATTCAGAAACAAATCCAGCGTATCTCCTTATCCCTATAAAGAACATCTAATCAACTTTGAATAAAAGTTTGACTAAAAAAAATAATCCGGTTACAACCAGATCCCGGACTAATTGTATGTCCGGGTAAAAAATGATTGTCATATACAGACTCAGCCTCTCTTCTTACCCCTCAACCTGTCATCTAATCGAACTTTTGCTTTTAACAAATTTTCCGTTTTTGGCCGGATTCCGGGCGAACTAGTTGTCCGGCGAGAAAACTGTTTTCACCATTGTGTTCAGCATGTCTTTTGACCCCTAAATCGAACATTTAATCAACTTCAAATGAAACTTTTACTTTTAACCAAATTTCCGGGTTTCGCCGGATTCCGGACGAACTACTTGTCCGACAAGAAAATGGTTTTCACCATCGTGCTCAGCATGTCTTCTTACCCCATAATCGACTATCACATTAGCTGTTTAAAAATATTTTGTTTGTCCCTTAATTTGAACCCCCACCCTCAAATATAGAGCTACACAGCCCATCTTCGAACTGACCTGTACTTTGAACCAAAGAATCCTCCCACCAAGTTTCATCAAAATATCTCAATCCCTTCGAGAGTTATCGTGCGGACAGACGGACAGACGGACGGACAGACGGACAACTTTTGCGATGTCACAGGTATCCCTCCACTTACGTTTTGGGATCCCAAAATTTTGTAGCCTGCGTAGTTGTATGGTAGTTGTACGAAAAAGTTGCATGTAATACTATGTAGTAGCAAAGAATACTATTATTTAATGTGCTTCAGACTGGTCCAGTCTTATGTAGTAGTATCCAGTAGCATCCTGTCTTGCCATAGTAGCATCCAGTCTTGCTAATAGTAGCATGCAGTAGTATGCAGTAACACGGTAGCCTCGAAGTAGAAGCATGTAGTAGCATCAGTTAGTACTGCATGCTACCTTTTCCTACAACTTCGTACTACTATTTTGAGATAAATTTTTCATCAGGTTCTCTTCCTTGACATAGTCAGTTAATCTGCTGATTATATACTTTTTTTTATTAGTATTGGTTTAGTGTTGGTTTTCCTAGCAAGTTTTTTAGTTGTGTAATTTTCTTTAAATATAGTTAATAAAACTGAATGAAACTAGAACTGTTAAAACCATGGTCGAGGAAACTGATTCTTCATAGACGACACCAATGTTGTTAAAAATGGCCTCAAAAGACGCTGTTTCTGCTCAAAACCAACTATTCCGTTTTATAAAAGTGCCATAAAAAAGGGCATGCATGTACTTCTTCAGGTTGCTATTCGCAAGTTGCTAACCCCTTTGCTAGCCACCTAATGTGGTTCGGCGACGCGGGGATTCTTAGTATCCTTCCATGAGCATATTGAGTCATCATTGAACAATTAACAATGCAGTATCTGTGATGTTTGGTTATCAGCACTTAGCCAAGCATGTTCATCCTTACGAAAATTTGAAATTTTTCCTTTCACACTTTTCTGTTCTTTTTCGAAACTGGTTGCTCCGAAGGACAAGAATTAGTTGCGTTTTTGCAGATACCATGGTATCTGTTACCACGGTAACTGGATCTGCAATTAGTCGTTTTTGCAGTTACCGTGGTATCTGATATACGGTTGCTCTGCAAAAACGACAATTGTCGAAATTGCGCTTTTCGAAGTCGTCCCCAAAGAAAAACTGATATTCAGTCACATCACTAAGTGCTGAACTTCTTTCTCACCAATGTGACAAATTTGGTGTAAGTGAGATGACTTTTGAGATACCACGATCAGTTACCACGGTCTGACCGTGGTACCTGAATATCAGATACCACGATAACTGGTAAGATCCCACGAACGCGTTTTGACCGTGGTATCAGATACCACGGTAACTGCAAAAACGACTTTAGACCGTGGTATCAGATACCATGGTTTCTGCAAAAACGCAACTATTGATAGTGACCCACACGAAATGGTAAGTTTGTGTCTATAACAGAAGCTAGAGATTCAGATTGTCTGCACCACATCTGCTCCCAAAACGCCCCCTAGCAGAATGTCGCCGAAAAAAAGTTTGCATGCGAATTGTCACCAATCGAAACGTCCCCGACGTAAGTTCGCCATGACAAAACGTCAATATGGCAAAACGTCCCTATGTAAAACGTCCCGGGCTAAAATAATACCATGGGGACGTCTTGCCCTACTGATATTTTGGAATGAGGATGTTTTGTTGATGATGTTATTGCTCGGGGACGTTTCACATGTGGAAATAAAAAACTTCTACGCGTACCCTTGCCGTTTCTTTTGTAATCTCGTGCACGTGCCAGTGGAGTCGTCGTACTGTCAGAAGTTTCATAACAGATTGCGCATAACACTTTCAAGAATAACACCTTTTCACTTAGAAAAGAAGTGTTATGACGAATCAAGTTTATACTATTTCGTGCCCAGATCTCCAACAGCACCTTCAATAGGTAAAAATACTACACTGTCAGAAGTTACATAACGACAACAGCAGGATGCGCGGTTTCAACAGATAACACTTTGGGATGTTATCTGTTATGTTTCTTTCGTTCCCGTTAGCATTTTTACCAATTGAAGGTGTTGTTGGAGATCTAGGCACGAAATAGCGTAAACTTAATTGGTCATAACACTTTATTTTTAAGTGAAAAGGTGTTATTCTTGAAAGTGTTATGCGCAATCTGTTATGAAACTTCTGACAGTGCGGGCAATGCCGAACGTTTTGTTTTTGTCGACTAGAATGCTTTGATTAACTTTTAAGTTTCTTTCGACGCTCTTTTCGTTCCAGCAAATCTGTCAGAAGTATCCACAAACATAATGGTTACTCGGATCAGGCCGGACCATAAAGGCCGCAGACCCGGACGTAAACCATCAAAAACAACAGCGCCTCGTAAACGTTCTTATGACTCCTTTTGGTCTGGCGTATTTGCATTTTATGACCAGAGCATGTATAAACCGGATAAAGATCAGAAGGGCTTGTTGACTGCTACATAAAATGTGATATATGGGAGCTTTTCGCTTTCAGTTCTATCAAGAACTTGTAACGTTCTTGGTTATATCCAGTATCATCCAACAAGAGAACAAGTTCGCATATTGACAAGGCTCACTGTCCGGGCTTGCAGTCAATAAAAGAACTGAAGGGGTGTCGGGTCCTGGCAGTCAAATTCATGTCTTTTCCTTTGTTTGCAGATAGATAGATAGATATCGCTTTTATTCTTTTCGAACTATCATGGTGAAATCCAGATTTTTCGAAATCGTCATATATACATGTAAACACTCATATAAATATATTAATATAAATATGTCAATGTCATATATAAAAGTAAACAGTAAATAAGATTAACAATTTTAAACGAAGGACGGTACAAACGTCTTTTCATACCGTACACGGTCACATTTTACGTGTTGGAGTTTTAGGATCGCCACTGGTGCTCAAGCATTTTCTTACCAGAAGCCATGCACAGTTTCAACCTACGGGACTGAAGGGACTAAAATTGAAAGGTCAGATTATCAGGGTCGGGAGCTCGCGGATTAGTGGCACCGTCATTAGTATTCTTGATGACTAACTCTTCTTGCCGATGAAGAATCTTCGTGTGCCCAGCGAAGAGCCAGAAACGTCACGACAACAAACGTTGTTGATTGGTTTACACATCATTTGAATCTGTTTGGGGATTCGATTGGGTGACGTTTCTTGTTCTTCCCGAGGTTCACTGGCGTGTTTCAGACTTTGTCATATACTTCCGAAAGAAAATGAAGAAATCCGACCGGAAAAACTTGATTGTCTGTTCGTAGTATAAACTGATAGTGGTGCAACTATAGAATTTGGAAGGACTAACTGACGGTTGGTGGAAGTGACCGCATACAAAACTTAACAGTCATGTGCATCTAACTTACTATAGGCGTAATCTCGCCGTTCACCGAGGACTCCTCGGGGAATCGGAGGAAACGGCGAGAATAGAGGGAGTCACTCCACGCGGACCCCGCGTACAGAAACAGCGAGAAAGCGGGGAATGCTTCCAAAATGGATTTTCTTCGAAGAAAACATATGCACTTGACGGAATTAGTCTGGATCCACTTTATTTTTGGTTTTGTTTATCCTGATTGTTTTTAAGTAATTTTATATTGCATATTGATTCCCCTCTGAGTCTCGAAGGGAGTCCTTTTTGATGATGATAATCGGAGCATTCCCGGTCCGCGTGGACTCGCGAGAATACGGGGAGTGAGTCCCCGGGACAAACGAAAACGTGGGGACTCCTCGGGGAACGGCGTGAATACGCCTTATGTCCTTGTGGGACCTGTAGCTAATAGTGCGAGCAGACGATCAGATGATCCTGGACGGTTTGTATCAGCTTTCATCATAAAGTTGAATAAACTGAACTTGTCCGTGCGGACCTCAACGCTTGGGCCAAAAACCCGGGCAGGCATTGATAGTCGCGACCACACGGCCGTCTTACTAATGAAAATGAGATAGTCTTACCGGCTGGTTCTTGTAGGCCCGTGCTATAGGCTGTCTTCTGGTCTGCTGCCGCTAAACTGCTTGACAACTGCCGGAGCATGCCGCTGAAGAAGCCTGGAGGCATTACGCTCCCATGGTAAAGATATAACGGTGTAGCTGCTAGCAGTTTTGAGATCAAGTTGGAATCATTGTCCATATCGGCGGGTCCTCGGTTTGGCCGCTTCGCCATCGTTGGTTTTGCTGTCATATCTTGAATACTCATGACCTAGAAAACCATATGTTTAACAGGAATTGTCATTGTCTTTTTCCCAAGCTCCTAGTATCTCTCCTGCTATTTTATATACAATATCCTAGTATCTCTCCCACTACGTATATTGCCCCGTCACTCAATTACTAAGTAACCAACGCCTAATGCAACCTGTTCAGAGCCTCGTTTTTTGTTGCAATAGCGCTGCCGCATCGCTGCTGCAGCACTTCTTTGCTTTTGCACAATATGCGTTTTTGGATACACTTTCTTCTTGGTTGAAGCGGCAGCGCTGCAGCATCTTGCAGGGAAGCACGGACTTGGTGGGTGAGCAAGTCCGTGATCCTCGAGAAGCGCTGCCGTCTTCCTCGGAAGCGCTGCAGTGCAAAAACGGATGTAGGAAGAATCAGTCCGGAATCGGCCGAGAAGTGGACCTGCAGCATGCAACAAAAACGAGGCTCAGTTGTGTTGCGTTTTTATGGCACTTCCCATTCGGCCACGTGCCATATAGCAATCGCAATTTATGTCCGTCCGTCGGTACGGGTTTTGCTAGTTCGGGTACTTTCACATGTGCTAGGACGATGAAACTTGAAAAGTACCAAGTTCATGGTCCTAAACATGTTTTTTTGGGGGGTCAGGATCGGATCCGGTGTCCGTGAAGGAGTTGTTGAAGGGTAGGTACCGGACATTTTCGGGAAGTTCTCCGATTCAGGTGAAACTTGATGGGTGGAGGAGCAAATGGGGCAAGTGGATCTGACCTCGGTGGGGGGGGGGGGAGAATTTGAGAGGGGAATTTAAGACAAACACAGAAGAGATGAAATTCTGTGTGCTTTAGTCGGGCGTCGGTCGTCTTGGGAAGAGAGTCCTGTTTACAAGCCCCATACCGTATCTGGCCACTCTGGGGTGTGTGGAAGGGGGATCCCGAACAAGTATTATTCTCGAACGAGTGATCCAGTTCGGATAGTACTTGATCGTTTACAAGACCACGTCCCGTAGATTTTATTTACGTATCGACTAGTGGCAGAACACTGGGGGGAGTTAGAGGGGTGCTGTCCCAGGATCTTGTCAAAAGCTTAGGGTGGGGAGATCAAGATAAAACAAGGCGGACAGGACTATCACATGCTTAGGTACAGCTGGAGAGGTATTTCAAAAGAGACATCCGACCATAAGTGCGCGAACTATAAACACGCTTACTTCCCCTGCAAGTGCCATAATGATAATAATGCTTGTTTATTGAGCCAAAAGGCCATACAAGATTTAGTACACTTCACAAATAAACTATTTCATCTCTAGAAATACTATTCTACGTAAACTAAGCTAAACTTTCATTCCTGAGACTAAATCCGTTAGTCACATATTTACATACATCTACGATATATTTGGGGTTCGTAGATTTCAGGATACGGAGCTATCAGCTATTGCTCAAATTCCTTCTTCCGATGTGCAACTTAGAAAGTTTCAAGGGGTCGAAAACTTGATTGTTTGGGTACACACAGCAAGTTAAAGTATCTAGCGCTGTGAGACAGTAAAAAGAACTAATCGCTTGTATAGCACATTTATAGTTCATTAGGTATGAAAACATTTGCTTGTAAGTGTTGGGAATTGTCCGATTCCGTTTCTCACCTTATTTGAACATTCCGCGCTTTTCCCGTTTATAACGCCATCTAGCAGTGTTAAGTAAAGTAAAGTATCTTCATAGAAGCGCTACCAGTTCAGTTGGTAGACAGCCTTCAACCAGATTAATGGCTTGTAATATTTAAAGTGGATTTGCTGTAATCTTAAGGTAAACCTTTTTCGGATTATTATATTAGTATATAATTAAGGTATAATTTATTAATTATGAATTGAAGTATTCATTCTTAAAGTAGAATCATAAAGTAAAAGATTTATTATTTATAGGGTTCCTGACTTTCCTGACTTCACGTATAACTGGCTTGTACATTTGTAAATACTCGTTGTTACAATAAACGTTATTTAACGTTGGACCGGAGGAATTGGCGTGCCAGAGAGGTTTTCCCAGCAGTAAGAGTTCAAGTCCACGGTTGAAGAGAATAGAGTTCAACTGGACGTAAAATCGATTTCCGCGTTAAGGTCATCTTGGGAAAGCGGAAAAGACGCAAAAATAAGAAAGAAACTAAACCGAAATGTTGCTTTGTCGGCTAAATCTTGCTGCAACATTTCATAGTGCCCGGGCAACATAGATGGATTCTCAGTCCACCTATCACACAAATTTCCGTTTAAATGCTGGTATCGTTCAGATAGACAACTAAACGCACTACATCACGATAAATCTTACGGTCGGAGTATCCGTAGATGCCCTTGGTGCCTCACGACTGGAGACACAGGATCCAAGGTTTAAGGTAACTCTTGTGTTTGCGTCTTTACACTATTGTTATGCATTACATAACAATACACTTTCCGACTTACAGCAGTTGGACAACTTATACAGAATTACAACAATCAGATTAAGCATCAATGGGAGAGCATTCTTCTACAATAGGATAGTTTTATAGATAGGATAATGTTGTCGTAGTCTTTACGTTGGTTCTGGTTTCCTCTTGTTATAGTGTTTCCATTTTCTTTTCTTTCTTTATTCATACTCCGTCTATGTCATGTGATTTTTGATGGGTGAAAAATAAAATTATTATTATTATTGATTAGTGCATTGGTGTGTCTGCGGAAAAACGTAACGTAATTATCTATGTAAACCAAAGGTTAATTATCAACCAGTCCCGCAAGTGTGGAGCAAAAACGGAAGCCTATAGTGAAGCAATCAGATATCCTTCTGCCACACTTTCCACTCATTTTACCCTCATTATTTTCCGATAGAATTCTCGCGGTCCAGCCGAAGATATCCTTCTGCCACACTTTCCACTCATTTTACCCTCATTATTTTCCGATAGAATTCTCGCGGTCCAGCCGAAGATATCCTTCTGCCACACTTTCCACTCATTTTACCCTCATTATTTTCCGATAGAATTCTCGCGGTCCAGCCGAAGATATCCTTCTGCCACACTTTCCACTCATTTTACCCTCATTATTTTCCGATAGAATTCTCGCGGTCCAGCCGAAGATATCCTTCTGCCACACTTTCCACTCATTTTACCCTCATTATTTTCCGATAGAATTCTCGCGGTCCAGCCGAAGATATCCTTCTGCCACACTTTCCACTCATTTTACCCTCATTATTTTCCGATAGAATTCTCGCGGTCCAGCCGAAGATATCCTTCTGCCACACTTTCCACTCATTTTACCCTCATTATTTTCCGATAGAATTCTCGCGGTCCAGCCGAAGATATCCTTCTGCCACACTTTCCACTCATTTTACCCTCATTATTTTCCGATAGAATTCTCGCGGTCCAGCCGAAGATATCCTTCTGCCACACTTTCCACTCATTTTACCCTCATTATTTTCCGATAGAATTCTCGCGGTCCAGCCGAAGATATCCTTCTGCCACACTTTCCACTCATTTTACCCTCATTATTTTCCGATAGAATTCTCGCGGTCCAGCCGAAGATATCCTTCTGCCACACTTTCCACTCATTTTACCCTCATTATTTTCCGATAGAATTCTCGCGGTCCAGCCGAAGATATCCTTCTGCCACACTTTCCACTCATTTTACCCTCATTATTTTCCGATAGAATTCTCGCGGTCCAGCCGAAGATATCCTTCTGCCACACTTTCCACTCATTTTACCCTCATTATTTTCCGATAGAATTCTCGCGGTCCAGCCGAAGATATCCTTCTGCCACACTTTCCACTCATTTTACCCTCATTATTTTCCGATAGAATTCTCGCGGTCCAGCCGAAGATAAAACTCGACTGCTTTATTAATGAAATATAATATGCAGCCAGTAATTTGGATTTTCATCGCTCTGCTCTTTTCCACCGTATTTCGTCTATTCATTACCCGGAACCCTTATCATTTTTGGATTATTTTCATTTTCCCGGTAGGTATGTCACGAAATGTCGTGGAATATACCATTTCGCCCATTTCCTTCCTGATGCAATCAGAAAGAAAAATTCAATTGCTGAAGATACTGGAAAACGTCAAGCCGACGGGAATGAAAGTTTGGAAGTTTCGAAATTTGACAGCCAGAGGGCTGAGCGGAACAAGAGTTCCAGGGTGACAGCGTCTTGCCTTCCTCTCAAATGGAACAACGCAAATTACGGCCCGATGAAAAATGTGTAGCCTGCGTAGTTGAATGGTAGTTTTACGAAAAAGTTGCATGTAGTAGCAAAGAATACTATCATTTAATGTACCTCAGACTAGTCCAATCTTATGTAGTAGTATCCAGTAGCATCCTGTCTTGCCATAGTAGCATCCAGTCTTGCTAATAGTAGCATGCAGTAGTATGCAGTAACACAGTAGCCTTGAAGTAGAAGCAAGTAGTAGCATCAGTTAGTACTGCATGCTACTTCTTCGCAGAACTTCGTACTACAAATTTTAGATCAATTTTTCATCGGGGGGGGGGGGGGGGGCTGGAGCGATCCAGCTATTGCTAGAGGTCCTAACCTTTTTAGATACGGGCTTAAAATGTGCCGTTTCTACTCAAAACCAAATGTACTCCGTTTAGACTTAACATTCAACTACAGTATCACAGACGGTGAGAAAATTGCACGTGCAATTACTTCCTTCGGTTTGTTAGCTGCAGTGTCTCTAACACCTTTGCTGGTCGCATGCCACTCTTTTATCCCGATTCCGCGAATTCCTTCCATGAGGTTAATGAATCATGTGAATAATGAACGATGGCATATTCGTGAAGATTGGCTATCAACTTGCAAACTGTTAATCCTGGCGAAATTTGAACATATTTTTTATTTTTATTTCTTTCTTGATTGAAATGTGCTGCTATGCTTCACACGATTGTTTGATACCTGAATTGTTGTATCGGACCGATGGGCTGCAACAGTCCGTGTGTTTGTATGAAGCAAAGCTTAACACAGGATTAGGATCAACAAGTCTAGGTTTGAATACGGACTTCAAATGCGTTGTGTAAGAGAAGAGTCGACTTCGTCCTTGCGGCGCGTAATTAAGAGACCTGAGGGACTAAAACGTTTTTCCTTCGACGGAGCGCAGATAGTGCGCATTTCAGCCGACGTTAGTCAAGTGCCTGAAGTGCCCAGAAAACATGACAATTACTTGCTAGGCATTGCAGAGAGCTGACATGGACGAAGCGAATTATTGCCGTTGAATCTAAAGTTCCCACTGGAAGCGATTACGCATACCGGATGTGCGTGCCCTATACCGGAAAAACTGACAGCCACTGCTGGGAACCTGCCGGGCGGCGAGGAATCCGGAAGGCGGAGCGGAAGCCACCTACTGCGGAAATCTAGCGAGAGAGCGCCAAAAGAGGCACCGAATTAACTCACTGTTGAATTAACGGCATCAGAAATTGTAGTGCAAGGTTGGAGGCTAACCATCCGACTCTTCACTAGTGTCCGACGCTAGCCGTGTGGGAAGCGGACGTCTGTTATCTTCCGCCTCTCCTCCGGTCAGTGACGGACAGGCTCAAACTAGCCGAGAGGAAGACCGATAACTCTCTAGCTTATCCCCCATCCAAGCAATTCCCATGCCATTCTTTAACCTTTCGAGAATGGGGTTCAATTTTCCAGGCGATTCCCTCCATTTTCTCCAGTCCGGTGATCTCTTTTTCTGCCAGGCTTCTTCCGCAGAAAATCCATCCATCATAAATGTCAGTGTATCGCTGTGCGTATATAATGTCGCCTCGAAAATCAATGACCGACCGCCGAGTGGGAAAATATCGATTGCATTTTCCAGTCGGAAAACTCAAGCCCCGCAGGCACGTTCCGGTGTTTCTCAGTAATACTGTCCTTAGATCATGGATAGACCACTCTTTATTCTCGCAGTGCCCTAGTGGGTCCCCCAAACACCTGAGGTTCCAAAGTAATTGCCTCGGAATTGAGGAGGTTTCTGCTCACCGACGCTGGAAACAAGTTGAAAGGGGCATCTGGGGGAAACCGTGTAAGTACTGGATGGAGAATGTGGACAATTGGAACCAAAGAAGACAAATGTAAAGGCACATGGCCTATTTGTTGCATTTTATTATTGATATTGAATAAGCAGAAGGGGAGAAGTACTTTCGTTATTTCAAGCAAGGGGATGTTGCGGTAGGGTTAATGATCTGGTAGAAGACCGTGGATCAGAGGGGTAAATATTCCTTCAGCCGAAGCTGACTGCGAATCAAATTTGACACTGCAAAACGGATACGTCAGCTACATTTTATTAGAGCTATATTTCAGCCCTTCTTGGCAGGGGCTCTTCAGGCTCGAGCTGGAAAATGAACTTGTGGAAAAACAACTAAAGATTTTAGCTTAAAAAGCTAGAATCCCTCTAATAAATTGTAGCTGACGTATCCGTTTTGCAGTGTCAAAGATCAGAGGGGTATAGTTCATATTAATATAATTATAATTCATAATAATTCAGTATTGTTACCTTTTTTTCTGTACTGTGCAAATACCTTATTACTAGGCTGCACGTAATAAATTCATTCAATCATAGATTTCAGGGATGACGTCACAACGCACAGAAGTTACGGTAAGAAAAAGCACAACAAATGCCATTGCCAAGGCTTTTGAGCGATTTAAAACCCCATCTAGAATAAAGAATCGCATTAACGCATTTCTCTTATTCCTCATGTATTTACACTCGTTCGGTTCTCGGCCGGCTGTGGTAAATTTAAGAGTCAAGTCAGAAGTTTCCTGGCATTTCCGATGTCCAGATCACCGCCATTCAAGTCGTGACTTCATTTCTTTCTATCAGCGGGTGGGACTGAATGACTCGTTGTCGTCGATTCAGTTCTCTTATTCTGAATAATGTAAAAACTGCGCAGAAAGAAAAGTTGCAGTAGTGTTAAAGCACAACTCTTACTAGAAAAAGCTTTTTCGCGATAAAATGGTCCGGAAGTAGTGTTTTTCAAAAATACTCATACCTGCCTCGTGAAATTCTCTTGTTAGCGTTTGTCGACTCTGGCCGCGCTTCGCGCACAAATACTTGGTTTTTCACGCGAAAATGCGAGCCGCGGTTAAATGCTGAGAAATCATAGCGAACCACGGCGCGGCCTCGGTAGCCAATTTAACCCACCGCAGTCAAGATAAAAAAAAGTTGTCTGGCAACCCAGGAAAACTTCGGCTAGTTCTGAAAAGCGAAAAATTCAGGTAAGTGATTCACAAGGGTTTTGTATAGAGGGAGATCTCAGAGGTTAACAGACCACGTACGTCGTCATTGGGGGGTGTGAAAACAGTGAAAAGCAAGAGGGATTCCTATAGTCATCCAGTAGTCATCCCTATCAATTGGTGATCGTTTCCTTACCCATTTCCTTCCCTGGCTCCACCAATTGACTTCGTTAAAGTTTAACCGAAAAGGTCTGAGACAGGACAATCTAGTTACCCATCACTTATTCACTCAAAGAGGCTCAAAGACCCGATGAAAATGCGTTACTTGGTTCCTCCGCTTTTCACGAATAATCGATTTTAAAATAGGCCTAGTGGAATTTCCCTGTCGGATTTGTGGTACCCCTGTGCGCTTGTACCTGTGTTGTATGCTTGACGGAAACGATTTAGGAAAAATAAGCGTTCACGCAGTTGGCTACCTTGTACGAGCTGACCACTGGGCACTGAAAAGCCGCGTTGGTATTTAGATTCAAATTTTCTGCGCCATGGTAGAATTTTGTGTTGTGATGACGGCCGTAGGTATTCTGAACATCATACTAGAGCAAATAGTGAAAAATAAAAAAATCACTTAACACAAGTCAAGTAATGCAGTGTGTTCAGTTAAGTGACACAAAAATAGGTTGGCTTTTCAGTTAAACTTTAAAGGACCCCTCGCACTATTTTCAACTTATAGTATTTTAAAACATTTGAATACTTTAAAACTAGGCTGTGCTTTTAACAAATAACCGTCCGAGACCCGTTGACTTGTGGCGAAAACAGGGAAACAATTTACATAACCGGTTTTTCTGATGGAAAAAATTCTAGCAGACAATCGTCGACAGCGTGATACACATCGACGGTAGCAAGGCAGGGCTAGTGAGAAAATTAGCGTGGTTTTGTCAGAGGGGTTAGAATGTACCGTACCGGGTCTCGGGTTTAGAAATATATGGAGTGATTATGGAAGTAGGTTGCATTAGTATTATAGGTAAGACCTTTAAGGCACGTGTTTGACTCGTTGCGTGAGCATTGAGTCAGCGGTTAAATGCTTAAATGCCACATAACCTATTCCGTGGTAGAAGACAGCTTGTTGTGAATATAATATTGATGATGTATTTTTTCTGGAACAGGCATGTGAAGCACAACCCCCTACGTTATTACATGACATAATATATCGTGACAATCTTTATCAGCGTAAAAATGAGGGATTAATTAGCGGTTAGTTTTTTCAGCAGTGAGTTATGACTTCATACTCTCGCCCTCTCATGGGCTTACTCGTCTGTATGATGCTTGAGTAGTTTTTTTCGTACGTGTCACGTTTTCCCTAATCATTTCTCTTTATTTTCTATTGTAGGTTACTCCACTCTTTTCGTCTTGTACGACTCGTTTTCGTTTTGTATTCGTCTGTACGATTGAAATTATTATTATTATTATCGTACAATTATCAAGCAGAGTCATTCCAAAATGAAAACATTACTTTGAATCTTCTCATAGTCTTATGTGTGAAAGAGTTGTCGGCGGACCTCCAAGCTTTCGGTGAAGCTTGCGTTACGTGACGAGTAAACTCGGCTACGCTGAAAAAGCACCAAAAAGCCGCGATCATAAAATGAAAGAATGGCGAGAAGTGGGGATTTCAGAACCTTAGAGTTCCATAGGGGAGCTTGGCAAAATAAAAAAAGGCAAAATATGCAAGAGGGAGTCCTTTAATACTTCTGCCTGAATAAGTTGACAGATAACGGTAAGAAGAGTCCGGTAAGCCAGAGCGAACGGAATAAACAATTTTTGGGTGAGCTTCAAACTTTTCGAGTACTGCTAAACAACTTGAGACGCATTAACCTCAGACTCCGGAACTCGAATCTTCTCAGCATTCCCAGAACCCCTCCAATCCCTTAATATTTATCCTTCTAGAATCGTGAAAGGACACTCGAGGCATGACCGGAGGGCCGCCTCAGCAATCTGAAGAACAAATTCAAAGAGCCTCCTTGTCTCATCCAGGGTGTCTGATCTGTCAGCAGTTTTTTCCCTCGTAGCTGATTGTTTTTCTGGAGAATGCCAAAGATGTATCTCCGGGATTATGGGATCTGACCCCTGTGGGGGAAGTCGGCCGTATTGCAGACACGGAGAGGAGGGGACTCTCGGCTTTCTTATGAATTGGTGATGTCTTTGTTTCCGCGCTCGCTGTTGAGTGAAACGGGAAAAGAATTTGCGGTAAAAAGGAAGCAGAGGATGTTACGTTTTGCTGAAGCAATTAGTCGGCAGGATATCATGGCAGTGCGCTTCTGAAGCACAGCTGACTGCGCTAAACGGAACGTCAACTGACTTAATTCGAGCAATATTCGGCTCTTCTTGGCAATTGTTCTCTCCAGACTCAAAGCTAGAAAATGCAAGAATGATTCTTTTTGTGGAGGCCTTAGAACCTTTTATGCAGCAGGTATGATGTTTTTGTGGAGGCCTTACAACCTTCTATGCAGCAAGTTTTTTGTTGACAACATTTCCAGCAAATAAGTGGGACGATGCAACATGAAACCAGATTTTAACGAACATGAAGAGTTGTAGCAACCTCTTGTCGGCAACCTTTTTTCAAGTTTAGCAGGCATGCACGAAAACATTTTCTCGGTCTCAATCGTAAACGCAGGAATCCAATGAGAAACTTAGTGGAAACCACGAACAGAAATGGCTAGTAACAGTAGACCGGTAGCACTTTCGGACAAGGTTGCCACTTGACTCAAATAAAAGGTACTACCCAAGTAGCAAAAAAGTACTACCAGAGGAGAAAATGTACTACCTACAAAAATTTTCACGCGCGTTGTTTTCCGCTGTTGCTGCTGCAAATCTTGCATGCAAAATTTGCATGACCCTACCAATATGACTTGAATCGAACCTTCATCAAAAATAGGATTTTCCTTCAGAACCAGATTAAAATCAAAGTAATCTGATCAAATATTTCAGATAAAATAGGCAACATAAAACTAGGCCCACATGAACTTCGACAGAAAGGGTAGTTTTTTCGGATAATAGCCTACTAACTTTCTTAAAATGTACTGCATAAGTACTACTTTTTTCAAATGTACTACTAGCTCACTACTTTGAAAAAAATGTACTAAAAAGAGTACAATTGTACTATAGGTGGCAACCCTGCTTTCGGACCCGTGCGAAATGCTCCTTTTTTATATTTCTGTAAAATTTTTCTGCTTATTGCTCGAAGGAGATATTTTGGCTTCGGCTCAAGTAAACCATCGCACATCTTCAGCACATTTAGATTTTAGTTTTCCTTCAACTTGAAAATAGTGCCCAGTAGAGCGGATCTTCAGTTTGAAACTGGTGCCTGCCTGCTTGCCGGCATATGGTGGGTTTACACACTGTGTAAAATCCGAGCGTATTTTGAAATCCGACGGATTACGCACACGTATTTGAGCTTGAAAAGGTTTCTAGCAGTACGGACGGATTTATATACAAAACGGACGGATTTATATACAAAACGGACCGATTTCTCAAATCCATCCGCATTGCTAGAGATCTTTTCAAGCACAAATACGTGGGCAAAATACGCTCGTATTTCAAAATACGTTCGGATTTACGCAGTGTACAAACGTAGCAGGATTCGGAAGCTTTCCACTCGGAAGCAGAAACCTGGTTTGAAAAAACGGAAGCTTGGCTGCATAACTTCAGAGAGTCGCCCCTGACACATACTGTCAAACCCCACTTCATGGGTCTTCCACAAGTAAAACCCTCCTTTTTGGCCCCAGGCAAGAGTTGAACGAACCTTTCTATAAAGAACATCATATTCATCAATGCGCCCTGAGGTCCAAACTTTCCGTTAAACCACAGAGGTTAGCCCTTGCCATCGTCGAGCACCGGAGATTAGGGACTAAAAAAAAACACGACAAAACCAAAAATGTTGCTCCGTAACGCAACTATTTTCGCCGAGTTTAGAATCAGTCGCTGAATAAACCTGATACACGCGTATGACGCGTACAGTGTCTCCCAGACAGGAATTCCTGCCAGGATTTCCATCATCATCATCATTTCCATATGAAAAAGTTGAGATTTCTTCAATGAAAGTTCTTCACTTTCATCATCACCTGACCCTGATCGTGTGTTCGCACTATAGTAAGAGGGAAACGAAATGTTGTACGAGGCAAGACCTTTCCGCGTCCCCAACCCTCTTTCATCCTTGAGAATTCGTAGTGGGACGTTTTGTGACAGAACTGTCTTCGTTTCATAATGAGATTCTCAGCTTGGCTCGCTTTGTTGAAACAATGAGGTCTAAGAAGCTCCTCTGTTTACTTCTGGTGAAGGCTTTGCATTCGTGAATTGTAATTAAAGAGGGGCTGCTGAGTATTGATCCCCACCAAAATAGCCCGCCCCCTTTCAATACGCCTTAGAATAGCAGGGGATTTATGCATGTTTCTTCTTTGCCCTACCGTTAAGATAAATACGACGTACACGTGGCGTTAGGAGGGTTCGGATGACATGCAGGAAGAGGTCAAAATACCAGGAAACTTGAATATCTGGAGAGCATATCTGGAAGCTAGAAAAGGATAGGACCGGGTGCCCAGCAGGGTTGCCAAGAGCTCGACTCGGAAAAGTGTCACAATTGCTGACAAAAGGGTGCTTTTTGACACCTCGAATTTTTTGTGTGCATTCCGCTGCACAACGCGCGTAATAACTGAATTTGCAACAACAATTTTTAAAACATTTCTTAGCTGTTACGTCACAGTTTTGTAACAAAATTGGAAATTAGCTTTATTTAAGGCTTCAAACTGTATTTCTGTATAAAATCAATGTAAAGTACATGTTTTGGGGGCGGTAATCCGTCACTTTAGTAAAGTAAATGAAAAAGTGCTTGTCTGACTTAAAAGTGTCATTCATATAAAATGGTGTCACTTTCAGAGAAAAAGTGTCACGGTGTCACCCAAAGACAAAAAGTGTCAAACTTGGCAACATTGGTGCCAAGCCAACCGACATCAACCGGGAATCAAAGATCTCGTCAAAGACAATCTTACACGGACAACCTGGCCGACAGTCCATTAATATATCTGTATGTCGTGTATATAAAAATCTGTGTATGGCCCATTCGAGGCTAAATAAATGAATAAATATGCTGCGGATGGCTGACAGCTCAATAAGAAGATGGCTTTCCTAGGAAGTGCTTTTTAATGGGGATATTTCCACATTAGTCCAACCCAGTCGTTCCGGACCGGAGTTCAGATTTCACCCTTCCTTCATCAGTATCATAACCCTTGTCAAGATAGCGTACACAGTGATGAGTAGATTCGAGACGCTAGAGGGCTAAAGAAAAATCTCTTCCTTGTAGTCGACCTCTAGGTCAGGTTGACGACCCCTGCCACTGAGTTGCTATCCCATCGGGATCCCGGATACCTTACTTGTAACCGACAAAACACTGCGAGATCAGACAAGACACACTGCAGTTCTCCCCGCTTCGTCTGAACTTTTTAACTAATGGCATTAGCTTTTTTCTGGATGAAAAATCCGTACTCTGAATTCATATATTCATTCTTCTTTTCATCTGTCGGTAGCGGTGCCCTTCGACGGCAAAAAGGTCATGTTCTCCATCTTTTAGATTACTGCCCGGAAAGCAAAATAGTCCGTGCCGGGAGGATTGTCGGTTTCTGCTCCCAGGGAATGACGAAAGCTGAATACCGGAATGGATGTTGCTCGGAGGCAAGTGGCTTCTTTTATTCAGCGAATGTGAATGGTGGGTTGAGGGGTTCTATGTTTTCAAAGAGGATTGCCTTGGTTTCCGAGTTGATATGCGAATGCGGGACAATGAGAACGGAATGCTGGACGGATTTATCGGGCCCCGAAGAGGACCGTGAGGAGGTTTGCGGGGAGATTTCGAATAGTCAACAACCACTATTTTGTTTCCGCAGATCAGGGGCAAGTCATATGCCGCCTCCCAAGAACCTTTACTCAAATACGTAAAGGTGTGGTATTTACGGCAAAGCAGACCGCACACTTCATCCAAGAATCTTCAACTGCGGCACTGCGGCCTCTCTATCAAATAAACGTAAGAGAGGAGATGGCATTCTCCAAAGACATATGTGAGCGCCAGGCTAAATCCCGTAAATACAGTTCACAACACGACTACAGCAGAACTGGCGGTTATCCTCGATGACCTCTAGCTCTTTTAGAATATGCATACTTCGGAGAACTTTGCTGGGGCTATCTTTCCAACCGGATGGTGGTAAAACTCGAGAAATAGGAGCGCCGTGCAGCTATGAGGTGCAGTGGGTCGTTCTTCCTCTGAAGAGAATAATGATCGTATGTGCTATCTTTGACCCTGCACTGGAGCTGTACCGTGCGCAAGGGTCGTCCTTTTCTGTAAGGTTTTCAGTTTCCCAGAAACGGGCTGAGATCCAGTAATAACAGATCGCTTTGGCAAACACTATCTGGAAAGGGCAGCGTCTTGAAAATCCTACGCTAAGTCAAAAACAGGCTGGACAATACTCCTTCGACTGCAGTTGCGAACGTCGCTATCATCTGGACGTCACTACTTGCATCATAGACCTGACCTACTGCTTAGCAAACCCGCTATGTAGGCTAATGATCCCCCACCCGAGGTGACCAAAACACTTGCCCTGTCGGGAAGCGGCATTATTAGCACCAAAATCCGAGTTTGAGCGAGTTACTTAACTACTTCAAAGAAAATCATGGACTGATAAGAGACATACATGTGCTTCTTCGCCAAGTGACAATCACCCAATAACTCACTCGGCCAAGTTTGCGGACACAAACTTTAGAGCAAAAAGTTGAACGATCAGAATTAATAGAGTGAAGACACATAACATGAACCTGGCTGCAAAACACTTTCCTCGATTTCCTTCAGAGTTTGCGTGCGATGAGTAATACTCAGTCATGATGTGAGTGAAAATGTAATCTGTTCACTTCATGCCTAGATGCCGTGATAATGGACACACCAGACCTAGACAGGTTCGTCAAAAAGATTAGAGCATATTAGGCATACCGCCACACTGAAATGAATGAACGAAAAGAAGTTGTGGTTTGTCGATAGAGGGGCAATCGTTGACTATGACGGAGTTATGCGGTATCGAACATACATTTCGCATTTTAACTCGCAGCTCGGAAGTCAATTAAAAGTATGAAGTTTATCGGTCAACCAGAAAATTCGCTTCTAACAGCGGCGATTCAAGGGGGTGGGGGTGGGGGACTCATCACCCATGCCACGGAGAGTTGTAGTGCAGTCACATACTTTTAATTTTTCAGAATATCAGTTCTACATTTTGTGCGTGTGAGCCTCAAGAGAATCGTAGTGTCAGTCTTATGTTCTGAGCTTGTCATTACGACATACGTATGTTTCGAGCTATTCAGGATGACATAAAGGCAGTTGCGAATTTCACTCTGCGCTGCACAGTTTGAATACAATCTGGTTTTGTCCCAAAATCTGTGTATTTCAGAAGAAAACAGGATGACTTTTGAAATATTTGCCTGCGACGCACAGTTCCGTAATTATTGGGTTTTGTACAAAAAATGTCAGTATTACAGCAGAGGTTGATTGTTTAAATTTGTTCCCACAGGGCAAGGTTTGAACATAAAGCTGCTTAGTATGCAATGAGAAAAGTTGAAACGACAGGCCTGATGATTGGTGTAGGGGAGAGTTGAGTAGTATGACAAATTTATTTTCCTTGTTTTTTATTTCCATGAAATGTGTATGTATGTTGCCAAATTTTTGGCAGCATGTTCTGAGGTGGGCCCCTATAGAATCTTTCTGATTTTTGTTAATAGATTTTTCTCTCTCACAACTTTTTGGGATCCCAAAACGTAAGTGGAGGGATGCCTATGACATCGCAAAAGTTGTCCGTCTGTCCGTCCGTCTGTGAGCGCGATAACTCCCGAAGGGAATGAGATATTTTGGTGAAACTTTGTAAGGGTTCTTTGGGTCAAGGGTAAGATCCAGTTCGTAGATGGGCTCTGTAGCCCTACATTTAGGGGCTAGGATTCTGGCAAAGACAAGACCCAATTGTCTGAATCAAATATTACATTTTTGGGATCCCATCGAAACCTTTGGTCTTGTTAACTGTAGGCTTAATTCTGGATATGGTCAGTAGTATGACACATCCTGGGTTCATTATGACATATCGTTTTTTTTTTGTTCTTATTATATTTCACTGAAAACGTTCATTAAAAAAACTAAGAAACATCGAATCATAAGTAATCATCAGGAATGGTGTCAAATGAACTAAAAAAGAACATTCCAAGTTTTACCCAAGTCTCTCCGGTCGTTTGATCCCTAGCTAGTCATGCCCGAAAATTTTCCGGGCCCTCGCAACGAACTCCCCACACAGTGACCAAATCCGGTTCGGACAGACTATCTAGGCTATGGCATCTTGTTATACCACCTATCAAGTTTCACATAATTCTGAGAGTTTTCAGGAGATTTCATATCCCCCTCCAACTCCCCCCACCGGTCGAATCTGGCCAGGACCATAAAGTGGGTCATCTGGGCATATGAGCTTTGCTTCTCCCAGGTTTCATCTCAGTCGTTCCACAAGTTTATCACTATGGCTGCCAAGAAATTTCTGGTGCCCCCTCCAACTCTCCCAACGTGGTCAAATCCGGTTCGGACACAAAAATGCATCGTCTATGGCAGTGTTCCCAACCGGTGGTACGCGTACCCAAAGGGATAAGCGAGAGCGAGGCCCTCGCAAAGGGTACGCGATGGTCCCAAAATCAATTTAGTCTGTAGCTTCAAAACCTCGCCTTTCTACTTTTTAAATCTTCTTAAGTTTACGTTGTGTTTATTGCAAACTAAATACAACATAAAGAGCCAGTTTGGCAGAGTGAGGGTTCGAAGCCACATGGCGGCCAATCTGACTCAGTCTCAATATTCTCCTGAAGATCAGATATGGTGCACCATTGTAAGGAGCTTTGGAAGGTTTCTGCCGTTCGCAATTGATATTGGGACCAGTTTCGGGTGCCAGCTGGTCTCGGACCCAAGTTGAAATCAGTTCAACTTTTGAGGGTGCTAGCCAATCAGATTACTTAGGGGAATACTGAGGAATATTCTGATTGGCTAATGCTGAACCACGTCAGAGCCAATAACAATGACCTAAATTCACTTTCGGTTTCAAAGAAAGTACGGAGTGGATTTAATGTTATCTATTGGGATTGGTTCGAAACTAGCCAATCAGAACATTCCTCAATATTCCCCAAAATAATCTGATTGGCTAGTACCCTGAAAAGTTAAACTGATTTCAACTTGGGTCCGAGACTGACTGGTACCCGAAACTGGCACCTGTATCCATTGCGAAGGTCAGAAACATGACAAAGCTTCGGTCTCGGGAGCGATTTTCAGAACAGCTAGTACCGAGTATTAGCTAAAACCTATTGTGAATGGGCCTTAAGGCGTATTCTCGCCGTTCCCCGAGGACTACTCGGGGATCGAGGGGAACGGCGATAACAGATGGAGTCACTCCACGCGGACTCCGCGTACGGAAAACAACGAGAACACGGGGAATGCTTCCAAAATGGATTTTTTTTTCTAAGCAAAAATATGCGGTTGACAAAATAGTCTGGATCCATTTTATTTTTGGTTTTGCTTACTTTGATTGTTTTTAATTAATTATACATTGCACCAACGCCAACGATCTGAATCCGAAAGGGAGTCCTTTTGAATGATGGTGACGACAATCGGAGCATTCCCCGTCCGTTGGGACTCGCGGAGAATACGGGGAGAGTAGCCCCCGGGACAAACACAAACGCGGGGACTCCTCCACAAACGACAGGGAGCATCCCTAACAGGCATCGGCGTCGACAAAATAGGACACGTTCACGTTACTTCTACATTAGTCAATAAACTCCTCTCAATATGAAGATATTAGTAACCCCATGGGCCCTCGATCCCCATTATAGCCAAATCCCTTTGTGCTGGGCTAGCCTATACTTTCTAAGGAACTAAGTGAAGCGCTCTTACCTTTTGCTTTGAGGAAACTCTCCTTTCAGCCCCGTCACCGCTCTCGTTGAAAGCTACAAAGCGACTGGCTTAGAGATCCCCAAGAATTCCCAAGCCCCCAGTATAATCAACTCCCTCTATCGCCACTTCTAGGGATAGCTTAAATGGTGTCGCACTTCCTTAGGGCAATCTTCAAAATAACGCGCGCACTCCATATTGCAGCCAATGGCGTGAGACAAGGGTGCCACTGCCTGTGGCAAAGTTTGCGGCCCGAGAAGCGTAGGCGAAGGAGCGGGAAAGGGTGGGAAACGATTAGTACCTCTTGGCAAATAATGGAGGAAAATGAGAAAGGCGCTTTGACATTAGTTGATGTTAAAAGCTTTACAGACGTATCGATTAAAAAGCAGGCGCTTGATGAGGTGGCTTTGGAATAAAAGAAAGAGGATGGAAAAGGAAGTGGCGAAGAACACGGGACAGGAAAAGAGGAAAGATACAAAAGATTCCATCGGCTGCTAAGGTCAATAAAGACACGTACAGAGGTGTGATCTCTAGGATAGTTATTACCCATTTTGTACTTGTGACTTTTTGTGACCATGGATTTGATATCACGGTAGTGCGAATAACTGGGTTTGCAAGTCATGGTAAGCCATTACCTTGTGATATAGTCGAATATACCCCCTCCCCTTTCAACAAACGCCAGGTAAAATCGAAGGGTTTGTAGCGTTTGAACTCTTACCAAGAATTCAGCACACCGGTATGCAGAAACAGCACCAAAGGTTTCGATGGGATCCCAAAAGTCAATCTTGGAGCTACAGACAATAGTCTTGGATACAGACAATAGTCGGGGCTGACAGATTTCCAGAATCCGCAAACTTGCAATGGAAACTTGCAGACCACTTATCGAAATCCATTCGGTAATACTTGGGTAATACTTTTCACCAAAAAGAATATCTGACAATTCGGTTCATTCGTAAAATTCCTCCGATGATTATTTCCAATTTCCAAACACAAGGCGCGAACAAAACGTTTTCCGATTCATGGTATCTATTTCCCGTTTAACAGCCTTTCACCAAGTCCAAGACCTTTTATGTCTCTGTATTTTTAAGCTCTCCTTCTCCCAACTATGGCAAAAAGAGTGAGCCGTGACAACACCAAACAAGAACAAAGGTTTCGATGGGATCCCAAAAATTTATTATTATAAGACTTCTTTCTAATCTAATCTAATCTAATGAGTATGTACAAAAAAAAGTTACGGCCAATTAACTAATCGAATGAGGAAACCAAGTTCAGATATGGATTCAGCAAGCATGTTTACTCCAATATCTCATCTCTAATCGACTTCAAAAAGGTTTTTTAGATTTTTTTTTTCGAATTCCTCCTATTTTAGCAGCATTCCCCGCGAACTGCATGCAGAGCAATGGATCTAGTGATATTGAGAACCGAACCTTTCATTCCAAATTTCCAGGTTTTTCCAATTTTTGCCAGCTTATCCGTCAAAGAAATAAAGATAAAAATTCGATTCAGCATGTCTCCTTATCCCGATACCGAACCTCTAGTCGACTTCAGAAACAACTTTGACCTTCAACCAAATTTTCAGTTTTTGTCGAAATCCTGGTTAATCGTTTGTCCAGCAAGAAAACTAAGTTTAGATATGGATTCAGTGGGCCTCTTTACCCCGTAAACGAATATCTCATTAGCTTATAAAACATATTTGTTTTTACCCTTAATCGAAAACCCCCTCCTCTGCCTCTAAATATAGGGCTAAAGGACCCATCTACGAACTTCGCCTGTACTTTGCCAGTGAATCCTCATACGAAGTTTGAACACCATCAGCCCCTTCGACCCCCCGACAATCCAAATCACAAAGAATACGCGTACGCTAGGTTTAAATAGTCTCTGATTAAACCCAAGAAACTTTGCGCGTTATACACGCGAAGGAAGTCACCATCCCTACTGCGCAAACAGATTAAACAAAGTGACGTCACCCACACGCAGAGCTTTCGCCTGTGTGAATAAAGGGGTAGGGTAGGGACTGTTTTTTTTCCTTCAAAAATTGGCCAAAGAATTGTATTAAATTGTTCACCAGACAGTTGTCGGATGCATTCTGACTTTGCGCCCCGGTAGATATCGATTGGGACTAACTAAACCGATCGCATACACTTTTTTGTATCATTAGTATGTTCGACAGTTGCAACAGCATGTCTCCTCACTCTATATCGACTGTCATAAGATTTTAAAAATTTCCGGATCGAGGGCGAACTACTTGTCCGGCGTGAAAATAATTTTCATATTCGGATTCAACATGTCGTCCTACCCCTGAATCGAACATCTAACCAACTTCAGATACAACTTTTACTTTTCCCAAATTTTCCAGTTTTTGCCGGATTCCGGGTGAACTACTTGTCCGGCGAGAAAATAATTTTCATATTCGGATTCAGCATGTCTCTTTACCTCTAGACCGACTATCCAGCTTTTAAAAAATATTTATTTTCGTCCCTTAATTTGAAACCCCTCCCCCAATCCTGAATATACAGCTTTGGGGCCCATCGACGAACTTGACCTGTCCCTTGGCCCAAAGAATCCTCACACCAAGGTTCATCAATACATCTCATTCCCATCGAGAGTTATCTGCTCACAGACGGACGGACAGACGGACGGACAACTTTTAGGACGTCATATGCATCCCTCCACTAACGTTTTTGGATCCCAAAAACAGATATGGATTCAGCATGCGTTCTTACCCCCGAAGCAAAACTCTAAGAAACACGAGAATTAAACTGTTCAACCAAATTTCCGATTTCTGCCGGATTGCGCGCGAATTGCTTCACCAGCGAGAAAATAAACTTCAGATAAGAGATCAACACGTATAAAATGACTTTTACCTAATTTGCGGTTTGGGCCGTTCAGGCGAACAGCTTGACCTAAGAAACAAGACTAAAGGTTTCGATGGGATCCCAAAAATTCAACATTTGATCCATACAATTGGGTCTTGTCTTCGTCAGATCCAGTCTGCACCAGACTCCTTGAACATTTTTACTATTAAAATTTAGATATAGATTAAGGCCAAATAGCTAGTTATCTGAGAAAACCAAGTTCAGATACGGATTCAGCATGTGCGGATTCCGGGCGAACTATATGTCCGGCTAAAAAGTGACTGTCATATACGGATTCAGCATCTCTTCTTACCTCTACATCGGACATCTAATCAACTACAACTACAGCTTTTGCTTTTAACAAATTTTCCGGTTTTGGCCGGATTCCGGGCGAACTACCTATCCGGGTAGAAAATGATTTTCACATAAGTGATCACATCTTTTCTTACCCCTAAATCGAAAATCTAATCAACTACAGATACAACTTTTACTTACAAAACATTTTCCGGTTTCAGCCGGATTCCGGGCGAACCATATGTCCGGGTAGAAAGTGATTGTCATATACAGATTCAGCATGTCTTCTTACCTCTGAATCGACTATCTTATTAGCTGTTAATAAAAATATTCTGTTCGCCCATTAATTTGAACTCCCACCCCCAAATGTAGGGCTACAGAGCCCATCTACGAACTAATCTACGAAATCTACGAAAAAGGATTTTCACCCCAAGTTTAATCAAAATACCTCATTCCCTCCGAGAGTTATCGCGCTCACAGACGGACAGACACACGGACAACCTTTGCGATGTCATAGGTATCCCTCCACTTACATATCGGGATCCCAAAAATTAAGCTAAAAACGGACTCGGCACGTCTCCTTACCCCTGTATCGAACCTCTAATCAACTTCAGAGAAAACTTTCACTATTACTGTACTACTTTTCCGGTGTCGACCGGTGTTAAAAGTAAAAAGTCTTCGGCCTTCAACCACCCTACACATTTATTCGTCGCGTTTTAAGCGTTTTCCATTTGCCTACAACACAGCCAATTTCACGTTCGCAACTATATCGCTTTCACTTGCGATTAGTAGCAGACGATGGTCATCCACTGTTGAACGCAAAGTGCTCTTGCAAAAAGTCTTTCCGATTTTGCTGAGGTAACAGGGATTGTCTTAGCCAGCTTGAACGCTTTCCATACTAGTTGTAAGACATTTTTGTTTGTTTCGAGGCTCTCTCGGCGACTTTCCAGATCATGTCGAAACAAACTCGTTTTCAAACTCTTCTCGGCTTATCACCGGAAAGGAGTCGAGAGAGAGGTTGTGACGAGGGAATCATTTTCTTTCCTGTTTTTTTTTTCCTCTCTTTCTTTATCTCTTTTTTCTTTTCTTTTTTTAAATATATTAGATTAGCTTTTCTGTTATTATTTATTGAATAATTTTAAGTAAAAAGGTGGTTAGAATTTACAGCCACCCACAGGATTTTTGTCTTTAATGTGGTTGTTGAGTTTTGTGTATAATGTAGTTGTATTTTTTTGGTGAAGTAAAAAAAAAATCTGAATCTGAATCTGCATGTCGAAACTGGAGTAGACAGTACCGTGATATTATTCATGGAACAGTATTTGTAGTTGGAAATTATGGACATTTCAGTAGGTTGCCTAATTCTTGAAAGCTAGAGAAGCTTAGGAGATTACTGGAATCCCCCGATGAATGTTCCGGTACGCTGTGTTGTCTGTCTGAACGAATCTCTCTGGTAAGTTGTGCGCCGGGGTCATCGTGGTAAGCTGTGAGTCTACACTTACACTGTAGGCTGCCAAATTCCGGTAGATTCCCTGAGCCAAATTCTTGTAGATTCCTTGGAGCAAGGTAGATTCCCTGATCCAGCCTCCAGTAAATTCCCTGAGATAAGTTCCGATATATTCCTTGAGCAAGATTTCGGTAGATTCCCTGAGAAAATTCCGGTAGATTCAAATTCTGGTAGATTCCGTGGCCCAGAGTCCGGTAGATGCCCTGATCCAGCCTCCAGTAAATTCCCTGCGACAAGTTCTGGTAGATTCCTTGGGCAAGAGTTCGACATATTCCCAGAGCAAAATTCCGGTGGGTTACGTGAGCAATAATCCGGCAGATTCCCTAAAAATCATCAAGGCTCAGGCGAATTTGACAAATTTTAACTGGCCGCGTCAAAATTTACCGGAATTTTTCTCCACAAACCCTCTGGGGGGGGGGGGGGGGGGGGGATCCCCCCCCCCTCGGGTCGGGACGCCCCTGCCTGAGATGAGTTAGGTTGAAACTCCCAACCAAGTTTCGTTGTTTGAGCTCCTCATACAACGACACAGGCTTGCAGTTCCTGCTGCATTTAGGGGCGTAACTACCATCATATGGTTGGAGGGGGGAGGTGGCAGCCAGAACTTTCACTTTACACTAAACCACGGATTTGGTCAGAGCCTGCTGACTACAAGAATAAATTATGAAAATAAATGCTGAAAGACGAATCCAGTCGGTCTCCCTCCCCCCCCCCCCCCCCCGCCCGAAAAACTTGGTATGAGGATCCACTGGATCGAAGTCCAGGCCAATTTCGTAGATGGGTCCTGTAGCCCTATATTTAGAGGTGGGGTAGAGGGCTTCAAATTAAGGGTATAAAAGTATATTTCTTAAGCTAATGAGATAGTCGTTTAAGGGTATGAGGATCCACTGGATCAAAGTACAGGCCAATTTCGTAGTTGTTGGCCAAATTTCGTAGTTATTTTTTCTCGAAGTTGTTTCTGAAGTCCACTAGAGATTCGTTATCGGGTTACCGAGACATGCTGAATCCAGCTTTGAACTTTATTTTCTTGACGGACAAGCTGTCAAAATTTAGAAAAAACCCGCAAATTTGTATCAAAAGTTTCCCTCTCATTGTCACCAGCTCTTTTGCTCTGCATGCAGTTTGCTGGGAGTACTGCTAAAATGTAAAAAGTTAAAAACAGTTGGTTTGTCTGCAAAAAACAGTTGGTAAAAATAACCAGTCGCAGTGGTAAATACCTCGCCCCCCCCCCAAAAAAAAAAAAACATTTTGGCTAGTAGCCCCTCTGCCTTCCACGAGAAGATACGCTTAACTACTACTAGCTAGAAGAACGAACCTGAAAACAGGAAAAGCCACACAGCGTACAGTAGAGGTATGCTTATGTGAACGTCTCCTAACAGTCTGCTAACAGTTGCCAATCGGCAAATTGGTCGTCTCAAAGATTAACACCTCAAAAAGAGAAGGACACCCTATGTGGATGAAACTAATTTTCCTTGCAAAAATTGCAGATTACCAAGATTACACTCAGGTATACACAGATGGATCGAAGATGGAAAAAACATGCAGTTGCGCAGTCTTCATACCATCCCTGAGTTTATCCCTCTCTTACCGTTTACCCCCGGAACTGACGATTTTTTCAGTAGAACTGATGCCAATCAAGTTTGCCCTCCAGGCAATATCCAGACAAACCAATGACCAGCATCGGAAGTACATTATCTGGCCTAACTCACTATCAGCCCTGAGTTACCTCTCATGTCAGCAAAGTCCAGCTCGAAACGTTGCCCTTCAGATTGAAAATTTGATTACAAAATTGGCAGGGAAAGGTATGTCAGTATTATATATTCGGGTCCCCGCTCACTGTGGAATTGCAGGTAACGAATTAGCGGATTCAGCCACGAAAGCTGCTTCGCATCTAGACGTCACCACGTTTACTCACATTACCAGTCCCGAACTTCTGTCGTCAATTAGTACAAAAATCTTTGATGAGGAAAAGGCTTGGCTCCGCCTGTCCCACACCCAGCTCGTAGATTTATTTATTTATCACCCGTCATTTCAAACAGAAAAAGGACGGAGTACAAAAACGAAAAGAAAAACAAAACAAAAGCAAAACGTAACACTTTCATAGGAAACACACAAAAAATCGACAATTACAAACTGAGACTCTCTGACTGACTAAAAACTGAATACGATTACATACATGGACACTTAAACTCTGAGAATTTTGTTCCATGGTTGGGACTGGTTGGAGATAGCAAGCTCAGGGTCTCTTATGTTATATATTTTCATCATTTTAGTATTTCTTGTCCAATGGGGGAGCTGAAGTAAGTATTTGGAGAAGCTGAAGAAAGTGGAACATATATGATTATAAACAGCCATCAAAAGAGATGTACCTCCCCTCCCGACTCCTTTCAACATGCCTGTTTCGCCTCAGAAGTGGCCGTGCAAAAACAAAATCAACCCTTCTTTGATGGAAATTTGGTGTTTTTTTTAATTATTTACATATTATTGCTCCTTATTTTTCGGCGTAAGCAAGACTCAGTTCGTTTATTAATAGAGAAGGTTATCATTGTTGGAATTGTTAGAAAGTAATATAGAATAAGTATTGAATTATGTATTTTTAATATAGATAGATTGATTGAAGATAATTAAAGAGGATAGTGTTTTAATAATGAATGAGAATGTAAAAAAAAAGAAATAAGGGAAAAATATACACCCTTATAGAGACGGGATAAAAAGGTTAAGGAAAAAAAAATAAACCCTGGAAAAGAGGATGGAATGAGAAATAATATGTGATTCGTTGTATTTTAGTGTTGTAATTTTTGTTTTATGAACTGACACGGTCACGAAGAAGTGCAGGTTTTGATATGTTCGTATTTCATGATGCAGGTATCTGCCACAGCAACACAACCCCAACCAACTGGCAAGACAAGTGATATACATAAGATGAAATCAGTGAAAATATTGGAGTGGTACCCAAGCAAGTCACTGAACATAAAGCTCTGCAAGAACGAGTGATACGAACGCAGATGACATTTCGGTCCAACGCGTCAAACACCAAACAACAACAACAACAGTGAACAATCACCGAAGAAAAAACTAAAACCCAAACCAGGCATTCTTTTCTATGAATACTTCTAATAACCACTCAAGCTTTTGT
Source organism: Branchinecta sandiegonensis (assembly GCA_030848855.1). Taxonomy (NCBI): domain Eukaryota; kingdom Metazoa; phylum Arthropoda; class Branchiopoda; order Anostraca; family Branchinectidae; genus Branchinecta; species Branchinecta sandiegonensis. The sequence goes on from JAUPMV010000020.1 coordinate 12,857,041, forward strand.
CCCTTTTTGAATATTTTGCTAATTCACCAAGGAAAGTGACTCAACTGACACCTGGTTTGCTTTTTATAGTTAAAAAGTTTGCCACAAAGACAGTACCTTTAATAGAGAAGATGGCAGTCCGAACCTGCCTGGAACCTGCAGTGGCTGCAGATGCCTTCAAAAGAGGAAGGACCTCTTTAGTAAATTCAAAATAAAAAAAGTCAATTGAATTTCTACTTCACGTTTGTGCCAGGATAACCCTGAAATAGTTGGCTGTTAGTTGATATTAAGTTTGTTATTTTTCTTTTCCATTTTACTTTTTAATATGCCAGTAACAAAGCCAAGGTAGAAGAACCTGAGTAGAACAGCTAAATTTGTTCAAATAAGCATACCTCTACTGTACTACTATGTTTAGAAATAGATTCCTCATCAACTCACAATGTAACACTAAGCTCCAAGTGTTAAATCCAATTCAGAATTATAGATGGTGATACAGGGATTTAAATAGTCACATTTGAGTACCAGATTTTAAAAAGAGCACTGATCAATAGACGAAAACGGACTTTGTAGAGGTAATATTTTATTGAAGAAACAAAGAGATAAAAGCTTCTTTCACCATAGGCGTATTCTCGTTCCCCCGCTTCTCCGCATTTTTGTTTGTCCTGGGCGTCACGACCGAGGGGGGGGGGACGCCCCCCCCCCCCATTGATGTCGGCCATCGGTAAAAAATAACCGAGTCGGCGCGAAGTGCCGCGATTTTTCTACAGTGGATTTTTCTAAAAATCAGTCGATTTTTCTACAGTGGATTTTTCTAAAAATCAGTCGATTTTTCGTCAAAACAGTCGTTTTTTTCTGAAAATCAATCGATTTTTTCGAAACTGTCGTTTTTTCTTGAAAACAGTCGTTTTCTGCAAAAACAGTCAGTAAGAATTACCAGCCAGTTCGTAAATTCCTTGCCCCCCCCCCCCCCAAACGTTTTGGCTAGTAACGCCTCTGGTCCCGGGGACTTACTCCTCGCATTCTCGCGAGTCCCCACGGACGGGGATTTGCTCCGATTATCTTCACCAACATCAAAAAGGACTCCCTTTCATATTCGGAGGGGAATCAATTTTTGCTGGTGTTGGTGCAATGTCAAATTAATTAAAAAACGATCAGAAGAAAAAAAATAAAAATAAAGTAGATCCAGACTAACTCCGTCAACTGCATAATTTTTTGTTCGAACAAAATCCATTTTGGAAGCATTCCCCTTGTTCTCGCTGTTTCTGTACGCGGAGTCCACGTGGAGTGACTCCTTCTATTCTCGCCGTTCCCTTCGATTCCCCGAGGATTCCTCGGAGCACGCCTATAGTTGTGTGTTTGCAGATACCATGGTATCTGTTACTACTGTAACTGGATCTGATTGCCAAGATTGCGCTTTTCGAGGTCATCCCAAAAGAAAAACTGTTATTCAGTCATACCACTAAGGGCCAAACTTCTTTCCCACCAATTTGACAAATTTGTGAAAGTGAGATGACTTTTTCAGATACGTATAGTTACCACGGTCGGACGGTCCAGATACCACGATAACTGCAAAAACGCCTTTTGACCGTGGTATCAGATACCATGGTATCTGCAAAAATGCAATTCATGTTAATACTCTATTGCATTGTTCAAATAGGTATAATAAGCTGAATAGCGCTCACGCGATGTTTAAGTCTTAAAAAAAACAAATGAATTGCAAGTAATTTATTTTCTTTTATGCAATAATTGTATATGTTCAGGTATTTTAACACATGACATGTAATGGTCGACATATTTAGTGCCATGTCGGCGCTACGAGTTAGATCAATAAAACTATCTATCTATCTATCTATCTATCTATCTTAATACACACCCTTGTCAAATACAAAGTAAAAAGTTGCCACGCTGATGGTCCACTTACACACTGCGTAAAATCCGAGCGAATTTTGAAATCCGAGCGTATTTACGCACGTTTTGAGCTTGAAAAGATTTCTAGCAATACGGACGTTTAGATACAAAACGGACCGATTTCTCAAATACGTCCGTATTGCTAGAAATGTTTCAAGCTCAAAACGTGCGTAAAATACGCTCGGATTTCAAAATACGCTCGGATTTTACGCAGTGTGTAAACCCACCATGGTACAATTTTTCGAGCTTCTAAAGATCAGAAAAAATGTTCTTAGTACACTTGTCTTGAAGTACACGAGTACAATTTGACGCCCATTATATTGTAAAAAGCTACTAGATTAACGGATGGACACCATTGGTCCTCGAACTAACAATAAGCAGTCGTGGCAGAACAAAACATGTTCTTTTGAGGAAAAGTTGTTTCTTCAGCTTCTAACAAAGTAGAACTTTAACAATTACATTTACGAAATAATTACAATAACAATTACGTTTTCAGAATTACAGTTACAATTAGAACTGCCGCCATAGTCTCGGTATTGTCTCAGGTCCTGCCAGCGAAATACCGTTTTATTTAACTGCCTTGTCCACCGAATGCCGTTTTATTTGTCCTGTCAGCTGACAATGACAATTGTCAGTAATGTCAGTGCCCTGTCGGACAGGACGCCGTGAATGATGACATGATCTAGGAGCAAGTCTCGGTCCTATCTCTGGTAGATTTCTCGACTCGTTTTGTTTGTGATGCTTGTCCGTTAGGAAGAACGAGAAAACGTCTCACCAACGACTCGAAGTCAACAATTCAAATCCTTTCTCAACCAAACACGGCGATCGTTGGGGACAGCTGTGGTTCCGCTTCAGGCTCTTCCGCTAGGTACACGTCTATTTTGCATCGGCATAGAAAGTTAGTCATCAAGAGTATTCAATTTCAATTCCTTTTTGGGATCCCAAAACGTAAGTGGAGGGATACCTATGACATCGCAAAAGTTGTCCGTCTGTCCGCACGATAACTCTCGAAGGGATTGAGATATTTTGATGAAACTTGGTGGGAGGATTCGTTGGGTCAAACTACAGGTCAAGTTCGAAGATGGGCTGTGTAGCCCTATATTTGAGGGTGGGGGAGGGTGTTCAAATTAAGGGACAAACAAAATATTTTTAAACAGCTAATGTGATAGTCGTTATGGGGTAAGAAGACATGCTGAGCACGATGGTGAAAACCATTTTCTTGCCGAACAAGTAGTTCGGCCAGAATCCGGCGAAAACCGGAAAGTTGGTTAAAAGTAAAAGTTTCATTTGCAGTTGATTAAATGTTCGATTCAAAGGTAAAAAGACATGCTGAACACGATGATGAAAACCATTTTCTCCCCGGACAACTAGTTCGCCAGGAATCCGGCCAAAACCGGAAAGTTTGTTTAGAGCGAAAGTTTTATTTGAAGTTGATTAGATGACAGATTTAGGGGTAAGAAGAGACACTGATTCTGTTTATGACAATCATTTTCTACCCGTACATATAGTTAGTCCGGAATCCGGTTGTAACCGGAATTTTTTTTTAAGTCAAAGTTTTATTTAAAGTTGATTAGACGTTTTTTATAGGGATAAAGATATCCGCTGGATTCGTTTCTGAATTCTTTTTTGTCTTGCTGGACTAGTAGTTCGCACGGAATTCGGACGAAACCTGAAATTTGGCAGAAGTAAAGCGGGAAGTTTCGGTCAGTATCGTCAAAATAGATATGGCTTATAGAGGTATATCTGAACACGGTTTTCTCTGATGATTAGTCTGGCGGAGACTGGATCTGGCGAAGACAAGACCCGATTGTCTGGATCTATTATTAGATTTTTGGGATCCCATCGAAACCTTTGGTCTTGTTCCTTTTCTCAACTAAAGGCTAGAAATGCTTAAAAATCATGTTGAGCACAGTTTGGTGAACCAGGACAGGACTCAGAAGATTATCGGGAGAGAATCACGGTCGGGAGATTTTTCTAAAAAGTAGGGAGATCTCGCGATAAATCGTGAGGAGTGGAAGGAGGAGTGGAAGAGTGACGTCACACCTACATTTTCCCCCAGAACACGAAAAATTGTAATTTTATTCCGATCTTTGAGAGCCGAGCGCGTTTACATTTATACACCGTCCTAGGGGCAATCAAATCCTATAGGTATATTCTCGCCATTCCCCGAGGACTCCAAATGAGGAGTCCCTGCGTTTTGTTTGTCCCGGGGACTCACTCCCCGTGTTCTCGCGAGTCCCCACGGATGGGGAGTGCTCCGATTATCATCACCATCATCAGAAAAGACTCCCTTTCAGATTCGGAGCGGAATCAATTTTTGCTGGTGTTGGTGCAATGTAAAATTGAAGAATCAGAATAAACAAAACCAAAAAGAAAGTGAGACTCGCGTTCTAGTCCACCTGGAAGTAACTTAACTCCGTAGAACCAGAATTCCGGAACCCCCCTCCAACTCCCCAGCAGTGCACGAATCCGGTTCGGTTCTAACAATGATGTACCTAGGGCTTGTGCTTGTTCCTCCCACCAAGTTTCATCCCGATCACTCCACTCTAAGCGTGTCACATGATTTCCGGTTCCCCCCTCCGACTCCCCCCTACATTCAATGGATTCGGTCCGGACTTGAAACGGGACATCTGAGACATGACGTCTTTCCAAATATCAAATTTCATTAAGATCAGATCACCCGTTCGAAAGTTATGCATGTCACCAAATTCCGGATTCCGGCTCCCCTCCCTCCCCCCACGATGGTCGGATCTTGCAAGTGTTTGGTCAGGTCCCTAATATGCCTGCCAAGTTTCATCGTCCTAGGACATCTGGAAGTACCCTAACTCGCAAACACCGGACTAACCGACCGACTGACTAACGGAAATGTGATCGGTATACAGTCGGTATATGGCACTTCGCCGGAAGGCAAGTATTTAGATTTTTCGATATATCGATGTTTTTACTTTCGAAAACCGGTATATCGATATCGATGTTTCGGTACCATGTTTCCCTACAGTATATATACGTCTCGTTTCGCAAAAATTTAAGAACGAAAATGGTCGTAAAAATGCATCTTGCCTCATCGGAAACATCAAATGAATAAAATGAATTAGGAAGAATATACCGCTCCAATTTCGAATGTATAATTGTATATTATGATAGGTTATTTACAATAATTATAAATAGACAATAATCGTTTTCGATATCGATATTTACATTACAATATGCAATAGATCGTATATCGTTATCGTTGTTGAATATCGCCTTGCACCAGTGTTGCTTAGTGTGACACTTGGTGCTTTTCGACACATTTTGTCTTTGGGTCACCCTAACACTTTCTCCGAAAGTGACACCTTTTTTTTACAAATGACACTTTTAGGTCCGAAAAGCACTTTATCATTTACTTTACTAAAGTGACGGATTACCGCCCCCAAAACGCTGCCAAAATATATACTTTACAGTACTTTACTTTGATTTTGTACACAAAAACAGTTTGAAGCCTTAAATAAAGCTCATTTCTGATTAAATTTTGTTACAGAACTGTGATGCAACTGTTCAGAAATGTTTTGAAATGTTCTTAAAAATTTAGTTATTACCTGGTTATTACCTATTATTCGCATTTTGCAGCGGAATGCACAAACAAAATTGGAGGTGTCAAAAGACATTTTTGTCAGCAATTGTGACAGTTCATGAGTCGAGCTCTTGACAACACTGCCCAACCAGTGTTTCCACTTCTAGGGATTTATCCCTTTTTGAGGGATTTCCAGGCCTTCCTTGGGATTTTTTTTTCTAAAGAGGGATAAGGGATTTTTCAGGGATAATTGAGATATTTTGGGATTTTCAATATTAGAATGGAGATTTTTGAAATTTTTTAGTCTCAAGGAAAAAATCCGTCAACTTCACAATAACTGTAGGGGCACTTATGTAGCACGTTTCGTTCGCTTGTCTCCTTATCAGAAAAAAAGCGGATTTGAAAATTTTCGCCTGCGGCGCTCAGTTTTAAATTCTCTTGCGTTCAGCCGTCAATAGCTACTACTGAAGCTTGGTTTTAACCAGTGAATGCTGAAATGAGTGCATACTTGATTTTGGTGTTTGTATTTCTTGAAATTTGTACAATTTTAAGTCTAGTGTTTATAACCGGTACAATTCTTGAGCCTTAACGGGCATTATCCAGACACACATTTGTAGGTCGTCACCCCCACCCCCCCGACACAGACACAGGCGGGCGTAATTATAGGATTTTTCCAGACGCAGGAGAGGGATTTATCAAGAGATTATTCTCTGAAGAAAAAGGGATTTTTAGGGATTTTCCTACCTGAATCTAGGATTTGTCAAAAACAGAAGTGGAAACACTGTGCCCAACACTAACCGGATAACTGATGGCTGATGCAAAAATGTCTCAGGAATTGCATGAAAAAATGGAACAAGTCACACTGAGTAAGTTGAAGGTTAGATTCTAAGATCTCCAACTCTGTCACAGAAGCAACCTGTTTTGTTTTTGCTTGCATCCTAAGCTCTAGGATTTCCAGTAGCCTAAGCTGTTTGAAATTTTTGCAGCCACTGTTTGCAAAGATTTTGGGTTTGTATTTTGGAACTCCAGGGCCTGGCCAAGACTTTGACAAATGCTTTGACTGTTTTTCATACTATTTCAGTCATGAATCATCATGATTTTTCTTAAAATATTTGAGTATCTTGGGGAACAGTTGATTTTTTTTCTTAAAAACATTAATTTTTTTCTGAAGATCAGTCTATTTTTCATCAGAACAGTAATTCTTGTAAGGTTTTATTCTGTGACAGAATTTCTGGGCCACACGCTTCTGAGTGTTTGTTCAGTCGAGCTACAAGTTGAAACTCACGGAAACACCGTTTGGTCTATTTTTTGGGTGGTTAAAAATAAAATTCATGTGAAATCTCAATAAATAGAACTCCAGGCTTATTACTCAGTTTTAAGTCTACATACTTGAAAAAGTAGTTAGCTTCATTGTTTCAACGTAAGTGGAGTGGTAGCCTACCATGCAGCGACTAAGAATACCCGACAAAACTGAGCGGACCTGAAGGCATTTACTGTAGCTTTTACCCCTCTACTCTACTTCCGTCTTAGCTGTTTGCTGATCGCAGAGAAAGAAAATGCAGGAGGCGTACTCCGCTCACTGACCCGCTCTTGAGCCCGTCCAAAGAACCAATCAGCTTTGTCTTCTACTTTTCCTCAAGGTGATTTCACAACGATATAGCTTAATTGTAGAGGTAACGAAACGTGATGTGGCACGAATCTACCAACCTCCGCTCGTTCAAAGCAGAAAAGATAAGGGGAAATAATCGACTCTGCATTGTCACAGTACAGAGATAGGGAGACGGAATTTCTGTCTGATCATTTGTTGTTGGTAATAATAATAACTTAGAAAAAGTTGTCTGTCTGTCAGCATAACAACTCTCAACGCGTATGAGATATTTTGATGAAAATTAGTGTGAGGATTCGTTGGGTCAAGGGACAGGTATGGGATTGTTGATGGGCTCTATAGACCTACATTTAGGGTTGGGGGTTGAAATTAAGGGGTGAAGCAAATATTTTTTAACAGCTAATGAGATATTCGATTTAGGGGTAAGAAGACATGCTGAACACATATATGAAAATCATTTGAATAGTTATTAGCCATTGTCCTTAATCTGGTTCCAAATTTTAAGAGTAAAAATGTCAAGGAGTCCGATGAAGACCGAACATCTACAAGACCCAATTGTCTGTATCAAATATTACATTTTTGGGATCCCATTAAAACCTTTGGTCTTGCTACCTTTAGTCCACTTGGGATTCAGTGGCAGATAGGAAACACCATTGATGAACACCACAAGAACTTCGAAAGGCCTAAAGTTAAATTAAAATGGCAAGAATGTTGGTCTCTAAAGGTGCGTTTTTTTTTGATGTTGTTTCGTTGTATTTTGACGTAGCCTACTTTTGTTTTAGTTATGAAAGTACAGTATGTGGAATAAACAAATAAACGGTACACATACTGTATTTTCGTAACTGAAACAAAAGTATGTCAAACTACAGAAACTACACCGAAACTACAAATGGCGACAAGTTAAAAGCTTAACGCCAAATGTAATAATAAATAAAAATAAATAAAAAAACTTACCTTAATTCTGTCTAGCCTATTGAATGTCTATGAATAATTTGATATGAGTATACTTTATTCTATATTTGAAGAAGGGTAGTTGTGGTTACCATTATGTGCCTCTACTTACCTTGGCTTTTATTTTAGTGGGGGGTTCATTTATGAACGATCCACTCTTGTGTCCACTGTATTCGGTTTTCACGTTTTCGTGAACCGTTACAGGTATCAAGTTGAAACTTGGTATAAATATTGGTATTTCGGTCTAGCTGTGCCTTTTGGGGTCACTCCCCACATCCACCCGGTTCAGCGGCAACCGGGCCCAGACTGCCAAGTGAATAATGACCAGAGCTGGATATAGGACGATGAAATCCCTTGTACTTGTAGGCAGGGGCGTCGCAAGTGCATTTTCTTTCGGGGGGGGGAGGTATCAGTCCTTTTGTCTGCGACCAATGCTTCACTCGACCACTTCGAGTTTCGGCAGTCGTAGCAACTACCGAATCCTGGAAATTATACCGAATAAATTACCGAATCCCAGTTATTATACCGAAAAAGTTTAGACCGATAGCCTATTCGGGATTCTGTATAACTACCGAATCCCTGTTATTATACCAACTAGGTTTTGGTATCGAGAATCTACCGAATAATATTCGTCTTCAATACAGTTTCGTCGAAACTGGAACTATAGCCGAGGTTCGTGGTAACTACGTAATCCTGAAGCCCCCTTCACATTGAATACGTAAGACCTTACGTTAAGTACTTATGTTACGGCTTAAGTTTCTTAGGTTAAGTAGCCGATTCACACTGACAGAGTCCCCTTCCGACTGGGCCATGTCCAGTCTCCGTTACGTTTGACTGTAGCATCAATCAAACAAAGAAAATTAACACTTTCGTCGAGATTAAGGGCGATTCTGGCGATCTCTTGGATTCGCTTTCCGAAAAGCAAAGCGAGAATCCGCTGAGCGCAAGAACAGGCAAAAAGTCGCTGAGACTCAGTTGCACCTTTACAACTTCTCGCTGACTTGCCAAAATCACTTTCCACTCGCGAAGTGGATTCGCTTTCCGAGTGCTGGCGGAAACTAGCGGAGCGCGAGAACAGCTTTGTAAAGCGAAGCGACTTTTAGCCGAAGTCGCAAGAACAGCTGGCGCATAAGCTCGCGGAGCTTTCCAGACCGCCAGAATCGCCCTTTATTCTGCAAAAGAGATACCCGTTGGGTAAATGACCGCTGAAGACGCTGGGAGATTACCCCTCTGAAGACCACCCACTATTAGGAAATTTTCGGTCAAACCCTATGGGTCATCTAGTGCAAAACAGGTTACTACAAGTTTACTCAGAAGATATTTCATCCTAGGATTACAACGATTTGTTTCGGAAAAAGGGCGTGCGACCGCTACTGGAGTATGCCTGCCCAGTTTGGGGACCCTTTGTACAAAGGAGCATACAACATAAGGAAGAGATTTAATCACTGCAAATCAGAGCGTGCCGCATTATGCTAGGACTGAAATACAATGGTTACGAAGCTTCCCTCCTCCTATTAAGACTTGAGCCACTCCATGTCCGCCGGGAAAACCTAATTTTACGTTTTGGCCGATCAGTCCTTGCCAGTGAAAAACATAGAGATATTCTGCCCGATCTAGCACCGGTGACAGGACGGACGAGGCATCAAAATCTCCTGGTGCAAGTTAAATGTCGCACAAACCGGTATTCGAATTCCTTTGTACCGTATTTCACTGAGAAGTATTTCTTCTATGTAATAATTGTATATATTCAAGTATTTTAACACATGAAATGTAATGGTCGACGTATTTAGTGCCATGTCGGCGCTACGAGTTGGATCAATAAAATATCTATCTATCTATCTATCTATCTAGATCAATTCTTAGCCTTGAAAATGACCTAATCTTTGTTTTTTAATTTTACTTCCCGCAAAAAAAACGCATGCTTTTAGCCAGCACTGGTGAGCAGGGGATAGCCATATACCATTTTTTCCAAATACCAGATATGCCCGACGGTTGGCATGGATTTCCAAAAATCAGAGGTTGGTCATAGAAGACTGTACCTATATACTGAAAACGTTTTATTTAATTTCAACAGTGAAGCATGGCTGCTAAATTATTGGCATCTGAAAATAAGCTACTGATTAAAAAATAGCTAAATTAAGTCTATCTGTACATGTTTTCCCCAGGTAATCACTGAGTTTCTTTGCAAAGCTTTCCCATGCATTTACTTTCAAGGGTCTGTTCTTATATTCTTTCAACCTAGTACTGTAAAGAAACTCTCTCTCTCTCTCTTAAATAAACTTGATGATTTCCTCCCACCAAAATCCACTTTCCAACTTAATGTAAGGTCTTAAGTTGAACTTTTTTCAACTTTCTTAAGTGGCTACGTGAAGTAAAAATTCCTTACGTTACGTATCACGTAAGAAGTTTAAGTGCACTTCAGACTGTGTGAAATGCCCACTAAAGCCGGCTTCACACTGAATTAAGACCCCTTTCACACTGGAGTACTTAGGCCTCTTAAGTGTACTTTATGCGTCTAAAGTTGCACTTAACGTAAGAAATCTCACTTAACTTTAGTATTTTTTAAAGTTGAAAATTTTTCAACTTTCTACACTCAAAGTTAAGTGCACTTAAGGCTGACTTAAGGAAGAGAGGAGAATATTCGCTGATGATGAAAGGGTGAAAATCTAGGAAGAAATGAAGAAAATTTACTTAGCTTCAGCTCCTTGGTGTGAAAGGCCTAAGTATAGTGTGAAAGGCTTACTTAACTTAACGTAACTTTTGCTACTTAACTTTAGTTCTTAAGTGGCAGTGTGAAGCCGCCTTAAAGCTTCTTAAGTCAATGTGAAGGGAGCCCAAAAGTTATACAGAATAAATTACCGAATCAATCATGATACCGAACAATTTTGGACCGATAGCTTATTCGGGATTCTGTGTAATTACCGAATCTCCATAAATATACCGAATAGTTCGGGCATTGAGAAATTACCCCAAAAATTCAGTAAATTCGCTAACCGAATTCGTAAGAGCTACCGAATCCTGGCATTTATACCGAATCCCGATCATCATACGGAATAGATTTGTAGCCTACCGATCGCATATTTTGGATTCTTTATAACTTTCGAATCCCCGTAAGTATACCGAATAGTTGGGGGGGGGGGGGGCTGCACCCCGCGCACGCCCACCTTGCTACGCCCCTGCTTGTAGATCCTAGGGTTGAGAAAATACTTTTGTTGCACCTCCCCCACCCATCCCCTTCATGGGCAACTGGGCCGAGATTGCCCAAGAGTAAAGCTCGTGAGAGGAATCTACAGGTATCCAGTTGAAACTAGGTAGGCTTGTGGGCATTGTGGTCTCTTTTGGCTTTTTGGGGGTCCCAAACACCAATCCCACTTGGCTCAGGGGCAATTGGGCCCAGATTATCCAGTTTATAATGTTTTTAACTTGACAGGAACTAGAAATAGGACGATGGAATTCCTTGTGCTTTTAGATCTTAGGGTTGGGAACATATATTTCGGGTTATACCACCCTCCACGTTCATGGGCAAATGGACCCAAATTGCCCATGAGTTAAGTTTTTGACCGTGATTGGAATCAGTTGTAAGCTGGTATACTTGAGGATATAATATATATATGCATTTTGATGCATATCACCCCCCCCCCTCCACACACCCTTCTGTTTATGGGCAACTGGTTCCAGATTCTCCATCAGTTAAGTTCGTACGAAATAGAAAACCGTGTTTTTCGGTTTTTTATGGCACTTGTCTTCCGGCCAAGTGCCATATACCGATCACTTTTCCGTCGGTCTGTGGGTCGGTCGGTCAGTCCGGTGTTTGCGAGTTAGTACTGCCAGATATGCTAGGACGATGAAACTTGGCAGGCATATTAGGGACCCGACCAAAATAACTTGGAAATAGTCACTTGCTCGATCCGACCATCGTGGGGGGAGGGAGGGGAGCCGGAATCCGGAATTTAGTGACATGCATAACTTTCGGACGGGTGATCGGATCTTAACGAAACTTGATATTTGGAAAGATCTCGTGTCTCGGATGACCCATTTAAAGTCTGGATCGGTTTCGATGAATTTGGGGGGGGGGGGGGGGGGGCAAAATCTTGTGACACGCTTAGAGTGGAGCGATTGTGATGAAACTTTCTGGGAAGGACAAGCACAAGAACTACATACGTCAGTGATAGAACCGGATCGGATTTTAGCACTGTGGGGGAGTTAGAGGGGGGGGGAGCGGGGGAGTCCGGAATTCCGTCTATTGCGTGTTAGGGTATTTCCAGATGCGCTAGAAGATGAGACTTGGCTTGAACATTAGAGACTTGACATGATTGGCTTAGAAATAGTCAGTTTTCCGACTCAACCATCCTGGTGGAGTGGAGGGAGGGGGAATCTGGAATCTTGAGGTATGTATATCTTTAGAACAAGTGGACGGGTCTTAACGAAACTTGATATTTGGAAAGATCTCGTGTCTGGGATGTCCCGTTTTTAAGTCCGAACCGGATCCGATGAACGTGGGGGGGGGGGGGGGGGACGGAAATCTTGTGACACGCTTAGAGTGAAGCGATTGGGATGAAACTCGGTGGGAAGAACAAGGGCAAGAACTAGATACATCAGTGACACAACCGGACCGGGTTCGGACACTGTGAGGGGAGGTGGTGGTGGGGGGGGGGATGATCGCGAATTAAGGTACTTCCAGATGTGCTAGGGCGATGAAACTCGGCTTGAACGTTAGAAACTTGACATGATCGGCTTAGAAATTGTCACAGATCACAGATGCGAGCATCCCTTAAAATACTAATCCTAACCTTGAAGTACTAATCCTAACCACAAAGTAAAAAGTGCTTTTAAGCAAAGTATACATTTAACTCAAGGGTTTTGCTTACAACTGAATTTCTTAAAATACAAACAATAATTTTGAGCAAAATATACATTTCATGATTCCAATGAGCTTATCATTATTTGTGCTTCAAGAGTGTTCATTACAGATGAATCTCTAGCGCCGTTAAAGTGCGCATCATCACGGCCAAATGCACATACAAAATAATTCTTACGAACAATACATTTTCGTAATTTCAATGGACCCATGATCGTTCTTATCTCAAGGGTTTTGCTTACAAATGATCACAACAAACACACGAATTGACGAATTCCTACTTTAATCCTCTGTCCCAGTCTTGCAAGTGCCATATGTGCTTCCAGCTGTTTTTTTTTTTGATCAGCTAGTTATCCCTCTAAGATGGTGTGCGAGGCATAAATATAAATTCGGATATTTCGGTTGCACTTCCGAAAAAAAAAAAAACTAAATCATAAAATCCAACACAATACCAACAGAAAAACGATGCGGAACCAACTATTTCGTTTGTAATGAATGGTCAGCTTGGCTTCAAACCTTATATTAGTTAAGTTCGTGAATGGCAAGTCTTAAACTCAACTTTTTTATACTTGTGGATATATATCTATAGGTGTGGATTTGGCTGTACGCGCACAAATAAGATCACTCGACGTACACTCTTTAATGAAAAGTTGGAAACTGGTCGGTTTTGTCATATGATTGATGATATGCCGTTCTTAATGAAGTTTTGACGAAGAGGGTATCAGGTTGCTATGATTTGATTTATTGCACTTGTTATTACCTTGCTAATCTAAAAGAGGTTTAAAGGGTCGACTGGCTGGCAAGACATTCAGTATTGAAATTGAAACCGTTCTTGCAAGGTGATCTTTGTATTTCTAAATGCGGTTGTTTACATTAAAAGCTTTTAAACTGCCTGAAAAACATGATCGTAACCATTAAGCGGGATGCTCTCAAATAAGGTTAGTTCAGTACTTGTTTGGTTATTGGGAATGTGAAATGGCTTGGTTCTAACGCTGTTCGTATTTAAGATATGATAAACATTTTACTTTCACACTCCACGTTTGAGCGCTTGCGCACTTGTTCAGTGAATTTCTCTTCTATAGGTGACATCTACACTTCCGAAAAACTTGGTGATGATGAGTCTGGAGATGGAACGGCAGAAAAACCTTTCAAAACCTTGGTAAAAGCATTCAAACATGCTGGGAAAAACCAGCTGCCAAACATTTACGTTGATGGCAAGAAAGATGGAGAGGTAGGCCACATTTACTTTGTTATAGGGTCTGCTCCAACCTCCTAGGCTAGGCTACTAATCTTTACTAAAAGCAACAATCATTAACCCAACCTCTGTAAAGAACAGATAAAAGTTGCGTTTTTGCAGATACCATGGTATTTGATACCACGGTCTAAAGTCGTTTTTGCAGTTATCGTGGTTTCTGATACCACGGTCAAAAGGCGTTTTTGCAGATATCGTGGTATGCAAATCGTCTTGGTATCTGATATTCAGATACCACGGTCCGACCGTGGTAACTGATCGTAGTATCTGAAAAAGTCATCTCACTTTCATCAATTTTTGTCAAATTGGTGGGAAAGAAGTTTGGCACTTAGTGATGTGACTGAATATCAGTTTTTGGGATCCCAAAACGTAAGTGGAGGGATACCTTTGACATCGTAAAAGTTGTCCGTCTGTCCGTCCGTCCGTCTGTAAGCATGATAACTCTCGAAGGGAATGAGATATTTTGATGAAACTTGATGTGAGGATTCGTTGGGTCGGCGGACCAGTCGAGTTCGTAAATGGGCTTTGTAGCCCTACATTTAGGGGTGGGGGAGGGGGTTCAAATTAAGGGGCAAACAAAATATTTTGAAACAGCTAATGTGATAGTCGATTATGAGGTAAGAAGACATGCTGAATACGATGGTGAAAACCATTTTGTAATCGGACAAGTAGTTCGCCCGGAATCCGGCCAAAACCGGAAAGTTTGTTAAAAGTAAAAGTTTTATTTGAAGTTGATTAGATGTTCGATTTTGAGGTAGGAAGACATGCTGAAGACGATGGTGAAAACCATTTTCTCGACGGACAAGTAGTTCGCCCGGAATCCGGCCCAAACCGGAAAGTTTGTTAAAATTAAAAGTTTTATTTGGAGTTGATCAGATGTCCGATTTAGGGCAAGAAGACATGCTGAACTTTTATGTGAAAACAATTTTCTACCCGGACATGTAGTTCGCCTGGAATCCGGCCCAAACCGGAAAATTGTTAAAAGTTAAAGTTTTATTTCTAGCTGATTAGATAACCGATTTAGGGGTAAGAAGAGACGCTGAATCCGTGTGTGACAATCATATTTTACCCGGACATATAGTTCGACCGGAATCCGACTGGAGTCGGAAAATTTGTTATAAGTTAAATTTTTATTTGAAGTTGATTAGATGTTCATTATTGGAGAAAGAAGATACCCTGAGTTCGTTTTTGAGCTTTCTTTTTTCGCCGGACAAGTAGTTCTAGAGTTCGGCCGAAACCGGGAAATTGGCAGAAGTGGCAGGAACTTTTCGTCAAAACAGATATGACTTATACGGGTAAACACGCATGCTGAATCCATATCTGAACTTGGTTTTCTCAGATGATTAGCTATTTGGCGTTAATCTGCGTCTGAATTTTAATTGTAAGAATGTTCAAGGATTCTGGCGATGACTGGATCTGGCTAAGACAAGACCCAGTTGTCTGGATCAGATATTGAATTTTTGGGATCCCATCGAAAACTTTGGTCTTGTTCTTCTGGGATGACTTCGAAAAGCGCAATTTCGGCAATTGTCGTTTTTGCAGAGAAACCGTATAGCAGATACACGTATCATACACGGTAATAGTAAGAACGACTAAATGCAAATCTAATTACCGTGGTAACAGATACCATGGTATCTGCAAAAACGCAACTAAAGTCCATAATCCTGCTAAATGTAAAAATCCGAATTTAGTTTACGGGGGTGGAGCCTAGATGGTGCCTGTCCCGCCCACAGAGTATATGAAAATGAGTCAAGATGGAAAAGTCAGCTTGGTCTTCAGCGATATTTCAGCACTGCATGGCAAGGGTCCTGTTCAGGCTGTAGCTGGAATAGTCAGGATCATTTATTTACACAAGCTATCGGAGTCAAGAAGAGAACTCAACTAAATGGCGCTTGGGCTTACAAACTAAAAGAGGACACAAATTAAATAATTCTGATGATTCTCATTCTGATTCTGAAGAACAGATACAGCAACAGGTGGAGCGTAGATGATGCCTGTCCCGACCACAGAGTATATAAAAATGACTCAAGACGGAAAAGTCCGCTAAGAATTCTTCAGCGATATTTCGACACTGCGTGGCAAGGGTTCTTTTCAGGCTATAGCTGGAAGAAACGAACCTTAAAGAGCCTGAAGAAGGTTCGAAATATCGCTGAGGAACAGTACAAGCCTCAGTTGTTTAGTTTCAACCTGGTTCAGATTCGGTAACTATCGGTGGTCGGGAGGGGCTCAGGAAATCCCGTGGCACACTTATAATGGAGCGACCGGGACCGGACTCTGTGGGAAGAAAAAGCATAATCCCTAGACATGCTTCCGTGATACCTAAGGGTCCATGTTCATTTTTGCCTCAAGGGTTTTGCTTACAAGTGGATTCCTTAAAGTATACTCATCTTAACGGGCAATTCGTTGTGGATTGTGAGTGTTCATGTCACATTATGTTGTATTTCGTTTCTTTTGTGTACTCCACCTAGGTCTTCATAGGGGGCAATTTTGACGGGCAATAATTTTTTTAATTCATTCATTCAATTAGATACCCTACTGCCAAATATGTAGTTACACGTTTAATTTCATTTACCAGCCAAACGTTTTCTCATTTTTCAGTTAAAAGAAAAAAACATTATCAATAAAATTTGATTTAATTTAATTTTCTGGCCAAGACCTATTTTGAGCTTGCCCAGTCGGGATGCTACCGATTCGCGCCACCAGACAACCCCACAGTATCGTCGAGACAGTGACCTTGAAAAACTTTTTCATATCAGAGCTCTTAGAAAACTTCTCAGGGTGGCAAATTTACTTCCTGTTAGTGAAATTTTACTGAATGTTCTTAGTCATTTTTGCTTCCTGACCGACACACTATCACTATATTCTCACCAGCCCTTATTCTTTGCAGAAGTTCGAGTTGATCTCCAAGACTGCCCTAAAAAAATCTCACAAGCTATTCCAGCAGAGCCAAGAAAAGGAACTGGCGGCAGCTAAAAAAGAGGCTGAAGATACAGAGAGGAGAGCAAAAAACATGGAGGAAGCAAAGAAAATCACTATTGAAGAAGATAAAAGTCTTCCCGAAGCAACAGGCGTTAAAATTAGGGACTGCACAGTATACAGAACCAAGAGGGTGAAGATTTATGGATGGGTCCATCGTCTGCGGAAGCAAGGTTTGTGAAACCTTACAGGGTAAATAGGATTTTTCGATGAGAGTATTTTACACTTTAAACCCTCCAGAATCTTCTATACCGTCTCAGAACCAGCGAAGTTACAAATTTTTGGGATCCCAAAACGTAAGTGGAGGGATACCTGTGACATCGCAAAACTTGTCCGTCCGTCCGTCTGTAAGCACGATAAATCTCGAAGGGGATGAGATGTTTTGATGAAACTTCGTGTGAGGATTCTTTGGGTCAAGAGTAAGGTCGAGTTCGTAGATGGGCTTTGTATCCGTACGTTTAGGGGTTGGGGAGGGGGTTTAAATTAAGGGGCAAGCAAAATATTTTTAAACAGCTAATGTGATAGTCGATTATGGGGTAAGAAGAAATGCTGAACACGATGGTGAAAACCAATTTTTCGCCGGACAAGTAGTTAGGCTGGAATCCGGCGAAAACTTGAAAGTTTGTTAAAAGTAAAAGTTTTATTTGAAGTTGATTAGATGTTTGATCTAGGGGTAAAAAGACATGCTGAACACGATTATGAAAACCATTTTCTCGCCGGACAAGTAGTTAGCCCGGAGTCGGGCCAAAACTGGAAAATTTGTCAAAAGAAAAAGTTTTATTTGAAGTTTTTATCTCTCAGCGACTCCAAATACGCCGCCTTCATAGACCGCACTTTTGGCAGGGCTATTACTTTCCCCACAGACGAATCATACTTACTAACCGATAACTCCTTAAAGGACCTGTCGTACGTGTAATGCCAATCTAACCTACTTCCGTAACATCATTCATTAGTTCTTGAACCCGGAGATCCAAATTTACATTCTGTACCCGCTAATAACACCTCACCATCTTTGCACTTGCCGCGATTCACTAATTTCCATGCGTACTAGGCTCCGGACGAGTGTTCGCGTATCATGCTACTGATGCATAGAACAGTTTTTTTCAGTTTTGCCGAGATCTTGCTAGAAGTCGGTGGGCCTGGCAAAAGGGTTAAAACAGGCAAGGCCGTTGATGTTTTTATGGCACTTGCAGCCTCTGGCTCAAGTGCCATATACCGATCACAATTCCGTCTGTCGGTCGGTCCGAGTTTTTTGTCCCACATATCCGAGTTAGGGTACTTTCAGATGTGCTAGGACAATGAAACTTGGCAGGCATATCAGGGACCCGACCAAACTAACCTGGAAATAATCAGTTTCTCGATCCGACCATATGGGGGGGGGGGAGTGCGGGGCGCTGGAAACTTGAAAATTTAGGGCATTTTGTCACTTTTTTCTGAGTTAGGGTACTTCTAGATGAGCTAGGACAATGAAACTTGGCAGGAATATCAGGGACCCGACCAAACGAACCTGGAAATAATCAGTTTCCCGATCCGACCATATGCGGGGGAGTGGGGGCGCTCGAAACTTGAAAATTTAGGGCATTTTGTCACACTTTTTCGAGTAAGGGTACTTCCAGATGAGCTAGGACAATGAAACTTGGCAAGAATATCAGGGACCTGACCAAAGTAACCTGGAAATAATAAGTTTCCCGATCCGACCATATGCGGGGGAGTTGGGGCGCTGGAAACTTGAAAATTTAGGGCATTTTGTCACACTTTTTCGAGTTAGGGTACTTCCAGTTGTGCTAGGACCATGAAACTTGGCAGGCACATCAGAGACCCGACCAAACAAAATTAGGAATAATCAGTTTTCTGATCCGACCATTTGAGGGGGGGGGGGTGGAGGGCAGGGGAATCCGGGAAACTGAGAAGTGTGTAACTTTCGAACGGATGATCGGATTGTAATGAAACTTCATAACTGAAGAGAATATATATCTGTAATGTCCCGTTTAAAGTCTTGACCGGATTCGGTAGCCAGCGGGGAGTTGGGGGGGGGGGGGGAGACCGGAAATTTCAAGAAACGGTTAGAATGGAGGGATCGGAGTGAAACTTGCTGGGAAGAACAAGCATCTGCTCTAGATAAGTCCTTTAGACCATTGGACTGGATCCGGACACTTATGGGGGGGGGGGTCCCGGAATTCCGGTGATGGTGGTTTTGGGGATTTTCACGATGAAACTTGGCAGGCATATCAGGGACCCAATCAAACTGACTTCAAAATAAAAATTTTGTCGATCAGATAATGGTGGAGGGAGGGGAATCCGCAGGGGAATCCGGGAAATTGAGAAGTGTGTAACTTTCGAACGGATGATCGGATTGTAATGAAACTTCATAACTGAACAGGATATATATCTGTAATGTCCCGTTTAAAGTCTTGACCGGATTCAGTAGCCAGGGGGGAGTTGGGGGGGGGGGGAGACCGGAAATTTCAAGAAACGGTTAGAATGGAGGGATCGGAGTGAAACTTGCTGGGAAGAACAAGCATCTGCTCTAGATAAGTCCTTTAGACCATTGTACTGGATCCGGACACTTATGGGGGGGGGGGGGGTCCCGGAATTCCGGTGATGGTGGTTTTGGGGATTTTCACGATGAAACTTGGCAGGCATATCAGGGACCCAATCAAACTGACTTCAAAATAAAAA
The DNA here is from genome assembly GCA_030848855.1 of Branchinecta sandiegonensis. Lineage (NCBI taxonomy): Eukaryota > Metazoa > Arthropoda > Branchiopoda > Anostraca > Branchinectidae > Branchinecta > Branchinecta sandiegonensis. Next base: position 12,876,803 of record JAUPMV010000020.1, read on the forward strand.
TTTTGTCGATCAGATAATGGTGAGGGAGTGGAGGGAGGGGAATCCGAAATTTTCAGTCATGCGTAATTTTGGAATGGGTGATCGGATTCGAGTGAAATTTAAGAATTCAACAGAGGACATTTCTCCGATGATTTTTTTCATATCCGGACCGGATCCGGCAACTATTGGGGGGGGGGGGAAATACGTGACCCGTTTAGAATGGAGGGATCGGGATGAAACTTTGTGGGAAGAACAAACAGATGCTCTAGGTAAGTCATTTGCTGAATCGGATTGGCTACGTGCACCGCGGGGGAGCTGGGGGTGGGGGGGGGGGGGTTGGACTGGAAATCTCGAGAAACGGTTAGAATGATGGTATCGGAGTGAAACTTGCTGGGAAGAACAAACATCTGGTCCATGTAAATCTTTTACATAATTTGACTGGTAGTGACCAGTAGCTGGTCACCAAACTTAGTAGAAAGTTGGTGTCTACGGTTTGACAAAGATGTGAGGCCAAACTCGTTAAGAAGCGAAATGTATGGGATTTTTGGGGACTCTCGACCCTTTCGACGACCCAATCGAACAACAAAAACAGTCGCCGAGTCCAGAATAAAATCACAGCACCAGCTTTAACCCCAACCAACTTTTAGAGAAGAAGTTCTCAGAAGCAGATATTTAAGGAAGAATCTTAAATTGTTTTCCCACAAATTTATTTTCCAGCTTGAGCGGCTTGAGCCTGAAGAGGACCCTTGCCAAGAAGGGCCGAAATATCGCTCGAATAAAATGTAGCTGACTTATCCGTTTTGCACCGTCAAATATGATTCGCAGTCAGCTTGGGCCGTAGGAACATCTATCACCGAATTACGGAACTAATCGCCCATACATGCCGCCAACAAGTATCCATCTTAGCTGGAAAGAAGAAGAAGAGACAGGTGACTTTAAAACCAAAATGCAGAAGAATCTCGACCCTTTCGACGACCCAATCGAACAACAAAAACAGTCGCCGAGTCCAGAATAAAATCACAGCACCAGCTTTAACCCCAACCAACTTTCAGAGAAGAAGTTCTCAAAAGCAGATATTTAAGGAAGAATCTTAAATTGTTTTTCCACAAATTTATTTTCCAGCTTGAGCGGCTTGAGCCTGAAGAGGACCCTTGCCAAGAAGGGCCGAAATATCGCTCGAATAAAATGTAGCTGACTTATCCGTTTTGCACCGTCAAATATGATTCGCAGTCAGCTTGGGCCGTAGGAACATCTATCACCGAAGTACGGAACTAATCGCCCATACATGCCGCCAACAAGTATCCATCTTAGCTGGAAAGAAGAAGAAGAGACAGGTGACTTTAAAACCAAAATGCAGAAGAATCTCGACCCTTTCGACGACCCAATCGAACAACAAAAACAGTCGCCGAGTCCAGAATAAAATCACAGCACCAGCTTTAACCCCAACCAACTTTCAGAGAAGAAGTTCTCAAAAGCAGATATTTAAGGAAGAATCTTAAATTGTTTTTCAATTTATTTTCCAGCTTGAGCGGCTTGAGCCTGAAGAGGACCCTTGCCAAGAAGGGCCGAAATATCGCTCGAATAAAATGTAGCTGACTTATCCGTTTTGCACCGTCAAATATTGACTGGATCCGGACACTTGAGGGGGGGGGGGAGGAGGGGGTATCCCGGAATTCCGTTTTTTGGGGGATTTTCACGACGAAACTTGGAAGGCATATCAGGGACCCGGTCAAACTGACTTGGAATAAAAAAAAAATCCTCGATATGATAATCTTGGGGGGGGGGGGAGTTGAGGGAGGGGAATCCGGAATGTTGAGTCATGCGTAACTTAGGAACGGGTGATCGGATTCGAGTGAAATTTAATAATTAAACAGAGGACATTTTTCTCTTGTGACCTTTTTCATTTCCGGACCGAATCCGGCAATTATTGGGGGGAGGGCGGAAAATACTTGACCCGCTTAGACTGGTGTGATCTGGATACGAACTTCGTGGGAATGACAAACAGATGCTCTGGATTAATCATTTACAGAACCGGATTGGCTCTGGTTATTGTGGGTGGAGTTGGAGGAGGGGGAGGGGGGTCTGGGATTCCGGTGATCGCGCGTTAAGGGGCTTCCAGATGTGCTAGGACGATGAAACTTCGCTGGAATATTGGAGACTCAACAACATTTGCTTAGAAATTGCTACTTCCCAAATCCGATTATTCCTTAAAGTACCAATCTTGACGGCAAAGTAAAAAAAATACTTTTAAGCAATATATGCATTTTCGTGATGCCCATCAGCCCATTAGCAGTTTTGCATCAAGGGTTTTGCTTACAAATGAAGTTCCAGCTCCCTTATAGCGCGCATCTCAACCGCAAAGTCGAAACTTACTTTTGATCAATCAAATCATCTTGACACATGCAAGTGCCATATGAGCTTACAGCTCTTGTTTAAAAAGCAGAGCCTTGCTTTACAGTATTCGGATAACCGTGAATATTGGAACATAAGCAGTAAATACTGCGAGGTGTGCTTAAACGAATGAAGTCCTAAATCACCTTTTACTACTAACGTTCTAGTCTTACTTGGGTTGCGTTTTGACCCTGGGTTGCGTTTTCGCTTAAAGTGAAGAAGTAACAGAAAAAGCCATGTCCGAATATCAGGAAATTCAAAATTGGCAGGCAGCACTGGATAAATCAGAGACACTATTTTATTATAGACAAAAAAAAATTCTTTTGGATTTGAATATTATTTCAAATTAAGACTGTCATCGCAGGCACTTAGGGTATGGTTCCAACTCCGGACTAAATCTCTTCCATTACGGTACAGAAAGAAAGTTTTTGATAGGAGAAAACAGGTCGGTGAGGATATTTACAATTGCCCACTTTGTTGCACTGGGCAAGATACCATTGACCACCTTCTAGGACAGTGCCAAGAGCTTCCGTCATTGGGTCTAGTTGGGATGGTTGGCGGTGTTCTCTTCCCTGGTATCTTAAAGTCGACAAATAAAAGTATAATCCGTGAGGTAGTTTCTTTCGTATTGAATGCAATGAAAAGAAGGAAATAGTTTGTGTTTTCATTTTTAGTGTTATAAATTGTTGTTGGCGCTTCAGGAATCTGTTGTATGGCCGTATTAGGCTTTTTCCAGTAAATTATTATTATTATTATTATTATTATTATTATTATTATTATTATTATTATTATTATTATTATTATTATTATTATTATAGTGGGTTGTGTTTTGGCGCCCACCAACAGTCCAAAGGTTGTTTCACACAGTTTTATTTTTTAGGCAAAAGGCTTATGTTCATCGTTCTACGAGACGGTACAGGTTTCCTTCAGTGTGTCTTGAACGATCTTCTCTGCCAGACGTATGATGCCGTGACACTAACTACTGAGGCAACCGTGCAACTCTTTGGAACCCTCAAGGAGGTCCCACCCTCACAAACTGCCCCAGGCAACCATGAATTGCATGTAAGTGCCAGATGAATTCAGATTGATGCGGGGTCCCTAAAACCAGAGGTGTCATTTTGCTGAAACCTAAAGAGTGCAATGGTGTCGTGGCCAGGGGCGTAATTTCGTCCAAATCCTGGGGGGGGGGGGGGGCAAAGTTGGAGCCGCTTTAAAAAAATCCGATATTTTTTTGCTCATCTTCGTTTGAATTGATTCAAAACCACGGGGTGGGTCTACTGCACTATTCCAACATAAAAGTGCGCTTAATGCTTTTTACACCCTAGCTTGCTTTCGTTCTGGCTCAGAAAACCGGTTTCTCCCGAGATTTTCGTGTCTCTTCGGTGCAGACTAACGTGTTTAACCCTGCATAGCGCATGCATATCGCTATAAAAGTTTCAAGGCTTCCGTGTTCCAATCTTACCATAAAGACAAAGGTATACTAAAGAAAACCGATCTATTTCTCTGGATGCTTGAATTATGTAGGCCTATCTTAGTTTCGACGAGAGTTTCGAAGACGCTAAATTTCAGCTGGAGGGGCAAACATCAAGCTGGGAAGGGGGGGGGGGAAACTGGGGTCTGGGGGGGGGGGGAGCGCAGTTGCCCCCTGCCCCATAGCAAATTACACCCCTGGTCGTCGCGGGCCCCCTTCGCATTTTTTGACGTAAATCTTACATATGTGGAAAGTAAACAAATTTTCACGAAGACTTATATGAAACAGTATTTTGTATCAACTGTACGCGGTATTCGGTTTTGCGCCTCGTCAATAGGTTTTACAATGTTTTTTAGTGGGACGCTCTGGGCCCCCCTTGGAAAGCCAGGGGGTGGCTGAACCCCTCTAAACGATGCACCTGCTTAAACCTGGTTCCCCTCCTCATCCAAAAACTGCAGGAAGCCTATTCCAGGGATCTTTGCTGCTTCGCATATAAACCTACCTTCTAGAATCAAACATTTTCTTTGATTGGTTACCCCAGTTGCCCTGTAAGGCTAGTTGTTTTCCGTAATGCATTTCGTCCGAAGGCGTCTTTCCGTGTCCCAGACATTTTTAAATTTTATTATTATTATTATTCATTTGAATCCTTCAAAACTGAAGAGTAGTGTATAAAAAGGAACAACAACATGTCAATCAAACTCACACACACGTAAATACTAATAAACAGCTGACCGTTAAATGTAAATTAGCCTACTAAATCTACAACGAAATAAACAAACTAATCAGGGCGCTTTTTTGTGAAAAAAGGAAAAAGGGTTTGATGAAGAAGAATGTTGTCGGCCTTTTTGTGAAAGTTTTGGATTTTACTATTTAAAGTTTCCAAAGGATTCTTCACTTTAAAATTAGAAGTTAGGAATGTTCATCACGCAAATAGAGGTGTTTGCTACACACTGAGCGTGTTCCACCCTTCTAACAATAGTAACTGTTAGTTACTATTTTCGTTCCAACCTCGTAAAAAGTTACTACGCTGACCGCTCCAACCTTCTCGAAATAGTAACTATTTGCTTACCATGCTCGGGAGCGTAGTAAGCGTGGTAACTACGCATCTCTGTAACGTGATTGAGCGGATTCGCCCGTGGCATGATATTCTGCTGGAAAATAGAAAAATCGTTCCAGCCTTGACGGCAAAAAGCCAGAATTCGTGACGTCATACGTAGTAACTGCGGTAAGTAGGGTGGAACACGCTCACCCGAGCCGCAAGTTCAAATTCGCGGAAACGCCGTTTTGTCTGTTTTGGCGGTATTTTCAAAAGCCTGGAAGTATTTCGTCTTTCAGTAAATAGAATATCAGTCTTACACCATTGCTATTCAGTACTAGAGGGATACTCACTTTCTTGTCTATCCGCTTAATACACTGCTTATTTGTTATTTAGACTTGAATTTACTGCTAAATTTGGATTTTCGCCAATTTTAGAGCCCCAAATTCGAAAATCACCTCGAGAGTTGTTTGTCAAATTTGAGCCGCAGTGCGAGCCCGAAAAACCTTACTGGTCACTGAAACAGATTTGTGGGCCGCGCATACGATCGCAGAAACAATCTTTCCGAGCCACAACATCTTTGAGGGACCGCGGAAAAATGCCTCTGTATAATGTCCTATAGAGAGAGATAATTTTATTACAAACAGTTTACATATGTGAACAGGGGCCACCCCAAAAAGCTTTCGCCTGTCCTAAAGGGGAGACCCCAAATCAAACATTCATACATAAGCACTCGTCCAAAAGTGGAATGGACGTTTCTGGTATTGTAGAACGAAAGCTGTTGGAAGCGACAAATCATTGACACTGTTAAATTTCAAAAGCATTTACAGAAGGATGCGCAGTTTCAAAAGAAACTAGGTTTACATTGCCTGGTCAAGTGAAGTGTTGCAGCAACGTTCGCTATCGATTTAACGCTGACGTTAAAATCTTATTTACAATCTTATTAATAAATCTTATTTACAAAAGGATGCGCAGTTTAAACAGAAACTAGGTTTACGTTGCCTGGACAATATGAGTGATGTGGTTTCAAGGGTGGTTGATAAGGCTAGGTCTTGAATAGGGTCACTGGGACCTTGTGGATAGCGTGACTTTCTCTGAAGACCGGCGGGGCCTGACCTTAATCTCCACATTCAGAACCAATCAACAAACGAGGGGTAGGGATGTCCTAGGTAGCCTAGGGCTCAGACGCACTCTTCTCTTTCTCTCTCAATAAAATAAACATATACTTCTCAGTAGTATTTACAAAAAGGTCTCCTTGGTCAACAAGATGTTAAGTTGCCATTTCTATCGGACATTAAGTGATGATCATCATGGTAGACCGTTTTCTTCCGGGTAACAAAGACAACCAGAGACATACGTCATCTACCAGCAATAACCTGGATTTATTGCCCGCCTAGATGGCGTATGTGTTAACACCTTGGTTGGGAACGATAACAAAATATGATGTGACCCTCTGAAGGCACAACAATGAGGTGTTGCAACAACGTTCGCTATCGATTTAACGCTGACGTTGTCAATCCCTCGAAATTTTTAAAATGGTACCAGTGAGGGCACTCTGTCTGAAACAGGGACTCAGGTTGTCAGAATTATAGTAACGTAAAGTAACCATACTTGTCTCAATCAGTTCTGCCCCCAGCTTGTCCCCACCAGTCTTTACCTTCTCGCAAAGGACCAGAAATCTTTGAGGCCATGAATGATTATCCAGTAAGTTTCAACCGATGTCTGAATTTTAGGTAGATTATTGGAAGCTGGTCGGGAGTGCCCCACCCGGAGGTGCTGATTGCATTCTCAACGAAGAAGCTCACATTGACGTCCAGCTGGATCAGAGGCACATCATGATCCGTGGTGAAAACGTAAGTGTTTCGATCACCTCCCTGGTAACCCTGTCAGTGTTTCGAAGCCTGCGCTATAATATTGTTCGAAGGCATCTTCAGTACTTGAAAGAGATGCTTGGGTTAGATCTCTTCTTGGTAAACCTATGCTCGGAACTGGCTGTTAGCCGGTGACATTCAAGCTCTCTCAGTTTGAGTTGAGAATCGATCCTCCTTTTCAGTCTCCCGTGCGTCGGTCCGAGAGGAATACTGGCAATCACTTTTCTCCATATCCTGCTAATTCTTCTGCCCAGTTTTTACGTAGTTTCATCTCATCATTTATTTCTGGTCATGTCTTGTAAGTGTATTAGTTATTTTGTTTCGTGTCTTTGTATTTCGTATATTTTATTCGTCTTCTAGCTTTAACCTATTTGGATATTAAACTTGATTGATTGTGGAAAATTAAGTTTAGAAAAATTGTTGGCATCGATCATTCCGTCATTTTATTCTTCTTTTTGTTATGATAGTGTAATGGTACTGGAAACAGAGATGGGCGAACCCGATTATGAAAGGATTCGAATCCGAATCCAGGGCTAGGTATGAATCCGGTTCCGAATCCACCATTTCATGCTGAGGATTCGAATCCGGAATCGAATCGCGGATTCGAATCCGACCTTAACAAAAATAAAATGATGTACATAGGTTATGGGCTAAAAAATCAGAGGCGACATAAAGCACTAATATCTAAGGTGTCAGATAAAGCGATAAATTACTGAGGATGTTTGGTGGTGGAGACCAAAAAGTTGGATTGCCTAAGCACACTGTAAAAATTGGGAAAACGGAAACTGGAAGGATGAAGCCTAGGAATTTGAGCGGATTCGTAAGATTGATGGTTTGGAATCCGAGTCCGAATCCGAATCCAGCCTGACAAGCAGAAGATTCGAATCCGGCCAAAAGGACTAATCCTGGATTCGAATCCGAATCCGGATTCGGATTCGCCCATCTCTGACTGGAAATGGCAACAGAAGCAAACTTCCTGTGATCTAGGATTTCTAGGGGTGGCTTGTCCAGGTTTCGAAAAGTTCAGTTCAGTTTTTAATTCAGATTTGTTTCCCATAATATAAATGCAGATCAGTCATAGCGTCATGACATCGAAGGCCCTCACCCGTTGTCGGGTTGAACCTTTCTGAGATGCGTTCTATGCAACAGTAATCGGTGCATAGAGCTCGCTCACGTTGCGTGCACATTGCATTTTCTAGAATGGACGCATTGTATGTTACGGATGTTCCTATACTGGAACAGGACCCACACTGTTGGTACCCATGTTTTTTTTTCAAGGTCCACTTCTAGTTCATTTCCCAACATCTTTAGTGTTAAATCCTGGCCCGCGTAGTGGACCTTACTAGCGCATAGAAATCTAACGGGGGTAGGGAAGAGTATTTGACAATGCAACACGGATACGTCAGCTACATTGTTTTAGAGCTAAATTTCAACCCTTTTTGGCAAGGGTCCTCTTCAGGCTCAAGCTGGAAAAATCTGAAGGAATATTTAGTAGGGAAGAGATGGTCTCACAATTATATATATTTTGCTTTTTTTTTTAGACTTCCAAAGTCCTGAAGATCAGATCAGTCATCACCCAGGCAATGAGAGAGCACTTTTTCTCTCGAGGGTATTTTGAAGTTGCCCCACCCACTCTAGTCCAAACCCAAGTCGAAGGTGGATCGACACTGTTCAAGCTCAACTATTTCGGGTAAGATCTTGGTGCTAATGATTATTATTTTGTTTATACCACACGCAAAAAAAGAAAAGTGGTATAGTTTACGCCTTAAAAAATATAATAATAATAATTTATTGAGGCCCGCTATACAACAAATGAAAGAGCAGAGTAGTAGAAAGAAAGAAAAACCAATTACACACAAAGAAAACGAAACACTATTTAAACTTTATAAAACCTATAGATACGTTAGGCGAGTCAACGGCGATTCGTATATGTTTTTGAAAGCCCGGGGTTCGACGGGGCTGAATTAGACTCCCATGGGGGGAGTCCGAGAAGGTATTTTGCCAGTTTATATTATTTTGTCTGAATTTGCCTTTTCTCGGAAATGTTTTGCAAATCCCAAAATGAGATATGTACACAAAGTATATATATATGTATATATATATACACATATATATATATATATATATATATATATATATATATAGCAGAAACTTTGATAGTATATATATATATATATATATATATATAGCAAAAACTTTGATAGTGTATATATATATATATATATATTGGATTGTATATGTATATATATATATTGGATTGTATATGGATAGCAAAAACTTTGATAGTGTATTGATTGGAACCACGTGCTTCCAGGCAGGCCCGTATCCAGAAATATATTTCGGGGGGGGGGGGGGGGGTTGCCGGCGGGTCTGACCAATAGATACAAAAAAGACATAGATTATATTTTAAAGCCTACAAAAAACGATTACTTTTGTGGTTTTTTTTTTTGGGGGGGGGGGGGATCGAACCTCATACCCCCCCCCTGGATACGGCCTTGCTTCCACGATATTAAAAAACTGGTTAGGTTCGTGAAAGTAGCTATGGCGAATAAAGGCAGTTTTCAGTTGATTTGTTTCTGATCTCACTGCCTTGTTTCGCACCTACGACTTTATAGGTCTTTTTCGGCCGAGCCGAGTTTGCCGATGTAGGAGAACAAGCTTCGTAGCAAGCGTCAAGGTCCGACGGCAACTCTTTTACGGAGAAGGGCGACAAATCATATCCACTGCTAAATTTGTGTGTCTAGATTATCGTAATGTATTTGATAGTGCAAAACGGATACGTCAGCTGAATTTTATTGGAGCTATGTTTCGTAATTTACCCCTTAAAAGGCTATATTTCGTAGTTTACGCCTTTAAAATATATATATTTATATATTATATATTGGATTTTAGCTCCAATAAAATTCAGCTGACGTCTCCGTTTTGCACTATCAAATATGATTCGCTGTCAGCTTGGGCTGAAGGAATATTTATCGTAATGTAACTGACCATGGGTCGTCGGAGGAGGATATAAGCACCTAAGGATATTGAATAGCTATACGCACGGAAAAAAAAATCCCAAAATCGTTCTTCATCAAAAGTAGTGAGGTTAAATATTCTTTGAGCCCAAGCTGACTTTGAAACATTTATTCAAACAATGTTTACAGCGGATACGTCAGCTACGATTCTTCATCAGCGATATTTCGGCCCTTCTTGGCAAGGGTCCTCGTCAGGCTGTCAATCCTCTGGGTCAACGTCGGGGAAGGAAACAAACCTGTAATAACTGACGTTGACCCAGAGGATTGACAGCCTGACGAGGACCCTTGCCCAGGGTTGGTCACCAAACGTAACTTCGTACACCCTGTAAAGTAACCCAAAAGTATCTCAAAGTAACCCAATGTAACCTAATGTAACCCAATGTGACCCAATGTAACCCAATGCAATGTAACCCAAAGTAACCCAATGTAACCCTGAGTAACCCAAAGTATCCTGAAGTAACTCGTACACCCTGGTTCTTGGTGACCAACCCTGGACCCTTGCCAAGAAGGGCCGAAATATCGCTGATGAAGAATAGTAGCTGACGTATCCGTTGTAAACATTGTTTGAATAAAAGTAGTGAGGTTTTTTCAGCCTCGTAACCTCTGATAGAGCTCTGAGAATGAAACTCTTATCACATCTCAGATGCATCTAGCTGCATTAAGAAAACAAAACATTATTTGATTTGGGATTTTTCGGATCATAAGGGTTTTGGTATCGGAGACGGAAATGAAAAAGATTGTAATAAATGCCACTGCAAACGGGATTCCCTATGACGGAAGGGCATCCTTTGACGCAAGAAGTGCGAAAAGGGACAAAAATCATGTTGTTAATTTCTCCAGGAGAAAACCAGCTTTTTGGTTTGGTTGCAAAAAAAAAAATAAGGTGGGATAACATTTTTATAAATAATAAGGTTTAAATGAAAGAACATTTTAAGGAAAGGAGATATTAAGGAAGGACAAAGTAATGAAAATTTTTTAAGGTTTTAAAGATTTGATGAAAATGGTAAAATGAGAAATAAGGGTAAAGAGGAAATAAGAAAGGATATAAAAAAATGAAAACTTTGATAGTGTATTGATTGGAACCACGTGCTTCCAGGCAGGCCCGTATCCAGAAATCTATTTCGGGGGGGGGGGGGGGGGTACGGCCTTGCTTCAACGATATTAAAAAACTGGTTAGGTTCGTGAAAGTAGCTATGGCGAATAAAGGCAGTTTTCAGTTGATTTGTTTCTGATCTCACTGCCTTGTTTCGCACCTACGACTTTATAGTGCTTTTTCGGCCGAGCCGAGTTTGCCGATATAGGAGAACAAGCTTCGTAGCAAGCGTCAAGGTCCGACGGCAACTCTTTTACGGAGAAGGGCAACAAATCATATCCACTGCTAAATTTCTGTGTCTAGATTATCGTAATGTATTTGATAGTGCAAAACGGATACGTCAGCTGAATTTTATTGGAGCTATGTTTCGTAATTTACCCCTTAAAAGGCTATATTTCGTAGTTTACGCCTTAAAAATATATATATATATATATATATATATATATTATATATTGGCTTTTAGCTCCAATAAAATTCAGCTGACGTCTCCGTTTTGCACTATCAAATATGATTCGCTGTCAGCTTGGGCTGAAGGAATATTTATCGTAATGTAACTGACCATGGGTCGTCGGAGAAGGATATAAGCACCTAAGGATATTACCCTCATAGAGGAAAGTGTAGGTGACGCTAAAGATATAGGTCGGTCATTGAAAAAAAAAATAATTTAAAATATTAGATGTTAGGACCGTTGGCGTCACCGAGAGAAAGTGGAAGCGTAGTCACCTGGCCGAAATCATATTGGACAGTAAGAATGGAAAAGATACTACGCGGCAAAAAAAAATTTTTTTTTTCTATAGTTCCAAAAGAAAGCCCATCGGGCCATAAAGAAACAAAATGTCGACACCAGAACAACCCAACTTCCAAGGCAATTAAGATGTTATTTCTCCCAGAACTTGTGTCCCGTTATTTGAACCACCCGATCTCAGTTTCTCGTCTGCCTAGCTCAATGCGGAAGTGATACAGTTTGCATTTGTGTAACCAGTCTTTCCGTCTAGTCCCCTTTAAGCTACATTGGTGGGTAGTCGGGTGGTCAGATCTTTTCTGGTGTAAAACTTTGTCACAAAACGTTAAAGGACCCCTCTTGCTATAAGCTTCTAAAAACCCCACTTTTCTCCATTGGTTCGTTTCGTAACTACGAATTTTTAGCGCTTTTTCGGCCTTGCCGAATTTTCCCGTCTACCCAACGAAAAGTTTGCCGGAATCTTAACTGTCCGCTGACAACTCTTTCACACATAAGGATATGATAATCTTCTGTTTATTACTTCTTTTAGTTGCTTAGTTTTCCCACTTTTTAACCGAGGCACTTTCAGATTTTAAATCTTTTGCGCTCAGCCGCCGCGTCGGAGAACAGGAAGGCTGGATGTAATCGTCAAGCGCTAACAAGAGAATCGCTAGTTTCAGGTGGAAAGTAATTGTATTTTCGAAAACGTTTTTCTTATCCATTTTATAGGAAAAAGATCATTTCGAGTAAGAGTTGTGCTTTAAACCAGACTGTTTGTTGTATCAGAGGACAAATTAAAGGTCAACAGAATAGGGCTAAGATACGACAATCTGATTACCCATCATATTTTTACTTAATTAGGCTAGAAGAACCGACAAAAACGCGTTACTTCGTTACTTTGTTATCCACGATTCTTGAATTTTAGCTGACGTAATTTCTCTTCCGTAACTGTTGTACCTCTATACGGACGTCGCTCTATGTTTGAAGTGTTTAGCAACTACAGCGGCAGCCAATTGCCGTAATAACAAGTCATGGCGGATTTGCATTCTTCAAGCCAGGAAGATGATAGTATCATGGGAATTGAAAGTGACCAGGAAGAAGTTGGCATTCGCCCATATATGTTTGAGCCACAGTTCTCATCAGATTCGTCTGAAGAATCGAACATTTCAAAATCTTCGCTTTGTTAGCCATTGAAACACACGCTTTTGCAGACATTCAAATTTTCCGCGACTCGCCGTAAAGTTATTTGTCGTGCAACCAGCGGAGATTCCAAACGTCACTACTAGAGTACGCGACGTAAAAAACAAAAATCCCTTACATGAGCCAAAATAATTCAGTATATTCAAATCAAACGTATACAAATAAGTTGGCTTTTCAGTTAAACTTTAAGCTAGCCTTCCCTTTACTATCTTATTTATATTGGTTTTAATACGTTTAACTGATGAGCTGTTAACCGATATATTTTGTCCATTCCAGGGAAGAAGCTTATCTCACACAGAGCTCGCAGCTTTACCTTGAGACTGCAATTCCTGCTCTAGGTGACGTGTTTTGCATCGCACAAAGCTACCGCGCTGAACAGTCACGAACTAGGAGACATCTAGCTGAGTAAGTAGGAAGTTTTTTTTCCGAATACTCTGGGCCTCTTCTCGCCGTTCCCCGAGGACTCCTCGGGGAATCTAAAGGAACGGCGAGAATAGAGGGAGTCACTCCGTGCCGACTCCGCGTACAGAAAACAGCGAGAACACGGGGAATGCTTCCAAAATGGATTTTGTTCGGGAAAAAATAGACAGTTGACGAAATTAGTCTGGATCCACTTTATTTTTGGTTTTGTTTATTCTGATTAGTTTTAATTAATTTGACATTGCACCAACACAAGCAAAACTTGATTCCCCTCCGAATCTGAAAGGGAGTCCTTTTTGATGATGGTGATGACAACCGGAGCATTCTCCGTCCGTGGGGACTGGCGAGAATACGGGGAGTGAGTCCCTGCGACAAACAAAAACGTGGGGACTCCTCAAATGTAGTCTTCGGGGAACGGCGAGAATACGCGCCATATGTCTAAGTCCAAAACACGCCAGTGATCCTCAGGAAGAACGGGAAAACGTCTCACCAACGACTCAGACTCAACAACTTAAATCCTGTGTAAAAAATCACGGCGATCTTCGGGAGCAGCTTTGATTTCCCGCACTCTGTTTTGGTGGCCCACCCCCAACACAAAGCCTGGTCGAGTTTTTATACCATAAGAACGCTTAAAGTTTAACCGAATAGGGCTGAAATCCGACAATCTAGTTACACTCAGGGGCGTCACGTATGGGGAATCCCCCCCCCCCCGTTAATGCTGTCGGCCAGTCGGTAAAAAATAGCCTTTCGCGCCGCGATTTTTCGAAAAAACAGTCGATTTTTGTTCATGGAAACCGTCGATTTTTCTTCAAAACAGTCGGTTTTTCGTAAAAATAGTCTACTTTTTCTTTAAAACAGTCGGTTTTTCGTAAGATCAGTCAGTTTTTTCGTCAAAAGAGTCGTTTTTTTCCGAAAAACCGTCGTTTTTTGTGCAAAACAGTCGGTAAAAATGACCAGCCAGTCGGTAAATACCTTGCCCTCCCCCCAAACATTTCGGCTAGTAACGCCTCTGATTACACGTCACTTATTTACTTGAACATGCCTGAAAACTCGATAAAAACGCGTTACTTCGTCTGTCCGCTATCCAAAGATAATCGATTTCATCGAATGAACTTATTCTTTTGGATTTGTGGTACCTCGTCGTGCTTCTCTCTCTATTCTTGAAATATTCAGCAACTGCAAAGGTAAGCCATTACCGAAAAATACAATATATAACAAAAAGACACATCTTGAGAGTGTTCCACCCTACTTACCGTAGTTACTACGCATGACGTCACGAATTCTGGCTTTTTTCCGTCAAGGCTGGAACGATTTTTCTATTTTCCAGCAGGATATTATGCCACGGGCGAATCCGACCAATAACGTTGCAGAGATGCATAGTTACGCTTACCACGCTCTCGAGCATGGTAAGCAAATAGTAACTATTAGTTACTATTTCGAGAATGTTGGAACGGTCAGCATAGTAACTTTTCGTGAGGATGGAACGGAAATAGTAACTAATAGTAACTATTGTTAGAAGGGTGGAACACGCTCCTTATCATAACTTTCCTACTCCCTTCAGAGGACTTGCTTCTTCCAATTTTCCGAGCTTAGCGTCCGTAACACATGAGTTGCGTTTTTGCAGATACCATGGTATCTGATACCACGGTCTAAAGTCGTTTTTGCAGTTATCGTGGTATCTGATACCACGGTCAAAAGGCGTTTTTTGCAGTCATCGTGGTATCTGGCCAGTTATCGTGGTATCTGAATAAGTCTTCTCACTTCCATCAGTTTTAGTCAAATGGGTGGGAAAGAAGTTTGGCACTTAGTGATGTGACTGAATATCTGTTTTTCTTCTTCGAGAAACGCAATTTCGGCAATTGTCGTTTTTGCAGAGCAACCGTAAATCAGATATCACGGTTACTGCAAAAACGACTAATTGCAGATCCAGTTACCGTGGTAACAGATACCATGGTATCTGCAAAAACGCAACTATGGAAATGCAGATTTCTGTTGAAATTCGAATTCTCCGCGTGTGGATGAATTTTTGGGTTTTCGTGCAAGCAGCGCACATTTTGAACGTTATTACTAGAGCCCAGGGTGAAAAAATACAAAAGGCCTATTCTCGTCGTTCCCCGAGGACTCCTTTTGAGGAGTCCTTGCGTTTTTGTTTGTCCCAGGGACTCTCGCTCTACTTTAAGTGGAAAATAAAAATAAAAAACTTGATATCAGCTAATAGGCAACTGTTTCAGGGTTGTCCTGGCACAAACAATTGGAAATTGGGTAAATCAGATTTTATTATGAATTTTTAAGTGCCTCTTCTCTGTTTTAGATTGTCTGTAGGCAGAGGCGTTACTAGCCAAAATGTTGGGGAGGGGGACAAGGCATTTACCTACTAATTGGTGATTTTTACCGACTGTTTTTGCAGAAAAACGACTGTATTCAAGAAAAAAAATACAGTTTTGAAAAAAATCGACTGATTTTCAGAAAAACCGACTGTTTTGACGAAAAATCGACTGGTTTTCTGAAGAACCGACTGGTTTTCTGAAGAACCGACTGGTTTTCTGAAAAACCGACTGTTTCCATGAAAAAAAATCAACTGTTTTGACGAACGAACTCGGTTGTTTCTTACCGACTGGCGTCCCCCCCCCCCCCCCCAGTCGTGACGCCCCTGTCTGTAGGTTCGAATGTCATCTATTTTGTGAAGCTAAATGAAAGGAATACAAGGTGGCAGTTTACAGCAAACTGACATCAAAGTTTTCAAATGAAAAGTGGCACATAACATTAAATGAATGAAGTATACTTTTTTTGAAAGACTTTTGCAGCAGAAGCAACCTTGTGTATATTTGAGTTTTTCTTCGGTGACCGTTCACTGTTGGTCGACGTTCAAAAAAGCATACCTTTACTGTACACAAAAACAAAGCTGGTCCAAAAAGTTCTTGTAGGGTTCTGTAGAGCATGACGATCAAACATTCCATGGATGAATGGTGGATGTCTAGAAGGGCCGAAATATAGCTTTAATAAGATGTAGCCGACCTATCCATTTTGCAGCGTTAAATATAATTAGTTGCGTTTTTGCAGATACCACGCTATCTATAGCACGGTAACTGATCTGCATTCGTGTTTGCATTTACTGTGGTATCTGATACTATGCGGTTGCTGTGCAAAAACGACAATTGCCGAATTTGCACTTTTCGAAGTTATCCCCCCAAAAAACTGATATCCAATCACATCACTAAGTGCCAACCTTCTTTCCCATGGATTTGACAAAATCCTAGGCTGTATTGTTGGTGAGGATGAAAGTGAGATGACTTTTTCAGACACCACGATCAGAGGTTCGGACCGTGGTATCTAAATATCAGATACCACGGTAACTGACCAGTTACCACGATAACTGCAGAAACGCCTTTTGACCGTGATATCAGATACTAAGGTAACTGCGAAAACGACTTTAGACCGTGGTATCACATACCACGGTTACGGTATCTGCAAAACGCAACTATTATGATTAGCACCTAGAGTGAGTTTTCAGATGTTTCAGAGACAATATGAGAGAATCAGGAGTAAGGGATTTGGGAAATGAATTGATAGGTCCTTCAGACGCCCTTTAATTGTTTGTTGGTTGTAGGTACACCCACGTAGAAGCCGAATGTCCCTTCATGACGTTTGACCAGCTCTTAGACAAGTTAGAAGACCTAATGGTTGATGTCTGTGAAAGGGTGCTAAAACACCCTCTAGGCCACATTGTGCAAGAACTCAACCCGGATTTCAAGCTACCGAAAAGACCCTTTAAGAGGATGGACTATACCGAGGCCATCCAGTATTTGAAGGACCACAACATTACTAAGGAAGATGGAACATTCTATGAATTTGGAGAGGTAAAGATCTTTTTCGCTCATTAGTTGCATTTTTGCACATACCATGGTATCTGTTACCACGGTAACTGGACCTGCAATTAGTCGATTTTGCAGTTACCGTGGTATCTGATACCACGGTTGATCTGCAAAAACGACAGTTGCCGAAATTACGCTCTTCGAAGTCATCCCTAAAGAAAAACTGATATAACGTTACATCACTAAGTTCCAAACTTCTTTCTCACCAATTTTACCTAGTCTCTATTATTGGTAATGATGAAAGTAAGATAACTTTTTCAGATACCACGATCAGTTACCGCGGTCGGACCGTGGTATCTGAATATCAAATACCACGATAACCGGCCAGATAGTACGATAACTGCAAAAAACACTTTTGACCGTGGTATCAGGAACCACGGTAACTGTGAAAACGACTTTAGACCGTGGTATCAGATACCATGGTATCTGCAAAAACGCAACTTTTGTTTCTCGCTCCATTGGTTGGCTTGATGCTTCTCAGTGATGGCTAGAACTTCCAGAATTAAGATAAACCACTCTTAGGAGTTTCAGAACATTTACACAAGGAGGCGGAGTTTCAGTAGAAATGAGATATACTGTTTGATGTTACGAAAAACTGTTTTTTGAGCCTGTTACGTTTCTGTAAAACATAATATTAAACATGGTTTCTATCGTTACGTTTAGTGAAAAAATAACACATTACGAGGTCATAACTAAAATTTTGTTTAACATTAAAGTTTAACCAGATACGGCTAAAATCCTAAAATCCGCAAACATCACTTACTCACCTAAATAGGATATAAAACCCGATAAAAATGCGTTACTTCGTTTGTCAGTTATCCACAGATATCAGTTTCATCGAACGAACTTATTTCGGATTATGTGCTTCTGCGCCTGAAAATTGCCGAAGAATAAAATAAAAATGTCAGATTCCTTGCAAGAAATATCTAGACATCATTTTCATACTTTCTATAACCGGCGTAACTTATTCGAGCTTAGCATCTTTAACCCTGGAAATGCAGGTCTTTCATAAATTAAAATTCAGGCGTCTGGGTGAATTTTAGCCCCGGGTGAAAAAAATAAAAAATCTGAGTCAAATCTTTATTTATTTGTGTATCACGATAAATCAGATATCAGATGTAAAAATTAGATGCCCTTTCATGTTATCTAGCAATTATATTTCTTCTGTCTTATTTAATTGATTCATTTTTGTTTGTGCTCGGAGGAAGATCAGACCCATGTCGCAAACCTTTTTTATTTTTCATTTTTTCTTTAGTCACATGTCTGTTGTCGTAAATTCTCGTGTTGTCCTTAAATTTTAGTGTTGATGTGTGATAGTTGTTAGTTTGTTTTTTCTTTACAATGCCTTAGGCTAGAATTTTATTAATAATTTTTACAAACCCATTAGAATTAGTGAAGCGTCGTTTTTTATGCCACTGGCATGTCTGATGAGAAACACCAGGTTTGTTTATATTTGCCGTTAAAATTGTACCTTACCTTACCTTACATTTCAGTTAAACTTTAACAGATAGATTGTTATCTGATCTGCGGAACTTGCAATATTTAATGCAAAAGTGCTTCCGAAAACGCGTATTTCATTTCCAGTTTATCATGTATTTGAATTTCGTTCTGTTTCTTTGAATTTTGCATCTTTTTTTGAGCGGCACGTAATTTCGCCCAGAAGATGTTCAGACTAAACAGCATAATCCAATAGAAGTAGCAGATTTAAAGTCGACAAAAAACCTAAAAAAATACAATTTTTACTGTTAGAAGGAAGCTGAAACAGTTGGCTGTTGGCTGATATCAAGTTCGTTGTTTCCTTTCCAAGTTCAAGTTCAAGTTCAGTGGGTTTATTAACAAATAAAAAATAGATGACACATAATCAAAGCACTCAGTCCATTCCTGGACGCCGAGAACCACAATCTTTACATTTTAGACCTAATACGCAGAGTGGTCACTGCTCCTACCCTCAGACACAACCTTGCCTCTCAAAAAACAAAAAACTAACCAATTACCTTCCTGCACCTTACCCCAGGGGATATATATAAGCAAGAATTGAAACCAAGGTAGTGAAAAAATAGACCTCTACTGCGTTTGTAGACGCTCTTTTCGCTGACATTGTAAAGGCATTTGACAGTTTAGACCACGAGGTGGCTATTCATGAGGCTGGTGATATGGGGGCTAGTAAATTTGTCTTACGTATGTTAGCTAGTTTTTTATCTGATAGAGAACAGTGTGTGCAGCTACCAAACGGTGATGTTTCCGAATTCTTGGACATATACTGTGGATCGCCGCAGGGGACTAAGCTAGGACCATTGTCTTTTTTGATTGTTTTTAATCGTATTTTAACTTCAATTCGTGACCGTTTTAAATTTGCTGATGACCTATCTGTGCTTTCATTGAGAAACCTTTCAAATCATTCTGATCATACAACCACGCTCAGTGATATTTACGAAAATCTCCAGCCCGAACTAAGCCGAGTCAGATTAACGGTAAGCAGCGTGAAGAGTATGGTTATGAGATTTTCATTCCTCAAGAAAGATGTTCCAGTTATTGAAGATGTTGGTTTGAGTACACAAAACTGTGTTAAACTACTTGGTGTGTATATCCAGAGTGACCTCAAATGGAATACTCACATTGACGCTCTTGTTAGGAATGGGTCGCATCTGCTGGAATCTTTCTCGGTCCTGAAGAGATTTAAGATTCCCGTGCAACAATTAGTCTTAATTTATTGTTGTTATGTCAGACCTTGTCTTCAATAGTGCTGCCAGGTATGGCATCCCGGTTTGACTAAGGAGCAATCCAGTAGACGGGAGCTAATCCAGAAAAGAGCAATTAAGATTATCCTGGGCCCAGTGTACGTTAGCTATGAAGAGAGCCTTTCAAGTCTCGGTCTCCCTTCCCATTGAGCAACGTAGGCACCATTTAACAATAAGTTTCGGCCACAGATGTCTAAATTGATGTCACAGATGTCACAGATCAATGTTGCCTGAGTATGTAGAACAAAATAAAAACAGGCCCAACACGCGTACTCAAACCCACTCAAACAAAACTAAATTAACAAATTATCCAGCGGATGCAACTGAAAGATATGTTAACTCGTTTGTGCCGTA
The DNA here is from genome assembly GCA_030848855.1 of Branchinecta sandiegonensis. NCBI lineage: Eukaryota > Metazoa > Arthropoda > Branchiopoda > Anostraca > Branchinectidae > Branchinecta > Branchinecta sandiegonensis. Next base: position 12,896,966 of record JAUPMV010000020.1, read on the forward strand.
CTTTGTTCGTTCGTTTAATAGTTCTTAGGCGTGTTTATCTTGTATTATTTGTCATTTGCCATTGGCCATTTTATATCCCGTTGAAAGTGCTATGTTGACTTACCTTTGCTAGCTATCTTTGCTATTTTGGTGAATAAACGATATATATATATATATATATACATATGTGTATTATTCTCTTCTTATTTCTCTTCCCTTGTATCTTAAAGTCGACAAATAAAACTATAATTCGGGAGGGCGTTCTTTTTCGTTTGAATGCAATGAAAAGAAGAAAATAGTTTGTGTTTTCATTATAAGTGGTATAAATTGTTGTTGGCGCTTCAGGCATCTGTTGTATGGCCGTATTAGGCTTTTTCCTATAAATTGTTATTATTATTATTAATACTGATCAAGCTCTCTGCAGTCTCGTACTTGCAGACAAATAGCATTACTTTCGTGGGTGTTGGAACATATTTCTCACTCTGTTCATTTCTGCCTAGGATATTCCAGAAGCGCCAGAAAGAAAGATGACTGATGCTATCAATGAGCCAATCATGCTCTGTCGTTTCCCAGCGGAAATTAAGTCTTTCTACATGCAAAAATGCCCTGAAGATAGGCGGCTAACAGAATCCGTAAGTCATATTTATACCCTTTCATTGACCAGGGTGAGGGTGGCGCACTTCGTTTGCTGGTTGAAAAAAATAGGGAAGAAATACTGTGTTATTACTGCTCTCCTGAGCTCCCAAGTGTGGTCCTCGAAAGTAATGAGGGAAGAATTGCTCCTTTGAGCCTATTGCTCAAAATAAAACAGGCCTCACAAAAATACCACTACGGGAAAAAAACATACGAAACTTGCAAAAATATGACAATACCTGATGGGTTTTCAAAATAAAATACTAAAACAGATAAAGTAAAAACGAAACTGAAATGGCAGGAGAGGACGTAGATAGGGGGGGAATAAAAAGGGGATTACCTGTAAGGCGAGGGAAGAATGTTTCTGGACCGCTCATTCCCCGAAGCCGGTGATGGGTACGGGAGTCGTAAGATGTCCCCAAAATGTGTACACTTCTGCCATAGAGTGACGTTATATCGCGTTCGATTTAGCCTTGTCTCGGTCCTGTCAGTTAAATGCCGTTTTATTTAACAGCCTTATCCACTCAGTGCCGTTTTATCTCTCTAGTCAGCTGACAATTGTCAGTGACCTGTCAGACAGGACGCCGTGAAAGATGACATGCTCTCGGACGAAGGTTCGGTCCTGTCTCGGAGTCTGGGGCAGATTTCTCGACTGCGTTTTATTTGCGATGCTTGTCCGCCGAGTCATTCACCTGACAAGGCTAAATAAAACGGCTTTAAACTGTGACAAGGCAGTAATCAAATCAAATCAAATCGTTTATTGACAAACCAACTTCGTAGCTTTCTTCGTCAGAAGATGCTAAATTATGCTTGTCATACAGTAATATAATAAAAATATATTACACTAATTGTTCACTTTGTTAAAAAATCTCTGTAAAAAAGGGCACAAACGAGTTCATGAACTTTGAAGTTCGTTCTCTGACAGGCACTAATTGGTTTTGCTGTCTTGTCCTGCTATTTTTCGAAGGATCAGGGGGGAGCAATGATCGACTGTTCTCATTTGCCATCAGTTTTTTTCCAAAGTAGTATCAGTTCTGTTCTTCGGGTGTAGAGGCTCGGGGTTCATAACACCGACAGTGCTTGTTCGTAAGACTGATAGCCAGGACGCATTATAATTTTCGTTCGTTTTTAAACGTTTCGTTTGTTCATTAACAGGAAGACAAGACGGGGACAAGACAAGGACTCAAATCGAACGCAGCTTTAAGGCGTATTCTCGCCATTCCCCGAGGACTCCACTTGAGGAGTCCTCGTGTTTTTTTGTCCCGGGGACTCACTCCCAGTATTCTCGCGAGTCCCCACGGACAGGGAATGCTCCGATTATCATCACCATCATCAAAAAGGGCTCCCTGTCAAATTCTGAGGGGATCAATTTCTGTTGGTGTTGGTGCAATGTAAAATTAATTAAAAACAATCACAATAAAAAAACCAAAAATAAAGTGGACCCAGACTAATTTCGTCAACTGCATACTTATTTTTAGAACAAAATCCATTTTGGAAGCATTCCCCATGTTCTCGTTGTTATCCGTACGCGGAGTCCGCGTGGAGTGACTCCCTCTATTCTCGCCGTTCCCTTCGGTTCCCCGAGGAGTCCTCGGGGAATGGCGAGAATACGCCTTTAGTCGAGGAATGCTCGGCGGTCGGGAGACCGTTGCTACTTTAATTGATTCAGAGTGAGTGACGCTTCGAGGAAGCCTCTCTCGCTGGTCGGGTACTGTGTTTGTAATATGTGATAAGGACGAACAAAGCCGGAAGCAGCACTGTTGGTTTTACCTTGAAGTGACGCTCCTGCCGTGAGGGCCTGTAGGAAATTACACTGTAAAAAGTTTTTCCGGATAAAGATTAAAGTTAAGTGTAGTATTTCTTACTCGGATTACTCTTATCTCTACGCAGATAAGATTAATACCAAATAGAGATAAGATCGTGAACCTCTGGAACAACCACAAGGAGGACATTGTTGCTGCTGAATCGACTTAAGCATTCAAACGCCTTTTGGATGCTGAGTGGAGAGACAAAACGTTGAGATTTGACTGGGATGCACCAGAATCTTCCACTAGACTGTAACCAACCACAGATGCAACAGTCATCACAAGGAGTGATTCAGCAGGATCAAAAGTCCTTATTTCACTCCAAGCTGTGATTTAAGGTAATTTTTAAGGTAATGGATCTGAGTAGCAAATACTGCAGTTAGGAGGAACGGAGGAACTTTTTACAGTGCAGGGTGAAGCTTCGTCAGCTGCCTCCATTTAGTGTGGTATTTCGCAAGCATTGGTGCTTCCGAGGGGTCAAATATAAGGTTTAACGCCAAAGCTCACCATTCACAATACAAGAAACCAAAACGAGATTTAGATCAGCTAAATCTAATCTAGATCAGCTAATATCTCTCTAAGATATTATGATATTATTCTGTATTTTTTGTATGACAATGTATATATGCTTTAGTTGTAGGTTAATGACAAGTGCCAATTAATTTGCTCGCGCATGAAATGTTGTGCCGCATTTATTTTGAAATTAAATAAATTAAGATATTATGCGAAGGATAATGATAAGTTCGAATGTTTGTGCTGCACTTCCGACAAGCGTCTTCAGCGAAGAACAAACTAAATTATATACTCCAACACAACAGCAACAGAGGAAACGACGCTGACTGGACAAACCATAAGACGACCAGAAAAACGATGCTGACTACGACAGAGACAAAATATTAGAATGTGCGTGTTTAAAATTTTTTTTCATCCGAATCGTTTTTCTGATCGTCTTATGGTTTGTCGAGTCTGCATCGTTTCCTCTGTTGTTATTGTGTTAGAGTATGTAATTTAGTTTGTTCTTCACTGAAGACGCTCGCTTGTCGGAAATGCTGACAAAATATTCGAACTTATCTTCATCCCTCGCATTAGATCCTAGAGCGATAATTAGCTGATCTAAAAAAAGCCGAGAATATTGTTTTTGTTTCTTGTATTCCGAGGGATCTGCCCTCTTTCACTTTTTCAGCTTTCTACTTGCAAGTGTCTAACCCTTTTACTCCCCCCTTGAACACAGTCGGCGACGCTGGGATTCTTGAAGTTCCTTTCACGATATACGATACTTTATTTTACAACGAGCTTTCACAGCACTGGATTGCCGAACTTGCCGCTTTTGTCAGGTACATCATAACTATATAATATCATAATAAGGTGATAATAGTTTTAAATATCAGCATCCAGTAAGTTCATCATTGAGAACATTTGGTATGTCTCTGTAATTTTTACTTCTGTTCTTGCTGGAAACATTTCGCTATGTAGGACAAGAATGTTTCATGCCTGAAATCTTGGCTGGAATTGACGGTGACCTACAAGAGAGTTTAGGTTTGTGTCAGCACTTAGCGTATAGGTACTGACTTTAAAGTATTGTTCCGAAACTGTAACACTAAAAATTACATAACATAAATCTAGCTCATCTCTGATAACATGTAACATATGGATGCGCGACTGAGCAGCTTCTAACATTGTAGTCCCTTAAGCAGAAATCGTACGTTTCTAGAATCTTAACTGTCCATATGTTTTCTTGGAATACAAAAAATAAAGTGACAAGCAGATCCGGACTAGATCTCTTTCTTTTAAAGCATTTGGCTGGGAAGTCGGAGCATGCTCGAGAATAGAGATTTTGGTAATTTAGCAGAACATAAAGTTTACTAAACTTGTGGTTCATTCATGTAGCATACTGTTGACATCAGAAGTACTTTAGCAGAACATAAAGTTTACTAAAACTTGTGGTTCATTCATGTAGCATACTGTTGACATCAGAAAATAGACAAGTACTAAACATGCTCTTTAGACAAGAGCCACATACCGGTCCGGTGATCGCGGGTTCGGGTACTTACTTATAGATGTGCTCGGAGAATTAAACTTATTTTAAACTTTGGCCCGAGCAGGCTTAGATTTTGTTTCTTCCGGACCCGACCGTCCTGGGAGAGTGGAGGGATTCCGGAATCTTGTGGCATGCATAACTTTAGAACGCGGATCTGAACGAAACTTGATCACTGGCAAGAACACCTATCTCAGTTTTTACACATTATATTTTTGCATTACCATTTCATCCCCTGGCCGGGGCCCCGTCTGGGGCTGGGATCCTAGTTGACTCCTCCTCGAAGGCGGGCCAACTGTCACATGTCTCACGTAAGGAGGAGCCAACTCATCCAACGATCCGGGGCCTCGTCTCGCCACTGAGGCGGAGATGAGACTAGAGGGTTCGTAGCCCTCTTTCCCGTACATATTCCCTCACAGCCTCGATTTCTGTTGCCTGTTTCGTCAGCCAACTGGGTATTTTGCACAGAACCACCAGCCCCGTACATGAACATGTCATATACACGTGTGCTAGTGTACAGGTGACTAGTAAGTGCCACTCTGCGTTGGTTTTTTCCGTTCCGCGAATTGTTTATTCTTATCTTTGATGGCCCGTGTTTCACCGAAAGTATTTTAGGGATTTCTGAATGAATGACATCATAAGATGATTGATAAAAAAAAAAAAAATGTGCCTAGTTGTCCGTCATTACTTCACTTTCAAGGGTTCCGCACTATCTCTAAGGGATTAGCAAGGACATAGTCCGCAGTCCGTTTCAAAGGAATCTCCCCCTCCTTTCATCCAAGGTTAAGAAATACCGATACTGATAACTAAGGCTTGGAAATATGATTTTCATTGTGCTTGAATGCAAAGTATTCGGTCAGAACCGGAAGTTCACTGGAAAGAAAAGTTTACCGGCCTGCACCGTCTAAAGTTTGGGAACAGATATAGTTTTGTGCATTCATGTGCTAAGCGTTATTGGAACATATCTGTCAGAGGCGTCATCTAACTGAAACCTAAGGGGGGGGGGGGGCGGCGGCATTCCGGGCACCCTTCGGGGCCCCGTGACGCACGGGCGATTTGAAGTGCTTGGGCGGGGGGGTGGGGGTGAATGCAGCAAAATGTACTTGTCAGAGATCCAGCACGGCTGAAGAGTTAAACGGTTTAGGCGCAACAGACAAGAAACATACTGCACCACATCCGGAAAACTAAACGAATTTCAAGAAACCAGTTTGTGAAAGGTAAATGTCATGCCTAATAACAGGAAATTGCTGGAGAGCGAAGCCATCGCAGCAGCTTCTAATGACTGTGTAGCAACAAAATGCCAGTGAGCGCCGCGAAATTTTCTCTGAATCTGCATGTTTTCTAACAAAATTTAACGACTTCTCGAGAACAATTTGGATTTTAAAATGGCCAATCCCCAAAACTGTGGGGCCGAACTTCAAAGTAAACAGAGGGTTCTACAAATAGCACCACAGGCGAAATTTTTAAGAATTCCTTATGATCAGAGTGACTATCTGTTTCACAAATGAAAGCAAGGGATATCATAGATCAGCTCATAGTGTTTGGTCACGACACATTTCAAACAGTGTGAAACGTTTAACTGAAAACTGGTAGGTACATGACGGTGCTTCAACTCGACCCTTTAAACCCACGTTAAACTCAGATTTAAAGCTTTTCTTACCGTTTTGCAAAATGAACAAGCTCGGGTTAAGTGGAAAAGGCACCGAAGGTTCGCTGACCCTCTCCTCTTCCTACTCTTATATTCGGGGCGTGCCCCCCACTTGAATTTTCAAGGGGGCGCTCAGCGATCCAGGAAAAGATCGTAAAGGCCTACCCGACGCCGTGTTACAAAGATAATGTCTATCTTCGCGTTCAGACACACAACTGACACAGGCTAAAGCTCGTCTTGAAGACAGTGGAAAAATTTCCATGAGTGACCTCGGTCAACTGATATGGCGCAATCAGGTGTCACAATTCTGATGAGAAACTGATTTTTCCGTGCTATTTATCTGTTTTTCCTGGGTAGCTCTGGGCCCACGTGGAAGGCGAGCCCCCCCCCCCCCCCCCAAATGACGAATCTGATATCTGTGATGAGCATGACCCTTTTAAATACTGTTTCGAGACAAAGCTTCTGTTATTACCCTGGTAAGTGCTATAGGTGTATTCTCGCCGTTCCCCGCGAGGGTTCCTCGGGGAATCGAAGGTAACGGCGAGAATAGAGGGAGTCACTCAACGCGGACTCCGCGTACAGAAACAGGGAGAACACGGGGAATGCTTCCAAAATGGATTTTGTTCATACAAAAATATACAGTTGACGAAATTAGGCTGGATCTACTTTATTTTTGGTTTTGTTTATTCTGATTGTTTTTAATTAATTTTACATTGCACCAACCCCAGCAAAAATTGATTCCCCTCCGAATCTGAAAGGGGGTTGTTTTTGATGATGGTGATGATAATCGGAGCATTCCCCGTCCGTGGGGACTAGCGAGAATACGGGGAGTAAGTCTCCGGGACAAACAAAAAACGCGGGAACCTCAAGTGGAGTCCTCGGGGAAAGGCGAGAATACGCCTCATGTTTTGCGAAAAGATATTATTTAAAGAGTCATAACATATATGTTCGCATAACGTTTAACGCAAGGATCCGCAAACACTTGTCATCCGTTATCAGACTTCTGGGACTACGAACTACGAAGAATAATACTTTGCGTCCGACGCGTACGCATCAGATTTTCCAATTTGTTTTTCGCTGAAATGAAGAGTATGAAGAAAAACTAGTTCAAGAGAGACCTGGACTATATGATAAAAAGGTCCCTGACTATCACAACAAGATTTTCATTAATAATACATGGTTATCAACAATTTGTGAAATCGTCAACAAGGAGTTTAGCAAGAGCATGGCAGGTAAGTTGACCCTACTTTGTATCACATTACATTTAATTGGACCTTGTCTCCTTCAAGTAGCAAATAGTAATAATAAAGAATTACCTATAAACAGTCTACAAACTGTCTGAATTTGCTTATAGGCTCCATGTTCAGTCCAGGCATCATTTTAAGTCTTCATCAGAACTAGCCATTTTCTGAAAACGCAACGCACAAGCCTTCACGGTGTGAAAGGTCCGACGCAAGACAGACGTAACGCTGACTCTACGCAAGTGCAACGCAAGCGGATTGCGTTCTCAGTGTGTTGGTGCGATGCCTGGCGTATGCTTTATCTTGCTTTGCGCACAGGTTGCGTAGCGTATCTTTGTGCGTGAAGCTTCACGCCGGATGGGCATTTACGTTTTCCTTTCTCGGTTTCTTCTGCTGAATTTGCGTTTCTTTCATCACTAGTAAGATTTTCTTCAACATTAGTAGGTTTTTCTTCAAAAACTTCTTTTTTTTCACTGAAAAACTGATGCGTACGAGTAGAAACACCGCATGAACAGAACTTGGTTCTATACCTGCGTTGCTTTTTTTTTCTCTGAGTAAGCTCCGCGTAGTGTCACCGCAAGTGCGACGCAGAGGTTGCGTAGCTCAGTGTGAAAGGCTCAACGCGTCTATGTGAAAGCGGCTTAAGATGTTAAATGGGTCTGATGAAGACCGGAAATCTGCAAGACCCGATTGTTTGGTTGTTTCTGTTTCACAATCACCCAGGGAATAAATTTTCGGCCTTGCGTTGCGCTTGCGACGACGCAAAGCGGAGCTTGAGCTTAAAAAACTGACGCAACGCAAGAATAGAACTGAGCTCTATTTTTAACTGTTTATCCACAATCGACCGCTTGAAAATGTGCAAAAAATTGTACCGTTCTGGTATTGTTTGACAAGTTAGGGCCACACAACTAATCGGATTCAGCATGCATGTTTACTCCTATCTGATAAATTCCTGGTTTTAGCTGTATTCCGGGCGAACTGTATGCATAGCAAAATAGATGGTGACATTGAGAGTCGAACCAAGAACCTTTCGATCCAAATTTCCGGGTTTTGGCAAATTGTGGCAGAACTACTATAGTCTGACGAGAAAATACAGTTCAGAGGCGGATTCATTGAGGGTTTTTACCCCCGATACAAGCCTCTAAACGAACTCAGAATGAATTTTAGTTTTTACCAAATTTCCGGTTTGGTCGTATTCCGGGTAAAACAAGAAATTAGTTTCAGATCTGGATTCTGCATGTCTCCTCACCCTATGTCGACATCTCATTGGGTTTTAAACTTCCTGGCAGATTTCCAGTTTCAGCCGGATTCCACGTGAACGACTTGTCCGGCAACAAAATAAATTTCAAAAACAAATTTAGCATGTCTCATTATCCCTACATTGAACCTCTAATCAACTTAAGATACAACTTTTACTTTTCACAAATTTTACGGTTTTGGCCGGATTCCGGGTGAAACTATTTGTCCGCCGAGAAAAAATAAATTTCATATTCGGATTCAGCACGTCTCTTTACTCTTAAATCGACTCAATAGCTTCAAAAAATATTTGTTTCGCCCCTTAATTTGAAACCCCTTCCCCCACCCATAAATATAGAGGTACAGAGCCCATCTACAAACTTGCCCTTAACTTTGACCCAAAGAATCCTCGCACCAAGTTTGAACAAAATATCTCAACCCCTTCGAGAGTTATAGTGCTAACAGACGGACAGACAGACGGAACACCTTTACGAAGTCGAAGTCATAGGTATCCCGTTACTATCGTTTTGGGATCCCAAAAAGGAATTGACGGAAGGGCGCCTTCAGGAGTGGAACCATGCGGTTTAATTCTGTTCGGTACTGGAAAACCTCCCCAGTCCCGGACACTGGAAGAATTGACAGATTGAGACAGTGGTAGTGGTAGAATAGTGGAGAATATAAAGCCATGAGAGCCGGATATTAGAATTCCACCGGATAACCATTCCGGGAAAAATTCGCGATTCGGGTTTTTCTGAATCCTAAAAAACGATATCTCAAAGTTCGAGTAACCAGCAGTTAATTAGTACAGCTTGGACGTGGGGGATTTTGCAGTCTAATTGATCAGCTACCTCGCTAGATGGGGATTTAGGTGCTTTTACAGCTTCTTTGAAGTGTGGTTGACTTATTTTCAGTGTGTTGGTTGCGAAAAAATGATGGGTGAGTAGTGGTAGTATGGAGTGCTTTAGCCATCAGTTTGGTCCAGGGCAGGGGATTCCTGTTCCGACACTTTCGGTCTAGTTCAATCCGAAACTGAGCGGACTCTTGATTACATTGTCTGATGTGGACTTTGATAACGGTGTGTAAGATAAGATGATTTTCAGTCAGTCTGGCGCAACGAAATTAGGGGTTTCGTCATAAGAATTTTCGATGACCGGTGATGTCCTGACTTGGATAACAGTGTGTGATTTAAATTAATTTTCAGTCACTCTGACGAGAACAAAGTTGGGTCCTCGTCATAAGGATTTTCGTTAGGCTGGTCTGACGCTGTCGATTTCGAGCTTTGAAACACGAAATTGCTTTCGTCCGTAGGATTTTCCTTGGGCTCAGACATTGACGTCTCACCCACTCGCAGTTATGCTAGGTCATAGCAGGTGCACGGTTAGCCCAGTTCTTGCCCTTCCGGGTTTCTATATAGCATCATTCTCTTAAAGGACCAGTCGTACGGTATATTCTGATTCACACTACGTCGCTAATCGTCCTGTCCATTCTCATTACTGAGATTTCGAGCTGCCGATCGATGACCGCACACCAATAGCACCACACTGATTGTATCCTAGCTCTTTGACGTGACTCCCGCTTATTGTTTCCAAGAAGCTCATTGGACAGATATACTAGCTATGGAGTTTTCTCGTTTTTGCTTTTCGAAGCTAAGGGGAATGCACGCTGAAACAGTAGGATAGGTTAGAGTTTCAGGAGTGTCAGCTACGTTAGAATATTCGAACAAAAGCTGTATCAACTGCAACTCTTGTTTCAAGAAGCTTTGCATTCCGAACAAATCGACTTCATCAATACTCTATATGACTAAGTCCAAAACACGCCAGTGAACCTCATGAAGAACGAGAAAGGTCGCCAGAGCGATGACTCAAATCCTGTGGCAACCAATACGTCATCCGTTGGGACAGCTGTGGTGATGCTTCCGGCTCCTCCGCTAGGTAGGAGCCGGCCCCCCCAAACTGGAAAAGAACTAGCTGGATGTCAACGACAGCCATGGTTATACACCATCAGAGCCGACTTGGGACCCTTTCAAGGTTTCACCTCCTTGGAAAGGGACCTTACATTGCCGCCCATCGTTAAGTCCCCCCGCCATTTCAAGTACTGTTAGGAGGGATCTCAGCGAACTTTGTCTAGTCAAGTTTTCTTTGTTACCCCCCCCCCCTCCCGGACTAGGCTGAAGACGTGGTATCGAGGAAGACTAGTGATGGGGTTCCGAGCCGATTCAATATACGTTATGCTCATTCAGTGCGAGGTCTGAACGAAAACTTAAACAAACCGTCGAGTCAACCTGAACGATACGATACGACCAAGACCTAGCACCTTAAGTTGCCCAAGCTTCAGCCCTAGAATAAATGTCCCAGAATAACTTTCTACCAGCAAATCATTACTGGACACCCACATACACTGTAAAAAAAAAATCGTGCAGTATTTGCTACTGGGATTACTCTCGTCTTTATTTAGATAAGGTTATCCCTAATTCAGATTATTTTTATCCCTATAGAGATAGATTAATCCCAGTAGCAAATACTGCATCCTTATTCGCAGAAACTTTTTACAGTGTAGTTAAGCAGATTTAAGGCCTTGAATTTTACTTTTAAGTTATACCTACCGGCAGACACATGCGCCTACAGTTTCGGCTACGAGCGAACTGCGTTTAGTAGCCAACGTAGACGGAAAAAACACCCCAAAGAGGAAGAGGTCAATATTCTGGTAGAATGCGAGCGACTCTCAGATCCAAGGGACATTTTTTTAAATTTAATTTTTTAATTTTTAATTTCCCCGATGTTCTTCACACGAGAAATAAAGTTAAAATAAATATCATTTCCCAATTTAAGAGTGCCTTATCTAAATAAAGGAATGTGTTGAGTAATCTAAAGTGTACTGTTTAAAATGTAAATTTTCCTCTCTTTTTTGTACTGCGCTATTTGCCTTTACTTGTGTAGTGCGTTAGTAAATAATTTCACATCATCATTATGTCCTTGTACTTTGTACGGCCAAAGGGCTATTAAACTATTGATTCATACTGGATCGAGTTGTAGTAGCTGTCAGGGTTATTTTCCAGGACCGCTGGAAGCACGCTGTTTCTTACGAGTTTCTCGTCCCGCTTGAACCATTCAGAATTTCTAGCGTCTCGTAGAGCGTCACGATGGGGCGGAGCGTCCGTCTCATCTACCAGACAAAGTCATTACAAAAAAAGTCCCGTCCTTGGCTACATTAATCTCAGTTGATGGAGTACTTAGTCGGTGATCAGACCTACCCTAAATGAACGCTAAGGCATTGGCAAGCTATGCACATACGAGAAGCACATCGTAGACAAGGGATTGTGACTCTTTGTATTTGTCTGCTCATCATGGACGCTTGTGCTGTTGGCGATATCGAAGGCTGTGAAGGATGCCGGAAAGGTGTGGGGAACATCGAGGATAATATTCTGTCAGAGCTAAGAATCGAAATGATAAAACAACAGATATTGGAAAAGCTTCACCTGTCAAATCGGCCTCCTCTGCGAAGTGATACTGTGAACATACCCAAGGAGCTCCTGGAGCTCCCCGAGCCGACCGAGTTAGATCTAGTCGATGATCAAGACTTTTACTCACGGACAGCTAGATTAATTGCCGTCTCGTCTAGTATAGCTCACTGTGGTGAAAATAAACTGTGTTTTTCAGTCGAAGTACCGGAAACAACGGGTGACATTACCAGTGCGGAACTGAGGTTCCCAGTGAGTAAAGTAGAGACCTTTAGTTTGACTGAAGTGCTGGGAAAGCGGGCGCGATTTCTTGCCGAGGAAGACAGTTCCTCAGACTGGGTGACGTTTCCGGTCACTGACTCGATGAGAAAATGGACATCAACCAATTTGAAACAGCGACATTTTTACGTGCAGTGTAATAGCTGTTCTGAATTACACAGCGACGACAGGAACGCGGTCTTAGTGGTAAACCAGGATCCGGATTCCGGCCGGAGAAGGGCTAAACGAAGTGCTAGGATCGAAAAATGCACCGCTGTGTCTACTGGGTGTTGTGTGGAGAGCAGGACTATCACTTTCCGAGATATTGGCTGGGGGGACTGGATTATCTCCCCTACAAGTTTCACTGCAAATTTCTGCAGGGGTCAGTGTAGCGTTGCATTGACAAGTTCTCTATCAAGACGCCACTCGGTATTATCCGCCGCGGCGGGGAGGCACCAGGACCTGCGGGGACTCTTGCAGCCCTGCTGTGTCCCGACGCATACGTCGAACCTGACAATCTTGTATTTTGACTCTAAAAACGTTATCCGAGAAGACATACTTAGCAGCTTTGTAACTACTGCGTGTGGATGCCTTGTGTGATCTGCTGTCGTCCGAGCTATGATTTCGGGTTACTTCCCTGGTTGTGATACTCTGCATAGATTAGCCCTTTCATACGTGTTTGTTGCCAATTTTTCAGATTTTTAATAGAGATATTTTAGTTTCTTATCCGGCATTTTTTGTTCCAAGATTATGGGTTCATGCACTTTGGCGCTCTTGAATTCTTAGAATTGTATCTCTGGGTGTGTGGCAAAAGAGAAATGGCAAAGCGAGATCTTAGATGCCCGCTCTGCGTATTTGTTTCACGGTTCAAAGCGAATTATCCGGAGTACTAATGTGACCACGTTGTCCGCTCAACTGCCAGAACCTTTCCATATGCGCCGGCATAACTTTAGTCTTGTTGCCAACTCGGGCTTCAGTTATGCTAAAATGTCTTGTCTAGTCACACCTCACAGCGAGTAGACTTGATTCAGCGATATCAAGGTGTGCCTGATTGATGAAACCAAAACGAGAGACAATTGAGTCACTGCCCGAAGATAATAAATAGATCAGATGGTCACGGCGGGAATAAGCGCAACTCCACACGGAATATTTTTATTTTTCTTCTAACTTAGTCGTAACTCAACAATAAAACCGACTAAATTTCGATGAATATTGAGGCCGTTATTGCCTATTTCCCAGTCCCAGAACTCTTTTCTTCGTCAGCGATAGATGATTTAGCGTTTGTGTTGCGAAATAAGTGTACATCCATGGAAACGCAAACATATTCACCTCTTTTTCTTCAAATGACTATCTGGAAGGACGGCTTGGCAGGGGCGTAACTAAGGGGAAGGACCCTCCCCCAGCAACTGTGAAGGAAAACAGTCGGCTCGATATTGTCCAAAATATAGCTTATTCCTGTTAGAGAAGTAGCAATAGCCTGCTGACATTTTTTGTCGGCAGATTTTGTGCGAAAATCAATTTCAGTCCCTGACAAAAGCGTGTTAAGTAAACTCTGTTCTAGTACAAGCTTTCTGTCTGGATATCCGAATGACCGAGAAAAGGTTGTTACTATTACACGAGCATCAAAAATTTAGCCTACTGAATTTTTGGTCGTTAAAATCAGCTCCTGACGTTGCGTCAGCTCCGAGGTCAACTCTGTTCTAGCAGGCGTATTCGGCCTTGAATCATGGCAAAATATGATATCAAAGCTGGTTTCATTTGGGACCGCAGAAGACGCTCTGATCATACGGCGGCGTTATTCCTAGTATTCTCCTGTATCGTTTAGCTGGGCTTTTAGGTTTAGGATTTTGGGGTTTTAGACACATAAAAAGCTAAACATTTCTGCGTGAAGCATTTGGAGATTGCAAGAGAAAAGCGCAAAACTTTTGGGCACGCAGATTAGTTTCGCTCCCTCCAACGAAAGCTGGCACGACTGGCCTGTTGGCACTGTTGTTGTTAAAGGACCTGTCTTACCTGTAATACTAACGCAACCTACTTCCATATTCACTCCATATATTTCTAAACGCGTTCCCCCAGTTTCCCCCAATTTGTTTTTCTACCTTCGATCTGCATCACACCGTCGGCGGTTGTCTGCATGAAGTTTTTCCATCAGAAAAATCGGTTTTGTAAATTGTTTCCCTGTTTTCGCTATAAGTTCAACGGGTCTCGGAAAAAAGCTTAAAACAGCAAAAACCGTGGGTTATTTGTTGTAAGCACAGCCTACTTTTAAAGTATTTAAATATTTTAAAATACCGTAAGTTGAAGAGTAAAAGTACGAGGGGTTTAAAGTAACCTTTAAGATTGTTACTAAATCGGTGCCAATGTTTCATGAAATTCTTGCAGTCTTTCGAATGTGGTGATGGATTCCTGTCCTTTGTAACTCGCCAGATGGTTTTAAGGTCATTCTCCCCTACCCCAACCGCCCTTGCGCGTAACGCTCCGCGCTAAATAAGCTAGTTTTCCGTTAAAGTATAACCGAAAGGGGCCGGGATACGACAATCTAGTTACCCATCACTTACTCACTTAAGTTGGCTTGAAAACCCGCTGAAAACGTGTTACTTCGTTGTTCCGCTATTCACGAATAATCGATTTTCAAATAGTGGAATTTCCGTTTGATTTGTGGTACCGCTATGCGCTTGTGTCTGTATTGTATGCCTTACGAGAAAGATTTATGATTTTTTCCTTTGTTCAGGCGTCATAACGACGTCAGAACTAGAGCATATAATGAAAATAAAAAAAAATGCCATAGCAGGATCCGGGATCCCAATAATTCAGTGTATTCAGTCAAATGACACAAAAATAAGTTGGCTTTATAATACGTTGAACTCACTGAAACAGAGCTCCGGCTCTGTTCAAATTACTTGAGAATGTGGAATATTCCGACTAGTTAGTGCAGATCTGACGAAGAAGCTTTTGTGGCGAAGGAATACAGTCAGGAAATAGTGCACTATCTAGGTAGCCTAGAGTACTGTACTAATCAGCCCAGGATTGACTTTCAGTATTTATTTCCAGAATTTTGACATGGATAGAATATGATAGAATAATCGTCTAACAACGATAACAAACAGTGGGATGGAACTGCTTTGGCGGATATGCCTTCTGCGGGATCACTGTATCCCCAGTAATGGACCCAGGGGCGTCCCGACACTTTTCTGATAGGGGGGGGGGGGGGCTTTAGAACTTTAACGAAATTTGTCTAGGTTTTACGGGAAATTCTCCGTAGTGACCATCGCTGCAGAAACTCTAGAATACTGTTGTGTTCTAACTTCGGCTATGTGTTATACAGACAACAGTAAACAACAAATAGGCTCGTTAAAGTCTAACTAAAAAGGCAGCTTATTTTTAAATCTGATATTTGAATACATTGAAATATTTTGAATCTTCTGATGGATTTTGTATTTTTCAAACCGGGGCAATAGTAAAGACGTCCAGAGCTGCTTGCAAGACAAACCAAAATTCATACAGACGCGGAAAAGTTGAATTTAAACAGACTTTCATTTACAGGGCTAAAGATGCAGCATCGGAGAAGTTACGACTGTAGAAAAGTAGGAAAACGATTTTAGGATAAGTCTTGCAATGATCTGATATTTTGATTTAGTTTTCGACAATGGCTTACATTTCTGGTTACTAAATATTTCAAGCGTAGAGGGACAAGCACATAGAGGTACCACACATCCGAAAGAATCGGATATTAAATCGATTATCCCTAGATAACAGACAAACGAAGTAACGCATTTTTATCTGGTTTTCAGAATATTTAAGTAAATAAGTGATATGTCAATAGACCGTTGGATCTAAGCCCTGTGCAGATAATCTTTAAAATTGTCACGTATAACAAAATTTTTCGACCTTCAACCCAACCTACACATTTATTCGTCGCGAAGCGTTTTCCATTTGTCCACAACACATCCAATTTCACATTCTTCAACTAGATCGTTTTCACATGCGATTAGCAACAGACTTTCCAAAACGCTAGTCAGCCATTTGTTGAACGCAAGGTGGTCTTAACCAACTCAATCTTGCCAAAAATTCTTTCCCCTTTCGTGAGGTAACAGGGATTGCCTTAGCCAGCTTGAACGCTTTTCATACTAGTGATATGACATCTTTCATTTCACGAAAGCCTTCGAAAAAGACTTCGTTTGTTTCGAGGCTCTCCTGGCGACTTTCGATTATGTCGGAACAAGGCTAACCGAACAAGGCTCCGAAAGGAGTCGAGAAAGCTGCCGAAACTGGAGTAGACAGTACCGTGGCATTATTACTGGAACAGTATTTGTAGTTGGAAAAGAAGTAAATTTCAGTAGGTTACCTAATTCTTGAAAGCTAAAGAAATTTATGGAGACTACCAGAATCACCCGGTGAACGTTCCGGTACGCTTTGTTGTCTGTCTGCAGGAATCACTCTGGTATGTTGTGTGTCGGGGTCGTCCCGGTAAGCTGTGGATCTGTACTTATCCGGTGTAAGCAGCAAAATTCCGGAAGATTCCCTGAGCCATATTCTGGTAGATTCAGTGGGCTAGCCATTTTTCTTCGAGTCAGTGAGCGCTCAGCACCATCAAAACTGTTCAATCTGGGCGTTATGCTCTTGCCGTTCAGTTTGACAATATTGTTCTTGTTAACATATATTTACCTTGCGACCGGCGGAACATTGCATCACATAGTTCATTTGCTAAGGCTTGTCAGAAAATCAGAACACTTCTATCAGACATTTCACGGAAAGGAATGAAATGGACTCTTGTTGCGGATATCAACACTGCTCTTCTAACTTCTTCTGTACGGACTGACTTATTTTTTGATTCTTTACCGGTAGCTCACAGTCTCATTGAGAAGTCTCTACCCTTTTCATATAGACATAATCGTGGCGCTAATGTTTCTAACCTTGATCATTTGATTGTTTCTGAAACAAGTCTCATTGACGGTATTGTTGAGGTTGATGAAGAGAAAATTGAGGACGACCATCCGCCTTTGTCTTTCTGTTTGGTTGTCCCTGTTTCTCGAATCAGTTGTCCAAATGCCAAGAAGGCCTGGATCCAAAAGCGTAATTGGAATTGTATAGATGCTGTGCTCTACATTTCTACGTTAACTAATCTTCTCTCGCTTTTAAAAGTTCCTTTTCACCATTCTTCAGAATGGTATAGCAGCTACTACTTCTTCCCTTGATATCAATTGTTATTATAGTGAGCTTGTCCATTGCTTGAAATTGGCAGCCGATACTGGTGTACCGACTGAGAGAATTCGAGTTGGTACAAGGAAACCTATTTGGAAAGTCAGTCCTGAAGTTAAGAAGGCAAAAAACAAGGCAAAATTTTGGCTAAAAATTTGGATTGCTTGTGGACGCCCAGGGAATGGTACTGTTTTTAATCTGAAAGCTAAAACGAAGCGTGAATACAAATCTTCACTTAAAAATGCTCGTTTGAATGGCTTGGATGCTCCCAGTGACAAAAAAGCGTGGCAAAAGGTCCTTCGTACAGATAAAGGTTCAGCTGTACCTCCTTCCGCGCTAACTATGACTGACTGGACCAGCCACTACAGTGGTCTATTCAGTGGTTGCAAAAACTAGATTCAGCAGCACTTTGAAAACTTACTTCTTAAATACCTACCAAGGAAAATATTTCAACCTTCTGTTCTTCCCGTTACTTGTTCTTCCATCGAAATTGCTTTCCGAAAATTGAGAAGAACTGGTTCTACAGATTCTGATGGCCTTAGTGCCGATTTTTTCAAAACTGGGTGTCCAGCTTTAACACAACACTTCAGCTGCTATTTCAAATTTGTTTATGCCAGGGTTTGGTTCCGAATAGTTTCCTCTTGGGTACTATAACATCGGTGATTAAGCGACGGAAAGACGCGGACCTCTGCAAAAGCTATCGGCCAATTACAGTTTCTTGTATCATAAGCAAAATCCTGGAATACGTCCTTCTTCCAGAAATAGTTGAAAAATGTCGCTTTGGTTCAATGCAGTTTGGATTCCGTTCGAGCGCCAGTTGTGCGCACGCTCATCACATATTGACAAAATGATGAAACAGGCTACCCGCGACAAGTCTGCTATACATACATGTTCTATAGATATAGCTGTTGCTTTTGACAATATAACGCATTCTCAGGCCCTATTTTCTCTCATTACCTCTGGCGTGAATCTGTCTGTTGTCTATCTATTAAAATTTTGGTGTGGTCATTCTTCAGTAAGGTTCAAATGGCAAGGTAGCTTGTCAGAGATTATTACTGTCCGAACTGGTGTTCGCCAAGGGAGAGTCTTATCTCCCTACATCTTCAAATCGGCCTTATCTACTTGTCTCGATTCTTTGCATCCTGCTTACTTCCATAAAGGTTATGCCTTCAGCTACATAGCCTAAGCGGACGACTTGCTCTTAGTAAGCCGTAGCCGATCCACACTCACAAAAAATGTAAGTAAGCTGTCGTCGGAACTTCTCAAAATTGGCCTTGAAGTCGTGAACCTGTCAAAATGTGAGTACCTGCATTTCAACCCTTCGTCAAATGGTTCGAATGCATCCAAAGCTTCTATATCTCTTGGATCATTCATCGTCAAATCAACAGACTCTCTACGGTGGCTCGGCATAACATTCAAATCTTCATTGTCAAAATTTTGCTCTTCGGTTGTTCAAAAAGTTTATAAATCAATCCGTAGCGCCTGGGGCGCTAAAATCGTAATGCTTTGGGAAATTTGTACAGCACCTTCTGCGCTCCTTCTATACTCTTTCGTTCTGGCGTCACTCATGTTCTGCGAAAGAAGGAGATTAAAAAGATGAGATCACGTTATATTAAATATGCAAAGCACCTGCTCCACTTGTCGAAATGTCATAACCATACATTGACGGAGAAGTTCAAATTCAAGCTGCAAGTCCTTTTGGATGTTTCTTCATCGCTTTCAAAAATCATGGAGAACAGGGCCCAACCAGCGCACGACGTCGTCCACTGCTTCCTGACCGAAGACTGAAAATTAAGTGTCTTTTTCTGTGTGTTTATGTGTTTTGTTTATTTTCTTTTTTTTTCTTCATTTACTCCGCCTTTTCAAAATGGCGGGTCATAAATAAATTACTTACTTACTTACTAGTGGGCCAAAGTCCGGTAGATAGCCTGATCCAGCCTCCAGTATATTCCCTGAGACAAGTTCCGGTAGGTTCCTGTGAGTTATTATCTGGTAAGAAGCAACATTTCGGTAGATTCCCTGAGCCAAATTTTGGTAGATTCCGTGGGTCAAAGTCCGGTAGATCCCCTGATTCAACCTCCAGTGAATTCACTGAGACAAGTTCCGGTAGATTCCGGGAGCAAGATTTCGGTAGATTTCTGGAGTATAAATCCCATAGGTTCCCGGAGCATCATTCCGATAGGTTCCCGGGGCAATAATCCGATAGATTCCTTAAAAATTATCAAGTTCAGATGAATTTGACAAAATTGTAAATTGTTTGACAAAATTTACCTTTTTTCCCAACAGACCTTCTGGGGGGGGGGGGGGGTGCAGCACACCCCTCGGGACGCCCCTGAGTGCGCTTCTATCTTAATATTGTAGTAGTTTGTGAACTATTCACAAGGCCTATGTAGTTAGTCCAGTGGTTTTGACAAAGACAAAGGTCATGGACTCAAAGCCCGCTGGAGGAGCATTTTTTAGAGCAAACTGCCATTTCCATACCATGTCTCATCTCAAGGGCGTCTTCCCGTCCAATTAAATCTTCTGTTTTCTTTAGTTTTCTCCATGAGGCCCCGTAGTACGTACGGGTCCTAGACTGTGGCTCTTAGACCCGGGTTCCGGCTAAAAAAAACCCGGACAAACCCCTCCCGCCGAACCCCCCCCAGCTAAATCCCCCCGGTACCCCCCCCCCCCCCCCCCGGTGACAAACCCCCCCCACCCCACCCCGTCGAAAACCCCCCGAATCCTTGACATTTAATACGAATGCAAAACATTTACATTGACTTCTCAACCTCTGGTACAACAAGAACAAGACCAAAGGTCTCGATGGGATCCCAAAATATTTCATTTGCCCCTTAACTTAAACCCCCTCCCCCACCCCTAAATGTAGGCTACAGAGTCCGTCTACAAGCTCGACCTTACTCTTGACCCAAAGAATCCTCACACTCGAGAGTTATAGTGCGCACAGACGGACAATGCGATGTCATAGGTATCCCGCCACTTACGTTTTGGGATCCCAAAACCTAACGGCAACTAACTGCAGCTGAGAAAACCAAGTTAAGATATGGGTTCATCATGTGTGTTTACCCCTCTACGTCATATCTACTTGGACGAAATTGATCAAAAATTCCTGCCTTACTTCTGCCAAATTTCCGGTTTCGGCCGGATTCCGGGCGAACTACATGCTGAAAGAATTCAGCATGTCTCCTTACCCCTACATCGAAGCTCTAATCAACTTCAGATAAAACTTTTGCTTTTCAGTTTTGGCCGGATTCCGGGCGAACTATCGAGAAAATCATGTTCATGTACAGATTCAGCTTGCCTCCTTACCACTATGTTGAACATCTAATCAACTTCAAATAATCTTTTACCACATTTTTCGGTTTTGGCCGGTTTCCGGGCGAACTATTTGTCAGGCAATAAAATAATTTTCATATATATGTTCAGCGTGTCGTCTTGCAACTGAGCCGGTCATTTCATTTAACTGTTAAACACAGGTTAAACAGTATTTTGTTCGCCCCTTGATGTGGACCCCCTTCCCACTCCTAAATATAGCGCTACAGAGCCCGTCTGCGAACTCGATATGTCCCTTGACCCAAAGAAACCTCACACCAATTTTCATCAAAATATCTCATTCCCTTCGAGGTTTATTGTGCTGATAGACGGACAACTTTTGCGAAGTCATAGGTATCCCTCCACTTACGGTTTGGGATCCCAAAAAAGAACAACTACAAACAAAAATTTCAACCAAAACTTACATTTAATAATTTTCTGCATGACCATTGTGTGTCTCGATGTTTGTTGGCTATCGTTGCTAAAAAAAAGTCTTTAGGACGCCCAACCCGGGTTCATCGTCACTTCAAACTTGAAATACCGCATAGTTTTCTGCGTTTAAGTCGTGAATACGCGATTGTAATGAGTCGCTTTCCCTTGTTCCGAAATTGATTTAGCTAGAGACTCGTGCGGCTATCACGTTGAGTGAGTTCAAACCTCGCTACCTTTGTCGTTCCAGTCCGTATAAAGAGATAGACAATTTAAAGCGACTGTGTTAGGATATAATTACTATACAGAGCTTGCACCCTACCCAACGAAAACGGTTATTTCTACACGCAGTGACAGTGGTGCGTAACAAAAATAAGTTGGTATGTAGGCTACACGTCGAGCAAAAACTAACCAATAGGAAGAAAGATTTATTTTTATAGCAAAGGTTTGAAGTCTCAGTTCTGATAAAAAGAGCAGAAGAAAAAAGATCTAAGAAGCCAAGAACGAAGAAAGAGCCAGAAAACGTTTCCACTGATTTACAGGCTTTTTTGTTGGGATGCACGGCACTAGTTGGCTGTTTGTTCACTAAATAACAATAAAAATAAATAGGAGACGTGAATGCAACTCAAGTGCCATGTAGACTATCCTTTGTGCTTGTTATTCTTTAAAACACGCGGAATATCGCCTGCAGCCATCGAGTTTATTGACTTCTCTTGCAAATGTGCCGTTGTAGTATAGGCATCACCTGACACCATCACCAATACACTGAGGTCTTCAGAAGTCAACTCCTGTCGATGAAATGGCCCTTACTTTGGCTAGCGAGGACGATATGCTACGTCCTTAAAGTTTAACTGAAAAGGGCAGAGATGGGAGAGTCTTGTTACCCCTCACTTATTCACTTAAAGAGGCTTGAAGACCCGATGAAAATGCATTACTTCGTTGCTCAGCTATTCACGAATAATCAATTTTCAAATAGTGGAATTTCCCTGTCAGATTTGCGGCACTACCTGTGTCGCATGCTTGACGAAAAAGATTTATGATCTTTTTTTTGTTCAGGCAATAAGCAGTGTTCACCACGCTTATCATCGCCCACTGAAAAGCCGCGTTTGTCTTTAGATTCAAATATTCCGCGTCATAGTAGAATTTGCGCTGTGGGAACAGCCGTAGATATTCTGAACCTCACTAGGAGAGCAGATAGTGGAAGATCAAAAAATCTATTAGCAGAATCCAAACAACTCAGTGTATCCAACTAAATGATACAAAAATAAGTTTGCTTTTCAGTTAAACTTTAAGATCTGTCTAGTTCAGTCTTTTGTTTTTGTACTTATCTCCTGCCATATATAAGAACTTTTAATGCTTTAATGAGAGTCGAACTGCTCCGAAGAGCTATGCTACGGGAACGAGATCACGTAAAATACTGTGGGATTTTAACGTATCGACCTAACACACATCTATGTTCAGATGTGTCCTATGAACAGTGGTGGCAGACTCAGGTTCAGGTTCAGGTTCTTTTTAATAACAAACTAAATAACAAAATGTCCACAGCCCGGCTGAGAAGACAAATTCGTAATGCACGGGATGGAAAGCCACTGTTTGATACACTAAAAAGTCTCCCCTTTTCGGACTTAGTAGTTGTGCGTCACCGATTTCGGACATTTTTATTCCTAATTCGGATAATTAAAATCTGTATTCGGAGAGGTATAATCTGATGCAGGATTAAAACGCTAGAATGCAAAATACTGCAGAGTATACAATAACAATAATTAGGAGACGTGAATGCAACTCATGTGCCATGTAGACTATCGTTTGTGCTCGTCATTCTTTAAAACATGCCGGATTCTAGCATTATTATCTTGAATCGAGTTATAACTGTCCGAATTCAGATTTTTTTTCTCCGAATTAGGAATAAAAATGTCCGAAATCGGTGACGCACAACTACTAAAGTCCGATAAAGGAGAGACTTTTTACAGTGTATCATGTTCTCGCGTCGATAAATCTAACCGCTGAGACTATTGATGAACGTGGATACTACTGATTTACCCCTTGTCACTGATAAAGTGATCTCTTACAAACTTGGCGGATGGTTGACAGTGACATCAACAGGGAACGACTGGTTAAGAAAAGACGAGAGGCTGACCGGCTTGTGACGGCGCTGATTGTGCTGAAGTAAAATGACACTGAGCTCAACCTTGAGGCTACGAATGGCTGTTTCCATACTTATCCGCTAATCAGACATGCCAAATAAGCAAAATCATTGTGAGGATACATTTAGTATAATCAAATATTTTGATCAAAACTTACTAAACAAGCTCTATCCTCAACTCTCTCTATTTCCGACTAGCTCTAACGCCCACGCTTTTCTCCGACTGAAAGAGTTTATTTCCTTTTCTCCAATCAAGGAATTCTTTTCCCCAATTAAGGAAAAAAAGAATCTAGACATATTTATCCCGTTGGTCACCTAAACTTTCAGACTGGATAGAGATTTGCTAGGACGTTCGACAAGCAACCCTATTCGTTAAGGCACTCTATGGAGATTTGTAAGGCGGTTTAAAAGGACCGAGTTCGCAGTTGGGAAATCAGTTCGAGTTCAGTTCTCAGTTCGACTTGGAACTCAGTTCAGTCCCGAGCTAGTTGAGTTCGAGCTGGGCAGTCCCGACACAGCTTCAGTTATTGACCTACGAACTGAGTATCGCCTTCGAAAAGACTCGGTGCACCAACATCCAAAACCAGTCGCCAATATTATCGCGCTCGCCAGCTACTCTCAACCACACTACCGAGGTAACTGCACCATCCACCTACACACAACACGCTTTAATTCAATATCATATCATTTTGGAGAAATGACTGGACGTAAAGAAGATTCCAAAGCTGCACTTTTCACACCAGTTTTCTTTTTCAGGTTGATGTCCTGATGCCAGGTGTTGGAGAAATCGTCGGCGGCTCTATGCGTATCTGGGACAGTGAAGAGCTTCTCGAAGGGTACAAGCGAGAGGGAATCGACCCGACCCCTTACTACTGGTACACCGACCAGAGAAAGTTTGGCAGCTGCCCTCACGGTGGTTATGGTCTAGGCCTGGAGCGATTCCTCTGCTGGATGCTCAACAGGCACCATATCCGGGAGGTGTGCCTTTACCCCCGATTCTTGGAGAGATGTAAACCATAATGGAATTCAAAGCCCCTTCTCCATTCCCGTTCACTGTTTTACAGGCCATTCCAGTTACGCCTGGGATAGGTGCTTGATTGGGTCTTAATTTATATGATTACCTGCTTGTTTTGTTGTATGCTGGTAGTAGTGGTTGCCCCAATAAACTCGCAAAGTGAGCTCGTTTTCGGTTTCAAATCCACTCCCGTCTTTAGAACTGTTACTATCCTAGCCTGGGATCCATTTAGAAATTTGTGTCCTTGGCAGAATCGTTATTTGCTGCGGGGACTTTACTTAAAAAAAAAAGAATTCTGTAACAACAGGATTCGAAATGAGGGTGTTGTCACTCAGAGGGCCCCATCCAATTTCGTCGTCATTCCCAACCACACTGTAAAAAGTCTCTCCTTTATCGGACTTTAGTAGTTGTGCGTCACCGATTTCGGACATTTTTATTCGTAATTCGGAGAATTGAAATCCGAATTCGGAGAACTGAAATCCGAATTCGGAGAATCGAAATCCGAATTCGGAGAATTGAAATCCGAATTCGGAGAATTGAAACCCGAATTCGGAGAGTTATAATCCGATGCAGGACTAAAAGGCTAGAATGCAAAATACTGCAGTATCTTCTGATGAAAATGTCCGAAATCGGTGGCGCACAACTACTAAAGTCCGATAAAGGAGAGACTTTTCACAGTGCAAGGTACAAACACATATGGCATTTAGGCAATAAGTTCAATAAGTTTATGTTAATTTTGTCCAATCCAAAAGGTCCTAGTGCGGCCTGTTCAAGACCTAGCCTTATCCACCACCCTTGAAACCATATCAGAGGGTCCTAAAGGAGAAACTTCGATAGAAGAGGAACTAGAGTGTGGGTTTGTCAGCTGGGGCGCGGTCTTTCGCTTAAGTTGAAGGTTCTAAAGGATCAATGCAGTTCTCCCGAAGCAGTACTCGCATGACGTCTCTCTATCTCGTGCTTAGTCGCCTCCTAAAGCTAAAATCGTGGACGACTCTTACTGGTGCAATGTCTACAGACGAAGCATGTTGCAGCACCAGCGGAGGGACCTTTGCCATCTTGGATCGCCGAAATATCACGATCATGTCTGAACGTTATCTAGTTCTGTGGCAATTTGAGAAAAGAAGTCTTAAAGGACCCCTCGCACTACTTACTCTTCAACTGACAGTGTTTTAAAATATTTGAATACTGTAAAACTAGGCTGTGCTTTCAACAAATATCCCACGGTTTTGGCTGTTTTAAGCCTTTTCCGAGACCCGTTGACTTTTAGGGAAAACAGGGACAAATTTACATAACCGGTTCTTCTGGTGGAAAAACATCTCGCAGACAACCGTCGACAGCATGATACACAACGAAAGTAGCAAAACACTGCAAGTGTGAAAATCAGCGTGGTTTTGTTAGAGGGTTTAGAATGTACCGTACGAAATTGGGGTCTCCGGGTTTAGAAGTATATGGAGTGATTATGGAAATAGGTTGCGTTAGTATTATAGGTGAGACAGGTCCAAGTACTGCAGCTAGTGTGAGGAACTGTAGCTCTATTCTAGTAGATTATATAGGGCTGGTACTCCAATTATATTACAAATACATTAAAACCGTACTATTTATAAACAATCGTAACTAAAAGTCTGAAACTCTTCCCTTCCTTTCCCAGTCCCCATACCTTGTTGGTTCAGGCCCTTTTGGTCCACCAACTTCACCAGTGTGTGGGTTTGTGCTGTCTGGCCATGGCTGTAGAGGCTCCTTCTCTTGGTAAGGGTGCTGTCCCTCCTCAAGTTCATCTAATTTTCCTGCAGAAGAAATTCGTTATTGCCCCCACTCAGAGGCATTACTAGCCAAAATGTGTGTGTGTGTGGGGGGGGGGGAAGGTATTTACCGACTGGCTGGTCTTTTTACCGACTGTTTTGACGAAAAATCGACTGTTTTGAAGAGAAATCGGCTGTTTCCAACAACAACAAGACCAAAGGTTCCGATGGGATCCCAAAAATTGAATATCTGATGCAGACAGTTACGATCTTTGTGCCGACCGGTTTTGTACGAAACTCAAGTTCAGATATACCTCCATAAGCCAATCTATTTTGACGATGCTGATCGAAACTTACTGCTTTACTTCTGCCAAATTTCCGGTTTCGGCCGAATTCCGGACGAACTACCATAGGCTACTTGTCCAGAAAAAAAAAAGTTCAGAAACGAATTCAGCGTATCTCCGTATCCGTAGAAAGAACATTTAATCAACAACTTCAAGTAAAACTTTAACTTATAAAAAAAAATCCGGTTACAACCGGATTCCGGACGAACTATATGTCCGGGTAAAAAAATGATGTCATATACAGACGAAGCGTATCTTCTTACCCCTAAATCTGTCACCTAATCAACTTCAAATAAAACTTTTGCTTTTAACGAAATTTTCCGGTTTTAGCCGGGTTCCGGGCAAACTAGTTGTCTGGGTAGAAAATGCTTTTCACATTAGTGTTCAGCATGTCTTCCTACCCCTAAATCGAATATCTAATCAACTTCAAATAAAACTTTTACTTTTAACAGACTTTCCGGTTTTGGCCGGATTCCGGGCTAACTACTTGTCCGGCGAAAAAATGGTTTTCACCATCGTGTTCAGCATGTCTTGTTACCCCTACATTAAACGTCTAATCAACTTCAAATAAAACTTTTACTTTTAACAAACTTTCCGGGCGAACTACTTGTCCGATGACAAAATGGTTTTCATCATCGTGTTCAGCATGTCTTCTTACCCCATAATCGGCTATCACATTAGCTGTTTAAAAATATTTTGTTTGCCCTTTAATTTGAACCCCCACCCCCTAATGTAGGGCTACAAAGCCCATCTACGAACTTGACCTTACCCTTGACTCAAAAGAACCCTTACACCAAGTTTCATCAAAATATCTCATTCCCTTCGAGAGTTATCGCGCTCACAGACAGACGGACATTTTCGCGATGTCATAGCTATCCCTCCATTAACGTTTTGAGATCCCAAAAAAGGCTGTTTTACGAAAAATTGCGGAGTTTCGCGCCGACTCGTTTATATTTTATCGACTGGCCGGCAACTTCGGGGGGGGGGGGCATCCCCCCCTCCCATACGTGACGCCCCTGCCTCCACTACATAAGTCTAATCTAGCAAATGTCATCCATAGACTAGTGAGGCCCTGTTCTGTAAGGGTAATGGTTTAGTCTTGACTCCAGAAAGGACCTCATTACAGATGACTGTCAAAAGAAGCCTCTCCTAAGTCGTTCCATGCTTTTCGGAGGCCAATCCACCATCATTGACTAATAAGGTACGGTAATCCGTTATTGAAAGACAGGTTATTTTTTACCAAACAATAATGAACAAAACTATTCCACTTTACAGCAATGAGAAAATTGCAAGGACTTGCAATTGCAAATATCCATGAAAGAAAACACACAACCGAAATTAAGTCTGTTGGCTCATATACGTTCCAGCTCCCACCTTCAAACAAACAACAAGAGCTACGAGCTCATGTGGCACTTGTTACGAGTAGGTGGTGCAAGAAAGTAGATCAGAATGTCACAAAATACCCACTTCAACCACCCTATGTTCGGACCTAGAAATAGGATATCTAGTTTCACTCGGGTATGAGCATTTCTGGCATCGCTGCGGATCATCTAGGACAAAGTACTTTTCTCCGTTCTAAGTTTAGATCCACTTGTTTGATCCCTAGACGTACGCATGTCAAACTATTTGTGGTACCCCCCCCCCCCTCCAAGTCCCTCTGCCGCGGCCGAATCTGGTTCGGATACATAAATGGGCCATCTAAAGCATCTTCTTTTACCGCCTATTTCATTCGAATCTGAGCATTTTTCGGGAAATTCCGGTATATACCCCTCCACACCGTGGTCGGATCCGGTCAGGACTCTAAAACTTTCCAAGTTTCATTCAACACGCTCCACTCGTTTGACCCCTATGCGAGCCACAGAGTTTCCGGGACTCCCCCTCTAACTCCCCCCACTGAGGCCAAATATGAATCGGACACATAAACTTCGCATCTCTGACATCTCCTCTTGCCGTCCATCAAGTTTGACTCGAACCGGAGCATATCTGCCAATTTCCGGTTCCCGCTTCATCCTCCTACCGTGGCCGGATCCAGTCCGAACGCCAAATAACAAATCTAGGCAGCATAAACTCGGTACTGTCTAACTTACATCCCATTCATCCAATCCGTTTGGTTTTTGTGGCACGTCACAAAGTTCCATGACTCCCCCCCCCCCCCCCTCCCTCTTACTCCCCCAACCTTGGCTGCGTATGGCTCGGACATATGTTTTGCACATCTAGGTCATCTGTTCTCATCACCCATAAAGTTTCGTTTGAACTGGTCCACCCGTTCGCAACCTACGGAAGTCAGTAATTTCCGGATTCCCCTTCTCTAAACTCCCTAAAAAATGGTCGGATAAAAGATTTCCTAAGGAACTGTGTCGGGTCCTTAACTCTATTTGGTCGCGTAACTAATATTCCGGCCAAGTTTCATCGTCCTTGGCAAATCTGGAAGTGTCTTAAACCTAACTCGTGATCACCGGAATTCCGAGAAACCCCCTTCAAATCCTCCCAGAGAACCGATATTCTCCGATATCGGTTAAATGCTGAAGTTGTCAACCTATCAAGGTTTACAAAGTGGTATGTTCCAAGAATAATTTTTCTGAACTGATGACATAATCTGTTTTCACACGACTATACTATATGAGCTGACTACACGAGCTGGTTCTGTCATTCTTCCTACCAACTTCCATCCCAATCCTTCGATTCTAAGCGTTTCATGAGATTTCCCGTGCCCCTCCAATCCCCCCCACAGGTACCGGATCCGGTCCGGACTTGAAGTGGAACATCTGAGGCGATAGCTCGTTCCACTTGCCAAGTTTCATTCAAATCCAATCACCCGTTCATAAGTTTATGCACGCCACGCGATTGTGGATTCCCCATCTTCAGACGATAATCGGGTCGGGGAAACGACTATCCTCAAGTCAGTCTGTTTGGGTCCCTGCTACGCCTACCAAGTTTCATCTTCCTAGTACTGAACTCGCGGGATCACCGAATTCCGGATACCCCTCCCCCCCCCCCCAAATTCCCCCCACAGTGCCCAAATCCGGTCCGGTTATGTCAACGATGTATCTAGGACATGTTCTTGTTCTTCCCACCAAGTTTCGTTCCGATCCCTCCGCTCGAAGCGTTTCCCAAGATTTCCGGTTCCCCCCTCCAACCCACCTCAAAGTCGACGGATCCGCTCCGGATTTAAAGTGGGTCGTTTAAGACACGTAGTCTTTCCAAATGTCTTGCCCTGGGCAAGTGCCATAAAAACAAGGCGGGTAAAACTGACAGAAGGCCCCCCCCCCCCAACATAGATATAGATGTTACCTATTGGAGTCCGAGCTCTGTTTGCTTTTGCTGTGCCACATGACTGATCTTCTGGCTTCTTGGGTGATTTACTGTCATGGCTATGGTTTCTATGAGAAGAGATTCTGTTCAGTGCAATTTCCAAACTTCCTGGAAAGTAAAACTGCAAGTAAGCACTGTTTCATCTAATTTGGAACATAAGTTATGAACTGTAGTCAGCGTATTGCTGGTGTATTTATTTTTATTTTTGGCAAGCTGAGAGATCTTTCAATGAAAATACCAATAGACAACCACCTAGTGCCTGCGCCATTGCATTTGTTCCCCAACCAACAGATAAGAAAGATCTGGACAAATGAGAAAACTCAACTTGTAGAATGGCGGGCATATCAGAGACCCGACCAAATAACTTGGAAATAATCAGTTTCCGATCCGACAATCGGGGGGGGGGGGGGGGGGAGGGCGGGTGAATCTGGAAAATTGAGAAGTGCGTAACTGTTGAACGGGTGTCGGATTGGAATGAAACTTAATAACTGAATAGACGACATATCTCTGATATCCCATTTCAAGTCCAGACCGTATTCGACAGCTATGGGGGGGGGGGGGGGAGACCGGAAATTTCGAGAAACGGTTAGAACGGAGGGATCGGAGTGAAACTTGCTGGGAAGAATAAGCATCTGCTCTAGATAAATCGTTTACACAACTGGACTGGATCCGGACATTTGAGGGGGGGAGGGAGGGGTGCTTCCCAGAATTCCGGTGATGGTGGTGTTGGGGATTTTCATGGCGAAACTCGGCAGGCATATCAGGGATATGACCAAAATGACTTGGAAATAAAAATTTCCTCGATCCGATCATCATGGAGGGAGGGGGAATCCGGAATACTGAGTCATGCGTAACTTTGGAACGGGTGATCGGATTGGAATGAAACTTAATAACTGAATAGACGACACATCTCTGATATCCCATTTCAAGTCCGGACCGTATTCGACAGCTATGGGGGAGCTGGGGGGGGGGGGAGACCGGAAATTTCGAGAAACGGTTAGAACGGAGGGATCGGAGTGAAACTTGCTGGGAAGAACAAGCATCTGCTCTAGATAAATCGTTTACACAATTGGACTGGATCCGGACATTTGAGGGGGGAGGGAGGGGTGCTTCCCAGAATTCCGGTGATGGTGGTGTTTGGGGATTTTCATGGCGAAACTTGGCAGGCATATCAGGGATATGATCAAAATGACTTGGAAATAAAAATTTCCTCGATCCGATCATCATGGAGGGAGGGGGAATCCGGAATACTGAGTCATGCGTATGGTGGTGTTGGGAATTTTCATGGCGAAACTTGGCAGGCATATCAGGGATATGATCAAAATGACTTGGAAATAAAAATTTCCTCGATACGATCATCATGGAGGGAGGGGGAATCCGGAATACTGAGTCATGCGTAACTTTGGAACGGGCGATCGGATTGGAATAAAACTTAATAACTGAATAGACGACATATCTCTGATATCCCATTTCAAGTCCGGACCGTATTCGACAGCTATGGGGGAGCTGGGGGGGGGGGGGGATCGGAAATTTCGAGAAACGGTTAGAACGGAGGGATCGGAGTGAAACTTGCTGGGAAGAACAAGCATCTGCTCTAGATAAATCGTTTACACAATTGGACTGGATCCGGACATTTGAGGGGGGGAGGGAGGGGTGCTTCCCAGAATTCCGGTGATGGTGGTGTTGGGGATCATGGCGAAACTTAGCAGGCATATCAGGGATATGATCAAAATGACTTGGAAATAAAAATTTCCTCGATCCGATCATCATGGAGGGAGGGGGAATCCGGAATACTGAGTCATGCGTAACTTTGGAACGGGTGATCGGATTGGAATGAAACTTAATAAATTAATAGATGACATGTCTCTGATGTCCCATTTAAAGTCCGGACCGGATTCGACGTGAGGGAGTTGGGGGGGGGGGGGACCGGAAATCTCGAGGAACGGTTAGAATTGACGGATTGGAATAAAACTTGCTGGGAAGAACAACCATCTGCTCTAGACAAATCTTTTACACAACTAGACTGGATCCGGACACTTGGGGGGGGGGGGCAGGAATTTCGGTGATGGTGGTTTTTGGGATTTCACGCACGCAACTTGGCTGGCATATTAGAGATCCGATCAAGCTGACTTGAAAATTAAAATTTCTTCAATCCGATCATCGTAGGGGGAGCGAAGGGAGGGGGATCCGGAATACTGAGTCGTGCGCAAATTTGCAATGGGTGATCGGGTTCCAGTGAATTTTTTTACTGGTGATCTTTTTCATGTCCGAACCGGTTCCGACAAGTTGTTTTGTTTTTTTTTTTGGGGGGGGGAATACTTGACCCGCTTAGACTGGAGAGATCGGGATGGAACTTTGTGGAAATAACAAACAGATGCTCTAGATAAATCATTTACAAAACCGGATTGGCTCCGGGCACTGTTGGGGGAGTTGGAAGGGGGGTCCGGAATCCCGGTGATCGCGAGTTAAGGTACTTCCAGATGTGCTAAGACGATGAAACTTGGCTGGAATATTAGAGATTAGACAAGATTGGCTTAGAAATCGCCATCGCCACTTCCTGCGAACCATGCGGGCATCGAAGTCAGCCCCGAGTTCTCCGTGACTGACCTCGATTACGCTGATGACATCGGCCTGCTCTGAGACTCAGCAGCCCAGGCCCAAAGGATGCCGGATGATGTATCAAAGGAGGCGGAACCATTGGGGCTCAGAACAGCTCTGAAAAAACAAAGTACATCTCCAACGAACCGTCGGATTTGGGCATCAAGCTGACCCAGTGTCCCATAGAGAAGGTTGACAAGTTTAAATACCTTGGCTCACTCATCAACGTGACAGGAAGCAGCAGCGAGGAAATACTGGCCCGAATATCAGCTGCTAACGGCGTTTTCGCTCAGCTAAAAAACGGTCTGTGGAACCGTAGAGGCATCAGTCGAAACACAAAGGATGGAGTTTTCAGATTCACCCTTCTTTACGGGTCGGCAACATGGCCAATAAAAGCTGCCGAGGCCCAATCCCTTAATGTGTTCGACCATGGATGCCTCTGAAAAATCCTGGGAGTGACACTCCGAGACCGTCTCAGTAACAACGAAATAAGGAGAGGTCCTCCTAAAAATATGATGCAGCCTCATTAGCGAAGAAACGCCGCTTGTCCTTGTTCGGCCACGTAAGCAGAAGAAAAGACTCCACCCTGGCGAAGAAAGCTCTGCTCGCCACCCCCATGCCCGGTTGGAAGAAATTCCGGGGAGGTCAGCGTAAAACGTGGCTGAGCACCCTCAAGGAAGACCTCGAGCCCATCGGAGGCAAATATAATGAATCCCGATCAATATACCAAACAGATTGGTATGGACAGGGGCGTCATGACTAGGGGGGGGGGGGACGCCCCCCCCCCCCCGAATGTTGTCGGCCAGTCGGTAAAAAATAGCCGAGTCGGCGCGAAGCGCCGCGATTTTTCGTAAAAACAGTCGATTTTTTTCTAAGAAACAGTCGGTTTCTCGAAAAAACAGTCAGTTTTTTCTTAAAAATAGTAATTATTCTTAGGGGGGAATCAACCTGGCTCAATCAGCCCAGCATGGCCAAACTCCTCAAAAAGTTGTCTCAAAAAGATGGGGGGGGGGGGGCTGCACCCCCTTGCGATGCCTTTGCTACCAACCAACCTACTAACCAGTGAGATACTCTACAGAAGGATCACCCCACCTTATCTTGCTGGAAGTGCAATTTAAGTTAATTTAAGGCAATTATGTACTGGTTACCTTGTTATTTGCATTACCCCGCGTAAACTTGTATAAATAAAGACTAAGGATCGCGTGTGGAGCATAAGATAAATCCGTCCTGACCAAATGAATTGATGTCAAATGTCATCCAATTACTGCTATTTCTTCTTTGGAAAAGTGCCTGGTGCAAAAAGGTGCAAATACATGCAACAGAACAATGCTGGTGCCAATGGTAATGCTCAGGTATTTGGGTTAACCTGGTTGCACAAACGAACCAGCGAAATGTAAAAATACAACCAGGATCGCATCCATGCATAACGACCTGAATAGCATTTTGCTAGGTTCGATTTTCTGGTAATTTTCCTTACAATTTCCTCTTCAGATTGTTGATCTGTCTGAAGAGGAAATTGTAAGGAAAATTACCAGAAAATCGAACCTGTACTATTGTAACCTGCAAGCACAGGCTTCCTCAAATCAATATGTACTGGCATACTCAGGAGATCGGATCCCACAATTTCTGGTACCAAAAAATCGCAGGATGGCAAATTGTATTTTTCGAATAAGACCAACCATTGTATGTCGGGTGAAAGGAGGCACACTTACGGTCTAAACCAAACACCAAATTGTCCTCATCCAGTGTGTATTGGCATCGTCGAGACAATGGAACATTTGCTGTCAGAATGTCCTAGGTTTGCGAGTCAGAGAGCGATTTTGATGGGAAAGGTTTCTTCACTGTCTGTTCAGGTTAATACCAGGAATATTTTGGGTTTTGGACGGTTCAAAGAAGAAGTAGAACGACAGATCCTCTCTGCCCTTTGTGATTTTGTGTCCCGAACAGGACTGTTGTCTTACACGTGATTTCAGAATCAGTCCTCTGATGATTGTTTGTGGTTATCTGCCAAAATATTTACAAATCCGTTTAGTTTGGTGGTGCAGAGGGCTTACGCCGCGCGTCTTTACCCTGCCAAGCCAAGCCAAGCCTTTTGCTTGGGCGCATGCTTGGCTACTTGAATTGAACGTTACAAATGTAAAGGTCTACACATTGGCAGAAAAAATCCTGAAAATGATGGCTGATGGACAAAACCTGGAGTCGGTCACTCATGAGAGGGACATAAGCATCATTATTGACAACAAGATGAAATTTGATCTGCATCTAGTGCAAACCAGGCCCTTGGAACTATCCTCAGGACTTTTACAAGCTGTAGCCCCTTTGTCATATCCAAGCTATACAAAGCCATGGTCCAGCCAAGGGCTGAGTTTGGTATGGTTTTTGCCAGTCCTGCTTTCAAAAAGGATACATTCTTCCTTGAATGTGTGCAGAAGCGATCCTAAGAAATGACCCAAGGCTTGAAGAATCTCCCGTACAGTGAGCGACTGCAGAGGTTGAATCTCCCAACTCTAACATATAGACGAAAAAGAAGAAATGTCATCCAGACCAATAAGATCCTCCAAACCAGCCAGTCTGAACAAAAGCTGGCACAAAAAAAAATTTGCCATGCCAAGCAAGTGTCTAGAAGGAAGGCAAATGGCAATGCTGCAACTTTGTTCAATGAAAATGGAAAACATATTACATTGTAGAGAATGATAGCTTTCAATCAAGATTCAAGGCCCAATTTCACACATTTGATAAGTTTAGAGGCAGGAAAAAAATGGGTGGAATCAATAAATATTCCTTTAGCTCTAGCTGACTTTGAAAAATTTATTCAAATAATGTATACAACGGATACGTCAGCTACGATGCTTCATCAGCGATATTTTGGCCCTTCTAGGCAAGGGTCCTCGTCAGGCTGTCAATCTTCCTTCCCCGACGTTGGACCTGAAGACTGCCTGATTGACAGCCTGACGAGGACCCTTGCCAACAAGGGCTGAAATATCGCTGATGAAGCATCGTAGCTGACATATCTGTTGTATACAATATTTGAAGAAATGCTGGGAATCGCATGCATATATCCCACTGATAGGAGGTGGTGCAAATAGCAAGAAGTTATCCTGTACTCTAGGTCTCTCGGCTAGTTGCCAAAAAGTATGAAAATTAAGAATATTATAAGACTGCCAATTTTCCAATGGATATTGTACAGGTTATGCAATCTGTCATTCAAGTTACATCATTCTTCAGCTATCTTAAACAGATTTAATAGCCTAGCTTACTTACTGTATACACTGTATAGCCTAATTCTAACTAAATATTCTTTGAGCCCAAGCTGACTTTGAAACATTTATTCAAACAATGTTTATTCAAACGATATTTCGGCCCTTTTTGGCAAGGGTCCTCGACAGGCTGTCAATCCTCTGGTTCAACTTCTGGGAAGGAAACAAACCTGTAATAAATA
This sequence comes from Branchinecta sandiegonensis, assembly GCA_030848855.1. NCBI lineage: Eukaryota > Metazoa > Arthropoda > Branchiopoda > Anostraca > Branchinectidae > Branchinecta > Branchinecta sandiegonensis. The sequence continues at coordinate 12,932,788 of JAUPMV010000020.1, forward strand.
ACTGAAGCTTCTACCGACTATAAATATCTTATTAAAGTAAGTTATCTTCAAATACTACTACAATGAAAAAACTGGTCCTAAGATTTAATTATTGAGACGGACGCTGTTTTTGCTGGACGATTGGGGCGATGACAGGAAAGGGTTTTTTCTGCATTTTGGTCTCAACTTCAGTTTTTTTATTAATAAGGGACTGAAAACTTAAATATTATTTTATTAATAACCTCGTTCTACGTTTCTATTATCGATTACTCATCTGTATCTATTACTTTGAATAATGACTGCACAGAAAAACTAGTGCTGAGATTTAATTTTTGACACGGCTGCTGTTTTTGCTGCACGATTGGGGCGACGGCAAGAAACATTTTTTTTCTGAATTTTGATCAACTTCGGTTTTGTTGTTAATAAGGGACTGAGGCTTAAATTTCATTATAGTAGTATTTGAAGATAACTGAGGCTTAAATTTCATTATAGTAGTATTTGAAGATAACTTACTTTAATAAGATATTTATAGTCGGTAGAAGCTTCAGTTATTTATTACAGGTTTATTTCCTTCCCCGAAGTTGAAGCAGAGGATTGACAGCCTGATGAGGACCCTTGCCAAAAAGGGCCAAAATATCGCTGATGAAGAATCGTAGCTGACATACCCGTTGTAAACATTAGTTGCGTTTTTGCGGTAAGCAGGTGTCTGTTACTCTGACGAATTATTGTTTTCGCAGTTATCGGGTATCTGTTACCCCGACAGATGTCATTTTCTCAGTCACCCAGCAACATGTTAGTAACCCGGGTATCTGGTAACGAGTAACCCTGCTGAGACCGGGGTTACCGGAATTCAGTAACCTAGTAACCTGGCAGTAACCGAGTGTCTGAAAAAACGACAAGAGTGCATTCAGTTACCGGGTAAGAGTAACTCTAGGTTACCGCAAAAACGCAACTATTGTTTGAATAAACTAATTCTAACTAATTTACAACTGCAAAAAAAAAAAAGATGACACAAACATCAGAGTGACTATCAGAAATAAACAATGAAATAATTCTCAGATGCCTCTTTTTTCGGTTCTTCCAGATTACCTTTAGAAAAGTTTCTCCAAATGCAAACGTAATTCAGCATTTTGAAAATTTGAAAACCTTGCCGACTTCTCGAGAAGCAGAGTTAGAGACTGTGTTTTGCAGAGGTTGGTTGAATTTCTTAAAAGTCTTGAAAGTGAAAAGTTGTTCTGGACTGGTAAGACTAGTTGAGGGTACTTCTGACCAAAGCTTTCTGACCCCAAACTGACCCTGCATCATCGTGCATGATGCTTGCAAGTTTCATCACATGATGGCGATATTGCAGAGATGATCTCGCGTAGTCGCGCTGGAGTGAAATAACGGAAAGTGCACCACTCTATATTCCGTTTGCCGCACCCTAGAGCTTGGAACAATCGCCTATGTATGGAAGAAACGGATGAAAATCCAAACTAAATAAACAGAAAAGGTAAGTTGTAAATTGGGATTAATTGGCAAGAAATAATTGTTAAACATCCATCTGAACTGGGATATCGACAAGGAAGTCTGAAAGAGATCATTGAAACAACTCTGGAAGGGTTACTTTCATCCAAGAGTGAAACAAACCCCTTGGTACTACGACAACTGGCATTGTATAAAATAATTTGTTTTCTGGTTGGAAACTCACATATACGGATGGATCAGTTTCAGAAAGCGGGAAGGCCGCAGCAGGAATATTCTCCCATTTTAGTCAAATTCGGACAGGCATCAGAGTTTCAGACGGCATTTCAATATTCCACGCAGAAGCCTTGGCTCTAAGAAAGGCTGTTGAATTCGCCAAGAGGCACGGGAAAGGGAGGTATGTTTTTTTCTCAGATTCACAGTCAGTTTTGGAGTCACTGAGAAGCAACTCTACCTCATCAAGTATTCACATTCGACAGCTCAAATCGGATATCCTGGAGCTTATGAGTCTCGGTTTCACCATTAAATTTCAATGGATACCATCCCACGTTGGTATTGCCGGAAATGATGAAGCAGATCGAATCGCCAAAGAAGCCCTGAATCACCCTATAACTTGGATTGTTGATCTGTCTGAAGAGGAAATCGTAAGGAAAATTACCAGAAAATCGAACATGTACTATTGTAACCTGCAAGCACAGGCTTCCTCAAATCAATATGTACTGGCATACTCAGGAGATCGGATCCCACAATTTCTGGTACCAAAAAATCGCAGGATGGCAAATTGTATTTTTCGAATCAGGACCAACCATTGCATGTCGGGTGAAAGGAGGCACACTTACGGTCTAAACCAAACACCAAATTGTCCTCATCCAGTGTGTATTGGCATCGTCGAGACAATGGAACATTTGCTGTCAGAATGTCCTAGGTTTGCGAGTCAGAGAGCGATTTTGATGAGAAAGGTTTCTTCATTGTCTGTTCAGGTTAATACCAGGAATATTTTGGGTTTTGGACGGTTCAAAGAAGAAGTAGAACGGCAGATCCTCTCTGCCCTTTGTGATTTTGTGTCCCGAACAGGACTGTTGTCTTACATGTGATTTCAGAATCAGTCCTCTGTTGATTGTTTGTGGTTATCTGCCAAAATATTTACAAATCCGTTTAGTTTGGTGGCGCAGAGGGCTTACGCCGCGCGTCTTAACCCTGCCAAGCCAAGCCAAGTTGTAAATTGTATGTTTTGCACTTCAGAATCAGTACGAAGTGTGTGTGGTCCAGCCTATCTAAACCAGTTCTCCAGGTAGGCTTAGCCGAACACAGGTTAGTCTATTGTAAATCTCTGATTTTGGCCTACATGAGGGTATCGAACCTCAAATTTACAAAACTTCGAACCTGGCCTAAAAAGGTTGGAAGGAAATTCCAGTCCAGTCCTAAAACGTTCCAAACTGACAAGAAGGAAACCCTGAATGACCCATGACATGTTTTGGACTGCACAGAAATTTACTTGTATGGTTTTCAATGGTCATATAATTGTAAATTCGATGTTGGATACCCCTTCTGTGCTGCTTCGCTCTTGTTTGAAATGCACCCACGTTTTCTGTGCAATCGATTGTTCAGTTGTAAATTTGAATATGTATTAGATGGCCAATTGTACTGGGAATACAGTTGTGACTGTTCAGGATTCCCTCTATTTTTTTTCATCTTCTACAGTATTGTAGAGCAGTCGTTCCCAACCGGTGGTACGCGTACCCAAAGGGGTACGCGAGACCCTTGCAAGGGGTATGCGAACGCACCAAAATCTGTTAAGTCTGTAGCTTCAAGATCTTTCCTCGCTAATTTTTGATTGCCAAAAGCCTAGTACTACTAGCAGAGACATGATTAGCCAAGATTTTTTTGGTGGGCAAGGTATTTTTACTGACTGGCTGGTCATTTTTACCGACTGCTAAAAAACAAAACAAAAAAATGTTCTTACGAAAAATCGCGGCGCTTCGCGCAGACTCGTTTCTTGTGAACCATCTGGTCAACCACTTTGGGGGGAGGGGTGTGCCAACCCGAGCGTGATGGCTCTCATTACAAGCCCTAGTGAAAGTCAATGAAATAATATTGATTTCAAAACAAACAGTTAGCCTACTGCCGTAAATCTGTTCCTGTGTCAAACAATACTGTTTCAAGAAGAATCAAAGACATTGCAATTGGTAATTGTCATTCAGGTTGTGAATTAAGCTAGCCAAAATGTTTGCCATGCAGCATGGAGAACATCAAAACCAAACACAGAAACAGGCTGACTGTAAAAATATTGCCGTTAATGATGTCGATCCCAGTTTTGCCAAAATTTTAGCTACAAAGCAGCCTCAAGCATCTCATTGATTTTGTATGTATTTATACACATGTATGTGTGCCATGTAGGTCTCTTTTCCACGTTCTGAAAAAGGGGGTACGCAACCTTTTCGAACATTGATTAGGGGTACCCAGTACAAAAAAGGTTGGAAACCGCTGCTGTGGAGGTATGTTTATCTGGACAGTTACTTAAATGTGAACAGTGCATATAGCAGTAGAATGAAGATCCAAAATAGCCTACCTATTCAGGTGTTTTTCAGAGGCCCTTAGTTACCTACTTTGCCTAACCAGTGCCTAACTCATAGCTCATACAGGAGAGTTATCCAATCTCGAATTTATGTGACCTCGAACTTGGCCTGAAAACGTTATAAGGAAATCTCTGTGCTGTCCAAAACAGGTCCTGGGTCACTCAGGGTTTCCTTCTTGACAGTTAGGACCTTTTAAGGACTGGACTGAATTGTCCTTCCAACCTTTTTAGGCAAGGTTTGAGGCTAGGTAAATTCGAGGTTGGACAACCCGCCTGTAGTTGACATAAGTCACAGCAAGTGCATGAAAATGGCAAAGTTCACAAGTTAACAAACATTCAGATAATATTATTTAACTATTTTATTACAAAGCTATAATTGTGAATAAAGCTTGTTTTTCCCAACTTTGGCTGACAATTTTTCTCTTTGAATTGTATCATTGTTCCCTAGAAAGAAAGACATTTTCAAAGTTGCATTTTTACACTGTTGCAGTTTCCCACTTTGGAGGGTTCTCCTGGTTTGGCAACTGCTGTTGTTTCCTACCTGGGAGGTTTCCTCTGATCTGCCTGTCAGTAGTAGTAGTAGATTCCAAGAATACGGCAAAAGGGCCCAATGCCTACGCAGGCTTCTTCCTCGTCAATGGATTCTTTGTTGCTAGCACCGCTTTTGCGCGCTGTTGGCTTCTTAGACCTTTTCGATCAGGTCACACGCTCGCAGGATCACAAATAGGTGCTGGAAGATCTTGATTTCGTCTGACTGGTGTTGTTCCTGTTTGGTGATATCTGCACAGGTGGGGTTAATCTTCAGCCTTGTCAGTAGGGAATTCAGTCTACCTCGTTCCTGGTTTGCTCGTGCATTCAGCAATTTGCACATGAACAGGACGTGGTCCATTGTCGTCGCTGTTTCGGCAAATCCGACATGTTTGGGATGTGGGGTGGTCTTCGTTGGGGTGACTGATCTTGTAGTGGTATGACTGGTGGGCTAGTCCATTTGCTTTGGCTGGAATGCGATGGTAAACCCTGGTCTCTAGCTTTCCTGGGCATGGAGATGTTTTGGGGCGAAGTGGCTTGACTGTATGAGCCTTCAGTCGAACCAGAAGCATATCACATAGAGGGATGGGGCGGTGTAAGATGGTCGGGCCTTTTGTTGCTTCTTTTGCTGCTACATCTACAGTTGTATTGCCAGGTATCCCCACGTGGCTTGGTATGTACTGGAGAGTAACTTCGATTCCCTTTTTAGCAAGTTCTTGAATCAGGTTTGATATGTTGTGGAGATTGATGTCTGCTGAGCTCCAGTCCTCTGACATCAGCACTGGGAGGGCAGATTTTGAGTCAGAAAATACTGCTACTTCGACATCTTTTATTTCTCTCCTATTCAGGTCCAGCAGAGCAAGGTTTATTGCGTGGATTTCCGTTGACATGATGCAAATTTCTTTGGAGAGCCTCTCCATCATCTTCGTGTTCCATTGGGGAACATAGACCGCACATCCAGTTGCCTCATCAGTTTTTGACCCGTCGGTGTATATGTGGATATGGTGGCTGTACTGCTCTTCCGCCATTTTCTTAAACTCAGAGATCTCAATCATTGGGATGGTCATGAGCTCTGTTTTGCTCCTGCTCGAAAACTTCGGATGTATGGTAGGTTTTACCATCGTCCAGGGGGGGGGGGGGTTGGTGGAACCTTTGGTGGGATGCTTTGGTTCATTATTGGAAGGTGCATCTGCACCGGTCTGAACTCCTCATGCGGCCCAGGTAAGGAGCACTGGCTTCGTACAGGGTGATGGTGAAGTATCATAATAGCAGTAGTTTTTGTCGCTCTTGCACTGATGACATGCCTGACTCCAGCAGGAGGGACTGGGTTTTCGTGGTTCTTCTTGCACCAAAAGCAATTCGTAGAGCTGTGTTGTGGGTTGTTTCTAGCTGGGCCATGAGGCGCTTTGGGCATCCTCCATAGATGATTAGGCCATACACCATCTGTTGTCTGATGTACTGCTTGTAGAATCTAAGCAAGATATTATCAGAGCACCCCATGGAGTGCTAATAAGCGTCAGCATTATCTTCATCTGCCTATGACATCTGGAAACAATGCCTTGGATGTGGTTTTGGAAGCTTAGTTTCCTAGCTAAGTAATCTTCTGAATCCGAGTCTTCTTCTTCTTCTGCTTCTTGGGTAGGGCCTCTTGGATGGCTGCTGCTCGACTTAGGCCTATTCTTTTTTATGGTCAATCAGGCAATGCGTTTTCGGCTAGATGAGATGGTCTAGGTCTATGCTTCAAAGTAAGTTGTATATGGCTAGAATGAGGGGTTTCTCCACTTCTCTCGGCATTATCGACTTGGCTATCAAGCTGACGTCTTTGTTGAGGCGATGTCTTTGAAAGGTGTGTTCTGCTATCCGTCGTTTTCCATTATTAAAGAGGTTGTCGCATTTAAAGGGTAGATGGTTCAGGGTTCCATCTTTTGTCTTGCAGAGCCAGCAAGCTGGGGATAGTACTTTTGTGCTGTCTAGTGTCAGGACCTTGTAGCGGTAAGCCTGGTGATTCAGGTTATTGCTGTTCGCTCGAATACGGTGTAGAAAGTGGTCATCGTACTGCCTTGAAATGGGGATAGCTTCGGTCGGTTCTGTTTTTGGTGGAGAGCTTTCGTTCGGTGGAGCTTTCGTTCGTGTCAGATCACTTTAAATCTGAGAACTCTACAGTATGGCTAGGTATATAGGCTGTAGCACCTGTCAGGTCGTTTTCTGCTTTTTAACCATCTACATATATGTGTATGTGGTCTTTGTATTTCTTCGCCATTAGCATGTTGAAGTATTCCAGGACTACATTTTGTGTTAAGCTTGCTTTTTGATTGGCGTGAATGTCACTTCTGTAGATGGTTTGTTTCGCATCCATGGTTCTGTATTTTCGATTTTTGGGTGGTCATCATAGTTGGTACTACGAGCTGGTTTCAAAGTGCCCTGGATTCTGTTAATAGAGGCTATGTGTCCCAGCATGAAGTATGTTGTGAGGAGTTGCTTCAGGTTTGGTAATCTGGCTTATTAAAAGGAGTTCTCTTCGGAGTTCAACTGTTGATACTCTTGCTTCATCGCAAAGCACCTGTTCCTCTGTTGTTCTTCACATTCCGATGGCTATCCTGAGGGCTGTGTTTTGGATGGTTTCTAGTTGTCGAATGAGCTGTTTTGAGCATTCTCCGTAAGCGGTTATTCTGTCTGAGGTTGTATGTAGAGTTTGTAGAACTACAGGAGGATTTTGTTGGAGAACCCCATGTGGTTCCGGCTAATCCCTGCATTATTCGAATTTTGTTATGGCATTGAATACCTATTTCCTTTATGTGTTGTTGATACGTCATTTTTGGCAGAGGATGACACCAAGATAACATACTGTTGATAATTCAGGAAAACTACTGCATTGAGGTGTATGTTCGTTGGGATTGTAGTTCTTTTTCAGTGAAACTGGAGGATGGAAGATTTGGATGGTACACTTGGTAGGTGTGATGTCTTCGAAAAGAGTTCTACTTCTTTAATTGCGGTCTGTAGTTTAGCGTCGGCTTCGGGGAATGTTGATCCGATGTTCTGCACAATTACGTCATCTGCAAATTCCCCTTTGGGTTGAGATAAGTAAGTAAGTAATTTATTTATGACCCGCCATTTTGAAAAGGCGGAGTAAATGAAGAAAATAAACAAAACACATAAACACACAGAAAAGACACTTAATTTTTAATCTTCGGTCAGGAAGCAGTGGATGACGTCGTGCGCCCTGTTGTCCATGACTTTTGAAAGCGATGAGGAAACATCCAAAAGGGTAACACTTGCATCTTGAATTTTGAATTTCTCAGTCAGTGTATGGTTATGACATAATTTCGACAAGTGGAGCAGGTGCTTTGCATATTTAAAATAACATGATCTCATCTTTTTAATCTCCTTCTTTAGCAGAACATGACTGACGCCAGAACGAAATAGTATAGAAGGAGCGCAGAAGGTGCTGTACAAATTTCCCAAAGCTTTACGATTATAGCGCCCCCCGTTGGGGACGATGCGCCCATAAGCGCTACGGATTGACTTATAAACTTCTTGAACAACCGAAGAGCAAAATTTTGACAACGAAGATTTGAATGTTATGCCGAACCACCCTAGAGAGTCTGTTGATTTGACGACGAACGATCCAAGAGATATAGAAGCTTTAGATGCATTCGAACCATTTGACGAAGGGTTGAAATGCAGGTACTCACATTTTGACAGGTTAACTTCAAGGCCAATTTTGAGAAGTTCCGACGACAGCTTACTTACATTTTTTGTGAGTGTGGATCGGCTACGGCTTACTAAGAGCAAGTCGTCCGCGTAGGCTATGTAGCTGAAGGCATAGTCTTTATAGAAGTAAGCAGGATGCAAAGAATCGAGACAAGAATATGTGGCCGATTTGAAGATGTAGGGAGATAAGACTCCCCCTTGGCGAACACCAGTTCGGACAGGAGTAATCTCTGACAAGCTACCTTGCCATTTGAATTTTACTGAAGCATGACCATACCAGAACTTTAACAGATAGACAACAGACAGATTCACGCCAGAAGTAATGAGAGAAAATAGGGCCTGAGAATGCGTTATATTGTCAAAAGCACCAGCTATATCTATAGAACATATATGTATAGAAGACTTGTCGCGGGTTGCCTGTTTCATCATTTTTGTCAGTATGTGATGAGCTTACGCACAACTGGCGCCCGAACGGAATCCAAACTGCATTGAACCAAAGCTACTTTTTTCAACTATTTCTGGAAGAAGGACGTATTCCAGGATTTTGCTTATGGTACAAGAAACTGTAATTGGACGATAGCTTTTGCAAAGGTCCGCGTCTTTCCCTCGCTTAATCACCGATGTTATAGTACCTAAGAGGAAACTATTCGGAACCAAACCCTGGCATAAACAAATTTGAAATAGCAGCTGAAGGTGTTGTGTTAAAGCTGGACACTCAGTTTTGAAAAACTCGGCACTAAGGCCATCAGAATCTGTAGAACCAGTTCTTCTTAATTTTCGGAAAGCAATTTCGATGGAAGAAAAAGTAACGGGAAGAACAGAAGGTTGAAATATTTTCCTTGGTAGGTATTTAAGAAGTAAATTTTCAAAGTGCTGCTGAATCTGGTTTTTGTGGCTGGTCCAGTCAGCCATAGTTAGCGCGGAAGGAGGTACAGCTGAACGTTTATCTGTACGAAGGACCTTTTGCCACGCTTTTTTGTCACTGGGAGCATCTTAGCCATTCAAACGAGCATTTTTAAGCGAAGATTTGTATTCATTGCTTCGTTTTAGCTTTTAGATTAAAGACAGTACCATTCCCTGGGCGTCCACAAGCAATCCAAATTTTTAGCCAAAATTTTGCCGTGTTTTTTGCCTTCTTAACTTCAGGACTGACTTTCCAAATAGGTTTCCTTGTACCAACTCGAATTCTCTCAGTCGGTACGGCAATATCGGCTGCCAATTTCAAGCAATGGACAAGCTCGCTATAATAACAATTAATATCAACGGACGAAGTAGTAGCTGCTATACCAGTCTGAAGAAGGTGAAAAGGAACTTTTACAAGCGAGAGAAGATTAGTTAACGTAGAAATGTAGAGCACAGCATCTATACAATTCCAATTACGCTTTTGGATCCAAGCCTTCTTGGGATTTAGACAACTGATTCGAGAAACAGGGACAACCAAACAGAAAGACAGAGGCAGATGGTCGTCCTCAATTTTCTCTTCATCAACCTCAACAATACCGTCAATGAGACTTGTTTCAAAAACAATCAAATGATCAAGGTTGGAAACATTAGCGCCACGATTATGTATATACGAAAATGGTAGAGACTTCTCAATGAGACTGTGAGCTACCGGTAAAGAATCGAAAAATAAGTCAGTCCGTACAGAAGAAGTTAGAAGATCAGTGTTGATATCCCCAACAAGAGCTCATTTCATTCCTTTCCGTGAAATGTCTGATAGAAGTGTTCTGATTTTCTGACAAGCCTTAGCAAATGAACTATGTGATGCAATGTTCCGCCGGCCGCAAAGTAAATATACGTTAACAAGAACAGTATTGTCCAACTGAACGGCAAGAGCATAACGCCCAGACTGGAACATTTTTGGTGGTGCTGAACACTCGCTGGCTCGAAGAAAAATGGCTAACCCACCGGAAGGATGACCTCTAGTTTTCATTGCCGGCTGGATGAACACAAAATGCTCAGGAGATCGGCGCAAACTTTCGCTACTAGGGGCGGATAGCAGATGTTCTTGGAGACAAAGAATGTCTGAGCTGCTTAGCAAATCATCAAGTAGAAGATCTTTGTCCGTTGTGCCATTTACATTTAATGACACACGGTGCAGTTTCTTTTCCTGAAAAAACATTATTTGCCAAGACCCACGGAGTTCCTCATAACGCTGCATCTGAGGCTAAAAGAGACATGACAACCGTCGCAATTGGCACACTTTAGAGGCAGTGAGCAAGGCGAGTCTTTGCAATAACTGCGGCAACCAGCATAACGAGCGCATGGAGAATCAGACAGATGCGGGCATTTGGCTACATCATGGTTTGGGGATTGACAGCGGAAGCAGCGCTTGGGCATTCGGTGGAGTTCTTGAACACAAAAACTTCATACCCAATTTTTACCCCGATTTTTATAGCTGTAAGGAGACCAACTTGACTTTTGAACCCGATTTTGAAAGAACGAGAGCCCGAAATAGGCACGACTTCACAAGCATCAGGAATCAGGGTCTTCAAGGCGTCGGCCGTAATAGTGACTGGAACACTCCTGACAACACCCACAAATTTAGGAGAGATAACTTTGGCAGTAGTACCCTCCGGCAAACCCTTGGTGATTGATCTTGCAACAACCTCTGCATAAGAAGCACTTGAAGTGTGGACGATGAGACGATTTCTTTGAGTGTTCGCTCTGACGTTAGTGATCCCTTCGTTACCTTCAACGGCGTCAATGTGTTGCGTCCTGGAATCAATGTTAAGAAGATCCGACGGGATATTACTAACAACAACAGTGTGCGTATCGGAAGGGGGGGGGGGGAGGAAGGGATGGTTGTCAAAGCCTCGGCACGATTGGAGATAGCAGTGAAGCGATCAAGAGTAGAAACTGCTTCAGCAATAAAACGGACATCATTAGCAACAGCGCTTAGCTTGCTACTCAATACAGAAATGGCAACAGCCGGAACGACTGGAACTTCGCTCGGAAATCGTATGACGAAATCCGGAACAGCAATGTCCAAGTCATCACTGCGACGGAAAGCATCAACAATATCACACGGATCATTGGCGTGGGCATTTCTTCTAGGGGGGAGCTCACTAGGAAAGGCAAGAGCCCACAGAAACTTTTTCGCAGCGACAATCGCGTCAACAGTGAAGAACTCTGCAGCAAATTTTTTGACAGAATTTTTATCAACTCCCGAGTTAAGACTTTTCTGAAAAAAATTCAGAACTTGCTGATAAACCAGGCTAACTGACATCTCGTCATTGCCTTCACTTGGCGCCATTCCACAAACGTAGACTTTCAGTAACGGCTTTCAACGGTTTCACAAACAAAAAGTTAACCGGTATTTGCGACCGTTCAGGTCAACGGTCAGTTGAAGACTGTGATAATAACTGTAGGTCAGAGGTGAACAGTGAAAATATCAAGCAGCTGAGGACGACTCCTTGTGGCAGGCCTTTTTCGATTTATGATACATCTTCTTCTTTCTGACGTTATCACAACGAAATCTAGGAAAGCAGCAACCAAAATAGACTCTTTCTCAAAAGACAATTTGACAGCTTCGGTTAAGCGGGTGGTACTGTCTGTTGCAGAGTGATGCTTTCTAAAACCGGTTTCTGTACTATGGATCATATTCTTTTTCTCCCCAAACCGGTAGATTCTGTTGTATATGATCTTCTCGTAGATTTTTCCCAAAGTTGGGAGGATCATAATTGGCCTGTATGATTTTGGTTATCTTATGGTTCTCCCGGTTTTATAATGGGGGTGAATACAGCTGTAAATGGAGGGATATCTATGACATCGCAAAAAATGTCCGTCTGTCTGTGAGCACGATAACTCTCGAAGGGAATGAGATATTTTGATGAAACTTGGCGTGAGGATTCTTTGAGTCAAGGGGAAGGTCAAGTTCGTAGATGGGCTCTGTAGCCCTACATTTAGGGGTGGGGGAGGGGGTTTCAAATAAAGGGGCAAAAAGAATATTTTTTAAAAGCTATATAGTTGATTTTTGTTGAATTTTAGTTGATAGTCGAATTAGGGGTAAGGAGACATGCTGAATCCGAATATGAAAGATATTTTCTTGCCGGACAATTAGTTCACCCGGCATCCGGCGAAAACTGGACACAAAATTTGTCGACCAGTTTTCGGCTGTAGCAGTCCCTACCCCTTTATTCCCAAACTAGTATAGCTCTGTGCGGGGATGCCGGACATGCATTTGTTTATTCTGTTTGACGTTGGAGAGATCTAGTGTAATCGAAGGTCGAAGGGGTTGGTATATATATGATATATAATGTTTTATAAGCTAATAAGATATTCATTGAGGTGGTAAGGAGGTCCGCTGAATCCATATGTAAACTTAGTTTTCTTGCTGGACAAATGGTTCATCACGAATTCGGCTGAAACTGGAAATTTGGTTGAAGCTCCAAGTTGTTTCTGAAATCGATTAGAGATTCGGTATCGGGGCAAGGAGACATGCTGAATCCATTTTTGAACTTTATTTTAACAGTAAAAATATTCAAGGAATCTGACGAACACTGAATTTCGAAGACATGACCTAATTGTTTGAATCAAATGTTAGATTTTTGGGATAGGCTACCATCGAAACCTTTGGTCTTGTTTAAATCGACGGGAAGACAGATGATTGCCAGCAAACATTGCAGCTATGTAACAGGGCTTCTTTGAAGACTGTTGGGCATTGTGGTAGCCATAGTTGGTAAATCTTGACGATGCCCGGGGCTGAGTCTTTGCTTTCAGCTATTGCTCTTTAAAGTTCCTCTTTTGTTGTTGCCTGCTTTGGTTTGGTACATCCATGAAGGGTGCGTTGGTCTGTTCGTGCTAGTGGTCTTTGCTAGTGGACTTTCTGGTTGTTGGTTAGGTGGCTCGCAGAGTTTCTCTTCATGTAACTGGGCGAAGACGTCACCTTTATAGCTGCCTGCTTCGATGGTTTTGCCGTCTATATCCATTGCGTATCGTAGGTCTCCAGTATTATAAAGTTTTCCTGTCATTCTGTTGATGAATCGGTGCATCCGTCCTTCTGGCGTTTCCCTGTTTACGCTATCTATGTAGTTTCCTACAGTGGCTACAGTGTGCAGTTTGGCTTTGTGGATGGTGCCTTTTAGGTTTGCTTCAGCTCACTTGACTTCTGTTGCAGCTTCGACGGACGGATGTTTCTGGAACATTCTGTCTTTGTGTTTTTATGGCAATTGCAGCTTCGCTCACGTGCCACATACTGATCACTTTTCGGTCGGTCTATCTGTCAGTCCACTCTTCTCGAGTTGGGGTACTTCCAGAGTGATAGGATGATGAAACTTGGCAGGGATATAGGAACCAGATCAAACTAACTTGGAAGTAGTCACTTCCCCGATCCGACCACCGTGGGGGAGTGGAGGAATCAGGATGACCTACTACACGTGCAGACTTCACGGGTTCATACAATAGGCTATTTTAACCACCCATCATACACTAGGCCTTACAGGCCAGCCCACTCTTAGGTGCTTCAAACAAGACTCATAAGAATGACCTATGGTCCGTAAGTAAACAAAGGGTTTTATTATCTGGTACTGTACTTACAAAATAAGCAGCTTTTAAGTAAAAAGAGTTGTTGGCCGGTCAAGGCCCGGAAGGTGACTCATGATCATGAGTGACCGCGACAGTATAAAAGACTAAACATAATAAACGGAAAGGGAATAGCTCTGCCTAGTGGCGGCAGAAGTGAGCAGTGCGAGTTACAGATGGCACCACCGTAACAATCGGATCTTAATGAAACTTTATATTGGAAAGACCTCGTGTCTCAGATGTCCCATTTCAAGTCTGGACCGCATCCGATGGATGTGGAAGAGGAGGAGTCGGAGGGGGGAGCCGGAATTCTTGTGACACGCTTAGAGTGGAGTGATTGACATGAAACGTGGCGGGAAGAACAAGCACAAGTCCTAGTTTCATCAGTGACAGAACCGCAACAGATTCGGGCACTGTGGGGGAAGTTGGAGGCACGACGAATATGGGGGGAGGGGTAAGGGGAGAACCGGAAATCTTGTGACCCGCTTAGAGTTGAGCGATCGGGAAGAAACTTGGTGGAAAGAAGCAGAAGAAGAACTAGACGTATCAGTGACAGAAATGGACCGAATTCGGGCACTGGGGGGAGGGGGTCCGGAATTCCGGTGATTGCGAGTTAAAGTACTTACAGATGTGCTACGACGATGAAACATGACTTGAACATTAGAGACTTGACAAGATTGGCTTAGAAACTGTCACTTCCCAGATCCGACCATCCCTTAAAGTACTCATCTTAACCCCATAATACAATAAGAGCTAGAAGCTCATATGGCACTTGCAAGGCTGGGTCAGAGGATGAAAGTTGTAATTTGCCTGGGTTTGTGTGATCATTTCTAAGCAAAACCCTCCAGATAAGAATGATCATTGGCCCTTGGAAATCACGGGAATGTATCGTTTGGTACAAATTATTTTATTTTTGCTCTTGGCTGTAATGACGCGCACTTTAAGGGCACTAGAAATTTATCAGTAAGCAAACCCCTGAGTCAAAAGTTTGCTCAAAAGTATTTTTTTGTAGCTACTTCGAGGAATTAACTTGCAAGCAAAACCATTGAGGATAAAATGAGCATAGGCCCTTGCGGATCATGAACATGTATCGTTTGGTCAAAAGTATTTTTTTCCCTTTTCGGTTAAGATGCACACTTTAAGGGTGTTAGAAATCCATTTGTAAGCAAACCCTTGTGGCACAAATGATCATCGACCCCGGGGATTGTGAAATGTAGCCTATAGTTTGGTCAAAAGTATTTTTTTTTTACTTTGCGGTTAAGATGCGCACTTTAAGGGATGGTCGGATCTGGGAAGTGACAATTGCTAAGCCAATCTTGTTGAGTCTTAATGTTCCAGCCAAGTTTCATCGTCGTAGCACATCTGTAAGTACTATAGCTCGCAATCACCGGAATTCTGGACCCCCCCCCCCCCTCCCCCCACAGTGCCCGAATTCGGTCCATTTCTGTCACTGATACATCTAGTTCTTTTGCTGATTCTTTCCACTAGCCTAAGTTTCTTCCCGATCGCTCCACTCTAAGCGGGTCACAAGATTTCCGGTTCTCCCCTTACCCCTCCCCCCATATTCGTCGGATCCAGTCCGGACTTGATATGTGACATCTGAGATACGAGGTCTTGCAAAATATCAAGCTTCATTAAGATCCGATCACCCGTTCGAAAGTTACACATACCTTAAGATTCAGGATTCCCACTCCATCCACTCTTCCCACGATGGTTGGGTTGGGAAACTGACTATTTCCAAGTTAATCTGGCCGTGTCTATGATATGCCTGCCAAGTTTCATCGACCTAGCCCACCTGGTAGTACCTTAACTCCGGATCACCGGAATTCCGGGACCCCCCTCCAACTCCCCACACAATGCCCAAATCCGATCCAAATGTCAATGATGTATCTGACGGTTGTGCTAGTCCTTCCCACCATGTTTCATATTGGTAGCTCAACTCTTAGCGTGTCACAAGATTTCCGGTTCCCCCTTCCGACCCCCTCCCCCCCCCCCCCAAATTCATCGGATCCGGCTCGGACTTGAAAGGGACATTTAAGGCACGAGGTCGTACCAAATATCAAGTTTCATTAAGATCCGATCACTCGTTCCAAAGTTATACGTAACTCAAGATCCGACGGATTCTCCCTTCAGACCATGTTAGGGAGGAGCTTCCCCCTCCCTACCCCCCTTCCAGTTTTCGTGGCGATTCGCGCCGACGATGGGGAGCTCCCCCCTACCCCTCCTTCCAGTTTAGTACGCCCTGTTCAACCAGTAAACCAACAAGATCTAACAGGTTACCACTAACTCTTACTCGCAGACAGTTAATATCCACCATTTCAGAAAACTCACATGGTGCAACTATGTTTTATTATATGGGGTTAGTAAGCTACCTGGTTCCTAACAGAATCTCTTCTGACAGAATTATCCCTCCCCTCACTACATGAACGTCGTAACATACTAATTCTTAAGTTTGAGTGTAAAATCCTTGCATCTGTCCACCACCGAACTATCCTCCCACCTGATATAATCAACCTGATATAATAAACAATCGTACGCGATCGCAGCTGAAACTGAAAACGGTTAAAATCAAAACAAAGAGACACAGTAACACATTGTGCCATTTTTCGTTAACATGTTGAATAAAATGTCAGTGTAACCAGGAACCCATAAATTTCCTGTAATGATTCGCCATTCAGGGGGCTTGTCAATAAGAGATTTCTGATGCTCTCTTGACCGAGCGTCAGATAGTTCGAGAAATACCCACGGGGATAAAATACCCGACTATCCAGATAGACTGAATTTTTCGCAGGTGTTGTGCTGAACTAAGAATATTTCTGTGTAATGGAAGAGTGTCCTGGATCTTTTGTCCTAGCTTAGGTACCTGGTGTCATGCTGAATAGTCCCAACAAATTTTGTCTATCTGACCAAGAACGCCGATTCGACCTAAGCGGAATTTTTGGAAACTAGGTGAGGCTCGGGCAACATAGCAACATAGAAGCATAGGAAATGACAAGCCCCCAGAATGGCGAGTCATTACAGGAAATTTATGGGTCCCTGGTGTAACGTTTATATTTGTAGTATTTAGTATTTATGTAACTCGTGAGTGTTCAAAAGAATGAAATTTTTGTAAAGACAATCAAATTAGCTGTTAGCTAGCAAGTTTCTGTCTAATAATCCTTACTTACTTACTTACTTAAAGTATCTTTCAGGCCTGGTTGTTGAGATTCCACATGCTGCCTGAGCATATAACGAATGGTAGTGTATAGGAATGGACTTCCCCCCGAAATGGGTTCATACAATGATGGAATGATCAGTTACGACTCGGATTCAGAAACAATAGGCTCGGACAGTGAAAATCAAAAGGATTCCTCTAAGATGGTGGCAAGGGCTGTCTTAGTGAAGAAACAGAATTCCCATCCTTTTGTTGTAAGTAACCAATTTTTGTAATATCTTTACTGTCTGCAGATCCACAAAAATCAGCTATAGTCGGAGACTGTAAACAACCAGAGGACTAGTTTCCCCTAGTTTCTTGCCAGTCTGTGTGTATTGTGTAACCGATATCCTCACACGTCTACAATGCTGTGGCCCTTCCACAGGTTCTAGCCCTGGTGCCATTTTGGCGCAATGCTACAATCTCTTTTATTCAAACAATGTTTACAACGGGTACGTCAGCTACGATTCTTCATCAGCTGATGAAGAATCGTAGCTGACGTACCCGTTGTATACATTGTTTGAATAAATGTTTCAAAGTCAGCTTGGGCTCAAAGAATATTTAGCTACAATCTCAGCGTCACAGTGGTAGATCCTATTATTATTGGTACGCTAAGTATCTGCTGAGATTCCCCCATGGGTAAAGAAGACAAAAATCAGGGGAAAAAATACCGTCTTGACGACCTTGTGACTTCGATTGACGCAAGAATAAAGAAGTTTGAAAGCTCTTGAAACATATTGCACAGCTTATACGACGTATGTACATGATAATTTCGTACTTTCATACATTGTTCTTGTTGTTTGAGTTAATATCACATTGTGTTGTTTTTCGTTTCTTTTGCATACTTCATCTAGGTCTCCTGGGCAGAGGCGTTACTAGCCAAAATGTTTGGTGTGGGGGGGGGGGGGGGGGCAAGGCATTTACCGACTGGCTGATAATCTTTACCTACTATTTTTGCAGAAAAAAATTACTGTTCTCAAGAAAAAAAAATTCAAAATAAGTCGACTGATTTTTAGAAAAAAACGACTGTTTTCATGAAAAAAATCAACTGATTTGACGAAAAATCGCGGCGATTCGTGCCGATTCGGCTATTTTTACCGACTGGCCGAAAGCATTGGAGAGGGGGTCGAAGTCTGATATTTAACTGCTTAGAGTTTAACTGAAAAGCCAGCTTCTTTTGGATAGGCTGTAACAAACGTTGTTTTTCTGGCTTCTCTAGTCTAGGTCAGATTTCATTGCTAAGGAATCAAATATCACGTCAGGAATCAAATCTGCCATTTTTGGTATTCTACTTATTTGTATATGTGTATTTTCTGGGAATCATTTGCCGGGTTTTAAGCCTATTTAAGTGAATAAATGATTGCTAATTAGATTCTCATATCTCAACCAAGGATAAAAGGAGTATTTTTTTTTTTCAGATCTCAATATCTTTCTATCCATTCTAGCCATGCTTGAACTTCAGAAATCCATACATCGCATTTCCTCGTATGTTATTGTTATTGTTAAATTACCCCTTTGCATATCAGGAAGATGTTAGCCAACGTTGGTGTGAATTTGCTCAGTGCAGATGGAGCAGCATTCTCGAAACCTAAACATGCATAGACATTTGGTTGGAAATGAGCACAACTAGGGATTAGTAGGGATACTGCAATATTTGGGGCAATATTTTTTCTTTCCAGTTTTCTCTATTTTCCTGCCCATTCGGATCATGCCTGAACTCCAGAAATTGATAAAGATCTCGCATATCAGGCAGATTTTAGACAACAATGGTGTGAATTTGCTCAGTGAAACTTTAGCAGCTTTGTCCGAACCTACAAAAATGCAAATACATTTGGTTGGGAAGCAGCATTACAAGGAACACTTCATATGCAGTGGCGCCCCCTCCCCCACACTGGAAAATCCTGTCGGTAAAATGTGGGCTTGCCCCCCCCCCCCCCCCTCCCGCACACACGAAAACGGACTAGTTTAGCCACTGTTTATAATAACAATAATATTGTATTTAAAGCCTTATGGCCATATACAGACAACACAAGGAAGGACTTGGTAGAAAGCTGACTGGGGGCATGTGAAAATACAGAGGGTGTAGAAAAGAAGCAGGAAAAAGAGAAAGGGTATGTGGTGCTTTAGAGCCACAAAGAACTTTTCACAAACCGGAACAGACAAATATGGTATGATAAGCCGCAAAAGCGTCTGCTGAGGAAAATTACCATATCGCGTTCACCGTATCATCTTCTGAAAATCTATCGAACTATTGGGGTTTCCAGCGCTTCTGGATAACTGAAGTATGAATGAGTTATTAACGTGGAACGCTGTCAATCAGCTGTCTGAACGTAATCAGAACAAAAAAACATCAGAGGTATTTTGGGTGATGTGTTTTTGTTGAAAGTTAATGGTTCTAATCCCTGTCTGATTCTGATTGAAATCTCTATGTATTGATTGTGGTTGGAATACCAACCAGAAATCACTGTTCTCGAGCATCTGAACGGTTCGATAGATAGATAGATAGAAAATTTATTGTAAAAGTCGACTATCGTGGTTATAAACCAAATTTACGATTATTGTTGAACAAACAGAATAAATTACAATATATGTAAGTAAAGTAATTTATTTCTAACCCGCCATTTCGAAAAAGCGGAGTAAATAAAAGAAAATAAATAAAAGACATAAATACACAAAAAAAAGACACTAATTTCCAGTCATCGGCTAGGAAGCAGTGTAGAAGGTCGTGCGCTGGTTGGGCTCTGTTGTCAATGATTTTTGATAACGACAAAGAAACATCCGAAAGGGTAATACTTGCATCTTGAACTTTGAACTTCTCCGTCAATGTATGGTTATGGCATAATTTCGACAAGTGGAGCAGGTGCTTTGCGTATTTAAAATAACATGATCTGATCTTTTTGATATCCTTCTTTCGCAGAACATGAGTGACACCAGAACGAAATAGTATAGAAGGAGCGCAGAAGGTGCTGTACAGTTTTCCCAAAGCTTTACGATTATAGCGCCCCCGGTTGGGGACGGTGCGCACATAGGCGGTAGGGATTGATCTAGAAACTTCTTGAACAACCGAAGAGCAAAATTTTGACAACGAAGATTTTAATGTTATGCCAAGCCATCGTAGATATTCTGTTGATTTGATGACGAACGATCCAAGAGAGATGTATCTAATGTCAGTACGCTTAAAGAAATTCACGCTTTGTTAAAATATTTCACGAACTCGGGAATAAAACTTTTTGCATATATAGCGTATTTTGTAGGTACGGTACAGAGCTTGGGAACCCTAGAACTTACCACTCGTTCTGGTCGACTTCTAACATTTTGATCATTCGAACATACTACTTCGAGTACCATCCAGCCACACTTTCGCTGTCCTACCTGAAAAATTTTCTGAAATATGAATATTGACTTTGCAGGATCGAACATTGAACCTTGAGTGGCCTCAGAAGATAGGACGATCAGTGGCTCGAGCCAGGCCGGCATCCAACAATGGAATTTTCGACTGTAAAGTCCTTTCCCGAAACCATGCACTAATTTGGTTTGAAGACAATAAGGTAGTTGTAAACCTCGTGTTCCACCCTTCTAACAATCAGGGTTGCCACCGGTAGTACAATTGTACTCTTTTTGGTGCATTTTTTTTCAAAGTGAGTTGGTAGTACATCTGAAAAAGTAGTACTTACGCAGTACCTTTTCCCCTTTCTGTCAAAGTTCATGTGGACCTAGTTGTATTTGCTCATTTATCTGCAATATTTGATCTGATTACTTTGATTTTAATCTGGTTTTGAGTGAAACCACTATTTTTGTTGAAGGTTCGATTCAGGCCAAATTTGTAGAGTCATGCTAAAGTGGTTTGCAGTAGACAATGACAATGTGCTTATCGCGCACGGGCAAAAAAATTTCTAGGTAGTACTTTTTCTCCTCTGGTGGTAATGTTTTTCTACTGGGGTAGTGCATTTTATTTGAGTCCCCTGCTAACAATAGTAACAATTAGTTACTATTTTCTTTCCAGCCCTGTGAAAAGCTACTTCGCCAACCCGATGAAAAATTTGCAGCCTGTGTATGATAGTTGTACGAAAAAGTTGCATGTAGTGGTATGTAATAGTAAAGAATACTATCATTTAATGTGCCTCAGACTGGGCCGATCTTATGCAGTAGTATCTAGTAGCATCCTGCCTTGCTACAGTAACAGCATGTAGTAGAATGCAGTAACACGGTAGCCTTGACATCGAAGCATGTAGTAGCATCAGTTCGTACTACATGCTACTTTTTCGCACAACTTCATGCTACTATGTTGAGATACATTTTTCATCGGGAATCGTTCCAACCTTCTCGAAATATCATCCTATAATAACTATCTGCTTACCACGCTCGGGAGCGTAGGAAGCGTGGTAACTATTTTGCCGAAAATAGAAAAATGAGTTCCAGCCTTGACACGAAGAAGTCAGAATCCATGACGTCATGCGTAGTAACTTCGGTAAGTAGGGCTACATTTGCAGCGTAGTCCTATAACGTGTGCTGTGCTACTCAGTGTGTTATGTCTAGGGTGCGTTCCAACTTTCTATGATGGTTTAAGGTACGTCCACACTCAGTCCGATTTTCGTTGCCCGATGCGAATTTTCTCCTTCGCTTAGAAATTCTGACGAATCAGATGTGGGTTTACCGTAGCAACGCGAAGCAAATCTCATCGGACTCTGTGTGCACGTAGCTTAAAGTTTAACTGAAAAGCCAACTTATTTTTGTGTCCTTTAATTCAAAACACTGAATTATTTGGATTCAGCTAAGTTTTTTTTTTATTTTCCACTATCTGCTCCAGTTATAACGTTCAGAATATCTGCGGCCGTCCCCAGCACAACCTAAATTCTACTATGACGCGGGAAATTTTAACCTCAACACAAACGTGGCTTTTCAGTGGGCAGTGGTGAGCTTGGTGAAGACTGCTTAGTGCCTGAACAAAAAAAATCACATCTTTTTGGTAAGGCATGCAACACAGGTACAAGCGCATAGAGGTACCAGACACGGAAATTCCACTATTTGAAAATCGATTATTCGTGAATAGCGGAATAACGAAGTAACGCATTTTCAGCGGGTCTTCAAGCAAATTTAAGTGAATAAGTTATGGGTAGCTAGATTGCCCTATCCCAGCCCCTTTTAGTTAAACTGCTAGAAGAGCTCAACATGCGAAATATTTACAACATGCGAAAAAATATTTACAACATGCGAAAAAATTAAACAACAACAAATTAACTAAGCACAAAAAATCAACGAAGAAAACAACGAAAATGGGGTTTGTAAAGGCCAACGAATACACTGAGATAAAAGGCGAATATTTCGGGAGGACAACCGCCTCCCTTCTTTAGCGCAGACAGAAAATTTTGAGGAAAGATGCCAAAACAAGGATGAAGATCAACAACCAATAAAACCAAACCAAAGCAGAAAACCAACAAGAAACCGAAAATTAAAACAAAATTGGAAGAATTGAAAGCCTAAAATAAAGACAGCGAGCCACTCACTAATACCTGCGAATAACAGTTACGAATGTTCTCGCTCAGTACTGGCGAGTGACTAATACGCAAATGACCTGAAATAAATGTTCCAATTAAACTCTAAAAATATCTGAAGAGGAGTCCGAAGTAGAGTATTAACAGCTTTCCTATACTACCGTTTGAAACCAATCAATAAAATTTTATTCCAAAAAGCTTAAATCTAGAAGAGGTAAATCTGCATTATCCTAAGGATTATAGCGGCTTGGTTGAAATGGAATTGTTTTAGTTCTTTCTGCAAGATACGAAGAGCAGCAATGGAACATTCGTGAACAACCAGCGGCTGAGCAAGGGATCAGAGGAGTCTGTGCCAAGGGAAATATTCTCCGGTGACGTCATTCAGTTTGGTGTGGACGTTATTGAAAACTCAAAAAGAGGTTTGTGTCTGTTGTCCTTTCTTTCCAGTTTCTTCTTACCGGTTTTCTAGAAGAAAAAAAACGAACCGAAAATTCGTGGGTTGGACTTTTTTATGCATATAAGGCGTATTCTCGCCGTTCCCCGACGACTCCACTTGAGGAGTCCCCGCGTTTTTGTTTGTCCCGGGGACTCACTCCCCGTATTCTCGCGAGTCCCTACGGACGGGGAATACTCCGATTATCACAATCATCAAAAAGGAGTCCCTTTCAGATTCGGAGGGGAATCAATTTTTGCTGGTGTTCGTGCAATGTAAAATTAATTAAAAACAATTAGAAGAAACAAACCAAATATTAAGTGGACCCAGACTAATTTCGTCAACTGCATATTTTTTTTTTGAACAAAATCCATTTTGGAAGCATTCCCCGTGTTCTCGCTGTTTCTGTACGCGGAGTCCGCGTGGAGTGACTCCCTCTATTCTCGCCGTTCCCTTCGATTCCCCGAGGAGTCCTCGGGGAACGGCGAGAGTACGCCTATAGTCTTAACTTCTTTTTTTTATCGTAAAAGTTGTCCGTCTGTCATCACAATAACTATCGGAGAGGTTGAGATATTTTTTCAAGCTTGGTGGGCCCATGCGAAAATTTCCCGCTGGAAATCGACCCAGACAAAAAAAAAACGCCGAAATTCCGGTCGATCCAATGAAGAAACTATAACCTGAAATCGAGTCAGAATCTGTTTCATTTTGTCTGGGTGGATTTCAGGCGGGAAATTTCCGTACGGGTGATAATCCTTTGGGTCAAAATTACAGGTCAAGCTCGTAGATAGATTCGTAGATTATTTTCTCGCCGGTCAAGTAGCTCGAGCGGAATCCGGCCAAACCGGGAAATTTCTTATAAGTAACTGTTTTATCTGAAGTTGATTAGAAGTTTAATGTAGGGGTAAGGAGACGTGCTGAATTTGTTTGATAACTTTTCTTAATGACAAGTGTTTCGCCCGGAATCCGGCCGAAGTTGTAAGTAAAAGTTTGGTCTGACATCGGTTAGTGTCGAAATAGGGTAAGAAAACACGCTAGAGCATGGTACTTACTTAATTTTTCTGCCAGACCTATATTCGGCTGGAATCCGGAAGTCCAGATTGTTTGTTGTTCTTAAAATTGCTTGATCTAGCGGCTTAAGAGTATTGATAGTGGGGTAAGCTGACATTTTGAATCGAGATGTCTGCTTGGTTGACACTACCGACGGAATCCGGGGAAGACCGGTTCAGGTTTTAAACTTGGAGACTCGAATCGTCGGAATTCTTTTCCACTTCTTTCCTCTTCGTTTTGTAATGTCCGAAAACTCGAAAAGCAATAAAATTGAATTGTCAATTTACGCCTATGGCTTTTATAATAAAATTATCCTACTTTCGATGTCACTTTTGACGTCATCGCCTTCCGGATTGAGCTTTCGACCCAGACCAGGAAAAAATTGGGCACAGAAACATGTATCGCAGTACCATTTTTTCAAAAAAAAATTTAGACCTATAAATAGGATATTAGCCTATAAAACCGTAGTTAATATTTTGTTCAAAAGTAAAGTTGATATTGAATTCTACGCTAAATCTCAGTGTAGAATATCAAACATGTGCGCGGTAATAGGGAAGACTGAAGCGATCTCGGATAGCAAACAAATTAAGTGAAAACTTGAGTTAATGAAAGAAAATACACAACCGAAGTGGAATCAAAGAACCAACAATAATTGAAAGCTACCGTCGTCGTTAGAGACTGTGCGGTGGGATTTACAGGTTTACAGCTATATTTCGGCCCTTCTTGGCAAGGGTCCTCTTCAGGCTCAAAGCCGCTCAAGTTGGAAATACGAACTTGTGGGAAAAATCAGCTGACGTATCCGTTCTGAACCATCAAATATGATTCGCAGTCAGCTTGGGCTGAAGGAATGTTTATTAATAGGAGGTTGGAACATACCCTTAGAAAGAAAAAAATGATGAAAGAAAGAATGAAAAAGAAAAACAATGAAAGAAAAAGTTATTGATTTTCTAATGATGCTTTGCGTACAAAAACAAGTCTCCTTTTGTCGTTATACAAATGGAACGATTGCAAACTGCAGTGACTACAGTTGGCAACAGAAATCTTCTGGATCGATTTTTCGTTTGTTTCCACATTATCTCCACACACTTCACTTACTACGACTCAACTTCAAAACTAATTAGTCTGCGTTGTTGGTGTCGAAGAAAACCTAATCAAGATCCGGGACATTCTCGTTCCAATTAAAGAGGAATCGGGGCTATGGCAGTTCATGGATGGGACATCGATAAAAGTGCAATACGAGCATAACAAGACCACTCTATAAGCCATATCTATTTTGACGATACTGACCGAAACTTCCTCCTTTACTTCTGCCAAATTTCCGGTTTCGGCCGAATTCCGCGCGAACTAATTGTCCAGCAAAAAAAGAAAATTCGGAAACGAATTCAGCTTATATCCTTATCTCTGTAAAGAACATATAATCAACTTCAAATAAAACTTTATTTTATAAAAAAAATTCCGGCTACAACCGGATTCCGGACGAATAATATGTCCGAGTAAAAGATGATTGTCATATACAGACTCAGCGTCTCTTCTTACCCCTAAATCTGCCATCTAATCAACTTCAGATAAAACTTCTGCTTTTAACAAGTTTTCCGGTTTGGGCCGGATTCCGGGCGAACTAGTTGTCTGGATAGAAATTACTTTTCAAATAAGTGTTCAGCATGTCTTCTTACCCCCAAATCGAACATTAAATCAACTTCATATGAAACTTTTACTTTTAACCAGCTTTCCGGTTTTTGCCGGATTCCGGACGAACTACTTGTCTGGCGAGAAAATTATTTTCACCATTGTGCTCAGCATGTCTTCTTACCCCATAATCGACTATCACATTAGCTGTTTAAAAATATTTTGTTTGTCCTTAATTTGAACCCCCACCCCTAAATGTAGGGCTACAAAGCCCATCTACGAACTTGACTTTACCCTTGACCCAAAGAATCCTCACACCAAGTTTCATCAAAATATCTCATTGCCTTCGAGAGTTATCGTGCTAACAGACGGACAGACGGACAACTTTTGCGATGCCAGAGGTATCCCTCCACTTACGTTTTGGAATCTCAAAAACGAAAATAGGGAGAAAACATAGCAGACATAAGAAAAAGGAAATAGCTAAGTACAGAGAAAGAGAAGGAAAACATTATAGTGAGCTTTCAATAACGGAGGAAATGCACGTTCTCAAGGACGTGAGTCTTGGAAGATTTGCTGTTCATCTTTGCCTACGTGACTACCGGACGTCGGGAAACTAGGAAAATACGAAAAGAACAATAACAAAAAGGCGGTTTTTTCTTGGCTAAATTTTGGAATTCTTAAAGGACCTGTCTTACCGCATGTAATACCAAAGCATCCTGCTTCCATAATCACTCAATATATTTCTAAACCCCGAGACCCCAATTTCGTACGGCACATTCTAACCCCTCTAACAAAACCACGCTTATTTTCTCACTTGCCGTGTTTTGGTACCTTCGATATATATCACACTGTCGACGGTTATCTACGAAAAGTTTTTCCATCTGAAAAACGGGTCATGTAAATTGTTTCCTTGTTTTCGCGACGAGTCAACCGGTCTCGGAAAAGGCTTAAAACAGCCAAAATCATCGGTTATTTGTTGAAAGCACAGCCTAGTTTGAAAGTACTCAATTGTTGTAAAATATTGTAAGTTGAAGAGTAAATAGTGCGAGGGGTCCTTTAAAGAATTCGTGCCAGTACCTATGCCCTTTCATTCATTTTCTCAGTTCCCTTTGTGTATTTTCATTCACAAAAGTCCGTGCGCAAATGTTTATGCACGAAGTACGGAACTTTCACAGCCCGGACATGCGGGATGTCAGGTTCGCTTCTTCCAGTAAGAGCCTGAAGAGGACTCGTGCCAAGAAGGGCCGAAATATCGCTGAGGAATATCGTACCCCACTGCTCCGTTTTGAGCACTCTGAAAGCACTGAATTGCCAGATTCACAGGATCCCTTTTCTATCCGGAATCGCAATCAGTCTTTTCTATACCATGCACGTTGTTAAACGAATATTTTGGCCCAATCAAGACGGAACACTCGATAAAAAAAATGAGAATCTGGAATCGACGGACTTCAAAAGACCCACGGGTTTTCTTGTTAAAGCCGTATGATTACTTTGGCAATATTTTATGGTGCAAAACGGATACGTCAGCTGAATTTTATTGGAGCTATATTTCGGCCCTTCTTGGCAAGGGTCCTCTTCAGGCTCAAAACCGCTCAAGTTGGAAAACGAACTTGTGGGAAACACAAAACTAAAGATTCTAGCCTAGCGAAATATAGCTCCAATAAAATTCAGCTGACGTATCCGTTTTCACCATCAAATATGATTCGCAGTCAGCTTGGGCTGAAGGAATATTTACTTTGGCAATATCGCTGTGTGTGGTTTCGGACAGTAAAACGAAAAGGAAGCAAGTGTAAAATAAATCTGACTAATCTTTAAATTTATGTCATGGGTGCTTCAAGTATTCAGACTTTAAACCTGCCCAGTATTGATACCGACTTCCAGGACAATTGTCTTTGCCAGGCCAAAGAAACGGACATGTTCCGATCAGCTGATGATAGTGAAACATAAATAGTGTCAGAATCTCGTCCTAGACTGAGTATTTTTAAATAATCCGCCACAGAAGGACCACATAGAGCGTGTTCCACCCTCGTACCAATAGTAACTATTAGTTACTAAATCCGTTCCAACCTCACGAAAAGCTACTACACTGACCGTTCCAGCCTTCTCGAAATAGTAACTAATAGTAACTATTTGCTTACCACGCTCGGGAGCGTGGTAAGCGTAGTAACCACGAATCTCTGTCACGTGATTGGTCGGATTCACCCGTGGCATGATATTCCGCTGGAAAATAGAAAAATCGTTCCAGCCTTGACTGCAAAAAGCCAGAATTCGTGACGTCATGCGTAGTAACTACGGTAAGTAGGATGGAACACGCTCATAGTTTCTAGACCGACCGTGAGCCCTCTGCGTGGTTTAATCAGACATGCGTTTTGTATATGACCTAGCGGCTTTCGTGCGCAGATTGCCCAAAGGGCAAGTATTTATCACCCGAAAAACAAAAATTTATGTCATGGGTGCTTCGAATATTCCAACTTAAACCTGCCCAGTATTGACACTGGAAATCTGTCCTCGAATTTGTCTTCTGCCATTGGACGCGAACCTGTTCGCGACCTAATTAGTTTAATAATCTTCCATGAATGTCCCAAGGTTGAACTTGATACCTGCACTGGTTCATGAGTTATGAGTTCCACAAAAAACGGCGAAAACCGAAAGCTGCTACAGCGCTTGCGAGAGTGGACTGTTCATAAATGAACACTCCACCGAAAATGATGTCCTCCGAACCCATACTATAATATTATTTACTTAATAGAGTAAACATAGTACTAGTAGTAGTATTTTTTTTGCTAAATTGCGGCCATGGTAATCACAAAACAATAGAACGAAAGTTGTGCGATATATATTGTTAGTGGATTCACTCAGTGACGCAGAGATTGCTGTATATGGGACTTAGACGTAATTTTGTTTTATCTTTCCAGTTACGCATGGTTGTATCGTAGCTACAGTCAAGCTGTTTCATCCGGATGGAAGGGAAGCGAAACCAAGGTGAGATACCTCCTCCTCTAATTTCGGTTACTTCTTGAACCTACTAATCTAAAGTCTGAAAGGTCATTCGTTTCTAATCACATTTTCTGAAGATTGTGTCCTTTTGCTTTCTCACAAGGAATGAAGTGTCGCCAGAGAGACCTAGGGATTTGAATCTGTCATAACTTCCAGCTGTCTGTCTCTACAGCTGAAGTGGCTGACCCGGGAAGAGCTGTACCAGTGCTTTTGGCTAGTAGTGTCTCAACACGTCAATAGACGCACCAAGAGGGAAAGTTTGTCGAAAAAAAAATAAGATCACTACTGAAAGCACTGGCTGTCCTCGGGGGTTCCGGGATGGGCACTACAAATACTATAAACCATACCTTAGACCTTCTCCTGGGCCATCAGTGGCGCATAGGGCATTGACGAAGACTTTCCATTATCCGGGGACTAAAGTGGAAGGTTCAGGTTGCGTTGTTAGCTTTTTGCGTTCTAGGTTTCTGATTTCGAAAGTTCAGCTCCGCCTACCTACGATTTCGGTTCCAGAGTTTAACAATCTTTGTAACGATGGTTGGTGAGCATCGTTGGGAAAAGTTAACAACTGTAGAATTTGGGAAAAGTTAACGATCGTTAAAGCTGTAGTTAGCTCCGCCCCGAAATAAAATTTACGATTGGTAACAATTGTTGGGTTTGTGGAACACAACCTCAGTTGCTGGGTATTTTTTGCGGGGACAAGTAGCCAGGGGCGTCACGACTGGGGGGGGGGACGCCCCCCCCCCAATGCTGTCGGCCAGTCGGTAAAAAATAACCGAGTCGGCGCGAAGCGCCGCGATTTTTCGTCAAAACAGTTGATTTTTTTTTATTAAAACAGTCGGTTTTTCTGAAAATTGGTCGATTTTTCGTCAAAATAGTCGGTTTTTCTGAAAATCAGTCGATTTTGTCAAAACTTTCATTTTTTATTGTTGAAAACAGTCGATTTTTTCTGCAGAAACAGTCGGTAAAATTACCAGCCAGTCGGTAAATGGCTCGCCCCCCCCCCCCAAACATTTTGGCTAGTGACGCCTCTTGAAGTAGCCAGTGCTGTCTTTACCCCTAGGCCGGTCCTTGGGGCCAGGGGAAACGAGAGGCCAAGCGACCGGTGTAAATTGTTCAGAGATTATTCTAGGGTTGCATCCTTACGGTCTAAGTTCAAGTTCAAGTATTTTAATTTTACACAAAGGTACAAACACATTATACAAGCACTGTGGAGAACAGAAATTCGAACATGCAGTGCTTAATTCGAACATGCAGTGCTAGGTGCGATCAGCTACGTTGGTCGTCATTTAAGTTACCGAAATTATGCTCAGATGTGACCTCAGTGTGGCTCCACTCGACCAAGAATCGTGTGTGCTAATGTCTTTTGGAGTAGTAGTAGTTTGGAGTAGTAGCCAGTGCTGTCTTTACCCCTAGGCCGGTCCTTGGGGCCAGTGGAAACGAGAGGCCAAGCGACCGGTGTAAATTGTTCAGAGATTATTCTAGGGTTGCATCCTTACGGTCTAAGTTCAAGTTCAAGTATTTTAATTTTACACAAAGGTACAAACACATTATACAAGCACTGTGGAGAACAGAAATTCGAACATGCAGTGCTTAATTCGAACATGCAGTGCTAGGTGCGATCAGCTACGTTGGTCGTCATTTAAGTTACCGAAATTATGCTCAGATGTGACCTCAGTGTGGCTCCACTCGACTAAGAATCGTGTGTGCTAATGTCTTGGCGTTTTTACGTTTTTGACTCATGAAACGGGGCCAAAAACCCATGGATGGCCTAGGGTCCACCAAAATTAAAACTCGGCACTGCAAGTAGCAAGCCTATAGTCCAACCAGAGATGGCGAATCCGGATTCGATTCTTGTGCTTGACAGGCTGGATTTCGGAAACCCTCAATTTTACGAATCCGCTCAAATTTCTAGTCTACATCTTTCCAGTTTCCGTTTTTCCAATTTTTACACAGTGGGCTTATACAATTCAGCTTGTTGGACTCCACCACCAACCATCCTCAGTAATCTGTCATGTTATCTGATTACCTTAGATATCAGTGCTTTTTATCACCTCTGATTTTTAAACAATAACCTATGTACATGATTTGATATTTGTTAAGGTCGGATTCGAATTCGGATTCGCATGAAATGTTGTATTCGGAATCGGATTCGTACCCAGCCCTGGATTCAGATTCGAATTCGAATCCTTTCATGATCGGATTCGCCCATCTCTGAGTCCAACCTTGGTCCTTTCAGAACCGGGTAGTGACCGGCCATGGCGTACTTAACACTAAAAAAAACTGTCCATCAGTCACGAACTGGGACCGACCAGAACTATAGACTACAGAGAACAAATAAAAAAATCAAACCGGTCACACTCAAATCCATCCTAAAATATTGAAAGTCTTACCTCTGTAGGTGTTCTCTCAGTAATGGTTTATATTCTACAATATGATGCATAGAGCGTGTTCCACCCTTCTAACAGTAGTAACAATTAGTTACTATTTTCGTTCCAACACCGTAAAAAGTTACTACGCTGACCGTTCCAACTTTCTCGAAATAGTAACTAATAGTAACTATTTGCTTACCATGCTCGGGAGAGTAGTAAGCGTGGTAACTACACATCTCTGTAACATGATTGGTCGGATTCGCCCGTGGCATGATATTCTGCTGGAAAATAGAAAAATCGTTTCAGCCTTGACGGCAAAAAGCCAGAATTCGTGACGTCATGCGTAGTAACTACGGTAAGTAGGCTGGAACACGCCCTTAATTCTTCTGACCTAGACTGAAAATATTCCATGCTTGAGTTCTCTAAGAGTGGACCGAAACTTATACTGGAAGTAACATTCTATATACCAAAGACAAACAATTTTGGACCCTGCCCCCCCCCCCACCCAAAAAAAAAAAGATAAAATTAGCAAACCAACGTTACGCCAAGAGTGTGTCTTTGAGCGATACATTTATGTGTCATAAGATAAGATAAGATAAGACTTCTATCCCTAAAAACACAAAGGGCCATGAAAACAACAAAACAACACGAAAACGAACCCTAACCTCAACAACAGAACCAACTCTAAAACTTCTACTTTTCAAAATTTGTTTAATTCTTTTCTTTCCCCACACCATTTCCCCAAATATTTCCTACCTCCAATCTCTTTAACTCCTGACATTCACACATTAAATGGAAAATACATTCATCCATTTTTCCCGCACATCGGACAAAAGTAAGGACCACAGAGCCTTCTAGCCTTACCGAAATATTTTCGTCTTTGTGCATTTGTGCTTCATGAGTCCCCAGTAATTAGATTGTCCAACCGAACCAGGCATGGACAACTACTTTTGCACTGCTCCATTATTTCATGCATCTACTTATTTTGCTTCGTTGTTTACTTCTTCTTTTGTGTTGCAGTGAAGGCAGCAACACAGTCGGCCATCAGCAGCTTTTCGAAATTAACCAGTACCTGCAGGTATGTTGGTTTTTCTTTCATATTTTGTAAGGAAAAGTGCTTCCAAGTTTTGAATATTCCTATGACGTACGGCCACTGCACTACACTGTAAAAAGTTTCTCCGAGTAAGGATTAAAGTTAACTGCAGTATTTGCTACTAGGATTAATCTTATCTCGACTAGGATAAGATTAATCCAAATTAGCAAATACCATAAACCATACCTTAGACCTTCTCCTGAGCCATCAGTGGCGCATAGGGCATTGACAAAGACTTTCCATTATCCGGGGACTAAAGTGGAAGATTTAGGTTGCGTTCCAGAACTTTGTTAACGAT
The DNA here is from genome assembly GCA_030848855.1 of Branchinecta sandiegonensis. NCBI lineage: Eukaryota > Metazoa > Arthropoda > Branchiopoda > Anostraca > Branchinectidae > Branchinecta > Branchinecta sandiegonensis. Next base: position 12,965,116 of record JAUPMV010000020.1, read on the forward strand.
TGTTAGCTTTTTGCGTTCTAGGTTTCTGATTTCGAAAGTTAAGCTCCGCCCACCTACGATTTCCATTCCAGAGTTTAACTATCTTTGTAACGATGGTTGGTGAGCATCGTTGGGAAAAGTTAACAACTGTAGAATTTGGGAAAAGTTAACGATCGTTAAAGCGGTTTTTCTTTCACATTTTGTAAGGAAAAGTGCTTCCAAATTTTGAACCATGACGTACGGCCACTGTACTACACTGTAAAAAGTTTCTCCGAGTAAGGATTAAAGTTAACTGCAGTATTTGCTACTAGGATTAATCTTATCTCGACTAGAATAAGATTAATCCGAATTAGAGATAACCTTACCTCAGTAGAGACAAGATTAATCCCAGTAGCAAATACTGCAAGATTTTTTTTTACAGTGTAGGAATACCGAGTGCCGAAAAAAATTATCCCAGGGGTGTTGCTCAGAGAAATCTCGCGAGCCTGTAATGAATGAGTAAGTACGTAATTTAATTTATGACCCGCCATTTCCGAAAGCGGACTATAAATAAAATAAAGAAATAAAATAAATTTGTTTATGTTACCCGCCATTTTCAAAAGCGGAGTGTGTACAATAAAATACAATTAAATAATAATTTTATTATTATAGAGATAGAAGCTTCGGCTTAACGTCTTTTTCTATTAATAAATAAATAAATAAAATAAATGAATGAATCAATTTATTTGTAACCCGTCACACTATCGTAGGACACAAGCCGGAGTAGCAACCAGGACAGTAAAAGAAGAGCAAGAGCTGATAAGAACTGAAAAGCACTAAATTAAGGACAAGCATTCAGAACCTAAAATTTGATACCTAGTTCGTACCTGAGCCTCGTTTTTGGATTCACTGCCTGCACGATTTCTTCTCGGTTGATGCAACACTTTGCAGGGAAGCACGGACTTGGTCGGTGAGCAAGTCCGCGATTCAATAGAAGCGCTGCCGTCTTCCTCGGAAGCACTGCAGTGCAAAAACTTATGTAGAAAGAATCAGCCCGGAAGCGGCCGAGAAGTGGACCTGCAGCGTGCAACAAAAACGAGGCTCAGGTGATCAGAGAAGTTGTGCTAATTATTTTTCTTAGGAGGCGCAAATAAGAGAAGAAAAACTTCAGTCGAAGCTACAGTCAATCCAGGGCATTCTGACTTCAGCCAAGCAAGCTAGTGCCTCGGGCTGGCAAGCGCTCATGGCGGAGGATAGACTGCTGTCGCGGATACAGCATTTAGAAGATCAGCTTGCTACTTATATGAAGGTACGTAGCCCCTCCCAGGTCTTTTAAAGCACAACTGAAGGCCATGCTGCGATGCCTTTGAATAACCAAACCAATTATCGGCTATTTTTTGCCTAGCTCTTCCCATTATATTTCACTCGGACGGTTACCGGAGAGTCCACAAATGATTTATTTCCGTGAATGTTCGTGTATGATGGGTTTTGGTCAAAAGTTGTCTGTGCAAAGGTCAAAGGATTCAGTTGTCATAGAACACGGAGAAAGACAAATCTGATTTTTGTTTGTGTATGTCCTCTTGCAGTATGAAGAGAAGTTGTAGGGTTGTCGAAAATCTGGGAAGCATCCACTACTGCAGAGGAAACACAAAACGCAAAGAGCTTTGAAGAGGCTTTGTGGCCTTATTGTTTATCCAATCTATTATTATTATTAAACTATCGAGATCAGCTCTTTAATGCCCTATGCCTCACCCCTTCTTACTTCCCACTGTCGTTTTAGGGTTTGTTTTTATGGCACTTGCCCTTCGGCCAAGTACCATATAGCGATCGCAACTTCTGTCCGTCAGATGGTCTGTCTTTCCGGGTTTGGCTAGTTCGGGCACTTCCACATAAGCTAGGACGATGAAACTTGGCACACGTATCAAGGACCCGAACAAATTAACTTGGAAAAAGTCACTTCCCCGATCCGACCATCTGGGGGGGGGGGGAGGAGGGGGAATTAGGAAACTTGAGGTATGTATATCTTTCGAACAGGCGATCTTAATGAAACTTGACATTTGGGAAGATATCGTGTCTCAGACGACCAAGTACAGTTTCGGACCAGATCCGGTGACTGTCGGGGGAGTTGGAGGCAGGGGGGAGGCGGGACCGGAAATCTTTGGAAACGGTTAGAGTTGAGGGATCGGGACGAAACTTGGTGGGAAGAACAAGCGCAAGTTCTAGATATATCGCTGACATAACCGGAACAGATCCGGGGACTGTGGGGGGCAATTGGAGGGGGTCCTGTATTCCGGCGATCCCGCGAGTTTGGTAGGCTACTTCCTGGTGTACTAGGACGATGAAACTTGGCAGGCATGCCAGGAACCCGAACATACTGACTTGAGAACAGTCGTTTCTTCGATCCGAATATCGTGGGGGGGTCGGGAGATGGGGAATCCGGAATCTAGTGACATGCATAACTTTTGAACGGGTGCTCGGATTTGAATGAAACTTGGCAAGTGGAAAAGAACTGTCGTCTCAAATGGTCCATGTCAAGTCCGGATCGGATCCGATGGGGGAGTTGGAGGGGTGAGGCACCGGAAATCCCGTGGAACGCTTAGAGTGGAGGGATTAGGATGGAACTTGGTCGTAAGAACAAGCATTAGCAGTAGATAGGTAATTGACAGAACCAATCGTATCGGGGCTCTGTGGGGGGAGTTGGAGCCAGTTGGAGGGGGTTTTCTGGAATTCTGGTGATCGCGAGTTAAGATAGTTTCATATGTGCTAAGAACGATGAAACTTTGCAGGCATATTAGTGACCCGACCAAATTGACTTAAGGACCCGACACAATGCGCTAGGAAGACTTCCGTACCTGGATTCGATCATTTTGGGGGAGTTTTAGGAAGGAGAATCCGGAAATTACTCACTTCTGTAAGTTGCGAGTGGATGGTCCGATTCGAGTGTATCTTCATGGGTTATAAGAACTGATGACCTATACATACAAACCCTCCTAGCTGGAAAGTGGGGTGGGGGGGGGGGGGGGGGGGGGGTCCGGAAACTTTTTGACATGCACAAACACCAAACGGATGGACCGAAGTTATTTGGCGTCCGGACCGGATCCGGCCACAGAAGGGGGGGGGGGGGGGGGTAAAGCGAGAGCTGGCTAAAGCGAGAGCCGGAAATTTGCAGAAAGGCTATGCTCCGATTCTAGTCCACCTTGATTGACGGGAAGAGGAGATTTGAGAGATGCGACGTTTATGTTTCTGAGTCGTATGCCGCAGTGGGGGGAATTGGAGGGGGAGTCCCCGAGATCGTGTGACTCGCATAGGGGTCAAACGAGTGGAGCGATTTGGAAGAAACTTGGAATGTATAGAGATCGTATGCTCTAGATGACGTATTTCAAAGTCCGGATCGGAACCGACCGCAGTGGAGGGGGGGGGATACCGGAATTTCCAAAATAAAATGCTTAGATTCGAGTGAAGCTTGATAGGTGGTAAGAGAAGATGCTTCAGATTATCCGATTATGTCTGAACCAGATCCAGTAGGTGAACCAGATCGGTAGGGGAAGTTACAGGGGGGGGGGGCGGAAATCGTTTGGCACATCTAGGGATCAAACGAGCGGATCTATTGGGCTGAAACTTGGAAGGTAAAAAAGTCATTCGCCATAGATGATCTGAGGCGATATCGTCAATGCCCAGACTTGACTGAACTAGATATCCTATTTCTAGTTCCGAACCGCATTTTTGGATGGCTTTCTTGTACCACCTACTCGTAACCATTGCCATATGAGCTCGTAGCTCTTGTTTTGTTTTTGAGTCGTTTGTTTTTGTTTTTTGACAGTATTTCTTCTTTTTTGCTATTTTTATTCCACTTGTTTTCTGTGGCTATACATAAATCATTACACCACATTACAGGAAAAGGCTTTTTACATCCAAAGCGTGGAGATAACGGTATTACAACTGACTTCTGTAGGGCTTTAGTCAGTCAGTCGTTACTATTGGGGATCGAACAGTTATCAAGCATGTTCTGGAAGGACCACCTCCCCAAAGTCCTTGGTGAAGTGCCAAGACTGAGCTCAAAATCGTGCTTTCGCGGGGCATTGGTGTTGAAAGCTTATAGAAATACCGAGTGGGATCTGTAGTTTTGAGTTTTGTCACTAGCATTTGCTTCGGCCCCCAAAAAGTTGTTTGTTTGTAACGTGTTTTGGAGTATCAGTTCATCGTGTCGGTTGACATTGATCATAGATATTTTGCCAAATTTTGTCTGATGTAGTGGCGCTGGAAGCTACGTCATTTACGTTCATGAGCCATACTGGTAGTACGTCTTGGCTTGACCATATTTTATGTTCACAAGCAATGCATTTGCTGTTATCAAATATTAGGATACGTTACGATGTATTTGGGTCGGATCATTTCCCGCTTGTATTTGAGTTTGCGTGCCCATTACTGCGTACGGATAATTTGAGTTTTTCTTCCCCAAAGGTGGTTAATCCTCTGCGTATTAATTGGGAGAGTGTAAGTGAGGCCCAGAAGGGGTCTTATGTTAAAGGGGTTGAGAGGAGAATCATGAGTTTGGAGCCTTCCTCTCAATACTCTTGTAGTTTAAACCCTTGTAATAACCCTGATCATTGTAGAAAACTAGAGTCTTTGTATCTAACAATTCTTGGTATTTTGTTACTAACTGCATGTGAAACTTTACCGATTTCTGCCTTACATGGCCCCAGGTCTGGTTCTGGGGCAGGGGTCGTGCCTGGTTGGAGTAGTCATGTGAAGGTACATTACCTGGCTGCTAAAAGAGCATTTTTGTCTTGGGTGTCTCATGGTAGACGGATTGGTGACGAGTTTGATCGGATACGAAGGCTTATAAATTGTAAATTTCGTAGTTCTCTTCGTTGGTGCAAGAAGCATACTGTGCAACTTCGGTCTACGGCACTTGCAAGGGCTCTTGGGCCACTTCGGTTTAATGCGTTTCGGAAGTGTGTTGCGAAGGTTCAACGTGTATCGGTGCCAAAAGCGGCAGAAAGAGTTCGGCCAGCGATTGGCCCTGTTGCGATTGCCGAGTTATGGCGTGGACACTTCAGCGAAGTTTTTTCTTCGGTAGAATCGGATGTGAGTGGTCTGAGGCGTCAGGCCTTTATTGACTCCCAGCTTAACCCTGGTGAGCAGCTGATATCCGTAGAGAGTATTTCTCGCGTGGTGTCTGGGCTTGCAGGTAGTAAGTCTGGTGGGCTTGATGGTAATACAGCTAACCACATTAAATTTGCCGGTCCGACTGTGACTTGCATGTTGTCTGTGCTATTTAATGGTTTTCTGAATCATCATTTTGTCCCGGAGGCTTTGACTGATGTATGTCTTGTTCCCATACCCAAGACGAGCTCCGGTGATATGTCTGCAGTTTCGAATTACCGACCAATTGCACTGGCTGCAGTTGTGTCAAAGGCGTTCGAGAAGTGTTTGTATACTATTCTTGAACCCCAGCTTCGTTCTTCACATTACCAGTTTGGGTTTAAAGAAAAATCGTCAACCGATTTTTGTGTTTTTATTTTACAGGCAGTGATCCAGTATTTCTGGATGTTTTCTAGTCCGGTGTTTGTGTGTTTTCTTGACGCCAAGGCCGCGTTCGACAGGGTTAACCACGAGAAGCTTCTGAATAAGATGGTCTCGAGGGGTATTGACCCTAGGGTAACTGGAACCCTAGCTGCTTGGTTCCAGACACAGCAGTTCCGAGTGAAGTGGAGTGGTGTAATTAGCCAGCCATTCGCAGTGTTGAATGGGGTTCGCCAAGGAGGTGTGCTGTCTCCGTTATTGTATAACCTGTATGTTGATGATTTGAATTTGTTGTTGGCTAGAACTGGAGTTGGTTGCTTCATACAAGGGCTGTGTTTCAACAACCTTAGTTATGCTGACGACCTAGCCGTTCTTGCCCCAACAGTAGCAGCACTGAATAAGCTACTGGCTGTTTGTGACGAATTTGCTTTGATGCATGATGTCGTCTTCAACACGAAGAAAACGCTGTGTATGGCATTCATTCCACGTGGTCTTCATTTGAAGATTATCCCAGATGTTGTACTATCTAGTTCAAAGATTCAAGTCGTCCAGCATTTCAAATACTTGGGTTTCACGTTTTCGTCTTCGATGACTGCTGAAGCGCATGTTTCTTCGCTTATGAGGTCTCTATCTATTAGAGCAAACATACTGATAAGGAAGGTTTGGTAGCTGCGAGGCCCCGGTAAAGAGTTTTCTTTTCAGGGCTTACTGCACGCCACTTTACTGCCTTCCTCTTGCGTGTAATGTCAGTGTGAAATGTGAGAATTCTTTTCGGGTTATGTATAATAATTCGTTCCGGTGGCTTCACGGTCTTCCTTGTAATTGTAGTGCATCGGGAATGTTTGTTGGTGAAGGGCTTCCATCTTTTGGTGAACTTCGGAGGCGGTCAATTCTTTCCCTTCAAACCAGGATCCTCCGATCCCCTAGCCCACTTCTTAGGATCCTTTGTGGGCCTCAGATGCGGCTTTCTCTGCCTGTATGGCTTGCGTGGACTCGTGAGTTGTACGCGAGGCTTTTGACGGGAGTCACGTAAGTGACCTGGTACTTACGTTTGTTTGTTTGTTGAGTGTGTTTTTGTTATATTGTGACCCATGTTTGCCTTATTTGAAATAAAATAAATAAATAAAAATAGATAGTCTTCAGCCGTGATCAACCTCAGCAAGTGTCAAGAATGAAATGACAGCACCAGCTCTAACTCCAATCAGTTTAATATAATAATTTATTCCTCACGCCTCTCAATACAAAATTTCTACATAACTGACAACTTGTTAAAAGAAAAATGATAAGGCAGGGCGAAGAGCGGATCGACTGCGGCACGATTGCCATTTAAAGTCGTCCTACGTTGAAAGTCTCGAGATATGGTATGTTTATGTTTAGGCTATTGGAGAAGGCTTCCAGTGATTTCATCTTTTCGACTGGAAATGGCAGTTTGTTCCAGATCCTGATGACCCGGGGTATGAACGAATGATGGTAAGAATTAGATCTTGCAGTCTTCATCTTCACAGGCTCCAACTGCAGACTATGCGATCTTGTGTTGCTTTGGGGAGTTATTTGAACAAGCTTGTCTTTCACGTTCCCAAAATTCGCGTGAACTATCTTGAAGAGGGTTTTTAAGTTTAAGATCGTTCTTCTTGTCTCAAGTTTATGGAGAGTGAGCCTTAGAGCTTCGTCATACGGAAGGTTTCTGGATCCTTGAAGTCCTTTTACAAAGCGTTTCTGGACTCGTTCTATTCTGTCAGTATCCTTTTTGAGATATGGCGACCAGATGACAGTGGCGTACTCAAGCTGTGGCCTGACGTAGGTTGTGTACGCTGAGATCTTTGAGTGAATGTCAAGGTATCGTAGGGAGTGAGTGAGTAGCCAAAGAGTATTTGATGCTTTACGCACAACCAGGCCGATATGCTTTTCTGGTTTGAGGTCCGAGCTCAGTATTACACCTAGGTCCTTTTCGCAGGTAGATTTTGTCAGGTCGATACCTTTCATTTTGTACGAGTTCTTCGGATTTTGGCGGCCAAGATGGACGACAGAGCATTTTGCTACATTTGGTGAAAGTTGCCATTCTTCGAGCTTCTCTGTCAGGGCGTCCAAGTCGCTTTGGATTTGTGATGATGCACTAGCTTCTCCCAGGAGCTTCGTATCGTCTGCAAACAGGCCGAAATCGGTTCGGGAAATGGCATTTAGCAAATGCCAGAGAAAAGGTTCTGAAAAAAAAAATTCAGAGAAGAAGTTCATAAAATCAGATATTTAAGGAAGAATGTTTAAATTTTTTTCCACGGGTTCATTTTCCATCTTGAGCGGCTTGAGCCTGAGGAGGACCCTTGCCAAGAAAGGCCGAAGTATAGCTGTAATAAAATGTAGCTGACTTATCCGTATTGCACCGTCAAATATGACATTGATCAATTTTTGAATAAACTGTACGTAGCACATCAAACCTGGTCCTGTCTGGAACCAGGATCCATCCTAGAAACCATCATATACTTTTGTAACGTTAAGTCAGGTCTACGCGAAGAAATTTTGGAGGTAGTACCCCCAGAAAATTAATCGGAATTTGTTAAACTCCGAGGTTATGCACAATCTTTGTATTCAAATAATGTATACAACGGATACGTCAACGTCGGGGAAGGAAACAAACCTGTAATCTACATTATAATCTACATCTGATTGCAGGTTTCTTTCCTTCCCCGACGTTGACCCTGAAGATTGACTGCCTGACGAGGACCCCAAGAAGGGCCGGAATATCGCTCATGAAGCATCGTAGCTGACGTATCCGTTGTATACATTATTTGAATGTATGTTTCAAAGTCAGCTTGGGCTCAAGGAATATTTGCAGTCTTTGTATATATTTATAAATTTTTTTAGAACCACCCGGAGGACAAGCTTCGTGAAGACATTCGCCGTCTGATCGACGAAAAAGAAAAATACGAAAATTCCGCTAAAGAATCCCTCTGCAAAGCGATCCAGGAGAAAAATGACACGCTTAAAAGACTTAAGGCCGTGGAACGCTCCCTCTCCTCCGTGGAAGAGGAATGCGCCACGCTGCGACAACTCACGCAAACTAAAGACCTAGAGCTGAGCGACATCCTAGAGAAATACGAACAGCAGTTGAAAAACGTTGAATCTCTCGAGTCAAAGCTGAATGAGACATTGGACAAGTATCAAAGTGATTTGAAGTTGTGGGAGGAGGAAAAAGGGCGGCTGGAGGGTAAACTTCTGGAGTTGCAGGTGGGTATTTTGCCCCACCCAGATGGGGAGAGGGGGAAGATAGAAGCAGAGCTAATTTTGAAGAAGGAGGATAAGGAGAAGACCGATGGTATGACGGGTGAAGGTAAGAATTGTCTGATGTTTATGAGGCAAACGATAGTAGGCCTATTAGATTCAGTCCCTTTGTGGTTAGTTTTTGGGGTCATAAATTGGTACTTCATTGATTCTTATTTTCTTGAGTATAAGTAAGTACTTGTGCGCAAATAATTTGAAAATTAGCCAAGCTGAGCGAGCCCCTGTCGGGGTTCCTAAAGTTAATTTAAGGCGCGTTTATGTTCCATTGCCATGGTTATCAGCGGCTGCATTTTTGGTCCCAAAAGGCTACTGTACCCCTTAGCCATTAAAGCTTTAGAGATATTTATCGTGGTAGAGAAAGGTAGAGGCACAGCATTGTCCTTGTTAGGTCACACTGGGCGGTGGTGATCGCCTACACTGCGCTCAGCGAGGAACTGTAATGGGCAGTTGAGGACAAACCATTCTAGTGCTTTCGCACACCCTTCCTGTTACTTTCCCCAGATTTCTCCGGGTACCCATTTGCAGGTGGGTGGACTAAGGCATGTCTTACACGGTCACGCAACTGACCCCCGATGCAAACCAAACGGTCGACACCAGCGAGACTCGAACCAGCGACCCTTCGCTTGCGAATTCATCGTGTTAACCATTCGGACAAATCGTGATGAGATACTATAAACGCGTAAAACTAATTGCTTACATGTATTTACAGAACTATCTACTTAAGAAAATAACGACCTATGGAGTGTCGACTATGTGAACCAATGGTGTCACGATGGTTAACCACGCAGCGTGTTCGGAACGCCTCGAAGTCGACAGAGTGTGTGTGAACCAGGCATAAGACTATGAGCGTGTTCCATCCTTCTAACAATAGTAACTGTTAGTTACTATTTTCGTTCCAACCCTCGGGAAAAATTAGTACGCTAACCATTCCAACCTTCTCGAAATTCTAACTATTTGCTTAATTTCAAAATAAATACACCGCTCGGGAGCGTAGTAAGCGTGGTAACTACGAATCCCTGTGACGTGATTGGCCGGATTGGCCCTTGGCACGATATTTTGCTGAAAATAGAAAAATGCGTTCCAGCCTTGACCCCAAGAAGCCAGGATTTGTGACGTCATGCGTTGTAACTACGGTATGTAGGGCGGAACACGTTCTATAAAGACGGAGTTCGAAATGCTGTGTCGCAACGTGTTGATTCTCAAAACCCTCACACCATAGTTGCGTTTTTGCAGATACCTGGTATCTGATACCACGGTAGCTGGATCTGCAATTAGTCGTTTTGCAGTACTGTTGTATCTGATACACGGCTGCTCTGCAAAAACGACTATTGCCGAAATTGTACTTACCGAAGTCATCCCAAAAGTAAAAGGGATATCCAGTTACATCACTAAGTGCCAGACTTCTTTCCCACCAACCTGACAAAATTTTATGAAAGTGAGATGACTTTTCAGATAGCACGATAAGTGGCCAGATAACTGCAAAAACGCCTTTTGACCGTGGTATCAAATACCACGGTACTGCGGAAACGACTTGAGACCGTGGTATCAGATACCATAGTATCTGCAAAAATGCAACTCATGTTTCTGTATATTTCAGATCGTGACGGAGACAACAATGAGAAAGAAGATAAAAATGGAGAGAGCGAGCAGCTTGAAATACTGCAGAAGCGGGTCGTCGACCTTGAAAGTATGCTGGCCACATTAGCAGCTGAAAAACAATCTCAGAGCGAGAATGATAAAAACCTAACTGTCATCGATAATGTAAGTTCCATTATTTCTTACATTAGAGCTGAATTCTCTACTTTACATAATTCACTTACTTACTACTGCTTTCTTGAAGCTTAAATGAAAAGCCAACTTACTTGTGTACCATCTAATTGAATAAACTGAATTATTTGGATTCGGCTAAGGGATTTCTGATTTTCCACTATCTGCTTGAGTGGTGACGTTCAGAATACTTACGCGGCCGTCCCCACAATGCAAATTCTACCATGACGTGGAAAATTTGAATCTCAACACAAGCGCGGCTTTTCAGTGGCCAGTAGTGGGCTTGGTGAAGACTGCTTAGTACATATTTTTCGCAAATCTTTTTCGTCAAGCATACAACGACGGTTCAAGGGCATAGAGGTACCACAAATCCGACAGAGAAAGTCCAATATTCGGAAATCGATCATTCATGAATAGCGGAGCAACGAAGCAACGTGTTTTCATCGGGTCTTCAAGCATATTTAACAGAATAAGCGATGGGTAACTAGATTGTCCTATCTCAGCCCTTGTCAGTTAAACTTTAAAAGCCTTGTCGACACCCGCCCTGTCGCCCCCTTGTCGGTATCATCCGCTGGGTTGTCTCAGGGCGCAAAATGACCAGGACCAAAGGCCTATAGTGAGATTGTCAGAACTTAGCTATTCACAGGCGTAACAGCAGTGTTGGTCTGCTCAATTGTTTGTTTGAAGCTCATAAGCTGGTGACTCTAGATACTACAAGGAAGATTGTCCCAGGGACAATCGATTCTCTCCTGATGAATGGCTGGAGAACGTGAACAAAAAAGCGCAAGAGAAAAGACAAGAACAGATTTTTAATTTCCTTGGGATTTAGAAGTTGAATGGACAATGGTTGCGTTTGGAGTAGTTTAGTTTGAGATTGGGCAGTTAGAGGGATTAATGAAAAAAAAGAAGTTTCACTTATAGGATTAAAAGATTAGGGAGGCTCCTTAGGGTTGCTCTACCACCGAGAAACAGCCCGAGGGCCATGTACACTTTCAGCTTAATGATGAACAAATACGTACATATGTCACTACAATTAACCAACACGCAATTTTCTAAGTTCTAGTGCTCTATTTATAAACCCGCCGCCTTACATAAAGGCTGGGCAGAAGTGCACCTCAGGGTAACAGGAAGTACAGGGATGTCATGTTCAACATTCTCCTCACGTATTTCAAAACGTATTTCAATATCTTCTTCTGCACATCGGAAGAGAGGGAAAGAATAATTCATATTCGTGTTCCTCCTATTCCTATCAAAAAGTGCACTGTCAGAAGTTTCATAACAGACAACAGAAGGATGCGCGGTTTCAACAGACAATGCGTAACAGACAACACTTTGGATGTTGTGTATGTTTGAAAATGGTATGCACAACAAGCGTTACCATCAGGAAGACCCGAAAAATCGCCAAAAAGCATCTGCTGAATTTTCCGACATCATGACGACAAGAAAAGAAGTGAGTAGATGCTTTTTGGCTGTTTTTTGGCTCTTCCTGGCAATGCTTATTCTGCATAACATTTCACGTATAACGTTCACCAACACAGCAGATAACATCCCAAGTGTTGCCTGTTATGAAACTTCTTACAGTGTGTATTTCTACAATTTAGTGGTAGGCGGTTTGACGGCATTTATAGCAACAATCAAGACAGTAAACTAAACTGACACAATCCTTCTTATTCCAGAACCCAGAGCATGAACAGTGGCCGACCGAAGATGAGATAAATCGTGCGAACACCATGGAAGCTGAAGTACAACATCTAAAGGGTGAGTAATTCCTTCAATATTAACCAAAACTTCCCGCTTTAAACCATTACCTAGCTTTTTTAATCACAACAAACACGTATTCTTCCCAAAATCTGACAGAGAATCTTGTTTGCTGTTACTGTAAGGGTCAAGTCGTCCAGACATTCCAGTTAGTGATATATTACTATATTATGGTTGCATATATTACTATATTATGGTTGAGAACTGCGCACAAAGAACATCGAAAAAGTTGCAAAAAACTAGTCGGGCCGACATATCCGTTTAGCGGCAATAGATGATTTTTTCTAATTGCTTTTGGTTTGGGATATCTTCGGAGTCTTCGGACGGTAGAGGTGTGCTTCTTTGAACACTTCAGTACATTTTAACAACCTTGGTTTTGTTTTTGGCCTCTAACAAACCTGACTAGATTACATTCATTATAGGATAATTGTTTAGTGTTATCCTGCTTTAGACCCCTCCTCTGTTTTTCTTTTTTCTTGTTTGTCTTTCTTTTTCGTTCCTTGTTTCCCTTATTTTTCTCTCTTTTTCATTTAAAGTCGAAACCATTGGTTATTTTTTTCGTCTCCTCGCTTTTCCTTATCTAGAGTATTCAGTTAGTTGATTCTGTTTGTTGTTTAAATAATATTGGTTATATCCCTCCCTAGCTAAGCACTCCTTTTGTGCTTTCCTGGCAGGAATGTTAATTGTGCATTTTTTTTGTCTTTAAATATAGTCAAATGAAATTGTGATGGGAAGGATATATTTGCCTTTTCCGGTTCGGCGCTATAAGTGGACTAGTTTCTGTTAATCTCCCGTTGTCTCATAATCAACACTTGTGATAGACATAGTAAAAAGTCGGGTCCATAAGGTAGTGGGTAACTTTCACTTTCCACTACTGAGTATGTAAAACCTCCATTACCTGGAAAGCAAGTTGCGGATGTTCTACACAGGGTTGCCAAAGTGACACTTTTGGTGTCATTTTGACACTTTCTGAAGTGCGTGAAACTTTCCACACTTGCAGGCCAAATTGTGGCACTTTTTGCTAAAATGACACTTTTTATGAAACTTTCTGAGTCTTGGTCATACAATTTTATACATATACATATATCTGTTAGTTACTAAGCTGCATGGGTGTCCGCAAGTCTTGTCCAGAACTCTAGTTTTCGACACTGATTGCTTAGAAGCAAACCTGAACAAGATTGAAGTAAATATTGTGATCCTTTGATCTCTCATCTGAACTAAATGTTGTGTTTGTTTTTATCTTGGATTATATGCCGGGATTCTGTGGGCAACGACGTGGCTCTCAGATCCCTTATCCTGTTATGGGCGACAACAGGCATTTTCGCTGTAAACGCCGATTTTTTTGTTTTTTTGGGAGGGGGGCCGATCGGTCGGACCAGTGTCCAAAACCGACACTTAATATCCACTTTTTAAACGGAAATTGGATAAATATTGACACAAATTTTGAAAACTGTCACTTAAAAACACATCTTTAGATCTCGAGAGGTTGATGGGGGGTTGCGCTCCCAGCCCCCTTGTCTTTCTTTGGTCGAAAACATCTGAAAAGTGACACTTTCTGAATTTGTTCCGAATGGCACTTTTTGGCTGAAAAAGTGACACTCTCGGCCAAAAATATTTGGCAACCCTGGTTCTACTCATAACGTGGATTTATTTTTTACCATTTATGGCACAGGTAATGACAGTGATACATTGGGGGATTAAAAAAATTGGAGGCGCTAAACTGGAATACGGCATATTAAAACTTATTGGTTTTACGTTTCTTTTGACACAAAAAATTAAATCCGATTCGTTTAACTTCTTCTGCTGTTACTTTCTGTATGTCCCGTTTCTTCTGTTAGGATACTTCGGACGAGTAGGAAAGTAATTAAAAACTGTTGCAATACTTCTGACGCCGTAATATTGGCGTTTTAAAGTGCAAAAATAACTGAGCAAAAGATTATAAAAATGGAGCGTGTGGCTTTAATTCATTTCAGTTCAGTTCACTTTATGTTCCAAAAATTCTTCGTTAAAGGACCCCTCGCACTATTTACTCTTCAACTTACAGTATTTAAAATATTTGAATCCTCTAAAACTACGCTTTGCTTTCAAGAAATAACCCATGGTTTGGGCTGTTTTAAGCCTTTTCCGAGACCCGTTGACTAGTAGTGAAAACAGGGAAACAATTTACATAACGGGTTTTTATGATCGAAAAACTTCTCGCAGACAGCGTGATACACATCTAAGGTAGCAAAACTCGGCAAGTGAGGAAATCAGCGTGGTTTTGTTAGGGGTTATAATGTAACGTAGGAAATCGGGGTCTCCGGTTTAGAAATATATGGAGTGGTTATGGAAGTAGATTGCGTTAGTATAGGTAAGACAAATCCTTTAAAAAAAATAGCATCGGAAATATCAACAGTCACAGAGGTACATAGCATAATCCGACTTAAGTTGTTGTTTGCACTCACGACTGTGCAATGATGTTTACAAGGCTTGAATTTCAACTTATTTTTCGGCATCTTATCGAACCTAGGCGATGTGTAAAGTAACATACATTTGCTGTAGTTTTCTTTTGTTTTTGGTATCCCAAAACGTAAGTGGAGGGCTACCTATGACTTCGTAAAAGTTGTCCCCTGTCCGTCCGTCTGCCAGCACGATAACTCTTGAAGGGAATGAGATACTTCGATGAAACTTGGTGTGAGGATTCTTTGGGTCCAGGGACAAGTTTTCCCGGAATCCGGCCAGAACCTGAAAATTTGTTAAAAGTTAAACTTTTATCTGAAGTTGATTAGAGGCTCGGTGTGGGGACAAGGAGATGCGCTGATTTCGTTTTTGAGCTGTATTTTTTTGCCGGACAAGTAGTTCGCCTGGAATCCGGCCAAAACCGGAAATTTGGCAGAAGTGAGGCAGGAAGTTTTGATCAGTGTCGTCAAAGTGGAAATGACGTATAGGGGTAAACACACATGCTGAATCCATGTCTGAACTTGGTTTTTCTCAAACGATTAACCATTGGCCTTAATCTGAGAAAGTAGCACTGTTGCTACTACATGCTACTATAGCAAGACTGGATGCTACTCGAGCAGGGCGGGATGCTACTGAATACTACTGCTTAAGGTTAGCCCAGTGTGAGGCACAATAAATTAAAGTATTATGTACTACTTCATATCAATCCACGCAACTTTTTCGTACAACTACAACGGCTACAAATTTTTTGTCGGGTTTCTAATTTTAGTAGTAGTTACAAGGAGTCTGGCGAAAACCGGATATCTACAAGACCCAATTGTCTGGATCAGATATTAAATTTGTGGGATCCCGTCGAAACCTTTGTTCTTGTTTAATTAGAGTCGGGTCGCAAACCGTCTCAGTCTGAGTCTGTCCTGCTTCAGTTGAACGATGTCCAACTTTTCACAATTACTAGAACTAATGGTACGGTCATGTTCCAACTCCCTACCGATAGCTACCTATCCTGCGCCATGGTTACTACAGACCGTTCCAACCCTTCAGGTACATCATTATTATTTATTTCCCTCTAACGAGTAAAATAATATAATATGTAATCAAAACTGTGTCTATGGCAATTGATCCATACAGTGTGATCATAAATACTATGACAAAAATATATTTAACAACTAAATTAAGACATTATTCGCTTGTGAGAGAATGGGTAGCCTATAGGCTGTGGGTTTGCAGAGCTTCCGAAACTTTTTTTGTGGAAGTTCGTCAACTTTTTCTTTAGAATAATAGCCCAAGGAGAAATTTCGAAAATATATAATATGACATTTTAACAGCACATACGTCGCTAATTCGAATGTTCTCTGGGATTGTTCCGCCGAATGTTCCGCCTTTAGCCTAGCTTATCTTAAGATGAAAGCCGGTGGTTAACAAACAAAGATTGTTTCCGAGTAAACCACGTAGAGGGCTTACAGTCGGTCGGATGATTTTTGTGTGGTTATTTGGCGGCGGTCTTGGACAATAAGAGTTAGACATTTTGTTCCAAAACGAACATTCACAACATTAGACAGCCGAACTTTGTCATTTTGTCAGGTAAAGAGGGTAGATACTAACCTGGATCACGCCGGTCTAAACTTTATGAAAATTGATTTATGTTCTGGGTTTAATGAGAATTAAACAAGGAGAATTTTAACCGGTAAAACCGGAAGAATTTTCAGTAAGAAGTAGCGTTGTTTGTTTGCTTGACCGACTACTGTTAACACATGAATCATTATATCCAACATGATTTCAGTAATTGAATTTTTCGCACATAAAATTTACCATATTTGTTCCAACGGTCAACGGTTCCATTATGCGGTCAAAGAGGGACAAGCCTGTACTTACTCCTGATAAAAGGCTGGGACAGACCCTAAGACTGAGCGATCGGCGACCCTAATCGGGGTGAATTGCCTATGTTCGTGTTGATGTTGTTAACCCCTTGTATTGCACTGTCATTTCACTAATTTGTTCTTTGGTTTTGTCAGGTTATGGTGTTCATTGTCGTTTGCACTTAGAGCAGTATAGTTGCATGGTCGAGATACTTAAAGGTTTGTCGGTTAACCTAGCCAGCGAACCGCTTTCGTTTTGTGCCTTTCTGTTAGCTAGCTGCACTTTTAGCTTTCGTTTCATTTGTTTGCCTACTTTTTTATGCAAAACTGCCATCGCGTGATCAGGCTTCCTCATCCGCCTACTTTTTTGTGCTCCCAGGTGTTGTCGTTATATTCGAACAACGGCTAAAAACCGGTGCGTCAGCTGCGATGCTTTGGCAGCGATATTTTGGCCCTTCTTGGCAAGGTTTGGCAGCGATGTTTCGGCCCTTCTTGGCAAGGATCTCGTCAGGCTGCTGAACGTCAGGGACAAACGTCGGGGACTCGAAGAAATTAACCTGCAATAGATAACTGAATAAATAGCTGCGCTTTTTTTACCAATTACAATTCGGTTTATTGATCCATAATATCTTTTACAAAAAAATAGTGATGGATATGAGGGTTCATTTGACGTAATGAGGGTTCATTTGAGATAGACGTGGCAACCTTTCGGCGGGTAGCGTTCAAGGATTTAGAGGGAATCAGACAGCGAACATCATAAACAAAAGGGAGGGAGGGGAGGGGCAAATGAGCCCTCATTACGCCAGTGCTCCTATTAGTCGGTATAACCAGGATCAAACTTCACCTAAGGTAGGTTCTCAAATTTAGCGGCAATTCAGTTCAAATAGTAAAATCGTGTTTGCGGTAAATCTCCTTATTTTGCCAGAAGAGGTATTGGCTGGATTAATCAAGTCAAAACATAACCAGCTTGGGATACCGTTGGTAACTTTGGTCATGTTTGTTTTAAGTGAGTCTTAGTTTCCTCAGTTCTCAGAATTTAAGGACTAAGGAAAGCACTGTGCATCGATTTTGAATTTCCGACGCTCAGTAATCTTCAGAAATTTTTGGCATAAAGATTACGTAGCCCACTTCTCGCGCATAGTGGATAAAGTTATTCTTCTAGAGTAAAACTGTATGAAAACGATAGTTGCGTTTTGCAGATACTATGGTATCTGATACCACGGTCTAAAGTCGTTTTCGCAGTTACCGTGGTATCTGATAGCATGGTCAAAAGGTGTTTTTGCAGTTATCGTGTTATCTGGCCAGTTATCGTGGTATCTGATATTCAGATTCCACGGTCCGACCGTGGTAACTGATCGTGGTATCTGAAAAGTCATCTCTTTCATCAAATTTTTTCAAATTGGTGAGAAAGAAGTTTAGCACTTAGTGAGGTAACTGGATATCAGTTTTTCTTTTGGGATGGCTTTGAAAAGTGCAGTTTCGGCAATAGTCGTTTTTGCAGAGCAACCGTGTATCAGAATACCACGGTAACTGCAAGAACGACTAATTGCAGATTCAGCTACCGTGGTAACAGATACCATGGTATCTGCAAAAACGCAACTAATGGAGTTACCAAAGTGACTGTCAATAGTATTCAAGGGTGGTACACGCGAGGAGACCCATGTTTCGCTGCCGTCATTAGATACTTCCCGGGCTCTTTGCTGGACTTTCTTTAGATTCTCGTTTTACGATATGTCTGCAGCTACTCTAATGCAGGGTTGCCGCGTCGAAAAAAACTAGAGAGTGACTTTTGGTCGAAAACAGTGAGTGATTTGGAATGAATTTTTTTTTTCCATGAAAAAATGGGAAACGGTCACTTTTGGTCAGAATCAGTGCTGCAAAAATTACAAATCTTAATTTAGTGTCCTTGAAAAAACGTGAAATAGTCACTTTTGGTCGGAATCACTGCTGGAAAATGACACCTCTGGACGTTTTTTGAGATAGAGTGAATTTATGTCCTACGTAGGACGAGTGACAAAAATAAAATATAGTGACAATTCACTCTATCGTGCGACACGTGGCAACCCTTCTCTAATGGAGCCTATTCCGCTGACTCGCCACACCAGGTCAGTTCAAAGCCTTGCGTACCGACGTCGATGAGTGAAGAATATCGTAGAAAGAGACTAGTGTGTACGACCAGTACTGCGAATTGGCGTATCCTATATTTTCACCTTAACATCCCTGAGACTTTTTGCGTTGTTTGTAACGCCGTTTGTCGGCAACACTATTCCCTCCGTTTAGTTAGCAGGGTTACCACATCAAAATTTATGGAGTTACTTTTGATCCAAAACAGATAATGGATTGGGAGTGAAGTTTTATTTTCATGAAAAACGTGAAAATGGCCACTTGTGGTCGGAATCACCGCTGCAAAACACCTTAGTTTTATTTGATGAAAAAAAAAAACGTGAAGCAATCACTTTTGGCCGAAATCACTGCAGCAAAAATTGCACATCTGGATGTTTTCTGAAATAGAGTCTATTCTGTTTTTCAGAAGTAGGACAAGAATGACAAAAACAGAATAGAGCGACAATTTACACTATCGTGCAACTTGTGCAACCCTGTTAGAGAGTCCTTGAATAGTTTTCAATTGCGATACCACAACCTGAATCTCATGGAGAATTCCTGATTCTTGACGAAGAAACGTGACAAGCAGCTATTGGTTATTCTTCCTGTTTTAGTTTTGTAACAGGACCAGCACTGTCCGAAGTTTGATAACAGAAAACACATGTTTGCGCATCCTTGTATTAAACGTTATGAGAATATATCTGTTAATATATCCGTTTTAGTTGGGTTTTTTTCGCGAAACATGTCACTTAACAAGGAAGTACACTGTAAAAAGTTTCTCCGAGTAAGGATTAAAGTTAACTGCAGTATTTGCTACTGAGTAATCTTATCTATACTGGGATAAGATTAATCCGAATTAGAGATAATCTTATCTCAGTAGTTTAATTACGATTTTTTTTACAGTTTAGCAGATATGTTCTAGTAGCGTTTAACACAAGGATAACAACTAGATTGCAGGGGCGTTACTAGCCAAAATCTTTTTGGGGGGACAAGGAATTTACCGACTGGCTGGTAAATTTTACCGACTGTTTTTACAGAAAAAACGACTGTTCTCAAGAAAAAACAAAAAATTTTGAAAAACAATCGACTGATGTTCAGAAAAACCGACTGTTTTGACAAAAAATCAACTGATTTTCAGAAAAACCGACTATTTTCATGAAAAAATCAACTATTTTGACGAAAAGTCGCGGCGCTTCGTGCCGACTCGGTTATTTTTTACCGACTGGCCGACAAGATTGGGGGGGGTCCCCCCTCCCCCCCCCCCCCCCTCCAGTCGTGACGCCCTTGCTAGATTGTCCTATCTCAACCCTTTTCAGCTAAACTTTAATATAACAGTGCAGGTTTTATTACTGCTTTGGTGAGTAAACTACTGGTTTGAATTTAAAGTCTAATCAACCATCTCAGTTTTAAAACTGCAGAAAGCAACAAACAGGGCTCCACGGCATGCCAACGTCATACCATACACTGCCATGTTCGTGAGGCATTAACGCCTGCCAAGAAGCTGGGAAATATTAGTTTCATTTTTGCAGATACCATGGTATCTGTTACCAAGGTAAATGGATCTGCAATTGGTCGTTTTCGGAGTTACCGTTGTATCTGAATATCATGCCATGTTCGAGAGGCATTAACGTCTGCCAAGAAGGTGGGAAATATTAGTTTCATTTTTGCAGATACCATGGTATCTGTTACCACGGTAACTGGATCTGCAATTGGTCGTTTCCGGAGTTACCGTGTATCTGAATATCAGATACCGCGGTAACAACAAAAACGCCGTTTGACCTTGCTATCAGATACCACGGTAACTACAAGAACACCTTTTGACCGTGGTATCAGATACCACGATAACTGTGAAAACGACTTTAAACCGTAGTATCAGATACCACGGTAACTGCGAAAACGACTCTAGACCGTGGTGTCAGATACCACGGTAACTACAAAAACACCCTTTGACCGTGGTATCAGATACCACGGTAACTGCGAAAACGACTTTAGACCGTGGTATCAGATACCACGGTAACTGCGAAAACGACATTAGACCGTGGTATCAGATACCACGGTAACTGCGAAAACGACTCTAGAGCGTGGTATCAGATACCACGGTAACTACAAAAACACCTTTTGACCGTGGTATCAGATACCACGGTAACTGTGAAAACGACTTTAGACCGTGGTATCAGATACCACGGTAACTGTGAAAACGATTTTAGATCGTGTTATCAGATACCACGGTAGCTGCGAAAACGACTTTAGACCGTGGTATCAGATACCACGGTAACTGCGAAAACGAATTTGGACCGTGGTATCTGATACCACGGTAACTGCGAAACGACTTTAGACCGTGGTGTCAGATACCATGGTATCTGCAAAAACGCAACTACTAATGAATGACTTTTTCAGAGCTAATAAGCGAAAGCCGAGAGGCGCAGAGGAAAGTGGAGTTGGAAGCGAGCGAGGTTAGGAAGGACTTGGAAGAAGCCCGTGGGGAGGCACATGACGCTTGGGGTGCCGCGGCGCGACTTCGCCAGCAGTTGAGAGACCTGTCCACGCTCCTACCTGCTCTGTCGAATGTAAGTTCCCACCCCACTTACAATTTTGTTAAAACCACTGTAACTTTTCTCGAACAGGTATAGGCTACAATGCATATCTTCCTATGTCACACAGGAGGTTATATTATGACAGTTACTTTTGTGGAGGTTGATCAATCTTCAAACCATTTGAAAGTGCCATTTCATCGACTTGCTGTGACAGAAGTCAACTAACGGTCAGTCAAAGTAGCTAATTAGGTAAAAATACAAGATATTGTATTAGAGAGCTTGTAATAACTTGATTTCTTGTATTTTAATATATTACTGACCGTATTTGAGTTACTCCTTCTTCCTTTGACCCCCCCCCCCCTCCCCGTTCTGACACCCATCCATTAGAAAGTCTGTAAGGCGGCGCCACAAATCAGAGCCTCCATATGCTGATTGCAGTTTTGAACTAAAGCAAACTGAATAAAAGTAAACTTTTATCATCTTGTCTTGAATCTATATCTGTATTGATTCTTTTGGGGTTTTGTTGCTGTCCAAATCGTTGTCGACCTTGAATTATTTCCTGTGTTTTCATTCGACTTTCTGCGTCTTTTAGTCGTCTGACGACGACGAAAATGATGGAGAAGAGGTCGACCACGACGACTCCTTTGACTCGGAAGCAGCAGGTCTGAGCGCTAGACTGCAACAGAGGATTATGGCTCTTAGACGGCGACATTTGGAGGCTGTGGATTCTGTAACGGCGTATGAAGCCGAACTGCCAGTGCTGAAACGTAAGTACCCCCTCATATCTCCCGATCATTGACAATTATCTTACCTTAAATTGCACTTGCAAGCAATAATGATGTTGAATCCCGATGAGTAGCTTGCGGTTGATGATGGTGCTCATTTATTTCCGGTCACTGTTTCTGGGGCACTCCAGTAAACTTTCCACGGTTGCGCACACCAGTCCTCGTCGAGTCGCTTTTTGAATCCCTCAGGTGTAGACTTGGGGGACTAACAAAAATTGGAGGTGCTGAACTTGAGTATGGCGAATGAAAACTTATTGGTTTCACGTTGCCTTTGACATAAAAAATTAAATCCAACTCGTTCAACTTCTTCTGCTGGTTGCGCACTGCAATCCTCGTCGAGTCGCTTTTTACACCTCTCAGGTGTTTCGCTAGTCGCAGCTGAATCAGACAGGCCGTTCCACAGAGGAACCACGCGATTGCTGAAGAAGTGCTGGCGAACACGAGAGGAGCAGGATCTTCGAAACAGCTTCCGGGAGTGGCCCCTAGTCCGTGAGTTGCTGTCAGGAGCGAAGAGGGAAGGGAGACAACCGGAGTTGAGTAGCTGAAGACAAGTAGCATGACTCCCCTCTTCCGCCGGTAAGTTAAGTGTTGGAAGTTTTAGTTCCTGCAGCCGTTGTTCGTAAGGCAATGTTTTTTTTTTGTTTTTTGTTTTTTAATATTAATTTACTCCCGTAGCATCTTTTTTTATTTACTTTTTTTTATATCGTTTGAAAAACTAAGAAATCAGATTTCGTACTTTTTGTGGCTACTCCTCCATCCCTCAGTGACGTTAATTTTAATCTATTTTTACCCACTTTTAACTATTCACATCACCTAACTTATGAAAATAAACCCATATTTTATTTACTATTCTTTCCCTCTAATATTTGGAAATTAATTCTCTCTTTTAAATTTTTTTAAATAATTTTTGTGTAACTACAAACAACAACAATTTTCTTTAAACAACTAAATCTAAAGTACGGTATTAGTGTGTTTTTAGGCCACGAAAGGATTTTGTGGCTCTTTATTTTGAACCCCATGTGAGATTTTCTGGGTTTTTTTATATCAGTCACATGTGGACAAGCCACATAGGCAGTATGGCTTTTGGAATGTTTCTTCGCAGTCCACCTTAAATAATTATAATAATAAAGGACTTTATTCCTCTAAAATGGCGAGACAGAGAAAGAAATAACGACAAAAGATGGTGTGCTTTAATTCAGATCCGAGGTTTCCGCTATCTTAAATGATAGACAACCAGCGTCATCAGCGAAACATCCGAATCCTTCAAGAAGCGGCTGGACAAAGACTGGAAATCATAGCCCTGGAGGGATGACTAGTGTGCTCTTTATTCGGCAACCCTCCTTATCACCAACGCAAGCTACTCGTCGGGATTCTGCATCCTTAAGGCGTATTCTCGCCGTTCCCCGAGGACTCCTCGGGGAATCGGAGGAAATGGCAAGAATAGAGAGAGTCACCCCACGCGGACTCCGCCTAGGAAAACAAAGAGAACACGGGGAATGCTTCTTAAATGGATTTTGTTCGAAAAAAATATGCAGTTGACGAAATTAGTCTGAATCCACTTTATTCTTGGTTTTGTTTATTCTGATTCTTTTGATTGATTAATAGCAAAATAGCAAAAATTGATTCCCCTCCGAATCTGAAAGGGAGTCCTTTTTGATGATGTTGATGATAATCGGAGCATTCCCGGTCCGTGGGGACTCGCGAGAATACTGGGAGTGAGTCCCCGGGACAAACAAAAACGCGGAACTCGTGGACTCCTCAAGTGGAGTCTTCGACGAGCGGCGAGAATACGCCTTTAGTGCTTGCGAATGCAATTTTAAGGTAGTAAAAGGCTTTTGGTCTTGGCTCCAGTGGTGAGGTCCGACCGACCATTTGTGTTTTCCTCTCGCGTCAGTGTTGATGACCGTCAGCTAAGGCGTTTTGCTGGTGTTGGTGCAGTGTATAATTAATTAAAAGAATCAGAATAAACAAAACCAAAAATAAAGTGGATCCAGACTAATTTTGTCAACTGCATGTATTTTTCGAACATTTTTCTAGGCGTAGTCCGCGTGGGGTGACTCCCTCTGTTCTCGCCGTTCCCTTCGATTCCCAGAGGAGTCCTCGGGGAACGGCGAGAATACGCCTCTAGTTGAGAAAAACGGTGCGGTGTCCGTGTGTGCAGCCGAGTTTTAGGACGACGATTTTAACTGTCCGTCATAAACCTCAATTTCTCAGGACGTCTTCTGGACGCCGAGACGGTTGTCAATGCACAAGAGAAACTGATCTCCAGTCTCCGAGCTAAACAAGGTGACGAAGATGAGGAAAGCGAGGCTAATCAGCTTCAAGAAGAAAACTTGCGGCTACAAGATGATTGCGCACAGCTAAGACTCAGGGTGCAAGAGCTATCAGGAAAAATCGAGAGGTAAAACCATTTTTCTGAGCGATTCTGGCCAATGAGACAGAAAGAGCGCGTTAATGTGACCGAGAGCGCGAAGGTTGCGTGAGAAACTAGATGTTCAAAACGCAAGAGATCATTTTCCTTGAAGGGACCTATCTTACCTACAGTAGAGGTATGCTTATTTGAACACTTTTTTAACTGTTCCACTACTTTGGCTTTGTTATTTGCATATAAAAAAGTAAAATGGAAAGGAAAAATTACAAACTTGATATCAACTAACAGCCAACTATTTCAGGGTTATCCTGGCACATAAACTTGAACTAGAAATTCAGTTGACTTTCTTTTATTTTGAATTTACTAAAAAGGTCCTTCCTCTTTTGAAGGCATCTGCAGGTTCGGACCGCCATATTCTCCATCGAAGGTGCGTTCCTCGTCGCAAACTTTTCAAATTATAAAAAGCAAACCAGGTGTCAGTTGAGTCACTTTCAGCCGAGAATTAGCAAAATATTCAAAAAGTGACAAAAGCGTGAGGGGTTATTACAAGTATTCATAGTAAAAATGCCTGGTTTGGGTTTTAGTTTTCTCTTCGGCGAACGTTCACTGCCAGCAGAGGTTCACATAAGCATCCGTCTACTGTATATCACTGTTTCACTCTGCGGTCCTGACCGTTCCATTCATTCCCATTTCCAAGATTTCAAGTTCCTATGTCAGTTTTTATGCATCCTAACATGTTTCCCGTCAAAACCAAGGGGACCGAGTGACGCTGAAAACAGCCCGGACGAGCTCGTTATCTTAGAAGAACCAGAAGAGTTTCTAAGGAGTCACGTCTGTTAGCATATATATATATATATATATAATATTTATTACACTAAAAGCCCAAGGGCCGTGGCCGTGGCCGTGGCAAACAAAAAAGAAACACAATGGCGAACTTGACAGTGTGTATCCATATTGAGATAAAAACTGTATCTATTGCGACTTGTGCTTTAAGATTTTAGTCAAGGATTGCGGAGCACATGAGGTAGATATGTATGTTGGATGATGGCTCTGTTAGTTTTCTCACCTCCGCACTAATTCAAAGTTGCATTATTCAAATATTGCGCCCCGTCGCGGAAACTTAGAGATAAACCACTTGGACCGAGCTGCTTTCATTGAACGACACATGAGGCGTATTCTCGTCGTTCCCCGAGGACTCGACTTGAGGAGTCCCCGCGTTTTTGTTTATCCCGGGGACTCGCTCTTCGTCTTATCGCGAGTCCCCACGGAACGTTGGATAACACTACACAAAGATGCGAACCCCCGTGTTAGTTGCTATGAACCATGGGGCGACAAGCTAAAAGCTTAACGCCAAATGTCATAATAAATAAATAAACATCACACTTAAAGTTGTGTAAGTGCTATGCATTTATAAATAAATAAAATGCGGGAACAAGGCTTTCTCGCCTCTTACTTCAGTTTCAGCTCATCACTTCATTTTGGTACATTTAATGACAAAACAGGGTCCAAGTCAGAGTTGAGAGCCGATTTGTAAATTTCTACATTTAATAACAGAACAGGGTCCAAATCAGACTTACGAGCCGATATATGAATCTCTACGTTAAATAAATCATCATTCGATGAACATTTTTCTATAGGCGTATTCTCGCCGTTCCCCGAGGACTCGTCGGAGAATCGAAGGGAACGGCGAGAATAGAGGGAGTCACTCCACGCGGACTCCGCGTACAGAAACAGCGAGAATACGGGGAATGCTTCCAAAATGGATTTTGTTCCATGCAAATGACGGAATTAGTCTGGATCCACTTTATTTTGGTTTTGTTTATTCTGATTGTTTTTAATTAATTTTACATCGCACCAACACCAGCAAAAATTTATTCCCCTCCGAATCTGAAAGGGAGTCCTTTTTGATGATGGTGATGGTAATCGGAGCATTCCCCGTCCGTGAGGACTCGCGAGAATACGGGGAGTGAGTCCCCGGGACAAACAAAAACGCGGGGACTCCTCAAGTGGAGTCCTCGGGGAACGGCGAGAATACGCCCTATCATTGAAAGTGGCGGGTTTTGCTGTAAATTAGTTTGTCCGTTAATTAATGACAGTCAACTGAACGGTGGACATTTTAATTCCTCTGTTGAAGTACATCTCGCACTACATAATGTTTCTGCTAAGATGTTCTCAGACGGAGACTACTTTAAAAGCCGGCTATGCGTACAGAATGATCTCTTCCAATGGCTTTGATGACGAGGTGGAAACGCGCCTTTCCTGCTCTCGCTCCCCGCGGTTTTCGCTTACTTCCTAAAAGGTAAAAGTTAAAGGACACGTCACACTGTTTAATGTTTACATTCCCAAATAAATAGATATATGCATTAATAGATAATATTCCTTGAGCCCAAGCTGGCTTTGAAACATAATTATATTCAAATAATGTATACAACGGATACGTCAAAATTTCACAGGACTTCGGCTATTTTTAGCCTCTTTCAGTGTTCTTCACTTGGCAAAATTTACATAATCGGTCTTAGGACTACTAAGCATTTTAGGAAGGTAAGATCGGGAGCGTGATAGTAACTGTAATGATAAGCAATTAAGTAAGTAAGTAATTTATTTCTGACTCGCCATTTGAAAAGCGGAGTATGTAAAATAAAATAAAAGAATTAAATAAAACCCAACGAGTACAGTATACAGTTTTTCATTCATCGGCCAGAAAAGAATGTAGAGTGTCATGTGCTGGCTCAGTCCTGTTGTCCATGATTTTTGGCAGAGCCGACGAATTTTCCAAAAGTGTGACGCTTGCATCTAATAGTCTTGCATCTAATAGTCATCTAATAGATAGGATACATTCAGAATCAGAATCATTTTTATTTGCCCAATATATTTACACAAGGGAAAAAAATAACCTGGGAGGTCAATAATTTATACGCAATTTATACACACTTAGGACGTGTAGGAACTCGGGAATGAA
The DNA here is from genome assembly GCA_030848855.1 of Branchinecta sandiegonensis. NCBI lineage: Eukaryota > Metazoa > Arthropoda > Branchiopoda > Anostraca > Branchinectidae > Branchinecta > Branchinecta sandiegonensis. The sequence continues at coordinate 12,992,448 of JAUPMV010000020.1, forward strand.
AAAGGATGGAAACACTGTTGAAATAGACTGAATTAGTATCATGAATATGACATGTCCTTTAAAAGATATGGATTTCTTTAGCTGTGACATTGGTTAGAAATGGCGGGGTTTGCAGCTAAGAATTTATCTAGTCGAACTTTAGTCCGAATGTGTTCTTTAGGTATGACGTGGAAATGTCTAATTTACGAGTGGACTGCGCCCGATTGGAATCAGTGCTCGAGGAAGACCGCCCAGTACCTGCCACGCTCAAATCTCTCAACTCCAGCAGCAGACACAGCCTTAACTCCCAAGGCCTCAGCGAAAGCAGCATCTCCTCTGTGGTAAGCGTTACCTTAAGGACCGTCCACGCTTATGTTGTAACACGAATAAAAATACTTCTCCTTTTAGGCCTTATCCTCTGCATCATTTGCTAGCGACTAGCGGCCTGTTGACGCTCCAAATGCTCACGCTCAGGTAGCTGGCGCTGGATCCTTGTAGTTGGTTTTCCCGCCCGATGGAAAATTGTAGAAGATAATTTGCTTAGAGTGAGAGAGAAGCTTGTAAATATTAGTTCTGTCTTAATTCTTGTCTTACCGATAATGCCAATGCAGCCTACTTCCGTAATTGCATTCATTCATTCTTAAGCACTAAAGGCGTATTCTCGCCGTTCCCCGAGGACTCCTCGGGAATCGAAGGGAACGGCGAGAATCCACGTACGGAAAACAACGAGAACACGGGGAATGTAGTGGGGAATGAAGTAGTGCGCGGCGTGCTATAAATAACTAAATAATAATTTCCACTTAACGGCCACCGCAAGAAGTGAACTCGTGTCCTAAGGGTTGGCAAAATATACATTAAAAGCGTGTTCCACCCTTCTAACAATAGTAACTATTAGTTACTATTTTCGATCCAACTCGTGAAAAGTTACTAGGCTGACCGTTCCTTCTCGAAACAGTAACTAATAGTAATATTTTCTTACCACTCTCGGGAGCGTAGTAAGCCCAGTAACTACGAGTAGCTGTCAGGTGATTGGCTGGATTAGAACGCGGCATGATATTTTGCGGAAAATAAAAAAAATGCGTTCCAGCCTTGATCGGTGTTGGGAAGTACTTCGAGTACTACTTAAGTACAAAATCAAGGTAGGCTTGAACTTTACTTAAGTACATCTTTCCTGGAGTATTTAATACTTAAGTAAAATAAATAGGTACTTGAAGCTCTCAAGTACCGATACATTCTTAAGTACTTTCAAGTACTCTCCCAAGTACATTCCGCTTCGATCAAATGATTTTTTTTTAACAGAAAAGGATTTTTCAGAAAGGGAATTTCAAGACTCATAAGTAGTTCGATTTCAGGAGTGGCAAAAAATGCTAAAAGCAGATTCTCAGTACCAGCATCTCCACCAGAAGACAAATCATTAGTCTTAAGCAAGGCACACTTCTTTGAATGTTTCTTGACCTAGAACAGTGCAGTTCGGGCTAAATGGAAAAAGAAGAAAACACCCGTTGAGGAATTCCTAGAAGCCTGTAATTAGTTACTTTAGTAGACTGGTAGACGACATTCGTCAAGTGCATACAAGTGGCACTGTTCAAAACTGACTAACGTTCAAAGAAGCGTTGCTCTGATGTCTTTCGTGGTATTTAATTCTTTGGTTAAACTGCTAAATGCCTTAATTTATATGAATTTCTTTTATTTTTCATTATACGACTGAATATGACTGAGCTAGAAATAGTGCTAGTATAGTTGTACTTAAGTACAATTGTGGTCTGGTACTTAATACTTGATACTTAAGTACAAAATTTGGAAGCACTTAATACTTAAGTACAAATTTGAAGTACTTGTTACAACACTGGCCGTGATGCCGAGAAGCCAGACTTTGTGACGTCATGCGCAATAACTACGGTAAGTAGGGTGGAAAACGCTCTGATTCAATTAGAAGATTGAACAACAGTTCACTTCAAATGTCCAGCTTGGATTTCTTTAGCGGTATTTTGGCCCTTCTTGGCAAGGGTCCTTTTCAGGCCCAAGCTAGAAAGATGAACCTGCGACCAAGCAAGAAGGGCCGAACGGTCGCTAGAATATATCTCAGCTGACTTATTCTTTTATCGCAGTCATAAATAGTTGCGTTTTTGCAGACACCATGGTATCTGATACCACGGTCCAAAGTCCTTTTTGCAGTTACCCTGGTATCTGTACCACGGTCAAAAGGCTTTTTTTCAGTTATCGTGATATCTGGCCAGTTATTGTGGTATCTGAAAAAGTCATCTTACTTTCATCATTACTAATAAATAGAGACTGGTGAGAAAGAAGTTTGGAACTTAGTGATGTAACTGTATATCAGTTTTTCTTTAGAGATGACTTCGAAAAGCGCAGTTTCGGCAATTGTTGTTTTGCAGAGCAACTGTGGTATCAGATACCACGGTAATTGCAGACACAGTTACTATGGTAACAGATACCATGCTATCTGCATAAACGCAACTAATGTTTGTTTAGCCAGAAGATGTATAAGAAGAGAAAGAGTAAGAATGATAGTAAAAACGTTCTTGTTCCCAGAAATATTAGTTGGGTTTTCGAAGATACCATGGTATCTGCAATTTTGCAGCCGCGGTATCTGATACCACGGTTGCTCTGCAAAAATGACAATTGCCGAAATCGCGCTTTTCGAAGTCATCTCAAAGGAAAAAACGATATCCAGTCACATCACTAAGTGCGTCAAACTTCTTTGCCACCAATTTGACAAGATCGTAGGCTCTATTGTCGGTGATAATGAAAGTGAGAAGACCACGATGACAACCCAGATACCACGATAATTGCAAAAACGCCCTTTGGCCGTGGTATCAGATACCACGGTAACTGCGAAAATGACTTTATACCGTGGTATCAGATACCATAGTACCTGCAAAAACGCAACTATTTAAAAGCTATGTGTCGCTTTCTCGAAATTGTGCTTTTCGAAGTCATCTCAAAGGAAAACTGATATCCAGTCACATCACAAAGTGACAAACTTCTTTCCCATCAATTTGACAAAATCCTAGGCTCTATTGTTGGTGATCATGAAAGTGAGATGACCACGATGACTGGCCATATAAAAACACCCTTTGACCGTGGTATCAGATATCACGGTGATTGTGAAAACGACTTTAGGACCGTGGTATCAGATACCATGGTACCTGCAAAAACGCAACTATTTGAAAGCTATATGTTAATCGGTTGCTTTTCGTCAGTTGGACTCCACAAGACGGGAGTTGGACGAACTTCGGTCGAAATTCGACGCGGCTACTGCAGGCAAGTTCAGCTTACAGGCCGAGTACGAAGCAGTTCGGTCCGAACTCAGAAGCTATGCCTCTCAGTCTCGCGTGGTAAGTTACAGAATCGATCACAGCTTGTCTTATTTAAATAAGAATAACTTATGGTGCCAAGGAATAGTCAGCTATATAACAGCAAGAATAGATAATTAACCTCTCCGATAATCGTCAGGCTCCTTAAGAATAATCATATGTGTATACAATTTTCCTAAGCGTTGTGGTGCATACATGACTGCATCTTCGACGAGGAACATGAGGCTTTCTATAAAAGAAATACGGCAGGTGTACTGATACCTTTAGTATAGGGACTGGCATACCATCATAGTCGCGAACAGCGATTTAAATAATAGATTTTCCTTCAGCCTAAGCTGACTGCGAACTATATTTGACAATGCAAAACGGATACGTCAGCTACATTTTATCAGAGCTATATTTCGGTTCTTCTTAGCAAGGGTCCTCTTCAGGCTCAAAGCCGCTCAGCTGGAAAATGAGCTTACGGAAAACGATTAAAGACTCTTCCTTAAATATCTGTTTTTGTTAATTTCTTCCCTGAAAAATGCTTGGAGTTAAGGCTGGTGCTCTGATTTCAAGGGTCCTGAAGAGGATCCTTGCCAAGTATAGCTCTAATAAAGTGTAGCTGATGTATCCGTTTTGCATTGTCAAATATGATTTAAGTAACAATAATACAATGCAAAAAATAGGCCGGTGCGGTTTCTATAAAGTAATCGATCGAAAGATAATCGGCTCGTTAGAATGCGAACAAATCACGAAGATAAATAAACATGACCCAGCAGATCGTTCCATAAAGTTGAAAACTGATATGAAATTAAAAGTGAGGGGTTTTATTAATGTTTTTGCTCAGTGCTAGTCTTTTTATGGCACTTGCCGGCCAAGTGCCATATACCGATCACTTTTCCGTCGGTCTGTCGGTCGGTCGGTCAGTCCGGTGTTTGCGAGTTAGGGTACTTCCAGATGTACTAGGACGATGAAACTTGGCAGGCGTATTAGGGACCCGACCAAACTAACTTGGAAATAGTCACTTGCCCGATCCGACCATCGTGGGGGGAGGAGGCGGTGACGGAATCCGGAAAATAGGGGCATGCATAACTTTCGAATGGGTGATCGGATCTTAGTGAAACTTGATATCTGGAAAGACCTCCTTTCTCAGATGTCTCATTTCAAGTCCGGACCGGATCCGATGAATCTGGGGGGGAGTCGGAGGGGGGAACCGGAAATCGTGTGAAACTCTCAGAGTGGAGCGATCGGGATGAAACTTGGTAGAAAGAACAAGCACAAGCTCTAAATAAATACATGACAGAACTGGACCGGATTCGGACACGGTGGGGGAGGGGAGTTGGAGGGGGGTTCCGGATTCCGGCGATCCGTAGTTAATGTACTTCCAGGTGGGATAGGACGTTAAAACTTGACAGGCATATCAGGGACCCGACCAGGTTAACTTGGTAACAGTCACTCGCCCGATCCGACCATCGCGGGGGGGAGGGGGAGACGGTGGAATCCGGAAATTAGTGGCATGCATAACTTTAGAAAGGGTTATCGGATCTTAATGAAACTTGATATCTTGAAAGAATTCATGTCTCCGCTGTCACATTTCAAGTCCGGACCGGATCCGATGAACTGGGGGGGGGGGGGGGGTCTGAGGGGAGAACCGGAAATCTTGGGACACGCCTAGAGGGGAGCGATGAGGATGAAACTTGGTGGGACGTACAGGCACAAGTCCTAGGTGCATCAGTGACAGAATCGGACCGGACCGGTGTCCGGAATTCCGGTGATCGTGAGTAAAGGTACGTCCAGATGTGCTAGGTCGATAAAACTTCGCTGGAGCATTAGAAACTTGACATCATTGGGTTAGACATCGTCACTTCTCCGATCCGACCATCCCTTAAAGAACTCATCCTAACCGCAAAATACAAAAAATATTTTTAAGCAAAATTTACTTTTTTCACGATCGCAGTGAGCACATGATCCTTTTTGCCTCAAGGGTTTTGCTTAGAAATTAAGTTTTAGCACCCTTAAAGTGCGCATCTTAACCGAAAAGTGAAAAAAAAACCTTTTATCACTTCCATCCTTTGACCCAGCCTTGCAAGTGCCATATGAGCTTTCAGCTCTTGTTTTAAATAATTATAGTGAAGCTTTAAGTTTGCTCATTTTTGTTTTCAAATCAAGATTTGTTTTACTTTGTTCTACGAAAAGTATTCAAATATTCTTTAATATTCTTTTTGATGAGAGATTTGGAAGAATGAAGTGAGAAAATTATTATAGAAATTATAGATGGCGCTTTGTACACTGGACTTGTACCGTGACAAATAAACCAGAAACAAATTTTTAAATTGAACTTAGAAGTCTAGGACTAAATATTCTTTGAGCCCAAGCTGACTCTGAAACATTTATTCAAACAATGTTCACAACGGATACGTCAGCTACGATTCTTCATCAGCGATATTTCGGCCCTTTTTGGCAAGGGTCCTCGTCAGGCTGTCAATCGTCTGGGTCAGCTTCGGGGAAGGAAACAAACCTGTAATAAATAACTGAAGCTTCTACCGACTATAAATATCAATCTTATTAAAATAAATTACCTTCAAATACCACTTTAATGAAAAAACTAGTCCTGAGATTTAATTTTTGACACGGACGCTGTTTTGCTGCAGGATTGGGGCGATGACAGGAAAGGCTTTTTTCTGCATTTTGATCAACTTCGGTTTTGTTATTAATAAGGGGCTGAAAACTTAAATATTATTTCATAAATAATGGAGTCCAGGACTCCAGTGTCGGAACCTCGTAGACATACCAGGACCCACATGGCGGGCCTCATGGTGTAAACCAAATAAAACCAAAAATATGATTTTTGATAGAGAAGACGCCCTTGGGTTTTATGGGATGTTTTGAAGGTGGAAAAACTAAGCTAGCTGAGCGGTTATTGCTTTCGGTGATGTGATACTACCTAAGGCAGCTGCTGAATAGTCTGACTTTATTTGGTTGTTGGTCTGTTCTTTTTTCTTGGTTTAATTCTCATTTCTTTTTCTAGACTTTCGGCTGGGTTTTAATTCCTCTTTTGTTGGTTTTTCTTGCCATTATGATTGCGTTCCGGCCTTCTGGTTAAGTTGCGTGGATTCAGCTCTAGATGGAGTTGTGATTAATCTTTCGTTTGGTAGGTAGATTTTATGGAATTATTTTGAGTTTTGTTTTGGTTATCACGAGTAGGCACTGGGGGAAGAGGAAGTGCGAATGGTTGAGTCCGTCACCACCATAATCTAATGCAAAATCCTGTGCCATCTATTGCTTTCCTTAAGCTTCGAGGCAGAGATGGGCGAATCCGAATCCGGACTCGAATCCAGGAGTCGTCATTTCGGCCGGATTAGAATCTTCTGCTTGTCAGGTTGGATTCGGATTCGGACTCGGATTCCAAACCTTGGGTCTTACGAATCCGCTCCAGTTCCTATATTTTCCCAATCTCTGTATACTGTGCTTAAGATATTTGTTGAGTCCCAAATTCAGTCCTCGTTACCGGGAGGAAACCCATTCTGTAACAAGCACACATGGAAACCCGGAAATATGGTTTGCATCGTCCAATTAACTGTCTCATTTGCCTTAGGCATCAATGCTTTTCTGTCAACTTTAAACTGTAACCTGTGCGGTTTACAGGATTGGATTTTTATGAAGGTCGGATTTGAATCCGGATTCATTTCCGAATTCGAATCCGCAGCATCAAATGGTGGGTTCGGATTCGTACCTACCCCTGGATTTAGATTCGGGATCGGATTCGTAACTAGCCCTGGATTCGGAATCGTACCTAGCCCTGGATTCGGATTCGAATCCTTTCATGTTCTTGTTCCCTTGTTCCCATCTGTACGTCGAGGGCTTCGTAGATATTCCTTCAGCCCAAGCTGATCTGCAAATTCGATTTGACTGCAGTAAAAGAATCCGTCAGCCGAGTTTTATTCTTGCGATATTTCGGCACTTCTGGGCAGGGGGCCTCTTCAGACCCAAGCGAGAAAAACGATCAAAGAAAAAACAGATCGCATAACTCTTCGATAAAATTTACAAGGTGATGTATATGTAAAGAATATGTTGGATCGGAATAGACTGGGATTTTCAACTAGCATTCGTGTAGTCTGACCCCAGTCTGGGTAATCTGAGCTGGGGGAAAGCAGCATGTTTACGGGATCTGGCGAAGACCGGAAATCTAAGAAAAAACGATTCAATTCAGGTTCACTTTATTTATCCAAAAATTCTTCATTGCGAAAAATAGCATAGGAAGCCAAATAGCAATGCGAAAAATAGCATAGCGTAGATCAGTAGATGTTTTCCAGTAAATGGACCACAAACATGCTTATGCAATCGATTTGTACGTAGGCTATATTCATCCACCAAACACTACACTTGTAACAGTTTTTGAAACTTGAGATTGCAATTTTTGGGTCTCGAGGTCTCACAGACCGGGAAGCAACCGTAATCGGAACGCATGATGGATCTTACTCCCCTGAACTCATTTCTTTACTATCACAGCTAAATTTGTTTGCATTTGAATCCCTGTAAATTGTGTCAGATTCACCGGCCACAGTCGGGGTTTAATCTAGGGATATCCGTGGCTCCATTTGGAGGCGAATGTTCCCGTAAATGAAAATTTTCGGATTGTTCTGCGTTGCAGCATCTGGGATCCTTGATGAGGCCGCGACTTTCATATTAGAACAACCATAATTTCAGATGTTCGCAGCAGAGGCATCATCGGGGGCGGGGGGCTACCCCCCCCCCCCCTTCCACACACACACACACGTCTTTCCAAGGGAGACCAAAGCTACCCATGAAAAATGATAATATACGATAAACAAAGTGGTTTAACAAAATTATGACGAAAAAGTGGATCTTAAGAAGGTCTCTTACAAAACTTTGACTATTTCGCGAAATGACGTCCCTTGTTCACAGCCATCAGGAAATCCACTTTGGTTAGGCCAGTCCTACGCCAGAAAAGGTCTTCCATGCTCTTTACTAAAGTATATTTTCTTTTCAGGATAAACTAATCCATTTTGTGTGGCCATTTGTTTTCGTGCTCATCGCTACTCTAATCGCACACCTTTCTCCCTTGCGGTGTTTCTCAACTAGCTAAGTGAGGTTTTTAGTTCTGAACGTTGTTACATCTCAGCGGGGATCCGTTGCTAAAGAACCTGGTCCTGATGAAAAATTTATTTCAGAATAGTAGTATGAAGTTGTACGAAAAGTAGCGTGCAGTACCAACTGATGCTACTACATGCTTCTATTTCGAGGCTACCGTGTTACTGCGTTCTACTGCATGCTACTATTAGCAAGACTGGATGCTACTATAGCAAGACAGGATGCTACTGGATACTACTGCTTAAGATTGGCCCAGTCTTAGGCACCTTAAGTGATAGTATTCTTTACTATTACATACATTTTTCGTACAACTATCATACAATTACGCAGGCTACAAATTTTTCATCGGGGTTCCACTAGGCTCAAAACGGCACGGATTTGAGAAGCAGCGCAGAAATCCGCGCGGATTTGCTCGTTGAAACGAATTTGCTCCTGAATCTGTGCCATTTTGAGCCAGACCGGGGTATAAAGGAAGACCACAAGGCTACCATACTTTCCCTTGTTGTGCTGCGAACATATGATCTTCTCCGGCTGGATTTTTTTACTTTCATCATAAATCTCAACTGTTCCGTATGGAAGTAATGATGGTGCGGAAAATCCTGGCTGGATCTCAGATCCTCGGCTCTGATCGTTTGTCAAAGACATCAGAGAAGAAACAAGGAGTAATTCATTATTTACTTGTCGCTATAGGCCAAGCTGGATGAGGCATGAGATTGCCAATTTATTTATCGCCCTTTTCCAGCGCTCCTAGCCGATTAAAGTGCGATTGGAAACGCTAGCCTACTAATAGCTGGGCGTAAAACTGGCCACCAAAATAAGGTTGAAAACTCAAGAATGGGTAAATTTTATAATAATAATAATAACAATAATAACTCATTTACTTCCTTAATAGCATTTACAACTGCTAGCTTTGGATCAACATAACAAATTACAAATCACGGCCGATTGATATTTACAGTCATTTAAAACTACGGATAAAATAAGGCACAAACGAAGATAAATACCTTTCGGTTGAGTTTAGGGGGGGGGCTGACGAAGCCGTGGCTTGTCAATGTGAGCTACTATTCCCCTTGTGTTCGGTCAGGTCTGGTCTGAAGTCTCAAAGTCTGGAAAAATAGTCCGACGGTAGTCAAAAGTTGAATAATTTTGTTTCCACAGTTCATGGTCAAAGTTCATTGTCGTTAGTCTAGATGATTGGTAAAGATGTTAAATAAAAGAAAATTTTGGCAACCTAATAAAATAATAATAATAAATAACGATTACCATAGCTAAAAAATAACCTGACAATAACCATAACCCCAGAATAAAATACCCTAGCGTTGGTGAAGAGTTTCTGGCGTCAGTTCGGTGTAACGTTTCCAATCGTATTTAACCCGTTAGGGGCGCTCAGTTGAAAATCGAAAATTTTCTGAACTGTCTTGCTCGAAACTCGAACTGTCTCTTTTGATGAATATATTCGGAACAAATGTTTGTCAGTATAAGGCATGTGGGATAGACTGCAGGACTTGAACTTGAACTTGCTCGAACAAAGTTATTACCAGAACGAACCCAGCAAGATCTACATTGGGTTTTAACTGTTTGCAGTCTGCATAAGAAGCACACAAAATAGTTGCCGACTGGCGATTAAAAAATATAAATGAGGCTAAAAGTAAATAGCTAAAGAGTGCCATATAAAAGCAAACACAGTCTAGCTGGTTCGTGCATTAGTTCCTCTCTCACCTTCTTTTCGGGCAAACTGCCTAGATACGACACTCGAAATTTTGAATTAGCCTGCTGACTCCGTGGCTTTTCTTCAATATTGGTACTCAGTTTGCTTGCTTTTAACTATATGCCCCAAAACATTTGATTTAAAAATTTCGAGTCTGCCGTATCTTGGTAATGAGCGTGTTCCACCCTCGTACCAGTAGTAACTATTAGTTACTAAATCCGTTCCAACCTCACGAAAAGTTACTACGCTGACCGTTCCAGCCTGCTCGAAATAGTAACTAATAGTAACTACTTGCTTACCACGTGGTAAGCGTAGTAACCACGAATCTCTGTCACGTGATTGGTCGGATTCACCCGCGGCATGATGTTCCGCTGGAAAATAGAAAAATCGTTCCAGCCTTGACGACAAAAAGGCAGGATTTGTGACGTCATGCGTGGTAACTACGGTAAGTAGGATGGAACACGCTCAATGTTCCTGAGAGGCGAACGAGGAAGTCGGTGGTTCGGACTTTGTGCAGTAATGAGTATTGGTAGCTTTGTGGTTTCATTAGTCGCGTTTTTCATCTGAATTATCCTCGCGATACTATTGAGATGAAATCGATTCTCCTGTTCTCGTTTTTTCGTCAAAAATTTGAACGGGGAAAGCTTCTCGCAATACTCTATATGATCAAGTCCAAAACACGCCAGTGATCCTCGGGAAGAACGAGGACTACCGACTCAAACTCAACAACTCAATCCTGTGTTAACCAATCACGGCGATCTTATGGAGCAGCTGTGATACCGCTTCCGGCTCTTCCGCTAGGTACAGGGCGATTTTGCATCGTCAAGAAGAGTTAGTCATCAAGAGTATTCTGCAGATTTGAGTTGTTTGTTTGATAGTCAATTCTTGTTCTCAGTTGTCCTTCCTCGGTCAAAAACGCTAATTTTTAGGAAAAATGAGAAGCGGGAAAGAGAATTGAGATAAAAACGCAACTATTGCACTTCCGATTAATGCAAAACTTCGGATCTCAGTTCGCGTAAAAAGCAAACTTGAGAAAGATGGCTTGTTTAGCTAGGTCGCGGTAGGAGTGCGAGCTGTGAAAGTGCAGAAATCGTATACGTGCCATCCTAAAGTCCCACGGTCAGAATTTGAATTTGTAAATAGTTTTGTTGGTGAAATTCAGGATGTTAACTTGTTAATTAGGTCTAGAAAAAGATAATATAGATAGATACCTCGTGCGATTTTTTTTTCCTGATGTCTTCTTCAGACCTTTCATATAAGGAGTTTGCCATCGCAGTTACCGATAATTGTGAAGTCAACTAGTTCACACAGACTGCGTTTCTGTGTTAAAACGCTGCATTTGCCCAAAACGCTGCACGTGTTGGGGAAGAGCGGATTAAATAAGTTGAGAAACGCCAACTAAACATTAATAGGACACATTTTTCGGCACGAACCGAGAGATGGTGGCACGGAAAAATTGGCTGCGAAATTTTGGCTTAAAATTGAAGTCGAAAAGGTGTGTATTCCAATCTCTTTCCAGTAGTTGCTAAAGCTACCACTGCTGTTGCAACCTGAATACCCCCCATAGAAGTTCGAGCGACGGTAGTAGTTATTTTTAACAAACGCTGGTGCGATTTCGCCCCAAATTCTGCGTTTTTCTAAATACGAAACAAATTGTGCCATACCGCGGGCAAAACTATGCGTTTTGCTCTACCGTTTTCGAAGAAATGCGACACTAGCACCACTAGCGATAGAGAACGTCCCTACTGAAAATCAATCAGTCGTGCACCAGCGCTGACTCAAATAACTTCATATTTTGAACACAGAAAAAAAAAGATACAACCTCCCCTGTTTCCTCGATGTGTGCAGACCGCATAATAGAAATTTTTAAACCCACAAATTTGTCTCGCTTTAAATGTCTCGAGCGTAGTGGTCGGCACTATGAGTAAGGCCCGTTTCCGATGCATGGAAAGGATAGGTCTTGGCGCTACTCCCTAGTGTTATTCTGCTCTGATCAAACTCAATTCATCTATGTATCTGTCGTTACGCCGGAAAATCAAAGTAAAAATCATGTCGCGTACAACGCAGCAGTGTGGACCTATGGTATTGGTTGGGGGTTGGAACGCACACAAGCTATCATTTTGCTGGTCGAAGTCTCTTCGGGTGTGTTCCAGTCCCTTGGTTACTAGAAGCTACCATCATCGTTGGAACCTGTGTACCCGTTCGTACAGGCTAGATTGACGAGGGTAGTTTTTTTTTTAATATTGTTAGGTTGGAACACACCCTTCGCAAGCGACCATGTGTGGAACTTGGTAGAACTCCTTATATGTCCGTGTTATCCTGATCCATTTTCCCGTTTCAAATGTACAACGCAAAGTGTTGTTGACTAAAATCTGTTTGTGAAAAAGTTGCAGAAAGTTAAGCCTACAGATTCTAGTCGAAGTTTCAGTGACGTTATGGTGTATTAATTATCGTGTAAGGTGAGCTAACCTCAGTGCACTTCCGTCATATACATACCACCTTAAAGCTCGGTAACTCACGCCTCAGGGTGTGGTCCAATCTCCTAATAATAGTTGCAAAAAGTTAAAGCGGACCCCAAAAAATGGTCTTTCCACCACACACACAATGCTAACCATCCCTACTGTCACTATGAATGCTCAAAACAACAAAAAAAACCGTCAAACAATGAGCAAATTAAAAAAAAACAAATTTTCTAGGTTTGGAATAATTCGGTCTGGACTAAATCTCAGCCGATTATCCGGGACCGCCGTTATGGCACGCAGGGAGCCAAGGATCCAAATAGTAATTTCCAAATAATGCTCCAACTGTTTATTACAAATACAAATAAATTAAAAGCCCAAGACCAGTGTGGTACCTCTGAAGACATGCAAAAAATAATCAATAAAGTCTTATAATTCTTTGCTAATGAAACGTGGAAAATTTCGTTATCTGGAAAAGAAGGCGTTCTGCATGGGTTTTTTCTCGAGCCAAAACTGCAACCCGGCAACCAAGTTAAAATCTAAATAAACTGGTGGCTTGCGATCAGTAAGAGAAGGTAAACAGAATGTTCGAATTAGGTCTTTAACATCGTCGTTCCAACCTGTATAAAGGAATATACAGTAAGTAAGTACGTTTATTTACACTGAAGCCTTGACGGCCATAGTAAGTCACAAAAACATTCAAAATTTTAAACACAGTTTATAAATTGTAAAAAAAACAGCTCGGGGCATACCTAGAAAAACTGCTCTCTATGTGTCGTTATCCAACAGATTTTCAAAAATTTTGAATTCCTAGAACAGATTCGTCTCCAACTTCCGGATCAAAAATTTCTTCCCCTCGGATTCCGCTCCGAAAGCCTCCCTCCTTGATTGTTTAGCTTGTCGCAAATGTTAACAAAAACTCATTCTTTACTAATGCCTATGCAGACATCGGGCAAGAGAAAAGACCGTCCACTAACTAACTAATTTGTCTTCCACAAATTATGTTGTAGCTTAACTACCTGTGTCGCACATGCAATTGACTAGGTTGTGTTGCCTGATGACATCGATAGTAGTCTGGAAGTTGACATTGGCGATCTGGTCGTCAGGTCATGGTCTATCCAGTCTCGATCGACTCCTTTCTTGAAAGCAGCCGTAATTTCTGTCAGCACTTTCATCTCGCTAAAGTTGCACGAAGACCTCTGTTGGAGAAAAAATTGTACTGCTCCCTTCTCTGCTGGCTTTCGTAAGAATAACTTGAATAATTATAAGAAAACCCTTCATCGTAACGAATCGTGAACAGATTACTATAGCTTTTGTAAACAAAAAAATCCATGCGAGAACTTGTGGTAAACTCTGCGAATTATTCAAATTAGTTTGGGTCTTGATAATAAAAATTCAGCACCAGAAAAAGCTAAATAATAGGCTATACACAAGAAAATGTGGAACAAAAATACACAGGCATAGGTAGAAGAAGTGAGTGGAACACACGCTTCGAGAGTTATAAACATACAGACAGAGAGAAAAAAAAAGGAACCGGATGGGCTGAGCTGCTGAAATTATCGAAGTATTGAAAAAAGTGGTGCGCGATTGAAGTGCCATCTCAGCGCTGAGTGTAGCTCGCTTCCTGTTAGTGAATATTTACTTGCTTAGGTGAATCTTTAAAATGATGTTCTTTAGTTTAATTCATGAAGAGTTATGTTGCGTTGAAATATTAAAGTTCAAATCTGAAATCAGAAAGGATTGTGTTAGTGTTCTCTCGTCAGCAGATTTGAGAATAAATTGGCTAGAAGTAAAAAAAATCGCCGAGTCTTGCTGAATGAAATATAGATTTTAGCAAAATTCATGTATGGCCACTTTTACAAAAGAAATTGCCGAGTGGTAGCAAGCGAAACAAAGTCATTCAGGATAGCGTAAGATTCGTAGATCCAAGCATTCAGTTTTTTACAGCTTGGTCTTCAGAATTGCTCTTATGCCGTGCGTTTAAGGGGAAAATGAATTCGAAAGACACTTACAGACGTAGCTTCCTACTACGACTAACAGACGTAGTAGGCCACTTAGGCCGTTTGACCACTTAGGCTACTGTTCCTACCTCCTACCATTTCTTTCTATCCCTCGCCCCTCTTTTTTCTAAAGCTTTGGACACGAGATCTACACGTTTAGCGTCCGAGTTGTGGCTATGAAAATTATCGAAATCTCCGTCTTCAAATTCGATTGGTCCTGTGTAGACAGTCAAAATACAAGTGCGTTATGAATAATCCATAAGTTAAATTTTAACTGAAAAGGGCTGAGAAAGGACAATCTAGTTACCCATCACTCGGTCACTTAAAGAGGCGTGAAAACCCGATAAAAATTCGTTACTCCGTTGCTCCACTATTCACGAATAATCGATTTGCATATAGTGAATTTCCCTGTCGGATCTATGTACCTCCATTCGCTTGTTCCTGTGTTGTATGGCGTGCGCAATAAATTCACGAGAAATAAGGGTTCGTGCAGTGAGCAGTGATCACCTAGTTCACCGCTGGCCACTGAAAACCCGCGTTTATGTTGAGATTAAAATTTCCCGTGTCATAGTAGAATCTTGCGTTGTGAGGACGGCTGTTGACATTCTGAACGTCATACTGGAGCAAATAGTGAAAAATACAACAAAAAATCCCTTTACACAATCCAAATAACGCAGCGTATTCAATTAAATGATGCAAAAATAAGTTGGCTTTTCCGTTAAACTTTAAGGAATAACGAAAATGCTACTGAGCAAAGGCAATTTTTTAAAATCCTGCCACGTGAAGTGAACACGTACCTCAGAAATCTCGGAGACGACGCGGACATCCACGGGTACATGTGTAAGAAAACAATCTACAAAGACTCCTTTTTACATCGAGGGTGAAACGCATCAGAGATTTTTGTCCCACAAGTAATTTGAAAGATCCTAAAGGTAACTGGACAGATATCTAGCGAGTTCCCATGGGAGAATAGAGCAAGAATTTACGTCGCTAGTTGGCTCAGAGTTCTGCAATCAGCGGAAATCTGAAAGAGCAACCAATTCAAATGAAGGTGCAAACGTGAGTAGAGGACCAGCTTTCTGTTGCAGACGGGGTTCTTATGTGTATCTGTATTTTTTGGAACATGTTTTACCCTTACCGATTTACATTGTACAGAGCCTCGTTTTTGTTGCAATAGCGCTCCCGCATCGCTGCTGCAGCACTTCTTTGCTGTTGCACAATATGCGTTTTTGGATTCAATTTCTTCTTGGTTGAAGCGGCAGCGCTGCAGCATCTTGCAGGGAAGCACGGACTTGGTCGGTGAGCAAGTCCGTGATTCTTGAGAAGCGCTGCAGTCTTCCTTGGAAGCGCTGCAGTGCAAAAACGGATGTAGAAAGAATCAGTCCGGAATCGGCGGAGAAGTGGACCTGCAGCATGCAACAAAAACGAGGCTCAGGAGAGGTATCCATCCTCAGACAAGATTTCCAGAGAAGTCTTTCCTTCAGAATAAAGGCTTAAAAAGGAACCAACAAATATGATGAATATACAGTTGAAGCTAGGATATTTCAATGGTTTACATATTGGATAAATAAAAGTTGCTTCACTGACAATATTTCTGCATTCTAGTTAAACAAACGCTCTATTTAAACAAGATCATCTCACTCTAACCTTAGCTTAAATTCCTCACCGTGACTTACAAGCAGTGCAACAGGTGATACAGCTGTACCAGATTCAGTACTTTTTTCTCTGACCTGTACATCTGTACAACTTTTTTAAAGTTCGGAAAACAGTACAATTATGTCAAACTGGTACAAATTGTCAAATTCTGTACATTTTCTGTAAAATGAAGAAAAGACTACTTGACTTATCGTACTAACTCTGGTGATTTACCTAGAGTTCTCACTCGAAAGAAGCATTTCTGTGTCCATATGGCTCAATCCAGTCAAATTTCTTTGCGACCCAACCACTTTTCCTTTCTGTAAGATTTTGCGTGACTTTCAAGCTCCTAGTTACATAGGTTTAGCAGAACTAATTCAAATCGATAGGCTCATTTGGTCCTGAGCACTCCTTCCTGCCAAGCTTTATCTCCAAAGACACAAAGTTGCGGGAAAAGGAGGATAGAAAAGAAAATGGGAGCCAATTGGAGGAAAGAGAGAAAAATAAGCGAAAAGAAAGATTTTTTGAAACAGGTGAAAAAAAAAATTGGAGTCTGGTACATTTTTTCCCGGAAGTACATTTTTAGACCTATGTCTAGTACAGTTAAAAAAATTAATATCGCAACACTGCTTACAAGATGATGAAAAAGGTACAGTAGAGTACTAGAGTTACCAAACAAAGTCAATAGCCAGAAAATCCCTTTTCAGTGCAGCTTCAAAACAAAGAAAAGGCACAGAATTTGAATATTTTATGACACATGACTGTTGAAAAGTCATATTGTGCCCTCTTTACTGGCAGGACAGCATGTACATTTCATTTTAACATTTTTGCGGCAATATTCGAGGTAGTGTAAAAACGAGGTCAGGTAGCCCTCCTGTAAAGTAGATATATTTGAACAGTTGAACACTTCTCTAGGCTAACTAAACGAGAACTTCTGCCGCTGGACCCTGGTTTCACTATTCTGCCTGCTTTGTAACTGGTTTATAAATCATTCAAATGGTAAGGAAATGCAAAATGGTAAAAAGGAAATGCAAATGGTAAGAAATGGTAAAGATGCAAAATTTTAAAGAAGAAATAGAAGGAAATTGAGAGCATGTACTTCAGGATAGACTGACTGACAACTATGCTTGAAATAAACACCTTTATTTTGCAGTAAAAGTGCCTGGTATGGGTGTATCATTTTCAGTTGGATCACTAATCATTGTTCTAGAACTTTCAAATAAGCATACCTCAACTGTGTCCAGATGAACAGCCTGCAATTGATGATGGTGACCATTTCTCAGTTAGCCTACAGCTCAGCAGTACTCCGGCCCTCTCTCCTGTGAACTGCAGCTCATTTTTTAGACTAATATTAACCTAAGCGGCACAGGCAAAGTTCTTTTGATTTGCCTTTTTTCTCGCAAACTGTAACTACCTTTTTTTTTATCTAGTGGAAATACCAAACGTCAAGCCATGCAAATGACATGATGTATAGAAGCAGGGGGGCACAAGTATGAAATCTACTGATATCTAGCCTAAAATCAGTCAACTTTCAAGAAAAGGACCCACCCACCCCCACCATAGGGTACAAAATCTGTTTTTGGGTTTGGGACCACCCCACCCCCGGGAAAAAATCCACAATTTTAGTTGCAAACCACCCACCCCACCTCCCCCAGACCAAAAAAAAAATAAAAAAAGATGTCAAATGGTCTAGATTGATGATCTGGATAAGTTCATGTACAATATCATGCCGATATTTCGATAATTGCGACGTTCTGAGCAAAAAAACAACAACAAACAAGCTGCCGTATCTCCAGTACGAGAGTGCTACAGGAGGGGTATCCAACCTCGAATTTATATGAACTCGAACTTGGACTGAAAACCTTACAAGGAAATTTCTGTGGAGTCCAAAACAGGTCCTGGATCACACAGGGTTTCCTTCACAGTTAGGATATTTTTAGGACTGGACTGCAATCTCCTTCTATCCTTTTTAGGCCAAGTCCGAGGTTGTGTAAATTCGAGGTTGGATACCCCTCCTGTGCACCAAGTAGCTGAATCCAACACACTAACTAAATCAAAACTGTCGGGATGGAACTTGGTGGGAAGAACAAGCGTAACTCTTAGACACATTATTGATGAAAATGACCGGTTCAGTGCACTGTGAGGAGAGTTGAAGGGGGTTTCCCGGTAATTCCGGTAATCGCGAGTTAGGGTGCTTCCAGATGGGCTAAGACGATGATACTGGGCGGCCACCAGATTAACTTGGAAATAGTCATCTCCCCAAACCGAAAATCTTTGGGGGATTGGAGGGGAAGGAAATTTAAAATCTTGTGTCATGCGCAACTTTCGAGCGGGTATAACTGACAAGAGGACATGTCACAGGTATTCTATTTGATGATAAGACCGAATGCGACAACTGTCGGGGGGGACTAGTGGGAATAACAAGCCTTTGCTCTAGATACAGCATATCGGACTAGATCCGGCCACTGTGGGGGAGTTAGAGGTGGGTTCCAGAATTCTGGTGATCGCAAGTTAAGGTACTTTCAGTTGTGCTACGACGATGAAACTTGACAGACACATTACGGACCCGACAAGACTGACTTGTAAACCGCCACTTCCCGGTTCCGAACTTTCGAACGGGTGATCATCAGCGTTGCCACATCAAAAACATTTAGAGAGTGACTTTTGGCCCAAAACAGAGAGTGAATTGGAGTGAAATTTATTTTTAAGAAAAAAGATGAAATAGTCACTTCTTTTCGGAATCCTTGCTGCAAAAGGGACACATTTGGACAAAATCTGAAATAGAGTGATTTTTTGTCCTACGTAGGACAAGAGTGACAAAATCAAAATAGAGTGACAATTCACACTATCGTGCGACATGTGACAACCCTGGTGATCATAACTGAGTGCAACTTGATAATTAGCAAGAGCTGTGCTCGTTTCACTCCGGGCTGTCTTTGGTGTTTTGTCACTGGTGTCCGGTTCTTCCGTTGTAACGCGTTTTTTGGTTCACCGGTGGGTAGTCACCGATGAGTGCAAAAACAGCCTAAATTGTGGGTTTTCCGCGAAACTCCTTCAGTTGAGGAAAAGTTGCTAACTTCTCGGTAAAGCCAGGCTCCCGAGCAGGTTCTGGTTAGTCCGCACCGGTGAGATAAAAACCGGACACCGGTTAGTTCAGAAACGGGTTATAAGACTTGGTGAGTAGTCACCGGTGGATGCAAAAACGCCTTATAAGAATAACCGGAGACCACCGGTCGGACCCGTGACAAAGAACTCAGCTAAGAGTACATGCCCCCGATATTCAGTTTAACGCCGGACGGGATCCGGCAACTATGTGGGATCGAGCACCAGAAATCTTATGAGATGCCTTAAATTATTATGGAGTGCTCGGGACCGGACTTTGCGGGAAGGAAAAACCTAACTTATAGTGGATCGGATGCGGGTGTTACCGGATGAGTTGGGAGGGGAGGAAGGCCCGTCATTTTGTGGCATTCAAAACTGTAGTACGACTGACGGAACTTGAAGGCCCCTTAAAGTGCGCATGTGAACATCAGTGTGCTGAATATAGTTTTGACCAAACGATACCTACACTTCCATGGTCCGCAAAGGCCCATGATCATTTGCGCCTCAAGGGTTTAGATTAAAAATGAATCCTGACCACCTTAAAGTGTCGATCTATTTTGCACACCTACAGGGAAAGTTGCATGGAATGTTTCGGGAAAAACCAGGGTCTCAAAGGCTTAAAAGAATTGACATGATACAGACTGAACAAACGGATAAGACAACAATTGACGAGTTGAAAGGTGGTCACCGGAAATCTGGTGGCACGCTTAAAGTTAGGTATCGGGATGAGACTTAGCAAGACGAACAAGCATAAGCCCTATAAATCATTTTTAGAACCGGGTCGGATCCGGGCACTGTTGGGAGAGCTGGAGGAATCCCGGAGTAATCCCGAGGAAATCTTGTGCCATGCTTAATTCTGGAACTTGACAAATGAAACGAGCACACGTCTTGGATGTTCCGTTTAAGGCTGTATTTAGGGACCTGACTAGATTGTATAACTTTCAAACGTTTGGATTGTACTTAATAAATCACGATGGACCGAAATCCTTCTATTCTGAAACAGTCGTCAACGAACGGAACAACCTTTACATATTCACTATGTCATTTCGTCTTATGATGAAAGGGATCTCGGGGTAGAGCGCAAACCCTATCTGATGCACACGCTAAATACCCGTACATCGTTCCTCATTGTGACTTTTGGTGATCCGAACCACGTGGGGGGGGGGGAGGGAGGCAGTGCCTATGTTTGTAAAGAACACACCGACCAATAGTATTAGCTAGATCTCAACCAAACTTGGTGGAAAGGTATAGCTAGGGTCCTAGACATTCCTTCCGATCGGACCACAAGGAATTTGATCCAACCGTGTAGGGGGAGGTTGAAGAAGATAAAATATGCTTTTTCGACCCCGGTCTGGGAGCCTTAAGTTCTTGTCAACCGCCGCAGAAAGAATTGCTGGATCTGAACCAAACTTGTTGGGACGTTAGAGCTAGTGTCCTAATAGTGCATTTTGCGAAGCACCGAATCACATCATCTTGTCTGCACACCACAACACCACCAAGTGATGTGCTACCAGAGTTCATGTGGGGGTCCGATCGGGTGTGAACCATCAAAAGGCAAAACTACAGCCCTAGCTCTAACTTCCCATCCGGCAACTCTGAGTTGCCGGATGGGAAGTTAGAGCTAGGGCCAACAGAAAACGCTGCGCAAAATGCTACATTTGTGGAGCGTTAATGGGGAATGAAGCATTTTAGTAACATTTTGATCTTTCAGACAGGCTGCGAAGTATCACACTCCCTCTTCTCCCCGAAACATGCACAAATAAGTGTTTTTTATAGGCTTTAACCTCTGTTGTTACACTGCCGGGACGCCCCCCCCCCCCCCCCGAAATAAATTCTGGGATACGGTCCTGCACATAACGTTTAAGCAAGCTTCCCAAACATATGGGATCCACATCAGAATGGTCTGTAGTTCGCACCACTCTAATGGACTACACCCATGCGTCGTGGTAGACGTATTACTGTCCATTTAAGCAGACTGTTCAGTTGTTTACCTTATCCTTTGTAGGTACCGTTTGGAGAGGTTTCCGTAGTCCGAGACTGGCTTGGAATCTTTGGTGAAGTTGAGAAGCCAACAGTTGAGCACCCTAAGCGACCAATAGATGGCTTTAACTGTACAAGAACCGAAATAAGTGGACAGAGGTTTTGGGGGTTTCTTCGGGACCTTGCTGGAACCCCGGAGAATCTATTCCGAAACTTGTTCATGTATAACTATTCACCTTTATCGTTTATGAAGGAGAGTGGGAAGAACGTCACACCTCCTGAAATGAAGGTTGGCAGTAGGCTACTAACTTCAACCAAGAACTGTTAAAGCTATGCTAGAACAAACAACTTATATAAACGCTCACTTGACAAAAATCTGTCACGGTTTCATCGTTTGCTCCCAGAAAACGAATGAAGAATGCGCTGCGAAATCTCTAGGGTACCGTATACTGTGTTTAGGCCCGATATTTAAAGCCAATGCCGACAGTTTGCTGAACCTAGTTACACAAAGCTCTTCCTACCATCGTTTAATAGTTGATATGCTTCCCCAGATAATTAGGGCACGGTTAGTTTTGCCCAATAGTCATCTGG
Organism: Branchinecta sandiegonensis; assembly: GCA_030848855.1. Lineage (NCBI taxonomy): Eukaryota > Metazoa > Arthropoda > Branchiopoda > Anostraca > Branchinectidae > Branchinecta > Branchinecta sandiegonensis. The sequence goes on from JAUPMV010000020.1 coordinate 13,014,331, forward strand.
CCATAGTCTATGTCATAAGAGACTTCATACATCGAAGTCTTTTTCATTCAACTTTCATCGTAATAATGGCTAGATCAGTTAGGCCATCTGTCTGTAGAGATTTCAGAGCACCGACCTAATTTCTGTCGAAACTGCTCGTCCTCTTGCAGAAATTGAGGAAACTTGTTAGGGGTGGAAAGAAGATCGGTGAGCCGAAAATTCGAAGAATATCTGAATATCGATGAGGAACACATCATGCCCTTTTCGTGTGTGCCAGTACTTCTTTTTTTATCAATCAGTCAAGTTTGTTATCCAAATATTATCCAAATCCAGCTAGAAGTGGAATACAATATTTACGAAATACACAGACCCGAGACAAATTACACGTACAAGATATGACCAGAAATAAATCTTGAATAAATGATGGGAAGGAACTATGTAAATATTGGGCAGAAGAGTTAGCAGGATATGGGGAAAACTGATTGCCAGTATTCCTCTCATGATTCTTCACCAATCGAGCTCTTCCTTTGTGGAACGGCCTGTCTGGAAAAATCGTCACCAGCGGCTTTCAAAAAGTGGCTTGTCGAAGACTGTCGAGCGCAACTGTGTAGAGAAAATTGGAGCGCCCCTGAAGCTGCAACCCGGCATTAGTCACCATCATAAGTTGCAAGCTGTGTATGGGAATACTACATCCTCATCATTGCTTGCGAATGCAATCCAAGGCAATAAGCGTCTGCTGGCAGGCGATTTTTTCCTAAAGAAAGAAAGTCGGAAAGAAAATTGAGATGACCCATCATTCGTCATTGTATCTTATCGGTTCTTTCTTCGACTTCCTTTTGAGACGGGCTTTAAGCGTGTTGCAAGAACTCATTGTATTATATTAACACAATAACTTATTATTAAATTATAAAAACTTATGTTTAATCTTACTTACATGTCTTTTTGTTTAGTTTTTTCTATGAGTCCGAGTGCGCTTATACCTTCAAACACCAACACACGCTTGCCAACTTTATTAAAATTTACCTGGTCACCTGATTTTGAAACACCTCTCATTTGCGCTTCTTTTCCGATATATCGTGAAACTGTTATAGCTATTCGCAAGTAAGAACTGAGCCCCGTTTTTGTTACACTCTGCAGGTCCACTTCTCAGCCGCTTCCGGGCTGGTTCTTTCTACATTCGTTTTTCACTGCAGTGCTTCCGAGGAAGACGGCAGCGCTTCTCGAGGACCGTAGACTTGCTTACCGACCAAGTCCGTGCTTCCCTGCAAGGTACCCCGATGAAAAATCTATCTCAAAATAGTACTATGAAGTAGTACAAAAAAGTTGCATGCAGTACTAACGATGCTACTACATGCTTCTACTTCAAGGCTACCGTGTGCATACTACTATATGGTACTATTAGCAAGACTGGATGTTACTATGGCAAGACAGGATGCTACTGGATACTACTACATAAGATTGAACCAGTCTGCGGCACATTAAATGATAGTATTCTTTGCTATTACATAGTATTACATGCAACGTTTTCGTACTACTACCATACTACTACGCAGGCTACAAATTTTTCATCGGGACTGTTTCAACCAAGAAGAAATCGGGCAGGCAGTGAATCAAAAAACGCGTCTTGTGCAGAAGCGAAGAAGTACTATTGCAACAAAATCGATCTCATCTTTCAGATTGAGGAAAGGAAGATGCTTATGAGTCTCTGCGATGCTGCCTTATTAGAAGTTCTTCAGTTGCTGCAACCGAAGATAATAATCTGCGTTGGAAAATTCGTAGAAAAACAAGTGCTGAAAGTCACAAAAACCGCCAGCCTACCAGTTAAGGTAATGTTGTACTCTACTCTTTGCTAAATATTAGTTTAAAGTACACCCGATAACCAGAAGGGTTGCTACTTTAAAGTTTAACTGAAAAGCCAACTTATTTTTGTGTCATTTAATTGAATACACTGAATTATTTGGATTCTGCAAAGGGACTTTTTTATTTTCCACTATCTACTCTAGTTATGACGTTCAGAATATCTGTGGCCGTCCCCACAACGAAAATTCTATTATGATGCGGGAAATTTTAATCTCAACACAAACGCGGCTTTTTAGTGGGCAGTGTTGACACTGGTGAAGATTGCTTAGTGCCTGAACAAAAAAAAGTCATAAGTCTTTCTCGTTAGGGATACAAGCGCATAGAGGTGCAACAAATCACACGGAAATTCCACCATTTGAAAATCGATTATTCGTGAAAAGCGGAAGAAAGAAGTAACGAATTTTCAGCGGGTCTTCAAGCCAATCTTAGGGAAAAAGTGATGGGTGACTAGATTGTCCTATCCCAGCCCTTTTCGGTTCAACTTTAACAAAATACTAAATTATGAATCGTTTTCACTTACCTGCAGCTTTTTATTTCCTGAGATTCGAATTTTCGGCCCGGACTTTCAAAGCTACCATTACCTTGCCTGTGGGAACCATTCGTAGGGGTTTGAACGGTTTCGGTAGAAGTTGCACGTTGGAATGGCGATGGTAGCTTTTCGGAATCGTCGGTAGAAGCTTGGAACACACCCATGAAGGGGTTAAGTCTGAGGGTTGATCAGCGTGATAAAGGAGTCTTTGATTTTTTAGGTTGGACTTCTAATGCATCCTAGTCCTATCAACCCGAAGGCGAACAAGGGTTGGGGAGCGGAGGCTCGAAAGACATTCGACGCCCTGGGAGTTACAAGCCTGGTTCAGGGAGAACCCCCCTAAGAGTGATCTTTGCCTGCCTGAGAGTAAGTCTATGCATCTTTATATGATCTGGAGTTTACGCGGGAGAATACTGCACGTTCTGTTGTAGCTGGTGTCGAAAAAGCCTAGATCTTCAAGCTAATACCGGGACAAATGTTGTTCGATGATTCTCTTATGATAAGACCTATGCCTAAGCATTGAAAGCAGTTTAGACGTTCGCTGGCGGAGTAATTGCATACAACTCATTAGTCTTCATGGGATTCACCTCAAAGGACCCGTCGTATGAATGCTTCTGATTCACCCTACTTCGTAATCGTTTCTTCCGTTCTTTTTCCCGAAATTTTGCTCTTCACAAGTGTATTCTGTCCCGCCTTTTTGCATTACAATGATTCCACGCTTGACGTGTTAGTCTCCTTGTGCGATGTATCAGGCTCGCGATCATTGTTTTTGAGAAGCTAATTGGTCGAAATATCAGTTATGCGGATTTACCGCGATTGTCGTTCAGGGAAAGGGGCCTTTAGTGGGGTTTGAAAAAGCAGAATCCTTTTGTAATTTGCTGCATGTAGAACTTAATTTTAAGTAGTTAATTTGTCTTAATACAGCGTAGCAGAAACAATCCGTGATGCGAGGGGGTATTCAAATATGTGAGATCGTTTTTCGCAAAGGAAATAACGATACAGGCCAGTTACGTTTACTGTAACGTTCAAAACTTCATGTTATAGGTTGTTATTTTCAGCCAGCTTATGGGGTCCTTAGCAGTAGGTTCTGTTTCTTTTTTCATGGTTGACTAGTTAAAAAATGTCTTGAGCTTCGAAAAGTAGGACACCACTTCTGTTCCAGTTATGTATGCCGCTTAACTGCAATGCTTCAGAACAACTGAAAAACGTTGAACTGGGATTCACTCCATTTGTACAATTCAGTAAAATATTGTTTTCAATCAATCAGTCAATCAAGTTTATACACTTGAAAGATATGACCATGGATAAATGATGGGATGAAACTACGTAAAAATTGGGCAGAAGAATTAGCAGGATATGGAGAAAACTGATTGCCAATATTAGTCAAAGTCATTTTATGTATTTAGAAGTTTGAGCCTTTTGTCAGTGAACGTTAAAAAAACTAATTTTATGATTTTTAGGAGAGTTGGTAAGCCTCCAAGTGTTGATCGAGAGATATTTTTAATGGTAGGCCTTTGTCACAGGTGCATGAAGTGCGTTATTTGGACTTCCAGCTTGATTGTAATTTATCTTGGAAGAACCATAGTGATCTTGTTGCAGCTAAAGTTGCTAGAGGTCTGGGATTTTGCGTCGATTAAAGCATGCTTTACCATTATCAGTTCTTTTATTATTGTATCATACTATTGTTGCGCCTTGAGTGCAGATTCTACAAAATAAAACAGTACGTCTTCTTGGTAATTATGTAGAAAATGTGAACGATACCGCGTCATGCTTTAAGAAATTACGAGTGTTAACATTGGTCAGATTCGCGATTATCAAGCTGCTGTTTTTGCGTATCGATGTTGGAATGATATATGTCCTGCAGTTTTTACCGAACTTTTTCGCGCAAATTGCTCACTCCACAGGTATGCGACTGGAGAGGCGGATAATTTTGTTGTCGAGTTCCGAGACACCACACGTGCAGCTTTCGGAATTAGGTATTTAGCTCCGGCAATTTGGAATGATATCCCAGTTGTCATTCGGGAGGCTGAACACATTGGGTCATTTAAAGTAAAACTTAAAAAACATTTATTGGGAGAGGGGAGTTAATTTTCTTTCTTTTCTTTTTTTCTCTTTCTTTTTTCTTGGATTTTTTTTTTCTTTTTAGATTTTGGTATTAAAGGTTAATTGAGAGAGAGTGTTCTTGTCCTTTTTTTTATGAAACTTGATAATAGGTTGAGAATCAGAGGATTGCAGTCGTCCATCATCAGGCTTTTTGAGCCTTCCCCGGGCGGTTGCGTGTTTTATAGTTTATTTTGTATTTAGTAGTAAAATAAAGAAAGTCAAAGTCTCCATTAAGTTCCGTCCCGATTCCTCTGCTTTAAGCGTTTCTTGAATTCCCCTCCCCCCCCATCCCCCAACAGGTATCGGAATCGACCCGGACTTGGCACTGAACATCGGAGGCGATAGCTCTTTCCACCTGAAAAGTTTCATTCAGACCCGGTCACCCGTTCAAAAGTTATGCATGCCACTAGGTTCCGGACTCCCCATCCATCCACTCCCCCCACGATGGTCGCATCGGGGAAACGACTATTTTCAAGTCAGTCTGTTCGGATCCCTGACATACCTGCAAAGTTTCATCGTCCTAGCACATCAGGAAGTATGCCGAACTCGCGGAATCGCTAGAAATCCGCCCCCCCCCCCAACTCATCCACAGTGCCCGGATCCGGTCCGTTTATGTCAATGACGTATCTAGGACTTGTGCTTGTTCTTCCAACCAAGTTTCATCCCGATCCCTCCACTCTAAGCGTTTCTCAAGATTTCCGTTTCCCTCCTCCAACTCCCCCCAGTGTCATCGGATCCGGTCCAGATATAAAGTGGGACGTTTGAGACACGAGGTCATCCTAAAAGTCAACTTTCATCAAGATCCTATCACCCGTTCGCAAGTTGCCAATTTTCATCATCCTAAGATTTCCCGTTTCCCCCTCCAACTCCCCCCAGTGTCACCGGATCCGGTTTCATTAAGATCCGATCACCCGTTCGTAAGCTAAAAATATTTCATTTTTCCTAATTTTTCCGGATTCCCCCTCCCTCCACTCCCCTCCAGATGGTGGGATCGGGGAAACGACTATTTCTAATTTAATCTGGTCCGGTCCCTGATACGCCTGCCAAGTTGCATCGTTCTAGCTTATCTGGAAGTACCCGAACTAGCAAAACCGGGACAGACAGACCGACTGACAGAATTCGATCGCTATATGGCACTTGGCCGAAGGGCAAGTGCCATAACAAGAGCTGTAAGCTCATATGGCACTTGCATGTGTCAAGATGATTTGATTGATCAAAAGTAAGTTTCGACTTTGCGGTTGAGATGCGCGCTATAAGGGAGCTGGAACTTCATTTGTAAGCAAAACCCTTGAGGCAAAACTGCTAATGGGCTGATGGGCATCACGAAAATGCATATATTGCTTAAAAGTATTTTTTTTACTTTGCGGTCAAGATTGGTACTTTAAGAAATAATCGGATTTGGGAAGTAGCAATTTCTAAGCAAATGTTGTTGAGTCTCCAATATTCCAGCGAAGTTTCATCGTCCTAGCACATCTGGAAGTACCTTAACGCGCGATCACCGGAATCCCAGACCCCCCTCCCCCTCCTCCAACTCCACCCACAATAACCGGAGCCAATCCGGTTCTGTAAATGATAAATCCAGAGCATCTGTTTGTCATTCCCACGAAGTTCGATCCAGATCACACCAGTCTAAGCGGGTCAAGTATTTTCCGCCCTCCCCCCGATAATTGCCGGATTCGGTCCGGAAATGAAAAAGGTCACAAGAGAAAAATGTCCTCTGTTTAATTATTAAATTTCACTCGAATCCGATCACCCGTTCCAAAGTTACGCATGACTCAATATTCCGGATTCCCCTCCCTCAACTCCCCCCCCCCCCCAAGATTATCATATCGAGGATTTTTTTTTTATTCCAAGTCAGTTTGACCGGGTCCCTGATATGCCTTCCAAGTTTCGTCGTGAAAATCCCCAAAAAACGGAATTCCGGGATACCCCTCCTCCCCCCCCCCTCAAGTGTCCGGATCCAGTCAAATTATGTAAAAGATTTACATGGACCAGATGTTTGTTCTTCCCAGCAAGTTTGACTCCGATACCATCATTCTAACCGTTTCTCGAGATTTCCGGTCCACCCCCCCCCCCCCCCCCCACCCCCCACCCCACCCAGCTCCCCCGCGGTGCACGTAGCCAATCCGATTCAGCAAATGACTTACCTAGAGCATCTGTTTGTTCTTCCCACAAAGTTCCATCCCGATCCCTCCATTCTAAACGGGGCACGTATTTTCCGCCCCCCCCCCCCCCCCAATAGTTGCCGGATCCGGTCCGGATATGAAAAAAATCATCGGAGAAATGTCCTCTGTTGAATTCTTAAATTTCACTCGAATCCGATCACCCATTCCAAAATTACGCATGACTGAAAATTTCGGATTCCCCTCCCTCCACTCCCCCACCATTATCTGATCGACAAATGCAGATGCTTGTTCTTTCCAGCAAGTTTCACTCCGATCCCTCCATTCTAACCGTTTCTTCAAATTTCCGGTCTCCCCCCCCAACTCCCCCCTGGCTACCGAATCCGGTCAAGACTTTAAACGGGACATTACAGATATATATCCTGTTCAGTTATGAAGTTTCATTACAATCCGATCATCCGTTCGAAAGTTACACACTTCTCAATTTCCCGGATTCCCCTGCGGATTCCCCTCCCTCCACTCCCCCACCATTATCTGATCGACAAAATTTTTATTTTGAAGTCAGTTTGATTGGGTCCCTGATATGCCTGCCAAGTTTCATCGTGAAAATCCCCAAAACCACCATCACCGGAATTCCGGGACCCCACCCCCCCCATAAGTGTCCGGATCCAGTACAATGGTGTAAAGGACTTATCTAGAGCAGATGCTTGTTCTTCCCAGCAAGTTTCACTCCGATCCCTCCATTCTAACCGTTTCTTGAAATTTCCGGTCTCCCCCCCCCCCAACTCCCTCCTGGCTACCGAATCCGGTCAAGACTTTAAACGGGACATTACAGATATATATTCTCTTCAGTTATGAAGTTTCATTACAATCCGATCATCCGTTCGAAAGTTACACACTTCTCAGTTTCCCGGATTCCCCTGCCCTCCACCCCCCCCCCCCAAAATGGTCGGATCAGAAAAATGATTATTCCTAATTTTGTTTGGTCGGGTCTCTGATATGCCTGCCAAGTTTCATGGTCCTAGCACAACTGGAAGTACCCTAACTCGAAAAAGTGTGACAAAATGCCCTAAATTTTCTTCCAGCGCCCCCACTTCCCCGCACATAGTCGGATCGGGAAACTGATTATTTCCAGGTTAGTTTGGTCGGGTCCCTGATATTCCTGCCAAGTTTCATTGTCCTAGCTCATCTGGAAGTACCCTCACTCGAAAAAGTGTGACAAAATGCCCTAAATTTTCAAGTTTCCAGCGCCCCAACTCCCCCGCATATGGTCGGATCGGGAAACTTAATATTTCCAGGTTACTTTGGTCAGGTCCCTGATATTCCTGCCAAGTTTCATTGTCCTAGCTCATCTGGAAGTACCCTAACTCAAAAAAGTGTGACAAAATGCCCTAAATTTTCAAGTTTCGAGCGCCCCCACTCCCCCGCATATGGTCGGATCGGGAAACTGATTATTTCCAGGTTCGTTTGGTCGGGTCCCTGATATTCCTGCCAAGTTTCATTGTCCTAGCTCATCTAGAAGTACCCTAACTCAGAAAAAAGTGACAAAATGCCCTAAATTTGCAAGTTTCCAGCGCCCCGCACTCCCCCCCATATGGTCGGATCGGGAAACTGATTATTTCCAGGTTAGTTTGGTCGGGTCCCTGATATGCCTGCCAAGTTTCATTGTCCTAGCACATCTGGAAGTACCCTAACTCGGATATGTGGGACAAAAAACTCGGACCGACCGACAGACCGACAGACGGAATTGTGATCGGTATATGGCACTTGAGCCAGAGGCTGCAAGTGCCATAAAAACCGGTTATGTAAATTGTTTCCCTTTGCTACAAGTCAACGTGTCTCGGAAAAGACTTAAAACAGCCAAAACCGTGGGTTATTTGTTGAAAGCACAGCATAGTTTTAAAGTTTTCAAATATTTTAAAATACTGTAAGTTGTTGAGTAAATAGTGCGAGGCTTTCCGATCGAATTGAGAATAAATCTTTATGTCTACCAATCATGTCCGTCTACTTTTCCGGCGGGAAAGAAAAATTCATATATGGGTGGGTTCGGATGTATTCTTACCTCTATATCGATGCTGTGATCGATTTCGGAACAAAACTTTCCGTTTTTTCCGGATTCTGTGAACTGAGAAAATGAAGTTCAGATCTGGATTCAGCATGTTTCCTTACCGTTACATCGACTGTCCTTCGTCCCCTAATATGAAACCGTCTCCTTCACCTTGGGGGAGAGGCTTTCAGATTAACTTGACATTACCCAGTGGATCCTTCCACCAAGTTTGAACGAAATATCTTAGTTCCTTTGAGAGTTATCGTGCTAAAAGACGGACGGACAAACTCCATGAAGTCATAGGTATTCCGTCACTAATGGTTTTGGGATCTCAGTAAGAGGCGAAGGAATTTTTAAATGGAATTAGTTAATTTTGAAAATCATTATTTTGTAAAAGAGTGTTGAAATGTGTAGACGAATCAAGAGATATGGGTACACTATTCCAGAGTATAATCAGTTTTGTACCGTCAAATATGACTCGCAGTCAGCTTGGGCTGAAGGAATATCTATCACCAAAAGTACGGAACTTCAAATCGCCCACACATGCCGCCGACAAGTATCCATCTTAGCTGGAAAGAAGAAGAAGAGACAGATTACTCCAAAACCAAAATGCAGAAGAATCTCTACCTTTCGACGACCCAATCGAACAGCAAAAACAGCAGCCGTGCCAAGAATGAAATCACAGGACCAGCTTTAACTCTAACCAATTTTCAACGAAGAAGTTCACAAAATCAGATAATTAAGGAAGAATCTTTCATTGTTTTTCCACATGTTAATAATTTTCCAGCTTGAGCCTGAAGAGGACCCTTGCCAAGAAGGGCCGAAATATATCTCTAATAAAATGTAGCTGACTTATCCGTTTTGCACCGTCAAATATAATGCTTTTGTATGTTGTGGAATGCTAGGATGAAATTTTTAGTCTTACGGAAGGTCATTCAAGGCTTGAGATGAGATTTGAATGTATTAGTATGAGATTGAGAGGTGTGGTACAGCAAAAGCATTGTTATTAGCATGGCGTCAGGCACAAGTACCCGGTTCTCTCTGTGCAGCATATGAGGACTGTCTGGAGAACACTGACCCCAGATGTGGAAGCTGATGTCTCTTCTAAAATCACTCCTAGAAACTTCATGGAATGTAGAAACGGCAGGACAGATCCAGCAGTAGTGTGAACTCTGGGGCCAAACAGTTTATACAAGAACCAGGCCACTTTTTTGCGAGTTGATTTTCGTCTGGTTAATGGTGTACTCTTTCATTCCGGTCAATAAGTGTCTACTACAAAATCATTATTGCGTCTGTTATCAGTTGACTCCGTTGTTGGCTGCGCCACGCAGTTGATTTTTGCATCGGAATACTCAGTGTGTCCTTTAGGTTTTTTTCGACAATTTTTAGGGACGAAACTGTGCGGGATTGGTTGTTCAGTGCAGTTGTCCGCTATGATAGCTGCTGGGCTTTAGTCCTTTAAGAGACTAGGGATTTCCCCGTCGTATATTTTATCTTCTCACGTTATTGGCTATTTTGTTTGCCTTTTCGAGACATGCACTTGATTGAGTAGTCGCTGCGGACCGAATTAGAAGTGATTTTGGGAAGGCATGCCTTCCAATCCTGGAGCTCATATCCCCGCCGAGGGATCTCACATTCCGCAAACGGAGATAATTAAACTCTTGCATGATCCCTAATTAATTAAATTTGTTACACCCGAAGGACAAGGGTTTTCTGAATTTCTATTGGTTGATGTGGATTAGAGAGTGGCTTGTGCGCCATGCGCGGATTTTTCAAATGAGTAACAAGGTGTGATTTTAAGGGTTGAACGAGCCCAGTGGTTGAAAGAGATTTGAGGTGCAACATGCTTTTAGGTAATTTGTATTTGTATATTTGGTTAGTTTAGATTCTTATGTACAGAGGCTCAGAAAGTCTTGGTAGTATCGGGAACATATTAAGGTCTTGGGAAAACGGGTCCCAGCTTCTAAAGGACGCTGAGCTATTCGAGCTTGTTTCAGAATAGTTGGACCAGAGTTAGTTATGTTTTGTTTTGTTAAAGCTGGACCATGTGTGATCTCGAACTAATTTCCGTATCCAGTTACTAAGATTGGAAAATCCCTCGGTTCCTCATGGTTTCCATGGGACATAAGGAATAAAGTTGTTCTCTCAAAGGGCTTATATGTTCTTGGTCCAGTGGCAGGTATTTGCAGTCCCTCTTAGCTAAGTTATAGTATGCCAATTTCGAAGCGCATCTGTTGTTGTCCGTTAGAATCTTTCGAAGCACTGTGTTTGACCAGTCGTTATCATCTCAAGGTAGCCTACTCCTATTTTAAATCCGCAACGACTGTGCCCCTCGGTCTTTGTGTGACGATCAGGTTTTCCCAATCGGATTTTCTGCACTTACGTCCTACAGTTGAAAAAATTAAACGTTTCCGTATGACGCCCGTTTCCGTATGACGCCACTTACGTCCTACAGTTGAAAAAATTAAACGTTTCCGTATGACACTCCGCGACGCCCGACCCTGGTCTTCTGTCCGCAGCGTTAGCTATGACGTCATGGTCCTATTCCTGAGGACTTCTTTCGGTATTCCTAATTTGAACACCATAAATAGACGAACGTAGCGTTTAACACGGGCAAGAAATTCCGGTCGACTCCAAAGGATTCCGTTTGTGAAGACGACTAGAAAAAAGTCTAGCGGGACGATATCCTTTCATGATGAAAGGAATTCCGGTCTACTTGAAAGCAATCACGTCGACGGCGCTTAGTCTAGCTAGCTTTTGAGAGCTGCAGTCATCAGTACTGATGTCATAAATGCTCTCAAAACATTTTTTTATTGGCTAGTGAATTTATTTTTGTCAGATTTTCTGGTTTGAAGAATTTATTGCTTACCTCTGCGTGTAAACGTGATCTTGTCACCAAGATCGGATTCTGGTCAAGTTTTCTTGTACTTATAAACGCTGCAGAAAGTAGGGTTCCACTGGCAGTCGTAAGCTGTGGGAGGATATCTTAACGTGCGAACCCAACTTGTTTTGCGATATTCCACCAATGAGACCACGCCTAGTGTGGACGAGCACGGTTACGACGTTGTTACGGTAGCTAGTGGAGTTACCACACGGCAAACGATGCTGTTTCGACCGTTACTTAACTCCGGGTGGTGCCATTTGCATTCGCTTATTACTAGTCACCTAAGAACATCTGGGATAATAGTTTTGGTTTTGTTTTATTTGCTTTCTGATTGGAATCAGCGGAACTAGATTACCCGTAGTTGGATAACGGTTCGGACAGACGACGAGGGTCGTGGTTTCGAGGATTAGACTTTGCCAAGATTTTCAGCATCATCATCAGTTCCGTATGGAAAGGTCGAGTTTGTTTTCGACTTTATGATGGAAATGCAGAAAATTCAGGCTAGAAAACGATATCATCGGCCCCCACCGTGACGCTCCAAAACGTGATAATAGCAATTTCAACTTGATGTAGAGTACTTAATGGGCAAATTTTCCAGAGGTTTTCAGACGGCACCAGCATCGATACCGTACGGAGAGGTCTACTTTTTTGTATTCAGCTTCATGATCGAAGTGCGGAAACTTCGGGCTTGAAAACTTTATTACTTGTCCCCACCGTGGCGCTCTAAAGAACGTAATAGTACTCTACTCAGTTCCGTTTTGAGGCGTATTCTCGCCGTTCCCCAAGGACTCCTTTTGAGGAGTCCCCGCGTTTTTATTAGTCCCAGGAACTCACTCTCCGTATTCTCGCGAGTCCCATGGATGGGAAATGCTCCGATTGTCATCATCGTCATCAAAAAAGACTCCCTTTCAAATTCGGAGGGGAATCAATTTTGGGAGTTGCTGGTGTTCTTGTTTTTTGAAAAAAACACATATTGGAGATGTTAATAAGAATTTCTGGAATCAATATTGAGTTTGGTTATGGTTTAAAACTGATTTTGAGAAAAGGCATCTTTTTCATTGTAGTTACGATTTTTTTTAGTATTAACAGTGTAAAAAATTAGTTGAAAACAATCAGAATAAACAACCAAAAATAAAGGGGAGCCAGACTAATTCTGTCAACTGCATATTTTTTTTTTCGAACAAAATCCATCTTGGAAGCATTTCCCGCGTTCTATGTTGTTTTCCGCACGTTGAGTCCGCGTGGAGTGACTCCTCTATTCTCCCCGTTCCCCTTGATTCCCCGAGGAGTCCTCGGGGCGGCGAGAATACGCCTTTGATGTTTAATATTACCTTACGCGGAGAAATTCCCACTGGTTCAGTGGCATGAACGTGACAATTCGAAAGTCTTTCATTGGAATTCAATCATCCCATGACTATTTTCCAGGATCCGAGTTGCCATGTGGGCTTCTTTTTCTTTGCCTTCTCGCGCCTCATCTAGCGGCGCACAAAAGCGAAGAAGAATTTGTAGGCTATTACTACGAAGATCCAACGTTTAAGGATGGTAGCCAAGAAATCAGTCAGTTGAAGTCCAGTGTTTTTCGCCGTCCCGACGATTTGAAGTTCTATTTGGATGCTCTCAGCAATTATTACGCCGTTCAGGGAAGACCAAGGTGAGAAGAAAAGGTTATGGTATTTTTCGGCACCCTGAATGAAACTGAGGGTACAAATGGTATCGTAGGTTTTTCCGTTCGTCTGTGGTGACGATAGCTGCCCGAACGGACCGAGATCTTTAGAGGAAAAGCCGCACAGATTTTCGCCGGTCAGATGCCAGGTCAACCTTGTAGATGTTTTTTTTTACTGTCCCACTAAAGGGAGGGAGGGCTAATAGTTGCCAGAAGGAACCAACAAAATATCTTGCATCAAATTGGACAAAAGGCGTAAAAAGACACGCTGGATTAGGATATGCTGTTTGTTCTTGTCTGTCCATTGGACCGTGGACCGGTTCAGACTCGAAATTTCAGAACAGACCTAGCTGCCAGTGAATTTGATGAGGGGTAAAGAGAACTTGCTGGATTGGGATTTTTTGTTGGTTTGCCCTCAGATGGGAAATTTATCTGGTTTACCAGACATCCACGCGTCGTGGAAAGTCGTTGCGGATTTGAGGATGATCGGCGAGCCTGCTTTAGACGAAACATAATAGAAAGTTAGTCGGTTCTAAGCTATGAAGAGGCTTATTTCAGTAAGTATTGACAATGATGGTTCTCGGTTCCGCGCCAACCATGAAGTTCAGACAGTTGCGGAGCAGAAATATTACGATCAGATCGCATGGTGGATCTGCGCTCTGCAACCGACATTATTCTATGCCGCCCATAATCAAGCTGCGGTTAAACCTTCAGCACGTCGACTATCTCTGACAAGTCAGTAACGATAATCGCATCCCTTTCTAGGTTTGGCAAACGGTCTGTTCAACCCCCAAGGGCCCCCCGTACACGGCAACGGAGATCAGAACCAACGAAGACGAAGGCCGTCAGATTCCTATAAATACGGCTTTGAAGGCAGAAATATTTTGTTATCGGCGTTTTAGAATTATACGGCTCAACTCCCTGAAATACTGTTCTTTGCGAAAGGTTTAGTATTAAAAACTTAACAGGACACGACACATAACCGGCTTGAGTAAAGTATTTTCCATGTAGGATTCGTTGTATGTTAACCGGAGGAATGTGTAGCTCCTTCGATATCGACGGTGATGGAAAAAGTTGCCAGGAATCCGAGCCACAGGCCGAGCACAGGTAGAAAAATCCCGGCATCGCTGTGCTTCACGGAAGTCAGTCCACAGTATGCAAGTATTCAGATGTACTCTGGAAAGCATTTCCCCGCGCCGACTTCACGAAGGCCTCTATCGCTGCTAACATGCCATTTCCAAGGAAGGGAGACGCACATTCCTCCAGTTCCCATGCGATTTGCATTTGCTGAAGAAATTGCTAAAGAAACTGATCAGTTAAATTCCACTAAGAACTAATGTCGCTACCACAGTGACTGACCTCCCTCTATAACGAGGTTGTGTCCGGTCATATAGTCAGATGTTTCGGATGCTAGAAATACGATAGCTCCCTGGAGATCTGTAACTTCGGCAAATCTTCCAGCTGGAATGTCTTTAATCCAGAGGGCGGAGAGGGGCTTCAAGGCGTCGCTGTGAATGAGTGGTGTGTTGACGATACCCCTGAAATAATATTAGCACATAAATAATGGCTATAATAGAAATTAGATTTCTAACCTCTTTCTGTAGTATGTCCAAAGCATATAAAGATTGAAACAGCGCTCTTTACTCTACTACTCTTCTGACAGGTTAAAATTAATGAATGGTTAATTTATGACATGCAGCCTAGTAAAAAGGCACAGTACATACAGACAAAAAAAATTAACTACATCACCCAAGCTGTATGTGGCTGGTCCAACAAAACCAAGGTTACTTTGACATTCGCTGCAGTGTTTGTAAATCAGTAAACAAATGCTCATGGCGTCAACATTTTATATATATTAGAGTTCTAGATATTTGGACGCGCGCGGAATCTGAAAATAGCACGTGAGGTCGCCGCTTGAAAGTTGTGTCTTTTTAAGCAGTGGACTGAAAGACACAAGTGCTCTTAAGGCGGGTCATTTTCACCCACATCTTTCGGCTACAGCATCATCATCAGCATTTATTGTCACGGTGAAAAGTTCCTTGTAAAACATTCCATCTTTCTCTAATATTTAGTTATGTCTTTCAGTGAATAGTGTACTCAAAGGCATGGTGTGGCACGGTTCAGCTTGCACGGTCTTTTATTTGTTCGTCACTGCAAAGCAGCTATAATTCGATCTTAAAATTCGTCATGGTGGTGTGCCTTTTCATTTCTTGATGACTGGTTTATCTTACCACGCGACTTCTTGGTTATTCACTTGTTATGGCACTTGCCCTTCGGCCAAATGTCATATAGCGATCGCAATCTGTGTTGTTCGGTCGGTCCGGGTTTTGCTAGATCTTGAGGTGGGGGAGAGGACGGGTGATCGGACTTTAGTGAAACTTAATATTTGGAAAGACCTCGTGTCTCAGACGTCCCAGTCCAAATCCGAACCGGATCCGGTGACTTTGGGGGGAGTTGGAGGGGGTGAACCGGAAACCTTGGGAAACGCTTAGATTGGAGAGATTGGGATGAAATTTGGTGGGAAGGACAAGCACAAGTCCTAGATACATCATTAACATAGCCGGACCGGATTCGGGCTCTGTGGGGGGGAGTTGGGGGGGGGGGGGGGGGGCTGGTGATCCAGCTAGTTCGGTACTATCCGATGTACTAGGATGATGAAACTCGGCAGGAACACGTTGGAGGGGGTTTCCCGGAATCACGGTGACCGCGAGTTAGGCAAAGACTTGGCAAACATATTAGTGATCCGAACAAGTAGACTTAAGGACCCGACACAATGCCCTAGGAAGACTTCCATTCTTGGATCAGACTATTTTTCGGGGAGTTGAGGGAGGGGGAATCCAGAAATTACTGACTTCCGTGGGTTGCGAACAAATGGTCCGATTCAACTTTATGGGTGATAAGAACTGATGACCTAGATATGCAAAGCGTCTGTTCGAACCCCATGCGGCCATGGTTGGGGGGGGGGGGCGAAAACTTTGTGACATGCACAAGAACCAAACGGATGGGCCGACTGGGGTGCAAGTTGGACAGAGCCAAATGTATGCGGCCTAGATTCGTCATTTGGCGTCCAAACGGGATCCGACCAAAGCAGGAGGATGAAGCGGGAACCGGAAATTTGAAGATATGCTCCTATTCGAGTTAAACTTGGACGGGATGGACGGAAAGAGGAGATGTTAGAGATGCGAAGTTTATGTGTCGGAGTCGTATTCGGCCACAGTGGGGGGGGGGGAGTCCCGGTAATGTTGTGGGACTTTTTATTGTTAAAAAATAAAAAAGGGTAGATTTAGACTTTATGGAGGAATTGTTTTTTTGAAAGAGGGAGTGAGTTTATTTGAGAATATTTAATAGAACAAGACCAAAGGTGTCGATGGGATCCCAAAAATCTAATATTTGATTCCGACAGTCGGGTCTTGTGTTCGCCAGATCCAGTCTTCGCCAGGCTAATGATCAGAGAAAACCATGTTCAGATATACCTCTATAAGCCATATCCATTTTGACAATACTGACCGAGACTTCCTGCTTTACTTCTGCCAAGTTTCCGGTTTCGACCGACTTCCGAGCGAACTATGTACAGAAAAAAGACAACTGGGTCTTGTCTTAGCCAGATCTAGTCATCGCCAGAATCCTTGAACATTCTTACAATTAAAATTCAGAAACAGATTAAGGCCAAATAGCTAATCATCTGAGAAAACCAAGTTCAGATATGAATTCAGCATGTGTGTTTACCCGTATAAGTCATATCTGTTTTGACGAAAAGTCCCTGCCACTTCTGCCAATTTCCCGGTTTCGGCCGAACTCTAGAACTACTTGTCCGGCGAAAAAAGAAAGCTCAAAAACGAAGTCAGGGTATCTTCTTTCCCCAATAATGAACATCTAATCAACTTCAAATAAAAATTTAACTTATAACAAATTTTCCGACTCCAGCCGGATTCCGGTCGAACTATATGTCCGGGTAAAATATGATTGTCACACACGGATTCAGCGTCTCTTCTTACCCCTAAATCGGTTATCTAATCAGCTAGAAATAAAACTTTAACTTCTAACAATTTTCCAGTTTTGGCCGGATTCCGGGCGAACTACATGTCCGGGAAGAAAATTGTTTTCACATAAGAGTTGGACAGACGGACAACTTTTGCGAAGTCATAGGTATCCCTCAACTTACGTTTTGGGATCCCAAAAACGAAAAGTTTGAAAAGAGAAGTTAAATTTTGAGTTGATAAAGTATAAAAAGATAATTGGTTTAAGACGAAAGTGTAAGTGACGTTAAAGTAGGGTAAACTGTAGGGGAAATTTTGTATTAACGTCACTGAGTTGGAGGTGGAGACGTAGCCACTTGTTTTAGTTCGATCTAAAGCAAGGACAAATGAAAAAGAAGCTACGCGGGAATTAAAAAAATTATTTAATAATATTGAATTCAATAAATAACGTAAAAAAAAAAAAAAAAAAAAAAAGTTGTGGCTCGCAAAGGCGTGAAACGAGTGGAGTGATTTGGATGAAACTTGGAAAGTACAGAGATCGTATAGATGGCATATTCTAGGGTCCGGACTGGATCCGAGCACGGTGGGGAGGGGTACCGGAATTTCCGGAAAAATACTCAGATTTACTTTCTCGTTTCTCACACCAACTACTCGTAACAAGTGCCATATGAGCTCTTAGCTCTTGTTGTTTACAAATCTGACAAGATCCCGCAAGCTAGGTGTGCAGTTCTTGAAAGTGCGGTACCCAGCCATCTGACAGAATAACCAACCATCCGTGATTTTAGGACAGGTGCCTGCGGATGTTTTTGTCCGAACCAACATAAGACTTACGGGGAGATCGCGTTCACCCGCACTCCTCTGTCTATCCACTCAGTGCCCAAGGTTTGTGTTAGTTTGACGACACCAGCTTTGGAGGTATTGTAGGCCAATTGCTTTTGGGGATGAGGAACAATAAGGCTGGACATCGAGGCTGTGTTGATGATCTTTCCGTAACCTGAAACAGGAAGTCTTATCACGAAACAATGCGTTTTTTGCAGATCATGGTGTCTGTTACCACGGTAAGTGTATCAGCAATTAGTCGTTTTTGCAGTTACCGTGGTATCTGATACACGGTTGCTCTGCAAAAACGACTATTGCCGAAGTTGCACTTTTCGAAGTCATCCCAAAAGAAAAACTGATATCCAGTTACATCACTAAGTGCTAAACTTCTTTCTCGCCAATTTGACGAAATTTAATGAAGTGAGATTACTTTTCATATACCACGATAACTGGCCAGATACCACGACAACTGCAAAAACGCCTTTCTACCATGGTATCAGATACCACGATAACTGCGAAAACGACTTTAGACCATGGTATCTGCAAAAACGCAACTAACAAGTCTGGGCATTGAGGCTGTACTGATAATCTTTCCGCAAACAGAAGCAGAAAGAATCTTTCAACAGTGAGCTGTTCTTCGGCGTTGAATGATGACCACTGAGACGTCTCACGCATAAAGGCACGTTAGTGTAAAAGTTTGCAAGGACCGTGCCGGATGGATTACCGCATCGAAAGCTGGTTGTTCACACTTGGATATAGGCGACCTTTCGGAAGCTTTCTAATTTTCTTTGGAAAATCTTCTTTTCCTCCCTTCAGCAAAATATTAGGCTTAAGTTTGCCACCCACAGAAGGCGAATTTGCATTCGCCTAGGTGAATCCGGAAACATCGCCGCGCCGTTTTAAATCGATTTTATTTCGTGTCGGGTCTCAATTCGTCTGGTGAAAATTAACATGGCCGCAGTATAAAAGGGTATTACTTGACAAGGATATTATTCACATATGAAAGTGACAAGACAATTTTATTTTCCTGTGTATTTTCTTTTGTGAATTCGTTAAAGTATTCGCCTTCGGTGGGGGCTACGGATAATGCAAAACGGATAAGTCAGCTATATTTTATTAGAGCTATATTTCGGCCCTTCTTGGCAAGGGTCCTCATCAGGCTCAAGCATGAAAATGAACTGGAAAAAAAAGGAAGCGGAAAAGATACGCGTTATGTGGGAACAAAGCGTTGTTCGGGTTTTACTGGTCAATATTTCTAACGCCTTTACCTTGCTTCATCATAACTCGCCCCTCTGCTTGACAGCACAAGAAGACTCCTCGAAGGTTTACATCCATTGTCTTGTCCCACTCGTCTAAAGTCGTATCTTCACTGGCTGAATTCATATTAATGCCGGCATTGTTACATGCTATGTGCAGCGCACCCCATTCGCTGACGACTTGCTCGACCATCTTGTCGACGTCCTCTTTCTTGGATATGTCAGCCTACAGTATAAAGGTATATACAGTAAGGTAAGGTACAGTAATAAATATTCCAGTGGTCGAATGGAAACACAGTGCCTACACTGTGAAAAGTTTCTCCGAGTAAGGATTAAAGTTAACTGTAGCATTTGCTATTGGGATTAATCTTATCTCCACTGAGATCAGATCAGGCCCGTATCCAGGAATTTATTTCGGTGGGGGTCTCCGGGGAGGGGTGCCTGCGGGTTGGACAAAAAAGGCATAGATCAGAGGGAAAAGCCTATAAAAACGGTTATTTTTGTATGTTTCGGGGGGGGGGGGGGGGGGTTCAACCCCCTAACCCCCCCCCCCCCCCCCCTGGATACGGCCTTGGCTAAGATTAATCCGAATTAGAGATAAGATTATCTTTTTAGAGACAAGATTAATCCCGGTAGCAAATACTGCAAGATTTTTGTTTACAGTGCATGATCGATAACGGACAATGATAAGAACTTTCTGCCTCTCATCGACTGCGCTGAGCTAAAACCCGCGATGGTGTTCCGAAATGCTTAGCGGGTGCTCTATACCACTGATTCCCAACCGGGGGTACGCGAACCAAACCTCTGAATTCTAAAATGTCTGCTTTTGTCAAGAAATTAGAGTTTTGGCTTACGAAGTTTCAAAGCAACAGCGCAAGTGTCCTTCTGACCCTTGACCAGTTTACGGACGAGAATGAAATTGACAACCTTGCAGCCTCAAGTATCCCGTTTATTTGTATATGTTTTTACACATTAATCCCTTACCACTTATGACAATAAATGCCGTAATTTGGAGTTCTGATCTTGACAGATCTTACTAGAGCCGTAGAATAAAGGTTCTTCAAAAAGGGGTCCGCAACCTTTTTGAACCTTAATTAGGGGTACGCGACACGGAAAAGGTTGGAAACCACTGCTATATACCCTCTGTACTGCACCATATGGCTAGTGTAATTAAATCTGAAAAGGCGTGAAGAAAATGCGCGACAAAATGTCTTAGCCCCTGCAGGTTTATCGTGTTAACAGACGGATAGTGTGACGGTCGGACTTTACGAAGTCTTGGGTATTTTAGGATGGCTAGCATCGTTCACTCTGAAATAGATGGTGCATTGGGAGAAGAGAGGGATGTGTGTTATATTACTCTAGCTGCGTTCTTTGTCACGGGAGTTCTCACCGGTGGTCTCCGGTTTTTCTTATAAGCCGTTTTTGCATCCACCAGTGACTTCTCACCAGTCTTATAACCCGTTTTTGAACTAACCAGTGTCCGGTTTTATCTCACCGGTGCGGACTAACCAGAACCTGCTCGTGAGCCCGGCTTCAGCGAGGAGTTAGCCAGTTTTCATCAACTCACAGGTGAACCAAAAAAACGCGTTTTAAGGGAAGAACCGGACACTGGTGACTAAACACCAGAGACAGCCCGGAGTCCAAAACGTAGCTTCTGTAGTATTATCCGTCCTTGATATTATGAATCCGCTGGAGTGCTAAGGACAAACTTTGCAGGATGCTTAGTTCTCTCTGCGATAAACTGGTTTAAAAATCTGCTATTTGTGGCGTCTACATTTTGATTATGAAAAAACAAAATCGTCTGTGAATGCACTAAGGCGGCTTTTGTTCATCTTTTACCTGAATGGCAATGGATTTGATTCCCTTGGAGGAAAGCTCTCGCCTGACTTTATCCGCTCTCATGAGGTCGAGGTCCACCACTGCAATGCTTGCCCCTAAAATGGAAAGAAAGTTAGTGAAGTCGAAGCGGTCCTACGCAAGCATTTGCAATGAGTGTAAGCATGCAACAAATGACGTGACTGTGCGAGTATTTCACTTTTTCTTGCACTAGATTTTCTTCAATGTCCAACAGGGTAGAAAATATTCTTTTTAATTTTTGTGGATGCCGGATGCACTTTTGCGCAATCTGCTGCGAGCTTCTTTTTCTTTTCTTTTAACGCGAATTGTATATATCTGTCCAGTTCTAGCATCTGACGATCTTTCTCGGTGACGATAAGCCCACGACCAGGGGCGTCGCAAGTGCATTTTCGTTGGGGGGGGGGGGTGCAGAGCCAAAAATTTTACCGGATCGTAGAAACTGATAATTCAAGCTTTGAATTATTTTCAGTTATTGAACAAAAAGGATTAGAATTCAGATCTGGTGATCTGTTGAAGTTCGCTCCTTAGTCGAGTAGGTAGTTCCTCATAGCCGGTATGAGCAGGAGGTCCGACTCATATTTCCAGTATTTAGTGTCCTACGCTTTGTCCAGTGCCTTCTTGAATGCTTCGGGGAAGGGAGCTGAGACTGTTGCCTGGGATAGTTCATTCCAGGGACTGAACACTGTGTTGAAGCCAGTTGTAATTCATTCTGCATGTGAAAACATATTTGGAGGGGATCTGGCGAATTCTTACTGTCTCGAGTGCTTTAAGGCATGAAATTATAGACTAACGCGGTTGAGGGGCTTGTGTCTAAAATTAGCAGCAAGGGATTACCTGCTTCACCGAGGGCATGTGCGAATGCTCTTCCGATTCCTTGTCCTGCCCCGGTAACCATGGCAACCTTTCCATCCAGGCGCAACCTTTGCATGACCGATTTCCCATTCAGTCCTGGAACAGAAAGTAAGTACTTGCGTGATTCTCGGAACATTCACAGACTTATCTAGAATCACGAACTACTATCGCCTTCCATGCATTCATATCCGTTTATATCTCAGAAAAATGTTCCAAGTGACGCCTGCGATACCCGAGGAGTTTTGTTGTTCTACTCCTACCGTTCGTTACTATGATTGCGTTCCAGAAACTTCAGTTGTTAACAATCGTCAATTTTATTCGGGCGGAGCTAACTGCAGCTTTAACGATCGTTAACTTCCCAAATTCTGCAATTGTTAACTTTTCCCAACGATGCTCACCAACCATCGTTGCTAAATAGTTAACAATCGTTAAGCTCGGGAACGGGAATCGTAGGTGGGCGGAGCTTAACTTTCGAAATAAAAAACCTGGGATGCAAAAAGTTAACAATCGTTAACAATTTGTCAACAACTGTTAAGTTCTGGAACGCAAGCTATGGTCCGGTCAGGTTTATCCAACCTGTATTTTTCCACTGTCGATGGCGAGGTCGATGGTTACCGTTATCCACCTGCGATGAGCTAAGAGTTTTGTTTCTCCGCCGTTAACTATTGTACTGCTGTTCGGAGGCAATTTACATACTTTCGTTCGCTGATGAGGGGTTGCCCGCTCTAGATTTTGGTGTATACCAAGACCAAGTGCCCGATGCCTCGATGCCCGGCCGGTGTCGGCGCCGCGGTTGCGACGTGTCAGAATATTAAAATCAGCATAATTAGAAGCGTCGAAAGATGAATTGTCTAATTTATGGCTAATTTAATTTAATTGTCTAATTTGAATATGTCTAATTTATTGTCTAATTTATGGGGGGTGGGCAACCCCTCATTCCTTAGCCTACTTGTACGTGCGAGACATAAGTTCCACCTATAGCACACAGAGGAAAGTGCAAGCGATGAATTGTGACTGTAGAGGGGCTTCTACCTGGAGGGTTTCTACCCCGGGACCGGGAGTACAAAAGACTGCGCATGTTCTGCATCGCATGTTCTGTGAAGCGTACAAACCTTTGAATTGGTGTAAACCTTATCGATAAACATCGGTTACGGGGTTGTGAGGGGTTACCATCTCCCGGTACCTGCTGCACACACTTTCCCGGCACCGGCCGAAACCAGCGATGCCGGCCATAAATTAGGCGATTCCCGCTTCTAAACATGCCAATATTAATGTTCTAACACGTGGCAACCGGTGCCAATCGGTGTCGGCACCGGGCACTTGCTGTACACTAGAACCGAGAGTGGGCTACCCCTCGCGGGGTTGTTAGAGGGAAACCTAGAGGTAGCCACTCATGGACGTGCGTCTTCTTCTACTATTTCTCTGCGTTTTATTTTTGTTCTGTAATGTTCTCAAACTATTATTTCATTGACTGGTTTGAGCACTTTCTACTTAGATGTGATAGTAAGTTTATTATATTTCTCGATTCTTCATTTCCATTACCATTAAAGCTACGTTTACACGGAGGGTATTTACCCGTACTCCGCGGGTATTTTTCAACAGCAACAAATCCCGGGTATTTTGGACTTTTAGTTTCGCGAACTTTTTAACCGGGGATTTGTTTGTCGAAGGGTATTCTTCGACGTCAGCAACAACAAAATCAGATTTTTGAGCAAAAATTTTGATTATTTCCATATAAGAAGTGACCCAAATGAACACATGTTGGTGTCCATTGTAGAGAGATATCCTGAGCTTTACAACCTTGGAATCAATTGCCAAATGACAGTACTCTCCCTTGAAAAATACTGAAACCAGCTTCACCTTCGTAAACGTCGTCAAGCTCTGTTCTCGGCTCTGTTGTACCTTCGTTGTTTTCTTCGGTTTTATATTGGACAAGGAGCATCCCGTCGCGGACCGGAAGAATCACCTAAACAGAGATTTCGTTCATTAGCGCCGGCCAGCTGCACTTACAAGCCCGGTTAGCTCAGTCGGTAGAGCGTGGGACTTTTAATCCTAAGGTCGGGGGTTCAAGTCCCCCATCGGGCGAACCTTTTGCTTTTACTAAAAACAACCAATAGACAAATAAATGTATGAAGTGTTCTCATTCAAAGGAAGAAGGGCATTTTTATCTTTCTCTTTTGTTATTCGTCGATGTTTGAAAATGTGATTTTAGTTTACCTGTTCGGTCCTTGGGTCTGACGCGACGTAGTCGTTGAACTCTTTTAGTGCCTGGCCATTTTCGCTTACTGAAGCATTTTCGCCACTGTAAACTTCGCCTTTGAAAAGGACGTTGTCAACAATAAGCGTTCCGCCAGGGGCCAAAAGCTTCCGGTCCAGAATAGTCTGCAAATAAAACACTTTGAAAATAAAAGCATTGATTAGGTTGCTTAAATTAAGGATACAACTATCCATTACAAAAGAAAAAAATACATTAGCTGTTATGGAGATTGCCTTTATCAATCATTATTCGTTGACAGTTACTTACCATGTCCGAAAAGTTTCCCGGTAAAAATGAGGCATCTCTAGGTGATTCAACCAATGGTGCTAGCGAAATTGTCGTCATCTTCCCATCCTAGTGTCTTGTATTCCAGAGTAAAGCTGTGATTTTGGAACTTTTTTACCCGATTTGCTCTCTAACATTGGCACGCTCTATATATCTATTGTTAATCCTTTTAGCTTTTTGTACAGCCAATCATTTCAAATACTCATCCTTAAAATGATTATGGAACTGTTCTCAAGATGTACGAGCCATCAGTTAACGTGTTTGTTGACGGTTTGTCTTTCACATTCATGATATTAGTTGCTTTTTTGCCGTAATCGGATGTGCCAGTCACCCAGTAATATGTTAGTAACCCTGGAATCTGGGTACCGAATACCCCTTCAGAGACCGGGGCTACCTAAATCAGTAACCGGGTTACTCAGTTACTGGGTACCATGGTAACCGGGTCTGGAAAAACGCCAAGAGTGCACTCAGTTAGGCTACCTGTTAAGAGTAAATCTAGACCTCTCGCACTATTTACTATTCAACTTACAGTATTTTAAATAATTCAGTACTTTAAAACTAGGCTGTACTTTCAACAAATAACCCACGGTTTTGGCGGTTTCAACCCTTTTCCGAGACCCGGTTACTTACAGCGAAAACAGGAAAAAAGTTTACATAACCGGTTTTTCTCATGGAAAACTTCTCGCAGACAACCGTTGAGAGCGTAATACACATCGAAGGTACCAAAACACGGCAAGTGAGAAAATCAGCGTGGTTCTGTTAGAGGGGTTGGGATGTACCGCACGAAATTGGGGTCTCCGGGCTTAGAAATATATGGAGTGATTGGGGAAGTAGGTTGCGTGAGTATTATAGGTAAGACAGGTCCTTTAATGAAATTCATAAGTTTACTATTTTTCAAGATTTCCTTGGTTTCCCCATCAAATTGGTTTTGACTCTCAATCACAATCGTCAGTCACTAATTGTGTCTCTCAAACGTGAGCATCTATCTCTATGACACCTATCTAGATTCCGGAATCCACTCTAAAAATTCTGGAAACCGTAACAAAGATTCGGAATGTGAAGCCCGGCTTTCTCGTCTTGTTGCTCAGTTGCCTCTGTGTGAGCAATCTGTCGACCTTTACAGAAATCAATCTGAAAAAGTTGGAAAATAAATGAGAGATGGCGCACTAGAAGTGTTTTGTTTGAAAGGGCGATAAGATTTTCCGTTTTCTGCTGCGCGTTTGAAACTTGCATGCCAAGCCCTTACGAGCATAGAACGAGATTTTTAGAATAGGAGCCAGTGTTTGTTGTTTTTGTAAATTAGTGTACAGCTTTTTTGCTATGGCCCTAGGGCTTTTTCGGTAATATATTGAGCGTGTCCGAAAGCTCGGAAACGAACAAAAATGCTGAATTAATTCAGCATTTTATGCAGCATTTCGCTTTCGGACTTAAATTTTCGCTCAGTTAATGCAGCATTAATTCAGCATAAAATTCATCGAGAAATTCAGCGAAGATGCTAAATTTTATGCTGAATTTTCAAGAAGAAACTGGGGAGCTGGCGATTAAGGCTAAATTTCGAAATTAGAAGTGTCAGAGAAGAAATAAAGAACGTGTCCGAAAGCTTTTAGTGCTGTAAATGCTGCATTTAATGCTGCATATAAGGTAAGAGCTTTCGGACGAAAATAAAAATAAAAATGCAGCATTAAATGCAGCATTTACAGTCCTGAAAGCTTTCGGACACGCTCATTATATTGTTTTTGGGGCGGGCCTGGCGCCTGCACACTAACCTTGTAGTATCCTAGGTATCCAGTTTTGTCAGCGTCGATAAAAATAAGGTCGAACTGTTCCCCGTCATCTGCCAGCTTGTTGATTGTTCCTTGAGCTCCGCCTAAGAAAAAGTTAATAGTTAACGTGACTATAGCTTGTTATGAGGGACTTGTCCACTTGTTTTCCGCAGAGCCACTAGCCAAAATGTTTGGGGGGGGGGGCAAGGTATTTGCCGACTGGCTGGTCATTTTTACCGACTGATTTTGCAGATAAAAACGACTAGTATTGAGAAAAACGAGTGTGTTGACGAAAAATCGGCTGATTTTAAGAAACTACTATTTTTAAGAAAAAATTACGAGAAACCGACTGTTTTACAAAAAAATCGACTGTTCTTCGAAAAATTGCGGCGCTTCGCGCCGACTCGGTTATTTTTTACCGACTGGCCGACAACAGTTGGGGGTTTTCCCCCCCTCCCCCCCCCCCCCCCCTAGTCGTGACGCCCTCTGGTCTTCCGTAATACGTATCTTCTCGCAAGGTTCTGACGACATAATTGGTTGGTGAGGGCTCAGAGGCGTTACTTTTGGGGGGGGGGGCAAGGTTTTTACCGACTGGCTGGTTACTTTGACCGACTGTTTAAAAAAAAATGACAGTTTTGACGAAAAATCGACTGATTTAAAAAAACAAAATGTTTTCTGTTTTCGGGAAAAAATCAACTTTTTGACTGTCTGACAACGTTCGGGGGGGAGGGGGGGGAGCGTCCCACCTTCCCCCATACATTGGGAGGGGCACTGTTTGCCATCACTTTCAACTGCTGGTGCATTGTTATTTTTGTAATTAAACCAAAATGTGGTTAGTTGTATAAACTTCCAACAATATCAAAACGTCGTCGACACGGTGACACGTATTCTGCATTAGCTTGACTAACTTCTCAAGGAAATTGAGGTAGGCTTATATCTGCAGATATAGGCCGAAGTAAACAGAGTAAAACATAGACGAAGCTAGAGGTTGTTTGAATGCCACTGTACTTTCTGACAACAAACTATTCCCGGTTAGTCCATTACATTCTTTACAGATTTTGCCCTGAAAACTGTAGGCTACATGCCTACCGAAAAATCCTTTGAGTCATCCTAAGACAGAATAACTGTTAGTCGACCATGTGCCATACTTTGAAACCACTCTACTTACCGACTTTGACTTGGATCTTCTTGCCATGTGGGGATTTATCAAAGGAGAGACGGGCGAATTTCTCCAAGAACGGCTCAATTTCGCAAGCAACCACCTTCCCGCCGGGTGGAACGCCTTCCGCAAGCGATAGTGCGCCGTAGCCGGTAAACATTCCAATCTCCAGAACTCGGCTGGCTTTGGCCATACGAGCAAAAAACTTGAGGACGAGACCTGAAATGTGCATAAAAGATTAAAGGACCTGTCTTACCCATAATGCTAACGCAACCTACTTCCATAATCACTCCATATACACTGTAAAAAAAAAATCTTGCAGTATTTGCTACTGGGATTAATGTTGTCTTTATTGAGATTAGATTATCCCTAATTTGGATTAATTTTATCCCAATAGAGATAAGATTAATCCCAGTAGCAAATACTGCATCCTTATTCGGAGAAACTTTTTACAGTGTATTTCTAAACCCGCAGACCCCAATTTCGTACGGTACATTCCAACCCCTCTAACAAAACCACGCTGATTTTCTCGCTTGCCGTGTTTTGCTACCTTCGATGTGTCTCACGCTGTCGACGGTTGTCTACGAGAAGTTTTTCCATTAAAAAAAAAACGGTTCTGTAAATTGTTTCCCTGTTTTCGCTACAAGTCAACGGGTCTCGGAAAAGGCTTAAAACAGCAAGAACCATGGGTTATTTGTTGAAAGCACAGCCTAGTTTTAAAGTATTCAAATATTCTAAAATACTGGAAGTTGAAGAGTAACCTTTAAACGCATAAGATGCGGACTGGGTGGAATCTAGCAATGGCTCAAGGATTTGCGATGAGCTGGTGACCTAGATGTAGCGGGCATCCGCAGATCTAGTGGGGATCTCCCCCCAGAGGGATCTGCAGCTTCCGTTTGTTTTTTCTTGGCGCTGTAGCCCTAGTTGGAGTTTTGATCTCCTTGGTTACCGATCCGTTCACTTCCCTAATTGCTCGATCCGTCTGAATTAGGAAAATTTATCCTAACGGTGTTTGACTTAAAATCGCTCATACCACGAAGGGGAACCTGTCATTCGGTCCACTCGTCATTTCTCCCACCTGTCATTTCGCCCAAAAAATCCGTCACTTCGTCCACTTTTCCGACAGTTCGCCCACCCGTAAGATCGATACCTTTCAACGAAGAGATCGAATCATACCTTACGAATTTTTGAATAATAGCGTAATTAGCTAGAAATTAGAAACATATGTAGGGTATTTTCTGAGGTAAAGTCTGGCTTTAATTTTGTGAAATTAGAGAACGACTATATAGGCGAAAAACATTTAAAAGAAACGATGTCTAATGCTTCGTTTCCTAGATTCTGAACCAATCGACATGGAATCAAGGTGGGCGAAAAGGGGTGATTTCTAGCGGAACAACGTGGTCCCGGCACACTCTTTATTTTGACTTATTGCAGATTTATCATCATGGTGTCCGAATTCGCCTTCGCGGTCGTCGACATGGTTTTCGCATCGCGTTGGAAGTCGCTCTCCTGATCATAGGAACGATCAGCCCCCCCCCCCCCCCCCCCCCGCCGACCACCACCCTCATCGTCATCTCATCTTCCTAGTCTGATCAGACTGGCTCTAATCAGAGAGCAGCACAGGCAACATATCACGCGTTGGTGAGGAGGGGCCCGAGATGGACCCCAAGACCGGATTGGACTGAAGCCAAGTAAGTGATGTTAAGATGGGAATATTATAGTTCATGAATAGTTTTTGTCTACTTACCCTCCACATGTCCTGTTATGCAGGTCACTGGTAGGTTGAACAAAGTCAGGCCCTTTTCGTAGTTTTCGCCCCATGGCTCAGATCGGGTTCTTTTCCAAATATCCTAGAACAAGTTTGAGATATGATGGCACTTGCAGCTCCGCTCAAGTGCCATCTACCGTCACTTTTCGGTCGGTCTGTCGGTCCACTGTTCTCGAGTTAGGGTAGGCTACTTCTAGAAGGGTTAGGACGATGAAACTTGGCAGGCAGGTCAGGGACCCGACCAAGCTAGCTTGGAAATAGTCACTTCCCCAATCCGACCACCGTGAGGGGAGTGGAGGGAAGGGGAATCCGGAATCTTGAGGAATGTATAACTTAAGAACGCGTGATCGGATTTAAATGAAACTTGATGTTTGGAAAGACCTAGTGTCTCGGATGTCCCGCTTCAAGTCTGGCCGGATCCGGTGAATGTGGTGGGGAGTCGGAGGTAGGAACCGGAAATCTTGTGACACGCTTAGAGTGGAGCGATCGGGATGAAACTTGGTTGGAAGAACAGGCACAAGCCCTAGATACATCAGTGACAGAACCGGACCGGGTTCGGGCATTATGGGGGGAGTTGGAGGGGGTCCTTAATTCCGGTGATCGTGAATTAAGGTACTTCCAGATGTGATAGGACGATGAAACTTGGCTTGGACATTAGAGACTTGCCAGGATTGGATTATAAATTGTTTATTCTCAGATCCGACCATCCCTTGTAAAGTACTAATCCTAACCCCAATGTACAAAAAATATGATGATCACCATGAGCCCATGATTATTCTGCCTCAAGTTTTGCTCAAAAATGAACTTCTATCACCCTTAAAGTGCGCGTCTTAACCGAAAAGTCAAAAAAATACTTTTGACCAAACGAAATATATTCAGGATCTTCAAGGGCCCATGATAATTTTTGCCTCAGGGATTTGCTTACAAGTCAATTCCGTAAAGTACAAACAATAATTTCTAGCAAAGTGTACATTTTCATGATCCCAAGCTTATCATCATTTTTCCTCCAAGAGTTTTTCTTACAGATGAATTTCTAGCGCCCTTAAGTGCGCATCATCACAGCCAAATACAAAAATAAAATATTTTTATGAACGATATATTCTCGTGATTTCTAAGGCCCATGATCATTCTTACCCCAAGGGTTTTGCTTACAAAATGATCACAACAAACCCACTAATTGACGAATTCCGACTTTCATCCTCCGACCTTGCAAGTGCCATATGAGCTTCTAGCTCTTGTTTGTCCGGTACTTAAAACTGCCGCGATGAACTCTTCTAGCAGAGAGGCTTATAAACGCCAGCATCAGACGTTCGTCAGACACTTAAGCCCAAACCACCAAGTTCTATTCGCACTCAATCTCCTGATGGGTGTCTCTCGTACATTGAATGTCACTTGTAAGCAATAAGGATCCCGATGAAAAAGTTGTAGCCTGCGTAGTTGTATGGTAGTTGTACGAAAAAGTTGCATGTAATACTATGTAGTAGCAAAGAATACTATCATTTAATGTGCCTCAAACTAGTCCAGTCTTATGTAGTAGTATCCAGTAGCATCCTGTCTTGCCATAGTAGCATCCAGTCTTGCTAATAGTAGCATGCAGTAGTATGCAGTAACACGGTAGCCTTGAAGTAGGAGCATGTAGTAGCATCATTTAGTACTGCATGCTACTTTTTCGTACAACTTCGTACTACAATTTTGAGATAAATTTTTCATCGGGTTGTAGTATCCAGATGAATAGCTTGCAGCTGATGAGGGTGACTGTTTCAGGGTTACAGCTTCAGGGGCGCTCGAATCTCTCACACGGTTGCGCGCGCCAGTCTTCGTCAACCGTCAACCCGCATTTCGAACCCCTCTGGTGTGTCGCTGGTGACGGTTGTATCGGACAGGCCGTTCCACTTGGTGAAGAAGCGTTGACGCACAAGAAGAGCAGGAACTTCGGACAGCTTCCAGGACTGTCCCCTGGGCTACCGAGTCGCAGGAGTTTAGAGCTTGGTCACACTTGGCTCATTTCCTGGCTTTTTGGGTTGCAAAAGTAGAAAAAAGAAAAAGAACAATTTATGCCCTCTTTGTGGACGAGAAGAGGAGGACATTGGTCATTTTTTGAGTCGGTGCCAAGAGCTTTCAAGTATTCGTAGGAAAATTTTTGGGGTGGGGTTTCCCCTACTCCCTGGTATTCTGAAGTGTACTTCTGCTCAATCTATTAGTAGGGTTGGTCGTTACATTAGTAGAGCGTTGGAAGCTAGAAAGATTTTTGTTGATTAGTTTAATTATCTTTTTTCCGTGTATATGTATCTTTTTTGTCTTGAACGTGTATATGGCCCTCGGGCTTTTTTCAATACAATTATTATTATTATTATACAACTAATTCTGAATGTTGTCGTTTTAAATCCAGGAGATCAATTAGAGCAAAACAGTGTGTATAATTATGTCACAGGAACCCTAATTGACGTCTGCTCATTATCCCCAAGCTGTCGCAAAGCCCATCAAATCTCACGTCCCCTAGGGATTTTCAGTTGTTTGCCGAATAGGCTGGTTTTTGAGCCCAGTGTGACCAGCCTTTTAATCAGTAGCATAGCTTGCCCCTGTTGGTTTCGGTTCGGTAGTTTCGCTTTTCCGTTTTCTGGACTTATAAGGGTATCATACATACCTTAAGTGGTTCTGTTGGTTCACTGGCAGTCTTCTCTAGATAGCTGTCAAGGCCTGATGCAAGGATTATTGCTTTCTTCAACAGAGCTTGAACTTCTGCGTTTCCGGAGTTGGCGGCATCGGCTTTTTTGAGGACATCGACGAGAACTTCAA
This sequence comes from Branchinecta sandiegonensis, assembly GCA_030848855.1. Lineage (NCBI taxonomy): Eukaryota > Metazoa > Arthropoda > Branchiopoda > Anostraca > Branchinectidae > Branchinecta > Branchinecta sandiegonensis. Next base: position 13,046,308 of record JAUPMV010000020.1, read on the forward strand.
GAGGGGTGTCTGGAAAGAAATTAGTTTTCACTTCGGGTAAGAGGCTACCGACGGTAGCCAAAATGTAAATGAACCATTTTCATTCTGACATTTAAATTTAATTAAATTTTATTTATAACCCGTCTAGGTAAAGACGGAGCATGGTAAAAGATGAAAAAAGAGAGAAGCAACATAACAATAACAACCAAATAGTTACAATTCAGTAAACCGGAACATCATGGAGCTCCATGTGTGGTTACAATTTTCCTTCATCCGGTTGATGGATCTCAGGACAGCCGCAGACGGATTAGCTATACGGAACTTTTCAGTGAGAATACTGTCCTTGGCGATGGCTGTTCTGGGGGAGGCGTAGCAAATATTTTGGATATTTCCATTTCGACTGTCATTTGTAATCCAGGTATGTTAAAATATCAAAGCCGTATTTTTTGCGACCGAGCATCTATCAATATAGATCATATATCTGCTTTTTGGGATCCCCAAACGTGAGTGGAAGGATACCTATGACTTTGGGAAAGTTGTCCGTCCGTCTGTGAGCACGATAACTCTCGAAGGGAATGAGATATTTTGATGAAAGTTGGTGTGAGGATTCATTGGGTCAAGGGACAGGTCGAGTTCGTAGATGAGCCCTGTAGCCCTATATTTAGGGGTGGGGATAAGGGGCGAACAAAGTATTTTTTAACAGCTAATGAGTAGATTTAGGGGTAAGAACCTGCTGAACAGGAAAATCATTTCCTCGCCGGACAAGTAGTTCGCCCGGAATCCGACCAAAACCGGAAAGTTGGCTAAAAGGAAAAGTTTTATTGAAAGTTGATTAGATATTCGATTTAGGGGTAAGAAGACATAGATATTCCTTTAGACCAAGCTGACTGCGAATCATATTTGACAGTGCAAAACGGATAAATCAACTGTATTCTGTTAGAGCTATATTTCGGCCCTTCTTGGCAAGGTTTCTCTTCAGGCTCAAGCCCCTCAAGCTGGAAAATGAACTTGTTGAACAACAGTTAAAGATTCTTCCGTAAATATCTGATTTTTTAACTTCTTCTTTGACAATTTGGTTGGAGTTAAAGCTGATGCTGTGATTTTCTTCTGGACACTGCCACTGTTTTTGCTGTTCGATTGGGTCGTCGAAAGGGTGGAGATTCTTCTGCATTTTGGTTTTGGAGTCACCTGTCTCTTCTTCTTCTTTCAAGCTAAGATGGATACTTGTCGGCGGCATGTATGGGCAATTTAAGTTCCGTACTTTGATGATAGATATTCCTTTCCTTCAGCCCAAGCTGACTGCGAATCAGAGCAAAATAACACTAGGGAGTAGCGCCAAGACCTATGCGTTCCATGCTTTGCAAACGGGTCATACTCGTAGCGCCGCCCACTACGCTTGCGGCATTTAAAGCGAGACAAACTTCCGGGTTTTGAAATTTCTAATAAAGCAAAGGTGCGGTCTGTATACACCAAGGAAACAATTGAGGCTGCATAATTTTTTTTTGCAATTTTCAGAATATGAAGCTGTCGGAACCAACGCTGGTGAATCATTGAATGAGTTACAGTAGGGACGTTCTCTATCGCTAGTGGTGCTAGTGTCGCTGCTTTTCGAGTGTGTGTCACTTTTTTCAAGTCTTGGCGTTACTCCCTAGTTTTATTTTGCTCTGCTGCGAATCATATTTGACGGTGCAAAACGGATAAGTCAGCTACATTTTATCAGAGCTATATTTCGGCCCTTCTTGGCAAGGGTTCCTCTTCAGGCTTCAGGCTTCAAGCTTGAAAATGAACTTCTTGAAAAACAATCAAACATTCTTCCTTAAATATCTGATTTTGTGAAACTTCTTCTCTGAAAAGTGGTTGTAGTTAAAGTTTAACTAAAAAGCAAACTCATTTTTGTATCATTTAGCTGAATACACTGGGTTATTTGGATTCTGCTAAAAGATTTTTTGATTTTCCGCTATCTGCTCTCGTAGTGAGGTTCAGAAAATCTACGGCTGTTCCAACAGTGCAAATTCTACTATGACGCGGAATATTTGAATCTGAACACGAACGCGGCTTTTCAGTGGGCGGTGATAAGCTTGGTGAACACTGCTTAGTGCCTGAACAAAGAAATTTCATAAATCTTTTTCGTCAAGCATGCGACACAAGTAGTACCACAAATCTGACAGGGAAATTCCACTAGCAGAAAATTGATTATTCGTCAATAGCGGAGCAACGAAGTAACGCATTTTCATCGGGTCTTCAAGCCTCTTTAAGTGAATAAGTGAGGGGTAACAAGACTGTCCCGTCTCTGCCCTTTTCAGTTAAACTTTAAAGCTGGTGCTGTGATTCCATTCTAGACATGCCCGCTGTCTGTTTTTTTTTTATCTGAAAATATTGGCCAAAATATTGCTCTAATAAAATGTAGCTGACTATCCGTTTTGCACTGTCAAATAAGCAGACATGCTGAATCCGGATTTGACAATCATTTTCTACCCTGATACATTGTTCGCCCGGGAATCCGTCTGAAACCGGAAAATTTATTATAAAATAAAAGTTTTATCTGAAGTTTATTAGAGGCTCGATGTAGTGGTAGGCATGCTGAATCTGTGTATGAAAATATTTTCTCGTCGGACAAAGAGTTCGACCGGAATCTGGCCAAAGCCTAAAAATTTGTTAAAATCTTATCTGAAGTTGATTATAGGGGTAAGGAGATACGCTGAATTCGTTTCTGAGCTTTAGTTTTTGCCGGGCAAATATTTTGCCCGGGATCCGGTCGAAACCGGAGATTTGGCAGAAGTTAGGCAGGAAGTTTTGATCAATTTCGTCAAAGTAGATGTGACGTGTAATTCAGCGGTAAATGCACACATGCTGAATGCATACCTGAACTTGGTTTTCTCAGATGATTAGTCATTGGCCTTATTCTGTTTCTAAATCTTAGTAGCAAAATGTTCAAGGAGTCTGGAAATTGTCTGGATGAAATATTACATTTTTGGGATCCCATCGAAACCTTTGGTCTTGCTCAGCTGGCTAACGTCTTATTCCGTATTCGTTGAAAGAAGGCGGTACAGAATAGGGAAAGTTCCAACGTGAATTTTGTGTCTCGTATTCCTTAAATCTTACGAGTTGCTCTGGGTCTGCGGATGCTATTTCTAGGGGGGGGGGGGGGGGTCAGTTGACTTGAATCATTGAGCCGACAGGTGCGTTCGGGTACATGAGAAGAGGTTGCTTGAGAATATTTCAGTTTGTTGTATCGCACCCATTCAGCTGAATCACGCTTAGATCTTCGTGGGGAAATTTTTGGTGTTAGTAATTGGGGGGAGGATTGGCTGGTAAAAGTAATGGGAAGTAAAATATTTGGTGATATTGAAAAGTTGGGAAGATTCCTTTCGGTCTCGATGAACCACAGAGAAAGATTCCTGTAAAGGAAGATGTAAAATAGTTAGCATTTATTTGGTTTGTGTTTTTTTCTTTTCTTTTTTTTGTGTTTATTTTTTTCCCATGGCCTCTGTGCTTTTAGTGGAATAAATCTTATCTTATCTTATCTTATCTATATAGATAAAGGGGGGAAAGCGACCGGGCCAATCGGAACACAGGGTCGACAGCCGACCCGGTCGGCCTGAGTGTGCGGCAGCCCCGGATCTGACGCCGACCTAAATTTTCGTGGTCGCGTTTGACACTTGACAGTAATTCAAAACGACACGGGCCATCAAACTGACATCCCTTAGAATTGCTAGTAATATATCACTTGCAAGGTGGAAGAAGTGATGACGAGAACGAAGACATGGTGATTCCTTTAACGAAGTATCCAAGACGATCAGAGATAGTAGCATTCAGTTGCCTTGGTAGAGATACATCACCTACCGGGTGAATTGACGGATGATGATAATGAAGCCATTTTAACGAAGCATTCGAGAAAATTAGAGATATTAAAATTCAAATGCCTTAGAATCCCTAGAGATATATGACCTACCAGGTGGAATAGCTGACAATGACAACGAAGCCGTTGTCATTTACTTAGCATCCCTTAAATTAGGATATAATGAAATTCAAAAATGAATCACTTTTGCATTCAAATAAGTCACTGGAAAGATATCACTTACCGGGCGGAATAACTGTTGATGGTAATGAAGCCATGGCGACTTAACAAAGTCTCCAAGAAAGTCAGAGATAGTCAAATCTGAATCCCCTAGAGTCACTGGGAATATATCACTTACCGGGTGGAATAACTGATGATGGTAATGAAGCCATGGCGACTTAACAAAGTCTCCAAGAAAATCAGAGATAGTCAAATGTGAATCCCCTAGAGTCACTGGGAATATATCACTTACCGGGTGGAATAACTGATGATGGTAAGGAAGCCATGGCGACTTAACAAAGTCTCCAAGAAAATCAGAGATAGTCAAATGTGAATCCCTTAGAGTCACTGGAGATATATCACTTACCGGGTGGAATAACTGACGATGGCACTGAAGTCATGGCTATTTACTCAACACAGTATCCAAAAAAATCACTCCTAGCCAGAAGTCGCGAGCGTGCAATGCAACGTGACCAGAGTATGTTGAGAGTAAACTTGGCATGGTGATCAAGAAGGGTGGTCCATCAGGTTCGCCGACGGAGACACACGGGCAAAACGTAATGTAAGGGGTTATCACCTCTTTCCAAGACGTCCTGATTTGGAGGCCCCAACTTCGGCAGGGCTAGAAGCCGGTGGGAAATTTACAATAGTTGCGTTTTTGCTGATACCATGGTATCTGTTACCACGGTCTAAAGTGGTTTTTGCAGTTATCGTGGTATCTGATACCACGGTCAAAAGGCGTTTTTGCAGTTATCGTGGTATCTGGCCAGTTATCGTGGTATCAGATATTCAGATACTACGGTCCGACCGTGGTAACTGGCCGTGGTATCTGAAAAGTCATCTCACTTTCATCAAATGTTGTCAGATTGGTGAAAAAGAAGTTTAGCACTTAGTGATGTAACTGGATATCTGTTATTCTTTTGGGATGACTTCGAAAAGTGCAATTTCTGCAATAGTCGTTTTTGCAGAGCACCGTGTATCAGATACCACGATAACTGCAAAAACGACTAATTGCAGATCCAGTTACCGTGGTAACAGATACCATGGTATCAGCAAAAACGCAACTAATGTGTAAAAAAGTATAGTGGGTTCTTGTCTATTTCATTTCTGACTCTGCTTGTCTGTTTTCTAAAGTCAAAGTACGTTAAGTAAACCTCCCTCCAATATCCCTAACAATCTTTATCAGCGTAAAAGGGAGGGATTTCTCATCAGAAAGGGAATGTTCATCCACTTGTTTGTAGTCAGGAACATAAAGAACACTTCTAGACTTGCACTCACGGCCAGAAAGGGCATCTTTCAGAAACAGAGGAAGCATGGACTAGGCAGGCGAGGGCAAATGATCCAACGGAAAAGGTATGGTTCCATTCTACCATGAAGCCGTGTACACATCACCGCGGGTGAGTAATCACAGTGCCAGAAAGGGCAGAAAGATTCTAGGACTAATGTAAAGGGGTAATGGGGTCAACTATTTCTAACCACGTCCTGATTCGGGAGTTACTAACTGAAGGGTTGTTCGTTTCTAGCTGTGCAGTGGCACCGGCAGGATAACAGCGACTTTAGGTCCAAGAGTCACGATACAAGTTTGTATGAATATTTGACTTGACTACGACAATTTTTTCAGCGGAATTAAATCTGAATATTTTGTTTCAAGCGTTATAGCGTCTAAACAACAGACAGGATAACCAGGATTGGAAGTCCAACAGTCGCGATACGAATTCGTATGAACATTTGAGACCTGACTAGCCTACGACCTTTTTTTTCAGCATAATTCAGAATATTCTCCTTTCGTTATCGTACTCCTTCTTTCTTTGTAAGGATTGCAAATACATTTTAATTTGATTTACTTTGTCACGTCGTCGGGAAAAAATGTTGTCTTCCATATATTTTAAAAAACCCTCTGAATAAGCGTATTGCTTACACATTGTAAATTTGCTCGTTAACTCTTTACAGTATTAACAAGTCTCATGTGTAAAATTCTGTTTGTAAGTCAAGACCGTATTCCTTCAGTGGGTAGTGCGTGAAAGTCCAACTACTTGTTGGATATAATTATATAACACAGCACCCTAATTAGTTGATGATGATTTTTTTAAAAACGAGCTCCCACGGTATATTTTCGCATTTTTCGTCGTGTATATAAGGCAATAAATATAAAATAACACGAATGGGGACAATTGACTGACTCACACAGAATAGGGCAAGGCCCTGGCATAGAGATAGGGCACTAGATATAGGCATAGGCACTGTAGGCATAGACCTATATATATAGGCAGTTATTAGAGTTGGGGCCAATAGCCAAGAATTTGGCAACAAGCAAGCTTTACTTTTATTTATTTAGCGTACTTTGACTTTAGAAAATAGAGAAGAACATTTGGAAATGAATGGACAAAACCAACAGTACTTTTTCAAATTATAATTTTTGCATTTACCACTACGGGCCTCTTCCGAGGTTGGGCCTACCCGATTGAAAAATCTATATCAAAATAGTAGTATGAAGTTGTACGAAAAAGTAGCATGCAGTACAAACTGATGCTACTACATGATTCAGTGTGTTACTGCATGCTACTATTAGCAAGACTGGATGCTACTCTAGCAAGACAGGATGCTACTGGATACTACTGCTTAGGATTGGCCCAGTTTGAGGCACATTGAATGATAGTATTCTTTACTATTACTTATCAATACATGCAACTTTTTCGTACAACTATCATACGACTACGCAGGCTACACATTTTGCATCGGGCTAGCTGGTCTAGGCAGAAGTTCGCAACTGGATAGGGGCAGGGCTTCATCAAATCCTAGAAATTCTAAGGCACGTTTTCCTTATTGGAAACCGACCCCTTGATCCACCAAGGTTACGACATGCCATTAAAGTAAATGTCTGTTAAACGGCATAGTAAGATACTATTTCTGTCGTACCGGTTTCACCGCTTTCAGACTAGACCTCTCGTAGAAACATTTACATAACGTTATGTCAGCCTTCCACTTGGCAACAGAGAGCTTTTGCTAAAAACAAGATTTTGAAATATAGGCACATGCACGTGCTGAGAAACGTGTTTGTCTCCATTGTGCCTACTCAGAACATTAACGGTAAACCCTAAAGCCTATTTTTTCGTTCCTGTTATGAAGGAGCAGTGTAAGAAACGTACCATTCAGCCACTGAGATATCGTTCTAAGAGATATCGTCTCTTAGAGATATGGTCTCGAGATAAATGAACAGTCATGAGTCTGTTCATGGGCATAGCCGCTTTCGGATTAGACGTATCGTTTAACATTTACATAATATTTTTCCAGCCTTCCACGTGGTAACAGAAAACTTGGCTCAAACAGGATTTTGAAATATATAGACACATGCTACTACAAGTGGTGGTCTTCATTATGTCTATTCAGAGTGTTAGCGGTAAACCTTAGCCTATTTCGTTGTTCATGTCCGGCTTTCACTGATTTCGTTAAGTTTTTAGGCATTCCTCACTTCCGTTTGGGACCCCCCCCCCCAGCAGGGGCGTCACTATAGGGGGAAAGGTGAAAGGTAATAAGATAGTCGTAACAGTTTTATATAAAGTTGATTAGATGTTCGATTTAAGGGTAAGAAGACATGCTGAACATTTATATGAAAATAATTTTCTTGTCGGACAAGTAGTTCGTCCGGAATCCGTCCGAAAACCGGAAAATTTTGTTAAAAGTTAAAGTTTTATCTGAAGTTGATTTGATGTTCGATGTAGGGGTAAGAAGACATGCTGAATCCGCTTTCGCAATCATTTTCTACCCGGACATATAGTTTGCCCGGAATCCGGCTGAAACCGGAAAATTTGTTAAAAGTTTTATCTGAAGTTGATTAGATGTTCGATATAGGGGTAAGTTGATACGCTGAATTCGCTTTTATAGCACTTGCCCTTCGACCAAGTGCCATGTAGCGATCGCAACTTCTGTCCGTCCGTCGGTCTGGCGGTCTGTCGTCGGTCCGGGTTAAATATTCCTTGAGCCCAAGCTGTAAAATCCAGAGAAAAACCTTTTCTTGTCATCGCACCAATCGTGCAGCAAAAACAGCGGCCGTATCAAAAATAAAATCTCAGAACTAGTTTTTTCCTTACAGTGGTATTTGAAAGTAATTTGCCCGAATAAGATATTTATAGTCGGTAGAAGCTTCAGTTATTCATTTCAGGTTTGTTTCCTTCCCCGACGTTGGGCCTGAAGATTGACAGCCTGACAAGGACCCTTGCCAAGAAGGGCCGAAATATCGCTGATGAAGCATCGTAGCTGACCTATCCGTTGTATACATTATTTGAATAAACGGTCCGGGTTGCTAGTTTTGGCACTTCCACATTAGCTAGGACGATGAAACTTGGCAGGCATATCAGGGACTCCAAACGTTCAAGTTAGAACTAGTCGCTTCCCCGGTCCGAGCATCGTGGGGGAGTGGACGGAGGGGGAATTCCGAATCTTGAGGTATTTATAACTTTTGAACGGGTCTTAACGGGTCTTAATGAAACTTGATATTTCGGAAGACCTCGTATCTCAGACGACCCACTTCAAATCCGAACAAGGATCCAGTGACTTTGGGGGGAGCCGGAAATCTTGGGAAACGCTTAGAGTGGAGGGATCGGGACGAAACTTGGTGGGAAGAACAAGTCCTAGACACGTCATTGACATAACCGGTCCGGATTCGGGCACTGTGGGGAGTTGGGGGGGGGGGGGGGGGGGTTCTGGTGATCCAGCGAGTTCGATACTTCCTAATGTAATAGGATGATGAAACTCGGCAGGAATATGAGGGATCCGAATAGACCGACTTGAGAATAGTCGTTTGCACAATCCGAACATTGTGGGGGGAGTGGAAGGATGGGGAACCCGGAATATAGTGGCATTTGTAACTTTTGAACGGGCGATCGGATTTGAATGAAACTTGGCAAGTGGAAAGAGCTATTGTCTCAGATGTTCCGTATCAAGTCCGGATCGGATCCGGTACTTACGAGGAGTTGGAAGGGGGCACCGGAATTTTTGTGAAACGCTTGGTGTCGAGGGATCGGGATGGAATTTGGTTGGAAGAACAAGCATAAGCATTAGATACCTTCTTGACAGAATCAGATCATGTCGGGGCTCTTTGGGGGGAGTTGGAGTGGGTTTCCTGGAATTCCGTTGATCGCGAGATGGGATACTTCCAGATGTGCTAAGGACGATAAAACTTGGCAGGCATATTAGTGACCTGACCAATACCCTACGAAGACTTCCGTTCCTGGATCCGACCATTTTTCGGGGAGTTGAGGGAGGGGGAATCCGGAAACTACTGACTACTGAATCCGGAAACTACTGACTTCCGTAGGTTGCGAAAAAATGGTCCGATTCAAGTGAAACTTTATGGGTGATAAGAACTGATGACCTAGATATGCAAAGCATGTGTACCCATGCGGCCATGGTTGGGGGAGTGGGGGGGGGGGAAGGTCCGGAAAATTTCTGACATGAATATTCCTTGAGCCCAAGCTGACTTTGAAACATATCTTCAAATAATGTATACAACCGATACGTCAGCTACGATGCTTCTTCATATCGCTGATCCGGAATGTCGCTGATGAAACATCGTAGCTGACGTATCCGTTGAATACATTATTTGAATATCTGTGACATGCACAAAAACCAAACGGATGGGCAGAATAGAAAGCAAATTGGACAGTACCAAAGTTATGCGGCCTAGATTTGTCATTTGGCGTCCGAATTGGATCCGACCAAGGTAGGAGGAGGATGAAGTGGGAACCGGAAATTTGCAGATATGCTCCAATTCGAGTAAAACTTGATGGACGGGAAGAAGAGATGTTAGAAATGCGAAGTTTATGTGTCCGAGTCGTATTCGGCCACAGTAGGGGGGAGTCCCGGAAATGTTGTGGCTCGCATAGGGGTTAAACGAGTGAAATGATTTGATTGAAACTTGGAAGTAGAGAGATTGTCTGCCTTAGATGACATATTTTAGGGTCTGGACCGGATCCAAGCACGGTGGAGAGGGATATCGGAATTCCCGGAAAAATGCTCATATTTACTTTCTCGCTTCTCACACCTCCTACTCGTAACAAGTGCCAAATGAGCTCGTAGCTCTTGTTGAGCTTTACTTTTTGACGGCGGCGCTTAGTTTAACTTGTTCTTGGTACAGTCTTTGGAAGCTTAGCTTTCAAGCGAAAACTGAAATGAAAAGCCGAATATCTGAATTTAAATATATGAATTTACGTTAGCCTAAAGGAATAATTTCAACTGATTAATTACAGTTAGTTTTCCACCGGTTCCATTCTGTGCTGGCGGGAAATGTACGCCGTTGCCACTACGGCGTGTTTTTTCGGCAAATTTTTTAGTCCGTCGGCACAAACTGGACGTCTCTCCCCCCACCCTCCCCGAAGGTAAAAGACTAGTAACGCCCCTACCCCCAGTATATCACAAATCTCTGATTTTCTGTAAGGCTCTCTCAAACCATCAATATATTGTTGTGTTAGGGAGCCGATGTTTGGCATAGAGCAACCGGCAGGGTTTTTGTAGCCCCCCCCCCCCCCCTACCCACCCCGAGAAATATAATAATCAGGCGTCACCTTCGGGATTTTTTCTTCCGGACTCTAGATATACGTATTTGTCGGGGCTGATCCGGAAGATGAAGCCAGACTAAAAACGTCTGGAAGTCCTGGGCGTTGGACAACCCAGATTCCGGGATCGGGAAGGGTGTCATAGAGCCAGCGTATTTAGAAGAAAAACTAAACAGGCTATTCAAATCAGTTGGGCTGTGGAGAAATAAGCGATCATCATTTTTATGATGTCTGGAAGAGTTGGCTTGACTGTACGAAGACCCAGATTTTGGTATATGGAATGTGAATGTGACCCCTACTGCAAAAATAATCAAATAGTTTTTATTCAGGCTACTACTTTGAGATACGGAGACACTTATTTTAACCATCTAAAATTTCAGACGATACTTACTTAGTCGAGTGTGTTTGTATTTTTTCCCCCAAAACAATCAAATTGATTGCTTTGTGAAACCTAGACGATTTTCCATTCTTATTTGTACGTAAAGGTGGAATTCCTAGAAGGGACTTTAATTGTGACAGACAAAATTAGAATTGTTTTTACTACAACTTGCACTTGCAGCCTCTGGCTCAAGTGCCATATACCGATCGTAATTCCGTCTGTCGGTCCGTTTGTTAGTCACACTTTTTCGAGTTAGGGTACTTCCAGATGTGTTACGACGATGAAATTTGGCTGGCGTATCAGGGACCCGTCCAAACTAACTTGGAAATAATCGATTTCGCGATCTGACCATCTGGGTGGGGGGAGTGGGCAGGGGAATCCGGAAAATTGAGGAGTGTGTAACTTTCGAACGGGTGATCGGATTGGAATGAAACTTAATAACTGAATAGATGATATCTCTGGAAATAATCAGTTTCCCGATCCGCCCATCTGCGGGGGAGTGGATGGCTGGGGAATCTGGAAAATTGGTGGCAGTCTGTCACACTATTTCGAGTTCCAGCTATGCTAGGACGATGCAACTTGGCAGACATATCAGGGACCCGACCAAACTAACTTCAGTTTCCCGATCCGAACATCTTGGGAGGAGTGGAGGGCAGGGGAATCCGGAAAATTGAGTAGTATGTAACTTTCGAACGGGTGATCGGATTGGAATGAAACTTAAGAAGTGAATATATTACATATCTCTGATGTCCCATTTCAAGTCCGGGCCGGATTCGACAGCTGTGGGGGAGTTGGGGGGGCTGAAGACCGGAAATCTCGAGAAACGGTTAGAATTCAACAAGCATCTGCTCTAGATATATTGTTTACACAATTGGACTGGATCCGGACACTTGGGGGGGGGGGGGGTAGCGGGGGTTTCCCGGAATTCCGGTGATGGCGGTTTGGGGGATTTTCACGACGAAACTTGGCAGGGATCCGATCAAACAGACTTGGAAATAAAAAAAAATCTCGATCTGATAGTCATGGGGGAAATGGAGGGAAGGGGAATCCGGAATATTGAGTCGTGCGCAACTTTGGAACTGGTGATCGGGGTTCGAGTAAAATTTAGTAATTGAACAGAGGACATGTCTCCGGTGACCTTTTCATGTCCGGACCGGATCCGACAACTGTTGGAGGAGGGGGGGGGGAATACGTTAATGGCTTAGACTGGAGAGGTCGGGATGGAACTTTGTGGGAATAATAAACAATTCCTCTGGATAAATCATTTACCGAGCCGGATTGGCTCCGGGCACTGTGGGGGTCCGGAATTTCAGTGATCACGAATCAAGATACTTCCAGATATGCTAGGACGATGAAACTTGGCTGGAATATTAAAGATTCGACAAGGTCGGCTTAGAAATCGTCATTTTCCAAATCCGACTATTCCTTAAAGTACCAATCTGCACCGCAAGTAAGAAAAATACTTTTAAGCAAAATGTACATTTTTATGATCCCCATGAGGCCATTATCCTTTTTGCCACAAGGGTTTTGCTTACAAATTAAGTTCTACCTCCCTTAAAGTGCGCATCTTAACCGCAAAGTCGAAAAGTACTTTTGATCAAACGATACAACGATACACATCTTAGGCAAAAAGTGAAAACAAACTTTTTTACCAAACAGTATATACTAAAGATGTCCAAGGGTCTGTTACCGTTTTAGCCTCAAGGATTTTGGTTACAGATGAATTTGTAGCGCCTTTAAAGTGCGCATCATTACGGCCAATAAAATACTTTTTACCAAACGATACATTCTCGTGATTTCCAAGTCCATGATCATCCGTATCTCAAGAGTTTTGCTTACAAGTGACCAAAACAAACTCACGAAAAGGCAAATTCTATATTTCATCTTCTGATCCACCCTTGCATGAATCTTTCCTATGTCAATACCAAAGAAGTTTGATTGTATTCTTTATGCAAAGAAAGCTGGCAAAAACTCTAAATGATTTATTTTCTTTTAACTAATAACATTGTATATATTCCAGTGTTTTATCACATGAAACGTAATAGTCGACGTATTTAGTGCCATGTCGGCGCTACGAGTTAGATCAATAAAAATATCGATCTATCTATCCATCTAGCTCTTGGTTCTTTAATTTATCAATCCATTTGATTTTACTATGGGTGAAAACAAAACCAAGGTGGTCCAAAAATTTAGATAAGCGTTCAAAGAACTCACCTTGAGGAGCACCCACCCTGTCGGTGGACAGTGCGATTAGAGTAAATTTTAGCATCGACCGACTGTATTTCTAAAATGCGGATTAATACGACAATAGCGTTTACCTGCAAATTTGTAATTGCAGGCGAATAGGATTTCTCCTAATATGCGCCTTCATGGGTGCTGTCTTGTCCAGGCTTCCAGTTGAATCTTCACTGTTTGCCTTACCACTCCTTGTCCAAATGTTGTTTGAAACTTTTTGTTGTTTAGCAGGTAACAGTGGAATCTGCTAGCGCGTTCGACAAGTTTATTGATCTACTTGTGAAGAAGGTCTGTGCATGCCGCTCTTCGTCAGCTTTTTTGGGTGGCCCCTGGTGGTTTTTCCTGTGTTTGGCACAAAAATGTTGATAGGTCTTTCTGAAGCATTTTCATAGGATAATATTACTTCAGCTTAAAGTGACTGCGAATCACGTTTGATACTGTGAATTAGTGAGCTGAGGTTTTTATTTCAGCGATAGTTTGGCCCTTCTTGGCAAGGGTCGTCTTCAGGCTGTAGTTTAAAGTATGAACTTGAAAAAAGTATCTCCGAAATAAAATCTCGGCAGACTAATTCATTTACACCGTAAAAAGTTTCTACGAATAAGGATGCAGTATTTGCTACTGGGATTCATCTTATCTCTATTGGGGTAAAATTAATCCGAATTAGGGATAACCTTATCTCAATAAAGACAAGAGTAATCCCAGTAGCAAATACTGCAAGATTTTTTTTTACAGTGTAGCACACTTAGGCATAGAAGGTAGAACCGAGAACAAATAAAATCTGATAAGTTATTGATAGAACCGTTATTCCGTAGAAGTTTGCTAGTTTGAGTTCAGAGGTGAAATTGAAGACCAGACGATAAAGGTCCTATAGTTGAGAAGTTGAAAAAAAATAATAGACTTACAACCAGTTTTGTAACATAATCAAAAGAGTGTTATATAATAAGAGGTGGCGACCGTGAAGTTGACAGACTAGTCCTTTTTTGCGTTTGCTGAGTTTTGTTACGCAACGAAAGACAGACCGTATACCCTTTTCGTTGTCATTTCTTCCACTGGCAAACAGAAGTGAAAGCAGAAAGTTGAAAAAAAAAACATACTTGATCTCCATGTACAAGCGTGGATTTAAAAAAGATCGAGTAATTTAGGAAATAGAAAACTTGGAACCAGATTTTTCTGGACAGATCTTAAAACTCCTAGGTTAAAAGGTTTAAAACTAATGCATCGGTGATTTGCGTTTTCCGTCCCCCAGGCACGTTCGGCTATTTCAGATTGCTGCTGCAACCGGAAACGAATCCGGAACATTTGTTCAAGAATGGGTCCGAGATCGCCAGTTCCATCTCATCTTGAAAATTCGGACAATTTGGACAATTACGACAAATTTCGTTTGTCCAGGACTGTAGCCTACTTTAGACGGTATTTTACCCTGTGGTAGGCATATGCATATTTTGCGACCCCTTTACTCGCCCCTTTATCTATCGCCAGCCTTTTTGAGAAATAGCCCGCACAGGCACTCTGGTGTTTTTGCTGATATTACTGTCAAGATATCTACATGGAAACTCATGAGAACGGCGTCGGAGTACAGTACACTTCAGTTGTCTTGAATCTCAGAAACCATGATGCCCTGCATCGTTTGCTACCCTCTTACCCCTGGGCATTAGCCCAGAGCGATAAGAATTCTTCAAGGCTAACTCTATTATCCTTATGATTTGATGGAGGGGATAGCACTTTTACGGCTTAGGTAGAGCCAACAGTTTCCAATCTATTCTCGTGCAAACCAGTGTTTCTTTCGCTGGCGTAAAGTAAATCTGAAAAAACGTTACATTGTAGCAATAGTAGGCCGGGATCGACTAAAACCAGGAAGGGAAGGGAACGCGAGAAAAGCAGGAAGGCATACTAAAACCCGGAACGGCATACTGAAACGAGGAAGGGCATATACTAAAACGAGGAAGGAATTCAAGGCTGCGAAAAACTGGAAAGCTGCACCGTTCCCTTCCTCTGTTTAGTATTCTTCGAGGGGTCGGAAACTTTTCAAAACCAAAGTTCACCATCCCTTCCTCGTTTAAGTACTTTCAAGGTACTAAAACGAGGAAGGAAATGGTGGACTTGAAATATCTCAGTTGCCGACCCCTCGCTGCACTCGGGGGATTAGTCGCCTACCGTTAGAACTAGAAAGGAAAAGGTGAATTACAATTTGATAGTCGCCGACCCCTCACTGATCTTAATGCCTACCCCTGTCAGGATACTAAAACGAGGAAGGGATGGTGAACTTTGGTTTTGAAAAGTTGCCGACCCCTCAAAGAATACTAAGCACAGGAAGGGAACGGTGCAGCTTCCCAGTTTTTCGCAGCCTTGAATTCCTTCTTTGTTTTAGTATGCCCTTCCTCGTTTTAGTATGCCGTTCCTGGTTTTAGTATGCCTTCCTGCTTTTCTCGCGTTCCCTTCCCTTCCTGGTTTTAGTCGATCCCTAGTAGGCCTACGCTGTCAGAAGTATCAAAACAGATAACACAAGGATGCGCAGTTTAAACAGATAACACTTAGCATGTTAGCTGTTATGTTTTTCAGACATTACGCGTTAAAATTTATCCATGCAGGAACAGCCGAAACACCGCCGAAAAACATCTGCTGACTTTTTTGTTTGTCATCATGATATCGGAATAGTCAGCAGATGCTTTTTCGGCGTTTTTTCGGCCCTTCCTGCCAGTGCTTGTTATGCATTACGTTTAATGCATAACGTGTGCAAAATAATTACAGATAACAACCAAGGTGTTAGCTGTTGAAACTGCGCATCCTTGTGTTATTGTTCTGAAAGTGTAGCATGCCACACAGTCTAGGTATATAGAAATGTATCTTTTGTGGATCTTCTTATCTGATGAAAGGGAGAGCTCTTCTACGCCTGGGTAGAGCCGACCGTTTCCAGCTTATGCTCATTGGCGACCGATGATTATTCTATGGCGTTAAGTAACTCGGGAAAAACGTTACCTGTGGGTGCCACCAAGGGTGCCACACTGTTTAGGTAGGCCCTGTATAAAGAGGGGAGAGAAATATGCCTTTTGTGGATAATTTTTTTATTTACTTACTATATTACTCTTGCTTATGTCTTTTATGATATACGTAGCTCCCTTATGGAATTATAAGCTTTTGAAATCCCCATCTTTCTCCATTGTTTCGTTTTGTGCCTACGAATTTCTAGTGCCTTTTTGGCTGTGCCGAGTTTTGCCCATTACACAACGCAACGTTTTTCAGAATCTTCAACGTCCGCTGACAACTCTTTCACACACAAGGATATGAGAATCTTCTGTTCTTGACTAATTTTATTTGCTTAGTTTTCGTACTTCTTATCCACGGCGCGTTCAGTTTTCAAATGTTTCGGGCCCAGCCGCCGCGTCGGACAGCAGGAAGGCTCTGCAAAGTCGTCAAGCGCTAACAAGAAAATTTCTAAACTCAGCTGGAAAGTAATGGTATTTTCGAGAAAGTTTTTTTCTGATCCACTTCATAGTGAAAAGACCATTCCTATTATGAGTTGTGCTTTAACACTCGTCGACTATGGTAGTGAAGGCGTCGAAGGGTTGCATGAACGAATGAATTTATTTCGCGATTCACCCTTACGGCATTTCACACCTGTATAAACTGTGGATCAATTTTTAAACATAACCAATTCAAGTATTAATTACCTACCAAATTAAGCATATGATTTACAAAGGCCAAGCAGGAAAATGAGAGGCCTCGCGATAAATCTTAACCACGACGATAAAGAAGAAAAGGAAATAAATTCACGCAGAAATCAAGGAAAAGAGAGGAGAAAGAACAAGAGAAAAAAAGAACAAAGAAGCTAGTGAGATTAACAGAATATATGTGCAGAGGCGTTACTAGCCAAAATGTTTGGGGGGGGGGGGCAAGGAATTTACCGACTGGCTTGTAGTTTTTATCGACTGTTTTCGCAGAAAAAACGGACTGTTTTCAAGAAAAAAACGACTGTTTTCAAGAAAAAAAACGACAGTTTCGAAAAAATCGACTGATTTTCAGAAAAAACGACTGTTTGAAGAAAAATCGACTGATTTTCAGAAAAATCGACTGTTCTAATGAAAAAAATCAACTATTTTGGTGAAAAATCGCGTAGACGTATAGACGTCACGGTCGGGGTTTAAACTGGGGACGCCCGCATATAAAAACGTGTGGACTGGTAAGAAATGTATAGGCCTACATTACCTACATACATACATTTACATTTCTGATAGTACTGAAAACTAACTTATATAGACTCTAGGAGGTCTTCCAGAAGCCCAGAAGGTTTAAATGGTAAGATAAACTAAGGACTGTGTTATACCCATCTGTGTGGCTTACTATGAGCATTCCAGAAACTTCGTCAGCATAATTACAAACCGTCAACGAAGCAATAGCCCCTGAGCGAATCAAGACATGAGCTGCAAAAAGACACAACTGGTTTGTTTGGTATTGAGCATTCACTACTGCGGTTGCGTAATGAACAATCTCCCGGATTTCTAGCAGTGGGCGGAGCCATGACACTAGAAAATGGCAAACTAGTGTCCTGATCTGGGAAAGATTATCTCGTCTTGTCCTATTCTGTTATCCTCGGTCTTACCACCTTATTGTAAGGGTAAGGGACGAATATATGGTAGTGCAGTACAGTAGACTATACGAAGATACAGTCTACGGAGGAGCTGTTAGGTAATCAGACATCAACAAGAAGCGAAGGTATTTAAATAGGACGGGAACGAGTTCTTAGCGGCAGACGGAAAGTCTGAGAAGTCGAGGTAACACGTGGTTGTAGCGAGTGATTAGTGCGAGTTAGAGGGTGAGTTGATGTTACGTAATGCATAATGTAGGAGTTGTTCGGTATACTAATAGTCTGGGAAATTTAAACGTTCAGAAGAAGTGAAATGCTTAGGGGTACTTGTCGGCTACTGAGCATTCACACTGTGAGAGCCTGCACGTTGAAAAGTTGCAGCGTACTGCTCTGCTTTTGCGAAGAAAAAAAATGCAACCCTGTTTCGCAATCTCTTGTATGAATCGAGGTATGAATGAAACAATCTAATGTCCATCAGATTTTGCCATTGTAGGACCTAGAGTAAAAGGAAAGGAACAACACAACACAACTGGCAACAAATAATATTGTTACAACAAGAATTGCGTACATAACAGCATTAACATACAAATGCGTTATTAAACTTTGTGCTTGAAACGGAAAGGATAAAAGGGTCCTAAGTGACGTTTAATCGGCAACTTGAAATAGATAGATAGATAGGTAGAGGAAGATTGCCTGTGGTTCAAGTTAGGATACAACTTGATACATTGGATACATACATACAGTGCATTAGGATACAACTGAGAAGTTGCAAAGAGGGACTAGTAATGTCCTTCGTAGGTCTAACGACTGTACAGAATTTGACCTGAATGTGCCTCAGCTCGAATGGCTAGCCTAGGAATAATTAGCTAGAACGTGTTGTGTTATATCGTAAAATAGCTGACACTCACCCAGTGGCGAACCCTTGCCTAGGTAAACTAGGTAGCTGCTGAAGGCCCCAACCTCAGAAGGGTCAGAGGTCGAAAGTGACAGGCGTTGAGGACACAGAAATAATCATTATGAGGATTATGTAAATGTGAGATGTATAATGTGTAGTCCATATAGTTAAAATGTGTATGTAAATTGTAATTTGTACAACGTCATAGTTAGTAATGTAATTGTCTATTTCATTTTCAAGTATGCGTGTCTATTTATAAAGTAAATTATGTACGTTGAAAAAATACAAAATTAAAAGAAAGTGTGTTTTTGATGAAACTTCCAAAAAGAAGGCCCCGACTCCGTCAACCACCTAGGGGCATCTGATCTCTACGAATGAACGAGACTATGTAGCGAAAAAGCCTCAGGGACATGACAACAGAAACTTCACTGTCAGAAGTTTCGTAAGAGATAACACTAGGATGCGCGGTTTCAACATATACGCGTAACAGATAACACTTCGGATGTTGTCTGTTGTGTTTCAAAATGTTATGCATAATATACCATCAGGAAGAGCTGAAAAACCGCCAAAAAGCATCTGTTGAGTTTTCCGACATTATGACGATAAAGAATAAAGTCAGTAGATGCTTTTTTGGCTGTTTTTTTTTGCTCTTCCTAGCGAAGCTTGTTATGCATAACATTACATGTATAACGTTTTCAAACACAACAGATAACATCCCAAGTGTTATCTGTTACACATTGTCTGTTGAAACCGCGCATCCTTGTGTTATCTGTTATGAAACTTCTGACAGTGGACATAACTACATTAATAGGTTTAACACTCCTTAAAAAAAATTCCTCCTCGCCATCGAATCTCCATTATAATAAGGTAATACCTTATTTCTCCATTCCTTTAGTTCCACGCACTTACCAATTGTAATAACTGCGCTTTCGACAACACTACAACAGTCAGGGCAAAAGTAAGAGAACGGGCCTGTTCTCACCTACTCTGTTCTAGGTCAACATTTCGATAAGCCTAAATCATGCCGTACTACCAACTCCCCCATCACCCGACAGTCGTCGCAGCGGTCAACCGAAACAGCGAAACCTCCCTGGAAGATGGCAGCATCAGTCCAGATCTCAAATCTGCCCCCGAATTCACCCTTGAACCGTCTTGCCCCTCGCTGAAAAAAAGAACAATGCGAGCCAGGCAGCCAGTCTACAGCGAGTCCTATGACCAATCCGATTCGTTCTACAAACTGGTGCGTGCTAACGACACGTGGCGTTGCGTCCATCATGACGAATTGGCAAACATCCAGGCGGAAAATGTTTCTCCATCAACAATGTAAGTAAGAGTGGGGCGCTAATTACTTGAAAATGAAACTTAAATTCTTTGATTCATGTGGACCTTGGAGACACCATTATTTTTCGATGGGTCGGATTTTTACGAACACACCGTTACCTTTGTTTTCCTCAAAATCCTCACTGTAGCCAACGTTATCCACAAATTACTTGAACACAATTCACTCCTGAAAGCAAGTCCGGCATTGCTAATTGACTATCCATTGATCTCCCGGCGGTGGTCAAAATAGTTACTAAACCTTCGAGAAGATCGAGTGGCGTGTAAGAGGATTAAAACAACTAAGTATATCACCATGTGGACGTTTAGATATGTCGGAAGAAGAAATCATCGGCAAATTTGACACTTTTTGGTCTCGGAAGCTGAGTAGTATTTAGCTCAGTTTCAGAATCTTCAAAAAATCACTAGAACGAATTTAGTAAAATTTAGTCGTTTGTTTATTGTGATCTAGTTTTCATCCTTAATTCTTTGGACTTACGGGAATTAACAAGAACAAACAGAAAACAAAATATTTAAAGAAATCGATAATGCAAATAATTAGTTTTTATTTTTCTACACATTTTCCTTGTGCCTGCCACAATAAAAACATTCTGTTAGATCCATAGTCAAACTATGATCCCAGCCTCTCCATGTCCGGCGCTTCCGACCCGCGCCGTTAGATGACCCAGAGGTCGGATCTAGTCGTGGCTTCATCTTGGGTCTTCGGTGGGGCGGTTCTAGGCGTTGCAAGTGCTAGAATGTTTATGATATAACTCCTTTAAAGTTTAACTGAAAAGGGCAGAGATGGGACAGTCTTTTTACCCCTCACTTATTCACTTAAAGAGGCTTGAAGACCCGATGAAAATGCGCTACTTCGTTGCTCCGCTATTCACGAATAATCAGTTTTCAAATAGTGGAATTTCCCTGTCTTGATTTGTGGTACCACCTGTGTCGCATGCTTGACGAAAAAGATTTATGTTTTTTTTTTGTTCAGACGCTAAGCAGTGTTCACCAAGCTTATCACCTCCCACTAGAAAGCCGCGTTAATGTCCAGATTCAAATTTCCCGCGTCATAGTAGAATTTGCGCTGTGGGGACAGCCGTAGATATTCTGAACCTCAGTAGGAGAGCAGAAAGTGGAAATCAAAAAATTTCTTAGCAGAATCCAAATAACTCAGTCTATTCAACTAAATGATACACAAATAAGTTTGCTTTTCAGTTAAACTTTAAGAAACGTAAATAAAGGTTCTTAAACCCGTAACGGGAAGATAATTGTTTATTTATTATTATTTATTTATTTGAAAATATAACCAACTGGGGCTGCTACACAACAACTCATTTATATACACTAACAAAAAAAAAATATGCTGAAGGCACGAAGCCTCCAACAAACAAAATACTCAATCAGTATGGGTCGAACCCACAGTAACTTGCCACAGAGGCAGACAGGCGCATTTGCGGACCACACAGAATCACCGGCAGAGGATTGCTCGACGCCAGAATTCAAGACTGAAGAGAAAGAACGTTTAGACGAATCGCCTCGATCGGGATCACCTATCTCTATCTCGTGACGTGATTGTAGTGGTTTGCGACCTATTTTTTGACTTCCAGTTCTTATAGCTTGTTCACACGGGGCTGAAACAGCGGCCGATTCTCGATCAGCGGCTGATTTACGCGCGTAAATAGCGGTTGAAAAAAAATCCAAAAATCAGCCGCTGATCTATCAAATAGGCGCTTATTTTCATCGCGGTCACCGTTCACCGAAGTAAATCCTTTGCAATGTGGCCTTTGATGACTCTAGGGACAGTAAGCAGATTGTAATTAGGAGAATTAGGTCAAACTTGGCGAGTTTTTTTTGTTTTTTTTGTCAATCCAGGTCAGATTCTGTCAGACCAATGTGAACATAACATGATTTTTACACTAAGCATCCCAGGATTACTAAATGATTTCGAAAAAAAAGATAGAATAATTTTCTAATTACAACACTATGTTCTGTTTATGTCTAATATTTTTTTTCGTTGTTTTTCTTTTGAAAAAATAATAATGTGAATAACTTTTCCGTTCAACCTTCACTGAAAAGTGACTGAACAACACTAAATGATTGCATTCTTTTCTCGTATTATTATATTTATTATTAATTATATTTTATGTTCTCGTTTAAAAAAAAAAAAATATTTAAATGATTTTTTTTTTGCTTTTTAACTTAAAATTGCCGGGTCACCTGAAATCTGTAAATATTCAATTTGTGACTTATCCCTAGTCTAAAGACTACATGTAAACTATATTTGACTTTGACTAACTCACGAGATGTTTTTTTTTAGTTTATATATTTTGTTATAAACAACAAAAATATTCGGAATTAGGTTTTTCTTTTTAATTCTCCCGTCAACCCCAAACAGTTGATCCGTCGTCTGAACAGATCAGCCGCTGTTTACGCGCTTATTTCAGTCCCGTGTGAACAAGTCATTACAAAGGTCTTTACGACGTCATACGTTTGCGTCTGTTATGTAGTAAGAACCTCTCCTTTATCTGTCCGTAATTCGAGGTAGGAAATGTTTACAAAGCACACATGGATGTATGGGCAAACCAGTGATAAAGGGTCTGTTGATTCGCACTAATGAGCTGTTATATTATACGGCTTTGCCATGAGGGTTAGAAACCTGGTGATGCTGACGACCTGTAATCAAGGTGTCACTATTGTAAATGTATGTCATACGACATATGTAACAGATATGCCTTGCTTGATTTTGGGACCTTCGCCTACCACTTGCGAGGGTCTCTCGTTCCCCTTTGGGTATGCGCACCACTGGCTGGGTCATGGTAACCCACTGCTCTCAAGCAGTGTTGCCACATGTCGCACGATAGTGTGAATTGTCACCTATTTTTTTTTGTCACTCTTGTCCTACGTAGGACATAAAATTCACTCTATTTCACCAGATTTGTTCTACAATAGTGTGACAATTCCAGAAAATACAAAAATAAACGCGGAATTCAACTCAATGCAAGTAATTTTAAGGCATTCCACTCTGTCTGTACTACATAAAGAGTTAGTTTTTACTTTCGGTGGGAGGGAAGAAGGGGAATTTTTTTACTTTTTTCGTGCTCGTCATGATAGGAGGATTCTGAACCGATTGAGATTCTGCCAAAAAGCATTTTTGCAGCAGTGATTCCGACCAAAAATGACCATTTCACGTTTTTTTTCATGAAAATAGAATTTCACTCCCAATTCACTCTCTGTCTCAGCCAAAAGTCACTCTCTAAATTTTTCTGATGTGGCAACCCTGCTCTCAAAGTCAGGTTTGCTATAGCCTGTCTTGGCTAAGGTCGGCATTAAATAACCAAGAATTACCATATGCTAAGAAAATTGCCTGCGGATACAAGCCAAAAATTCCTGCTCCACAAAATTTTCGGTCTTCTCGCGCTAGGAGTTTAGGTTGGAAATCTGTCAAATATTCCCCACGTTGCCTACAAATCAAGAGAATTCTGGCACGGAGACATCAATAATCAGACCTTTGCCCATTTTCTTTGGCCGGTTTTGTTGACGCCAAGTTTCATCTTGAACATTGCCAAAAGACCAGACTTTGGTCTGTTTGTCTGCTCAGTCGGAACTTAGGACGGGGTTCCCACGGTTTCCTATTGAATGAAAATGCCTTGGTGGTTAATACAGGTCAGGGCAGTTATGGGTTGTCAGGGAATTGAAGAAACGGTTGAGACATCTGGGAACTGCAAATCCGTTATTGTCAGTTAGTAAATCGGCTGTAAAAGTATCCCCCCATCAAATCTTGCGTCTTTGTTAGCCGGGATTATTGGAATATAAGAAAATAAAACAAGTGTTCAATTCAGGCAAAATGCCCGTACAAGTATACAAAAGGAATGAGTGCACTCGTCACATTCTACCTAGAATAATCCTGGGCGCGGTAATTTTTTTTTCTCTTGGTTTTCGCGCTTAGATATTTGATATAACTGTGATTTGCATGAATGAGTGAAATTTAATGGTTAAAGGACCCTTGTCCAAATTGGACAAGGGCCGCTAATTATGCAGCGGCCACTACATGGAAACTGAATCAAATGAAAAACCGAAATCAAATCGAAACGAAATCGAGTGCGAGGGGTCGCACTATTTACTCTTAAATTCAATACAATTCAATTTATTTTCAAAAATTCACTCACGGACGAAGCCGAACATTGAATTTCTTCCGTCATGAATAACTTAAAAATTAAAAACAACTATAACTAATGTTATTCATTTGGTCAACGTACATGTATCTCACAATAAAACTCTAAGTAAAACCTTTAATCATACGTTACACGTCAACTAATCAAAACGTCTATAAGTAAAAATTATAACTGGTCAAATTTACACCAAACTAAAAACGAGATAATATCAACAGTTATTAAATTTACAATTGAATAACAGCACACACAGAAATACGATTAATTTATGGAGGTGTTTCGGAATGCTCGTTAAAAAGGTCAGTGAAGGAGGGAATAAAACTTCTTCAACTTACTCTTCAACTTCAACTTCAAACTCTTCAAGCTCTTCTTGAATACTTTAAAACTAGGCTATGCTTTCAACAAATACCCACGGTTTTGGCATGTTTAGACGAAACCCGTTGACTTATAGCGAAAACAGGGAAACAATTTATATAACCGGTTTTTCTGATGGAAAAACTTCTCGCAGACAGCCGTCGACAGCGTGAGAGGGGTTAGAATGTACCGTATGCAATTGGGTCTCCGGGTTTATATATGGATGGACTATTGAAGTAGGTTGCGTTAGTATTATAGGGAAGACAGGTCCTTCTAACATATGTTGTTAAGATCTCGATACGATCTCCGATAATTTCGATGTCGTTCCGGATTTGATTGAAAATATCCGGGTCCGGCCATAAAAGTTGTATGCTATCGGGACCATACCATGTCGCAAGAAAAACCTATTATCCGAAATTTCCAGTCGAGTGGCCGAAATTGCATAACTCTTGTAGTATAGTCTTTACCTTTCTCCAGAACTCAGAGATTGGCCCCCGACCACCGTGGCCTCAGCTGGAACATTCAGGCCCCCATCACTTTCTCCTACAACATCACCGAATGCAACCACCTCCTCGATCCCACCAATGACGTACTTATGTATGGCCACCTGAATAGTCAAATGGATATTCTCTCAGCTAAAGCACACCCGAAGAAAAGAAGATTAGTGGTTATCGACGAGACTGTGGCTGACATCTATGGGGACCAAGTGCGGAATTATTTTCGGTCGCAAGATGTCGAATGTCATATTTTTGCACTGCCGACAACGGAGGAAACGAAGGACACGGAGTCGATGTTAAAGGTTAGTAGGCTATCCTTGTGCCCTGAATGAGAGGGGTGGGGTCCAGTAATAAAAATAAATGAATTAATTATAGTGCCTCATAAATATCCTCCTGCCGGGTTTTGTCGATTTTTTTTTTACAAAATTTTGGATTTGCTGTTTTTGTTGGTGGTATTTCCCGAGAAAAAGTTCGGTCGTATTTTAATTTTGCAAAATCTCGTTTACAATACAGCACTAAAGAATTCAGAGAGTAAAAGTAAACGGAGTGTGTTAAAATAAAAAGAAAAAAGAAATAAAATCATGTAGTAGTAGTACCTAGTAGCAGAACATTTTTATTGAAAATAAACAGTCTGTTTTCATTAGCACACAAGAAAAGCGGGGCTTGTGAGGCTGTGCTAACTTATAAGAAAAAAAGAAGAGAAGAGAAAATATGGAGAATGAGACCATGTAACGATACAAAAAAAAAATAACAAAAAACATTACCTTGCGTGACCCCCAAACAACAAAACACAACAAACGAAAATTATATAAATTTTACTGATAAACAACCTGAGAAAAATTTATTCAATCAGTTTCGAAGGTATACCTGCCGAGCAACTCCATACGTAATTCAGACTTAAACTGGTTAAAATTACCTATTTCCTTAATACATTTACTAAGTTTATTCCACAGTTTGGAAGCTCTATAAATAATAGAAAAGGAAGACCTACTTGTAACTAGCCGAGGAACCTCAATATTTCCTCGTATCCGAGTATTGTGTTGGTGAACCAAAATGTGTCACTCACTACATGCGTACTTGGCGCGACTCTATGCATCTAAACATCGCCTCTGTCTCATTAGTTTAATACTCTTGATGACTAACTCTTCGTGTCGATGAAGAATCGCCATGTGCCTAGCGAAGAGCCAGAAACGTCGCTGGCGCGACACGCAACAAACGTTGTTGATTGGTTGACAAGGGATTTGAATCAAGTTTGAGCATTCGTTTGAGTGACGTTTCTCGTTCGTCTCAAGGTTCACTGGCGTGTTCCGGAATATTTTCACTTGAATAAGACATTAGTTGCGTTTTTGCAGATACGCGTACTTGGCGCGACTCTTTGCATCTAAAAATCGCCTCTATCTCATTAGTTTAATACTCTTGATGACTAACCTCTTACCACGGTAACTGGATCTGCAATAAGCCGTTTTTGTAGTTACCGTGGTATCTCACACACGGTTGTTCTGCAAAAACGACTATTGCCGAAATTGCGCTTTTCGAAGTCATCCCAAAAGAAAAACGGATATTCAGTCACATCACTAAGTGACAAACTTCTTTCCCACCAATTTGTCAAAACTGATGAAAGTGAGATGACTTTTTCAGATAACACGATCAGTTACCACGGTCGGACCGTGGTATCTGAATATCAGATACCACGATAACTGCAAAAACGCCTTTTGACCGTGGTATCAGATACCACGATAACTGCAAAACCGACTTTAGATTGTGGCATCAGATACCATGGTTTTGCAAAAACGCAACTATTGTATGAGATTATTTTGTAGGTCTGCGAAGCTATCAATAAATTCCACCCGGAGCGGCGCTCTGAGCCAATCATTGCGATAGGAGGTGGCGTGTGTCTCGACATGGTCGGCTTGGCAGCGACACTCTTCAGGCGTAGAACGCCGTACATTCGAGTTCCTACTACGCTTTTAGGCTTGGTTGATGCCAGCGTTGGAGCTAAAACAGGTATGCACTTTTACCACTACCATTTTGTCATTACACAGTAGAAAGTTTCTCGAGTAATGATTAAAGTTAACTGCAGTATTTGCTACTGGGATTAACCTTATCTCTACTGGGATAAGATTTATCCGAATTAGAGATAATCTTAGCTCAGTAGAGACAAGATTAATCCCTGTAGCAAATTCTGCAAGATTTTTTTTACAGTGTATATCAACAGAATTTAGTAGCCAAGTTACAATTTGAACTGCAGCTAGCTTGCTGCTCGTCTCTTTCCGCTTCCAGAGCCTCCAAGCTTCGACGCTATTTCCCAAAATGTTTGACGCCGGAGATTTCAAGCACCCTTCGCACTTTTTCCTCTTTGTGGTCTCGTATTTTAAAATAGCCAAATACTTTAAAACAAAGCTCTGCTCTCAACAAATTACCTGCGGCATTGGCTGCTCAAAGCTGTTGACCAGGCCTCTTCTTGCAGAAACAGGTAAGTAAGTATATTTGTACCGTGTTCTTCAAAACTGTGCTAACTGAAATTTTTTTGAAAACTGAGTTAACTATACCACTGGAAAAAACATACCTGATTTGGTATTCTGTTAAATTGTGCTAAGTGTTAGATGACGACGTGAGGACCATCTAAGAGGTAGATTAGTTTTAACTTTCTGAGTTCCTACTTTCGTCATGCAGACGGCATACACAAAACTGGGCCCAAAAATTATGAAAATGTAGTTAGCACAGTTTTGAAGAACACGGTACATTCATAACCCACAAAATGTTTTACAACAAAAGAAAGTGGAGTAGAGATAAATAGAAAAACGAAAGAACAAAAGACAACAGGAGAATAACATACGAAACATACAATAGGCCTCCTATTATCAATCAAAAAAGCCTAATCAGTCGATGATGCGGCAACAGACGTAGCCTAGATTTCTGACGGAAATCAGTGTGCAATTCTTGAAGCCGTGACAAATTGTCAGTAACTCTGTAAGGTTTAATGATCTTAGAGTTACTAAGGGACCGGGGCAGATACAGAAGAAACTAACAGTAACGGAAATAATCTATCCTTATTCTGGATAGATCCCGTTTACCAAAAATATCAAACAGACCAACCGAGAACCAACAGACCATAACCGGGTCTTTCTTACGCTAAAGTTTCTTCAGACAGTGTCTCGTATTTTTGTGTTTCAGAGTCTGAATGGTTTCGCGCCTGATGTTTTTGGTAATTTTTTTCGTTTTAACTCATTTTACCACGGACATGCTACGAGGCATGCTGGAGACCTGGTAAGTTAGCCAAGAAGAACGGTTCGTTCTAGCCATGTGGCAAGGCATTCAGCTCCGGTGGTCTGGAATACGTTTCCAGACTCAGTTCGAGAAGCGGAAAGTGTACCGCAGTTTAAAAATCGGTTAAAGAAACATCTCCTTGAGGGAAGTTGGTGAGTGGAGGGTTTGGAAGACGAGAGAGGACAAATTGACAAATTAATTGATTAATTTTTAGTTGTTTAGTGAAGGTTTGATTAGAATATGGTAGTAAATGTGTACTGGTTGCGTTTTTCAAGCACGTATGTGCTTTGTGTGTAACCGGTCGTCAAGTCGGAATGATTTTTTTTTAGTAAAGTTGTTGAATCCTGAATCCTGAATCCTGACAAGAGTCAGGGAGCGTGATACGCATCAAAAGTAGAAAAACGAGGAACATCAGCGAGCTGTCGCTAGGTGGATTAAAAGTTACCGTGTGAAATTCAAATACTCCAGTTCCAGGAACTGATGGAGCGACTACGGAAGTAAGTTGCGTTAGCAGCATAGGTACGACGGGTCCTCTAAGTATCTCGTTTTCTTTCCAGGTGTCAATTTCTGCAACTGCAAGAACAAGCTCGGCGCCTATGTTCCTCCAGTGGCTGTCTACCTTGATCGCTCTTTCCTTGTCACCGTGCCGCGACGCCATCTAAGTAATGGTATGGGTGAAATTCTAAAGATGGCGTTAATGAAGCACAAAGAGCTATTCGAGTTGTTGGAAAGTCACGGAAAAGAGTTATTGGACACCCAGTTCCAGGTAAGACCTTACGAGCTTTGATGATTATGATGATTAAGTGGATCCATTGAACTGCATAGAAGACATACACTCAAATATTTGATGGTGCAAAGCGATACGTCAGCTGAATTTTTATTGGAGCTATATTTCGGCCCTTCTTGGCAAGGGTCCTCTTCAGGCTCAATACCGCTCAAAAAAACGAACTTGTGGGAAACACACACGAACTTGTGGTGTTTCCCACAAGTTCGTTTTTCCAACTTGAGCGGTATTGAGCCTGAAGAGGACCCTTGCCAATAAGGGCCGAAATATAGCTCTCAGCAAATTCAGCTGACGTATCCGTTTGCACCATCAAATATGATTCGCAGTCAGCTTGGGCTGAAGGAATATTTAGATACTCAAATAATGAATACAACGGATACGTCAGCTACGATGCTTTATCAGCTGATGAAACATCATAGCTGACTTATCCGTTGTATACATTATTTGAATATATGTTTCAAAGTCAGCTTAGGATCAAGGAATATTTTGCGTAGAAGATTACACTGTAAAAAAATTTTGCAGTATTTGCTACTGGGATTAATCTTGTCTCTACTAAGATAAGAGTATTTCTAATTCGGATTAACCTTATTGTCTTACCTTATAGATTACTTCTAATTCGGATTAATCTTATCCCAGTAGACATGTAGTACAGTAAAAGTAGAGTACACTATAAAACGGGTAAGAAAAAGAAATTAATATAGAAACTGATGAGCCACAAATAACATGCCTTGAATCTCTATCCTGTATCGATAAATGCCTACTATTCCTGAAGTTAACTTTCAATCCGTTGACATATTCCGATACCAATGATCTGTTAAAGTTTAATTTAGTTACCCATCACTTACTCACTTAAAGCACAACTCTTACTAGAAATGATCTTTCCCCAATGAAATAGATCAGAGAAAACGTTTTCGAATATACCATTACTTTCCACCTGAAATTAGCGAATTTCTTGTTAGTGCTTGTCGATTACCTCCAGCCTTCCTGCTCTCCGACGCGGCGGCTGGGCGCAAAACATTTGAAAACTGAATGCGCCGTGGTTGAAAAGTGGGAAAACTAAGCAGATAAAAGAAGTAATAAACAGATGCTTCTGAGATCCTTATGTGTGAAAGAGTTGTCAGCGGGCGTTGAAGATTCCGGCAAAAGTTGCCTTGTGTGACGGACAAAACTCGGCAAGGCCAAAAAAGCGCTAAAAATTCATAGGCACAAAACGAGACAGTGGAAAAAGGTGGGGTTTTTAGAAGCTTATAATTATGTATGGGAGCTGGGTATATCACAAAATCAGAATAAGCAAGAGGGATCCTTTAAAGAGGCTTGAAGACCCGATGAAAAGGCGTTACTTGCTCCCCTATTCATGAATAATCGATTTTAGTATGGTAGAGTTTCTCTGACGGATCTGTGGTACCTCTATGCGCTTGTAGCTGTGTTGTTGCACGATTAAATTTGTGTTCATGCAGTGATTAATCCACTTGGTGCACCGTCAGTCACAGAAAACCGGCGTTTGTGTTGAGATTCAAATTGTCCACATCATAGTAGAATTTGTGTTGTGGAGACGGCCGTAGATATTTTGAACGTCACTACTAGAGCAAATAGTGGAAAATCGAAAAATCCCTCAGCAGAATCTAAATCTTTCAACGTACTAGAATAAATGATGAAGAAATAAGTTGGCTTTTCAGTTAAGGAGCTGCTTGGACGAATTTACCGTCGCCGGGATCACTGTTCTTATGTCCCTCTTTTATCTGATTAGTGTAGTGGTCTGCGAACTATTTTTGAGAGCCCCGCTGCTGCTCAGTGGTAGAGCAGTGGCCTAGTAAACCGAAGGCACTGGGTTCAAATGGCGAGGAGTATCTTTTTCCAGTTCACTGCTGACGGTTTCTTTCAAAGCTGTGAATTGACGAACAATGGCTATGCTTTGGAGTTTAGACTTAACTGACATACGCGGTTAATTAGGAATAAGTTTGTCTTTTATTTGGTGAATCTGATTTAGGAATTTGTTATTTTCGGTATGTCGGCCGCAGTGGAACATTTTATTTAATCAACACGTAAATTTATGTTAAATAATAAATGATGATTTAATCGGTAAAATCTTTAAAGACATAAAATAGCTCTGAATATGTTAATTCAAATAAAGACACTTCAAGCACCATCAATCGACTATACAGGTCAATATTACTTCTCTGATTTATGTTGGATCTACGAGTAGCCAGGGACCCATAAATTTCCTGTAATGACTCGCCATTCAGGGGGCTTGTCAATAAGAGATTTCTGATGCACTCTTGACCGAGCGTCAGATAGTTCGAGAAAATCCCACGGCGATAAGATACCCGACTATCCAGATCGACAAAAATTTTCGCAGCTGTTGTGCTGGACTAGGAATATTCCTCTGTAATGGAAGAGTATCCTGGATCTTTTGTCCTAGCTTAGGTACCTGGTGGCATGCTGAATAGTCCCAACAAATTTTGTCTATCTGAGCTAGAACGCCGATTCGACCCAAGCGGAATTTTTGGAAACTAGGCGAGGCTCGGGCAACATAGCAACATAGAAGCATAGGAAATGACAAGCCCCCTGAATGGCGAGTCATTACAGGAAATTTATGGGTCCCTGGAGTAGCCTATGATCCCCTCTTGTTTTAGGACGACAGCCCAAGCCTTTCCAAAGATGGCAATCACAGTAACGTCGCAGTGAAAGTCGTGAGACTATCCATCCAGACTATGATTGAAGAACTGGCCCCAAATCTCTGGGAAGATGACCTCGATCGGCTTGTCGACTTTGGTCACCTCGTTAGTCCCAACCTAGAAATGGTAAGTCATACCAATTTCTTTAATTAATTTTAACTAAGTAATTTATTTCTGACCCGCCATTTGAAAAGCGGAGTGTGTAAAATATAATTTGAAGTGCTTTGAAGCATCATGGTAATTTTGGGTTTCAACTACATACAGGGGTGAATTATTTCTTGAAACGTTTATATTATCCGAAATGTCTGGTACAATTTAGACTCACCACTAGATGTGCCTTGAATTGAGGATAGGCTACGGGTGAATGGTCGGGACCGAAAGTGTTTACCATCCTATCCTTTGGTAGCGATGTATTCTTAATGCAAGAACACCAGTTTACCACTGACTTAGTTACAGCTGTGCAGCACTTGCTTAAATACTGAAAGACCCTTCACTCCGCGTAGCCGGAGGGGGGGGGGGGCGATCTCAAGTACACGAAAATGGTCAATACATTTTTGTTTTGTTTTTACCCTCTAAGAAGAACATAGGTCGAGTACTAGAATTGAAAAAAAATGAAGTGTATTTTCGTTGGACTGGGGCAGATCCAAAAATTTTACCGCATCTTTCCAAAATTCTACCCAATCCTAGAAACCTAGAATTGGAGCTTCAAATTCTTAAACAGAAAGATTAAAGGATCCGACCTGTCTTATCTATAATACTAACGCAACCTACTTCAATAATCACTCCATATGTTTCTAAACCCGGAGACCCCAATTTCGTTCGGTACATTCTAACCCCTCTAACTAAATCACTATGATTTCGTTACTTGCCGTGTTTTGCTACCTTCGATGTGTATCACGCTGTCGCCGGTTGCCTGCGAGAAGTTTTTCCATCAGAAAAACCGGTTATGTAAATTCTTTCCCTGTTTTCGCTATAAGTCAACGGGTCTTGGAAAAGGCTTAAACAGCCAAAACCGTGGGTTATTTGCTGAAACAAAGCCTAGTTTTAAAGTATCCAAATATTTGAAAATACTGTAAGTTGAAGAGTAAATAGTGCGAGGGGTCCTTTAAGTACAGAGAGTAACACTAAAGGGCAGCATAGAGATGATTGGACAGCTACTAGGTATTGTTTTTGCGAAGCCCACTTGGACAGTATATTGCCCGGCACGATTCCAGCAACAGCTTTTATTTACTATACCCAAGACAAAATTAAATCGAGTGCCGCAGGCGAAAATTTTCTACATACAATTTGTTTTTTCCTGCAAAATTTAACCGCTTTCCATATAAATTCTGTCTTTTACCGTGGGTTAAACACCGCAAGATCCCAAGAATATCCAGAAATCAGTCGATTTTTTTCAAAACTGTCATTTTTTGTTATTGAAAACAGTCGTTTTTTCTGCAGAAACAGTCGGTAAAAATTACCAGCTAGTCGGTAAATCCCTCGTCCCCCCCCACCAAACATTTTGGCTAGTGACGCCTCTGGGAGCGACGTCCCGACAGCAGCTTGTAGTTACTGTGGGCTATACAATATTACCCATGACCTCATCAAATGAGCGCCGCAGTCGAGATTTTTTAAGTTCGCTTTTTCCTGCCAAATTTAAGTATTTCCCTGCAGATTCTAGCTTTTAATGTCTTTCAAATCCCAAACCTAACACTGGTTTAAAACCCCAGCTAAATGACGGGCCCTTAGACAAAATAGAGAATACTACGAAAGGTGCCGCAGGCGGAATTTTTTGAAACATTTATGATTAAATCGTCTTTTTGAAATCCAAAATAAATGTAAGGACTACCGATGAAATCATAGATCAGTCCTTTGTCTGTGGTCAGTGCTTCACTCAGCCTCTTCTCAGTGCTTAAAATTCCGATTGATGTCACAATCTTGCCCTGCATAATTTTTTTTAAAATACATCTCTGTTAAAATACAAGATTTTTGCACAGAATCAAAGAATGCTGAAACTATGCGCCGGACTGTGAAATTCAAGTTTGGTAACTATACCTTTATGTAGTCCTGGCAAGCTGACTGATGTTCTGACAAGATCGAGACATACAACTAAGAGTACGATTCTCTGCGGCATGTGTGTGTGTGTGTGGGGGGGGGGGTCACCGGATTTTAGGATTGATGTCGATATTGGACCAAAGTTCCGGATAAGTATATAGCGAATAATTATGAGTCGTCGAAATCTGACCGAAGTTAGGAGTTCGTGGTAAGGTAACCTAATCCTGGCAATTATACAGAGTAAATTACCGATTCCAAGTTATTCTCACGAATAATTTTGGGCTGATAGTCTACTCGGGATTCTGAATAACTTACCGAATCCCGGTATTTATACAGAATATTATTGGCATCGTAAAGCTACCGAATAATATTCGGATTCGGTGTCATTTCGTCGAAGCTGTACCTAAAGTCAGGATTCGTGGTAACCCGATGAAAAATTTCTGGGGCCTGTAGTAACTACCGAATCCTGACAATTTTTCCGAATAAGTTATCCAATCTCAATTTTGCTACCGAATAATTTTGGACCGATAGTCCGTTCAGGATTCCGTGTATCTACCGAACCTCTATAAATATACCGAATTTTTCTGGCATCGAAAAATTACCAAATAATTTCAGCAAATGCGTTCACCCCATTCGTGATAGCGACTGAATCCTGGCAATGTACCGAATATATTTGTACCGATAGCCTATTCGGGATTCTGTATAACTACCGAATCAACATAAATTTACCGAATAGTTCTGATATCGAAAAATAACCGACTTTTTTTAGTGATTTTTTTTTTAGCAAAAATTGGGGGAGGGGGCACCCCCCCCCCCCCCTATTGCGACGCCCCTGACTACAAGTAACGTGACTTAGGTGTAGGACTCAGAGAGCATGTGTTGTGAAATCAGTTGTCAATTTTGTCGGTTAATTACTTATCCGATTGTTTTGCCAAACTGAACTTCAGCCTTTAATGAGTACTTGTCTTTATTGAGGTTGGAAAAATATTTTTTTATTTTGGCAGTGAGCTCGAAAACGCTTTATAGCACGTACCTGACAGGTTGCATATGCACTCGCATTAAGTAAGAGAATAGAATAAGACAGCAAAGAGAAATTTTAAAAAATTTATCCCGATGAAAGTAACGACTCCATGTGGCATATTAATCCGCATATTTTACTGGTTCTACTGATGTTTCTTATATAGCTTATGCTGACGACATCCTGTTGATCAGCCGTACTAAATCAGCTCTTTCTGCGATGGTTTCTCTAGTTTCTCAGTCTTTCCTGGATATTGGCTTATCTCTGAATCTTGATAAATGTGAATTCTTGTCTTACAACCTGTCTTCGTCTACTCCTCTAGTATGTAATGAATTTTCTGTTGTTTCTGTTTCTTCTTTTCGGTGGCTAGGGATTACTGTTTCTGATTCTTTAGCTCTCTTCCGTAGACAGATTGTTGCAGATGCAGTAAAAAAAATTCAACTTAGTTATTCAAAAATTGTAGCAAACCGTGGAAAATATAACAGAAGAGCTCTTGGGCGTTTATTCTCAACGTTTTCTGATCATTCTGTTCTTTATTTTTCGGGTATTCATTCTGTTCTGAAGCTAAAAGATTTGAAGAAAATGAAAGTTACGTATTTCAAATTTCGCAAATTTCTGCTTTCTCTGCCACCGTGGACTAGAAATCGGTACTTGGTTAAAAAATATAATGTTACGGATGTAGTTCAAAAGCTCGGTGACCTACACAGAAAGCTTTCTGTGGACGCATTTTGTAAAATAGGCCCTGATCACGGTCTTACTCAGTTTTTTGTTGAAGAGGATAGTGTTTAGTTGAAGTTATTTTTCTTTTTATAGCTTACTCCACTTGTACTACTTGTTTCTTGTAGTTGTGGGTGATAAATAAATAATAATAATAATAAGAACGCGGCCGACCTTCGTTTGACACAAATCACTACTGACTAACCACGCTAACACGCTGTTTTGAATTTTGCCGCGTCATACCTGTCAAATAAAGCTCGGGCGTGTTTCACCGTCCAACAATAGTATAGTACCTATTAGTTACTATTTCCGTTCCATCCTCACGAAAAGTTACTACGCTGACCGTTCCAACCTTCTCGAAATAGTAACTATTTGCTTGCCACGCTCGGGAGCGTGTAACTACGAATCTCTGTCATACGATTGGCCCGTTGTGGCACGATATTTTGGTGAAAATAGAAAAACGCGTTCCAGCCTTGACGCCAAAAAGCCAGAACTCGTGACGTCATGCGAAACAAACCTGTATTAAATAACTGAAGCTTCTACCGGCTATAAATATCTTATTCAGGCAAATTACTTTCAAATAGCATTGTAGGGAAAAAACTTTCCCTACAGTGGTATTTAGGAAAAAACTTTCCCTACAGTGGTATTTGAAAGTAATTTGCCCGAATAAGATATTTATAGTCGGTAGAAGCTTCAGCTTTTTATTACAGGTTTGTTTCCCTCCCCGACGTCGACCCTGAAGATTGGCAGCCTGACGAGGACCCTTGCCAAGAAGGGCTGAAATATCGCTGATGAAGCATCGTAACTGACGTATCCGTTGTATACATTATTTGAATATATGTTTCAAAGTCACCTTGGGCTCAATGAATATTTACTTACTGCGCCTTATGTTATTTTATTTCTTGATTCAAGTGAGCACAAATGCAACCTGCCAGGTGCTAACACGTGCTTTAAAGGTAGGTTCGCACTGATCAGATTTTGCTGATCGGGAAATTCTGCTAGATTTCCGACTAGACAATGTTTGGTCATAGACTGACCGTGTTACAAACCAAACTTTAATTGCAGAAAGTCTTACCCTCCCTGTATCACGGTGAAGCCGTCAACATTGACATGGCCTATATGTGCGTCGTCTCCTATGAACTTGGCTACCTTACCCTGCAGCAACTGAAGCGAATCCTCTCATGCATGGAGTCCCTCGAACTGCCAGTCTACCACTCAGACTGCGATATGGAACTAATTAAAGTAGCCTTGCAGTCTCGTTATAAGCATAGTGGTGGAAAGATGCGAGCCCCCCTGCCGACCGGATTAGGAGTTGCTGGTGAGTTGTTTTCTAATTCGCTTGTACGAACCGGGGTCTTTTACCGGTATTAAAAAGAAGGATCGGAGAGTTTGGGTTCACTGACACACTGCGTAAAATCCGAGCGTATTTTGAAATCCGAGCGTATTTTACGCACGTTTTGAGCTTGAAAATATTTCTAGCAATACGGACGTATTTAGATACAAAACGGACCGATTTCTCAAATAAGTCCGTATTGCTAGAAATATTTTCAAGCTCAAAACGTGCGTAAAATACGCTCGAATTTCAAAATACGCTCGGATTTTACGCAGTGTGTAAACCCACCATTTATCGTCAGTTTGGAGCAATGAAGAGCTGTGCTTCCGTAGAGGGGTCTTACAGATCGTGTTAAACCCTACTCACCGTAGTTACTACGCATGACGTCACGAATTTTGGCTTCAAGGCTGGAAAGTATTTTTACATTTTCGGCAAAATATCATGCCGCACGAGTCAGCCGGGTCAATCACGTCACAGAGACTCGTAGTTGCCGCGCTTACAATGCACTGTAAAAAAAAGTCTTGCAGTATTTGCTACTGGGATAAATATTGTCTCTACTGACATAAGATTATTTCTAATTCGGATTAATCTCATCTCAGTAGAGGTGAGATCAATCCCAGTAGCAAATACTGCAGTTAACTTTAATCCTTTCTCGGAGAAAATTTTTACAGTGTATGCTCCCGAGCGTGGTAAGCAAGTAGTTACTGTTAATTCTTGCTATTTATTGTTTCGAGAAGGTTGGAACTGTCAGCTTAGAAAATTTTCACGAGGTTGGAACGTAATAGCAACTAATAGTCACTATTTTTAGAAGGGATGGAACACGCTCATAGTATCTGACCTATTAACTTCGTAGTATTATTAGTAAGTATTAACTTTTCTGAGTAGAACTTCTAAACAAGTTTTTTCCAAAGGATGATTCACCAGAATTTTTCTTGTTCTAATTACTCTGTATTCGGCAGGAATTTTCAACGATATACCTGATGAGGTGCTGGAGAAAGCTGAAGCTACCTGGCGCCATCTTTCCTCGAGCTACTCACACAGCTCCGGCAAACTTAGCCGCTAAGAGCCACTTACCTTCTTGAAGAAAACTAACCTGACGAAAAAGTTGAAGTAGCTGCGTTCGTTGCACTCCGGGCTGTCTCTGGTGTGTCACCGGTGTCTGGCTCTTCTCTTATAACGCGTTTTTTGGTTCACCGGTGCTACTCCTCGCTGAAGCCGGGCTCCCGAGCAGGTTCTGGTTAGTCCGCACCGGTGAGGTGAAACTGGACACCGGTTATTTCAAAAACGGGTTATAAGACTGGTGAGTAGTCACCGGTGGATGCAAAAAAGGCTTATAAGAAAAACCGGAGACCACAGGTTAGAGCTCCCGTGACAAAGAACGCAGCTAGTGTCTAGAAACGTTAGATGCTACGGGGTAGAGGTTCAGCGCAGGCGAAGCACCTTTCAGTCGTGCCTAATCGGGCCTTGTTACGAGGTATTGACTAAACTTTAGCCGATTATCTACGGCCCGTGACGTTCCATGACGTCATGAAAGAAATAGGAAAGTTCGATTAAATTAATGTTGCAGAATATATATTTGTATCTGTATAATGCCGAGCGGCCAACGAGGCGCCGGACGCGGTTTACACTTATAAACCGTTCTAGAGACAATCAGTTCCGTTAGTAAATGGAAAATGTAGACTTTTCGTGTGACGTCACGATACGTAGATAATCGGCTAAACTTTAGTCAATACCTGTGACGAGCTTCGAGCGTTAAATGGTTCTCGCTTTGCGTGCGGTTCCTACGATTTTTCTAAATGTTTTTGTTTCCTGTACTTGAGCTTCACCGCGATTACTCGATTTCAAGCTTGCATCGTCGCGTTTTCACCGATGTTAAAGGCTACTTAAACCATTTCCTACATAGTTTCTTCTATTCCATAGCAAATATTTCTATACGCCAACCTGATGTGTCTATCGTCACTCTAAAGTTGATAAGATGGTGGGTGCGTTCCAACCTCCAACCGACAGTTGCTAAAAACAAATTCTTGCTCCTTCAGACAAATTGAAGGCGTCGATCGTAGATCTTAGTAGCTATTGGTTAGAGGTTGTAGCACACACGGAAAGTTCAAGGTGGGGCATAGCTTCGACGCACTTCTCCCGTTCTTGAGCGAGAAGCACCTGCGAGCATGTCACTTCTGCCACCTCCCAAAACACGATGACAACAGGGTTGCCCCATCAAAAATATTTAGAGAGTGACTTTTGGCCCAAAACAGAGAGTGAATTGGGAGTAAAATTTATTTTCATGAAACGTTCACTTTTGGTCGGAATCGCCTCTGTGAAAATGACGCATCTTAATTTTACTTTCATGAAAAAAACTTGAAATAGTCACTTCTGGCTGGAATCCCTGCTGCAAAAATGACACATTTGGTCATTTTCTGAAATAGAGTGATTTTTATGTCCTACGTAGGACAAGAGTGTCAAAAATAAAATAAAGTGACAATTCACACTATCGTGTGACCTGTGGCAACCCTGGATGACAACAGTTCCACGAAAACACGATTCACTCCAGAACAGTGGATCAGATTTTACACGACGGGTCCACTTTCGTTTCAGAGGACACGTGGCAGAGCTTTTCTAGTATAGGTTTATGCAAGGTCATTCTGGGGTACCTGTAATGGTTCTTGGTCATCTTGGCTTTAGTGTAACACTCTTGGCGATATATTTTAGCACAGTGGTTCCCAACCGGTGCTACGCGTACCCAAACGGGTAGGAGAGACCCTCGCAAGGGTACACGAAGTTCAGGAAAACAAGTTAGACTTTTAATATCTCATTTCAGTCGTTTTTGAGTCTCCTAACTCAGTTTCAGTATTTTCGTCAAGATGATATACCCTATCGTAAACAATTTCAGATGTACATGCCTTATCATTATTGACAGTAAATATCATCTTTTAACGTTCTTGTCGTGGTAACCAGGGGCGTCCGCGATTTTTCGCCGAAACAGTTGATTTTTTTCATTAAAACAGTCGATTTTTCTGAAAATCTGTCAACATTTTGTGAAAACAGTTGTTTTTGTCTGAAAATCAGTCGATTTTTTCGAAACTGTCGTTTTTTTCTTGAAAACAGTCGTTTTTTCTGCAAAAACAGTCGGTAAAAATTACCAGCCAGTCGGTAAATTCCTTGCCCCCCCCCCCAAACATTTTGGCTAGTAACGCCTCTGGTGGTAACAAATGGTGAAACAACGATTCATCAAAAAAGGGCACAAACACTTTTTGAACTTTAATTAGGGGTACGCGGTGCAGAAAAGGTTGGAACCACTGCTTTAGCAGTGCAGATGTCGCCTTCCGTGCGTATTTATACAGACTGTGTCTGTTTTATCTTGTTTTCTCCCTGTGGAGATTTTCGTTCTTATTCGTAATTTTTGTAGCACTGTTTATTTTTTGCCCCAAATCCGAAAACTGCCGATAAAAGTGCTGCCTATGATATTCTGGGCCACCAGACGAACCTCCCGACGCCAATACCAGTGACATACTTAATACCCAGCGTTTTACTGTGAAATGTTTCGAATAAATTAAGATTTTAACCTAATGAGATCGTTCAGAAAACAGTGATTTATGGCAGCGTTGATGGTACCGGGAACAGTCGCCGAGTTGGCCAACTTTCTCGGCCTCCAGGTAGTCGGCATAGTGTTCGGCGTCGGAATCGTCGTCGCTTGAAACACTGAAAAAAAAAAGATAGTGCTGGTTACGCATAGTCAAGACTGAGCTAAGTTCTACACTATTCCAGTATTTTCATTTCCAAGTAATCACAGCCAGCACCACACTGTAAAAAGTTTCTCCGAGAAAGGAGTAAAGTTAACTGCAATATTTGCTACTGGGATTAATCTTATCTCTACTGGGATAAGATTAATCCGGATTAGAAATAAGTAGAGACAGTATTAATCGCAGTATAGCAAATACTCAAGATTTTTTTTTACAGTGCAGCTCTGCCGTGTTTAATTTCTTATTAAATGCACCTGTCCATCTGACAGTTTGCATATACTGCAAAAATACCGCAAATACCGAATCTAGAAAATAGTATTTGCAAAACGGATACATCAGCTGAATTTTATTAGAGCAATATTATATTACATAGCTATTATAATATAGCTAATAAAATTCAGCTAACGTATCCATTTTGCACTGTCAAGTATGATTCGCAGTCAGCTTGGGCGGAAGGAATATTTATAATAGAAAATATAATGATACAACAAGCTTGCCGTTTTTCTGGGAGAATAAATAACGACGAGGAGACCGAGAAAATTTGCCTCTGTGTAGTGGTTACGAAAAAAAGAGCTCGGTCGATTTTCATTTGACACGAACGACTGACTGATCGCGCTGTTTCTAATTTTTTACTTCTTGTGTCAAACGAAGCTCGGCCGCGCTCTTCGCGGATTACTATGTCACGCAGTATCTACGCAGTGTAGTCGGAACTTCGATACGGGGGTAAAATTTTTCAAATGTTTGCTCGTTGTGTCATTCTATTTTCTAGATTAAAGTGAGTATATTTGCAGCCTGTCAGGTGTAGATATGTGCTTCAAGAGACGTCAAGTTTCTCTGAGGCCATTCCCAGTTGCTTATAGATGGTCTTTCTCCTTGAATGCTCCATCCCGCTCGTTACAATTTGTTCGAGTGAAGGTGAAGCCTCCTAGCGTAAGTGCTTTAAAGACTTGAGAAAGCGTCTCCAACCAACCGACGGGCACGAATTAGGCTCACCAGATGGCACTTGAGACGGACGCTTCTTCCATGAACACGTGTCTGCCAAAAAACAAATGAAATTGCGAGCAACTACTAATATCGTATGTTCGGGAGACAAGCTGTGTTATGGAGCCGTCGCACGGAATAAATTTCTGTCTCTGCGTTGTTAGACGCTACCTCTGGCTGTAGCAAGAGGTGGCTCTAGAATAAACATCACTGTGTCATATTGTGGGTTTACACACCGCGTAAGATCCGAGCGTATTTCTAAATCCGAGCGTATTTTACGCACGTATAGCTTGAAAACATTTCTAGCAATACGGACGTATTGAGATACAAAACGGACCGATTTCTCCAATACGTCCGTATTGCTAAAGATCTTTTCAGGTCCAAATACGTGCGTAAAATACGCTCGGATTTCAAATCCGCTCTGATTTTACGCAATGTGTAAATGCACCAATAGTGGGGAGACTAATCGAAACATTTCGAGATTGTTGTTTTAAGCTGCGTCTTTGTTAAAAAAAAAGCGTTCTTCTTTTCCCGGGTAATTTTTGTCCGCTATACCCAGAATTGCAGCGCGTTTTTGGGGTCCCAGAACATAAGTGGAGGGATCCCTATGACATCACAAAAGTTGTCCGTCTGTTGGCAAGATAACTCTCGAAGGGAATGAGATATTTTGATGAAACTTGGTGTGAGGATTCTTTGAGTCAAAGGGAAGGTCAAGTTCGTAGATGGGCTCTGTAGCCCTACGTTTAGGGGTGGGGGAGGGGATTCAAATTAAGGGGCAAACAAAATATTTTTAAACAGCTAATGTGATAGTCGATTATGAGGTAAAAAGACATGCTGAACACGATGGTGAAAGCCATTTGCTCGCCGAACAAGTAGTTCGTCCGGAATCCGGCAAAAACCGGAAAGTTGGTTAAAAGTAAAAGTTTCATTTGAAGTTGATTATATGTTCGATTTAGGGGTAAAAAAGACATGCTGAACAATTATGTGAAAAGCATTTTCTACCCGGACAACTAGTTCGCCCGGGATCCGGCTAAAGCCGGAAAATTTGTTAAAAGCAAAAGTTTTATTTGAAGTTGATTAGATGACAGACTTAGGGGTTAGAAGAGATGCTGAGTCTGTATATGACAATTATTTTTTAGCCGGACATCTAATTCGTCCGGAATCCGGTTATAGCCAAATTGTTTTATAAGTTAATGTTTTATTTGAGACATGGATAAACGCTGAATTCATTTCTGAATTTTTTTTTTTTGTTGGACAATTAGTTTGCTCGGAATTCGGCCGAAACCGGAAATTTGTCAGAAGTAAAGCAGAAAGTTTCGGTCAGTGTCGTCAAACTAGATATGGTTTATAAAGGTATATCTGAACTTGGTTTTCTCTGATGATTACCCTGGCGAAGACTGGATCTGGCGAAGACAAGACCGTATTATCTGTCTGGATCAACTATTAGATTTTTGGAATCCCATCGAAGCCTTTGGTTTTGTTCTTGTACCCGATCCTTTTTTTTCGTGTAAGACAATATTTTACAAACTGTCCAACGCAGAGAAGGAAGAGTACAATTTTGTTCATTTGTAACAGTGACCCATCTGTCGGAAAATTATATGAGTTGTCGAATATCGTCGATAAATTATACCGGCCGAACGCCGTAGGAAGCTGACCTTACGACAGTACAGACTCCAGAAGCTCCACCAGTCCATGGTGTGAAAGGGTGAACTGGTGAACCTCACAAACTTCTCGAAGAGTTTGTTTTATCAAGAGCTGCGTCCTTGTTAAAAAAAAGCGTTCTTCTGTTCCCGGGTAATTTTTTCCAGTGCCCAGAGTTGCCTGCTTTTTTTATATCTGATCCTTTTTTTAGTGTAAGACAATATTTTTCAAATTGTCCAACGCAGAGAGGGAAGAGTACAAGTTTGTTAATTTGTAACAGTGACCCATCTGTCGGAATACCGCCGGGAAATTATCCGGGCAGAACGCCGTAGGAAGCTGAACTTACGATAGTACAAACTCCAGAAGCTCACCCACCAGTCCATGGTGTGAAAGGGTGAACTGGTGAACCTCACAAACTGCTCGAAGAACGCATCCTTCGCCCTCCATGCCGAAACTTGATAGGATGTTCTCAGCTGTCTGAAGCAAAGTCCACCTAAACAAATGAAAATCGTCACTCTTTCTGGTGGAAACCAAACCTTAGCTTATTATCTACAGCCCGTGACGTTTTCGTGACGTCTTGAAAGAAATAGGGAAATTCGATTAAGTCCATGTTGCAGAAAATATATTTGTATCTATATACAAATATATAGATACAAATATCTATATATTATATATATATAGACGAGCGGCCAGAGAGGCGCCGGAAGCGTTTACATTTATAAACCGTTCTAGGGACAATTCAGTTCCGTTGGTAACTGGAAAATATTGACTTTTCGCGTGACGTCACGGGCCTTAGACAATCGGCTAAAGTTTAGTCAACACCCTCTTTCTTCATCGAAAAGCGAACACCTCCTCGTTCGGGCATGGCCACCGACGATGCAGTATGTACGAGACATCTGGAGCGTGTCCCACCCTACTTACCGAGTTACTACGCATGACGTCCGCATTCTGGCTTTTTGCCGTCAAGGCTGGAACGATTTTTCTATTTTCCAGCAGAATGTCATGCCACGGGAGAATCCGACCAATCACGTTACAGAGATGCGTAGTTACCACGCTTACTACGGTCCCGAGCATGGCAAGCAAATAGTTACTATTAGTTGTTATTTCGAGAAGGTTGGAACGAAAATTGTTGGAACGTTGGAATGGTTGGAACGTAATTGTTATTTGCAGTAACTAGTAGTTACAATTATTAGAAGGGTGGAACACGCTCAAGGTGTTAGTATCAATTCTCCTTCCGTCTATTGATCTTCGAATTGCAATCGGTTAGGAACTTAGAAGATTCGATTTCAATTACAAAATATCCACAAATATCTAAGATAATTTCGTAAACCACATTGGCCTGACATATGACAAAAAATCAACAATGGAGCTAGTACCGCTAGTTCGCTAGTACCGAGCGAGAACAGTCGTAATTGTTATTCGCAGGTATTGGTGAGTGGCTCGCTGTCTTTATTTTAGGCTTTCAATTCTTCCAATTTTGTTTTAATTCTCGTTTTCTTGTTGGTTTTCTGCTTTGTTTTGGTTTCATTGGTTGTTGATCTTCATCCTCGTTTTGGTATTTCTCCTCGAAA
Organism: Branchinecta sandiegonensis; assembly: GCA_030848855.1. Classification (NCBI taxonomy): domain Eukaryota; kingdom Metazoa; phylum Arthropoda; class Branchiopoda; order Anostraca; family Branchinectidae; genus Branchinecta; species Branchinecta sandiegonensis. The sequence continues at coordinate 13,091,084 of JAUPMV010000020.1, forward strand.
TTTTCTGTCTGCGCTGAAAAAGGGAGGCGGTTGTCCTCCCGGAATATTCGCCTTTTATTACAGTATATTCATTGGCCTTTACAAACTCCATTTTCGTTGGTTTCTTCGTTGATTTTTTGTAACACAATTATCTCTATTCATTTTTGGCGAGAGCCAAACAAAATATTCCCAAGCGCAGCATCTGTTTGTCGGAAATTTGGTATATATATATGAAACCGCCTTCTCTTCACAAGAAACCGACAACTTGTCTTGGGAGCAAAGGGACGAAATGTGACGTCATGATCTTCCTGGCCTGCCCAGTCAATAATACTACAACCTAGACAATAATAATAATAATAATAACAACAAAACATGATACAAGAAATCTGACTAAGTAAAAGCTAGCTCTCTGCGAAATGTTTAGACGGAAAATATGTTGTCCAGATGCATGTTATCTATGTTTTTTCAGTCACTGACGGCGATGGTTACTGGGAGGGTTATGTCTTAATTTCTGCTTTTAGTGAAAAGCAACTGGAACACGATTTCGTCAACATCACTATTGTCTGCAGAACCCTAACTTAGGTTCTATAAGTAGTGAACTAAAAGACGAAAATGCTCCTCAGCCGGGATTTGAAGCCAGGACCCTCTGTTTACAAGGCAGGCGCTCTAACCATTTGAGCTACCGAGGGGCTTGTGAACAGAGTTCGCAAACCACTACAACAGTCTGGTAGAAGCCGGCCAGAGGAACAGTGATCCCGCCCGAAGGCAAATTCATCTAACCAGTTCACATTCCCATCCTAGAAGTCTAGGAGTCCTAGACTTCTAAATTATATTCGAAAAAAACTGTTTCTGGTTTATTGGTCACGGTACAAATCCCTTGTGTAAAGTGCCTTCTATGTCCTAGCTTACGGCAAGCGAGTATTTTAGTTAAAGGACCTGTCGCACCTATAATGCCAATGCAACCTACTGCCTTCAGCCTTCATTAGTTCTTAAACACGGAGATCCAAGTTGCATATGTTACATTGTGAACCTGCTAACGACGCCTCATTAACCTTTGCAATTGCCTCGATTCACTAGTTTCCATGCGCAATCGGTTATCTGAATTTTGCTAGAAGTCAATGGGCCTGGCAGACGGCTTAAAACAGCCAAGGCTGTGGACAATTGCTAAATTGCTAAAAGCAGAGCCTAACTTTACAGTATTCACATAGTTTTGAATATTGGAACATAAACAGTAAGGCGTGCTTTAAACAGCCAAACTTACCTTGTTCCACCACGCACAGCCCTAGGCTTTCTTCCTAAGTCGGCTCTCTTCGCGTTCGGTCGGGACTTCAGCTGATTCAGTGGAAAGTACGGCTCTCGGCTTAGCGAATAGGGAATCTGCCATGGCAACAGGCCAAAAGGGTTCCTTTCGTCTGTTTTTCCAAGGTCATCGAACTCGACTGGAAAGAGATAAGTTAGAAACGGTATAAAAAAGACCAGAGAAAAATCATCCGTTAAAGGCGGGTGATGCCCGACGAAAACGGACGAGGCAAATAATCCAGCTCGACCAAGGGCGCTTTGTTGATGGAGGATCGTTCGTTAGTGGATGTTTCTTGTCAGTTTGTCTGTCTTTATTCTTCTTTTCTTCTTCTTCTTTTTTTTCTCTCCTTTTTTTTGATTTGTTTGGTTAAGCCCAGCCCATTGCCAGGCCTTATGTTAGGCCTTATGGTGGTGCCATAAAGAGTTAATGGTGTTTATTATTTTTTATGAATACAACTGATAACTAAAAAACTAAAATATGAGACTAGCCAACATCACGCGAGAGACATGATATCATTACACGATGCAAGCTATTTGCGGCTTATCGAACTATCTTCTGGTCTTTATTCCGAAACCAAGTGAACCCGCCGCAAAGGAACGGTTATGGCTCTACTGGCGCTGGCAGACCTGCGGAAACGATGAAAAGGGGAGAAACCCCGGCCAGGAAACCTTTCCGTCTGAGCACGCCATAAGTGACATCTTTGTCGCTCTTGTTAGAAATGGGTCGCATCTACTGAAATCTTTCTCGGTCCTGAGGAGATTTGTGACTCCCGTGAAACAACTAGTCCTAATTTATTGCTGTTATGTCAGGCCCTGTCTTGAATACTTTTGCCAAGTATGGCATCCAGGTTTGACTAAGGAGCAATCCAGTAGACTGGAGCTAATCCAGAAAAGAGCAATTAAGATTATTCTAGGCCCAGTGCACGTTAGTTATGAAGAGAGCCTTTCAAGTCTCGGTCTCCCGTCCCTTGAGCAACGTAGGCACCATTTAACAACAAGCTTTGGCCACAAATGTCTAAATTCTGAATTTATTTTCAAGCGTGCTAAATTTTAATGGTAAAAAAAGTTTAAGAAAAGTCTGGCAAAGACCGGGAATCTAAAGGACCCGATTGTCTGGATAAAAATTCCAGTAAATAAGAAATTGTCGAGCTCCGCCGAAACCTTTGGTTTTGTCTCTTACGCAGCTCTGACCAATGGACGGATGTTTGAGTTGCCCTAAACGATGACGCGAAAAATTCGTATGCAGCTTATTACACCGATTTGAACAAGTCTGTTGCCGACAGTGAAGCTGTGTGATGAGAGACAACAATTCGTTTGATCGTTGGCAATACACCTACCCATGTCATCTCTTGGCACAAGTGTGCCACCAGATAGACTTAAAAATTAAAAAAAAAAATATATCTGAAAAACTTTTTCCAGGAAGCTGCAAGGAAACTCAAAAATGTTGTGTCGGATGCTTTGTTCTAGCGATACATTCTATTGCTGATATGAGACACGAAATATGGAATTATCTCAGTAGCCTACCATAGATGACTTAATTATTTACCAGAAATAACAAAAATGAACAGATAAATAATACACAAACAAAATGAAATAAAGTGATAAAATAGTAACGTTTTTTCGAGAACGAAAATCGGTTGAATTTGCTTACGCCAAATTGTCAAATTTTGTCGGCACGACGAAAATATTGGCATAACCCCCCCCCCCCCCCCGTCAACCCTGAATGCTGGTTACGCCCTCGGGCAAGGGTAAAGTACGGGCTAAAGTACCGTGTATAGACCTCCTTAATACTTATAATTTAGAAACCCTGTTGAAGCGCCGTAAAAAGCTTTCGTTTGTGTTTGGAACTAAAATCTTGAATACACCAGCACTACGTGATATCCTCCCCCCAGATCTTTCAGCGGCAAGAGTAAGGCCTGAGAGAGTGGTGGCCCAGCCAATACCCAAATTGCAGCCAATTAACCCTTTCGAACTCGAATTATTTTCCTTGGAGCTAAAAATTATTTTCCAACGGATTTGAGTGTTAAGGAGTTCAGTATGAACTTGTGTAAGTTTCATTCACTTACATCAAAGGATTCTTAGAAATCTAGGGACCTCTAGTTTTCAAATCAGGTTTCATATGTGGTGATTTTAATGCCAGATTGCAGCTAGGTAACGGAAAAGAGTGGATTGGCAAATGACGCGACAGGGTCGAAAGGGTTAAACACACAACGACTCGTTACATAAGAAGTTTTGTTCCCGCTTTCGTCAACCTTTTTAACTCGCATCATTAATTGTATATAGATTTGAATGTGTTATGTTTGACAAGTCTTGGTTGGCTATATCCAAACGAGTGTAGAATTATCTTTTGTATATAATTAGTGTTAATATGGACGAGAACCACCAAATCGGCTTGACCGTTGTATCGGTTTTGAAAATAAATTGAACTGAATTTAATTGAATTGTACTTACTCGTAAATGGTAAGCTGACTGTGATGTTCGATAAATAACCAAGAGGGGGATGTCGAACAACTGGCATCGATAGAGTGGGGGTCAGCATTAACACTGTTCCAGGTGGTAGGGCAAGCCGCTTACCAAAAATAGACCTCTTCTTTCGTTTTCTCTCACAATTACACAACTCATTGCGTCCATCCGTCTGCACGTTTCCTCTGTTCTGTAGCTCTTCAAGTAGCAAAGAAGTGCTGAAGTGGCTAAGAAGAGACGCTGCCGACGTCGCAAAAACACCTTGGATAGATAGAAATACGAGAGCTTGTAGCATTCCTAGAAATTAAATAATAAATAAGTATCTACGTAAAATGGTTTAAAACAAGACGAAAGGTTTCGATGGGATCCCAAAAATCAAATATTTGATCCAGACAATAGAGTCTTATCTTCGCCAGGCTAATCATCAGAGAAAACCAAGTTCAGATATACCTCTGTAAGACGTATCTATTTTGACGATACCGACCGTAACTTCCTGCTTTACTTCTGCCAAATTTCCGGTTTCGGCCGAATTCCGAGCGAACTAATTGTCCGGCAAAAAAAGAAAATTCAGAAACGAACTCAGCGTATATCCTTATCTATATAAAGAACATCTAATCAACTTCAAATAAAACTTCAAGTTATAAAAAAATTCCGGCTACAGCCAGATTCCGGACGAATTATCTGTCCGGGTAAAAAATGATTGTCATATACAGAATCAGTGTCTACTTACCCCTAAATCTGTCATCTAATCAACTTCAAATGAAATTTTTGGTTTTAACAAATTTTCCGGTTTTGGCCGGATCCCGGGCGAACTAGTTTTCCGGGTAGAAAATGATTTTCACATCAGTGTTCAGCATGTCTTCTTACCACTAAATCAAACATTTAATCAACTTTAAATGAAACTTTAACTTTTAACCAACTTTTCGGTTTTTGCCGGATTCCGGACGAACTACTTGTCCGGCGAGAAAATGGTTTTCACCATCGCGTTCAGCATGTATTCTTACCCATAATCGTCTATCACATTAGCTGTTTAAAAATATTTTGTTTGCCCCTTAATTTGACCCCCCTCCACCACCCCTAAATGTAGGGCTACAAAGCCATCTACGAACTCGACCTTTCCCTTGCCCCAAAGGATCCTCCCACCAAGTTCTACCACGGAACAATCTCCTACTAGAAATGTTAGAACAGGGAATATAAGAGATTTAAAACATCACTTGCATTGACTGGATTTCACGCTTCGCGCTTGGGTGGAATGCTCATTAGGACTGCGTTCGAATATTCTACCCAATAGGTACCATTGCTTACTATCGTCGCTGCACCTCAGAGCGAAATAAGACTAGATATAGCTTTCCATGCATCAGAACTCTTAGCACGCTTACCAGGCTCGGGACTTGCGGATTTATAGGACCTGTCTTACCTATAATACTAACGCAACCTACTTCCATAAATCACTCCATATATTTCTAAACCCGGAGAGCACAATTTCGTACGGTACAGTCTAACCATCACGCTGTTGATGGTTGTCTGCGAGAAGTTTTTCCATCAGAAAAATCGGTTATGTAAATTTTTTCCCTGTTTTCGCTTTGAGTCAACGGGTCTTGGTTTTAAAGTATTCAAATATTTTAAAATACTGTAAGATGAATAGTAAATAGTGCGAGGTGTCCTTTAAAAAGTGGATGGTATAGTATAGCTGTATAGCTAAGATGCGGTCTGCTTACATCGAAGAAACAGCAGAGGTTGTACTTTTTATGTATGTGTTTGGAATATGGAATTATCGGAGTCAGAGCTGGTGCAAGACTGATTGAGTTTTAGTAGTAATGTTCGCTATCGCCAGTGGTGCTAGTGTCGCTGTTATTCGAGTGTGTGTCACTTTTTTTATAGTCTTGGTGCTACGCTACTCACGTTATTTCGCTCTGCTCCAGCCTGTATGGGTGGTGTACGCGGACTGTAAATGCTGGTGCAGCAATGGCTAGGGGCTGAAGCACATTCAACTTAGAACGGATCTGAGGCTGGAGACTGCGACCTAGGCGGGACCAGAAGGAATCGCTTGAATAACGATTGGTGTAGTAAAAATTCCAGTTCCAAAAATTACGATTACGACAAGACTGAGGGTAGATAAGATAACTAAAATGGGCCTGATCAAGCACTGACGATTAATTTTTTGCCGTCAATCGTCGTTCTCGAAAGTTGCGTCTTTGCAGATACCATGGTATCTGATGCCACGGTCTAAAGTCGTTTTTACAGTTATCTTGGTATCTGATACCACGGTCAAAAGGCGTTTTTGCAGTTATCGTGGTATCTGGCCAGTTATCGTGATATTCAGGTACCACGGTCCGACCGTGGTATCTGAAAAAGTCATCTCACTTTCATCAAGTTTTGTCAAATTGGTGGGAAAGAAGTTTGGCACTTAGTTATGTGACTGAATATCAGTTTTTCTTTTGGGATGACTTCGAAAAGCGCAATTTCGGCAATTGTCGTTTTTGCAGAGCAACCGTATATCAGATACCCACGATAACTGCAAAAACGACTAAATGCAGATCCAGTTACCGTGGTAACAGATACCATGGTATCTGCAAAAACGCAACTAAAGGCAGCCTACTGCTATGATTTTCTGAGGTCTTCTTCCAGCTCCAAAAGTTTATCTTAGTCCCGGTAGATTTGTCCTGCTAGTCTGCTAGAAAGGCGACATCGTTTGGTTTGCAATAAGTAAGGCGCCCGTACTCAGTTTCTTCAGGATGGTAACGCAAACCCTTTGCGAAAGTGAAACCGAACGAGTAAGTAAGTAAGTAACTTATTTCTGACCCGCCATTTGAAAAGCGGAGTATTTAAAATAAAATAATTAAATAAAACACAACAAATACAATATGTCATTCACCGGCCAGAAAAGAATGTCGAGTGTCATGTACTGGCTGGGCCCTGTTGTCAATGATTTTTGACAGTCAAAGAAGAAAGAGCACAGGGAGAAGATTCGGTTGAGAATTGTGGGGGTGATAGAAAACCTTGTGGACAGTAGAAGCAGATAATACTTACCTTTTACTATATGATCAAGAATATCCGAGCTAATGCATCTGTTCACACACCCATCTCTCCCTTTACTGACACTCATAAAATGGACCACTTAACGACTTGGGAAAATAATTAGTATTCCACCCCCGTTACAGATTTCTAGCGTTTTCACGATACGGTATATAACCAGAATTTCTGCGAGAAAGCATGAAATCTGATGTGCTGATCATAGGACGCCCAGATTCAGCTATGGCCTTAACGTAGGCTAAGATCGCTGCAACCTTGAAAACGTGCGAGCAGAGATCCTTCTCACACACGCACACATAGGGATTTTTCCGCAAAAATCTCAGCGCTATTTTCATTATTTGCAAAAGAATACTCTGTATGACGTAAGTCCAAAACACGCCAGTGATCCTCGGGAAGAACGAGAAAACGTAGCACTAACGACTCAAACGCAACAACTCAATCCTTTATTAACCAACCACGGCGATGTTTGGGAACAGCTGTGATACCGCTTCCGGCTCTTCCGCTAGGTACACGGCGATTTTGGATCGGCAAGAAGAGTTAGTCATCAAGAGTATACGTACCATATTTGTTGGCGATACACAGATAAGCCAGTTGGGATTAGTTCAACGACATTTTGGCCTTATTTGGCATGGGTCCTCTTCAGTTCACAACAAAGCCAAAGTTAATCATGCGGGATACCCTCTCCCATATCAACGACCCAATCGAACAGCAAAAACAACAGCCGAATCCAAATGAAATATCAGCACTAGCTTTCACCTCCAGAGATTCCTAAGAAGAACCCCCCAAAAAGAATATTTTATTACTACATTTGTTTCCTTGCAGGTTCATTCTTATAGCCAAAGCCTGAAGAGCACCCTTTCCAAGGAGGGCCGAAATTTCGCTGGAAAATCTCAGTTGGTCTATCCGCTTAGCGCCACTCGCAAATTAACTTCGATCAATCAATCAAAATTATTTCCAAATAGCTTAAAGCTTGAAGGGGAATAAAATATTTACGAAATACACAGAAACGAAACAAATTAACTAATACACTTACAACATATGACCAGAAATAAATGACGGGATAAAAATATGTAAGAACTGGGCAGAAGAATCAACTTGGGCTGAAGGAATTCTTAAAGATGTAGCCTACCATTTATGCTCGGTTCCCAGTTTTTCAAAAATCTGGTAAGATTTTAATGTTTGTTAATACAAACCGTTCACGATTTTCATGGGCGTATATCAGAATCTGAGCATTGCCAAGCAGAACACGATTCATCTTTCTGCCCGTGATGATTTTTCCGCTTTCCATCTGGTGAGATTTTTATTTTATTTATTTATTTAATCTATTAAAACGGCCAACTTGGGCCATACTAGAACAACTAACAATAAATATTAACAACTAACAATGGGGGTAGGCACATATAAAAACAACAATCTACCCAATATCAAATGCTGAATACAGCTCACGGTTCCATGCCATCCACACAGGTAACGATAGCCGCATGTTTGGGCCCGAGAGAATCACAAGGAGTGGATTGCTAGACCGAAGGATCCGGGTCTTAAGAGAGAAGATAGACCGACGCCTGAGTTCCCCAAAAGAAGGAAGTCCCTCACCAACAAACATCCCGGAATTAGACCCTTCTCTTTTGTATGTATTTATTTGGATGTTTTATCTTGCACGTGTACTGCGTTATCGAAAGCTAAGCGTAATTTTTCTTTTATTTGTATAGGCTACTGCGCTATTTCACTTTTCTATAGTGCGTAAATAAAATTTCATCGTCATCATCAATGACTCATTAAATCGCAGCCCTAGCTTGTGGTCAGCCTGTTGCCAGGCTTCGAGGTACTTTTTTTGTATGCTGTTTCTGTTAATTTTTTAATTAATTAGTTTGATTATAGCCTCCTTGTTCTTGCTCGTTTTATCTTTCTGTGCTCAACTCGTTAGTCAGATTTTTTCTATTTTTTTTTTCTTTCTCACTGTCATGCTCAATTCCTGATTTTGTTTTTCTTACATTCGTCTCTTCATAGTTTTGCGATCAGTTTTTGCCGTATCATGCCAATTCGTCAACCAACAGTTTCATTCCAACATTCATTTCAGTTCATATCTTGTAAAGTGTATTAGTTATTTGGTAGTCATTTTCGTGAATTTGTTGAATGTTTTATCCACCTCTTCTAGCTTTAAGCTATTTGGAACTAAATTTGATTGATTGAAAAAAAAACATATAACGTTTTCCGTTTTCTTCGGCCTCCTCCATGTCGCAAAAACTATACGTTTTCAGTTTTCACAAAAATCCTGGAAGTACTAGCATCGTTGAATATCACAATATAACAGATCGAGGACTACAGAAAGAAAAAGTCTAAGAGGGTCAGTGGATCCCAATGACTATATCATAGAAGAAGACACCGAAAGATGAACAAAAAGAGACAACAATGTTGTGAACTGTTTATACAGGATAGTAGATAGTAATAGTAATCAGTGCCCAATAATTTATTTTGATAGAACATGGAAAAGTGAACATCACCAAGGAAGGAATAAGAAAGGAAAGGAGAGTGGAAATTGGACTGAGCCAGTATACTCCGTACGACGTCTTTGTCGGACCCCCCAAAATCTTAGAAAGTTTGACAAGGCCAGAAGGCCGCAGTTTAGATTGTAACTGTGACGAGGCCAGAAAGCCACACTTTGACAGAAGAAGTGAACAAAGATATAGAGGATACGCACGTATACGTGCGACTGATTCGCCGAAACGTCAAACTTCAAACAACAAACAACACAAGAGACAACAAAACAGAGTGAGAAGTTTAGGAAATAGGCAACGACTGGACGGTAAGAAAATGCCCAACTTGAAACTTACCATCCGATAACTATCACACATACGCCGAACACAGAGGCTACACAAACCGAAACTAAGCGGATTTCGTACATTGCAGGCTCAATAAAAATAATCCGCTTAATGAGTGCTGTTGATCAGTCTTACTGGATGGAAGAACTCGGAAATCCTCCAGGGGATTGCAAAACAATTTTGTATTCAATCGTGTTCACAGGTCAAAAATCGAGCCCAACCAGCACACGACCTTCTCCATTGTTTCCTGGCCGAAGATTGAAAATTAATAGTTGCGTTTTTGCAGATACCATGGTATCTGATACCACGGTCTAAAGTCGTTTTTGCAGTTATCGTGGTATCTGATACCACGGTCAAAAGGCGTTTTTGCAGTTATCGTGGTATCTGGCCAGTTATCGTGGTATCAGATATTCAGATACTATGGTCCGACCGTGGTAACTGGTCGTGGTATCTGAAAAGTCTTCTCACTTTCATCAGATTTTGTCAGATTGGCGAGAAAGAAGTTTAGCACTTAGTGATGTAGCTGGATATCTGTTTTTCTTTTGGGATGACTTCGAAAAGTGCAATTTCGGCAATAGTCGTTTTTGCAGAGCACCGTGTATCAGATACCACGATAACTGCAAAAACGACTAATTGCAGATCCAGTTACCGTGGTAACAGATACCATGGTATCAGCAAAAACGCAACTAATGTCTTTTTCTGTGTTTATTTCTTTTCTTTCATTTACTCCGCTTTTCCGAAATGGCGGGTTACAAATAAATTACTTTACTTACTTACTTACAGGAGAGGAACCACTGAACAAACGAGTCGGAGAAATCCCAGCAGAAGACTGGGAGGTAAGTAAGTAAGTACGGTAAGTAATTTATTTCTGACCCGCCATTTGAAAAGCGGAGTATGTAAAATAAAAGAATAAAATAAAAAACAAGAAATACAATATACAATTTTTCATTCATCGTCCAGAAAAGAATGTAGAGTGTCATGTGCTGGCTGGGCCCTGTTGTCCATGATTTTTGGCAGAGCCTACGAAATTTCCAAAAGCGTGACGCTTGCATCTTTAACTTGGAAACGCTCCAGTTGCAGTTTCAGTTTAGTTTATGCAGCGTCCACAAGTACAGCAAAACTTGACCAGAATCCGATCTTGGTGGCGAGATTATGTTTACACGCATAGGGAAGAAAATAAATTCTTCAAATCTGACAAAAATAAATTCACTAGCCAATAAAAAATTATTTATGACGTCAGTACTGATGACTGCTGTTCTTAAAAGCTAGCTAGACTTTTTTATGTCTTTTTACCAGCGCCGCCGACAAGATTCCTTTCAAGTAGACCGGAATTCCTTCCATCGTGAAAGGATTGTCGTCCCACTAGACTTTTTTTTCTAGTTGTCTTCACAAACGGAATCCTTTCGAATCGACCGGAATTCCTTTCTAGTGGGCGGGATTTCTTGTCCGTGTAAACGCTACATTATTCATAAACAATAAAAACACCATTAAATCTTTGTGGCCAAACCATAAGGCCTGGCAATGGGCGGGGCTTATTCTTTATTCATATAGTCTTAAGGGAAACAAACCAAAGAAGAAAATGAGAATGAAGGCATAACAAACTGACAAGAAAATCCACTAACGAACGATCTTCCATCAAAAAAGCGCCCTGTGGCTGTGGTACAACTTTGGCAAATGAAGCAGGTGCTTCGCATACTTGAAATAGCATCTTCTCATCTTCTGCAACTCCTTCTTCCGTAGAACATGTGCGACACCAGAAGTCAAGACCTGGAATCTGAAATCCGAAACCAAGCGATTCCGTCCGGAAGTGAATATCCCCAGTCCGGACCCCCATCCATTTTCAAGGGTCAAACATTATCCGGGGGGGGGGGGGGGGCTCACCTTTCCCAATGGAACGTATGATGGGGCCGCAAATCCGGGGTTCGACTAAAACCAGGAAGGGAACGCGAGAAAAGCAGGAAGGCATACTAAAACCAGGAAGGGCATACTAAAACGAGGGAGGCTGTCGCCAGGATTCGCTGCACCATCCCTTCCTCTATTTAGTATTCTTTGAGGGGTCGGCAACTTTTCAAATTCAAAGTTCACCATCCCTTACTCGTTTTAGTATCCTAGCTTGACAACGAGGGGTCGGCAACTATAAAATTGTAATTCACCTTTTCATTTCTCTTCCTGACGGTAGGGCTCGGGAGGATTTTAGTTGCCGAAGTTGCAAAGAAGGATAATTTAAACTTTTCTTTCTCGTTTTAGTACTTTCAGGGTACTAAAACGAGAAAGGAAATGGTGGACTTGAAATATCTTAGTTGCCGATCCCTCGCTGGACTCGTGGAGGATTTTAGTCGCCGAAAAACGAGAAATGAAAAGGTGAATTACAATTTTTATAGTTGCCGACCCCTCGTTGAACTTAATGCCTACCCTTGTCAGGATACTAAAACGAGGAAGGGATGGTGCACTTTGAATTTGAAAAGTTGCCGACCCCTCGAAGAATACTGAATCGAGGAAGGGAACGGAGCGGCGAATTCTGGCGACAGCCTTCCTCGTTTTAGTATGCCCTTCCTGGTTTTAGTACGCCTTCCTCCTTTTCTTGCGTTCCCATCCCTTCCTGATTTTAGTCTATCCCGCAAATCCGGGCCGATTTTCCTACCCGACCTGATCGTCTGTTCCAGGCATGAATTAGACCTGTGAAGTTGATGAATGTAAATACACATTCGGTTCTGCACCTTGCCTACTAGTGTTTTTTTTATTGGTACCTCTGGTCTCCCTTGGGAAGCCATGGGGACAGACCCCCCCCCCCCTCCTAACAGACGCCCCTGAGCCTTCCGAGGCAAACAAATCTTAGCGTGATCTTTTTGGTTTCCCAGGTGGATAGGTGATAATAGTTCTGTTACTGTTATTATTTTGTTTGTATTCTTGTATTAGGCTAGTCAGGAACTGAGCATGTGAGAAAGAAAAAAAAAAAACAATTAAGAAAATCTGACTAGCGAACTGAGCATGTGAGAAAGAAAAAATAAACGAGTAAGAAAAAGTAGGCCATAATCCAACTAACTAATAAAAAAAATACACAGAAACTATGTACAGACATAATACCTCGAAGCCTGGAAAAGCCTGAACAGAAGATTGGGCTGTGATTTAAACAGTAATTGATAATGACGACGAAATTTTTGTTACGCATTAGAAAAGGGAAATAGCACAATAGGGGGGGGGGGAGTATCTATTCGTCACTCCAGACGAGACGACAAAGAATGCTTCATTTGATCCCTGTATAAGATTCGTTGTATTTTTAAGTGTGCAGTATTCTCGTGCATGTGACTGCGCTGCTTGCCATTTCTTGTGTTTGATTGACAGCGCTACTTGCCATTTGTTGTGTTTGATGCTTTCTTATATAGCTTTGTTGTAGGTCGGTTCGCTTGAATAAATAATCATCTCAATAACATCACATGGTGTCAGAAGTGGGGTCTGAGCCCATGCCCTCTTTCGAGGGTCACAAAGTGTAAATACCTTTATTGCGAGGAAGCAGTACAAATCAACTAAAACTGAATGCCTTTTTTCTGGGCAACGGAGGTCGCACCATCTTTGATAAGAGCTCAGTTTCTTCCGGAAATACCGGAACTGGTTCTTTACACCAAAATGCGGGTTCCGGTGCCGCCCTGTCCTTCAGATTTGTGGTCCAGTGGTGTATCCGGCACCGGAGCAGAACTTCATCAGTTTTGTTGATCTGAAATTAAAAGGGTTAGCTTCGCCTTCCTGGACAGAATGGAAAATCCTTCCCTACTAGTTAAAGACCTAACCCAAACATTCAGTTTACCTTCTCTTAGGGACCGCATGCCACGGGTTTGTTTAGATTTGAACTCGATTGCCGATTTGCTGTTTTGGCTCGAGAAAAAACCCACGCACGACGTCTTCTTTTCTAGATGGCGGAATTTTCCCCGATTGATTAGCAAAGAATTATAAGACCCAACTGATAATTTTTGTATGTCTTCAGAGGTACCACACTGGTCTTGGTGTTATAAATTTATTTGTATTTGTAATAAACAGTTGGAGCATTAGATGGAAATTATTATTTTGACCCTTGGCTTCATACGTGCTATAACAGCTGTCCGGGATAATCGGCTGAGATTTAGTCCAGAAAGAGTTATTTCAAACCTAGGAAATTTGGTTTTTTTTTTATTTGCTCATTTTTTTACAGTGTTTTAGTGGTTTGGAACATTCATAGTGACAGTAGGGATGGTTACCATTGTGTGTGTGATAGAAAGACCATTTTTTGTGGCCCGCTTTAATCTAATTTCAGTGCACTGTCAGAAGTTTCAAAACATATAACACAAGGATGCGCTGTTTCAACAGACAAACACTTGAGATGCAATCTGTTGTGATTTTAAAAACTTTCTGCATCAGATGTTATGCATAACACGCAAGACCAGGAGAGACCGAAAACCGCAAAAAAAGCATATGGTGACTTTAGTCGTCATGATTTCGGAAGATGAGCAGACACTTTTTCGACGTTTTTTTGGCTCTTCCAGACAATGAATAGAATAGAATAGAATAGAATTTATTGCACAAAAAGCCTGAGGCCATGGCAAAAACTGAAACAAAAAAGAGAACACTTAAACGAAATAATAGAACTAAACTAAAAGAAATTTTCTCTGTGGGCTAAAGCTACCTTTAGGAACCTTACCAGCCTCTTCACATCTTGAAAACACTTACTTCCAATAACGTTCATCATCCATACTTCATCATCAATTTTAATTACATTCCCGAAAATCTCAACCCGCGGGCATCTAGCTCACGGCATTCACACATCAGATGCAACAAATTCTCATTCTCACTACCACACATCGGGCAACAATAGGGACCAGTACGTCCTAGTTTATTCCCCAAATATTTCCTCCGTTTTCCCAGTGGCAAACAATCAGCCCGGCAACTAATGAAAATTCTTAGATCCACCCACTTAATCCCAGCCTTAAAATAAACCTCTTCCCCCCACGTCTCTTTGGCTGAAGCATGCAATTCATTTAATGCATAACGTTTTCAAAATCACAAAAGATTACAGACAAAATGTTGTCTGTTGAAACTGCGCACCCGTGTGTTATCTAATTCAATTCAGTTTAGTTTATTCATTAAAAATCTTGAAACGGCGGAAAGCCGACTAGTTGATTTTACGTCAACAATGTCTACACTTAAAAATAATGAAACCTCTGACAGTGTGGCACCCTCTTGCACTATTTCACTGCCCCTAACCGGAATTAAAATGCTTGATTGGGATAAATTCTCTGTCCCTTCCGTGCTTTTCGCCAGATCTCTCTTATGCCGTTCTAAAGCGGTCTCCTGCGAAACATCTTATCCAGCCACGCCGCTGGTCCCATCAACAGACAAAGGGCCAAGTTAAATAGTTCGAATCATAGGTTGCGTTCCAGTAACTTAACAACTGTTAGCAATCGTCAATTTTATTTCGGGGCGGAGCTAACTGCAGCTTTAACGTTCGTTAACTTTTCCCAAATTCTACAATTGTTAACTTTTCTCAACGATGCTCACCAACCATCGTTAAAAAATAGTTAACAGTCGTTAAGCTCTGGAACGGAAATCGTAGGTGGGCGGAGCTTAACTTTCGAAATCAGAAACCTGGAACGCAAAAAGTTAACAATCGTTAACAATTGTTTAGTTCTGGAACGCAACCATAGTCGACGACCCTTAAAGTAGGCTACATAGAATACTCTATGATCGTGTTCCAACCTACTTACCACAGTAACTACGCATGACGTCACGAATTCTGGCTTCTTGGCGTCAAGGCTGGAACGCATTTTTCAATTTTCAGCAAAATGTCCTGCTACGGGCTAATCCGGCCAATCGCGTTACAGAGATCCGCAGTTACTACGCTCCCGAGCTTGGCAAACAAATAGTAACTACTAGTTATTATTTCGAGAAGGTTAGAACGCTCAGCGTCGTAACTTTTCACGAGGCTGGAACGAAAATAGTAACTAACAGTTACTACTGTTAGAAGGGTGGAACACGCTCTATATTACCACGTCGGAAACACGCCAGTGATCCTAAGAAAGAACGAGATCCGTCACCCAAGCGGACCCTCAAAATTGATTCAAACCCTATCTAAGCCAATCAACAACGTTTTTTGTGGTAACTTTTCTAGCTCTTCGCTGGGCATAAATCAATTCTTCAGGTATAAATTATTACGCGAAGTTTAAGGAGCTTTGTGCTTACAACGGATATTGGGTCAAGCCCTCACACCCCGGTAAGTTACCTCTCAGATGATCACAACCAAATAATGAATTACAAATTTCACTTCTTGTTCGCACAAAAGCTCGAGACCACAAAAAGAAAAAGAAGAAAGACTTCTGACTCAGTAGCGCCATTTGGGGTGGGGTGGGGTGGGAGGGGGGGGCATCCCCCCTGAATTTTAAAGGGGCCAAAATCCGAGGTTTTTTTGTCTATATTCCTTGTTGTTTGACATGCTGAAGTAAAGGCATTTACCAAATCGTAAATTTCACACTGCACCTCAGTTAGTGATCTGGTTTTGAACCAAAGTCTTTGTATTTTAGCAGAAAATAGGCTGATTTTTTTCTGCGGCGCTCAGTTTTTGTTTGTTTGAGTTTATTTTTGATGTATTTGCCATGGTCTTTGGCTCTTAGTGTAAGTAAATCTTATCTTATCTTACAATTTGGTGTTTGTTACATGCTTTAAGATGTTGACCCCATATCCAACCTAGAAGATTTCATGAATCCAGATCTACTTCTCGAGATCGCGACAAATCTCGATAGGGTTCCGATCGAAAGCCCCTGAGGGTCTAAAGTAGCTTATTACGAAACTTTGTCCCGCGGACGGACGATGATTCAATGAGGACGGCCGCAATCAGGCCCTATACGACAAGGAAAGAGGTTATCGTCACCAGCGGGGAACGCTCCCCAACAGCCATAGCTCCCTCGACGCTGACGCTAGAACCGGTAGCGGACTCGAGTCAGGGTCAGTCAAGACCCCCCCCCCCCCAGACCCGGACATAACATTATGATAGGACTTTACCCTTTGGGTAATCACTAGTTCAAGTTCTGTTTAATACCAAACTAGATAATGAGCGTTTTGTTAAATTGTGGTCTTATAACCAAAACACTATCAGCACCCCACGATGAAACTTTCAAAAATTCGTTGATCACCTAGTGGTGTCAGGGACGCATCTGAGCCGATGACAGAGTCGACTTGAGGATAGATGGCAGCAAACCCAAAGGACTTTAGACCCTGTGGATCACATTTCGCAACAGGGGAGAAGCGGGGAATAATTAGGCAGGTGATAGATAGATAGATAGAAAGTTTATTGTAAAAATCGACTACCGTGGTTATAAACCAAATTTGCGATTATTGTCAAACAAACAGAATAAATTACAATATATGTATCTAATATCGGTACGCTTAAAAAAAAAAATCACGCTTCGTTAAAATATTTCACGAACTCGGGAATAAAACTTTTTGCATATCTAGCGTGTTTTGTAGGTACGGGACAGAGCTTGGGAACCCTAGAACTTACAACTCGTTCTGGTCGACTTCTAACATTTTGATAGCGGGGAGGGAGGATTTGGGAGTGGAGAGGATGGAGCAGGTCCTGACTAAACGACGCCAAAATTTCGCATTGGCTACTTCTGGAATTTCTTGACTCTCGCAAAAGCTTAGCGACTCACCGTAATCTTGGCTAGGAAAATTTTTCCTTCTAGCTCCATGTCAGGTCCTGCGATGGGTTTTTCTGGTAGTTCTATGCATTCGTCAGATGCCCAAAAGCCTAACTTCCTGAGGGAGGCTCGAATGTGGAACTTCTCGACAGTCCAAGGATTTTCACGGTTCATTGTTATGGAAAGCACCTGCCTCGAAAGAGCTTTTCTTGTCTGAAAAAAAAAAAATCAACACTTAAAGCACAACTCCTACTAGAAATGATCTTTTCACTATGAAATGGATCAGAGAAAACTTAAAGCTTCAGCGGCCTCTTACGCTATTTTTACCCTCCGTCAAGCCCCCTACAATACCCTCTTCCACTCGAAATCTCTTTTCATTGAAATTCTTTTGAATTTGAGTTACAGCTCTTTGGCCAATTTTCACGCGTCTTGGAAACTGGTCAGTGTTTCCAATGTTTCGCAAGACTTCGGCTTTGTTGCCACTTAGGAGTGCTCCGGAGGACAGTCGTCGAATTTCAAATTACTGAAACGCCCGAACAGTCAATCATAAGTCGGAGAAATTACTTCGTTAGGAGCAGGGTGCTGTTGCTCCCCCAGAGGACAGAGCTGTCCTCCTCAGCTTTTGAAGAACCAGGGCCTTACAGCATAATGCCCACCACTGAAAGATACAGAAGACGCATTGACCTGGTATGTAATGTGTAATGCAGCTTAGCCATAGCCCAGGTGGAATTGGACACTTCTCTGAATTTTGGCCGTAACATATTAATTTATTGTTATTTTTGTCTACATTGGTTTTTGATTTCTGCCTTTGAAATTGTCAAATGAAAGTAGAGACTGAAAAGGGTATTCCCTGATAAAAACAACTGCCAAAAATGCACTTTCTTGAAAATTTGGAACTCATGTCTGCGCTGGGCATTCTACGATTTTCCGTCGAAGGGTTGAGATACTTCGGGATTGCAAGAGTTGGAGAACGAGACCTTATGAAACGATAACGCGTACCATTCCAAATATCTTTTTTCTTTGGCTATTTTACAAAAATTTATCAAATATCTTTTGTGCTTTAATAAAAAAAAAACATTACTTTCCATCTGAATTTAGCGCTTGACGACTTTGCACACAGCATGTTCCACCCTACTTACTGTAGTTACTACGACTGACGTCACGAATTCTGGCTTTTTGCCGTCAAGGCTGGAACGATTTTTCTATTTTCCAGCACGATATCATGCCACGGGCGAATACGACCAACCACGTTGCAGAGATGCGTAGTTACTACGCTCCCGAGCATGGTAAGCAGATAGTTACTGTTTCGAGAAGGTTGGAACAGTCAGCGTAGTAACTTTTCATGAGGATGGAACGGAAATAGTAACTAATAGTAACTATTGTTAGAAGGGTGGAACACGCTCACAGCCTTCCTGCTCTCCGACACGGCGGCTGGGCGCAAAACATTTGAAAACTGAACACACCGTGGATAAAAAGTACGAAAACTAAGCAAATAAAATCAAAAACTGAAAATGCCCATATCCTTGTGTGTGAAAGAGTTGTCGGCGGACGTTGAAGGTTCTGGCAAACTTTTCGTTGTGCAACGGGCAAAAACTCGGCACGGCCGAAAAGGCACTGAAAATTCGTAAGCACATAACGAAACAATGGAGAAAGATGGGGATTTTAAAAGCTTATAATTCTATAAGGGAGCTATGGTAAGGACTACCCGTCGGAGAGGTTACGCGTGCGGTGGCAGGGAGACTTTTTGACCAGGAAATCCAAGCATGGCATCAAGCAAAGTCTGACACCTTTTTTTTTTCCCTCTTCCTCCACTCAGCGACACAAGTGTGGCACTTACTCTTTCCATTTTTACTTTACAAATATATTAACTTTAGTATTCTATTCATAACTTAACATTTACCTTGATATTTTCACCTTTACTTTTTACTATAAAAAAAACTATTAAAAATCAAAATCAGTGAAAAGCATTCAAAATGATAAACATGAAACATGAAAACGAGTCAAGCACACAAACACCAAACAAAAACAAAACATAAGAGCACAACCCACGCCGAGAGGTGCCCTTCCGCTATAGGGCACGTCTACTGTGGTGGCAAAGACAACTACATCAAAAACAAACACCTTCTTTAAGGTTTTACACTTCATCCAAAGAGACATGGGGGGAAGAGGTTTATTTTAAGGCAGGGATTAAGTGGGTGGATCTAAGAATTTTAATTAGTTGCCGGGCTGATTGTTTGCCATTGGGAAAACGGAGGAAATATTTGGGGAATAAACTAGGACGTACTGGTCCCTATTTTTGCCCGATGT
Source organism: Branchinecta sandiegonensis (assembly GCA_030848855.1). Lineage (NCBI taxonomy): Eukaryota > Metazoa > Arthropoda > Branchiopoda > Anostraca > Branchinectidae > Branchinecta > Branchinecta sandiegonensis. The sequence goes on from JAUPMV010000020.1 coordinate 13,110,645, forward strand.
GTGGTAGTGAGAATGAGAATTTGTTGCATCTGATGTGTGAATGCCGTGAGCCACATGACCTGCGGGTTGAGATTTTTGGGAATGTAATTAAAATGAATGATGAAGTATGGATGATGAACGTTACTGGAAGTAAGTGTTTTCAAGATGTAAAGAGGCTGGTAAGGTTCCTAAAGGTAGCTTTAGCCCACAGAGAAAATTTCTTTTAGTTTAGTTCTATTATTTCGTTTAAGTGTTCTCAATTTTTGTTCAAATTTTTGCCATGGCCTCAGGCTTTTTGTGCAATAAATTCTATTCTATTCTATATTATAAAAGGCAGAATAAGCAAGAAGGGTCCTTTAGAATTGGGCCAACCAAATGGCTTTCTCTCGCGTTCTTCTTTTACGTTGTCGCCCTCCACAAGTTGCATTTCATTCGCCGCCGATCACCTCCCTGGTCTTCTGTGATTAGCTCCTGAGAGCAGGTGGGACATAAGCCAAGTAAGTAAGTCAGATTCCTGTTAAAGGATCCATCTTGCTTATTCTGTCTTTTATAATATACCTAGCTCCCTTATGGAATTATAAGCTTCTAAAATTCCCACTAAAATCCACCACACTACGAATTTTTAGCACTTTTTCGGCCGTGCCGAGTTTTGCCCGTTACGCAACTCAAAGTTTGCCAGAAGCTTCAACGTCCGCTGAGAACTGTTTCAAAAACAAGGATATGGGCATCTTCTGTTTTTTGACTTTTCTTATTTGCTTAGTTTACCACCTTTTCAACCACGGCGCGTTCAGTTTTCAAATGTTTTGCTCCAGCCGTCGCCGTCGCGAATGTCTCCCGCAGGCGGCTGATTGATGTCAACTAGCCCTTCAAGATCCAGACGGCTTCGCATCCCTTACGATCATAGCTTCCTCTTACTTAAAAAACAATCATTTTATCCAGGTTTTTTTTTTAGTTAATTGTTTTTTTAAACGTTTTTATCCTGTTTTGCTGACATGTTGATATTTGGTCTATTTTATTCCTTTTCTCACAATCCTTTTGTATAACTCGATGGAATGAAACAATAATAATAATACAAGACTCTGTAAACAGTGTATCACCTTGGCTGAAGCAATCTTCTTCAACAATACTTCTTCGACGGTTTGACCATCCTTTGGGAGCTCAACTCCAAACTTTTCCAAATTCTCTGGTGAAGCATACACGGCTTTGCCTTCCAACAGCAGAGAGTTATGGGCAACATGTGGTCTCACACTCACAAGTTCACCTTTTTTCCCAATTCCTGAAAAAAAATAATTAATTAGTTTTATAATATTTGTATGATGATTTAATCCCTAATATCTTTAAATACATAAAAATAGCTTTGGATAGTCAATTACAATAAAGACACTTCAGGCACTATCTATCAACTCGACAGGCCAATAATGATATTTGTGTTACATTGTAGTCGCTTTCATAGGTGCAGTAGACAGAAATATTTCTGGGCCATAGGCAATGTACAGAGCATTTCCAAACATTACTGCTAAATGGTATTTCTTGTGAACGTGTCCGAAAGCTTTTTGGTGCTGTAAATGCTGCATTAATGCTGCCTTTTCTTCTTTATTTTTGTCCGAAAGCTGTTACCTTTTTTTCTTCTTTGACACTTCTAGAATACCAAAACTGAAGTCAGGAAGAAGAAAAAAGAATTAGCTGTATAAAGCTGACAAAATGGATCAGCTACTGATATCCAACCTTCTTATCTTCTTATCTTTCCTTTCTTCGTTGGCCATGGTCGCCAGTTGTCGTAGAATTTGGAATGTTTGCCGAAATGTCAGTTGTTTTTTTGAATTTGTTAAGTTTGCCGCCGAAAACACTGAGAGAATCGCCGTACTCCCCAGTTTCTTCTTGAAAATTCAGCATAAAATTTAACATTCTTGCTGAATTTTTCGATCAATTTTATGCTGAATTAATGCTGCATTAATTGAGCGAAAATTTAAGTCCGAAAGCGAAATGCTGCATAAAATGCTGAATTAATTCAGCATTTTCGTTCGTTCCGGAGCTTTCGGACACGTTCTGTGTCAAATTGATTTTTGGGGCACTTTCAGCCAAGAATCGAAGTGGCCAATTTCTGAGCGAACGCAGGACACTTTCCGACCTCAGGAAGTCCTTAAAGGACCCCTCTTGCTTTTTCTGCCTTTTATAATATATCTAGCTCCCTTATGGGATTATAAGCTTCTGAAATCCCCACCTTTCTCCATTGTTCCGTTTTGTGCCTTCGAATTTTTAGGGCTTTTAGTATTCACGCACGCACCACAACGTTTGCCAGAATCTTCAACGTCCGCTGACAACACTTTCACACACAAGGATATGAGAATCTTCTGTTTTTGACTCATTTTATTTGCTTAGTTTTCCTACTTTTTAAACACGGCCCGTTCAGTTTTCAAACGTTTTGCGTCCAGCCGCAGCGTCGGAGAGCAGGAAGGCTGGATAGAATCGACACGCGCTAACGTGGTATTGGTATTTTCGGTATTTTCGAGAAACGCTTTTTCTGATCCGTTTCACAGTGAAAAGATCGTTTCTAGTAAGAGTTGTGCTTTAACGGGTGTGATCGAAAATTCCTTGATCTTCCAGAGACACGAAATGAAGCCAAAATAATAAATATAAGTAACTTTAAAAAAAAGGGCTCAGAAAAAAAGTGTAAGTTTGGCTAATGAATCATGCCTAGCATTGGTTATTAGAATTTTCACTATTGTTCTTGTTTATGAAAACTGATGACAAGTGAATGTTTATGTACTATTTTGTATTATATAGCTATCAGAATACTGCACGTCCGGTGATCTGTCTGTCCGGCATACAATTCAGGCACGTTCAGGGCGCACAGGGTACTTGACCGGATTTCTGGAGAGCCTTCGTTCCAACACCTGTAGGTGTAGGTGAAGGAAATTCGAGATATGGAGCATGATGGGAGGTAAAGGTGTCAGTTATAGGCACATTCCGTATCTGATCGCATCTTGGGAGCGGGGGGTCTAGGGACAGAACAGATAAAGGGATTGTGATGAAACATGATGGGTATAAAGTTTATTTGCCCAAGAGATGCCAATTTTAAGGTCAGGGCAGGTTCCGATTTTGTGGGGGCGTAATTGGAAGTAAGTTATTTGTTACCAGTCACAAAAGAGACAAAACAGTGACATGTTTCCTCAAGGATACTAACCTTCTACAAGATCTGTGAGGATTAGCTCAACATTGGGTCTTCTTGTACTCTCTGTTTTGATGATATCATCATATACATAATGTCGTGAGCGTAGCATCGGCCGTCGCCCTTCCTTGGGAAGATGGGTTTCATACTGTCTCTTAATCAGCCACACATTCTGTAAAAGAAAAAAAAGGTGAAAAAAATCATGGTATATTTTTAGGCAAAAAGTCCTTTCAAGGACCCCTCGCACTATTTACTCTTCAACTGCCATTATAAAATAATTTAATACTTTAAGACCATGTTCTGCTTTCAACAAATTGTCCACGGCATTGGCTGTTTTAAGCCTTATTCGACACCCTTTGACTTTGACAAGCCAAAACCGCTCCAGTGCTCAAAATGCCTCGCCCATGGCCATTCGAGTGCTAAGTGCCTGCAACAAGAGACTACATGCAAACGTTGCAGCAAGAAAGGTCACAGCATTGAAGAATGTGTAGCAGATGAACTGTTTTGCAGAAATTGCAAACAGAAAGGCCATGCTGCAACTCAAAAAAGCAAGTGCCCAGCTCATCAAAAAAGAGTAGAAATACTGAGAATAGCAACTGAAATGGATATCCCATTTGGGATGGTAAAATCCATGATTGAAATCGTCCAACAAAAGCAAACCAGACCACCAACCGAACAAGGGAAACTGCACCTACACGGTCAGCAGCTGTCCCCAGCAACAACCCCATCAGCAACCATCAGCCAGTCCAACAGCCAGTCGATGCCTGTTTACCAGCCGAGTGCAACATCAGGGTCATATGCAGCAGCAGTTGCCCCAGCCAAATACCACAACCAACAACACTACTCGCCCCACCAATTGAGACAGCAGACAACAAACCCACCTCCCAACCCCCGGAAGCATCAAAATACTCCGCATCAGGTCACACAGCAAAATTCAACAGGAAATGCAAACAGAAAAGAGACAGACTTTGAGAAGATCTCCAAGTACCTCGTGGTCATGCACCTAATCAACAGTGGAGGCCACAGCGACCAAATGAAAAACATACTGACAAGAAAGGCGATCATTAGCCTGTTTGGCCAGCAGATCTGTAAGGAAGCAGATGCGGAGCTGAAATCGCTCATGACCGCAATACTCATGCCACCATGCAACAGAATTCCGCAGACAACACCAAAGTTAGCCAAAGCAGCAGTTGGAACCAGCACCAGTTCACCAGTTACCACCAGCCCCCAACAAACAAGCCAAGCAGCATCCAGTCGATTGACAAGGACAACTAGTAACAGCTCGGTAGAAATGGACACCCTTGCCACACCAGATAACACCCCAACAAAACAGCAATGACTACGAGAAACCCACCTCTAAACAGACCAAAATACCAATTTGACATCACAATTCTACAATGGAATGTGGTGTCCTGGAGCAGGCATAAACTCAACGAACTTCAAAGCTATTTAAGCAAACAACAAATAGACATAATATGCCTGCAAAAAACAAACCTTAACAGCACGAAAGTTGTTCGTCTGCCAGGTTATAAGATCTACAGGAAGGACCGGTCGTCGGGAAGGAAAGGAGGCGGAGTTGCAATACTGGTAAAAAACTCAGTTAACCATAAGGCTCTGAAACCAAAGGACCATCCTAGAGAAATCGACATAATCGGTGTAAAGTTGGAACTAGCGAGTGGTGATCAAGTTAAAATATGCTCGGTCTACAACCCAAGAGGAGACAGCGAGATAGCTAATCAATTAGAAGAGGAAGTAGAAGGGAAGACACTCTTTTTCGGTGACTTCAATGCCCATAGTCCATTATGGGAAGATGTCGACTCAACTCAGGAGAGCTGAGGCCAACGTCAAGAAAACCTGCCTGAAAGCAAAAAAATCAGCCTGGACAGCATTCTCAGCGAACATCGACCAAAACACCCCAGCAGCGAAGATCCATCGTTTCATTTCTAAAATGTCAGGATCCTCAGCGAAAGTGGACGACATGAAATACGACATAAAAGTCGGCTCCAGCGTGATCAGCGACGACCAGGAAAAAGCGGAATACTTCGCCAACATGTACCAAGGTGAAAGACCAACACACTAAAGGACGCGCCCACCCTCCTGCAAGCTGCCAAAAAGATCGACATATAAAACAGCCCTTCTCGCTCCTTTCACGCAGATAGAAATGGAAGACGCTATCGAGGACTCAAATCAGGATGCCATCCCTGGCGTCGACGAAATCGACATTAAATGGCTCAGCAATACCGGTCAAACCTTCAAAACAAATCTCCTCACAACTTACAACTCAGCGTGGAAGGCACAAGTATCACCAAGAATATGGAAAATAGCCATAGTGAAACCAGTCCCCAAACCCGAGAAATCACCTAACGATCTATCTTCCTACAGACCAATCTCGATACTGCCAACTCTTGGAAAAATAACGGACAGGATGGTCCACAAAAGGCTGGAATGGTTTGTAGAAAAAAACAACCTCATCCCGGACTTCCAGACAGGATTTCGGAAAAAACATGGTGCGATGGACAACCTAGTTTGCCTCGAGGAAACTATAAAATGTGCACTCAAGCAGGGACCCATAAATTTCCTGTTAAGTTTCTTACAGGGGGCCACTCAATAAGAGATTTTTGATGCCCTCTTGACCGAGCGTGAAATAGTTCGAGAAATACCCACGGGGATAAAATACCCTACTATCCAGATAGAAAAAATTTGTCGCAGCTATTGTGCTGAACTAGGGAACTAGGGAATATTTCTCTGTAATGGAATAGTGTCCTGGAACTTTTGTCCTAGCTTAGGTACCTGGTGGCATGCTGAATAGTCCTGAGTGAAGATGGCTCATACAGAAAGGTATTATTTGTATATAATCATTTTTGTGCATGAATGAGGAGTTGTGTTGTGTCAAAGATGCAGCCATTGACAATGTATGGTATGTTCTCTTGTGGTCTTTCGGCATGCATCCGATAAAAATTTACAGAATTTGATTTTTATGTGGAAAAAGAACCTGATGTGCCGACGAGAATACCGACGCCTGACAAAACCATCAAGCATTTCATTTTTTCTATGTTTTGCTCCACTAGACTGTATAGAACTTGATTTCTTACGTGTAAAATTAAGGCCTTGGACTGATAAGACTTGAACTTCCCTGGTGGGCCCGACAAAGTTTGCAGAATTTAATTCTTGCGTACCAGCAGAACCCGATGTGCTGATGAGCTGACCAATGCCCAACAAAAGCATACAAAATTATTTCTTCTGGATTACAGAGGCACGATAAAAGCATGCAGAGTTTGATTTATTCATTGTTTTGACCGACAAATGTTTGTAGGATTTCCTTTCTTGCGCATAAAAAGAACCCGATGTGGCGACGAGTCGACCATCGCCTGACAAAACATAAAAAATTATTTCTTCGGGATTACTGAGGCACGACAAAAGCATGCAGAATTTTATTTGTTCATTTGACCCACAAATGTTTGCAGGATTTCCTTTCTTGCGCATAAAAAGAACACGATGTGCCGACGAGTCCGACAAAACATTAAAAGATTAATTCTTCGGGATTATCGAGGCACGACACAGCATGCAGAATTTGATTTCCTCAGTGTTTTGCCCAACAAATATTTGCAGGACTTCCTTTCTTGTGTATAAAAAGAACACAATGTGCCGACGAGTCAACCATCGCCCAGACAAAACATTAAAAAATTATTTCTTTGGGATTACTGAGGCACGACAAAAGAATGCAGGATTAGATTTGTTCATTTGACCAACAAATGTTTGCAGGACTTCCTTTCTTGCGCATAAAAAGAACATGATGTGCCGACGAGTCGACCATCACCCGACAAAACATTAAAAAATTATTTCTTCGGGATTACTGAGGCATGACAAAAGCATGCAGAATTTGATTTATTCATTTGACCGACAAATGTTTGCAGGATTTCCTTTCTTGCGCATAAAAAGAACACGATGTGCCGACAAGTCAACCATCGCCCGACAAAACATAAAAAAAAAAAATCTTCGGGATTACTGAGGCAAGACAAAAGCATGCAGAATTTGATTTATTCATATGACCAACAAATTTTTGCAGAATTCCCTTTCTTGCGTATAAAAAGAACACGATGTGCCGACGAGTCTGACAAAATGTTAAAAGATTAATTCTTCTGGATTATCGAGGCACGACAAAGCATGCAGAATTTGATTTCTTCAGTGTTTTGCCCAACAAATGTTTGCAGGACTTCCTTTCTTGTGTATAGAAAGAACACAATGTGCCAACGAGTCGACCAACGTGCAACAAAAACATTAAAAAATTATTTCTTCTGGATTACTGAGGAGCAACAAAAGCATGCAGACTTCGATTTCTTCTGTATTTTGCCCGAAAAATGTTTGCAGGATTTCATTTCTTGCCTATAAAAAGAACCCGATTTGCCGATGGCTTCTGTGTTCTTTGAAACTTGTGGGAACAAATTTTTTCTATCTGACCAAGAACGCCGATTCGACCCAAGCGGAATTTTTTGGAAACTAGCTGAGGCTCGGGCAACATAGCAACATAGAAGCATAGGAAATGAGTGGCCCCCTGTAAGAAACTTAACAGGAAATTTATGGGTCCCTGACTCAATGCAGATCACATTGCAATCGCAGTTCTTCTGGATTTCAAAGGGACTTTTGATCATGTATACAGAAAGAAGCTACTGGAAACCCTCAAAAACATGGACTTTCCCGAAGAACTCATTGCATTCCTGGATAACTATCTCCAGAACCGGTCCTTCACTGTCGAGATAAACGGAATCAGATCACAAGAGAAGCAAATATGGAATGGTCTCCCGCAGGGAGCCATCTTGAGCCCACTACTGTTTATTTTGTACACGAGTGAATTTCAGCCACCTGGGAATGATCCGTTGTCCACGATGTTCGCAGATGACCTGTTAGCCTGGCCGTGGGGAAAGGACCCAAGAGAAGTGGCAAAAACAGTACAGATGATTCTCGACTACATCCACAAGTTCTCTGAAGCACACTACCTACCCTTATCATCCACCAAGACAAAAGCAATCTTGTTCCACCGGAGGAGAAGCATAAGACAGCCAAAGCTCATCCTTGGTCAAGACCCCATGGAATACACTAACCAAACACGTCTGCTGGGAATGACCATCTACAGCAATTAGTCATGGACAAACGATACACATAATCTGAAGAAAGCATGCATGAAGAGAACACTGTTGCTGAAGAGACTCGCAGGATCGAAATGGGGAAACTCCGCCTCTACCCTCATCTCATTCTACAAACAATACATCCGAACAAAACTGGAATATGGTCTGCTTCTGATCTCATAGGGGTCCTGCCACAACATCCCAGTCATGGAGACGATCCAAAATACAGCTATCAGAATCAGCCTAGGAGTCCCAAAGAACACGCCAGTCGTCAAACTTCGCCAGCTAGCCGGGGTCTGCCCAATCAGGGAGAGAGCAGACCACCAGATTGTCACCTACTTTACGAAGGTACAGTTCTATGGAAGCAAGCATTTCGTGTTCAAACACACCATGGCCAGATACCTCCGATCACCACCCTTTGTGAAAAAGACATGTTTCAACTCCTTCGTGCAACTCGTTCCCCAGTGGCAGCTAACAAACACCACCACCTCACCGTTTCCCGACACCCCGCCTTGGAAGATGCTCCCACCTGTAGTAAGACTGCAACTCATCCCGTTCAAAAAAGAAGGGTATGGTGAAGCTGAGATTCAAAGATTTTCTAGAGTCGGATGCACGACACATATCCGACCCACCTCCAGCTTTACACAGATGGATCCGTCATGGAGAAACAGGCAGGGGCCGCTGCATTCATACCCCAATTCAACATGAAAATCACCATAAAGCTAAGCAACGGGTGCTCAATCCTCACAGCCGAACTAGCTGCCATCAACAAGGCCCTTGAAGTCATCTTAAAGAAACCCCCCGTCTCAATGAAAGCGATCGTCCTGACAGACTCAAAATCAGCACTCCACCTTATCGAAAACATCCACAAGGCCAGCGAAGATTCAGACATAAGGACGACTAGAACTATTATCCGAATTCTCCGAGAATCGAACATCGAGTGCGTGTTTCACCATATCCCTAGCCATAAAGGAATAAAGGGAAACGAGGTAGCGGACAAGCTGGCGGGCGCAGTTGCCAGTTCCCAGACGTCAACACCCTTAACCCTCTAAACGTTTCGAGATGTCCTCAGACGAAGAACACCGCCAAACAAAATGAAACTTTTCAAGTCGCCATTTCAAACACGCGAAGAGTCATCCCTGTACTACCACCTAAAGGCTTCAACCATCCTGCTCAACAAAACACTGTTCGAGTGGGGATTAACCCACACCCCCAACTGCACGCGATGCCACCAAAAAGAAGAAACAGCCCAACACATCCTATTTGACTGCCCATCAAACGCCGTGGAAAAGCAAAGACTCTCAGCAATCTGCCGAAAGTTAAAACTACCTTACAACTTGCAACAAATCGCCGAAGCCCCCCCACTCCCGATACGAAACGAAAGTGACGATATAGAAACAGATGATGAAAATCGTTCTATCGCACGACGCTCAGCAGAAACCAGACGAGAAGAAGAACAGAAAGGTGGAAAGGGATTGGCTCCAAGCCAGACCCAAAGCCAATTTGAAGTTGAAGGAAGGACTCGTAGTGAAAACGAGGAAAAATTTACATAACCGGTTTTTCTGATGGAAACTTCTTGCAGACCGTCGACAGCGCGATACGTATCGAAGGTAGGAAAACATGGCAAGTGAGAAAATCAACGATGTTTTATTAGAGGGGTTAGAATTTACCATACGAAATTCGGGCCTCCGGGCTTAGAAACGGTTAGACTGATTACGGAAGTAGGCTGCATTAGTATTATAGGTAAGACATGTCCTTAAAGGATAGGTCCTTTAAGTTAAGGTCCTTTGGGGCTCCTCCTAGAGAAAGGGCAGCCAGACCACAAGCAATGCTAGCAGCATACCCTAGGACATTGAGATTAGCTCTGCGAGTCTGCATCCTCCATCTTGGTTTGTTTCTTGCTTACAAGACATTAAAATGGTCAAATGGAAGGGTTCGACAATAAACATGAATTAATTAACAGCCTATGTTTCAGCAATCCAAGTTGTTAGCAGAAAAAAGTTTCTGAGAGTTACTGAGAACTCAGTTTATTGCAGCAACCCTTGTCAAGGTTTCTTGCATTTTGGGACAGAGAGCCTATCTGGGATGCTCATCAGAGTTAAGAAGGCACATGGCTGAAATATTAGCATGAGCATCCCATGCAGGAATATTCTCACCAGCTGGATTAGGAGTAGCTCTCCAAGTAGGGAACATATTAGTGTTCTAGACTGAGCCTCACGGGCTACAGGAACTTTATCGGAATTTTACCTTCATCTTAAATCAATTGATGTCTAGAAAAAATGAACCATCTGGAAGAAGAAATGTTTTTGAATTAAGATTCATAGGAACTTACAAAACAGACAAATTCCCTGTTCTGTTGCAAAAAGATTGCTGAAACAGTCACAGTTAATGTGTATTAGTGTCCCATCCCATCTGGCTGTTTTGGTGTTTTAAGCAAAAAACAAAACCAAGTCCAAGGAAGGTAGGTACAATACTAGCGAAAAATTGCAAGAGGTGTTCAAATAAACATACCACTACACAATACCTCGCTATTTCCACCACCCCTAGTAAACTTGTGTAAATAAAGACTAAATCACAAGGATTGCTTGTGGAACATCAAAATACATTAATTCTGACCAAATTAACTGATATCAGAAGTCATCCACTTCATTCTATCTCTTCTTTGAAGAATTGGCTGGTGCAAAACAAAGTCGAAACCGTGCAAATCCATGCCACAGAAAGATGCTGGTGCAAATAGTCACACTCAAGCTATTTGAGTTGACCTGGTGGCAAAAATCAATCAGAGGAAGGTGCAAAACAAAACTAGAAACAGAAGGTAGCTCAAAAATAATTTGGCCGTGGTCAGCAAGTGTTTAGAAGAAAGGCATTTGACAATGCTGCTACTTCATTAAATGAAAATGGAAAAAATACTATGTTGTAAAGAACATGAGGGTATTCTGGCAGTCTGGAAAGCTCTGTGAGCTTATGCTCCGGCTGTTTTAGCGACTTTAGCTAAAACCCCCTTTGCTTTCTCTGCTAGTTTCTGCGGGTGACTTGGAAAGCAAATACAACAAATCTCCAGAATCGCTCTTAGAGCTTCTATTCAAGGCCCAATTTCACACATTTGGTAAGTGTAGAAGCTGGAAAGAAATGGTGGGAATTGCACGAATATTTTGTATTTCACAATATATATCTGATATCCTGCACAGACACATACAGTAGAGCAGCAGTAGAGATATGTTTATGTGAACAGTTACTTTAATGTGAACAGAATGTGAACAGTGCAGTTTTGGGCAATGGTAAAATGAAGATCCAAAATACCTACTCAGGTGTTGTCAGATGCCTTTAACTACCAACTTTGCCTGACTGGTAGTTAGCTTTAAACACAGCAAGTGCATGAAAATGGCAAAGTCCAATGTCAACAAACGTTCACATAAGCATGCCTCTACTGTACTTAGCCTACAGTAGAGATATGCTTTTTTTATAATTTGAAATGTTTACCAGGAGAATGGTCCTTCAATAGAGAGTGTGTTCCATCCTCCTTACCTTAGTTACTACAGATGACGTCACAAATTCTGGGTTTTTTTCGTCAAGGCTGGAACGATTTTTCTATTTTTCAGCAGGATATCATGCCAAAGGCGAATCCGGCCAATCACGTTGCAGAGATGCATAGTTCCTCCCGAGCACAACCCGAGCATGGTAAGCAAATAGTAACTATTAGTTACTATTTCCAGAAGGTTGGAACGGTAGCATAGTAACTTTTCGTGAGGATGGAACAGAAATAGTAACTAATAGTGACTATTGTTAGAAGGGTGGAACACGCCCAGAGAAGATGGCTGCAGATGCCTTCAAAAGAGGAAGGACCTTCTTAGTAAATTCAAAATCAATGAAAGCTAATTTAATTTCTACTTCGAGTTTCTGCCAGGATAACCCCAAAATAGTTGGCTGTTAGCTGATACCAAGTTTGTTATTTTTCTTTTCCATTTTACTTTTTATATGCAAGTAACAAAGTTAAACTGTTAAAAAGTGTTCAAATAAGCATATCTCTACTGTACTACAGCAGTAGCATATCAAATTCCAACAAAAGACACAAAACATGATTTGCAGCCAGCTCGGCCTTGGGCTGATGAAATGCCAGTGTCCTGCTGCAGTTTTTAGACTTACTCTTCTCTGTTCAGCTGTTACTCTTGACTTTGTCAGGAGAGTTTTTGGAAAAGAAAAGTTTATCTTGCCATTTAAGCAGGTTACTAATCTGTTCGCGTGTAAACTCATTCCAGCAGAAAAAAAAATCCTGAGGTTGAGGGGATTAAAATTTAAGTTTCAGAAATACTAAAAAATCAAGCTTTTTATTCTATCTATTTCCTTTGAATCAGTGAGATGAGCTAATGGAGGCAGCTAGATGGCGCGAATACTAAGAATTTGTAAGGAAAAGAAACTAAAGGTACCTGCCATCTAGCGTTTTGTTGCAGCAGAAATTAAAATCGACGGAGCTCTTAACGAAATAAAGCAGATAGAAGCAAAGGTCAATCTGTTTGTTATACAACTGAAAAATGGCTCAGAAAACTTTTGTTTCAAAAGTTGCATTTTCTGGAGCTTTGCAGTCAATCTGCAAAACCAGTGCTAGGTGAGAAAGACACATGAGACTGATGTACCGGGAGCAGAGTTACTTAGGCTTTGGCCTGGTAGTAGATCCATAGGTTCCAGTTTTAGTGCATGGTGCCCAATGTCTGGGCATGCCTGAACGTATGGGCATGGTGCCTATACGGTGGGTCACCATGCCCTGGAGCATGGGCATGGTACCCCTGTGTAATTTGGTTAAACTGAGACTGGTTACATAACTAAATTGGGTTGTCTTCCTGTCCTCTGCCTGTTCTAGATAAAAAAAAGATACCTGATTTTACTTTCTATCCAACCTCATTTTCCAATTCTCAAAATGTTATAGCACTTCTCTTCTATTGGGTTTACTCTATCCTTTTTCAGAAAATTGCTGCTAGGTAGCATGGATGAGGCAAGCTTTTCAATCTGTTCACTGGAAAGTGGAGCAAATATTTCCTTCAGATTGTCTGCCTTTTGTTGCATTTATTTTGAGTGTTTTTTTTTACTATGTTAACAAAAGGAATTCGGAAGGAAAGGAAATTTAATTCCTAAAGGAAAAAAATTTAAAAAATAATCTCATCCACTCCATCTACAATCTAGCAGTGACTACCTGAGAAAGATAGAGTAACCTAGCAGTGAGAACCTGGAAAAGGATTGAGTAACCTAGTGGCAACTACCTGGAAAAGGATTGAGTAACCTAGTGGCAACTACCTGGAAAAGGATCGAGTAAACCCACTAGGAAAGAAGTGGCCTCCACAAAACTCTTATGTATCTTGGAAGTGCTCTAACATTTTGAAAATTGGGAAATGAAGTTGGATAGAAAGTAAAATCAAGTATCTTTTGATCTAGGACAGGAAGACAACCCTATTTAGGTATGTAGCCAATCTCAGTTTAACCAAATTTCACAGGGGTACCAATAAGTACCACGCCCATGCTCCAGGGCATGGTGCCCCAACGTATGGGCCAGTCTACCACAAATCCCTGATTTTTGGATACCCCTATGCCAAACGCTGGGTATATCTACAGTATCATTTGGCATAGCCTATGCCTAACGCTGGATACCCTATGCCAAACGCTGGATACCTGTTGGTAACCTAACCCTGACCTACCCCAATATAAAGGAGTTCTGATTAGTTGATTTTTTAGCTTCACTGAAATCATCAGTATTTTACTGGGTTACAGTATCCAGCACCTGGCAGGCACCTGGCATAGTGTATCCAGCATTAGGCATAGGGTATGCCAAACGCTAGACATATCCAGTGTTTGGCATAGGGTATCTGAAAATCAGGGGTTTGTGGTTGACTGGTATGGGCACCATGCCCAGAACTTGAGGATTTGTGTATGACTGTTATAACTAAAGTTGAATATGGCTTTGAATCTCTGTGTATAGAGTCACAGAGGGGCTAGCACAGTCATACACAATTCCTCAACTTTTCGGCATTGTGCCCGAGTGTCTGAGTCAGGTCTGGGCATGACCCAATGTCCGGGCAGTGTGTAACCTATTGGCGAGTACCTGGAAAGGATAGATTAAACCCAATAGGAAAGAAGTGGCTTCCACAGAACTTTGTGTATGTTCGAGTACTCTAATATTTTGAAAAATTGGAAAACGAGGTTGGACAGAAAATAAAATCTGGTATCATTTGATCTAGGATGGGAAGTCATACTTGTTTAGGTATTCAACCAGTCTCAGTAAAACAGTTAAGACAAATATCACAGGGTTACCATGCCCACGCTCCAGGGCATGCCCGTACATTCGGCACTATGCCCAAAAATTGAGCATTTGTGTATGACTGAGCTAGCAAGGTACCAGGCTCATTTACATTTATAAACCATCCTAGGGACAATTGGTGTTCGCTGGAGCGTGTCACCGGGTGGTGTTGGGGGCCGGGTGCTGACGGGAGAACACACATATTTCCATTAGTGTGAATGGCATGTATGAATTATAAATGTTATATCTGGTCAAAGAGGTATTACCATCCCGTGCATTACGAATTTGTCTTCTCAGCCGGGCTCTGGACCTTTTGTTATTTAGTTTATTATTAAAAAGAACCTGAACCTAGGGACAATGAGAACCTAGCCTAGACTAGCTCCTCAGTCTCGTACAGTCAAAGTTTACATCACATGTGATGTTTATGGTATTCTGAATAGATTTTAATGACACCTGATTTTGGGGTACCCAAACCCTAGCAATACCCTTGGCCTAGCTGAGGCCTAGTCCCTAATCCTGTGCCATATGCTGGGTATATCTGCTGGCATTTAGTATAACCTATTGCTAGCTAGCTGTATGCCTAGTTCTGTAATGACTAATGGCTACCAAATGCCTAGTGCTGGTTGGGGCTACCATAAAGAATGATCACAATTGATTAAGACTAAGGTAAAATCTTATAGTTAATGATGACCAAAGCTTCTCTTCTGAATTCTACATCCCTATTACTAAGCCTGAAGATAAAACTCACAATAAAATTAGTGCTCTTAAGCCTAAGTAAACTACAAAATAAAAGCTTTTGTAGGAAGGAAGAGTCAACAAAAGTTAACCACCACTGTTCACTTCTGTCACAGCAAGTGGGTGAAAATTGCACTGTTCAGAATTGACCACATTTAAAAGAAGCATGCCTCTACTGTAAATGATGAATGTCACCTAACATTGAACAATATGATGAAAATCAGACCCAAAACAATCAAATCAAAGCCCCAAACTTTTTTTTGTCTTTACTCTTTTTGAAGTGTTTTTTTGGTGCATTGGATTGCAGCAGTTCTAGTTATTTCATAACTGTCAGAAGGTAGCTTGTCCCACCAGAAGAAAAAGAATACTGAAACACAAAACCCAGAGCATAGGAAATGGTTCTGTTTTAGTTTTTTGTGTCAAAGCAGTCATCAGATTTCAAGCTCTAAATTGAGCATTCCTGTTTGTCAGTTTGGTGTTTGAGGGACAAAAAAACAAAACCAATTTGTTTTAAAATCTAGAGAAATGTTTAAAGAAGCATACATTTACTACGCACCTTAGCCACATACATATGCATTGGTTATACATCTGTTGAAAAATAACTTGGAAGCTTAACGACCTGGGTATTGTGTCAAAAAGCTGAGTTTTAGTTTCCTTTATCACTCCTTCTACCAAGGCAGATCCGTGTTGTAGCAGTCCTTTATCAATCCATCTACTAAGGCAGACCCGTACTGTAGCAAGAAATGATTTCAAGCCTAGGGTTTGGATAAATAGGGTTTATGTTGGAGACATGACTTGGAGAGCAGTAGTATAAAAACTGAGACAGTATAGGCTAGTGTACCATCTGTAAACATGAGGGCAGAACTACAAGCAACTTGCTCTTCCAGAGAATATTATTTTTGTTTTCAATGAGGATGTTTTATTCAGGCAGTGTCATCATGCTGCAAAGGGAGACAAACATGGAGATACAATGGAAAAAATTAGACCAGCCCCAGCTCAGCTCCATAGTTTGATGGATATTGGATCCAGGGCAATCTTCAATGAAGAGCATGATGCATTCCGTGAAACTGCAAGGAAGTTCTTTCAGAAGGAAGTAGCCCCCAAGATTAACGAGTAAGAATTTGCGGATTTTAGAATGCCATTTCATTTGCTAAGGAAGAATGTGGATAAAAAGCGACTGTGTCATGAAGAAAATGTTTGAGATTCAAAGGACACCTGAATGAAGAGTATCAAGTATCATCCCTATCTGTATGACTTCCGTTATTGCCTGCAGAAAACCCAATCCAAATACGAAATAGTGTTTCCAAGCCATGATTTTTGCTCCATTTTGCATCTGTCCTTATTTCAGTACCGAACAATTTTAGAAATGAACAAATGTCTCCAATCAACCCTGCTTCTGGAATATTTTTTGACCAGTTAAGCCTAGACGTATATCTAGACGAAATTCCAATACGATCCGGCCAGCGCTGTACAAGATTTGAATGAATTGCGCTTTTTGTCTTGGAGTCTGCATGTGCAAACCTCCAGAAACGAACATCCCTATTTTGAAGACGTCACGCTCAGGAGAAGAATGCTCTCCGTGGCCATGTCTGTAAATGCATTTTCCATGGTGTGTTCAAGTATGGTTTCATTGTTAAGGTGTCCTTTAAGAAGTTGGGACTTAGATTTGCAGCTTTGAAAAATTGGGACCTCAGGCTGTAATCGTCGATGCATTGAAATACTAAACACAAAATCAAGTTGATCATTTGATTTTGTTTCATGAAGGGTTCCATCAGCTGGTCTACTAGTTTCTTAACTATGCAAAAATCAAAGGATTTAAGAGGAAAAATCTTGGATGCTTTCCTCAGTTTTATGGGGAAATTGATAGTGTTAGTCTCACTGGGTTTGAGATCCCTGCAGGAATCCCTGGTCTTTGTATCCAAGGCTCACATTTAATGTCAGGTCCGTTAGATTACAGTTCTTGAAAGGATTGTTACATGAGAGTCTGCAGCTTTAATGGGGTTCTTTTGAGCGTAGACTAGAACAAACTAAATAGCAGACTGTCTTGAAACCCCGCCCAATTTAAAGGAGTTGAGCGATGAGGGCGAAAAAGGGAGAGTAGCCATACCGGTCAATATGAACGATTATTGTTAATGCAGTTATGTTCTTTTAGGTGGGAGAAAAATGGCGTCTCTGATAGGGAGACCTGGCTCGCGGCGGGTGAGTATGGAATTCTTGGAGTCGCTACTCCTGCTGAGGTTGGAGGTTTGGGAGGTAGCTACCTTCATGCCGCTATTGCAATGGAAGAACAGTAAGTGGAAATTCTTCTTGGCTTGTTTGAGAAAATGTATATTTGTCGTGGTAATGTCTCTTGCTTTTTGGGATCTCAAAACGTCAGTGGAGGGATGCCTATGACATCGCAAATGTTGTCCGTCTGTCCGCACGATAACTCTCGAAGGGATTGAGATATTTTGATGAAACTTGGTGGGAGGATCCTTTGGGTCAAAGTACAGGTCAAGTTCGAAGATGGGCTCTGAAGCCCATCATGAAGCCCTCAACCGCCATTTTCTCACTGAACAACTAGTTCGCCAGGAATCCGGCCAAAACCGAAAAGCTTGTTAAAACCGAAAGTTTTATCTGAAGTTGATTAGATGACAGATTTAGGGGTAAGAAGAGACGCTGGGTCTGTATATGACAACCATTTTTTACCCGGACATATAATTAGTCCGGAATCCGGCTTTAACCGGAATTTTTTTTTAAGTCAAAGTTTCATTTAAAGTTGATTAGATGTTTTTATAGGGATAAAGAGATCCGCTGGATTCGTTTCTGAATTTTCTTCTTTTTTTTTTGCTGGACTAGTAGTTCGCTCGGAATTCGGGCGAAACCGGAAATTTGGCAGAAGTAAAGCAGGAAGTTTCGGTCAGTATCGTCAAAATAGATATGGCTTATAGAGGTATATCTGAACTTGGTTTTCTCTGATGATTAGCCTGGCGAAGACAAGACCCAATTGTCTGGATCAAATATTAGATTTTTGGGATCCCATCGAAACCTTTGGTCTTGTTTCTGTTTGTGTCAGTATCCAGACTTGTCAATAGGTACTTTGTGGTAAGCTAAGCAAGATTGCCGTGTGAGGTCAATCTTGAGGATTTTCAACTTCAGTTGCGTGAAAAGCAGTAATCCAAATCCTATTCATTCATTTTTTATGTCGTATTAGCACATAGGCACTCCATAGCTCTACCGTTTGTCCTTGTCCGTTATTTAGAACCCTTGCGTTTATACATTATGTTGCGTTTAAAATGTGTTTATTGTTTCGTCATGTCGAATAAGTTTGTTACCGTCCACATTTCTGTTGATATTAATGACAATTTGGTTGTCCGTTCAGTAGCGTTATAGTCAGATCGCCATACTTGACAACACTTAATACATTACTCGTTTTTAATGACTTTATGCCTTTTTTAGAAATTCACGTACCTTTAAAATTTTTGCTATGTTCTAGTACAGTAGAGGTATGTTTATTTGAACAGTTACTTAAATGTGAAAAGTGCAGTTTTGGGCCAAATGGTAGAATGAAGATCGGAAATACCTGGTGTTTTCAGAATTACCTAATGTAGCTAACTCATAGTTGACTTTAGTCACAGCAAGTGCATGAAAATGGCAGTCCAAAGTTAACAGTTGTTCAAATAAGCATATCTTTACTGTATATCCGAGGACTTCTGATTCGTATCAGGTAAAAGAAAAAACATAAAAAAAAACAAATGGAATAAGGAAATTACCGATCCTCAGAATGTGGCTCTCGTATTCAATACACAGAAGGCAATAATGCCTAGCCATTGAATTCTTTTTTCCGAAGTCTTTCGGCGAAGCACTGGAATTAATCAATTCGCATCTTGGAGCGAGTAAGGTCCACGATGGTGTGTTGTGCCCACAGAGGGATGTGTTTGCTCAGTTCTGCACAGGGATGCGCTTGAAGCAAGTAATAATGTACTTTATTTCCTTAAAGGAAACCTCTTGCTTATTCTGCCTTTTATAACATACTTAGCTCGCATATGGAATTATAAGCTTCTAAAATTCCCACCTTTCTCCATCGTTTCGTTTCGTAACTACGAATTTTATCGCTTTTCCGGCCTTTCCGAGTTTTCCCGTCACCCAACGAAAAGTTTGCCGTAATCTTCAACGTCCGCTGACAACTCTTTCACATATAAGGATGTCATCCTTTTCTTTTTATTACTGCTTTTATTTGCTTAGTTTTCCGACTTTTTAACCAAGGCACATTCATTTTCAAATGTTTTGCGCCCAGCCGCCGCGTCGGAGAGCAGGAAGGCTGGATCGAGTCGACAAGCGCTAACAAGAGAATAGCTAGTTTTAGGTGGAAAGTAATGGTATTTCCAACAGCGTTTTTTCTGATTCATTTCATAGGGAAAAGATCATTTCTAGTAACAGTTGTGCTTTAAAGGACCTCTGGCACTATTTACTCTTCAACTTGCAGTATTTCAAAATATTTGAATACTTTGAAACTAGTCTGTGCTTTCGACAAGTAACCCACGGATTTGGCTGTTTTAAGCCTTTTCCGATACCCGTTGACTTAAAGCGAAAACAGGGAAACAATTTACATAACCGGTTTTTGGTATCCCAATACGTAAGTGGAGGGATACCTATGACATCGCAAAAGTTGTCCGTCTGTCCGTCCGTCTGTTAGCACGATAACTCTCGAAGGGAATGAGATATTTTGATGAAACTTGGTGTGAGGGTTCTTTGGGTCAACTGCAAGGTTAAGTTCGTAGATACATTTACAGTACATTTTACAGTACATACAGTACAAGTACATTTAGGTGTGGTGGTGGAGGTTCAAATTAAGTGGCAAGAAAAACATTTTTTAACAGCTAATGTGATAGTCGATTATGGGGTAAGAAGACATGCTGAACACGATAATGAAAACCATTTTCTCGCCGGACAAGTAGTTTGCCCGGAAAAACCGGAAAGTTTGTTAAAAGTAAAAGTTTTATTTGATGTTGATTAGATGTTCGATTTAAGGGTAAGAAGACATGCTGAACACTTATAAGAAAATCATTTTCTACCCGCACAAGTTGTTCGTCCGGAATTTGGCCAAAACCGGAAAATTGTTAAAAGTGTAAGTTTTATTTGTAGATGATTAAATATCCGATTTAGGGGTAAGAAGAGATGCTGAATCCGTATATGAAAATCATTTTTTACCCGGACATATAGTTTGCCGGGAATCCGGCTGGAACCGGAAAATTTGTTATAAAAATTTTTATTTGAAGTTGAGTAGATGATCGATATTGGGGAAAGAAGATACGCTGAATTCGTTTTTTAGCTTTCTTTTTTCGCCGGACAAGTAGTTCGGCCGAAACCGGCAAATCGGCAGAAGTAAGGCAGGAAGTTTTCGTCAAAATAGATATGACTTATAGGGGTAAACACACATGCTTAATCCATATCTGAACTTGATTTTCTCAGATGATCAGCTCTGAATTTTGATATTAAAAATGTTCAAGGAGTCTGGCGAAGAATGGACCTGGCGAAGACAACACCCAGTTGTCTGGATCAAATATTGAATTTTTGGGATCCTGTGGAAACCTTTGGTCTTGCTCTGATGAACAAGACCAAAGGTTTCGATGGGATCCCAAAAATCTAACACTTGATTCAAACAATTGGGTCATGTCTTCACCATTCAGTCTTCGTCAGATTCCTTGAATATTTTTACTGTTAAAATAAAGTTCAAAAATTGATTCCGCATGTCTCCTTGCCCGATACCGAATCTCTAATCGATTTTAGAAACAACTTTGTGCTTCAACCAAATTTCCAGTTTCAGCCGAATTAGTGATGCACCATTTGTCCAGCAAGAAAACTAAGTTCAGATGTGGATTCAGCGAACGTCCTTACCCCCTCAGTGAATATTTTATTAGCTTATAAAACATACATGTTTTTACCGTAAATTCGAAACCCCTCCTCTTCCTCTAAGGACTAGAACTTGACCTGTACTTTACCAGTGAATCCTCATTGAACAACATTCTCGCTAGAACAACATTATTTCCTCGTTTGAACATTATATAAGATAAGACAAGATATTTATTACCTTAAAAGCCCAAGGGCCATGGCAATCCAAACAAACGGAAACACAATGACAAACTTGTTTCTAACTACCACTTAAACCACAAAAAATGATCTGTATGAATCGTTGACAGCTTGAGAAATCTACCCACTTTCTTTATAGTACCATAACACTCGCTCTTAAAAATTTGCTCCATCCATGCCTGATCACACTCATTTACTCCAAATATTTCACTTCTCAAATCATTCACTCCCCTACAATCACACATAAGATGTCGCACACATTCATTCATATCTCCACACATCGGGCAGAAGTAAGGACCAATTCTCCCCATCGGCCTACCTCCTATCTCCCAGCAGTAAAATATCAGCACGCATACTAATTAATAATTTCAATTCCTCCCTATCGAAACCCGCTTTAAAATAAACACATTCACCGCGTGTCCCTTTCGCCTCTGCATAAAACCTTAGAGAACCCCTTCGACCTTCGATTACACAATTCTCTCTGACGTCCACAGAATAAACAAATGATTGTCGGCATCCAGGTGCGTAGAGCTATAATCATTTGAGAATGAAGGGGTAGGACCGCTATAGCCGAAAATTGGTCGACAAGTTTTGTGTCCGGTTTTCACCGGATTGCGGGTGAACTACTTGTCCGGCAAGAAAATAACTTTCATATTCGGATTCAGCATGTCTCCTTACCCCTAAATCAACTATCTCAAAAGCTTTTAAAAAATATTTTGTTTGCCCCTTAATTTGAAACCCCCTCCCCCACCCCTAGATGTAGAGCTACAGAGCCCACCTACGAACTTGACCTTACCCTTGACCAAAAGAATCCTCACACCAAATGTCATCAAAATATCTCATTCCCTTAGAGAGTTATCGTGCTTACAGACAGACGGACATTTTTGCAATGTCATAGGTATCCCTCCACTTACGTTTTAGGATCCCAAAAACTACTCGCAGACAACCGTCGACAGTGTGATACACATCGGAGGTAGCAAAACACGGCAAGTGAGAAAATCGGCGTGGTTTTGTTAGAGGGGTTAGAATGTACAGTACGAAATTGAGGTTTCCGAGTGTAGAAATAAATGGAGTAATTGTGGAAGTAGGTTGCGTTAGTATTATAGGTAAGACAGGTCCTTCAGTAGCTTGTATTATACATGCTAGGATTGGATCATCATTCACGTAAATTACACATGACAGAATTAGGATATGATGTTAACATTTCCTTTGGCATTCAGGAGCTACGTCAACTCGTCCGGACCCGCCTTCAGTCTCCACTCTGACATTGTCATGCCTTACATTTACAAATACGGATCAAAAGAACAGATTGAACGTCTGATTCCCGATTTGGTTTCTGGAAAGAAAATCAGCGCCATCGCCATGACCGAACCGGAAGCTGGCAGGTTAGTCTAAACCACTGAATGATTCTTCAGACTCTTGCAAACCCCGTGTCAAAGCTCTCCGTCAATCTTTTCTCTAGGTTTTCCTCTTTCATTACTACGTAACAGGATCAAATTTTTTTGAGAATCAAAGTCCAGTGCCAAAGTCCAAGTTCCAGTGCTGTTGTTATGTTATTAGTGCAGTCAATAATAGCGTACTTTAGACAGTCAATGCGGGGAAACGAACTTCATAGCCTACAGACAGTGCTTGTCGAATGATTCTACAATATCGCAACCAAAAAATCCATGCCCTTCAAAACTAAACCTGAACAGTGGCGCCATTTCAGTAAACCTTGGGTGGGGGGGCAAACCCCTTTTGTACCATTTTTAACGCAAAATTTACTTTTTGAATATACCGTAAGGAGCAAATGCGAGAGTCACTCGTTGTTTAAAGATCCTTCACAAATAAAAATGTTCACTAGAGTGAGCTGGAGTTTGAGACCCTTATGACAGAATAAGCTACTTTAAACCCTCTAAGGCTTTTCGAAACCCTGTCGAAATTTGCCGCGATTTCGAGAAGTAGATTGGATTCATGAAATCATTTGGATTCGGATATGTGGTTAACATCTTAATACATCTCACAAAATTCCGCTTTTAAATCGGCTCAAACCCCAAAATTCTAAGCCTATAAAACCAAATCCTAATGACGCGCTCTTCGAATATATAGAGAACACCAAGAAAGGCGCGGGAGGCAAAATTTTATGAAACATTTGCCATCGACCATCTTTTTCGAATCACAAACGAAAGCAAGGGTTTCCCTCTGTGCCCACAATAACTCAAGAAGGGAGTGAGGTATTTTGCCAGAAGCTGGTACCCTGGCAGTGCTATTCTACCCTTTTCAAAACAAGCAGTGGTCATCCGGGAAAGTAAATACAGAGAAGACTTGTTCCTAATTCATATGAAAAAAAAAATGTGGTTCTCAACGCTTATATTGTTGGAACCTTGCCGTATAGGACGAAATATTAAAAATAAACCTTTTCCGCTAAGATACAAAGACCTCAACATCAAATTATATTGAATTGAAACTGAGGACCGCAGGCAAGAATTAAAAAATCAGCCTGTTTTCTGCTAAAGTACAAAGACTTTGGTTCAAAACCAGACTACAAACTGTGCGATGCATTGTGAAATTCACGATTTGTCAGACAACAAGGAATATAAATAAAAAAAAACCTCGGATGTTTGGGCCACTTTAAAATTCAGGGGGGGGGGGCATGCCCCCCCCCCCCCCCAATGGCGCCACCGAACTTGAATATTTAAGTTACCAAATAAGTTGAACACAATTAAGCGAGAACGGATACATTAAATTCTTATTTGGGAACTTTTGTTGTCCTAACGCAATGGCAAATGTGTGTTTTTCATCGTTGTTCACAACGACTTTCTACTACCTGGACTTGTAGGTGATTCTCGTCCCTCCTTTTATAATGTCAGTTAATCAAGCGATCAGTTTTATTGTAACACCAATAGCACTTGGCTAACATGGGCAGAAATAGGAAAAACACATATGAACAGTACAGTAATACACAAACAAACGAACAGAGAGTACTCTATACGACTAAGTCCAAAACACGCCAGTGACCCTCGGGAAGAATGAGAAAACGTAGCACTAACGACTCAAACCCAACAACTCAATCCTGTGTTAACCAATCACGGCGATGTTTGGGAGCAGCTGTGATACCACTTCCGGCTCTTCCGCTAGGTACAGGGCGATTTTGCATCTGCAAGAAGGGTTAGTCATCAGGAGTATACGCCCGGGTTTCTGCGAGAAAACGCGCAGTTGCGACAGGATGGAGACGGTGCCTTCTTTTGGAGAGAAATTTGATTTTGCGTATAGAAGAAACTAAAATCACTCTCATGAATGAAGCACTCTATTGTCGATGGCTGATAAGGTCACAGGTAGCGAAAAAGTGAACCTTAATTAAAGGCCGATTCTGGTTTTCTCGCGGACTCGTTTTCCGAAAATCAAAGGGAAAATTCGGCAAGCGTAAGGACGCATAGAAAGCTTTTCTGGCTATACAACTTTCCGAGATCACTTTCCACTGCTATCGTGTGTTGGCTTCCCAGAACCATTCGCTTCACTTTCCAAAGTAGCGGGGCGCCAAAATTCAAAATTGGACCTAACGTCACTTAGAGCCTGGTCACACTGGGCTCAAAACGCGGCCTATTCAACAAACAACTGAAAATCCCTAGGGGACGTGAGAGTTCATTGGCTTTGTGGCAGCTTGGGGACAGTAAGCAGACTTCAATTAGGGGTCAATTAGGGTTCCTGTAACATAATTATACATGCTGTTTTGCTCTAATTGATGTCCTGAATTTAAAACGACAATATTCAGAATTAGTTGTATCTTGTTCTTTTTCTTTTTTCTACTTTTGCAACCCAAAAAGCCAGGAAACGAGCCTAATGCGACCAAGCTCTTAGCCAGCGCAGACATCAGCTACTGGTGAAATTTTGGGATGTCACTGTTGTTTTCCGAGCACCACAGAGGAATTCTACCAGACTTCCAGAGCCCAAATCGCGAGCAAAAACCGCGATCTTCGAAAAAAATCGGACAGCAGCTGCTAGAAATACCCCCAGCTGCCTCGTCAGAGAGATTTCTCAAGTCCTTTGTACCGTACTTTGTTAAAAATTACAATTCGACTACTTGATTGATTGACTTCTAATTGTATATAAATATAATGAGCTTGGTTCACTAGTGTATTGATTTGCAAGTGCATTATAGCTTGTTCTTATATTTACAATCCTATGTTATCACTTTTAAAGTTTAACTGAAAAGGTCTTAGATAGGACAATCTAGTTACCCATCACTTATTTAATTAGAGAAACTTGAAAACCAGGCGAAAATGCGTTACTTCGTTGTTCCGCTGTTCACGAATAATCGATTTTCAAATAGTGGAATTTCCTTGTCTGATTGGTATGCTCTATGCGCTTGTATCTGTGTTGTATGGTCGATTAAAACGATTTACGAAAAATAAGTGTTCACGCAGTGAGCTTCCGTAAGCTGATCACCGGTCACTGTAACGCCGAGTTATGTATTGAGATTCAATTTTTCTGCGACATAGTAGAAATTTGCGTTGTGAGGACGACTGGAGATATTCTGAAGGTCATTCTAGAGCAAATAGTGAAAGATAAAAAATGTCCCATAATACAAACCAAAAAATGCATTGTATTCAGTTAAACTTTAAGAGATATTTGAAAATATATGATTGATTGATCGATTGAAAACAGCTCTAAAAAGTGAAGCTAGCCCAAAACGAACCGCCAAAATCGCTCTAAGAGGGGGAAGAAGATTGGTCGGTCAGCCGATAGATAGAAAATGCCCTTGCGAGGAACTGAATTGTAAGTAACTGTTGTGGACCGTCATCTCATACTTCTTTTTAGCGACTTGCAAGGAATCCGAACCTTTGCCAAGAAGGACGGTGACGACTATATTCTCAATGGATCCAAGGTAAAATTAAACGTTCCTTTTATCCCACGTAATTGCCGCAATTTCGCTTGAAAACCTGGGGTGAAAATTGAAATCTGGAGCTTGTCTTTGCTCATGCACTATCTGCCGAGTCTTTCCAATTTAGTCTGTCCACTTTAGTCTGTCCACTTTCGTCTTTCCACTTTAGTCATTTCCACTATCGTCTGTCCACTTTAGTCTTTCCACTTTAGTCTTCCACTTTAGTCTTTCCACTTTAGTCTTTCCACTTTAGTCTTTCCACTTTACTCTTTCCACTTTAGTCTTTCCACTTTAGTCTGTCCACTTTAGTCATTTCCACTATCGTCTGTCCACTTTAGTCTTTCCACTTTAGTCTGTCCACTTTAGTCTTTCCACTTTAGTCTTTCCACATTAGTCTTTCCACTATAGTCTTTCCAATTCAGTCATTTCCACTATCGTCTGTCCACTTTAGTCTTTCCACTTTAGTCTGTCCACTTTAGTCTTTCCACTATAGTCTGTCCACTTTAGTCTTTCCACTATAGTCTTTCCACTTTAGTCTGTCCCAAGTACGCTACTACAGTGTGTTTCAGCAACCTCAAAGAATACTCTACATGACTAAGTCCAAAACACGCCAGCGATCCTCAGGAAGAAGTAGTAAGCGTGTCCGAACGACTCAAACTCAACTACTCAAATCTGTATCAATCAATCACGGGACCAGCTGTGACGCCACTTCTGCCTTTCTTCGGCTAGATACCCGGAGAGGCCGGAGATTTTGCATCGGCAAGGAGAGATAGTCATCAAGAGTATTGAATAGAAAACGTGCCAGCATTTGCAACGTCTAGACCAGAGCAAAATAACACTAGGGAGTAGCGCCAAGATTTGAAAGAGTGACACACACTCGAATAGCAGCGACACTAGCACTACTAGAGGTAGAAAACGGCCCTACTGAAACTCAATCAGTAGTTCACCAACGCTGGCTTGAATAACGTCATATTCTAAACACAGCACAAAAATATACAACCCCCCCTGTTTCTTCGATGTATGCAGACCGCATCTTAGCTTTATTAGAAATTTATAAACTCGCATGTTTGTCTTGCTTGAAATGCGACAGGCGTAGTGGGTGGCGCTACAAGTACGGCCCGATTATGAAGCATTGAAAGCATAGGTCTTGGCGCTACTCCCTAGTGGTAGCCTATTTTGCTCTGGTCTCGACGACCCCCATTCAGGTCACCCTTTCAAACTAGGATTCGGTACGACTATAGGATCATCAAACGGTGCCATCCGGGAGCACCTTTAAGGCGAATTCACACTGACGCGTTTTGGCTTTCACACTTGAGCTACGCAACCTCTGCGTCGCACGCAACGCAGAGCTTACTCAGATAAATAAAACGCAACGCAAGGATAGAACCAAGCTCTACTCTTGCGTTCTGTTTTTGAAGACAAACTGGAGAAAACGGTGAAGAAAAACTTAGTAATGATGAAAGAAACGAGAATTCAGCACAAGAAACCGAGAAAGGAAAACGTAAATACACATCCAGCGTGAAGGCTTGTTGCGCAGGTGTGAAAGATACGCTACGCAACCTGTACGCGGTGCAAGCTAAACGCATACGGAGCGCATCGCAACAACGTGTCAATGTGAAAGCGGCTATGTGAACAAGCTCAGAATCCGAGCAATAAAACATTAGCGAGTAGCGCCAAGACCTGTGCTTTCCATGTTTCTTAAACGGGCCATAGTCGTAGCGCCGCCCATTACGCTTGCGGCATTTACCTCGAGACAAACTTGCGGGTTTCGAGATTTCTAGTAAGGCTAAGATGCAGTCTGTACACATCGTGGAAACAGGAGAGGTTGTATCTTTTTTTTGCTTTGTCAAGAATATGAAGTTATTGATTGGAGCCTGATCGAGTCTCACTAGGGACGTTCTCTATCGCTATGGTGCTAGTGGCGCTGCTATTCGAATGTGTGTCACTTTTTTTCAAGTATTGGCGCTACTTCTCTCTGCTCTGCTCAGAATAGTCTTGAAAAGAAAATTAGACAAACAGAATAAGACCAAAAGTTTCGATGGGATCCCAAAAATTTAATATTTAATTCAGACAATTTGGTCTTGTGTTCAGATATGGATTCAGCATGTAAGTTTACTTTACGATATGTCTACTTGACGAAATTAAAAATTCCTGCCTACTTCTGCCAAATTTCCGGTTTCGGCCGGACGACGACTTAAAAAGAAAGTACTTACTTAATCATTTAACTAAATTTGTCTACACACTTTCTATGGGATTGAATGAAACTTGACTTCGCGTAGATTCTCTATGTAGCGGTTGAGATGTTACAGAATATGGTACAACTACGCTAGTAAAGAGTGCGGGCACTAAATAGATGTCGCTTTTCTTCTGTATTTTTTTCTCTTTTCCAGTTAAGCTAACTTGCCTGTTAATTTCGTCATAGGGCGAAAAGACGTGATATGAAATGGACAGGAGAATCGATATGATGATGATGATGAAATTTTATTTACGCACTTAAGAAGAGGAAAATAGCGCAGTACAGAGAAACAAAAGGAAAAAATACACTGAGCTTTCAATAATGTAGTAAATGCACAAGATCGAAAAATAAACATTAAAAAAAAAAGAAAAGGGACTAATCGGACCAAAAAAAAATTCTTCCTAGATGGAATGCGGAGAAATGGCCAAGGGCAGGAACATGAAGGTCCTGGGCAATTGAAGATAACTTTGCACAAGGGTCAGTGGGCTGATATTAGATAGGATGGTGTGGTGCTGGCTCTTCAAATATAAATGTGTCTAACTCTCTCGCCCATTCAGTCTGGAATTTGTAGATAATAACATCGGTATTGAGACGACGTTGATCAAGTTGATCTAATAGGTATACATCACAAACGGTTGGAACGCCGATGTCGTCATTGTTGTTGCTGTGACGAACCGCGAAGCCAAATCTCCAGCACATGGAATTTCCCTGTTCCTGGTTGAAGAGGGTATGCCAGGCTTCAAGAAGGGATGGCTCATGAAGAAGATGGGGCTTCACTGCTCCGTAAGTAGCTAATCTATGGAATCGAGACTAGAGCAGTGAGATCTGGCGTGTATGTCAGAGATTTGAAAGTAGTTCTGACAAGAGACAATAGCTGCGTTTTGCAGATACCATGGTATCTGTTACCACGGTAACTGGATCTGCAGTTAGTCGTTTTTGCAGTTACCGTGGTATCTGATATACGTATTTGATGTGGGAAACACCAAAAAAACACTTGTGGTGTTTTCCACAAGTTCGTCTTTCCAACTTGAGCGGTTTTGAGCCTGAAGAGGACCCTTGCCAAGAAGGGCCGAAATATAGCTCCAATAAAATTCAGCTGACGTATCCGTTTTCCACCATCAAAAACCGCTCAAGTTGGAAAGACGAACTTGTGGGAAACACCACAAGTGTTTTTTTGGTGTTTCCCACAAGTTCGTCTTTCCAACTTGAGCGGTTTTGAGCCTGAAGAGGACCCTTGCCAAGAAGGGCCGAAATATAGCTCCAATAAAATTCAGCTGACGTATCCGTTTTCCACCATCAAATATGATTCGCAGTCAGCTTGGGCTGAAGGAATATTTATCTGATATACGGTTGCTCTGCAAAAACGACAATTGCCGATATTGCGCTTTTCGAAGTCATCCCAAAAGAAAAACTGATATTCAGTCTCATCACTAAGTACCAAACTTTTTTCCCACCAGTTTGACAAAAATTCATGAAGTGAGATGACTTTAACGGTCAGTTACCACGGCCGGACCGTGGTATCTGAATATCAGTTACCACGATAACTGCAAAAACGTCTTTTGACCGAGGTTTCAGATACCACGATAATTGCAAAAATGACTTTAGACCGGGGTATCTGCAAAAACGCAACTAATTTATTTCCCGTCGCCTGACGACGGAATTGTGTTGAGTGACCAAATATTCATGGAGCTTGACTTGCGGCTTTGGTCTTAGATTTAGATTAGATTAGATTAGATTTTATTTTACACATGTATACAAAACATTTTACAGCACCTGCTAAGAAAGCCCCAAAGGGTTTGTTGGCCGCAGGTGGCAGTCTTCTCTATTCTACATAATGTGGTAACACTACTTTTATATTATTATACATGCCATTCATACACGGTTCACACATATACAACAACATTCTACTTACAAAAAACACTCACGCATCAATTACTATTCTTTTGCAAGAAAAAATCTCTTCGCTGTAGCCTTGAAGGATGCCAGATGACTCGAATTTCTAATTTCAACTGGAATTATATCCCATACAGAGGGGGCAAAATTTCTAATCACGAAAGAAGCTCTAGTCGTGTTTCTAAATGGGTGTACCAGATTTGATGCCCCTCGTGTATCATGACTATGGAGATCACTATTAATGGAGAAGAAATTTTCAAAAGAGGAAGGAAGTATATTATTGAGAAATTTATATGTGAAAATACCAACTTGATAATCTCTAGTTTTAGGAATATCAAGTAGTTGATTCTTAATGTAAAGTTCATTAATATTAAGAGTAATCAAAGTTTTAGGTGACAAAAGTTTAACGGCTTTATTTTGGATTTTTTGGATTTTTTTATAACATGACACAAAATTACTTGCCCATATCGGAAAGAAATAGCTTTGTTGGATGCCCATGCCCATGTCGGAAAGAAATAGCTTTGTTGGATGACCGCTAGACACGGGGAAGGAAAAACTTTATTTCATAAATTGATGGCCCCGACAAAAGTTTAACGGCTTTATTTTGGATTTTTTGGATTTTTTATAACATGACACAAAATTACTTGCCCATATCGGAAAGAAATAGCTTTGTTGGATGCCCTTGCCCATGTCGGAAAGAAATAGCTTTGTTGGATGACCGCTAGACACGGGGAAGGAAAAACTTTATTTCATAAATTGATGGCCCCGACATTAAAGGACCCCTGTTGCTTA
Organism: Branchinecta sandiegonensis; assembly: GCA_030848855.1. Lineage (NCBI taxonomy): Eukaryota > Metazoa > Arthropoda > Branchiopoda > Anostraca > Branchinectidae > Branchinecta > Branchinecta sandiegonensis. The sequence goes on from JAUPMV010000020.1 coordinate 13,141,785, forward strand.
TTCTGCTTTTTATAAGATACCTAGCTCCCATACAGAATTATAAGCTTCTAAAATCCCCACCTTTCTCCACTGTCTCGTTGTGTGCCTATGGATTTTTAGCGCTTTTTTGGCCTTGCCGAGTTTTGCCCGTCACACAACGAAATTTTTTCCGGAATCTTCAACGTCCGCTGACAACTCTTTCACGGATCTCAGAGTCATCTGTTAAGTACTTCTTTATTTGCTTAGTTTTCCCACTTTTTAACCACGGCACGTTCAGTTTTCAAAAAGTTTTGCCCCTGCCGCCGCGTCGGAGAGCAGGAAGGCTAATGGTATATTTGAGAACGTTTTTTCTTCTTCATTTCATTGGGAAAAGATCATTTCTAGTAAGAGTTGTGCTTTAAGTATTTCTAGGCTGGTCTCTCTTTTGACAGTCAGTGAAGCCACAATAAAGGCGCCATTATATAGTTTTTTCTGTCGTTCCATAGCGACGACTTCATGCCATAATTTTCGTAGCGTGAAGTTGAGTCTTCAGTCAATTCAGTTTCAATTTATTTTCAAAATTCCTTCACGGGCAAGCCGAACATTGGATTTTTCGTCATAAACATAGTAACATCAAAATCTTTGTCATAATTTTGTCATAAATAATAAACTTATATACAATTATTGTATGAACGTAGTCAGAACGTAGACCGAGGGAAATTTCGGATGATTTCTTACGTGTAAATAGAACCCGATGTGCCGACGAGTCGACCGACGCCCAACAAAAGCAGATAAAATTTTATTTCTTCTGGATTCTTTATGTATAAAAAAAAACGATGTGCCGACGGCAATACCGAGGCCCGACAAAAGCATGCAGAATTCGGTTTCTTCTGTGTTTTGCCCGAGAAACATTTGCAGGATTTTATTTCTTGCGTATAAAAAAAACAAGTTGCCGACGAGTCGACGACGCCCGACAAAAGCATACAAATTTTATTTGTTCTGTATTCCTTATGTATAAAAAGAACCCGATATGCCGTAGAGAATACTGAGGCCCGACGAAAAGCATGCAGAATTCGATTTTTTCTATGTTTTGCCCGACAAATGTTTGGAGGATTTTATTTCTTGCGTATAAAAAGAACTCGATGTGCCGACGAGTCGACCGACGCTCGACAAAAGCATACTAAATTCTATTTCTTCTGTGTCTATTTCTCCTTTTAGTGGATTATTACGGAATCGGTAATCGGGTTCCAAGTTTGGCTTCCAACTTGCGGTTCGAGTGTGTTACTCGTAAGTTTAATTCTGACAGACGCTGAATTCTGCGTCGCCTTACAGTCGAAACGCGTTTTCGTGATCATATGTCCTCGACGTCTAGCTTTCAGCTTGGTACGATAAGACAGGCCTACGGGCACACACAGTCCGACAAGAGGGCGACTCTGGCGATCTCTTGGATTCGCTTTCCGAAAAGCAAAGCGAGAATCTGCCGAGCGCAAGAACAAGCAAAAAGTCGCTGAGCCTTCAGTTGCACCTTTACAACTTCTCGCTGACTTGCCGAAATCACTTTCCACTCGCGAAGTGGATTCGCTTTCCGAGTGCTGGCGGAAACTAGCGGAGCGCGAGAACAGCTCTGGAAAGCGAAGCGACTTTTAGCCGAAGTCGCAAGAACAGTTGGCGCATAAGCTCGCGGAGCTTTCCAGACCACAGAATCGCCGTAAGATTTCCCATCGGAAAATATGCATTCCCAATTTGCGTAACTGTGAAACTTGCCTGCTATATGAGTCAAATTTCCGGACTGAAAGAGGAAATTCGTATCCGACTGCGAAAAGTGGACTATGTTTGCACGCATCTGTAAGCTACGTTTAGATATTAGGCAATAGATAAGGGTTCCTTCAGCCCAAGCTGACTGCGAATCATAGAGTGAAAAGACATGACATGAAATGGACAGGAGAATCGATATTAGATAGGGTGGTGATGGTGTCGGCTCTTCAAAGATAAATGTGTTTTCCCACAAGTTCGTTTTCCAACTTGAGGGGTTTTGAGCCTTAAGGGGACCCTTGCCAAGAAGGGCTGAAATATAGCTCTAATAAAATTCAGCTGACGTATCCGTTTTGCACTATCATAGGGAAAAGAGACACCGACTCAACTTTCCTCCTTCGCCAACCCTCCAGTTCATCATGGCTTGTGACAGGTTAAGGATCGTAGCATTCATTACCATAATTCTATCAGGATACAGCCGGTCTGTTCTTCGAGGACATCCGTCTTCCGAAGTCCGCCCTCCTTGGCGAGGAAAACAAAGGCTTCTACTACCTTATGAACGAGTTGCCACAGGAGCGATTGAACATTGGTGTTCACGCCCTGGCTCACTGCGAATGGGCGTTTGAGGAAACAAGGAACTTCGTCGGGCAAAGGAAAGCATTTGGAAAGACCATCTCCACGCTACAGGTATTTGTGTTGCGATAGCAACACTTTGGTTTTGTCGTTTTTGGGATCCCAAAACGTAAGTTGAGGGATACCTATGACTTCGCAAAAGTTGTCCGTCTGTCCGTCCGTCCGTCCGTCTGTAAGCACGATAACTCTCGAAGGGAATGAGATATTTTGATGAAACTTGGTGTGAGGATTCGTTGGGTCGGCGGACCAGTCGAGTTCGTAAATGGGCTTTGTAGCCCTACATTTAAGGGTGGGGGAGGGGGTTCAAATTAAGGGGCAAACAAAATATTTTGAAAAAGCTAATGTGATAGTCGATTATGGGGTAAAAAGACATGCTGAACACGATCGGACAAGTAGTTCGCCCGGAATCCGGCCAAAACCGGAAAGTTTGTTAAAAGTAAAAGTTTTATTTGAAGTTGATTAGATGTTTGATTTAGAGGTAGGAAGACATGCTGAAGACGATGGTCAAAACCATTTTCTCGACGGACAAGTAGTTCGCCCGGAATCCGGCCCAAACCGGAAAGTTTGTTAAAAGTAAAAGTTTTATTTGAAGTTGATTAGATGTTTGATTTAGAGGTAGGAAGAGATGCTGAAGACGATGGTCAAAACCATTTTCTCGACGGACAAGTAGTTCGCCCGGAATCCGGCCCAAACCGGAAAGTTTGTTAAAATTAAAAGTTTTATTTGGAGTTGATCAGATGTCCGATTTAGGGCAAGAAGACATGCTGAACTTTTATGTGAAAACAATTTTCTTCCCGGACATATATTTCGCCCGGAATCCGGCCAAAACCGGAAAATTGTTAGAAGTTAAAGTTTTATTTCTAGCTGATTAGATAACCGATTTAGGGGTAAGAACAGACGCTGAATCCGTGTGTGACAATCATATTTTACCCGGACATATAGTTCGACCGGAATCCGGCTGGAGTCGGAAAATTTGTTATAAGTTAAATTTTTATTTGAAGTTGATTAGATGTTCATTATTGGGGAAAGAAGATACCCTGAGTTCGTTTTTGAGCTTTCTTTTTTCGCCGGACAAGTAGTTCTAGAGTTTGGCCGAAACCGGGAAATTGGCAGAAGTGGCAGGAACTTTTCGTCAAAACAGATATGACTTATACGGGTAAACACACATGCTGAATCCATATCTGAACTTGGTTTTCTCAGATGATTAGCTATTTGGCCTTAATCTGTTTCTGAATTTTAATTGTAAGAATGTTCAAGGATTCTGGCGATGACTGGATCTGGCTAAGACAAGACCCAGTTGTCTGGATCAGATATTGAATTTTTGGGATCCCATCGAAAAGTTTGGTCTTGTTTTGTTTTGTTTTTTTCCTAGTACCCCGATTTCAGCTTATTGCTAGAAATTGGTAAGGGTCTAACCTGTGCGGTTTCTACGGAAAGTGTGGACCTTAGGCCGGATTGATGAATATGACATTATATTTTGGAAAGCTCCGTAGAACTCTTGCCTGGGGCCAAAAAGGATGGTTTTTGCTTATAATTGAGCCAGAGCCTACAGTGTGTGAAGTGGAGTGGTGTTGTAAAGCCTATGTCAGAGAGGACTGTCTGAAGTTATGTAGCCATGCTTTCGTTTCATCAAACCATGTTTCTGCTTTCGAATGGAAAGCTCCGTTCTGACAGGCAAGCAGACAGGCACCAGTTTTAAAATGAAGATGGACTAAAATCTATAAGTGCTAAATAATATATGTGCGGCAGTTCCATGGCCCCACATATTTTGTTTGAGTGATAAATAGAAAAATTTACAGAATCTAAAAAGTGGCATTTTCCCACGGTTCCGAAAGTCCTGCCATCTATTGTTTTTACCAATTTTCTGTTCGTGATTTCAGCTGAGTTTATCATTTCATTTCTAACACTTGAGAAATGATATCGGATGGGCCTCTCAAACTTAAAAAGTTCTCTCATTGCTAAAGAAATTAGAGCTTGTCCTTTGCTTCTTTCTAAGTGGTGGTGTTGGAAAGTTGGCCTACGGCAAAAAAGTCAACTTTTGAACTAATGCAGATATTAAATAAAATTTGAACGGTAATCGATAGACCTTGATGAGTTGATCAATGTATATGCCATTGTCTTTTTTTTAAATAATTCCTTCCCGAGATCCAATAGTTTGAAAGCTTAGAGGGGTAGACAGCACCAGTAGTAAGGTACACACTGAAACCAAACATAGACCGACCCCAATTGTAAGACATGTATTGGACTTGTAATCAATAATTGACTGTTAAATCATAATCATCTTCGGTGGTGAGGGGTTTCAGCTTTTGCCAGGACCCTACTTGGCGAGGGCCCTCGTCAGAGATTGGCGAATCCGATCATGAAAGGATTCGAATCCGAATGCAGGGCTAGGTACGAATCCGAATCCACCATTTCATGCTGAGGATTCGAATCCGGAATCGAATCCGACTTTAACAAAAATAAAATGATGTACATAGGCTATGGCTAAAAAATCAGAGGTGACAAAAAGCACTAATATCTAAGGTATCAGATGACGCGATAAATTACTCAGGATGTTTGGTGGTGGAGACCAAAAAGTTGGATTGCCCAAGTACACTGTGTAAAAATTGGGAAAACGGAAACTGGAAGGATGAAGTCTAGGAATTTGAGCGGATTCGTAAGAGTGAGGGTTTGGAATCCGAGTCCGAATCCTCCAGCCTGACAAGCAGAAGATCCGAATCCGGATTCGAATCCGGCCAAAAGTACGAATCCTGGATTTGAGTCCGGATTCGGATTCGCCCATCTCTGGTCCTCGTCAGGCTGGCAAGGGTCCTCGACAGCCTGACGAAGACTCATGCCGAGAAGGGCCGAAATAACGCTGCCAAAGCATCGTAGCTGGCATATCCGTTTGATGCATTGTTTGAATGTATGTTTCCCAGTCAGGTTGGGCTCAAGAGTATTTAGTGACCGCTTTACCGATTCAGGTACCGAGGGGCTTGTGTCCCTTGTATAAAGCGCCATCTGTGTAATAATAACGAGATAAAACTGCTGTCTCCCTGTCTCGGTCATACAAACATGCTGAGCGAAGGTTACTAGCTTCTCGCTACATCACTTTTCGTCACCTCTACAAATAGCTATATCGCTGTTAAGTCGCTGAAGAGGAAATCTAGCAGTCAAAGCTGATTGGTTCTATGGACGCGCTCCAAAGCGGGTCGGCGTGCGGAGTACGCCTCCTGCCAGCCTTCTTCAGTATTTCTTGTGCGATAAGCAACGGTGAAGACGGAAGAGGAGTAAACGGGTATCAACATCAGCTCAAAGCTACAGTAAATACCTCTAGGTCCGCTCAATTTTGTCGGGGTTTTCATAGTCGCTGCATGCGACTAAAGACAGAAGTGCTATCTGATTATTTGTTGTTGGTAATGTATAGAGCAACCCTGTCTTCGAACCTTCACTTGGACAAGGCTTTAGGCTACGTGGTCTGAGTCTCTGGGGCTGCAAACTTCCTGTTTTGTGTAAACATGTGCGATATGCAAAGCGCTTCGTCCCTTCGTTCGTCAACTATGTAATTTGAACAGGAAAATGAAATAATTGTAGATAAATTTCATATGCGATTTGTTTAATTACTAATTATTAGATTAGACTAGATTATATATGGGGTTTATTGGGGTTTTAGGAACTACCATGTAATTCCAGAAGTTTACACTTGTTAAGAGGTTTAACAAACCCCCTTTGACAGATTAACCTACATAACACTATAATAAAGAAAGAAAGAAGAAAAAAGAGAGGAGGAGAAAAGAAGAAAAAAGCACTTACTCGGTTCCTGGTCAAACACCATAAAAAAGAAATACTATTCACTCCAAAATCCCTTCTCCAAAAACAAACTAAACCAAACAAATAAATAAAATATATATGAATAAACAAAAATAACGGAATCTGGGCCAACCTGAAAACGACTCAAACAAAAATAGCGACAATTTAAAACTCATTTTGGTGGAGGCAAAGGGTGTTAAGATCTCGACGGAACTCACACAGATTCTCTGACCTTCTTAATGATTCTGGCAATTTATTCCATACAATCGGCCAAGCATGACGGATTTGTTTATTTTATCAGTGTCGTTATTGACGAAATAAAAACAAAAACAAATATCAGTTCGTCCATTCGAGTTTTTTATGAGTAAATATACATGCTGGATCTTACCAAAAATTTCTCAATTCTGGGTGAGCTTCCCCTTGATAAGACTAACCATTTAGGCCCATTTCAGACTATTCAGCACAAACTGGCTGAACTGAAAACCGAAATCACAGTTGGCAGAGCCTTTATCGACCAGTGCATCGGCCTTCATAACAATAACCAGTTAGACTCTGGAATGGCCTCTATGTCTAAATATTGGTAAGTAAAACCATCAGTAGATACACAATGTCCTGAAGGATGTTAATGGTAGACCTCATGCCCCTTAGTTGATGAGAACGGTAACATAAATAGTTGCGTTTTTGATCCGAATTCTCCTCGCGATTCTCCTCCGAATTAGTGCTGCAAAATTAGTGTTTTTGTCAAAAGCGAGAATTGAGATACACAGGACCTCCGAATAACAATTAGACGATGTGTTTGTCAAAAGAGGGTCTGACAGAACATTGGTCGGAACAGGCCTCACGAGTACTATGTTTAGCGTGGTTACTAAAGGACGACCTAGCGGTCTGGAAAGCTCCGCTGGTTTATCCACCGTGTGTTCTTGTGACTGCGTAGTGTTGGGCGATAGTTGGATTTTTCGATATATCGATATTTTCACTTTCGATATATTCGATAATCGAAATATCGATATTTTCTTTAGCATGTTTCGCTATATGATTCGTCGTGTTTCGCCAAAATTTAGGAACAAAATTTTCGTTAAATAGCATCTTGCATCATCTCAAACTCCGAATAAATAAGAATTGAATTGCGGAAAACATGCATATTGCTCCAATTTCAGCTATATAAATGTAGGTTATGTTGGATCATTTACAATAATTATGAATGAACAAATATTGTTTTCGATATCGATATTTACGTTTAGATAATCGATATTCTTTGCGATATATCGATATATCGTTATCGATATCGGATATTGCCCAACACTACGACTGCGGCTAAAACTCGCTTCGCTTTCCGAGTCTGTTCTTGCCCTCCAACTAGTCTTGGAAAGAAACGTGGAAAGTGAATCCACGACGTACGTGTACGAGCCAGCGAGAAGTTGGAAAGCGCAACAGAGGCGCAACCACTTTCCTCGGCGGATTCTCGCTATGCTTTATGGAAAGTGAATCCGTGAGATCGCTAGAATAGCCCTCAGGTTTACTAGGTTCTGTAGGGAAGGATGATACAAAAAAAGATTATCAACTGCTGTCATTTTTTTTAGGGCCAGTGACCTTGAAAACACCGTAGCTTACCGATGCGTACAAATGCACGGCGGTGCCGGGTATCTGTGGGATACCCCCATTGCCAAGATGTACGTCGACGCACGCGTTCAGCCAATCTACGGCGGAAGTAACGAAATTATGAAGGAGTTAATCGCCCGACAGATTGTCGGCAGCGGGAAAAAGAAGTGATCAGATGGAATCGTACAAAGTAGCAGGCGATTTGTGGTGGACTTCAGGCTTATCTGTCTCAACAGGTGCTAGCAACTGTGTTTCCATGCACCTGTAAGAACGCATAGGATAACTTTAGGCTACTGTGTTGGCGGCTGTTTACTTGACGGAGTTGTTTTGTTATGTTATTTCAGACGTATATCGTTCAAATATACGTAATTCCGGTGCGTGTCTTGAGAATGTGTTAGCGTTCAGCGTCTTCTGGCGCAATGGGACGTTTCAGACATGGACAATCACTGACAAGGCCCTTCCAGAAATACTCTATATGATAAGGTTGCGTTCCGGCAACTAACAGTTGTTAACAATCGTCAACTTTATTTAGGGGTGGAGCCAACTGCAGCTTTAACGATCGTTAACTTTTCCCGGTTCTACAATTGTTAACTTTTCCCAACGATGCTCACCAACCATCGTTACAAAATAGTTTGCACAGTTTGCACGCTGCATTATTTGGATTGTGTTAAGGGAATTTTTTTATTTTTCACTAATTGCTTTAGTATAACGTTCAGAATATGTACGGCCGTTCTCACAACCCAAAATTCTACTACGACGCCTAAAATTTGAATCTCATCACAAACGCGGCTTTTCGTTGGCCAGCGGTGAAGTAGGTGATAACTACTGATTGCGCAAACACTTCTGTCTCGTAAATCTTTTGCGTTAAGCATACAACACAGGTGCAAGTGAATAGAGGTAACACAAATCCGATAGGAAAATTCCACAATATGAAAATCGATTATTTGTGAGTAGCGGAGCACAAAGTAACTTTCATCGGGTCTTCGGGCCTAATTAATTGAGTGAACGATGGATAACTAGATTGTCCTTTCTAACCCCTTTTCGGTTAAACTATACCGGTAAACGGATTTCATCCAAATCCTGGAGCGAACCACCTCTCCTCATTGTGATTTTGCGGAAATGATCCCGCCAAGTGTTGGAGCTTGTTTCCGCGTGCTCTGCGAGATTTCTCTCTTGACGAGGAAGGGTCGCAGGGCTTTACAGGGATGACGCATAAATTATGTGCTTTGGCCGAGGGCTTGGAAATGTGCAAATCCGGCACTGGCATCCAGTAGCTGCGTTCTTTGTCACGGGTGTTCTCACCGGTAGGCTCCGGGTTTTCTTATAAGTCGTTTTTGCATCCACCAGTGACTACTCACCAGTCTTGTAACCCGTTTTTGAACTAACCGATGTCCGGTTTTACCATACCGGTGCGGACTAATGGTGCATTTACACACTGCGTAAAACCCGAGCGTATTTTACGCACGTATTTGGGCTTGAAAAGATCTCTATCAGCACGCACGTATTTGAGAAATCGGTCCGTTTTGTATCTAAACCTCTAAACCGAGCAGCCAGCGAGGCGCCGGACGAGCTTACACTTATAAACCGTTCTAGGGAAAATCAGTCCCGTTAGTAAATGGGAAATATTGACTTTTCGCGTGACGTCACGAGCCATAGATAATCGGCTAAAGTTTAGTGAACACCCAAGTATACGAATAAAGAGTACGGTTTCGTCTTTTCTTCTATGGCTTTCCCAAGCCGTAAAGACGTGCTGCAAGGAAAAGTTGTTGACAATTTTGAACAGGGCATAGTGATTATTAATGTTTGGTTTTCTGGTCACTTTCCGAGTCACTCTTCAGAGGAAGTAGAAATACTCCATATGACTAAGTCCAGAACACGCCAGTGCTCCTCAGGAAGAAGGAGTAAACGTCTCCGTAACGACTCAAACTCAAATCCTGTGTCAAACAATCACGGCGATTTTCGGGAGCAGCTGTGATACCGCTTCTGGCTCTTCCGCTAGTTACCCGGCGATTTTGCATCGGCAAGGAGAGTTAGTCATCAAGATTATTGGAGAAAGTCGGAAGTCAACCACCTGGTAAGCACTCGCGATAGTAGGACCCCGAAGAAAAGAACAACCTTGCGAGATTTTGGCGAGGAGCGATTGCCCGAAGGCCATTAATTTCTGGAACAAAATTTTGTCTGTAATCAACCTGAAATCAGTTACAACGATTATATGATAGAAGTATGGTCGCTGTCGTTGTTTCATACCAGAGCAATACAACACTAGGGAGTAGCGACAAGCTGTATGCTTCCCATGTACTGAAAATGGGCCTTAGTCGCAGCTCCTCCCACTACGAGGGGGATATTCGAGGCGAACAAAACTTCATAGATAAGTACGATAACGCAGTGGCGGGTTTAGAAGAATGTAGCACGGCTAAGTTACGGTGTGGACATCGAGGAAACAGAGGAGGTTTTTTGGGGGGATACCTATGACATCGCAAAAGTTGTCCGTCCGTTTGTCAGCACGATAACTCTCGAAGGGAATGAGAAATTTTGATGAAACTTGGTGTGAGGATTCTTTGGGTCAAGGGTAAGGTCAAGTTCGTAGATGAGGTCTGTAGCCCTATACTTAGGGGTGGGGGAGGGGTTAAAATTAAGGGGCAAACAAAATATTTTTAAACAGCTAATGTGATAGTTGATTAAGGGGTAAGAAGACATGCTGAACACGATGATGAGAACCATTTTCTCGCCGGTCAACTAGTTCGCCCGGAATCCGTCCAAACCGGAAAATTTGTTAAAAGCGGAAGTTTTACTTGAAGTTGATTAGATGACAGATTTAGGGCTAAGAAAGACGCTGTGTCTGTATATGACAATAATTTTTTCCCGGACGTATAATTCGTCCTTATAAGTTAAAGTTTTATTTTAAGTTGATTAGATGTTTTTTGTAGGGATAAGGAGATACGCTGAATTCGTTTCTGAATTGTTCTTTTTTTTGCCGGAGAAGTAGTTCGCTCGGAATTCGGCCGAAACCGGAAGTTTGGCAGAAGTAAAGCATGAAGTTTCGGTCAGTACCGTCAAAATAGATATGGCTTGTAGAGGTATATCTGAACTTGGTTTACTCGGATGATTAGCCCCCCAATTTTCTGGATCAGATATTAGATTTTTGGGATTCCATCGAAACCTTAGGTCTTGTTTGGAAGTTATTCAGGAGGCGTAATATCGATAAGTGCGTTCTATGCAACTTTCTATTCAAGCAAAAGAACGACGACAAAAATATAATCGAAACAGATAAGGTACAGGCTGAGTAATATCCGATTACAAGGAAGGCTATTTACAGTCAAACTCAGTCTGATGCCTAATATTACGAAAAATCGTTGACGGTATATGGATGCGTCAGCTAAGTTTTACTTAGTGATATTTGGTCCCTTTATGTAAAGGTTCCTCTCCGGAGCTAGAAAAATAGAACACGTACCGGACCTGGTGAATCTCGCTGCCTCTGTTTCTTGAAAGCGTTTGGCCTGACTTCCAATTCCACAGTCGACTCACTAAAATAGTGGTTTCTTCCTTTCCTCGGTTTCTTCCTTCCGAGACTGAGATGTTTTTATGGCACTTGCAGCTTCGCTCAAGTGCTAGATACCGATCACTTTTCGGTCGGTCTGTTGGTCACCTGTTCTCGAGTTAGGGTACTTCCAGAAGTGCTAGGACGATGAGACTTGGCTGGCATATATCAGGGACCCGACCAAACTAACTTAGAAATAGTCGCTTTCCCGACTCGACCACCGTGTAGGGGTGGGGAATCCGGAATCTTGAGGCAAGTATAACTTTCGAACGGGTGATCGGATCTTAATGAAACTTTATATTTGGAAAGACCTTGTTTCTCATATGCCCCATATCGAGTCCTGGCCGGATCCGATGAATGCGGGGGGGGGGGGGGCATGAAATGTTGTGACAGGCTTAGAGTGGGGCGATTGGGATGAAAGTTTGTGGGTAGGACAAGCACAAGCCCTAGATACATCAGTGACAGAACCGGACCGGATTCGGGCACTTGGGGGGAGTTGAGGGGGGGAGCGGAATTCCGGTGATCGCGTTCTAAGGTACTTCCAGATGGGCTGGGACAATGAAAATTGGCCTGGGCATTAGAGACTTGACAAGATAGCTTAGAAATAGTCAGTTCCCCGATCCGAGCATCGTGGGGGAGTGGAGGGATGGGGAATCCGGAATCTTGAGGCATGTATAACTTTCGAACAGTTGACAGGATCTTAATGAAACTTGATAATTGGAAAGTACTCGTATCTCAAATGTCCCAAACCAAATCCGGACCTGATCCGATTAATTTAAAGGGGGACGGTTGGAGGGGATAATCGGAAATCCTGTGACACGCTTAGAGTGGAGTGATCGGAAAGAAAATTGGTGGGACGAAAACGCACAAGCCGTAGATACACCAGTGATAGAACCGGACCGGACTCGTTCAATTTGGTGGGGAGGTATAGGGGGGGGGGGGGGGGGGGTGGGTCCGGAATTCCGGTGATCGCGAGTTGAGGTACTTCTAGATGTACTAGGACGATGAACTTGACTTGAACATTAGAGACTGCACAACATTGGCTTAAAAATTGTCAATTCCCATACCCGACCATCCCTTAAAGTACTCATCGCAAGCGCAAAGTACAAAAAATACTTTTAAGCAAAATATACATTCTCATGATCCCCATAAGCCCTTTTGCCTCAAAGGTGTTGCTGTGAAATGAATTTCTAGCTCCCTTAAAGTGCGCATCTTAACGGCAAAGTGAAAAAAAAAACTTTTGACCAAATGATACATTTCATGATCCCCGAGGGCCCATGGACTTTGTGCCACAAGGGTTTTGCTTAAAAATTGAATTTACAGCATCCTGAAAGTGTGCATCTTAACCGGAAAGTCAAAATAATACTTTTGACAAACCGATATTTGTTCATGATCCTAAAGGGCTCATGATCATTTTTGCCTCGAGGGCTTTAGACCCTTAAAGTGCGCATCATCACAGCCAAGTGCAAAAATAAAATACTTTTACCAAACGATACATTCTCGTGACTTCCAGGGGCACAAAGATCATTTTTATCTGGAGGGTCTTGCTTACAAATGATCACAACAAACCCACGAATTGGCAAATCTCTACTTTCATCCTCTGACCCAGCCTAGCAAGTGCCATATGCGCTTCTATCTCTTGTTATTTTTGTATCCAGTTTCGTGCCACGTCAACCTAAACATACATGATGTAATGGTCTAAAACTTTTTTTTATGGAGAGCCAGAGCCATCTGTTGATCAAGATCGATGGAACCAATTAGATTCGAAGCATTAGATGGCTTCCTCTCATTGTTTCTGTCAGATTGTATTTCACAAAACAAAAACATGGGTTTGACGGGGCTACCAGCTACCAGTCCAAAACACGCCAATGATCCTCAGGAAGAAGGAGTAAACGTGTACGTAACGACTCAAACTCAACGACTCAAATCCTGTGTCAAACAATCACGGCGACCGCTTCTTGCTTTCTTCCGCAGGTACCCGGAGATTCTGCATCGGCAGGAAGAGATAGTCATCAAGAGTATCTGGTTTATGGCTTAGAACAAAGATCGAACCTAAACTGACACGCCACCAGCCCCGATTCCACCATGGCCAGGGGCTGTTCGAAGTGCTTGGGCATGGGGGGGGGGCGACGACCTCAAAATATAGGACTGGCTAATGCCCGGCAATTATACCAGAAACAAGGGACAAAAAACACAGCACCACCGACGATAAAATGTAAGAATTTCAAGAAATATTAATGTCTTTTTCAGAAAAGGCTAGGGAAAAGGTCAATGCAGGAATAAAATAATAAACACATAAACAACCGGAATTCGAGCATGAGTTCATTTAAGCTTCAGCTAACTGGAGGGAGCGAAGCGCCGAAGCCTCGGTAGCAGGTTCTAACTTATGCACCCAACACCCAGGAGACATTTAAATTGAGCGCCGCAGGCACACATTTTTAATCCGACTATTTTCTGGCGAAATTCAACAGTTTCCCATACAAATTCTAGCATTAATGTGGCTCAAATTCCCAAATCTCAAGCCTAAAGTTCCAGCTAAATGACGCATAGAGAAAAAGGTACTATACGAAAGGCGCCGCAGGCGAAATTTCGGCTTCAACTACTACCCATACAAATTTAACTTTCAACGTGGCTCAAATCCGAAGCTAAAACCTCACCTACATAGGGCGCCGTTAGACTAGATAGAGAAATAGGCTACTAGGGAAGACGCTGCAGGTGAAGTTTGAAGCAAGCTAAAATAAGGAGATTTGCACAAAACCAGAGAAGCTATCCTACTGAAACTATTCGCGACAGGCAAAAAACTTCGAAAAGTCAGCCTTTTTTCTGCTAGAATACAGAGGTTTTGTTATAAAACCAGCTGCGTTCAAAACTGTGCGCAACATGGTAAAAAATCACGATTCGGTAACTGCATCTATGTCGTTCTCACAAGCTCGACCATACGACTATCATTCTAACAAGCTCGAAACATATGACTGTCTAGTTAAGATTCGACATCGACAATCTCTACACAACCATACGACTAGAAAAAGGTTTCCAGGCAAAATCCACGATAGGCAAGCTCCAATTGTACCGTGTTCTTCAAAACTGTGCTAACTGAAATTTTTTTTAAAACTGAGTTAACTATACCATTGGAAAGAACATAGCTGATTTGGTATCCTGTTAATATTGTGCTAAGTGTTAGATGACGACATGAACACCATCTAACAGGTAGATTAGTTTTAACTTTCTGAGTTCCTACTTTCTTCACGCAGATGGCATACACAAAACTGGGCCCAAAAATTATGAAAATGTAGTTAGCACAGTTTTGAAGAACACGGTACAATTATATGTCTTTCATTCTGACAAGCTCAAAACTTATGACTGTCTCGTAATATACGACTTGAAAATCTGTTCGCAAAATACGACAAGTAACAGGTCACTTCGCAAGAAAAATTCAAACAATTTGGTGTCAGTTCTATACTATTTCGTTCTGGCGTCACCCATGCTCTGCGAAAGAAGGAGATTAAAAAGATGAGATCATGTTATTTTAAATATGCAAAGCACCTGCTCCACTTGTCGAAATTATGTCATAACCATACATTGACGGAGAAATTCAAAATTCAAGATGCAAGTATTACCCTTTTGGATGTTTCCTCATCGCTTTCAAAAATCATGGACAACAAGGCCCAACCAGCGCACGACGTCGTCCACTGCTTCCTGACCGAAGATTAAAAATTAAGTGTCTTTTCTGTGTGTTTATGTGTTTTGTTTATTTTCTTCATTTACTCCGCCCTTTCAAAATGGCGGGTCATAAATAAATTACTTACTTACTTACTTACAGAACTGTGAATCTGACAAGCTCGAAACATACGAGTAGAAAATGTCTACACTGTAAAAGGTTTATCCGAGTAAGGATTAGAGTTAACTGAAGTATTTGCTACTGGAATTAATCTTATCTCTATGGTGGAAGATTAGTCCGAATTAGAGATAATATTATTTCAGTAGAGACAAGATTAATCCCAGTAGCAAATACTGCAAGATTCTGTTTACAGTATACTGTGTAAAGAATGTTGATCTTGCAATTTTGTCTGGGTCAAACCGTACTTTTACTGGACTACACCAACCGGAGATACGAATTCGATTCACAAGCGAAGTTTCCACTGAACGCGGACGCCTTATTTGATGGTCGCTTTGTTTGTCTCTAATCTTCATTTGTATAAGCATTAGAGACCTATCCAGTTCATCGAAACCGAAAGATTGCCACAGATTTCATCACCCTTTCATAACAGGGTTTTCTTTTGTTATTTTCTTTTTCGCTTCTGCTCCACGTCAGCCTACTATGGATGCAATGATTTTTCATCCGTACATATGGCACGCTAGGTGGCTGCTCCGCTGGGACCCTGCATAAGCGTCTTTGTTCCGCCGCCGGTGTCTACGGCTCCTCTTCCTCCGCGCTTTGAATAGTCCGCCATTTTGTATAAACGCTTAACACTGTAAGTTAGTTGTGGGTCATTTTGTTCTCGATAAGCACATATTTACTAATTTCAGATATTTGAGGAGTAACTTGTCTCAAAAGAAGCCTGAATTATTTGTTTTTTTGGAAATCTTGCCATGTGGCGGAAAAAATGTTAGTTTTAATCTATCCGTGGAGGTGGAAGCACGAAAGTTGAAATTGGATTAAATTGCGCGCGGAATACGCAAAAACGGCCGTTGGCTGAAGTCAGGAACTGTTCTCTCTCAGTTTGTGGTTCGTGAGTGGTTGTAGTAAGAGGTTAGTCAGGCCAACAAGTTTTCCTCTGGATAATTCCAGGCTAGCTATTGTGGCAAAAGTTATGACAGAGGTATCTCACTTAGTATTTTGCTGAAGAATACTATGAAAACTAACTTTTTCCTTGGCTAGCTAATATTCATGAATAGGAATGGTACAGTAGAGACTAGAGGTATGCTTGTCTGAATAGTTACTTAAATGTGAACTGCAGTTCGGGCTAAATGGTAGGATGAAGATAAAAATAGGCCTGAAATAGGCTACCTATTCAGGTGTTTTCAGAGGCCCTTAATTACTGGGGTGTCGGCAAAACGTCCCCATGATAAAACATCCCCACCAGGGGCGTAATTTTGTCAAGATCCTGGGATGGGGGCAAAGTTGGAGCCGATTTTCTCAAGTCAAGTGAAAATGAGCAGTTTCATTTCAAGAAGAAAAACGTAATAAAAACAAAGAAACAAATAGATATTTTACTAATCGACCAAGGTGAAACAATGCTTCTCCGAATTCGCGAAACTGCGCGATTGACATCAAGCTTCTTCGCTTTTTCAGGTTGGGTACCAATGACCAAGAGATCACTTAGTTGGTTGTCTGACACTGACATGTTTAACCCTGCATAGCGCATGCACATTGCTGTAATAGAAAAGTTTGGAGGTTTCCATGTTCCAATCTTACCATAAAGGCAAAGGTATACTAAAGAAAACCGATCTGTTTCTGTTGATGCTTGAATTCTGTAGGCCTATCTTAGTTTTGATGAGAGTTTCGAAGATGCTAAATTTCAGCTGGGGAGGGCAAACATCAAGCTGGGGGGGGGGGGCAAACTGGGGTCAGGGGGGGGGGGGGGCAGTTGCCCCCCTGCCCCATAGCAAATTATGCCCCTGATCCCCACGATAAAACATCCCCATGGCAAAACATCCCCAGCTATAGATTTTTGTTCTTCATTTCTGAGGGATAGGTAGGCCCACGAGATTACTCATTGCATCTTCAGTTCAGACAAAACATTTTCTTGGAGTGTAACATAAAGAAAGCCCACAGATTTAGTAGTTTGTCAGTTTTCATTTTATCCTTTATTAATTTGTTTTATTTGTATGTAGCTTTACGCTGCAATATAACTCATTGATCTCGGTTTTGTTTGATATTTAATTTGATGATAGTTATTATTAAAGGATTTTATTAAAGGATCAAGCCCGTCTTACCTAGATTTACTGTGTGTCTCTACCTAACTAATTGTTCCATCCACTTTAGTTTCCTCACTTCCCATGTCGTTTTTAGCCACCATAATGACACTACACAAATTTTTGCATTCTCCTTGTTTTGACTCACTTTGAGCCACGTCGGGTTTCCCTTTTCTCTGAGGAGAATATTGGTGCTCCTTAGATTGTGCATCTTGCTTCAAACGACCTAGCGACTTATTTAGAGGTGGGTGCAAGCTCATTTTTTTACATTCTGCAAGAAAGTTGAGCTAATTATTTAGGTTCTTATACAACCATTAAGCCAAAAACTATCTTTTCTATTTTGCGGTTGGTATCTCTAGTCAGCTCTATGTGGCTCCTGATTTTATAAAGGATCAAACCCATCTTACCTAGATTTACTTGTGTCTACCTAACTAATTGTTCCATCCGCTTTAGTTTCCTTGCTTCCCGTGTCATTTTTAGTTACCATAATGGCACTATGCTTTTGCTTTCTCCTTGTTTGACTATCTTTGAGCCACAGCAGGCTTCCCCTTCCTCCGAGGAGCATACTGGTGCTCCTTAGATTGTGCATCTTGCTTCAAACGACCTAGCGACTTATTTAGAGGTGGGTGCAAGCTCATTTTTAAGATCTCTGCAAGAAAATTCAAGCTAATTATTTAGGTTCTTATACAACTGTTAAGCCATAAACTGTCTTTTCTTTAAAACTATCTTTTCTTTCTCTTCTCTACTCCAACATCTTCACATTGTTTTTGTGCAGTGGGTTACAAATAAATTATTATTATTATTATTATTATCTCTTCTATTTTGCATTGTTCTCTCTAGTCAGCTCCATGTGGCTCCTGATTTTATTAAAGGATCAAACCCATCTTACCTAGATATACTTTGTGTCTACCTTAATTGTTCCATCCGCTTTAGTTTCCTTGCTTCCCATGTCATTTTTAGCCACCATAATGGCACTATGCAAATTTTTACATTCTCCTTGTTTGACTATCTTTGAGCCACAGCAGGCTTCCCCTTTCTCCGAGGAGCATACTGGTGCTCCTTAGATTGTGCATCTTGCTTCAAACGACCTAGCCACTTATTTAGAGGTGGGTGCAAGCTCATTTTTAAGATCTCTGCAAGAAATTTCGAGCTAATTATTTAGGTTCTTATACAACCATTAAGCCAAAACTATCTCTTCTATTTTGCTTTGTTCTTTCTAGTCAGCTCTATGTGGCTCCTGAGGTTTCTTGAATAACTTTTTTTCTAATAAGCAAATGTAAACCTAGGCTGTCTTTAGATGTCTCATTGAAAGTCATTGTTTTGTATCACAGAAGTTTTGCAACATCTTTAAGAGGCACCTAAGTTTAAAAGAAAATACGAAATACAAAACTATTTTTAACATAAAAGTATGGGTGTCATTGCAGGCAAATGGTTAACTCCTAATAGGTGACTTGATCCTGTCAGAAGTTAGAAGTTAGAACAAGTTTCAGGTTTTCAGGACTGACGCTCTGACAGGAACGTCTGTCATTTCTGTGTTTGAACTGAGTAGTAGTTTTTTAACACCAGATCATTTGCATCCCCTAGTGTAGCCTAGGACTCTGCAGTGACCTGCCTTTGGAACAGACTAACTGAGGTGTATGATTTGGCTCATGTGCTAGTTTCGGACTTCAGGTCTATGTCTCTTGGAAAGCCTGCCTAGAAAGTTCTGCATGTGGTGGAACACTTCTTGTGATTTGTTTAGAATGTAGTGGTTCGTTTTCGTCACTTCTATATTAAGATCATTAGTAACCTCAACTTAACATTCCGGCAAAAGGCTCACTAATGGGTCAGTGACATCTTAGTGCAGTAAATAGATAGTTATTACATTAGCCAGATTTTGACTTTTTTTTAATTTGTAGGTTGGCAATTGAAAGATACCAAATGGTTAATGACCAGCTTTCCTGTGAGGTTTCTTGCAGCCGCTGGCCTTGCTATGGTCCCAGCACTCAGTGAATCTCAGCCTGAGTTAAAAATTGCTCCACCGGGCAGTATCACTGAACAGAAAAGCTTAGACTATTTGGGCCTGACCAAGAGTTCCCTTAAGCTTGATCACGACCCTTGTGAGTATCTGAAAACGCTAAGAGAGTTCAGGATTTCAAGCAAAGAATATCCTGTGCTTGATCCAGGGAAAGTAAATAGGATACTCAGCCCCTTGGAAGAAAAATGTGACCATGATTTACCAAAGCCAGAGAATAACAACAAAGGGATGTGCTTGAAAAGGAGTGACCAGCTGAGTGACGAAATAATGGGCTGTATCAACCATGACATGGAGGCCAAAACTCCGCAGCTCAGTGACCTGGAGAGAATCCTGGACAGTATGAACGAGATCGGCAACTTGTCGAATCACGTTGAAGATGTGTTTGAAGTACTGAACAGCATGGAGGGTGCGGTGAAGGAGGAACCCTCATCTCAGGACCTACTAGCCGTTCTTGAAAGTTTGAATACACCTCCGCTTTCGTGTGAGGATGGTGAAGTTAAGAGCGAGAAGGAGGATACATGTGAAACAAAGCCCTCCAAAATCTGCAGTGACTTAGACCTGCAGTTGAGACACCAAGAACTAATAAAGCGCCAGGAACAGCTGGCTAAGCGATTTAGGAACGTTGTTGTACAGGAAAGTGGGAAACATGTCAGCTCTGAGCTATCCCTATTCATGAACTACACTAAGAGCAACTTCAAGCTGAAAGAGATCCGTGAAAAAATCCTAAGATCTTCTCATCAGTCCACTTCAGTGGCCGATCCTGTATCGAGAAATGCGGGTGATGGTGTAAAAAAACACAGGTACTTTGGTGCAGGTGTGTGCAGGGCACAAGCTGAACAAAAGGTTGAAGTGAAACTGAACGAAAAGATCGGACGGAACATTCGGGATGTATCTGAAAAGTGGTTGTGGAATTTGAAGTCGCTAAAGACGACGGAAGATCCATATGCGACGGACAGTAGCTCTGGAGGGGAGTCAGATAACGATGACGCCTACTTCCAGGATAAAAGTGAAAAATTAGAGGTCGATGGAGTTTGCAGGGACAGCAGCACGCGGACACTGTGAGTAGTGGATTCTAGTCTGTTTTCCTGCTGCTTAGTAGGGGCTGAATACCATTGCTAGTGAGGATTGCTGATCTTCTTGTTGAATTATACAGCTTACAATATCTGGACTAAACCCCATATCGCTCATATAGATCAGTCCATCTTGATTTCTTCCTGTTCTGCCTTACAGCTGAGTCAAGACTGGCATGTACCAGGGCGGGTACGACTATAAAATAAATCTTGCTACAGGGGCAACTCACACATTCCTTGTAGTTTAGTGCGTGGGGTAATGTTTCTTAAGGTGCTAGTCCCAAGTAGTGTTCTTCAAGGGGCTAATCTCCATGCCAATACTCCCTTCTGAGATAGTGAGATACCCTTACTGATGTGGCCGGAATTGTCGCGCGCCCTCACATGATAACAAGGACGCTACTCCTGTAGAAGAAAGATTAAAACTGTTTCGAAGGTTGTATTTCTTGTCCCTCTCATTTCTCTTCTGCTCCCCCCTAATAATTTTCATGGTGGGGGGTGTGGGAGGGGGCACAGTGCTTGTGAAGGTTTGAATGCAGAGTGCCATCGTAATGGGGAAAGTGTCTGATCCTGTCCTGTTTGAAGTTCCGATCATTCAGCGACGGGCATCCTGCACACACCCATGGGCGTGTCCTAACGTTGGGTCAGCCTTACCGAAGCAAGAATGGGTAAGATAGACGGATTGTAGCTCCGCCCGACTAGAGCAAGTGGCTCATAGCTCTAAACCTTAGGCACAGCAGTCAAACGTCAGTGACGAGGTTGCACCTCTTGTTTCATTTTTCGTAGTTGAGGGAGAACGTGGCAGATCTTTTTTAAATTGGGATTTATGCGCCTTGTACATTATTGCGTAGATTTGTAAGTTTATTTATGAGTTACAAGACAGTGGTAACGCAGAGTGGGAGGACCAAGCAAAGTTCCTACAGCGAGCGGTTTTCAATTCGCGGTAGGGCAGGACTGGGACGTCGTCATGCTCGATCTTAGGTAGGAACTAAATTCTGTCCGCTGGGAACTAGGCTTTTGGGAAGATCAAGGAGTGAGAAATGCCCCTGTAGCAAGAGATGTTTTTTTTTACGGTCTATAGTGCCAGAGTAGCTTACATTTTATATCTGCAGATACGAAAGGTCGGTGTGGCGCTGGGCACGTGAACGCGCCGCCATTGCCTCGAGATGGACCTGGCTTCAAAATCAAGTCGTGGATCTCGATGGCCGAATACGGCAATACGACAAGCTTGAAAAGTAAGTACAAGGTTACTTGATTTGGATAGCCGTGCCTTATCCTGCGGTCAGAGTAGAAAACATTCTTTAGAACACTTCTCAGTGTATTATTCCCAGATAACTTTTCTCCAACAGGTATGTAACGCATACCTTCTTATGTCCCACCGGTAGTTATATTATGACGGAACATTTAAACACTGAAAACTACCTTTGTTTTTTACTGCGAAATAGTCAGGAAATCGTTTTCGTTTCAACTGATTTCCTGAATATAAAACAGTTTTTCAGAATCAGGTGGATTTTCTTTATTAATTTTTTAGCAACCGCGAAAAGCTGCCTTTATTGAATCTAGGGATCGGCAGACACTTCGGTGCTGAATTCTGCGGAGAAAAAAGTCTATTGTAGTTAAAGTCTATTTGTAGTTGAATACTGCGTTAGTTAGAATAGCAAAAACATGACTTTCTGTTCGAAAAAGTTGTAACAGCAGATTATAACTGTCGATACCTGTTCCAAAAACTTGGGTTCCAAAACATACATACATCTCGGTTGATACCGGAATAACAAGCTCGATGGCCATTTAAAAATGTCAACCTTGCTGCGCTCGGCAGATGTTTTTTATAACCTGCCTCGCCTTCGGCTCGGACAGGTTATCTCAGTGGCTGTCTCGTTGTTACATTCAGATGTCAACCTCGATGCCACTGATGGCAGTTTTGACTAGCCAACTAATGCAGTTTTGTAACCGTCAACATTTCTTTCGTTCAGTATCCCCTGACACGCTCGACCGTCTTCTAACGGCTAGGGCCCTTACCTGATGCAAGGAATGAGCGGCAGATGGATTGACGAGTGTCAGTTATGTATGAACTAACATCTGACGAATTATCGTGTAGGGTTCATTCAGCCAGTCTGGCAGCAAATCAAGCTTGGGATTGCAGTACGGATTTTGTTTGTTAAAATTTGTATTTCCCAATATTCGGGGGTCTTGCTGCCGCAGCTAGTTGAAACTAGCAGTTTAGAAGTAGAATCATGAGTTGGAAATTGTTACTTTAGTTTGTTAGCTAGAACCGAAAGAGACCCTTCAGAACTGCCGGAATGTCGCAAGGCAATAATTTCGGCTGACCACTTCGTTTAACGATAACAACCATTTAGAATCAATTTAAAAAAAAAAATGTGGGCCATGACAACAAAAAACAAAGTAAAAAAACACATAAAACTAATACAAGTAGTGATCTCTAAGAGACGTCAGAACTCGGAGGAATTTACCAAAGTTACGAATTCCTAACCCCCTGTTTTTCCTTCCCATCTTATCTACTAACCATTCCTCCCCGTCATTCCCTCTCCAAAATTTCGACCCTTTCAGCTGATGGGATTCAGACAGAAAAAGGAACACATACTCATTCAACTTACACACATAGGACAGAAGCGAAATGTTAAGTGTAGCTAAAGCTATGATTACGGGTCAGTGGCTTGCCGGAGCTCCAGAAAGTTGGTTTGGGGCCAACGATTATTTACCTCGGCAGCTTAGCTGGATGTCCAGTCACGACCTTCTTGTCGGAATGTTCGGTTGGTTGTCATACCAACAGTTTGCTAGGCTATGACGATCACCAGGGGCTTCACGACTAGGGGGGGGGGGACGCCCCCCCCCCCCGAATGTTGTCGGCCAGTCGGTAAAAAATAGCCGCTTGATTTTTCGTAAAAAACATTCGTTTTTTTTATTGGAAACAGTCGATTTTTTTAACAGTCGGTTTCTCGTAGAAATAGTAGATTTTTTCTTAGAAATAGTAGTTTTTCTTAAAATCAGCCGATTTTTTCGTCAACACAGTCGTTTTTTCTCAGTAATAGTCGTTTTTATCTGCAACAAGAGCTGAAAGCTAGTATGGCACTTGTAAGAACGGTTAGCATGCTTGTCAGATACCGTTTGCAGTTGTCAAGGCTGCATCTCTCTCCCGATACTCATTTCATGAGAAAATCGGCTTGATCTACTAAATTTGAAATGGTTATTCCACTCACTGATAACTGTTTCTCCCACAACGATGATCGGATACGGGGAGGGACTATTTTTAAGTTTTTACTATATTCCCAAACATGCCTGCCAAGTTTCATGGTCATAGCACAGCCTGCCAAGTTTCATGGTCGTAGCCCATTTGGAAGTACCCCAGCTCGCGATGACCAGAATTGTGGAAAACCCTATCAAACTCTCCCAACAGTGACATGATCCGGTCCTGTTTTGTCAGTATTGTCTCGTATTGTCTCTACGGCTTATGCCTGTTCTTTCCTCCAAGTCCCATCCCGATCTTTCAACTCTAAGCGTTTCACGAGATTTCTTGCATCCCCCTCCAGCTCCCCCCCCCCAGTTATCGGATTCGTTCCGGACTTGAAATTGATCATCTGAGACACTTGTTCTTGACACTTGTCAAGTTTCATTCACGTACGATCACCCGTTCTAAAGTTATGCATGTCACTAGATCCTGGATTCCCCACCCCTCCACTCCCCCCAATCACAGTATCGGGGAAGGAACCTATGTATGTTTCTAGTTTCCGGATTCCCCATCCCTCCACTCCCCCCGCGATGGCTGGATCGGGGAAGTGATTATTTCCAAGTTAATCTGGTCGGTTCCCTCATATGCCTTCCAAGTTTTATTGTGCTAGCTTATGTGGAAGCGTTTCAAGAGATTTTTGGTGTCCCCTCCAGCCCCCCCCCCACAAGTATCGAATCTGGTCCGGATTTGAAACTGAATATCCGAAATACTTGTTCTTGACACACGTAAAGTTTCACGCATGTTATGCATGTAAATAGTTTCCGGATTCCCCATCCCTCCACTCCCCCACTATGATCGGATCTGGAAAGTGGTTGTATCCAAGTTAATCTGGTCGGTTCCCTGATATGCCTGTCAAATTTCATTGTCCTAGCTTATGTGGAAGCATTTCACGAGATTTGTTTAGTTTAAGTTTAGTTAGCATCAGAGCAAAATAGCTCTAGTTATTTTGCTCTGGTTAGCACTTGGTCTTACTTTAATTTTTAAACCGTAAGTGTTCCCACATTCGCTTATAAATATAACCGAGCGTAGCGCAGCGGTAGAACGCTGGGCCTCTACCACAGAGATCGTTGGAGCGATACCGCCTTTGGACATTTGGCTCTTTTGCTCCCCTTTTGCTGCCGTTGTTCCTAGTTTCCGGACTCCCGGATCCGGGGAAAGTCGGATTGGGGAAGTGATTATTTGTAAGTTAATCTGATCGGGTCCCTGATATGCCTGCGAAGTTTCATCGTCCTAGCTTGTGTGGAAGTGCCTGAACTAGAAAAACCTGGACCTACAGACCGACGGACGGACAGAAATTGCGAAATTGCCATAAAAACAGACGGTTAAAAATTACCAGCCAGTCGATAAATTCCTTGAACCCCCCCCCCCCCCCCCCCCGCACGGCCCCCACACATTTTGGCTAGTAACGCCCCTGACGATCACACAGCCTTGTTGATTGGTTTAATTTGCTGATAGCGACCATTTGTTCATCTTTGCTAGAATCTCAGTCTTATTTTTAGTGCAGTTCTTCATTCCCGTTTTAACGTTGTGTTGCAATTGGTCTATTAGAAGTTGGTTCCCATCACTTATGGAAAACATCCCTTTGAAAACGATTACCGTTTTTGCTTAATAATACAAAAATTAGGCCATCTTTATGAAAGAGAGCCTCGGACCTAAATTGAAAAGTTAACCAGTTGACAACAAAGAACATCGATCACAAAATCGAGTCATGATAGGTGAGACTTAAATAACCCCTCGCGTTATTTACTCTTTAACTTACAGTATTTAAGATATTTGAATACTTCAAAGTATGCTGAGCTTTCAACAAATAACCCAGGTTTTCGCTGTTTTGAGCCTTTTTATGAGACTTGCCTTCCAGCCAAGTGCATAGCCATACAGCCATACGCCGATCACTTTTCCGTCTGTCGGTCCGTCTGTAAGTTGTAAATACATTTTTGACAGAAACGGACCGGGTCGGAATCACTGTAGGGGGGGGGGGGGGGTACAAGGGGTTCCCCGGAATTTTTCCCCGATCCGGCCATATTCGGGGGAGTGGAGGGAATCGGAATCCGGAGTACCAGGATTTCATGCATAACTTTTGATCATTTGTTTCTCAAGTATATGCTTGCAAATCAGTTTTTAACCCCTTAAAATGCGTATCTTAACTGCGAAGTGAAAAAATACTTTTGACCAAAAGATCTATTTTCGTGGTTCCCATGGGCCCGTGATGTGATCGTCGATTAAGTGGTTAGAAGACATGCTGAACAATATGGGGAAAACCATTTTCTCGCCGGACAGGTAGTTCGTCCGGAATCCGGCGAAAACCGGAAAGTTGTTCAAAAGTAAAAGTTTCATTTGAAGTTGATTAAATGCTTGATTTAGGGGTAAGAAGACATGCTGAACACTTATGTGAAAAGCATTTTCTACCCGGACAACTAGTTCGCCCGGAATCCGGCCAAAACCTTAAATTTTTTAAAAGCGAAAGTTTTATTTTAAGTTGATTGGATGACAGATTTAGGGGTAAGAAAAGACGCTGAATCTATACCCGACAATCATTTTTTACCCGGAAATATAATTCGACCGGAATCCGGTTGTAACCGTTTTTTTTTATAGAAGTTAAAGTTTTATTTGAAGTTGATTAAATGTTCTCTATAGAGATAAGGATTTACGTTTGAATTCGTTTCTGAATATTCTTTTTTTTGCGGGACAATTAGTTCGATCGGAATTCGGCCGAAACCGGACATCTGGCAGAAGTAAAGCAGGAAGTTTCGGTCAACATTGTCAAAATAGATATGGCTTATAGAGGTATATCTGAACTTGGTTTTCTTTAATGATTAGCCTGGCGAAGACTGGATCTGGCGAAGACAGGACCCAATTGTCTGGATAAAATATTAGATTTTTGGGATCCCATCGAAACCTTTGGTCTTGTTCTGATGGAAAAAACTTCTCGCAGACAACTAAGGTAGCAAAACGGAGCAAGTGAGAAAATCAGCGTGGTTTTGTTAGAGGGATTATACTATACCGTACGATATTGGGGTCTGCGGGATTAGAAATATAGGGAATGATTATCGAAGTAGGTTGCATTAGTATTATAGGCAAGACAGGTCCTTTAAGATCTACGTGGAAATTTATCCCGTCTTCTGGGCCTAATCCGTTTCGTTGAAACAAAGTTTTCTTTATAAACCACACCCTCACTTTGCCGATACTACTCGAAACTACACTGCGCTAATTGCTAGTCTTTAGATCGTTAGGGGCCTCATAGGCTGTTGCCTTTGTTGGGTTCGTCGTAACCTATAGTAACCACAGTGAGAGCTTCCAACTGGTACGGTCCCTTTGTATTTCCTGTTTATGCTAGCGCCGTTAGGACGCGTAACAGTTGTATTTGTAGGATCGGGATCCGCCGCTTAAGTTGCGCTCAAACCTCTTGCATAGCGAACGTAAAAGCGTAACAAAAGTGCTGAGAGGAGAAATAACTCGGTTTGATACCGGATCTGCTAACGGCTCAAAGCTTCTGGTTTGCTCCGTCAGATTTCTGTTCACTAAGATTAGAACTCGCTCTTGTATTCTGCTAACTTGATAATGAGCAGTTTGATCCAGTTTCCTGGTTTTTATGGCACTTGCAGCCTCTGGCTCAAGCGTCATATACCGAATGACCATGAAACTTGCCAGGCATGTCAGGGACCCGACCAAACTAACTTGGAAATTATCAGTTTCCCGATACGACCATCTGTGGGGGGGGGGGGGTGGAGGGGGGAGTCCGGAGAATTGATTAGTGTGTAACTTTTGAACGGGTGATGGGATTGGAATGAAACTTAATAACTGAATAGATGATATATCGCTATATATTGAGCCATGTGTAAGTTTAGAACGGGTGATCGGATTCGAGCGGTATTTAATGATCTGAACTCTCTGTCTCTGGTGATCTTTTTTTTATGTCCGGACCGGATCCGACAACTATTTGGGGGGGGGGATACATTACCGGCTTAGACTGGATAAATCATTTACAGAACTGAATTGGTGATCGCAAGTTAAGCTACTTCCAGGTGCGCTGAGACGATGAGACTTGGCTGGAATATTAGTCGACAAGATTTGCTTAGAGATTGTTATTTTCCAAATTCGACTATTCCTTAAGTACTAATCTTGACCGCAAAGTAAGAAAAATAGTTTTAAAGCAAAATATACATTTTCATGGTCCCAATGAGCCCATTGTCATTTTTGCCTCAAGGGTTTTGCTTACAAATGAAGTTCTAGCTCCCTTAAAGTGCGCATCTTAAGCGAAATGTGAAAAAATACTTTTGACCAAACGGTCCGTATATTATAATCATTCTGTAATGACATATAGTTCGCAAGGAATTCGACCGAGACCGGGAAATTTGTTACAAGTAAAAGTTTTATCTAAAGTTGATTAGATAATCGATGGAGTGGTAAGGAAGCATGCTGAATATGTACAAGAAAATATTTTCTCGCCGGACACGTATTTTGTTCGGAATCCGACGAAAACCGAAAAATTTGTTAAAAGTTTTGTCTGAAGTTGATTAGAGTTTCGATGTAGGGGTAAGGAGACATGCTGAATTCCGATCACTTTTCCGTCGGTCGGTCAGTCCGGTGATTGCGAGTTAGGGTAGTTCCAGATGTGCTAGGTGTGCAGATGTGCGATGTGCATATCAGGGACCCAAACTAATTTGGAAATAATCAGTTTCCCGATCCAACCATCTGGGGGGAATGGAGGGAGGGGGAATCCGGAAAATTTAGCAGTGCATAACTTTCGAATGGGTGATCGGATTGGATTGAAACTTAAGAACTGAGTAGATAACATATCTTTGATTTGGGGAGGGGGGGGGGGGGGGTCGAAATTCCGTCGACGGTGGGTCTCTGATATTTTCACGACGAAACAATCAGACTTGGAGAGAAAACATTTCTCGATCCGATCATCGTGGAGGGAGGGGGAATCCGGAATATTAAGTCATGCCTAACTTTGCAACGGGTGATAGGATTCAAGTGAAATTAAACAACTCCGATCTTCTTTTTCATGTCCGGACCGGATCCGGCAACTGTTGGGGTGTGGGGAAGGGCGGAAAATACGTGAACCGCCTAGACTGGAGAGATCGGGATGGAACTTAGTGGGATTAACAAAGAAACTCTCTAGATAAATCATTTACAATACCGGATTGGACCGGGCACTGTGGGGGAAGCTAGAGGGGGGGGGGGATTCCGGTGATCGGAAGTTAAGGTACTTCCAGATGTGCTAGGACGATGAAACTTGGCTGGAAGATTCGAAGTTTTGGCTCGGAGATTCGACAAGATTGGCTTAGTCTCCCTTAAAGTGCTCATCTTAACTGCAAAGTAAACAAGACCAAAGGTTTCGATGGGATCCCAAAAATCTAATATTTGATCCAGACAATTGGGTCTTGTCTTTGCCAGATCCAAGTTCTTCGCCAGGCTAATCATCAGAGAAAACCAAGTTCAAATATACCTCTATAAGCCATATCTATTTTGACGATACTGACCGAAACTTCCTGCTTTACTTGTGCCAAATTTCCGGTTTGGCCCGAAATCCGAGCGAACTACTAGTCCAGCAAAAAAAAGAAGAAAATTCAGAAACGAATCCAGCGGATCTCTTTATCCATATAAAGAACATCTAATCAACTGTAATAAAACTTCCACTTGAAACAAAAATCCGGTTAAAACCGGATTCCGGACTAATTAAATGTCCAGGTAAAAAAAGATTGTCATATACATACTCAGCGTCTCTTCTTACCCCTAAATCTGTTATCTAATCAACTTCAGATAAAACTTTCGCTTTTAACAAACTTTCCGGTTTTGGCCGGATTCCTGGCGAACTAGTTGTCCGGTGAGAAAATTCTTTTCACCATCGTGTTCAGCATGTCTTCTTACCCTTGAATCGAACATTTAATCAACTTCAAATGAAACTTTTACTTTTAACCGCCGGATTCCGGACGAACTACTTGTCCGACAAGAAAATGGTTTTCACCATCGTTTTCAGCATGTCTTCTCACCCCATAATCGACTATCACATTAGCTGTTTAAAAATATTTTGTTTGTCCCTTAATTTGAAAACCCTCCCCCACTCTCAAATATAGGGCTTCAGAGCCCATCTTCGAACTTGACCTGCACTTTGACCCAAAGGATCCTCCCATAAAGTTTCATCAAAATATCTCAATCCCCTCGAGAGTTATCGTGCGGACAGACGGACAACTTTTGCGATGTCATAGGTATCCCTCCACTTACGTTTCGGGATCCCAAAAAGTACTTGAGTTCAGACCAAACGATGCATTTTGGTCCATGATTATTTGTGCCTCAAGGGTTTTGCTTAAAAATGTATCTCTACCACCCTTGAAAGTGCGCATCTTAACCGAAAGGTGAAAAAATTACTTTTGATCAAACGATGATCCCCAAGGAACTATTATCGTTTTGTCTCAAGGGGTTTGCTTACGTATGATTTTTTATCGGCTTTAAAGTGCGCATCATTACCTACAGCCAAGTTCAAAAAACAAAATTATTTTTTCCGAACGATACATTTTCGTGATTTCCAGGTGTCTATGATCATTAAGGATTTTGCTTACAAATGATCAGAACAAACCCACGAAAAGGCATATTCTATATTTCATCCTTTGAACCAGCCTTGCAAGTGCCATATGAGCTTCTAGCTCTTTTTTTGCCGGACAAGTGTTTCACCTTGAATCCGGCCGAAACTGGAAATTCGTCAGAAGTAAGGCAGGAAGTTTTGATCAGTTTCGTAAAGCAGATGTGACCTATTAGGGGTAAACACACATGCTGAATCCATATCTGAACTTCGTTTTCTCAGATGATCAACCATTTGCTTTACTCTGTTTCTTAATGTTAACAGTAAAACTGTTTAAGGGAGTCCGGCAAGGGCATCTACAAGATCTAATTGTCTGGATCAATAAGCCCCCTTTTTGGATCAATCGGAATCTTCGGTCATGTTGGCTTTAGCCTCTAGAGGATGGGAAATCCGACGTAATACTTCAAACAGCAAGAGCCAGGCTTGACCTTTCAGATTACCATATATCTAGGCTTTCCGGACAGTCCATAAAGCTCATCCGGCCGGATACCATGAAATTCCAAATCGCTAATTACGATAATATTCGAAGCTCTTTTATCCCATCGACAACTCTCGATACCTGTTTACTTTCCTCTAGCCCATCCATGTGTCCTGTCACCTAAATGCCTTTGACATCCTTCCGGATTCTGCAATCCGGATGTCCAACGCCACGAACTTCCAGGCGTCTTTAGTCTGGCTTCATCTTCCGGGTCCACCTAGACGAAAAAGGATAGGCCTGTAGGAAATCCGGAAGAAAAATGAAGCCGCTTTGACTATGGTGTCTGTGCCGGATGAAGGGTGGTCATTCATGAAATTTTCAGACGAGCGTATTACTTCCCACCAAATTTGAAGGACACTTAAAGAAATTAAAAGCCAACCATCCGTGTAGTTCGTATTATGACGAGGTTGTAGACTGTCTTTATGTCATCAGAATATTCCGAGAGGTTTTTGGTGAAACTGGGGATTTGGACAACAGGAACACTACAAGGAAAGCAATGCTAGTTTTTGGGATCCCAAAACGTAAGTGGAGGGATACCCATGACATCGCAAAAGTTGTCCGTCTGTCTGTGAGCACAGTAACTCTCGAAGGGAATGAGATATTTTGATGAAACTCGGTGTGAGGATTCTTTGAGTCAAAGGGAAGGTCAAGTTCGTAGATGGGCTCTGTAGCCCTACGTTTAGGGGTGGGGGAGGGGTTTCCTATAAGGAAAAAAAAGTATTTTTAAAAGCTTTTGAGATAGTGTATTTAGGGGTAAGGAGACATGCTGAATCCGAATATGAAAGTTATTTTCTTGCCGGACAATTAGTTCACCCGGAATCCGGTGAAAACTAGACACAAAATTTGTCGACCAATTTTTGGCTACCGTATAGCAGTTCCTACTCCTTTATACTCAAACTAGTATAGCTCTGCGTGCGTGGATGACGACATTCATTTGTTTATTCTATGGACGTCGGAGAGATCTAGTGTAATCGAAGGTCGAAGGGGTTGATATATAATGTTCAAACGAGGAAATATGTGTTCAAGCGAGGATGTTGTTCAGTGAGGATTCACTGGTAAAGTATAGGTCAAGTTCGTAGGTGGGTCTTTTAGTCCTATCTTTAGAGGCAGAGGAGTGGTTTCGACTTTACGGTAAAAATATGTATGTTTTATAAGCTAATAAGATATTCATTGAGGTGGTAAGGAGGTCCGCTGAATCCAGATCTGCTTGCTGGACAAATAGTTCATCACGAATTCGGCTGAAACTGGAAATTTGGTTCAAGCTCAAAGTTGTTTCTGAAACCGATTAGAGATTCGGTATCGGGGGAAGGAGACATCCTGAAACCATTTTTGAACTTTATTTTAACAGTTAAAATATTCAAGGAATCTGGCGAAGACATGACCCAATTGTTTGAATCAAATGTTAAATTTTTGGTATCCCATCGAAACCTTTGGTCTTGTTGTCAGTGAATACTTAACCCGTGCTTCAAACGTTGAATAAGACGATTGGGTACCAAAAATTTCCCCTTTGATACCCATAAAGTTCTTCAAACGTTGAACAAAACGATTGGGTACCAAAGATTGCCCCTTTGATACCCATAAAGTTCGAATCATGTCTTGTGACTGTATCCTCGAATGTAAGGTCTGGTGTGATATAACTGCCGCAAGCACACATTTAAGATTATTTCAGCACTGAGTCACCACAGTCGTTCGATTGTCTTGTAGGCAACACAACTGCCGAAATCCGTAGTTAACCAAGCAGATGGAGATTAAAATTTTTTCAGTACTGAGTCACTAGTCGTTCGATTTTCTGTGACTCAGAGTTTATCTGTCGGTCACGGTTCGCTAAATGGTTAGGTTAGTATAGGTCAAGTTCGTAGGTGGGTCTTTTAGTCCTATCTTTAGAGGCAGAGGAGTGGTTTCGACTTTACGGTAAAAATATGTATGTTTTATAAGCTAATAAGATATTCATTGAGGTGGTAAGGAGGTCCGCTGAATCCAGATCTGCTTGCTGGACAAATAGTTCATCACGAATTCGGCTGAAACTGGAAATTTGGTTCAAGCTCAAAGTTGTTTCTGAAACCGATTAGAAATTCGGTATCGGGGGAAGGAGACATCCTGAATCCATTTTTGAACTTTATTTTAACAGTTAAAATATTCAAGGAATCTGGCGAAGACATAACCCAATTGTTTGAATCAAATGTTAAATTTTTGGGATCCCATCGAAACCTTTGGTCTTGTTGTCAGTGAATACTTAACTGTGCTTCAAACGTTGAATAAGACGATTGGGTACCAAAAATTTCCCCTTTGATGCTCATAAAGTTCTTCAAACGTTGAACAAAACGATTGGGTACCAAAGATTGCCCCTTTGATACCCATAAAGTTCGAATCATGTCTTGTGACTGTATCCTCGAATGTAAGGTCTGGTGTGATATAACTGCCGCAAGCACACATTTAAGATTATTTCAGCACTGAGTCACCACAGTCGTTCGATTGTCTTGTAGGCAACACAACTGCCGAAATCCGTAGTTAACCAAGCAGATGGAGATTAAAATTTTTTCAGTACTGAGTCACTAGTCGTTCGATTTTCTATGACTCAGAGTTTATCTGTCGGTCACGGTTCGCTAAATGGGACTTGGTCATTCCTCGTAAGGCTGTGGCTAGTGGCTTGAGATACCGTACAAATGGGGAAGCCTTGGACTGTACTCAATGAAGTTGTCGTGCCCGAATGTACAATTTTCTCATGAACAATTCTTTCGCCGAGAGTTCATAAGTCAAGCAAATATGAAAAGCAAAAGTAATCGCTTAAAGGACCCGTCGTACCTATAATGCCAATGCAACCTGCTTCCGTAATAAAATCATCCGTTTGTAAACCCGGAGACCCTGCGGAGACCTGAAATAGGGGGGTCTAACCTCCTTACGACAACTCTGTGATTTTCTCACTTGCCATGTTTCACTATTTTTGGTGCGTCACATGCTGCCGAAGATCGTTTAAGGGAAGCTTGCTGGGGAGAAAAAACGGTTTTGTGTATTTTTTCCCGTTTTTGCTAGAAGTCAAAAGGCCTGGGGAAAGGCTTAAGACATAGTTTGTTAAAAGCAGAGCCAGGTTTCAAAGTATTTAATTGTTTTAGAATAGTGGAACAGTAACAGCAAATAGTCTTAACTTTGAGGTGTGCTTTAAATCTTCGGTTTTGATTTTTTCTGTACATGTGCTTGGTACAGCTTGTGGGGGTTTCTTGACCCTGATGTGCCAAACTTGACGCACACGATTGAAGCTTTGGAAACGCGGACAAAGTGATCTGGCATTTTGTCTTCGTTATTTCGCGGACTGGCCAAATTCCGCATTGGATGTGCAGAATAAATAGCATGTCGTTTCTGCATATTTCTTTTTCCCGGGGTTCCAGCTCAACTATTATCATTTGTTTATAATCCTTCAAAAATAGAGGGTATTTATAAAACTGGAAATATAAATGCATAAGTTCTTTCACAAACAGTTACTCGAGTATGGAACAACTGACCGAGACTGCAGAAGTAGCCTACTAGAAGACCTATATCTGAAAGATTTTTTTTTCAAATGGAAAAGTTGTGATGTAAAAGGATATTATCAGCTTTTTGCACAAATCTAGATCTCCAGAGGGAGGATCCATCAGTTTGAATCTGAGGTTGGAAGCGGAGATTGCAAGCCAGACGGAAAAAGAACGCGAAGAAGTGCAACAGCCTTAAAAATCGAATCAAGGACATATCTGCCGTACATTCCCCGCAATCCAATAATAGCACCAAACGCTCTACGCGAAGTTTACATTGGCGCGCGTTTAAAGGATACATGAACAATGAAACCATACTTGAACACACCACGGAGAACGCATTTACAGACATGGCCACGGAGAGCATTCTTCTCCTGAGCGTGACGTTTTCAACATGCAGACTCCAAGACAAAAAGCGCAATTCATTCAAATCTTGTACAGCGCTGGCCGGATCGTATTGGAATTTCTTCTAGATATACGTTTGGGCTGAACTGGTTAAAAAATATTCCAGAAGAAGGGTTGATTGGAGACATTTGTTCATTTACAAAATTGTTCAGTACTGAAACAAGGACAGATGCAAAATGGAGCAAAAATCATAGCTTGGAAACATTATTGCGTATTTGGATTGGGTATTCTGCAGGCAATGTTAACCGAAGTCATACCAAGAATAAATAAGGGAAGAATTGAGAACTCACATAATCCCGATGTCAGCATCCTAGATCTCTTTTCGTCCGATAATATTTACTGGTGGTGGAGCCTGGGTGGAGCTTCGCGTGTTGCCTCTTGTAGTATTAAATGTTACCTCCAGAGCAAAAGTGATGAAGCAGTCAGAAAAGGCGGGAAGTTCAAACAGTGCAGATTCTGAGGATTATATAAATGGAAACTCCTTTTCAATCTCGGGTCAGATTTGCATTATGAAGCTTATGTTGTCACCACCCTTCACAAAGACGGTGAAGCCCAAGGGAATGCGGCATTTGATGACTCAGGGGAACAATTAAGCAACTTGAACGCTGAAGCATAGATCTAACATGCATGCATTTAGTTCAGATTCAATAGGACTGGTGTGAACATTAGTAATTTTATTTTGGTCTTCTCAGGACTGTAAAGAATCGCTTCTAGAAAAGGTATTAAGCTTGGACATTATTTAACTGTCGAAATGTACTCAATGAGTTACTATGTTTTGTTTTTAAGTTGTACTCTACACGAAATTCAGTTCATATCATTTTCTCGTGTAGTTGCGAAAAACAGTATAAAGTCCTAATTTTAATTAACGATTGCTGAGTGTAGGATATCTTTCAAGACGTATCAGTTTGTGATAACAACTTATTATTCTTGGTCAAAAAGGTATATCATTATCTCGGATAGTTGCACTTTACATCTGCCCACATTTGTCATTGTCTATGCCTTTTCGTA
Organism: Branchinecta sandiegonensis; assembly: GCA_030848855.1. Classification (NCBI taxonomy): domain Eukaryota; kingdom Metazoa; phylum Arthropoda; class Branchiopoda; order Anostraca; family Branchinectidae; genus Branchinecta; species Branchinecta sandiegonensis. The sequence goes on from JAUPMV010000020.1 coordinate 13,177,278, forward strand.
ATGTTTTTTTTTTATTACCATGATTTTACATCATTCAAGTTGGAATTTGGGCATTGCTGGCGAATTGTACTCAAAGAGTTGTTATGTTTTGTTTTTAAGTTGTACTCTGTACACAAAATTCAGTTCATAACATTTCTCGGTTAGTTGCGAAAAACGTTGGCTTGAAGTATTTCCTAATTTAAAATTTTAATTTATTACTGAAAATGATAATTGCACGGTACCATTCAAAACGTCTACATTTGAGATAACCATTTATTATTTTTGGTCAAAATGTATATCATTATCTCGGGTAGTTGGCTAAATGTTTCACTATCTATCCTATTGACAGTCTTTTTTTCATCACTAAGAATCTGCCATAGAGACTGCATGAATGTTTGGAAGCGTGTCCCTTCCTTCTTTAAACTTATAGTGTTCAGTCCAAATCGGTCCTTTTCTGCCTTTATTTTCGTCATCCTTGAATGTAGAATTGCACGACTTCTATCATCTCACTATACTTTAGCCCCTTGTCTCGTCTTTTAAACTAGTGGTAGCAGCGATTTGTTGAAAGAAGAAGGGCAAAATGTCGGCCTCTTTCTGTTTAATTTGAATTTGGCGCACTTCCTTGACGCGAAGCATGGCGATCAGAAGAAATAGCGCCAATATTTACTCTGCGGTCTGGACACGCGCCGAATAGGCTCCACCCCCGGTACTTGAGGATCGGGCAGAAAACAACGTCCCATGATTCTAGTCTTCTCAATTCTTCCCTTATTTATTCTTGGTCATACAGATAGGGATGATACTTGGTACTCTTCATTCAGGTGTCCTTTAAAGAATAATGGATTTCTGATCTGTTGTGTCCATAGAGAGACGAACAAACTTGATTAGATGGGGATAAGAATATTGAGAAATGGCAAGGGTAGCGCGACCTTGGATCCTCAGTTTTCGTTTTTCCGGAAGCGTTTAGTAACGTTTTTTCTTCTTCAGGAAAATCCGTGCGGAAAAACAGGAAGTCAGACTAAAGTCGTCATCTACAGACGATATTGAATGTGGATCCAGTCGAACCAGGTCCCTTGTAAATAGTGGAAAATCCTTCCAACGAAGGAAGTTAGTGCAGAGCTCCCTTAAAAAGGGCCCAAAGTGCGCCCAATGCCTCGGCCCCAGTCGAAAGGGCGGTGACGTGAACTGTGGCTGCCTGCTGGAGAATAGTGCGTGTTTTCTCTGCGGGGGTGAAAATAAGAGGGCGAAAAACGTGGATAAAAGTTCAACGGCTAGAGAGAGGATAGCGGAGATTGATACTGCGTTTCATCCCGTTCTGTCGTCAACGAGTGGTAAGTTTATCGAGTTTCTGCATACTGCTTTAGTTTGGGTTGTAAGTGATTCGTTTGCGCTGAACCCTTCTCTCTGACCGCCCTTCTGCCCGAAAGTTGTGCAACCTCAAAATTTGGAGCTTTGTGTAAAAATCCCCTGACTCGGGAGGTGACTGTTAAATATGTCCTATTCGTATTCGACCACAGTGGGAGGTTTGGAGGGGGGGGGGGGATTTTGTAGCTCGCGTAGGGGTTAAACGGATGGAGTGACCTGAATCAAACTTGGAAAGAATAGAGACCATGTTTCCTAGATGACATGTTTTAGGGTCTGACCGGATCTGGACACGGTGGGGGGGGGGGGGGGTACCGGAGTTTCTCGAAGAAAGCTTCGACCTGAGTGAAACTTGATAGCCGGTACGAGAAGATGCCTTAGATAATCTGTATATGTGGCTGAACCTGAGTTTTTGAGGGCGAGGCGCGTACCGGCAATGGTACGGCACTCCTAGGAATCAAACTAGTATGGTGAAACGTTTGCCCTAGATTATCCGAGGCGATGCCGGAAATGCTCAGGCTCGCGTGAAATTAGATACCTTATTTCTAGATCCGGTCTAGCTACTTTCTTGTACCACCTACTCGTAACAAGTGCCATATGAGCTCGTAGCTCTTGTCTTGTTAAAATCTGTATTGAGCTTGCCGATTCGTTTGCTTCCGAATCCTGCCACTTGAAGATCCAACTGTGTTACCGAGTCTTTGTTTGAGCGTGCGACTTGGATGGAGACGATCTATGCGTTGCAAACAGACCCGTATCCAGGAATTTTTTTCGGGGGGGGGGGGGGAGTGTTAGCCTGCCGGTCCGACAAAAAAGACATAGATCAGAGGGAAAACCCAAACCAAACAACAACCCCCCCCCCCTGGATACGGCCTTGGTTGCAAATGTCAGAATGCTTCCGATTTAACTCCTTGAAACCTCAATTGAAACCAATTTAAACAGGTGATCAGCATTGTTGGATGCTCCCGCATCTTCCATCCGATGCGCTGCTCTGAGGATTGTTCAGTTTCTTTATTTTTGGCGTATTCACTGTATGGGGCAACTTTTACCTTTAGCTTCAAGCGGACCACAAAAAACTGTCTTTCTACTACACTCACAATGATAACCATCCCTACTGCCACTACGAATGTTCAGAACCACAAAAAAACACCGTCAAACAATGAGCAAAAAAAAATAAAAAAATCCTAGGTTTGAAATTATTCGGTCTGGACTGAATATCAGCAGATTATCCTGGACAGCCGTTATGGCACGTAGGGAGCCAAGGATCAAAGTAATAATTTCCATCTAATGCTGCAACTGTTTATTACAACTACAAATGAATTAAAAAATCAAGATCAGTGTGGTACTCCTAAAGACAGAAGAAAAATAATCAATTAAGTCTTATAATTCTTTGCTAATCAAACGTGGAAAATTTTTTCATCTGGAAAAGAAGACGTTCTGCGTGTTTTTTTTTCTCGAGCCAAAACAGCAACCCGGGAATCAAGTTCAGATCTCAATAAACTAGTGGCTTCCGATCAGTAAGAGAAGGTAAACAGAATGTTTGGAATATGTCTTTCAGCTTACATCAGTTGTGCCTAGTTGTCACGCCATTCAAATGCTGGTTGGTGTTCCCTTAGTCGCCCCCCTCGCGCGTTGCGCTTCGCAGATTTTCCGTGTTTCCATCAAGCCCACTCCCGAGATCCCTGAATAAAAATCGAACCCGTTCGTTAGTTTAAAGCTATGCGCCAGCATCCCGCCAGGGAATTTGTAATTATGTGGTCTTGCCTCGCCGGGAGCGGTTTTCAACCAGTCTCTTACGCTGGCTGCATGAGTCTGCTGTATTGTTGGAAACCCGTATTCTGCGAGGGGCTTCATACTTCAAATTCCTTGATTCGGACAGCAGATGGTTACGGTTACATGAGCGTACTATTCTGTAGGGAACGATTTCAAGAGAATTATCGTCGATGATTTCGGCATCTGTTCGGCCGATTGAATGTTTCTAAAAACTCCTTGATAAAAGTTCGATACCAAATGGATAAGCCTTCTTTATACACCAGTTAAGGCTTGCTTGAATCTCGTCCTAAGGTAGAGTATATTAAGCGATTTAAGTAGTAGGTGATTTATATCGAAAGCCTTTTTACTGCAGTTACACTATTATTGTTATTACTAATTAATTTAAGCATGGAAAAATGGAGGAAATACGCCCATGATTTTCAACGACTGCTTGTTCCTTTTTTCTCGTTTCGTATTTCCATGCATGCAAAAGGCTTTGTAATGTTACATATCGGCTTGTGTTCAAGCCCTTGCTAAATCATTCTGTAAAGATGAACCGGATGAGCAAGGTTGTTTGCATTGGCGCAGGAGTAACACACCCTTGTGAGGTGTGCTGATCCCTTGGTGAATCACCCAAGCGGATGTCTGATGCATGGTTTAATTCTTAGGAGTGCATGACCATGGGGACCGGAAAACAGTGATTGTAAAGAGACTTTTCGAGCTGGTGGTAGTTTTGTAAATGGCAAAATCGTGCACGGTAAAATTGGGTGTTTTTCCGCAATTTTATGGAACTCGTAAAATTCTTTACTATTTTACGTATTTTACCGGTATTTTACGAAACTTGCCGGAAGTTTACGTATTTTACCGGTATTTTGCTGGTAGCTCCCCTATCCACCCAAAGAAGCACCAGAAACCGGCTTGCACATGACTTTGTTGTTTCAGAATCCAGTGGAGACGATTCGAAATAATTCTCGATTTGCAATGCCAGTTCCACCCAAATTTAACTCGCTAGCTTAAACCTGAGCTCCGTATACAACCGTGATCTAGTGGCGTGATTCAGAAGTATGTCGGCGCTGACAAAATAGCTCCCAGCAGAACAAGACCAAACTTTTCGATGGGATCCCAAAAATTCAATATCTGATCCAGACAACTGGGTCTTGTCTTAGCCAGATCCAGTCATCGCCAGAATCCTTGAACATTCTTACAATTAAAATTCAGAAACAGATTAAGGCCAAATAGCTAATCATCTGAGAAAACCAAGTTCAGATATGGATTCAGCATGTGTGTTTACCCGTATAAGTCATATCTGTTTTGACGAAAAGTTCCTGCCACTTCTGCCAATTTCCCGGTTTCGGCCAAACTCTAGAACTACTTGTCCGGCGAAAAAAGAAAGCTAAAAAACGAACTCAAGGTATCTTCTTTCCCCAATAATGAACATCTAATCAACTTCAAATAAAAATTTAACTTATAACAAATTTTCCGACTCCAGCCGGATTCCGGTAAAAAATTTAACTTATAACAAATTTTCCGACTCCAGCCGGATTCCGGTCGAACTATATGTCCGGGTAAAATATGATTGTCACACTCGGATTCAGCGTCTCTTCTTACCCCTAAATCGGTTATCTAATCAGCTAGAAATAAAACTTTAACTTCTAACAATTTTCCGGTTTTGGCCGGATTCCGGGCGAACTACATGTCCGGGAAGAAAATTGTTTTCACATAAAAGTTCAGCATGTCTTCTTGCCCTAAATCGGACATCTGATCAACTCCAAATAAAACTTTTATTTTTAACAAACTTTCCGGTTTGGGCCGGATTCCGGGCGAACTACTTGTCCGTCGAGAAAATGGTTTTGACCATCGTCTTCATCATGTCTTCCTACCTCTAAATCAAACATCTAATCAACTTCAAATAAAACTTTTACTTTTAACAAACTTTCCGGTTTAGGCCGGATTCCGGGCGAACTACTTGTCCGTCGAGAAAATGGTTTTGACCATCGTCTTCAGCATGTCTTCCTACCTCTAAATCAAACATCTAATCAACTTCAAATAAAACTTTTACTTTTAACAAACTTTCCGGTTTTGGCCGGATTCCGGGCGAACTACTTGTCCGATTACAAAATGGTTTTCACCATCGTGTTCAGCATGTCTTCTTACCCCATAATCGACTATCACATTAGCTGTTTCAAAATATTTTGTTTGCCCCTTAATTTGAACCCCCTCTCCCACCCTTAAATGTAGGGCTACAAAGCCCATTTACGAACTCGACTGGTCCGCCGACCCAACGAATCCCCACACCAAGTTTCATCAAAATATCTCATTCCCTTCGAGAGTTATCGTGCTTACAGACGGACGGACGGACGGACAGACGGACAACTTTTGTGAAGTCATAGGTATCCCTCAACTTACGTTTTGGGATCCCAAAAACCAGAGCTAGATGCTCATATGGCACTTGCAAGGCTGGGTCAGAGGATGAAAGTAGGAATTTGCCAGCTCGTGGGTTTACTGTGATCATTTCTGATCAAAACCCTTGAAATAAGAATGACCATGGGCCCTTCGAAGTCACGAGAATGTTTTGTTTGGTAAAAGTATTTGATTTTTACACTTGCTGCGATGATGCACACTTTAAGGGCGCTAGAAATTATCTGTAAGCACAACCCAAGGCAAAAATTATCATGACATCATCACACTCCCTGAACGGTGATCGGATTGAGAAAATAACTTTTCCGACTTTGATCGGGCCCCTGAGATTTCTGCCAAGCTTCGTCGTGAAAATCCCCAAAACCGCCATCCTCGGAACTGCGAAGTTTTAACGTCCTAGCACATTTGAAGTACCTCTAACTCGCAATCATGGGACAGACCGACCGACCGGCAGACGGAACTGCGATCGGTAAATGGCACTTCGGTATGCAGCCAGAGGCTAAAAGTGCCATAAAATTAAAGAAAATATAGCCTTTGTAGGGCAAAAGTGTTCAACCTGTCTCAGCTTTGTCGGGCAATTCTGAAACATCTATTTTATCTTACATTTCGTGGAGAATACCTTATTTTACAGATTTTACCAATTTTACCTTGTTTTACTTATTTTACCAATTTTATTCATCGAGTTTATATTTTTCCGTAATTTACAACACTAGCTGTGGGACAGTGATGTCCCATAACCGGGAAGTCGACTGTCGCTGACTTTGTTGTAAAGATGGTACGGTCCGCTAGAATGAACAGTTTTATAAACCCCTATTTGACAAAGCTTTCTCGGCGTTCGCCGCTCTCTGCAGCCAATTCTTTTTCCTGCAAAAACCGGTATTGGAAGGATCGAAGAAGTCGTAGACGTTACAAATGTGCTGCGAAGTTAATGACTGGTGATGCTGTGGCTTAACAGATCGGTATGTTTTGCTATAGGGGAAATATGCGACTGCGAACAGCTTATTCCCGCTAAGGAGTGTGGCAGTGTGTCGTATCTTCAAGCCGACTTGATCGTAGCCTACCATCGTACGAATTCCCTCACTCATGAATACATTGGATATACCCAATTTGTCACCTGGAAACCAGTCGCATTTTTTCCGCTAAAGGAGTTTTACGGTTTGCAGGAATTGAAGCTCCACACAAGTGGACGGAGCCTTGAGTCGTCATTACAAGGTCGGAAATCGACTTTGGAACAAGCTGGAAGTCAATATTTCTACTTTTGTAACCGAAAAATCAATACCGTATTGCCCCTATGTAAAAAGCCATTTTTGAGGCCATAAATACTAAGTTTTGTTGCTTGGTTTTTGGTAGTTTAATAAAAAAAAAAAATGCCATCTAGCCACACCATAAGGCTGACGCCTGGCAGTGGCTGGGGCATAGTTTTCATTCATAGTCTGTTTAAAGAAAGAACAAATCAAACAATATAGAACGAGAACAGAAACTAGAAGAGAAAAAACACGAAAATATTAAACTAACAAGATAAAAAACAACGTAAGCGAACGCGTTACAAGGACTTATCTGCCCTTCAAATTAAAACTAAATGTGTTTTATGGATATTTTTGCGCAAATAATTGAAAAATCCACTTGAGTGGAGCTAGGCCCTGTTACGGTTCCCAACGTTTATTTAAGTGGAATGTTACGCGTTTAAACTACCTTGACAAGATTTATGGCGTATACGTTAGCGCTGAATCGATTTTTTGGCCCCAAAATCCATTCCTTTCGACTGTCAACCGCGTCTAGATGCCGATGAAAGAAGTAACAACAACTTCCTTCCTTTGTTTTGACAGAAGACTTAACTTAATTTCTGTTCCAGAAATTCCCCTTAGCACCCACATCGATTCCCTCATCCAAACGGGGGAGTGGAGAACCCTGCAACGCTCCAAACCGATAGAACTGCCAACAGCTGTTGTTCGACCGGTGGAACCAGAGACAGGGCCTCATCGAGTAAATGGCGCTCTGGAGCCAGCGAAATGGGATAAGCGGCGACCTCTCATGAGGAATGGCAGTCTACCTCAATACCCCGCTGAAAAAGGTAGAGGCTATTGACATTTTTTGTATTTATTGTTCACATTTAGCCCTGGTCCAAAAATCCATCACTCACAAAATAACCTCATAAAATTCCTCTGGGATTAGTTCTTTTTTGGCCGCTAGGTGCGCTATCGTAAAGAAAACCATGATGCGTTACTTCTCAGTGTACGTTTATCCAGGTTTGTTTGGCTATTTTCAATTCCTCTTAGGCCTAGCCATGTTTAAAACTGTTTAAAACGCCTCTTCCTCTATTTTTGCTTTACCCAACTCTGTTCCTGTCAAGCGTTATCAAATTTGTCATTTCTGACTTCAGTGCTTAGTGCTGGCTGACTTTTCCACGGGGGTTAATACGCGACTCGATATGAAGCGAAAGCCTAGTCGCTTATCCACCCTTCATATAACTTATACCAAGATCTCGCGTGTGTTTGTTATTGTTCCTCTAGCGCGTCTCGCGGCAATTCGCCATCGGATATTATGAGGGACGTATTGTGCTAGCCTGCTTGACGAACGAAAGATGTTCTCGCAGAGCCAAGCTGTTCGAAGATAGTTGACCATTTCCAAAGAAACATCATTAGTACTTCTGGATGACGAGTCTCGTCGAGGGAATCACGGGATGGGGAAAAGGGGTAATGCGGAGAGAGCCTGATTAGTTAGTTCACTTTTGATAACGGGAATTACTAGAGTCTCGGGTTTGCGTAGTAGGTACAGAGGAGACACGAGTGGCGTTTTCATATCTAGGGGGCGGAGGCAAACTCTGCAGTACTTCAGGTATGTAACCTGCATAATTTGGGGACTTGGTTTCTATTTATTGGTAGAATTGGTACCTAAAACAGACTTCATCAACCCGCAGGCGAGACGATACACGTAATGCTGACCCGGTCTTTTCCTTGATCGCTTGATCCTTGCTTATCAGTGAATTTGGGATTTCTTGTTGTATCTGTCCACTCTAGCTTAAAGTTCAACCGATTGTCCCTCTACGCTTGAAATATTTGCCAACTGCAAATGTAATCACTGCTGATAAACTAAAATACTGATTCCCTTCAAGACATCTCTTAAAATCATTTTCCTATTTTGTACAGGCGTAACTTTTCCAAGCTTCTCACATGCCACACTTGAAATGCAGGCCTTTGTTGAAATTCAAATTCTCCATGTCTGGATGAATTTTAATATGTCCTGCAAGCAGCGCACACTCTGGTTGTTTGAAAAAAAATGCAAAATCCCTTCGATGAGTCAAAATATTTCAGTGTAAACAAATATCAGATGTAAAAATTAGCTGCCTTTTCAGTTAAACTTTAACGACATTTTATCGTTTATTGCCTCTGCTCAGCGTTTGTCTTCTCCACCCTGCGTGTTCCTTGACGCTTTCGGATAGACGATCAGAGTCTGGCTAGAATCACTGCCAAGAACTTCGTCACCCATCGTCTTTCCACACGGAAAAGTAACCCTGTAGTGATAGTGCCAAAAAATCCGTACGGAAAAACCTATTGACTGTCCCCATCGTAAGACTGTGATGTGAACTAGTGGAGCGGTCAATGGAAAGTTGCAGCCTGATGCTGGATTATTGCACATTCTGAATAATACACCAGGCAATCAGTCCGATGTTGTTTTGCTCCGTCTGAGAGCCCAAACAAGTTCATTGGTCGCGTAACGGTTTGGATGACGTACGTCTGTTGATAAATGAGTCGGCTGGATGTTTCCTAGGTTATATAAGGCTTGGGAGTACGAAGCTCTTCAGGGGTGAACTGTTTCGGAGATGCGGATAACATATAACCTGTTTTGAGTTCTGGAATGCGTGTAGTGTGGGGTGCGTGGCGGTTAGTGTTGAGGACGGCATCATGTGTCTTCACAGAGGTATTTCTTTATGTGACCGTACCTTATTCTTGGGCTTGTTGAAATATAGGAACTCCAAGCCTGTCACCTCCCTTCTGTGACCAGACCGAACCTCCCTTCTGTGACCAGATCGAATACAGTTCATAACCGATTGACCCGATGTGTGTGCTGCATTTATTTCATTTTATGTGCGAATGTGTGGAACTGAAGGATTTGAGAGTTGAAATATTTGGGGAGCAAAATTTCGGGGAAGGTTGGTTGGTGGAAAAGTTTAAGGATAAAAGTTTGTTTGCGGTTAGGCAGCCTGAAAGGTTTTTGCGGATAGGTTGGAATCATAGAGAAGAGTTTTGTAGTTACAATTTACCAGAAGAGTTGATGTTTGTTTTTTATTTGTTTTGTATTTTGTTTAGTGTGCGATGGCCCTCGGGCTCTAAGCAAATATATCAAATCATAACAGCCGTTTGTCCGGCCAGAGTTGGACTTTATTGACATCATCTTGTAGGGATTTTATACCTTCGAAATAAGTGAAGACTGTTGAATGAACCCCACGTTCGAAGTCAGTTTAATGCCCTGAGGCGATAGCTTGGTATCGCCTGTGAATGAGAGTAGTGTCATCTTCGATATAGCAAACTACATAGTTATCAGTAGTAGCACGATCTGACCTACTCATTGTGGAGTGAATAAATAGAAAGACGTCGAATTTCACTTCTCACCAGCCGTTGTTTAGTACGCAATTTAATGTTTATTTGTTCAGTTTTGACGACCTAATGAAAAAGATTGGAGACAGAGGACAAAGATCACCTTTGTGCTGATGGTTGTGTTACGTGTTTTTGCCTCTTATTGTTTAGATTTTGATTCTTGTTCACTCGATCCGGGTTATTGAGTAGACTGCCAAGAACAGGCCAGACCCCCTCCAAGAACAAATACGACACGAAGTCCATTAAGCTTTGAGTATAGTATTTTTGAAGTTATTTTCTAGTAGCTACGCAGTCTGTCTTTTTACTCCTATAACAATGGCTTGGGTCCCAAAACCCTTTCTTCTTCGCTTTGACGCCCAGGACATCGTCCAACCATTCCCCCTCTCGAACGCACTTGCCAAGAAATGAGACACCAGAGAAAATGCCTTGTTTCCGAATAGGCGTCAATTTACGTATTCGTTAGGCATTACTGTGAGGTGTGAACACGCGAGTAGCCAGCTTGACACATCTTGGAGACTGGCCGGGCTTTGGCCATGGGAAGTAACCGAATCAGTTACCCTTTTGACTTAGTAGTTTCACGGTTCCCAGGGTTTGAGACGTTCTTTCCTTTCAGGCTTCAAGTCCCACAGCTATTCAGAGAGTAACGAGTCAGACTTCCGAGAGAGTCCTTTACCAGGTAGTACTGGAAGGCACATACATCCCTATGACCCCTCGAAGCACAAGAAAAGACTGTTCGGTAAGGCCCGTTTTCCTGCCCTTACCATAACTAATCCCGTCTGGAAAACAAGCAACCATTCGGATTCCGCGGACTTCCAAGGTTCGTTGGTTTCTGAAGAAATTTGATTACCCGATTAAGTAACTGTATTGGGTACTGGCTAGTAACTTGCCTCGACTAGAAAACCAAGCAATGGTATAGATGACTCAGGCTTTCGAGTTGACAAAACCAATCACGGACTTTTTGGATACCCGGAAGATAGGATAAACGCAACTCCCTCTCCTTCCCTTATCCGTAATGTACCGCATGCGATAAACAAAGGAAATTTGAAAAACTTTGTGTAGTAGCCTTTCAAGGTTATCAGAATACTCTCAAACTGTTCGAGCGTTGCTGCACGGATGTACGAGCACATTCACGATCTGAGTGACAACCCACAATCCCATTCAGGATCTCCAAGTGTTTTGCCGTTTTGCCAGCGCTGGTCTCTCAACTATGGTCGTCTTCTTCTTCTTCTGTTTGGTTAAGGTTTCGGGACAGCTGGTTAGCAGGACCCTTTTTGTCTTCGGGTTGGTTTTATTCTTGATGGTCTTGATTGTGATCGAACGGGTTTGTAAACATGACACCTCAGCTGATAGCTTTTTCACACGGGACGAAATAAGCGCGTAAACAGCGGCTGATCTGTTCAGACGACGGATCAACTGTTTGGGGTTAACGGGAGAATAAAAAAGAAAAACCTAATTCCGAATATTCTTTTTGTTTGTAAAAAATATATAAATAAATAAAAAACATCTTGTCAAAGTCAAATATAGTTGACTTGTAGTCTTTAGACTAGGAAAAAGTCACAATTTGAATATTGACAGATTTCAGGCGACTCGGCAATTAAGGATTACAGGATAAACTGTTAGCAACTCGACTTCCTGAGTGGACTAATGGTTATCGCGAAAAGCTGGAAGTTTACTTACTTACAAGGATCGCGACTTGTCGTGGCCTACTCCAAATTTGTTTAGTAACAACGGTAACGTCGTAAATAAGTATAAAAACATAATTAAAAGGCCAAAAGGCTCAGCTCACGCTTCGTTGTACACATTGGCAAAAGAAGGAGCACTACTCTTCGCAAACCTCTGGTGGGTACATGGGATTGGTTTTAATTTTTAAGCCGCTCTAGCTAGCTTACGAGGGAGAAGCAAGTCTCTAGATTGGATGAATTGAAGATTTGAGACCAACCCTATGCGGAGTTTCAGCTGTCATTCATGCGAAGAAACTACGACGAAGTGACGAAGCAACTCTTTATAGGACCTTTCAGCCGCTTTTGACGCCTTTTTTTTAAGATAAGCGCTCTTTTTGAATGTTCTCAAGTTGCGCAGTATGTCCGACCGTTGCCAAAACATCACACCTCCATACTGTAGATTTGGTACGGATCAAACATTTAATGGGGCCCCATGCGCTCCAACTTCCAACAGCCTTCTGACTTACAATAATTAAGATATTCCAAACGATTGACAGAAGCCATATTCCCGAGGTTGATTGTCTAGCCGATAGTTAGTCGACTATCCCAAAGACCGTAGCAGTGGGAAAGAGAGGAAACTGAAAAATAGAGCAGCTCGAGTGACCAACTACGTAGCGTGTGGACCTCAACCTGCAAACGCTATGCAACGCGTAATCGTTCTCGGATGGCCGTAAACGAATGGAGAATAACTGCGACAAAGAGCGTGTTCCACCCTTCTAACAAGAAAACTGTTAGTTACTATTTTCGTTCCAACCTCGTGAAAATTTACTACGCTGACCGTTTCAGCCTTCTCGAAATAGTAACTACACTGTCAGAAGTTTCATAAGAGATTGCGCATAACACTTTCAAGAATAACACCTTTTCACTTAGAAATATAGTGTTATGACCAATTAAGCTTATACTATTTCGTGTCTAGATCTCCAACAACACCTTCAATAGGTAAAAATACTACACTGTCAGAAGTTACATAACGACAAAAGAAGGATGCGCGGTTTCAACAGATAACACTTTGGGATGTTATCTGTTATGTTTCTTTCGTTCCCGTTAGTATTTTTACCAATTGAAGGTGTTGTTGGAGATCTAGGCACGAAATAGTGTAAACTTAATTGGTCATAACACTTTATTTCTAAGTGAAAAGGTGTTATTCTTGAAAGTGTTATGCGCAATCTGTTATGAAACTTCTGACAGTGTGATAGTAACTGTTTGCTTACCATGCTCGGGAGCGCAGTAAGCGTGGTAACTTCGCATACTGGAACGTGATTGGTCGGATTCGCCCGTGGCATGACATTCTGCCAGAAAATAGAAACATCGTTCCAGCCTTGACGGCGAAAAGCCAGAATTCGTGACGTCATGCGTAGTAACTAAAAATTACCGATTCGGCGCGAAGCGCCGCGATTTTTCGTCAAAACAGTAGATTTTTTTCATGAAAACAGTTTTCCTTGGAAATCATCCGCATCCTTGGAAACAACGTGGAACAACACTCACGGGACCTTTTCTGAAACAGTAGATTTTTCGTCAAAATAGTCGGTTTTTCTGAAATCAGAGGATTTTTCTGAAAATCAGTCGATTTTCTTTCAAAACTGTCATTTTTCTGCAGAAACAGACGCTAAAAATTACCAGCCCGTCGGTAAATGGCTCGCCCCCCCCCCCCCCAAACATTTTGGCTAGTGACGCCTCTGGTCAGGAGGCCATAAGTCTCATCCTGTTGGACCGCCGTTTTTTGTTTCTTTCGATGAACTTGATTTGAAATATTATTAACGTTGTTGTCACCACTCACCGTAAGAGTTAACTATGCCCCCCCCCCTCCACATCTCGATTAACTTAATTTCATTAACGTTGAACTTCTCTAACCATACAGCCATACGAGATTTCGTATCCTGGAAAGCTCTACAAAGTAATGCGCCAATAATTTTTGCTAATTCGTTGGAAACTTGCTTCACTTTCCAGTGCGGTTTTGGCCATCTGTGAGCTTAGGGAACCGAATCGGATTGTTTGAGAAGTTGCGTCCGTGTACAGAGTTGAGAATGATCTTGGAAAGTAGCCGAAATCCATGAATTCTTGCGCTTTGCGGATTTGCGCTATGCCTTTGTCCTGGCCGAATGGTTAGCACGCTAAAATCACAAGCAAAGGGTCTCTTGTTCGAGTCTCGGTGGTGCCTACCGTCTGGTTTGGGGTGAGGGTTAGTGGCGTCTCCATACAAGACGAGCCTAAGTCCACCTATCTTCAAATGGTACCTGGAGAAATCTAGGGAGAATCACGGGAAGCGTCGGATGATTTGCCCCAAACCAGGCATCGCATTCCCAGCAGAGGGCAGCGAGAACCTTTAATGGTTTGCATTTGAAAGGCTGCTTGTTTTTTTTTGTTTTTAATAATTGAGTACCGTAAGTTTTATTACGCTGAAGGCCATGATATATATTATGTAACGGGCCATGGAGCTTTGTAGAAATAGACACTTATTTTGCTCAGTTATTTGTGTATTTAATATAAATAAACTGAATCAGGATAAAGAATCAAGCATATTAACCAAAATGAAAGCCATGGCATACCTTGAGATCGTGCTCCCTGTGTGATATTGCCGAACAGACGAACCTTCCCAGATTTTGAATTCCCTCGAATGAGTTTTCGCTCAACCTCCCTGCAAGCCGAGCCTCCCCCCTCGACCTACCCTCCAAAAATCTCCCTCCCTAATTTTGTTTAGCTCTTCACATTTATTCATTAATGCTCAGAGTTTTCTAAAGCTAATCCATGAGAACTCCAGTATCGACCTCTGGCCAACTTTGCCTGACGTACTATACAGCGGAAGTGGCAGCTCTTACATCAGCGATGCTTACTATTATCTCGTTTCTCGGTTATGCTGATAGATGAACGACCTCTTATCTGACCACTATCATCCCTTGTATGCCTTGCTAAGTTATCTGTATTTATTCTGTGAGTAATCTACTGCCAGTTTTTGCTGAATTCGTCGATGTTTTCTCTGGAAATTGATTGTTGTCTCTGGTGGGTTTGGAGCTGTAACGAGTCTTCGGCACGCTCACGACGGATTGTTGCTTATGCAGAATTTCCTGGTATGGTTTAAAGCAAGGTCGCGGTTTCACTTCCCGCCGGAGGAACGTTTTTGTATTTCAGCTTTTGATATCTTGCATTACAGACAGCGTACAAGCCGGGCTTCGCTTTCCGTATTATTTTTCTTGGTTCTAGACGTCCTTTTTTTTTGAGTTGATCTGGAAGGTGAAGCCAGGCCGAAAATGTCAGATTCCGGAATCCAGAACGTTTCTTAGAGAAAGTGCATTTGAGAAACACAATAAGTATGCATATACTTAACACGCCAGCGATTCTCAGGAAGAAGGAGTAAGCGTGTCCGTACGACTCAAACTCAACGACTCAAATCCTGTGTCAATTAATCACCGCGATCTTTGGGAGCAGCTGTGACACCACTTTTGCCTTTCTTCCACAGCTTATCAACCTAGGTTGATACCTTTCTTCCGCTAGATACCCGGAGAGGCCGGCGATTTTGCATCGGCAAGGAGAGATAGTAATCAAGAGTATTAAAGGGTTAGGAGAAAAAGGGAGAGTGACTGACAGTCCTGACTGAGCGGCAAAAGATATGTAAAGGGTAGATGTTAGGTTTGTGCCCCTTAGTTGGCCAAGAGTGGTTGCGAAATCATTCCAGTTAAGTAATACGATGCACACAAACATTGAGTCGCGAATACAGCATATTTACAGACGACCTGAGGCCAGCGATCGGCATGTGGCCAGATCGCTTGCCGATCCGCGACTGAAACAAACTGGAATGAATTACACTGCCTAGTCAGTCGACAATAATGTGTCATGGCGGCGAGCGCGAGGGGTTAGTACCTTCTGCAAATCGCAGGAAAGGCAAAAGTTGTGCTAGGCACAGCAGTAGATCTAGAAAATGTTGAAGAACAGCAAATTTAGCTATCATCATCATTATCATGAAATCCGGAAGGGTTAGGTTGACTGCGCGGAAGCCCCAGCTATCTCTACGTCCGGAAAATGAAGCCTGGCTTTAAGGGGAAATGAGGGAATGGGAATCCCTAGGTATGGTTTGCTGAACAAGGCGTTCGAAAGAATCCAAAGTTTGAACAGCAGGAATAGGAATTTCAAATCTATCCAATCTTTTGTGGAAGTCGTCCTTGTGAAGAAATACTGGTTGGATGCTATGTCTTGCCAATACATAAAATGTCAGATATGACAATATTTGGTGTGGCGATAACGAGAAATAGGTGTTTAATGGCTAGTATTTTTCAGACGATTCGGATCAAGAGCGCGATGATTCAACCGCATCCCCCGCTCCCTCTAGCAGCAGCATGGAGGCGTGCTCTGTAACCAGGCCTCGCGAAAGAAACTTGTACAACGAGGCGCTCAAGTAAGCCTTATTATTTATCCTTGACAGGATGGAGACATTAGTTTGTAATGTTTCAGCATTCAGTGGCAGAGATGGGCGAATCCCGGACAAGGATTTTGAATCCGAATCCAGGGCTAGGTACGAATCCCAATCCACCATTGCATGCTGAGGATTTGAATCCGACCTTAACAAAAATCAAATCATGTACATAGATTATAGTTTAAAAATCAGAGGTGACAATAAGCACTGATATCTCAGGTAATTAGAGAATGTGATACGTTACTTAACATGGTTGGTGGTGGACACCAAACAAAGGGGATTGCCTAAGCCCACAGTGTCAAAATTGGGAAAACGAAACTGGAAGGATGTAGAATAGAAATTTGAGCGGATTCGTAAGATTGTGGGTTTGGAAGAGACCGAATCCAGATCCAGCTTGAGAAGCAGAAGATTCGAATCCGGCCAAAAGGACGAATCCTGGATCCGAATCCGGATTTGGATTCGCCCATCCAGTGGGTTTCTTGAACTGACGGGTCGGATTGTACTCTAATGTTTGCATTGGGAATTTTAAACCGTTTATTACTGAGATGAGGTGCGCATTTAACTTGCGCTAATAGCTTTTTATAATGCAGTATTCCGTATCGTGACTACTTACGCCCACAAAAGATCTTGTTCCTAATTTTGGCATCTCAAAGTGCAAGAGTGAGGCAAGCCTCTAGTTGGACAAGTTGTTAACCCAGAGGAGAGAACCATAGCTGCAGACATAGAGGTAGTAGCCCTCAGACAAAGATAGTAAGGTGTCAGCCAGTTAAGGTTGGCGGCTATCGAGTATGTATAGCTGAGATATGCCTCTTTGAATAGTTGCTTAACTTTGAACAGTTCAAATTTACTAAGTTAAATAGTAAATACACAATACTTGCAGTCAGAAGTTCTACGGAGCACTTAAGGAACTGGATGGACTGACTAGTATTTAAAATTCCAATTCGTTTAATTCCATGTTTTCTTTTTACAGAAATAGTGGTGGAAAGTGATACATAGTCACAATATCACACATATGTTACATTATTAAATAAAGTGCCTAACAAACATAACTACAAAATATATCAGTTTAAATTCGGGATTCAGAAATGTTAAAATACTTTACAAAATAGGGAACAAAGGACTTGAGATAACACTCCGTTGATTTTGAATGCGGTTTGTCAGTTGGATCCTTTGCGAGTCTGTGCTACGGGGTGTCTTAATTGTTATTATTATTAATTTTATTACCCATCATAATGTATAAATACAAAAAAATGGAGTAGGAAAAATAAGGAAAAGCTAAACAATACACAACACTACGTAATCAACAACAGACGATCAACTATTTCAGGACTGGTAGGTTTGAAGTCACAGGGGGTAAAATGGACCGGTGCACATCCAAGGCCAGATATTCTTTGCCAAATTTCATTAGGAGATCATGTCTCCTATCAGAGAGAGTTTGCAGACGCAAGGTCTTTAGGCTGCCTTCGTAGGATTCATATTTCTTTCCAAGAATGAATAGCAAGCTCTTTTCTGAATCCCCTCCAATCCCCTCCAACTTCTCGCTTTGCTGAACTGTGAGTCCAGCATGCCACACGACACAGGCGCACTCTATCACAGATCGGACGTAAGTTTTATAGCAGGTGACAAGATCTTCTGTCGAGGGACCGATTTTTTTTTTTTGTACTTCTTTATCGCAGCGATTTTACTGTTATCGCAGCGAGAGTAAGTAAGTAAGCAAGTAAGGTTTATTAGACAGAAACTTGCTAGCTAATAGCTAATTTGATTGTCTTTACGAAAATTTCATTCTTTTAAACACTCAGGAGTTACATAAATACTAAATACTACAAATATTAACGTTACACTGACATTTTATTCAACATGTTAACGGAAAATGGCACAAATGTGTTGCTGTATCTCTTTGTTTTGATTTTAACCGTTTTTAGTTTCAGCTGCGAACGCGTACGATTGTTTAAGGGTGCGTCAGGTGGGAGGATAGTTCGGTGTTGGACAGATGCAGGGATTTTACACCCAAGTTTAAGAATTAGTATGTTACGACGTTCATGTAGTGAAGGGAGGGATAATTCTGTTAGAAGAGATTCATAGGAACCGGAAGTTACTTGCTGACCTAGTATAACTGAGACTGCTCTCTTCTGTATACGCTCTGTTTCGTCAGACACGTATGCTGTAGATAATGAAATGACCCTGCTGAAGAGAGATTGAAATGACCTTGTTCATTTAAGTAAGTGTTCAGAGATGCATACGCATACAACTACTGTACACATTGGGGGGTTTTGCAGCAAGGATGGATCATTTCAGGATTCGCCTATGGTGGAACTTGTAAAGGGGGAAATGATCGCGGACGAATTGTGTTAATTCACAGTCTCTGTAAACAAGTGTGAACAGCTCAAGATAGGCTCTTCCTTGACTCTCGGAAATGATTGATACAGTGTACAGAACTACTCAAAGTATAGGACACACGTTTCGGTTTTCGTGGTTGGATTCTCAGATCGCGCCGTGATTTTCCGCACTTCGTCATTTTCTGTGCAAAAAATACACTTTGGGATCCCAAAACGTACGTTGAGGGATACCTATGACATCGCAAAAGTTGTCCGTCTGTCCGTACAACAACTCTAGAGGGGATTGAGATATTTTGATGAAACTTGGTGGAAGGATCCTTGAGGTCGAAGTACAGGTCATGTTCGAAGATGGGCCCTGTAGCCCTATATTTGAGGGTGGGGGAGGGGTTTCAGTTTTAGGGGCAAACAAAAATATTTTTTGAAAGCTATTGAGATAGTTGATTTAGGGGAAAGGAGACATGCTGAATCAGAATATGAAAGTTATTTTCTCACCGGACAAGTAGTTCACCTGGAATCCGGCAAAAACCGGACACAAAATTTGTCGACCAGTTTTCAGCTATAGCGGTCCCTCCCTTTTCTTCACACTAGTATAGCTCTGCGTGTGGATGAAGACATAATCTATGAATGTTGGAGAGAGCTAGTGTAATCGAAGGTCGAAGGGGTTGGTATATCTTGTTCAAGCTTAGTAGGGGTTGATATATGTTGTTCAAGCTTAGCATGAGGATCCATTGGCAAAGTACAGGTCGAGTTCGTAGGTGGGTCCTTTAGTCCTATATTTAGAGGAAGGTGAGGATTTTGAATTTACGGTAAAGACATGTATCTTTTATGAGCTAATAAGATATTCATTGAAGGGTAAGGAGGTCCGCTGAATCCATATCTGAACTTAGTTTTCTTGCTGGACAAATAGTTCATCACGATTTCGGTTGAAACTGGAAATTTGGTTGAAGGTGAAAGTTGTTTCTGAAATCGATTAGAGATTCGGTATCGGGGCGAGGAGACATGCTGAATCCATTTTCGAACTTTATTTTAACAGTAAAAATATTCAAGGAATTTGACGAAGACTGAATGGCGAAGACTTGACCCAATTGTTTGAATCAAATGTTAGTTTTTTGGGATCCCATCGAAACCTTTGGTCTTGTTTGACTTTCCGGGGTAATTTCAGAGTACGTGAGGAATCGTGTATCCAATGCTTAAGCCTTGTGTAAGAGTATTTATGGCACTTGCAGCCTCTGGCTCAAGTGCCATATACCGATCACAATTACGTCTGTCGGTCTGTCGGTCGGTCCGAGTTTTTTTGTCACACTTTTTCGAGTTAGGGTACTTCCAGATGTGCTAGGACAATGAAACTTGGCAGGCATATCAGGGACCCGACCAAACTAACCTGGAAATAATCAGTTTCGCCATCCGACCATATGCGGGGGAGTGCGGGGCGCTGGAAACTTGAAAATTTAGGGTATTTTGTCACACTTTTCCGAGTTAGGGTACTTCTAGATGAGCTAGGACAATGAAACTTGGCAGGAATATCACGGACCCGACCAAATAACCTGGAAAAATCAGTTTCCCGATCCGACCATATGCGGGGGAGTGGGGGCGCTGGAAACTTGAAAATTTAGGGCATTTTGTCACACTTTTTCGAGTTCGGGTACTTTCAGATGAGCTAGGACAATGAAACTTGGCAGGAACATCAGGGACCCGACAAATTAACCTGGAAATAATCAGTTTCCCGATCCGACCATATGCGGGGGAGTGGGGGCGCTGGAAACTTGAAAATTTAGGGCATTTTGTCACACTTTTTCGAGTTCGGGTACTTTCAGATGAGCTAGGACAATGAAACTTGGCAGGAACATCAGGGACCCGACAAATTAACCTGGAAATAATCAGTTTCCCGATCCGACCATATGCGGGGGAGTGGGGGTGCTAGAAACTTGAAAATTTAGGGCATTTTTGTCACACATTTTCGAGTTAGGGTACTTGCAGTTGTGCTAGGACCATGAAACTTGGCAGGTATATCATAGACCCGCCAAACAAACTTAGAAATAATCAGTTTTCTGATCCGACCATTTTGGGGGGGGGGGGAGTGGAGGGCAGGGGAATCCGGGAAATTGAGAAGTGTGTAACTTTCGAACGGGTGATCGGATTGTAATGAAACTTCATAACTGAATAGAATATATATCTGTAATGTCCCTATTAAAGTCTTGACAGGATTCGGTAGCCAGGGGGAAGTTGGGGGGGGGGACCGGAAATTTCAAGAAACGGTTAGAATGGAGGGATCGGAGTGAAACTTGCTGGGAAGAACAAGCATCTGCTCTAGATAAGTCCTTTAGACCATTGAACTGGATCCGGACACTTATGGGGGGGGGGGGGGGGTCACGGAATTCCGGTGATGGTGGTTTTGGGGATTTTCACGATGAAACTTGGCAGGCATATCAGGGACCCGATCAAACGGACTTCAAAATAAAAATGTTGTCGATCTGATAATGGTGGGGGGAGTGGAGGGAGGGGAATCCGAAATTTTCAGTCATGCGTAATTTTGGAATGGGTGATCGGATTCGAGTGAAATTTAAGAATTGAACAGAGGACAAATATTCCTTCAGCCCAAGCTGACTGCGAATCATATTTGATGGTGGAAAACGGATACGTCAGCTGAATTTTATTGGAGCTATATTTCGGCCCTTCTTGGCAAGGGTCCTCTTCAGGCTCAAAACCGCTCAAGTTGGAAAGACGAACTTGTGGGAAACACCACAAGTTCCCACAAGTTGGTGTTTCCCACAAGTTCGTCTTTCCAACTTGAGCGGTTTTGAGCCTGAAGAGGACCCTTGCCAAGAAGGGCCGAAATATAGCTCCAATAAAATTCAGCTGACGTATCCGTTTTCCACCATCAAATATGAACAGAGGACATTTCTCCGATGATCTTTTTCATATCCGGACCGGATCCGGCAACTATTGGGGGGGGGGGGGCGGAAAATACGTGACCCGTTTAGAATGGAGGGATCGGGATGGAACTTTGTGGGAAGAACAAACAGATGCTCTAGGTAAGTCATTTACTGAATCGGATTGGCTACGGGCACCGTGGGGGAGCTGGGGGGGGGGTGGACCGGAAATCTCGAGAAACGGTTAGAATGATGGTATCGGAGTGAAACTTGCTGGGAAGAACAAACATCTGATCCATGTAAATCTTTTATATAATTTGACTGGATCCGGACACTTGAGGGGGGGGGGGGGGAGGGGGTTTCCCGGAATTCCGTTTTTTGGGGGATTTTCACGACGAAACTTGGAAGGCATATCAGGGACCCGGTCAAACTGACTTGGAATAAAAAAAAAATCCTCGATATGATAATCTAGGGGGGGGGGGGCGTGAGGGAGGGGAATCCGGAATGTTGAGTCATGCGTAACTTTGGAACGGGTGATCGGATTCGAGTGAAATTTTATAATTAAACAGAGGACATTTTTCTCTGGTGATCTTTTTCATTTCCGGACCGAATCCGGCAATTATTGGGTGGATGGCGGAAAATACTTGACCCGCTTAGACTGGTGTGATCTGGATCGAACTTCGTGGGAATGACAAACAGATGCTCTGGATTAATCATTTACAGAACCGGATTGGCTCCGGGTATTGTGGGTGGAGTTGGAGGAGGGAGGGTCTGGGATTCCGGTGATCGCGCGTTAAGGTACTTCCAGATGTGCTAGGACGATGAAACTTCGCTGGAATATTGGAGACTCAACAACATTTACTTAGAAATTGCTACTTCCCAGATCCGATTATTCCTTAAAGTACCAATCTTGACCGCAAAGTAAAAAAATATTTTTAAGCCACATATGCATTTTCATGATGCCCATCAGCCCATTAGCATTTTTTGCCTCAAGGGTTTTGCTTACAAATGAAGTTCCAGCTTCCTTAGAGTGCGCATCTCAACCGCAAAGTCGAAACTTACTTTTGATCAATCAAATCATCTTAACCCATGCAAGTGCCATATGAGCTTACATCTCTTGTTGATTTCCGTCGCCCATGACCCAACTTCGTTGATGGATGGAAAAGCAAATTAACCAGGATTCCCGGAAAACTTCACGAGCCTTTATTTGACTGATTAAAGTCAAAAGCTTTAATTGGTTGAGAACTGGTCGGACAGTTCTCGGCCTTCTGTCCCTCCCATGCTGCCTTACAATCTTCTTGGCTTGACTAGTTCTGGCAATTTTTGCAGATTACTTGTGTTTTTTTTAAACCGGTTTGTAGAGGCAGATCGGATGATTCCTCCAGTATGACGTGGGCTCGTGGAGCGAGAGCTGAACCGTGGCGAGATAAGAGACGTCCTTTTTCCCACGAATCGATAATGGAACTAGTATCTTGGGCCCGCGCGTTGTGCAAGCGTTCCTAACAACCATGAGCTGGTTTAACACCACGTGAATGCCCGGCCGTAATAGTTATGTAATGACCTCAGAGGACCTGTCTCATCTATAATACTAACGCAACCTACTTCCATAATCACTCCATATATTTCTAAACCCGGAGACCCCATGTCGTACGGTATATTCTAACCCCTCTAACACGCTGTCGACGGTCGTCTGTGAGAAGTTTTTCCGTCAGAAAGACTGGTTATGTAAATTGTTCCCCTGTTTTCGCTTTAAGTCAACGGGTTTCGGAAAAGACTTAAAACAGCCAAAACCGTGGGTTATTTGCTGGAAGCACAGCCTAGTTTTAAAGTATTCAAATATTTAAAATATTAAGTTGAAGAGTGCGAGGGGTCCTTTAAGGACTTTTTTCTCAGAACTGACCTCGAGTCACGCAAATTCTAACTTTGCCACAATAATGTAAAAATTAGATTCCCATGCAGTCCTGACAGTCAGGAACCATCACCTGACTCATCAACAGTTATGAGTCCGAATACACAAAAATTATTTGCATTTTCATCGTTTTGAACCTGCTTAACCTGCCTACTTTTGGTTTCATCACAATCAAGCTCAGGTGAGAATGAGGTGATTCGGTATGAAAATGAAAATATGACCAATTAGAAAGATTGAGGAAGAATTTGTTCTTTCAGCGCGTAAACATAAGCTTTAATCTAGTATTTTTGTCATATTTTTAGTTACCTTTTAAGCCAAACGGATCTCTGTTAAAGATAGACATTTCTAGAAATGTGGAATTTTGTCTTAGGTTGGATCCTGTACTGAAACGAACAAATTAAATGGCACTTGGTTTCTTTTATTTAAGGAATGGCACAAAGGTTTCCTAAGTGTTACGTTGTAAACTACGTGTGTGATGTACCGTTAGAGGTGCAGCGTACTAAGAGACTACCTGCACTACAAGGAGGGGCCCGAAATTTCGACTGCCTAGAAGACTCTATTGGGTTTAATCTGGCACTGGTTCCGAAAAAGGGCATCAATGCTTATTGGAGTGAAGGCGCTCGAGCAAAGCAATAAAAAGTGCTTGGTCATTTACGCAGATACTGTATATTTGTTGATTAGCGGGGGGACGGTATAGGAGTCGAAAGTTTTTCAACGCTTTTTTGTGGCACTTGCCCTCCGGCCAAGTGCCATATAGCGATGGTAATTTCTGTCCGTCGTTTTCTAGTTCAGGCACTTCCACACAAGCTAGATTCGCAGGCTTTTCAGTGACCCAACCAGATTAACTTACAAATAATCACTTCCCCAGTCCGACTTTCCCCGGATCCGGTAGTCCGGAAACTAGGAACAACGGCAGCAAAAGGGGAGCAAAAGAGCCAAATGTCCAAAGGCGGTATCGATCCAACGATCTCTTTGGTAGAGGCCCTGCGCTCTACCGCTGCGCTACGCTCGGTTGTATTTATAAGCGAATGCGTGAACATATACGGTTTAAAGATTAAAGTAAGACCAAGTGCTAACGAGAGCAAAATAACTAGAGCTATTTTGCTCTGATGCTAACTAAACTTAAACTAAACAGATATCGTGAAACGCTTCCACATAAGCTAGGGCAATGGATCTTGGCAGGCATATCAGGGAACCGACCAGGTTAACTTGGAGATACTATTAACATGCATAACATGCGTGAAACTTGACGTGTGTCAAGAACAAGTGTTTCGGATATTCAGTTTGAAATCCGGACCAGATTCGATACCTGTAGGGGGGGGGGGGCTGGAGGGGGACACCGAAAATCTCCTGAAACGCTTCCACATAAGCTAGCACAATAAAACTTGGAAGGCATAATGAGGGAACCGACCAGATTAACTTGGAAATAATCACTTCCCCGATCCAGCCATCGCGGGGGAGTGGAGGGATGGGGAATCCGGAAACTAGAAACATACATAGGTTCCTTCCCTGATACTGTGATTGGGGGGATTGGAGGGATGGGGAATCCAGGATCTAGTGACATGCATTTCTTTAGAACGGGTGATCGTACGTGAATGAAACTTGACAAGTGTCTCAGATGATCAGTTTTAAGTCCGGAACGAATCCGATAACTGGGAGGGGGGGGGGGGAGCTGAAGGGGTGCAAGAAATCTCGTGAAACGCTTAGAGTCGAGAGATAGGGATGGAGCTTGGAGGAAATAACAAGCATAAGCCGTAGAGACGATACGAGGCAATACTGACAAAACAGGGCCGGATCATGTCACTGTTGGGGGAGTCTGAGAGGGTTTTCCACAATTCTGGTCATCGCGAGCTGGGGTACTTCCAAATGGGCTACGACCATGAAACTTGGCAGGCTGTGGTATGACCATGAAACTTTTCAGGCATGTTAGGGACTCAGTCAGATTGGCTTCAAAATAGTCCCTCCCCCGATCCGATCATCGTTGTGGGAGAAACAGTTATCAGTGAGTGGAATAACCATTTCAGATTTAGTAGATCAAGCCGATTTTTTAGTATCGGGAGAGAGATGCAGCCTTGACAACTGCAAACGGTATCTGACAAACATGCTAACTGTTCTTACAAGTGCCATATGAGCCTTCAGGTCTTGTTTATATTCAGGCGTCGAACAACGTATGACTTCGATCAGATCCTCATTCCGTACTCTGTGGCAGCAGCAACACGCGTGCAGATTCTTCAGTATAAAGAAATCCAGACTCCAAGCTGGCGAGAAGTTCCGATGAAACCGGACCCCAAGCTGAGCCCAGCCGAACTGGTAAGTCTTATTTGGTGAGATGAAGTCCCATGATTTGTTATTCATAGTTGTTTAAAAGGCCCACAACTAACACGGTTTCTCGGCGATCTTAATCCCCCCCCCTCACCACCGCCCTTTTAAGTTTCCGTGATTTCCACTAAAAGACGAGCAGTTACGATATAAAGTTGTTGGTTCTCTGCGCAGTTCACTTAAACAGATAAGAAATCAATTTGGTCCCATGTAACACAAAAAATAGGAAGATTGCAGCTTAACCAGCGAAAACCGGTATTTCCACTCCATCACCGAAAAAGAGTAAAACAAATATTTTAACTTTGTGAGACATAGGATTTTCGGCTTTTCAGAACCATTCTGAAGGTGTAGGTTATTTTAAACGTTTTTTCGAAACTTTCTTTATTGTTTAGTCTTGGTATTGGAAAAACGGTATGATAGTCGGAAATGAGATCCTGAAGGTTTCAAACTGTTGACAACAAAATTGCCTTCCTTATTTATGGGGGTTTTCGTTGGGTAGGGTGAAATCTTTATGGGGGTTTCGTTGGGTATGGTGAAATCCCATGAACTAAGAATTGGTCCTACCTGACTGGAAAGAATCCTTTCTGCGCCGTAACTGACACTGGACAAAGGTGTCCCTAAACAAAGGGCTCAGGTGAAGGATAGATAGTAGAATCCCGTTGTGAATAGCACAGTTAGGAACAACTTATTGTGGGCTCTTTGGCTTTAGGGGATCCACGATTTCTTGGTCATAGCTCGCTGTTCTAAGGGAACATCCTTCCCTGTGCTCCAGTTTAGTATTCTTATTCAACCCCTGTGGGATCTCACTCTCGCAGAGAACCTTCGGCGCGGGGTGTGTGATCTTCGTTTATGGATGTAGCTGTGTCGATTCTGCTGCAGTTTTCCGCAGTCTTAAAGGAGTTAAAGGTGTTGACTACACTGTCAGAAGTTTCATAACAGATTGCGCATAACACTTTCAAGAATACCACCTTTTCACTTAGAAATAAAGTGTTATGACCAATTAAGTTTATACTATTTCGTGCCCAGATCTCCAACAACACCTTCAAAAGGTAAAAATACTACACTGTCAGAAGTTACATAACGACAACAGCAGGATGCGCGGTTTCAACAGATAACACTTTGGGATTTTATATGTTATGTTTCTTTCGTTCCCGTTAGTATTTTTACCAATTGAAGGTGTTGTTGGAGATCTAGGCACGAAATAGTGTAAACTTAATTGGTCATAACACTTTATTTCTAAGTGAAAAGATGTTATTTTTGAAAGTGTTATGCGCAATCTGTTTTGAAACTTCTGACAGTGTAAAGTGTATCGGAATTGCATACAGTGTGATGTACATAGTGACGTCGAGCGATTGAGGACCCAACATAGGATTTGATTGTCCCTAGGTCGTTTCATAAATGTAAACACGCTCGGCTCTATGTATATATATTAAAATATATATCCCCGATAGGAATAAACTAAAAAATTTCGTTTTCTGAGGTAAAATATATCAAATGGGTGTGACGTCACGCTTGTATGGAATTCCGTTACAACTTTGTTTAGACCGAGTTAAACGAGTCATTACCAGCAATGAGGACAACCGAAAGAAGATCTGTTTTGTAAAAGAATGACAAAGTGAAGGGGTTTTAAATATCTTATTTTGTATTTGTCAACGTTTTTCACGGTTGAATAGATTTTGGAAGATTCGTTAAAGTTTGATGCCCCTGAAAGAGAGGATCCCTAAAACAGGGTGTGATTAGTTTTGAATTGTTTTTGATATTTTGGTTTGTCGTGAAAAGGCCAGGAAAAAATGGGGTAAGTAGTAATGGTTTTAGTTAAGGATAAAAGTTTAAAAGATAGTTTTTGTTATGGAATTTATAGTTATAAGTTAGAAAATAAAATTAAAAGTTTTTGGTGGGATCGTCTTCTCGGGACGTTCTTTATCGTATCTGCGAAATTTTGAAGACGTTGAAAATTAAATGTGCTCATCCCGATCTGGCGTCCAGTTAAAGCGGATAAGAATCTGAAAGACAGATTGTAAACGAAAAACGAAACAGAAGGAGGGATATTAATGTTTGGAGACGGTTACGTGCCTCCAGAAACTTATTACCGTTTACGTCATGTCTTCCGTTAGACTTTTTATGGCACTTGCAGCCTCTGGCTCAAGTAGGGGTTAGGGTACTTCCAGATGTGCTAGGACAATGAAACTTGGCAGGCATATCAGGGACCTGACCAAACTAACCTGGAAATAATCAGTTTCCCGATCCGACCATATGGGGGGGAGTGCGGGGCGCTGGAAACTTGCAAATTTAGGGCATTTTGTCACTTTTTTCTGAGTTAGGGTACTTCTAGATGAGCTAGGACAAAGAAACTTGGCAGGAATATCAGGGACCCGACCAAACGAACCTGGAAATAATCAGTTTCCCGATCCGACCATATGCGGGGGAGTGGGGGCGCTCGAAACTTGAAAATTTAGGGCATTTTGTCACACTTTTTCGAGTTAGGGTACTTCCAGATGAGCTAGGACAATGAAACTTGGCAGGAATATCAGGGACCTGACCAAAGTAACCTGGAAATAATAAGTTTCCCGATCCGACCATATGCGGGGGAGTTGGGGCGCTGGAAACTTGAAAATTTAGGGCATTTTGTCACACTTTTTCGAGTGAGGGTACTTCCAGATGAGCTAGGACAATGAAACTTGGCAGGAATATCAGGGACCCGACCAAACTAACCTGGAAATAATCAGTTTCCCGATCCGACCATGTGCGGGGAAGTGGGGGCGCTAGAAACTTGAAAATTTAGGGCATTTTGTCACACTTTTTCGAGTTAGGGTACTTCCAGTTGTGCTAGGACCATGAAACTTGGCAGGCATATCAGAGACCCGACCAAACAAAATTAGGAATAATCATTTTTCTGATCCGACCATTTTGGGGGGGGGGTGGAGGGCAGGGGAATCCGTGAAACTGAGAAGTGTGTAACTTTCGAACGGATGATCGGATTGTAATGAAACTTCATAACTGAAGAGAATATATATCTGTAATGTCCCGTTTAAAGGCTTGACCGGATTCGGTAGCCAGGGGGGAGTTGGGGGGGGGGGGAGACCGGAAATTTCAAGAAACGGTTACAATGGAGGGATCGGAGTGAAACTTGCTGGGAAGAACAAGCATCTGCTCTAGATAAGTCCTTTAGACTATTGTACTGGATCCGGACACTTATGGGGGGGGGGGGTCCCGGAATTCCGGTGATGGTGGTTTGCCACCATATATAAAAAAAGATAAAACCAAACATCTAATTCTTAAACAAAAAAGGAATCATGTTTTTTGGATTTTCACGATGAAACTTGGCAGGCATATCAGGGACCCAATCAAACTGACTTCAAAATAAAAATTTTGTCGATCAGATAATGGTGGGGGGAGTGGAGGGAGGGGAATCCGAAATTTTCAGTCATGCGTAATTTTGGAATGGGTGATCGGATTCGAGTGAAATTTAAGAATTCAACAGAGGACATTTCTCCGATGATTTTTTTCATATCCGGACCGGATCCGGCAACTATTGGGGGGGGGGAGCGGAAAATACGTGCCCCGTTTAGAATGGAGGGATCGGGATGGAACTTTGTGGGAAGATAAACAGATGCTCTAGGTAAGTCATTTGCTGAATCGGATTGGCTACGTGCACCGCGGGGGAGCTGGGTGGGGTGGGGGGGGGGGGGGTGGACCGGAAATCTCGAGAAACGGTTAGAATGATGGTATCGGAGTGAAACTTGCTGGGAAGAACAAACATCTGGTCCATGTAAATCTTTTACATAATTTGACTGGATCCGGACACTTGAGGGGGGGGGGGGGAGGAGGGGTATCCCGGAATTCCCTTTTTTGGGGGATTTTCACGACGAAACTTGGAAGGCATATCAGGGACCCGGTCAAACTGATTTGGAATAAAAAAAAAATCCTCGATATGATAATCTTGGGGGGGGGGGGGAGTTGAGGGAGGGGAATCCGGAATATTGAGTCATGCGTAACTTTGGAACGGGTGATCGGATTCGAGTGAAATTTAATAATTAAACAGAGGACATTTTTCTCTTGTGACCTTTTTCATTTCCGGACCGAATCCGGCAATTATCGGGGGGAGGGCGGAAAATACTTGACCCGCTTAGACTGGTGTGATCTGGATCGAACTTCGTGGGAATGACAAACAGATGCTCTGGATTAATCATTTACAGAACCGGATTGGCTCCGGTTATTGTGGGTGGAGTTGGAGGAGGGGGAGGGGGGTCTGGGATTCCGGTGATCGCGCGTTAAGGTACTTCCAGATGTGCTAGGACGATGAAACTTCGCTGGAATATTGGAGACGAACAACATTTGCTTAGAAATTGCTACTTCCCAAATCCGATTATTCCTTAAAGTACCAATCTTGACCGCAAAGTAAAAAAAATACTTTTAAGCAATATATGCATTTTCGCGATGCCCATCAGCCCATTAGCAGTTTTGCCTCAAGGGTTTTGCTTACAAATGAAGTTCCAGCTCCCTTATAGCGCGCATCTCAACCGCAAAGTCGAAACTTACTTTTGATCAATCAAATCATCTTGACACATGCAAGTGCCATATGAGCTTACAGCTCTTGTTCTTGAGCGGCGACACCACCGAATGCACCGATGCGCGTGCACTCGCAGCTTCGTCCAAAGCATGATTGGTAGCGGTGTCTGATGAGATGATGTCATCATTTTTCAGTGTATTGGTATACAAGCTACATCTCTGTCCTTCCTGTTTCTGACCGTTTCTTCTCTTAGGATGAAAATATGTCAGAGTCCGAATATAAAGAAAGGCACGATCGGTCAGAGGTGTTAGAGAGACTTCGCTTCTACTCGAAGCCGGGGCAGGCAGGACAACTGCAAGAGAAGGATTTAGCCAAGAAATCCAGGCGAACGGATTCATTTTCATCTGGTAAGTTCCTTGATACCATAGTTAAAGGGCGTCTTACTACCGATTGTAACGTTCAGTAGACGTTTGCTTGTTTGAACACTCTAAACGTTTCACTAGTTGCGTTTTTTGTCTCTGTTCTGTTCGCTCTTTTGTCTCTGTTTTATATTTTTCCCTTTTTTGTCAAAGCAGGGACACGCTGTTTCTCATTTTCCCGTTTCTGTGTTCTCTGTTCCGCTGTCTGTTTTGCAAAACATGGAACTTGCTCTCCTAGCATGTTTTATCACCGTTCAGATAGAAAATTGCAGAGAGATTCACAGATAGAAAAGAAAGAACTACGGAAGTTTGGAGGATAAAGCTGGGTCCTAAAGTATGGTCGTTTTGGAATATAATTTGCAGTTTAACAGATTTTCCACTTAAGACATGCTCAGGATCCTAAATTTGTGTTTTCTTCAGAACAGCGGCAAAACAAGAAACACGGAACAGCGTAGGCAAAACACCGTTTTTTACCCGAACCAGACAACTGTGAACACAGAACACGGAACAGGAACCAGAGACAGAAAACGCAACTACTGCCTTGATTTAATTTCTTGCATAATCAGTCAAATTTAAAGGAAAAGTTACAGCAGCTGTTTCAGCTTCATCTGACATACACGTTTGAGTTGGACTTCTGCTGTTTAGATTTTTGTTGACTTTAATATTTGTTTCTTCTTCTATTGGGGTATGCTGTTTAGTTTGAACGCCTTATATATGGTTGAATTACTCGCCGCTTAGCAATTGGTGCAAAATTGGATAGAAGAAATGAAGTAAACACTTTCGGCAATTATGTTGCAGTGACAGTTGTCTTTTGTGGGTTTTAGTGTTTATTTTGGTGAGCGTTCATTGTTCGGCGACATTTAAATAAGCATAACTGTACTGTATGCTTGAAGTCATTATTATTTTGTTTCATTAATTCACTCCTGAGCGGGAATACGACGTTCAAAGACAGCTCCAATTCTTTTCTCTGGTGATTTTTTGCCCTGGTTAAATACCTGTCTGTTCAAGCAGCTCTCAGTCCGGAGAACGGAGAAGGCGCCTTCTGATTGGTTCTCGGGTCACTTGTTATGAAGCCTCGGGAACTGGAAGTGGAATTGAAACGAAGCCGAGTCAGCTGGATGATAATCATGGAGAATACCGAGAAATAAAATGAGAAAGACGGTGGATTTGCTTTACTTAAATTGACGATTCTGAAGTACAGCAGAGACAAGTTGCCCAGTTTCGAACGGGGTCGAAGAATATAATGAAATTCAAACCTAAAAAATACTTATGCACAGTTACGAGCGCAAACAATAATTTATGCGAAATAAAGTCAAATCAAAGTCGTACATGGTATTTTTGCAACAGTTGCTTTTGCACTGTCCAGGTTGCAGATTTACAGCGTCTAAACTAAAGTATTGCAACAACTTTGTTTTACTTTTGTTTTGGAGCCTTAAAGGACACCTGAATAATGGAACCATACTTGAACACACCATGGAGAATGCATTCACAGACATGGCCACGGAGAGCATTCTTCTCCTGAGTGTGACGTTTGTTTCTGGAGGTTTGCACCTGCAGACTCCAAGACGAAAAGCGCAATTCATTCAAATCTTGGACAGCGCTGGCCGGATCGTATTGGAATTTCTCATAGATGTACGTTTGGGCTCAACTGGTTAAAAAATATTCCAGAAGAAGGGTTGATTGGAGACATTTGTTCATTTCTAAATTGTTCGGTACTGAAATAAAGACAGATGCAAAATGGAGCAAAAATCATAGCTTGGAAAAACTATTTCGTATTTGGATTGGGTTTTCTGCAGGCAATGTTAACGGAAGTCATACAGATAGGGATGATACTTGGTAATCTTCATTCAGGTGTCCTTTAACGACTGTTATGGGGCCATAAACGCAAGCCCACTGTTTCGAACTGTTAATGCAACGCTACTCTGTACATGGCCCCCGAGCGGTGTGAACCATGCTTAACAGTACAAAGTAACGTGCAAACAAACTAGTGTCTACCTCATTGATCAATAATTGATTAAATTATTAAAGAAAACACAGATGTGTATTACACTTGAGAAATAAAGGTTTAAAAGATATGTATACAGCACTTAACTTGTCATGCTCTCCGGCAACGACCTTGCACAGGTCCAACTAAAACGAGCTGAATTACATTTCTCCCAGTTCTCTACCTCAAAGTTGAATGACTGAGATTAGTCATCGCCAGGAACTTGAATGTTACCTGGCGGATTAAACTGAAAGAACCAAGGTGTAGCCAGCTCCCTGGTGAAAGTAAACCTTGGTTACACTTTCGTGATCGTTCGAAGTGAACTAACAGAAGGAGAAGAACATTCGAAATGAAATGAGTTATTACATTAAGAGTATTTGATTTCATTCTTTGTTTGAAACCAGGGTCCACAAAGTCCGTACAAGTCCCTAAATCAGTCTTAGGTTCCTATTGGTCCCTAAATCAGTTCTCAGGTCCCTTTCATTTCAGTTGAATACCTTAGCTTAATGTAATGGAAGCCACTATGCAAAGTATGGTATACGGTTTTGGTGTGTTGGAATAACTGTCAACCTGCTTGCTTGTAAACACAATCCTTGAGCCTCAGAAGGCTACAGCGTTTCTCTGTGGTTGAAGGAGACTACTAGCGAAAAGGATGGACACCCTTTGCTTCTGAAGTCGTCTAGGTTTTCTTCTTATTTTGAAGTAGAGTCCGTTTAGTCTTGTTTTATCATTTATTTTAATTTGCTCCTTTAATGTTGACTGCAATCAGATAAGGAAGCCAGTAAATAAAGTGTACGTTCAAAATAACCATCACACATAGAGCTATCCAGCCTTGATTTTTTAAACTGTTGCTACAATCCATCTGAAATGATAGGTTGCCGATAGGTTCACGGCTAGCTAGCCTTGAGTTCTAAGGGAGGGGGAACTTGACCAAGCCAAACATTTTGCCGAGCCGTACCGAAGGGTGTCTAGTATTCGTTTACGACACTTGCAGTCCCTTATAGGTGAGCGTTCACCCGACCACATCTCTGCCAAGAAGCTGCAGATTTTTTCAAATCAAAGGTGTAGGGTAGGGGGGTAAAGGTAAAGATGTTTTCCTTTATGTTGAAAAGAAATTGTATGTTATAGTTGTGTAGAATGCATTTTTCGTCGCAAAGCGATGGAAAATTTTGAAACTTGCCACTCAAGCTCAAATTTTTTAAGCTTTAAGGGAGTTGTTCCTTACGCTTGTCTCTTATACACCTAGAAGTGCAAATAATTTTCAGAGCTAATATTATGGCGCGAAGCTGCTAAAAATTTAACTTGTTGTCAAGACCTGTCATTTTGCTTGTATTTTCGCCTTTTGTATTCTCTGTTTTAGGCGATTACAACCAAAATTACAACTACCTAAAAGAAACAGGGAAAAGGTAAAAGTTTCGGGATTAGCATGGTCATCGCCTGCTATGCCACTGAAGAAGCATAGACGAGTTCAGTGCGTACTGTTTCAGATGTATTTTGGCTGGTTAAGCCGGAAACTATACAGCTGCATCTATAAAAATCTCCTTTCTTGCATATTCTGATGAAAAATACAAACATCAAACTTTTTGCGATTGCCCACTTGCCTCGAATACAGGTTGGTGACTATCGTCTTCGCTGGTTTAATCACAAGAATGTTATTGAAACTGAGCAGAAATTTCCTCCCTGCTTTCTCCCTTAACAGCCGTTACTTCGTACCGTTACTACCGTTACTTCGAACTATAAGTCCTCTTATGCTATCAAGTAAAGTGCAAATAGGATCCGATCATTATGTATTTCAGGTTTAGTAGTAGAGACATTAGGTCCCTATAGGTCCCTTTTTTGGTCTTTAGAGGTTCCTTTTTCTTTAAAAAAAGACCTTAAGTCACTATTTCAAAGACTCTAAACTTGTGCGGTCCCAACAGATAACAATTAACATCCTAAGTTTTATTTATTGGAACCGCGCATCCTTGTGTCATCTGTTTCTGACAGTGTAGCTGTTATTAATTTCTCATTTTTATTGGAGTATTTTAGAAGCCTAAAATTTAGAAAAGTGTTCAAAGAAGCTTAGCTCTACTGTATCTCCAGAATAAAATGTTTCGATCCGCGGGACTCCAAAATATGCGAAGCAGTCTTTGCTGACGTAATATTGTCAACGACGTAGTAAAAGAAGATTGAAGCATTTGCGTCGGCCAGCGCATTTTCGTCCCGGATTTAGGCGAAAAAATAAGATAAGACGAGAGAGAGAGAGATGTTTGTGTTGACTAGTGTTGAGCCTTTAGTTTTCAACTTCTGGTCAAAATATAGTGCTGGTCTTTAGAGGCCCTTGGCCGTTATATGCAATATGTTCTCAGTATTCTTTGAGTATTGTTGTTACGATATCCATCCCCCAATTAACAGGGGAAGTTTTAGGTTTCATAAACCGAAGGGAAACAATCGAAGAAATAACGAAAAGTGATAAACAGTTCATGACAGCCAGAAAATCCACACCTCTCACTGAACTTTTCATTCCTGTCTATTTTCAAAAAATGGAATTGCATACACTTCCTTCCGGTTGTTCATATTGCAGAGTCTAATCTCCATGCTCTTGTCCCATAAGGGATCCACGTATCCGATATTGTTTTATTTTCTTCCTTGATTTTGATTGTTCCTGTGCAGGATAGGAATACTTAATACCTGAAAGCTTTTGACAGTGTAACGGTCACGCGAGAGGTGAATCTGAAACATAAACGGAGGGTATGTCCAGGTTCGAGCCTGCTCAGTGGCCAGAAAGGTGTATAGTTTCTTGACGAACTTATCGCCATTCTTGTTTTCAACCATCCGTCCCTCCATCCTGTCCACCAGAACAGGGCTCCTGCCCTTCACGACCACGTGCTACACACGAGAGAGATGACGCAAGGGACGGATAAGGAGGAGCCCAGTCACTGGAACAGCCAATGCCTTTCCTCGGAACAACCTCTTTTTTCGCAGTTATCATCACAAAGGGCCTGAACTGTCCGCCAAATTTTGTTGACATCAATAGAAGGCCAGCATGACCTTTTAATTTCACATGCTCAGTGTTTTTGTTTTCTTATTGTGAATTGTCACGTCTTACAGCGAGACGGGAAAGAAACAAAGGGAAATCGTCTACTACCAGGCTAAGTCACATTGATTTTCCTCGTGGCAAATGGCAGATGTGATACCAATCAGGAACCCATAAATTTCCTGTAATGACTCGCCATTCTGGGGGTTTGTCATTTCCTATGCTTCTATGTTGCTATGTTGCCCGAGCCTCACCTAGTTTCCAAAAATTCCGCTTGGGTCGAATCGGCGTTCTTGCTCAGACATACAAAATTTGTTGGGACTATTCAGCATGCCACCAGTTACCTAAGCTAGGACAAACGATCCAGGATACTCTTCCATTACAGAGAAATATTCCTAGTTCAGCACAACAGCTGCGAAAAATTTCGTCTATCTGGATATTCGGGTATTTCCCGTGGGCATTTCTCGAACTATCTGACGCTCGGCCAAGAGCGCATGAGAAGTCTCTTATTGACGAGCCCCCTGAATGGCGAGTCATTACAGGAAATTTATGGGTCCCTCCACCAATCTAGTCATAATTCATACTGGTTGTACACTCTCGGATCATCACGTCCTTGGCTACGCGAAAAAGAAACAGGGGAACTATCGCCCGTCTAAAGCTTGTGTTCTTTCAGTACGTGTTTAAGGATTAGATGGTAGGTATCACATCATGAGTAGTATACATTTTTGCCTGTAACACCTTTCTTGGTTTTGTATGAGGGCGCGTCATATACATGGGTTGATGTGTGAGATTTTGGAGTTTGCGCTGGATAAAAAAAAACTCTACAGGAAGTAGTTGTGGAGAAACAAGACGGAGTATATTCGCATCCTACTGCAAATATCGGACTATGTGTGCACCTGCCTGCCTTAACGGTGCGATGCATGTCAGTCTACCAGACTTGAATAACGTGCATATAGAATCCCTTGT
Source organism: Branchinecta sandiegonensis (assembly GCA_030848855.1). Lineage (NCBI taxonomy): Eukaryota > Metazoa > Arthropoda > Branchiopoda > Anostraca > Branchinectidae > Branchinecta > Branchinecta sandiegonensis. Next base: position 13,213,833 of record JAUPMV010000020.1, read on the forward strand.
GCAAAGTTATCTTCAATTGCCCAGGACCTTCAGATTTCTGCCCTTGGCCATTTCTCCGCATTCCATCTAGGCAGAAGGTTTTTAGACCCGATTAGTCTCTTTTCTTCTTTTTTTTTATTTTTTTTTTTTTATCTTGTACATTTACTACATTATTGAAAGCTCTGTGTATGTTTTCCTTTTATTTGTCTGTATTGAGCTATTTTCCTCTTCTTAAGTGCGTAAATAAATTTCGTGATCATCAAATCGGCTAGCCAAGCTTGTCGAAAGCGAATCTGAATTTCCGTCCGATCGATCGCATCCGAAATGTCTTTTGGATCGGAGCGTGCTACCGCTTTGCTCGTCTGAAGTACGTGAAAGTTTTGGATCCGAAGGTGCTTCGTACTGTCTCAGGGAAGTTCTTATGCTGTGAGTCGTTTCTACAGGCGTATTCTCGCCGTTCCCCTAGGACTCCTCGGGGAATCGAAGGGAACCGCGAGAATAGAGGGAGTACAGAAACAGCGAGAACACGTGGAATGCTTCCAAAATGGATTTTGTTCGAAAAAAAAAAGATGTAGTTGACGAAATTAGTCTGGATCCTCCTTATTTTTGGTTTCATTTATTCTGACTGTTTTTAATTAACTTTACATTGCATCAACACCAGCAAAAATTGATTCCCCTGCGAATCTGAAAGGGAGTAATTTTTGAGGATGGTGATGATAATCAGAGCATTCCCCGTCCGTGGGGACTCGCATTCCCCGTCCGTGGGGACTCGCGAGAATATGGGGAGTGAGTCCCCGGGAGAAACAAAAACGCGGGGACTCCTCAAGTGGAGTCCTCGGGGAACGGCGAGAATACGCCTTATGGCTTTCTCCTTTTCAGATCGACTGGACAGCGAGGAAATTCCCTTCTCTCCCCGTCCAATAACCAATGGAGACCTGCAAGATCGACGTCGCAATTCCTCATGCTCTCAGCCCAGGTCCGCGGGAGAGTCGATGTCCAGCTTCGATTTCGAGGAGGTAGGTTTTGATTCATAGAAGTAATGAATTCTGAGACAGTCCGATTTTCGCAGTCGGATGCGAATTTCGCTCCAAAATTTGTATGCTTCGCATGCAGGTTTCGCCATAGTGACGCGAATTTCGCATACGAAACCTTAAAGGACCCCTCGCACTATTTACTCTTCAACTTACAACATTGTAAAATATTTGAATACTTTAAACTAGGCTGTGCTTTCAACAAATAACCCACGGCTTTGGCTGTTTTAAGCCTTTCTGAGATCCGTTGGCTTATAGCGAAAACAGGGAAGCTGTTTACATAACCGGTTTTTCTGACGGGAAAACTTCTCGCAAGCAACCGTCGGCAGCGTGATAAACATTGAAGGTAGCAAAACACGTCAAAATAGAAAAATCAGCGGGGTTTTGTTAGAAGGGTTAGAATTTACCGTATGAAATTGTGGTCTCCTGGTTTAGGAATATATGGAGAGATTATGTTATTATGTTGCGTTAGTATTATAGGTAAGAGGTAAGACAGGTCCTTTAAGGACTGTGTGTGCACCAACTTCACTTAACGTAACTCTTCAGCTTAACTTCACTAGAAAAAATCGAGCCTCATTTTCAACCGGTCATACTGAGCGTGTTCCACCCTACTTCCGTAGTTTAAGCCTATTGTCGCTGAAAAGTATTAGATTAGTAAAAATCATAAGATATTGGGAAAAAATATTAATTTTGCCGGGTGAGAGATTATTGAAAGATGCGTACCTTAAGTCGTTGAAGGACCAATCATACAATTCCTGGGCTTTACAGATTCGTTCAATATTGTATAATTGTCGGCTTGGGTATAGTTAGGATATGTGTCAAAATTGTAGATTAATTGGTTAATTTGTTTAATTCAGGTTTGGTTAGCTAGGATAAGTGATAGTGGATCTTTGAGTTTGTATGAAGAGGCTAAAGAGACTTGGGAAGAAATTTATTTTAAAGCGGGTTTAAATAAAGAAGAGGTGAAACTAGTTATAAATTTGGGGGCAGATAGCCTGCCACTAGGTGAGAGAAGTAAGTATTTGGGCAGTTTTAGGGAAAAATCTGGCCCATACTTTTGTTCAGAGTGCGGTGAGGGGGATGAGGGTCTTATTCATTTCATGTGTGGTTAGAGGATCTGAGGGAGGAAATTTTAAGGAAGGGATGAATGGGAGGGAGTGGTTGTTGAAAATTATGCGGAGTAGGTCTTTAGTTAGTTTGAGAAACCTGTGTGTGTCCAGTTGCCCAATACCGCACCCTTTTTTAATTTTACCTCGCAAAGGTTCCTTCACGTCGTGGGTTGACTCTGGTCTAGTGTGTTACTGCGAATGTCTGATTGGACAGAGCATGTTTCAAAAAGTGAATATGCGTAAGCGAAACTCAAGGAAACGCCTATTCTGGTGTGAAAGATATATACAAAGGGCCTATAAGTTTTCAACGACTGTAGTTGATGATGAAAAAGCACGTTTCGTGTAATATTGCTCGGTAGACGGTAAGTCCGCGAGTCGTATACGCCTCCTCAGTTTGATGTATTTTCATCGCCTCGAGGTTTCTGGTCCTCTGTTTCTAAGATTACAGTTTCTCTGGGCCAGTTGTGGCCGTTCGTTTAGTTTAATGCAAGCGTTTCAAAGCGCGATGGGTCTAATTCGAAACTCTGAAGTGCTAACGTTGCAAACGGGTTCCAGTCGTCTCTTTCTGTTATTTGGATCCTCGGTGACTCAGGTTACGAACTTTGAAATGTTATTCGTCTGTTTTCTAATGTTCCGGAAATGTGAGGCCATCGCTCTCGTTTCTTTTTTTATGATCTGCCCTTCAGCTTTGAATGTGACATCCTAGCGTTGTAGTTATCTGAGATGCACCTATTGATCAGACCATGAGCGTGTTCCATCAATAGTAACTATTTTCGTTCCAACCTTACGAAAAGTTACTACGCTGAACGTTCCAACCTTCTCGAAATAGTAACTAATAATAACTATTTGCTTACCATGCTCGGGAGCGCAGTAAGCGTGGTAACTACGCATCTCTGTAACGTGATTGGTCGGATTCGCCCTTGGCATGATATTCTGCTGGAAAATAGAAAAATCGTTCCAGCTCTGACGGCGAAAAGCCGGAATTCGTGACGTCATGCGTAGTAACTACGGTAAGTAGGCTGGAACACGCTCCATGTAGCCATCCTTTCTGAAGAAGTCTTAAAGCATAACCAGCAAGTACTGAACGGTCATTACGCCAGATGAGACATGAAATGTACACCGTGAGGCACCCATGGTGCCATTGTTGAATTTTGATGCAGCAACATTACGCAGTCTAATAATCAGCATGTTGCAGAAGGCTGGTCGTTCCAGCCTCTCGAGATCCAAAAACATTGAAGAAACCAACAGCACGTATTGGGAAAAATTGGTCGACGTGCATTTCTTGGCGTGTCAAGACAATAATATGCCTGCCCAGACAACAATAACAGCAAATTGTGAAAACAGAAATCTGACTGATTAGAAGCTCTATGAAATTTGAGACGAAAATGGATGCATGTTGTGTATGTCCTTTTTGTGTTGCTTTTTGGGATCCCAAAACGTAAGTGGAGGTAAAAGTAAAAGTTTTATTTCAAGTTGATTAGATGTTTGATTTAGAGGTAGGAAGACATGCTGAAGACGATGGTGAAAACCATTTTCTCGACGGACAAGTAGTTCGCCCGGAATCCGGCTCAAACCGGAAAGTTTGTTAAAATTAAAAGTTTTATTTGGAGTTGATCAGATGTCCGGTTTAGGGCAAGAAGACATGCTGAACTTTTATGTGAAAACAATTTTCTTCCCGGACATGTAGTTCGCCCGGAATCCGGCCAAACCGGAAAATTGTTAGAAGTTAAAGTTTTATTTCTAGCTGATTAGATAACCGATTTAGGGGTAAGAAGAGACGCTGAATCCATGTGTGACAATCATATTTTACCCGGACATATAGTTCGACCGGAATCCGGCTGGAGTCGGAAAATTTGTTATAAGTCAAATTTTATTCGAAGTTGATTAGATGTTCATTATTGGGGAAAGAAGATACCCTGAGTTCGTTTTTGAGCTTTCTTTTTTCGCCGGACAAGTAGTTCTAGAGTTCGGCCGAAACCGGGAAATAGGTAGAAGTGGCAGGAAGTTTTCGTCAAAACAGATATGACTTATAGGGGTATATTTGTAGTTGATTAGATGTCCGACATAGGGGCAAAAATAGATGCTGAATTCGATTATGACAATTTTTTTTTAGCCGGACATGTAGTTCGTCCGGAATCCAGCTGAAACCGAAAATTTTTTATAAGTTAAATTTTTGTTTAAAGTTGATTAGATGTTGGACTAATCACACCAAACAATCAACAACTTATCCAGCGGTGCCTCAAATTAACATAATGTCAAACTTCTCATCTGATAAGCGCACCAATCTGTAAAAGACAATTAGTTTTTAAGTATCGTTCCTAAATATTACAATTAAATTATTTATCTATCTACATTATATATTAGATTTTTGGGATCCCATCGACACCTTTGGTCTTGTTCTTATAAGCCGTTTTTGCATCCACCGATGACTTCTCACCAGTCTTATAACCCGTTTTTGGGATCCCAAAACCTAAGTTGAGGGATACCTATGACTTCGCAAAAGTTGTCCGTCTGTCCGTCCGTCCGTCCGTCTGTAAGCACGATAACTCTCGAAGGGAATGAGATATTTTGATGAAACTTGGTGTGAGGATTCGTTGGGTCGGCGGACCAGTCGAGTTCGTAAATGGGCTTTGTAGCCCTACATTTAGGGGTGGGGGAGGGGGTTCAAATTAAGGGGCAAACAAAATATTTTGAAACAGCTAATGTGATAGTCGATTATGGGATAAGAAGACATGCTGAACACGATGGTGAAAACCATTTTGTAATCGGACAAGTAGTTCGCCCGGAATCCGGCCCAAACCGGAAAGTTTGTTAAAATTAAAAGTTTTATTTGGAGTTGATCAGATGTTCATTATTGGGGAAAGAAGATACCCTGAGTTCGTTTTTGAGCTTTCTTTTTTCGTCGGACAAGTAGTTCTAGAGTTCGGCCGAAACCGGGAAATTGGCAGAAGTGGCAGGGACTTTTCGTCAAAACAGATATGACTTATACGGGTAAACACACATGCTGAATCCATATCTGAACTTGGTTTTCTCAGATGATTAGCTATTTGGCCTTAATCTGTTTCTGAATTTTAATTGTAAGAATGTTCAAGGATTCTGGCGATGACTGGATCTGGCTAAGACAAGACCCAGTTGTCTTTTTTCTGTACATAGTTCGCTCGGAAGTCGGTCGAAACCGGAAACTTGGCAGAAGTAAAGCAGGAAGTCTCGGTCAGTATTGTCAAAATGGATATGGCTTATAGAGGTATATCTGAACATGGTTTTCTCTGATCATTAGCCTGGCGAAGACTGGATCTGGCGAACACAAGACCCGACTGTCGGAATCAAATATTAGATTTTTGGGATCCCATCGACACCTTTGGTCTTGTTCAAGAAGCCAACGGCTTTTCGGGGTCGTGGCAGTTCACTCACTGAATACTCTATGAGCGTGTTCCACCTTACTTACCGTAGTTACTACGCAGGACGTCACGAATCCTGGCTTTTTGCTTTCAAGGCTTGAACGATTTTTCTATTTTCCGGCAGAATATCATGCCATGGGTGAACCGCACCAATCACGATACAGAGATGCGTAGTTACTATTAGTTACTATTTCGAGAAGGTTAGAACGGTCAGCGTAGTAAGTTAAGAGGTTGGAAAATAGTAATTAAAAGTTACTATTGTTAGAAGGGTGGAACACGCTCTATATGAAACACGCCAGTGAACCTCGGGACGAGAAACGTCGGCTGACCGATGACTCAAATCCTGTGTCAATCACTAAACGTCGTTCGTTTGGGACAGCTGTGGTAACGCTTGCGGCTCTTCCGCTAGGTACACGGCGATTCTGCATCGGCACGTAGAGTTAGTCATCAAGAGTATACCTATAAACAGCTTTACTCTACCCCTTCCTCTTGCCGATTCGATATTACGCATTTAACAGTGGTGCGGGTGTATTCTCTCTAGTTGTTGTTTTTACTATTCAAGTAGGGTCGGCTTTGTGGCCTAAGCACGTTACGATTCGATTCTCGCGTTCAGCCCTTTTGAGTTAATGTTTCCATTCACTGTTTCGAATTCCAGTCTAAAACGGTATCTTCTAGCACTAGTTTCGGGATACTCTAGATGACTAAGTCCAAAACACGCCAGTGATCCTCGGGAAGAACGAGAAAACGTAGCACTAACGACTCAACTCAACAGCTCAATCGTGTTAACCAATCACGGCGATGTTTGGGAGCAGCTGTGATGCCGCTTCCGGCTCTTCCGCTAGGTACAGGGCGATTTTGCATCGGCAAGAAGAGTTAGTCATTCATTTATACTACACAAACTACATAACATAAATATAAGTTAAGAAAAAAGACCCCCTGAAGCTATCTTGTTGGGGCTCCACTACCTATACACTAACCTACACTGAAAATATTTACATTACAATAGTTACATCACATTACAAGCATAAATAAGCTACACATACGGAAAAAATATTAACGGCAAAAATGGGAGAAAAATACACTGAAAAGAAAGGGAAGGAAATAGTAGATAAACCACGGAAGAATTCTTTTTTTTTTTAATTATTCTTTTTCTCGAGGTGAACTTTAGAGAAAAATAAGAGAATAAAAATGAAAGAGAAAAAAAACACAAAAATGATGGGTAAATACGGGTGCATTCCCTACGAGAGTATAATAATCACTACCCCGATAGGAGATTACCCTTCCGTTTTGCGTCACCGCGTAACATTAGTATCGACAGTGACTATCAGCTGACTTATCCCTTTACCACCATCGGATATGATTCTCTGTCAGCTTGGATAGAAAAAAATACGCATTATTTTCGACTTGCTCCGGCTTAGGGCAATGACCTCTCTGGAGGAGTGTAAGGCATTCCGATAAAGATCCCCTGCTAGCTCCATCCTTGAGAAAGGATTTTCGTAGGGAGACCTTGTTGACGCAAATTGGAAGAGTCCTTGGAACGTTTTTTTTTGTCAATGGTTGGTTCTTTCACGCCTGAATGATGGTACATACCTAGTCCGGCCAAGTAGGAAATCTTATATTTTAAAATACATGTGGAAGTTCTGACCTGTTCCTTGTCAGAGGGGCCGAACACTAAGGTTCGACATCTTTTCTGTTCGGTGACCATAACCGACACAAGGATTTTTTGCACAAGATGATAGACTTGTGGAATTGCAGCGACCCAGTAAAGTCGCATCGATCAAGCCCTCTCAGATGAATGAACTCAAACAGATCTGAACTAGTATCAACCCTAAATAGTGAACATTTTTTCACTTTTACTAGCCGCAGATATCTTAAAGCATTCAACTTTAAACGAAAAAGGCATATGCGACAATCTAGCTACCCATTACTTATTCACATAAATAGGCTTGAAGATCCGGTAAAAATGCGATAGTTCGTTGTTCCGCTGTTCACGGATAGTCGATTGTCATACTGTGATTCTTCTCTTTCGGGATTGTGGTACCTCTATGTGCTTATGCCTCTGTACTTGAATATCCAGCAGTTACTACGGCAAGCGATTGGCCATGCAGTTTAGCTCCTATCATTTCCATTATCATCACCAACGTTCAAGGAAAACTCGGCTGGGATATACGTTTAATTATATTCCATTAGCAGGAAAAAAGGTACGAACCTTCCTGACGACGAGTTTTGCACTACCCTTAAGTTTTTCCATCTTCACCTAACATTTATTGAACAGCTCATCCTGTAATGCAAAGAGAAAGGTTTGTCAGGCGGTGGGCGTTGAATCTTGGTACAGGGTTACTTAGAGCGTGTTCCATCCTACTTACCGTAGTTACTACGCATGACGTCACGAATTCTGGCTTTTTCCGTCAAGGCTGGAACGATTTTTCTATTTTCCAGCGGAATATCATGCCACGGGTGAATCCGACCAATCACGTGACAGGGATACGTGGTTACTACGCTTACCACGCTCCCAACTTTTCGTGAGGTTGGAACGGATTTAGTAACTAATAGTTACTATTGTTAGAAGGGTGGAGAAGGGTCTTAGTGTCTGGTGGCCGAAGGACAAGCGCGCGATTATGCGAAAGCTCTTTACTTCCACTAAAGTAGTCCCTACTGACTTAGCAATATTTCCTTTTCCAGGACCTGATCCCTACTTTTCCGACGAGGAAATTTCCCCTGTCGGATACTGCGTATCAAGCCATGCTAAGAGAGATGGAAATGGATACCGGCGGCGAGGGGACGAGGAGAAAAAGACCAAAGCTGACTGCTGGGCAGGTGAGTGAGAGTTTCCTCGCCTTATTAGTTGCGTTTTTGCTGATACCATGGTATCTGTTACCACGATAACTGGATCTGATACACGGTGCTCTGCAAAAACGACTATTGCCGAAATTGCACTTTTTGAAGTCATCCCAAAAAAAACAGATATCCAGATACATCACTAAGTGCCTAACTTCTTTGTCACCAATCTGACAAAATTTGATGAAAGTGAGATGACTTTTCAGATACCACGACCAGTTACCACGGTCGGACCGTAGTATCTGAATATCTGATACCACGATAACTGGCCAGATACCACGATAACTGCAAAGACGCCTTTTGACCGTGGTATCAGATACCACGATAACTGCAAAAACGACTTTAGACCGTGGTAACAGATACCATGGTATCAGCAAAAACGCAACTATTGTTGAAAGTCGCTCCAGTAAACCGCTGTTTTCAGTTCCAACCTAATCGCTGCCTCAAGGCCCTCTGGAGCAGTAGCAAGCCTATTTTGTCCCGATTGAACAAAAATCATTAATGAATGATTTGTATGTCTATTGTTAATACATTTAAAGGACCTGTCTTACCTATAATACTAATGTACGTATGTAGGTATTTATATATTTATTTCCCATCAAACGAAAACAGATGGAGTATTAGATTAAAAGAAAACGAAAAACACTAGGAGAGAATACTCTAACATAAGAAAAACAAAGAACAAAATGGATATCTAAATACAAAATGCAACCTACCTCCATAATCATTCCATATATTTCTAAACCTGGAGACCCCAATTTCGTACTGTACATTCAAACCCCTCTAATAAAACCAGGCTGATTTTCTCACTTGTCGTGTTTTGCTACCTTCAATGTGTACCACGCTGTCGACGGTTGTCTGCGAGAAGTTTTTCCACCAGAAAAACTGGTTTCATAAATTGTTTCCCTGTTTTCGCTACAAGTCAACGAGTCTCGGAAAAGGCTTAAAACAGCCAACACCGTGGGTTATATGTTGAAAGCACGGCCTAGTTTTAAAGGACCCATCTTGCTTATTCTGCCTTTTGTAACATACATAGCGCCCTTGTGGAATTGTAAGCTTCTAAAATCCCCACCTTTCTCCATTGTTTCGTTTTGTGCCTACGAATTTTAGCGCTTTTTCGGCCATGCCGAGTTTTGCCCGTCACGCAAAGCAAAGTTTGCCGGAGTCTTTAATGTTCGCTGACAACTCTTTCAAACATAAGGATATGAGAATCTTCTGTTTTTTACTTCTTTTATTTACTTAGTTTTCCAACTTTTTAACCACGGCGCGTTCAGTTTTCAAATGTTTTGCTCCCACCTGCCGCGTGGGAGAGCAGGAAGGCTGGATGGTCTCGACAAGCGATAACAAGAAAATCGCTCATTAAGGTGGAAAGTAATGGTATTTTGGAAAACTTTTTGTCTGATCCCTTTCATCGGCAAAAGATCATTTCTAGTAAGAGTTGTGCTTAAAGTATTCAAATATTTTAAAATACTGTAAGTTGAATAGTAAATAGTGCGAGGGGTCCTGTAAGTACGAAATGCCGGAAGAAATGCTGTAAAGCAGTCTACCACAAATCCCTGATTTTTGGATACCCTGTGCCAAACGCTGGGTATATCTACCATTTGGCATAGCCTATGCCTAACGCTGAATACCCTATGCCAAACGCTGGATACCTGTTGGTAACCTAACCCTGACCTACCTCAATATAAAGGAGTTCTGATTGGTTGATTTTTTAGCTTCACTCAAATCATAAATATTTTACTGGGTTACAGTATCCAGCACCTGGCATAGTGTATCCGGCGTTAGGCATAGGGTATGCAAAGCGCTAGACATATCCAGCGTATGGCATAGGGTATCCAAAAATCAGGGGTTTGTGGTTGACTGCTGTAAAGCTATTTCTCAAGTTTCTCGATTTCTCATGCTTGTAGTCTGACAAAATGCTTTGTACAGCATAAACCACTCAGCTTTCTAAAAGATCGACCGTTGTGGTTATCCCGTGGAATAAGAGCACGACCCTAAGATCCTGTTCAGCTAGATAATTTGAAGGTGTTCTTTGGAATTTCAAAATGGAGAAAATTTTCTTAGAGACAGAAAGAATGTGTTGTTTTCACTGGAAACTAATATAAGGATTGAAGCCAAGGGACCGTTCATTACGAAAGAATATCCCTCTAAGATGATGTGCGAGGGATAAATATAATTTCGGATATTTAGGTTGCGAAAGATTCCCTGGGAAAGCGCAGAAGCTTTCACCCAACGTTTACATAATCCTTGTTTCCCATCACTATCAAATACTTTCACAGAACTGAAAGTGCAACCGACATATCCGAAATTATATTTATCCCTCGCACATCATCTTGGAGGGATAACTAGCTGATCAAGAAAAAAACCCCGAAAATCACGGTTTTCTATTTCTTTTCAGTGGAAACTCGTGATTCTTTAACTGTACTCTGGGTTCCAGTGTGTCCGCATAAAGAGAGTTGAATGAGAAACCAGTAGGTACGGGTGAATCGTGAGTTTTAGGGAGGGTTCGGCCTCGAAATTCTCTGTTTCTATATCCAACAAGGTGCTGTAAACAAAGGAACAAGACCAAAGGTTTCGATAGGACCCCTAAAGTTTACGATATGATCCAAACAATTAGGTCTTGTAGATCTCAAGTCTTCGCCAGACTCCTTGAACATTCATAATGTTAAAATTTAGATGAAAGTTAAAGGACCACTCTTGCTTATTCTGCCTTTTAAAATATACTTAGCTCCCATGTGGAATTATAAGCTTCTAAAATCCCCACCTTTCTCCATTATTTCGTTTCGTAACTACAAATTTTTAGCGCTTTTTCGGCCTTGTCGAGTTTTCCCGTCACCCAACGAAAATTTTGCCGGAATCTTCATTGTCCGCTTACAACTCTTTCAAACATAAGGATGTGATAGTCTTCTGTGTGTATTACTTCTTTTATTTGCTTAGTTTTCCCACTTTTTAACCAAGGTACGTTCAGTTTTCGAATCTTTTGCGCCCAGCCGCCGCGTCGGAGAGCAGGAAGGCTGGATATATTCGACAAGCGCTAACAAGAGAATCGCTAGTTCCTTGTGGAAAGTAATGGTGTTTTCGAAAACGTTTATTCTCATCCATTTTATATGGAAAAGAGCATTTCTAGTAAGAGTTGTGCTTTAAGGCCAATGGCTAATCATCTGAGAAAACCAAATTCAGATAGGGATTCAGCATGTGTGTTTACCCCTATAAGTCGTATCTACTTCGACGAAATTGATCAAAAATTCCTTCCTTACTTCCTTTACAGAAGAAATACAGTTATGTATGCTTTTGTCGGGCGTCGGTGCACTCGTCGGCACATCGGGTTCTTATTACACGCACGAAATCGAATTCTGAATGCTTTTGTCGGGCCTCGGGTATTCTCATCGGAACATCGGTATCTTTTTATGCATAAGAAATACAGAGGAAATGCAGTTTTGCGTGATTTTGTCGGGTGTCGGTCGACTCGTCGGCACCGTGGAACGTCGGGTTCTTTTTGGGATCCCAAAACATAAGTGGAGGGATACCAGTGACATCGCAAAAGTTGTCTGTGAGCACGATAGCTCTGGAAGGGAAGGAGCTACATTTCGGGGTGGGGGAGGGGTTTCAAATTAAGGGGCAACAAAATATTTTAAACAGCTAATGTGATAGCCTACTATGGGGTAAGAAGACATGCTGAACACGATGGTGAAAACCATTTTCTCGCCGGACAAGTAGTTCGTCCGGAATCTGGCAAAAAACGGAAAGTTGGTCAAAGTAAAGTTCCATTTGAAGTTGATTAAATGTTCGATTTAGGGGTAAGAACACATGATGAACATCTATGTGAAAATCATTTTCTAACCGGACAACTAGTTCGCCCGGAATCCGGCCAAAACCGAAAAAAATTGTTAAAAGCAAAAGTTTGATTGAAAAGCAAAGTTTTGATGAAAAGCAAAGAACAATCATTTTTTACCCGGACATATAATTCGTCCGGAATCCGTTTGTAACCGGGTTTTGTTTTTATAAGTTAAAGTTTTATTTGAAGTTGATTAGACGTTCTTTATAGAGATAAGGAAATACGCCGACAATTAGTTCGCTCGGAATTGGGCCGAAACCGGAAATTTGGCAGAAGTAAAGCAGGAAATTTCGGTCAGTGTCGTCAAAATAGATATGGCTTCTAGAGGTATATTTGAACTTGGTTTTCTCTGATGATTAGCCTGGCGAAGACGAGACCCAATTGTCTGGATCAAATATTAGATTTTTTGGGATCCCATCGAAACCTTAGGTCTTGTTTACGTAAGAAATCAAATTCTGTAAACATTTGTCGGGCGCACCCGGGAAGCCCAAGTCTGGAAGAATTTCCAGTTTCGGTCGGGTTCTGGAAGAACTACTTGTCCGGCAAAAATCTAATGCTTCTTAAAGAATTCAGCGTATCTCCTTCCCCTGGGGACCGAGCCTCTAATCAACTTCAGATAAAAATTTAACGTTTAACAAATTTTCTTGTTTTGTCCGGATTTCGCGCGAACTACTTGTCTGGCGAGAAAATGATTTTCATATTTGTGTTCAGTATGTCGTCTTATCCCTAAATCAAACATCTAATCAAGTTTAAATAAAACTTCTAAGTATGACAAATTTTCCGGTTTTAGCCCGAGTCCGGGCAAACTACTTGTATGGCAACAAATGATTTTCATATACGTGTTCAGCAGGTCTTCTTACCCCTAAATCGACTATCTAATTAGATGTTAACAAATATTTTGTAATTGTGGAGAAAAGTTCAAGTTGTGAGCGAAACTTTCGAGATCCAGAAATCCGAGAGTTTCCGAGTCGGAAAAAAAAAGTTGTCTTCGAAATCTAGGGAAATCAGTGCTACAGAACTTGGCTTGATTTCTTAGAAAGCTGAGACAGCGCAGCGATGGATTGAATGCTGGAATAATTGTAATGGGTACTCTGGTGACAACGTGAAAGCAACTGCCGTCTTACTTAGGTCACTCTCCTCGAAAAACTAGATCTACAGGCAACTTGAAGTGTTGCAGCAACCTTTGTTCGGCTTCGTCGACTAAATGTTGCGAGAGCACGATTTTCAAGTTGTGTGACTTGTGCTTTTCAAAGAAAGTGGTTCCTGCTTCAACAGAGGTAGTGCTCCATCCACCTTTCATGGTATTTTAATTCAAGCCCGTGCTTTTCAAAGAAAGTGGTCCCTGCTTCAACAGAGGTAGTGCTCCATCCACCTGTCATGGTATTTTAATTCAAGCCCGCTCTTTCCAGACATCCAACTTTTTTTTTATCAACTTGTAAGGCATCTTAAATTAATACAAAAATCCTACGACAATCGAGAGATAGGACCCCGGATCGCTGTGGGCGAGTCAACGCCTTGAAAGCATTACCTTTGTGTTTTTCTGATTTCTATTTCCTTTCTAGATTACCGACGAGTGGAATACAAATGACGAAAGCGATGATGATAAGTGGCTTGGATGACGTCATGAGACCGAACTAGTTCAACTCTGCCGCTGAATTTTGTGTTAGAACGGCGTGGCGGCCGTCGGTAGAATTCAACTTGTCTTTCATTTCGCAAATTCCGACTGATGTAGCGTTCCTTCTTTCCTGAAATGATGTTATTGAGCTGAGTGAGGTCGGGTGTAATTGAAATTATTGTGAGCTCTAGTATTCCTTTGGCTGAAGCCAATGTTACCATAGCTGGACGATAATAAGTGAATTGTTGTTCAGATCTCGTTCTTTTGAATGGTCACCTAGTTGGACACTGCAAATTTATCTTACGCATTCTGGGAGAAAGACCGTCACCAGTAGTTCGTCATGTAGTCCGTTTCCCATAATCCGATATTGGAAAATATTTACCAGCTGACAATTTTGATGTTTCTGTCATTCTTGGCAAGGTTCCACTTCAGGCCACCACACTGTTTATTTTCTTTATTTTCTTCATTTACTCCGCCTTTTCAAAATGGCGGGTCATAAATAAATTACTTACTTACTGTCAGAAGTCTCATAACTGATATCACGAGGATGCGCGGTTTCCAACAGATAATGCGTAACAGATAACACTTCGGATGTTACCATATCTGTTGTGTTTGAAATCGTTATGCATGAAATGTGATACATAAGAAGCTTTGTTAGGAAGAGCCAAAAAAGCATCTACTGACTTTATTTCTTATCATCATGATGTCGGAAAACACAGCAGATACTTTTTAGCGGTTTTTCGGTTCTTCCTGGTGGTAACGCTTATTATTCACGACATTTTGAAACACAACAGATAACATCCGAAGTTTTATCTGTTATGCATTATCTGTTGAAACCGCGCGTCATCGTGTTATCTGTTATGAAACTTCTGACAGTGTACTAGATAGTTTTGGTTTGCTTAGTTTACCCTTGCTGAGAAGCCTTGACAGATCGTCGGACAGCAAGAGTATACAGACGGTATCACAGTAAGTGACAATTTTAAATCATGTGCTAGTATAGAGGGGGGGGGGAGGGGATTTAGAATTTCAGGATGGGGCTCGGCAGCCTAGAACGCGTGACGCCGTGTCCTTTTCATTACGGGTAAACGAATGTCGCAGCGTACCTCAGGAGGTTGGCTTAGAGCGTGGTCCGCCCTTCTAACAATAGTTACTGTTAGTTACTATTTCCGTTCCATCCTCACGAAAAGTTACTACGCTGATCGTTCCAACCTTCTCGAAATAGTAACTAATAGTTACTATTTGCTTACCATGCTCGAGAGCGTAGTAACTACGCATCTCTGTAACGTGATTGGTCGGATTCGCCTGTGGCATGATATCCTGCTGGAAAATAGAAAAATAGTTCCAGCCTTGACGGCAAAAAGCCAGAATTCGTGACGTCATGCGTAGTAACTGCGGTAAGTAGGGTGGAACACGCTCTTAGTGCCTGACGCTCGGGCAGTGTTTTACCAATTGCAGTACCAGTCTCCCCAAAGCCGGAAAAAAAAAGAATCGCCTGAGCTGGTATTGAATTAGGCAGAAACAGTGCCGGAACTGTGCTCATGCACTGAAGCATGCCTCAGATTTGGTCTGCATTTTTGCAATTGCACCGTGTTCTTCAAAACTGTGCTAACTACATTTTCAAAATTTTTGGGCCCAGTTTTGTGTATGCCATCTGTATGAAGGAAGTATTAACTCAGAAAGTTAGAACTAATCTACCTGTTGGATGCTGCTCATGTCGTCATCTAACAATCAGCACAATTTAACAGAATACCGAATCAGCTATGTTCTTTTCAATGGTTTAGTTAACTGGGGTCAGTCATACTGCTTCAAGTTCCAAGCTATGGATGCGTAGTTCCGCCGTTTCCTTTGAGGAAATTGGCGCTCTTTGACGTTGACCCAGGAATGGATAATTACTACGCAGAACATTTAGCTTCCATCCTTAGCAATGTGACTGTGAGTTGGATAGGGTATAAGAGTGTTTCGATTTCTAACAATCAGCACAATTTAACAGAATACCAAATCAGCTATGTTCTTTTCAATGGTTTAGTTAACTCAGTTTTCAAAAAAATTTCAGTTAGCACAGTTTTGAAGAACACGGTACAATTGACACACTTCATACTTTTTTTTATTGTTGGGGGGACTGCGTCGTTTTGCGTGGTGCTTTACTTTTTTTTGTTCTACAGTAGAGGTATGTTTATGTGAACGGTTACTTTAATGTGAACAGTGCAGTTTTTGGCTTAATGGTAGAATGAAGGTCCGAGATACCTGTTCCG
Source organism: Branchinecta sandiegonensis (assembly GCA_030848855.1). NCBI lineage: Eukaryota > Metazoa > Arthropoda > Branchiopoda > Anostraca > Branchinectidae > Branchinecta > Branchinecta sandiegonensis. Next base: position 13,229,890 of record JAUPMV010000020.1, read on the forward strand.
GTGTTTTCAGAAGCCCCTAATTACCTATTTTGGCTAACTGGTAGTTAGCTTTAGACACAGCAAGTGCATGAAAATGGCGAAGTCCAATGTCAACAAACGTTCACATAAGCATACCTCTACTATATAGTAGAACTATGCTTTTTTGAAGGTAACTTTCAGCGGTACCAATTTCATCCACTTGCTATTATGAAAGTCAGTCAGCCAAAGTAGCTAACGAAGGATTCCTAGGAACACCTATATTGGTGTTTGGGGTCTTCATTTTACCATTTAGGTCAAAATTGCACTGTTCAAAGTTAGCTAACGTTTCAAAAAAACCTACTCTACTACACCGTGTTCTCAGAGCTGTAATAATTTTGATGGTGGATGTAAGACTTCGGTTACATATTTCTACCTTCTCTGGGGTCAGTCATACTGCTTCAAGTTCCAAGCTATGGATGCGTAGTTCCGCCGTTTCCTTTGAGGAAATTGGCGCTCTTTGACGTTGACCCAGGAATGGATAATTACTACGCAGAACATTTAGCTTCCATCCTTAGCAATGTGACTGTGAGTTGGATAGGGTATAAGAGTGTTTCGATTTCTGAAATCCGCCGAGATGGTACAGTAAAACTGGCGTAAATTTACACCTACACTGAACAAAAAAAATCTTGCAATATTTGCTACTGGGATTATTCTTGTCTCTGCTAAGATAAGAGTATCTCTAATTCGGATTAATCTTATCCCAGTAGAGATAAGACTAATCCCAGTAGCAAATACTGCAGTTAACTTTAATCCTTACTCGGAGAAACTTTTTACAGTGTACGGAGAACGTTCAGCTTCCATCCAGAGCAATGTGACTGTGAGTTGAATAGGGTATAAGAGTGCTTCGACTTCTGAAATCCGCCGAGAGGGTACAGTAAAACTGGCGTAAACTTACACCTACACTGAAAAAAAAAATCTCGCAGTATTTGCTACTGGGATTAATATTGTCTCTAAAAAGATAATCTTACCTTTAATTCGGATTAATCTTACCTCACTAGAGATGAGATTAATCCCAGTAGCGAATACGGCAGTTAACTTTAATCCTTACTCGGAGGAACTTTTTACAGTGTACTTCGTACGCGGTTTTTGGCTACATGGCTGTTCTTGTTCTGAGAAACCTTATGAGCGGTTGGTTTTTGACGCTTGGATACTTTATTTGTTATTACATTTGGCGTTAATCTTTTAGCTTGTATTAATTAGTGATGTCCCCCTGAAAACAGGATTAGGTAATTTCGAAGACACTCACTAAATCGGTGTGATGGTTTAGAGGTCCGGTGAATTATCCGCGTGATACGACAACTGCATCTTTGAAAATTTTTCTACAAGATGAAAATGGAAAAATATCTAAAAAACATGAAAATTCTGGTTTTCATTACAGTCTCTTTGTGCGGGATTGTCGTGCTGTTTTTACGTGTAGGGGACGGGGGCTTATGGGTCCAGATGGCTAAGTTTTGAAGCTTAAAGACTGTTTCAGTGCCAGTCGTCCAACAAATTCGGGAGCCAGCCCGACTTCGAGTGTATGACCTACTGTTCGAGTTTTGTATAAGTTTCTTAAGTACCTAAGTTAAGTAGAGTAAAAGTTCGTTCGCGATAGCTGTGATTTTTGCCCGCTTTATTGAGGCTTTGTACATAGGTGTTGTATAGATTGTATTTTCTGTAGAAAATGTGCATTTCTCAAATTTTCGGCAGTGTGTGTAAGATCAACTTGTCAATGTAAATTTGAAGTTAAAAAACATTTTTGATGAAAAACAAATAAAAAACGTTTGAAACCTATTGTAGCTTTATGTATTGTAAGGGGTAAACGGAATATAGCTAGTGACAGTTTGTTACTCTGCCTCTGCCCGAGAGCGTAAATGCAGTAAAAAATACAAATAAAACATATTGTATAGAAAGGTTCATCACAAATGAGAACTAAGATAATGGGATTGTAGGGTAGGATAGATTTGAGTCGGATAAATGGTAAGGTAAAACCGCGAATCTCAGTTTTTCTGAAGGATCAACAGAAAACCTATCCGTCCGGATCGCGTGCCTGCGGGCGAGATAGGGCATCCCGTCAATGTGTGCTCAATTTCAGCACTTCAGTAGTGTGTCTACAGCATACAGGAGTAGAGCCGCGTTCACAAGTCTGACAGATGAGAGTAAAATCGGGTTCCGGCGACCCCCCCCCCCCCCACCCCACCACACATACGCAGTTTACAGTCCCTTATCGGACACATCTAGACGTGCTGATAAAATTCTGGAAATAGAAAGGAAAATGTAGCCTATAGCAAGCGAAAAAGTAGGCAAGCTGCCATTTGCCAGTAAATCGCAGTCCCGACTTTACATTTAAAGGCACAGAAAATTTGACTACGCAACTTTCGGCCATCAAACCCACCTGGGGGGCCTAGATAAAGATACAGGGACTTATTGTCGACATTCTTTGTTATCTCGAACCCCCTCCTTAGTGGTCCCAAAGCTAGCTGGCAGGCCCTTGCCCCTTATGCACTGTAAAGTTCGCCTTTGGGCGTGTTGACTAACAATTCGGGATAGTAGTCAAGAGGTCGTGCGTTCGATTCCTACTCCCGGCACACAAACCTTTTGCTTCTTCTTTCTACTAACTCAAAAGTCGAATTCTTGGAAACTGCAATGGTCGTAACGAGAATTTCTTACTCTCAATATGATAAGTTTTTAATCCTTTACTCGTGCGTCCAGAGAAATTCTTCAAGTGCTTCCAGTCAAAACAGAAGTTTTTAATAAGATTTTCTAATCTAAGTGTTCGCATTGGGGGGGGGGGGGGGGGGGTGCACCGTAGACCCAGTGGAACAAGCCGTAAAAATCGGCCTTTTTTTACACTTTTTCTAAACCTGACTGCGACGTGGTAGCTCTGTGCTACTTTGGCGCAATATTTAAAATTTTGCAGGTGCGTGTGTTATTGATTGTTCTGTATCTTTTTAGTGTGGAATAAATCAGTGTTGGTCATGTACTGTAGCTGTGTTTTCTTGTTTGAAAATTTTTGCCTCTTTTAGGCTGTCCTGTTGCTCTTCATTTAAATGAATTCCAAAGTGAAGAGTTGCGTTTTCGCTGATACCATGATATCTGTTACCACGGTAACTGGATCTGCAATTAGTCCTTTTTGTAGTTATCGTGGTATCTGATACATGGTGCTCTGCAAAAACGACTATTTCCAAAATTGCACTTTTCGAAGTCATCCCAGATAAACAGATATCCAGTTACATCACTAAGTGCTAAACTTCTTTCTCACCAATCTGACAAAATTTGATGAAAGTGAGATGACTTTTCAGATACCACAACCAGTTACCACGGTCGGACCGTAGTTTCTGAATATCTGATACCACGATAACTGTAAAAACGCCTTTTGACCGTGGTATCAGATACCTCGATAACTGCAAAAACGACTTTAGACCGTGGTAACAGATACCATGGTATCAGCAAAAACGCAACTAATGACATCCAGCTTTTGAGCAAATTGAAATAATCTGCCTAACCTATGCCTAACCTATGCTATACTACAGTGTACTACAGTAGAGGTATGAAAAGTTACTTTAATGTGAACAGTGCAATTTTGAGCTAAATGGTAGAATGAAGATGGAAAATACCTATACAGGTGTTTTCAGATGCCCTTAATTACCTACTTTGGCTGACTGGTAGTTAGCTTTAAACACAGCAAGTGCATGAAAATGGCAAAGTCCACTGTCAACAAATGTTCACATAAGCATACCTCTACTGTACTGGCAGACTGCTGGAGCCTATACTGTTTCTGTTGGTCTCTATTTCCATACGCACCCTATGCAATTAGTTTTCTAGCTTAGATGTGCTTTAGATGCACCACAACCAGGGGCGTTGCAAGTGCTTTGTCGGTGGGGGGGGGGTGCAGAGCCAAAATTTTACCGAATCTTTCAAAAATTTTACAGAATCCTAGAACTAAGAATTCGAGCTGGAACAGAAATGATTACGTAGGAAGAGTAACAAATGTAACAATAAAAGGCAGCATGAAAGATGATAACCCAACTATTAGGCGTCGTTTTGGCGAAGCCCAACTGGAGAATATATTGCAGGGCATGATTGCAGTAACAGCTTCTATCTATTATAGCCAACACAAAATTAAATCGAGCGGCGCAGGCAAAAATTTTCAAAATCAATTTTTTTCTGTAGGCTAAAATTTAACTGCTTCTCTTGCAAATTCTTTGCAAATTCTGAAAATTCTTCTGGTAATTAGTGTGGAACACATTCTAAATGCAAATTCTTCTGGTAAGTAGGGTGGAACACATTCTAAATGTTTTCTTATAATGAATTCATTTTTGTTTCTAACAATTGTGCAATTTGCTTTCAAATTTTTTTAAGTACAGTAGAGGTATGCCTATGTGAATGTTTGTTGACATTGGACTTTGCCATTTTCATGGACTTGGTGTGTCTATAGCTAACTACCAGTTAGCCAAATTAGGTAATTAAGGGCATCTGAAAACACCTGTATAGGTATTTTGGATCTTCATTCTACCATTTAGCCCAAAACTGCACTGCTCACATAAACATACCTCTACTGTACCTACGGTTAAACAGTGATGACATGACGGAAACAAACTTTGGGTGACCAGCCGTTACAGTAACAAAGTCACCAGAAAATGTGTGGGTCCTCGTAGAATTTCATGTACTGGCAATGCAGCTTAGAAGCTAGTATCTTGGAAGAAAATCTTCAACGAAGAACAAGAAGCTGGCTTTCTTATGAGATAGCCTGTTTACCTTTTTTTGAAATTTTTATAGTGAGATAATGGAATCAGCAGGTTAAATTATAATGGAAATAGGATAGGCTCCAGTACTGTTGTACAACAAGTGAGTACAGTATAGCTATAACTATAGATATATACTATAGTACTATACTATATACTATAGTACTATACTGTATACTATAGCTATATAGAAGTAGAATAAGAAGTGAAAACAGGGAAGCATTTATATGTTTCTTACTATTCTCCATTTTCTCTCATTTCTCTTCAGTTATTCCATGCTTTTATTCCAGTACTGCTAGAATAGATACTGACAGACAGTATCTGAGCATTTTTGATAAAAGGTGAGTTTCAGACTCAGCGTAAAATTTGAATTTCTATAGATGGTTAACTTATAATAGCCTATACCCTTTCTGTACCCAATTATTTGAAAAAGTATGTAAAAGGGCAATGTCTAGTGTTCCCACACCTGGAATTGATACTTCAAATGCTAGAAGTAATTAACCAGTTGAGTGCTCCGCCACGAAGGACATAATGTTATTTGACCAGTCAAGCAACAAGGGTCATGGGAGCTATAAGTATTCAACCAGTCGAGGACTCTACCCTTCAGCTGCCAATAGTACTAGACTGCACTGTAAAAAGAAATCTTGCAGTATTTGCTACTGGTATTAATCTTGTCTCTAAAAGATAATCTTATCCCTAATTCGGATTAATCTTATCTCAGTAGAGATAAGATTAATCCCAGTAGCAAATACTGCAGTTAACTTTAATCCTTACTTGGAGAAACTTTTTACAGTGTGGTTGAATACTATGATAAGAGCAGCAAGCAGCTAGTCTGTGATTTTGACATAGTTTTTTAGTGATTTTTAAACAATTCCTTATTCTAGTGGAATATCTTGCTGGAACCTTAAAAACATTTGAGCAAGTTTTCTTGATTGGAGCGGAGGTGGTAGCATAAAGAGCTGACCAGTTCACGATCATGACTTCAGCAACCTTTAGCCCAATTGCATACTGGGCTCAGAACCAAGAGGATGTATTTCTGCGAGTGGATCTCAAAGACGTTAAGGTATTTCATACTTTATGCTAGTGAATAAACCATTTTGTCAAATCACAAAGGAAAGCATTTAAATGTGGGATTTACATTGTTGCAATCGTAGCTATGAATATATTTTGGTAGGCTATGTCAATTTTTAACAGTGTAAAAGTTAATGGTCACTCAAGATTATGTGTAGTGATCTCTTCTGACCTTTAATGGCATGAAAATACAAAGACAATTGTAAAGAAAGCTAACAGCGCAATTCAAATGCTAAAAACACTGAAAAAGTTTCGGGTTCCTAAGGACAAGCTAAAGCTAATGTTTTGCTCTTTCATTCGACCCTTAGTCGAATACGCTTTTCCGGTTTGGCACTTTGCTCTTACCCAAGGTGAAACTGATAAAATAGAGCGAGTTCAGAAGAGATCGCTGCAAATTATCTATGGCGGTTCCCCCTAACATACTCTTTTTACCTCAAAGAATTTAAAATTGAATCCCTTTCTTCCCGTCGCGAAAAACTATGCCGTAACTTTGGCTCCTCCTTTCTCCAGCACCCCATGTACCGTTCATTTCTTCCCCCACCCTTTGTTCCTGTAAGATCCCATCCCCCCCCCCCCGAGAAGTGGCTGAGAAAGTTCCCAAACTGACCCCAATCTACTGTAACACTATGCGTTACAGTAGAAGCTTTGTACCGAGTTTCGTAAAGCAGTAAAATGATCTTGAAATGTCTGTCAGTATAAAAGAAAATCTCAGAACAAACAAGCAGGACACAGGAATCATAGCAAAATAAGTTTTTTCTTAAAAACAGTTTCTTAAGAAGAGTCGATTTTTCGTAAAAAATAATAGATTTTTCTTAACAATAGTAATTTTTTTATGAAAACCAGCCAGTTGGTAAAAACCTGCCCCCCCCCCACCACACAAAAATTTTGGCTAGTAGTGGCTTGTCTCAAGATAGTCCCAGGCTGCGTCAAGCTACTCTCAATCCAGCCCCAGACCTGGACAGAGTCTACAGTCTTTAACTGAAATACCACTACAATCGTTAACTGAAATACCACTGTATTTTACTTGCCATCTGTTGATCAATGAAGTGAGTATTGCTCCATCAAGACTATGTAATCCAGCATGTGCCAAGTCGTGCTCATGCTACCATTGTCTCATCTAAATTTAGATATATATATAATTAGCCACATGATGAGCATCATTCCCTTTCCAGTATCATTCCCTTTCCATACTGTCACAGAATTATTCGGTCAGAGATATTATTGTCGTATTTAGGGTAGATCTAATGTAAGGTCTGTGTTTCTTACAGGGTCCTGACATTGTCTTGAAGGAGAACTCTGTCAGCTTTAAGGGAGTTGGTTTTGGTGCACAAGGGCTCAACAGTTACGCCTTCGGTTTCGAGTTTTTCGATTCGATCGACCCAGATGTAGGTATTCAACCACCTGTCGCTCCCCATCTTTAAGGGCAGCTGACATGTTTGTTTTTTGTTAGTCTGTGTAATCGGCTTCGCTGAGCAGTTTGTGTTCCATTCTGTTTCTCCGTCTTAAGCCCCGTTCACAAGCATGCCCAGCCAAGCACAGGTGTCTAAGCACGTGCCTAGCATCACTATTCACACCCATGCCTAGGCAAAGATTTTGGGCCAGGCACGGAGTTCCAGGCTCTAGAACTCGGTGCCTGGCTACGCCTGAGTACATGCCTAGGCATCTGTGTTTGGCTAGACACGCTTGTGAACACGGCTTTATGCTCCTAAGCAAGTGATGCCGAGATTTGCAGTAAACACTTCTGAAATTCATTGTGGTTTTTCCCAAGTAACTTCTTCTTCTTTATGTTAGGCCTCTTCGGACGGCGTGACGCTCCATTTAGGCCTCTTCCCTTTTGCGGCCTCGCAGTATGACTGCTCAGGACTGCAGTGGTCTTCTCAGGGTTTTCTTCTTCTGTTGTGGTGATTGGTGGAGTAATTGAAGTAGTCTTCATTGGGTTTTAATTTTGGTCATACTAGGTGGTCGAGTTCCACGCATCGAGAAATGAATGGATTGCTAGTATCGCATGCTTTTATTTATTTTTTCCAAGAAACGATAAGCTAGAAGCTTAAGAAGCTTAAAGTTTAGCCGAAAACCAACTTACTTGTGTATCATTTAGTTGAATACACTGAATTATTTGGATTCTGCTGAGGGATTTGTTGATTTTCCACTATCTGCTCTAGTAATAACGCTAAAATTGTCTACGGCCGTCCCCACAGCGCAAATTCTACTATGACGCGGAAAATTTGAAATAAGTATTCATTCAGCGTTCGTTGAGAGCGGTCGCATTCTGCTCTAGTGATTGTAAACAGAGATATTACCATTACCGGATAACGAACTTGCACTGTCCTTGGACTCGATGCACGATTATTCCTGTTTTCAGTGAATACGCTGCAGAGAATTTTTGCAGTGAAAATGGAATCCACGCATCAAGCGAGCCTTCAAAGTTCACGTACCAGCAGCGTGACTGGGATTACGGGTGCCCCTGTGATGAACCAGCATTTGCAGCAAGCGAGCCTTCAAAGTACATGCGCCAGCAGCGTGACTGGGTTTATGGATGCTGCGGTGATGAACCAGCATTTGCAGGAGATAAGTTTTAAGTTAGATCTCCTGCCGAAGTTGTCTACAGCAGTATCGGTCGTTCAGCAAGATGTAAGCCAAGTTCAAGAACAGCTTTCAAAAGCTTTAGAGGCTAACAAAGAAATGGCGAAAGAAATGCGTGAAATGAGCGAGCGCTTATCGACAGCAAATCGGAGGGCTGATTTGTTAGAATCTGAGCTGAAACGCGCTAACCTCATCCTATATGATTTCACTACGACGCAGCAGGCCAACACAACGTTAAAGGAGGGGGTGATGTCGCTACTAGAACAAGCTTTTCCGAGACTCGATCTATCAAGGTACGACTTAAAAGACGTTCACAGACTAGGTGCTACGGGACCGGTGGTGATCAAGTTTAATGTGATTGATCTTCGTGATTATGTCTTGCGCCACAGCAGAGTTTTACAGATGTTTGGAGTCAAAGTAGCTCCGGATTATACTTACGCACAAAGGGAAGCCCGCAGTCACTTGAAACCAGTACTAGATCGCGCAGTATCTGATGGAAAAAATGCCAAACTCAGGGGTACGAAACTGCTTATTCAAGGTCGCATTTTCGTTTATGACTCGAAACTTAATAAAGTGACCGAAAGTACTCAACATCGAGCACCTGGAAATGACACTGTCCGTATTGCTAACCAAAGAAGTGGCTCCCAGACCCCTATAGTTAGCAATAACACTATCCCGGCGATGGGAGCAAATCCGAACTATCAAGGAAGCTCAGGGGGTGATACCTCTGCAAGTGAAGAAAGTGATACGAGCACTGTAGTCGATGCGCAGGTCTTGTCCGAGCGCCGACGCAAGAGCTCGGAAATAAGCCCAGATGACCCACTTAGAACCCAATCAAGAAATGTCCGCGGTGGCCGCTGGAAAGAAAATATGAGAAGTCGCAGCTATGACCGTGGCACTGGAGGTAGTGGGGCTTACAGTCCACATCCAGATTATTACAGAATGGACTTCAGTGAACCAGTCATTACGCCCCTGCAAATGCCTTTCCAACCCGAGCCTGGTCCAAGTCGTAATGTAGACTAGTGGTGCGATGGCCATACACAGCGAAGTGATTTGAAATTCGTTTCTTGGAATGTTCAAGGGTTAAAAAATAAAATGTGTGAAGTGGAGAACGAAGTATCTAAGTTTGATTTTGTGGCACTTACCGAGTCGTGGCACAGTAGCGACGATGTGCCATCTTTTCGCGGTTTTGCCGTAGAAAGTGTATCGCGTCCTTTGTCGAGGAATTTGCGGACTTACGGAGGTATTCTAGTGCTAGTAAAGAATAATGAGTTTTTGACATATGAAAGGTTAAAAAGCGAATCAAAAAACCTAATTTGGATAAGACTGGTATGCCATACAGGGCTGAAGTTGGTTGTTTGTTCAGTTTACATCCCTCCCCAGAATAGTTCTTATAATGCAGAGGATACGTGGGATTTGTTAGAAAAAGGAAACTTCAGCTCTTCGATGTAAATTTATGAACCATAGTTTTTTGTTGTTAGGTGACTTTAACGCGTATACAGCGGATTCAATTGAGTTACCCGAAGTGGAAATTCCGGATAATTATTCTGTTATCCCACTGATGTATAGGATACCAAGAAAGAGTCTGGATGTTAAAAGAAGATTGAACGTTTGGGGTAGAAAGCTCCTGGCATTTTGTGCGGAAGTTGGAGTTGCCATTGGTAATGGGAGATTTGGAGTTGATAAGTTGGCGGGTGAGTATACATGTATTTCGGGTCTTAGGCCAAGTGTTATTGATTATGTTTTAATAGACATTCGCCTGGATCCAGAATCACTAGATGTTCAGGTTTTAAATATTCAGGTTTCTGACCATTTACCTATTAAGTTGAGTCTGGTTCAGGCCCGTAGAAAAATTGAAGAATCACCCCCGCCAAAAAACTTACCGCTGCCTCGTCGGCTTAAGAGTGCGTGGGGTGAGATGGAACAAAAGGTATTAAGCGCGATTTTTAGTGAAGAAGTTGTGCATCAAAAGCTAGAACAGATGAAGTTAACTAGTAGTAATGCTGAAGATCTAGAAGCTAAGTTCAGTTCATTATTGTTGGAATTGTCTACTCCAGTTTTAGGGTCGTCGGAGCCATTGATTGATAGTTATTATGATATAGAGTGTATTAGAAGTAAGAAAGTATTAGTAAAAGCTCTAGAACTAGTAAAGCAGGCGAGGGATGAGGGTCAAAGCTTTAGTCTATTAACTAGGTTTCGCGAGCTGAGAAGTTGTCACAAGAGGCTAATTAAGTTGAAGAAAAGATCATTCCTTCTTCGCCAAATGGAGGAGACGAGTCGCCTCTACGTGGAAAGTAATATGAAACAATTCTGGAGACGGGTGAACCATAAACAAGGAAAAACATCACTTGGAATCCCTGATCCTGAAACCTGGCCGGAACATTTCTCAAGCAAAGAAGAAGGAGATCTTGGTAAGTGGTGTGAAGAAGAATTTGGTGGTCTTAATGTAGAAGTTAGTTATCCTATGAGGGAAGAAGATTATTCGCTTGTAGGTGAAGTGACTCGTGAAGAAGTAAGTGAGGCGTTAAAAAAGATGGATGGAGGTTCGGCACCAGGTATGGACGGGCTCCCTACTCGGTTATATAAGAAATTTTCCAGTCTGTTTATGCCAATATTTATTATGTTATTTAATAATGTGATTTCTTCTGGAAAGTGGATTTCAGGATGGAAGACATCTCTGATTTTGCCATTGTTTAAGAAGGGGAGCCCATCACTACATGGTAATTACCGTCCAATTGCTCTGGTTTCATGTTTAAGTAAGATTCTAGAAAAGATAATTGATAATAGGCTAGCATCGTGGTTAAGTAGGAATAGAATTATTTTTGAGGAGCAAGGAGGTTTTAGGGAAGGTTATAGCACAATTGATAGGGTTTTTATACTTAAGTCATTGATAGAGAAGTATTGTAGAGGGAGCAATAACCTGTTTGTTGCTTTCATAGACTTAGAGAAGGCTTTCGATAGCGTAGATAGAATCCTGCTTTGTAAAGAGTTGTTGAGGATAGGCCTGCCCCGCATTTTTGTTCGATTAGTTGGGGATATGTATAGGCTTACTAAAGGAATGGTTAAAGTAGCAGGGAAGGGATTTTCAGATTTATTTGATTGTGAGGTAGGAGTGAAGCAGGGAAGCACTTTGTCACCGAGGCTTTTTTGTATATATGTAAATGATATTGTTGAATATTTCCAGGAGAAATGGGCACCCACGGTGCGTCTAGGGAATTTGACATTATCACTGTTGCTATTTGCTGACGATGCTGCGCTGGTAGCTAAATCCCCCGAAGAACTGCAGAGTTTGTTAAATATATTAGCAGATTATTTGGACAATAAGAAGATGAAGCTGAATGTTAAAAAAACAGAAATAGTAGTTTTTGGTAATAGTAAAAATAATCACAAATTTTTCTATAAAGGTACTGATTTAAAAAGAAGTGATACTTTCAAGTATCTTGGGTTTTTGTTGAATGAAAAAGGTAATTGGAAAGATCATGTTAAAGAAATGATTCGTAGAGGTAAAGCAGTGTCTGCTGCTGTGTTGAGAAATTCAGTGATAAGTGGAATAAAAAATTTAAAAATGCATAAGCAAATATTTCAGTCAAAAATTCGCCCTACTATCCATTATGGGGCTGAGCTTTGGGGGTATGAGGCTATTCCGCAACTTGAAACCGTTCAGCTGCAACATTATAAGAAATTAATTGGGGTCCATCCTACAACTCCAACGTTAGCCCTTAAGGGGGATTTAGGGCTCTGTTCTTTGCAGAAAGATAGAGCTGTCCAGGTTATTAGGTTCTGGATAAAACTTCTTCAACTACCAGATGAGAGGCTGTTGAAGGCAGCGTATTTGGAACTATTAAAGCAGGGAAAGAAGAGATCCTGGCCATTCCAAGTGAAAGCCCTACTTGATAAAGCAGGGCTGTCTTATGCTTGGAATGAGGGTCTTGGTCCTACAACTGATCAAGATAAACTTTGTCGCAGTTTTGCGCGAGTTCAGGAGGATCAGGAAATTCAACTTTGGCATGAACAGACTGTTAATTCAGAGACTCTGAAAGATTATAGGAATATTAAAGAGTCGGTTGGTTTTGAATTTTATTTTAAGTTACGTTTACCGGCTGAAAACCTGCGTTTGTGGTTCCAGATCCGAGCGAACAGTCTCCCTCTTAAGAGTAGGGTTAAATTATTTGAAAGAAATTCCCGAAACCCGAAGTCATGTTATACTTGCTCGTTATGTGGTTTGGAAGAGGAGAATCTGTCCCACTTCCTGTCAAGATGCAAGGGGCTCTCGGATTTGAGAGTAAGATTTTTTGGTGAAGATGGGTTGCTCTTTCCTGGTATCCTAAAGTCATCTTCACGGTCAGCGATAATGGCAGTTACAGGTTTTGTCAAAGAAGCGTTAAAGAGATGTAAATAGTTATTGGTGGTGGGAGTTTAAAGCGTTTTACATGTGAGTTTATATATCCGCTCTCTCGAAGTGTTTAAAAATGTATGATTTTGTGTATGGCCTAACGGCTAAATTAAAGTATCTATCTATCAACACAGACGCGGCTTTTCAGCGGGCAGTGATGAGCTTGGTGAAGAGTGCTTAGTGCCTGAGCACAAGTTTTTCGTAATTCTTTTTCGTCAAGCATACTGATACAGCACAGGCAGAATCGCATAGAGGTATTATAGATTCGAAAGGGAAAGTCCACTATTCAAAAATCGATTATTCGTGAATAGCGGAGCAATGAAGTGTCGCATTTTCGTCGGGTCTTCAAGCCTCTTTAAGTGAATATGTAATGGGTAACTAGATTGCCCAATCTCAGCCTTTTCGGTTAAGTCTTAAAAGAACTTGGATAAGTTTTCCCTAGCTATCTGCTCGCGTACTTGCAGTGGGAAAGGATGGATTTCGCCAAAACCGGCTCGTACATAGAAGAGATAATATTTGTGTTTTTGATCCGAATTCTCCTTGCGATTCTCCTCGCAATTCTCCTTATTTCCCGTTTTTGGAGTATTCAAATGAAGCGAATTCTCCTTTTCATGCGTTTTTGTCAGAATTGAGAACGGGGAAAGCCTCGCGATTCTGCAGAATCGAGAAGTTGCACCGATGGTGAATTTTCGATTCTTCTCTCTCCGTTCTCCTACCTGATTGGTCAACAGAGTGCGGGGGTTCAGTATGCATAAACACGTATAGCGGGTGGCGGACGAGCTGCCAAAGAGTAGTTGCGTTTTTGATCCGCATTCTCCGTTCCGAATTCTCGCTTCTGAATTCTCGATTCTCGTACAAATTACCGTTTTTGCTCCTCTGACTTCTCCATTCTCGCTTTTGACAAAAACAATAATTTTGCAGCTCGTCCGCAACCCGGTATACGTGTATATGCATATTGAACACCCGGACTCTGTTGACCAATTAGGGAGGAGAACGGAGAGAGGAGAATCGACAATTCACCATCGGAACGAATTCTCGACTCTGCAGAATCGCGAGGCTTTCCCCTTTCTTGATTCTGACAAACACGCAAGAAAAGGAGAATTCACTTCATCTGAATAGAGAATTCAGAAGCGAGAACGGAGAACTGAGAATCCAGATAAAAAACGCAACTAATTTTTGTTGACGAAAAAAGTGAAAAGATTTGAGCTTGAGCCGCCCGATAGAGCTTTCGCCGTCCTAAGGTGGCGGCACCAAAGTAAATAATCTTACTGTGATATTAAACGTACCACAACATACAAAAGAATGGCAAGGGGAGCATCAACAAAAACGATTAACCGAATCATCCGGGGTCCACCCAAACAAAACCTGGATATATTAAAATTCATATTTTTTAAAGAAATTCGGTTTTAACAGATTTTTTCTTGACTTTGCTTAACTAAAGTTAACTGCAGTATCTGCTACTGGGATTAATCTTATCTCTACTGAGATAAGGGTAATCCGAATTAGAGATATTATCATTTTAGAGACAAGATCAATCCCAGTAGCAAATACTGCCAGATTTGTTTGACAGTGTAGTCATAATACTGTGTTTTGCATTTCGTGCACTAAGGTACTCTTTGTTTCTTCAGAAAAGCAGATTTAGAACTCTGGAACGCCAGGTCGAGTTCTGTTTTCGAAAAGGAGATCCTGGCCGCTGGTGGAATCGATTGACCAAAGACCCAGTGAAGTTGCCCTGGTTAAAGGTAAGTATGTTACGACTTTAAGAATCGTACGTGCTTTGCGAAAAAGGAATACGATGTCCTTGTCCTTCTAAAACTTAGTCCAGGTCAGCGACAGTGAAGATGCTTAGCCTTAAGATCACCTGTTTGAGTTTTTTAAGATTATTTTATTTATTTATTTATCACCCGTCATTTCAAACAGGAAAAGGACGGAGTACAAAAACGGAATGAAAAACAAAACAAAAGCAAAACGTAACACTTTCATAGGAAACGCACAAAAAATCGACAATTACAAACTGAGACTCTCTGACTGACTAAAAACTGAACACGATTACATACATATACACTTATATAATTTGAAACGCACATATAATCCAAGATGTAGTAACTTATTAGAGATTAGCTGAAGGGCGTAGAAGCCTTATTCGCAATGTTTGGTAAAACGATAGCCTCAGCCAACGTCTAAATTCAGTCAGCCTTTATTGTTCACAGTTGTTTTACGGTATTAAAAAGAAACCAGTATGTGTCATATTTTCTTATACTGTTCACAATTACGTTTCTACATAGCCAAATCATGCAGTGGTTAAAAACAAAAGAAAGTCCAAAATTGCAACGTTACATTTTGTCTGTAGGCTACAACTCATAAAGCTCTTTTTGTTCACTTGTGAGTTTTTTCGCGCTCGTTTACTCTCACTTCAGGCGACTTAGAGCCACGAGAACGATACTTGGGGTCTTCTGAACCTCACACATTAGTTGCGTTTTTGCAGATACCATGGTATCTGATACCACGGTCTAAAGTCGTTTTTGCAGTTATCGTGGCATCTGGCCAGTTATCGTGGTTTCTGCTATTCAGATACCACGGCCCGACCGGGGTACTTGATCGTGGCATCTGAAAAAGTCATCTTACTTTCTTCTTTTTTTGTCAAATTGCTGGGAAAGAAGTTTGGCAGTTAGTGATGTGACTGAATTTCAGTTTTTCTTTTCAGGTCGAGGTTCAGGTTCTTTAATTTCAAAAATACTTCGTGACAATATATTTGGATCACTGGGGGCCGGCAGGGATACGAGCTCGCTAGCTCGGCCCCATGTTAAACACTGACTATATAAATAATATAAATGAGTCTTCTTCTGGGATTAATTCGAAAGGTGCAATTTTGGGCGATTGTCGTTTTTGCAGAGCAACGTATATCAGATACCACGGTAACTACAAAAACGACTAATTGCAGATCCAGTTACCGTGGTAACAGATACCATGGTGTCTGCAGAAACGCAACTATTGCTCCTGCAAACAACTGAACGGATTCACGATGCTATAACGCGAGAGCGACTGGTTAAAACATATTGGTAAAAACCTTCGTGTTGTAGAAATTTTCTGAAGGCTGGGACGGTACAGAATTCTCTGTCGATTTTTTGACAATTTTTTTTATTTGGCGAAAAAACAAGAATCGCCTAGACCCTGTACGAGTTTTGAAAAAAGAAGGATTTGGATTATTTAATTATGACTTTGATTTGATTTGAAACGACTGTCAAAGCCTAATACGTAACAGGCAGGCTGGTGGTAGAGCTGGTTATTGAGTACCCGGATGGAATAATGTAGGTCTTCAGTTTTATTCAATCGGGATTACCTTTTGACCTTCAGATTGACTTCGACAAGTGGAAGAGCCCGGACGAACTTGATGAAGAAGCCAAAGACATCATGGAGGACCGACCAGATATTTACAACATGCTAAAAAAGGAGGAGGGATTCCGTGAACCAAGTAAGGTTCATTTATGTTTGTTAAGTCGAAGGTAACTTGAGCTAAAAAAAAAAAATAGGAAACACAAAATACACAAATTAAAGATAGGTGCAGACAATATATAAATAATAATTTTGAGTAGAATGTGTTCCTCAACTATAATAGTGAAGCTTTGCACTCTCAGCAATTACGACTCCATTAAAATAAATAGCCCACTGTACCTCTATTTTCTTAATAGCCAGTATCAAGAACCAATAATCTAATAGAACCTCCGTCTTTGGTCCCATACAGCGACTATGCATACCCCGATAAAACTATGCATGCTGTGAGGTTTGAGTTGATACCCGTCTACTTCCCTCTTCGCCCCTGCGCATACCAGATGAAAAACGTAGGATGTCTGCAGGGGTCGACAACCCGGTCTGCAGCGAGTTAGACGTGGCGTCATTGTGGTAATCAATCAGCTGTAAAGGACGACCCAGATGGCGTTCGTATTCTTTTGTGGAGTTCAACTGCGATGTAGCTGTTTGTAGAGGTAACAAATTATGATAATCTGCGTAGCCCCTCCTCCGCTCGTTTGTATCGTGTAGGGTATCAGAATATATTCGACCCCGCATATATACATGATTGTGTTACAGAGATACGGAGACGGAGGTTCTTGTAGATTATTTGTTCTTGCTAATTTTCCACATGCTAATATTGGCAAGACAATTAATATTAACGACACAGTTATAAAAAGTATTTGATAAACGCTAGCACACTCTGAGCAAAACTTCTCATTCCTACGTCCAAATAATGTTGAGTAATGTATAATAAAAATAAGTTATGTAATTTGTTTCCTTAATAGCTTGTATTCTACATGATAACATTTCGATCGTATTTACGGTTGCCCGATCCGACCATCTGGGGGGGGGGGGAGTAGTGGAGGGCGAGGGAATCCGGAAAATTGAATAGTGCGTAACTTTCGAACGGGTGATCGGATTAGAATGAAACTTAATAGCTGAATAGATGACGTATCTCTGATGTCCCATTTGAAGTCCGGACCGGATTCGACAGCTATGGGGAAGTTGGGGGGGGGGGGGGGGGGCGGGAATCTCGAGAAACGGTTAGAATGGAGGAATCGGAGGAAAAATTGCTGGAAGTTCAAGCATCTGCTCTAGGTAAGTCGTTCACACAATTTGAGTGGATCCGGACACTTTGGGGGGGTGGGGAGGGGGGTTTCCGGAATTCAGGTGATGGAGGTTTTGGGGATTTTCACGACGAAACTTGGCAGGTATATCAGGGACCCGATCAAACTGACTCGGAAATAAGAATTTCCTCGATCCGTTCATCGTGGGGGGGAGTGGAGGGAAGGGGAATCCGGAATATTGAATCATACGTAACTTTGGAAGGGGTGATCGGATTCCAGAGAAATTTTATACTTGAACTATGTCTCTGGTGATCTTTTTCATGTCCGGACCTGATCCGGCAACTATTGGGGGGGGGGGATACTTGACCCGCTTCGACTGGAGAGATCGGGATGGCTTTTTTGTAATGAAAAACAGATGCAGAATCTATATTGTTGTGAAAGTAACTCAAAGTACACTTCTACTTGGTGTGACTCCCAACAACTACCATACTATCATGCTGCCTTTAATTGTTTGCAGCTACTGTGGTAGCGTGGCGCTGGACTTTGTGACAGTTAAAGTTAACGCAACTTCGGAGACTAAGTTCGGTTCGTTGGTTGAGGGAAAATCAAAGGTTTTATGTGTATAAACGCACTTTAAGAGATAAAATAATGTAAACGTCTCAGATCCTTTCGTCTTCTTAACCCAATGCTTCTTGCTTCTGCGATAGGCTCGGGTCGCTATCCAAATTAGTTAGATGAAAGTGGACACACACACACAACGGGAACCAAGTCGGTCCTGACCTTGATCGACCCTGTGTCAGGGACAGAGAACAATGAACTCTCGGGTTTGGCGGTGTCTGCCCAAGTGGACCAGTCGGTCCTGCTTTATCGACCCTGTGTCAGGGAGAGAGAGTAATGAACTCTCAGGTTGGGCGGTGTCTGCCCAAGTGGACCAGTCGGTCCTGCTTTTGTAAGCTCTATGTCAGAGAGAACGGGCAATAAACCCAGAGCATTCGCACAGCGTCTGCTGAAGAATCTAATGCGCTCGCTGCTTATATATTTTTTACATTCCAGCGCGTTGAGAAATATGAGGTTTACTCAGAGGAAAACTGAAAAATAATAATCAGTGGTAGAATACCATAAATTATTTACAGAACCGGATTGATATTCTTTGAGCCCAAGCTGACTTTGAAACATTTATTCAAACAATGTTTACAACGGGTACGTCAGCTAAGGTTCTTCATCAGCGATATTTCGGCCCTTTTTGGCAAGGGTCCTCGTCAGGCTGTCAATCCTCTGGTTCAGCTTCGGGGAAGGAAACAAACTTGTAATCCTGTAATAATTTGATTATTACAATCCTGTAATAATTTGATAACAGGTATGCTCAGAAATCGCAACTTCCCAAATCCGACTATTCCCTAAAGTACCAATCTGGACCGCAAAGTAAGAAAAATACTTTTAAGCAAAATATACATTTTCATGATCCCCAGGAGCCCATTATCATTTTTGCCTCGAGGGTTTTGCTTACAAACGAAGTTCTAGCTCCCCTATAGTGCGCAACTTAACCACAACGTCGAAAAGTACTTTTGATCAAACAATACATCTCGGCCCATGATAATTTGTGCCACAAGGGTTTTGTTTAAAAATTTATTTCTAGCACCCTTAAAGTGCGCATCTTAACCGAAAATTGAAAAATATACTTTGACCAAGCGATATATATCAATGACCTCGAAGGGTCTGTTATCGTTTTTGCCTCAAGGGTTTTGCCTACAGATGAATTTCTAGTGCCTTTAAAGTGCGCATCATTACAGCCAAGTTAAAAAATAAAATACTTTTTACCAAACCATACATTCTCGTGATTTCCAAGTCCATGATTGTTCTTATCTCAAGGGTTCTGCTTACCGATGATCAGAAACAAGACCAAAGGTTTCGATGGGATCCCAAAAATTGTAATGTTTATCAGACTTCTTGATCCAGACAATCGAATCTTGTACATTTCCAAGTCTTCGCTAGACCCCTTCAACAATTTTGCTATTTATCCATAATCAACCGCTTGAATATGTAGCCTACAACAAAAATGTTACCATTTTGAAGTTTTTTTGCTTACGGGCAACTTTAGTACACCCACTGAGTAACCCCTCACTTATCCAGTACATCTTTTCTCCAGTGAGTAACCCCTCCCTTACCAAGTACACCGTTTTTCAGTGAGCAACCCCTCACTTACCCAGTTCACCCTTCTTTCAGTGAGTAGCCCCTCGCGTGCCCTAGCAGTTCCCTCTTTGGTACACCATGAATCAACCCCCTCGCTTCGCTCACCCAAGTGTATAACCCCTCGAGTACTCCTTTAACGGGTACACCCAATTCCTAACCCCTCGCGTGCACCTGGGGATCGGTTCACGAGTACCTGGGACCGGCTGACCCCACCCCCTCCCCAAACAACTTTAGTACACCCACTGAGCAACCCCTCACTTATCCAGTAAATCTTTTTCCAGTGAGCAACCCCTCCCTTAACAAGTACACCTTTTTCAGTGAGCAACCTCTCACTTATTCCTACAATTCCTACTACATTTCCTACAATCACACATTAGATGTCGCAAACACTCTCGCTCTCCACACATCGAGCAGAAGTAAGGACCAACTCTCCCAATCGGCCTTCCCGTGTAGCCTGCCTCCTCCTATCTCCCAGCGGTAAAATATCAGCACGCATACTGATTAATAATTTCAATTCCTCCCTATCGAAACCCGCTTTAAAATAATCACATTCACCCCATGTCTCTTTCGCCTTGCCCCCTTCGACCTTCGATTACGTCACTGAAACAACACACGGCCACGTGCGCAGAGCTTTAATCGTTTGAGAATAAAGGGGTAGACCGCTATAGCCGAAAACTGGTTGACAAGTTTTGTGTCCGGTTTTCACCGGATTCCGGGTGACTACTTGTCCGGCAACAAAATAACTTTCACATTCGGATTCAGCATGTCTCCTTACCCCTAAATCAACTATCTCAATAGCTTTTAAAAAAATATTTTTTTGCCCCTTAATTTGAAACCCCCTCCCCCACCCCTAAATGTAGAGCTAAAGAGCCCATCTACGAACTTGACCTTACCCTTGACCCAAAGAATCGTCACACCTAGTTTCATCAAAATATCTCATTGCCTTCGACAGTTATCGTGCTTACAGACAGACGGACAGACGGACATTTTTTGCGATGTAATAGGTATCCATCCACTTACGTTTTGGGATCCCAAAAAACCACGAAAAGGCAAATTCTATATTTCATCCATTCAACCAACCTTCAAGTGCCATATGGGCTTCCAGCTCTTGTTCATTTTGGAACTCTTGGTAGACCAACGTGTTTTGGACTCCTATTCTTTTGCTTGGCTTTCTCTTCTCAATCAGTATACGCATAGTTTTCAAATATTTTGCGTCAAACCTCCACCTAGGAGAGCTGGAAGTATGGACAGAGTCGACAAGCTCCAGCAAGAAAATGCCCAATTTCATAGGTCAAGTATTGGTATTTTCAGAATACGATTTTTGGGATACTTATGACATCGCAAAAATGTCGGTCTGTCCGTCTGTCTGTAAGCACGATAACTGTCGAAGGCAATGAGATATTTTGATGAAACTTGGTGTGAGGATTCTTTGGGTCAAGGGTAAGGTCAAGTTCATAGAGGGGCTCTGTAGCTCTATATTTAGGGGTGGGGGAGGGGGTGTGTCCGGACTTCATCAAACTATAAGAGAAGCCATTGAAATTACGAAAAACCGTTCAGGGATCAACAGAGACACAGGCGAATACTCACTACCAGAAACATGGAAAGGCATCATCAGTGAAAGAAAATTCAGACCCCAAGCTCCTCTCTACAACAAAACGAAATTCAACCCAAATGCAGAAAAATCTCTACCCGACCTACGACCCAGTCGAGCAGCAAAAACAGCAGCCGTGTCCAAAATGAAATCACAGCAACCTTTTTAACTCCAAGCAAGACTCACGAAAGAATTTACGAAGTTAAATATTTAACGCTAGGCTAGAATCTTTAGTTTTGTGTTTCCCACAAGTTCGTCTTTCCAACTTGAGCGGTTTTGAGCCTGAAGAGGACCCTTGCCAAGAAGGGCCGAAATATAGCTCCAATAAAATTCAGCTGACGTATCCGTTTTCCACAATCAAATAACTTAGAAATAATTACTTTCCAGATCTGATCATAGTGGGGGGAGTGGAGGGATGGGAAATCCGGAAACAATTAACATGCATAACTTTGGAAAGGGTAATCGGACATTCGTGAAACTTGAAATGTGCAAGAACAAGTCTTTCCGATATTCAGTTTCAAATATGGACCAGATTCGATATCTGTGGGGGGGGGGGGGGGGGGGCTGGAGTCCGGAAACTAGGAACAACGGTAGCAAAAGGGGAGCAAAAGCGCAATGTCCAAATGCGGTATCGATCCAACGACCTCTGTGGTGTATGGCCAGCGCTCTACCAATAGCTCTACGCTTGGTTGTATTTAGAAGCGAATGCGGGAACAGATACGGTTTAAAGATTAAAGTAAGACCAAGTGGTCAGAACGAATGCTAAATGCTAACCAGAGCAAAATAACTAGAGCTATTTTGCTCTGATGCTAACTAAACTTAAACTAAACAAATCTCGTGAAACGCTTCCACATAAGCTAGGACAATAAAACTTGGAAGGCATATGAGGGAACCGACCAGATTAACTTGGAAATAATCACTTCCCCGATCCAGCCATCTCGGGGGGAGTGGAGGGATGGGGAATCCGGAAACTAGAAACATACATAGCCTAACTTTGGAGCAGGTAATCGGACATGCGTGAAACTTGAGAAGTGTGAAGAACAAGTGTCTCAGATTTTCAATTCCAAATCTGGCCCGAATCCGATAACTGGGGGTGGGGGGTAGAGGGGGGACCGGAAATCTTGTGAAACGCTTAGGGTCGAGGGATCGGGATGGAACTTGAAGGGAAGAACGAGCATTAAACCTAGATACTTTATTGACAAAATAGGACCGGATCGTGTCGCATTGGAGGGTGTCGGAGGGGGTTTCCTAAGTTTCCGCGGTGATCACGAGTTAGGATACTTCCAGATGTACCAGACATATTAGGTACTCTCCCAGGTCGACTTGAAAATAGTTCCTTCCCCGATACGGTGATGTTGGGGGGAGTGGAGGAATGGGGAATCCAGGATCTAGTGACATGCATAACTTTAGAACGGGTGATAAGACGTGAATGAAACTTGACAAGTGTCAAGAACAAGTGTCTCAGATGATCAATTTCAAGTCCGGAACGAATCCGATAACTGGGGGGGGGGGGGCTGGAGGGGGGGGGGTGCAAGAAACCTCGTGAAACGCTTATGGTCGAGAGATCGGGATGGTACTTGGAGGAAAGAACAAGCATAAGCCGTAGAGACAATACTGACAAAACAGGACCGGATCATGTCACAGTTGGGGGAGCTTGAGAGGGTTTTCCACAATTCTGGTCATCACGAGCTGGGGTACTTTGCTACGACCATGACACTTGGCAGGCTGTGCTATGACCATGAAAATTGGCAGGCATGTTAGGGACTCATTGAGTGGAATAACCATTTCAGATTTAGTAGATCAAGCCGATTTTCTGATGAGATTAGTATCGGGACTCGGGAGAGAGATGCAGCCTTGACAACTGTAAACCGTATCTGACAAACATGCTAACTATTCTTACAAGTGCCATATGAGCTTTCAGCTCTTGTTTATGGCACTTGCAGCCCGCAACTGCCTTATACTAATCGCTTTTCCGTCGGCCAGTCTGTCGCAGTTAGCTAGTATCGCGAGCTAGGGTACCGGTAATTCCAGATGTGCTAGGAAGATGCCAAATACATTCAGGAGGCGACCAGATTGACTTAGAAATGGTCACTTCCTTGTCACTCCAAGACAAATGGAAAAAATCGTCACTGAGACGTGGACGTACTGGTCAGTAGTTAGTAACATAGCGCAAGGATCAACCGGTGAAAAGTGTAAAGCATTGCGGGATTCGAAGAAGTTATAAAAGAAGTTTGCAGTATTTGAAGTAAAAGAGAGAAAATTGTTCTCACTTCAAGTAAAAGGAGAACATTAATCTATCATATATGAGCTACCAAGGGCTTTTATGCCGTACCTTACTCTGTTCGGAAGCCGCCTTTAAAAAAAAAAAATGCCATCATGTTCCGGAAAATAGTCTTCGTTGACCACCAGAAAGTTCGTCCCAGAGCAGCTCATCGCGGACATTGAGCAATATGTTGCATATGTGTAGAACAGTGCCGCTAGATATGTAGCCCTATTTTTTCTATTTTTCTAGTTGATCACAAGCAAGCCTATCTCTTCACCTACAACCTAGTCCAGTTTATTGGATTCACATATATTTCCGTGGTGATGATGGTCAACTATTTAAAAAAAGGACCGGGTAAGTTTTAAATGGACATGTTCGGGCTTTATCTTCGTCAGTTGTCCTTTTCCTGATATTGCATATCGACATTAGTGCCGAATCTTTTAGACAAAGCAGAACTGAAGGTAATAAGAAATAGATGGCACTTTACAGAAGGGACTTGTACCGTGACCAATAAACAGTTTTTTCGAATATATTTGGAAGTCTAGGACTCCAGTGTCGGAGCCACGTAGACAAACCAGGACCCACAAGGCGGGGTCTCACGGTGAAAACCAAATAGATAATTTTAATGGGGAAGACGTCCTTGAGATGGAAACATTTTATAAGTAGTGCACTGAAAGACAAAAATGACCCTCTGCTTACAAGGCAGGCACTCTAACCTTTTGAGCTACCCAGTTCACTACTTATAAAATGGAACTGATGGCCTACTGTATTCCGTAAGTATATTTTAAAAAGTGCCGTCACGTTCCTCAAACGTCTTCATCGACTACCGGTAAGTCTGTCCCAGAAAATTTTGTCACTGCTGAAGTCGTCCGACTGACCGTTATTGCCGCGGATTGATCGTCCGCCGGACCGGTTTTCAGAAACTGTTTTCCCAGAACCAGGTTTTTCCACGAATATTATACTAAAAATGCCCGTCCGCAGACGAATGCTCCACGGAAGACAAAGAGAGCTTCATTTATAATCAAACAGCTCGCGCTCGGGGGTGGAATTTGTTACCTGACGAGTTAAAAATGTCATAGTCAGTTGATTGTAGACGCCCTTGCTACTCAGTTGTTACATGAAGAATAGAATAGACAGCAGACAGAACGTCGCCGAAATGCCTCCCTCGACCATACACTAATTTAATCATTTGTTCCTTTTATTATTCCCCCGGGCAGAATGTTTGTTCTCGCGGTGAGTTTCATGACAAGCTGCAAGCTAGCCTCGACTTTGTTACGACAAAGTACCCAAATGCTGGTATATTCATGGCAGGCGACGCAAACCAACTAAGCCTTGATTATTTGTGTAAAGACCAGAAGCTTAAGCAAATTGTAGATTTCCCAACTACAAAAGGTGGTACCAGTTTGGATGTTATTTGCACTAACCTTAATCCTATGGAGGTAATCCTCCAATTACCCTTCCCCCCTTGGTGGTAGCTATAACTTTATGCTACAGCTGAAACCGCTTCAAGTGTATAAAACTAATTACTCAGTTTCTGAATTTTCGCACCGACCATTAACTAGTCAAGGGCTTTTAGATTTTGGATCTTGGATCACGGCTGAGAGTTGGCAGGATGTTGTTTCTTGCGTTGATCTTGATTCAAAGGTTAGTTTGTTTCAGTCTAAATTAACGGAAAATTACCAAAAGTGTTTCCCTGAGGTTGTTAAGAAGGTATGTTCTTCAGACAAACCTTACGTAAATGAAAAAATTAAAGAGCTAATCCAATTAAAGGTAAAACTTTTTCGCCGTGGAAAGAAAGACGAAGCGATTGCTCTTAGAAAACAGATAAAGAAAGAAATAAGACGTGCTGCTTCTCGTTATGGTAAGAACAAATTAAATAGTTTAAAACAAAGTAAACCTCAGCAATGGTTCAGGAAAGTGAAAGAAATTGCGGGTCTTTCGCCCAAGAACCTAGATTGTCGACTTGATGAACCGCCGCTTCAGACAACCAATGAGCTTAACAAACATCTTGCCACGATTGCTCAAACATTCCCTCCTCTCGCAGTCAACCAACACATCCCCGAAACTCCAAAAGAGAAAATTCCCGTAATTTCAGCGAAAGAAATAATTACAAAAATACATCGGCTGAAGATTACTAGTAAATGTCCGATTGATATCCCAGTGGATCTAATAAAAGCATTTCCTGATAAGTTTGCAACACCCCTTGCAAACATTTTCAATGATATCAGTAAATCCGGAAATTACCCGACGTGCTGGAAGCTGGTTTATATCACACCAATCCAAAAGAAGGGGGGTTCGAACGATTTTAGTGGTGTTCGACCAATAACCCTGACCCCAGTTTTTTCAAAAATGTACGAGGGTTTCTTGGCTGATTGGTTAAAGGCAGAGATTCTTGATCTTATTGATTTACAACAATTCGGGAACCTCAAGGAGGTCTCTACTTCGCACTACCTTGTTAGTCTTCTTGACACTATTCTGAAAGATCTTGAAAACCCTGATATGACCATAATTGCCCTAATTGACCATAATATCCTTGTAAACAAACTGTTAATCGAGTTCCAAGTGAGTCCTTTTTTAGTCAAAATTGTTGCTTCTTTTTTAACAAATCGTTCTCAAGTGCTTAAATACAAAAACGTCTTTTCTGATCCCCTCCCTATTTTTTGTGGTGTCCCCCAAGGAACTCTAATGGGACCAATTTTATTTTTAATAATGATCAATAGCCTATTGACTGACCATCCAGATCGTTGGAAGTACGTGGACGACCTGTCTGCACTGGAGGCATGTCGACGGAATATAAAAAGTTCAATTACGGCTCTACTCGAGGATGCCACTCAACAAGCGTCTTTGTCGAAGATGAGGGTTAACTCCCAAAAATCATCGATCATGACTGTGAATTTTTTAAACACAGACCCCATTCCTCCCGAAATCTCCGTTAGTCTTATTGAATTACTTGGAGTAACTATTTCAGCTGACATGAAGTGGGATGGCCATGTTCAAAACATCCTCAAACAAGCTTCCCCTTCGGTTTACCTGTTAAAACTTATGAAAAAAATTTCTTGCCCCCCGAAGGATCTCCTCCAACTGTACTGTTCGTTTAACCGGCCAATACTGGAGTATGCTTGTCCAGTGTGGCATTTTGGGCTTACTTCTGAGCATGTTTATAAGATTGAAAACATTCAAAAACGAGCGCTTAGGATCATTAATGGGGAAGGGAAGCTTCCTTACCATTATCTGCTTGGCAAGTTTAAGCTCACCACCTTGGACGCGAGAAGAAACCTTCTATGCCTTAACTTCGGCACCAAGACCCTGTCTGTTTCCAGATTGCGTCCCATTCTCCCCGAACTCTACACACCCATCCGCAACAGACCACAGCGCGACAAGGCTCAGAAAGTACCCAAATTAAATCTAGTCCCCACAAAACATGAAAGGTACCGAAGGAGTTTGTTCCAAGTTTTGTTGAATTGTACAACAGCCAGTAAACATAGTCACTATCGTCGTTGAATTGTTACTTTTAGCTTTTGACCCTTTTAGTATGTCTTATTTTGTTTTATATAATGTATTTTAGTGAAATTATTTTTGACGTAAATATTAAAAAATTGATTTTGATTGAATTTGGAAAAAAAATTAAATCAATTCATTAAAGCGATTTTTGTTTTAGAAGTTTTTGGCAAAATGTTCGCCGAATGAGTCTATTGTGTAAATTGCGGTAGATAAGTTTTGTATCGACTGATGAATTCGTTCACGAATTGTGTTGCAATTATTATTGAAATGACAAATTGATTCGAGTGTTTAGTTATGTTTGGACGTAGAAGTCAAATTCGGCGTTCACGCTGTGAAAGTCACTTTTTAGAATTAAAAATCTACTCTACTCTACTCTACTCTACTCAGTAAATGTTTTTTTTTTCCGCAGACTCCATGGAAGAAACCTTCTCATTGGTTGGCGGTGTTTTCAAATTTTGCCAGCTTATGGCTTTTCTCGAGATTCTGCACCCCTTGTTTGGATATACAAAGGGTGGAATTATAGCCTCGTTTATTCAGGTATGTCTGCGCTTCGTAACTTAGACTAACAATCTTTATTTTATGAATTCTGTACAATGAAAACGGAATGCTACAAGGTGAACCACGGATAACCCCTGTGTTGCTTGTGTTGCCATGCGCTAATCCCGCTGATCGTAGTTACCCCGCTTACTACGCTCCCGGGCGTGGTAAACAAATAGTTACTGTTAGTCACTATTACGAGGAGGTTGGATTGGTACTATTAGTTACTATTACGAGGAGGTTGGTACGGTCAGCGTAGTAACTTTTCACGAGGTTAGAACGAAATAGAAAATAATAGTTAGTTAGAAGAAGGATGGAACACACTTAAAAGTTTAACTGAAAAGCCAACTTATTTTTGCGTCATTTAACTGAATATATTGAATAATTTGGATTCTGCTAATGGATTTTCTTAACTGAATATACTGAGTAATTTGGATTCTGCTAATGGATTTTCTTATTTTCCACTATCTGCTCTAGTTTACGCCACAGCGTAAATTCTACTATGACGCGGGAAATTTTAATCTCAACACAAACACGGCTTTTCAGTGGGCGGTGGTGAGCTTGGTAAAGACTGCTTAGCGCCTGAACCCCCCAAAAAATCATAAGTCTTTCTGGTAAGGCATACAACACAAATACAAGCGCATAGAGGTACCACAAATCACACGGAAATTCGACTATTTGAAAATCGATTAATCGTGCAAATTGGAACAACGAAGTAACGCATTCTCGGCGGGTCTTTAAGCCAATTCAAGTGAATAAGTGATCGGTAACTAGATTGTCCTATCCCAGCCCTTTTCAGTTAAACTTTAAAGGTTCGCCGAATAGGGCTGAAATAATAAGGCGAAGATAGATGTTCCTACGGCCCAAGCTGACTGCGAATCATATTTGACGGTGCAAAACGGATAAGTCAGCTACATTTTATTCGAGCTATATTTCGGCCCTTCTTGGCAAGGGTCCTCTTCAGGCTCAAGCCGCTCAAGCTGGAAAATTAACTTGTGGAAAAACAATGAAAGATTCTTCCTTAAATATCTGACTTTATGAACTTCTTCTCTGAAAATTGGTTGGAGTTAAAGTTGGTGCTGTGATTTCATTCAGGACACGGCTGCTGTTTTTGCTGTTCGATTCGGTCGTCGAAAGGGTTTTCAAAGGGTTTTCAGGGCCAATTTTCAGAGAAGAAGTTCATAAAGTCAGATATTTAAGGAAGAATCTTTCATTGTTTTTCCACAAGTTAATTTTCCAGCTTGAGCGGCTTGAGCCTGAAGAGGACCCTTGCCAAGAAGGGCCGAAATATAGCTCGAATAAAATGTAGCTGACTTATCCGTTTTGCACCGTCAAATAAGGCGAAGAGTTTGAGGCGTCAACTCAGGGTAGCGTTTCCAGTCGTACTTAACCCGCCAGGAGTGCGCTATTGGAAAATTACGAATTCTTCACACGAGACCAGAATGGAAACTGTCGACCATCTCATACATTAGACATTTACTACTTTCCGTTCCAAACTTCCATCGGCTTCCCCCCCCCCCCCCCCCCCCAAGAGCCCCCCGGCTCTTGAACCCTGGTAACGCTGCTGACACTGAAAGGTATTATTTTTTTTAAAGGTTGTCGGAAGATTTGTTGTCCTGTTCTGTTGCATTGACGCCGAGCCGAGGATGCAAACTAAGCCCGTCGTGTTCTATCTCTTCTTTGTATGGAGTCTTGTCGAATTAGTCAGGTAGAGTTATTCACACTGGTGTTGGGCGATATTCGCGATTGATAATGATATATCGATGTATCAGACCGAATATCGATATCGAATATTGAAACGTAAATATCAATATCGAAATCGATATTTGTTATTTATAATTATTGTACATAATCCAAAATAAGTTACATTTATGCATCCGAAACTGGATCAGTATGTTCTTCGTAATTCAGTTTTTATTTATTTGAAGTTTGAGTTCATGCAAGGTGCTTTCTTACGACAATTTTCGTCTCAAGTTTTGGTGAGACGATACCTATACTATAGCGAAACATGGTACCGATATATCGATTATCGAATATCGAAAGTTAAAATATCGACTTATCGAAAAATCCAAATATCGCCCAACGCTAAGTCACACCGTATATTAAACAATGGCTCAAAACGAAAAGAGTCAGATACGATGTTCATCAGCGATATTTCGGCCCTTCGTGGCTAGGGTCCTCGTCAGGCTGTTCCTGGGAGAAACGAACCACAAACAAACTTGGCTGAGGTATGCCCCCTTTCGATGTTCTTGAACTGTAGTCAGATTATTGCCAATCACCATTCTTCAAAATCCTTAGCGTTTGCTGCGACCCCGATATCTTTTCGCTTGGGTCCCGTCAGTAAACTTAGAGAACAAGACCAAAGATTTCGATGGTATCCCAAAAATTCAGTATTTGATCCAGACAATTGGGTCTTGTGTTTGCCAGGTCCAGTCTTCGCCAGACTCCTTGAACATTTTTAATATCAAAATTCAGAAATGGATTCAGCATGTGTATTTACCCCTATAAGTCATATCTGTTTTGACGATTCCTGCCTTACTTCTGCCAGTTTTCCGGTTTCGGCCGAATTGCGGAACTACTTGTCCGGCGAAATAAGAAAGGTAAAAATGAATTCAGCGTACCTTTTTTCCCCAGTATCGAATATCTAATCAACTTCAGATAAAAGTTTAAATTATAAAAAATGTCCGGTTCCAGCCGGATTCCGGGCTAACTATATGTCTGGGTAAAAAATGATTGTCATATACGGATTCAGCATCTCTTCTTACTCTCAAATCGGATATCTAATCAACTACATGTAAAACTTTTACTTTTAACAAATTTTCAGGTTTTGGCCGGATTCCGGACGAACTACTTGTCCGGGTAGACAATGATTTTCATACAAGCGTTCAAGATGTCCTCTTACGCCTAGATCGAACATCTAATCAACATCAAATGAAACTTTTACTTTTAACAAACTTTCCGGATTTTGCCGGATTCCGGACGAATTACTTGTCCGGGTAGAAAATGGTTTCATATTCGTGTTCAGCATGTCTTCTTACCCCTTAATCGACTATTCCATTAGCTGTTTAAAAATATTTTGTTTATCCATTAATCTGAACCCCCTCCCCCCCCCCCCCCCTAAATGTAGGGCTACAGAGCCCATCTACGAAATCGACCTTTCCCTTGACCTAAACGATCATCCCACCAAGTTTCATTCAATAGTTATCGTTCGAGAGTTATCGTGCTTACAGACGGACGGACGGACAACTTTTGCGATGTCATGGGTATCCCTCCACTTATGTTTTGGGATCCCAAAAACAATAATTTGCTTGTTGTCCGTTCAGTTCGAGTCGTAGCCGAAAATGTAATACGGTAGAAAAGAAGTACCGTTGGACTCCCGATTCCGTACGGTATTTGGTAGCGTGGGGGAGGCTCATGGTGTCTGCCTACTAGGGCGTTATAGAGCCAAACGAACTAGAGTGCGAGTATAGGTTTATCTGTTTGGCTTACTTAATACATCGAGTGCATACACTTCTTATTCCAATTTAACACCATTTACTATGTCACTGATTTACAACGGACTTAAGACTGGCTTAAGATCAACTGATTGTCTGACTAACATGGAACAATGCCGTAAAAGCCGGCGCTTCGTGTGCAGTGCCATAAACGCAGTGTCACGCAAATAGGCACTGCCTATGAAGCAGTGCCAGAAAAGGTGGCTTTGCGATAAAAGGCACTTTGCGAGAGTCCATTGGATCGACCAATAGCTCAAGGGGCTTTCGCGGGTTTAGGTATCTGTTTGAGGGGAAAATCGGGGTGATCTTGGGGAGCGCAAAGGTTCCTCTCACTACAACAATCGTCAAACTACCAAACTGTCTGTTCCCGTTACCGCGACCCCGTTATCTTTACGCTTGGGTCCCGTCAGTAACCTTAGAGAAAAACAATAATTTGCTTGTTGTCCGTTCAGTTCAGGTCGTAGCCGACAAACGTCAAACTAGTTCACGGCGGCCCCGATATCTTTACGATTGGGTCCCGTCAGTTCGAAATCCCTTACTGCGCCCACATTTTTCCGACAGTTCGACTACACGTCAGTTCGACTACACGTCAGTTCGACTACACGTCAGTTGGTCTACACGTCAGTTGGTCTACACGTCAGTTGGTCTACACGTCAGTTCGACCTTTCACGCTTTATGCTTATGGTGACCTCAATTAACCCCATTACTCTGTCTGAAATAATCGTCTTCTTAGGTATCCGTATTACATGCTTCGAGTATACGACATTGAACTTGGTGTGCTTACGTGGCTTCGCTACACCATGTGGATAGTCCTATACCCCCTTGGATTTGTCTGCGAGGGAGTTGTGTATCTCAGGTAAGTAATAAATTGTTTTTTCGACTTCTACAGCCGACATGTGTAACAAAACCAAAGGTTTCGATGGGATCCCAAAAATCTGATATTTGATCCAGACAATTGGATCTTGTCTTCGCCAGATCCAGTCTTTCGCCAGGCTAATCATCAGAGAAAACCAAGTTATATATACCTTTATAAGCCATATCTATTTTGACGATACTGACCGAAACTTCATGCTTTATTTCTGCCAAATTTCCGGTTTCGCCCGAATTCCGAGCGAACTACTAGTCCAGCAAAAAAAAAAGAAAGAAAATTCAGAAACGAACCCAGCGGATCTTTTTATCCCTATAAAGAACATCTAATCAACTTTAAATAAAACTTTGACTTAAAACAAAATTCCGGTTACAACCGGATTCCGAACTAATTATATGTCCGGGTAAAAAATGATTGTCATATACAGACTCAGCGTCTCTTCTTACACCTAAATCTGTCATTCAACTTCAGATAAAACTTTCACTTTTAACAAACTTTCCGGTTTGGCGGGATTCCTGGCGAACTAGTTTTCTGGTGAGAAAATGGTTTTCACCATCGCATTCAGCATGTCTCCTTACCCCTAAATCGAACATTTACTACTTGTCTGGCAAGAAAATGGTTTTCACCATCGTGCTGAGCATGTCTTCTTACCCCATAATCGTCTATCACATTAGCTGTTTAAAAATATTTTGTTTGTCCCTTAATTTGAAACCCCTACCCAACCCTCAAATATAGGGCTACAGAGCCCATCTTCGAACTTGACCTGTACTTTGACCCAAACAATCCTCCCACCAAGTTTCGTCAAAATATCTCAATCCCCTCGAGCGTTATCGTGCGGACAGACGGACAACTTTTGCGATGTCATAGGTATCCTTCCACTTACGTTTTGGGATCCCAAAAATGCATATAAAATAAGGAGAAAGTGAAATTTTGCTGTCGTCTGATGATATTCTAGTTAAGACAGCCCATAGCCCACTAGTAGTACAAGGATCCTTTAGTTTCGTAAAGATTTCAGTAATTTTCTCCTGAAGCTTCGAACTTCATACGGTATTCATTAATACGTCTTTAGACTGACATCTACATTTGCCACGGTCGGCTCTTTTGAAAAACCGCAAGCTCTCGGTCAAGCTCTTCACCTTGAACTTCGTACTCTCGCAGTCCAATATGTTTTTTTCGGCTCCTGTCGCAACTTTTCGGTTGTCATTCACTCTGTGGTTGGCAGGATACAAAAAAGCTCAGAGATGTCTTTGCTACAGAAAACAACGCGACTTTACGTTAATTGGTTCTTTCTTTACGCCCTCCGTCAGTCAGCCAGCCAATCAACGAGCTTACAGGTTCGACTGTACTTGTCTTTAAAGCAAAAACTGATTCTATGCCGTTATTTTCCTTCCCAAAACAGGCGGAATCACGACACTCTCAGAAGTTTCACAACAGATAACACAAGGATGCACAGTTTCAACAGGAAACACTTGGGATTTAGTCTGTTGTCGCGACAAAAATTATGCATGAAATGTTATGCATAACAAGCATTGTCAGGAAGGGCCAAAAAACCGCTGGAAAATGAACTTGTCAAGACAAGATAAATTCATTTTCCAGCTTGAGCGGCTTGAGCCTGAAGAGGACCCTTGCCTAGAAGGGCAGAAATATATCTCGAATAAAATGTAGCTGACGTATCCGTTATGCATTGTCAAACATGATTCGCAGTCAAATTGGGCTGAATGAATATTTATGTTATCTATTATGAAACTTCTGTCAGTGTAGTCCGCCTATTTTCGATTTTCTTTTTACACTTGTGTTATGCCTTTGCTCTTTAGCAAAATCTAATCTTCTCACGGAGAGTTTTTTCGCAATTAAGCTCCGCCCGTTGCGTCGTTAGTGATTGGATCAGTGGGAGGTAGGGACTGTACAGAACAATCATTGGCAATAGTTGCGTTTTTCCAAATACCATGGAATCTGTTACCAAGGTAACTGGATCTGCAATTAGTCGTTTTTGCGGTTACCGTGGTATCTGATACACAGTTCTTTTTTGCTCTTTCATTCGACCCTTAGTCGAATATGCTTGTCCAGTTTGGCACTTTGCTCTTACCCAAGGTGAAACTGATAAAATAGAGCGAGTTCAGAAGAGATCGCTGCAAATTATCTATGGCGGTTCCCCCCTACCATACTCTTTTTACCTCAAAGAATTGAAAATTGAATCCCTTTCTTCTCGCCGCGAAAAACTATGCCGCAACTTGTTCCCCCCTTCTCCAGCACCCCATATACCGTTCATTCCTTCCCCTACCCTTTGTTCCTGTAAGATCTCGTCCCCCCCGAGAAGTGGCTGAAAAGGTTCCGAAACTGACCCCAATCTACTGTAACACTATGCGCTACAGTAGAAGCTTTGTGCCGAGCTTCGTAAAGCAGTACAATGCTCTTTAGCACTTTTCTGCTTTGTTACCTTTTTTTTTTAAATTATCTGTTGACAACTTATTTTATCTTTACTTATGACTAAAAAAACATCGTATTTGGGCTCTGCCCACGAGAGATATGTTTTGCTTTATTATTAAATAAATTGAAAATTGAAATTGAATTGGTTCCCTCTGCAAAAATGAAAATTGCCGAAGTTGCGCTTTTCGAATTCATCCCAAAAGAAAAACTGATATTCAGTCACATCCCTAAGAGCCAAACTTCTTTGCCACCAATTTGATCGAAACTGATGAAAGTGAGATGACTTTTTCAAATACCATGATTAGTTACCACGGTCGGGCCGTGGTATCTGAATATCAGATACCACGATAACTGGCAAGATACCACGATAACCACAAAAACGCCTTTTGACCGTGGTATCAGATACCATGGTATCTGCAAAAACGCAACTAATGCTAGTTGTCGATGTTAGTCAAGATTGTGCGTAATAGTTGTGCTTCCGCAGTGAAGAGTTATTGTGGAAGCTAGTGCATAGGACCGATTTTTTTCTTTCGGGAAATTTAGTGAATTGCAGTCACGTCAGAGGGAAACATTTGAAGTTAGCGTGAAGGTTTGATACATTCATTTTTTTCTTTTTTAGGATGATCCCATATGCTGAAGAAACTGGTCTTTTTACAATCTCACTGCCAAACGCATTGAATTTTGCGTTTCATTTTCCCAGTGCCATCCGAATTCTGTTGCTGTTCTTCTTTTTCCCAGGTATGTTTTTTGCGATAGTTCGGGTATGCATTATCAGAAGTTTAATGACACTTAGTACAAGGGTGCGCACTTCGCAGTTTCAACAATCAACAATAGTTGCGTTTTTGCAGATACCATGGTATGCGTTTTTGCAGATACCATGGATACCATACCATGGTATCTGCACCACTGTCTAAAGTCGTTTTTGCAGTTATCGTGGTATCTGATACCACGGTGAAAAGGCTTTTTTGCAGTTATCGTGGTATCTGATATTCAGGTACCACGGTCCGACTGTAGTAACTGATCGTGGTATCTGAAAAAGTCATCACACTTTCATCAATTTTTGTCAAATTGGTGGGAAAGAAGTTTGGCACTTAGTCATGGGACTGAACATCAGTTTTTCTTTTGGGATGACTTCGAAAAGCGCAATTTCGGAAATTGTCGTTTTTGCAGATCAACCGTATATCAGATACCACGGTTACTGCGAAAACGACTAATTGCAGATCCAGTTACCGTTGTAACAGATACCATGGTATCTGCAAAAACGCAACTAATGTGGGTGTTATCTGCAATTTTTACAGGAGATTTCTGTTGTACAGTAGAGGTATGCTTAGGTGAACGTCGCCTGACAGTGCCCGGTCGTCGAAGAAAAAACGAAAATCCATACAAGGCAACTTTTGCTACAAAATACTTGCCAAAAACAGCTAATCCATTCATATATTTGACATGTTTCACTATTTATTTGAATACTTGCTGTTACTTTGCCTTTAACTGCCATCTGGCATTCCTTTCAGTTTACTAAGTGGAACATGTTTGACATGTTTCACTATTTATTTGAATACTTGCTGTTACTTTGCCTTTAACGCCCATCTGGCATTCCTTTCAGTTTACTAAGTTAAACGCAACTTAACCAAATAGATGGCGTTCAAACCTGCAGACTCGTCCAAGAAGAAAAAGAAGCACATTTAAAAATTGAAAATAAAATATTTGGGACTCAGAGTTTGTGCCAGGATGGGCTTTTTAGTTCACTAGTTATTAGAACGTGTCCGAAAGCTCCAAAACGAACGAAAATACTGAATTAATTCATCATTTTATGCAGCATTTCGCTTTCGGACTTAAATTTTCGCTTAGTTAATGCAGCATTAATTCAGCATAAGAACGCTAAATTTTATGCTGAATTTTCAAGAAGAAACTGGGGGGTACGGAGATTCTCTCAGTGTTTCCGGTGGCAAGCATAACAAATTCAAAAAGACAACTGACAATTTTGGTATTCTAGAAGTGTCAGAGAAGAAAAAAAGGTAACAGCTTTCGGACAAAAAAATTAAATAAAATGCAGCATTTACAGCACCAAAAAGCTTTCGGACACATTCTATGTATCATCTCAAGGGCGTCTTCCTCATCAAATCTAACTAAATCTTTATGGTTTTCTTCATGAGGCCCCACAGTTTAGGCCCTGGACTATCTACGAGGCTCCGACAATGGCGTCTTAGACTTCTGAATTTAATGCAGATTTAATTCTGATCAGTTTGTCGCGGTCAAGTTCCATCTTTCATCTCTTCGGAATATTAAAGGCCAACTTCCGAGATCGTGGTTGATATCTTTTATTCAAACAGTGTTTACAACGGATACGTCAGCTACGATTCTTCATCAGCGATATTTCGGCCCTTCTTGGCAAGAGTCCTCGTCAGGCTGTCAATCCTCTGGGTCAACGTCGGGGAAGGAAACAAACCTGTAATAATAATCATTATTATTACAGATTGATTATTATTACAGGTTTTGTTTCCTTCCCCGACGTTGACCCAGAGGATTGACAGCCTGACGAGGACTCCTGCCAAGAAGGGCCGAAATATCGCTGATGAAGAATCGTAGCTGACGTATCCGTTGTTTGAATAAATGTTTCCATGTCAGCTTGGGCTCAAAGAATATTTATGGTTGATATCGGATTATAACAACGAGACGGCCATTGAAAATGACCTGTCCGAGCCGAAGGCGAGGCAGGTTATGAAAAATATCTGCCGAGCGCAGCAAGGTTGACGTTTTTTAAACGGCTTTCGAGCTTGTTAATCCGATACCAACTAAGATGGATGTATGTTAATTATTATAACGTTTGTTTTGATAGCGGCCTACTCAATCTTCTTTGGTAGAACTTATTTGCTACTTTTGTAGGGACTGGTCACAGAATTCTACGGTTTGACGTACATTTTCGTTTCTTCCAAATAGCGAGCCAGAATTTTGCGACCGGTTCCTTACCAGTAAATACAAAAACGAGGCATAAAAGTTGAGGAGTAAAATTATGCAGTGATAAAGCGAGATTTCTCGTTAGTAGTTGGTGAAAAGAACCTAGTTTCCTACATGTAGTCATGTTTATTTACATTGTTTTATTAGTGCTTTAATATGTGTATTTTACTTTGTGTATTTTACTCATACTCCGCTGTTATCCAAAAAGCGGGTCACAAATAAATAAATAAAAATAAAATAGACCCCAGAATGTCAATGGTTTTTGAAGAAAAGTCACAGGTTTCTTCAGAAAAAAAAGTTAGGCGGCAACACTTTTGAACTGAAAGAAAACACGTGGACTATTGAAAAACTGGAGCAAAATCAAGGAAAAAAACAGTGATAATTGCTCAACAGCTACCTTTTGGAAAGCAAAGAAAAGTAAGAGTTGTTTCTGTTGACAAGTTGTGTTTTGTGGAATTTGATTGTAACATTGTATGACCCAGGTTGGTTGGCTGGGAAAGCAAGATTTTCTTTCAGTTTTGGACATTTTTTTCTGTAATGTTTTTCAACTTTTTTCTATATTATTTTTTTTTATGAATCTTTCTGAATGTGATGTCTTCTGTTTATTTTTTTGAGGTCAGGTTCTACTTTTCAGTAGGTGAGAAAACAGTGCTCGATGAACTTCTGCGGAAGTTGATACGGCTTCGTATCATCCTCTCTGGAGGCTGATTCGATATTTTATCAACATCCACAAAAGTAATTGTCATAATGTAACAACCTGCGGGATGCAGGTTGTATGCATTACATACCTGTTCGAGAAAAGTTATAATAGCATTCTCTTTGAATTGCTGTCTGTCCCGTACTTGATTCATTCCACCGTTTCTCTCCTGTCTTGATGGCTGCAGTTGTTTGCCTGCATTGGGCGGTGTATGAGATGAATTCACGAGAGCCACTAGCAAAGGTCTTGTACGAATTCCTGAGTGAAGTTGTCAGTGTGCAGATGCTAAGAACTGCTAACTTCGGCCGTAGGCAGTTGTGCTGCCAAACCCTCCCCTGAGTATTAAGAAAAATGCCGGGCAATAGAATATGACTTATATCTCTAGATAGTTTTAAGATTTTCTTTTCTCCAGGAATGTACACCGCTATGAAGCACATGCAGAAGCAGCGGACAAACAAGCTAGGTCCCAAGTCCCTGCGAGCAAAAGCCGAGTAGATTTTCCCTTCCTCGCAACTTTTACTTCGTTTGTGTCAACCTTCGTCTCAGTAAGATCTGGTCAGTGTCCAAGTCCTCCATTTTACTGACTAGGAAAGTAGAGATTGGCTGGAACCTTTAGGGCTCTAACCTTGAGGATTTAATCAAACTTTCTTTGCCCAATGTGTATTTGATTTTGTTATGTTTTATAGCTTTTCGTAATGTGGCCGGTGTGCTACCATTGTCTGTTTTGCTCAGGTTTTTTGGTCGCTGGTATGACACAACGTTTTAGTACTTCTGGTTTTGTGTTTCAAAGTGCAGATCCTCGGTGCAAATTTGAGCTTTACTTTTTAATAAAATACTAGAAACAAGTCACAACGAATCGGATTGCGGGTTCGTGTCTTCCATATACAGCCTGAAGAGGGTCCTTGTCAAAGAAGGGCAGAAATATCTCCTAGCTGAGTAATTGTTTACATACGCATAACTTTTTCAGCAAGATTCGAAAGGAGTAGGCTATATCGCATATGTATTGGACTTCGTCATTCAAGTAATCGGCTCTTGTGGATTTCAGGCATTCGCCTTATCTTGTCAACATGTTACTACCCCTAAACAAATCCCTTAAATCACAACTCTTACTAGAAATGATATTTTCCCTATAAAATGGATCAGTAAAAACGTTTTCGAAAATACCATTATTTTCCACCTGAAACTACCGACTCTCTTGTTAGCGCTTGTCGATTGTATCCAGCCTTCCTGCTCTCTGACGCGGCGGCTGGGCGCAAAATATTTGAAAAATGGACGTGCCTTGGTTCAAAAGTGGGAAAACTAAGCAAATAAAAGAAGTAATAAACAGAAGATTATCACATCCTTATGTGTAAAAGAGTTGTCAGCGAACAATGAAGATTCCGGCAAACTTTTCGTTGGGTGACGGGAAAAACTCGGCAAGGCCGAAAAAGCGCTAAAAATCCGTAGTTCTGAAACGAAACAATGTAGAAAGGTGGGGATTTTAGAACCTTATAATTCCATATGGGAGCTAAGTATATTGTAAAAGGCAGAATAAGCAAGAGGGGTACTTTAAAGAACCCCTCTATTTAAATACTTTAAAACTGACTGCACTTTCAACAAATAACCCACGGTTTTGGCTGTTTTATGCCTTTCCCGAGACCCGTTGACTTATAGCGAAAACAGGGAAACTATTTACGTAACCGGTTTTCCTGATGGAAAAACTTCTCGGAGACAACCGTCGACAGCGTAATACACATCGAAGGTGGCAAAACACGGCAAGTGAGAAAATAAGCGTGGTTTTGTTAGAGGGGTTAGTTGTACCGTACGAAATTGGGGTCTCCGGGTTTAGAAATATAAGGACTGATTATGGGAGTAGGTAAGACAGGTCCTTTAACAAAATCCTTTGGGTTCTTTCTTTAATCTCCCGTCTAGCCTGATTACGTCCGGAATGTCAATGCTTTTTGAAGACTCATCGAACATGCTGATTCAACATTGTCCCTGTATCGACACAAAAACTGGACTTAGATTTTATTAGAACTAACGAATTCTCCATTTCCGCCGGATTCCGAGCAGCCCGGCCGAACTATCTACTTGAAATGAATGAATGAATGAATTTATTCCCAATAAAGCCCAAGGGCCATGGCGGGAAACATAACACAGTAACAAAAAACAAAATATCATACACTCCGAAAACAAACCAAAGATCAGCTTCTATAAAAATAGTTCACGGTGGGTCATAGCTAGCTTCAGGAATCTACCCAGCCTTCGGAACTCACCCAAAACACTTACTTCCCATACTTGAAACGAAGCCGGAAGATCGATATCCTGTGTGTCCTGACTGCTAGACTGAAATTCGAAACATCCGATAAACCATAAGACGAGGCCTGTCAAACGTCCGGTTTTCAACGGATTCGGTCGGTAGTATATACCAAGCGGCGTAGAAACAAGCCAGGCCAATTCACTAGCGTACCCCTATTCCCTGTACCCCGGATTCCGGTCAAACTGCTTGCCCAGCAAAAAAAATAAAATTCAGAAATGGGTTCTTCGTGTATTCATACCCCCATACCGAAGCTCTAATCGACTTCGTAATATTTTTTTCATTTCTACCGAACTCCCGGCTTTGACCGGATTCTGGGTCTATTTTTGTCTAATGACAATACTTATTTGGTCTAATGTTTCCTGATTTTCGTAGAATTGTTCGTCTATGTTTCTTGTCTAATGTTTCTAACCGCTAACCGGTAGAAGTCTTGGGCGTTGCCGGTCATTAGCGAGTCGTTTGTTTTTAGGTCGTCCCCCCCCCCTTAGCACCGCCCTGAACAGGAACCGCCCCTGCCCTTTCTGTAAACTATCAAATGTCGTTTTCCACAGATACATAAAATTCCACACAGTGAACCGTTTCGAGAGGTTAAATGAAAACGGAACTTGCTCTCAACACTCGGAGGGGGGGGGGGGGCTTCGACTGTAGCATAGCCCACCTGGATTCCGTTTTCGCTCAGCTTTTCCGAACCCTGCGACCTAGTAAGCTAGGCTGCACGAAATGCTTAGTTCTCATTTATTCATAAAAATCATAAGAAAATAATAAATATAAGTTAGGCCACAACTAGAGATTACGCCTTTTTCTTCCCTTTTCCCTTCTTTCCTCCTCCCGCGCCCTTCTTTTTTGTATCTCCTCCGTATTTGGCTTCCAGCTGATCGAAAAATCCGTTCATCTGTTTGGCCCGGTCGGACTGTCTCTGCTGGATCATAGCTGCTAAGTCACTGGTATCGTCTTCACCTTTGTCTGTCTTTCGACGTTTGAGACCTAATTCCTCAGCAAGTTCTTCAGCCTCTACCGCCTCGGCAGCGTACTGAAACGAACAGTAAACGAACGTTAAAGCACCTTTTCTAACAACTGAAACTATGCACTAAACAGGGTTAGAACAGCGATGTAACTTGTTTGTGCGAAAATTCGAACAGTTATTACAGTTATTTCAAGTATCTTGATTCCTGTGCTAAAAGTAGTCATTCAATGAAATTCTTCACACATTACAGATCGCAACATTCATTACTTTCAAATTCCAGAAATAAATTATTTCATGTCACGGCAGCTTTTTACGGTATTTGTGACCTGCCTAAGTTGGGAATGGGTGCCCTAAATGTGCCATTTACACGTATAAACAGCATCCGGACACGGTGGGGAGTTGCAAGGGGGGGGGGGGGCGGAAGTCTTTTGACACGCGTAGGGACCAATCTGATGTAGGGAATGGGGCGAAACTTGAGCGGTACTAAGATCATGTGCCTTACACAGTCAAAAGCTTGACAACATTTAACACAAAGATGCGGTATTTCAAGAGATAACACTTTGGATACTGGGTATCTGTTAATGGTACAGAAAAGTTATCTTTTGAACCCTTGCGTTAGCTAAAAATGTCGAGTTGAGTCGAAATGGAATTTGAAATCAAATATATATGTAGAAGAAGTTAGTCTGTTTATTTTACCGGAACATAATAAATAAAATAAGAGGTAATACGCCGCGAAAAAAATGAGCCTTTAAGTGTCATGGTTCTATAACACATAAAGGAATAAAAAACAGTGATTTTCGGGGTTTTTTCTTGATCAGCTAATTATCCCTCTAGGATGATGTGCGAGGGATAAATATGAATTCGGATATTTCGGTTGCACTTTCGGCAAACCGTCCTCAACGAAAAAAACAAACAACTAAATCATAAAATCCAACACAACACCAACAGAAAAGTGATGCGGAACCAACAAAACAAACAACGATATGTAACTAAGAACCAGAAGAACGATGCGGATGGAAACGACAAACAAATTCAAATAAAATAACGAATATTACAATGTGCGTGTTAAAAGTGTATATGTACAAATCTGGGGACTATTTTACAATTCTGAATTCTGTGTCTATTTACAATTTACCAATTCCCTGGGAAAGCGCAGAAGCTTTCACCCAGCAACTGTATAATCCTTCGCTTTTCCCATGACTGTACAAATAATTTCACAGAAGTGAAATTATCCAGCTCTGTGAAATTATTTGTACAGTGATGGGAAAAGCGGGATTATAATTGCTGGGTGAAAGCTTCTGCGCTTTCCCAGGGAATTGGTAAATTGTAAATAAACACAGAATTCGGAATTGTAAAATAGTCATAGATTTTGTACATATACACTTTTAAAACGCACATTTTAATATTCGTTATTTTATTTGAATTTGTTGGTCGTTTCCATCGGCATCGTTCTTCTGGTTGTTAGTTACATATCGTTGTATGTTTTGTTGGTTCCGCATCACTTTTCTGTTGGTGTTGTGTTGGATTTTATGATTTAGTTGTTTGTGTTTTTCGCTGAGGACGGTTTCCCGGAAGCGTAACCGAAATATCCGAATTTATATTTATCCCTCGCACATCATCCTAGAGGGATAATTAGCTGATCAAGAAAAAAACCCCAAAAATCACTGTTTTTTATTCCTTTCCTAATGAATGGTCAGCTTGGCTTCAAACCTTATATATAACACATAACAACAAACATGGCCTGCGATGTAAATTTTAACGCAAAACAATGAAAAGGTCATAACGGAATTGTAACACTGATAACCGATAACGTAATAATGATAACTTATAACATGGACGGCAGATCAGATGAGTTAACATTCTTTATGAAATATGGGACCTCCGACAGTGCAGATGTTCCTTTTTGGGTTCGGGCCGGACCCTACCAACGGTTGCCACTTGACTACCCAAGTAGGAAAATAGTACTACCAGAGGAAAAAAAGTACTGCCTAGAATTTTTTTTGCCCGTGCGCAATAAGCACATTGTCGTCCACTACTGCTACTGCAAACCACTTAGCATGACCCTACAAATATGGCCTGAATCGAACCTTCATCAAAAATAGTGGTTTCACTCAGAACCAGATTAAAATCCAAAAAAAAGCAATCAGATCAAACATTGCAGATTAATGAGCAAAATACAACTAGACCCACATGAGCTTTGACATTTTGTCAACATGAACTTCGACATTTTTTTCAAATAGTAATACCTTTCTTAAAATGTACTGCATAAGTACTACTTTTTGGGATCCCAAAACGTAAGTGTCGGGATACCTATGACATAGCAAAAGTTGTCCGAATTTCCGTCTGTGCGCACTATAACTCTTGAAGGGAATTAGATATTTTGATGAAACTCGGTAGGAGATTCTTTGGGTCAAGAGTAAAGTCGACTTCGTAAATGGGCTCTGTAGCCCTGCATTTAGGGGTGGGGGAAGGGGTTTAAATTAAGGGGCACATAAAATATTTTTAAACAGATAGTGTGATAGTCGATTGGGGTAACTTATAGTAACCTATATATAAAATACATATAAATGCCATTTCCAATTCGAATGGGTGACCCGACTCGAACTAAACTTGATGGGTGGTATACCTGGTTACACGGGGATGGAAGTCTTGTGACTTCTTCGTTTAATTTTTCAGTTCTTACCATATGAACTCGTAGGTGCTATTTTCTAAATTCTGACCCGGTTTCCGCTCAGAATTTTGGAAGTTACCGCCACCGACCGTGCTCCGGAGCGTGGTTAGAGGCGTATTCTCGTCGTTCCCCGAGGAGTCCCCGCATTTTTGTTTGTCCCGGGGACTCACTCCCCGTATTCTCGCGAGTCCCCACGAACGGGGAATGCTCCGATTATCATCACCATCATCAAAAAGGACTCCCTTTCAGATTCAGATGGGAATCAATTTTTGCCAGTGTTGGTCCAGTGTAAAATTAATTAAAAAACATCAGAATAAACAAAACCAAAAATAAAGTGGATCCAGGCTAGTTTTGTCAACTGCATATTTTTTTTCGAACAAAATCAGTTTTGGAAGGATTCCCCGTGTTCTCGTTGTTTTCCGAGGCGGAGTCCGCATGGAGTGACTCCCTCTATTCTCGCCGTTCCCTTCGATTCCCCGAGGAGTC
The DNA here is from genome assembly GCA_030848855.1 of Branchinecta sandiegonensis. Taxonomy (NCBI): domain Eukaryota; kingdom Metazoa; phylum Arthropoda; class Branchiopoda; order Anostraca; family Branchinectidae; genus Branchinecta; species Branchinecta sandiegonensis. Next base: position 13,274,196 of record JAUPMV010000020.1, read on the forward strand.
CTCGGGGAAAGGCGAGAATACGCCTTAGGTAAAATTTACGAGTGTTAGCTGTGTATAAAAGGTTGGACGGGTTTCCGTGGTATGACGCTAGTCTTGTACAACCGCCGTTCCTGTTCTTCCGAAATAGTCGCCGTGGCGACGACCTTGGGCTCGCGCTCCAGGGCGTAATTCGAAATAACCCTTTTGAACTAAGTAAAAGACAGAATTTTGTCGGTCAGATGATTAATTTTTTTAGCTGAAATTACTGGCGCTCCTTCCAAAATAGATCTCAGAGAGCGTGGTCCACCCTTCTTACAATAGTAATTATTAGTTACTATTTTCGTTCCAACCTCATGAAAAGTTACAACGCTGACCGTTCCAACCTGATCAAAATACGCTCGGGAGCGTAGTAACTACGATCTCTGGCGCGTGGCGTGATATTTTGCCTAAAGCAGAAAAATCCGTTTCAGGCTTGATGCAAAGAAGCCAGAAGCCGTCATGTTCACTAGGGTAACTAGGGTGGAGCGCGACCTGAATCTCGCATTGCTTCAGACTCGCACGGATCATGAATGTCCTTTTCACAGATTAATACGACCTACAGAGAGTGGTCCTTACCCTCTTTCTTCTCGTTTCTTGCTTCTTTTTCGTCTCCTTTGAAAACTTCTTGAAATCTTCCAGTTCCTTATTCTTGATCATTCCCATAATAATCTCTCTGTACCTAGGTTCATCATCGATAGTGGAGCAGAGCATGGAGTCCAGTATCTTGTCCATGTCTCCCTGGCTTGATAAATAGATGGATTTCAGGTCTTCTTTTTCATCCTCCGAGCCTAGACCAAGAAAACGTTAGAAAAATGCAAGAGATTATCATTAACATTGAGTTTATTTTGTAAGGTTTACCTCACAGGATGTCAGCCAGGTTAATTATTTGCAGTAGAAGGGTTACTGAGCCTGTTATTTTTTTTTGCCAGGAGAGGCATCCTGGTAGAAATATACTAAAAACTGTAGCTATTTCCACGCAACAGACATCAGAACACACTCGAAGTCAGTTCTTGGGTAGTCTTTCATTGGAATGCGATCAATTGGAAATACAGTAAGTAAGTAAGTATTTCTGACCCGCCATTTGAAAAGCGGAGTATGTAAAATAAAATAAAAGAATTAAATAAAATACAACAAATACAAAATACAGTTTTTGGTTCATCGCCTAGAAAATAATGTAGAGTGTCATGTGCTACTGTTGTCCATGATTTTTGGCAGCGCCGATGAAAATTCCAAAAGTGTGACGCTTGCGTCTTTAACTTGGAAACGCTCCGTTAGCATGTGGCTTTGGCATAACTTTGTTTAAGGTTTGAAGCCAAGCTGACCATTCATTTCAAATAAAATAGAAAAAACGAGATTTTCGTTTTTTTTTTATTCGTCGCACACCATCTTGGAGGAACTAGCTGACAAAGCTGACTAGCTGAACTAGCTGACAAAGAAAAAAAAACCCGAAAAGCTCGTTTTTTCTATTTTATTTATAACATTGTTATACCACAGTTGCCTTGAGGAGTTGTCAACAGGACTCAAAACCCTGTTGCAAGCAGCGATTTAAGGTAAAGTATGTGTCTTTAGTGGGCTATATCCATTTTGCTCATTCGAGTAGCTGTCACACCTATGAACTGAGGGGCAATCTTCCCCGGTTACTTCACCATCCTCTAGCATGTACTCAAACATAAAGTATTGCTGACTAGTATCAAACGCTTACCTTTGTAGGTCTCTTCAAACTTCTTGATATCTTCAACAGTGACTTTGGGAAAAACAACTCTGAAGTAATCCGACCAGTCGCGGTCCTCATTTACAAAATCTTCATCTTCCACACAACCTGAAAAAAGAAGACAGCTGTGCTAGAGCCTAATATCTGATTTGAAGCAGGGAAGAATCCACAAACTACTATGTGCATGCACTTCAGAGACATGGAGCGTGTTCCACCCTTCTAACAATAGTAACTATTACTTCCTATTTTCGTTCCAACCTCGTAAATAGTTCCTAAGCTGACCGTTCCAACCTTCTTGAGATAGTAACTTACCAAGCTCGGGAGCGTAGTAAGCGTGGTAACTACGCATCTCTGTAGCGTGACTGGTCGGATCGGTCGGTCGGATTCGACGGCAAAAGCCAGAATTCGTGACGTCATGCGTAGTAACCACGGTAAGTAGGATGGAACACGCTCATGGTGATGCGGGAATAAGAAGAAAAAAATCATAACAAACCTGTTTCGTCATAAGCTGCCCTCTTCTCTTTGTCACTTAGTATACTGTAAATCTTCCCCAGTACTTGAAACTTTCTTGTCGCACTTTGTTTTTCATCCTCCTTGGCTCGATCAGGGTGACATTCCAGTGACTTTTTGTAGTAGGCTTTTTTAACTGAAAAAGAAGTAAATGAATCCAACAATTTTAACTATTGCTCTCCCCACGATCAATTGCTCTAACCAACCGCTTAAGACGACTTTTAACCAAGTTTTCACTATGTTTATCAAGATCTGAAAGGAAATAACCGCAGATAGGTATTGTTTTGAAGTTGAGCTTCTGCTATGGATGACAATTGACATAGCACACTGGTCCCTCAAAGACTAGGGGACATTTCACCGACGCTCAGCAGAAGATGACATCCATACAAAAATGTCACTGCATGATGCCATCCGAAAGACGACAGGTTTGCGACAGGGGAAGATGCCATCTTCCTCTCCCATTCAACAGAGCTTAAGGAGCATCCTTGAATAGGAAACACCCATCCGGCTGGATGCTGACATTGCCTGCCGAGCTCTTCACAGGAAATTTTGCAGTCAACCACAAACCCCTGATTTATGGATACCCTATGCCAAACGATGGGTATATCTAGCGTTTGGCACAGCCTATGCCTAATGCTGGATAGCCTACGCCAAACGCTGGATAGCTGTTGATACCCTTACCCTGAACTACCCCACTATAGGTGAATTCTGATTGGCTGACTTCTGAGCTTCACTCAAATCATCAATATTTTACTGGGTTCGAGTATCCATCATTTGGCATACCCTAGGCATAGGGTATGCCAAACAGTATATATACCCAGCCGAGCGGAACAAACCGGATGGACGTAAGTTAACGCGCGATATGTAGACTGCCCAGAACAACTATCAATTGGCAAGAATGGAACATGAATCGAAAAGGGCTACCCATCATAGACAAGAACGACGTTAATTTGTATTTTTACTGAATAAAACTTTCCAACACAAAGGATTCACCGGTTTATTAATCGTTAGACGAAATGGTTGCAAGTTCCACGGCACTGCTTGTGTATAATGCACGGATGACCGATTCATCCAAGTCTCTTTGTCAATGTGCACTTTTGCCATATCCAAGTCTCTGTTACACATCCACTGTTCACGGTTTGCCGGGACTTATTATGGCTGTAGGCTACTTCACGTCAACTGTCAGCGATTCGCCCCCAAGGATCTTTTTAAAAGTCTCGAAACTCACATTCGTGAACACGGGTTCATTCAATATCCCAACATTACATTTAGCAAGATGAGACCACTGGAATCTACTATTCTGTGAAACATCCCCAATTTCCCCTACTACCACCATATCAGCCACTATGGACGAAACAAGCTCTGACTTCCCACTATTACGTTCACCCCAAAATGTTATCCCATTACGTTTAGGATCCTTTCTAGACAACACACTATTTAATTCCCACATAAAAGGCACGATATCGGTCGACTGATGATGAAACCAGGCCTCTACCCATTCTACAGATTCACCTGCACTCAAATATTCTTCATCATTTTATCTCCCTGTTGTTTCCAAAGCTTCCGAAAGTTCTATCCAAGTTCTTTTTCTGACCCAGTTTAAGTAAGTTAACCAAACCCAATCTACATATTCTTTCTTCTTATGATACTTCAACGCAAATGAAAATGAAGACCCCCCCATGAGTATTAGTTAACGCTGATGCATCAAGAGGCAAGAACTGTTTACATGCTTGGAGTAGAGGATTTTTTACTAGTATTTCGTCTTCTTCTGGGGAGGTTGGTAATCCGAGAGTAGGCCCTTGTTCATCCTGTCTATCGCCATCTGAGAATAATCTTTCACCCAGGGAATTTCGCTTACTTCCCTGACCGTCTCCACAGAGACCGCCCTCGTCAGGTATACATTCCCTTTGTCGATTCCCGTGACTCGCGACCAGCTGACATTCAGTACACCGAATTGTTTCCCGGGTACTTCCTGTACAATTTTCTCGACATTTCCAGATTAGGCTTTCCCTTCCCGCCTGTCCCGAAAATAAGTATTGCACTTGTGTGCAGCTTTTGTCATGGGCTGTTCATCCCCACCCCATATGGCGTCCGAGGAGTACAATACTCTTGTAGACGAGCCCTTTGGATTTCCGGATAGATTTGAGGTCTGGGCAAGCTGTGATGGCTCCATATTCGCATTGGGTGAATCCAGTGGATATGGTTGTTGCCCGGCCGATCATGTCGAGTAGGAATCTGTACGCCTCTAGATCCTTCACATCTGGCCCGCAGCCTGAGACATATTTTATCAGCCCAGGCACGAAAGTGGATCACGCGAGTCATCGTCTCCTGCACCCTGTCGTAGGACCAGTCCGCACAGAATTCCGTCTGAAGAGCCCGACGTAATTCCGCAAGATTGGCAGGGTATGTACGCGTGGACTGATCGATCTTCTGGAGCTCTATAACAAAAAACACTCACCTCAGTAAAAACGATTACTGAGTGACATCACCATCTTCATCCAAATACTCGGGGTGCTCAGTCAATGCATTGAGCGGTACAAACAGACATAAGTCGTCAATAGGGTTTCTATCTATTCCGCATCATATTTTTGTTCCCCGAAATACTCGCCCTTCGAATCCCACATTCAAGTGATATTTCATCGGGTTGTCGTTTCGCAGGTATGCTAATATTACCCCAAGATCACGGAAGTTTACGTTCGCGAAAATGTCTTTTGTCGGATAACAGCGAATTCTTTCCGGAAACTGGCACCCAAAGTCTTTCAATCTGAACCGCAATTTCATCCTCCTTGTGTCACAGTCAATTCCAATCGCATTTAGAACAGATTGTTCGGAGACACAATTCCCTATGTTCACATGAGATCGGTCGTTCAGAATGGTAGTGTTCGAAGCTAGCATGAAGTCAAGTGACTGAAGTTGACTTTGACATGCAGACACACATCGGGACAGCTTTTCACATGCCGTTAACCACTGTTTACAATCGTAAACAACTGTTTCCAACCGTAAAGAAACTATTGTTTACGATCGTTTCCAGTAGTTTTCAATTGTTTACGATTGGAAAAAAACATAATACAATGCCCTGAATTATTTCCATACGGGAAAGTTCAAGCCGCCTGTCTGAATTACGCTTAAGATTGATAATGATTGCTACCGTTTTATGAACATTAAAACTCAGTCCAATCTGCTGATATTCATGTTGCAGAAAGCGAGAAAAAGCGGTAGAATGAGTGATGTTTTTCTTTATCAATCGTATTGATAGAGTCATGTTTCCATCAGATGTATTATAGAGTGAAGTATCACCATCAATTGTGAACTAGCATGTTCAAGATGTCTAGTGGAGACCATATCAACACCAGCAGATGCTTTTTTTTATGTCAAACAAGATAACAAAAGAACCAAGGGAAAAACAAGCCACTATCCAAATCCCACATTTTTTTTTTCAGACCCTAGGCAGGGCTAACCTGGGGCTAACTCTGGGTAAAATTAAAGAGCTTATCTTGACAGTTTTTCTAGAATCTGGGAAATTACTATTCCAGTCTGGAATGGAATCCAGACACATTCAGCTAATTATAATGTCGTTTATAGAAGTATACTTTTAATTCCTACCTTGCTTTTCGTCTGCCGAACTTCCAGTACCTAACACCTTATATAAGTCTTTCGACTGGAAGAGTTCCAAGCACTGTTCCAAGAAAGATGGCATCATTAGATGATGAACGATAACGTTTCGACAATTTGAGTTCTCCCGCTCGCCATGAAGTTGATGTTCTGGAATGTTCATGAAAAAATTAAATAAAGTTTTGTAGAGTTTATAAATACTTAAAGTCAAGTAAATTCGGTTTGAAATAAATTTTTCAATTTTCATAAATTTGATGTTTACTCGACGGTCAAAACATATATTCGCTGCCCACAAAGATTGTAGGGATTTTGTCTTCCTAAATATCTGATGGCTTTTGAGCGGGTTGATTGAAAAGCGAAAAATGCTTTTTCTTAAAAGAGTGGTTCATCATAGACAGATTGGTTTGTAGATAGGCTATAAGTATTAAAACAAGTTTATTTAAATGCAAACACATTTATTTTTTATTGGGTGCCTACTATGAAATGCAATTGCAGCAGGGATTTCGTTTTCCTAAAAATTTGTGCTGATTGATTGAAACTGAAAAATGCTTTTCCTGAAAAATGTTGTTCAGCTTGGACTGATTTGTTTCTATGTGAGCTATAAATAGATTGTCAGTTCTCACAAGAACTTAGTTCTCACCCCCCCCCTGAGTTTTTTTGGCTAGCAACAAACGCTTGTGACTTTTCAGTAAGTATTCCATGCACAAGTATTCAAACAGAATTCATTGCCAGATATTTTTCAACTAGTGTGACATTTGTTAATTTTAGTGACTTTGATATGTTATCCTCTTCAACAGAAACATTGGCCTTTTCCTGGCAATTAATTGCTCTTAAATTAAATTAAATTTTATTTATAACCCCTCTAGGTAAAGATGGAGTATGGTAAAGGATGAAAACTTAGAGAAATAACATAACAACTACAACCAAAATAATTAAAATTCAATGAAAATTTGTGAATTGTTTCTAAACAATTAAAAAGTTACATTTGGCCAACGTTTAATTATAGTTGTGGTGTTGTGGATACCACGGTAAACAGGGTTTTTGCAGTTACCTGGCCAGATACTCTGGTATCTGATGTTCAGATACCATGCAAAAAGGACTCTAGACTGTGGTATTAGATACCACGGTAGCTGCAAAAACAACTCTGTACTGTGGTATCAGATACCACAGTAACTGCAAAAATAACTAATTGCAGATCAGTCAACCACAAACCCCTGATTTTTGGATACCCTATGCCAAACATCGGATATGTCTAGCGTTTGGCATACCCTATGCCTAACGCTGGATACACTATGCCAGGTGCTGGATAATATTGATGTAATATTTTGTAAAATATTGATGATTTGAGTGAAGCTAAAAAATCAACCAATCAGAACTCCTTTAAGTTGAGGTAGGTCAGGGTTAGGTTACCAACAGGTATCCAGCATTTAGCATAGGGTATCCAGGGTTAGGCATAGGGTATCCAAAAATCAGGGATTTGTGGTAGACTGTTGCAGAATCAGTTACTGTGGTTAAAAAAGAAGATACCATGGAATCTGCAAAAACACATTTTATAATTTTCTATTGTCAAATTTTACAAAGATACCATGGAATCTGCAAAAACACACTTTATAATTTTCTATTGTCAAGTTTTACAGCATTGCCAAAAGTTAGTTGCAGTTGAGTTTTGGGTTCTCAGAGCTTTGGGCCCTTCTGTTTTATTTGCAAGTGAAGTGTCCAATTTGAATTGCTAGATCAACATTTTTGAAATCTGATTTGTTCAAATTTCAATGTTTTACCTTAGTTTAGTAAGATTACTCGACCTAGAAAACAAGATCTTTTTCCACAGTCAAAAGCACGTAAATTTGTCTTGGCTATACACACATACCTTTTCAGCAATGAATATGTTTAGACTAGGCCAAGCATGTCTCTTTATGTTGAGAATAATGTCAAACTTAAAATTTTTATATTTTATTCTAGTCATCCCAGATGGAGCAGGGGTGTCTATATGTAGGGACCAAGTAAATAAAAGGAATTGGGATGAAACTTGTATGTTTCATAGATCATGGGTTACAGATATGTGCCATTTTGAGCATTGGATCCAGCCTTGGCGGGGAGATGGAGGCTGTTTGGGGGAAGGACCTGGAAACTCTGGAACACTCATAGGGGCCAAATGCATCGAGGGAGTGGGATGGAACGTGAGATGTGACATTTTTAGATCCTCACCAGATCCAACCTCAATGGTGGGATTGGAAGAGGGTAATTTTATAGAAAAGCTCTGATTCAAGTGAATCTTGATGGATAGTGTAATGGTCGTCTATTTATGAGATTTATTGACCCAGGCTACCTACAAAAAGTAATATAAGGCTTCCATACAAAACATAATATAAAAATACTACATCTTCCTTCTCATGATAAAACAATGTAATAATCTTCTGAAACACTTCCACTTTCAAAGTGGTCACTAAAGTCCTGGTTCAGTCCCATCAATTCACTGAGTCTTCGGCCGCGTTAGAATTGCGGTGTTCCTATTTCTTTTCCCTTTTCTCCTTCTACAGGTTTAGCTTCAGGGGCCTTTTTACTGTTCGACCATAGCGCGTGCGTAGCTGCACTGGTGTTTCGCTGGTTCCCAGGGGCTGAGGGGACATGAACTGGTCTGGCTGTGAAGGTGATGGTGGCGCGTCGATAGCCACTTCGGTTGTTGGTGGTGCTGCTTCGTCGCTTGTGTCGCTGACTGGGCTCGGCTAAAAAGGCCCCTGAAGCTAAACCTGTAGAAGGAGAAAAGGGAAAAGAAATAGGAACACCGCAATTCTAACTCGGCTCGAACCTTTCTGACTTTGATGTGGGCGTGCTGTGAGATGTTTGCGGTTTCTCCTTAGCACAGAGCCTTCGCTGGTCCGCACGTGATAGGATCGTGGCTGTCCTGCATGGGATAGCACAACAGCCTGGCTCCATGGTCCGTCGGGTGCCTTCTGTACATAGACCGCGTCTCCAGGGTTGAGCTGTTTCAGCGATCTGGCTGCTTTGTCATGATACGATTTTTGGCGTTTCTGCATTTCAGTTCTTCGCTGAGTAAATTGTGCAGTCGGAACGACTTTCTTCTGTAGGTGTTGTGAGGTGCACGGCAGGATGGATCTTAATTGGCGCGACATGAGGAGCTGGGCTGGGGATGCGAACCCGTCTACTGGTGTATTCCTGTACTCTAATATACCCAGGAAGGGGTCTTCTCCGTTTGCGGTCGCTTTCGTCATGATGTTTTTTGAGATTTGTACCGCCTTCTCGATTAGTCCGTTGGATTTCGGGTATCCAGGGCTGGACGTGGTTAGTGAGATTCCCCACTCCTTGGCAAAACTGGTGAATTCTCTCGAAGTGAACTGAGGCCCGTTGTCAGACATCAGCTGAGAAGGTATGCCGTGTCGGGCGAAGTGGGCTTTGAGTCTCGTGATGACTGCGCTGGATGAGGTCGTCGGAAGCTTGTCAATTTCGAAAAATCGGCTGTGGTAGTCGACGGTTACTAAGAAACTGGTGCTTTTCCATTCGAACAGGTCTGTCGCAACCTTTTGCCAAGGCAGCGTTTCGATGTTGTGGTTGATCATCGGTTCCTTTGAATTGCTTGGCATGTTGTTGGCACATGTTTGGCACTTTGCTATGTACCGTTCGACGTCTTCATTGAGTCCTGGCCAGTATACCAGCATTCTGGCTCGTTGTTTCGTCTTCTCGATTCCGAGATGGGCTGCGTGTAACTGCTGGAGTGTGGCTGCTTGCATATTCTTGGGGATTATCAATCTTTCTCCCTTGAGTAGGATGCCCTTTTCGAAAGAGAGTTCATGCTGCAAGTTCCAGTATGCTAGGATGTTGGTTGGGCAGTCTTTCCTTGCACTCGGCCACCCCGCTTGGACCGTTTTGATTAGGGTGCTCAGCTCTGAGTCTTTTGTTGTTTCCTCTCGTATCTCTTCGAGCTTCTGGTCACTGGCTGGAAGGTTTTGTATGACTTGATGTACGTAGACATCCAAGCTTTCTTCCAGTGTTGGATCAGAGTCTCCGAGATGTAGGCGGGATAGAGCATCGGCTACGGGGATTTCTGAGCCCGGTCGAAACTTCAGGCTGAGATCATAGGGCTGGAGCTGCAGCATCAATCTCTGTACTCGGGGTGGGGCCTTGTGAATGGGGTTTGCCACGACGGTCTCGAGGGGTCGGTGGTCAGTAGTAACTTCGACACGTCGGCCATAGAGATAATGGTGAAAGTGCTTGCAGCCAAATACGATGGCGTACAGCTCTTTTTCTAGCTGCGAGTACTTCTGCTCTGTTTTGCTGAGCGACCTCGAAGCGTAGGCTGTGACTTTCCCCTCCGAGGACAGGTGTGCACCAAGTCCGTGACTGGAGGCGTCGACTATGAGCTCCACGTTGTTGCTGTTATGGTTGAAGAACGGGGTGTTCGAGACTATGGACCTCTTCAAGTCTTCTAGGATCTGTGTGTGCTCCTCTTCCCAGGTGAAGGGGTCTGCTTTAGTCAGGTCACGGAGTCTTTTGTTCTTTGTTGAGAGGCTTGGAATGTACTTGGCTAAGTAATTGATCATCCCAAGAAGCGTTTGGAGTTCTTCTCGGCAAGATGGGGTGGGCATGTTGTTTATGGCGCTAATCTTATCGGGGTCTGGCTGCATTCCTTCGGAGCTTATGACGTGTCCGAAGTACTTTACTCTGGATACTGAGAACTCGCACTTCTCTTCGTTAAATCGGATGCCCTTGACGAGGGCGCGTTCCAATATGGCTGCTAGGCGTTGGTCGTGTTCTTCTTGGGTGTTGCCATACACGATCATATCATCAATGATGATTTCAAAACCTTCTAGGCCCTCGAAAGCGTCTTCCATCCGCCGTTGAAACTCGTCTTGAGCTGAGATGATTCCGAAAGGCATTCGTTTGAAGCGGTATCTCCCATAGATTGTGCTGAATGTCATGAGGTAAGAAGCGTCATCAGCTAGCAGAATGGACCAGTAACCGGATCGGGCATCGAGTTTCGTGAATACCTTGGCTCCATATAGTTTCGAGGTGACATCGTCCAGAGTGGGGATCGGGTAGTGCGGCCGTTTGATGGATTTATTTAGGTCAACTGGATCTATACACAGTCTTATGGACCCGTCCTTCTTTTCTACCATTACCATTGAGTTAACCCACTCGGTCGGGGTTACTACCTTTTCTATGATACCTAGGCTTTCTAGGCGACTGAGCTCTTTCTTGAGCTTATCCTGCATAGCGGCGGGGACTCGTCTGGCTGGGTAGACGGTTGGCGTAGCGTTGTCCTTCAGGTGTATGTTGCATTCTCCGTCCAGTTTTCCAATTCCTCTGAAGACTTCTTTGTACTTTTCCTTCAGGTGTGGTACTTTGGAGGTTGTTGCATCTATATTTAGGACCAGCTTAATCAGGTCCAGGTTGAGGCTAGAGCGGTAGCCAATGATTGGGGAAGATGAGGTCTCGACTATGTAGAACTGCTGCGTGCTGGTCTTATTGTCTTTGTACCTACAGGATAGCTCACAGACTCCTGTTACTGGGATCCGTGCTCCACAATAGCTCGTGAGGCGCTGACTGGTGGGCTTCACGGTGGGCTTTGGCGTGATGAGGTCAAAGTACTTCTTTGGAATGATGTTGACCTGTGCTCCTGTGTCGATTTTAAATTGGACAGGGAACTGGTTGTTGATAGTCAGTGGAATGACTGCTTCGTCTTTGTTCTTGCTTTGCTCGATGGAGTAAAGAAAAACAGTTTCGTCGCCGGAGTCGTTTCTGCGGCATCTTCGTCGACTGCACTGACCGTCTTACTTCGACAAACCCTGGCAAAGTGGTTGGTCTTTTTGCATATGGAGCAGGTCTTCCCCCTTGCAGGACATACATGGGAGGGGGAGTATGTTCCGCCGCAGAAGTAGCATGCTTTATTCTTGGAGCCACTTGCTTCTGTTTGCTTGTTCTTACCACCGTTCCGGTTTTGGTAGCGGGATATAGCGTCGATCTCTTGTTTGATGGGGGTCAGCTTCGTTCCGTTGAACGTCTTGAGTTGCGCCTGGGTCGCTTCGTGGGTTCTGCACATAAAGATTGCTTTCTCCAGTGTGAGCTCATCGCCTTCAGCCAAGAGCTTCTCACGTACATTTTGGTTCTGGATTCCACACACGATTCGGTCACGAACCATTTCGTCTGGGTTTGAGTATGAGCATGGTTTTACTAATGTTCTTAGGTCCGTGATGTATTTTTCCACACTCTCTGTATCGTTTTGGTCTCGCTTCTGGAACAGGTATCGTGCAAAAACTGTATTCTTCTGTGGTGACGCATATGCTTTGAATTTTGCAAGGTAGGGTTCGATTTTATTCGACTCTTCAGCAGCAACACTGAAGGTGTTGAATATTTCCCGACCTTTTGCTCCTGCCCAGATAAGTAGGTAGGCACACTGTATTTTTTCTGTTTTGCCTGCAAGCGGTCCAGCAAACATCAGTTTCGCGTGTTCTTCAAAACGGTCCCATTCCTCTGAAAGGGAGTTGGCCTCCCAGTTTATTGATGGCTGAAGGACGTCCATTGATTCGAGCTTAATGCACTTCTGACACCATGTAATGGTCGTCTATTTATGAGATTTATTGACCCAGGCTACCTACAAAAAGTAATATAAGGCTTCCATACAAAACATAATATAAAAATACTACAGATAGTAGCTGGATAGTAGTTGTAATTCATTTTGTAGAAACAGCTCTGGTCACAGTGGAGGTTGTTGGAGGCGGATCCTGAAAACCTATTGACTTTAGTAAAGAACAAACAGGTTGAGCACTTGAGAGATTGAGATAAAGCTTTGATGGCATGAAGGTTGTGTACCTACACAGCTTGGGAACAGCCCACAAGCAGCTAATCAAGATCAGCTTATATTGTGGCATCAGAAAACAGGCCATAAAGGTGATCACTGCATAAGGATGAGAAATAGGGAACTCGATAGAAAATTTTTTGTGTGAGGAATGGAAATTTAAAGGATAGTAATGGTCTAGATGGTTGTCAGGAAAAGGGTATGCTTATTATGGTTTGGAATGCTTTGATACAAAGTTTTGATCATTTACTTTCACAGGAAATGCGTGTACTACAAAGCGTCTTGTGCACCTCTTGAGTCAGTTTGATGGACAAGATCTGGAGAAAATAGCAATACGAGATAATCGAAACCAGTTCACTTATGGAGAGGTACAGAGAAATTCTGTTAAGGTTCAGAAAGCCCTATCAGACCTTCTCAAGGAACAAGGACAAGGAAACAGAAACATAACTTTTTTGACACCAAACGATGCTCGTTATGTGTTTACGAAGTTTGGCATTTGGCTTGGTGGTAATGTTGGTAAGCAGGAACATTTATTTTATCTGTATCTTAAACTTTCTTAAATTAAAACTGAGCTGCAGTAGAAATTTTGCAATGGATATATAAAAATAACTCAAAATGGAAAAAAATCGTAGGATATTCTTAAATAAAAAATATTTCAACTCATTTTTTCATCTTGAGATTCATCTTGAGATTTTCTCAGCTTGGCTACAGGAGTATTTATTTGCATTGGATGTCTTTAAGGTCTGTTCATCCGTCAGCCTTTGAATTGTAGAAAGTCTCAAGGTTTATTGAAGGTAAGTAGAAACCCAGGTCATCTAGAATAGAAGGTAGGTCAGAATATTACATCCTCCCTCTTTTCCAAACTAGCGATCTGGTACAAAACTGATACAACATATTACATTTTAACCGAACATATACTTCACATGACAATAATATTTCACTTTTGGGGAGGCGGTAGGCTCACTCCTTTGCTTTAACATATTTACAAACGTGTCAATTCACTTATGAGGAGGCGCTAGGCTCGCTCCTCTGGTAACGTGTCAATTCTCTTGGTGTAAGCTCTAACCTTACTCTTAACTTTCTTTACAGGTTGAGCCTTGTGACTGGCTTCACGGAGCGACCGGTACGGGTTATGTAGCGGGCACTTTGGTGTTCTGACTGGATCGAACGACTGGTGCTTAGCACAGGTACCGGCGTGTGAAATGCTGGGCTGTGGTCGCGAGTGAGCGGCTGCAGACGGTTTTGGTCTGGTGTTTCGGGGGAGGCGGTAAGCGCCGTTCCTGGTGGACTCGGAGATGAAGTTGGTGTTTCTTTGTGAGGAGAAATCTCTGATTCAGCGATGTCTGGTGACTGAGGTTGATGACAGAGTACCTTTAAGTGTCGCCTGTTCCTTCTGTAGGTTGCCCCTTCGTTGGTCTCGACTATGTAGGCTCTGGGATTTGCGTCGGCTCTTTTGACGATACCGGCTTGACACAGTTTGCCGTGGGGCCTGGACTGGCTGTCCAGTGTGCAGTGGTTTTAGTTCCTTTGAATGTCGATCATAGTATTTGCTCTGGCGTGACTGTTGTTTCATTCGATTTTGTTGAAACTGATTGTGGTGAACGATCTTTGGTACAAGCAGTTCTTTGGTGCATGGGACTATTGATCTCAGGTTTCTGCTCATTAGCAACTGAGATGGGGAGGCCAATCCATCAACAGTGGTGTTTCTGTGAGATTGTTCCATCCTACTTACCGTAGTTACTACGCATGACGTCACGAATTCTGGCTTTTTCCGTCAAGGCTGGAACGATTTTTCTATTTTTCAGCAGGATATCATGCCACGGGTTAATCCGGCCAGTCACGTTGCAGAGATGCGTAGTTACTACGCTTACCACGCACCCGAGCATGGTAAGCAAATAGTAACTATTAGTTACTATTTCGAGAAGGTTGGAACGGTCAGCGTAGTAACTTTTCGTGAGGATGGAACGGAAATAGTAACTAATAGTAACTATTGTTTGAAGGGTGGAACACGCTCTATATTCTAGTAATGCTAACTCGAAGTCGTTTCCAGCCATATCGGTTTTGCTAAGGATGTCCTTGGCCGTCTGGACGGACTTTTCTGCCAATCCGTTTGGCTGAGGGAAATTTGGTGATGGTGTGGTATGCGATATTTCCCACTCAGAGATGAATTTATGAAACAGTGAGGATGTGAACTGTGGGCCGTTGTCGGTAATGAGCACACGGGGAATCCCGTAGCGTGCGAAATGCTTCTTCAGAGATAGTATGATTTGGTGTGCATACGCATTACACCCACCTTATCGACTTCGAAGAATCGGCTGTAGTAGTCAACGGTAATGAGGTAGTATTACCCGTTTTTGTAGAAAAGATCGCACCCAATTTTTTCCCATGGTAGTTGAGGGATGTCATGTGGCATCAGAGGCTCTTTCTGGTTGGGATTCTGGTATCGGGCGCATGCGTGGCAGTGTCTGATACGGTCTTCGAAATCGTTTGTCATTCCTGGCCAAAAAAGACTGAACGAGCTCGCTATTCGTCTTTTCCATTCCCAGATGTGATGCGTCTATGCAGTTGAGGATTTCCTTGCTTCTTTGGTATGAATAGGCGACCTCATTTCACTATGACTTTATCTATGACAGTTAGATCATGTCTGACGTTCCAGAATGAGGTGATGGTTGGTGGGAGGTTGCTTCTGGATGCCGGCCAACCACTTTGGATCGTCTTAGTGAGCTCGACTAGTTGAGGGTCAGCTGCTGTTTCTTCTTTGAGCCTTTCGAGCCTGCCATTGCTGATTGGTAGGAGCGACATCACGGAGTGTACGTACGATTCGATCTCCTTTTGCATTTCTGTATCCTCTTCAGGGAGGTACAAGCGCGACAGGGCGTCCGCGACGGGAATTTCTTTGCCTGGGCGGAATGTTACTGTGAAGTCGTGTGGTTGGATTCTCAGTAGCATCCGTTGGAGCCTTGGTGACGACTTTGATATTGGTCGATTCAAGACCACTTGGAGAGGTTTCAGATACGACCATGAATTTCTGACCGTAGAGGTATTGGTGGTAATGCATGCAGCCGAAAAGGATGGTGTACAGTTCCTTCTCAATTTGCGAGTAGTTCTGCTCGGTGGCGTTCAGAGCACGCGATGCGAAGGAAACCGTTTTCCCATTTTGAATGAGGGTGGCTCCGAGGCCAAACTTCGAAGCGTCAACTTGTAACTCGATGTTTCCTGCTGTTGGATCAAAGAATGCCAGCGAGCTGCAAATGGATTCTTTGATGTTGGTGAAGGACGTGTCATGTTGTTGCTCTCATTTCAGCTGTCGTTGCTTTGCTAGGTCACGAAGTGGCTGATTCAGTTAGGATAGGTTTGGGATATACCTTGCTAGGTAGTTCATCATTCCCAACACAGTCTGTACTCCATCTTTGGTAGATGGGGCTCTCATTCCTTTCAGTGCGCTGACCTTCCGTAGATCTGGGTGGATGCCATTTTCTGATATTACGTGTCGGAAGTTCGGGGTTGAATTTGACAGCCTTTTCGCGTGCCCTGATTAACTCAATGCGAACATTGGTATCGTGCTCCTCCAAGGTTTTTCCAGAGATGATGATTTCATCAACTATGACAGGAAAACCTTTGATACCTTCAAATGCCTCGTCCATGCCGCGCTGGAATTCGTCCTGTGCTGAGATCAAGCCAAACGGCATGCGTTTGAACCTGTATCGACCATACGGTGTGTTGAACGTTGTTAACTGAGATGATTCTTCGTCAAGGATGAGAGACCTGTATCCGTGGCGGGCGTCCAGCTTTGTGAAGAATTTAGCGCCTGAATGTTTCAGTATCGCTTCGTCGAATGTAGGCATTGGGTGGTGGGGTGGGGTCTTTTGATAGCCTTGTTCAAGTCATGTGGGTCGATGCATATCCGGAGGCTTTTGTCGGGCTTTTCGACCACAACTGCAGCATTTACCCAGTCTGTGGGGTAAGAGACTTTTTCGATGACCCCAAGTGCTTCCATTCTGTCGATTTCCTCCTTGAACTTGTCCTGGAGTGATATCGGGATACGTCTAGCTGGTACAGCCTTTGGTTCGGCTCCTTCTTTGAGAGTGATGTGACACTCTCCTTCAAGCTGCCCAATACCTTGGAATATGTGGAATTCCTCTATGAATGGGGTCGATTTCGATATTTTTGCGTTTTCGACTGTTAGTATCAGCTTGATTAATTTCAGTTTCCGGCTGGTTTCGAAGCCTAGGATTGGTATGGGGGCGTCTTTCACTATGGAGAAGGGTTGTGTTTCGTTGCATCCATTTGAGTATGCACAGTTGAGGTTGCAGACGCCAAGTGTTGGGATCTTCTGTCTTCCAAAGCTGGTAAGGATCTGCAGCATAATATTAGCTTGGGCACCAGTGTCAATTTTAAAATTGATGTTGATTTGCTCATTGATCATGAGCTTCACATACGGTTGATCATCTCCTTTGTCCATGTTTACAACGTAGATGAAGAGCTCGACATTGCTTCTGTTTCGTTGCTTGTATACCTGCTGATGCTGATTTATGGCATTCACCGCCTTTTTGCTACTTTTGCATACCTTTGCGAAGCGGTTTGGTTGTCACAGTTGCTACATATTTTTCCTTTTGCTGGGCACTTGTGGGAGGGTGAGTATTCTCCTCCACAAAAGTATCATGGTCTTCCTGGTGGAGTATGGTTTGTTTTCTTCGTCCTCCTAACGAAATCAACTTCATGCTTTATGTGTGCGTCACGATAAGCTTGATTGCCACTTGTATCAGGTTGTGACATTGTATTGAGTTGCACCTGGGTTTCTACATGTGCTGGCACAATGGTAACTGCCTGTGACAGAGTTAGGTTTGAGCCTGCTTGGAGAAGTTTTTCTCTGACCTTTGGTGAGGAGACGCCACACACAAGTCTGTCTCTTATCATTTCCTCTCTTATGTCTGTCGTGGAATAGGCACATTCACGAGCCAACAGCTTTAGGTCAGTTATGTGTTGATCCACTGGTTCACCATCACGTTGGTCGCGTTTGTGAAAGAGGTATCTTGAGAAGGTAGTATTGCACTGAGGGTTGAAGTATTCACTAAACTTGTCCAAATATACTTCGATCTTGTCTTTTCCAGCAGCTTTGATTGTAAAGGTACTGAAAATCTCACGTCCTTTATCTCCAAGCCAGATCAGCAGAAAAGCGCATTGGATTTTTTCTGTCTTTCCACTGAGGGGTCCTTGGAACATTAGGGATGCATGATTCTTGAACCTTGTCCATTTCTCTTTGAGGTTGTCACTTGTCCAGTCCATTATGGGGTATGGGACGTTGGTTTCCATGTTGTTTTTTAAAGGGCTACTGACACCATGTAGAAAGTCTTAACGTTTATTGAAGGTAAGTAGAAACCCAGGTCATCTAGAATAGAAGGTAGGTCAGAATACTACAGAATGAAACCAGTATAAACTAACATTTAGTATACATATCAAGAGCTGTAAGCCCATATGGCACTTGCAAGCATATGTAGTAGCTAAGGTATCAGCTAACATTTGCGCTGTTTTGAGGCACATCCGATTATGGGCCTTTCGGATTCATGAAAATGTATGGTTAAGTGAAAAATATGCCATGCACTTTGCGGTTACAATGCGCACACTAAGATGGCTAGGAATTCATTTTTTGTTTTGCATTTTGCGGCTAAAGATGCGCACTTTACGGTTATTTCTAGAACTGAACTTTTAAGCAAAATACTTGGGGCACAGATAATAATGGACCCTTGTGGATTTAAAAAAATTTCAGTTTCTCAAGATTGTTTTTTCGACTTCGCGGTAAGATTAGTGCTTTAAGTATGATAGAAAGTCATATATATATCGTTTATTGACCAAAATAGCATAGGTAGCTAGCAAAGGTAAGTCACCCGAACACTTTCAACGGGATATAAAATAGCCAATGACAAATAACAAATAATACCAGATAAACACGAGTAAGAACTATTAAACGAGCGAACGAAGTACGGCACAAATGAGATAACATATCTTTCTGTTGCATCCGCTGGATAATTTGTTAATTTAGCTTTGGTTGAGTGAGTTTGAGTACGCGTGTTGGGCCTGTTTTTATTTTCTTCGACATACTCAGGCAACATTGATCTGTGAAGTTCAGAATTTAGACATTTGTGGCCAAAACTTATTGTTAATTGGTGCCTACGTTGCTCAAGGGAAGGGAGACCGAAACTTGAAAGGCTCTCTTCATAACTAACGTACACTGGGCCCAGAATAATCTGGGCCCAGTGTACGTTAGTTCTGAACTTTCTTCCCACCAAGTGTCATCCCAGTCGCTCCACTCTGAGCGTGCCACAAAATTTCCGGTCCCCCCCGACCCAGCGCACATTGATCGGATCCGGTCCGCACTTGAAATGGGATGTCTGAGACATGAGTTCTTTCCAAATATCAAGCTTCATTAAGATCCGATCACCCGTTCAAAAATTGCACATAGCTCAAGATTCCGGAATCCCCCTCCCTGCACTCCCCCCATGACGGTCGAATCGGAGAAACGGCTGTTCTTAAGTTAGATGATCGAGTCCCTGATATGCCTGCCAAGTTTCATCGCCCTAGTAAATCTGGAAGCGCCTTAACTCTGGATCACCGGAATTTCGGAACCCTCATTCCAACTCCCCCATGGTGCACGGATCCTGTCAGGTCTTGTCAACTATGTATCTAAAGCTTGTGTTTGTTCTTCCCACCAAGTTTCATCCCGATCCGTCCACTCTGAACATGATCCACGATTTCCCCCCCCCCCCCCTCCAACTCCCCCCAAAGTCACCGGATCCATTCCGGACTTGAAGTGTGACATCTGAGACACGAGGTCTTTCTTCAAATATCAAGTTTCATTAAGATCCAGTTCCCGTTCAAAAGTTATGCATATGTCAATATTCCGGGTTCCTCCCTCCCTCCACTCCCCCACGGTGGTCGGATCGGGGAAGTGACTATTTCCAAGTTAGTTTGGCCGGGTCCGCACCTCTGGAAGTACCCCAACTCGCGATCACCGGACTGACCGACAGACCGACGGAAAAGTGATCGGTGTATGGCACTTGGCCGGAAGGCAAGTGCCATAAAAACAAAAATTAAGGGTAGTATGCATAGAAACAAGACAGTGAAAAAAAAGTCAGACAACATTTAGAGAGGGGGCACCCGCTCCCCCTGCATGTGACGCCTCTGGATTCGAAGGGGAGAGCTGAGATGCTTGTTGCATGATAAATTTACTTATATCTACTAATTTCGATCGAATGCGGAAAAAAGTTATTGCGATTCGATAAAAACATAATTTGTCTGTCTCTTTGCTTGCATTTTTCCTTCTACTTAGTATTTTTGTGAGGGGAGAATTTCCCTCCCCCAAATACGCCACTCTGTCGACACTTTGAATAGAGTCGATTTTTGTACTTTTGTATTAATGGAAACTGGACTTTTGTAGACTGGAGTTGTTCGATGCGTAGAAGCTAGCAAAAATGTCTGAAGTTAGATCGTGTTTTGGGTAGTGTCGAACCCTTTACAATCTGTAGGCTATTGAAATCTCGATGCAGTTTGTTTTCCTTTCTTTATACTGCACTACTTCTCTTTTCTTGTACAGTACTTACACTGCTTAATCGTCATTATCTTTGTTTTTTTTTTTGTTTGCGATTGGCTAAGAATGCCCGACCTAAATTTTACCCGGTTATGCTTTCAGTGAGCTCTGTTCATTCGAGAATTTATTGGTTGCCTTGCGTTTTAGCAGATACCATGGTATCTGTTGTCACGGTAATTGAATCTGCAATTAGTCGTTTTTCAGTTACAGCGGTATCTGATGCAGCGGTTGCTCTGCAAAAACGACGATTGCCGAAATTGCGCTTGCGTTATCCCTAAGGAAAAACTGATATCCAGTCACATCACTAAGTGCCAAACTTCTTTCCGACAAATACCACGATAACTGAAAAAATGCCTTTTGACCGTGGTATCGGATACCAACGTAACGGCAAGAAACGCAACTTTTGTGAATATCTTCGTTATTACCGCTTACAACTTATGTTTTTCAGCTGTGCCGCTGAGCCCTAGTCACCCGCCAAATATGCTCGAGTACTTCATCCGGGACACTGAATCTGCAGCTGTACTCTGCACAAAAGAACATGTGGACAAGTTGCTACCTCTCTGCAAGTCGCTTGGAAAGGTGTTGATAGATATAGATAGTATTCTAGAAGGACAGGATGACCCGGCAGCTTTGTTCGAACCATCTGATGCAGAGAATGCCATGATACTGTATACGAGTGGGACCACAGGAAAACCAAAAGGTAAAGCCCCGTTCACAAGCATGCCTAGCCAAGCACAGATGTCTAGGCACATGCCCAGCGCCACCGTTCACACCAATGCCTAGGCACAAATTTTGGTCAAGGCACGGAGTTCCAGGCTCTAGAACTCGGTGCCTGGCGACGTCTGATCACGTGCCTAGGCATCTGAGCTTGGCTGGGGATGCTTGTGAACGCGGGTTAGGGAAACCTTATAGTGTATTTTGCACTCTTGTGGAGAACCCTATTAATACACCAATTAGTTTATGGTACGTTATTCCGCTGGCCGCTGGGTCCTTTTTTGGAACCCAAAAACGGCACATTCAGTAGTAAAAAGTTAAATAGTGGAAGCTCCTTCATGCTTCTCTACGAAGGCTTTGAACAGTCTGGTTGCGTTATTCCATCGGTGAAAAGAATACCGTTTTGAAAGTCTGTCTCAGAAGGAATTGTCTCTCAAGTTGGTATTTATACGTGTGTTCCTTTCAGTTGTTAATTACCTTGTCCTAAAAATTATCGTGCTGATGTTGTTAGTTATTTTTTTGTTTTTATCTGCAACACCTTAGGCTAGCGTTTTATTATTTTTTTTGAAAATCGATCAGATTGACGAAACGTCATTTTCTTTTATGCAACTTCAGTTTTTCTACAGTTGTCAATGAAATTGGACCTTACCTTAGAACCTTTTTCTTTGGTATAAACTCTAGACGCTAACCCCAGTTCGAACTTGAAGGTCTCTGGTTGCGCAGCCATCTACTGGTGCGTTTTTATGGCACTTGCCTATTGGCCAAGTGCCATATACCGATAGTTTTTACGTCGGTTTGTCAGGCCACTCATCTCGAATTAGGGTACTTCCAGATGTGCTAGGACGATTAAGCTTGGCAAGCGTATCAGGGACCCGACCAAACTGACTTGGAAATAGTCATTCCCCTGACCGACCATCGGGTGGGGAGAGTGGAGGAATGGGGAATTCGGAATCCAGTGGTGTGCGTAACTTTTGAACGGGTGATCGGATCTGCATGAAACTTGACAGTTCGAAAGAGGTCGTATCTCGGATGTCCCGTTTCATGCCCGAACCGGATCCGAAATCTGGGGGGGGGGAGAGGGACCAGAAATCTCGGGACAGGCTTAGAGTGGAGGGTCGGGATGAACTAGGTAAGAAGCACAAGTTTTGATACATTTTTTACAGAAATGGACCGGATCGGCGCACTGGGGGGGGGGGGAGTTGGAGGGGGTTTCTCGGAATTCCGGTGATCGCGAGATAAGGTATTTCCAGATACACTAGAACGATGAGGCTTGGCAGGCGCTTCCTCGATCCTGCCATCGTGAGGGGAGTGGAGGAAAGGGGAATAGGGAACGTTGTGTCATGCATAACTTTTCAATGGTTGATCAGATTCGAATTAAAATTGATAATTGACAAGAGGGCGTGTTTTAGAACAAACCACACAGTTTCATAATGCCCAAGGGCCCATGATCATTTGTACCTCTAATTATTACAAGCAGGGGCGTCACGACTGGGCCCCCCCCCCCCCCCAATGTTGTTGGCCACTCGGTAAAGTAGCCGAGTCGGCGCGAAGCGCCGCGATTTTTCGTCAAAATAGTTGATTTTTTTCATGAAAACAATAGGTTTTTCTGAAAATCAGTCGATTTTTTCGTCAAAACAGTCTTTTTTCTGAAAATCAGTCGTTTTTTTTCTTGAAAACAGTCGTTTTTCTGCAGAATAGTCGGTAAAAATTACCAGCCAGTCGGTAAATAGCTTGTCCCCCCCCCCAAACATTTTGGTTAGTAACGCCACTGATTACAAGTGAACTTCTAACCTACTTTATGTGACGATCTTAACCGCAAAGTGAAAAAAAAACTTTTGAAGAAACGATACAGTTTTAAGTAAGTAAGTAATTTATTTATGACCCGCCATTTTGAAAAGGCGGAGTAAATGACGAAAATAAAGAAAATAAACAAAACACATATATACACACAGAAAAAGACACTTAATTTTTAACCTTCGGTCAGGAAGCAGTGGACGACATCGTGTGCTGGTTGGGCCTTGTTGTCCATGAGTTTTGAAAGTGATGACGAAAAAAAAACGATTAGTTCCAGTTTTATGATCGCCAAGGGCCCTTTATCTTTCGTGCCTCAGCTACACGCTTACAAATGCGTTCTTAGCCCCATTTAAGTGCGTATCTTAAGTGCAAAGTGCAAAAAATTACTTTGACTAAAAGATATATTTTCGTGATTCCCAAGGGCCCGTGATCATTTTTGCCTAAAGGGTTTTGCTTACAAGTGAGTTCTTAGCCTAGTTGAAGTGCCAATCTTAACCGCAAAGTGCAAAAAACAGTTTTAAGAAACGATACATTTTTTTAAGATCCCCAAGGGCCCATGATGGTTTCTGCCTCAAATATTGTGCTTACAAATTCATTTCTAACCTGCTTAAAGTGCGTATCTTAACTGCAAAGTGAAAGAAAAGTACTTTTGAGCAGTTATAGAAAGTTTTTGAGAGACATGGACTGGGTCGGCGCACTGTGCGGTGAGTTGGAGGTCGTCGTCCGGAGTTCCAGTGATCACAAAAGAATCAACCAAGAAACCGACGAAAATGGGGTTTGTAAAGGCCAACGAATATACTGAAATAAAAGGCGAATATTTCGGGAGGACAACCGCCTCCCTTCTTCAGCGCAGACAGAAAATTTCGAGGAAAAATGCCAAAATGAGGATGAAGATCAGCAACCAAGAAAACCAAAATAAAGCAGAAAACCAAGAAAAAACCGAAAATTAAAACAAAATTGGAAGAATTGAATGCCTAAAATAAAGACAAAGACAGCGAGCCACCCACCAATACCTGCGAATAACAATTACGGCTGTTCTCGCCCGGTTCTAGAGAATGAATTCGCCTTTTATTTCAGTGTATTCGTTGGCCTTTACAAACCCCATTTTCGTCGGTTTCTTCGTCGATTTTTTTGTGATGTGTCAGGCCAATGTGGTTTACGAAATTATCTTAGTTCCAGTGACCGTGTCCGCGAGTTATACCTCTTGCAAGTGCCATATGAGCTTACAGCTCGTGTTATTCCAGTTCAGAACCTCTGCATCTGACATGGCCAAAACCTTTTTACTTCGTTCAGACAATGCTTGCCTGATGACAAAAACCTACTGGCTAATTCCGTTTGTTCCAACAATGCGACATGCGCTATTGTGATCATAAAACAAGTTATTTTTTGCTGAATTTTAATCCCCCCCCCCTAAGTCCTTGAATCTTACTTTTTCCGTCGCTGACAAGAATACCGTTTCTAAGGACTTGTCTCATAACCATTATTACAAACTCGAGGTAACTACCCCTAGTTCGAACACCCATCTATTGTTGCGATTTTGAAATTCGGTAACTCTGATTCTGATTCCAGTGGAGAACCTCTACGCCTAAGAGCTTGGTCGCGCAGAATTAGGCGCCGAAGTGATCACACTCAACAAGAGGCTAAAAAAGAAAAAAAGAACAAGATACGCCTGCACTGTAAAAAAAAAATCTTGCAGTATTTGCTACTGGGATTGATCTTGTCTCTCCTGAGATATGATTATCTCTAATTCGGATTAATCTTATCCCAGTAGAGATAAGATTAATCCCAGTAGCAAATACTGAAGTTAACTTTAATCCTTACTCGGAGAATCTTTTTACAGTGTAATTCTGAAGGTTGTTGTTTTAAATTCAGGAGATCACCTAGAACGAAACAGCATTTCTGGTTATGTTACAGGAAATATACTGGTATTTTTTTTAGTGCTGTTGACTATAAACATAATGCTTTGTTATTTTTAAGTAGAAAACAAAAATAGATGTGACTGATGGCATTTCGACATTTAGAAACTCCTTACCTTTCTCCGCAAATAACTTGGGTTAATCCTGGGATGATGAAAATAAAATCATGATAGTTCACAGTACCCCAACATAATTAAAACTGAATTGTTTCAAAACTGGTCACGTTTCGATTTAAACCTCTAATGGCAGTTGTTCGTTATCCCCAAGCTGCCCCATAGCCATCAAACGCCACGTATACCTAACGATTTTCAGAACCTCACCGGCGACCGAACCAATCTGCGCAGATTTGTAGACTCATTTTCAGCCGAGAAATCTACGCAGATACTCTATATGACTAAATCCAAAACACGCCAGTGATCCTCAGGAAGAACGAGAAAACGTCTCACTCACGACTCAAACGCAACAATTCAAATCCTGTGTCAGTCAATCACGGCAAGAAGAGTTAGTCATCAAGAGTATTGTCAAATAGGCGCCCTTTTGAGCCCAGTGTGACCAGGCTCTAAAGCTCTGCCAAGACATTTTAAATGCATTTGAACTGTACTTGGGTAATGACAAAAAAAACCTGAAAAGTCTGTACTATTGTGACATTTATTTTTTGCTGATTTTTTTTTTTACAGTCAGTCGGTGCGTCTTCTTTCTGATTCCGCTCCTTTAATGTAGGTGTTGTCATCTCGCACGCTAACCTGATATCACAAGTTGGATGCCTCGTTGACTCCTGGGAGTGGAGCTCCAAGGACCAGATACTGCACACGTTACCACTCCACCATACCCATGGCATTGTGAATGCACTGCTATGCCCGCTAGCAAAAGGAGCTAGGTAAATAGGTCAGTTTACTCATGTAAAAAGTAGCTTGATTTCAAAATTTCAACATCAAATTCGTTATTGCTCCATCGAGTCTACTCTCTCGCCAATACTTTTGTGTTTATTCAGATGTTATTCCTCTCAAACGTTGCATTTGAATTTCCCTTCCGAATCCAGATTTCCTCGAAACTTCATACACTGTAAAAAAAAGTCTTGCAGTATTTGCTACTGGGATTAATCTGTCTCTACTGAGATAAAAGGAGCTAGGTTAGTTTACTCATGTAAAAAGTAGCTTGATTTCGAAATTTCAACATCAACTTCGTTATTAGTCCATCGAGACTACTTTCTCGCCAATACTTTTGTGTTTATTCAGATGTTATTCCTCTCAAACGTTGCATTTGGATTTCCCTTCCGAATCCAGATTTCTTCGAAACTTCATACACTGTAAAAAAAAAGTCTTGCAGTATTTACTACTGGGATTAATCTGTCTCTACTGAGATAAAAGGAGCTAGGTTAGTTTACTCATGTAAAAAGTAGCTTGATTTCGAAATTTCAACATCAACTTCGTTATTAGTCCATCGAGACTACTTTCTCGCCAATACTTTTGTGTTTATTCAGATGTTATTCCTCTCAAACGTTGCATTTGGATTTCCCTTCCGAATCCAGATTTCCTCGAAACTTCATACACTGTAAAAAAAAAGTCTTGCAGTATTTGCTACTGGGATTAATCTGTCTCTACTGAGATAAAAGGAGCTAGGTTAGTTTACTCATGTAAAAAGTAGCTTGATTTCGAAATTTCAACATCAACTTCGTTATTAGTCCATCGAGACTACTTTCTCGCCAATACTTTTGTGTTTATTCAGATGTTATTCCTCTCAAACGTTGCATTTGGATTTCCCTTCCGAATCCAGATTTCCTCGAAACTTCATACACTGTAAAAAAAAGTCTTGCAGTATTTGCTACTGGGATTAATCTGTCTCTACTGAGATAAAAGGAGCTAGGTTAGTTTACTCATGTAAAAAGTAGCTTGATTTCGAAATTTCAACATCAACTTCGTTATTAGTCCATCGAGACTACTTTCTCGCCAATACTTTTGTGTTTATTCAGATGTTATTCCTCTCAAACGTTGCATTTGGATTTCCCTTCCGAATCCAGATTTCTTCGAAACTTCATACACTGTAAAAAAAAAGTCTTGCAGTATTTACTACTGGGATTAATCTGTCTCTACTGAGATAAAAGGAGCTAGGTTAGTTTACTCATGTAAAAAGTAGCTTGATTTCGAAATTTCAACATCAAATTCGTTATTGGTCCATCGATTCTATTCTGTCGCCAATCTGCTGCTGTGTTTATTCTGATTTTATTCCTCCCAAACGCTGCATTTGGATTTCCCTTCCGAATCCATATTTCCTCGAAACTTCATACACTGTAAAAAAAGGTCTTGCAGTATTTGCTACTGGGATTGATCTTGTCTCTACTGAGATAAGATCATCTCTAATTCGGGTTAATCTTATCCCAGTAGAGATAAAATTAATCCCAGTAGCAAATACTGCGGATAACTTTAATCGTTACGCGGAGAAACTTTTTACAGTGTATACACTAGAGGTTTGTTTATTTGAACGTTTGTTGACTTCGAACAGTGCCATTTTCATAATCTTGCTGGGGCAAAAGTCAACAACCAGTTTGCCGCAGCAGCTAATTAAGGGCCCCTGAGAACGACTGAATAGATGTTTTGGATCTTCATTCTACCATTTACCTCAAAACTGCACTGTTCAAATTTAAGTAACTGTTAAAAGAAACACATCTCTGTTTTGTTCCTTCGGATGCCGCCTAATTTTGAATGGCGCCGACGAGTTTTTTTTTATACCTACTGTCTGTTCTGGCTGACCTCAACGGAAGAGATTTTCGTTCTTTTTTTTCATTTTTCGTAAAAACAGTCGATTTTTTTAAAAACAGTCGGTTTCTCGTAAAAATCTACAAAAACAGTCGGTAAAAATGACCAGCCAGTCGGTAAATACCTTCCTCCTCCCCCCCCCCCCCCCCGCCAAAAAAAAAGCATTTTGGCTAGTAACGCCTCTGCTGACGGACGTCTCTCTGATTGCATCACTTGAGATGTCTATGCCAGTGGTTCCCAACCGGTGGTATGCGTACCCAAAGGGCGTACGCGAGACCCTTGCAAGGGGTACGCGAAGGCATAAAAATCGATTTAGTCTGTAGCTTCAAAATCTCTCCTCGCTCTATTTTATTGCCAACAGCCTAAAACTACCAGCAGAGGCATCACCAGCCCAAATGTTTAGAAAAAAAATGTTTTCAAGAAGAATCGTTTTTTTTTTAATTCATCTGGCCACCCACTTTGGGGGGATGGGTGTTCCCAACCCGTGAGTGACAGCTCTGATTACAAGCCCTAGTGTCAAACAGTACTGTTTCAAGAAGAATCGAAGACATTGCAAGTGACACTGTCATTGAGGTTGCGAATTAAGCGAACGAAAATGTTTGCGATGCAGCTTGATGATATACCACGTAGAAAATCGAAACCAAACACAGAAACAGGCTGGCTGTAAAAAATATTGCCGTTAATGACGTCGAGCCGAGATTTGACAAAATTATGACTACAAAGCATCCTCAAGTGTCTCATTAATTTTGTATATGTTTCCTTTCCTTTATGATCCTTTACGATAATAAATATCGTATTTTTCACGTTCTGAAAAAGGGGGTACGCAACCTTTTCGAACCTTGATTAGGGGTACGCGGTACGGAAAAGGTTGGGAACCACTGGTCTACATCATGGTCAGTTTGGTGTCCTGAAACAAATTCAGCATTGACGTTATTATGGGAAAGGGTTAAATTTAATTTGAATTTGAGTTCACTAGGTTGAATTTAATTGGTAATTGAATTAGGCTGGAGAATAAATGGCACGTTGGCTATGTCACCAGTTAAATAATTTCAATCGAACGTCCTAAAATAATCTGAAGCTGGGAACAAATTAGGACACTAAGAAATAATTTTGTTCAGAGCTTCAGCTCTAATCCTTGCCGTTAGCAATAGAAGCATATAGAATGGACAAAAGTGCTATAATATAGGATTCCTACATTCGCACTCGAAATCACTCTCAAGTTCGACAAAGACCCAATCTGAGAGCGAGGCATAGAGCTACAATACGCCCCTCATAAAATTCCTCTCAGATTAGTTCTTTTTTGGCCACTAGTTGCGCTATCGTAAAGAAAACAATGCACGTTACTTCGGTGTGGTTCTTGGTGTAGGATACGTTTACCCAGGTTTGTCTTCCCCTCTTTTTGCTTTACCCAACTCTGTTCTGTCAAGCGTCATCAAGTTTGTCATTTCTGGCTTTCAACTTCAGTGCCGAGTGCTGGCTGACTTTTCAACGGGGCTAATGCGCGACTCGATATGAAGCGAAAGCCTAATCGCTTATTCACCCGTCAGATAACTTATCCCCCGATCTCACGTGTGATTGTTATTGTTCCTCTAGCGCATCTGGCGGCAGTTCGTCATCGGATTTTATGAAGGACGTATTAGACAACGTTAACTAGAGAAGTTACTCGAACTGGCTCTCAAGACGAAACAAGCGGCATGTATTGCGGTGTCAGACCGATTGTTTTCGCACCGCAGTTACAGTCTGTATTTAAAGCTCTACGTTTGGGTAGGTTTTGGGTAGGAAATTGTATATAATATTAGTAATACTTTATGATGGACCAAATTAAGAAACCAAAATTGTATATTGCATGAAGATTGTGTAAAGTAATAGTATATTATGTACTTGTATGTTAGCGAATTTTTATTGACATTTTTGTTATTTTTGGCAATGAAGAATTTTTGGATGAATGAAGTGAATTTGAATTTGAATTGAATTGAATAAAAGCCTTTTTCTGTAGCATCACGATGCACCCCAAATTTGACGCCTCACTGGTATGGGACCACCTTCTCAGTCCAAGTGAATCAAGTCGAACCAGTGTTTACATGGCCGTACCCACTATCTACGCCAAGTTACTAGAAAGCTTCGAGAAGCGATGGGGGCTCGATCCGAGCAAGCGGGATTTTGCCAGAGCGATGTGTCAGGAGAATGTGAGGCTGATGGTCAGTGGGTCTGCCCCCCTACCCGTCCCTGTTTACGACCAATGGAAGGATTTGACAGGGCATAGTCTATTGGAGCGGTATGGGATGACGGAGATTGGTATGGCGTTGTCAAATCCGCTGGATGGAGAACGAAAGCGAGGTGGGTCTTTTAAAACTTAAAGAACACGCCTTATTTATGATAGTAATGCTTTCTACTTCAGTAGCATTTCCATCCATTCTCGTTCCTGAGATTCTTCACTTCATAAGTAATAATAATATATTTTTGACCCGCTACAAAAAATCAAAGCGGAGTAGCAATAAGAGAAACAAAACAAACACTTCACAAAACAAAAAGAACAAGAAACTAAAGCAGACGAGAAAGACCACTGTGGGCGGGCAGATACTTATAAGTTCACTGGGGTAGTTTCCCAGCAAGCTCCGTAAGCTTTGACCCGATATCCGGGAAACTCTAAACAGATATGAGGTTCCGATTTCTGTACCATGGACTCGACCTCTTTTGTTTGCAACACACTGCAGTGTATCGCCCTTGCCACGTTTTTGGGATCCCAGAACGTAAGTGGAGGGATACGTATGACATCGCAAAAGTTGTCCGTCCGTCCGTCCGTCTGTAAGCACGAATGCACGATAACTCTCGAAGGGAATGAGATATTTTGATGAAACTTGGTGTGAGGATTGTTTGGGTCAAGGGTAAGATCGAGTTCGTAGATGGACTCTGTAGCCCTATATTTGGGGGTGGGGGAATGTGATAGTCGATTATGGGGTAAGAAGACATGCTGAGCATGATGGTGACAATCATTTTCTCGCCGGACAAGTAGTTCGTCCGGAATCCGGCAAAAACCGGAAAGTTTGTTAAAAGTAAAAGTTGCATTTGAAGTTGATTAAATGTTTGATTTGGAGGCAAGAAGACATGCTGAGCACGATGGTGAAAACCATTTTCTCGCTGGACGAGTAGCTCGTCCGGAATCCGGCAAAAACCGGAAAGTTGGTTAAAAGTCAAAGTTTCATTGGAAGTTGATTGAATGTTTGATTTAGGGATAAGAAGACATGCTGAGCATGATGGTGAAAATCATTTTGTCGCCGGACCAGGAGTTCGTCCGGAATCCGGCCAAAACCGGAAAGTTGGTTAAAAGTAACAGTTGCATTTGAAGTTGATTAAATGTTTGATTTAGGGGTAAGAAGACATGCTGAACCTGATGGTGAAAACCATTTTCTCGCCAGACAACTAGTTCGCCTGTAATCCGGCCAAAACCGGAAAATATGTTAAAAGCAAAAGCTTTATCTGAAGTTGATTAGATGATAGATTTAGGGGTAAGAAGACATGCTGAACCTGATGGTGAAAACCATTTTCTTGCCAGACAACTAGTTCGCCTGTAATCCGGCCAAAACCGGAAAAGTCAAAATTTTATTTAAAGTTGATTAGATTTCTTTAAAGGGATAAGGAGATACGCCGGTTTCGTTTCTGAATTTTCTTTTTTTTGCTGGACTAGTAGTTCGCTCGGAATTCGGGCGAAACCGCAAATTTGGCAGTAGTAAAGCACGAAGTTTCGGTCAGTATCGTCAAAATAGATATGGCTTATCGAGGTATAAATAGATAGATAGATAGAATATCCTGAACTCGGTTTTCTCTGATGATTAGCCTGGCGAAGACAAGACCGAATTGTCTGGATCAAATCTTAGATTTTGGATCCCATCGACACCTTTGGTCTTGTTCCTCTTTACGTCACATATCATGTGCTCGATCGTTGTCTCCCAGGAGCTTATTCGTCTGGAGACCGGTTATGTGATGTCGCATAGATTGTCCGGCAAGGGACATGGAAAGAGGCTAAAAACAGCCAAAGTCGTGTGTAATTTTCTGTGAGCATAGCTTAGTTGTAAAGTGGTCAACTATTTAAGAACATCTGAGCAGAAACACTGTAGCGCGAGATGTCCTTTAAGACTACGTTACGTTCAGCGAAAATATTCCACTTGAAACAGTCATAACGGAAATATTTTGTGACGTCAAGAGACGTTATATATCGGTTGAAACTGCACATCCTTCTGTAAATGGTATGGACTTTGGGGGTCATGAAGCATCCCTTTTAAAGTACTTCTGGTATTTATTTATGTCCTAAAATGATACAACACCGGACAACTTGGTCTATTGGCCTAGAAGGAAAAGAATCTTGTGTAGGCCCTTCGATGATAGAATTTCATTTTGTGTGTGTTGTTTTCTGAAGCCCTTTTCTGTCTGTCCAAAATAAATAGATCGTGCGCACGATCTATCTTTATGTCTTAGTTGCGATTACCTACTGGAAATTCAGAAACCTTTAAGTGGGTAAGACAATCTGGAAGGAACGTGTGAGGACACTCTTAAAAGGCGACAAAACAATGTCACCTTTGTTAATCTGTTAGTATTATGTTAATCTTTCGTAACATTTTACACAAGGAGGCGAACATTTGTGTTAAATGCTATCAAACTTCTGATAGTAGTTGCGTTTTTGCAGATACCTTGCTATCTGATACCACGGTCTAAAGTCGTATTATTTAATGTTATTTATGCCCGTTGTAGCCCTATATACGTAGGCCTATTATGACTTATGTGTGTGCTCATAAGCTGTATCCATGACTATTCCAAACAAATTTGGCGTGAGCCATGATAAGCTTTTGGTGAAAAAAAGATTTATCCATCTACCTATCTATCTGATACCACGGTTAAAAGGCGTTTTTGCAGTTATCGTGATATCTGGCCAGTTATCGTGGTATTTGATATTCAGATACCACGGTCCAACCGTGGTAACTGATCGTGATATCTGAAAAAGTCATCTCACTTTCATCGATTTTTGTCAAATTGGTGGGAAAGAAGTTTGGCACTTAGTGATGTGACGGAATACCAGTTTTTCTTTTGGGATGACTTCGAAAAGAGTAATTTCGGCAATTGTCGTTTTTTCACAGCAACCGTTGTATCAGATACCACAGTTATTGCAAAAACGGCTGCAAAGACACAACTAGTATAAATATGAACTCATAATGAGCCCTTAGTAGTGCGCCTGAGAAGAAATTGAACTAATAAATCTCTCCTCGCAACTGGGAGTGTTTTCTCTTTCTATAGTAACAAGAGAGAAAAAACTACGTACAAGCAGGGACCCATAAATTTCCTGTAATGACTCGCCATTCAGGGGGCTTGTCAGTAAAAGATTTTTGATGCGCTCTTGACCGAGTGTCAGATAGTTCGAGAAATACCCACGGGGATAAAATACCCGACTATCCAGAAAGACAAAAATTTTCGCAGCTGTTGTGCTGAACTAAGAATATTTCTCTGTAACGGAAGAGTATCCTGGATCTTTTGTCCTATCTTAGGTACCTAGTGGCATGCTGAATAGTCCCAACAAATTTTGTCTATCTGAGCAAGAACGCCGATTCGACCCAAGCGGAATTTTTGGAAACTAGGTGAGGCTCGGGCAACATAGCAACATAGAAGCATAGGAAATGACAAGCCCCCTGAATGGCGAGACATTACAGGAAATTTATGGGTCCCTGGTACAAGTAGGAATAGAAATAATAGCGTGACATATATTTTTCTATTATTTTATTTCTTTCTTTGACTCAAATACCGGCCGAGCAGTGTCATAATACGTAGTAAAATAAACTATAAAACTTTACACACTAACCAGCGGAACAGGAAAATTTTCACCACCTCTCAAACTTCCCTAATACTACAGTAGCATACACAGTATATGAGTTGCGTTTTTGCAGAAACCATGGTATCTGATACCGCGGTCTAAAGTCGTTTTCGCAGTTACCGTGGTATCAGATACCACAGTAACCGCAAAAACGACTAATTACAGATTACTGTGTATTACTTTATTTATTTCTTTGACTCAAATACCCTCCGAGTAGGGTCATAATACGTAATAAAATAAACTATAGAACTATACACACTAACCAGCGGGACAGGAAAGATTTTACCACGTCAGACTTCCCTAATACAACAATAGCATACACAGTAGGCTATATGAGTTGCGCTTTTTCAGAAACCATGGTATCTGATACCGCGGTCTAAAGTCGTTTTCGCAGTGACCGTGGTATCAGATACCACAGTAACTGCAAAAACGACTAATTACAGACTACTGTGTATTACTTTCTTTCTTTCTTTGACTCAAATACCGGCCGAGTAGGGTCATAATACGTAATAAAATAAACTATAGAACTTTACACACTAACCAGCGTAACAAGAAAGATTTTATCACCCCGTCAAACTTCCCTAATACTACAATAGCATACATAATTTATGAGTTGCGTTTTTGCAGAAACCATGGTCTCTGATACCATGGTCTAAAGTCGTTTTCGCAGTTACCGTGGTATCAGATACCAGGGTAACTGCAAAAAACGACTAATTACAGATCCAGTTACCATGGTATCTGCAAAAACGCAACTATGGTCTCACAGCTCGTGTGACACCAGTCGTCGCGACATTTTCCCATATCCGACATTTTCCCATATCCGACATTTTCTCATATCCGACATTTTCTCATATCCGACATTTTCTCATATTCGACATTTTCTCATATTCGACATTTTATCATATCCGACATTTTCCCATATCCGACATTTTCTCATATCTGACATTTTCTCATATCCGACATTTTCCCATATCCGACATTTTCTCATATCCGACATTTTCCCATATCCGGCATTTTCTCATATCCGATATTTTCCCATATCCGACATTTTCTCATATCCGACATTTTCCCATATCCGACATTTTCCCATATCCGACATTTTCTCATATCCGACAATTTTCTCATATCCGACATTTTCAGGTTTTGTTGGCACCCCTTTACCGGGGGTTAATGTTCGGATCGTCAAGTTTACGCAGATGTCTCCAAATGGCCAGTATGAGGTCATCTGCACTGGCAACTCCAAGGGGACTACTATAGCTGCTGGGAGAAAAAGTCCGTACGTCGGTGAGCTTCTAGTCAAAGGCCCTTCAGTGTTTAAAGCATATTGGAACAAGCCAGAAGAAACTGCCAAGGAGTTTACGAATGACCGGTGGTTCCGGACGGGTAGGTTTCATATTTAAAGACCTGTCTTACCTATAATACTTGTGCAACCTACTTCC
Source organism: Branchinecta sandiegonensis (assembly GCA_030848855.1). Classification (NCBI taxonomy): domain Eukaryota; kingdom Metazoa; phylum Arthropoda; class Branchiopoda; order Anostraca; family Branchinectidae; genus Branchinecta; species Branchinecta sandiegonensis. The sequence continues at coordinate 13,308,916 of JAUPMV010000020.1, forward strand.
ATAATCACTCCATATATCCCGATCAAAAATTTATCTCAAAATAGTACTATGAAGTAGGACGAAAAAGTTGCATGCAGTACTAACGATGCTGCTACATGCTTCTTCTTCAAGGCTATCGTGTTACTGCATACTACTATATGGTACTATTAGCAAGACTGGATGTTACTATGGCAAGACAGGATGCTACTGGATACTACTACATAAGATTGGACCAGTCTGAGGCACATTAAATGATAGTATTCTTTGCTATTACATAGTATTACATGCAACGTTTTCGTACTACTACATACTACTACGCAGGCTACAAATTTTCCATCGGAATTTCAAAACCCGGAGACCCCAATTTCGTATGGTACATTCTAACCCCTCGAACAAAACCATGCTGATTCTGTCACTTGCCGTGTTTTGCTACCTTCTATGTATATCACGCTCTCGACGGTTGTCTGCGTGAAGTTTTTCCATCAGAGAAACCGGCTATGTAAATTGTTTCCCTGTTAAAGCTACAAGTCAATGGGTCTTGGAAAAGGCTTAAAACAGCCAAAACCGTGGGTTATTTGTTGGAAGCACAGCCTAGTTTTAAAGTATTCAAATATTTTAAAATACTGTAAGTTGAAAAGTAAATAGTGAGAGGGGTCCCTTAACTGGGTAGGTTTGATAGCCCATACAAACTGAATGTTGTTTAATTTTATTTCAAATAAATGCGGCACAGCATTTCGTGCGCGAGCAAATTAATTGGCACTTGTCATTAACCTACAACTAAAACATATATACAAGTGTCATAGAATAAATACAGCAATTCCGGTAAGGTTGTTATGATACAGGGTAAACTGAGGCACAAAACTATACGGTACCTTTCAGTTTTACAAGCGGCAGGTGTGAGTTTTGGTACTTTTATAGCTGCTTCTCTTGAAAGTCTGGTTCTTTCCAGTTTAAAGGTCGTCCCGTTATGCATGTCTTTTATATATTGGCTATTTATTTAAAAAGGCCGAGATGTGTGGGGACGCTTCGGTCCCGATGCGTGAATGCTGCATTAAGAATTTAATTGTGTCTCTTAAGAATCGCGTTACGGTACAATCCCGCTTAGCAAAGAGGCAGAGAAGGCACCGGCCTATGCGCCCAGTCACAACTGCTCGAAATATTGTTGATATTGCAGTTGAGATTTCTTAAATCGTTCGGTTACTTCAGTATTGGGGGGTAATCTTCTATGACAAAATGCTACAAAAATGATACAAAGAGAGAAACTTCTGAAATGATGAGTAGGATTATTCCCCATCTGCCTCGTGAAAAAGTCGCCTCGTCTAGCAGCCAGTGATTGGTTAGTTCTATCTTATCTCTTATTGGTTAGTTCAGTCTTATCTCTTAGGTGTGGATCGCCACCAGGCTGAAATTCAATTTTGTGTATAGTGAAATTTATAGAGGCGATAGCCTTTTGATGAAGTTATGTTATATTATCTCGTTATTTATCAGACGGTAATTTGCAAGGGGGCTGTCAGATTTCCAACTCTTAGCCGTCTCCGCAAGGTTTAATCTGGCACCGCCTGGGACAGCCTTACTTTGACTTCTCCGCGTCTCATAACTTCTCGCCAAATCAGACAAGAAACAAATCCGGTCAATATTCTATAGTTTTGCTAAATATATATTAAGCCCCCCCCCCCCCCCTTGGAGGAGAAACTCGAAATTCTCAATTCGTTATCAAATTAGTGATCCGCTTACAGCAGTCGAGAAACAAATAGAAACGTATAGCCAAAATATTGATCAGGACTGGAAAACACTCTTGGTTTAGTTTTAAGGTAAAAGTTATATTGTGTATTTCATAAGTTAATTCCCTTTCTTGTTTTCCTTTCTTTTCTTTTTTTTATTATTTACTCCGTCTTCGTACTTTGTGCTTATTTTGACGTGTTATAAATAATATCGTCATCATCGTAAATTGTCATGCCGTGTTGATCTTCGAAAAATTGAATTATCAGCAAGTTACAAGTTTGGAGGGCTATAGTGAGTTGTTTGAAAGCTATCGGATGAGCAACATGTTCAGAAGGATATTGTATTTGGTGGTTTCTGTCGGAGTTTAAATGGTTCAGAATCTGACTCGCATTGTGATCGTATTCGTCTGGTATAATACACAACCACGAAAACTAACGTTGTCGGACGTTAGAACAGTCGACGGCTTGTAATTAAGGTCGTTACGATCATTGGCGTCACCAATTCAGCGTCTGCGACTGTGTAAAAAGCAGCGCAGTTGAAGCAGCTGCTCTGAGCCTGAAATTGGATCAGAATTGTGAAGCCTAGAGAATCTGCAGTCTAAGCAACACAACCGCAATTCTCCTCTGCGATCCAAAGGGTATAAAAGAGCATCGAGGACTGTTTTGTGTTCGAAAAACGCAACCTCGCGATACAATTCAGTCATTTGTTTTCTAATCACACACGAAATAACCTACATTAATTAATTAATAATTTTATTTACCCATCATAATGTGTAAATACACAAAAAATGGAGTAGGAAAAATAAGAAAAAGCTACACAATACACTACACACCATAACAACAAATTATCAACTATTTCAGGAGTCTATATATATCGCTTGTCGGATCAGGATCTTGCCTACACCGCAGGAAACGTTTCTGTACAGCAATTACGGGCTGGCCTCCATACTTCCTTGATATGCTACTGTTGCTTGACCAAGGCGGAAGTCTCAACAGATATTTTGCAAACTTAAAAAAACACTTGCATGATGCTTCAAAATCTGACTCAGTAAAAATACACCAAAACGGTGCTAATGCAAGGAAGTGGGGAATAGCGAACGTATTATATACTTTCTTAGGAATGCTTCTACAAAACTTATAATTTAATGCATTAAATGGGATTTAATGCAATATAATTTAATACATAATGAGCTTACATTAGTTGCGTTTTTGCAGATACCATGGTATCTGTTAGCACGGTAACTGGATCTGCAATTAGTCGTTTTTGCAGTTACCGTGGTATGTGATATCTGATACACGGTTCTTCTGCAAAAACGACTATTGCCGAAATTGCACTTATCGAATTCATCCCAAAAGAAAAACCGATATCCAGTTACATCACTAAGTACTAAACTTCTTTCTCACCAATTTGACAAAATTTGATGAAAGTGAGATGACTTTTGAGATACCTTAGTGATGACTTATGGTCCATTTACACACTGCGTAAAATCCGAGCGTATTTTGAAATCCGAGCGTATTTTACGCACGTTTTGAGCTTGAAAATATTTCTAGCAATACGGACGTATTTAGATACAAAACGGAACGATTTCTCAAATACTTCCGTATTGCTAGAAATGTTTTCAAGCTCAGAACGTGCGTAAAATACGCTCGGATTTTACGCAGTGTGTAAACCCACCATTAGTGAGATGACTTTTGAGATATATGAGATTTGTCTTTTTCTGTGTATTTATGTCTTTTATTTCTTTTTTTTATTTACTCCGCTTTTTGAAATGTTAGAAATAAATTACTTACTTACTTACTTTACCACGATCAGTTACCACGGTCGGATCGTGGTATCTGAATATCAGATACCACGATAACTGCAAAAACGCCTTTTGACCGTGTATCAGATACCATGGTATCCGCAAAAATGCAGCTTATGTAAGCTCATACTTCCGCACCTTCCAGGAGACACAGCGGAATACGCGGACGGCTCTTATCAGATATTGGGTCGAACATCAGTGGATATAATCAAGAGTGGTGGCTATAAACTCTCAGCACTTAGCATTGAAACGATCCTTCTAGAACACGACAGTATCGTCGACTGTGCGGTTGTAGGCAGACCTGACATAACATGGGGACAGAAAGTAAGTTCTTTTGTCTTAACCTTAATTCCTCCTGTATCTCCAGAGGCGCTCAAGGAATCCAAGAAGAGTCGCCAGTCGTCTCGCGTGTAAGCCGCTGGCCAGACATCTTCCCATTTGGCCTGGATGGACGCGTTGATGTTGCGGAGGTTCGACTGGTAGGTGCGGTGAATAGTGTTCTTCAGTTATCCTTTCCGTCTGGACCCCCCCCCCCCCCCCCCCCCGGTTCGAGCGTTCGAGAGTCTGATGCTTCCCATCCTGACCGCATGCCTCATGCAGAGCTGCTGCGAGTCCAGCAAGTCCGAGTCCTTGAAAAAGGCGTCTCGAGACGAGTCCGGAGTCCGAGTGCACCATCTCTGGCCTCATGTGTCTCCAGTGGCGGATCATGATAAGTTGGGTGAAAAGGGGTTCCGCTGTCATCTCTTGAATTGCCATGTTTGTGATCCTTTCTGTCCAGTGCATATTCACCATCCGCCTCAGCAGAGCAAAATATCACTAGGGAGTAGCGCCAAGACTTGACAAAATTGACACACACTCTAGTAGCAGCGATACTAGCACCACTAGCGATAGAGAACGCCCTGCTGAAACTCATTCAGTCGTTCACCAGAGCTGGCTCCGATAACTTCACATCACAGAAATGACACAGCCTACTGTTTTCATGTTGTGTGCAAGAAATTTCTAAACCCGCAAGTTTGTCTCACTTTAAATGCCACAAGCGTAGTGGGCGGCGCTACGAGCATGGGCCGTTTGCAAAGTAAGCATAGGTCTTGGCCAGAGCAAAAGAACATTGGGGAGTAGCGCCAAGACTTACAAAATTGACACACACTCGAATAGCAACGATACCAGCACCACTAGCGATAGAGAACATCCCTACTGAAACTCATTCAGTCGTTCACCAACGCTGGCTCCGATAGTTTCATATTCTGAACTTTGCAAAAAAAATTATACAGCCTCCATTGTTTCCTTGGTGTGTGCAGACCGCACCTTTGCTTCACTAGAAATTTCTAAACCCGCAAGTTTGTCTCGCTTTAAATGCCACAAGCGTAGTTGGTGGCGCTACGAGTATGGCCCGTTTGCAAAGCATGGAAAGCATATGTCTTGGCGCTACTCCCTATATAGTGTTATTTTGCTCTGGTCTTGGCGCTACTCCGTAGTGTTATTTTGCTCTTCGCCTCAGGCAGGTGGTTACAAAGGGCGTGTTCCACCCTACTTACCGTAGTTACTACGCATGACGTCACGAGTTTTGGCTTCTTGGCGTCAAGGCTGGAATGCATTTTTCTGTTTTCGTCAAAATATCTCTCCATGGGGTAATCCAGCCAATCACGTTACAGAGATCCGTAGTTACCACGCTTACTACCTTCCCGAGCATGGTAAGCAAATAGTTACTATTTCGAGAAGTTTGGATCGGTCAGCGTAGTAACTTTTTGTGACGATGGAATGGAAATATTACCTAAGAGTTACTATTGTTAGAAGGGTGGAACATGCTCAATGTTGCAGAAATTTGTTATTATGGCCCTTTTGATTGTCATATTTACTTTAGCTTTAGTTTAAGCAGAGCAAATTAATTGGTGTAAAATAATACGGGAATGGGTCTTACTCGTAACGCCACCCACTACGCTCGTGACATTCAAAGCGAGACAAACTTGCGGGTTTGGAAAATTCAAGTACAGCTACGATGCGATCTGCACACATCGTGGAAACAGTGGATTTTTTTTTTCGGGATTTAGAGTTATCGTAGCAAGCGCTGGTGCACGATTGATGAGTTTCATTAGGGACGTTATCTATCGCTAGTCATGCTAGTGCCGCTGCTATTCGAATGTGTGTCAGTCTTTTCAAGTCTTGGCGCTACACCCTAGTGTTATTCTGCTCTGTTTCCTGGATGTGTGCAGACTGCATCTTAGCTCTACTAAAATTTTCTAACCCCGAAAGTTTGTCTCGCTTGAAATGTCGCGAGCGTAGTGTTCGGCACTACGAGTAAGGCCCGTTTCTGATGCATGGAAAGAATAGGTCTAGCTCTAATCCTTAGTGTTATTTTCCTCTACCTAAAAGGTAAGAACGGAAATATTCTATAACCTGTATCATTCTGTAATGTATCGTTACTTCTTAGAAATTGTTGTAGGGAAACTAGTACTGCTGTTTTTGCTGCTCGATTTGTTCCATGACATAGGTTTTTTTTTTTTCCCGCATTTTGATCGAATTTGGTTTTGTTGTGATTAAGAGCATGGGACTTGAATTTGCCTTCACTGCTAATTCCGTCGATTAGGGATGAGATATGGGGGCAAACATGCATGCTGAATCCATATCTGGGCTTGGTTTTCGTTGCTGATTAGTAATTCGTAATTTGTCAAAAACACCACTGCGGTATGATTTTTTTTACATTTCAAGCGGTTGATTACACTGTAAACAAATCTTGCAGTATTTGCTACTGGGGTTAATATTATCTCTACTGAGATAAGATTATTTCTAATTCGGATTAATCTTATCCCGGTTGAGATAAGATTAATCCCAGTAGCAAATACTGCAGTTAACTTTAATCGTTACTCGGAGAAACTTGCTACAGTGTAACACCCTTAAGGGGTCTAGCGAAGACGGTAGATCTGCAATAACGGATTGTCTGTACGAAGAAGTCCAGTGAATACTCAATTTTTGGGATCCCACGGATACCTTTAGTCTTGTTTGTTCCGTCACACATTTTTCCCCTTGGTTCTAGGATATAAATAAAAAAAAACGATAGTTTAGGCCTTCAGCTCAATTTCGGTCCACTAAGTTATGTTTTGTTTAGGTGGCAGCGGTCGTTGTGCTTAAACCTGGAGCCAAGCTGACAATCAAAGACGTGCGAAGCTGGGCCAGTGACAAAATGGCTTCTTACATGCTTCCAGCGGAACTTAAGGTAGGCGACCATCAGCGTATTCCACCCTTCTAACACAGGGTTCGTGCGGCTCTGGAAATCAGGGAAAAGTCAGGGAATTTTTTTGTCAGGGAAATCAGGGAAAATCGTGAAAAGTCGCAGAAGGTCAGGGAAGTTAATGAAAAAGTTCAGTCTATACTTATGCATCGGGCTTTTTTTTACTGGAAGTTTCTTTTTCGTCGGTTCTCTGCCCAAAGTTTATCAGTTGATAACTCTGTTCTTTGAGCCGTCCCAGTCTGTGCTTCAACGTATACGACGGCTTGTTTGTTCAGGAAGAAGTCGAATGAATCTTTGCTATTGTATGAGTCATATCGTAGATTTTGGCGGCATTTTTCACTGAGGTAATCGAAAGGTGTTGGAAAACTGCTGGGAAAGGTCAGGGAAAATCACCAAAAAAGGTCAGGGAAAAGTCAGGGAAAAACGTGGAAGAGCAAGCGCACGAACCCTGTAACAATAGTAACTATTAGTTACTATTTCCGTTTCAACCTCACGAAAAGTTAGTACGCTGACCGGTCCGACCTTCTCGAAATAGTAACTATTTGCTTACCATGCTGGGGAGTATAGTAAGCCTGGTAACTATGGATCACTGTAACGTGATTGGCTGGTTGTCCCCATGGAGTGATATTTTACCAAAAATTTAAAAATGCTTTCCAGCCTTGACGGCAAGAAGCCACGTGACGTCATGCGTAGTAACTACAGTAAGTAGGATGGAACACCCTCCGTATTGTCAAACGCAGCTTTTCTACCCAAGCCCATGTTCTGCAAAAGCTCTCGCCTCTAGATTTCACGAGGAAACTGTGAAGAAACAAACTGAGCAGGATGGCGACCTTTTGGGGCCAAAAATACTCTTGCCCTCCTTGTTGATGTCTTGGTACAGTTGACTGATCTTTCGCTGTATTTTTGAACAAGCATTTGACATTTCCCAGGAGCAGTGTGCAATCATTAGCGTTAACGGTTTCATCGACAAGGCGACTGACACTTTGTTGTGAAACGAACTATCACAGCATTGGACTGCCGAACTTGCCTTGTTTTTCAGGTTCTCCGTAGTTAAGGTAAATGTACATTATAAGACAACTATAGTTGTCTGGTGACATTTATAACTTTTGTACGGGCCATGGGATTTGAATCTTGGCAAGTAGAAAGAGCTGTCGTCTCAGATGTTCCGTGTCAAGTTCGGGCCGGATCCTATACTTGGGGGTCGATGGATTGCGATGGCATTTGGCGGGAGGAACAAGCATAAGCATTAGATACGTTCTTGACAGAACCAGATCATATCGGGGCTCTTTTGGGGGATTTGGAGGGGGTTTCCCGGAATTCTGGTGATCGCCAGTTAGGATACTTTTAGATGTGCTAAGGACGATAAAAACTTGGCAGGCATGTTAGTGACCCGACCAAATAGGCTTAAGGACCCGACACAAAGCCCTAGGAAGACTTCCATTCCTGGATCCGACCATTTTTCGGGGAGTTACAATTTCAATTTCAATTCAGTTTATTTTCAAAATTCCTTCACCGGCAAGCCGAACATTGGATTTTTCGTCATAGATATAGTAACATCAAAATCTTTGTCATAATTGTGTCATAAATAATAAACTTCTATACAATTCGAATCACTGCAAGTGATCATTTACAATTACACTTATATCAGAACTGAAAATCAAATAACTATAACATAAACAAGAGTTACGACGAATTATACATTTCGACGAATGACGTCACATTAAACGTATGTCAGAACTAGGATTCAACAATTAAAAAATAAGCACGAATTACGATGAATTATACAAGAATTACGATGAGTTATACATTTCGCCGAATGGCGGTTGAGTTAAGGCAAGGGGAATCCGGATATTACTGACTTCCGTAGGTTGGTGGTCCGATTCAAGTGAATCTTTATGGGTGATAAGAATTGATGCAAAACATGTGTCCGAACCCCATGCGGCCATGGTTGAGGGAGTTGGAAGGGTTGGGGGGGGGGGGGGGGGTCCGGAAACTTTTTGACATACACAAAAACCAAACGAATGGGCCGAATGGGATGCAAGTTGGACAGTACCGAGTTTATGCGGCCTAGGTATGTTACTTGGCGTCCGAACTGGGTCCGACCACGGTAGGAGGAGGATGAAGCATGAAGTGGAAATTTGCAGATATGCTGCAGTTCGAGTTTAACTTGATGGACGGAAGAGGAGATGTTAGAGATGCGAAGTTTATGTGTCCGAGTCGTATTCGGCCGCAATGGGGGGAGTAGGAGGGTGAGTCCCAGAAATTTTGTGGCTCGCATAGGGGTCAAACGAGTGAAGTGATGTGAAAGAATTTTGGAAAGTAGAGACATCGTATGCCTTAGATGACATATTTTAGGATCCACCGGATCCGAGCATGGTGGAGAGCTATACCGGAATTTCGGGAAAATGCTCAGTTTCATTTATTTTATTTATTTAATTCAGCCGTAGCCATATACACAGAGGAAAAACACACCTTCTAGCCTAAATATCACACATAACCACAGATGTATAAAAAACAAAACAAAAAAAAAACCAACGAACCACAAGTTCATCGCTCCATTTTTTCCACAAAGGCAGTGAAAGTTGAAAAATTGGAGCGGTAAGAATTTGGATCAGATTATTATCTGACCTCAAAAGGCGGCTTTTTAGCGATGAAACTGCTTTAAGTTTTAGTTCGTAAAACGAAGGCATACGATTATTGGCGAACATCCCCGAGGCGCTACACCGGTGTGGGAGTCGGTGAAGTTTTCTGTATCAATTATTGTAAGTGACGCGGGTCACATTTATCGCACCAGCAGTGAAATTCGTACAAAGAGCAAAACTGTAAAACTGAAAACAAAAAGTACCAAACAGCCTATCACGGATAAGCGCAGAACAAAACTGAAATTTTCTAGCAACTACATTTCCTCGCACACACAGACTTCTTGTTAAATGACGCAAATGAGTAAGATCCCGCAGATCAGGTGTAAACCAGAATCCAAGGTATTTAAACTCCGCAACAAATTTCAGGCTTGACGAACACAGCAACACAGGATTTTGATTTTCAACTCTGGTGGTATAAATGCCATGCATTCCGTTTTTCTGTGTTAAAAATAATATCTCTCTCCAGTGCAAATTTCTCACATACTCGAAGTAGGAGGTTCAAAGCATTAATACTCGGAGCCATGATGACAAGATCATCCGCATAACTCAAATTATTAAAACACTTATTACTAATGAAACAACCAACTGACATGGCACAAAGCCGACTATTTAGATCATCAACATAAATATTATACAGAAAAGGGGATAAAATACCTCCCTGCCTAACACCATTCTGTACACGAAACGGGCTACTACGATAAATACCCCACTTAACTTCAAACGTCTGTCGTCGAAACCACACTTCAAGTAACAAAACATACGGAGCGGGAACACCTCTTTTAAGCAACTTCAACAACAGTTTTTTGTGATTAACCCGATCAAATGCTTTACGCGCATCAATAAAGCATACAAAAACCGCCGCGCCGTAATAACACTTTTCAGGATAAAAACACAGAATTCTGTCGATGAATGGGGCTTGAACCCAAACTGATATTCTGACGTCGCCAAATACGGCTCAATTTTTGACAGAATACATCGTTCACAAATTTTAGAGAAAGCGCTGGCTAACGCTATGGGCCGATAATTTGAAGAAGACGACATATTACCATTTTTTACTTTAGGAACGGGAACAAGAACTACTCTTGTTAACGAATCCGGCAACATACTGTGGGATATCATTGAGTTAAACAAAGTAGGCAAAAAACTACTTAGAGGCCTCATCGCATGTTTGAAATGAGAAGCAGACAAACCGTCCGGTCCAGGGCCACAATTATTCATTCGCGAAATTATTTCAGAACATCCTCGACATTAATAGGTTCAAATCCAAACGGCAAACCGAGGCAAAGATCATGGACGCCAGTCAACGAGGACGGCACCGAATTAAACAGAGTTTTAAACGAAGTACTCCAAAGGTTCGCAATGTTATCTCCACCAGTCACACCGTCCAAAGAAAGCGGCAATGAAACAGACTGTGAGCCACGCATTCGTTTTACAAGCGACCAAAATTGATGTTTCCCAACCGAAAAATAAGACGCCAGGCATTCAGCCCGGATAACACATTCATTAACTTTACACCACTTCAAAGTTTTTTTTAAATTGCGCTCTCGATGCTTTCATTAGCTCTACTGCTTGCCCAATCAGGGGTCTACCTAGCTGAACCCAACGAAGAAAATAAGCACGGGATTCGTCATATACAGGCTTAACAAACGAGTTCCAACCCGGAATATTACGGCCCTTTTTACGCTTAGGTATTCTCGGGACACACTTCATGGCACACACCGAAATAAACCAATAAATACAAACTATTAATTTCAGAAATGTGCGACGGTTCAGTACACTGATGGTTATTACTCATAAGTTACGAATAGCTCTTGTTAAACTCTGGTCTGATTCAGTTTTTTGTTGAAGAGGATAGTGTTTAGTTGAAGTTATTTTTCTTTTTATAGCTTACTCCACTTGTACTACTTGTTTCTTGTAGTTGTGGGTGATAAATAAATAATAATAATAGATAGAGTGCCTAGCCGAGCAGTGCTAGCTCCCAGTTTAACCCCAACGGCATCAGAATAATCCGCCAAGTTTTGTAAAGAGGCTGCGGACCAATCAAGCACAGGCGAAGTAGTCTCAGGCTGTGAAATGACACCCGCAGTCGAGACAGAAAAGTCTCTTATCAAAAATGACAAGGGAAGGTGATCAGATCCGACAACATTATACAGATAGGTGATAGGTGGTAAGAGAAGATGCTTTAGATGATCCATTGATTGATCCATTGATGTGTCCGAACCAGATTCGGCCGCGGTAGAGGGAGTTGGGGGGGGGGGGGTTACCGGAAATAGTGTGGCGATGTCTAGGGATCAAACGAGTGGATCTAAACTTGGAAGGTAGTCAGTCGCCCTAGATGATCCGAAGCGATGCCGAAATGCTCAGACTCCAGTAACACTATATATCCTATTTCTAGGTCCGATCCTAGGGGGGTTGAAGCGGGTATTTTGTGACGTTCAGTTCAGTTCAGTTTTATTAAATTCAAAATAAATGAACAAATAAGTTTCGATTCCTACAAAGCTCCATGGCCCGTTACATATATATCTACTTTCTCGTTCCTCGCAACACCTACTCGTAACAAGTGCCATATGAGCTCGTAGCTCTTGTTAAACTCCGTTTGCGCAAGTCCTAGTGGAAATAGGACCAGAATCACAACAGCTAAAACTTAAATGGACCCTTTATTTAGAGCAACCCATTGCCCGCTCATTTATTATTCAATTTGTTCGATATTATTGACTTTACTTCGTGGACGTACCTTTTGTTCTTGAAGATCTCAGCAGATTTTCAGTAGAAATGATATATAAAAAGCTCAAAACAAACCATTGGAACAAATAGACACACAAATATTGAGCGTTTTTTGGTTTTTTTTTTTTAATGTACCATATAACCAATTATAACTTTTCTCGAACAGATATGCAATGCATAACTTTTGTGGAGGAAGCTATGACCTCGGATGCTATCATCCTCCAGAGAGGCTGATACGAAGCCGTAACAGCCTCCGCAGAAGTTCATCGAGCACTTTTTCCTCAAATACTGAATTCATCGAGCACTTTTCCTCAAATATTGAAAAGCAGAAGCTGACCTCCACAAAATAAATGAAAAACAATACTTTCAGTAAAAAAACACAAAACAATACTTTAAAAATACAAAAAAAAAAAAAATAAGAAGTAAAATAAATGTTGAAAATGACAGAACATCTTACTCTCTTAGACAACCAGCGTGTGCCCTAGGTCATACCTTGTCACAATCAAATTTCCAATGAAAATACAGCTTGTCTACTGAAACAACATCCTACTTTCCAAAAAGGTAGTCAATGAGCACTTAAAACTGTCTTCGAGTGAGGAAAGATATATTAGAATTTTCAAAGACCACGTGATACCCCATGTTGCCACCTTTTTCTGAAGGAACCTGTGACTTTTGTCTGCAAAATCTTTTTACATTCTGGCGCCGACGAAATTGTGCCTTATGTACCAACTATTAGCTAGAAATCTCGCTTTATCATCTTTATGATTATATGCCTAAGCTTCATTTCTCGATTAACTGTCAAGATGTAAGGAACCTGTCGCAGAACCCGGGCTCACTTTTCGAGGAAGTCCAGAATATGTGACAAATATCAGAATTCTGCAACCACTGGCAACACTGTTATCGTAAAGCACGTTTTCGCCTGATTTCAAATTTCTTGAGCGAAGCAATCTAATCTTCTGCAAAGCTGTCGCTATCAAATATACTAAACGCGTGTGGACATACTAAAAGCACAGTCGGAATGTATTTACACCCTGGTCACACTAGGCTCAAAAACGGCACAGATTTGAGGACAGAGTCAACTGGTTTGCACAGATTCGTGAAATGTCGTGCTGTCACCCGTGAGGATTTGAAACAACAATTCAGAATCTGATGAATTTTCTTGATTTTTTTTTTAGCAACCCCGAAAAACTCTTTTTTTCTTGGATCTTGTGTTCGACAGATACTTCGGTGCCGAATTATGCGAAGAAAAAATCCTAGTTTAGTTTGACCAAGCTCTTAGGGAGTACTTCATCAGTTAAAATAGAAAAAAAACATGACTTTCTGTTATAAAGCAAAATTCTAAAGCAGACTGTGATACCTGTTCGAAAAAGTTATAATAGTTAACATAACACCATCTCGGTTGATATCGGAATAACAATCTCGACGGCCATTTAAAAATATCAACCTCGCTGCGCTCGGCTGATATTTTTCATAACCTGCCTCGCCTTCGGCTCGGTTATTTTCAGTGGCCGTCTCGTTGTTATTTTTCGATATCAACCTCGATGTCTGAAGTTAACCTTTGATATCACACCATATTAACTTCAGACATCGAGGTTGATATCGGAAAATAACACCGAGACGGTCATTGAAAATAACCTATCCGAGCCGAAGGCGAGGTAGGTTATGAAAAATATCGACCGAGCCGAAGGCGACGTTGATATTTTTAAATGGCCATCGAGGTTGTCATTCAGATATCAGCCGAGATGGAGGTGTGTTAACTGTTATAACTTTTTCGAACAGAAATCATCTCTGGAGGCTGATATGACTTATATCATCCTCACCGGAGGCTGATATGAGTTATAACATCCTCTCTGGAGGCTGATATGACTTATATCATCCTCACCGGAGGCTGATATGAGTTATAACATCCTCTCCCAGAGTTTCATCCCGATCCCTTCACGCTAAGTTTTTCCCAAGATTTCCAGCAAGATTTCCAGACACCGAGACGGTCATTGAAAATAACCTATCCGAGCATAAGGCGAGGTTGATATTTTTAAACGGCCGTCGAGGTTGTTATTCTGATATGAACCGAGATGGAGGTATGTTAACTATTATAACTGTTTCGAACAGAATATTTTGATCCGTAGGACTTATTCTTCTTTTGTTGTATTTATTTGCTACTTTTGTAGGGAATTGTTGTTTAGTGAAATGGCAACTCTAGCCTACTATAGAAATGTGAAAATGACAACTATTGTGACCCGTGCATTTCAGTTTATAACAGTACAATCCTTATCCAACACCATCTTTTTCATTTGTGGCGAAGCAGATGCCATCTAGCGGTGGGCTCGACAGATAGAATTAATCCAGGAGTGCTCTTAGAGAGATAGAATCAATCAACCTCAAACCGGTGTTGGCACTGGTTGCAGAATTTTGCGACTTGTCATACATTTTCGTTTCTTTGACAAAGAGAGCAAGAACCGGTTCCTTATCAGTAAACACAAAATAAAGCATAAGAGTTGAGGCGTATAATTATGAAGAGGATAAAGCGAGATTTCTCGTTGATAGTTGGTGAAAAGGACCAAGTTTTTCGTAGGTGCCAGAATGTCATTGTTTTTTCCGGCCAAAAGTCACAGGTTCCATCAGAGAAAGTGGCAACACTGAAGTTCTTATTAGTGGACTGTTTAATCAGAGCAACATGAAGAAAAAGGAATGTTGTATTACTCAATAGATGCCTTCTGGAGAGTAGAAGAAAATAAGTTGAAGTAAGCTGGAAGTAATGTTGTTTCAGTTGACAAGTTGCATTTTCATTGGGAATGTGATTGTAACAAGGTATGGCCCAGGGTGGTTGGCTATGAAAGCAACATTGTCTTTCAGTTTTGAACATTTTTTATCTTATGTTTTTCAGTATTTTTTTTCTTTATTATTTTTAGTCTTTTTTTTGTTTTTCTTTCTGAAAGTGATGTCTTTTATTTATTTTTTGGAGGTCAGGGCCTACTTTTCAGTAGTTGAGAAAAAGTGCTCAATGAACTTCTGATGAGGTTGATACGGCTTCGTATCATCCTCTCTGGAGGCTGATACGATATTGTATCAACATCTACAAAACTCATTGTCATGATATAACTACCTGTGGGACACAGGAAGATATACACTACATACCTGTTATATCCAATAATATTATTATAAATATTGTTCTTATTATAGAAAAGATTTTCTTTTACTTTTTTTCCTGCTGGGGGCTAATCTGACAGTGCCCACCCTTTTATTTTTGAATCGTGCTGCCATATCATCCCACGGTCGCACCGAATTCTATTTGAACTAGCGAATTGGATGCGTGGTATCTAGACATAGCAAATGCGAGAATGCTTCCGATTTTCGCATTTCTTGATGGCCATTGAGGTTGTCATTCCGATATCAACCGAGATGGAGGTGTGTTAACTCTTATAACTTTTTCGAACAGAAATCATCTCTGGATGCTGTAATGACTTACAACATCCTCTCTGGAGGCTGATATGACTTATATCATCCTCTCATATCTACCGCTAACTTTCTGTGTGAAGATTATCGTAATATAACTGACCGTGGGTTATAAGTGGATATTCATTTACACACTTGTTCGAAAAAGTTATTCCGACTTGAAATTTTTGAATGCGTGTCATCTAGGATGAGGACTAAACTTTACAGTTTTGCATGGTATCGCTTAGTGTTTACCAAAGAAGAAGAATGAGATCTCTCATGATTTCTCATTTATTTTGGGGGGTTACTCATTACACTGTCAAAAATTTCATAACAGATAACACAAGGGTGCCTAGTTTCAAGAGACAACACTTGGGATGTAATCTGTTGTGATTTTGAAAACGTTATGCATTAAATGTTTTGCATGACATGAAAAAGCACCGAAAAAAGCATCTCTTACTTTTTTGTTTGTCGTCATGAGTGAGCAGATGCTTTTTCGGCGGTTTTTCGGCTCTTCCTGGCAATGCTTGTTCTGCTGACAGTGTAGTTTGAGGGTTAAATTAATAAATAGCTAAATTCCAAGTCCAATCCTATTTTTCTTCTTACCAAATTGCTTTTTTTTAACAGGGACATTTTTTTCAAAGGTTTTTCTTTCAGGTCGTGTCAGAGATCCCGAGGAACACCATGGGCAAAGTAAACAAGAAGGAATTGGTGATGTCCTATGATTCCTTATAGACTACGTTGCGCAACAGAGTAACTGACTGGCACGGAATCAAGAGTAGCTAACAGTGTGTATGCGATATAATATTTGAACTTCAAGGACCGGGTCAATCGTTGCAGTGGATACTAGTCATACCACTTGACGCGAGGAAATCTTCATTCGGCGGAAGGGAGAGCAGATATGCTGAAGCGGACCGTTAAAGGACCTGTCTTACCTGTAATACTAACGCAACCTACTTCCATAATCACTCCATATATTTCTAAACCCGGAGACCCCAATTCCGTACGGTACATTCTAACCCCTCTAACAAAACCACGGTGATTTTCGCACTTGCCGTGTTTTGCTACCTTCGATGTGTATCACGCTGTCGACGGTTGTCTGCGAGAAGTGTTTCCATCAGGAAAACAGGTTATGTAAATTGTTCCCCTGTTTTTGCTATAAGTCAACGGGTCTCGTAAAAGGCTTAAAACAGCCAAAACCGTGGGTTATTTGTTGAAAGCACAGCCTAGTTTTAAAGTATTCAAATATTTTAAAATACTGTAAGTTGAATTGTAAATAGTGCGAGGGGTCCTTTAAAGGTCAAACGAATTTCTCATCAGTCTCGTTTGGGGCAGATGGTAACGTGATTAAAGAAACACTTCCTAAAACTCGCATGAAATATTTCCGTTAGACACTACAACATGCAGACCCTATTCTTTTAGGTACAAGTTTAGGAATTTCTGTTCAATTACCAAGAAAGTTTAGGTTTAAGTTCTTTAATTTAATAGGAAAATGCAGCAGACATCTGTATGGTACACTACATCTATTCTGAAAAGTTTTCACTAAGCTGGTCGATGCACATTGATTGATCAACGCGACTGATCACTGTGCAGAATTCGTCCTTCAATGATTGAGCTGAATTTCGAAATTTGCGCAAGAGAGGGACTGTAAAATGAAGATGTAGACTAGGCAGCTTAAGTTGGAGCTGGCGTTTGTGATTAGAGAAATAATTGTGGGGAAAGTAGGCCTTCAGTTCAATTGTAATGGGTGCATTCCAACCACCTACAAATATTTACCAAAAGCTATGATTGTTATTTCAACCTGTATGAAAGGATGTATAGATGGGTACTGCCGTGGCAAAACCTAGGCAAATCAGGCTACATTCTACATTCCAAATAAATCATAAGAATTATAACTCGATAATAAACTCAACCCCTAATAACTCGAAAGAGGCCCCCGGCCAGGGGCCAAAGTGTAATTATAATCAGTAAAACAAAGTCTTGTTGTACTTGTCTATTTCATTTCTGAGTCTTGTTGTGGATGTTCCTTATTCGAAGTACGTTAAATAAAGTAAAGTTTGCTCACATACCAAAAAGAGGGCCCCAACTTAACTGCCTAGATCTCTATGTCGTGTGGGTACTGTACCGGTTTCCTGGTTGATTTTCAGATTCACCACTATTCATTTATTAAAATACGTATCATCTGCCAACACCTTGACTAACACTCCCTTACTTGATAAACTCCGGCACCTATCTATTCATTCATTCCCTCATCCCGCATCACTATGCATGTGACTATATTACACAGATACAACTCTCAGTAATAAGGAGAAAGGTGTTGTAATGTGGAAACTGTCCGGCACAGGTACCGCGGTGGTAGTTTTTAGTGACTATTAGCAGGAAGTTGGAACACAACCAAGTTGTAGGTCAGGTCGGACTACCGAGTGCGGGAACGTTTTAGATGTCCGGCTTAGCTACTGAGATGCACTGAATCTTTTTTGTTAGGACGGGCTTTAGTTACTTTATCCTGTTTAGCGAATAGGAACCCCTCTACTACGTATGTGTGAAATAAGAAGAAGACCACTCTGTCCCACGCGGTGATTGACACCTGTATGCTAGGTGATAAGCTTACTGTGTGATCTTTTTCATTGCTTTCCACGTGCTGCTATCTGTTTAAACACGGTCGCTATTGTTTAAATTGGTTTTAAATTTAAATTCTTAAGTTGATTTTCGGTTCACATTAAAACAGTAAAATAGACACCAAAGAGGCATAGTTCTTTCATAAATAGAACAACAACAGCCGTCATATCTGGTTTGATGTTTAGCGTCTGCAGAGCAATTTATCCTTATTATTTAGGTGTTCCGACTATTAAGCCGACAGAAGATGTGATGGATGATGAAACTTGAGGACCCCAATGCTCAACGATATCTTCCTTTCTCGGATCCAATCATCCGTGTGAGGGTGTAGGGAGGGGGAATCCGGAATATTCTTAAGTCGCGAACGGGTGATCCGATTCGAATGAAATTTGATCGGTGGTAGGGGGGATACCAGAGATGTTTCGTTTATCTGTCCGATCCACATCCGACCAGGGTGGGGAGAGTTAGAGAGGGGTCCCGCAGATCTCATAAGATGAGCTGCAACACAAACAAGACCAAAGTTTTCGATGGGATCCCAAAAATTCAATATCTGATCCAGACAACTGGGTCTTGTCTTAGCCAGATCCAGTCATCGCCAGAATCCTTGAACATTCTTACAATTAAAATTCAGAAACAGATTAAGGCCAAATAGCTAATCATCAGAGAAAACCAAGTTCAGATACGGATTCAGCATGTGTGTGTACCCGTATAAGTCATATCTGTTTCGACGAAAAGTTCCTGCCACTTCTGCCAATTTCCCGGTTTCGGCCGAACTCTAGAACTACTTGTCCGGCGAAAAAAGAAAGCTCAAAAACGAACTCAGGGTATCTTCTTTCCCCAATAATGAACATCTAATCAACTTCAAATAAAAATTTAACTTATAACAAATTTTCCGACTCCATCCGGATTCAGGTCGAACTATATGTCCGGGTAAAATATGATTGTCATACATGGATTCAGCGTCTCTTCCTACCCCTAAATCGGTTATCTAATCCGCTAGAAATAAAACTTTAACTTCTAACAGTTTCCCGGTTTTGGCCGGATTCCGGGCGAACTACATGTCCGGGTAGAAAATTGTTTTCACATAAAAGTTCAGCATGTCTTCTTGCCCTAAATCGGACATCTGATCAACTCCAAATAAAACTTTTAATTTTAACAAACTTTCCGGTTTGGGCCGGATTCCAGGCGAACTACTTGTCCGCCTAGAAAATGGTTTTCACCATCGTCTTCAGCATGTCTTCCTACCTCTAAATCGAACATCTAATCAACTTCAAATAAAACTTTTACTTTTAACAAACTTTCCGGTTTTGGCCGGATTCCGGGCGAACTACTTGTCCGATTACAAAATGGGTTTCACCATCGTGTTCAGCATGTCTCCTTACCCCGTAATCGACTATCACATTAGCTGTTTCAAAATATTTTGTTTGCCCCTTAATCTGAACCCCTCCCCCACCCCTAAAAGTAGGGCTACAAAGCCCATTTACGAACTCGACTGGTTCGCCGACCCAACGAATCCTCACACGAAGTTTCATCAAAATATCTCATTCCCTTCGAGAGTTATCGTGCTTACAGACGGACGGACGGACGGACAGACGGACAGCTTTTGCGATGTCATAGGTATCCCTCCACTTACGTTTTGGGATCCCAAAAACTCAATATGACAATTATGTGTCCGAATCACATCGGGACCCGGGTTGGGGGAGGAGGACAATTTTGTAACATGTGTAGGGAACAAATGGACGGAAGGATTGGGATAAAACTTGGACTAGTGACACCTGTGTGTCCGAATCGGTGCCGAACCCGGTGGAGAGGGGTAGTTGTTGGATCTTTTGGTATTCTTGTGTCCTGGAAATCTTGTGACTCTCGAACGAGTGACTCGATTAAGATAGAACTTAAAAGTTGGCAAGAGCACACGTTCTAGACATCCAGTTTACAAGTCCGTATCAGATCCGTTCTCTGTTGAGGGAGGAGGGGGTACCGGAAATCTTTTGGCACGCGACACGGGTTAGAGTACTTCCAGATGTGCTAGGACGATCAAACTTGTCAGGCTTATGCGACCTGACAAGATTAATAAGAAATAAGAATATGACTAAGACAAACCACGGGGAGTGAGGAAGGGGGAATCCGGAATCCGGCGGAACGCATAAATTTCGAACGGACTCTGCAATCTGGCTTTGGTGATTGTCTATTCGATTTCAAGTCCGGCTCAGATCCTGAAGTGCGGTGGGAGGTAGATGGGGGGGGGGCCTAAATATCGTCTTACATGCATACATTTTGAACTAGTTGTCGTATTTGGATGGAATTTGACAGTTAGCAAGATGACACGTCCTATACGTCACATTTAAGCATTGTTCAAATAGGTCTGATAAGCTAAATAGCATACGTGATGTTTACGTCTTATCAAGAACAAATAAGTACCAGATCCTCCGTCTCCCTATCCCTGTAAAGCATTGTTCAAATAGATGCTATAAGGTGTATTACGGCGGATAAGGTTTATTACAGATTCCTCTTTTCCTCGGGGCGCGCCGTAATAAGGGGAATAAAGAAAATAGACCTGCGTTCTGTTTTCGCTTATGCAGAGCCAATCAGATCGCTTGGTTGGTCCCGCCAGCGGGCCGAGGATAGGAGCAGCGTCATCAGGCTTGCCACGGGCAGCACTAAAGTTCTACTTTGTTGGAAGCTGAAGAAACAAATTTTCTTCAAAAGAACACGTTTTGTCCTGTCCCCGACAGGGGCGTCACGACTGGGGGGGGGGGGAGGGGGCCGATTTTTTGGCTAGTAACGCCTCTGCCGTCCGAGCAACATTTTCAATCCTTACATGACCACTCGATATCCAGTGACTTCTTGAGAGCTCCAGGAGAAGTTGGTGACAATGTAGATTCGTTAACGGAATTCCAGTTCTTTACCACTCTTTCAGAAAAGAAGTTTTGACGCACTCTTATTTCACGTGGCATTTGGGTAGTTTCTTTGGCCTCTTGTATGGGGTTGGTTGAACTTGTTCAGGTTGAGGGGACTAGTTGTGTCATTGGCAGGGGCGTCGCAAGCAGGGGCGTCCCGATACCTTCCTGATCGGGGGGGTGCAGCTTCAGGATTTTACCGGAATTTTTCGAGCTTTAACCGGAATTTTTCGAGCTTTTACCGAAAATTCTCGTAGTGACAATCTCTGCAGAAAGTCTAGAATACTGTCGTGTTCTGACTTCGATTACGTATTGTAAACAATAGTAAACAAAAAAAAGGCTCGTTAACACTTAAAACAAAACAAAAATCTGACATTCAACACACCCTACACATTTATTCGACGCATTTTAACCATTTTCCATTTATCCTCAACACATCCAATTTCGCACTCATCAACTAGATCTGTTTCACATGCTATTAATAGCAGACTTTCAAGACGCTGGTCAGCCATTGTTGACCGCAAGGTGGTGCTAACCACCTTCATCTTGCAAAAAATTCGTTTCCCTTTTGCTGAGGTAAAAGGGTTTGTCTTAGCCAGCTTGAACGCTTTCCATACTAGTGGTTCAGTTGACGAGAGACCACGAGTATATCTTCAAACTTTTTGTTTGTTTCGAGGCTCTCCCGGCGACTTTCTACATCACGTCGAAACAAGGCTAATTCGTTTTTATGGCACTTGCAGCCTCTGGCTCAAGTGCCATATACCGTCGTAATTCCGTCTGTCGGTCGGTCCGGTTTTTTGTCACACTTTTTCGAGTTAGGGTTTTTCCAGATGAGCTAGGACGATGAAACTTAGCAGGCATATCAGGGACCCGACCCAACTAACCTTGAATAATCAGTTACCCGATCCAGTCATCTGCGGGGGAGTGGAGGGCGGGGAAATCTGGGAAATTTAGGGCAGCTGGTCACACTTTTTCGAGTTAGGGTACTTCCAGATGTGCTAGGACGATGAAACTTGGCAGGCATACCAAGGTCCCGAATGAACTAACTTGGAAATAATCAGTTTTTTGATCCGATCATCTGGGGGGGGGGTGAAGGCGGGGGAATCTGGAAAATCGAGTAGTTTTGAAAAAAATGGCTTAGAGATCGCCACTTTCCAAAGCCGTTTTCCGTAAAGTGCCAATCTTGACCGCAAAGTAAGAAAAATACTTTTAAGCGAAATTTGCATTTCATGATCTCCATGAGCTCGTTATCATTTTGGCCTCAAGGGTTTTGCTTACAAATGAAGCTCCAGCTCCTTTAAAGTGCGCATGTTAACTTCAAAGTCGAAAAGTACTTTTTATCAAATGATTCATCTCACTTATAATAGCGGATTCAACAGCTATGGTGGAGTTGGGAGGGGGTGATCGGAAATCTCCAGAAATGGTTAGAATGCAGGAATCGGAGTTTAACTTCCTGGGAAGAACAAGCATTTATTCTAGATAAATCGTTCGCACAGTTGGACTGGATCCGGACACTGGGGGGGGGGGGAGGTGGAGGGGGGCCTTCCGGAATTCCGGTGATGGCGTTTTTCAAGACGAAACTTGGCTGGCTGGCAGTCATATCAGGGACCCATTGAATCTGGCAGAGCCCTTACCTACTACATACAGTTGCAAGTGCCATATGAGCTTACAGCTCTTGTTGACCTCTTCTTGGTTCACCGGTATCACCGGAAAGGAGTCGAGAAAGCTGTCGGCGATTTTGGATTCACATTCAGCCGAATTCCGGTAGATTCTGTGGGGTAAATTCCGGTAGATTCCCTGAGCCGAATTCTGGTAGGTTACGTGGGGTAAATTCCGGTAGACTCCCTCAGACAAATCCCGGTTGATTCCTTGCGAAAGATTTAGCGTAGATTCCATGAGCAAAATCCGGTACTTCCCTGAGCTGAATTCTGGTAGATTTCGTGTGGTGAATGCCGATAGATTCCCTGAGACAAGTTCCGGTAGATTCCTTGTGAAAGATTTTGCACAAATTCCGGTAGATTCCCTGAGCCGAATTTCGCGGATTCCAGGGGTAAATTCCGATAGATTCCCTGAGACAAGTTCCGGTAGATTCCTTAGGAAAGTTTTCGCACAAATTCCGGTAGATTCCCTGAGCCGAATTTCGTAGATTCCGAGGGGTAAATTCCGCTTGATTCCCTGAGACAAGTTCTGGTAGATTCCTTGTGAAAGATTTAGCGTAGATTCCATGAGCAAAATCCGGTAGGTTCCCTGAGCAATAATCCGGTAGATTCCCTAAAAATCATCAAGTTCAGGTGGATTTGAAAAATTTTGACTGGCGCGGCTTCGCCACACCAGTCAAAATTTACCGGATTTTTTTCCCACAGGCTTTCTGGGGGGGGGGGGGGTGCTGCACCCCCCCTCGGGACGCCCCTGGTCGCAAGTGCATTTTCGGTGGGGGGGGTGCAGAGCCAAAATTTTCCCGAATCTTTCAAAAATTTTACCGAATCCTAGAACTAAGAATTCGAGCTTGAAATTATGGAACAGAAACGATTACGTAGGAAAAGTAACAATAAAGGGCAGCATGAAAGACGATAAGCCAACTATTAGGCGGCGTTCTGGCGAAACACACATGTAGAATGTATTACCGGGCATGATTGCAGTAACAGCTTCTATCTATTATAGCCAGTGGAAAATTAAATCGAGCGCAGCAGGCGAAAATTTTCGAAATCCATTTTTTTCTGTAGGCTAAATTTAACTGCTTCTCTTACAAATTCTATCATTTCCTGTTGATTAAATACCGATACACATGAAGCTCCAGAAACCGGATGGAGCAACATTCCGGCAGCAGTAGCAACTGTAGTCTAGTCTATATACTACCCATAATCACATAAAGTGAGCGCCGCAGGCGAAATTCTTTTTTTTGCTTTTCCTGCCAAATTTAATTCAATCCAAATTCTACCTTTTAATGTTTCGAAATCGCAATCCTGAAACTGGCTTAAAGCCCCCGTCAAATGACGCGCCCTTCCACAAAATAGAGAATATTACGAAAAGTGCTGCAGGTGGAATTTTCGAAGTATTTTTGCTTACATATTCTTTTTGGGATCCAAAATTAAAGTAAAGACTATCGATGATATCATAGTCATCCCTTTTGTCTGCGACCAGTGCTTCACTCGACCTCTTCCTAGTTTCGAGGTTCGTGGTAACTTCCGAATCCTGGCAATTATAACGAATAATTTACCGAATCCCAGTTATTATACCGAATAAGTTTAGACCGATAGCATGTTCGGGATTCTGTACAACTACCGTATCCTGGTTATTATACCAAATTGTTTTGGTATCGAAAGACTACTAAACAAAATTTATGTTCGGTTTACTTCTCTACTTACTGAATAAATTACCGAATCCCAATCATGATACCGAATAATTTTGAACCAATAGCTTATTCGGGATTCTGTGTAACTACGGAATCTCCATAATAATACCGAATAGTTCCGGCATCGAAAAATTACCAAATGATATCAGTAAATTCTCTCACCAAATTCGTGATAGGTTCAAGGTTCAAGGTTTAATTTACACTTCTTTATAAAATCAAAATAAATAGAGGGTCAAGCCGGGGACACAAGGTCGATTGACAAAAAACCGGTACAATATATAACACACATATTTTACATATAACTAATTATATAAATAAATGTTAATAATTCCATGACTCACCACCAGAGGGGAACCCGCCCCACAAACCCATCGACACTCGGTAGGATCATCCCGAAATCCCACAAAAAAAACAATGCGCAAGCGAGGGTTACCGATGGCCGGCAACTCAAATAGACCCCAACTAAAACATATCAACATAATACAAATAAGAATTTACTTTATTTTTTATTTTTTTTTATCGATGATTCTTGAATTTATTTATAAGTATAGAATGAAGCTACTTTTTTATATTTGGAAGAGATTTGCTGCAATCAATATGTGGTAGATACAGATGCCATGAGCCCGTGATCGAAAAATAAGGTGAGAACCGCGATCTCTCAGTGGTTACTTTAAGGTGCTGCATTTTCCATTTATGACGGGTTTCATAAGCATGGTCAGGTTGCTCAGGGAAAAAATTACTCGAACGAAAGTACGAAGGTAGTTCCGACCGGTCATATTTTACCTTAAATAAAAAAGAATGAAGAGTGAATAATTCTGAAACAGGCAAAATATTATTTAACAAATATAGAGTTTCAGTTGTAGTTTTGTTAGGAAAAGAAGAAGGGGACGGAAAATATTTTTGTAAAATTCGAAGAGCCCGGTTTTGAAGAGTCTGTATCGGTTTCACATGATATTTGAATGTTGCCAAATAAATCAAAGGATGCGAATGTATCAAAGAAAAATAAATTAGGCGTAGAATTTCATACGGGAAAACATGTTGAAACCTCCGCATTATACCAACTCCTTGTGCAACTTTAACCCGTGATCTATTACAGTGTTCTTTATACGATAGATTTTCATCAATAATTATACCAAGATACCGGAGTGAAGTTACCCTTTGAATTTGAATATCTGTAGCCTGATCAGTTATTGTTGAAATTCCTTTTGCTTTGTGTCCAATTCTACTATAAATGATAAATTTAGTTTTTGCGGCATTTAGTGACAAACGATTAGCTTTTAGCCATACAATCAGTTGGAAAAACACGATTTGCAGCTTCTCTTTGACATCCTCTTCCGACTGTCCTGCAAGTGTTGATCCGGTATCATCAGCGAAAAGGACATTCAGACTGTTGTTTTCTGTCGCTGATGGAAGGTCATTTATGTATATTAGGAAAAGCAGTGGTCCCAGAATTGAATCCTGAGGGACACCAATATTTGACAATAAGCATGGATCAGAAACTGTCTTATTAATAGTTGTCACTTGGGAGCGACCTGTTAGGTAAGATGCGATAAAATCGTGCGCTGGTCCTCGTATCCCACCATGGCTTAATTTATATAACAATATTTCGTGACAAATCGTGTCGAATGCCTTCTCAAGGTCCAAAAAAAATACTCGCCGGAATCAATTTTTTATCAAAACATTCGTGAATAAATTGGATCATAGTCAGGATGGCATCTTGCGTACTATGTCCCTTTCTAAACCCAAACTGATTTTTTGAAAAATAATCTTTCGAAGTAAGGAAATTATACACTCGATTATAAAAACATCGCTCCATTAATTTAGAAAAACCCGAAAGGATAGATATTGGTCTATAATTTGTGCAGTTACTCCGGTCATCACTTTTATACAGTGGTAACACCTTTGAATGAATGAATGAAGGATTTATGACGCACTGCCCAAGGGCGTAAGTGCAGTAAAAAGGACAAAGAAATATAAAATAATCACAAAACACTCAAAAATATTTTCACTAATTTAGAATCACATTGATGGGGTCGTGGACAGGTAAGTTTCCAATCGGAGAACACAAATTAGAGGAGAGGGCTTCGAGCGTCAACAATGGGTCGGAAAGCAACAAACGGCGGATCAGGTAGCGGTTCCGCGTGCGCCGTGGTAGGTAGAGAAGAAATCTCAGATATCTGAAGTATGTCGAGCGCAGGCGTTGAAGGTCCTTTCTTCTAAGTATAAAATGCAATCCAGCAAGGAAGTTAACATACGGTGCGCAAAAGGCAGTATATAATTTCCCAAGCCCAGGTCTGCTATACCTGGAACGGTTCGGCACAATTTTGCAGTAACCAAATCTGATTCCTTTAGCGGCTGATTTGACTGCTTCCTCGCAAACCTTTCGCATAGTTTGCCCAATTGTAATCCCTAGCCATCGAATTTTTTCCTCAGTTATGAGAACATTGCCTCCAACATTCAGAGAGGGTTTCCGAGGAGTAGCAGGAGCATTGAAACAAACGTACTGACATTTACTAGCGTTGACTGATAGGCCAATCTTGCCAAGGGAATGGTTCAGGCTAGCAACGTTTGTTTCAAGGCCCTTCCTGGATCGGCTGATAAGGAGGACGTCGTCAGCATAGGCCAGGTAGCTAACATCAATTCCACGGAAGTTAAAAGTTGGCGTAAGCTTTCTTAGGCACTGAGCAATCGCACATTTAAAAACCTGTGGCGATAGGACCCTGCCCTGTGGAACTCCCTTTTTCACTGTAATAGGGTCACTCAGCCTGTCTTGCCATTTGACTACCAGCTTGCATTTGGAGTACCACGATCTTAAGGCTAATATAATCGACCTATTTACGCCGTTTTCCATCAAAGACACTAGAGCCTGGACGTGGTTAACGTTGTCAAAAGCTCCAGCGATGTCAATTGCACAAAGATGAACTGTCTCTCTCTTTGCTGATGCTTGCTTTAGAATTTGGATCAGAGACTTATGGGCATGGGAGCATCCAATTCGTTTTCTGAAACCATACTGTAGGCTTCCAAAGTCACATTTGGAAATAATTTCTGGTGCCAAAGTGTATTCGAAAATTTTGCTGAGGATGCATGAAACGGTAATTGGTCTGTAAGAGCTGCAGTGATTTGCATCTTTGCCTCTTTTTAAGACGGGGGTAATCGTACCGAGAAGAAAACTCTCCGGTAAGATGGATGTTGACAGGATCATCTGGAATAATAGCTGGAGGTGGTTATTAATAGCTGGTAAATCGTACTTTAAATGCTCATGGGAAATGCCATCTCTATCCGGGTTCTTCTTTTTCTTCATGGTTTTCAATGCATTCTGGATGGCAGATATTGTAATGGGGAAAACTTCATGCTGTTTTAATTTGGGTGACAAGTAACGGTCAGTGTAGACTGAAAAGACGGAAGATACCTTTTCATTGCAGACAGAAAACAATCTTGTATAGTGAGACAACCAGTCCAAACAAGAGAGGATGGAAGGTACCTCCGGATTACATTTGTCCGAGCGAATGACGTTCTCCCAGGCCTTCTTATTCTGTGGGGCATCGGCTGCGTTCAGGCGAGTCTTCCTTAGACAGGATTTGTATTCCCTTTTTGTCTTTACTTTTAGCTTGGAAACTGCGCCGGATGTAGGCCGGCCGCAGGCGATCCATATTCTCAACCAAAGTTTTGCTGAATTTTTTAGCTTTTTTATCTCCGGGTTGATTTTCCAAAATGGTTTCCGTGTACCTCGACGGATTTTCTCAAGCGGGACGGATAAATCCTCCGATCGACGCATACACCATACTACTTGTTGATAGTAACAGTTCAGATCAATTTGTGTTGTTCTGGAAGGTACTGAAGTCTGAAGTAGGTGGAAAGGGATTTTGATTGAGGCCAGGAGAAAGGTAAGTGTTTGGCAAAAAAGGAGATGGTTGGCATGTTTCCAGTCACGTCGCGTATACCAGTTTGAAGTCCTACTAGATTGTATGTTCTTCCAAGCCCCTTGTAGGTTGATGTTGCATGTCAAGATGAGATGATCGTCATCGATCTTTTCTTCATCAACATGCACTATGTCGGTTACCAGAGAAGGATCAGAGACAATGACGTGGTCCAGATTGGACGTGGTGCCGCCTATATTATGGATATACGTGTGCCCAAGGTTTTTAGGCACAACCATGTATCCAGTCGGGAGTGCTGACAGGAGTAGGCTGCTCCGAGTACTATCGATGAGCAAGTTGCAGTTTAAATCGCCAGCTAAAATCCAGGTTTTCTTCTTCTTCGCACAATCTTGAAGGACAGCTTCCAGTTTGTTGCAAGCGCTCGAAAATGCCTCAAGCGATTTTTTGTCCTTTCTTTCGCAGGGGAAGTAGACATTTATCAGAACAGTGCCATTGATCTGCGTCGCTAGGATATTTTGATCTGAATAAGTGCAAACCGGGACAGGGCCAACAGAGGTCCGAAGGAAGGTAGCAAGACCACCTGAGGGTCTTCCATTTGTCTTCTTTGCTGCCTGGATAAAGATATAATGATCTTGGGAGCGGCGAAGGGAGCTGGACGAAGCCTGAGTCAATAAATGCTCTTGTAAAAAAACGACATCATTATTGGTAAGAAGGTCTTCGATCAACAGGTCTTTATCCTTCGTTCCATTTATGTTCAGACTTCCAAGTTTGATTGTTTTCTGAGAATCCATCATTTTCTGACATTCTCAGCGGCTTTTCGGAGCTCAGGACAACGCAAGCTAAAAGAGACATGACTCGCACCACAGTTGGCACATTTGGGGGGTTTTGAACAATGATTAGCTCGTGAATTCTCATGGTCTTCTGAGCATCGAGCACACCTCTGTGTTCCGTTGGGAAGGGGGCAGCTCTTTTTGAGATGGTTGGGCGACTGACATTTGCTACAACGTCTTGGCAGTCTGACGAACTCGGAAATTCTAACGACTTCATATCCTATGCGGACACCAGCAGCAATGGCTTTGTCGAGAGAAGACTTGTCGGCAAAGTATATCTTGTAAGCTTGGGAGCTCCCTATTCGGGAAGTTTCCACTACTTTCGGAACAAGACTTGCAATATCGGTTGCGGACACATTGTCCGGTAGGTTACGAATGATGCCAACGAACTTCGGTTCAACGATTCGAGTCTCGGCTTCAGGCATCGTTTCGGCGAGTGCTTTGGCTAAGCGAGAAGCAGATGACGGGTCCCTTGTTTGGACAATCCAACGGCTATTTTGGTTTGCTGTTCGTAGTTCAGTTATCTCCTCGTTCCCTTCCATTGCATCGAGATGACCTTTTCTTGCCAATGGGTCTGAAAGATGAGCTGGCACATTGTCCACTACAACCTTAACAACTTGGGCGTAAGTTCGCTTGCTTTGGGTAAAAGTATGGCTTTCTGATCCCCCAGGACAACCATTACATACCGTGGAACGATCCTGGTTGAAGCTGGTACTGATAGCTTCTTTGATAAACTTGATTTCATTCATGCAAGACGTCATGTTGGCAGACAGGATAGAGAAAGAATTAGCCGGAACGCTTGGGACCTCAGCCGGTGACTTGATGACAAACTGTGGGAGAGTCGAGCTGGTATCGTCACAATCCTCAAATGCAGACAGCAGATCGATCAAGCTATTTGTGGGTGCATTGGGTCCAGTGCGGCGAGGTGCAAGAACATCAGGGTAAATCTTCTGCCACAACAGTTTCCTTGCTTCTCCAATCGATTGAGGGCTGAAGAACTCAGTAGCATACTTTACAATATCGTCAGTTTGCAGTCCGCAAATAAAACTCTGTTGTAAGAAGTTGAGCACAGGAGAGTAGCAAAGCTCAACGCTCCAATCGGTGGGCATTCCCAGATGCTAGGCTTGGATTCCGTTGTGTTTGGCACGAAGTCAAAGGTCAAAGGTCAACCGTCGTTTTGCCCGTTAAGGATTACAGTCAAACTTAAAGTTGATGCCAGATTGCGACCGTTCGCTTCAACGGTCAGACGAAGACTTGCTTTCTTAAATGAATCAGGAAAAGTTCCCGATCTAAATGAAAGATTTATTAAATGACACATTACTTTATTAATACTCGGTAAAATAGCTTTCACAATATTCGTCGACGATTCATCAATCCCCGGGGAATTTCCACTCTTTAAAAGCTTACCAACATTAGCAAGCTCTTCCTCTGTTACCGGTGTTAAAAACATAGACTTTTCAGAAGGCTTTCCGAGGTATGCACGATAATCACATTGACCATGTGGCATATTATGTTGGAGCTTGCTGGCTACCGACTGTCCAATTGACGCGAAATGCGAGTTCATGTAGTTAGCTATTTCTAGCTCCCTTTCAATTATATTACCATGAGCGTCCTTTATTTCGGATGGTGTAGAAGATGCTCTCGATCGATTCAAGCATGAATTTATTAGCTCCCAGGTCTTCTTTGGTGACTTACTTACTTCACTAAAAGAATCAAAATAATATTTCATTTTAGCATTACGTATTATTTTTGAAAGTAGGTTTTTGTAATTTTTGAAAGTTGTTTTATTTTCTTCACTTGGGAATGGGAAAGTTTTATAGAGAGCGTTTTTTTGTTTTATTGACGTCAAAAGGGAGGGCGATATCCAGGGTTGAATGGGTTGATTATATTTCCCTTTATGTTTTTTTACTCTGGGGCATGACTCATCAAAAGCAGCATTAAATGCTTCTAAGAAATAAGCCGTTGCAGAATTTATTTCTTCAGCATCAAAGACACGAGACCAATCAGTAATATTCAGTTTCTCTACCGAACTACCGAATACTGGCAATTATACCGAATCCCGATCATTATACCGAAGAAATTTGTACAGATAGCCTATTTAGGATTCTGTATAACTACCGAATCCCCGTAAATATTTCGAACAGTTCTGCTATCGAAAAAAGACCGAACCATTTTAATAGAATTTTGGGCCTCCGGCCCAGGATTTTACCGAGTCTCAAAAAGGTGGGGGGGGGTGCTGCACCCCCCCCCCCGGGCCCCCCCTCACGACGCCCCTGGTCATTGGAGAGTTTTTGGGTAATTAGCAGGTCACCTTGTCTGCGGCGGTACACCAGTGTTGGTAGTTTGAGTTTTGTCAGTCTTTCTTCGTACGAGAGGTCTTTGAGGCCATCTATAATTTTGTTGGCGCGTCTCTGTACACCCTCAAGAAATCTTATGTAGCCTTTGTATTGGGGAGAGGCTAGGCAGGTTCCAAAGTCGGGGTTGGGTCTTACGATGGCTTTATACAGTCTGAGAAAGACTTTGGGGGATCTGCTTGTAGCGGATCTCTTGAGTAGGCCAAGTCCTGCGTTGGATTTGAAATCGCGTGCCTTGTGTGGGAGTTGAACTTGAGGCGTATTCTCGCCGTTCCCCGAGGACTCTACTTGATGAGTCCCCGCGTTTTTGTTTGTCCGGGGACTCCCACCCCTTATTCTCGGGAGTCCCCACGAGGGGGGAATGCTCCGATTATCATCATCGTCATCAAAAAGGACTCCCTTTCAAACTCAGAGGGGAATCAATTTTTGCTGGTGTTGGTGTAATGTAAAATAAAAAAAAAAACAGTCAAAATAAACAAAACCAAAAATAAAGTGGATCCATACTAAATTTGTCAGCTGCATATTTATTCTTAGAACAAAATCCATTTTGGAAGCAGTCCCCGTGTTCTCGTTGTTTTCCGTACGCGGAGTCCGCGTCGAGTGACTCCCTCTATTCTCGCCGTTCCCTTCGATTCCCCGAGGAGTCCTCGGGGAACGGCGAGAATACGCCTTTGAGCTGATTGTCCAAGAGTAGCCTACAGACAAGTCCCTTTCTTCGTTGTGGGTTTGGAGATCTGTCTGGGTTCGCTTGTCAGGATCCCACATTGCGTAAACTGCGTTTTCGTTCTTTGGTCAAAAATCTAAGACGGAGCATTTTCGGATGTTTAATAATAGTAGCCACTCTGTGGCCCACTCCTGGATATGGATGAGGGCGTGCGCTGTCTGTCGGACGACCGAAGAGGCTGAATTGTCGACGAATACGCCCCTCATAAAATTCCTCTCAGATTAGTTCTTTTTTGGAAGAAAATTCATGAGCCAATCGACTGTCGTCTGGTTCAAGCCTGCCGGGAGGAGCTTGAGGCAGAGCCGCCTGTGAGGAACCTTATCGAACCCCTTGGGTAAGTCTAGGAAAATCAGGTGATCTGGTCAACTTTTGTGCTCCCCATGGCAAAGCTGCTCTTTTACTCGGCCCGCTGGCGGCGAACCAAGCGATCTGATCGGCTCTGCAGAACAAAGTAGAACCAGGGTCTATTCCTCTTATACAGCTTATTACAGCACGCCTTGAGGAAAAGACGAATCTACCCGATGAAAAATATGTAGCCTGCGTAGTAGTATGTAGTACGAAAACGTTGCATGTAATACTATGTAATAGCAAAGAATACTATCATTTAATGTGCCTCAGACTGGTCCAATCTTATGTAGTAGTATCCAGTAGCATCCTGTGTTGCCATAGTAACATCCAGTCTCGCTAATAGTACCATATAGTAGTATGCAGTAACACGGTAGCCTTGAAGTAGAAGCATGTAGTAGCATCGTTAGTACTGCATGCAACTTTTTCGTACTACTTCATAGCACTATTTTGAGATAAATTTTTCGTCGGGTATGTACGTCGCTTGACAAAGCATTACAGGTCCGTACCAGATCTGGCGACTGTGGGGAGAGCCGGAAAGGGATTCTGAAAATGTTGTGACATAAAAATATTCAAAATGCAATAAAACTGTGAATTTATATATATTCTGCAACAATATTATTATATTCTTGAACGAGTGATCCGGTTCGAATCGATCGTGAGCCGGCTACTGCGGTGTGAGTTTGGTGTCCCGAAATTTTGTGAAAAGTAATGGTTGAAACTGGGTGGAAAGGTCGTGAGTATCGGGACGGAACTAGATAGACAGAACTGTTATGTGCTTAGTTTAGTACTACACTACCCCGAGTTCTGTCGATGGCGCTAAAGCTGAGACTTATTCCATAGAGAGATTGCACCCGTCCGTTTTCGTCGGGTATGGTGCCATCTCTCTATAGGTGATTCGAACCTTTCACAAAGTGCCCTCCACTGTGATTCGCACCAAATGCACTTAGAATAGGGTGAATCAATGGGTTTACCGGGGTTTTACTTTTTCACATTTTTCTCCATCTCACCGAATTATACTGTCGGCGAAACTTTTATACTGAAAAAGAAAATTAAAAAGTACTGGTTCAGGCGGCAAATTCAAAGTGTTCCCGCGCTAGGTAATTATTTTTTGGGCGGGAAAAGAGAAAGGAAGAAGTATTGCGTAATCAGAATCCGGTGTTGCAGCTGCCCTCATTCGGCAGGCATAATTTTGTTCAGTTACTTGTGAGCATCCAGTTGAGCAAGTACCTCCTGTTCCAAGACTCCAAGCTAGCCATGGCTCCTACTTTGAGTTCAGTTCAGAACACCCTCCAGAACATTACTGTTTCTGAGAAAGAAAATGTGAGTGTTTTCAGTACCATTTGAGAGGAGATTGAACTATTTGGTAGGCTTGATTTACTCTACTACGTTCGAGATATGCTTATGGCAATGTTGCTTAACAACACTTGCTATAAAGTTGTTTCTTTCATGTTGCTATTGCATTTTGAATATTTTGCTGATAGCACAGCTGATACTATCAGTGATAGTGATAAACTGTTGCCATTTCCTTTCACAAGCTGCATTTGTTGCAGGATTGTGGTTCAAACCAACAGGTGCCTCATATAGAAGAAGAAGTACATTAGTAAGTTCAAAGCAAAATAATATTCAGTTGGATTTCTGAAGAAGTTTATGTCAGGATAATACTGAAATTGTTGGCTATTAGCTGATGTCAAGGTAGAGTTCCAGCGCTTTATTATTAGTTACGATCGTTACGATTCTTGTTATTATTGCCGTTCCAGAGCCTGCCGTAATAAAAAAATTGGCTGCTCCCACTCTATATTTTCGTTCCACGACTGTAACAATCGTTACAATTTACTTGTGATGGTCGCGAGCATCATAAGTGGTAATAGCTATCGGTTCTGCAGGAACTTCCGTAATAGTGATGACGTATGTTCGCATTGTTATTATTTTTCTTTCAGCGAGTGTATAACTACCACAATACGGCGCTAACCCTCCTCTTATCATCGTTACTTGTAATAACATCAATGTAATGATACCCAAGTTTATCAGCATATTTATCCTTTTCGGATTGTTCAAGCAAGGTTAAAGAATAAAGCCAGGGACAGGGTAGTGAAACAGTTAGAGAAGTGTTCAAATAAGCATACAATTCTGTTCAGTCAACCACAAATCCCTGAATTTTGGATACCCTGTGCCAAACGTTGGGTATGTCTAGCAGTTGGTATAGCATAGCCTATGCCTAATGCTTGATACCCTAGGTCAAACGCTGGATAGCAGTTGGTACCCTAACACTGACCTTCCTCACTACAGATGAATTCTGATTGGTTGATTTCTGAGCTTCACTCAACTCATCAATATTTTATTGGGTCCTACTATCCAGCATTTGGCATAGGGTATACCTAACGCTAGATATACCCAGTGTTTGGCATAGGTTTTCCCAAAATCAGAGATTTGTGGTAGACTGGTTCTGTTCCACTACCTTGGCTTTGTTACTTTCATATAAAAAAAAAGGAAAATGAAAAAGAAAAATAACCAACTTGATAGCAGCTAACAGCAAACTATTTCAGGGTTATCCTGGCGGAAACTCAAGACTCAAGAATTTATGGCAAGCCATCACTATGTACACAAATGATGAAAATGCCAATCATAAAAACCCTTGCTATTGTGTTCTTCCAGATTTAAAAGCTGTCCAGTCTTTCTGTCAATTGCAGGGACTTGAACAGTTCCTTCCTTTTCTTGTCCATGCTGGACAATCTTGAGCAAAAAGTATAAGTATATTTGCTTCAGTTCAGCTTGAGTGACCATTGTTTTGTCCAGTCATTCAGCCTGTCAAGGTCTGCTTGGATTGAGTCAACTCCTCAAGGGTGCTTTTTCTGAGTCATCTTTGTGTAGTGTAAGAAGGTTTTGAAGCAGTTCTTTGATTGTAGACATTGAAGAGTTTAGATAAAGAGTGGAAAAGAACTGTACTAATACCAGTGGGACCAATATATCTGCTGAAGATCTGACCAACCAACTATTTATGTTAATATCAACAGAGAGCATCACAAATCCAGCAAGGTACTTAATCTTTGTGAAGAGTGAACTGGCTAATCTCGCTTGTTTAGCCAAGTATGGCCAGTTAATTAAATGTCAAATAAGTTTGTTCTATATTTTACTGGGTTTTTGTCAATCAACCTTGTGTCCCCGGCTTGACACTATGTGTATTGTCATTTTATACAGAAGTGTAATTTAAACCTTGAACCTAGTTATGGACGAGCTTAGTTATATAGCCAAGTTCTTGACTCAGATATTGACGATTTCGACAAATTTGGATTTTATCATTATAGTTCGAGAAGAATAAAAGTGGTATCTATCAAACTATCTAGCAAGTTCGTGTTGATGATGTGTGCTGTTTTTAAATTGTCATTGTTTCAGGTCCCTATATCACCCATGAAGAGGGTGCGAGTGTCAGACGATATTCCTGAGCTAGTAAAGGGACAGACTGGAAAGGGTGTTTTAGCATTGAACCGAGAACATGAGCCATTGCTTAGAGAGAACCCGAGCCGTTTTGTCTTGTTCCCAATTCAGTATCATGACATTTGGCAGATGTACAAAAAGGCAGAAGCTTCATTTTGGACAGTTGAGGAAGTGGACCTGTCGAAGGTAAGCACTAAGGCTGTTAAGCTGCTTAAACTTGGAATTTCATAAACCGCGTACTCGCACTAAGTTTGCAACGTATGGGAGGTGGGGGCAATATGATTCACCAGTTTTTCAGAAATCTGTTTACTCGTTAAGTCGGTCTCTTGTCTGGAATTCAGTTTAAGTTGTCAAGTTGGTTTTGTTGATCATAGTTCTCGTAACTGTGGTTCTTAGCCCCCGATAGATTGGAATTGTTGAACGTAACATTGATGACCAACAAATGGGATTGGTGACACCCATGCCCATCATAGAGGCTGACGCTTCTACTATATTCTTGCAAACTTCACGCGTTCGCAGATTACCCATAGAGCTCCCAAAAAGGCCCCACCCTTCAACATCTCCCACCAATCCACGAGAGATACAGGAAGAGTTTCATACCTGCGTTTGTAAACCTTATTAACCAGTGATTTGTTTATGATTTTGTTGCGTTGACTCAGCTTTTCGTTGACGATAGGTTTTTATCTGGTAAGTGTATAAATAACTGACGTGAAGCGCTGATTCGGCGCCTCGCGCTGTGAAAGCCGATTTTCAAATTAAAGTCTTTCTCTCTCTCTCTCTCTTTCTCTTTCTCTCTCTCTCTCTCTCTCTCTCTCTCTCTCTCTCTCTCTCTCTCTCTCTCTCTCTCTCTCTCTCTCTCTCTCTCTCTCTAGTTATAGCCTGTCGACTGTCTCAATTATAATAACTTCAGATCCACGATTAGTTCTTAAATTCCGTTCCAAGAAGATATTAAATGGACAGTCGCAAGATAGCAATGCTCGTAAATATTTTAAGAAAAAACAAAAAACGATTTTGCCTTCGTTTGTTATTGCTTACAAAATTACTGTTAACTACTTCCTAAATTATATTTCTTGCTTGACATACGGAAAATATACAGTAGGCTAATGTTCGGGTGAGGGGATTTCAGGATACTGGGAAATTGAAATGGGAAATCTGTTTTAGGACCTTGACGATTGGGCGAAGTTGAAACCCGAAGAAAAGCATTTCATTTCCCACGTCTTAGCCTTCTTTGCCGCCTCGGATGGAATCGTGAACGAGAACCTCGTGGAGAGATTCTCCCAGGAGGTTCAGGTTCCCGAGGCAAGGTGCTTCTATGGATTCCAGATTGCAATTGAAAACATCCACAGTGAGATGTACTCACTTCTCATTGATACATACGTCAGAGATGGAAAGGAGAGGTAAGAAGCTTGACGTGAAGTATCTGTGTTATAGCCTATTGACGTTCGAAAACATAATTGGGATCTGACTCAAGCAGTCTACCACAAACCCCTGATTTTGGGAAAGCCTATGCCAAACGCTGGGTATACCTAGCGTTTCGTATACCCCATGCCTTACGCTGGATACACTATGCCAAATGCTGGATACTTGAACCCAATAAAATGTTGATGATTTGAGTGAAGCTCAGAAATCAATCAATCAGAATT
Organism: Branchinecta sandiegonensis; assembly: GCA_030848855.1. Lineage (NCBI taxonomy): Eukaryota > Metazoa > Arthropoda > Branchiopoda > Anostraca > Branchinectidae > Branchinecta > Branchinecta sandiegonensis. The sequence continues at coordinate 13,346,516 of JAUPMV010000020.1, forward strand.
TATCTGTAGTGTGGTAGGTCAGGGTTAGAGTACCAACAGCTATCCAGCGTTTGGCATAGGGTATCCAGAAATCAAGGATTTGCTGACTGGACTCATGTTACCAGGCTATCGGGCTCGAACTGATTGAAAACGGCGTTAGATTACGCGTCCAGATTTTATCTGAGGGGTTGCTAGGTTTATCGGATTGTTCTGTTTACAGGCTCAGTTAATACCATTTTTATTATATTATGCCTCATGACAAGGCTAGTGCACAGAAAACTTGCCAAGCTGGATTTTGAAGGCCATTTTCTTGCATCAGTTGGTTTAGGTGCAAGCAAAATGAGGACTTATACCCCTTTGAAGTTTAATGATGACGATGATGGATTACTTGCTCATTTTTTATTTGGGGGCGCTCCAGACTATTCTGTTGGTTGGGTGACCCAGTCTGCATCTAGACCCTTTTCTAAGGAGGAGACATCTGGGCTGCTTACTCTACATTGACAGGTCGTTCCATAGGGATATACCTCGTTCAGAGAAGAAGTGCTGTCGAGGTGTTTAGCCGATTATCTACTGGTCGTGATGTCACACGAAAAGTCTATATTTTCCATGTACTAACGGAATTGATTTTCCCTAGAACGGTTTATAAGTGTAAACGTGTCCGGTGCCTCGCTGGCCGCTCGGCTCTGTATATATATGACGTCATGAAAACGTCACGGGCCGTAGATAATCGGCTAAATTTTAGTCAATACCGCTGTCGAGATCTGGATGGGTAACTTTTCCTCTTCGGGTTTTGAGTACCTTTTGCACTCATCTTTTTGATGGACGAAATTGTTCTATAGTAGCTTATTTAATTGAATCATACCAGTCTGCCACAACCTGGTTTTGGGATACTCACGTTAAATGCTGGGTACCCAAGCCAAATAAAATATTGATAAACTGAGCGAAGTTCAGAAATCAACGAATCAGAATTCCTGTAAATGGTAGGTTAGGGCAGTGGTTCCCAACCTTTTCCGTACCGCGTACCCCTAATCAAGGTTCGAAAATATTGCGTACTCCTTTTTCAAAACGTGAAAAAGACGATATTTATTATCATAAATGATAAGGCATAGCCTACATGTGTAGAAATATATACAAAATCAATGAGGCAATCACTAGAGGCTGCTTTGTAGCTAAAAAAATTTCGAATCTCGGCTCGACGTTATTATCGGCAATATTTTTTTGCAGTCAGCCTGGTTCTGTGTTTGGTTTTGATGCTCTCCGTGCTTTCGTCAGGCTCCATCGCAAACTTTTTCATTGGCTCAATTCGTAACCGGAATGACAATATCACAAAATATTGTTTGACACAGGAACAGCTTGTAATCAGAGGCGTCACGCATAGGTTGACAACACCCCTCCCCCCAAAAGGTTGGCCAGACGATTAAAAAGGAAAGAGTCTGCGCGAAGCGCCGCGATTTTTGGTAAAGCAGTTATTAAAAAAAAAGTCGGTAAGAATAACATGTCGGTCATTAAAATACCTTGCCTCTTAAGACACATTTTTTCTGGTGATACTCTGCTGGTAATATTAGGCTTTCGGCAATCATAAATGAGTGAGACGAGATTTTGAAAATGCAGACTAAATCAATTTTGGTTCCTTCGCGTACCCCTTGCAAGGGTCTCGCGTACCCCTTGGGGTACGCGTACCACCGGTTGGGAACCACTGGGTTAGGGCAGTCAACCACAAACCCCTTTTTTGGGTACCCTCTGCCAAACGCTGGAAATGTCTAGCGTTTGGCATGCGCTATGGCTAACACTGGATGCACTATGCCAGGTGATGGAAACTGTAACTCAGGAAAATATTGATGATTTGAGTGAAGCTAAAAAATCAGCCAATCAGAACTCCTTTGTGTTGAGGAAGGTCAGGGTTATGTTACCAACATGTACCCAGCGTTTCACATAGGGTATCCAGCGTTAGGCATAGGCTATGCCAAATGCTAGATGTACCCAGCGTTTGGCATATAGTATCCAAAAATCAGGGATTTGTGGTAGACTGGGTTAGGGTTAGGGTGCCCAGCATTTGGAATAAGTTATAAAGAGTTAGACATAGGGTATCTCAAAATCACGTATTTGTGGTACATTGTAATACCCCCCTCCCCCATAAATTTTTGGGGCTGCCTGTTTGAGAAGTGGCGAAGCATTGGAGTTCCGTACTTGGAGGATAAATATTCCTTCAGCCCAAGCTGACTGCGAATCATGTTTGATAGTACAAACGGACACGTCAGCTGAATTTTCTTAGAGCTATATTTTCGGCCAAAGGTCCTCTTCAGGCTCAAAGCCGCTCAAGTTGGCGAAGCATGATTTTTCCCTTTGGGGCTGTGACTGCTAACGTGTTCAGACGCCTTGCGACATAATAGTTCATAAAAGGTTCCTTTCTTTCTAGAGACCGTCTTTTCAACGCCATTGAAACTCTTCCACCAGTGAAGAGGAAGGCCGAATGGGCCCTTCAGTGGATTTCCCACAAGACAGCAACCTTCGCAGAGCGCGTCGTTGCATTTGCCGCAGTAGAGGGAATTTTCTTTTCTGGGAGTTTTGCCGCCATCTTCTGGCTGAAGAAAAGAGGACTGATGCCTGGACTGACTTTCAGCAATGAGCTCATCTCTAGGGACGAGGTAGGTCGAAGTTTTCTTAATGCAGCGGTTACAAGGACAGGAAAACTTGAACAGAATCCGATCTTGGTGACAAGATAATGTTTACACGCACAGTGAAAAAATTAAGTTCTTTAAACCAGAAAATCTGTCAAAAATAAATTCACTAGCCAATAAAAAAAGCTTTGAGAGCATTTGTGATATCAGTACTGACGACTGCTGCTCTAAAAAGCTAGCTAGGCTTTTTTGTCTTTTTACAAGCGCCGCCGACGAGATTCCTTTCAAGGAGACCGAAATTCCTGTCACCATTAATGGATTCTCTTCCCGCTAGACTTTTTTTCTAGTCGTCTTCACGGACGTCGACCGGAATTCCTTTCTACTTGACGGGATTTCTTGTCCGTGCAAACGCTACATATGTGAATTTCCACAAGAGGTAACCTAATGCTACAAGAGCGAAGATTGGCTGATAAAATAATTTAAATGGAAGTTAGTAGTTAAGTGTACGCCCCCCCCCCCCCCCCCTCCCCCAGGCCTTACCAATCATAAGATTATCATAACATGTAGCCGAGATTGTACTCCTTGTTTCAAATGATCCACAAATCATGGTGGTCGACATTTAATTCGTGTGAAAAGGAATTTAATTGCAAGCTGACGTGCAGTAGAAGTTTCATTGGCGTTCGAGTTCTACTCATTAATATGGGAATCTCCGATATGGGAGAATTGGTCCTTACTTCTGTCCGATGTGTGGAGATATGAGTGAGTGTGTGCGACACCTTATGTGTGACTGTAGGGAATTGAATGATTTGAGAAGAGGAATGTTTGGAGTAAATGAGTGTGATCAGGAATGGATGGAGCAAATGTTTAAGAGTGGGTGTTATGTTACTATAAAGAAAGTGGGCAGATTCCTCAAGCTGTCAATGATTCACGGAGAACATTTATTATAGTTTTTGGTGGTTGTTAGAAATAAGTTCGTCATTGTGTTTCTTTTTTTGTTTGTATTGCCATGGCCCTTGGGCTTTTAGGGTAATAAATATCATATCTTATCATCATATTTCTTTCATTTATACAAATATTTAGCAAAACGCATTCGCTTTTGGGTATTAGTGAAGCAACCTCGGGATCCATCTTGTTAAACACGGGCGAGGACAGGGTACCCTAATTGAGTGATATAATTTACCCTAACCTTTTTATGGCTTTAATGTTACAGTATTCCTGTAGACAAACTTGACGTTTTGGTTTTTGAACTAAGAAGGGTGTAGGCCTCGAGTTTGAATTCTCGTTGAGGCGCTTAACAGTAGATGGAAGCAGTGGTCCAGTTATCTAAGACAAGTCGCAGGCGATTTTTCTGTAAAAATGGCACCTAGAAAAATTTAGGGTAAAGCAGCCGCTAAAGGAATCAGATTTGGTTACTGCAAAATTGTGCCGAACCGTTCCAGGTATAGCAGACCTGGGCTTGGGAAGTTATATACTGCCTTTTGTGCACCGTAAGTTAACTTCCTTGCTGGATTGCATCCTATACTCGGAAGAAAGGACCTTCGACGCATACGATCGACATACTTCAGACATCTGAGATTTCTTCTCTACCTACCACGGCGCACGCGGAACCGCTACCTGATCCGCCGTTTGTTGATTTCCGACCCATTGTTGACGCTCGAAGCCCTCTCCTCTAATTTGTGTTCTCCGATTGGAAACTTACCTGTCCACGATCCCATCAATGTGATTCTAAATTAGTTTGAGTGTTTTGTGATTATTTTATATTTCTTTGTCCTTTTTACTGCACTTACGCCCTTGGGCAGTGCGTCATAAATCCTTCATTCATTCATTCACTGCAAGCATCGCATGATTTGCCCGCAGCCACGCATCTGACTCCCGGGCGGGGCAGTGAGATAGGAGATAGGTTATAGAGTTTATAGAGATCAATTTTGAAGTCACTGATTTTGTAAGATTCAGCATTAACGGTCATCATCGGGGGCACGCGTACAAGCTTGCAAAATCAAGATTCCACAAGGACGTTTCTAAGTGGGGTTTTGGCAACATAATTGTTGATCCTTGGAACACCCTTACCAAGATGCGGTTAATGCTGAATCGATCAAATACGAAGAAACCACCGAGAATCGTCCGAGGACACGCTCAAATCTAGAAGCTGGGAAGCGAAAGTTAAAACAACCACCCGTCAAGACGTCAACAAGATATCTCAACTCGTCTGTACCTTATTTTATTCAACACTATAACGACGCTATAAAAACATGAAGAAATAACCGATAGGCCTACAGACAATATTACTAAAATTCGACAATGTATTTTAGTGTTTTACCTTATATCTAGCGTTGTATTTTAATTAATTTGACAAACCAATTGTATATAACTATTCTAATTGTCTCTTTTCGGCTGTCCTCCGACAAAGCCGACAAAATCGAATTTTAGTTAAGAGTGGATCCCACCTAATCAGACCACGAGGAATTCAATGGTGAAATCAGAATTTTTCTACGAGGCATAGTTTCTTAGATCTCACCTAGTATCTACACAAGGTCTCAACTTTATTTTCGGGCTTTACCTAGTATGTACAAACTATAAATTTGCTTTTTCTCCAAAACCTAGTATCTGACAAACCCATGGTCCACCAGCAACAAATTACCAGCACCGTCACTTTATTTTTTTACAAAACCACATCAGTTTGCTGGATGCATACGAAAAAAGAAGCAGCTTTAAAAAACCACGTCTTCGCGTTTTTCTCGGAAGCTACTCATGTGCAGATACTAGGCTTTGTCGGAGGACAGCCGTTTTGTCGTGTAGTGTACGATTACTTTGTCGTCAGCCTATGCTATCCATTGGATATTTTGGTATTAATAAATGATTGATTGATTGTGCAATAGTTTCAAGTGCGTTGTTGATGGGATTTTTAACTCTGACCAGTTCGACTACTCAAAATTTCCTAAGAGTTATTTAGAGTCGAAAGCCTTTTCTCCTGCTTTGTATTATAGGCTTCTGCGCTAAGCTAACTTTTACTCGTATGCATGCGACAGTGCGCTTGCTTATTTTTCTCTACGTAGTGTGGCGTTCCTGCTACAATTTTACTTATTCCAGGGCCTTCACTGCGACTTCGCCTGCTTGATGTTCAAACACCTGGTCAACAAACCTTCTCAAGAGACCATTGTCCAAATCATTCGGGACGCAGTGACGATAGAGCAGGTGTTCTTGACCGAAGCGCTACCAGTGGCTATGATTGGAATGAACTGCGAACTGATGAAGCGGTATATCGAGTTCGTTGCTGATAGGCTGTTGCTAGAACTGTCGTGTGCTAAGGTAAGCCAGTTTTTCTTGTCCTTTGTTTTATACCAGGGGAGCTCGGAGAGTCGGGTGTTCCGTTCGATCGCATTAGCTTTCGCCTTTTTGGGATCCCAAACCTTAGATCGCAAAAGTTTTCCGTCTGTCTGTCTGTCTGTGAGCACGATAACTCTCGAAGGGAATGAGATATTTTGATGAAACATGGTGAAGGGTTCTTTGGGTCAAGGGTAAGGCCAAGTTCGTAGATGGGCTTTGTAGCCCCACATTTAGGGGCGGGGGAGGGGGTTCAAATTAAGGGTCAAACAAAATATTTTTAAACAGCTAATGTGATAGCCGGTTATGGGGTAAAAAGACATGCTGAAACGATGCTGAAAACCATTTTCTTGCCGGACAAGTAGTTCGTCCGGAATCCGGCAAAAACCGAAAAGTTGGTTAAAAGTAAAAGTTTCATTTGAAGTTAATTACATGTTCGATTTAGGGGTAAGAAGACATGCGGAACACTGATGTGAAGAGCATTTTCTACCCGGACAACTAGCAAAAGTTTTATTTGAAGTTGATTAGGTGACAGATTTAGGGGTAAGAAGAGACGCTGAGTCTGTATATGGTAATAAGTTAAAGTTTTATTTGAGTTGATTAGATGTTCTTTATAGAGATAAGGATATACGCTGACAATTAGTTCGCTCGGAATTCGGCCGAAACCGGAAATTTGGCAGAAGTAAAGCAGGAAGTTTCGGTCAGTGTCGTCAAAATAGATTTGGCTTACAAAGGTATATCTGAACTAGGTTTTCTATGTGATTAGCCTGGCGAAGACTGGATCTGGCGAAGACAAGACCCAATTGTCTGGATCAAATATTAGATTTTTGGCATCCTATCGAAACCTTTGGTCTTGTTGTCTCATTTATTGGTCTCCTAATTTTTTCGTTTCCACAAGTCGCCGCTGTGCCTTGTTTCGACCCAAGACAGAACGAGCCAACAGGCAAATAAATTTCTGAACTCAGTTTTTGTGCGTGATTGACGGAGTGAATCTGGATAATGAAAGCCTACCTTGAAGTTTAACCGAAAAGGGCTGGGACAGGACAATCTAGTTACCCATCACTTATCCACTTAAATTGGCTTGAAGACCCGCTGAAAATGCGTTGCTTCGTTGTTCCGCTACCCATGAGTAATCGATTTTCAAATAGTGGAATTTCCGTGTGATTTGTGGTAGCCTACCTCTATGCGCTTGTACGCCTTACGAGAAATTTTTATGATTATTTTTGTTCAGGCACTAAGCAATCTTCACCAATCTCCCCACTGCCCACGGAAAAGCCGCGTTTATGTTGAGATTAAAACTTCCTGTGTCATAGTAGAATTTACGTTGTGGGGACTGCTGCAGATATTCTTAACGTCATACTAGAGTAGCCAGTGGAAAATAAAAAAAATCCCTTTGCGGAATCCATATAATTCAGTGCATTCAGTTAACTGACGCAAAGATAAGTTGGCTTTCCAGTTAAACTATAACTATACATTTTTTTATTTTTTTTTAGGTTTATAACGTCGAGAATCCCTTCGATTTCATGGAACAGATTTCGCTGGAAGGGAAAACAAATTTCTTCGAGAAAAAAGTCGGCGAGTACCAAAAGCTTGGAGTCATGGCCAGCTCAGAAAACCACGTGTTCACGCTTGATGCTGATTTCTAAAAGATCTGTTCTGTCAAGATCCGCTGAAAGCCTGTCCGAGAATCGGAGTTTTCGTTCTTGACCAAAAGAACGTATTTTGAGATTGCAGGCCCTGATTCTAGGTCTTTGGCGCACTATTTAAACGTTCAGAGATCTGTGTATTTTGTCAAAGCTTGATGGTGGTTGTGGATTTCAGTATGGTAAAAGTAAAAATTGGGTGCGTTAAAAATAACCACAACCAAAGTCGTTATTGGCGAGGACTAAACTCAACCCGAACTTAAAAAGGTTTCCACTGAATTTGAAAAGACTTAAAAGAATTGGCAAAAATCATCTTTACTTCTATTGTTCCGCCAAGTTGCGAGATAAATGGACGCGTTTAAATTCTGTAGCTGAGACCTTACTTTTTATTTTGTAATGGAGGTGGAGGGGAGGGGGGTTAAGTAAAATCTTACCAGTTTGCTGGTGCTATTGGTTCTAGGTTGGATCTCACGTGTTTTCTCTTGGGTCTCCAGTGTATTCTGGGGCATCCTGTGAAAGTGTTAACAAAGCGCAAACATTTCGAATGTTCGAACATTCTTGCATTTCTGTTTTTCCTTGCTGCCTTTGTGTTCGTTTTGCGTTGTAAAGAAGTTTCTGTTCGATCTTTTTATGTGTATGACTGAGAAAAGTGGTTGTTTTATAATTGTGCCTTGGGAACAAGCGAAGGTTTCCTTTTTTGGTTTGAAAAAATTCTTGTTTCTTTTATTGAATATAACGAATTTCCAGTATAGTTGTATACCATATTCGGCATTATCGTCTTCCCCAGGATGGAAATCGAAATCTGATAGTAAATTATCTCGAGAACCTCTTGATTTATCTTGCCCTAAACCTTCTAGCCCCTCGTTTTGGTGTAACAGCAAATAGAATTTGAATAGCGGCCGATCGATCGTTGGTCGGCAATCCATGCCGTGCTATCTTTTAATAAAAAAAATTTTCTCTGTCCCAGCCCATGTTTTCTGGAATCTAACCCCCAAGATTTTTACTTCGTGTATCCGCTTTATGTTATTAATTTCCATTCTATTCTCTTCTCCGAGGCATAATGTTTCACATTTGTTCCTGTTCAGCTCAAGCTTAAATATCCCACAATACTCATCAATGCAGCTGACTGCTAGTTGACAGCTCGTTACCACTTCCGATGCAATGTTCAGTTGAAAGCTCGTCATCGCCTTCGAAGTGATGTTCAAGTGGAGAACTGCCAAGCTTGCAGCATGCAATACATATTCAGTAAATATTCTTTGAGCCCAAGCTGACTTTGAAACATTTATTCAAACAATGTTTACAACGGATACGTCAGCTACGATTCTTCATCAGCGATATTTCGGCCCTTTTTGGCAAGGGTCCTCGTCAGGCTGTCAATCCTCTGATTCAACTTCGGGGAAGGAAACAAGGACTACAGGTGTGTTCCAATCGTACGTTCGAGAGTGATCCATGCCAAAATATTCCGGATTCTCCCTCCCCCACGGATCAAGAAGTGACGAATTCAGCCAACCTGGTCAGATCCATATTATGCCTGGCAAGTTTCATCCTCCTAAGGCGTGTTCTCGCCGTTCCCCGAGGACTCCTCGGGGGAACGGAGAGAATAGAGGGAGTCACTCCACGCGGACTCCGCATACAGAAACAGCAAGAACGTGGGGAATGCTTCCAAAATGGATTTTGTTCAAAACAGAGATATGCAGTTGACGAAATTAGTCTGGGTCCACTTTATTTTTGGTTTTCTTTATTCGGATTGTTAGGATCCCAAAACGTAAGTTGAGGGATACCTATGACATCGCAAAAGTTGTCCGTCTGTAAGCACGATAACTCTCGAAGGGAATGAGATATTTTGATGAAACTTGGTGTGAGGATTCGTTGGGTCGGCGGACCAGTCGAGTTCGTAAATGGGCTTTGTAGCCCTACATTTAGGGGTGGGGGAGGGGGTTCAAATTAAGGGGCAAACAAAATATTTTGAAACAGCTAATGTGATAGTCGATTATGGGGTAAGAAGACATGCTGAACACGATGGTGAAAACCATTTTGTAATCGGACAAGTAGTTCGCCCGGAATCCAGCCAAAACCGGAAAGTTTGTTAAAAGTAAAAGTTTTATTTGAAGTTGATTAGATGTTCGATTTAGAGGTAGGAAGACATGCTGAAGACGATGGTGAAAACCATTTTCTCGACGGACAAGTAGTTCGCCCGGAATCCGGCCCAAACCGGAAAGTTTGTTAAAATTAAAAGTTTTATTTGGAGTTGATCAGATGTCAGATTTAGGGCAAGAAGGCATGCTGAACTTTTATGTGAAAACAATTTTCTACCCGGACATGTAGTTCGCCCGGAATCCGGCCAAAACCGGAAAATTGTTAGAAGTTAAAGTTTTGTTTCTAGCTGATTAGATAACCGATTTAGGGTTAAGAAGAGACGCTGAATCCGTGTGCGACAATCATATTTTACCCGGACATATAGTTCGACCGGAATCCGGCTGGAGTCGGAAAATTTGTTATAAGTTAAATTTTTATTTGAAGTTGATTAGATGTTCATTATTGGGGAAAGTGTTACATTGGGTTGGTCATTAATAATTAATTATCGGAAGCGTTTTATTCGTAGTTCAGAAAATATAAAAGACGTAAAAGAATATTCCATTTCCCCTTGGAAACGTAGATTTTGGGTGGAACTTCCTGGAAATGGTGGTTTTGAATATCCTGCTAAAAACATAGATTTTGGTAAAGCATCGTGGTTTCTGAGGGTTTTGGAAGAACCGCGATTGTGCAAGCTAACGGAAGTGGTGGTGGTGGAAGCAGGAACTGGAGAGCGGTTTTAGAAACAGATACGTACGAGAGGCGAAGGAGATGCGAATTAGAAATAAGCCGAGAGAAAGCTTTTGAAAGTGAACCTTTTTGTGATTGCCAAGTATCAATACAGTAAGTCAGCTCGAACCACCAAACGAAAGACTACGATCCCAAATACGCCTTTGAAGAGTTGAACGATTCCCCCGTTCGCACGCTACCGTTATGTTCGCAAGTCGGGGTTAGCTCTCGGTCAGAGTATCGACATTGAACCAGCAACGAAAGGTCCATCGCGGGAACTCGGAAGTAAAGAGAAATAACACGAGTAATAACCTCATCGGTTCACTGGTGGCAGCGGAAATGCTTAAAATTCATTGTCGCCTCAGATCATAAGCCTCTTCAGTGGTTGATGAAGAGCACAGGGAAGGATCTCACCGGGAAGTGGGCTAGAATGCAGATGGAACTGCAGGGGTACGATTTTGAGATTACACACATTCCGGGGGCTCAAAACGTTGTCGCAGACGCACTCAGTCGCCTTCCGACGGCTGATTCAAATCTCGATATAATGGCCGTGGTACCAGGGGCGGACAGCCAGTTCTCTTCATCGGTTCACTGGTGGCGCGTTTGTCTTTCGTTTGGAAGGGAATCATAGGCTAGATATAGTGTTTTGAGTGTATTTTCCTTTAGACCGGGTTAGAATGTCTGAAGATGACACATCAAATATGTCCCTTGGCACACTTTGCAAAATCGCATCTCAAGTCTCCACTTTCTCTGGGAGCGAAGACGTTTTGATATTTATTGAGACGCTCGAAAATTTAAAATTCTGGGATAAGTCTATTCAGAGCGATGAACTTATCCGGTTGGCATTCATGAAAACGACAGGTCAGGCGGCTAATTTCCTAACCAGTCACGCGAAATTTGAGTCATTCGATGATTTGAAGAAAGCCCTTGCCAGGCAGTTTGAACACACGTCCCTTAGGGCACGGTTGGTCCACGAAACTCTTCGTCTGGAGGATGGCGAAGATCCGTTTCCGTTTTTCGAAAAATTGAAATTAAAAACTTTGAAACTTATGGGTTTGGATCAAGTTCCGTCGGCAACCGAAGGAAGCTTTGATGGCTATTCAAATCTTTTGAAAAACCTCCTCCTAGACAGCCTTTCCCCTCAACTAGGAATGCGGGTGGTCGCGAAGTGTCCCAAAGATTTTGAGGAAGCCACACAGTTTTTGATAAACGATTTTCGTGCACGTGAATTTGCTAAAGCCAAGTCGCCTCATGTGCTTTCTAATATTGCTCCCGCTTCAGTCGAAACTAGGCCTAGTATACTAGCAAATGGAGCCACACGAGATGGCAGGGTCTCAGAAAACATACCAGATAAGCGTACCGACGGCACTATTTTCCGGCGTTCAAGTCGCCCAACGTTTCGCCGTCGGGAACCGTCACAAAGTAACCGACTGTCAAATGACATAAGCAGCTTCAGGGGTAGATCTCGTGACATGAGAGGGGTTCGGGAAGGTTCCTATGGGAGGTCCGAGTCCCGGAAACCTGGCGGTTCGAATAAGAATTGTTTCAACTGCAACAAAACCGGTCATTTTGCTCGGGAATGTCGCGCACCCCGTACCATGCGTTGCTATAGTTGTCAAAGAGTAGGGCATTTGGCAAGACAATGTCGCAGCCAATCTGCCGGTCCTCGTCCCAAGGAATGTTTTAAATGTGGGAAACCGGGACATTTCTCAAGGGAATGCCATCTAGCTGAAAACTTCAGTCGTTTAAACTTGTAAGGGGACGCGCACTTCGTCACGTTTCGGTAAATTCTGATGCGCATCCCGTCCCTTATCGTTCGACTAAAATTATGGGAGAAAATTTTATAGCGTCGTATTTTGCTAATTGCAGTGGAGTAAATTGTAAAGTTTTGCCGTATGTTAATGCTTCTGTGTGTGGTGTCTCTGTACGCGCGCTTGCCGATAGTGGCGCCTCGATATCGCTTTTAAGTTACGATATGTTTTTGCAGTTACCCGATTTAGTTAGGTCAAAGATAGTTAAAAACTATAATGATGTTAGCAGTGCTACCGGTCATTCCATGGAAATTATCGGGAGTATTATAGAGAATGTTAATATTGACGAACATGAATACTTTGAGACGTTTTTGATAAGTGACAAATTGAAAATGCCGATGATATTAGGTTATGGATTCTTGAAGAAAAATGACCTATTAATTGATGCTAAGAATGACAAATTAATCCGTAGAGGCTCTAACGGGGAAAGTCTGCGGTCTGTTTGTGAATTTTCTGACCCGTCGGCAAATCTGGTCAACCTTAAAGAACAAATGAAACCAAATTGTTGTTTTGCTCGAAGCCAGTCCTGTGGTCCACAGTCGATTCCTTGTTCCTCCGTTAGTCCTGTAGTTAATTTACCCCATCCCAGCTACCCTTGTCCACCTCCTATCAATGAAAGTGATGGTTTAAAATCAGAAATTGGGTTAGGAAAACCGGAGGTCGAATCGGCGAAATCGCCGAAACGCATATATAGGCTTCAACTTGTGTCTAGGGCTAGTGTTAATGCCAAGACCAGTAAGCGGTGCGTGTTATCTACTAGTAGGGGGCCAATAGATACGGACGGTTTATTTTTGGTTTCACCTACAAAGGAAATGAGCGAAAGATTCCCAGACTTAGTCCTACCGGAACAGCTTGTAACTACTCAGGATGGCATGTTTCAGGTGTTCATAGAGAACTATTCGGATAAAACTTTGAAAATTCCCCGGTTCTACATGGCAAATGCCGAAGCTTGGGTTCCGGAAGAAAACGTTTGCATGAGTATTTCTGAAACATTGAAACCCACAGAGGTCATTTCGGGTTCTGGTTTACTGCCAAACAATGAAGTGGATGGGTTTCTTAAAATGTTCAAATTAGATCATCTTGCAAAGAACCCAATCCGAAAACAAAATGTTGAGAAACTTCTTATTGATAATCATGACGTGTTTGCGAAAGACGATTTTGATTTGGGCACTTGTAATATTGAGCCTTTTGTAATTGACGTTGGTAATGCTTCCCCTTAGAAAGTCCGTCCATATCGCATCCCAGTCCACCTAGAACCAGTTGCAAAGGCAGAAATAGACCGTATGTTGGCCTGTAAGGTCATAGAGCCAACATCTTCACCGTGGCTGGCCCCTCTGCTGTTAGTAAAGAAGAAGGATGAATCTTATCGTGCCGTTACAGATTTTCGCCGACTGAATGACGTGACAGTTAGTGACGAGTTTCCTCTCCCCTATATTAATGCCATTTTAGACAAACTGCATGGTAAAAAGATTTTTTCTGTTCTCGATTGTTTAAGTGGCTATTGGCAGATGACAGTTGACCCGGAAAGTCGAAAATATACAGGATTTTCAGCTCCCGGCTACGAGCAATTCGTATACGCGAAACTCGCGTTTGGTCTAAAAAACGCGCCTGCGGCTTATAGTAGAATTATGCATCGAATTTTAAAACATCTGTTTGATGAAGGGGTCGCCGTTTATCTCGATGACGTGATAAACGCCTCCGATGACGACGATTCACACATGATTTTGTTGACTAAAGTTTTTGCAGCTTTTCGCAAAGCTGGTTTGAAGTTGAAAGCGCGGAAATGTGATTTTTTCAAGGAAGAAGTTATTTTCTTGGGTCACCGTGTCGATAAAAATGGAATTCGTCCCGATCCTAATAAGTTAAGTGCCGTACGTGACCTCGCGTATCCGAAAGACGCCAGTGAATTGCGATCCTGCATAGGTCTATTCTCATATTTCCGGAAATTTGTTCCCCAATTTTCGGCCATAGCGTCGCCCCTTATTAAACTCACGAAAAAGGAGGTATCTTTTGTTTTCGGTGATGAAGAAAAGAAGGCTTTTGAACAGCTTCGGTCTAAATTATTGGAAGAACCTATCCTTGGTCTTCCAGATCTTAGTCGAACAGCAAATCCGATGAAAATTTATTGCGATGCCAGCAACAAGGCGTGTGGGGGATTTTTGACACAAATTCAAAATGGGGTACAAAAGGTCTTGCAGTATACATCACGTACGTTCAATGACGCAGAGGTAAAACACGCCGCGGTTCAGAAGGAGGCCTTAGCCATCACGCACTGCATTAGGTCGTTTCGCCCTTACTTGCTTGGTAGAAAATTCATTGTCGCCTCAGATCATAAGCCTCTTCAGTGGTTGATGAAGAGCACAGGGAAGGATCTCACCGGGAAGTGGGCTAGAATGCAGATGGAACTGCAGGGGTACGATTTTGAGATTACACACATTCCGGGGGCTCAAAACGTTGTCGCAGACGCACTCAGTCGCCTTCCGACGGCTGATTCAAATCTCGATATAATGGCCGTGGTACCAGGGGCGGACAGCCAGTTCTCTTCACAGGAAATGCGTAATTTACAAGGGAAAGACGGGTTTTCGTCTGCGGTACGTAACTACCTTCAGCATGGTAGTGAGTTGCCCTCTCAAATCGAAAATCAAGTTTTGCGCGAAATCGAAAATTTTGTACTAGATGATGGCTTACTTTGTTACGTTTACACCCCGTATCAAAACTGCCGTAGATCGGATCTGCGGGTAGTACCGGTTTTACCCCGCTCGCTTATTCCGGAAGTGCTATTTGATTGCCATGATTCTAAAATATCGGGTCATTTTGGGTTCCTCAAGACATATGAACGCGTGCGCAACCGTTTTTACTTCAGAAACATGTACAACGTTGTCAAACAATACGTTCAGTGTTGCCTTGACTGCTGTCAACGAAAAGGTCTTAACCATTTACCTAGGGCACCTTTGGGCACCATTCCCGAATCATCGAGACCACTCGATATGGTAGGCATTGATTTACTAGGTCCCTTACCTGTGTCCAGCAAGGATCAAAGTATATAGTCGTTATCACTGATCACTTCACGAAATACATTGTTCTTACGGCCATAGCGGATAAAACAGCAAAAGCTGTTGCCAGAGCGTTCGTCGAGAATTTCATTCTGGTTTACGGAGCGTGTGAACGTTTAATTAGCGACCAGGGTTCAGAATTCATAAATGCGGTATTCAAAGGCATCCTTGAACTTCTAGACATTAAGCAGCTTCGTACATCTGCTTACCATCCAATGTGTAACGGGGCGGTAGAAAGACGGAATAGGGATATTGCAAACATTTTAAGCCTTTATGTCAAAGATAGGGGACACTCTGATTGGGAGGATCAACTTCGTTATGTCCAGTTTGCTATGAATACGGCTTTTCATGAATCCATCTCAGATAATCCGTTCTATGCTATGTTCCTTCGCGACGTCCGTTTCCCGACGGACACTGTCATAAACAGTAGAGTTTATTATAATCTGGACACCGATTACAAATCAGAGATGATTACCCGACAAAGAACTGCGTACCAAATGATCAGAGAAAACTCTGACATTGCTCGGGAGAGGCAACGGTTTTATTACAACAGAAATGAGAATCAGAAACCTATAAAGGTGGGCGTTCTCGTCCTGTTGCATACTCCACCCGACGCGCGGCTACGAAAATTAGACAAAATACGATGGGCGGGACCGTACCGGGTATCGGCAATTTTAGAGAATGGGTTAAATTTTGAAATCACACGACTATCAGACGGACGGGTGGAAGTTGTCCATTATAATCGTTTGAAGACGTACGTTCCCAGGAGTTTGTGGGAAAAAGACGTCGTCCAAGATGAACTGATCATACCCCCTGATTTTGACGAAATTCCGCTACCCACACCCATAAATCTCCCGTTATCCCCGCCCACTATTCTTCCATTACCCACTCTCGCAAAAGAACCGGCCGGGGGTAAACCTGAAAGTTCGCGCACCGGGAAAACAGTTACTTGGTGGGACAACACACCTTCGGCTCAGAAAGCTATTTCAGGTTGCGATCCACCAAACCTGCTTACTGAGGAAATGTATGATATCGGCACGGGTAATTTTACTTCTAGACCGGAATCGCCGGTCTTGGGTTCTGAACCGGGTGAGGATTTTCAAAAATTTCGTAAAATTCCCCTATTGACCCGCCCTTTAACATTACAACCGTATCACACCGATCAACCAAATGAACATGGGGACTGTAAACGACGTTATTCGGTGGGTTCTGAAGATATGGCTTGGGATGACCCCTACACAGAAACGCCTCTTCGGCGTCAAGGTTTAGGAAGTTCTTCAAGTTTCGAGAGTGAGTCACTAGATGACGCACTAGTGAAAAGAGAGCTTTTCACACTGGCGAGAATTAGATGCTCCACGCCAACTTTTGGCGAGGAACCAATGTCAAGGCCAGGTATCACGCCATCTCGTGATTACTACGAAAATCTGGAGGGTGCTTGGTTACCGTCACTAGATCCACCTAACTATCGCCTCCAGTTCGAGAGCCCAGTTGTTCCGGATCAGCGTAGTGATCCTGTTAATACTGAGGGTCCATCCGGGGTTATTAACTTTCCCCAGTCCAGTTCACGGGTTGACGGGTCCCCTAAATTTTCCCCTGTCCGACCGGAAGAAGAATCACCTAATCAGACGGTGATCGAGACACCTCAGTCTCGTAATAGTAAAGTGCCACGATTACAAGAAGCCGGAGGGACAAGCCCTCAGGACGAAGGTTCTGGTAAAGACTCGGGTCAGTCCGGACTCGAGTTAGAACCCGGCGTTAGGGTCAATAATGAGGGTAATTGTTCTGGGAGTATGCCTGAATTGAGGGGACCGTTCGGAGAACTGGAATCCGACCATCCAGTGTCGGAGTGCCCTATTGACCTTAGTAGTCCACCACCAACTTTGATTCGTGACAGAGCTCTGAGCCATCCTACGGCTAGGTCAGAAGCTTTAAGGCTCCGTACTCAAAATGCGCGCAGGGCCGCACTCCAAGGTGTTAGGTTTGATCTGGCCACCAGGGGCTCCAGACAAACGTCAAGAGAAAGTCGTCCCCCGGATAGGTTCGGGTATGATAAACCCGGAATTCCATACTTACCTGAAACATATAGAAAATAATCCATATTTTCCATTTTACCAGAAATAGTTTTTTTTTTTTTTTTTTTTTTTAGCCGATAAGTTTAAAAGCCGTTAAGTTTAAATAGCATTACGTTAAAAGCCGCCAAGTTTAAATAGATAATGTCACGAGTTGAATTCTCAACAAAAACTTGCGGTCGAGTCGCCATTCGTGCATTTAAACGAAAGGCGAGAAGTTGCGGGAAGTTTAAACTGCTACGAAATTTGCGGTTTTGACACTTGGTATTTTAAATATCAAAGATGTGGTGTTTTAAATTAAAAAAAAAAAAAAAAAAAAAATTTTTTTATTACAAATAAGTAGTATTCAGTATCCGTTTTTATTACAGAATGGACGAAAGTTTGGAAATGCTTAAACAAAAATTGGATTCTACCGAAATGGAGAAGAAGGAGGCCGAAATCGCACTTAAAATGGAAAGGCTAGATAATGCACACAATAGACTCCTATTGGCAATAGCCACGAACAAACAGACTGAATTGAAGGAAGAGAAAGAAAAAGTGGATCAGAAACACTGCAGTGTAGCATTTGTTTAGAAGTGGTTGAAGACCCAGCAATAGGGAAAGAGTGTGGACATTGGTTTTGTGGCCCATGTATCTCTAATTATGAGGAACACTACCGGCGCCGGGTATTAGAGACAGATGAGCTATACAGCCTTCGATGTCCACAGTGTAAAAGCCTTATGGAAATAGTGTTTTCGGGCCATCCATTTCGGGGAGCGATAGAATCCATACACAGTGAAATTCTACCAAATCTTGGATAAGAAATTTGTGTTCCGCTTGTTTTATGCACCGCAGTCAGCTTTGATTTATTGTTATTCGACACGCTATTTTGCTGCTTGTTATCAGTGTATCATGAGATAATGTACCGCGCTAAATCCTGCTGCTTTATTATTGTCAATACGATCCTTCCTTTATTAAATGTTATCACTTAGCTATCAAGGGTCATTTTCTTGCAGAATGATGAACGTGAAATACCAGAAAGGTATGTGTCCCCATTGCCGCGGGGTCACGACGCCAAATTTTGCGGGCAAGGGCAAGTGCCCTGACTGCCACGGTGCAGTCTACGTTGCCGAGCTATGGGCGGACTGCCTGGTCTGCCGTAGCTCGGCTACTTACACTACAGTAGAAGAAAATTGGGGCGAAGAAGAAGCAAAGATAGAGCTTTGCGGGGGGTGTGGGGAGAGGGCGATAAGGGTGATAAAGATTTTCAAATTATAAAAAAAAAAAAAAAAAAAAAAAAAATTTGGGAGTTTAAAAGCAAAAGGGGGGGATTAAGATCAAAGGGGAGGTTTGGTATAAAATCATTGGGTGAATTTATAGAAGTGTAAGTGACGTTAAAAGAGTAATGGGGTAAAAAGTAGAAAAATTAACGTTGCTGAGTGGAGGAGGTGCGTAGCCAATAAGTAGAGTATAATTTAGTTTTGTTTTGCTTTTATTTGATGGGTAAATTAATAATAAGTTAAAGAAGTAGTTGCTGCGCAGGGATAAAAATAAAAATAAAAACAAGGGGATGGTAATTCATAGAAATACTTTGTAAGACTGCCGTTTATGTGTTGCTTTGGAAGTTGCTAGCATAATTGCGCCTTATTTGCGTTCCCTTATTTCAGAACAAATGAAAGAAATCGTAACGTACATAAGTGATTTCAAGTCATACCGGGATTTTCTGGCAGGAGGAAAGGATGAACGGGTATCCGAGAATTTCGCTAAGGAGTGCGTACTGACGCTCATAATCAATCTGATAAGTAGCCCTTCCTTCACTCCTGACAGGGAACTGATTAGGGAACTGAAAGTTTTAGTGGGAAATAGCGTAAAAATTTCAGCGGAACAGATTGCATCCTATTTTTCAGGGCATAGCAAAAGAAATGAAATAGTGGGAACTGTCCAGAATAGTGGTATTAAGTGGATTCTCAGAGTTACTTCACAAGTTAGTGAGGTAGTAGAAAGTGTGGAACCGTGGATAAAAACAGTCTACTGTCCAGCAGGAATGTTTAAGACCTCAGAATTAAGCGGACTGCGAACTATGTATCCTAAATTCAGACCCGAAAATTTAGTCGAGTGGGATAAGATTTAAAACAGTGATAAGCCCAGAGTTTAAATATGAATGCGCATAATATTTTTACTGTAGGTGTATCGTTGCTCAAAACCCAAAAATGAACAGTGGATTCCTACTCGTTCTTGCAGTAGCAGCATTGGCTGAAGACTCAGAAAATCACCTCACAACTCAAAATGGTAGGACATTTTCGCTAGTCGATGGCGCTTTAATTCATAAGACCGTGGGAGTAACAGTGACTATTTCGGAATGGACAGTATACCTCGATGTCGAGTTAGGACACTTGCAGTCGACATATCAGCTGTTGAGTGAACGTGCGGAAAGATATTCGGCGGAAATAAAACCACTATTCAAGCGTAAATCAGTTTATTCCGCGAGACTTTTTGAAAGTATTGCAAAGAATTATGAAAATTCGATTTTGGCTAAAATTTACGCTATGGACCGCTATAAGAATTCAGTTTTGCATATGGTTAGGGAACGAACGACCGTCTTTCAGGTTTGACCTCCGAAAGCTCAGAGTCCGTATTTAACGTAGCAAATCAATTAAAACAAAAACTTGAATTGGTTTTGGACGATAATTCAGTTCTTCAAACCACGCGTGATAAAATCAGAATGGCTGAATTGTTCCACGATTCAACCACTCAAAGTTCACTGTGGAATCTAGAAAATCGTATGTCAAGCCTGAACTGGACATTATCAGAGATTTTGGAGGGAATTGGGAAAGTGGAACGAACCCTTATCCAACTAGATGAACGGCAAGTTAATGTAACTTTGGCTCTAGAAACAGCCTATTTGTCTTCCGCAATGTTTGAAACGGGATCACATTTGCAGGTCCTGGTTGATTATTTCTTAGAAGTTGAGAGAGCGATATCCGTGTTAGAAGCAAAGAAAGTTCCCAAACTACTGGTTCCCCCAAAAGATTTAAAGATACTTCTTGAGCAGGTTGAGAAATTGGTCCGTTCAAAGGGTCTTTACGAATAAGCAGAAAACGTAGAACCGATTAATCCTTTTGTTTGGTATTCGTTTTTGCTTGATTCTTCTTTTAGCTTGGTAGAAGAGCGATTGCAGGTGGCTTTGAAAATACCATTGAAAGACGCAACACAAGATTTTGAACTATTTCGCATTTTTCCTGTACCTACTAGGGGAATTTTTGATCTATGGTTTACCCTAGAAATAGACGAAAGTTTGATTTTAATGTCCAAACGGAAAAATCAAATTTTGAAATTGAGCGACGGGAAAGACAAATTTACTCAGAGTAAGAAACTGGACCTCCGCTTAATGTGGGACGATCTAAAAGAATTGAAGAATAATTCAATTCTAAATTTTGCTGAGAGAATAATGTCGAAAACTGGAGACGCAGATAAGATTTGTTCCTGGAAAGTACAATTCGGGAACATCGAACCAAAAATAATGCGGCTGAATGAAGCAGAAATATTTTCATCACAAAGGATCAAATACAGAGAAGACGTGAGAATATCGCGAAGTAAGCGGTTACACAGCTGTTTTAGATATAATGCGTTTACTATTTTACAGATTTTAATTTAAAGTAGAAGTGAATCCAAGGATTATCAGTGTGTCGCCGTTGTAAGGCGTGGAGGAGGAAAGACACCGTCCACATACACTACGGAGAAAGACGGACAAGCTGAATCACCACCCCTCATTGGATTGGGAGTCAACCTGTATGTGGACGAGGAGTTGCCTGCACCGCCAGAGGTTCTTAATAAAGAACCCAGGAGAAACGTAGCTATAAATCAATTTTATTACTATTTCATGTCAAAGTGCGTTTTTATGGCGTCCTTGGATTGATTACGTCATCGCGGCACAGACGTCTATCGATCTAAAAGTACAAGTATCTGTTGACCAACCATTGACATTTTGTCGCACACTCCCAGGTAGAATAAGAACAACTGTTTAGAACCGTACCAAGGTGACTGCAACTAAGCAGTTAATCGAAATTCTGCCACTACCCGAAACAACATAGTGCGACTGTACCATTTTGAGACCTCGAATCATATGTCACTCACAACAACAAGCCTAATGAAAATAAGAGGTTACGACAACGTATATTAAGAAATTGCGTATGAAGTATGAACTTCATCTGTGACATATTTGTCAAAATTGCCATACAGTTCTAACGGCTAAGAGTAAGCCAACTTCTAAAGACGCCTGTGTGTACAGAAGCATGTATATAAGCGAAACTATTTATCCAGCGAAATTATCGAAATGGCCATACCATTATAATGGCCAAACGCCAGCCAACTATTATGCAGTCCCTTATGGCTAAAATCGGGCGTCAGAGGACAGCCGATTCTAGCCAACGGCTAGTGAAGTCTTACTAGCCGGCTTTTATTGTCTGCTAACGTGCTCATTTGTTGCAGGAGCTGACATCTGGTTGTATAAAGAAACGTCGTTGCAAACTCATTCAGCTACGCTGGCATAGAGGTCATGGAAGATGACCGCAAGGAGAGTTCATCATCATGGCCGAGTATCAAGAGCCAATGGAGGAGAATACGAAATTAGATATTGATGATTGTAAATTTGACAACAGCTTTGGCAAGGCGAATTTCAGAATCGTGGTAATGTAGTTCTCGTTCCTTGCATCGTGACCACAGCTTCCAAGGTTGCACATGGTTTAAGTAGAACTTTAAAAGGGAAAAAGTTTATTCCTTCTTTAATTCTGGGAGGTTGGTTCGAAAGCAAACTATTCCAAATAGTTGATATTTTAAAAAGTAATTGTGTCGATTTTGCTATATATCTCATTACATCTACTAAACTTATAAAGTAAAATGGAGTGACCAGACGTTTGTGATACTAATTCTTCTTTGTTGGTAGTTGAGATCGGAGAATCAAAACTTGATTTCGTCGAAATAAAAATAAACCCTACCCCGAACGAGATTTTTCGAAAGGGGGGAGGGATGTAGAATTTATTTTATTGTTTTGAATATTTTATAAAATATTACGCTTTGCCAGGAGAGTAGACAGCTAGTAGTGCTGGAGCACCGACTTCGGGTCCATAAAACCCGGTAGTCACCGCTATGAGAACCCTCAGGCAAAGCAAGAGTTGAGGCTGTTAAGAATTAAGAATCTTATTTTTACAAAGCCGATACTGCAACTAGGTTGTCCTGTTGTAACCTAAGGTTAAACAGACTGACCGATTGGTAGAGTTAAAAATAATTGAAATCAAAATGAAGCTTAAGCAGTAGAAAGCTAAGTAGAAGATATCAAGTTTTGACGTGGTTCTGTTTTGTCGGAGACAAAACTTTTCAGGGAAGGAAGGAGTGTTACATTGGGTTGGTCATTAATAATTAATTATCGGAAGCGTTTTATTCGTAGTTCAGAAAATATAAAAGACGTAAAAGAATATTCCATTTCCCCTTGGAAACGTAGATTTTGGGTGGAACTTCCTGGAAATGGTGGTTTTGAATATCCTGCTAAAAACATAGATTTTGGTAAAGCATCGTGGTTTCTGAGGGTTTTGGAAGAACCGCGATTGTGCAAGCTAACGGAAGTGGTGGTGGTGGAAGCAGGAACTGGAGAGCGGTTTTAGAAACAGATACGTACGAGAGGCGAAGGAGATGCGAATTAGAAATAAGCCGAGAGAAAGCTTTTGAAAGTGAACCTTTTTGTGATTGCCAAGTATCAATACAGTAAGTCAGCTCGAACCACCAAACGAAAGACTACGATCCCAAATACGCCTTTGAAGAGTTGAACGATTCCCCCGTTCGCACGCTACCGTTATGTTCGCAAGTCGGGGTTAGCTCTCGGTCAGAGTATCGACATTGAACCAGCAACGAAAGGTCCATCGCGGGAACTCGGAAGTAAAGAGAAATAACACGAGTAATAACCTCATCGGTTCAAAAGAAGATACCCGGAGTTCGTTTTTGAGCTTTATTTTTTCGCCGGACAAGTAGTTCTAGAGTTCGGCCGAAACCGGGAAATTGGCAGAAGTGGAAGGGACTTTTCGTCAAAACAGAGATGACTTATACGGGTAAACACACATGCTGAATCAATATCTGAACTTGGTTTTCTCAGATGATTAGCTATTTGGCCTTAATCTGTTTCTGAATTTTAATTGTAAGAATGTTCAAGGATTCTGGCGATGACTGGATCTGGCTAAGACAAGACCCAGTTGTCTGGATCAGATATTGAATTTTTGGGATCCCATCGAAAAGTTTGGTCTTGTTTTTAATTGATTTTACATTGCACCAACACCGGCAAAAATTGATTCCCCTCCGAATCTGAAAGGGAGTTCTTTTTTTTGATGGTGATGATAATCGGAGCATTCCCTGTCCGTAGGACTCGCGAGAATACGGGGAGCGAGTCCCCGGGACAAACGAAAACGCGGGGACTCCAGTGGAGTCCTCGGGAAAGACGAGAATACTCCTCTAGTACCTAACTCGCTATTAGCGCACCGCCCGGCATGCAGGCGGGCAATGGATCAGTATATGGCACTTGTGCTGAAGGATGCAAGTACCGCAACTACCCTGGCAAGGGTAGTTAACATGCATATTCACTAAGGTCGGATGGCGCTTCCGATAGCCCCGAAGCATATGAAAGTCTTGTCAGTCCGGTTGTGCCACGATCTTTACACTCCTGGTCTGTCGCAAGGTTTCCCATACCTCGCAGAGCGGCCGACTAGTCTGGACTGTAACTGAACATCTAGGACATGAGACCTTGCTAGCTGTCAAGTTCCATCCGAATCGGGCCAATAGCTCGAGACTAGGGCATGTCACAAGATTTCTCGCAATGATAGTACATTCTGGTAAACAAGACATCTATGGCGTGTACTCTTGCCAACACACTCCATGACCCATGTGACCAAGTCCAAAACACGCCAGTGATACTCAGAATACGAGAAAACGTCGCTCTACGACTCAAACTCACAACTCAAATCCTGTGTCAACAGATCACGGCGATCGTGGGGACAGCTGTGGTGCCGCTTCCGCTAGTTGCACAGCGATTTTGCATCGGCTTGAGAGTTAGTCATCAATAGTACTGTCAAGTTTCGTCCGAATCGGGTCGGTCGTTTAAGTTATGCGTGCTTTAAGAGTTGTGGAACCCTCCCCCCAGTGCCTGAATCCGGTGCGGATCTATAAGTGTTAGAAGTAGGGCGTATACTGCTTCTTCCCTCCCAAGTCCTTCCACCGTTCTAAGCGTATCGAAAGATTTCCGGTACAGTACAACCCTCACCCCTGGATGGTCGGATCCGGTGAGTGACAATTTCCAAGTCCATCTGGTCAGTTCCCTTATTCGCCTGACAAGTTTCTACGTCCTAGCTCAGCAAATACTCAACTCACGTGCCGTAGATTTCCAGTACACACCATCCAACTCCCCCGACAGTTGCCGTGTTCAGCCCGGATATGAAGTGGAACAACTGTAACATGCACTATTGCCAGCTGTCAAGTTTCATTCTGACCGGATTTCTCGCTCGAAAGTTATGCATGCTGCAAGATTCCTCTCTCCCCTGGATGGCCGGATTCGAAAAGTGAAAATCTGGCAAGGTAACAAAATGCTTGACCTTAGGCGTATTCTCGCCGTTCCCCGAAGACTCCACTTGAGGAGTCCCCGCGTTTTTGTTTGTCCCGGGGACTCACTCCCCGTATTCTCGTGAGTCCCCACGGATGGGGAATGCTCCGACCAGGGGCGTCGCAAGGGGGGGGGGGTGCGGGGGGTGAAGCACCCCCCCCCCCCACCTTTTTGAGATTCAGTAAAATTTTGGGCCACTAAAATTGTTCGTTGTTACTAAAATTGTTCTAAAATTTTTACTAAAATTCGATAGCAGAACTGTTCGATATATTTACGGGGATTCGGTAGTTATACAACGTCCTAAATAGGCTGTCTGTACACATCTCTTCGGTATAATGATCGGGATTCGTTATAATTGCCAGTATTCGCTAATTATCATGAGTTTGGTGAGAGAATTTACTGAAATCATTTGGTAATTTTTCGATTCCGGAACTATTCGGTATATTTATGGAGATTCCGTAGTTACACAGAATCCCGAATAAGCTATTGGTTCAAAATTATTCGGTATCATGATTGGGATTCGGTAATTCATTCAGTATAGTTTCCAGGATTACAAAGTTAACCACGAATCCTGACTTCGTTCCAGTTTCGACGAAAGTATACCGAATATGAATATTGTTCGGTAGTCTTTCGATACCAAAACAATTCGGTATAATAACCGGGATACGGTAGTTATACAGAATCTCGAACATGCTATCGGTCTAAACTTATTCGGTATAATAACTGGGATTCGATAACTTATTCGTTATAATTGCCAGGATTCGGAAGTTACCACGAACCTCGAAACTCAGAAGAGGTCGAGTGAAGCACTGGTCGCAGACAAAAGGGATGGTATATGATATCATCGATAGTCCTTACTTTTATTTTGGATCCAAAAAGAATATATAATCATAAATATTTCGAAAATTCCGCCTGCAGCACTTTTCGTAATATTCTGTATTTTATGGAAGGGCGCGTCTTTTGACGGGGTTGTTAAGCCAGTTTTAGTATTAAGATTTTGAAACATTAAAAGCTAGAATTTGGATGGAAATCAAATTTGGCAGGAAAACACTTTATGTGATTATGGGTAGTATATTGACTGGACTACAGTTGCTGCTGCTGGCGGAACGTCGCTCCATCCGGTTTCTGGAACTTCTTAGAGTCTCGGTATTCAATCAACGGTAAATAATAGAATTTGTAAGAGAAGCAGTTAGATTTTAGCCTACAGAAAAAGAATGGATTTCGAAAAATTTCGCCTGCGGCGCTCGATTTAATTTTCTATTGGCTATAATAGATAGAAGCTATTACTGCAATCATGCCCGGCAATATAATCTCTATATTTGATGGTGGAAAACGGATACGTCAGCTGAATTTTCTTTAACGTGTGTTTCCCACAAGTTCGTTTTTCCAACTTGAGCGGTTTTGAGCCTGAAGAGGACCCTTGCCAAGAAGGGCCGAAATATACCTTCAATAAAATTCAGCTGACGTATCCGTTTTCCACCATTGGGGTTCGCCAAAACGCGGCTTATCGTCTTTCATGCTGCCCTTTATTGTTTATCTTGCTACTTAATCGTTTCTGTTCCATAATTTAAAGCTCGAATTCTTAGTTCTAGGATTCGGTAAAATTTTTGAAAGATTCGGTAAAATTTTTGGCTCTGCACCCCCACGGAAAATGCACTTGCGACGCCTCTGGCTCCGACTATCATCAGCATCAAAAGGGCAAACAATCAAAAGTAACCATCATCGAAAGGACTCCCTTTTAGATTCGGAGGAGAATCGCTGGTGTTGGTTCAATGTTAAATTAATTAAAAAGAATCAGAATAAACAAAACCAAAAGTAAAGTGGATCCAGAGTAATTTCGTCATCTGCATATTTATTTTTAGAACAAAATCCATTTTCGAAGCATTCCCCGTGTGCTCGTTGTTTTCCTAGGCGGAGACCACGTGGAGTGACTCCCTCTATTCTCGCCGTTCCCTTCGATCCTCGGGGAACGGCGAGAACACCCCTCTTGCAAGTTTCATCGTTCAAGTCAATCTGGAAGTAACCTAATTCGCGAACACTGGGCCAGCGGAAGAAACACTGGTAGATGGCTCATGGCAGCAGCAGAAGTACTCTCGGATTTATGCATAATGTAAACCCAAAACGAAACACAATGAGCCTGGCGAAAACAACGCGCGAAGTCGGAACTACTCGCCAAGCGAAACTTCGGAAAGGTATCCCGAGCTTCGGTTTGTCGTAAACTCCACCGAAGGATTACCCACCGAAGCCGCGGCAATTTCAGTTTCGGCGGTGGCGCACCGCCGTTTGGTGCCGTTTCCGGACTTTCATAACTGTAACTGCGAAATTTTGGGGCCACATATCTGGAGCATTTTGGGGCTAAATTGTCAATTAAAACAGACCAGCCAGGTATTAAACAACCTGCCTAAATATTACACTAAAGTAACCTACTCCGTAATCACTCCGTCCATTTCTAAACCCGGAGACTTGAATTTCTTACGGTACATTCTAACCCCTCTAAGAAAACCTCGCTGATTTCCTAACTCTCAGTGTTTTGCTACCTTCGATGCGCAACACTCTGTCGACGGTTG
The DNA here is from genome assembly GCA_030848855.1 of Branchinecta sandiegonensis. Taxonomy (NCBI): domain Eukaryota; kingdom Metazoa; phylum Arthropoda; class Branchiopoda; order Anostraca; family Branchinectidae; genus Branchinecta; species Branchinecta sandiegonensis. Next base: position 13,373,994 of record JAUPMV010000020.1, read on the forward strand.
TCTGCGAGAATTTTTAGCCCTTTTTCGGCCATGCCGAGTTTTTTCCGTTATACAACGAAAAGTTTGGCGCAATCTTCAACGTCCGCTGACAACTCTTTCGCACATAAGGATGTGATAATCTTCTGTTTATTACTCCTTTTATTTGCTTAGTTTTCCCACTTTTAAACCACGGCGCGTTCAGTTGCAAATGATTTGCGCCCAGGCGCCGTGTCGGAGAGCAGGAAGGCAGGAAATAGTCGACAAATACTAACAAAAAAATCACTAGTATCAGGTGGAACGTAATGGTATTTTCAAAAATAAAAGTTCTGATCCGTTTCATAGGAAGAAACTCATTTTTAGTAAGAGCTGTGTCTGTCGATTTTTTTTTCTTCACATTCTTGTGCTTCTGAAACTGTGGGCATGGCAGTGCCACCTGTTTTTCTAATGCCGAAACAGATAAGCCCTACAGATGGCGTCGGTCCTGCTTTTCGTCACAAGCAGCGCTCATAACAAGTGCACATGTAACTATTGTCTACTTTTTCCTTGTCAGCTTTTTAGCTTAATTGTTTTGTTCTTGAAATGAGTTCCTAAGTGGAAGGATTGGAGGAGTCGAAATCCCGATGACTAGTTTAATCCAAGGTGTGTGTTCAGTAGTGTACTGCACCAAAAGTGGTCTCTTGAAATTTAATTGATCTAGCCTAGCCTAGGCTGTTGTCTGTTGACAGTTTGCCAGGAAAACCCCTACCCTGACCTGACCCTGACTGATCCGAGCTACAACGTTTCTTTGGTCCTCAGGCTCAAAGCTGGAAAAGTGGACAACTGAACACATGAATTCACTTTTCTAGATTTGACTGAGCCAAGGACCCTTGGCCTTGCCAAGAAGGGCCAAAATATTGCTCATATAAGTTTGGCTGAAATGTCCAATTAGCACAGTCAGGGGATGTGTCAGGGTATGATAATCTATAGTTATTGCTTTTACAGAATTCCAGCAGAACCTGTTAGGCCTATCCAGTCATACACTGTAAAAAAAATATTGCAGTATTTGCTACTGGGATTAATCTTGTCTCTTAAAAGATAACCTTATTTTTAATTCGGATTAATCTTACCTCAGTAGAGATAAGATTAATCCCAGTAGCAAATACTGCAGTTAACTATAATCCTTACTCGGAGAAACTTTTGACAGTGTACGCAGATCCTCAATTTTTGGGCTTTGTGCTTATACGTTGGGACACTGTGGCTTGGAGCATGGGCATGGTAACCCCATGATATTGTTTGAAGTGAGACTGGTTACATACCTAAACAGGGCTATCGTCCCTTCCTAGACCAAAAGATACCTGATTTTATTTTCTGTCCAATCTCGCTTTCCAGTTTGCAAAATATATGAGCACTCCCAAGACACATAGAGTTTCGTGGGTGCCATTTCTTTCCTATTGGGTTTACTCTATCCTTTTCCAGGTAGTCGTTTCTATGGTAGGTTAGGCAATCCTCTTCCAGGTTGTCCCTGCTAGGTTACCCTCCTTCGCAGGTAGTCACCTCTAGGTTAAGTTGATGATGCAAGCTTTTCAATTTCCATCCTTTATTGTGGTAAAAGGCAAACAATCTAAAGGAAATATTCGCTCAAGTGAACAGATTGAAAAGCTTGCCTCCTCCATGCTACCTAGCAGCGATTTTCTGTAAAAGGATGGAGTAAACCCAATAGGAATGAAGTGGCTTCGACAAAACTCTATGTATCTTGGGAGTGCTGTAATATTTTGAAAAGTGGAAAACGAGGTTGGATAGAAAATAAAATCAGGTATCTTGTTCTGAGCCTTACAATGGCTCTTACTGCTGTACTATAAGGAGGTAAACGCCATTTCACCCCAAATGATTACCTAAGATGAAATACAACAACAACATTCTATCGACTGTCAAAACACATATTTTTTTTATACAGAAAAACCATGAATATCATTTAAAAACAAGAACAAAGGTTTCGATGGGATCCCAAAAATTTAATATTTGATCCAGACATCCAGACTCCTGAAACATTTTTACTATTGAAATTCAGAAACAGGTTAAGACCAATGTTAATCATATGATAAGACCAAGTTAGATATGGATCCAGCATGTGTGTTTACACTTGTAGCCTATGTCATATCTACTTTGTCGAAACTGTCCAAAACTTGCTGCCTCATATATTCCTTCAGCCATTTGTGGCCTGATTTTCGGCTGGAGTGTCTGGCCTACCCCACAGAATAAATAAATAAAGCTGACAGCGAATCATATTTGACAATGCAAAATGGATAAGTCAACTACACCCTCCTACTTCCTGCCTTGCTTCTGGTTCCTGCCGGATTCCGGTCGAACTACTTGTCTGGTAAAAAAATAAAGCTCGAAAACGAATTCAGCATGTCTCCTCACCCCTACATCAAACCTCTGATCAACTTCAGACAAATTTTTGCTTTTAACAAATTTTCCGGTTTCAGTCGGATTCCGGGCGAACTACACGTCCGGAGAGAAAATGATTGTCAAATACGGGTCCAGCATGTCTTCTTACCCGTAAATCGAGCATCTAATCAAATTCAAATAAAACTTTCTCCGGTTTTTGCCGGATTCCGGGCGAACTACTTGTCCAGCGAGAAAATTATTTCCATATTCTGATTCAGCAGGTCTGCTTACCCCTAATTCAAGCTTCTAATCAACTTCAGATTAAACTTTAATTTTAAAAAAATCCCGTTTTTTGTCGGATTCCGGGTGAACTACTTGTCCGTCAAGAAAATAATTTTCGTATTCGGATTCAGCTTGTCTCCTTACTCTTGAATCGACTATCTCATTAGCTTTTAGCTCACTTACTTTGACCTAAAGGATCCTCACATCAAGTGCGGACAGAATATCTCAATCCCTTCGAGAGTTATCGTGCAAACAGACAGACGGTCAGACTTGACCCCGAAGCCACGCCGATTTTTTTTTTGCAGGCGCTCCGATAAACCTTCGGCCGCCGCTTTGCGCCGTTTTCCGGAATTTTTTAACTAAATCTTTGGAACTTTTTGCCATATTCTGGAGCATTTTCGTGCCTGAATTGGCTGTACGGTATGTGTAAATGATTAGTAGGAATATCGGTTGACTGATCAACCAGGCAGGGGCGTCACGACTAGGGGGGGGGGTCCCCCCCCGAATGTTGTCGGCCAGTCGGTAAAAAATAGCTGAGTCGGCGCGAAGCGCCGCGATTTTTCGAAAATAGTCAATTTTTTTCTTGGAAGCAGTTGATTTTTTTTTTGAACATTTTGGCTAGTAACGCCCATGTGCAAATCTCCGGAAACGAACATCCCTATTTTGAAAACGTCATGCTCAGGAGAAGAAAGCTCTCCGTGGCCATGTCTGTAAATGCATTCTCCATGTCAAAATGTCATGCTCAGGAGAAGAAAGCTCTCCGTGGCCATGTCTGTAAATGCATTCTCCATGTCTGTAAATGCATTCTCCATGTTCAAGTATGGTTTTATTGTTTATGTGTCCTTGAAGGAAAGGACTAATGCTTAGAAAACGTTAAAACTCCGTTTTACCGATTTTTTGTAAACTGTACAGTTGTAAAATTAAGTAAAGAAAGTGGAAATAAAGTGGACCATAACTTTTACAGACTAACTTTGTTTCATCACCTAAGTGGGCTGGGCACGGATATAGATCAGCAAATTTTCGAACAAAATCGCTACAGATACATTCCATTGTTTACCGTCTGGATAGTCTCCAGCAAGTGATTCCCTGTTCTCCTGGCTCCCCTCAACTCCCCAAGGAGTTCCCGGGAAACGGTGATAGGGCAATTGAAAGTAGGGTGTTAGGCCTATAGTCTATAAATAACGCTTATAACACTTTTCAGATGACAAGACAAATGACAGGAATACAAATAAAGTTCATCGGACGATCTAAACAGGACGGCTTTTACGGATTGGTTATTTATAAACAAAACAATCATTCTCAAATTCAATTATGCCTTAAATTATAGTTAAAACACGAGATACGCCCCCCCCCCGCCGATGATGGGATCCTGGAATGAAGGTGTCAGAATTTTTTGGGGTCTTTTCTGCGCATGCCAAGTATTTTTGCCTAGGTTTCTCAAAGTGACCGAACCAGGAAAAGTCAGATCCCATCCGTTTCATTTGTGGACTCGATGGAATCTGAGCTCAGTCACCTCATAGGATGTGGGGTGTGGGGGGGGGGGCTCCGTGCCATCCTAGGGATTGTCTTTCATCAACTTTGCCCCTACACTATTTTTCTGCCTGGAACAGCCTCGACAGTCGAGTTAATGCTAATGCTATATATAACGCGTCATGCCATTTAAAGAGAATCTTCAAAGTAATTGATTGTGTGAATGGGAAGGATTGGGCAGCCTTGTAAAGTGCCAAAACATAGTCCTGTTTCGTTTCTTTCCTGCATAATATTTGCTATACAAAACAGAGTCGACCTCAATATTGGAAGAATTAACATCTACCATTCAGAACACAAGGACCATTATCGTCTGGTCTCTTGTATCCCTCCTTTTCTTCCCAAAGGTAACAATATCCACGATCTGAATTTGCCATCCCAGTTCCTCAAAGCTAAGCCTGCCTCAAGATATTTGTAATATATTTTTGGTCATTTTTATACTTGGTCATCGATTATTTTGGGGAATATTCTGATTGACTAGTTTCAAACCAAGCCCGATAGATAAAATCATATCCACTCCTTGCTGTCTTGCAAACCGAAAGTGAATTTAGGTCATTGATATTTGGTCTGACGTCGTTCAGCATTAGCCAATCGGAACATTCCTGAGTATTCCCCTAAGTAATGTAATTGGCTAGTACCCTGAAAAATGGAACTGATTTCAACTAGGGTGCGAGACTAGCTGGATACTCGAAACTGGCACCAGTATCAATTGAGAGCGACAGAAACCCAGCTAATTCTCGGTCTCAGAGCGATTTCCGGAACTGGCTGGTACCGAGTATTAGCTAAAACCCGTTGTTAATGGGCCTTTAGCTCTTTTGAGCAACTCATGTGTCGTAGAGGTATGAAAGTTTTACAGCAGATGCAGGAGCAAAGGAACAGAGCCCCAATACCCATAACTAAATTTCGCTTGTCGCATTTTTGCATAACAGGGATGATATGAGGTGACCCTTATTTGCTGAACTAGTTTTATCAATTGATCCAGCCAACCGGTAGCTTCAGTTTGATCATTGGACCTTTTCCGTCCATAACTTCAAGACTATTCCGCGCTTCTACTAGGTTTGTTTAAGCGAGGTAACATGATCGTCCTCAAATTTGGGCACTGCTCGGATGCAATGAAAACTCGCTTGTTCCAGTGCTATTGTTACCAGCTTTTTGGGATATCTCTAGTGGCCAATATTTCACTCAAATCGGCCAGACTACTGAAAACTGGCTACAATCGAGTTGCCCGCCGCCTATATAAACTACCAAAGATTTGTAGCATGAGCCATGAACTTGTCTTCCGAAGGTGCTGTACACTGAATGAGATAGTGAGGCGATCTAAAGCGTCCTTTCACCAGAGAATTTTCTGGTCTGAGAATTTTCTTGTCAGGAATGCCGCTGATCCCCTTTTCAGCTGCCTTCCTGTGAGGAGAGCGCTCCTCAGGGACGTGTGTCCTTTTTTCGGTCTAGTGCTTGTTAACTTTTGTTGTGTTTTTGTTTGTGTGTGCATATGGCCTCTGGGTGAAATAAACGTTATTATTATTCCGAACTCCCTGAATTTTGACGTACACAGCCGATATACAAAGTAGACCATGTCCTCCAGGTGGAGCGTCCCCACACCAACTTTCATCTGAACAGACGAATCTTTCTCACTTTTTGGACGCCGGAATGATTGAGTAAGACTACATTACGCCACTAACTTCAACACCAATCTTTCAGTCAATTTATGCTGATAATCACGTCACATTCTGTTCGTAGAACATTTTGACACTCTTGGGGGATTTTAAATTTTCCACAACAGGCTCTAGTAGGAACGTTACAGATACGGATGGCCTATCGACAATAGGAGGGTTTTCGCTAGATCTCGGAATCACTTTCCGGCGAGCGAAGCGCATCGCGAAAACTGTTGGAAAGCGATTCCTGGAATCTCTTTCCACTTTCCCGCTGGACTGATCGCGAAAACACATGGAAAGCTGACATCGCCGGGAAAATGTTAAATTACAAACTATTTCTAATAAATATGGTCGACTTAACGGTTCTTTGATTCTCATATATTCCATCGAAGCCAACCTAGTAACGCTTGCCATTTTTCTTTATTTACTAGTGATACTTGCACTGTCTTTTTCCCGCACCTTTAAAATTCCCGCCGAAACATTCAACTTTCCGCGGAGCTTTCCGCTAACCCCGTGGAATCACTTTCCAGGAAAGCTGCTTCAGTTTCCAAAGCGCGAAAACCGGGTTGGAAAGTTCGGCAACTTTCCGAAGTAGCGCGAAAACCATTGGAAAGTGATTCCGACTTTCCCAGCTCGCGAAAACCCTCCTTTGGTCTATCGACAAGACTGGCTGCGCAGCTGAACCGCCAAATTTAAACAAGACAAATGTGATTTCCTGGGTTCTCCCTCTGATTGGGGTCGAGTTTCATGGTTAAAGTTCAATGGGCGGATCAAACAATCATGATGCCACATTACCACCCCCTAGAATACAATGTTACATCAGAAATCAGCAGATTCCTAGACAACTTATTTTCGCTAATACGTATATCTTTTCGGCGTTTTTTTGCGGACTGCCATACTCCGATTTACTAGCTTCGACAAATATAAGCAGAGTTCTTTTTTCCTTTCCATTCGGTGTTATTTTATACTCCAGATTATTTGCATTGTTGACAGATATTCACATTAACTGTACTAACTGAGAATTGTTTATAAGTTCTGGAATCAGCTGCAAGTAGGTCGGTTATATTTGTACATTTTTGGCAGTTTTGTACCTTTAAATCCAGAAAACAAAACTTTTCTTCGGTACTACAAACAGCAGAAAGTTTATTCAGATAACATTACAGCAATCTGGTTTATTTTTAGCAGTCATGGCACTTTCATTACTCAGCTCTACAAAACGATTGATTTTCGTGCATGGCAGAGTTTTTGAATTTCCGCCCCTTGCAATACCATGCTCTGAAATCGTCTCCGCCGATACGCCGAAGAGTCAATGACAAGCGATAACAAGAAAACGGCTTATTTTTGAAGCGCTCTCTAGTAGAAGTCAGAAATGTGTATGCGTGAAGCATTTTATAAAAATTAAAGCATAGTTAGTGCCCATTGTGCTTTAAGGACTCAAATGTCAGACGTTGTAGACATCAGATGATATTAGGCTAGACGTTGCAATTATCAGAGTGAAGATCTTCCAGTTTAATATTTTTCTTATTTACGCAAATCTTTTCTGGGAATCGTTTGCCGTTGTAGCTTCTAAGTAGGCTATTCAGTGATAGATAGAGGTATAGGCAAATAGGGGTACCCCAAATGTGGAAGGGATTTTCACAATGTGAAAATCGACTATTTGTGAATAGGGACAAGTCCGGGGATTTGCCCGCGGGTCGGACCAGAAAGTACAAACATGACATAGATCAGAGGTTGAAGCATTTAAAAAACTATAATTTTTGTCTGTTTCGGGGGGGGGGGGGGGGCGAAACCCCTTAATCCCCCCCCCCCCCCCCTGGATACGGCCAGTAGCGGAGAAAGAAGTGTCGCATTTTATCGGGTCTTTAGGTCTATTTAAGTGAATAACTGATGGGTGGCCAGCAGGGGCGTCCCGAGGGGGGGTGTCGGGGGGGGGGGGTGCTGCACCCCCCCCAGAAAGCCTGTGGGAAAAAAAATCCCGGTAAATTTTGACTGGTGCGGCGAAGCCGCGCCAGTTGAAATATGTCAATTTCACCCGAACTTGATGATTTTTAGGGAATCTACCGGATTATTGCTCAGGGAACATACCGGATTTTGCTCAGGGAATCTACACTAAATCTTTCAGAAGGAATCTACCGGAATTTGTCTCATGGAATCTACGGGAATTTACCCATCGGAATCTACGAAATTCGGCTCAGGGAATCTACCGGAATTATTGCGAAATCTTTCACAAGGAATCTACCGGAACTTGTCTCAGGATCTTACCGGAATTTCCCTCTGAGAATCTACGAAATTCGGCTCAGGGAATCTACCGGAATTTGTGCCAAATCTTTCGCAAGGAATCTACCGGAACTTGTCTCAGGGAATCTACCGGAATTTACCCTCGGAATCTAAGAAATTCGGCTCAGGGAATCTACCGGTTTTATTACGAAATCTATCACAAGGAATCTACTGGAACTTGTCTCAGGATCCTACCGGAATTTACCTCTGGGAATCTACGAAATTCGGCTCAGGGAATCTACCGGAATTTGTGCCAAATCTTTCACAAGGAATCTACCGGAACTTGTCTCAGGGAATCTACCGGAATTTACCCCTCGGAATCGACGAAATTCGGTTCAGGGACTCTACCGGATTTTGCTCATGGAATCTACGCTAAATCTTTCACAAGGAATCTACCGTAATTTGTCTCAGGGAATCTACTGGAATTAACCCACGGAATCTACCACAATTCGGCTCAGGGAATCTACCGGAATTTGTGCGATATCTTTCACAAGGAACCTACCGCAAATTGTCTCAGGGAATCTACGGGAATTTACCCCGTGGAATTTACGAAATTCGGCTCAGGGAATCTACCGGAATTTGTGCGAAATCTTACACAAGTTAATCTACCGGAACCTGTCTCGGGGAATCTACCGGAATTCACCCCCATGAAATCAACCAGAATTCGGCTCAGGGAACCTACCGGATTTTGCTTATGGAATCTACGCTAAATCTTTCACAAGGAATCTACCGGAAGTTGTCTCAGGGAATCGACCCGAATTTACCCCACTGAATCTACCAGAATTCGGCTCAGGGAATCTACCGGAATTTTGCCGGAATCTGTGCGATATCTTTCACAAGAAATCTACCGCAACTTGTCTCAGGGAATCTACCGTAGTTTATCCTACAGATTCTACCGGAATTCGGCTGAATCTAAATCCGAAAAGCGTCGACAGTTTTCTCAACTCCTTTCCGGTGATACGGGTGAACCGAGAAGAGTTAAGAAACGAATTAGCCTTATTTCGATATGATGGAGAAAGTCGCCGGGAGAGCCTCGAAACAAACAAAAAGTTTGAAGATATATTCGAGGTCTCTCGTCAACTGAAAGACGTCTTACCACTAGTATGGAAAGCGTTCAAGCTGGCTAAGACAATCCCTGTTATCTCAGCAAAAGGATAACGAATTTTGACAAGATGAAGCTGGTTAAGACCACCTTGCGTTCAACAATCATGGCTGACCAGCGTCTTGTCATCGTCTATGAAACAGATCTGGTTGATGAGTGTGAAATTGGATGTGTGTGGACAAATGGAAAATGGTTAAAACGCGACGAATAAATCTGCAGGGTATGTTAAATGTCAGATTTTTGTTTGTTGTAAGTGTTAACAAGCCTTTTGGGATCCCAAAACGTAAGTGGAGGGATACCTATGACATCGCAAAAGTTGTCCGTCTGCCCGTCTGTCCGTTCGTCTGTCAGCACGATAACTCTCGAAGGGAAAGAGATATTTTGATGAAACTTGGTGTGATGATTGTTCGAGTCAAGGAAAAGGTCGAGTTCGTAAATGGGCCCGATAGCTGCATATTTAGGGGAGGGGTTTCAAATTAAAGGGAGAAAAATATATTTTAACAGGTAATAAGATAGTCGATTAAGGGGTAAGACGACATGCTGAACACCGAATATGAAAACCGTTTTCTCGCCGTACAAGTAGTTCACCCGGAATCCGGTCAAACCGGAAAGTTTGTTAAAACTAAATGTTTTATCTGAAGTTGGATAGATGTACGATATAGTGGTAAGGGGACATGCTGAATCCGAATATGAACAAGATTTTCTCGTCAGACAAGTAGATCGTCCGGAATCCGGTCAAAACCGGAAAATTTTTCAAAAATAAAAGTTTAATCAGAAGGTGATTAGATGTTCGATTTACGGATAGGGAAACATGCTGAATCCGAATATGAAAATTATTTTCTCGCAGGACAAGTAGATCGCCTGGAATCCGGCCACAACCGGAAAATTTGTTGAAAGTAACAGTTTTATATGGATTTCATTAGGTGTTCGGTTTACGGATAAGAAGACATGCTGAATTCGTGTATGACAATCATTTTCTACTTGGACGCATAGTTCGCCACGAATCCGGCTGAAATCAGAAAATGTGTTAAAAGTTTAAGTTTTATCTGAAGTTGATTAGAAGTTCGACATAGGAGTAAGGAGATACGCTGATTCCGTTTCTGAACTTCAGTTTTTGCAAGACAAGTATAACGCCCGGAATCCGGCTGAAACCGGAAATTTGGCAGAAGTAAGGCAGGAACTTTTGTCGAAGTAGGTATGACGCAGGCTACAGGGGTAAACACACACGCTGAATCCATATTTGAACTTGGTCTTCTCAGATGATTACCATTTGCCTTAATCTGTTTCTAAATTTATTAGTAAGGTGCGCAAGGAGTCTGACGAAGACTGGACGTCTATAAGACCCGATTGTCTGGATCAAATATTTCATTTTTGGGATCCCATCGAAACTTTTGGTCTTGTTTTTTGTCCGCTCTTATTACAATACATAATCGAAGTCAGAACAAAACAGTATTCACGAGTTTTTGAAATTCCGGTAAAACCTCGAAAAATTCCGGTAGAATTCTGAAGCTGCACCCCCCCGATCAGGAAGGTGTCGGGACGCCCCTGGTGGCCAGACTGTCTTTCACTCAGCCTTTTTTTGGTCAAACTTGCAAGTTTTCGTTGCCCGAGTCTTGTCGTAGGAATGGATTTCTAAACTGTTTTCGAACTTTGTCGAAGAACGTTGAATGGTTAGAATGGATCACTGTGAGTAATTTGCCCTTCTACTCTCGGAATGATCGATAATTCATTGGCGCTTATAAAAATAGTGTAGGCTACGGATTTGGATAGGCAGTCTGAAGGTGCGAGCCTTTTTTGTTACATTATCTTCTGGGCTCGCTTCTGGGTTTTCTTGGATCCTGTGTGCCTAAAGATGAACCCTTTGTTGCTTTATTACACTTCACCAACATGACTCGGCTTTGACATTGTGTTGCATTTTGCCATATTAACGATTTTTGTTGGACGCCCTCAAGCACCAAGCGTAGCTCTTTACGGTTGCAGATCCGGGTTTAGCGTCGTAAGATTTTGTCTGGAGGCGGCTGATAGGAAAAATCCGGGTCCCTCCGGCGATTAATTTTTTGTTATTCTTTTTTTCTGATTTATTTGGTATGCTGCTGGTACGTAATTTGGGAGCAATTGTTAGCGGACGACGTTTTTCGCATCATTCTCGTCATTAGTGTTGTTTCTAAATCTGTGTGTGTCTGCTTTTTCTCTGACAGGGTTATGCATTTCCGCTAGAGCTTAGTTTTTAGGGTTCCAGTGATACTTTGGGAAGTATGATTGAGGTGAGGGGATGGCGGTTCCTTCTCTGCGTTTGTGACGGGGGCCGGGCAGAAGCAAGACTAGAAAGATTGGACACTTGGATAAAACACTGTAGCGAAAACGAAAATTTCACACGCACAATCCAGCCGGCACACGTCTTTATTTGGTGGAAATGGTGGTTTTGCTGGCCATTCGCCTCTGATTTCGACTTTCTTATCTTTTCTTTCTAAATTTTGCAAGATAGTTTTGGGCTACTCGTGATCATTTTGTCAGAATTCCAGATCATAGGCAAACTTTGTGTATGTGTGTTTGGGGGGGGGGATTCAAGTTAGCGCTTCGGCATTTTTTATGAAGTGGAGACAGAAGACTTGTTTCCAAGTTGGCGAATCTGAACAGTCGAAGACGAATGAAAACACATTTACTTTTGTCTGGTTTGAATAATTCATTTAAAGATTCGCATTTGTAAGCAAAAATCCGTGTCTCTTCTTTTTACGTGCATTGTCACTTGTCTCAAAGTAGGAAGACTAGGATAAACGGTAATAATAATAGAAAAACGGGATTTTCGGATTTTTTTCTTGATGAGCTAGTTACCCCTCCAAGATGATGTGCGAGGCCGGAAGTGCAACCGAAATATCTGAAATTGTATTTATCCCTCGCACATTCTTGGAGGGGTAACTAGCTGATAAGGAAAAAACCCGAAAATCTCGGTTTTCTATTTTTATTTGACATGAATGGTCAGCTTGGCTTCAAACCTTATAAACGGTAATAGTGGCAACAAAATATGTAAAACACAAAAAACATTTCATTGCTTTGCCCTACAGCCTAATTTAATGAAAATGTATCTCCTGCTGACTGCCCAGTCCTTTATTGTTACGCCCAAATTATTTTATTGTTATTGTTTGCTTGTTGTATGTTTGTGAGGGGCCCTAGTAGGTGCTTAGTTCAGTAAATGAAACGAAATGAAAACAAAACAGGCAATAACAATGTGCATTTCAAGATTTCGGTATTTGAGTTTTTTATATAGATATTTTTGTTCTGCCTTTTCCGTTTTCATGTTTAGATTAGCCGGTCGGATGAATCTGAGTTTGGAGTTCGTTGTGGTGTTGTAGTATTTATTTTTGCATTGATTCTTTAATTTATCTTTACCATCATCAGTTTTGGTGGAAAACAAAGGACCTGTCTTACCTATAATACTAACGCAACCTATTTCAGTAATCACTCAGTCCGTTTCTAAACCCGAGTACCCGAATTTCGTACGGTACATTCTAACCCCTCTAACAAAATCTCGCTACTTTTCTCACTTGCCGTATTTTGCTACCTCTGATGCGTATCAAGCTGTCGACGGTTGTCTGCGAGGTGTTTTTCCACCAGAAAAAACGGTTATGTAAATGTTTCCCTGTTTTCCCTGAAGGTCAATGGGTCTCGAAAAAAGGCTAAGCCAAAAGAGTGAGTTATTTGTTAAAAGCAGAGCCTATTTTTTAAGTATTCAACTATTCTATGGAAGTTGAAGAGTAAATAGTGCGTGGGGTCCTTTAATGTATCTCCATCATTCACTTCTGAGCGTCTAAAGCAGGAAGACGAGTAAATATTCCACGAAAGATAAAAAGAAACGTCGCTCCCTTGCCGTGCGAAAACCCAATATCACGAAAATGTAAAATATAGAAAATATAGAATCAACTTGCGATAAAACATTTCCTGGGTATTTAACCCGCCATTCCACACTACAACCATTACAGTAAATAAAACAAAATTACATTACGATCAACTCCGCAATCGAAGAAAAAGTAACAAAAAGTAAAATCTACATTTTTGGCAGCGTTTGTAAATTTCATTGAATCGTTTTGAGTTTGCTTGGCGTTCTTAAAAATTCAACGAGTAATTAGCGACCGGTGAGAAAGATGGACGATATGCTTAAAGGGTTGAAGTTGGTTTCTGTAATTTTTTAGTAAATGTTAGCTGGTATTGGGATTTGGCAGAAAAGGTACAGTTGTCTTTGCAGTAATCATTCATGTCGATTCGCTGGTCTCATTGATTATGCGCTGATCAAAGCGCGGTTCTAAATCTTTACCATAGCGTGTAAGCCTGTACGCTTAGCTTTTGCGATCACAGCGTTTTTCGTGTATTTGTTTTTTTTGTTATTTTTTTTTGAATATGTTGATGTGTGTTATTTTGACAAAAATCAGACTTTTAGCATTGAATAAAATGAAATGAAATGACTGGTAGTTGTCTCTCCCAATTCCCGGGGCTTATTTAGCGTTATTTATTAGGTGTGTAGATTCGTTCAGGATAGTTCACACCGACCAAGATGAGAGATCATTCATATGCATATGTCCTTAAACTGCCCCAGCCCATAGTTACGAGAGTGGTCATTAAGGCGTCTCGTGAAACACTAAAATCATGGTAGAGATGAACTAATTTATGGCTCCAATTATGGGTGCCTTTGCATAGCTCATCTGCAAACGGGAATAATGCATACAATTGAGTCATAAATACCAAATTACTCTTGTTTTACCAGCCACACGATTGCTAATTCGATCGAGTCCGTAGACCTGCTGTATCTTTGTGTAGGAATAGATATGGTTCGTCTGTTCCCATTGACAGACCTGAGCAGTTAGTTGATAGAGGCTTGCAATTAACAGCGGTCAGAATCTTTGGTCATCTTATTTACAACCAGACGATTACTAGTTCTGTTGAGCCTGCAAAGCTGCTATAGCCTATGCTTGTAGGAATATATACCCTTGATCTGTTCTCACTCGTAAACTTGAGCGGATAGTTGATAGGGGCTTGCTATAATCAGCTGTTCTTTGTTCAGTTTGGAAAAGAAGCATTCGGCGCGTCCGCGCTTAGGAAATTGAAAAGAAAATTATTAGTCATAATGGATCGTTTAATCATAATTCAAATTATTATTTTATTACCTATTTCGACACTGTGAGTGACCTCAGAAACTCAAGCTCGAACTTTTCACGAATTCCCGGTACTAGCCGGATTCCGGTCAGGCTACTATTCTATCAAGAAAAGTTCAGAAATGGAAATGGATTTTGCCTGTTTTCTTACACCCGTGTCGAAAATAAAATCGACTCAACTGTAAATTTTCTAAATCTTCGACTTTGGCCGGATTATGGAAACTACTTTCGGGGCAAGTAAATAAAGCTCATGTAAGAATTCAGCGTTTTTGTCTACTTACCCCTATATCGAAGCTTTAATCAATTTTAGAACACATTTTTATTATGCCAGGTATCCGGTGGGAGTCGATTTTGGACGAACCTGTCCAGCGAGAAAATAATTTTCAAAAATGAATTCAGCAATTCTCCTTATCTGTAAATGAACTGTCATATTAGCCTAAAAAAACATTTGTTCACCCCTTAATTCTAAGCCCCTTCCCCCACCCCTAAATATAGTTCCAGAGCCCGTCTACGAACTTCACTTGTACATCCTCATACCAAGCTTCAACAAAATAGAGGGTTATCGTGCTAACAATCGGACAGAAAGACGGACGGATAACGTTTACAAAGTCGTGGGTATCCCGACACTTACTTTTTGGTATCCCCGAGGGTATCCCGAAAACAGCACACAGAGAATCAACATATGAACACAGAAAATTTTGACAAAATTATTAATTTAGCCGAACAAAATCGTGAAAACGTCAGGTAGGCAAATTATGCCATTAGTCTCACTGTACGGGAAGGATGGCTGATTCACGGAATGATAAATAACAAAATACATGATGTGTCATCTTGTGAGAGCATTGTGGTTTTTGGCAATTGAAGATAGAAATTAGAAGCTTTCCGTTTCCGGGATAGTTGCAGAAAGTTTTCATTCCAGTATTTCTTTCCTTCCTTTCTTGTTATGTTTGTAATGACGATCAGTAGCGTCTATTAGGCGCGTTCGCGCTTACTCAAGAACTTGGTTCGTGACGGGAAACGAAGGAACAAAGTAAACAATTAACCAACGAAGTTCCTTCGAAAGAAAACACTAACTTCTTTCGTAAAATAAAAAGAGGTCAAGAATATCACCGGAAATAGTTAAAAGGCAGCCTTACCCATGCTACTGCTCTACTCTCTACCAAATTGGTTCTTTATATATTGGTTAGAGTTGTGTTAAACAGATATTGCGTCTCTAATCGCCCCATCCAATTTTATTAGATTTTAGTTGCCGAATAGTGTTTCGCCTAATTAGCGTTCCGTCGACTTTCGTCTATCATTCCTTAGTCCGTCTGTTTGATTTTTTTTTCCTTTTGGTTGTATGAATGTGTATTTGTTTTCTTTTTTTTGTCCACATGTGTCATAACTTGGTCGTGACGTGATTTAAAAATAAAATATAATAATAATAATTTCAGATTCGAAGTTTAAGAGAGGACCTTTGCTACATTTTCACTTTCTTGTTTTTTTTTGTTTTTTTTTGGGGGGTGGGTGGGAAGGCCTCCTCGACCTGTTCCAATACGCCACCGAGGCTCGACCGGAGCTGAATTTTGAAACATCGGTCAGTAGGTGAGACTTGTAAGCTGGTATCTAAAGTAAACCGATTGATGGCGGCACCTTACCTATTTCTTCTTTATTTTAGGAGACAACGGCAGACCAATGCAGAAACGAAGGAATGACTCGTTTGAGTAAGTCCGTCGTATTATGTTCTTTATATATTATTAGCAGTCACACTATCATTACTTTCGGATGAATGGAGGGTTGCCGCGTTTTACGCTACCAATCAATGATACTCAATTGTTGTGACAGAACCGTCACAGGAACCTTTTGAGCAGGCTCTGGCAGCGCAGGAATATTATGCCTCGTCTTATTTACTATATTTTTTTACTCTATTTCTTTAATTTCTTAAAACAAACTTCAACGTTTATTGTTTACAACCTTATTCAACTTCAAATCCTTGGTACTTCATTCTCGCCTTCCTTGAGTTTATTGATTTGTAAATATTCGAAAACAGGGGGGGTCGTGGGTCAAGATACCAACGTTATTTTCATCTCTTTATTTATTCGTGTTTATTTATTCCTCTTATCGACGTGTTTGACTTTTGAGTTCAAGAGTAGACTGTATTTAGTATTGGAGTTGACCTGATGTCCGGGGAGGACAGGTACAGTAGAGGGTACTTCTTTGTAGGTTATTACCGTGTGAAAGCCTGGATATACTAGTCCTGATCCAACTTCCAGTTTCTGCTTGACGTAAAATCTACCCCCTATTGTGGTATCAGTACCAGCTGAAATTTCAGGCATAAAACCTTGCCTTAAATAGCAACCAATTTTGAGCAAGAAAAGAAATACCAAATGCGCAAACGCTCAAGCGTGAAGTGTGAAAGTATAAATTGACTTTACTTTGTCCGTTGGCGCAATACGTAACACTAGTCGCGTAATTAGAATTGCCGCCGAAAATGTGAGATCTCAGAAAGTCTCCAAAAGTCTCCAAATAATAAAGAAGTTATCATTCAAATAAGAATTTGAATGATAGAGATTTGAGAAAATGATAGAGTTTTGAATTATAATTTATATTTGACGGCGAAAAACGGATAAGTCAGCTACATTTTATTAGAGCTATATTTCGGCCCTTCTTGGCAAGAGTCCTCTTGAGGCTCAAGCCGCTCAAGCTGGAAAACGAGATTTATAATAAGCTTATATTTTATATTTAGTTATTGGAAGGAAGAACAGTAAATGTAATATGGGCGTTATTAGGGGGAAGAACAGTAAATGTTATATGGGTTTTATTCTTAAAAGTTAAGTGACGTAAATAGTTAAAAAAGTATAAGAAAAAAATAAAAATAAAATAAATAAATAAAGATAAATAAAAAAATAAAGAAAAAGAAAGTCTCCAAACAAAATTCGTCTTCGTTTATTATATCTCGCTCAAAGCCATGCAGTTCCGAACCCTTTTCTTCACACTTTTCGCCTACACGCCATACCACACGTCGGGCTAATTAAAGAGTGCAACCCTTAATTTTAGGCGCAGATCATTCACCGGTAATTTCTAACTCAAACTGGCAAGGAAAGTTCGCTGTCCCTTTCAGTTGTACCAGTACCAAAGAACGAGACATTGGTCGGGTTATTTTCTCCTTGAAGCAAACTTTTACCCGACATTTTCTTTTTTTCGTATTTCCCTACCGACTAGCCAGAAGATTAACTAAATACCTTATCCTGAACACCGCCATCGTCAGCTGGGTTTGCTAATGAGGCGGTGGAGGATGGCATTTAAACTGCTTCGTGATGTTTTTCACTAAACTTTTTTTTTGCAGTTCAGGAGCGGTTTTCCACTTGCGGTCTTTTATTTATTATTTAGTTGATGTAGAAAAGGTAAGCTAGAAGCTAGTATTGCGGCCACTTGCAGACCGTGGACCCTAAATGGAAGAATACGGGGGGGGGGGGGGGGGGTCATCACGCACAAGACTGCCTTGTACGAAGCAAGTATTTCTGTATCGAATCTTATCTGAATATTACCAAGTTAACTCTTGCGGCTAGATTTGTTCAGAACGTCAACTTGCGCCCAGTCGGCCTCGAACCAAGAGGAGGGGAGGTTTGGAACCCAGTTGATCCGTAACCAGCATCGAACTCAGCAGAATCTTTTTGTCCAACCCGAACCGTTGTCATCTTACGAAATGTACCTGTTATTGACCAATGTGTGCCCCGTTGCTCGGGAGGGGGGGGGGGGGTAAAAACCCAAAAGCTGCTTCTAGACTGTATGATCAGTAAATACACTAGTTTCGTCGTCGCACCTCTAACCATTGTCAAGCTACGCGCTCAACTTACCTGGCAAACTTGGCCCAATTTTTCATGACGGAGTGGGGGTGGTTAGGTGCAACTACAAAAAGGCCCTCCCAGAGCCTATGATCTGTAAGTACACGAAATGTGTAGCCTACCGTTTCGAGCAGGGAACTGAATTTTTGTTTGAACATTTCATGAACATTTCAAGGTCCAGTTAATAAACAGCCACTGGATTTCACGATGGGAGGCTCACGTTTGAGGTCTTCTATTTTGTTTTGCATATTTGGTGGGGCTAAACAGATTAGTAAGAAAGAGGAAACTGTTACTCTTTGGTATGTCGGTGCTTTTTGGCAAGTGTCCTTTTCTTGTTGTGGCTAAAAATCTCGTCGATTAAAATCCGTTTACGATAACTCAATCATCTTCGGCTGGAGTGTACTCAGTCTTAAGAACTTTTATCTTCTTTCTGGTTGAGCTAGTATCACTGGCCCACTGTTTGGATGTTTCTGCAATAATACTAATGTTTGTTCAGCAGGATGCTGTCAACATAAATAAAAAGTACCACAGAACAAAAATTAAACCGTTACACCTCACTCAGTTTAGACTAAACTATCCGAACGAAATCTCGGCGTTTTTTGTGCGTATTTACAAACTTCCACTATGTCCCCTTATCCAGTTTGTCTGCTCAGTAGTTATATTTCCAAATTCGCTCCAAGGTGTTTGTTTTCGGGGCTGTTTCTTAATTAGCCTTTTATGGACCTTATTAAGTATGTATTCTAACCAGCCGGAAGGCGTGGGAAAACTTGAGATGACTTGGCTTGAAAAAGTAAACGGACCATTCAGTCAAAGCGACTTTGTTATCCTAAAAATGCAAGGGTTGATCTTAGCAGTGATATTCGAGTCCGCTGCTTGTCATCATTCTGTCATCAGATTGACTGTAGTCGGTGTGATTGGTGTGGCGCCTTTTAGAATTTTCAGAATATGCTTAGTTGAAACGTTAGGGATGAATAAGAATTCTATTGCGCTGTAAAAAATCCATTTCTTTTAACATCTACTTTCTCTAAGCTGCTTAAGACGTTTCAGATTATGTTACTCCGTTCAAATTATGTTGCATACTTGCAATATTATGAACAACGTGACTGTTCTCTACCCGTGTTGTGTTCGTGTGGGCTGTAGTCAGCGGCGCCATTTCAGTAAACTTCAGGGGGGGGGGGGGGTGCAAACATCCAGTTTGGGCCACCATCTAAGATCTTTTTTTTTGCTCAAACGCCAAATTTAATTGCTTTTTAGGGTAAAATTAAAGCAGTTTTAAAATATACCATAATGAGCATATGTAAGAATCACGCATTGTTCAAAGACCCTTCACAAATAAAAATGTTCACTGGAGCATGCTGTGACCTGGAGTTTGAGGCCTACCCATATGACAGAATTAGCGACT
The DNA here is from genome assembly GCA_030848855.1 of Branchinecta sandiegonensis. Taxonomy (NCBI): domain Eukaryota; kingdom Metazoa; phylum Arthropoda; class Branchiopoda; order Anostraca; family Branchinectidae; genus Branchinecta; species Branchinecta sandiegonensis. The sequence continues at coordinate 13,393,550 of JAUPMV010000020.1, forward strand.
TTAGACCCTCTGAGGCTTTCGATCGAAACCCTATCGAGATTTGTCGCGATCTCGAGAAGTAGATCTGGATTCATGAAATCTTTTTAAGTTCGGATATGGGGTTAACATTTTAAACATCTAACAAACACCAAATTATATTGAAACAGAGCGCCGCAGGCAAAAAAAAAAATCAGCCTGTTATCTGCTAAAATAAAAAGGTTTTTGTCAAAATCAGATTACTAAGTGTGCGGTGCAGTGTGAAATTTACGATTTGGTAAATGCCTTTACTTCAGCATGTCAAACAACAAGGAATATAGACAAAAACCTCGGATTTTGGGCCCCTTTCAAATTCAGGGCCCCCCTGCCCCCCCCCCCCCCCCTCCCCCAAATGGCGCCACTAGCTATAGTCTTCTCGGTGTCTTCATCCCTCTGCTAAAGTAATGACAATAACAGAGAATGAATCTTGGTCTTAATTCCGTCCACATTACTGCATTTGAGAAACATAGTTTATATAAAAATAAGCTCGACACTTCACTAGGGGCTACCCCAGAAAGCACAGGGGTTTGTGTCATCATTCACAAACTCTGTATCCGAGTTTGAAAGGGCATTGGACCCAACCAGGGGCAGAGAACAAATATTAAAAGAAAGATCCTACAGGGTATGCTCTGATCCCAGAATATTAAACTTCTCACAATACGTAGTACATATTGTTTCGATAGTATTTTAGATTCTGTAAGATCGTCATCGGTTATTGTATCAGGTTACCAGGGCATTCCGTGTTTCCGAGTTCCCAGATGAATATTTGCAGCACTTTCTGAGTGCATGAATTAATTAAAATCAATCAAATTAAGTATAAATGATTAAGTTTTTTCCCTGTTCTCTACTACTCGTTTCTTTGAGAAGTTTCATCCATTCATTTTCGCTAAAGAACAAAATTCTTGGTATCGAAGGAAGATGTCTGATTTTTGGGATCCCAAAACGTAAGCGGAGGGATACTTATGGCTTTGTAACAGTTGTCCGTATGTCCGTCCGTCTTTAAGAGCGATAACTCTCGAAGGGAATGAGATATTTTGTTCAAACTTGGTGTGATGATTCTACCCACATTAATTTCCAACTAATGTAGCAAAATATCTATTACACTTAAATAAGAAAAGACTTCAATTACTGATAAAAATGTTAAAGCAGATAATTTCGCACCGAATACTTTTCTACAAAACATTATGGGTCGAAGGACAGGTCAAGTTCGTAGATTGGCTCCGTACCTCTATATTTAGGGGTGGGGGTTCAGTTAGGGGGCCAAGGAAATATATTTTAGAAGCCAATGAGATAGTCGATTTACGGGTAAGAAGACATGCTGAATCTGTATATGATAATTATTTTCTCACCAAACAAATAGTTCGCCCGGAATACGACCGAAACCGGATTTTTTTTTAAAGTTAAAGTTTCACTTGAATGAGAGGTTCGATATAGGGGTAAGGATACATGCTGAATCCGTATATGCAAATTATTTTCTCCACGAACATACAGTTCGCCCGGAATCAGGCCAAAACCGGAAATTTTTTAGTAAAGGTTTTACTTGAAGTACATTAGAGCTTTGATAAAGGTGGAAGGAGACATGTTGAATCCGTATATGCAAATTATTTTCTCGCCCGGAATCCGGCCAAAACCAGAAAATTTGCTAAAGTAACAGTTTTGTTTAAAGTTGAGTCGTTTGGCCGTAATTTTTCATCTAAACACCACTACGATATAATTTATGTTTATATTCAAACGGCTGATTAGTGATAAATAGTTAAATCTTTAAGGAGTCGGACGAAGACCAGATCTCTAAAAGCCAAGATTGTCTGATTATAAAAGTCCAATAAATATTTAAATTTTTGTGACCCCATCGAAACTTTCGGTCTTGTTTTTTCCTGTGATCCGGTACGGTATTGGAGTTTACCCGATAGTTCACCTGGTGCTGCTCAGTTAAACCAATGTTACCACTCGTTGCAGAACTCTGCGATTTGTCACAGATTTTCGACTTCTTCGACTAAGCGAGCTGGAATTCTGCTACCTTATTTTCAAAAGTCAAGTGACGTAAATAGTTAAAAGTGGGTAAAAATAAATTGAAATTAACGTCACTGAGGGACGGAGGAGTAGCCACAAAAAGTACGAAATGTGATTTTTTTTTCTTTTTTTTTAGGTAATATAAAAATTAGTTAAATTACGGCTACGGGTTTAAATTAAAAAAAAAAATCTGCTACCGGTTCGGTTCCTTACAGTAAATATAAAACCGAAGCAGAAAAGTTGAGGCATATAATAATGAAGATGATAAAGCGAGATTCATCGTCAATAGCTGGTTAAAAGGACCCTGTTTAGTAGACACTAGTAGGTTATGTCACAAGCTTTTGAGGCTAAAACTCAAAGGCTCCGTAACAGAAAAGTTGTTAGTTAGTAAGACAGTTGAACTGTCTTCATTAAAAAAGAAAACATGTACGAATTGCGGACTGGCATTGTAATATGCATACCGCGGTCGCATATAAGGCGTAAAAAACGTTTACGTTTTAATTAGTAATTATTTATTATTCTCATCCGTTAAACTGTAGGGTATAGTATACCGCTAGTTTGCTTAAAGTTTAACTGAAAAGTAAACTTATTTGTCATTAATTGAATGCACTGAATTATTTGGATTTTGCAAAGGGATTTTTTTATTTTCCACTAACTGCTTTTGTTATGACGTTCGGAATACCTGAGGCCGTCCCCGCAGCGTAAATTCTACTGTGACGCGGGAAATTTTAATCTCAAAACAAACGCGGCTTTTCAGTGGGCAGTGGTGAGATTGGTGAAGATTGCTTGGCGCCTGAACACACAAAAAAAAAAATAAGTCTTTCTCGTAAGGCGTACAACAAAAATACAAGCGCACAGAGGTACCACAAATCACACGGAAATTCAACTATTTGAATATCGATTATTTGCGAATAGCTGAGCAACGAAGTAACGCATTTTCATCGGCTCGTCAAGCCTCTTAAGTGAATAAGTGATGGGTAACTAGATTGTCCCATCTCAGCCCTTTTCAGTTAAACTTGAAGTTTTTTTCTCTTCCGTTCAGTTTTTCTGCTCGTGAAATCGAATAAGTTGGTTGGAAGCGGAAATAATTAAAACGTCACAAAAACCCGCGCCGGTCGTAATCAGCAGTCGGAAACAAATAAAAGTTAGTATCTGTTTTTCATGCTACGAGTTTTATTTACTTGAGACAAATAGCTGTATGACTTCCTTTGTTTCTAGATCGTGTAGGACATACATGACGGTTTTTTGGGGGCCACAAATTCATACTGCATTGAGCCTTTATTCAAGCCGTGGATCATGTCAAGCTAATATAAACGCGTAATGTTTCGTTCTCAGTAGTCGTTAAGAACCGTGACAGGACCTCGCTCCGCTCGGCTACTTGTTTTGAATTATTTGCGTCATTAATATATATGGTTTTTACCTAAGAAAACTCGAAGCTCACTGCAGTACGATTTATGGCCCCCAAAAGCCACCGTTGCCGGACTCGATCTTGTGCCTGTGGTAGTCCTGTGAATATGATTAGTGGCGATTTAGGATATCGGTTTGGGGAAGGGGTAATTTATGTCGACCGAAACAGTAAGAACCTTTGTTACCGAATTATCGCGGTTTCGTTAAAATATTCGTCATTGTATCATTGACAACAGTGTAATGACCGAAGAACGGAAATTTCCGGATTGGCTTGTTAAAGCAGTTTTGACACGGATAGATATTCCGGCCAGTAGGAAGGAATTCCGGTCTAGTTGAAAGGAATTTCGTTGGTAGAGATTGGAGAGGATTAAAAAAAAGTCTAGCTAGATTTTGAAAGCCGGAGCTATCAATAATAATGCCGTTGCTGCTATCATAACATTTCTGTGTCGGTTAATTGAATCCATGCTTGTGATTTTTGTCAGATTTTCTGCCTGGAGAAACAATTTTTTTTCCTTCTGTTTGAATACTATCCTGTCTCCAGGACCGGATTCCGACGAAGTTTTTGTAAACTCTGCGTTGGGCAGGGACTCATCTCTTTCCTAGCTGCGAATTTCCAGGGTCCCGGAATTTCCGAACGACTTCACACCGTAAATGGAGACTCATTTTTTAAAAATCAATCAACGAACCATCGACGATTAATAGATAGTCAGTTCCATGCTGGTGAGACGTTGAACATCTTCTTGCGCAGAACTGTCTGCTCTTATCAGTGGCGGCATCTTATTGTTTTAAACTTTAGCTTTAAGAAAGCAATTAATTTTCCGGACGCAGATCCATGAAAGGGATGTTTCCATCAAACTGAAAGATTAACAGTTATCGAAAATTTGCTATTCCTTTGCAGACGACATTTTCTTTTCTTCACTGTTTAGTACATCTGACCTTTCGACCATGTTTATGGTTTTAGAGTTCAGTCGCTGTTCATTCGGGTAGTCGCAGTTGGCTTGTTTTTCGGACATGATTTATACCGTGATCGGTTACAAATCGGTCTAGGCTGGGGTCTGTCGGCTCTACCTTAGCTCTCTCATTCGCCAAATTAGAAAGATGATAAAATTAGTCTCGGAGGATTTTTATCGCTCTGGCTAATAACCAGGGCTAGATGGTAGCCAAAGGGTTGACAATTGAAGTATACTGTATGTGTATTGAAGTATACTGCCAGTGCTCTCGTAAGATCTGATGAGGGATATTGACAGTAGTGTCAACGGAGTCATTTGGTGGGCCATTCCTAAAAACAAGGAAATGAAAATGTGGTGACTTTAAAGTTTAACCGAAAAGGGCTGAAATAGGACAATCTACGTAGGTTACCCATCACTTATTCATATAAAGAGGCTTGAAGACCCGATGAAAAACGTTACTTCGTTGCTTCGCTATGCTCGAGTAATCATTTTTGACATAGTTGAATTTCCCTGTCGGATTTGGGGCACCTTTATGCGCTTGTACTTGTGTTGTATGCTTGACGAAAATGGTTCACGTAAAATAAGTGTTCCCGCAGTGACTTACCTTCCGCGAGATGGTCACTGGCCACTGAAAAACCGCGTTTGTATTAAGATTCCGCGTCATAGTAGAATTTTACGTTGTGAGGACGGCCGTAGATATTCTAACGTCATACTTGAGCAAATAGTGAAAAAACAAAACAAAAAAGGTTAACACAATCCAACTAATGCAGTTTATTCAGTAAAATGATACTTTAATAAGTTGGCTTTTCTGGTAAACTGTTAGCCGAAACGACAGGAAAACCCCAACATAAATTATTGAAAGAAATGGATAGGCTACTCCAAAATATTTGGCTACATTTTTGTGGGCCTTTTACTTACATACCACAGCTAAAAAATTTTTTTTTTTACAATGAATTCTCGTTAAGATCTGTTTGAGGTTGCCCGTTCAGGATGCTTCCAAATGAACTACCGACTCGGATGTGGGTGATTTGGACATTGCAAATGTTAGAATGCTTCCGATTTAAGCCTGTTAAAGCAGAACTGAAACCTGATACTCGACTATTTTATTACTTTTTTCCTCAGTTACAGCGCAAGAGTTTGCTCGATTTTTTTAACAGTTGTTTTCGTGCTTTTCCTCTTAAGCCGAGTGTAATTTCTCAGTGGACAGCTTTTTCACAGTTAGGCTCCGCCTCTTGCGTCATGTGTGATTGGTTCAGGCGGAGGTACGGACCGTACACATCTATCAAGAGTCACGCGATCTTAGTAAAGATAGCGCGTATTAGGCATTGTGCTTTCACAGCGGATCGATATTGCGATTGTAAATGCGTTCCAGCTGATATGTTTTATTCCTCGGGGAAATGTCGAACTGGAATGAAACAACTGGATGCGCGTGGCGGGAAATTTGAGCTATAGGCTCTTCCGTGAGGTTTTAGCAGTGGTAAGGCGCGGCAATGACTGGATAAAAATGATCAAGGCTAGGCAGGTTGGTAGTGGCGCTCGTTACTGAGAAATGTACTGATGAAGCAGTTTAGATTTCTGCTGCACTTTTAAGTGCCTGTGGAATGAAAGCAAAATTAGTTAACAGAAAGATTGAAATATTCCTCAGCCGGGATTTGAACCCAGGACCTGCGCTTACCAAGCGACCGCTCTACCAATTGAGCTACCGAGGCATGTGGGCACAGTTCGCCAACCACAATAACAGATAGAAGCCGCCCATGGAAACATTGAATGTCCTGGTTTGTTTTCGAAGCTCCGACAATGTGGACCTAGTCTAGATAAACAAAAATAATTCTGGTTTATTTTTGTCATGGTACAAGTCCCTTGTATAAAGCGCCATCTACGTAGTATCTATGGAATGAGAAGCAGTAAATCTGAGGCAAAGTTAATTCTCTAACAGCCTTTAGGTGCTACTTCCAAGAACCTATAAGTCTACCCGAGAATGAACAACTTGCATAAACCCCAGTTAGAGAAAGCCTCCTCCGCGGAAACTAACGAGAGTGCGCCAGATGAAGTGAAGGCTAACACGGCGGTTTACTGTAATGTTGGAAATCTTCACAGGTATGCTACGTAGGGAACTTGTCGCTCCGGAAGCGAGAGAAGTGTGTTGAAGCTAAAACTCGTCATGAGTATCTGTATTATCAGTTCTTTCTCGGGTTATATTGGAGTTGGGGTTAGGAATCGTCGAACGGTAGAAAACATGCTATTAACGCACAGGCAATTTTCAAAGTTCCGATTGAACTCTGAGATATGATGGTCATTCGGATGGTCAACACTGGTGGTTTGCCATGGTTTCCTCCACTCCCACTACAAACTTCGACGCATGTTCGTCATGTATGCTTAGGTCTGTTTTCAACAGCTCATTTTGATTTATTGTGAAATGTTTCGCCTGGTTCTTGTTTCGTACCCATAATAGCTTATTACACATACATTACCGGTACTTCCTGCGTGGTATATTTGTTAGTACCGAAAGAATTTGACTTGCTAAGGAGTTAACCTCTGACGCCGGAGAGTTCAGGAAAAAGAGCACCACTCTCAGCCGATCGCTGATTCCTTCTGTCTCAGTGTCAGTGTTGTTTAGGCAGCGATCGGGCGAGGAGCTCCTGCTGGTGTCTTAATTACTTCAGTCTTTCAAGGTTTTGTGTGTTGTGGTTGTTTTCTAGTCAGTATCATGTTCTCGTACGCATCGACTTCAGGTACAAACACTAGTGCCCTGCCCCAGTATGCAGGGATGCACATGGATATGCTTGGTATGTCGAACCCGACATACATTGATCTGAACTCAGCGCCTCAACATTCCCATATGATTCCGTTGGGGATTTCCAGTCCCGTTTCAGGGGCTATGCGGACCTCTGGGATAGAGGGAGTGATAGGACCGCCCTTAGGGCTCCACCATTCTGGATTAACGGTATCTCCCGGACACACGAAAAGATGTCGGTATGTAGCTTCCTCTTGAACATAGTAGGAACAAATAAGCCTCCGGGGGAACGGAACCCCGCCTCAAACTGGGAATAGTTCAGTTCAGCTTAAATGCAAAAGTATATGAGCAAAATAAGTTTCGACCCCTACAAAGCTCCCTGGCCCGTTACATAGGAATCAGCACCAAAATAATCGAGTCTCTTCGCTATTAAAATAAAACAAAAAAGAACAATCGAAGAATTACATAATCATTATTATTTTATTTGTCATCACAATCTTTTGAAAAATCCTATAAAAAATTACTATTTTTGTATGTTTTTTTGGCGGGGGATGAACCCCGTAACCCCCCCCCCCCCCCTGGATACGGCCCTGGTTCTATCTACAAGAATAACTAGAGAGATGAGTGGGAGTCATTCAGGCTCTCACGATATTTCGTAATCCGCTTTTTGCAGCAACATCGTGTCCTCAACTTCATAGGCCTGTTTGACTGATAACTGAGTATTTGAGAACCATGTGTTTACCTAGAGTATATGTTTCACAAACTTATGTGACAAAACTTTTATTTTCTTTACGACGTAATCTCTTAGACCAACTTCATAACAAGAACAAAGTGGTTGAGAAATATCACTTTTCGAAAATATAAAAACTTAACCCATGAAGTTAACGATTTTCTTGTTAGCGATTAGTCTGGACTTAATGCTTACCGAAGCGGAGGTTCGACCAAAATATTTGAAAATTTTGCGCGCAGTGATTGAAAATTGGGAAAACCAAGCAAAAGAAAAAGACTACAAAAAACAGGTAGGCCTAAAAATTTGAAGCTTCTAGTGCCATTCTTTTTTAAAGAGTTTTAGGTGAACTTTGAATCTTTCGGCTTAGTTTGTGCTGCGTGACTCGCAAATTTGGCTCGGCCGAAAACGTTCCTTTTTCAGTTTTTGGAGTTTGGTCAGAAATTTAGTACACAATCTTATGGTGTGCATTATGCGACTGTGGTTTGACTTCTCCTTTTTCCTTGTGTTTGGTCTGCTTTGTTTGGCGAACATGTTTTTAGCTCGCCTTTAGGTCTACCCCCCCCCCCAAACACCCGTTTCTTAAAGTTCTCTGTTGCTCTTGGCCGATATACTGTGTCTTGAAAACTTTATAGAAAATTGAACGTCTGTCCTTGAGGACAAGCCCCACAATAATTTTGACTGTTCTGTTGAACTGTTCGCCTGCAATTTTGAATTATTTTTATGTCATGTAAGTTGATGAGTATGTAAGTTGATCCGTTGTATATTTTTATTCTTTTTTTTGTATTATTCTTGGGTGATTCGAGGGAATAAACAATAACAATATTGTTATTCCATGCGCTCAGGCTGTTGTAGCATTAAATACACTGTCAGAAGTTTCATAACAGATTGCGCATAACACTTTCAAGAATAACACCTTTTCACTTAGAAAAAAAGTGTTATGACCAATTAAGTTTGTACTATTTCGTGCCCAAATCTTCAACAACACCTTCAATAGGTAAAAATACTACACTGTCAGAAGTTACATAACGACAACAGCAGGATGCGCGGTTTCAACAGATGACACTTTGGGATGTTATATGTTATGTTTCTTTCGTTCCCGTTAGTATTTTTACCAATTGAAGGTGTTGTTGGAGATCTAGGCACGAAATAGTGTAAACTTAATTGGTCATAACACTTTATTTCTAACTGAAAAGGTGTTATTCTTGAAAGTGTATGCGCAATCTGTTATGAAACTTCTGACAGTGTATCATGCTGCATGAAATATCATGTACAGATCAAAGCGCGATTGGCCAGATTGCTCCCTCACCTCGAAAAAAAAAAACTTTCAAAATATAGTCCTCCAATCGTCAGTTAGACAACTAGAGAAGGACAGAAATTCGTAATCTGAAGAGTCAATTTCTTGCTTCTTTTCATAGGTGGGGAATGAGGAAGCAAGTTGACAAATCTCGATTTTGGGTGTCAAACAGCTTAAAAAGTCTCACTTCTCTACTCACCTTCTCCCGTTTGTGAAGTTAGGAAAATAAAATTAAGAATCCGAATTGTCTGATGGACAGGGATCAAGGTTGGTCAGATGTCGTTTGTTGTTTTGACGAGAAGGGTTGGTTTCATAACTGTTCCCTTGGTCAGTTGAATGAAAATACCTATTTCATAATCCGGATGTGACGGTTTGGTTACGCTGTCCTTAGTTCATTTTTCTGCATGCTCGACCTTAAACGGATTCGCCTTACGAAATTAAAGTAAAGCCTAGGAGATATGGACTCTGGAAGATCTCCGAAATCCTGGCTGCAGTGTCAGAAGTTACTATTCGTAAGTACTGTGTTCCGGATATTTCGGAGAAATTACTAATGCTACATATGAAGGTGTCGGGCTCAGCCTACTCTCGGTTTTCACCACACCACCCCCTTACCCCCCTGTTTATGTGCTAGTGTTTTTGTATGTATAGTTATTTAAGTATTTTCTTCCTTTCTTTATCTTTATTGTACTCCACTTGTTTTTCCTCTGGAATTTGTGGGTAAGAAATAAATTATTATTATTACTATTATAACCTTTAGACAAGGATGCGCGATTACCACTGATGTTTGACGATATAAAGCTGTTGACGTTATCCCTCGTAAGTTTTTTTTTGTTCGCCAAAAGTAACGTTCCTACTCATGCTCATTGTTGTATTTTTAGGGTTCCATTTAAATAAATGCGGAATTGCATACAAGCGTGATTTTAGCTTTTTAACCTCTGAACATCTAAAATGCAATTTGTTTCTATCGTTGAACGTATATTTGAATATATATATATAGAGCCGAGCGGCCACCGAGGTGCCGGGCACGTTTACATTTGTAAACCGTCCTAGGGACACTCAAATCCTATGTCAGCGCCTCAATCACATGACGTTACAATATACGCCACGACTGTATAGCATTCCGCCAGAATTTATACAACACCCACACAAAAGCTCTTAAGATGTAGTATGATGAGTTATGTAACATTATATTGCACTGGAACGAAAGACAAAGTTCGATGGTCGGAATCTCAGTCGCCCAAGTTCTTAGAAGGATCTGCAAGGAGGCTGTTAGTTCATCCGTTTTGGTGACAGCAGAATTGTCCCAAATCGTTAGCGGTACAACAGACCAACAGCGTTTTGCGCACGAAATGCAAAATTTCTGGCTGGACTACTACTCCGGGAAAAGGGCCTATTACTCTCCATGTATTTCTAAAATCTCCTTTTCCCGCTACCTTTTCTCATTCGCATGCGAAACCGCTGCCTGATCCGTCATCTGCCAATTCCCGACCCAGGACGTATCCTCGAAATAATCTCCAGTCTTCTTTTCGAAAACTTTTAAAGGGCACGCCTATTGAGTGATTCATTTTCAGTGTCAGAACATTTTCTGCTAACACTTGTAGATCAATCCGTTATTCGTTTGTAACAAGGCTAGTTTTTTTTTTTAATGAAAGTTTCCAATTCGCATGGAGAGTATGATAGTTTCTATATCTCTTTTTACATTATAAGTGTCTTGTGCATAACTGTCCGGAGACCATTTATCCTTGTCCAAGTTTAGAAATAAACCTGGAGTTAACGTTTGCCAAGTATTGTCTCCAAAAACTGTGAAGAGTACAACTATTCCCAAATGTTCGTTTAAGCTCAATGTCCGATGGTCTTCTACGTACTCCTCGCACTATTTACTGTTTATGTTACATTATTCTGAAATAGTTGGATACTTTAAAACCAGGCTCCACTTCTAACAAATAACCCACAACTTTTGCTATTTTAAGCCTTTCTCCAGGCCCATTGACTTCTAGCAAAAACATGGAAAGATGGGCATAACCGTTTTTTGGGATCCCAAAACGTAAGTGGAGGGATATCTATGACATCGCAGAAGTTGTCCGTCTGTCTGTCCGCACGATAACTCTCGAAGGGATTGAGATATTTTGATGAAACTTGGTGGGAGGATTCTTTGGGTCAAAGTACAGGTCAAGTTCGAAGATGGGCTGTGCAGCCCTATATTTGAGGGTGGGGGAGGGGGTTTAAATCAAGGGACAAACAAAATATTTTTAAACAGCTAATGTAATAGTCGATTATGGGGCAAGAAGACATATTGAGCACGATGGGGAAAACCATTTTCTTGTCGGACAAGTAGTTCGTCCGGAATCCGGCAAAAACCGGTAAGTTGGTTAAAGGTAAAAGTTTCATTTGAAGTTGATTAAATGTTCGATTTAGGGGTAAGGAGACATGCTGAACACGATGGTGAAAACCATTTTCTTGCCAGACCAGTAGTTCGGCCGGAATCCGGCGAAAACCGGAAGTTGGTTAAAAGTAAAAGTTTCATTTGAAGTTTATTAAGTGTTCGATTTAAGGGTAAAAAGACATGCTGAACACGATGATGAAAACCATTTCTCACCGGACAACTAGTTCGCCAGGAATCCGGCCAAAACCGGAAAGTTTGTTTAAAGCGAAAGTTTTATCTGAAGTTGATTAGATGACAGATTTAGGGGTAAGAGAGACGCTGAGTCTGTATATGACAGTCATTTTTTACCCGTACATATAGTTAGTCCGGAATCCGATTGTAACCGGATTTTTTTAAGTCAGAGTTTTATTTAAAGTTGATTAGATTTATAGGGATAAAGAGATACGCTGGATTCATTTCTGAATTTTCTTTTTTTTTTTGCTGGACTAGTAGTTCGCTCAGAATTCGGGCGAAACCGGAAATTTGGCAGAAGTAAAGCAGGAAGTTTCGGTCAGTATCGTCAAAATAGATATGGCTTATAGAGGTATATATGAACACGGTTTTCTCTGATGATTAGTCTGGCGAAGACAAGACCCAATTGTCTGGATCAGTTATTAGATTTTGGGATCCCATCGAAACCTTTGGTCTTTTTGCTTACGATCGCGCTTCTCCTAACAGTCGTCGGGAGCATGTTACGCATTGAGAATAGCGAAACAGGGCAACACTGTAAAACGTCTCCGAGTAAGGATTACAGTTAACTGCAGTATTTGCTACTAGTATTAATCTTATCTCTACTGGGATAAGATTAATCCGAATTTGTGATGATCTTATCTTATTAGAGACAAGACTAATCCCAGTAGCATACTGCAAGATTTTGTGTACAGTGAAGTGTGAAAATCACTTGAGCTGACGTTAGGGGGAGAGGTTTTTGGTCTCTGGGATTAATTGATAGATGAAGAGATTGCGGAAATAGGCTGCATTGGTATTAAAGGTTCGACGGTCCTTTAAATAAATCCTTCTTCAATGACGGATAGTTTTCCGCTAACATTTATAGATCCGCCCATTCCCTACGTGTAACAGTGTTGGATAAATGACACAGTATCATAATAACGTAGTCACTAATAATTTAACTAGCAGTCGAATTTTAAAGGCTGATCTTTTCTTTTATATTCTTTTGCCATTTGTATTTTTTTCCATCTTTTTTTGGCATCCCAACTAATCCCAAGACGTAAGTGGCGGGATTTCATAAAAGTTGTCCATCTGTCCGTCCGTCTGTTAGCACGATAGCTCTCGAAGGACTCAAGATATTTCATTCAAACTTGGCATGAGGACTCTTTGGGAGAAAAGCAGATGAGATAGGCAGTTTTATGGTAAGGAGACATGCTGATTTCGAATCTGAATGTGTGATTTTCTCGCCAGACAAGTAGTTTGCCCGGAATCCGTCCAAAATCGGTAAATTTGTAAAAAGTAAAAGTTTAATCTGAAGTTGATAAGATGTTCGATTTAAGGGTAAAGATACATGCGCAATCCGAATATGAATTTTTTTTTTTTTTTACGGGACAGGTAGTTCGCCCAGAATCCGGCCAAAACGGGGAGATTTGTAAAATGTAAAAGTTTTATTTGAATTTAATTAGATGTCCGATTTAGGGGTTAGAAGACATACTGAATCTGTATATGACACTCATTTTTTTCCCGGACATGCAGTTCGCTTGGAATCCGGGTGAAACCGGAAAGTTGATTAGATGTTCGGGGGTAAGAAGGGGATGAGTTTCGACAAAGTAGAAAAGTAACTTCAAAAAAGGAACAAAACATTCCCATTTTACCGGATTAGAAGCGAAAAACAAAATCAAGCTAATCTAAATATCGAGAAGTGGTTAAAGAAGCATACCTCTACTGTACCCTTAATATTCATGGAAGTGAATATTACTCGTCTAGCATATTGCCCATCTTTTTAACCAGCCGTCATACACAATAAATTGGCTATTGTCTAGACTCGACTGTGCATTCTTAATCTCATCCTTTGAAGTTTCATTTAGTGTCTTCTTGAATTTGTACATTCATCAAACAAGGGCTTTGAAAACAATGGATTGGAATGTTCTGTCAAGACTGTAGGTCCCGTTCTTGGACCAGCCTTGGACCAGCCCTCAGTTCTGATTGCCCCCCCCCCCAACCTGGTTTTCGGTCAAACTACGTGTTGAGCACGACCCTTTTTAACCCATGGTTGTTCAATTACCTACATGTCAAAACTGCAAAAACAAAAACAGCGAAAGCAAAAACTCTGCCATTCGAAACAGGACAGGACAAAAGTGAAACCCCATCATTAAATAGCAGCGTCGGGACATAAACCGCGTAAGTCAAAACCGCGCCATGACCAAACAGCGAAAGAATAAAACCGAGAAAGCGATATCTCCACCATTCAAAAACTAGCAACAGGGCAAAAACGCCCCATGCAAAAGCCGCGACAGGAAAAAGACACGAAAGCCAAAACCGCACCGTTCAGAAACAGCGTCCGTCAGGACATAAAACGCGACGGTCAAAACAGCGAAAGTCACTACCGCGGCAGGCTAGGATAAGGGCAAGTCGGCTGAATTACACGCACACTTCATTTGATAAACCCCATGGGTTTGGTGGAATACGAAATCAGTCCTGATTGAACTTTCTGTTCCAGAGATTGACGATGTAATTGCTATGCCAAAATTGAAACACTATGACCTGGAAAGGTCGTAGCCTACTCCTTAGATTTGCCATTTTTGTGTCCGGCCGGATGCAACCTTGGATGCGGGGAGTTGAAGGGCATACCGGACATTTTTCGTAAACGCAAATTTCAATCCGCCATAAAAGAAGCCTCTAATAACAAGAAAACAAAACGTATCCCTTGTTGACCATTTAGACATCGGAGTAAGAAATTCATCGGTACTGAAATTCCCTGTTTTCATTTGCTTTTGGTGGGACTATCGTCAAGTAGTGTCATATCCGGTTTCATTTTGCTTGTTGTTAAAGCATCTTTTGTCATTGTTACTCAGGATTGTATTTACGCCTCCCGACTCTTCTGACCCGGGTCTAACTTCAAGTTGTTCACCCTTTCGAAGATATTCCCACCCCTTTGTCAGTAGGCCTAATCTGTTGCGTTTGTTCTACTCCCAGTGGTTTCCGTGTACGGATAACCCTAGGAAATGACAGCAGGGTTATCATCTCCTACCATCGGGTAAGAGTACGAGAAACCGCCTTTGTTTTGATTGTACCTTTCTGTGACAGCGTTCGAATGTACAGATTTAAAACGTGACCTTCGATGTTGATTTTTTTCTTCTGATGATCGTATTATTACCCTGTCTGATCTTCTGGTGTCAATTAGTGTAAGGCCACGTCTCCGACTAGTTTGCAGATACTCACAGAGTGGTCCGCTGTGGAACCAGAGTACTCAGTGACAGACTTGCGTAGATTTTGTTTTTAATAGATAGATGTTTTATTAGTTCAACTCGTAGTACCGAATTGGCACTAAGTACGTCGATGATTAGCCTACGGATATGCGAAAGAAATTAAATAATCTGTATATAGTTATACTTCATTAAACGAAACATTTATCCATATCGAATTTGTGTTTGTTAATGTGTACGAAGTACGACACGAAACAGTTTGGCAATAATTTACTACCCTATCTATTTTTTTTTTTTCAATTTATTTAATAATAAAGCAAAACATATCTCTCGTGGGCAGAGCCCAAGTATGATGTCTTTTTAGTCATTTCCCCCCAAAAATAAGTTGTCAACAGATAACAAGGCAGAAAAATGCTAAAGCTCGGCTCGGCTTTACTAAGCTCGGCACAAAGCTTCTACTGTAACGCATAGTGTTACAGTAGATTGGGGTCAGTTTGGGAACCTTCTCAGCCACTTCTCCGGGGGGGGGGACGAGATCTTACAGGAACAAAGGGTGGGGGAAGGAAAGAACGGTACATGGGGTGCTGGAGAAGGGAGGGTCCAAAGCTGCGGCATAGTTTTTCGCGGCGGGAAGAAAGGGATTCTATTTGAGGTAAAAAGAGTATGGTAGGGGGGAACCGTCATAGATAATATGCGCGGCTCTTTACGAGAATGAGCGGTCAACACGACGTGATGAGATTTTTAGTTAGATTCGTACTGCGCTAGGGCAGTGGTGGAACACAGTACCTTAAAACTCAGAAAGAGACAACGCCGTAATCGCCTTGGCTACCCTCTACCCCTGGTCAGTAGCAAAAAAAATGATAAGATTCCTCGGATATCACTTAACAATCCTTCTAATGGTACGAAGGGAGGAGCCCTTTGAAACCTGGGTTAGAGCCAACAGTCCCTACCCTAGGCTCGTTGCCAGCAAAAGACGATAGTAACACACGGTACAATATTCGAGCGCAAACAATGTCTGTTTTTAACAACTCGTTTACCAATAGACTACACATATGACTCGGGTGGCTAAGACAATAAATTCATGGTACCATACAAGATGGTCTGAATGGATGTCCCCGAGCAATGCAAGTTATCGGCTTAAAACGTATATATATTTCTTAGCCTTAGCTGCAGATACTAGATAGAAATAGGATTATATTTGCTCTAACAGCCAACGGACATCTAAATACATGAAAACTAACACAGATATATACCCTTGACTGTTTGGTCCTGATAAGCTCCCGGCGTATTAAGGCTCGGACCGAGATGCCGGTTTGCATTGGTTCTTCTTGGAAGATGGAGAACGCGCATGCCCTTAGAGCTTGGTCACACTGGGCTCGAAAAGCCGCCTATTCGACAAACAACTGAAAATCCCTAGGAGACGTGAGATTTGATTGGCTTTGTGACAGCTTATGGAAAATGAGCAGACTGCAATTAGGGGTCAATTAGGGTTCCGGTAACATAACTATACACATTGTTTTGCTCTAATTGACCTCCTGAATTTAAAACGACAACATTCAGAATTAGTTGTATCTTGTTCTTTTTCTTTTTTCTACTTTTGTAACCCCAAAAGCCGGGAAATGAGCCAAGTGTGACCAAGCTCTTGGCTCTCTCTTAGTCGACAGTAGATTTGGAAATCCGTCATGTTATACAGTACACGGAACGAAAGCAGGATGGAGATATATTGACTGGTGTTTGCGGCTGTTTTTCTTGCCCATTTTCTTTTGTTCATATTTGATTAAGAGTATGCATATTTCCTTAACTCGTTATATAAAAAAAAGCCATTTTCTGACCCGTATATAATCTGTCTTTCTGTTTCAGCTCAGACGAAGAGGAAAGCTCCGGAGGTAAATATGGCCGAATTGACGAGGAGGGATCTCAAGATAAAGAGCGGTTTGCCAGGTGAGACACCTATTAGTTAAAGACCTAATCCAAACATTCTGTTTACCTTCTCTCCTTGATCGTATGCCACGGGTTTGTTTAGATTTGAACTCGATTGCCGAGTTGCTGTTATTGGCTCGAGAAAAAAACCGCGCACAACGTCTTCTTTTCTAGATGGCGGAATTTTCCAGGATTGATTAGCAAAGAATTATAAGACCTAACTGATAATTTTTGTATGCCTTCAGATGTACCACACTGGTCTTGGTTTTATAACTTATTTGTATTTGTAATAAACAGTTGGAGCATTAGATGGAAATTATTATTTTGACCCTTGGCTCCCTACGTGCCATAACAGCTGTCCGTGATAATCGGCTGAGATTTAGTCCAGACAGAGTTATTTCAAACCTAGGAATTTCTTTTTTTTTTTATTTGCTCACTGTTTTACGGTGTTTTTAGTGGTTTTGAACATTCATAGTGACAGAAGGGATGGTTAGCATTGTGTGAGTGGTAGAAAGACCATTTTTGTGGCCCGCTTTAAATGCAGGATTTAGTATTTTTCTGTTTGGACGCTGCTGTACCGCAGCCTTCAGCATATAGATGGCCAACGCCACTATAGGGTATCCTGGATTCCCAACTGTTATAGAACACTTACCCTTAAAGGACCTGTATAATACTAACGCAACCTACTTCCATAATTACTCTGTATATTTCTAAACCCAGAGACCCCAATTTCGTACGGTACATTCTAACCCCTCTAACAAAACCACGCTGATTTTCTCACTTGCCTTGTTTTGCTACCGTCGATGTGTATCACGCTGTCGAGGGTTGTCTACGGGAAGTTTTCCATCAGAAAAAATGGTTATGTAAATTGTTTCCCTGTTTTCGCTACAAGTGGAAAAGGCTTAATAGGCTACAACCAAAACCGTGGGTTATTTTTTGAAAGCACAGCCTAGTTTTAAAGTATTAAAATATATTAAAATTCTGTAAGTTGAAGAGTAAATAGTGCGAGGGGTCCTTTAAAGAGTGAAGAGCCCTCATTCATTTACATATCCTCAGTTTTGGGGAACAGTGTTCCTACTGTTAAGGGCACAGTAGGGCTCTGAAGTGAACAGATTTTCATGGGGGTTCTGTTCCGGTGCACTAGGGAGTGGTGCTCCAGCATAAGAGTGGGTCCCTTCCAAGAGATTGACACTTAGTCTATCAAAGATGCCTGGACATAGGATAGTTTCTAACTCGCTCAAACCTTAGGATAGTTATGAACTCGCTAAAACTGGCTTAAGGATCATTTACACGGCGGGTATTTTTCCCCGGAGACGACAGGGGAAAGTGTTCACACGGTGCCCGGGTATTTTTCAAGGGATAGTACTCAGTAACAATAGATTCCAAGGTTGTAAAGCTCTCAGGATATCTCTCTACAATCAAGCTAAATTTTGGATCACTTCTATATGGACATAATAAAAAATTATTGCTCGAAAATCCGATTTTGTTGTTGCTGACGTCGAAGAAACCCGTCGACAAACAAATTCCCGGGTAAAAAGTTCGCGAAATTGAAGTCCAAAATACCTGGGTATTTGTTGCTGTTGCGGGGAAAAATACCCGCAGAGTACGGGTAAATACCCTCCGTGTAAACGTAGCTTTACAGGATATTTCAGCCTGACCCTACGAAACAACAGTTTCATCCTCAGTAAAATCAGTAAGTCGCCTTCCGATTCACACGTGTCCTTTTGCGTGTATGCCCTGTTGCTTTTAAGGACGTTTCTTGAGCGCTCGTATTTACTGTTAATTTGACGAAGAATAGAAAGCCTTTGTAAGAATTCTGCTATTCCCTGCCATACTTAGCTGAAGAGTCTAGCCTAGGCGGCTCTCTAATACTCACCCCGTCGCCAACGTGTGATATAAGCAAGCAGAATTTGTCACTAACGTAGACTATTTGAAAAGAAACAGTCTACCGAGTTGTATTTCTTTTAAAGGACCTGTCTTACCTATAATACTTACTAACGCAACCTACATCCATAATCACTTCATATATTTCTAAACCGAGAGATCCCAATTTCGTACGGTACATTCTAACCCCTATAACAGAACCACGCTGATTTTCTCACTAGCAGCGTTTCGCTTCCTTCGATGTGTATCACGCTGTCGACGGTTGTCTGCGAGAAGTATTTCCGTCAGAAAACCGGTTATGTAAATTTTTTACCCTGTCCTCGCTGTAAGTCAACGGGTCTCGGAAAAGGCTTAAAACAGCCAAAACGTGGGTTATTTGTTAAAAGCACAGCCTAGTTTTAAAGTATTCATATATTTTAAGATACTGTAAGTTGAATAGTAAACGGTGCGAGAGGTCCTTTAAAGTTTACTCGCCTTCTCGCAGGTCTTTCTTGCGACTTCCAGTGTCGGATTTTGGGGCTTTGTGTGTTTAGGCTAGTCGGTCTCTGGGGGACAGCGTTTCTAATGATATTGCTTTCATTATATATGCTTTCCGTTCCTCCATTTTCTCGTGCAGGATATCTAATTCGCAATGAAAACATTAATTCTCAGTCTGAAAGCCAAACCAGACCCTTGTCTGTTCATTACTAAGTTCACTACGGAAATCGTATATCGTGATTTTAACTCTGTAACTTGCGCCTTATTGCTCGACCTAATTGACTCGTTAACGTAATCGACAGAGAGCTTGTACTTAATCTCTCGTTTTCCAACAGTTCTTTACGTCGTTTCCTTTTTTTTATCATTTACAAACGAACATGTTGGGGTAAGAAACAACTTGGTTAATCTGTCAAAAGACCAACGTTTACATGTTTCGAAATTGCTAAAATTAAGTAGCTGTTTAATGTTTTACGGCTCGTTCTTCCTGTAATATTTTCACAGGTGCTGCGGCGACAATGGAAAGTTCGGCTATTATTATCTCAAAGCTGTAAAATAGAGCAAGATGTGTTTTGTTTTGATGTCAGAAAAACGGTCAGTCTGGGGCCGTCTTTCACCTTTAGAGTATAAAGTAGTATAGCACAGGATATTCTGCTTTGTGCCCATGTTCCAAGCTTTACCCTTTTCTACTCATTGTCTAGTTTGGAAAAAAAACAAAAAACACGGCTCATGTTCGAGTTGCTACGCTCCATGTTGCAGGGTTGCAGGCACACGACGCAGTGTGTGCGTTTCTGCTCCAGTATCCTAACATACGGAACTCGTTTAAAACCCTCCTTTCAAACCCTTTTAAGAGATTCTAGACCCGTCTCGTCTGTGTTTAACCTCACTTGACTCCCTTGTCTGTGACGAGAAACTGGTATAACCTGTATTTCCGACCAGTGGGCTCCTCGGAAGCAATGAGCGGGAGCCTGATCCGCCACGAAAAGAACCAAACGCGAAAATCATTGTATTGCATTTAGGGTGGCTAACAATCATATAGGAAGCTCGAAATATTAGAAGAGAATGAACGGGATGTCGAGTTTCGCATATTAAATTAGTAATATAGGTAGGACGGGTCGTGTAATTCAAGAAGCAGGACTGTGACGTGACCCGTTTACGCCGAATTGCGTTCACCATGTTTGTACAACATATCTGTAGGCTCGCAGTAAGCTAATATGGCAGCCGACATTAGCACACATAGGGTTTTGATAAGAACCGGCTGTAGTACAAGTTACAAGACTAAAGATAAAATAGGGTCCTGAGCAGGGTCTGTTTCGAGTTCCGTGATCCAACCTTTGTGATCTTGACTGGATTTCGATGTGACTAGCTATATGCATTCTCGGTTACTCATGTCAAATATTCTGTCGTTTTTGTGTGTGTTTTTTTCCAGAGGAGGGAGGGTAACTAAATAATGGGATCCAACAGGACTTCCATTTTTGTCAAAAATGAATGACGACAAAGCGCTTCTGGTGGTATTAATCAATCGCACTATATCCTAAACCGCTATCATACATTTGGTAGATTATATTATACAGGTCAGATTATGTTAGGTTAGACTATATTTTGTTAGGTCTGTCATAGATTTATAGGGTACGTAGTTGTTGTCGTTAAGGTGAAATTATTATATTAACAATTATTATATTATTTTAATAAGTATTGAGTATACGGATTTTTATTCCCCACAGTGCTTGTTGAATTTATGTTTAACTGGAAAGCACACTTATTTTATGTCATTTAACACTGAATAATTTGGATTCTGCTAAGGAACTTTTTGTTTTTCACTATCTGCTCTAGTTGTGATGTTCAGAACATCTGCGGCCGTCCCCACAACGTAAATTCTACTATGACGCCGGAAATTTTAATCTCAACACAAACGCGGCTTTTCAGTAGGCAGCGGTGAGCTTGGTGAAGACTGCTTAATGCCTGAACAACAAAAAAATCATATATCTTTCTCGTAAGGCATACAACGCAACTACAAGCGCATAGAGGTACCACAAATCACACGGAAATTCTGCTATTTGAAAATCGATTATTCTTGAATAGCGGAATAACGAATTAACGCGTTTTAAGCGGGTCTTCAAGCCAATTTAAGTGAATAATTGATGGGTAAATAGATTGTACTATCCCAGCCCTTTTCAGTTAAACTTTAATATCGCAAATTAAAAACTTGAACTATTCATCCCAGTAAGGAAACGAACGCATACTTCCGATCTTGGCTTTACTACATTTCAGCTTAATATTTATAATACATTTATTATAGATAAGATTATAGAAACATCACAGACAATATTATTGACGGTAAATAATTATAATAGACGGTTATTACTAAATCACAAATTGGAAAACTGGCAAAGTGACGTAGTGTCTGCATGTTAACGGGAAACGTCTAGATGAGAGAATTATTACGTTGTAAATAACTTTGGTCACATTTTATTTTATGCGTTTTCTTATTCCTTATGGTATACTTCGTTTTAAGTTCTGAGTGGAGGAGAGGCCTCTGGCTTTTGATGGAGCCTTCAGCCTGACGCACTTCCGCCACCACCATTATAGAGAGTAAGAGCGTGTTCCACCCTCGTACCAATAGTAACTATTAGTTACTATTTCCGTTCCAACCTCACGAAAAGTTACTACGCTGACCGTTCCAGGCTTCTCGAAATAGTAACTTTGCTTACCACGCTCGGGAGCGTAGTAAGCGTAGTAACTACGGATCTCTGTCACGTAATTGGTCGGATTCGCCCGCGGCATGATATTCTGCTGGAAAATGAAAAATCGCTCCAGCCTTGACGACAGAAAGGCAGAATTTATGACGTCATGCGTGGTAACTACGGTAAGTTGGATGGAACACGCTATAAGTCCTTCACTGTAGGACTCGGCCGCTCCCCTTACCTTTGGTGGGAAAGCAGATTGATGCAACAGGCCATTGTTCAGAGCTGAAAGTTCACTCAGCGGCATTAGGCCGAGGCGGAGTCTGTCAGTTCTGCCCAGCCCCCACTTCTCCCACAATTGTGCTACACTTTCAGAAGTTTCATAAGAGATAACACATGGATGCGCAGTTTCAACAGACAACACTTGGGATGTAGTATGTTGTGATTTGAATTGTTATGCATTAAATGTGATGCATAACAAACATTGTCAGGAAGAGCTGAAAAACTGCCGAAAAATCCATCTGCTAAATTTTTCTTCGTCGTCATGTTTCGCCCTTCCTGGCAATGCTTGTTATGTATAGCATTTAAAATATAACGTTTTCAAAATTACAACAATTTACATCCCAAGTGTTGTTTGTTGAATCTGCCCATCCTTGTGTTATCTGTTATGGAACCTCTGACAGAGTAATGCTGGTCAAAACAAACAGTGACTGTAATCCTGCACTGCCCTCCCGAGTTCTCAAGTGGGGTTGTTAACAGTAAAATCAGTGTCTGAACGACACCTTCCTCAGTATAGTAGTAGTATGAGGAGTCGTACAATTATGACAAAACCTGGGAATGAAAAATTTGAGATTCACAGACACCGTTTGCTCCTCAGTACTTAATCCACGAGACATTGCTCCGAAGTGACCGCCAATGGGCTATTTGCAAGCTTGCGGGCCTAAAAGAAAGAATTGTGATGAGATAACTGCGAAAATATAATAATATATTAGTCTTATTGTGTTTGAGTATGATTCCCTATGATTATGCCCCATATTAGTAAGCTTAGCCTATAGCTTCTGTATCAACATCATTAATACATCACAGTGGCGATGACATAACAGCGAAAGTATTAATGTGTATAGTTAGTTTGAGCTGAGGGAATACCCCTTGATGTTGAATGCGTCTGGCTAAATTTTAGGACTGTTGTTCGAATTGACGAAAACGTCACCAATGACGTCACCAATTCAATGACGTCACCAATTAACGGAAATATTAATGTGTGTACTCAACTTGGTCTGAGGGAATACTTGTGATGTATTTGTCTGATTTATGTATGAGGTTCCCGTCGAAGTTGAGTGTGTCGGGATAGATTTTCAGACATTATCCGGGTTGAGGAAGACGTCATTGATGACGTTCCGTTGGCGACATTACTTTCGTGACGAAATTACAGATAATAGATATAGTCAACTAATGCTGAAACATATTTGTTTTATCTTATGTATGAGTATGATCCCCTCAAAATTCAGTGCGCCTGGCTAGATTTTCAGACGTTGTCCCAGTTAAGACGCCGGTAGCAGATAATAGAAATAGTTGGGTTGGGCTTAAATACATTTGTCTTATGTTAAATACGAGTATGACTCCCTCATAGTTGAGTGCATCTGGTCAGATTTTCAGATATTGTCTATCTAAGGTCGGGTTTTCGCTCCTTACTGGGTCGCTGCGCAGTAGGCCAGGATTGCTTGGAAATCCCTGATTAATATTCCCACCACGTGACCTATTGGAATTGGCGGCCCAACCTCATTCTGTAACCAGAGCATGCGTAATTGACGCCATTTTCTTTTTCATGTCCGTTGCAAAATGAAGCTCCCGACAACAGCGCACCTTGTGAGTAACCAAATCAGTACTTTGATAGAATACTAATGGCCTTGTTGTTATTTACTAATTAGTTGCAATGGTCCTGCTTTAATATTGTAGTCATTAACAATTAATCTTGATTGTGAACCAATTATTTTTGATGATGGAAAAGTCTGGTGTAGGCCTTAATTGCATGCTTTGGTTACAAAGTAAATGGTTGGCTACCGTTTTTTTTTCTAATACTTTCTGTAGCTCTGGTGTCGGCAGTAGTTGTTGCTTCGGATTTGATATTACCTGCCTTTTATTTTGTTTATGTTAAGCACTTAACACCCAAGGCCTAACTGACATTACAGCGATCGCAACCTTTGTCTTTCGACCAGTATAAGTGATATTCCCTCTTTTTTTTCTTTTTTTTTAGCACTTTATCAAGTGACATGTAACGATCGAAATGTCTGTCCGTCTTTCCGTTTGCTGATCTCGAGTTTCGATAGTTCCACACAGAGGCGTCACTAGCCAAAATGTTTGGGGGGGGGGGCGAGGAATTTACCGACTGGCTGGTAATTTTTACCGACTGTTTCTGCAGAAAAAACGACTGTTTTCAACACAAAAAATTACAGTTTTGAAAAAAATCCACTGATTTTCAGAAAAACCGACTGTTTTGACGAAAAATCGACCGATTTTCAGAAAAACCGACCGATTTTCAGAAAAACCGACTGTTTTTGTGAAAAATAACAACTGTTTTGACGAAAAATCGCGGCGCTTCGCGCCGACTCGGTTATTTTTTACCGACTGGCCGACAGCATTGGGGGGGGGGGCGTCTCCCCCCCCCAGTCGTGACGCCCCTGGTTCCACATAATCAGGGAGAATACTATTTTTCCGGCAAATTTGACCCTGGACCATTCGCTTGGAGGCAAATTTGACCCTGGACCATTCGCTTGGAAACTTTTGTTTCCCGGGTTTGACGTGGGGAAGGGAGGGGGAGTATTGGAGGTTTCCCCTTTAGAAATCATCGACTACTGGGATCAAGCAGTGCATGAGATGACAAATTTTATTTTGTGACTTGTTCTTTTTTGGGATCCCAAAACGTAAGTTGAGGGATTTCGCAAAAGTTGTCCGTCTGTCCGTCCGTCCGTCCGTCCGTCTGTAAGCACGATAACTCTCGAAGGGAATGAGATATTTTGATGAAACTTGGTGTGAGGATTCGTTGGGTCGGCGGACCAGTCGAGTTCGTAAATGGGCTTTGTAGCCCTACATTTAGGGGTGGGGGAGGGGGTTCAGATTAAGGGGCAAACAAAATATTTGGAAACAGCTAATTTGATTTAGAGGTAGGAAGACATGCTGAAGACGATGGTCAAAACCATTTTCTCGACGGACAAGTAGTTCGCCCGGAATCCGGCCCAAACCGGAAAGTTTGTTAAAATTAAAAGTTTTATTTGGAGTTGATCAGATGTCCGATTTAGGGCAAGAAGACATGCTGAACTCTTATGTGAAAACAATTTTCTTCCCGGACATGTAGTTCGCCCGGAATCCGGCCAAAACCGGAAAATTGTTAGAAGTTAAAGTTTTATTTCTAGCTGATTAGATAACCGATTTAGGGGTAAGAAGAGGCGCTGAATCCGTGTGTGACAATCGTATTTTACCCGGACATATAGTTCGACCGGAATCCGGCTGGAGTCGGAAAATTTGTTATAAGTTAAATTTTTATTTGAAGTTGATTAGATGTTCATTATTGGGGAAAGAAGATACCCTGACTTCGTTTTTGAGCTTTCTTTTTTCGCCGGACAAGTAGTTCTAGAGTTCGGCCGAAACCGGGAAATTGGCAGAAGTGGCAGGGACTTTTCGTCAAAACAGATATGACTTATACGGGTAAACACACATGCTGAATCCATATCTGAACTTGGTTTTCTCAGATGATTAGCTATTTGGCCTTAATCTGTTTCTGAATTTTAATTGTAAGTATGTTCAAGGATTCTGGCGATGACTAGATCTGGCTAAGACAAGACCCAGTTGTCTTTTTTCTGTACATAGTTCGCTCGGAAGTCGGTCGAAACCGGAAACTTGGCAGAAGTAAAGCAGGAAGTCTCGGTCAGTATTGTCAAAATGGATATGGCTTATAGAGGTATATCTGAACATGGTTTTCTCTGATCATTAGCCTGGCGAAGACTGGATCTGGCGAACACAAGACCCGACTTTCGGAATCAAATATTAGATTTTTGGGATCCCATCGACACCTTTGGTCTTGTTTTCTGTTATTGTCCACCTTACAAAATTAGCGGGTCAGTGATAAATTATTTACTAATCTTCTTTTAGTGATCAAATGGCGCATTTACAGACGAGAGGTAACACATCCAGGGTTAGGCCGTAATAAAGTCACTAGGAAATAGTTTGTTCGGTTGTCTGAGATTTTTTATTTACTCATACCTTTGCCATATTTTTCGCCTTTTTTTTCTTCAAGTTTTACTCTGAACTGCCTGCGCTTTGCACGAATACTTCTTTTTTCAGACATGCTGCCATGAGATTTCCACAAGTTGTATCAAGGGCTTATGCTTATTCTTCTCACCCAGTGTCATCCCAATTGTTACAATCTAAGCGTGTCACAAAATTTCCGCCTTCCTCCCTACTCCCCCACATTTTCAGATCCTGTCCGCACTTGATATGGGACATATGAGACTCAAGTTCTTTCCGAATTTTAACTTTCATTAAGATCCGATCACCTGTCCAAAAGTTGGATATACTTCAAGAGTCCGGACTCGCCCTCCCTCCACTCCCCCGCGATGGTCAAATCGGAAAAGTTATTGTTCTTAAGTTAAAATGGTCGAGTCCCTGATATGCCTGCCAAGTTTTATCGTCCTAGCAGATGTGGAAGCATCTTAACTCGGGATCACCGGAATTTCGGAACCCTCCCTCCAGCTCCCCCCACAGTGCCTGGATTCGGTCCGCTATGTATCTAGGGCTTGTGCTGGTTCTTCCCACCAATTTACATCTCGATCCGTCTACTCCGAACATTTCACACGATTTCCGGCCCCCCTCCAACTCCACCCAAAGTCACCGGATCCGTTCCGGACTTGAAGTGTGACATCTGAGACACGAGGTCTTTCCAAATACCAAGCTTGATTAAGATCCGATTCCCCGTTCAACAGTTGTACATACGCTGTTCCGGATTCCCCCTCCCTTCACTCCCCCTACTGTGGTCGGATCAGAGAAGTGACTATTTCCAAGTTAGTTTGGTCGGGTCCCTAATATGCCTGCCAAGTTCCATCGTCTTAGCACAACTGGAAGTACCTTAACTCGCGATCACCGGGCTGACCGACCGACGGAATATGGCACTTGGCCGGAAGGCAAGTGCCATAAACAAAATCGACTGGGCCTTTATCCGAAAACTGTGAACAGATAATCTGTTTGCCTAGTGCGAAGAAAGTCAATTAGTTCGAAAATTTCGTAGGCTTTTCTGTGTAAAATGATGATTTTTTCTTATTAGAAAAGAAGTTTCTTATGTCTGTAAGTGTCTTAACATAATTATGCAGTGTTCATCAGCTCAACTCATGTGAGGTGTTAGGATATCAGATTAACAGGTGTCAGATTTACAGCTATTAAACTAAAGTCCCCATTTGTGAGATGGCGCTAGTACTAATTTGCCATGTTATTAAAATATTGGTCTGAAATGGACCTATGGTTCAAGTGTTCCATAACGGCGACAAACTGCTTTATTGTTGTCCAGTTTGGTGTCTTGTATTAAGAATAAGATTACGTGACGTTGTCGCCTACAGACTTTGCCAAATCGGGAAAGTAAACTTTGTAACTTGAAACTGTCTCAAGTTTTGGAGCTACCTTATCCGGTTCTGGCTTGCTCATCCAATTCTAGTTGAAAATCATGAAATATGGGATTGATTCCAAAACGACAATTAGTTCAGTCCTTTTCTTGAGAGAAAATGCGACTCCACTCCCAGAAGTGACAAGTTGAGTCTGTAGGCATCAAACCTATGCTCACAGAATGTATAGGTTGAAGGAGATGGTTTCACGACGATGACTTGGGTTGATGTCAGCCGGATCTCGGAATGATGTTGGAGATTGTCGAATCTTTTTTTTTTATAGTGTATTGGTAATATATAAACCCTCCTCTTGTCAGTGACACAATGTGGAACCTACTATTTTTTTCTTTTTTTCAAGTCCTTTACTTTGGTTAAATGTACTGTTTCTTGTACAGACATTTTTTACTAGCATTTAAGGCTGTATTTGTATACTACTTCGTTCAGTATTGAAATTGCTACTATGGCGACAGAAATGTTGTTCGAGTCCTGAATTAAAGGAGTTAGAGAGAGACAAATTTAATATAATGGAATTTTACAAAAAAAAAATTCAATATCATAACAGACATGCCACGTGAAAATCTATACAGATTTGTTTGTGGCAGGACTCAATAATTTTATCACTTAGCATAATTATATTGGGAACAAAAAAGAAAAGGAAAAAAATAAATACAATACATAAACAACTTTATAAAGAGTTAATTAATTATTTAGAGTTAAGTTCATTAATATTGTGAAAATTGGGGAAGAAATCATTACCAGTCAATAGGACTGACTACTGCTAACACTAATGTACGTTTTTCTTACTGTCCAACATCAGCCAACATTTATTCAGAAATAAGAGGAATCGACCCTTTTGTGACAATGAGTCAGTCAATCCCTCAGGTCAGACTGCATATAGTGCTTACTGAAGCCTCCTTTCCTTCTTGAAAAAGCGACACTGACATAGAAAAACTAAGGCACGACTCCTACTAGAAATGATCTTTTCACGATGAAATGACTCAGAAATACAATTTTCTAACCTTTCCACTTAAAATTAGCAATTTTCTTGTTAGCGCTTGTAAACTCCATTCAGCGTTCCCGCTCTCAGACGCGGCGGCTGGACGCAAAATGTTTGAAAACTGAACGATCCATGGTTTAAAAAAATGGGAAAACCAAGCCGAATAAAAAAAGTTCAAAACAGAAAATAGGCCTGATGGCCTACCAATCCTTCCAAAATGACAAACAAAAATTTGAAGCTTCTCATGTCCTGGAAAAGAGTTATTGGCGGCCCTTGAAGCTTTCTGCAAGTTTGCGTTGCGTGACCGACAAAACCCGGCTCGACTGAAAAAGCGCTAGAAAGTTGTAGGTACAAAATGAAACAATGGCGGAAGGTGGGGATTTCAGAAGGGAGCTAGAGATAACATGAAAGGCAGAATAACCAAGAGGGGTCCTTTAAAACACAATAGTGAAAGAAAAAGGCAGGCCTATAAGAAATGCTTCCGAATTGCGCCACTAGATGATCCCATGGTCGTACCGGGTCCGGATATTGCAAAGACTAGAATGATTCCGGGTTTTAATGTGTTTGAGGGTGCAGGATTTTTATTTATATTAGAGTTATATTTGGCCCTTCTTGGAAAGGGTCCTGTTTCAGGCTCAAGCTGGAAAATGACTTTGTGGAAGTTGTTTTCCCACAAGATCACTTTCCAGCTTGAGCCTGGAAAGGACCCTTGCCAAGAAGGGCCGAAATAGAGCTCTAATAGAACTCAGCTAACGTTTCTGTTTTGCATTGTCCAATATGATTCGCAGTCAGCTTGGGATGAAGGAATATTTTTCCTTTAAAGGACACCTGAATGAAGAGTACCAAGTATCATCCCTATCTGTATGAGTTCCGTTAACATTGCCTGCAAAAAAAAAACAATCCAAATACGAAATAGTGTTTCCAAGGTATGATTTTGCTCCATTTTGCATCTGTCCTTATTTCCGTACGTTCAGTACCGAACAATTTTAGAAATGAACAAATGTCTCCAATCTTCTGGAATATTTTTTAACCAGTCAAGCCCAAACGTATATCTAGAAGAAATTCCAATACGATCCGGCCAGCGCTATACAAGATTTGAATGAATTGCGCTTTTTGTCTTGGAGTCTGCAGGTGCAAACCTCCAGAAACGAACATCCCTGTTTTGAAAACGTCTCGCTCAGGAGAAGAATTCTCTCCGTGGCCATGTCTGTAAATGCATTCTCCATGGTGTGTTCAAATATGGTTTCATTGTTCAGGTGTCCTTTAATGTGTTTTTCTTTAGGGAAAATCATTGTGAAATCGAACGGCGGCGACGGAACAAAATGACGGCATACATAACGGAGTTGTCGGACATGGTTCCCACCTGTAGTGCCCTGGCGAGGAAACCGGACAAATTAACAATCCTTCGAATGGCCGTAGCCCATATGAAGGGCCTGCGAGGTATGAATGGTAAGGGTCTCCGTGTTCTCCTTTGAGATATGCGTATTCCTGTTTTGTACTAAGGTCCATAGGTTGTTTCAGGCTAAGATGGAAGCTGCTCTCAGTTAGAGTAGCCTACAGGAGAGGTACCCAACCTCGAAATTCGCCTCAGATGTTGAGAGGAAATTTCTTTGCAGTCCTAACTAGGTCCTATGTCAATGTTTGGTCTATGTCCAAGTGTCGATTCTATTCGGTGGTTGGTTTATTACCCAATGTTTAAAAATGTTCGTTCTTTCCGATCCCGGACGGTTTCCGATTGTAGACTTAAAATTCAGCTGGGTTATTCGAAAATCGTTGCTAACAGGGGGAAATACAATCGGAAAGCTCTTGGCAAACTATACTCTTCCTCCTGTGACCATTCGATTCTTTTTCTACCTGGTGTTTATCCTGTTTTAAAGAAAAGGGATATTAAAGCTATGCGGTCCTCTTACTTTCGGTTTTGTAAATTTCTTCTTTTTCTCCCACGTTGGCAAAGAAATTATTATTATTAATGGAGTTTGCTTCCTGACAGTTAGGAGCTAGTCAAGACTACAAAGAAATTTCCTGTTAACACTTTTGAGGCCAGTTTCGAGGTCGTGTACATTCGAGGTTGGATACCTCTCCTGCATGGCAGTTCTGTGAGCGGAGGACCTTTCAGATCCGTGTAGTAATTGAGGAAAGTTCTCTAGTTTGTCGGCACACAGGAGAAATAGACAGAATTATGCTTTTATCGAGCGTCAGCCGACTCGTCGACACAGTTTTTTTGGTTTATTTACATGCAAGAAATCAAATATTGCAAACATTTGTCTGGCAAAACACAGAAGAAATCGAATTCTGTATTCTTTTGTCGGGCCTCGGGTGTTCTCATCGGCACATCTTGTTTTGTAAGATTACCGTAAACTAAAAACATGGTAAGTAAAATTGGTAAAATTGGGTAAAATAAGGTATTTAAGAGGAAATATAGGGTAAAACTAATATTTCAGAGTGGTTCACAGATTGGTAAAATTGGTACCACAGTTGGTAAAATTTGGTAAAATAAGGTTATAAGTTTGACATTTATTTGCAGCTGGTACGATTGGTCTATCTAGATTTTATGGAAAAACACGGGTAACCTTGTTCTACAATCTAACACATCTTAAGATGTATGGTGGCATATAATCTAACTCAAATTTGAATTATTTATCATCCGTGAAAAGAGGAAAGAAAAGCAACAATAGCAGCAACTGAAATAAACGAAACGGAATAATTGATTCGGATTCGGGCCACATTAGACGTCATAGGCGTAAAATAATTGTGTATGTTTCTTCAGCATGTCAATTGTCGAACCCCTTTCTTTACGACCGTTCAGTCAGCTGTATTTGGCAGCTCTGGTAATTTCCGGACTTTACCGGATTCCACCCAAAAAAACATAAATTACTACATATCTTGATTCAGCGTATCGGATTTCCCCAGTTCCAACTGTCGAATCTGAGTTCGTCGGGTAACTCTTTTTGTTCAAAAATCCCCGGCTGCATCAGAGGCGAAACATACATGGTATTATTTTTTTTTCTTTCCAAAGTACTTTTCGCTTATTCAGTTGTAGAGGTCTATAGTTCGGCGCTCAGTGAAGAAGGGCCCGGATTCCGAACTGAACTGGACTGAGAACAAACATGAGGCCCACTTAATACTCTTGATGACTAACTCTTATTGCCGATGCAAAGTCACCCTGTACCTAGCGGAAGAGAAGCCGTATCACAGCTGCTCCCAAGCATCGCCGAGATTGGTTAGCACAGGATTGAGTTGTTGAGTTTGAGTCGTTAGTGTTACGTTTTCTCGTTCTTCCCGAGGATCACTGGCGTGTTTTGGACTTAGTCATATAGAGCAGTGGTTCCCAACTGGGGGTACGCCTACCCAAAGGGGTACTTGAGACCAAGAATAAATAAGGGATTATCCCTTATTTATTCTTGGTGAGACCCTCGTAAGGGGTAAACGGAGGTCCCAAATCTCTGAATTCGAAAATGTCTGCTTTCGTCAAGAAATTAGAGTTTTGGCTTACGAAGTTTCAAATAAACAGCGCAAGTGTCTTTTTGATCCTTGACCAGTTTATGGACGAGAATGAAATTGACAGCCTTGCAGCCTCAAGTATCCCTTTTATTTATGTGTATCTTTACACATTCATTGCTTACCATTTACGACAATAAATGACGTCTTTTTGGTGTTCCGGTCTGGACAGCTCTTAGTAAAAATAATTGAACAATGATTCTTCAAAAAGGGGTACATAATCATTTTGAACCTTAATTAGGGGTACGCGATACGGAAAAGGTTTGGAACCACTGATATAGAGTATTAAAATCATACTGGGTTTAAGGGGATATTGTTTGCCGTTGGGAATAAGGAGAAAGTATTTGGGGATTATACTATAGCTTTTACTCAGAGCATGGTAGCGTGTATATCTTTACTCTGTGTCCTGTGTCTGGTGATTTAGAGCTTAGGGCACTAGTTCGGGCACTTCCACATAAGCTAGGACTATGAAACTTGGCAGGCATATCAGAGACCCGAAAAATTAACTTGGAAACAGTCGTTTACCCGACTCGACCATCGTGGGGGGAGTGGAGGAAGGGGGAATCCGGAATCTTGAGTACTTGTAACCTTTGAACGGGTAATCGGATCTTAGTGAAACTTGATATGTGGAAAGACCTCATGTCTTAGACGACCCAGTTCAAATCCGAACCGGATCCGGTGACTTTGGGGGGAGTTGGAGGGGGAGCCGGAAATCTTGGGAAACGCTTAGAGTGGAGGAATCGGGATGAAACTTGGTGGGAAGAACAAGCACAAGTCCTAGATACATCGTTGACATAACCGGACCGGATTCGGGCACTGTGGGAGAAGGGGGGGGGGGGGGATTCTGGTGATCCAGCTCATTACTGTGCTTAAATATTTGCTAGGTTTCAGTTTAATCATATCCTTCAGAGCCGTTCGAAGCTACGTCCGAAGTAACATACCTCAGTTATATATCGAGAAATGTCTTTTGTTATGTTATTTCTTTTTCGTTCAACTTGGTCCCTTGGTTTTCTTGCTGTGTTTATTTTTCCATTTCATTGGTGACTTCCTGCATGTCCAGACCGCAGTTCTGTGAGTGACATCCATCGTAATTGTCTTGTCGAGGTCCTTGGCTATCTCTTCGTGCTGATGACATCCCGTCATTTTTTTCTTCCTGTCCACCAGCGTTCGAATGAATCCTCCGTAGACAGGAACCCAGTTTTTCCTTGATTGTTAAAAGATAGTTGGTTTCTGCAGTCGGTAGGTCACGCAATCCTTTTAAAAACGGAATCGTCTCAGTTCGTCAAAATGAAAGAATTTGCGGAGGTCCATGTTGTGACACTATTTAAAGCACAACTCTTACTAGAAATGATCTTTTCCCTATGAAATGAATAAGAAAAAATGTTTTTGAAAATGCCATTACTTTCCACCTGAAACTAGCGATTCTCTTGTTAGCGCTTGTCGACTATATCCAGCCTTCGTGCTCTCCAACGCGGCGGCTGGGCGCAAAACATTTGAAAATTGAACGTGCCTTGGTTAAAAAGTGGGAAAACTAAGCAATTAAAAGCAGTAATAAACAGAAGATTCAGATCCTTATGTGTGAAAGAGTTGTCACAGCGGATGTTGAATATTCCGGCAAACTTTTCGTTGAGTGACGGGAAAATTCGGCAAGGCTGAAAAAGCGCTAAAATTTCGTAGTTACGAAACGAAGCAATGGACAAAGGTGGTGATTTTACAAGCATATAATTCCATATGGGCGCTAAGTATATTATAAAAGGCAGAATAAGCAAGAGGGGTCCTTTAATTCGGTTGGCTTAGGCCTGTCAGACGCAAAATTATGGTCTCAGTGCTCCAACGTTAGGGCATGCCTGTTTTATAGGCAAATTGAGATCAGATATGGTATGGGGTAACTGTGCTTTATCTGAGGGCATAGTGCCCCAACGTATGAGCACATCCGGTGCCCTAAAATTGAGGATGTGTGTATAACTGGTTAGGTTTCCTAAAAATCTCGATTGATTGACAGGTCTAGATCCGTTGCACTAGTATTAGAAATGTTTTAGCTAGGCTTAATAACGCTTTTCAATATCTCTTATATTCTAGCTTTAGCTCCGTTCTGAAGCTGTCTAGTACGACCTATTCATACTTGGATTTTTAGGGAAATAGCATCTTCTCATCTTCTGCAACTCCTTCGTCGTAGAACATTCTTCCGTTTTAAAATAATATCCACCTCGACGAAAGTCAGTGAAGATTACTGGAATATAACTACCTATCAGACATATGATAGTATGAATTACATATCTACTCGAGAATAACTATACAACATTTAATGCTGTTTAATAGCAGGCCGTCGTTTGGGATTGCGGAGAAGGAACCCGATGAAAAATTTATCTCAAAATAGTACTAAGAAGTAGTACGAAAAAGTTGCATGCAATACTAACGATGCTACTACATGCTTCTAATTCAAGGCTACCGTGTTACTGCATACTACTATATGCTACTATTAGCAAGACTGGATGCTTCTATGGCAAGACAGGATGCTACTGGATACTACTACACAAGATTGGACGAGTCTGAGGCACAATAAATGATAGTATTATTTGCTATCAAATAGTACTACATGCAACGTTTTCGTACTACTACCATACTACTACGCAGGCTAAAAATTTTTCTTCGGAAAGAGGTCAAGAACATTTGGGATCCCACCAACGCCTTTGGCTTTTTCTTTTTTTCAGTTGTAGCAGAGAGTAGTCAGGGTTTTCAGTCATTTGCTTATTTTGGAAATTTTTTGATGTTGACATGTCGTTGTTTGACATCAAATGTTTGTCGTCGATGTGTGGTTCTGTAACAGATTTGGCTACTGGTTTCATCGAGGGGTTATTCACTAAAAAGACGTGGAGGCGGCATTTGCTCTGCAGAATTTGCGGGATCTTCGATGTATGACAATTGGCGTAGCGATATTGTACGTGGATTTACACATGTATATTAAAAGATACACCTGTATTTATAATTATTATATTCCAAGCCCACAATATCTGCACGAGGAAATGCCATAGACACGTCAGTACAGAAACAAATCTGATTTATGCCAATATAAGGTTTGAAGCCAAGGTGACCATTCATTTCAAATAACATAGAAACAGTTCTGTTTGAGTTCTGTGGAAGGTTTTATTCAAAGTGAACACATTATGGATTTTTGGATTGGGCCGTTTTCTGGGTGAAAGCTTTTGCGCTTTCCCAGACGGATGGTAAATTGTAAATATAAACAGAATTAGAATTGTAAATAATCACAGATTTGGACATATACACTCTGAACATGCACATTTTATCTTTCGTTATTTTACTTTTATCTGCATGTCGTTCATTCCGCATCGTTCTTCTGGTTTTTAGTTACATGTCATCTTATTGTTTGTTGGTTCCGCATCGTTTTCCTGTTGTTATTTTGGTGGATTTTATGATTTAGTTTTGTTTCTTTCGCTGAGGACGGTTTGCCGGAAGTGCAACCGAAATATCCGAAATTGTATTTATCCCTCGCACATCATCTTGGAGGGAACTAGCTGATCAAGAAAAAACCCGAAAATCTCGTTTTTCTATTTTATTTATGCCAATTCGCGATATATGAAATATATATGTGAAATGTATATGGAAGAAATATCGAAGCAGGCCATTGAGCGGTCCCGACAATAATCGATGCATTTGATAGGGACTTTTTGCAGTCGGAATTTTTTTGTTTGTCTAAGGTTTGTCAAATGTCAGTAGATATACTTTTTGGGAAGACTTATAAGTACGGAATCCACGTGGTTTGATTCCCATCTCTATGAGGTTCTAGACAGAGGAAAATAACACTATGGGGGAGCGCCAAGATCTATGCTTTCTATGCTTCGCAAATGGGCCATACTCGTAGCGCCTCCCACTACGCTTGCGGCATTTAAAGCGAGACAAACTTGCGGAATTAGAAATTTCTACTAAAGCTAAGGTGCGGTCTGCAAACTTAGAGGAAACAGGGGAGTTTGTATCTTTTTTTGCTGTGCTCCGAATAAGAATTTGTTGGAGCAACGCTGGTGCACGACTGATTGAGTTTCAGTTGGGACGTTCTCTGTCGCTAGTGGTACGAGTGCCGCTGCTATTTGAGTGTGTGTCCCTTTCTTCAAGTCTTGGCGCTACTCCCTAGTGTTATTTTGCTCTGGTTCTAGAAGATGTCACTCGCAACGTTGCGGCTCCCCCGGTGCATTGGAATGAAGTTTCCGGAGCCTGGTTCCTTTTCAGAAACCGTCTCTGTGTTGTCCGAGTCCGATCATGACTTCTCCTGCCTATATCACTGCTGCACTCCACGTCCCAATCGTCCCATCCATTGTCATTGTCGAGATTTCGAATTCTCGTTGTCATTTTTATCCATGGTTCCGTTTTACCGGCTAAAATTGATTTTTAACACACCGTTTAGTGTCTTTAATTGGCAAATTTGTGCCGGCCAAAATTTGCTATAGATAGATAGATAGATAGATTTATTTGCGCTAAAAAGCCACAAGGGCCATGGCAAATACAAAAAAAATATTAACAACAAAACAACAACAATAACAAACCTACAAAAATCCTTCCCGATATGACAGAGCGATCCGAAGGAATCTTCCAAATCTCTTTAAATCCCCAAAATGTTTACTTTTTAATTTTCTAACAAGTTCCTCCCTCGAGAAAAAACCCACCCTAAAAATTTCCTCCCTTAAATCCCTTAAACCCTCACAATCACAAATAAAATGCTCTACATCTTCATCAATCATCCCGCACAAAGGGCAGAAATAAGGACCAGACGAAACCCTAATTTTCCCAATATATTTTCTTCTTTGGCCAAAAGGCAAACAATCTCCTCTCAGACTAATTAAACATTTCAATTCTTCTGGAGATAACCCCGACTTAAAATAAATTTCTTCGCCCCAGGCCTCCTTAACCCTATTGTAGAGACTCAGGGACCCAGGAATCCAAACCTTACAACCCCACGCCTGCAACTCCTGGTCCTTTAATACTCTTTGGACTTCTTTCGCGACCTCACCTACCTCTAGCTGAACCCCCTTCCCCTCGTTCCACCTACCTGACAGTCCACACTCATTCAAAATAGTCTTAATTTGGCCAGGCCAAGTACCCTCACGTTCATCCTTTAGTGCCTCCAGGTATGCCGCTTTGGTCAACCGTACCCTAGGAAGCGTAAGGATTTTTTCCCAAAATTTAACCATACGAACTAAACGAACACTACGAAGACTAGTAAGACTAGTAATCAAGTTACACTCATTTTATCTATGATGATGATAATGAAATTTTATTTACGCACTACATAAGAAAATCGAAATAGCGCAATACAGAGAATGAAAGGGAAAAAAGTACACCGAGCTTTCAGTAACGGAGACTAATCGGGTCTGAAAAATCAGTCAGAGCAAAGAATATGTGTTAAATTTGTATATTTGTCATTCTTGACTCAGTTTAAGAAGTACGGTGGTATTTGGATAGCGAAGTGCTACAAAAATCTCATAATAACAGCAGAAATTGTATTTTAGCCAGTTATTTAATTTTAGCCATGCCACTTGATTTTGATCATACCGACAGAAATCACCTTTTAGCCGGTATAAACCGGCTGGTATTTTGGCAACCAGGAACCCAATTTTGTATTTGTCGTATTGGCTCTTCCCGAGGCGGATCAGGTTTCCGCCTATTGCTTTTGAGGAGCACATTATCAGAAATACCGGTTGTGAAAACTTTTCCGTGCGCATCATCAAAACGAAGGGGGCGAGCAAGGATGAAAACAACCTTGCCCGTTTTTGGGATCCCAAAACGTAGTCGAAGGAATATCTATGACATCGCATGTGTTGTCCGTCCGTCCGTCTGTGAGCACGATAACTCTCGGAGAGAATGAGATATTTTGATGAAACTTGGTGTGAGGATTCTTTGGGTCAAGGGGAAGGTCGAGTTCGTAGATGGTCTATGTAGCCCTACATTTAGAGGTGGGGGTTCAAATTAAGGGGCAAACATAATATTTTTAAACAGCTAATGAGATAGTCTAAGGGGCAAGAAGACACGCTGAACACGATTATGAAAACCATCTTCCCGCAGGACAAGTAGTTCGCCCGGAATCCGGCTAAAACCGGAAGGCCTGTTAAAAGTAAAAGTTTTATTTGACGTTCATTGAATTTGTTTTTAGCTTTATTTTTTCGCCGGACAAGTAGTTCCGGAATTCGTCCGAAACTGGAAAATTAGCAGAAGTAAGGCAGGAAGTTTCGGTCGGTTTCGTCAAAATAGAAATGACTTATAAGTGTAAGCTCACATGCTGAGTCCAAATATGAACTTTGTTTTCTCAGATGATTAGCTATTTGGCCTTAATTGTTTCCGAATTTCAGTAGTAAAAATGTTCAAATAGTCTGACGAGGACTGGATCAGGCGAAGATAAGACCCAATTGTCAGGATCAAATATTGAATTTTTGGGATCCCATCGAAACCTTTGGTCGTGTTAGTCTTTTAGAATCCCAGCGGAGTTCCAAAGGATTCGTCCATGTTAAAATATTGGAACATAAATTATGTTTACTGCCACTTGTGCTTTCTAATGTTGTGAAGCTATTAGCCGCACCCATGCAGATCCCCCACACATTGGGATCGTACCGTGAAAAACAGATAAACCTTTACCATTGATAGCTATCTCGAGGGTCTGTGTCTTTGTTGTCCCGTTTATTTCCCGGTTGCTATGGTTACACCGCCTCTGGTATAGCCAAGAATATTATTACCGTGGTATGAAAAACGTTTGATGGATCCCTCGAAAAGTATTATTCCCCTTATATTTTGAAACACGCGAAGAAGTGCTTCAAGAGTTTGGAGGGTCCCATCGATCTTGTGACCTGTACTTCTTATTGATGACGACTACCTATACGCGGAGTTTATCGGAACTGCTTTCAGCGGTATGGAAAATGGGTAAAGATAGAAAATTCAGATTGGTTTGCATCGATTTGAACGCAATTCTGAACGTAGCCGGTATGGTATATGTTTTCCTGAAAACATGTGGCACTACTTTAAGATATGATTAAATTCCGTACAAGCTGAAAGGGCCTTGAAAACAACAAAACAAAACGTAACATCAACAATAATTTACAAAAAAAAACTTTGCCTGTAACTCATGGCCACCTTTATGAATCTTCCCAAATTTCTTACATCTCAAAAACTTCTACTTTTCAATATTTGTTTAAACCGTTCCTCGCGCCACATCATTTCCCCAAATATTTCCTTCCTCGAGTCTTTTCATTCATGACATTCACCCATTAAATGGAGAATACATTCATTCGTTTTACAGCACATCGGACAAAAGTAAGGAAAAAGAGTAAGGATTGATTTTGAATATTATTACCAGGGAGATCCATCTCACTATTAATATCTATTAATGAACTAATCTCGGAACAGAAAGTTCTTATTGATACCAAACACAGATGAAGGTAGACTTGTTTCGCAGCGATTTGAACGCAAGCCGACGGTATTGATGTATTACAAGGTGAAAGAAAAATATGGTGAAGAGTTTTATTTCAAATTAGGGATTCCAAAAGAATCCCTGAGGTCGTGTATGCAGGTGCGAGCGAACTGTCTCCCTCTTTATAGTGTTTGGAAAAAAAGGTGTTACCCGGAAATGCGGTATACTTGCCCTATTTGCGGTGATTTTGATGGGCTGGACCATTTTCTTTTTAGGTGTCAGGGGCTAAGCGAGGTAAGAGGGAGTTTTCTTGGGGATGGTGGTTGTGAGCCCCTTCTTGGAATTTTGAAGTCGACGTCGAAAGTAAATATAGTAGCAGTTGGAAATTTTGTCCGGAAAGGTCTTATTATTCGAAAGTTGAGCGTCACATGATTTTGGTAGTTGTTTGTTGTTGTATATGTATGTATACGGCCTGAAAAATGGCTTTAAATACAGTCATTCATTCATTCATTCATATAATTGTCTTTGTCATGATGGTGGGGAACTGTACGTAGGAATTGTCCGAACAAAACGCGTCCTATGATACTAAGGATGGAAGAAGTTGGAATATTCCGATTTTTCGCAGATATGTGACCGAAACTGTATGGCGTATCAGAAGAGTGTAAAATTTCGTCAAAACCTATGGTGAAAAATTGTTTTAGTTGTTCAATGTTTCGAATTATAACTTGAAAATATAAGATGGACAAATACAAGGGATTTGATATGGCTTAACTCTCTGGATTTCTAACTGAAACTCAGGGATAACTTATTTCGATTGATTCGACACTGTGTTAGAAGAAAAGTTTCGTTTTTTGAGGCTACTATGTTTATTGTAAACAGTCTGACCCTAATGCGCCGGCTAAGCTACCGATTGCTTTTGATGTATTGCATACGCAAACACTCCAGTATCATTTCCGCCTGCGTCCCCCTTTTCTCTCACAGACAAGTTCCGGCTAGAATTGCCGGCTAATTACGCTGGGAATATCAGGCTATTTCAGTTGATTCTGGCCGCTTGAGAAAATTGGTTGCCAAGCAACGAACTGGACAACTCTAATGTCTGTCTCAAGATTTTGTTTTGCAGTGATTTTCCGATCGGGGCCTAGAATCCTGTCGCAATGAAATGGGCTCGAGACTACATTTAAAGTCTCTTCCAAGTGTTAAGGACCCATCATTCCTCTGACACTAATTGACAGTAAACCTCCCTACTGCCACTATGAATGTTCAAAACCAGAAAAAACACCGTCAAACAATGAGCAAAAAAAACAACAATAAAAACACCAATTTTTTTAGGTTTGAAATAATTCGGTCTGGACTAAATCTCAGCCGATTATCCGAGACAGCCGTTATGGCACGTAGGGTGCCAAGGATCAAAATAATA
Source organism: Branchinecta sandiegonensis (assembly GCA_030848855.1). Taxonomy (NCBI): domain Eukaryota; kingdom Metazoa; phylum Arthropoda; class Branchiopoda; order Anostraca; family Branchinectidae; genus Branchinecta; species Branchinecta sandiegonensis. The sequence goes on from JAUPMV010000020.1 coordinate 13,434,413, forward strand.
ATTTCCATCTAATGCTCCAACTGTTTATAACAGACACATGTAAATTATAGAGCAAAGACCAGTGTGGTACTCCTGAAGACATACAAAAAATAATCAGTCAAGTTTTATAATTTCTTTGCTAATTTCGTCATCCGGAAAAGAAGACGTTCTGCGTGGGTTTTTGCTCGAGCCAAAACAGCAATCAAGTTCAAATCTAAATGAACTGGTGGCTTCCCATCAGTAAGAGAAGGTAAACAGAATGTTTGGATTAGGTCTTTAATCTATTAGAACTGTTGGAAAGCACATCGGAATAAACTGAAGCGAAAAGAAACACTCGATTTAAAATAAAAACTCAGCAAATATAAGATGAAGAAATACACGACCCGTTCTTGAATTCATTGACGTCGAAGAACACCGAGAAGAGAAACACTGGACCCTCCGTGCAGTTCCAGGAACTGGGCCTTATTGTGGGAACAATAGTTTTATGCTGGCGACGTCAGCCATTTGTTCAAAAATAATCCAGCGAATGATAACCCTTTGTCAGCGAAAGTAAAGGCTGCGGTGCGCGAAATTGAAATTTTACGGGATCCTGGAAAGGTCTGGGGAGCACGGTGGGAGTGCTTGTTTCACGCATTGGATGTCCAGCTCCTACCTGACCCGTACATGGTCCGTCAGTTATCTGACTGATGTGCTACCTCAGAATAAACAGTTCTCAGTTGTCGACCTCGACTTGTTTTTTCTGAGTTTGAATTTTTTTTTCATGCTTACTGCATCGAAATTAAATTGAGATTATGAAGATTATTTGGGCCAGATTACTGGCTCCTCTGTGCGTTTGAAGTTTAGATTTTTAGCCAATAAATATTCCTTGAGCCCAAGCTGAAACATTTATTTAAATAATGTATACAACGGATACGTCAGCTAAGATGCTTCATTAGCGATATATTTTGACGGTGCAAAACGGATAAGTCAGCTACATTTAATTAAAGCTATATGTCGGCCCTTCTTGGCAAGGGTCCTCTTCAGGCTCAAGCCGCTCAAGCTGGAAAATGAACTTGAACTTGAAAACAATGAAAGATTCTTCCTTAAATATCCGACTTTTTGAACTTCTTCTTTGAAAATTGGTTGGAGTTAAAGCTGTTCCTGTGATTTCACTCTTAAATTGTTTTTTCACAAGTTCATTTTCCAGCTTGAGCCTGAAGAGGACCCTTGCCAAGAAGGGCCGAAATATAGCTCTACTAAAATGTAGCTGACTTATCCGTTTCACACCGTCAAATATGATTCGCAGTCAGCTTGGGCTGAAGGAACATCTATCAGCGATATTTCGGCCCTTCTTGGCAAGGGTCCTCGTCAGGCTGTCAATCTTCAGGTCCAACGTCGAGGAAGCAAACAACCTGTAATAAATAACTGAAGCTTCTACCGACTATAAATATCTTATTCGGGTAAATTACTTTCAAATACCACTGTAGGGAAAATTTGTCCTGAGATTTAATTTTTGACACGGCCGCTGTTTTTGCTGCACGATCGGGCGATGACTTCCTCGACATTTGACTTGAAAATTGACAGCCTGACCAGGACCCTTGCCAAGAAGGGCCAAAATGTCGCTGATGAAGCATCGTAGCTGACGTATCCGTTGTATACATTATTTGAATAAATTTTTAGCCAAGCTGACGGTGAATCGTATTTGGCTGCTTAAACGTTAAACCATCACATGTTTTTTTTTTAGCTTGAGCTTGCAGAGGACCCTTTGCCAAGAAGGGCCGGAATACCGCTAGAATGAAACACAGTTGAAGTAATCGTTTAACGCGGTCAAATACGAATATGAGGATTATTTTTGGTTAGATTGTTAGCTCCACTGTGCTTCATTTCCGTATTTCTTTTCCCTGGCTTGATTTGCATTGGCTGAAAGCATTCAGTTATTAGGAAAATAGAGGCGAAACCAAGTCGAATACGTTAGCCGTAAATTCTCGAGATCTCGGACGTGCTTGTTCCTGGAATCCCTACTGTATTCTGAAAATGTCCTGGAAATAAATATTTAGATAGAAAATTATATAGGATAACAGGTAATAGGAAGTGATATAGGGCCTGGAAATGCCTTGTATCAAATAACAAATATGTTTTTGTGACGGCGGCGGAAAGCCAAGAAATGATAAAAAGTAAATCAGAAAAAAAAAATCTTGATAAGTTCATGGGTTCATAAAACCTCTGTTTGTTGAAACTGCTCGTCGGTTATATGGTTATTCTTTTTCGATATTCGCCAAATTAACGGGCCATGGAGATTTTTCGGGGTTATTGTTTTTTTCTTATTTTTTACATTTAGAAACAGAATTCGTTGCTGTTTCTAAAAGAAATAGATAACCGTGATTTTCGGGTTTTTTCTTGGTCAGCTAGCTATCCCTCTAAGATGATCAATAAACGGTTTTCTATTTATTTTGCAATGAATGGTCAGCTTGGCTTCAAACCTTATATTTGTTGCTTGTTTCTATATCTAGTGCTATTCGGCCTATAGCACTCATTTTAGTATGCTATGGGCCGAATAGCACTTATTTTAGCACCCTGTAGGCCGAATAGCACTCATTTTAGTATGCTTTAGGCCGAAAAGCACTTATTCTCAACTCCATTTTCCCAAATCTAGAACAAGTATTTGCTTGGCGTCCTTGCAATTATCATTAGAATATGTCGCACCTATACTTCTGCTTCTCTACGTCCCTCATCGTTCCATCAGTTCTCATTCGCGTCAATTTTCAGTTTCCTATGTCATTTTTATCCACTCTTACGGCAGGTTGCTGACTTTTTTTTTTTCATTTCCTGTTTGGCACTTTTCGAGCTGGATCGGACTCCGTTCTTTTCTTCCACCCCCCTCATTGGTCAGAAATACCGGATATCGAAGTTTTGGTTAGTTTTGGTTAGCCAGTGATGGGATAGCTTTGAATTAGTAAATCTTGTCCGACCATCTTTCCGTTTGTTAGTGCGGTAACACTTTTCGTGTTTGACTCTTCGAGTTGGATCGGGCTCCGCTCATTGCATCTGTGCACCTCATTGGTTAGAAATACCGGTTATCTAAGTTTTCGTTAGTTTGGTTAGCCAGTGACGGGATAACATCGAATTAGTTAAGTTTATCCGACCATCTTTCCGTTTGTTAGCACGGTAACTCTTACCGTGTTTTTCAAACTTGCCATGTCTAAACTGTTCTACTGCGATCATGCCTTTCTCTTGTTCAGCCAAATTAACCTGTGAACGCCTCCACAAGTTTGTTTGCGTATGCAGATGCACGGTAGCCATTGTCTTACATGACTTGCATTTGCAATGGATATATTGAGGCTTAAGCCTTTGTTTTCCTGATGAATCCGGACAGCTGTCTCGGGAAGAATAAGTTGTTTTTGGGCGTCTTCTCGTTAAGAAATTGTCGTTCTTCGCAGCATCATTTTGCCCCTAAATTTCCTCATTACTCGCGTTGTAGCAAGACCACATATTGTTCACAAGGGCGCTCCACTACCTATTCGTTAATAATGCGGTATCTGCTTATATTAAGCTTCGCGTATGGCCAGGTATGTCAATCAGTCAATGATTTGTGTTACCTGAACCATATGAGAAATTGCACAAAGCTTGCCCGTATGGGGTAATGGAAAAAAGGACAAAACGAAAGGATGTAACTGAAATGCACCACTGACATTGTTTTGTAGTAAAACCAAAAAGTTTTCTACCTGCAGAGATTAAGCCGTAAATGCAGCAGTTATTATTTCGGTCGTGTGTTCATGTTGGACAATGCACAGTGATTCCCGCTCACATTTGACCGCAGAACCTTTGGATCGCACTCAGATATATGTATTTAGTGCCGAGCTACCCTTCATCTTCAACGAGGGAACTAATAGGGGTGGGGGGGGGGGGGGGGTAGAAAAAGTATGCTAGTGTAAGCTCCATGTGAAGCACAAATAACATGATATGACTTGCCCTTGGAAGGGGCCATGAGCAAAACTCTATCTTGGGCAATCTGAGCATAAATCTGAACCATGAACACTCACATACACTCCTGCACAGCCTGCACTCATACGTGATATCTTTCTTAATTAGTTTGTAGTTCGATTAGTAGTTAGTTGCTTCTTAAAGTTCGATATTTTTCGTGCTCTGCTCTCTGCCGGATTTGTGAAGATATTTGTATTGTAGAATTGACGATGATAATAAAATAACCTCAATTTGCAATTCTTTTTTATTTTCTTTACTATCCTACACAGTCACAAAAAATCAACCAAGAAGCCAACGAAAATGGGGTCTGTAAAGGCCAACGAATATACTGAAATAAATCGTCGGCCTTTAAAAAACCCATTTTCGTTGGTTTCTTCGTTGATTTTTTTAATATGTCATGCCAATGTGGTTTGAGAAACTGTCATCCTTTATCCTGAATCAACCGCTAAACCAAATAATTTTCATACGTGGGAGATCCCTGATCTGCTAGTGAGAGCGGGTCCAGCTTCGTATGTCCGCCCAGATCCGGGATTCGATTTGTCCGAATTGCGGTTTCGATAGCACGCAGGAGCGCATGAGGACCCGTGGTTTTCAACTGTCAGCGGAGCTTTGTGAATGACAGCGTAATTGGCAATGCCGCTCATTATTACAAAGCGAAAATTATTCTCGTTATGCTAGACGAACATAGAGATTCGCACACCCACAAGATCAGACGGGCCAAAAAGTCGGTCCAGTATGAGGACGAGATATGACCCGTCAACGAAGGTGGAGTAAATTTAGGGGAAAAAAGAAGAAAAACACCGTAGAAAAATAAATACAAAAAATAATATCTAGCTTTAAATTATGTTAAGTCGTAAGGGTTTTTCAGTCGTGATCAATATTTGGCTATGTGTTTTGCTGTAGTGGGTCACTGATCTGATAACGACTGGACATGTTTGGATTGGATTTCTGGTCTGCTGGAAGGCGAAATATATGTTTAGCAAAGTGGGAAAAGGTGTAGCCATGATGGAGCCATGTGTTTGGCACTAGTTGCTAATAGGTTACCGCTTGTGCTAGTCAGGGATCTGGAGCAGTTCATAGACAGTCGGGGTGTGGCTGTATGCTTTGAGGTACAGTTATTGCCTACCGTAATACCAGTGCCGTCATCCCAAAAGCAGCGTTGGGAAACAAAGCCCCACCCCTGTTTGGAATCATCCGTGGAATCACCACCACAGCCTGTTCAGCTTTTGGTGACAATTTACGATACCCTTACCTGTCGCCGGCTCTTCTGAGGTGGCAAAGTCACTTTCAAGGGGTTATTCATTCCCCGGCACTTTCTGTACACCCTTTCTCTTCACCAGCCGAAACCAGCAGTGCCGGCAATAAATTAAGTGATCCGCGTCTAAATATGGTATTTTAACATTCTAACACATGGCAACCGGTGCCAGCTGCCGGGCACCGCGACACCGGGCACTTGCTGTAGACTTAAACGAGAGTGGGCAACCCCTCGGCCATTTTACAATAAACGTTATAAAAGCTTGCAAACGAACGTTTCATAAGGCCTCTAAAACAGTTCAAGTAGTTTTTGCTCATCTTCCTTTTAACTAGTTCTCCACTTGCTATTCAAGTAAAAGATTTTTCAAGCCTCAGTGTAATTTTATGTTTTTTCTTTGTGTCTTATTTTTTAATCATTTCTGTTCCTTTTTGGGATCCCAAAACGTAAGCGGAGGGATACCTATGACGTTGCAAAAGTTGTCCGTCTCCCTGTCCGTCTGTGAACATAATAACTCTCGAAGGGAATGAGATATTTTGATGAAACTTGGTGTGAGGATCCTTTGGGTCAAGGGAAAGGGTGGGGGAGGGGTTCAAATTAAGGGGCCAAATTTTTTTTTCCAACAGCTAATGAGATAGTCGATTAAGGGGTAAGAAGACATGCTGAACACGATTATGAAACCATTTTCTCGTCGGACAAGTAGTTCGCCCGGAATCCGGACAAAATCGGAAAGTTTGTAAAAAGTAAAAGTTTTATTTGAAGTTGATTAGATGTTCGATCTTGGGATAAGAAGACATGCTGAACACTGATGTGAAAATCGTTTTCTACCCGGTCAAGTAGTTCGCCCGGAATCCGGCCAAAACCGGAAAATTTGTTTAAAGCTAAAGTTGTATTTATAGTTGATTTGATGTCCGATTTACGGGTAAGAAGCCATGCTGAATCCGTATATGACAATCAATTTTTAGCCGGTAATATAGTTAGCCCGGAATCCGGCTGAAACCAGAAAATTTGTTACAAGTTAAATTTTTATTTGAAGTTGATTAGATGTTGGATATAGGGGTAAGGAGATACGCTGAATTCTTTTTTAGCTTTATTGTTTAGCTGGACAAGTAGTTCCGGAATTCCCCCGAAACCGGAAAATTTTCAGAAGTAAGGGAGGAAGTTGGAAAAGAGGTTTAAAGGGTCGGACTGGCTAGCAGGACATTCAGTATTGAGACTGAGAACGTTCTTACAGGGTCTTGAAGATCTTCTTTGGATTTCTAAACGCTTTTTGTTTACATTGAAAGGAGGATGATTTCAGACTAGGTTATTTCAGTATCTTTTTGGTTATTGGGGAGTCGAAGCGTCTTAGTTTATGGGATAAACATTTTACTTTCACACTCCACGTCTGAGCGCTTGCTCACTTGTTTTTCAGAATCTCACGTATACTTTGACTGAAACAAATGTGATGCTATCTTTACTTTCATTATTTGATACATTCTGTAAAATTTCCCATATCCTAAATTTGCATTTTTCTTTTTCTCTTAGTGCACTATTACTTTTTTCTGTTTCAGTGCATAATACAAATTCATTATCATCATTTCATGCGAATGTCACCGTTCTTTAGGCTCGCTTACCCCTCTCGGCAACCCATAAAATGGAAAGCTCTGTGGGTGTAGTATGTAAATGCTGGGATTTTATGCGGCAAAAATTGCTGCTTCCTGCAATACCCAGACAGAAACATCTAAGAATAATTGCCTTTCGACTAATAAAAATCATAAAGTCAGTGACGAGAGCAGTCGCCTTTTTTTATTACTTTTATTGCGATGAGGGCGTCATTATCGCCCGATCCGTTGTTTATCGGTACTTAGTTCGTTATCACGTGCGAGTTAGTTACCATGGTCATGGTAAGTTAATGACAGGGTTTTCAGTTGTAAGGAACCCTTGTAGTATATGTGTAACAGTTTTACCTGTTGACGTGTAATTCACGAATATAGGTGTGTTTTAACTCGAAAACTGCGTACATTCAGTGTTCCCTGGTATATTGACATCGACTAAAGACAACTTTATTAAAGCGGTGGTAGAATATGTGAGTGGGAATTTAAATAGGAGATAGTTTATGTATAGTAGGATCATTATTTTTCAATGCATTAATATATCTGTATGTGGTGTATATACAAATCTGTGTATGGCCCATTCGAGGCTAAATAAACACTATTCTATACACCGTTTGGCGTACCTTCCTTTCTTTCTAAACAAAACTTTTTTTTTGCAAACGTATCGTTAATTCTTTCCATCTACTTTTTTCAAAATGAACCGAATTTTCTTTAAATGATAATATTTCAGTGATGAATATTCTTTCAGGCAAGTTGATAGTCACAAACAAATACGTCAGCTGATCTTTATTAGAGCGGTATTTCGGCCCTTCTTAGCAACGGGCATCTTTAGGCTCAAGCCGCTCAAGTTGGAAAGTGGACTTCAGTTTAGTAGTTTACTTCTTAACTTCAGTGACTTGAGCCTGAAGAGAACCCTGAGAAACTGATAGCCATTATCACTTATGATGCTCCCGATCATCATAAGTAATTTTCCTAATTTTCTATCACGCCGGACGGTTAAACGAAAATTATAACAGAATTGTAACGATCGCAAACGATAATAACTCGTTGTAACGCTACTTTGCTAGATACAATATTGACTCGACAGTAGTTAGAGGCTCCGACTCAGATCTATCTCAGTTACACTATATAGATTAGACACTCAGTTGTGCTTAAGTCCTTAAATGACCCCTCGCACTATTTACTCTTCAACTTATAGTATTTTAAAATATTTTGATAATTTAAAACTAGGCTGTGCTTTCAACTAATAACCCACGGTTTTGGCTGTTCTATCCTTTTCCGAGACCCGTTGACTTATAGCGAAAACAGGCAAACAATTTACATAACCGTTTTTTCTGATGGAAAAACTCCTCGCAGACAACCGTCGACAGCGTGGTACAAATCGAAGGTAGCAAAACACGGCAAGTGAAAAAATCAGCGTGGTTTTGTTAGAGGGGTTAAAATGTACCGTACGAAATTGGGGTCTCCGGGTTTAGAAATGTATGGAGCGATTATGGAAGTAGGTTGTGATAGCATTATAGGTAAGACAAGTCCTTTAATAAACTTAGATGAGTAATATATACCTAATAACACGCGCATATCGATTACGACGGGGCGATTTGATTGATTGATGTTTTATTGATCCACCAAAATTGATGATAATAAGATAAGTGGTTATATGAATACGCAAAAACAAACCAACACTAAAGCAAACTCTAATCTATCAGAACGACTAAAATAAACGACAACCCATGAAAATGGCGAAGGCAGATAAAATACCGCAAACAATGACAAAAACTGAAGGAAAAAAAGTTAAAATTTAAAAATTCAAAATTTAAACAAAAAAAATCAGTAAAAATAATTTAAAACTCATGGAGGAAAGATGACAAATTATGTTTGAGCTCTTGCAACTTACGTCTAAACTTTTCATGCTTTTTCAACATAATTTGGTCAAGTGTTTCAACATTTGTTGAATGCAGGGATACTGCATTACTATGCAGTATCCCTGCCGACTCGTCTTTGATCTTCAGCAAAGACTGCGCTCGTAGACTCGAGTACAAGCTATGTGAAACTTCTCAAAATATATTGGCCAATGGTCTTCCCAGAGCCTACTTACTAGTTGCTGAAATCTGAAGTCGTAATGAGTGATACTGCCAACGCTTTGAAAAACCTTTTGACCATGCTAGCCCACTATGGGGACCTGCAGCACTGCGTACTGTATACCTCATTCAAGAACTTGAGTCGGTGCAAAAGCGGGCCGTGCTCATTATTATTGGCGATCGACAGCTATCTTATGGTGATGCGCTTGTTAAACTCGATCTCCCCACGTTGGCCCAAAGATACGAGCAGATTATCCTGAGGTTTGGAAAGTTTCTTCTCTCTAAACCCCAGCATCGAGACATCTTACCACCCACTCCACCGCCCAACAACCATACGCGTCACCAAAATAAACTGGTTCCAGTAGCTTCGCGAACGAACCGCCACGCAAATTCGTGTGTACCTTTTTTTACGGATTTGCTAAACAAAGCCGAGGGATATTTTCCTTTTTTTGTGTTAATTTGTTATTTAGTATAGTGAAGCAACGCAAATTAGCTGTCAGCTACGATGTTGTTTAAATAAACCTCTCTCTCTCTCATCTTCATGCCCAAAGAATGGATAACAAGCTGTTTTCGAGGTGAATAAAGGCCGATGCCTAGCTGTTTGTATTGCACTGTCATTACTACCATTATCTGCGATTCTCAATCTGCCCCCTCGTAGGTGCTAACTTTTATTTATTTTCTTTCATTTACTCCGCTTTATAAAAATGGCGGGCTGTAAGTAAATTACTCACTTAGGCTGATTGACTATGCGGAAAGTATGGCTGGATCAAGTCGTGTTCGAGAAGGAAGCCCATTGCCTTTTTGTTTACAGTATACTGTCATTATAACCATTATCTGCGATTCTTGATTTGCTCTAAAATTAAATCTGACTTTCGTGTTTCAGCTGGATCCGGTAACCCCCCACCTGATGGCGCGTACAAACCCTCCTTCCTGACTGATCAGGAACTAAAGCATCTCATTCTCGAAGCAGCTGATGGTTTCCTCTTCGTCGCAGCTTGTGATAGTGGCCGTGTGATCTACGTTTCGGACAGCGTAACGCCGGTACTCAACCATACACAGGTAGGATCTCTGAATATTTGCCCAGATGGCAGCAACACAGAATTTCATAGCCTTCTCAGCCATACAGTTTTTTTTTTTTTTTTACGGATTTGCTAATCAAAGCCGAGTGATATTTTCCTTTTTTTTTGTTAGTTTGTTATTTAGTATAGTGAAGCAACGCAAATTAGCTCTCTCTCTCATCTGATTGCGATGAAACTCGACAGTTTTGTACAACTTTTTATGCTTTTTCCAATGACGTGCTCCCCGAAAGAAAACCGTGTCGTTTACAATTTTTTCTTCTTCTGATTTTCGTGTTTATCTAAGAGCAAGGGCCTATGATGTGTTGTTCGTACTTCTTCACAAGAGTCTTCAACTTTCATGATTTCTCGGCCATGTGTTTCTCTCCTTGCAAGTTCCCTCGGAGACTGCTAGATGCTACGCAGCTACGACTGTAAATAGATGGCGCTCGTCATGCTTGACATCATCACTAGCAAATATTATCACTCGAGAATATTGAATATATTTAATAGCCGATTGGCCGTACAAAATACATGATGGTTACCATACACTTTACATCGCTCAATACTTATCTTTATTTAGCTAATACACTCTTGGCGTAATTTTGAGTGTCTTAGCTTTGTTTTTTGTTTCAAGAAAATCAGGAACATAATAGCATACCCATTAAGAAAATGACACTTTTGGTCTGAGAGTTGCTCGCATTCAACCAGAAAGTGGCCCTCATCCTCTGTATTAAAGCACTAGGGGCATTGTCGCTTACCATTTGGGATCTTATTATCCCAATTCCTCCGACCACGTACTGGCAGGCAGTACGTGCATACCAAATATCGTATAGCTCAATGCAAGCAAAGGAGTATGCCGCGTATGTTGTGTTGTTAGTTGTTATTCACAAGACTCTTTACTTGCATGTTTTCTTGGTGATTTGCTTCTCCCCTTATAGGTTCCCTCGATTTCCGCTAGATGACGCGCGGTCATGAATGATAGTTAATGGTGCTATTTGCGCTAATCTTCGCGCATATATAGAAAAGTGATTTGCTTACTGAATTCAGAACAAAACCAAATGGAATGAAGCACTTCATTTTATTTAACCACAGCAAATGTGCCCTTCAGCGCCATACCGCTATCTTTGTTTTGTAACATATTATTCACGAAGAATTTAAATTAACTACCTTTCAGCAGAGCGTTCTTCTTCCTCCTTCAAAGCACAACTCTGTAAATATCTTATCACGAGAGACTTGTCTGAAGTATCGTTTTCGAAAATATCAATACCTGCTTCGTGAAATTAGCGATTTTCTTAGCGCTTGTCGCTCTGTCCGCTCCCCGAAGCGGACATTCAACGCAGAATATTTGAAAACTGTGCGCGCCGTTGTTCTAAACGGGGAACACAATGATAAAGAGCAACAGTAAAGGCTTTCGCCTCTAAATGTCTCTAAGAAATTTTGAGTAATCGAACTGTCCGAGTTAAAAATCCCATCAATAAATGATATTGATCGATTCAGCATTAACCGCATCTTCGGTAAGGCTGTTCCAAGATAGACCTGATAGACAAGACAGTCCTGTTGGGATGACCTTTCCGGAACTGAGTTATTTTCTGTACTGGTGCTCTAAAAGTCACGAAAAACTCTTTGACATTTCTATGCATATTACCACATTATGATAATGCATATTACCACGAGTATGAGACAAGAAATGTGAGTTTGTTGGTGAATGATATTGGAGAGTCGTCAAGAGGAGGGTTTTGTGCGAGTTATTCGGGTGTCAAGGTATGTAATCATCTTCCGGAGAGAATCTGGGATTCGGAGAACCAGTTTTTGTTTAAAAATAGATAGAAAAATAATTTTTTGGGTAGTTAGATAAATGTGGAATATTTATTTGGTATTTTATTTAAGGTGAATATTTCATTATTATTATTAGTGAATGAGGGTTGGGTTGGGGGGGGGGGGGGGTAAAGAAAAAGAAATGTGAGTTTGTTGGTGAATGATATTGGAGAGTCGTCAAGAGGAGGGTTTTGTGTGAGGAATTCGGGTGTGAAGGTATGGAATCATCTTCCTGAGAGAATCATGGAGTCGGAAAACCAGTTTTTGTTTAAAAATAGATTGAAAAATTATTTTTTGGGTAGTTAGATAAATGTGGAATATTTATTTGGTATTTTATTTAAGGTGAATATTTCATTATTATTATTAGTGAATGAGGGATGGGCTGTGGGGGGGGGGGGGTAAAGAAAAAGAAATGAGAAGGTTAAGACGAGAAAAGTGTGTCACCGTTTGTAATAGGTGAGTAAAAGTTGAGCACTCCCGCACAGGGCACGGTTGTGCCCTTCTTGGGAGCGTTGCGTTTGTTATTTTTGTTTAAAGAATGTTGAAATTAAGATGAATTGAATTAAATTAAATATGCTAAGCTTTAGTGATTTTTTGTGATGTGAGCTCAAGCTGAGAATCCGTGTTTCGTTTTTCTTCGCTCTTGGTCCTGCATACCCTCACGCTCAGAAAGTAACCTCACTCGTTTGCAATTTGACTCGGAAATAAAACACTCATAGTTTCCACTAAATTTTGCAAGGATTAACTTTCAAGTGGCAGTTTCGCCTGGTTTAGTAGTACTTGATCTGGAGGGATAGGGGTTGTTAACTTTGGAGAGCTTTGCACATCCGTCGTAGAAATGAAGAGCAGACTGTTGCACCTAATTATCTGGGACTTAACAGACGGTAGATTTTCAAAGGTTACATTTTAGTCATAGTACTAAATCTTCGAAGAACAATGAGAAGACCCAGAAGTGGAACATATCCACTGACCACTCTTGCTTGTGCGTGTGTGCTGTCGGATATTTTTGAAGAACTCAACAACCCCTTCAAGGAGGGGGGGGGGGCTTTAAGTAGGAATTTTTTGCTGTGTCAGAGGTTTTTCATTTGAACGATTTTCGATGCATTAAAGAGGGCTCTTAACTTTCGATAGGCGGTTTGTCAAAAGCAAGTTTCCTTTTGAGAATTAATCTGATCTGGCGATTTTGGATCACATTTGGTCCCGAAGTCTTGGGCATTCTGATTTACGATTAAATTCTTCTTAGAGATGTTCTGGGTTTTCAGACTAACGTCATCTTCCGGACTTAGATTTGTGTCATGTTCCGATTACTACCCGTAGAGATGTCGGATCCGGCCATGAAAGGATTCGAATCCGATTCCAGGGCTAGGTACGAATCCGATTCCGAGTCCAAATCCACCATTTTATGCTGAGGATTCTAATCCGACCTTGAAAAAAAAAACAAATCATGTAGCATACATAGGATATAGTTTAAAAATCAGAGGTGGCGAATGATATCTAAGGTAGATAACGTGATAGATTAATGAGGATGGTTCGTGGTGGAGACCAAAAAGTTGGATTGTCTAGCTGTGTAAAAATTTGGTCAAAACGGAGACTGGAAGGATGTAGACTAGATATTTGGGCGGATTAGTAAGATTGAGGGTTTGGAATCCGAGTCCGAACCCAAATCCAGCCTGACAAGCAGTAGATTCTAATCTGGATTATGAATCCAGGCAAAAGGATGAATCCGGATTCGGATTCGACCATCTCTGACTACCCGGTCCGGTTCTGTGGATGAGTCGGGCAGATGTGGTGTGTTCTTTTGCGACCTACGAAGTTTAATTCGAAGCAGAGCGTCCGTTTGGGAGCAAAAATGCCCTAAGGTGCTGGGTTCCCCCTCCCTACACCCCCACAGGATCCGCAATATGAGGATACCTGCCCAGTCGGGTAACGTCCCCAACACACCAGACGAGTTTCGTCTCCTTAAGCATGTGTGAAGGCCCGTTTCGGCATTGCATTCACTTTTCTTAGTGATCATTTTAGAAGATTCTTGGATGCCCGTATCTACCTTTTCATTGGTCAGTTCTCATCATATCATCGTTTTCGGCAGAGATTTTCATGTCCGGTAGTGTCCTCTGTTGCACCGAAGGTCATGCAAAATCTCTCGAGTGTTGTTGTTGGAAAATAAGTGCCCGAGATTTTATCTCATCACGACCATGTCTTCCTGTCTGCTCATGCTTAAGACCCTTTAGTCTTCCTGTTAGTTAGATTCTTAGAAAATAAGGTCATAACAAGGTAGCATGCGACGATCTTGCAACATCGCCGTGCAGCTATAGAGTAGATCTGTGCATTTTGGCCGCTCATTGCCTCTGTTACTGCTTCGCTCTACGTCGCTGATCGTTCCGTCCATTCTCATCTCCAAGGTTTCGAACTTGCTATGTCAGGTTTATTCCACTACTACGGCGATTTTTACATTTGCCGTATTTGGTTATTTAAGAGGCGGATCAGCCTTATTGGTTCGGTGCCGATTGTGCAACTTTGTCCGTGTTTCTCGTCAAAACATAAGGGACCAGAGCAGGTCCGAATCCAGAAGTTTATTTCGGGAGGGGGGGGGGGGTCTACCCGCAGGTTGGACCTAATCCATACCAAATAGTAAAAACATACATCAGAGGTTACAGCGTATTCAACGTGTTATTTTTGTGTTTCGTGGGGGGGGGGGTCGAATCCTCCCCTCTAGATACGGCCCTGGGCCAGAGCTTGGCTGAAAACAGCCGGCAGTAAGGTTTTCGGTTCTACTTTAAGTAAAAGACAAAGCTGCTTTGCGGGGAGTTTCGGATGTTTTACTGCGTAAGGTCTGACTTATTCAGGCGACGAGAGAGAACATTCCCGTGCTAACTGAGACCAAAGCCTATTATTTAATTTCTTTTACTGATTGAGCTCAAAGGATATTTCAAAAATAGTGGCTTAAGAAACTAAATCATGCGGAAATTTAAAAACAATCGCCTGTTTTTCTTTGTTCTACTCTTTGACGTATTTTGAACCTCTTGATTTTCATGACATTTTTTTACAAAATGGCTTTGTCAGAACTAGGTTTTTTTCGTGAGAAAACGGCTATTTCTTCTGTATTTGGACTGCAGGGTAGTGGTGGAATTATTTGCTTTAGATTGGTCACTAAACCTCTTCATACAAAATCATCTTGCCCTCACATTTAAACAACGCTTTTATGGCACTTGCAGCTTCGCTCAAGTGCCATATACCGATCACTTTTCGGTCGGTCTGTTTTCCACTGTGCTCGAGATAGGGTACTTCCAGAAGGGCTAGGGCGATGAAACTTGGCGGGCTTATCAGGGACCCGACCGAACTAACTTAGAAATAGTCATTTCCCCAGTCCGACCGTTGTGGGAGTGGAGGGAAGGTGAATCCCGAATGTTGAGGTATCTATAACTTCGGAACGGGGGATCGGATCTTAATGAAACTTGATATTTGGAAAGATCTCGTGTCTCGGATCTCAAGTCCAGACCGGATCCTTTGAATGGGGCGGGGGGTCGGAGGGGAAACCGGAAATCTTGTGACACGCTTAAAGTGGAGCGATTGGGATGGAACTTGGTGGGCACAGTAAGCACAAGCCCTAGATACATCAGTGACAGAACCGGACCGGATTGTGCACTGCCGGGGGAGTTAGAGGGGGTTTCGGAATTCCGGTCATCACGAGTTAAGGTACTTACAGATGTGTTAGGACGACGAAACTTGGCTTGAACATCAAAGACTTGACACAATTTGCTTAGAAATAGTCTGTTCCCTGTTCCGACCATTGTTGGGGGAGTGTAGGGAGGGGGAATCCTGAATCTTGAGGTATGTAGAACTTTTGAACGGGTGATCGGATCTTAATGAAACTTGATATTTGGTATACCTCGGATACCTCGTGCCTCAAATGTCCTATTTTGTGTCCGGACCTGATCCGGTGAATGTTGGGGGGAGAACCAGAAATCATGTGACACTCTTAGAGTGGAGCGATCAGGATGAAACTTGGTTGGAAGAACAAGCACAAATATTCCTTCAGCCCAAGCTGACCACGAATCATGTTTGATAGTGCAAAATGGATGCGTCAGCTGAATTTTATTAGAGCTATATTTCGGCCCTTCTTGGCAAGGGTCCTCTTCAGGCTCAAAGCCGTTCAAGTTGGAAAAACGAATTTATTAGCCATATTTCGAGCTATATATTTACGAAGTAACAGAACCCTAGCCTTAATCATTTACAACGAATACAAACACAAACAGCAGCACGAGAATTTTACGACCAGATAATTAACGACTAGAGAATAACATTTGTCTTCAAAATGTAAGTTTCGTTTCTCTTACAGGGGGATTGGTTTGGCTCGTCCATATATGACTTTGTTCACCCAGAAGACGTTGAGAAGATTCGAGAACAGCTGAGTACACAAGAACCTCAAAACGCTGGCCGAATACTAGACCTGAAAACAGGAACGGTGAAGAAAGAAGGACATCAGTGTAAGTAGTATTGAAGGATTTAATTGATTTGGGTAAATTCATTTTTGGATATGAGTGATATTGCGAACACAACTGTACATTTATTCTGCAAAATCTCTACACCACACTGTGAGAAAGTTCAAGATAACGCGAGGATGCGCAGTTCCAACAGGCGACACTTGGGATGTAATTTGCTATGATTTTGAAAACGCTACGCATTAAATGTTATGCACAGCAAGCATTGACAGGAAGAGCCAAAAACCGCCGAAAAAGCATCTACTGACTTTTTTGTTTGTCGTATCATGTCGGAAAAGTCAGCAGATGCTTTTTTGGCGGTTTTTTGGCCAGTCCTGGCAATACCTGTCGCATAATATCATAAGGTTTTCAAAATAACAACAGATTACTATTACGACGACTGTATTTATATGTGAAGAAGCACTCTCAACCTGATGTTATGGTGAGGGGTGTAGTAGGCCGGACAAAGATGGTATGTCCATAGATACAGTCATCGGAGTCAGGATAGCCTAGGGCGTCGGGTGGCCTACTACATTTGCAGACATCACGGGCTCATTATGGATTCCCCAGGTCGATTCACACTAAGGCTTGTGTACCGAACCGCAATAGGCTATAAACCGCCCATCATACACTATGCCCTTCAGGCCAGCCCACTCTAAGGAGCTTTAAACAAGACTGATAATAACGACCCATGGTCCGTAAAATAAACAAAAGGTTTTATTCACTGGTAGGTACTTACAAAATCATATAAACAACCTTTATGTAAAAAGGGTTTTTGCCTGTCGAGACCCCGGAAAAGAAGTGGCGAAGAAGGTGAGTCATGCTCCTGGCGTGAGTCATAATAACTAAGAGTTAAAGCACAACTCTAATTACAAATGATCTTTTCCCAATAAAATGGATCAGAAAAAACGTTTTCGAATATACCATTCCTTTCCCCCTGAAATTAGCGATTTTCTTGTTAGCGCTTGTCGATTACCTCCAGCCTTCCTGCTCTCCGACGCGGCGGCTGGGCGCAAAAGATTGGAAAACTGAGCGCGAAAAAGTGGGAAAACTAAGCAAATAAAAGAACGTAATAAACGATACTTCTGAGATCCTTATGTGTGAAAGAGTTGTCAGCGGGCGTTGAAGATTCCGGCAAAAGTTTCGTTGTGTGACGGGCAAAACTCGGCAAGGCGAAAAAAGCGCTAAATTCTCTAGGCACAAAACGAGACAGTGGAAAAAGGTGGAGATTTTGAAAGCTTATAATTCTGTATGGGAGCAAGGTATATTATAAAAAACAGAATTAGCAAGAGGGGTCCTTTAACAGATAATACAAGAGCCGCGACAGTATAAAAGATTAAACAAACCGAAGGGAAAGGGAGTAACGCTGCCTAGCGGCGGCAAAAGTTAGCAGTGAGGGGTGCAGATGGCACCACCGTAACATTACATCCCAAGTGTTGTATGTTGAAACTGCACAACCTTGTGTTATCTGTTATATGCTATGAAACTTCTGACAATGCAGTTAGCGCTACTCACAATTTACAGAAACCAGTCTCAACCTTTTAGAACAGTTCGCTCTTTTCTCGCATCTCTCTTTGTCGCCGGTTCATTTATTATTCATTAGGACTGCTACACTGTAAAAAAAAAGTCTTGCAGTATTTGCTACTGGGATTACTAGAGGGCACATTCTCGCCGTTCCCCGAGGACTCCACTTGAGGAGTCCCCGCGTTTTTGTTTGTCCCGGGGACTCACTCCCCATATTCTCGCGATTCCCCACGGACGGGGAATGCTCCTGTCTCATCATCACCGTTATCAAATAGGACTCCCTTTCAGACTCGGAGGGGAATCAATTTTTGCCGGTGTTGTGCAATGTAAAATTAATTAAAGCACAACTCTTACTAGAAATGATCTTTTCAATATAAAATGGATCAGAGAAAACTTTTTTTCGAAAGTACCATTACTTTCCACCTGTATTTAGTGATTTTCTTGTTAGCGCTTGTCGACCCAGTCCAGCCTTCCAGCTCTCCGACACGGCGGTTAAAATAAGAAGACTCTCATATCCTTATATGTGAAAGAGTTGTCAATGGACGTTGAAGATTCCGTCAAACTTTACGTTGTGTGACGGGCAAAACTCGGCACGGTCGAAAAAGTGATAAGAAGTCGTAGCCGCAAACCGAAACAATGGAGGAATGTAGGGATTTTAGAAGCTTATAATTCCATAAGAGAGCTAGGTATATTATAAAAGGCAGAATAAGTAAGAGGGGTCCTTTAAAAATAATCAGAATAAACAAAACCAAAAATAAGTGGGATCCAGACTAATTTCTTTAACTGCATATTTTTTTTTGAACAAAATCCATTTTGGAAGCATTCCCCGTGTTCTCGCTGTTTCTGTACGTGGAGTCCGCGTGGAGTGACTCCCTCTGTTCTCGCCGTTCCCTTCGATTCCCCGAGGAGTCCCCGGGAAACGGCGAGAATACGCCTTATATCTTTACAGAGATAAGATATCTCTAATTCGGATTAACCTTATCACAGTAGAGATAAGATTAATCCCAGTAGCAAAAACTGCAGTTAACTTTAATCCTTTCTCGGAGAAACTTTTTACCTCATTGAGCCGACACACCTTTTCTTCTTAAAAACTTTGCGGGGTTTTAAGCAGAAGTGTTAAAACAACTTCGAACTAGCTTATAAAAGAAATAAATACTGCCAAATTTGGCCTTTTTTACTTTTTGTTCGTATACCAGCTAAATAATTTTATTTCTCTTTCGTTGGTTTGTTGAGAGATTATTTGGCACGAATGCCTAGCATCAACAGTTCAAACAAAACAAACACAAACTGCAGAACGAGAATTTCAGGCAGGATAGTTAACGCTTATAAAAAACACAAATACCAGCCCGATGAAAAAAAAGGGAAAGAAACAGTAATAATCTTGTCTTTCTGCCAATCACAAACAAAAATGAATCGGTTAAAATTAGAGAGAGGATTTGTGTTATAAAATACAAGATTTGATTGCACAAAAAAGCCAAGAGGCCATGGCAACAAAAACATATAACAAACTGGAACAATTCATACCTCATTAGTGACTTACTACAAGAATAATTGTCGATGTAGCAAGCCACCCTGAGGAATCTTGCCAGCCCCCTCATATCTTCAAACTGACGACTACCAATCATACCAATCCAGTTTTCGTCAAACACCCTCCCACATCCTCCAAATACTTCATTCTTCGACTCTCTTAGTTCGGCACATTCACACATGACATGCAGCACACTTCCATTCTCATCTCCACACATCGGGATGAATGGAATGAAATGATTTGAAATTGTGAACTAGAGCAAATAGTGAAAAACAAAAAAATTCCCTTAATACAATCCGAATAATCTCAGTAGAATTATAGGCTACACAAATAAGTCGGCTTTTCAGTTAAACTTTAAAGGTAATGCAACGTAAAATTTCATTGACAATCGTAAAAAACTCAAGTTGTATAAAGCGACAGACATTTCAGTGCAGAGCAAAATAATAATAGAGAGTAGCGTCAAGACTTGAAAAAAGTGACATACTCGAATTGCGGCGACACTACCACCACTAGCGATAGTGAACGTATCTACTGGGACTCGGTCGGTCGTGCACCAGCGCTCGCTCCAATAACTTCATATTCTGAAAACAGCAAAAATAAGTTACAACCTCTCCTGTTTCCTCGATGTGTGCAGACCGCATCTTAGCTTTTCTAGAAATTTCTCAACCCGCAAGTTTGTCTCGCTTCAAATGTCGCGAGCGTAGTGGGCGGCGCTACGAGTATGGCCCATTTGCGAAGCAAGGAAAGCATAGGTCTTTACGCTACTCTAGTGTTATTTTGCTCTGTGCCAGTGGCACAAGAAAATGTCTTATCAGTCCCAGTGATGACCGAGTTTTTGATGAACGTACAGAACGACTGGTTTGAAGGATCAGCTCCAGCCCGGTAGAAAAAGTAATTTTCTGTTTTAGCATCGATGCGACTGTGTATGGGTTCCAGACGGGGTTTCATCTGCCGGATGCGGGTAGGCTCCACCCCCACGGATCCAATGACGGGGCATGCTCTTCTCCACCGGTTAAGACAACGGAACAGCCTCGGACCGTCCCGAGACGGACACCACTACGCCGTCATCCATGTAACGGGCTACATTAAGAATTGGCCACCAACTGGTAATGTATACCTCCTGTCTGAGGGTAATGTGGTATGACCGGGACTAGTCAGTCGCACGCAACCGTCTAAGAGCTCTTTTTTGATAACCGTGCTCAAAAGCGCATACTGGCGCATACCCCTATCAAAATGTTATTAGAAGTCGACCAGAACGAGTGGTAAGTTCTAGGGTCGTCATCGATTTCGGTATTAAAACCCTATCTGTTCCCCGTTTACGTAATATTCTCCCACACCCCTATTCTCCAATACGTATTAGACCCCAGCGAGAGAAATCCCGGAAAATCCCCAAACTAGCCCCTGTGGCCCCTCTTCATGAAAGATATAGAAGGAGTTTTGTTCCAGCATTTGTTGAGTTGTACAACAACCAATAAGTTAGTCCCTTTTAGCGTTTTTGTTTTTGTTTTTATTATTTGTTACAAAGTGTTATGCATTTTTCATTTTGTATGACAAAAAGGTCAATTTCGGCGGTAACGCTGTGACAGGTACTTTTGAAAAATAAAATTCTATTCCATTCCATTCCAAAAATTTTATGCCCGAGTTCGTGAAATGTTTTAACGGAGCGTGAATTTTTTTAAGCGTACCGACATTTTTATTGTAATTTATTCTGTTTGTTTGACAATAATCGCAAATTTGGTTTACAACAACGATAGTCGATTTTTAGGATAAACTTTCTATCTATATATCTATCCATCTGGCAGGGTTGAGCATGGTGCTCATGCGAATGCGTGCCCCTTTTTCCACAGAGGGGTACCAGTATACACGATATTTTGATACGTGCTGGTTCCCTTCTAGGGAATAAGGGGTACACGTACGTATGAGCACCACACCCACCCCTGCCAGCATGCCCTATCATTTGAGCATGGTTATCAAAAAAGGCTCCTAGACTGAGATGAATACGAGGAAATTAATAGTAATAAGATACATTCATTTATTAGTTTTAAAATAATTGTTGCCCTTGTTGGCCGTGATTTAGTCAAATAAATAAATAAAATAAATAAATAAATATTCCTTCAGCCCAAGCTGACTATATTCAAATAACACATAAAACGGATACCTCAGCTACGATTCTTTGGCATCTTTTCATCATAATAATTAGTATGACTGTGAATGATATATAAATAATTGTACCGTGTTCCTCAAAACTGTGCTAACTACATTTTTATAATTTTTGGGCCCGGTTTTGTGTATGCCATCTGCATGAAGAAAGTAGGAACTCAGAAAGTTAAAACTAATCTATCTGTTAGATGGTGCTCATGTCGTCTAAGACTTCGCACGATTTAACAGAATACCAAATCAGCTATAGGCGTATTCTCGCCGTTCCCCGAGGACTCCTCGGGGAATCGAAGGGAACGGCGAGAATAGAGGGAGTCACTCCACGCGGATTCCGCGTACAGAAACAGCGAGAATACGGGGAATGCTTATAAAATGGATTTTGTTCGAAAAATAAATATGCAGCTGAAAAAATTAGTTTAGATCCACTTTATTTTTGGTTTTGTTTATTCTGATTCGTTTTAATTAATTTTACATAGCACCTACAACAGCAAAAATTGATTCCCCTCCGAATTTGAAAGGGAGTCCTTTTTGATGATGGTGATGATAATCGGAGCATTCCCCGTCCGTGGGGACTCGCGAGAATACGGGGAGTGAGTCCCCGGGACAAACAAAAACGCGGGGACTCCTCAAGTGGAGTCCTCGGGGAACGGCGAGAATACGCCTTATGTTCTTTGCAATGGTATAGTTAACTCAGTTTTCAAAAAAATTTCAGTTAGCACAGTTTTGAAGAACACGGTACAGTTTAAAAGACGGAGTATAACTGCAGAAGATACACAATTATACTGAAAAACATTCTGACGTCATAAATAATAAGCTATCTTACACCTATAAATACTTGTTAAGCCCTCCATCCTGGGCCTACCCTTATTGTTGAAGTTGAATTGAAGTTGGAAGTCGAGTGCGGTTCATATTCTGCTGGATATGTCTGATCTACGATTCTCCAAAGTCGTTTTAGATTCATGGTCAGATAGGGGGATGGTGTTCAGTAGCTGATGGATTTAATGGACTTTGCTTTGTTTTTGTCCTTTAGCCGTAACGCCCAAACCTTCTCAAGTGATCTAGATGGGTCTGATAAGCAGCGGTGGTATCAATAATAGTTGTTTTTCAGTGATCGGGAAGGGGTCAAGCACTCAGAATGTGTTCGAGACGACGGCGTATGAAACAGTAAATTATAGTTGCGTTTTTGCAACTACCATGGTATCTGTTACCACGGTAACTGTATCTGCAATTAGTTGTTTTGCGGTTACCGTGGTATCTGATACCACGGTTGCTCTGCACAAACGACAATTACCGAAATTGCTCGTTTCGAGGTCATTCCAAAAGAAAAACTGATATTCAATCACATCACTAAGTGGCAAACTTCTCCAACCAACTTGACAAAATCCTAGGATCTATTGTCGATGATGATGAAAGTGAGATGACTCTTTCAGGTATCACGATCAGTTACCACGGTATCTGGCCAGAAACCACGATAACTGCAAATACGCCTTTTGACCGTGGTATGAGATACCACGGTAACTGCAAAAACGAGTTTAGACCCGTGGTATCAGATACTATGGTATCTGCAAAAACCCAACTAATGTAACAAATGGACGTACGAACTTGCCAGGTTACAAGCCACTAGTAAAGGGCAGGTGCCGAAGATAGTCAGAACCGTAACTGCTGGTTATTTTGTTCAAGGAAATTCGTGACAATTTGATTGTATTGTGAGACAAAGCGGGAACCCAAATGAATTGAATGGAACTGAGTTGATACCTCTTTGCTGGACTTGAGGCATATTCTCGCCGTTCCCCGAGGACTCCAGTTGAGGAGTCCCCACGTTTTTGTTTGTCCCGGGGACTCACTCCGCGTATTCTCGCGAGTCCCCATGAACGGGGAATTCCTCCCATTCCTCCGATTATCATCACCATCATTAAAAAGGACTCCCTTTCAGATTCAGTGGGGAATCAGTTTTTGCTGGTTCGTGCAATGTAAAATTAATTAAAAACAATCATAATAAACAAAACCAAAAATAAAGTTGATCCAGACTAGTTTCGTCAACTGCATATTTTTTTTTAGAACAAAATCCATTTTGAAGCATTCCTCGTATTCTCGTTGTTTTCCGTACGCGTAGTCCGCGTGGAGTGACTCCCTCTATTCTCGCCGTTCCCTTCGATTCCCCGAGAAGTCCTCGGGGAACGGCGAGAATACGCCTCACGTGTTTGTTCTGTACACTTTTAATGGTAGGGCAGTCGACTCCCATAATGAAAATACACAAGACTCGAGTTTGGACTAGGGGCTCATCGTCTTGCAAGGGGCCACCCACAGGGTTCGTGCGGCTCTGGAAATCAGGGAAAAGTCAGGGAATTTTTTTTTGGTCAGGGAAATCAGGGAAATCTTGAAAAGTCGCAGAAGGGCAGGGAAATGAAGGAAAAAGTTCAGTCTATACTTATGCATCGATTTTTTTTTACTGGAAGTTTCTTTTTCGTTGGTTCTGTGCCCAAAGTTTATCAGTTGATAGCTCTGTTCTTTGAGCCATCCCAGTCTGTTCTTCAATGTATACGACGGCTTGTTTGTTCAGGAAGAAGTGTTGGAAAACAGCTGGAAAATGTCAGGGAAAACCACCAAAAAAGGTCAGGGAAATCAGGGAAAAACGTGGAAGAGCAAGCGCACGAACCCTGACCCACTGGAATAAAACCCGGTGCAGTTTACAGGGAATGCTTGCTAGATATCAAGGACTTCTCGGTCTCATACGTTAAAGCTGTTTTCCAGCCGAAATCGCTTGCTGCATTTTGTTTCTTGTATGGCGAAGCGGCTGCAAAGCGTCTATGTTGTTGCTAACAAAGTCGAGGGCTGTTGATTGCTGCTAGCTTGTCTCTACAGCAGGATTGCGCCACATCAGAAATATTTGGAGAGTGACTGTTGGCCCAAAACAGAAAGTGAATTGTGAGTGAAATTTATTTTCATGAGATGTCCACTTTTGGTCGGAATTGCTTCTATAAAAATGACACATTTTAATTTTACTTTCAAGAAAAAAACTTGAAATAGTCACTTCTGGTTGGAATCCCTGCTGCAAAAATGACACATTTAGTCATTTTCTGAAATAGAGTGATTTTTATGTCCGACGTAGGACAAGAGTGACAAAAAACAAAATAGAGTGACAATGCATACTATCGTGCGACATGTGGCAACGCTGGACCTATCTAGGACTCCGATTTGCATGTCACACGCCTCCTTTTTTATGCTGTGCGCTATTGGCTGCCAAGAGTTAGGGAAACCCCGGCTCAGACTCTCAGATGTCTCATTTTTTGTCTGCTTTCACTTGCCACCTACTTTGACACTTGAGTATTTGCGAATTTTCCCAGTGTGTCGCCTGCTTGTCAATTTCAGTCATCTCTGCATAATTAAAACAAAGTAGTAATTAAAATAGATCGTGAAACCTGGACTACAATAAATTATCAAGATTCATTATAAGAGACCTTCCGGAAGAACCGTTGATGAAAGCTTACTGGTTTGAATTAGTCGGTGAAATAGAATTTCTTTTAGCTGCAGTTTATTTTTGAATATTTTCTCGCTGTTCTGGATGAGGAATGTTTTTCCATGAATGTTTGTTTTGTTTTGGGGAAGTTGAAGAACCAATCACTCAATCTTCCCTTTATCATCGTTAGCCGTCCCTGATTAGATTTTTCTGTCCAGAATTGATGCATTTTTATATTCATGGATTTTACAATAGTTCTGTGGGGAGGAATTCGCAAGTGGGTAGAGGGATAGATTTATTTCGAGTATGAACTGCAGCCAGTTACTCTGGCGATTGTAGTGGTTTGCGAACTTTGTTCACCAGACCCTCATTAGCTCAATACTCTTGTTGACTATCTGACTAACTTCTTAGTTCTTGCCGGTGCAAAATCGCCCTGTACTTAGCGGAAGAGCCGGAAGCGGTATCACAGTTGCTCCCAAACATCGCCGTGATTGGTTAACACAGGATTGGGTTGCTGAGTTCGAGTCGTTGGTGCTACGTTTTCTCGTTCTCCCCGAGGATCACTGGCGTGTTTTGGACTTAGTCATACAGAGTATTGGTTAGAGCTCCGGTAGTTTAATTTTTTAATTTAATTTAATTTCAAAATAAATGCGGCACAACATTTCATGCGCGAGCAAATTAATTGGCACTTGTCATTAACCTACAACTAAAACATATATACAATTGTCATAAAGTAAATACAGTAATTCAAGTAAGGTTGTTGTGATACAAGGTAAACTGAGGCACAAAACTATTACGGTACCTTTCAGTTTTACAAGCGACAGGTGTGAGTTTGGGTACTTTCATAGCTGCTTCTCTTGAAGGTCTGTTTCTGAAGCCGGAGGTTGTGGGTTCAGTGTCCGCTAGAGGAGAATATTTATTTTTAAGTTCACTACTTCTGTGATGTATAACATTGCCAAGTAAACAGTAAAAACGCCATTGGTTACATATTATCGAATATTTATCAATTTAAACTTTTAGAGTTACTTATTTGTTTTAAAACCAACTAATTAGCTGTCGGGAAGAGCAATCACCGTTAAAAACTCTCAGCAACCACAGTGGCATTTTCCTGCTAGTTTTGAAGGCACTATGTTGCGTTGTTTTTCTGCATAAGACTGGAAGACGTGCGGTATTGAGATTTTACGGGTTTCTGAATGGGTGGATGGAAGCAGTGGTGCCACTGGGCGCTGATTTCTGCTATTTGACGTACATTTTCGCTTCTTCGACAAAGCGAGCCCGAACTCTACGACCGGTTCCTAACCAGTAAGTACAAAAATGAGCATAAAAGTTGAGGGGTATAATTATGAAGATGATAAAGCGAGATTCCTCGGTAATAATTGGTGAAAAGAACCTAGTTTCATAGACGCCAGAATGTCACTGGTTTTTGCAGCCGAAAGTCGTAGGTCCGTCAGAAAAGTGGCAACTTGGGATGGAAGATAAAAGTGTAACGTGCCCTTGGTTCTTCCAAACAGAAGCCTTAGATGTTGAAGCATTCCTTCAGTCCAAGCTGACTGCGAATAATATTGGACTGCGTAGGATATGGAAGATGAAACTTATTCTAGTGCTATATCGGCGTGATCAGTCATAGGTTTCGTATCTCTTTTTTTGAAAGAAGGGTTTATTAAAAAACAAGACCAAACTTTTCGATGGGATCCCAAAAATTCAATATCTGATCCAGACAACTGGGTCTTGTCTTAGCCAGATCCAGTCATCGCCAGAATCCTTGAACATTCTTACAATTAAAATTCAGAAACAGATTAAGGCCAAATAGCTAATCATCTGAGAAAACCAAGTTCAGATATGGATTCAGCATGTGTGTTTACCCGTATAAGTCATATCTGTTTTGACGAAAAGTTCCTGCCACTTCTGCCAATTTGCCGGTTTCGGCCGAACTCTAGAACTACTTGTCCGGCGAAAAAAGAAAGCTCAAAAACGAACTCAGGGTATCTTCTTTCCCCAATAATGAACATCTAATCAACTTCAAATAAAAATTTAACTTATAACAAATTTTCCGACTCCAGCCGGATTCCGGTCGAACTGTATGTCCGGGTAAAATATGATTGTCACACACGGATTCCGCGTCTCTTCTTACCCCTAAATCGGTTATCTAATCAGCTAGAAATAAAACTTTAACTTCTAACAATTTTCCGGTTTTGGCCGGATTCCGGGAGAACTACATGTCCGGGAAGAAAATTGTTTTCATATAAAAGTTCAGCATGTCTTCTTGCCCTAAATCGGACATCTGATCAACTCCAAATAAAACTTTTAATTTTAACAAACTTTCCGGTTTTGGCCGGATTCCGGGCGAACTACTTGTCCGATTACAAAATGGTTTTCACCATCGTGTTCAGCATGTCTTCTTACCCCATAATCGACTATCACATTACCTGTTTCAAAATATTTTGTTTGCCCCTTAATTTGAACCCCCTCCCCCACCCCTAAATGTAGCGCTACAAAGCCCATTTACGAACTCGACTGGTCCGCCGACCCAACGAATCCTCACACCAAGTTTCATCAAAATATCTCATTCCCTTCGAGAGTTATCGTGCTTACAGACGGACGGACGGACAGACGGACAACTTTTGCGAAGTCATAGGTATCCCTCAACTTACGTTTTGGGATCCCAAAAACTAGAATCTCCAATGCCCAGAGGCGAACCTTTAAGGGACTAATTACCCTCAAAACAAAACATCAACAACAACGAAAACTTCGACGAAAATAAAGAAAAAAAGGAAAGAAAGGAAAGGAGCTTGCCCAAAATACAAAAAAATAGTTTCAACCAGAATACTACTAACTATCTAAAACAAAAAAACTTAAACGGCTGGGAATAACGCATCAAATTCATATACGGAAAAACAATTAACCTTTAGAGCGCCTTGAGCCTGACGATGACCTTTGCCAAGAAGGGCCGAAATCGCTAGAATAAATTTCAGATGAAGTATCGCTCTTTTTTTTTTTTTTAATTCCCTCCTCCTGACAGTGTGGAACCTACTACTTCAATTTTGCTTGGAAAATCTTAAAATTCTTTACTTCTTAACAAGATAAATAAAATACAATAGTTTTTCCTTTACTTTTTACAATTACTAAACTTAACCTACTACCAAAAATCAATGAAAAGCATTCAAAACATTATTGTAACTAGAACAAGATTAAGGTTTCGATGGGATCCGAAAAATTTAATATTTGATCCAGTCAATTGGGTCTTGTCTTCGCAAGACTCCTTGAACATTTTACTATTAAAATTCAGAAAAAGATTAAGGCCAAATAGCTAATCATTTGTGAAAACCAAGTTCAGATACGGATTCAGCATGTGTGTTTACCCCTATACGTCATATTTATTTTGACGAAACCGGTCGATCGAGATTTTTTTTAGAGAGAGAAATTTATTGAAAGAATACCTCATCTGGGTCATCCCTGAAAGCACTCGCCTGCCTTTGGAGGTGGCCGAAAACTATGTCAAGTGTAGGGTGGTGGTCTATAAGTTGGACAACTTATACAGAATTACAACAATAAGATTAAGCATCAATAGGAGAGCATTCTTCAACAATAGGATAGTTTTATAGATAGAATAATGTTGTCGTAGTCTCTATGTTGTGTCTGGTTTCCTCTTGTTATAGTGTTTCCTTCTTCTTTTCTTTCTTTATTCATACTCCGTCTATGCCATGTGCTTTTTGATGGGTGAAAAATAAAATTATTATTAATTATTATTATAAAATGTATTAATTCAGATTATTGTCTTTGCAGGAGTACCCATGGACCGAACCCAGGACGAAGAAGGAGGTTCACACTGCTGCTTAGTCGCCATTGGTCGACTGCAGGTGACGTCGACTCCGGCATCGAGCGATCTCATAGGTTCCAGCTCCAGCTCAGAGTTCGTCACCCGGCACGCGGCCGATGGGAAGTTCACCTTTGTCGACCAAAGGGTTATGGCCATGCTTGGATACACGCCGGCAGAGCTGCTGGGGAAAAGTTGCTACGAATTTTTTCACCCAGAGGACCACGCACATATGAAAGAGAGCTTCGAGCAAGGTAGGCGAAATATAAAGCTAAAGTACAGCCGATTTAATTCACCAGTCCGAAATAATCAATCAATCAAGTTTAATCAGTAGCGTATATTCCGATTCGTTTCGGGAGGGGCGACAGCTCAGTGAAAATATGCGGCTGAAGGCCATCATTTTTTAGTTTTTTTTTAATATTTTGACCGTTTTTAACGCTAAAAATACCTCTAGGTGCAAAAAACACCTTTTAATCTTGTAATCATGCACACTACGACTCAAAAACTGTTTCTAAGATCAGTTACTGAACTATACTGTAAATAATTTCGATTTAGCTTCTCAATTTGTATTTTCGCGTACGTTTCTCCCGTAAAAAAAACTCCTTTTCCGAGAATTTCGGATGAAGATCGCCCCTGTCGCCAGTATTTCGCACACGTTTTTCCAATTAAAAACCCTTTTTTCAAGAATTTCGGGGGAGGGGGCGATCGCCCCTATCGCCCCCCCCCCCCCTAATATACGCTACTGAGTTAAACCCAAATAGCTAACAGCTAGAAGAGCTAATTCGGACGAGTAGGAAAAAAAAAAGAAAAGAAAAAACACGACAAAAACAAATTTTTCGTAAAAACAGTTATTTTTTCGAAAAACTACAGCCGATTTAATACACCACTCCGAAACAACGATCGCTGAAACTTGAAGCAGATCTGAAACCTATCATCTAAATGATGATGATGATTTATTTATGACCCGTCAGAATAAACACAAGGCACGAAGACGGAGGAATAGCAAGGAAAAAAGAGAAAAAGAAAGGAAAACACGGAAGAAAATAACTTACGAAATACACAATATAACTTTTACCATACAACTAAACCAAGAGGGTCCGGAAGACTGTGCAGATATGAAAGAGAGCTTCGAGCAAGGTAGGCTAAATAAAAATCTCAGTTACAGCGGATTTAATTCACCACTCCGAAACAACGATCGCTGGAACTTAAAGCAGATCTGAAACCTGAGCTATTTAACATATTTGAATTCTTTCACTCCGGGAGACTGTGCGTATATGAAAGAGAGCTTCGAGCAAGCTAGGCTAAGTAAAAAGCTAAACTACAGCCGATTTAATTTACCGCTCCGAAACAACGATCGCTGAAATTTAAAGCAGATCTGAAACCTGAGCTGTTCAATTTATTTAATTTCTTTCACCCCGGAAAACCATGAACAGACACTGTCAAAAAAAATTCTTGCAGTATTTGCTACTGGGATTAATCTTGCCTCTTCTGAGATAAGATCATCTATAATTCGGATTAATCTAATCCCAGTAGAGATAAGATTAATCCCAGTAGTAAATACTGCAATTAACTTACAGTTCATGAAAGAGAGCTTCGAGCAAGGTAGGTTAAATAAAAGGCTAAACTACAGACGGTTTAATCTACCACTCCGAAACAACTGCTGCTCTGTTTCTTTCACACTACGAGAGCTCGTGCGTTGCTCCAGCAAGAAATTAAAATGTCTAGTTCTGATGAAGAAATAAAATTAATTTCTGAACAATAGTGCCCCTGTAACAACAACGTGTAACTGCAGTCCGAATGTTTAACGTTTTTGGCAATCTGTTGGCATTCTCCTTTGCATTTCTGTTTGGATATGTTGGATCCTTTTTTGTCGTGTGGAAATGGCCTTTCCTGGAATAGTTATGACCATTTCTTTTGCGTTTTCAGCCAATTTTTAATATTTGTGTGTTGAGCTCTGCGAGTTGGGGTGCCCTGACGCAAATGGGATTATGAACTTGGAATGATTTGCGTCGCGCCTTCGCAATCGCTGCGCAAGACAAGGTGTAAAAGGCCTCAGCATCAGTGCACTGTAAACAGTTTCTCCGAGAAAGGATTAAAGTTAACTGCAGTATTTACTACTGGGATAAGATTAATCCGAATTATAAATAGTCTTATCTCAGTAAGTAAGTAAGTAAGTAATTTATTTAAAACCCGCCATTTTGAAAAGCGAAGTAAATGAAAGAAAATGCATAAAATACGTAAACACACAGAAAAAGATACTTAATTTTCAATCTTCGGCCAGTGGATAACGTCGTGCGCTGGTTGGGCCCTGTTCTCCATGATGTTTAGAGACAATAGTTGCGTTTTTGATCCGAATTCTCCGTTCCAAATTCTCTCGCTTCTGAATGCTCAATTCTTGTACAAATTACCGTTTTTACTCCTCTGACTTCTCCATTCTCGCTTTTGACAAAAATACTAATTTTGCAGCTCGTCCGCAACCCGGTATACGTGTTTATGCATAATGAACAACCGCACTCTGTTGACCAATCAGGGAGGAGAACGGAAAGAGCAGAATCGAGAATTCACCATCGGAGCAACTTCTCGAGTCTGCAGAATCGCGAGGCTTTCCCCGTTCTCGATTCTGACAAAAATGCAAGAAAAGGAGAATTCACTTCATCCAAAAACGCGAAATAGGAGAATTCGGAGGAGAATTCGGATCAAAAACGCAACTAATATTAATCCCAGTAGCAAATACTACAGTGTGTGGAAACAGTATTAGGGAACAATTTCGTATCCCTGTCGAGTGACTCTGTCGTTCGGAAAAGACGCAGTATGATCTTTGGCCTCAGCGTCGCGATTACTGCAGAATCTGGAGATAGGACGTATTTTGCCTCGCACGAACCATTGCTGAAGTTACTGCGTCACCATTCACGGTTGAGTTCACGCATCACGTTGCCAAGCCAAATTGCAGGGGAATTCCGGCTATAATGTGTGTCGGGTTGATCGGGTTCGTTAATTCATTTTTTCACTGCAACGGTTTTTCTCAGCCGAGGTGTCGCAGTTGATTCATTGTATTATCACTTATTTCCTAAGGCGTAATCTCGCCATTCCCCGAGGACTCCACTTGAGGAGTCCCTGCGTTTTTGTTTGTCCCGCCACTTGAGGAGTCCGTGCGTTTTTGTTTGTCCCGTGGACTCACTCCCCGTATTTTCGCTAGTCCCCAAGGACGGGGAATGCTCCGGTTATCATCACCATCATCAAAGGACTCCCTTTCAAATTCGGATGGGAATCAATTTTTGCTGGTGTTGGTGCAATGTAAAATTAATTAGAAAGAATCAGAATAAACAAAACCAAAATAAAGTGGATCCAGACTAGTTTCGTCAACTGCATATTTTCTTTTCGAACAAAATCCATTTTAGAAGCATTCCCAGTGTTCTTGCTGTTTTCCTAGGCGCAGTCCGCTTGGAGTGACTCCATCTATTTTCGCCATTCTCTTCGATCCCCGAGGAGTCCTCGGGAAACGTTGACAATACGCCTCTAATGTATGTAAATACGAGTGCGTTCCACCCTTCTAACAATAGTAACCATTAGTTACTAATTCCGTTCCCATCGCACGAAAAGCTACTACGCTGACCGTTCCGACCTTCTCCAAATAGTAACTATTAGTAACTATTTGCTTACCGTGCTCGGGAGCGTAGTAAGCGTGGTAACTACGAATCTCTGTATCTCTGATTGGCCGGATTACCCCTTAGAGTGATATTTTACCGAAAAGTAAAAATGCGTTCCAGCGTTGACGCTAAGAAGCCAAAATTCGTGTTTTCATGCGTAGTAACTACGTTAAGTAGAGTGGAACACGCTCATAGTTAGTAATCTATTTGTAACCCGCCATTTTTAAAGCGGAGTATGGAAAATAAAAACAAATACAAACACATAAGGAAACACCATTTTCAGTGTTCAGTAGAAGGTCGTGCGCTGGTTGGGCCCAGTTATCGATTATTCCGGTAGAGACGAGGAAACTTCGGGAAGGGTAACGCGCGTGCTTTCTGAACTTGGAACTTATCCGTTAGCGTTTGGTTGTAGCAATGTTTGTGAGATGGAGCAGGGGATTCGCAGTTATGTGTGTTAATATTTCTAGCTCAAGGTTTCTGATATTCTCGCCCACTAGCCATTAATTGAATGGCTTGTTGAGCGGTGGTCGTCCGTGTCCCCCTTGCGCTCCGTTACTTTTTATTTTATTTTTTAAGTCAGAATTTTCGCTTTTGGTGGGTGAGGCGGGGTTCATGCGTTGTATCTTTGTTAATACTCTATATTACCAAGTCCAAAACACTCCAGTGATCCCCGGGAAGAAAGAGAAAACGTAGCACTAACGACTCAAATGCGATGTTTGGGAGCAGTTGTGATACCGCTTCCGGCTCTTCCGCTAGGTGCAGGGCGATTTTGCATCGGAAAGAAGAGTTAGTCATCAAGAGTATTACATGTAGTTGTCGTGCCCTGCTCTCTGCCGGATTCGTGTAAATTTGTGTTTTGTAGAATTGTTAATTGCAGTAAATGAACCTGAACCTGGCCAACATGTGGCAAATTGCACCCTTGTTATGGATGTGGAATTGGAATCAGACAGTAATAGATTTCTTACCAGTTGCAGAAATTAATGTGAAAGTAGTGGATTAGCTGGAAAAACAGACACGATACGGCTCGTAAAGAATTTAAAGAATAATAAAAAGACTAAATAAAAAATCAGCTTTCAGCTGTAGGCCCTCATTTATTTCTGTTTTATAAGTTACAGGGACTAAGGGAGGAGATTATTGAGGTAGGGTGAATGGAAAAGAAATGGATTCTTAAAATGATGGGAAGTAAATATTTTAAAGAAATAAGAAGTAAATATTTTAAAGAAATAAGAAGTGCTGGGAAGTTCCGCAAGTTAGCTTTTTAACATCGGAAAGATTTCTTCTGGGTGAGTAGTTGTGTATATAGTGTACGTAAAGTGATTTAATAATGGGTTAGTGTGTTCATATTTTTTTTGTTGCACGATGTCCTGATGGCTTTAATATACAAATAACTCATTAACTTTTGCATTCATAGCCTGAACAGCAGCATTTGAGACAATTCTTAGGATCAAAGTAATTTCCAAATGATAAGTTAACTTATTAACCCCTTTTTTTTCTTTTTCAGTCTTGAAGTTGAAGGGGCAAGTCATGTCCGTCATGTATCGCTTCCGGGCAAAGAACCGGGACTGGGTCTGGCTTCGAACCTCAGCATTTGCATTCCTAAACCCCTACACGGACGAGTTGGAGTATATCGTCTGTACAAACTCATCCGCCAAATCGTGAGTATATTTATCGTATTTTAATCCCAGTCTGACTGTCAAGCGCTGTTTTTACATATAAGTATGTCGTGGGAAGAATATATAGTTACGTCATGGGAAGAATTTATGTCGTTCGATCCACGAAATATTGTCTAATACAAATTCCAGCTGAATGATCCGTTTAGAAAATTCTTTTAAAGGTCATCTCGCATTACGTAGCGTTTCTGGTCAGATGCTCTGAGATAGTTGACCACTTTACAACTAAGCTATGCTTACTGAAAATTACACATGGGTTTTGCTGTTTTGAGCCTCTTTCCATGTCCCTTACCTTGGATGACGATCTTGGCAAAATTTGCGTAACCGGTCTCCGGACGAATAAGCTCCTCGGTAACAGTGATCGAGCGCGATACCTCACGTAAAGAGGACAAACGTGGCAGGTGTGATAATCAGTGTATTTCTGATATAGGAGATAGGATACACTTATGAAGTAAAGAATCTCGGGAACGAGAATGGATGAAAATACTACAGAAGTAGAATGAATTACCATCATAACTACGACGTGTCCTTTAAATACAATTTTTTAAATGTAACGCTGCGGAGGGCGATTTGGAGCGTGTTCCATCCTACTTACCGTAGTTACCACGCATGACGTCACAAATTCTGCCTTTTTGTCGTCAAGGCTGGAACGATTTTTCTATTTTCCAGCGAAATATCACACCACGGGTGAATCCGACCAATCACGTGGCAGAGATTCGTGGTTACTACGCTTACCACGCTCCCGAGCGTGGTAAGCAAATAGTTACTACTGGTTACTATTTCGACAAGGCTGGAACGGTCAGCGTAGTAACTTTTCGTGAGGCTGGAACGGGTTTAGTAACTAATAGTTACTATTGGTACGAGGGTGGAACACGCTCTTGGTGTTGTGGTTTGCTAGTTCACATTGGATTTTCTTGACCTGGAAAGTATCCGAGATACAGTTCAGGTATGTTTATTTAAACGTCTACGAGCAGTGAGCGGTCGCCTCTAAAACCCGTACCAGTCAACTTTTACTGTAAAATGCCAAAAACGATTATTTCATTTCGAGTTTATGCGTGCCGATTTTGTGGTGAGGTTGAAGAGAGTTTATGCCATCTGCTGACGGATTGTCGGGGGGTGAAGGAAATTAGAGATAGATTTTTTGGTGGGGCACCCATGCTATTTCCTGGTATTATGGAGTCGACGAATCGTCAGGTAATTCGGTCTGTATGTGAATATTTTAAGTGTTTACTGGAAGCTTAGATTGGAGTTAATTTGGTTAATAGTAGAAGTGTAAAAAGGAATAATTTTATTGTATGTAATATTGAAGGTCAATTTTGTTAGTTAAGTGCGAGAATGAATGCTGATGTATGGCCCTTTGTTGGCTTTAATAAATTATTAAATATTTGGGCTGGATGTTGAAATGTTTGCTCTTCCATTTCCATTTATTACTACTAGATCTACACACTACAGAACTTTTTAAAGCAGTGGTGGTCCTAGGGAGATCAACACCCTCCAGAAGCACAGCTTTCCTTCTTTTCGAATTTCACCAACTAGGTGACGTTCAAACTAGATAGCATATTGTCATGTAGCATATCCCCAACAAGATAGCTTCAGGGGGTCTTGTTTCTTGCCTTATATTCATGTTATAGTACGAATAAACGAATGGAAGAAGAAGCATATTTAAAGTAAAAAAACAAAAAAAAAAGTGTCTACGCAGCGGGTTCAAAAAAGCAAAAGTATTGTAAAAGAAAAAATCTTGCAGGATTTGCTACTGGGATTAATCTTGTCTTTATTGAGATAAGATTATCCCTAATTCGGATTAATCTTATCCCAGTAGAGATAAGATTAATCCCAGTAGCAAATACTGCAGTTAACTTTGATCCTTACTCGGAGAAACTTTTGACAGTGTACCTCTACTGGAATGAATGAATAAATTTGTTTTGTTATCCATCAATAGCAGCACATTGGGTTCGGACTTCATGTAGAAAACAACAAGACAAACAAGGGGAAGAGATAAACGTAATGCACGCACGCTTTCCAAAATGACGAACCATCAACTCGAAATCATACATACGATAATAGTTAGATAAATGCGATAATAGTTAGATAGATGTAGTACGACACACAACGAACATAATACTAACATAGACAAAAAACAAGATCTATCCATTTAACCAAAACCCCAAGGGCTCTATGGTCCGTTGGTTGGGAAACAGCTATCTTTATAATAAAATAAAATAACTCACTAAGTGTTCTCGCGAATACAACCGACCTCCACATCACCACACAACAATAAATAAAAATAAAAAGTTCATCGAAAGCCAACACTGACATCTCATTTTTTTTAACTATTAGAATAAACAACCATATTTAAACCTTATTTATCTAATAAATACAAACGAAAAAAAACTGTTATTTCAGGACGAAACGACAGAAAACAGAGACGAAAACAGGCTTTCGTCTCTACGAATGAATAATAGGGATGACAAGGGTTGGAAAATTGCCAATTGAAGCGCGACGTAAGGGATAGAGGAGGCGTGGCCAACGAAAGTTTTTCTTGGTTGTAGGCCGTAAAAATGACGGTTAGAACAGCTTGCAATCATGATTAGCAGTAGTTAAACCATTTTGGCCACATCTGACTGTTCAAACAGCTTCAGACTTAGGGGGCTTACAGCGTTGCATCTTAATTACGCATAATAACATTTGCTAAAAGTTTTCTGGCTGTCCTGTACCAGGATTACTCAAAGTCTAATCAGAACCCAGCTAATATGCACTTCATCAGTACCACAGATTACTAAGTTGAAAATATAACTACCGGTACTGGAAGCATCACTCTTCTTACTGCGTAGTATCTCTCCGTATGTATTCTGTATATTATATCTATATTCAGTATTTCGCGTCTAAAAGTTCAGCAAAAAAAAAAAAAATCTTGAACTTTAGCTGGATTTGCAATTTCTGTGCTTTTGGACCGGTGTCTGTGATAGTTAGATTGACTCGATGGCCTTCCACACTGAGCTACACTGTACAAAAATCTTGCAGTATTTACTACTGGGATTAATCTTGTCTCTAAAAAGATAATCTTATCTCTAATTCGGATTAATCTTGATTAATCCCAGTAGCAAATACTACAGTTAAAGGACCCCTCGCACTATTTACTCTTCAACTTACAGTATTTTAAAATATCTGACTACTTTAAACTACGCTCTGCTCTCAACAAATAATCCACGGTTTTGGCTGTTTTAAGCCTTTTCCGAGGCCTGTTGACTTGTAGCGAAAACAGGGAAGCAATTTTCATAATCGGTTTTCTGATGGAAAGACTTCTCGCAGACAACCGTCTACAGCGTGATACACATCGAAGGTAGTAAAACACGGCTAGTGAGAAAATCAGCGTGGTTTTATTAGAGGGGTTGTAATGTACCGTACGAAATGGGGTCTCCGGGTTCAGAAATATATGGAGTGATCATGGAAGTAGGTTGCATTAGTAATATAGGTAAGACAGGTCCTTTGACTTTAATCCTTACTCAGAGAAACTTTCTACAGTGTAAGCAAGCTTTGCGATCCGTTTGCATTGACCCAGCAAAATGCTTTGGAGCGAAGATTGACGCAAATGCAAACTAGAGATTGACCCCCTCCCTTCACAATGAAGACCCGTAGTTATCGAGTTCACGTGTGTGTGTTTTTTTATGGCACTTGCAGCCTCTGGCTCAAGTGCCATATACCGATCACAATTCCTTCTGTCGGTCTGTCGGTCGGTCCGAGTTTTTTTGTCCCACATATCCGAGTTAGGGTACTTCCAGATGTGCTAGGACAATGAAACTTGGCAGGCATATCAGGGACCCGACCAAACTAACCTGGAAATAATCAGTTTCCCGATCCGACCATATGGGGGGGAGTGCGGGGCGCTGGAAACTTGCAAATTTAGGGCATTTTGTCACTTTTTTTCTGAGTTAGGGTACTTCTAGATGAGCTAGGACAATGAAACTTAGCAGGAATATCAGGGACCCGACCAAACGAACCTGGAAATAATCAGTTTCCCGATCCGACCATATGCGGGGGAGAGGGGGCGCTCGAAACTTGAAAATTTAGGGCATTTTGTCACACTTTTTCGAGTTAGGGTACTTCCAGCTGAGCTAGGACAATGAAACTTGGCAGGAATATCAGGGACCTGACCAAAGTAACCTGGAAATAATAAGTTTCCCGATCCGACCATATGCGGGGGAGCTGGGGCGCTGGAAACTTGAAAATTTAGGGCATTTTGTCACACTTTTTCGAGTGAGGGTACTTCCAGATGAGCTAGGACAATGAAACTTGGCAGGAATATCACGGACCCGACCAAACTAACCTGGAAATAATCAGTTTCCCGATCCGACCATATGGGGGGGAGTGCGGGGCGCTGGAAACTTGAAAATTTAGGGCATTTTGTCACACTTTTTCGAGTTAGGGTACTTCCAGTTGTGCTAGGACCATGAAACTTGGCAGGCATATCAGAGACCCGACCAAACAAAATTAGGAATAATCAGTTTTCTGATCCGACCATTTTGGGAGGGGGGGGGGGGGGGTGGAGGGCAGGGGAATCCGGGAAACTGAGAAGTGTGTAACTTTCGAACGGATGATCGGATTGTAATGAAACTTCATAACTGAAGAGAATATATATCTGTAATGTCCCGTTTAAAGTCTTGACCGGATACGGTAGCCAGGGGGGAGATGGGGGGGGGAGACCGGAAATTTCAAGAAACGGTTAGAATGGAGGGATCGGAGTGAAACTTGCTGGGAGAACAAGCATCTGCTCTAGATAAGTCCTTTAGACCATTGTACTGGATCCGGACACTTATGGGGGGGGGGCCCGGAATTCCGGTGATGGTGTTTTTTTGGATTTTCACGATGAAACTTGGCAGGCATATCAGGGACCCAATCAAACTGACTTCAAAATAAAAATTTTGTCGATCAGATAATGGTGGGGGGAGTGGAGGGAGGGGAATCCGAAATTTTCAGTCATGCGTAATTTTGGAATGGTTGATCGGATTCGAGTGAAATTTAAGAATTCAACAGAGGACATTTCTCCGATGATTTTTTTCATATCCGGACCGGATCCGGCAACTATTGGGGGGGGGGGGAATACGTGCCCCGTTTAGAATGGAGGGATCGGGATGGAACTTTGTGGGAAGAAAAAACAGATGCTCTAGGTAAGTCATTTGCTGAATCGGATTGGCTACGTGCACCGCGGGGGAGCTGGGTGGGGTGGGGGGGGGGACCGGAAATCTCGAGAAACGGTTAGAATGATGGTATCGGAGTGAAACTTGCTGGGAAGAACAAACATCTGGTCCATATAAATCTTTTACATAATTTGACTGGATCCGGACACTTGAGGGGGGGGGGGAGGGGTATCCCGGAATTCCGTTTTTGGGGGATTTTCACGACGAAACTTGGAAGGCATATCAGGGACCCGGTCAAACTGACTTGGAATAAAAAAAAAATCCTCGATATGATAATCTTGGGGGGGGGGGAGTTGAGGGAGGGGAATCCGGAATATTGAGTCATGCGTAACTTTGGAACGGGTGATCGGATTCGAGTGAAATTTAATAATTAAACAGAGGACATTTTTCTCTTGTGACCTTTTTCATTTCCGGACCGAATCCGGCAATTATCGGGGGGAGGGCGGAAAATACTTGACCCGCTTAGACTGGTGTGATCTGGATCGAACTTCGTGGGAATGACAAACAGATGCTCTGGATTAATCATTTACAGAACAGGATTGGCTCCGGTTATTGTGGGTGGAGTTGGAGGAGGGGGAGGGGGGTCTGGGATTCCGGTGATCGCGCGTTAAGGTACTTCCAGATGTGCTAGGACGATGAAACTTCGCTGGAATATTGGAGACTCAACAACATTTGCTTAGAAATTGCTACTTCCCAAATCCGATTATTCCTTAAAGTACCAATCTCGACCGCAAAGTAAAAAAAATACTTTTAAGCAATATATGCATTTTTGTGATGCCCATCAGCCCATTAGCAGTTTTGCCTCAAGGGTTTTGCTTACAAATGAAGTTCCAGCTCCCTTATAGCGCGCATCTCAACCGCAAAGTAGAAACTTACTCTTGATCAATCAAATCATCTTGACACATGCAAGTGCCATATGAGCTTACAGCTCTTGTTTTTTCAGTTCGCTCCACCATAACGCAGAAACTGCCGACCCAGCACAGGAGGTAGCATATGGGGCTACCCCGGGTCTTGATTACTCACTACAGACCCAGCGACCCTCTCCAAGGGAAATGTATCAGCATATGATGGCTCAGCATATCCATGGTAAGAGGATTCCCGGACACACTGTCAGAAGTTTGATAACAGACTGACAGTTTGTGTGTTGAACGTTATGAGACTATATCCGTTACTCCCCTTAGAAATGTTATCTTTTAGCGAGATATAAAACTTACAAGGGTCACAACAGAAGTTTTTTCTCGAAACATAACAGTTACAAGGGTCATATTTCTTGTAAATTCTGTAAATTTCTTCTTCACCTCCCCCCTTGGCATTGTAATAGATTAATTATTCGTAAGTTCGGTGTTCCAGATATTTCGGAGAAATAACTAATGCTATCGAGAAAGCTGTCGGGTTCAGCCTACCCTCGGTTTTCACCACACCACCCCTTACCTCCTGTTTATGTGCTAGTGTTTTTGTATGTATAGTTATTTTAGTTTTTTTCCTTTCTTTTTCTTTATTGTACTCCACTTGTTTTTCCTCTGGAATTTGTGATTAATTATTCTATAATAAATTATTCTGTAAATAATAAATTATTCTATAAATAAGAAAATAATAAATAAATAAATAATAAATTAATACAAATAATAAATTATTCTATAAATAACTTGGTTCTGAGTGTGGAGATTAAGGTCAGGCCCGCCGGTCTTCAGAAGAAAATCACGCTATCCACAAGGTCCCAGCGACTCAATTTAAGACCTAGCCTTATCAACCACCATTGAAACCACATCATCTGGAATTTGTGGGTAAGAAATAAATAATTCTTAGTATTATAACAAAAATGTTCTCATAAGGTTTGACACGAGGATGCGCAAACATGCGTTATCTGTTATCAAACTTCTGACAGTGCAGTACGTAGCTTTTCACCGCCATTGGCATTTAGTACGAATGTGTTCGTTAATTTTGCGAAGTTTTCATTCTTTGCCATTGATTTATGGAATTGTTAGTTTTCGGGTCAAGAGGCGAACCATCAACCATTTATTCCTATAGGTTATTGACTGGACTTTTGATCTTTGGTTCTTTCGTGCAAAAAAATCAAACAAAAAATATCATAGACGTTGTGAAATGAGCTCGGTCGTGTCCACCTCTGGAGATGAAATGAAGAAACCTTCGCAGTGTTAGTGGAGCGGGCCAAATAAATTATGCCGTAATTATCAGTACTAAACGGATACATCAGCTGAATTTTATTATAGCCATATTTTATCAGAACCATATTATAATTTTATTAGCCTGAAGAGGACCCTTGCCAAGAAGGGCCGACGTATAGCTCTAATAAAATTAAGCTGACATTTATTCAAACAATGTTTACAACGGATACGTCAGCTACGGTTCTTCATCAGCGATAATTCGGCCCTTCTTGGCCAGAGTCCTCGTCAGGCAGGCAATCCTGGGTCAACGTCGGGGAAGGAAACAAACCTGTAATCTTCGATTATTTGATTACAGATATATTGATTACAGGTTTGTTTCCTTCCCCGACGTTGACCCAGAGGATTGACAGCCTGACGAGGACTCTTGCCAAGAAGGGCCGAAATATCGCTGATGAAGAATCGTAGCTGACGTATCCGTTGTAAACATTGTTTGAATAAATGTTTCCAAGTCAGCTTGGGCTCAAAGAATATTTAATTAAGCTGACGTATTCGTTTAGGACTGTCAATTATGACTCGCAGTCAGCTTGGTCCAAAAGAATATTTAAATATATGTCCCCTCCCCCCCCCCCATCAGTTTCGTTTCAAGTTTTCTAATTTTGTTATAGAAACCAACTATTATAACGTAGACTACAAAAACAAACATTTTAATACACTAGAAATTAGCAGTCAAGACGACGAAGGGGGAAACAAATTCAGGATCTTTTTCTTTCTAGGTGACAGCCAGACCCGACCTAGCAGCTCTCAGACTGTCTACGGTACATACGACCAGACGGCTGCCACCTCTTCACCCCTCGGATATCGCTCCCCTGCACAAACAGGAACTGCTGCACCTACAGTCCTTAGTCGCATAAATAAGCAGTCTCCGAGTCCCGGTGCTTCAGGGTCTTCGCAGGCGCAGTGGTCCCAGGGACATATCAGGCAGGTAAGATTGCGGAGACAACGAATCAGTAGATGCATTTTTATTTACAAAAGCATTGTCCAAATAGGTGTTGCAAGGTGTATTACGGCGTATAAGGCTTATTACAGATTCCTCTTTTCCTCGGGGCGCGCTGTAATAAGGCGAATAAGGAAAATGGAGCTCGGCTCTATTCTCCCTTACGCAGAGCCAATCAGATCGCTTGGTTGGTTCCGCCAGCGGGCCGAGGAGAGGAGCAGCGTCATCAGGGTTGCCAAGGGAAGCACTAAAGTTGTTGGAAGCTGAAGAAACAACTTTTCTTCAAAAGAACACGTTTTGTTCTGTTACGACTGCTTACTGAACCACCTATTTGGACGATGCTTGACGTAACTGTTAAGGGACCTGTCTTATCTATAGTACTAATGTTATACTCCATCCCTTCTTAAACCCGGAAACCCGAATTTCATACGGTACGTTTACGCCTCTCTAACGACACTACACTGATTTTCTCACTTTCCATGTTTCGCTACCGTCGATGCGTATCATGCTGTCGACGGATGCTTGCGAGAAATTTATCCATCAGAAAAACTGGTTATATGAACATTTTCCTGTTTTTGCTAGGTCAAAGCCCCTTGAAAAAGGGTGAAACAGACAAAGCTGAGGGTATTTCGGAAAG
This sequence comes from Branchinecta sandiegonensis, assembly GCA_030848855.1. Classification (NCBI taxonomy): domain Eukaryota; kingdom Metazoa; phylum Arthropoda; class Branchiopoda; order Anostraca; family Branchinectidae; genus Branchinecta; species Branchinecta sandiegonensis. The sequence goes on from JAUPMV010000020.1 coordinate 13,477,377, forward strand.
CAGAGCCAAGTTTTAAAGTATTCAACTATTTTCAACTCCCTCCGTAAGTTTGAACAAAATACCTCAACCCCTTCGACCCCACGAGACGACTGTCACCTGCCAAGAAGACTAAGAACACCTAACCTAAGAGACATTGCACACGCGTGCAAATTTAGGGGCATTTTCCGCCCCATAATTTGAAACCCCTCCCCCACCCCTAAATATCTAGCTATGGGGCCCATTTACGAACTTGACCTGTACTTTGACTCAAAAGATCCTCACACCAAGTTTGAACAAAATACCTCAATCCCTTCGAGAGTTATCGAGCTAACAGACCGACGGACGGACAACCGACGGCGTAACTTAGTTGTCGAAATCCTGTGTATATTTTATAGTATTTATGTGTTAATGAATTGACCAGATGGTTTAGGCATAGTTCTGTTTTATACATTATTTTGTACTCCTCAGTTCTGAGGGAATAAATGAATAAATAAATAATTAAACTGAAGTCATAGGAATCCCGTCATTTACATTTTGGGATCCCTGGGGACTGGTCAAAACTTGGAACATTAGTTTATATAAACTAGTTGGTATTGTAAAGCTGTCCGTAACTTTTTAGGATCAGAATACCATAGATGCCACTTTACTAATTATTGTGAAACTATGTCAATGTTGCTATACATCAGGGTTTAAAGAAAAAACAGAATATCGGAAGTTCACAGAGACTATTTCGTGCTGCCATCATGGGCTCAGTTTACACTAAAACTAGAAGAAAACTATAGTTGCGTTTTTGCTGATACCATGGTATCTGTTACCACGGTAACTGGATCTGCAATTAGTCGTTTTTGCAGTTATCGCGGTATCTGATACACGGTGCTCTGCAAAAACGACTATTGCCGAAATTGCACTTTTCGAAGTCATCCCAAAAGAGAAACAGAAATCCAGTTACATTACTAAGTGCTAAACTTCTTTCTCACCAATCTGACAAAATTTGATGAAAGTGAGATGGCTTTTCAGATACCACGACCAGTTACCACGGTCGGACCGTAGTATCTGAATATCTGATACCACGAAAACTGGCCAGATACCACGATAACTGCAAAAACGCCTTTTGACCGTGGTATCAGATACCACGATAACCGCAAAAAGAACTTTAGACCGTGGTAGCAGATACCATGGTATCTGCAAAAACGCAACTTATAAGTATGGTTATACTGCACCACAAACCGCTTTCGCCTCTAGGAATGAACGTAGGAGTGAACGTAGTGAGCTGAGTTAAAAAAAAAAAGGTTCCGACGGGATCCCAAAAACTGAATTTTAACTGGACTTCTTGATCCAGACAATCGGGTCTTGTAGATTTCCGGTCTCCGCCAGACCCTTTAACATGTTAGGCTACTATTTATCCATAATCAGCCGCTTGAAATGTACAAAAAAAATGATACCTTTTTGGTGTATTTTTGACAAATTACGGCCAAACAACTAATAATGTGAGAAAAACAAGACCACAGGTTTCGATCGGATCCCAGAATTTAATGTGTATCAGACTTTTTGATCAAGACCATCGAATCTTGTACATTTCCGAGTCTTCGCCAGACCCTTTAACATTTTTGCTATTTATCCGTATTCAACCGCTTGAATATAAACAAAAGTTGAGGTATTCCCGGCATTCCCGGCGAACTGCATGCAGAGCAAAAGATCTAGTGACAACAAGCCGAACCTTTCAATCCAAATTTCCAGGTTTTTTGGAAGTTTTTGCCAGCTTATCCGTCAAGGAAATAAAGTTCAGAATTCGATTCAGCATTTCGCCTTATCCCGATACTGAATCTCTAATCGACTTCAGGAAAAACTTTGAGCTTCAATCAATTTTCCAGTTTTGGCCGAATTCCTGGTGAATCATTTGTCCTGCAAGAAAACTAAGTTCAGATATGGATTTAGTAAGCCTCCTTACCCCTTAAAGGAACATCTCATTAGCTTACAAAACATATTCGTTTTTACCCTTAATTCACCCCCCCCCCCCCCCCCAAAGTTGTCCACAATACACTTGAAGCTATCTGTTTATTCCGCAAAAACCGTATCTTCGGCAAGGCTGTTCCATGTTCCATACTAAACTCAACTTGTACACATCCTCGTGGAAACGCGATTTAACGAGCTTGAACCCGTGCCCCCTGTGATGACGATTGCCATTGAATTTTAAGACAGAAAACATCAACATCATCTAGAGCACCTAGTTGATCTTGAAATCAGTTCTTTGTGACTGCCACTCCGTTCCCTAATCCCATCGTCTTTAAAAAATCCGATCATTTTTTTTTCTGACAACGATTGTCATTTTAGTAGAATCCTTATTGCTAAAAATTCATATAAAAGCTGAGATTTATTTTTTTAGGACCCATAGACACAAGTGTTTGAAAGTTTCACCTGACAGAAAGATAATAAAGTTTGTCGAGAGTGGGATATGACGGTGATATTGACCGTTAAAAGATTTTATGGGCCATTTGTACCACTATTTCGGAGGTGGGCTTTATGGGTGGGCCATCAATTTTTTGTTTATTACTTTTGCTATATTTTATTGCTTGCTTGAGGCCTCTGGTGGCTGTACAGACATGATTTGTAGAAAAAGAGGTTTTCAAAATGGTTGGTCAGTGGTCTTTTAAGCATTCTTCAAACAGGTGTAATAAGGCGTAATACAGTGTATACAGGTTCCTCTTTTCCTCGGGGCGCGCTGTAATAAGCTGTCTAAGGAGAACAGACCCTGGTTCTACTTTGTCTTATGCAGAGCCAATCAGATCGCTCGGTTGGGCTCCGCCAGCGGCCCGAGTAAAGAGGAGCTTAACCAGGGTTGACACGGGGAGCACAAGTTCACTTTGTTTGGAAGATGAATTAGCAACTTTTCCTCGAAAGAACACGTTTGTTTGTTACGATTGATTCTTGTCAGTTTGAGGAACACTGCTCTCCATACGTTAATTTAGTAGTTTTTACAATATATAATCGTTAAACAAGTGTGGCAACACTGAACGTCGCATGGATAAGAACCTTTTACTTTCAGTTTGAACTAGGGTCTAATAAAACGTAAACATCGCGCATAGCGCTCTGCAGCTTGTTACACCTGTATGAACAGTGCTTTACAAAAATTAAGCCAGTTTACAGCTTATTGTGTGCAATTGCTCATGCCGATAAAGCCGAATCACAGTAGATACAGTTTCTGTCCCCAAGCGTCTCGCGTTTTTAGAGCCTCGTTTTTGTTGCAATAGTGCTGCCGCATCGCTGCGGCAGCACGTCTTTGCCTCTGCACAGTATGCGTTTTTGGATTCATTGCCTCAAGATTTCTTCTTGGTTGAACCAGCATCTTGCAGGGAAGCACGGACTTGGTCGGTAAGTCCGCGATTTTCGACAAACCCTGCCGTCTTCCTCGGAAGCACTGCAGTGCAAAAACGAATGTAGGAAGAACCAGCACAGAAGCGGCCGAGAAGTGGACTTGCAGCGTGCAACAAAAACGAGGCTCACATTCCAAGTAAAGGAAATAATGTACCCATGCCCAAATCGAGAAGCAACCTCGATTATAAACATTAGGAGCTGACTGCGAATCATATTTGACACTGCAAAACGGATAGCAAAAATGGGGCAAAAATAATTTAAAAAAATAACAGACAAAAGAAAGATACGCACCACGTATTACGAGTGCGCAAAATTTTTGCTTAGCGTCCCTCTCCGAAGTTCAAACACGAAGTTATCAGCAAAATACAAAATAATAAACCCCACCGAAAAAATACATAAAATTGAAATGAGTGCTCGAGCAAGAGCTTTAAATGCTAGCGCAAACCATATACTAACTCGATCCGCGATATAGATTTCAGTATTATGTTTAGTTCGTGTATATATTTTCTTTAGTTTCTTTTCTTCTTTTCTTTTTCTTTGTGTACTCCGCTTTTTCCCTTTTGTAAGCGGGCAAAAATAAATATATGTATTTACATTAGCTACATTTTATTAGAGCTATATTTCGGCCCTCTTGGCTTCAGACTCAAGCTGGAAAATGAACTAAACATGAAAAGTGAACGAAAATGAACTGAAATGTAGCTGACGTATCCGTTTTGCAGGGTCAGATAGCCTACAACCTCGATTGTTTGGCATCACCGACCAAAAAAAAGTTTTAAATCGTTTTTTAAAGCCAAAAGTGTAAAAACAATAAGTTTCATAAAAACAAAACAAAAATAAAAAAATAATGTTTGTCATCTTGTGTCATTTGCCCAAGTGGTGTTAGGCCAATAGACTGAATTTAAGTTAAACATTTTCAACCGTTTTCAACCAAGAATCAACGATAACACTCGTGAAGCACACACGGTACCATTTTGCACCAAGGTTCAATGTTTTTTTTAATCCTTAACTCTCACTAATACACACACATTAATAACACAATACTCCGCACTTACAATATAATTGTAAGTTACAATTATTTCAGGGTTTGAACCGGAGAAAAGAAATACATTGAATGGTTCAAACCCTTCCCTCAGTAAAACAAAATCGACCCAACGCTGAGTAGAACCATCACCGCACGCAACCGCCAACTCGGATCGAAATCAATCCAAACAACAACAAAAACAAGACCAAACTTTTCGATGGGATCCCAAAAATTCAATATCTGATCCAGACAACTGGGTCTTGTCTTAGCCAGATCCAGTCATCGCCAGAATCCTTGAACATTCTTACAATTAAAATTCATAAACAGATTAAGGCCAAATAGCTAATCATCTGAGAAAACCAAGCTCAGATATGGATTCAGCATGTGTGTTTACCCGTATAAGTCATATCTGTTTTGACTAAAAGTTCCTGCCACTTCTGCCAGTTTCCCGGTTTCGGCCAAACTCTAGAACTACTTGTCCGGCGAAAAAAGAAAGCTCAAAAACGAACTCAGGGTATCTTCTTTCCCCAATAATGAACATCTAATCAACTTCAAATAAAAATTTAACTTATAACAAATTTTCCGACTCCAGCCGGATTCCGGTCGAACTATATGTCCGGGTAAAATATGATTGTCACACACGGATTCAGCGTCTCTTCTTACCCCTAAATCGGTTATCTAATCAGCTAGAAATAAAACTTTAACTTCTAACAATTTTCCGGTTTTGGCCGGATTCCGGGCGAACTACATGTCCGGGAAGAAAATTGTTTTCACATAAAAGTTCAGCATGTCTTCTTGCCCTAAATCGGACATCTGATCAACTCCAAATAAAACTTTTAATTTTAACAAACTTTCCGGTTTGGGCCGGATTCCGGGCGAACTACTTGTCCGTCGAGAAAATGGTTTTGACCATCGTCTTCAGCATGTCTTCCTACCTCTAAATCAAACATCTAATCAACTTCAAATAAAACTTTTACTTTTAACAAACTTTCCGGTTTGGGCCGGATTCCGGGCGAACTACTTGTCCGTCGAGAAAATGGTTTTGACCATCGTCTTCAGCATGTCTTCCTACATCTAAATCAAACATCTAATCAACTTCAAATAAAACTTTTACTTTTAACAAACTTTCCGGTTTTGGCCGGATTCCGGGCGAACTACTTGTCCGATTACAAAATGGTTTTCACCATCGTGTTCAGCATGTCTTCTTACCACATAATCGACTATCACATTAGCTGTTTCAAAATATTTTGTTTGCCCCTTAATTTGAACCCCCTCCCCCACCCTTCAATGTAGGGCTACAAAGCCCATTTACGAACTCGACTGGTCCGCCGACCCAACGAATCCTCACACCAAGTTTCATCAAAATATCTCATTCCCTTCGAGAGTTATCGTGCTTACAGACGGACAACTTTTGCGAAGTCATAGGTATCCCTCAACTTACGTTTTGGGATCCCAAAAAACTGACTTATACTTGGCCTTCAGCTTATCATCACATGAAGTTGCTGAATAACACTCAAAAAGTATTCCCTATTTCAAATATTCATGATCAAGGCAGCGATTTTTTGCACTACATGTACTGCACAATAATCAGCTGACCAGAATTTATCTGGCTAAGAATTTTGTTGGGGAAGTCAATGATGGCGTGTGTATTGAAATTGGCGCACTTCTTTCCGCAACCCCTAAACACGCTAGATCACAGAGCATCACATGAAGTGCTCTGCACACTATACAAAACATATTTAAGACCAGTACTCGAGTACTGCAGCGAAGTATGGAACGCTGGACTCACTCAGGACCAAGAAACGAAGATTGAAAGACTCCAGAAGCGTGCTTGTAAAATAATACTCAGCAGTGAATATACGTCGTATAATAAAAGTCTTTCATTGTTAAAACTGGAAACTTTAACCGAACGACGACATAATTCGCTGATGAAATTCGGGTACGAATGCCTCCATTCTGAAATGCATAGGCATATTTTCCCAGAATACGAAGAATCCACCGAGAATCGTCCGAGGACACGCTCAAATCTAGAAGCTGGGAAGCAAAAGCTAAACCAACCACCCGTCAAGCCATCAACAAGATATATCCACTCGTGTGTACCTTATTTCATTCAACACTATAACGACGCTACAAAAACATAAAGAAATAACCGAGAGGCCTACAGACAATTATTAAAGTTCGACAATGTATTTTAGTGTTTTACCGTATATCTAGTGTTGTATTTTAATTAATGACAAACCGATTGTATATACGTATTCTGACTCTCTCTTTTGTCATGTAGTGTACGATAACTTTGTCGTCGGCCTATGCTATCCAATGGATATTTTGGTACTAATAAATGATTGATTGATTGAGATCCAACCTTCCAGGAAAGACGCCAAAACAGTGTCAGGATACAGCTTTCTGGATTTGCCTCTCATTATTTTGTTTTATCTTTAGGAGGGGTATCAGTACACCCCGATCAGTCCTAGCCGCTCCCCAGGTGAGGGCGTAACGTATACTCAGTTAGGGGCTGGACCTTCTGGAAGGGGCGCAGCACAGTACCACGGACATCCCGGAGCCCAAGGTGAGCTATTTAAATTAAATTTAATTTTATTTAGGACCTATCTAGGCAAAACAATAACAACAACAAACAACAACAACCAAAATAGTTAAAATTCAGTAAACCGGAACATTTGTCTCTGCTAACAAGTTCGAAGCTACGAAGTTCGTACCAGATCTGCGCGATCTTCCCTACCAAGTGAGATTAGCCAAGTTGTGCCTTCCCTCCATTGCATAAAGATTTTTTAGAGGAGACCTGATCGAAACATTCAAATTAATCAGTGGAAGTTATGACAATTTTGAAGTGACTGATTTAGTAAGATTCAGCATTAACCGTCATCATCGGGGGAACGCGTACAAGCTTGCAAAATCAAGATTCCACAAGGACGTTTTTAAGTGGGGTTTTGGCAACAGAATTGTTGATCCTTGGAACGGCCTTACCGAAGATGCGGTTAATGCTGAATAGTTTCAAGTGCATTGTTGATGGGATTACTCAAAATTTCTTAGAGTTATTTAGAGGCGAAAGCCTTTTCTCTTGCTTCGTATTAAGAGAACGACGGGCATGTATTTCCCACTCCGAGCAAGTGATAAGTATTGCTTAGAGCCAACCCAGTCAAGTACACTAAGGACTTTTTTATACCAATGCTCAAACGCTGGGACATCCTGTCAGGGGTAACCGTGGTACTCGAACGTATGTGTACTCCTTATTCCCCAGAAGGGTACCAGTATAGAACAGTTTCCAAGTAAAAATGAAATCCCGGTTTGTTTAGTTACCAAAGTACTGCATACTGGTACCCCTCTGGGGATAAGGGGTACATATATGTATGAGTATCATGCTCACCCCTGCCAGCATGCCTGAGCGTTTGAGCATAGCTATCAAAACAGGACTTAGTGTATTAGACTGAGCCAGCCTGACTAGACTAGGCTACTTTATTTATTGTTGGTTGTTGACAACATTTTATGCCTGAATATTCACCAGTTTTGTATCTGTACCATGAAGGTATGTTAAGTAAAATACCATTTAAGAAAAAAAAGTATCTGTAGCTCAGTGGGCTCTTTGAAAGAATCGGTCAAAACTAGTTTTCGAAATTCGGCCGAATCTTGTTTCTAGCTATATTTTACAAAATCTTGTCCAGTGGGAACGGATCTGAAGGGAGGCTAATTTATTTTTCTTAGATTTGATATTTTCATATTGGTGTTAACATGGACGATAACCACAACATCGGCTTGACTCATGTATTGGTTTTGAGATAGAATTGAATTGAAATTGTAAAGGCTCTCATCAATTTTTTTTTCAAAATTTGGCTAGGAAAATTTCAACAGTGAGAATAATGAGGTCGGCTCCAAACTTTTTTGTCTTTCTTGCGTTTTTTTTTCACGACATAAATTTGTCACTCACTTCATATTCAGCAAAAATAAAAACAAAATCTCTTGTCCTGGCTGTCCTACCGATGCTTACGTCCTATAAATATTCCTTCAGCCCAAGCTGACTGCTAATCATATTTGACAGAGCAAAACGGATACGTCAGCTGAATTTCATTAGAGCTATACTTCAGCCCTTCTTGACAAGGGTTCTCTTCAGGCTCATGTCACTCAAGCTGGAAAATGAGCTTCGTTTTCAAACGAAATAAAGTTAATTTTCCTGCGTGATCCTGAAGAGGACCGCTGAAGTCCGTCTGCAAGTTCGTCACTTGTACCTGAATCTACGTGACTATCTGGTCACTTTATTTTATTTCGCCCTGGAGGTCTCGGGGCGCTAACTAACGGGTGGCAAAGGGAGTTGAAAATCCTTTCCTGATAGAGTAGAATAGAATAGTGTTTATTTAGCCTCAATGGGCCATAAAACATAATGATCCTGCGACACACATAAACTATCTCCTATTTAAATTCCCACTCACATGTTCTACCACCGTTTCAATAATGTTGTCTTTAGTCGATGTCAATATACCAGGGAAGACAACCGTCGCCCAAACTGACCCGGTAGAGGAGCTGATGGCACTGCCCAGCGCACTTGCCAATACTTCCTCAGTAAGAACCTAGTTTAACGTGCCCTTTTGTATCGGGTCTGACAAGGTCGGTCGGTTTTGAGTAATTAATGGGATAATAAGGTCTTAGAGCGTAAATGTGACGGCATGACGTCGTTCCATAAAGTATTTCAAAAATTTCAAATTCATTATATTCTCCAAATATTCTTTTATAACGAATAGCATAGGACGTCAACAAAAATAATAACCCTTTTTGATTTATCATATGACTTGTGGCGGTTACATTTAAACGATACATATAAATATAAATAAACTTCTATAAATAACTATAACTAAATAACTATAAAATAAAAAAGTAGTTTGCATGGTTAAACCGTTAGATGAACTGCTACTGTCATGACGTGTTTCTGTAAGACTGGCATCAGAAGACCCAGTTATTAAATGGATAAATGAGAAATATGGGGGGAAGCTCGGGAACCGTCGGATAACATGCTTTCCACAACATAACAGGATATGCGGGTTAGAATTTGAGGTTGCGAACATATTAACTGGCTGTGATAATAACACATTGCGTCGTAAGGGTCTTTCGCCTCCACAGATGTTTAAGAAATTGGGAGTAGTCGTACGTTAAGAATAGTTATTTCCTTTACCAGTATTCAAAGAAAAACAAATTCACTAATACGTATATTAAACTATACCGCTTTAAAAAGGACAAGAAGTCACCTGCGCAAGATAGAAAAAAAATACTTGCGCAGTATTTGCACAGCAAACTCACTAGGTACTACAAATACTACACACATACTGAGCACAGAGCAAAATAGGACTAGGGAATAGCACCAAGACTGCAAAAAAGTTGCATACACTAGAATAGCAGCGACAATAGCACTACTTGTGATAGAGAACGTCCCTACTGGAACTCAATCAGTCGTGCATCAACGTTGGCTCCCATAATACCGTTCCAAACATAGCAAAAAAAAGATACAACTTCCCCTGTTCCGTCGGTTTGTACGGACTGCTTCTTAGCTGTGCTAAAAATTATTAAACACGCAAGTTTGTCTCGCTTTGAATATCCAGAGCGTAGTGGGCGCCGGAACGAGTAAGGTCCATTCCGATTTGGCGCCAAGACCAAGAAAAAAGGAACACACACTCGATTATCAGCGACACTAGCACCACTAGCGATAGTGAACATCTCTAATGAAACTCATTCACTTCATATTCTGAACATTGCAAAATAAATGATACAGCCTTCTTTGTTTCCTTGGTGTGTGCAGACCGCACCTTTCCTTTACTAGAAATTTCTAAACCCGCAAATTTGTCTCGCTTTAAATGCCGCAAGCCTAGTGGGCGGTGCTACAAGTATAGCCCGTTTCAAAGCATGGAAAGCATAGGTCTTGGTGCTACTCCCTAGTGTTATGTTGCTCTGACTGAGCAGACTTGGAAATCTTCTCTATAATACGCTTGAAACATCAGTTTAACATCAGCCGCATTTTGACAAGGCTGTTCCAAGGGCAAATAGTATTCCAAGGTTATTTGCATGATCGCCTTAGTTGGTACGTTGGGAGCCGTACTTAACGCCAGAACTATCTTCGTGTGCAGGACTCGAGGTTCAGAGTTTAATTTTATCATTTCTGTACGAAATAAATATAAATGGATGGTGAAAGCCGGAGACGCAAGGTCTAATAAAGGAAAACGGTGCAGGGATCAGAACAATCCTAGTTTGTCTTATAACTAATTGCATAAATAAATCATGGACAACACAAACCAGCCAGCACATGACAGTCTACATTCTTTTCTGGACGATGAATGAAAAATTGTATACTGTATTTGTTGTATTTTATTTAATTATTTTATTTTACATATTCCGCTTTTCAAATGGCGGGTCACAAATAAATTACTTACTTACTTATAATAATTCGATGACTCGCCGGTTGAGGGACAGTCGCCTCACAAACTCACCGGCACAAAGATCAACCCGAAAATTGAGCTTGATAAGTTTTATGGTGCATTTATACATTGCGTAAAATCTGAGCCTATTTGAAATCCGAGCGTATTTTACGCACGTATTTGGGCTTGAAAAGATCTCTAGCAGTACGAACGTATTTGAGAAATGTCCGTTTTGTATATAAATACGTCCGTATTGCTAGAAATCTTTTCAAGCTCAAATACGTGCGTAAATACGAAACACACCATTAGCTGGCAGATGTCATCAGCGTATATTTTCAGGTTCTCAAATGTGGCACTGGACACCAACCGGAGCTCAGAATCCGACGGAGGGATCCCCCGCTCCAACGGTTAGTTCCGTGAGTGTTCCACCCGTTGTGCATCCGGGTCAACAGCCTCAGGCCGAGTTGTCAGACATGCTCCACATGCTCGACCAATCGGGAGGAGGTGCGTTCGAGGATCTGAATATGTTCAGCTCGAACTTCGAATAGAGACCAAAGTCGAAGAAAAGTGTGAACAGACGAAGGAAAACGCATGTTATGTAGCCGGAAAGAAACTAATCCTGTGCAAACTGGTTGTCTATCCGGTTGGATTTTGAATTATGGTTGGCAAACAGCAAATGTGCACATTTAGTTGTTTCGGATTTTGGATTTCGGTCGTCAAATGGTCGAATTGACCAGGATTCGTGATGGAATCTGTCTAGCTTTGAATTTTGCCTGAAAGTTCTAACTGTATAATATCGAATCGGCGACAATGTTAACGCCAAGGCCGAATATAGTTTCCGTTGGAAATGTTTGGCCTACCGGACAGGACCGGACCGACAGAATTGTGGCATATTCGGATTTGCTGAAAGTCAGATCTGAAACACCATTCTTCCGCCTGGGGTACAGATGATTGACAAAACTAACATCAGCTGAACATCGAGTTCGAGACTTCTGGCAACCGGATTCTGTATTTCCACTCATTGATCTGTCGGTGCGAATGCCGTGACTCATTGAGAAGGACATGGATTTTCTTCCGGTCGGATTTCAGAGTGCAGTTGGGAAATGATGTGCTATTGTAAATTCTGCGTTTAATTATGTGCTACGGGACACTGCGAATTTGCAGTGCTATTATAACTCATATAGAGAGAGAGAATACTGTGAATATATGCCAACAACGTTGGTTACGTTTCAAGTGCTCGTACAAGTAAACACCTAATTAGTGTACTTACGTGGTTATCCCACCATAAAAATTGTTGTTTTGCGTTGATGTGATTGTGCGTAGGAAGTGTTGGGGCGATTCCTACTTGTGTGCTTGCGTCATCATGGGAAGGGATTGTAGCGTTGATCTATATCTAATCTTACACGCAGTTATTTACCCCCCCCCCCCCCTCCCCTCCGTCTGCCGCTTCGTACAGTGTTGAGTCAATGGTTTAGATGTCTGATTGTTGACATGGTATCGCATCTAGCGTCGGATGTGCTTTATAATCTCGGAAACGGTTTTTGTTTTGTTTTGAGAACCTGACAATAGACCTACTGCCAAAGTGAAGGAATAAAAAAGGCATACTTTCTACCTGTCTTGAAACATCTGTTTACAGATTTGCCAGGTGAAAGTGTGATACAGGATACAGGTATAATAACAGCAATAATCTTTATTTTTCACCCATCTAAAAGCACATGGCATAGACGGAGTAGGAATAAAGAAAAAGAAGAAGCAGAAAAGACTATAACAAGAGGAGACCAGACAAACATAAAGATCACGACAACATTATCCTATCTACAAAACTATCCTATTGTAGAAGAATGCTCTCCCATTGATTCTTGATGTTATTGTTGTACTTCTGTATACGTTGTCAAACTGCTGTAAGTGGGTCAGTGATGTTGTAAGTAGTGAAGATTTTACTATTTCGGGTCCAAGGAGGGAGGCAGAGCAGGAATTTACAGAAACGAAAATAAATAGAGCGGATTTGTTATCAGTTTTAGGTAACATTCGCCAGAAAGGTGCGATGTATAAAATTTGAGGCAGGGCACCGAGTTAAAAATCGTATGCTTTGATTGGTGTTATTTAACTTCGAATGGTTCTGTTTACTTCAGTTTCTACGATAAGAATAGCCTAACCGGTGGCAAGTCAAAGTAGTTACTTAAAAAAAAACTGTATCTAATACTGCTCAACTCCATATCTCTAACCTTAGCGATTCTCATTTCATTTCTGAGATTTTCAGCTTCCGATGTCATTTTGTCCACCCTAACCGCCCTGCTCTGATTTTTACATTTCTCGTGTTCGGCTTTTTTTAGGCTCATTGTTTCCGATAACCTCATTGGCCAAAAACACTGTGTTCTAAGAGTTTTTCTCATCAAAACATAAGTGACGGAGTTATGCTGAGGACAGCACGGGTTTTATAATCTGGAAATCGAGCAGAGTTTCAAAGAAGTCACGAGTTGCGTTTTTGCTGATACCATGGTATCTGTTACCACGGTAACTGGACCTGCAATTAGTCGTTTTTGCAGTTATCGTGGTATCTGATACACGGTGCTCTGCAAAAACGACTATTGCCGAAATTGCACTTTTCGAGGTCGTCCCAAAAGAGAAACAGATATCCAGTTACATCACTAAGTGCTAAACTTCTTTCTCACCAATCTGACAAAATTTGATGAAAGTGAGATGACTTTTCAGTTACCAACGGTCGGACCGTAGTATCTGAATATCTGATACCACGATAACTGGCCAGATACCACGATAACTGCAAACACGCCTTTTGACCGTGGTATCAGATACAACGACAACTGCAAAAACGACTTTAGACCGTGGTATCAGATACCATGGTATCTGCGAAAACGCAACTACGGTATGTTAGAATACTGGGATAGAAACTATCTACACCGACGTAAGGTAGATGTGTCAGGTTTCATTTGGCCATTTAGCCACAAACTGCATCGTTCAAGGCGAAATAACTTCAATGTACCTCTATTGTATGTTATTCTCGTTATGTTAGGGGCCTGCGAGTTAGATACCGCGTTGAAAAAGAAAGAAAACGGAAAAGGCGGAAAGCAAATATTGTTCTAAGATTAGTAAGAAATGGAAATTCCATCATTCTTCCCGATTTCTTTATTTTCCTTCCCCTCTGTTGCTGATGAACAAAAAATGGAATTAGAATATTTGCCAACTAAACTTTCAGCAATAATAATAGAATGCAAACAAAAATCGGCCATTAACCCTCACAAAGGTAAACAAATACCATACGAATGAGCAATTGGCCTCGGATACTGGTACTATGTTCGAAAGATCGTCTGGAAGATATTTTTGAGAAGCTTTAACCGATGAACAGTAGTCAGATAGTGCAAACCCTTAGCACGAAATCCTTCATGTTTGTGTACATGTCCGATGCAGGTTAACTGCTGGTTTAATTTTTAAGGAGCGTGTATTTTTGTTGCCTAAGTATTTTGTATAATCATTTGACTGTATGTCAAAGATGTATAGGTATTGTCGAAAACTGTTGTGCAAGCACGTGTAGGACCATTTTTGAATTTTGGCGCCTGTAGCATGAGATTATGAAATGTTTGGTGACTGAGCCATTTCTGATTTGCAATAAAACAGTAAGGTCGCAGAAGTTGCAGACAAAAATGCAGGAAAAAAGCTCTTTCTTACTACACTATAAAAAGTTTCTCCGAGTAAGGACTAAAGTTAACTGCAGTATTTGCTACTGGGATTAATCTTATCTCTACTAAGGTTAGATTAATCCGAATTAGAGATAAGATTATCTTTTTAGAGACAAGATTAATCCCAGTAGCAGATACTGCAGGATCTTTTTCGCTCTCGCAGTACAGGTTTAAAGCACCCGTGAACTAATATCGTTCAGGGCTAGTTATTCATGCTCTCAGTTTCCTTGGGCAATTAGCAAAAAATCCGGGCCCCTACTCCACACGGCATACGAATCGAAAGTCTTCGGCCGTGCTGAATTTCTGACAGGTACATTTTGCTGTATCCCCCCGCCCAAGCACTTCAAACCGCCCGTGCACCGGTGCAACCGGTCACAAATTAGTGAATTGGTCAGGCTGTAGACAGTGAATTACTGGACACTTTCTTTGAAAAAACATACCTAATTGTTACTTTACTTACTCCTGCCGGCCGTCGCTCAGCTCAGAGAGTGATCAGAGCCTCCTATATTCAAATAATGCACTACGATACTTATTGTTAGAAGGGTGGGTTGCTGTGCTAGACATTGCAAATGCGAGAACGCTTCCAGATTTAAGCTACACAGTCCGATAAGATTTTGCATGCGAAATTATCTTCACTATCGGGAAAACTGCATGCGATGCCTCGAAATTTCGGAGCTAAGGAGGAAATTCGCTTCCGACTTCGAAAATCGGACTCTGTGTGTACTTGCCTTAACCTTTTAAGGAGGTTTCTGCATAAGACAAGATGAATCGAGTATACTGACACCCGGAGTCCGGGAAGGAGATCTACTAGCTTGAAAACGGCGAAGGGAAGGGAAAAATGTAAATAGAAACTGAATCTTTCTCATCCGTTAGAGTGCTCACTGTTAAACTGGTCCTTACTCTTGCCCTATGTGTATGAGTCATTTTGTGGGAGGGTGTGAGGATGAATGGGTTGAGACAAGAGTTGTTTGGAGTGAGAGCGTGTGGGAGTCAGTGGATAATCGAGAGAACAAGGAGAAAAGTTTCCAGGCTATTAACTGTTTGGAGGGTTCCTCCCGTAGGGTTAGCACACAGGGAAAACTGTAAGGTAAAGTAAGGTACAATTTTAATGGCAAATATAAATAAACCTGGAGTTTCTCAAAAGCATCAGACATGCCAGTGGCATAAAAAACGACGCTTCACTAATCCTGATGGGTTTGTAAAAATTATTAATATTATTCTAGCCTAAGGCATTGTAAAGAAAAAACAAACAAACAACTATCACACATCAACACTAAAATTTAAGGACAACACGAGAGTGTACGACAACAGACATAAGACGAAAGAAAAAATGAAAAATAAAAAAGGTTTGCGACATGGGTCTGATCTTCCTCCGAGCACAAACGAAAATGAATCAATTAAATCAGACAGAAGAAATATAATTGCTAGATAACATAAATCTTTTTAGATACTGTATCTAAAGTGTTTTCTTTGTATTTCCCTGTAGTTTTAAATATTGGCATAGTGTTCTTGTTTTTGTATATTTTTTCTTTCGTTGTCTTGGTGCGATGGCCCTTGTTGGCTTTTATGCATTAAATATCTATCTGTCTATCTATCATAATTAACAGAACATTGAAGACGAGTTTTAGTTTCAGAAACTCAGAGATAATTCATTCTTAGCGATAAGAAATTCTCCCATAATCTTGCAAGATTCTTATCTTTTAGTTAGCTCAGTGAAATAGTCATGACCAGAAGTGACAAATATTTAAGGAAGGATACTACCGAAAAAATCAACCATGCGGAAGTGGACGAAATGGTGAGGAAGATATTATGCTAATTGACAAACTCTCAGAACCCACTTCTGCAGCTTTTGCAAGTAGAGGAAAACGTGAACTGAATCCAGTCTTGGTGACAGGATTGTTTTTATTTTATTTTTTTTATTTAACTCAGCCGTAGCCATATACATAGAGGAAAAACACACATTATCACTAGCCTACATATCACAAATAACATATGTTCATCAACACAGAGGGAAAATAATGTTTCTTCAGGCCAGAACTGACAAAAATAAATTCACTAGCCAACAATCTGATGCAGTATTTGTGACATCACTACTGATGACTGCTGGTCTCTAAAGCGTGTTCACTAACGGAATCCTTTCAAGTCGACCAGAATTCCTTTCTATACGACGGAATTTCCCGTCCCTGTACGCTACTTTAGGTTCGAAAATAATTCGCCATAGGTCTAACTGTATTCTATATAGACCCGAAGCCACGCCGTTTATTGGCGCGCCGCCGCCGTTTTTACATGGCGTGCCATAGCTAACGCCGTTTAAACTGCGCAGGGAACTGTGTGGGAGTTGGAGGCTGGGTCGCGGAATTCCGGCTATCATGGTAAGGGACCCAAACATATTGACTTGAGAATAGTCATTTTTACGATTCGACCACCGGAGAGGGGGGGGGGAGGAGGAAGGTGAAATCCGGGATCGTAAGGCAAGCATAACTTTAGAACGGTCCATCGGACACAAATTAAACTTGACAGCTGGGAGAAGCTCGGATCGCGGATATCCCATTTTGTGTCCGGACCAGATCCAACAACTCTGAGGGGGGGGGGGGGAGGGGGACCGGAAATCTCTGGACATGCTTCGAGTAGATGGATCGGGATGAAGCTCGGTGAGAAGAACAAGGACAAGTTATAAATACATTTTAATAGAAACGGACCGGATTGGCACACTGTGTGTGTTGGGGGGGGGAGGGGTGGCCGGAATTCCGGTGATCGCTCATTAAGGTAATTATAGATGCACTTGGACAATGAAGTTCAGCAGGTGGATTAGGGGTCCGATCAGATTGACTTGGAAGCCGGATCACTATAATTTTGTGTCATACATAACTTTTGAAGGGTTGGTTGGATTCGAAGGAGACTTGATAATTAACATGAGGAGGTGTTTCTGATTGAACGATACGCTTTCTTAATCACACAAGGGCCCATGTTCATTTGTACCTCAAGTATATGCCTACAAATGAGTTTTAAGCACCCTTAAAGTGCGTATCTTAACTGCAAAGTGAAAACAATACTTTTGACCAAACATACATTTTCGCGACTCCCAAAGGCCCATGATCATTTTTGCCTTAAGGGCTTAGCTTACAAATGACTGTCCAACACACTTAAAGCGCCAATCCTGCCGCAAAGTGGAAAAAAAACATTTTCAAGAAACAATACATTCTTAAGATCCCCAAGGCTCCATGATGATCTGTGACCCAAGTATTTTGCTTACAAATGCAGCTGTAGTCCCCTTAAATTGCGCATCTTAGCCGCGAAGTGCAAAAAAAAGAAAACTTTCGAGCAGATGATACATTTTCATGACCCAAGGGCCCATGATCATTGTGTACCAGTGCTTTTGCTTTCAAAATGGATTCCTAGCCCCTTGAAGTGCGCATTCTAACCGTAAAATGCATGGCATATTTTTGACTAAACCATACAATTTCGTTAATCCGAAAGGCCCATAATCGTCTGTGTCCCAACACAGCGCAAATCTCAGCTGATACCTTCAACTATTACGTATGCTTGCAAGTGCCATATGAGCTTACAGCTCTTGTTATACCAATCATCTGCGTATACAGCCGATTCAGCAAGAAAATGCTCCAGATTATGGGCCAAAAGTTCCAAAATTTTAGTTAAAAAAGTCCGGAAAACGGCGCCAAACGGTGGCGCGCCGTCGCCAAAATAAAATCGGCGCGGCTTCGGGGTCTAATTCTAAAGCACGTGCTCCCGTCTCCTGGCTTATGCTGTGAACTGATGGCCAGGTTTCCGGCCGGATTTTCTGTAAGTTCAACTATCAACTTTCCACATGGAGGATTGATGGTGGTTCCGCAAATCCTAGCAGAAATTCTAGTCCGCGAGCACCCGATGCTGATTGTCTGTCCAAGACATTCCTAAGAAATCAAGTCAGACCTTCAGAAGAAAAGAATAAACTGTTCCAAACAACACAACTCGTTTCTGAAGTACCAATATCCGAAAAAGAAAACATGGAAATTGCTATGTAGTTCAGAAGAACGTGGTATTGTCAAAGAGAACAAACGAGGAATAAAAAGAAACCAAGTTGACTAACACATCATCTTTTTTTGTCACAGTTTTTTCTGTGCTTATTGATGTTTGTATGTGGAAGTGGACCCTGTAAATACCTATAATATTGCTCAATCGTTTGACATGCGACGTTCTCTCTCAAGTTTCGTGGAGAAGCCAAAATTAAAAACATTCGCAACTAGACCCCGAAGCCACGTCGTTTATTGGTGCGCCGACGCCGTATTTCAAATGGCGCGCCATCAAACGGCGGCGGTGCCCCGCCGTTCTTTTTCGGCGGGAATACTTTTAGTTGTTGCCACTGTGTCTTTTGACAGTGAAAAAGTAATCAGAAAGACCGTCAGATACGTTGATGTTTCTGTGAGGATGTTCACGCACAATGTCTAGACCACGGTGATTTGTTGACGTTATACTTACCCAGGTCTTGTACTCTCAAAAAAAATGTGAGAGCTAGATCGCATGTGTTGCCACCATGAATCACTCACATCAACGAGATCTAATCAGTTGCAATCCTCGACGACGAATAGTGATTGTGATCGACGAATCGATAATTGAATCGAATGCCGACGAAAAGCCGTGATCGTTTTCTTGATATGTGTTTGTCTCCGTTCTTTGTTGACAAGTAGATCCGGTAACTCTCTATGTGATCCACTTGTATGTCACTTGCATTGTTTTGCTCAAGTACCATGACATGCGGTCGCAACATTTGTCTTTCTGTCCGACTTTTGTTAGCACTTCCAGATAAGCTAGGCAACGATACTTGGCATGCGCAGAAAGGTCCCGGGAAAATGCTGATACGTTAGCTACAATGCTTCACCAGCGATATTTCGGCCCTTCTTGGCAAGGGTCCTCGTCAGGCTGTCAATCCAACGTCAGGGAATCAGAGCATTCCCCGTCCGTGGGGACTCGCGAGAATACGGGGAGTGAGTTCCCGGGATAAACAAAAACGCGAGGACTCCTCAAGTGGAGTCCTCGGGGAACGGCGAGAATACGCCTATAGTGGGGCCACATACTCCATCTGACCAGTATTTGACGATTCATATGTAAAGATGTTTCCAATTTCCAAAACAAACACTTCCCCGACAGTGGACCTGAATATTGACAGCCTGACGAGGACCCTTGCCAAGAAGGGCCGAAATATTGATGATGAAGCATCGTAGCTGACGTATCCGTTGTGTAAATTATTTGAATAAATGTTTCCAAGTCAGCTTGGGCTCAAAGAATATTTAAAATGCTGACACCTTCATCTCAGGATTCAATCATCGGCGGGAGGGGGGGGGGGGGGTCGTATCTCATGTTTTAACTTTGTTTTCAGGTAGTAATCGAATTTGAGAATGATTGTTATGTTTCTAAGCAATCGATCCGTAAAAGCGGTTCCGGAAGCCGATTCAATCAGCTGATGGCGCGTTGTAGGATCTGAATATGTTCAGCTGGAACTTCGAATAGAGATCAAAGTCGAAGAAAGTGTGGACAGACGAAGGAAATTCATGTCCTGTAGCCGGAAAAAAAAACTAGTACCTGCAAATTACCTGCAAATTTGCAATTGCAGGCGAAAAGGATTTCTCCTAATATACGCCTTCATGGGTGCTGTCTTGTTCAGGTTTCCAGTTGAATCTCCACTGTTTGCCCGACCACTCCTTGTCCAAATGTTGTTTGAAACTATTTGTTGTTTGGCAGGTAACAGTGGAATCTGCTAGTGCGTTCCACAAGTTGACTGATCCACTTGCGAAGAAGGTCTGTGCATACCGCTTCAGTACAGGCCTCTTCGTCGGGATCGACTAAAACCAGGAAGGGAAGGGAACGCGAGAAAAGCAGGAAGGCATACTAAAACCAGGAAGGGCATACTAAAACGAGGAAGGGCATACTAAAACGAGGAAGGAATTCAAGGCTGCGAAAAATGCAGCGTTCCATTTTTTCGCAGCCTTGAATTCCTTCTTCGTTTTAGGGATTCGGAATTTACTTTCCACACATGGAACCCATTAGCAAGGAGCGCTAGCTCCTTCCATTCGGGATTTACTTTCCACACATGGAACCCATTAGCCCTGCCCACCTACCGAACCCACTGCCCTTCTTGTGCAAGCTGCTTGTCTATCCAGTTGAATATTGAATTATGGTTGTCAAACAGCAGATGTGGCGCCAAACAGTGGCGCGCCGCCACGCAGAGGGTTTTTCGGCGCGCCGCCGCCAAAAATAAAATTGTCGTGGCATCGGGGTCTAGTCACAACGCACGCAGGGGCAGCTGGAAAATTTGTTATAGAAATTGGAAACAGCTTTGGAAATGAATCGTCAGATACTGGTCAGATGGACTACGTGGCCCCACTATTGGCGTATTCTCGCCGTTCTCCGAGGACTCCACTTGAGGAGTCCCCGCGTTTTTGTTTGTCCCGGGGACTCACTCCCCGTATTCTTGCGAGTCCCCACGGACGGGAAATGCTCTGATTATCATCACCATCATAAAAAAGGACTCCCTTTCAGATTTGGAGGGGAATCAATTTTTACTGCGGTGTCTGTGCAATGTAAAATTAATTAGAAACAATCAGAATAAACAAAACCAAAAATGAAGTGGATCCAGACTAATTTCGTCAACTGCATATTTTTGGTCGAACAAAATCTATTTTGGAAACGTTTGGAATAATTCTCGCTGTTTCTGTACGCGGAGTCCGCGTGAAGTGACTCCCTCTATTCTCGCCGTTCCCTTCGATTCCCCGAGGAGTCCTCGGGGAACGGCGAGAATACGCCTTATATACATTTGTCAATACGCCTCTCATAAAATTCCTTTCAGATCAGTTCTTTTTTGGCCGCTAGGTGCGCTATCGTAAAGGAAACAATGCACATTACTTCTTGATGTACGTTTATACAGGTTTGTTTTGCTATTTTCAATTCCTCTTAGGCCTAACCATGTTAAAAACTGTTTAAAATGCCTCTTCCCCTCTTTTTGCTTTACCCAACTCTGTTCTGTCAAGAGTCATTAAAGGCGTATTCTCGCCGTTCCCCGAGGACTCCTCGGGGAATCGAAGAGAACGGCGAGAATAGAGGGAGTCACTCCACGCGGACTCCGCGTACAGAAACAGCGAGAATACGGGGAATGCTTCTAAAATGGATTTTGTTCGAAAAATGAATGTGCAGCTGAAAAACTTAGCCTAGATCCACTTTATTTTTGGTTTTGTTTATTCTGATTCTTTTTAATTAATTTTACATAGCACCTACAACAGCAAAAATTGATTCCCCTCCGAATTTGAAAGGGAGTCCTTTTTGATGATGGTGATGATAATCGGAGCATTCCCCGTCCGTGGGGACTCGCGAGAATACGGGGAGTGAGTCCCCGGGAGAAACAAAAACGCGGGGACTCCTCAAGTGGAGTCCTCGGGGAACGGCGAGAATACGCCTTAAGTTTGTCATTTCTGGCTTCCGACTTCAGTGCCGAGTGCTGGCTGACTTTTCAACGGGGCTAATGCGCGACTCGATATGAAGCAAATCCCAATCGCTTATTCACCCGTCAGATAACTTATCCCCGGATCTCACGTGTAATTGTTATTGTTCCTCTAGCGCGTCTGGCGGCAATTCGTCATCGGATTTTATGAAGGACGTATGAGATCCAGATTAGATCTTTCAGCTGGGATCATTTTCAGCGTTAAAATTTCAACCCTTTCAACCCTGTTGAAATTCTGCTGGAAAATTTTACTTTTTTCTAATCCTGTTTTATCATATTTCTTTCTCAATTTCCTATTATTATAATCGTTTTACTCCAAACCACTTTTTTTGTTCTTCCGGCTTGGGGATTTTCTTTGGTTTGCGAAGGAATTTCGATAATCGTATTGAAGCGCGAAATTCAAATGTGGCAGTCTCATTAATGAACAAGTTTGTGGGGAAAATTGGCGATGACGCACCGCACAGTGCTTCCACTCCTCCTGATCTTTTAGAAAATCTACGATCTAGATCTACTACTGATCAATTTTTGAATCTCCTGATCTACTGATATTTTGCTATTCTACTTAAATTTCTCCTGATATTTCCGAATAGCTATATTCTTAATTATTCTTTTGTCGATCCTGGCCTGGAGGCTCGAACTCATCACCAAAGTTATGCTTTTCTGTTCAGCACAGAAATTTATTTTATTCTTGCCCAGCATTCCTATACTTTTCAAATGAGCAACCTTACACTTGACTCCTTTATTCTGTCAGATTCTGTTTGGGCAGTGTGAGGGAGGGTTGGGCTTCAGCAGACTATGCAGCATCTCAAAAGACTTATTAAAATGGGAAAGTCAAGTATTAGCCTACTTTACGAGTAATGTGTAATAATTTGCATTTATTTTCTCTCCTATCGCAGATCCACAAATCATCAAAACCACTCACAAGAATTCCAACCCCAACCAAATTCCTGCATATGAGAAAATAGCTCTACCAGACACAAAACCATGAAAACTAGAAAAATATTTAATAACAAATATTTTAAACTACACTACTAGGCTATTTAGGGCTAGGCTAGGCCTAGGGCTAGGCTATTTTTTTATAATCTATGCTATAAATTCTAATTAAATTGGTAAAGAATAACATTTTTTTTTACTCTAATTTTCATGAGGATAGTTTCCAGGGTACTTGTACTTTAATGCTCATTAAATATTAAGTTTGCTCTTCCTTTTTAGAGGAGCCCTTCCTCCGTAGGTTTCCTTTCCTTCAATGGCCGATCACTTCACACCTAAACATTCTTTCAACCCAAGCAGACTGCAAATCATAGTTAATAGTGCGTCAGCTGAACTTTGTTTGAGCGATATTTTGGTCCTTTGGCAATAGTCCTCATTTTCAGGCTCTTACCGCTAGAGCTGGGAATTGAACTCAAGCTAGGACTTCCCAGCTTGAGTGGTTTAGCCTGAAGAGGACCCTTGCAAAGAAGGGCCAAAATATCACCCTAATAAAGTTCATTTGACATATCCATTTGTCACTATCCACTCTACACCCTATACTTTAAATATTCCCCTCTTTGACAATGACAAATAAATTATAAATACAAATCCCCTCCTAATAAAAATCTCCTTGGAAACTTCTGATTTATAGAACATATCCTCATAGATCTCATGAATTTTTGGATTACTGAATCTCCTGATTTTTCCTGATTTTTGAACTATGTCCCTGTTTTTTCAAAATTCTGGAGTGGAAGTACTATTGACACATCCCTGTAAACAGCCACCCCAGAAGTACCTTCCAAAAGAACTGATGTCGCGAGGTCCTTGAAGATGAGAGGCGAGGTTAATCAGCAACAACAACAATAGATATCACTGTAATTTGTAGCTGCTTAAGGTAAAATAAGAATGCAACTTTGCCATCACAAAGCCTTTTAGCTTAATTTTTCCTGCTCATCTGCAGTTTGTTTGACTGGTATGCAAAGAGAACTGCTAGAAGAATCAGCTTATAACTGGCTGGTAATAGGTAGGCTAAATACAGGGTACTGTAAATAATAAAAAAAATTTGTCATAGAAAGCTCGTAGATCAAAGAGTGGTACAGGGTAGTGCATGGTAGCCAGTCTAGTCCTTTCTCATAACCATTCTATAATGATAATCATGCCTGATCAGGCCTGGCTGGGACAGGACTGGGCCCCAGCTGAAACCTGTCTAGAGTAAATAATAGTTTAACCTGTTCCAGTTTTCGGGCTGACTCCTAAGAGTTAACCTTATCCCACCTTTCCTGGGGAACACCTTATTTTATGCATTTTAACCAATTTTAATTTTACAGTAATTTTACTACCAATCGCGGTACATAACATTATGTAAAAATGGAGTAGGCTAATTAAATAAATACAAAAAAAAACAAAAAAAACGACAGATACAAGCTCATGTGGCACTTGTTATTGACATACATCAAACATGTGGTAAATTTTCAATCGTTAGTAGGCTACCCATTATATCCGCGTAGGAAATTGTATCATGTATCTGTACTACTTGAAAAAATCTACACCCGAATTGGAGCATTTCCGGGAGACTTTTGTTAATTTCAAATGTCTGAAAATAAAAATAAAATCCAGATCAAATCTCAGTGAAGAAACCTCCGTCTCACGTCCTTACGGTTCTGTACTACACGGATCCTCAGTTTTATGTCTATCGCTTGATAAAGATTTTATTATTTGGACTTTAATTTGCCGCCAACTTTGGGTTGCTCGCCAAATTCGTTGTTCGTCATGTTCGAGCGACAAAGCAAAAGTACAATCGGATCACCCGTTCGCAGCTTATGCATGCCAAAAGGTTCCAGATTTGTCCTCTCTTCACCTCCCCCCGCCAGTGGTCGAATCCGGTTCAGACAGATGAATCTTATCTTTCCAATCTGAGCATTCCCGGAAAATGTTTTGTACTCCCCTTCACTTTCCCCCAGCGAGGCCAAATCCGGTTTTCTTTCCACCAATCAAGCTTCACTAAAATCTATTCATTTTTGTGGAAATCCTGGTACCCCCCCCCCCCCCCCCCCCGTGATCGGATCCAGGCCGGACGCGAGACCCTTGCATGAAGTACGCGAAGGAACCAAAATCGGAATAATCTGTAGCTTTAAAACCTCGCCTCACTCATTTTTTATTGCCGAAAGCCCAATATTACCTAGCCAAAATGTTTTTTGAGGGGCAAGGTATTTATACTGACTGGCAGGTCATTTCTACCGACCATTTTTCACAAAAAATAACTGTTCTTACAAAAATCGCGGCGCTTCGCTCCGACTGGTTTCTTTTAACCGTCTGGCCGATAACTTTGGGGGGAGGGGGGGGGGGTTGCTAACCCGTGCGGGCGTCTGATTACAAGCCTTAGTGAAAGTCAATGAAATAATGTTGATTCCAAAACAGCTTGCTTACTGCCGTAAAATCTGTTCCTGTGTCAAACAATATTGTTTCAAGAAGAATCGAAGACACTGCAAGTGAGATTGTCATTCAGGTTGCGAATTGAGCTAACGAAAACGTTTACGATGCAGCTTGACGAAAGCACAGAGAACAACAAAATTAAACACAGAAACAGGCTGACTGTAAAAAATATTGCCGTTAATGATGCGAGCCGAGATTTTTGCTACAAAGCAGCCTCGAATGTTTCATTGATTTTATATATATTTCTAATGAATATCATCTTTTTCTCGTTCTGGAAAAGGGGTAGGATACGCAACCTTTTCGAACCTTGATTAGGGTATGCGGTATGAAAAGGTTGGGGACCACTGATCTAGGGCATATGACCTTTCTACATACCAAGTTTCATTGATGTCGCTCAACTGGCTGGACCATTAGGCGAGACACGTAATTTCCGAGACCCCCCTCCAAATCCTGCAACGGTGGCCGAATCCGCTTCGGGACATATAAATGGATCATCTAGTGCATCTTCTCTTGCCACTCACCAAGTTTCACTCCAATCGGATCACCCTTTCGCAACTTACGCATGCCTCAAGGTTTTGGGGTTCACTATCTCTCCACTCCGCCAAAGGTTGAATCTGAGAAAGGAATGTTTCCTAGAGCATTTAGTCGGGTCCTTTATAAGTGCTCAAAGTTTCATCGTCCTAGCTTATGTTGAAGTGCCCAAGCTAGCAAAACCTGGACCGACAGACCTATGGACGAACAGAAATTGTGATCGTCCGATTAATTATTATCCGTTAATTGATAATAAAAAATAATTACCCTGTATAAAGTATGTGATGAGTCAAGGTTGTGCTTAAAGCACTTTAACCTTTTCCGGTTACCTGATAGACGGAAAGACTGGGTGAATGCTGGGTGGTATGTATTAGTCTAATAATAATATATTGCAGCAGAAAAGGCAATAGCCTCTAAATAACTCTGACAAATTTGGAGTAGGCTAATGCCCGTGTGCCTGGTTTTCCTGCTGGATGAAGCGTGACCAAAATCTGAAGTAAGCCGGAAATTTGGGAAAAAAGAAGATATTGTTTGGGCTTTAAGTTTAACCGAAAAGGGCTGGGATAAGACAATCTAGTTACCCATCACTTATTCACTTAAATTGGCTTGAAGACCCGCTGAAAATGCGTTACTTCGTCGTTCCACTATTCACGAATAATCGATTTTCAAATAGTGGAATTTACGTGTGATTTGTGGTACCTCTATGCGCTTGTATTTTTGTTGTATGCCTTATGAGAAAGATTTATGTTTTTTTTTGTTCAGACACTGAGCAATCTTCATTCATTCCCTACTGAAACTCAATCGGTCGTGCACCAGCGCTAGATCCAATAACTTTATATTCTGAACAAAGCAAAAAAAAGATACAGCCTCCCCTGTTTCCTCGATGTATGCAGACCGCATCTTAGCTTTACTAAAAATTTCTAAATCTGCAAGTTTTTCTCGCTTTAAATGCCGCAAGCGTAGTGGGAGGCGCTACGAATATGGTCCGTTTGCACAGCATGGATAGCAAAGGTCTTGGCGCTACTCACTAGTGTTATTTTGCTCTGAGTCAAACTCAGTAAGACCATCAGCTGACTTCCGTTCTTCTAACCATACAGCCTAGGTTCCGCCCTCCAATCTCACCACTGTCAACTGAAAAGCCGTTTGTGTTGAGATTAAAATTTCCCACCTCATAGTAGAATTTACGCTGTGGGGACGACGCAGATATTCTGAACGTCATAACTATAGCAGATAGTGGAAAATAAGAAAAATCCCTTTGCAGAATCCAAATAATTCAGAGTATTCAATAAATCAGCGGTTCCCAACCTTTTCCGTACCGCGTACCCCTAATTAAGGTTCAAAAAGGTTGCGTACCCCTTTTGAAGAGTCATTGTTCTACTATTCTACTAAGATCTGTCAAGATCAAAACGCCAAAGAGACGGCATGGGATTAATGCGTAAAAATATATACAAATCAAAGGGATACTTGAGTCTGCAAGGTTGTCAATTTCAGTTTCATTATCGTCCGCAAACTGGTCAAGGGTCTGAAAAACACTTAGCGCTGTTTCTCTGAACCTTCGTAAGCCAAATTTTCGAAGTTCAGACATACCATCGCGTACCCCTTATGAGGGTCTCTCGTATCCTCTTTGGGTACGCGTACCCCCGGTTGGGAACCACTGCAATAAATGACACAAACATAAGTTGGCTTTTCAGTTAAACTTTAACGTAACATTTACTCTGTCAGCAGGGACCTGGAGACGGAACTAATTACTTATCCGTTCATTATTTGCAGGAAATCCAGGGGTACAAAGAGAATAAGGTCAAATTGGTCCTGACAGTGATTGGAACGGTTTTGACTCTAGGACTACTCAGCTTCTTGTTTACGTGGAAGAGAAAAATTAAGTTGAGGCTAATCTGCGATTCCTGCACTCTCTCAGAGGCCAGTCGAGTTCTACTAACGGTAAGTCAGTGAAGTCCAGTTAATCGAAACCTTTCAAGTTGATCCCAAACTTCCAGTTTAAAAGAGGAATTATATCCATGGTTTGGGTAGCGTCTCCCGGCCAGTGGCGCCATTGGGGGGGGGGGGGCATGCCCCCCCCCCGAATTTGAAAGGAGCCCAAAATCCGAGGTTTTTTGTCTATATTTCTTTTTGTTTGACATGCTGAAGCAAACGCATTTAGGGAATCGTGAATTTCACACGGCACCGCACAGTTAGTAATCTGGTTTCGAACCCAAATCTTTGTATTTTAGCAGAAAAAAGGTTGATTTTTTTTTTGCCTGCGGCTCTCAGTTTCAATATAATTTGGTGTTTCATAGATGTTTTAAGATGTCAATCCCATATCCGAACTTTCATGAATTCAGACCTACTTCTCGAGATCGCG
Source organism: Branchinecta sandiegonensis (assembly GCA_030848855.1). Taxonomy (NCBI): domain Eukaryota; kingdom Metazoa; phylum Arthropoda; class Branchiopoda; order Anostraca; family Branchinectidae; genus Branchinecta; species Branchinecta sandiegonensis. Next base: position 13,505,635 of record JAUPMV010000020.1, read on the forward strand.
ACAAATCTCTATAGTGGTAGGGTTTCGATCGAAAGCCTCAGAGCATTCAGAGGGTCTAAGGTAGCGTTCCAGCAACTTATTATTAGTTACGATCGTTACTATTCTTGTTATTATTGCCGTTCCAGAGCGCGCCGTGATAAGTAAATTGGCTCCTCCCACTTATTATTTTCGTTCCACAACTGTTACGATCGTTACAATTTACTTATGATGGTTGCGAGCATCATAAGTGATAAAACTATCGGTTCTGCAGGAACTCCCGTAAGAGTGATGACGTATGTCCGCGTTGTTATTATTTTCGTTCCAGAGAGCGTGGTAACCACGACAATACGGCGCTCGCCCCTCCTCTAATCATCGTAACTTGTGATAACTTCACTGGAACGCTACCTAAAGTCGCTTATTCTGTCATATGGGTAGGACTCAAACTCCAGGCCACATTGTTATATTTGTGAAGGGTCTTTGAACAATGCTTGTTTCTTGCATATGCTCATTATGCATTTATGGTATATTTTAAAACTGCTTGAATTTTACTCTAAAAAAGCAATTGAATTTTGCGTTTGAGCAAAAAAAAAATCTAGGATGGGGGCCCAAAAAGGATGTTCCCCCCCCCTGAGCTTTACTGAAATGGCGCCACTGCTCCCGGTGGTTTGCACTTACCCTGTACTGACACGACACGTTGTGGGTATTCGCCAAACATCAACAATGCAGTGTCACAGAACTTGAATTACCAAAGTCACATTAATCAATGGAATTAAACTTATTATTTGTTTAATATAATGTTTTGGAGAAAAGTATTCGGTGCGAAATTATCTTCTTTTATATTACTATTAGTAATTGAAGTCTTTTCGTATTTAAGTATAATAGATAAATTGTTATATTGGTTTGAAGTTAATGTTGGTCTTCTTTTCGAGTTCTGCGACAATTAGTATAAAGTCTAGAAGTGTGTACAGTTGTAAATTACAACAAGAATCTCTATTTTGAATACAGTAAGTGTGTATCCACTCTCTTTTTAGGGACTATTTTTGGAGGTTCGGGCGACCTTACAATAGTCCATGAGTCGGCAAAGGGTTGCCAGCTCTAAAACCTTGCACGTACAGTAGATAGTGGGCATTGTCCGTGACTTACAGTAACAATAAATCTTGTCAACCGGTTCATCTTTCGTCATCAAAGTAATTTTTACAGGACCTGTCGTCAGTGTCGCCACTGGTCGCAGAATTCTGCGATTTGTCACAGGTTTTCGACTTTTCCCCAGATTCACAGCTGTGAAAAATTTGTCACAGGAAATCGCACTTGTGGCAAAAATGTCGCAAATTCTGCGATTTCAAAGAATTTTGCTAGTTTCAAGGCAGCTCTTTTCCGGAAAAAGGATTTATTTGTTTTATAAATATTAGCTCCTGTTAAAAGAGTAAATTGGAGCCTCAGAATCTACTAGTTATTTTAACTAAAAACTGAAAAAAGGACGGAATTTTATAGGCGCCAAAATGTCACAGATTTCTGCGTCCAAATGTCACAGGTTCCGTCAGAGAGAAGTGGCAACACTGTCTGTCGTGTCTATAATGTTATAATGCCTATAATCTTTGCGCTTGCCACAGTTTACTACTTTCCATGTGCATCATGCTCCCAACGAGTGCTCGAATATCATGATATTGATGCGTAAAACCGGTTATCTGAGTTTTGCCGAGTTTTTGCTAGAAGTCAATGGGCCTAGATAAAGGCTTAAAACAGCCAAAGCCTTGGATAATTTTTTAAAAGCAGAGCCTAGTTTTATAGTGTTTAAATAGTTTTGAATATTGGAACATCAACAGTATGCAGTGCGAGGTGTGCTTTAAAAACAAACTAACGCAAATCTACCCAGTAAGTGAGATCTACTCAGAACTTTTTTCTTTCTGCCGATCTTGCGTTCTTCTCACGGCTTAAAAATTGGCTAAATACAAAACTGTCAGTTTGTTCAATTATTCAACGAAATTTTAAAGAAAAACGAAATCTTCTTGTGTCCAGTCTTTTCTTGTGTCTCTCTTTTCTTGTTCCAAGTTTTTTCTTGTGTCCAGTCAAACTTAGTAACACCATCAGATGTCTTCTGTTCTTCTGACCATAGAGCCTACGTTCCGCCCTCCAACTCCGCCCAAGTCACCGAATCCGGCCCAGAATGAAGTGTGACAGCTGAGACGCGAGGTCTTTCCAAATATCAAGTTTCATTATCCGATCCCCCATTCAAAAGTTACACTACGCTCTGCCCGGAAGTCATTGACATTATTTGGAATTTTAATATGTGAGTAGGTTATAAATGAACGGAAGCTGAACTCCGCTCTAATTTCTGACCAATTTTCGTTTTTTGTCAAAATGAAGAAGCCAAAAGAAGTCAGATTACATGTTACCATACACGACAGGTTTTTCTTCCTTGCTCAGTTCCGTTCACTTGCCCGTCTCTGTTTTGACAAATACAGATAAGAGAATAATTAGACAAAAATCAGATAAATACAGAAAGAGTTTAACGGTGAACAGAAGTGCACCGGCTATCTCATCATAATAACGGCTCTGAAACTTGTTTTTATCGTGAGAAGTATAAATAATAATACTTATTATAATAATAATATAATAATATATTTATGTGAAGTAGCTCATCATTAGAGACATGACTAAGATAAGCTACTGGCTAGCTACTAATAATACCACATGTGGAACATTGTCATTAGCCGCTAAATAAGCTGCTTAAGAAACATTGTCATGAAAACATTTTTCCGCATAGAGCTTATCGGAGAGTTCCTAGGGGTATTGATTGAGCCATTAAGTGTAGTTACCCCTTCTGAAAGTATTGAGGGTGTTACAGCTTAACCGAAAAGGGCTAAGGTAAGGCGGTCTAGTCCATCACTTATTCACTTCTGACCCGATGAAAATGCGTTGTACCTCTATGCTTGAAATATTTAGCAACTAGCCTACAACGGTAAACTTTTTTCGGAAGTCGCCTTACAGCCATGAATTGAACATTTCCCGAGCTTAGCTTCGTTAGCCATAAAAGTGCACGCTTTTGTTACAATTCAAATTCTCCGCGTCGGGTGAACTTTGTCTTGTCGGACCAGAAGTACATATTCTGAACCTCACTATTAGAGTTCAAGGTGAAAAAAATAAATAATCCATCAGAGTCAAAATAATTAAGTGCATTCAAATCCGACATCTGTAACAATAATAATCAGTCTTTTCAGTTAAATTTTAAGGAGTAAGCTAAACGGTTTTGCGTCGCTTGTGGATTTGTAGTAGAGAGGGACGCAAGTTGCTGGCAAGGTGGCTGGTACACTGTCAGAAGCTTCACAACAGATAAATATTCTTTGAGCCCAAGCTGTCTTTGAAACATTTATTCAAACAATGTTTACAACGGGTACGTCAGCTACGATTCTTCATCAGCGATATTTCGGCCCTTTTTGGCAAGGGTCCTCGTCAGGCTGTCAATCTTCTGGTTCAACTTCGGGGAAGGAAACAAACCTGTAATCAGGTTTGTAACAGGTTTGTTTCCTTCCCCGAAGTTGAACCAGAAGATTGACAGCCTGACGAGGACCCTTGCCAAAAAGGGCCGAAATATCGCTGATGAAGAATCGTAGCTGACATACCCGTTGTAAACATTGTTTGAATCAACAGATAACACAAGGATGCGTAGTTTCAACAGATACCACTTGGGACGTCATCTGTTATGATTTCGCAAACGTTATGCATTAACCATGCATAACCATGTTATGATTTTGCATTTTGATAACAAGCATTGCTAGGAAGAGCCTTAAAACCGCCGATAAACAGTCTGCTGGCTTTTCCGATATCATGATGACAAGTCAGCAGACGTTTTTCGGCGATGTTTCTGCTCCTCTTGGATGCAGAACGTTCTAATCCGTAACGTTTGAGAAAACATAACAGCTAACATCCTAAGTGTTATCTGTTGAAACCGCGCATCCTTGTGACCTTGTGTCATCTGTTATGAAATTTCTGACAGTGTGCGAGGCCGGTGTCGTTCGTGAGTTTAGATCTCGCTCAAGTTGGAAACACGAACTTGCGTGGGAAAAAAAAAAATCAAAAATTTTTTTCTCACACACAACTTGTGGAAAAATAAAATTTTCCACAAGTTCGTATTTCCAACTTGAGCGGCTTTGAGCCTGAAGAGGACCCTTGCCAAGAAGTGCCGAAATATAGCTCTAGTAAAATTCAGCTGACTATCCGTTTTGCACTATCAAATATGATTCGCAGTCTGTTAGGATTGTGAGCCTGTTGTTAGGTAGCGTGGGTAACCAGGTAAGTAGAACGACATTTGATCTTCCAATCCAAACATAAAAACCCTGTCCGGGTTTCTCAGTTCTTATTTTAATGCATTTACTTTTCTTCGTGTTCTTCCGCGGATCAGTCGGAGATTGGTAACGGTCACTCTTACTACATTCAAATAGATGGCAGGGCATATCACAAATACTCATAAATGCGTGTTATTTTACAACACAGTCAGCTTGGGCTGAAGGAATATTTATTTATTTCTATATTTTCAGGATTCGTATGGCCAAGTCTTTGAAGAATTGGTCTTCATATCTTCATTTACAGCGAAACGTTTCTTTATTAATAAAGAAATCAAGTATATCTGGGACGATGACGATCTCAGGTTCTCAAAACTTCGGTAAGCTTGGATTTCTAAGAGCGATAAATGAGCAAAGGAGGGTTATCGCGAGCTGGAAAGTAAAGTCGGAATCACTTTCCAATGGTTTTCGCGCTACCTCGGAAAGTTGCCGAAGTTTCCAACCCGGTTTTCGCGCTTTGGAAACCGAAGCAGCTTTCCCGGAAAGTGATTCCACGAGGTTAGGGGAAAGATCCGCGGAAAGTTGAATGTTTCGGCGGGAATTTCGAAGGTGTGGAGAAAAAACAGTGCAAGTGTCATTAATAAATAAAAAAATGGCAATCGCAATTAAGGTGACTTCAGTAGAATAAATGAGAATCAAAGAACCCTTAAGTGAACCATAATTAAATATTCTTTGAGCCCAAGCTGACTTTGAAACATTTATTCAAACAATGTTTACAACGGGTACGTCAACTACGATTCTTCATCAGCGATATTTCGGCCCTTTTTGGCAAGGGTCCTCGTCAGGCTGTCAATCTTCTGGTTCAACTTCGGGGAAGGAAACAAACCTGTAATTACAGGTTTGTTTTACAGGTTTGTTTCCTTCCCCGAAGTTGAACCAGAAGATTGACAGCCTGACGAGGACCCTTGCCAAAAAGGGCCGAAATATCGCTGATGAAGAATCGTAGCTGACGTACCCGTTGTAAACATTGTTTGAATAAATGAACCATAATTATTCGAAAAAGTTTGTAATTCAACATTTTATTCGTGCTATCAGCTTTCCATGCGTTTTCGCAATGAGTCCAGTCGGAAAGTGGAAAGTTATTCCAGGAATCGCTTTCACACAGTTTTCGCGATGCGCTTCGCTCGTCGGAAAGTGATTCCGAGATCTTGCGAAAACCCTCCTCAATTGTGAAGGAAGAGGCAGTAATGAGTTGAACATTCGCACCCATACGGTGACCAACTTTTATAAAAAAGCTTCGATAGCCCTCCAAACCCACAACCTGTACCCATTTTTTAACAAGTGAATAATATAGTGCGTAATAAGTGTAACTTAGTTGTCGAAATCCTAATATATAAAATAATATTTAATAAATAATATTTATGTGTCATTGAATGGACTAGATGGCTTAGGCATAGTTCTGTTATATACATTATTTTGTACTCCTCAGTTTTGAGGCAAATAAATGAATGAATAAATAAATAAATAATTATACACCGAAACGAATGAAACAGAAACACACAAATCAAATCGTTTATTCATGACTAATCTTGCTCGCGGCGTGTGCCAACTAACTGATTCCAACGTCAATATATAAATGCACATCTATATATATATAAACAAAAAAAGGCAAGCGTAACTGCCGAGTCAACTGCTATTTCGGTTTGCATCGAAACAACAGAAAAAAAAGAAAAATACTATTCTACGGTCAAACTTATGTGCTTAAAAACCAACGTAAAATCATGTGAGCTCTTGGTGGATGAAGCGTTAAACGGTTTAACAAATGCCTGTTACTGTGTCTTACGTGGGTGCATTGGCCAAGTTGCAGTTTGGGAATTGGGTTCGCAACTAGTCTTGAAGGTCTTAGCCGTTCTGTTTCAAAATCAGGGGGGAGGACACAATATCAATCTACTGTCGTTCAGTATATCGCTCAGAAGCTATAAGATTGTTTGTTTTTTCGTTTTCAGAAACACTATAATAATTAGTTGGCAAACTCCACCAACAGTAGCTTCGTATCCCTTTTCGCATTTTTGACAGGGATGCAAGTTACAGGCAAGTTGGCTGGTAGTGACGTGTTGTAAGGCTCTTCTACTATATATCTTCCATGAAATTTTATTTGTACATTTCCGGATACGTCGCATTGTCGTTTTTCATGATGTGCTAGAATGGTCTATAGTGATGGTACACCACCACCATAGTGAATGTGACCATATCAAAGGTAAGGTAAGTGTAAGGTACAGTTTTAATAGCAAATATGAATAAACCTGGAGTTTCTCAAAAGCATCAGACATGCCAGTGACATAAAAAACGACGCTTCACTAATTCTGATGGGTTTGTAAAAATTATTAATACAATTCTAGCCTAAGGCATTGTAAAGAAAAAACAAACAAACAAACATCACACATCAACACTAAAATTTAAGGACAACACGAGAATTTACGACAACAGACATATGACTAAAGAAAAAATGAAAAATAAAAAAGGTTTGCCACATGGGTCTGATCTTCCTCCGAGCACAACGAAAATGAATCAATTAAATCAGACAGAAGAAATATAATTGCCAGATCACTGTTCCTAAATTTAGTGTTTACGCAACGAATATAAATGATAATGTGAAACAATGACATAGTTCGATTAATTAGTAGAATGTCATCTATGGTATTTTGATGCTGAAAAGTTACGGATAGCTTTATCAACTATAGCAACACTTTCGTTGGCGAAGCCGAACAAAGGTTGCTGCAACACTTCACGTTGGCAAGGCAACGTAGGGTCTATTTTATTTATTTTTCAACCCGCTAAGTGGAGTACAAAAATGAAAAACAAAATGGAACAATACGTACAAACAAATTTACTCAAAAATTGAGACAGGCCGTGAATTGCGGGGAAGCTGAGATGGGATGTTGAGATGTTTTTTTTTTAACTTAGGGCTGAAAGCTTGGTGCAAAAAGAAAGATAATCTTTTCCACTTGTTTTCACGCCGCTTGACAAATTCATTTCGTAGCTTCTACCGAAAGCGAATATTCGCCAGAAAAATTGATCGTTTTGATTTCCACCAGGCGGAAACGAGATTCGACGCAAAAAGTATCTACTTGTTAAAACGGCGCGGAGCGAAGTTTCGGCCTGACCGAGTGATTTTCTTTCCCGTTGGTGACGCCGAAGCCGAATTCGCCTAGGCGAGTGCGAATCCGCGTTCTCTGGTTACCAACCTGAAAGTTTGAAGATAGATACTTCCGGAAGCTTGTATCGAGAAATCAGATGTCTGTCTTTTTACCAGGGGTGAAAAAGAGAAGGAATCTTGCAAATTTCTTCTAATGCACACCTCTTGCGTTTCTGCTTTTACTTGGGTTTGGGTTTTAACTTACATTTCTTCGTAGTACGTTTGACCATGGGAAGAACTGCGATTATTTCGGACGAGGTGTCGACCTTACATCGGAAGAGTCGGAAAGCCAGAGACATCTTTATGGAACCAATGAAATTCTCGTCCGCCTCACCTCCGTACTCACCCTGATATATGAAGAGGTATGTCTACGGTACTGTACTGATTTTATTAATAAGTTGAAGCTATTTTTTTAAATAAGGAAAAGTGATTTAAGCGTCAACTGCATTCTTTGCATTGTGTTGAAAATAGTGTGATACGAGCACGCACAGCTTATATTGAGAGCAGGATATAACAGGCGTGAGTAAGAACAAGTGCGCAAGAGCTCAGACGTGGAGTGTGAAAGTAACATGTTTATCACATTTTATGTAAAAACAGCTTTAGAACCAAGATATTTGGCATCCCCAGTAACCAAACAAGTATTGAAATAACGTAAATTGTAATCATCCCACTTTAAAAGCTTTGAATGTAAACAAACCGCAATTATAAATCCAAAGAAATGTTGAAGATCTTGCACAAACAGCTTGAGCTAGTCCAACCCTTTAAACCTCTTTTCCATTAGCAAGGCAATAATAAGTGCAATAAACCTAATCGTAGCAGCCTAACACCCCCTTTGTCACAATTCATTAAGAACGGCATATCATCGATCATATGACAAAACAGTCCAGTTTCCAACTGTTCATTAAAGATTGAAGTACGACGCGTCGTCTTATTTGTTGCTGTTGCACCAAAATCCTCGTCATAGATATATCTCCCCAAATATACAAGAGATGGACTTGAGACCTGTCATAGACGGACTTGACTCGGAAATCGGCGCCCAGCTGCCCATGAACGGGAGGGGGGGGGGAGGGGAGGTCGGGACCCATCAACATGCGTATTTACACCTCTATTTATACCAGCTTACGAGTTTGATTCCCCCCCCCCCCCCAGCCCAGATTGCCCGATTTTTAATGTTTTGAGATTGACAATAACTGGAGATAGGGCAATGAAATTCCTTTGTGCTTTTGGATCATAGGGTTGGGGATTTATATGTGGAGTTGAACCACCCCCCACCCTGTGTAACAGCAACCAATAAGGCCATGCGGCGTACTTCAAAGCTCATGGGCAAGTGGGCCCAAATTGCCCATGAAAAAGGTTTTTGACCCGTGATTGGAATCCAACTCTAAGCTGGTATACATGAGAAAATAGAGGAGTAAATACGCATTTTGATGGGTCCCGACCCCCCCCCCCCCCTCCCGTTCATGGGCAGCTGGTGCCAGTTTCGTATGAGTTAAGTTCGTCTATGACAGGACTCAAGTCCAACTCTTGTATATTTGGGGAGATATATCAATGAATGAGGATTTTGGTGCAACAGCAAAAAATAAGACGACGCTTCGTACTTTAATCTTTACTGAACAGTTGGAAACTGGACTGTTTTGTCATATGATCGATGATATGCCGTTCTTAATGAATTGTCACAAAGGGGGTGTTAGGCTGGTACGGTCTGGTTTATCGCACTGGTTATTGCCTTGCCAATGGGAAAGAGGTTTAAAGGGTCGGACTGGCTCAAGCTGTTCGTGCAAGATCTTCAACATTTCTTTTGATTTATACTTGCGGTTTGTTTACATTTAAAGCTTTTGAAGTGAAATGATTACAAATTAGGATATTTCAGTACTTGTTTGGTTACTGGGAATGTGAAATGTCTTGGTTCTAAAGCTGTTTGGATATAAAACGCGATAAACATTTTACTTTCACACTCCACGTCTGAGCGCTTGCGCACTTGTTGTTGCTGTAAGTCAAAGTTCTCACTGACGGAGATTCACTATATGATCTGCGAGTCTTTCTTTCGCTACAAGAGAAAAATGGACAGGCGATGCGAACTCCGTCGATTGAGCATAAAGTCAGGTCAAGTCCCTCTGACGATTGCCCTATTTTCCTTATGTTTTCTTTTACTCCTTTTATTACTTTGGACATTACTGCGAGGAAGGTTTCCGAAAAGAATATTGTCGTACAGTAGAGGTGGCCTTCTTTGAACGTTAGTTAACTTTGAACTATGCAGTTTTTGGCCAAACCGTAAAACGAAGACCCAAAACACCCACCCAGGTGCTATTAGAAGAATTTAGTTAGCTACTTTGGCTGACTGGTACACTGTCAGGAGTTTCATAAGAGATAACATAAGGATGCGCGGTTTCAACAGACAACACTTGGGATGTAATCTGCTGTGATTTTGAAAACGTTATTGATTAAATGATATGCATAACAGGCATTGCCATGAAGAGCCGAAAAACGCTCGAAAAGCATCTGCTGACTGTTTTGTTTGTCGTCATGATATCGGAAAAGTTAGCAGATGCTTTTTCGGCAGTTATTCGGCCCTTCCTGGCTATGCTTGTTATGCATAACAATTGAATGCATAATGTTCTCAAAATCACAACAGATTACATCCCAAGCGTTTTCTGTTGAAGCTGCGAATCCTTGTGTTATCTGTTATGAAACTTCAGCTTCTAACAGTGCGTGCAAAGTGGATCCAAATGGCAAGTTAACTAACGACAGTCACAGAAGCACAAGTCTACTGTAATATACAGCCAAAGGAATTGTAGTTTTATGCCTTTTTTCTTTATTTAAGTTTTTCCTTCGCTTTCTCCTCCGTTTCTTCTTTCTCCCGTGTATATTGATTGTGGATGAAAATTCAGTCCCACACTGTCAGATGTTTCCTAACAGATAGTACGAGGATGCGCGGTTTCAGCAGGTAATGCGTTACAGATACCACTTCGGATGTTATATGTTGTGTTTCAAAATGTTATGCATAATAAGCGTTATCTTCAGGAAGAACCGAAAAACCGCCAAACAGTATCTGCTGAGTTTTCCGAGATCATGACGATAAAGAATAAAGTCAGTAGATGCTTTTTTGGCTGTTTTTTGGCTCTTCCTAGTAAAGCTTGTTATTTCAGAACGTTTTCAGACATAACAGATAACATCCCAAGTGTTATCTGTTACACATTGTCTGTTGAAGCCGCGCATCCTTGTGTTATCTGTTATGAAACTTCTGACAGTATCTGTAAATAAAATAGGTAAGATAGGAGAGGTGGGGGGGTATTAGCATGGCCTTGCTGGCGGTGTGATTTCCGATTCTTGGAAATGCGTGGTTGGATCTAGGCATCCTGGTGCATTCGCGCACCCTCTAGGCACCCCTTTGAAGCTAGGTTCGTACAGGGTCACACGCCCCAAACCAAATAGTAGGCACCACGGAGACTCGAACCTGCGCACCAAAGGGATGAGGAAAATGTTCGCGTCCAGCGCGCTCACCACCCGAGAAAGACGGGAGTAGCTGTTCATTTAAATTGAAGGGTTTGGGTTGAAGGTGTTCCATTGTTCACCGCAAGCTCTTTGTGGAGAGGTCTCGTGTTTTACCATAGCTAATAATTGTACTCGATCTATCATAGGATCATGGTTTCACGACATGAATGCGCAATGCCGTTGTTATTTTGCAGGCCTTCAATCCGTTTTATATATTCCAACTGTATGCCGTCATTCTGTGGATTGTCGAGGGCTACCTGTACTATTCAGTTATAGTCTTGTCGATGTCCATTACATCAATCGGAGTCACCGTTTGGGAAACCCGAAGAGTAAGTGAATTGAAACCAAGTGAGTTCAGCTCTCGAACCCGATTAGTCTCTGTATGTCTCTGTATGTTAAACCGCAGATTTGACAGATTCAGATAGAATCGGTTTGAGTGATGGAACTGACTAGGGGGTTGGCGTTGTGGTAACGTCCAGAGCTAACTGGAAATGGGGTATAGCATGGACAACAATCTAAATACGCTTTGGAATATTTAGAAGTCATGCGGGCTGTATATTTTTGCTTCATTTTCTCATCGCACATGAAGTCGACCGCAGTTCGGCGAAAACCGGGTATGTTAGAGCTTCAACCTACACAATTTTGTTGCCTTGCAGAAAAGGTCGTCCCGGTTGCTGAGCTGGTTCCTGGTGATGTAATCCTCCTAGACGGGACTGGTGACATCTTACCGTGTGACGTTGTGTTACTAGAGGGCAACTGCTCAGTAAATGAAGCGATTCTCACTAGCCTCATTATCCTGCATTACGCAGAGATATTACAAAAGATCCATAAGTTAATAAACAGAAAAAGAAGCTTTCACGTTTCAAAAAGAAAGGTAGTGCAAACTCTAGGTTACCGTTGATGTTGGTTATGAACTAAGCCGCATCCTAGCTCTGAACTGGATTGCTTCAGTTCGGTTCAATTTATTTGTAACCTGTCAAAAAATATGGAGGGCCTGTAACCCTAGTGAGTGCCGGAGTACTAAAAAATAACAAAAAGAAAAAACACGTAGTAAAAATTTACACTAAACACAATTTAAAGAAAAGGTAGGCAAGTAGGACACATGTACATTGACCAAATGAATAACACTAATACTATAACTATATCAACTATAACCATAACTATACTATCAACTATAACTATAGTTATAGTTGTTTTTAATTCTTGAGTTATGTGATGAGGATGTACATGACAAAAAAAATTCTGTGTTCGGCTTCGTCCGTGAGGGAATTTGTGAAAATAACTTGAACTGAATTGAATTGAACTTGCAGTAATATGAATTGTCACTAAATTTCTGGATATGTCTAAAAATGTGTAGTCTTACACTTATTTTGTAGCCTCTGTAAATTTCTCAAGGATGTTTGTTCATTCATTATGTAATGCAGTTCAAGGTAAGGTAAGGTAAGGTACCATTTTAATGGCAAATATAAATAAACCTGGCGTTTCTCAAAAGCATCAGACATGCCAGTGGCATAAAAAACGACGCTTCACTAATTCTAATGGGTTTGAAAAAATTATTAATAACGAAACGAACAATTATCACACATCAACAATAAAATTTAAGGATATTCAGTTTAGTTTATTCATTAAAAATCTGGAAACGGTGGTAATCCGACCAGTTGATTTTTCGTCCACAATACAATCAAATAATAATATATCGAACTGAATAAAATATATCGAACCAAATCACATATCATCTAATGGCCCATAAATGGCCATTAATCTGTCAGGTGACGTAACTTGTCAATAAAACTACAATGATTATTGTCACTTAACGTCCGAACTCATAATATTTACGATTAACAACAACTATGATAACATAACCAGTATATAAGATGACCTTAAAATCCAAGGGAAAATATTAGGATTCAACTGTAAATCAATTGTTAAAGTTTAACTGAAAAGCGATGCAACAGGACAATCTAGTTACCCGTGACCTACTCACTTAAAGAGACTTGAAGAGCCGATGAAATGCGTTACTTCGTTGCTCAGCTATTCACGGTCAGATAGTGGAATTTCCCTGTCTGTTTGTGGTACCTCTATGCGCTTGTATTTGTTGTATGCTTGACGAAAACGATTCACGAAAAATAAGTGTTGAAACCTTGAGCCACCTTCCTCGTGCTGATGACTGACCACTGAAAAGCCGCGTTTATATTCAGACTCAAATCTTTCGCGCCATAATAGAATTTTGCGTTGTGAGGACGGCCGCAGATATTCTGACCGTCATAACAGAGCAAATAGTGAAACATAAAAAAAATCCTTGAACGCAAACAAAATGCAGTGTAAATAGTTAAATAAATATTCTTTGAGCCCATGCTGACTTTGAAACATTTATTCAAACAATGTTTACAACGGGTACGTCAGCTACGATTCTTCATCAGCGATATTTCGGCCCTTTTTGGCAAGGGTCCTCGTCAGGCTGTCAATCCTCTGGTTCAACTTAGGGGAAGGAAATAAAAAGGGCCGAAATATCGCTGATGAAAAATCGTAGCTGACGTACCCGTTGTAAATATTGTTTGAATAAAATAGTTAAATGATACAAAAATTAATTGGCTATTTAGTTAAACTTTAAATAACCTGACGAAAGAAGGGGCAAAACTGTGTGGAAACACGCACCCGGATGTAGCCCCGGTACTAGCCTAGCCACTCACCGTGGAAGTCGGATACGTGCCGTCTCGTATTCTGGCGGCAGGATGTTTCTTAGGACTGGGTTGGCGAGAACACTTGTACCAAACCTAAAGGATAGATTTTGCTGCGGGCTGCCAGAGTCTCTAATCGGAAATCACTGAGAAGGGAGGAATAGGGAACTTTTGGAGATTTAGACACAATTAGAAGGGCTCTATACCGGATCTTCTCAAGACGATCCGACTGCTCCTATCTAAGTCCGAAATGCCACCCAGGGCTTCAGTACATTAAGGATCTCGTAAAATGAAAAGTAAACATTTAGTAGGTATTTGGGTAGTACTCCATGGAGGGATAAAAGTTTCAGGGACGCTATGGCCATATTCGCCCTTCTGAGCATAGCCTGAATTTGTCTACACTGTAAAAAGTATCTCCGAGTAAGGATTAAAGTTAACTGCAGTATTTGCCACTCGGATTTTTCAAATCCGGCCGGAAAAACCTGATTGTCTTTTCGCAGCATTAGTAGCTTTTTAGCCAATTGTACCGGGGTGGCCGATCCCAAGGCCTTTTTCGCTACGCCTGCCTTTCAGTCATGGCTTGCACCAAGAAAGTTAAACAGATAGAACTTATGTCTTTAGTCGCATGCAGCGACTAAGAAAACCCCCACAAAATCGAGCGGACCTAGAGGTATTTACCCTAGCTTTGAGCTGATGTTGATACCCGTTAACTACTCTTGCGTCTTCACCGTTGCTTATCGCACAAGAAATGTCAAGAAATATTGAAGAAGGCTAGCAGGAGGCGTAATCCGCGCGCCGACCCATAGAACCAATCAGCTTTGACTGCTAGATTTCCTCTTCAGCGACTTAACAGCGATATAGCTATTTGTAGAGGTACGAAATGTGATGTGGCGCGAAGCTAGTAACCTCCGCTCGTTTGCGTCGGGAGTCGGCCGTATTTTACTCTACTCAGCATGTTTGTATGACCGAGATAGGGAGACAGCAGTTCTATCCCGTTATTTGTTCTTGCTTGCACGTAGTTTAGTTATAGTGCACATTTGGTCGCAGACGATAGCGCTTTATCTCTTTTAGCAACGCAAGTATCTACGGGACAATGTGCAAGTCACCGGAAGTGCGATTATTATCCGAGATAAGAAAGGTAAGCATGAGGATTCTTATGATTCACCGAGGTTCAAAAAGATAATTTGATAAGAAGAAGAGCTGCCCAGCGACAAGGAGAGGACAAATCATGGATCGGCCGTTTTCCTTTTTTTCGGATCCGTAACGGATGTGAGGTATACCTAGCATGCCCGGACACAAAGAGCGTGTGTTCCACCCTACTTACCGTAGTTACTACGCATGACGTCACGAATTCTGGCTTTTTGCCACCAAGGCTGGAAAGATTTTTTCTACTTTCCAGCTGAATATCATGCCACGGGTGAATCCGAGCAATCACGTTACAGAGATGCGTAGTTACCAGGCTTACGACGCTCCCGAGCATGGTAAGCAAATATTTACTATTAGTTACTATTTCGAGAAGGTTGGAACGGTCAGCGTAGTAACTTTTCGTGAGGATGGAACGGAAATAGTTACTATTGTTAGAAGGATGGAACACGCTCAAAGATACAAGGCCGCCAGGCAGTTAACAGAATCGGGACCCCCTTTTTGAAAACTGCCACAATAACAAAAGCTAATAACAGGCAACACAAAACAAGGAAAGGAAAGGGGCAAAAAATGTCAAAGTCTTCTGATTGTTGATGCAAAATACAAACTTAACTTTTATTATTTTGTTTAATTAAAGCTTAACCGAAAAGGGCTGAGATAGGACAATCTAGTTACCCATCACTTATTCACTTAAATATGCATGGACACACGATGAAAAAGTGTTTTTTGTTGCTCTACTATTTACGAATAATCGATTTTCGTATAGTGGACTTTCCCTGTCAGATTTTTGGTACCTCTATGCGATTCTACATGTATTGTATGCTTGACGAATACGATTTGCCGGTTGTACGTGTTCACGAAGCTAGCTACCTTCCACGAGCTGGTCACGGGCTAAGGAAAAGCCGCGTTTGTATTGCGGTTCAAGTTTTCCGCGTCAGAGTAGAATTTTGCGTTGTGAGGACGGCCGTAGATATTCTGAACGTCGTATTAGAGCAAATAGACAAAAATGAAAACTCCTTTAACACAATCAGAATATAAATGTATTCGGTTAAATGATACACAAATAAGTTGGCTTTTCATTTAAACTTTAAAATGCTCTAACTTTAGAAAATAAAAAGTAGACTCAGAAATTAAATAAGAAAGTGCCAACTGTACATTTTCACACACGATATTTTTTTAATTTGCCATCTCAACCCCCTGGCTGAGGTCTCTTCTGAGGTTGGGGTCGTAGAAAGCTACCCAGTCATTCTAGGCAGAAGTTCGCCATTGATACCTAGGATATCACATTATTTATCCGTCACAACTAAGATGTCTCTGCTAAAATTCGGTAGGTCGATGCTACAGATGGCCTTTTCAAGGTTACAGTCACACATAAATCCTCAATTTTTGGGCATGGTGCTCCAGCGCCAGGGAACGCCCCAACGGATGAGCACAGTCAGGGGCGTGACTAGGGGGGGGGGGGGGGACGCCCCCCCCCCGAATATTGTCGGCAAGTCGGTAAAAAATAGCCGTGTGGGCACACGGTTCTTTTCTTCGGTTCTTTTCTTGGGAACAGTCGGTTTCTCGTAAAAATAGTTGATTTTTCTTAAAAACAGTAGTTTTTTTTTTAAAATCAGCCGATTTTTCGTCAACACAGTCGTTTTTTCTCAATAATAGTCGTTTTTATCTGCAAAAACAGTCGGTAAAAATGACCAGCCAGTCGGTAAATACCTTGCCCCCCCCCCCCACATTTTGGCTAGTAACGCCTCTGAGCACAGTTTGGTAAGGCGATTGAAGACTGAGACAGACATAAAAGGGAATATTCTGGATGGTCACACACAAATCTTTAGTTTTCGGGAAACTTGGAGGATTTGGGTATGATTGGATGGTACGGCCAGAATCTGGTTAAACCGCAGATTTGACAGATTCAGATAGAATCGGTTTGAGTGATGGAACTGACTAGGGGGTTGACGTTGTGGTAACGTCCAGAGCTAACTGGAAATGGGGTATAGCATGGACAACTATCTAAATACGCTTTGGAATATTTAGAAGTCATGCTGGTTGTATATTTTTGCTTCATTTTCTCATCGCACATGAAGTCGACCGCAGTTCGGCGAAAACCGGGTATGTTAGAGCTTCAACCTACACACTTTTGTTGCCTTGCAGAAAAGGTCGTCCCGGTTGCTGAGCTGGTTCCTGGTGATGTAATCCTCCTAGACGGGACTGGTGACATCTTACCGTGTGACGTTGTGTTACTAGAGGGCAACTGCTCAGTAAATGAAGCGATCCTCACTGGCGAGAGCGTACCAATTGCGAAAGTGAGTCCAGACCCTCGTTAGTCTTAGTTTTCCACTTTCCATACATACAGGGAGAAGATTCTTGGTCCCCACTAGTCTTTCGATCCCAAAACGTAGGTGACGAATACCCATGACTTCGTAAAGTTGTCCGTCCGTCCGTCTGTCAGTCTGTCTTTTAGCACTGTAACTCTCAAATGGATTGAGATATTTTGTTCAAACTTGGTGTGAGGATCCTCTTGGTCAAAGTACAGGTCAAGCTCGTAAGTGGGCCCATAGCTGCATATTCAGGGGTGAGGGAGGGTTTCAAAGTTAGGGGGAAACAAATAGTTTTTAAAAGCAAAGATAGTCGACAGATTGGTAAGGGGACATGCTGAGTCCGAATATGATTTTTTTTTTCTGGCCGGATAAGTTTAGTTGACCCGGAATCCGGCAAAACTGGAAAATTTGGGAAAAATAAAAGTTTAATCCGAAGTTGAATATAGAGGTTCGATTTAGGGGAAGGGGATGCTGAATCCAAATATGAAAATAATTTTTTCACCGGACAAGTAGTTCGCAATGAATCTGGCCAAAATCGGAAATGTACCATGAAGTTTTAAAACAAATGGTATAGTCGATATAGGGCGAGGAGACATGCTGCTGCAACTTTCAAACATACTCAAGGTAAACAAAAAGTGTATTCGAACAGTTTAGGTATCTCCAAAGTCCCAACCGGCATTTACTGGGTCAAAAGGCAGAATGCATTCGACAGCTATCTGGTTAACAATTCAATAAAATCTGTCTACCAGTTTTGTCTTAATATTGGCAGTCGGCTCGAAGGGGTTCAGATATTTTGCTCAAACTTGGGGTGAGAATCCACTGGATCAAAGTACAGGCCAAGTTCGTAGATGGGTCCTGTAGCCCTATAATTAGAGGTTGGGAGGGGGTTTCAAATTAAAGGTAAAAAAATATATTTTTAAAGCTATGAGATAGTCTTTTAAGGGGTGAGGAGGCACGCTAAATCCATATCTGGACTTTTGTTTTCTTGCCGGACAAACGGTACACCCGAATCCGGGAATTTGGTTAAAGCTCAAAGTTGTTTCTGAAGTGGATTATAAATTCGGTATCGGGGTAAGGAGACATACTCAAGGTAAACAAAAAGTGTATTCGAACAGTTTAGGTATCTCCAAAGTCCCAACCGGCATTTACTGGGTCAAAAGGCAGAATGCATTCGACAGCTATCTGGTTAACAATTCAATAAAATCTGTCTACCAGTTTTGTCTTAATATTGGCAGTCGGCTCGAAGGGGTTCAGATATTTTGCTCAAACTTGGGGTGAGAATCCACTGGATCAAAGTACAGGCCAAGTTCGTAGATGGGTCCTGTAGCCCTATAATTAGAGGTTGGGAGGGGGTTTCAAATTAAAGGTAAAAAAATATATTTTTAAAGCTATGAGATAGTCTTTTAAGGGGTGAGGAGGCACGCTAAATCCATATCTGGACTTTTGTTTTCTTGCCGGACAAACGGTACACCCGAATCCGGGAATTTGGTTAAAGCTCAAAGTTGTTTCTGAAGTGGATTATAAATTCGGTATCGGGGTAAGGAGACATGCTGAATCCAGTTTTAAACTTTATTTACGTGATGAATAAGCTGGCAAAATTTGCCAATACTCGGAAATTTGGATCGAAGGTTCGCCTCTCAATCTCATCCGCTCTTTTGCTCCGCATGTAGTTCGTAGCGGAATACTGCTGAACGAGGAATTTGTTAAAAATAAAATACTTTTTTGAGTCGATTAGAGATGAAATATTGGAGTAAATATTGAAACCATACCTGAACTTGATTTTCTTATCTTGTTAGTTGTTTGGTCGTAAGTTGTCAAAAAACACCAAAAATATAACATTTTTGTGTATACATTCAAGCGGTTGATTATGGATAAATAGCAAAATGTTGATTTGATTGTGGATCAAGAAATACAATAAACATTCAGCTTTTGGGATCCCATCGAAACCTTTGGTCTTGTTTATCTTGCTCATGCGCCTCGCTATCGAAATCTCGCTGTTATTATAATGAATCCACCCGCTACTACCATGTCTAGGCTCATTGCGTAACATTTCGAAGCTGTAACATGCATGGACAGTACCATAGTAGTGCGAACTAGCCGCCTAATGGAATGTTTCCAAGATAAATTATTATTTTTATAACCCGCTGAAAGTAGAGAATAGCGGAATACAAACAATGAAAAAGAACAGAAAAGTGAATAAGACACTAAGAGGGTGTTCCACCCTACTTACCGCAGCTGTAATGTACCGTAGCTGAAAAACTTTAAATTCTTTAAACCAACAATAGAGCCTTCTTTATGAGCGTGTTCCACCCTACTTACCGTAGTTACTACGCATGACGTCATGAATTTCTGGCTTTTTGCAGTTAAGGCTGGAACGATTTTTCTGTTTTCCAGCAGAATGTCATGCCACGGGCGAATCCGACCAATCCCTTTACAGAGATGCGTAGTTACCACGCTTACTACGCTCCCGAGCATGGTAAGCACATAGTTACTGTTTCGAGAAGGTTGGAAAAGTTAGCGTAGTAACTTTTTACGAGGTTGGAACGAAAATAGTAACTAATAGTTAATATTGTTAGAAGGTTAGAACACGGTCTATATCTCAACAACATCTGGTAAACATGACCTTGGCTTGGTGGGGAGGGGGGGGGGGGGATCACTGCGTGCGCGTCAGACAAATTGCGCGTCATCAGCATTAATTTGTTCGATGAAGTCCGTATCTGCGGTAGCTGATAGAATCTGTCACAGACAGGAACGCACATCCAGTAAACTAACAAACAAGAATAGTGAGGTTGAGCCTGACGAGGACACTTGCCAAGAGTGCCGAAATATAGCTCGAATAAAACTCACTCAACTGGCACTCAAAACTGGGGATATACACAATGCAATGCTTCACTGCAAATTAGTGAACCTTACGGGTTTAGAGCGTATTCCACCCTTCTAACAATGGGAACTATTAGTTACTATTTTCGTTCCAACCTCGTGAAAAGTTACTACACTGACCGTTCTAACCTTGTCGAAATAGTAACTAACAGTAACTTTGCTTGCCACGCTCGGGAGCGTATAGTAAGCGTGGTAACTACGAATCTCTGAGATGCGATTGGCCGGATTAGCCCGTGTCACGATATTTTGCTGGAAAAAAAAATCGTTCCAGCCTTAACTCCAAAAAGCCAGAGTTCGTGACGTCATGCGTAGTAACTACGGTAAGTAGGGTGGAACGCGCTCATAAAGAAGGCTCTATTGTTGGTTTCAAGAATTTAAAGTTTTTCATATATTTTGTTACCAATAAAGCTCTTAACCCAGAAGTCTTACTGCAAAGTAAAGATTGTACTGTAGCTACCAGCGTTTGTATTCTCTGTGTTTGACTTATTGGGCTACACCCAGGTTTCTAATAATTATTTTTTCCTTTTAGATTTCACTGCCTATGGAAAAAGAAGCGTTTGATTACGACCTTCGTCGTCTGCACATTCTCCTGGGCGGTACAGAACTTATTCAGGGCTTCGGAAAATCTGACGATAAGCTGAAAGCTATTGTGATCCGCACAGGTATATTTATTTTAATTGTAGTGTTACAGGGTATGAATTTTTTTGATAGTTGGTGATGTACATCCGGTCTTGCAGTTTCTCTCTTTTCCGTGGGCGCTTCGCAAATTCGCGTTCCCGAAATTTTGAATCTGATTTGGTATTAGTTATTCACCCCATTGACACTAAACCGAACAAGAGCTGCGTTCGTTACACTCCAGGCTGTCTCTGGTTTTTATTCAAATAATGTATACAACGGATACGTCAGCTACTGTGCTAAATCAGCGATATTTCGGCCCTTCTTGGCAGGGGTCCTCGTCAGGCTGTCAAGCTTCAGATCCAACATCGGGGAAGGAAACAAACCTGTAATCAGAGCAAAATAGCACTAGGGAGTAGCGCCAATACCTATGCTTTCCATGCTTTGCAAACGGGCCATACTCATAGCGCCGCCCACTACGCTTGCGGCATTTAAAGTGAGACAAACTTTCTGGTTCATAAATTTCTAGCAAAGCAAAGGTGCGGTCTGTACACACCAAGGTAACAATGGAGGCTGTATCATTTTTTGCCATGTTCAGGATATGAAGTTATTGGAGCCAGCGCTGGTGCACTACTGATTGAGTTTTAGTTCACTATCGCTAGTGGTGCCAGAGTCGCTGCTATTCGAGTGTGTGTCAATTTTGATGCTACTCCCCACTGTTATTTTCCTCTGCCTGTAACAGATAACTGAAACTTCTACCGACTATAAATATCTTATTCGGGCAAATTACTTTCAGATACTACTGTAGGGAAAAAAAACTAGTACTGAGATTTAATTTTTGACACGGCCGTTGTTTTTGCTGCACGATTGGGGCGATGACAGGAAAGCTTTTTTTTCTGTATTTTCATCAGCTGAAAGCTTAGATTTTATTTCATTAATAACCTCGTTCCACGTTTCTATTAGGGAGTACTCGCCTGTATCTATTACTTTTAATAATTACTGCACTGAAAAGCTAGGGCTGAGATTTAATTTTTGACACGGCTGCTGTTTTTGCTGCACGATTGGGGCGACGACATATGAAGCATCGTAGCTGACGTATCCGTTGTATACATTATTTGAATAAATATTTAACGCGTTTCTGGTTCACCGGTGGGTAGTCACCGTTGAGTGCAAATACGGCCTAATTTCTGGGTTTTGCGCGAAACCCCGTCAATTGACGAAAATTTGCTAACGTCTCGGTAAAGCCGGGCTCCCGAGCAGGTTCTGGTTAGTCCGCACCGGTGAGATAAAACTGGACACCGGTTAGTTCAAAAACGGGTTATAAGACTGGTGAGTAGTCACCGGTGGATGCAAAAACGCCTTATAAGAATAACCGGAGACCACCGGTGAGAACTCACGTGACAAAGAACGCAGCTAAGGTGATCAAAACTGCTGTGGAGCTAACAAGAAGACGGTATCCTATTTCTGGAAAACTGAGTTTTATGGACTGGACACAAAGTGTGGTACACTGTAAAAACTCTCTCCTTTATCGGACTTTAGTAGTTGTGCGTCACCGATTTCGGACATTTTATTCCTAATCCGGAGAATTAAAATCCGAATTCGGAGAGTTATAATCGGATGCAGGATTGAAACTCTAAAATGCAAAATAGTGCAGGAACAAATATGTCCGAAATTGCTGAGGCACAACTAGCACAACTCCGATAAAGGAGAGACTTTTTACAGTCTAGGCCATTGGAAATAGCAGATAAGTTGCTTGGAATATTGGAACATGAAAATTATCTAAAGCTGACCAACTAAACTACCGCTTTTTCTTTTTGCTATTTCCCAGTACCACACTTTGTCCCCAGTCCATCTTGTGTTTTCGTTTTTTGCCCATTCGTTCCGGCGTATGTTACTTCGTCGAACACATCGTAGTAGTTGAATGCGTGACGTGATCCAATACTCTTGATGACTACTCCTTGCCCATGCAAAATCGCCGTGTATCTAGCGGAAGAACCGGAAGCGGCACCACAGCTGTACGATCGTTGTGATTGACTGACACAGGATTTGAGTTGTTGTGTTTAAATCGCTAGTGAGACGTTTTCTCGTTCTTCCTGAGGATCACTGGCGTGTTTTGGACTTAGTCATATAGAGTATCCGAGAGGGGTGTTACTTTCGGTATTCTTCTTCAGAGCACGGCTCGATCGGACAGCTAACTTTCCGCTGCGATTTAACTCAAAACAGAAAAAAAAATGGTTAAAAGTTTATTCAGGTGTTTTGGAGGTAGTATGAAAGAAAGAAGAATAAGTAATTCGATAATTACATCATATGCCTCTAAATAAATATAATGGGCTTCGTGAAGGGGCATTTTAAAAAGATTCCTGTATTTTAAAACAGTTGAATAATTTACAACTAGGGTCTGCTTTTGACAGCTTACTCACGGCTTCGGCCTTTCTCTAGGCTTGTTGACTTCTACAAAAAAACGGAAAATTTTACGTAACCGATTTTTCTGACGGCCGAGCTTCTGGCAAACGATCTTCAGAAACACGATAAGCATCGAAACACGATACGCATCGAAACCTACGAGACGAGGAATGTCTAAGAATCAGAGTTGAAATACGGGCCTCCGAGTTTAAGATCGGATGGAGTGATTACGGAAAATTATAATAGGTACGACAGGTCCTTTAACTCAAACTTAGAAATCCCTAAAAAACATTTCCCATTTTTCAGGATTTCAGTCACTGAAGGGAGAACTGATCAGGTTAATACTGTTTCCGAAACCCGTCGATATTCACTACTATCGCGACTTTCTCAAAAGCGTCTTCTTGTTCCTGATTCTCGGAGTGGCCGGATTCGTCTACAGTGCGTACGTCTGGATCAGGAACGGAGTATGTGTCCATTTTCTTTTCCCGGGGTATGGGCTTGGCTTTCAGTACCGGCACTAGCCTTCCGGCACTAGCCTTCCGGCACTAGCCTTCCGGCACTAGCCTTTCTGTTCCAGTTGTGACAGATAGTGGGTAAGCAGAAAGGCGGAGTGCTAAGCTGATAGCTGTATTGAAGAACACCTACAAATAAATACCATAACCAACTAGCACGATTATGGGACTCGGGCACTGTGCCGTACCCGAGAGGCCTATTCGACTTCAATCGCGTGGCTGATGCGATTGGCGGAGTAGTCAGTTGATTGTAAGAAAGGAAAAAACGCAAGAAAGGTTCATTTCTTCGGCGCCTGGTCGGCATTTCATGCCCGGGCCCCACTACGGACACACCTGTTCGTAATTCGTTTTTTAGACGTTTTAAACCGGTGTTTTTAAGGACGCTCCTCTCTCATTGATCCATCTCAGATTTTTTGAACGGGTTGAAGGAGGAACGTCTTAAAAACCGCTAAAAACGGGTCAAGACCGATTTTCGAACAGGTGTGTCCGTAGTGGGGCCCGGGCATCAGGTCCTCGGTTCAGATCGGGGAACTCTCCGCACAATGAATAGGTCTTGAGAGTTCGCCACACGTTACACATACATATCCTCCTTGATGATTTAGGACTATCTTATGTTTGGAATAATTGCCGTGGCCCTGTAGGTGACGATAATATATTGCGTCGACTTACTAGGATTTTGGATGACCAAGAGATTAAAAAAATGGAGAGCTTTAGTAAGCCAGTCAGAAACTTTGTAGTTTTACCGTGAGATTAAGGAGGTGTTTTGGCCTGAGTTTTATTTTAAAATGAATCTACCTCAAAATTTTGTGAAGTTATGGATCCAGGCTACAGCTAATTCCCTCCCCCTGTTTGGTAGATTTAGAGTTTCTGATAGGGATAGACAGGTCCAGATGTCAGGTATAATTGCCTACTTTGCAAAGCTGGGGAATAGGAAAACAGGGACCACTTTCTCAATCGATGCCAGGAGTTAAGGGGATCTTTCTTTAAGGGGATTGTTTTGCTTCTTCCGGATATCCTGAAGAGCACTTCGGAAAGGGTTATCGAAGGAGCGCTGAAGCTAAGAGCGACTAAGCTTAGTAGTGAGGCTTCATAGCCGTAGGAAAATA
This sequence comes from Branchinecta sandiegonensis, assembly GCA_030848855.1. Classification (NCBI taxonomy): domain Eukaryota; kingdom Metazoa; phylum Arthropoda; class Branchiopoda; order Anostraca; family Branchinectidae; genus Branchinecta; species Branchinecta sandiegonensis. The sequence goes on from JAUPMV010000020.1 coordinate 13,530,231, forward strand.
TCGCTGTTGTTTTCTTTTGTAATATGTCTTATTGTTTTTATGGCTGTTGCCCTTCGGCCAAGTGCCATATAGCGATCGCAATTTCTGTCCGTCCGTTGGTCTGTCGGTCGGTCTGTCTGTCTGTCGGTCTGTCCAGGTTTTGCTAGTTCGGGCACTTCCACATAAGCTAGGACGATGAAACTTGGCAGGCATATCAGGGACCCCAAAAGATTAAGTCGGAAATTGTCACTTCAGCGATCTGAGCATCTTGGGGGGAGTGGAGGGAGGGGGAATCCGGAATCTAGAGGTATTTACAACTTTTGAACGGGTGATTGGATCTTAATGAAACTTGATTGGAAAGACCCCGTGTTTCCGACGACCCGCTTCAAGTACGGACCGGATCCGGCGACTTTGGGGGGAGCTGGAGGGGGGACCGGAAATCTTGGAAAACCCTTAGAGTTGACGGATCGGGATGAAACTTGGTGGGTAGAACGAACACAAGTCCTAGATATGTTGTTGACATAACCGGACTGGATTCGAGCACTGTGGGGGGTCGAGGGGGGGGGGGGCGGAATTCCGGTGATCCCGCTAGTTCGTACTTCCGGATGTACTAGGGCAATGAAACTTGGCAGGCATATCAGGGACCTTAAATGATTAAGCTGGAAATAGTCACTTCCCCGATCCGAGCATCGTAGGGGGAGTGGAGGGAGGGGGAATCCGGAATCTTGAGGTATTTATAACTTTCAAACGGGTGATCGGATAGCAATGAAATTGGATATTTGGAGAGATCTTGTGCCTCAGACGACCCATTTAAAAGCCGGACTGGATCCGGTGACTTTGGGGGGGGAGCTGGAGGGGGAAACCGGAAATTTCGGGAAACGGTTAGAGTGGAGGGATTGGGACGAAACTTGGTGGGAAGAACTTGCTCAAGTCCTAGAGACATCGTTGACATAACCGGGCCGGATTTGGGCACTGTGGGGGGAGTTGGAGGGGGGGGGGCGGAGTTCGGTGATTCCGCGAGTTTGGTACTAGGACGATGAAATTTGGTAGGCATATCAGGGACCCGAACAGACTGCCTTGAGAATAGTTGTTTCCCCGATCAGACCATCGTGGGGGGCGTGGAGTTATGGGGAATCCGGAATCTAGTGGCATGCATAACTTTTGAACGGGAGATCGGATTTGAATGAAACTTGGCAGGTGGAAAGAGCTATCGTCTCAGATGTTCCACGTGAAGTCCGGACCAGATCCGATACTTGTGGGGGAGTTGGAGGGGGCCACCGGAAATCTCGTGAAACGCTTGGAGTCGAGGGATTGGGATAGAGTTTGGTAAGAAAAACAAGCATAAGCCCTGTAGACACGTTCTTGATAGAACCAGATCTTACCGGGGCTCTTTGGGGGGAGTTGGAGGAGGTTTCCCGGAATTCCAGTGATCGCGAGTTATGATGAGTCATATGCTCTAGATGACATATTTTTAGGGTTCGGACCGAATCCGAGCACGGTGCTCGAGCAATTTCCCCAAAAATGCTCAGATTCGAGTGAAACTTGATAGGCGGTAAGAGAAGATGCTTTAGATAATTAATGTATGTGTCCGAACCAGATTCGGACGTGGCATGGGGAGTTGGAGGGGGGGGGGGTACCGGAAATAGTGTGGCACGTTTAGTAATCAAACGATTGGATCTAAACTTAAAAGGTAGGAAATCAATATGCCCTAGATGATCTGACGCAATGACAGAAATACTCAGACTCGAGTGAAACTAGATATCCTATTTCTAGGTATTTTGTGACATTCTCATCTACTTTCTTGCATCACCTACTCGTAACAAGTGCCATATGAGCTCGTAGCTCTTGTTGTTATGTATATGGCCCCTGGGCTTTTAAATACACTTATTATTATTGAAACGAAACTTTATCTATAGTTTATCTTTTTTTAATGTTGGTAAATTGTTGTGTCGACTTTCAAAATTCCATTCTACTTCATCTGCTGTAAATTTGTACCATTTGAAAGATCCACTTCAGATTATACGAAAAAAGCGAAAAAAATTTCTGTCGAAAATGTCGTCTCTCATAACCTATATTTAGCGGTTAAGGAGTTCACATAGTTTAACGCGTGTGTATAATTTTATTTTTTTTGTAAATTTAGTATTCTTTGGACAGATTGATTTTTTGTAGTATTACATGTTGGGTCAATCTGTTTGTATTTATTTCACTTTATACTCTCCGATCTTGGAGGTCAATAAAATATTTGAATTTGAATACAAACTAACGTACAAATAAAATGAGCGTGGATTTGTTTACTATAGTCCTCTCACTTTTAACTCTGCAGGGATCGGTAGCTGACATTATTCTCAACAGCCTAGATGTTCTGACGATCGTCGTTCCCCCTATTCTTCCGGCTGCACTAACTGCAGTGCTGGCCTTTGCTCAGCAACGACTAAAGAAGAACAACGTTTTCTGCTCGAACTCGAAGTATATTACCATCTGTGGCGGAGTAGATCTCGTATGCTTCGACAAGGTATGTCAGTTAGTCACCGGTAGTGTTGGGCGATATTTGGATTTTTCGATGTATCGATATATCGATATTTTAACTTTCGATATTCGATAGTCGATATATCGATATCGATATTTCTTAATCATGTTTCGCTATAGGATACGTCTCATTTCGCCGAAATTTAAGAATAAAAGTGTCGTTAAATAGCACCATGGATCATCTCAAACCCCGTAAAAATCAGAACTGAACTACGGAAAACATATTGCTCCAATGTCGGATACATAAATGTAGGTTATGTTGGATTATTTACAATAATTATGCATGAACAAATATCGTTTTCGATATCGATATTTACATTTCGATATTCGATATCGATATTTGGTCCGATATATCGGTATATCATTATCGATATACCGATTTATCGCCCAAAACTAGTCACCGGGTTTGGGTTTGAGCGGCCTATCTCCTTAAAATGCGACATCAGGCAGAGTTGCGAGGTGGGCGTGAGTTTGAATGGTGATTTGTGTGCATGTATGTGTGTGGGGGGGGGGGGGGGGGGGAGGAATTCTCTTCAGAGCCCGGTGTCGTCAACCATAAATAATTGGTGTTTGCTCGTTTAACACATTGTAGATTTTTTCGCGTCCCTAACGATACGGCACTGCTTAAGGCGTAAACGGTTCGGCGACATCCGGCGAAAAAAAAAACGGTATCCCCCCCCCCCCGGCGACCCCCCAAAGAAGCAGTAGTCCCTTATTGGACATGCCTGGACGTGCTGATTAAATTTGGAAATAAAATATATTCATAGAGTAGCGGCCAGCGAGCCGCCGTCGTGTGTTTACATTCAACTCGCGTGTCTAGCGAAAATCCTTAAGTGCTTGCAGTTGAAACTGCAGTTTTTAGTAAGATTTTCTAATTTTCTATATATTTGCACTCGGGGGGTAGGGGGAAAAGATTCTCAGTGCTCTATATATCTACTTAGTAGTATTTTGACTTGAATTTGCCGCTAAATTTGGATTTTCCACAAAAATCGAGCCACAAAATGCTTGTTGGTCGCGGAAACGAACGACCGCGAAAAACCACATAAAAGACGGCGGAAACACTCTTTCCGAACCACAACTTCTTCTTAAATTGCGGGGAGTGGAGTTCCTCTGATCTCCTTTCACTCATTATCTTCGTGGTCTTCGGCTTAGTTTCTGGTGAGACGTCACGGTCCTGTGATTTCGGAAATGACTCGTCTACCGAATGTCCGCAGGGGCGCGGTAAAGTGCGGCTTCTCCTTTTTGGGATCCCAAAACGTAAGTTGAGGGATACCTATGACATCGCAAAAGTTGTCCCGTCTGTAAGCACGATAACTCTCGAAGGGAATGAGATATTTTGATGAAAATTGGTGTGAGGATTCGTTGGGTCGGCGGACCAGTCGAGTTCGTAAATGGGCTTTGTAGCCCTACATTTAGGGGTGGGGGAGGGGTTCAAATTAAGGGGCAAACAAAATATTTTGAAACAGCTAATGTGATAGTCGATTATGGAGTAAGAAGACATGCTGAACACGATGGTGAAAACCATTTTGTAATCGGACAATTTGAATTGAAATTGAAATCGGACAAGTAGTTTGCCCGGAATCAGGCCAAAACCGGAAAGTTTGTTAAAAGTAAAAGTTTTATTTGAAGTTGATTAGATGTTTGATTTAGAGGTAGGAAGACATGCTGAAGACGATGGTGAAAACCATTTCTCGACGGACAAGTAGTTCGCCCGGAATCCGGCCCAAACCGGAAAGTTTGTTAAAATTAAAAGTTTTATTTGGAGTTGATCAGATGTCCGATTTAGGGCAAGAAGACATGCTGAACTTTTATGTGAAAACAATTTTCTTCCCGGACATGTAGTTCGCCCGGAATCCGGCCAAAACCGGAAAATTGTTAGAAGTTAAAGTTTTATTTCTAGCTGATTAGATAACCGATTTAGGGGTACGAAGAGACGCTGAATCCGTGTGTGACAATCATATTTTACCCGGACATATAGTTCGACCGGAATCCGGCTGGAGTCGGAAAATTTGTTATAAGTCAAATTTTTATTTGAAGTTGATTAGATGCTCATTATTGGGGAAAGAAGATACCCTGAGTTCGTTTTTGAGCTTTCTTTTTTCGCCGGACAAGTAGTTCTAGAGTTCGGCCGAAACCGGGAAATTGGCAGAAGTGGCAGGAACTTTTCGTCAAAACAGATATGACTTATACGGGTAAACATACATGCTGAATCCATATCCGAACTTGGTTTTCTCAGATGATTAGCTATTTGGCCTTAATCTGTTTCTGGATTTTAATTGTAAGAATGTTCAAGGATTCTGGCGATGACTGGATCTGGCTAAGACAAGACCCAGTTGTCTGGATCAGATATTGAATTTTTGGGATCCCATCGAAAAGTTTGGTCTTGTTGCACTGATGCTGCCTCTACAATCTCTTGTATCTTCTCATGTCAGGTAGTCTCAGTGCTCGCGTAACTGCTAGTAGTTGTTTCCTTTCTTCTCTGAGTCTTTCACTGTCAAAATTGAACCACAAACACTTGGTGGAATCGCGGGAGCAGAGCGTGCAGATGATCACCTACTTTTTGCAGTAGCTGCGATTCTTCTGGCCTAATCGATGGAAGCAAAAGTAAAAAGACTGACCTATTCAATAGAAGTAAAAAAAAACGCATCATGGTCCCTTGCTGATACTCTTTTAATTTAGACGGGTACACTGACAGAAATCAATCTGGAAATCGCCGGTGTCGTCCCGTTCCATGAGGGAAGACAGCTTAGCTCAGTGCCAGACCTGCGACAAATCGGCGAACATACAAATCTCATGGTTTCTATGGCAACCTGCCATTCAGTTCTGCAGACGGGTGGAGTTTTGCGGGGGAATGCTGCTGACATCACCATGTTTAAGGCCTCAGGTTGGGTAAGTGTCTCTCCATTCTTCCCGGACTAGTTTATAATGAGATTTAGCTATAAAAAAATAAAAAAAAGAATAACAAAATTCGTCCATTAGGATGCAAGACTTTTTTACTTTCTGTGTTCATGGTACTTTTCCATGAACACAAGCTCATTTTCCAGCATGATCGGCTTGAGCCTGAAGAGGACCCTTGCCAAGAAGGGCCGAAATATAGCTCTAATAAAATGTAGCTGACTTATCCGTTTTGCACCGTCAAATATCATGCTACTTTGTTCAACCATCTATACGTAGCTGACGTCATCTTATCAATCAGTTACGAAGTCATAAAGGGATTAGTGGCTGAGCGTCTGAATGGTGAACAGAGAGCGTTTGAATTCGTATTCTTAGACGCTGACCTTTGTTTTACTCGGGCAAATCTCTGTGTCCAGAATATAACGTAACGAAGATACCGCCGTAGTAAAGCATTTTGAATTTACGTTAAATTAACTTAAATCACAGCTTGGAGTGAAAAAAGGATTGCTACACCGTTACCGTACACGGTTCTGAGTGTTTGTCGCGAAAACAGAATAATGTATTCCACACGCTCTTCCCATATGTTGAGCCTCGTGGAAACGCCATTTTGTCTGTTTTTGGGATCCCAAAACGTAAGTGGAGGGATACCTATGACATCGCAAAAATGTCCGTCTGTCTTTGAGCACGATAACTCTCGAAGGGAATGAGATATTTTGATGAAACTTGGTGTGAGGATCCTTTGGGTCAAGGGTAAGGTCAAGTTCGTAGATGGGCTCTGTAGCTCTACATTTAGGGGTGGGGGAGGGGTTTCAGATTAAGGGGCAAACAAAATATTTTTTAAAAGCTACTAAGATAGTTGATTTAGGGGTAAGGATACATTCTGAATCCGAATATGAAATTTATTTTGTTTCCGGACAAGTAGTTCACCCGGAATCCGGTGAAAACCGGACACAAAACTTGTCGACCAGCTGTTGGCTGTAAGCGGTCCTACCCCTTTATTCTCAAATGATTATAGCTCTGCGCTCGTGGCCGAAAATCATGTGTTTGTTTATTGACGTCATGGAAGATCGAAGGTGGTCTCTAAGGTTTTACACAGAGCCCACAGAGGGGAAAGAGACATGGGGTGAATGTGTTTATTTTATAGCGGGTTTCGATAGGGAGGAATTGAAATTATTAATTAGTATGCGTGCTGATATTTTACCGCTGGGAGATAGAAGGAGGTACACGGGTAGGCCGATTGGGAGAATTGGTCCTTACTTCTGCCCGATGTGTGAAGAGTGAGAGTGTGTGCGACATCTTATGTGTGATTGTAGGAAATGTAGTAGGAATTGTAGGAATAAGTGAGGGGTTGCTCACTGAAAAAGGTGTACTTGGTAGGGGAGGGGTTACTCACTGGAAAAAAAAGATATACTGGATAAGTGAGGGGTTGCTCAGTGGGTGTACTAAAGTTGTTTTGGGGAGGGGATGGGGTGAGCCGGTTCCAGGTACTCGTGACCAATCCCAGGTGCACGCGAGGGGTTAGGAATTGGGTATGCCCGTTAAAGGAGTACTCGAGGGGTTAGACACTTGAGTGAGCCAAGCGAGGGGGTTGATTCATCGTGTACCAAAGAGGGAACTGAGTAGTATAAGAACGCCGATACTGGCTCAGACCCACCGCAATAAAATAATCCCCTAATTACATGAAATTTAACAATTTTAACATATTTTATATCAAATTAACCCCCTTTTCAAAGGAATTTTTATTTTCATAATTTCAACATAAAGGCATCAAGATATATTATATTACCCTTTAATCTCAATAAACTACTGAAATATCTACTATAAAAAATAACGGTATCCTATAAACTACTACAATATATATACTACTGAGTAAACAGTTCCAAATCCACATATGTTTCTTTGTTCTTGTTTTCCCGTACAATCGGTTGCAAAACTAAATTTTTCTTTAAAAGTAATTCGTTAGCAATAGCATTATATTTCTGAGTTATAACAAATCACATGGTCTGTCATTGTGATTAATTACTACAACCAACTTATCACCGTATTTGTTTTAGCAATTCTCATCTTATATACAATACATTTCTTTCCTAATACCAATGATTCTTTTTTTATTGTCTAATTGTATTTGTTTATTCTGACTGTATTCAAGACTTGCTTCGTTGACTCCATTTATTAGCAGATGATTTTATTAAATAAATATCCGAATCGATATTCCTTACATCACCAGATTAAAATCTTTGATTTTGCGCCATTCCCAGCACATGTCTTGAACACGCAAGAGTAGAGTTAGAAATGACTCAGATGATCTCAGATCTCTTGCAGATTCTTTGGCTCTGAAAAATTCTTTACAGATTTTATGTAGGTCAGATAATGCGATGCTTTGTGTCAGAAGAGATGACGTAGAACCAAATGTCAGTCAAAATTTCTGTAAAGATTTTATTTAGATCAGATGTGTTCCACTGCGTATTAATTTTGGTCGCTGGTGGCGAGTGTATCAAACTCGTGAACCATTCTTTTGAACTATTGATGTGTTCTTGCAATATTTGTAGCCATTTAGCCGGACTTGCTTCATGTATTTTTCGCGAGGAAAAAATCTAAACGTTTGATGCATTTCAGTTTCACGCTGAATTACCTCCTTAACTGTTAATTGCCCACATTTTAGCAACGACAACAACTCAGTATAGAAATCATAAATATTCCTGCGTTCTGCCTTTCTATCAGTAATGCTTAACTGCTTTTCAGTTATTTCAATAATGACAGAACCTAGACTTAACGATGCAAGAGGTAATAGAAGAAACGCACTTAATCCAGCTGTTGAAAAGAGGAATTTGGATAAAAGTAAGCAATTACTAATATTATTGTAATCTTATTCTTCCATTTATAACGTGATTAAATTGTTTAAAAAAGAAATATTTCTAACAAATACAGATGAAGAATATTAACCAAATGTCAATTTCGCGAAGAGTAGTGAAGCATGTGGGAAACCCATGAAGAGTAGTAAAGCATGCAGGAAACCCGTGAAGAGTATTATAGCATGTGGAAAACCCGTGAAGAGTAATACATGATAGTCCCGTGCTTTTCTTTACATCTAAGTTTTCTCAGTCGAGAGAAATTCATTTATAAAAATATTTACCTAATAAATGATAAACGTTGCAGAAGAGATTCGACGTTTTAAAAGGATTAAATCTAACAACGAATCCATTATACAAAGGTTACCACAATACACGCATAATGAACTGCAAACGTATGCAAAACTTAATAATATCAAAACAAATAGAAGAAAGAAAAATGAAAGAACCAATAGTATTATAAATCACCATAATTAGAATATTTTACTATCTGAAGATTTAATTAATATTCTACGTAGAGACGAAAATATCTATAATAGGAATAGACCATCCGACTATCAGCCAGAACCGAAATTAAGAACAATTCTGGAAGATAAGATAAAAGAAAGTAATATCACTATTATAAAAATAAAACAAGAGAAAACAAAAATAAAAGAAAATGAATAAAATCAATTAAAAAGATTTCTAAAAACCCTATCAATTACCGGAAACCGAGATGAAGTACTAAAAGGGTTAGAGAATACTATAAAAATACTGTTCAGAAACATGAAGAATCTATAAAGAAAAATAGAAAATATAATAGTATAATAGTCGAAAGTAGTGATGAGAATAAAGACAAAGTAATCGATTTATCCACTCTCTTTATAAATAAGAAACAAATCAAGGAAGAAAAATCTATTCCTGATTATTTTGTTTAGAACGGAAGAAGAACAGCAACGTAATATTTTTGGCGAAAGTGAAAACATGTATACTGTAAATGTTTCAATTCAAGGTAATGGTGCTGATGAGCATACTCTTATTGATTTTACTTTCGCAGATTTACAACGAAGAATGAATGAAAGTTTTTAATATAGAGTTCAGTTTGTAACTCGTGTTATTTTCCATCGGCAGGAAAATGATGAAGAAGTAGAAGTATTTTACAATAGTACTTCTTGGATTTTAACCAAAACTAGACCTACGTTGCCTGGGCAAAGTGAAGCGTTGCAGCAACCTTTGTTCGGCTTCGCCTAAAAAAGTGTTGCGCGCAACACTTTGGCTTTGTTTCGTCGCTAACGGTTAAATGCTGGATTTGTCAACCCATCGAGGTTTTCAAAATGATGTGTTCTAATCCATGAAGAATAATTTAGGAAAAGTCAGAAGCCCCTCATCGCCGAAGATGATTATGGTGTAATCACCGATTCTTAGTTACAAGTCCCTGACTTGTCTCACAGTTGTGTTCCGCCTATTCTTTGTTTGAGTGTGTACCCTACTACTAAAGTTGTCAACCACTCAAAGACTTAATTCTAAGTAACAGTGATAAACCACGGAAACTAATTTTCTTACCCTCAGGTTTATAGAGATCAAATAAAATGTGCACCAATTTGCACTAGTTTCTAGCCCCTTATGAACCCCTTCTAGCAACCGATTCCTACTTCAAGTCCATGTCCCGTGATAGACATATTACTAAATTGTTTTCGGTTCAAATACACCAGAACAAATAATAGGATTAATAGGTACACCAGCTAGCAAAAGTTACAAGCCCCTCATCGCTGGAAATGATTATGGTCTAACAGTCGAGTTTTGTTTCTAAGTAAAAAAAAATAACAGAAAATCCGAAGTAGGGCCTAAATTGACTTTGCTGCCAGTTGAACTTTATCCTTTTCAATCGTAGACATCGTGACTCGCGCGAACTTGGTTCATTATTCTTATATAATCTAGTTTGTATTATAAAGCTATCCGTAACTTTTCACGATGAAAATACCATAGATGCCACTCTGCTAATTATTTCGAAACTATGTCGTTGTTTTACATTATCATTCTTATCCGTTGCGTTAACACGGTCGGAAACCTCTCACCGCCGAAGATGGTTATGGTATAACAGCCGATTGTTACTTACAAGTCCCTGACATGTCTCACAACTGAGTTCCGCCTATTCTTTGTTTTGAGTTTGTACCCTACCACTAAAGTTGTCAACCCCTCAAAGACTGAATTCCATGTTACAGTGATAGTCCAAGGAGACTAGTTTTCTTACCCTCTGATTTATAGAGAAAAAAAACATGTGCACCAATTTTCACAAGTTTCTAGCCCCTCATGAACCCCTTCTAGTTACCGATTCTTACTTACAAGTACATCTCCCCGTGATAGGCATGGTACCAAATTGTTCTCACAAGAAAGAAATAATAGGATTAATAGGTACACCAACTACGAACGTTGCTAACCCCTCATCGCCGAAGATGATTATGGTCTAACAGCCGACTGTTGCTACCCTAGTTGCTAGTTGCTAGACCCTACCCTGTTGCTAGACCCTACATGTCTCACGATTGGGATCGGCCTATTTTTGGTTTCAGTGTACACCTCACTACCAAAGCTGTCAACCCCTCCAAACTTTCAAACTGTTGTATCTCATGAAGGAATTTTTGTACCGAAAAACAGTTGACATATACTTTGATCAGCTCATCGAGTTCTACCGGATGCCGTTGGAAAAAAAAATTCTACCTGTATTAGTTCAAAAGTTGATTTTTTAGCCGTAGGCCAACTTTCTAATATCACCACTTAGAAAGGAGCAAAGGATAAGCTCTAATATCTTCAGCAGTGAGAGAACTTTTAAAGTTGAGGAGACCCATCTGACATTTCTCTTCCTCACTCCCAAGTGTAAAAAATGGAATGATAAACTCAGCTGAAATCACGAACAGAAACGGGTAGAAACAATAGATGGCAGCACTTTCGAGACCCGTGGGAAAATGACACTTTTTGGTTTCTGCAGATTTTTATATTTATCCCTCAAAGAAGATATGTTGGATGTGGGGCCAGAGAACTACCACACATATTTCGACTTATAGATTTTAGTCCGTCTTCAGTTTAAAACTGGTGCCTGTCTGATTGCCTGCTAGAACGGAGCTTTCCACTCGAAAGCAGAAACATGGTTTGATGAAACGAAAGCTTGACTGGATAACTTCAGATAGTCCTCTTTGACATAGGCTATACAACTCCACTCCTACACACTGTAGGCTCTGGCTCAATGACAAGCGAAAACCATCCTTTTTGGCCCCAGGCAAGAGTTCTACGGAGCTTTCCAAAATGTAATGTCATGTTCATCAATCCGGCCTAAGGTCCACACTTTCCGGAAAAACCGCACAGCTTAGACCCTTACCACTTTATAAGCATGAGCGCAAATCGGGGTACTAGAAAAAAAACAAAAAAAAAACACGACAAACCAAAGTGTTGTTCTCGCAACACAAATAGTGTACTTCTTCATAGTCATCTAGATGATAATAACAAGAGTCTTAGTTCTTGAAGTGATACCCCTAGATCTGGACTACAATTAAGTCGATACGAAAGAATTGATTATCGGTTGACTCGAAAAAGAATCCTACATGGGTGGAACATTTAAAACACTACCGGATTTCGTAAAATATAAAAAAGCTTGTGTAAATATAAACAATAACGACCAGAAGTGTTTCCTTTGGTCAATCTTAGCACATCAGCTAAGGACAACGCAGAGAGAACGTCTAAATACAAACAATGTGAAAACGAATTTGATTTCAAAGGGATTACCAACTTCCCAATGGATGCAAAAGATATACACAATTTTAAATAAATACAACATTAAAATTTGTTTATTTCAAATTGAAAAAGAGAAAATTATCAGAAGTCATATATTAAAAACTACAATCAATGGGAAAACAGCAAAATATATCATTCATTTATTGTATTTCGATAATCATTATGTCCTTGTGAAAGATCTGAGCAGATCAGTCAGTTCTCAAATCTCTACAAGACAAAAGAAAACATACCTCTGCACTTTTTGCGGAAGACATCTCATAAAAGAAGAACAATTTGAAAAACATGAAAGTAAAAATAATTGCGAAGATCCTGATATAAAATGCCTCCTAAAGGTTCAAGTATACAATATAAAAATATTGCAAAACAAATCAAAGTACCTTATTGCATAATAGCAGACTTTGAGTCTTATAATGAAGAATACAATCAAGTACACGGTAAGAAAATAATAAAAGTGGCAAAGAAAAAAAACATTTGCATACGGATTTCAAGTATGCTGTTCTTTTATTTTATAACCTATGATTATTTCGGCGAAGATGATGCAGAACATTTTGTGAAAACGATTACAGAAGTATCTACAGAAATGAAACAAATATGAGAGCAGACAAAGAAACCACACTTATACAAATGCAGAAATTGCAGAAAAATGGAATAAACTAATTAATAAGACTTGTCAGGTCTGTAAAACCGAAATTACTTAAAATCCACACTTTGATCATGATCACATGACAGGAGAAGATCGAGGATTTGCTCATGCTGAATGTAATATGAAATACAGGATTCCCAAGCATATCCCTGTAGTAATGCATAATTAATCAAAATATGATTCCCATTTATTTGTTAGAGAATTGATACCTGATAACGGAATTTTTGAAAGTGCAGAAAGTTTCATATCATTCTCGAAATCAATAAGTACTACACAAACGGATACGGAAATAAAATAGGAAATCAGATTTATAGATTCAATTAGATTTATGGTTTCATCTTTAGACAAACTATCAGCAAATTTAGCAAACTGCGATTGCAAAGTATCCTGTAATTGTCTAAGAAAGAATTTCAAATTCACATCTAACAATTTCAAAAACGACGATGAATTCAAAGAAATAATTAAAAAAAGGGGTATATCCCTATGAATTCGTAGACAGTTTCAGTAAAATGAATTGTACAAAATTACCACCAATAGAAAGCTTTTATTCTAGGTTGACAGGGAAAAGTATTGACAAAAGTGATTATAAAAGAGCGGTATCTATATGAAAACAATTAAACTGTGAAACATGACTTGATTATACCAAGTTATACCTTATAAGTGATGTTTTAATATTGTCGGATGTTGTAGAGAATTTCAGAAATGTTTGGATACATAATGATGATTTGGATCCACTTCATTACTTCTCAGCTCCTGGATTAACGTGGGGTGCTTTCCTAAAACATTCGAAAGTAGAATTACCATTATTCTCGAAGGAAGACATGTATACATTCATTGAAAAGGGGAAAAGAGGTGGTGTATCGCAATGTATAAAGAGATATGCAAAAGCAAATAATAAATATATGAGAATAAACCATCTAATTATTTAATGTGTTTAGACGCTAATAATTTTTATGGGTGGGCGATGTCGCAGAATAACCAACGAATAATTTCCAATGCATTCCAATACCAGGTGATTTGAAAGAAAGGCATAAATACGAATCACTCGAGTATTACAGCCATCTAAAAAATCGTCTTAACTCAGTGATGCAGTTACAGAACGTGGGTGCTATATACGAAGTAGATTTTGAATATCCAAAAGAACTACACGAATTACACAAAGATTTACCATTAGCACCCGAAAATTTTAATGGCAAACTTTGTACCACATTATTAGATGAAGATTCTATTTACGAAAAGGTTTGATATTGAAAACAGTACACAGAATACTAGGATTCATTGGAAGTGCTTCCTTAAAAGGATAAATAGATCACAACACAGCCCTTAGAACTAAAGGTACAAATGATTTTGAAAAGGATTTATTTAAACTGATGAATAATGCTTGCTTCGGAAAAACCATGGAAAATGTAAGGAAATGTGATGTGATTGTGATTCTTTTTTTATTATCTCATTGTATTTGTTTATTCTAATTGTATTCAAGACTTACTTCGTTGACTCCATTTATTAGCGGATGATTTTATTAAATACTCACAAACCCACATACATATTTTTATTGATAATATCTAATGTAGCTTTTCTTTCATAATATAGAACACAGTAAACATTATACGGTACAGGTTGAGCGTCTTTCAATGTTAAACTTATTTAAATATCAGCAGTTGTTCCATCATATATACTTGATTCGTGTTTGGAAACGTCGAAACAGAATAGTGGATACACTTCTTTAAACTGAAGTTGATTAAATGTTTGATTTAGGGATAAGAAGACATGCTGAGCACGATGGTGAAAACCATTTACTCTCCGGACAAGCAGTTCGTCCGGAATCTGGCAAAAACCGGAAATTTGGTTAAAAGCAAAAGTTCAATTTGAAGTTGATCAAATGTTTTACTTAGGGGTAAGAAAACATGTTGAGCACCGTAGTTCGTCCGGAATCCGGCAAAAAACGGAAAGTTGGTTAAAAGTAAAAGTTTCATTTGAAGTTGATTAAATTTTCGATTTCAAGGTAAGAAGACATGCTGAAAATGACGGTGGAAACCATTTTCTCGCCAGACAACTAGTTAGCCTGGAATCCGGCTAAAACCGGAAAATATATTAAAAGCAAAAGTTGTATCTGAAGTTGATTAGATGACAGATTTAGGGGTAAGAAGAGACGGTGAGTCTGTATATTACAATCATTTTTTACCCGTACATAAAATTAGTCCGGAATTTATTCAAACAATGTTTACAACGGGTACGTCAGCTACGATTCTTCATCAGCGATATTTCGGCCCTTTTTGGCAAGGGTCCTCGTCAGGCTGTCAATCCTCTGGTTCAACTTTGGGGAAGGAAACAAACCTGACAGGTTTGTTTCCTTCACCAAAGTCAGCTTGGGCTCAAAGAATATTTAGTCCGGAATCCGGTTGTAACCGGATTTTCTTAAGTCAAAGTTTTGTTTAAAGTTGATTAGATGTTCTTTATAGGGATAGGAAGATACGCTGGATTCGTTTCTGAATTTTCTTTTTTTGCTGGACTAGTAGTTCGCTCGGAACTGTGGCGAAACCGCAAATTCTGCAGAAGTAAAGCAGGAACTTTCGGTCAGTATCGTCAAAATAGATATGGCTTATAGAGGTATATCTGAACTTGGTTTTCTCTGATGGTCAGCCTGGCGAAGAGTGGATCTGGCGAAGACAAGACCCAATTATTATTGTCTGATCAAATTTTAGATTTTTGGGATCCCGTCGACACCTTTGGTCTTGTTATTACTACTTGGACACTCTATGTGCCGTGCCACAGGCTGACACATTGAATAAGATATGAATCAAAAAGCAAAGAAAATAAATAACAATTAAAGCTGAAATACCTCTAAGGAATCGACTTTCAGGATTTGCTGCCACCTGACATGTCACACTGTCATGAATTCGGTTTCCGGCCATTATCGGTTGTCCGGTCGACACCAGATTCCGAAGAAATCGTTGCCGTTCTGAAGCAGTTCCCCTTTGAATCGTCTCAGCAACGCATGTCTGTTATTATCAAGAAGCGAGGGGTCAAGAATTTCGAGCTGGTGGTGAAGGGTGCACCTGAGAAAATCGCGGAGCTCTGCCACCCATTGTCAGGTAAGTAGCTACTGGGTCGAAGATCATTTATTCCCGGTGCCACTTTGAGTCTTTGATTCATGTGGCCGAGAAGGTGGGCGACTCCGAGCGTGTTCCATCCTTATTTTCGTTCCGTTCCCTTATTTTCAGTTACTAAGCTGACCGTTCCAACCTTCTCAAAATAGTAACTATTGCTTACCATGCTCGGGAGCGTAGTAAACGTGGTAACTACGCATTTCTGTAACGTGATTGGTCGGATTCGCCCGTGGCATGATATTCTGCTGGAAAATAGAAAGATCGTTCCATCCTTGACAGCAAAAAGCCAGAAGTCGTGACATCATGCGTAGTAACTATGGTAAGTAGGGTTTGAATTCGCTCACTATCATTTTTCGATGGGTCGGATTTTTATGAACACACTGTTACCTTTCTTTTCCTCAAAATCCTCACGGTAGCCAACGTTATCCACAGCTTACTTGAACACAGTTCACTCCTGAAAGCAAGCCCGCCATTGCTAATTAACTATTCATTTATCTCCCGGCGGTGGCCAAACGAGTTACTAAAACCTTCGAGAGGATTGAGTGGCGTGTAACAGGCTTAAAACAACTAAGTATATCACCATGTGGACGTTTAGATATGTCGGAAGAAGAAACCATCGGCCAGTTTGACATTGTTTGGTCTCGGAAGCTGAATATTATTTAGCTCGAGGAGTTGTGCACTGGCCGATTTCGTGTACACCATGAGGTAGAGGCAGATGAGGCACGTGAGGCAGGCATGAAGCACGTGAGGCAGGCATGAGGCACGTGAGTCAGGCATGAGGCAGACATGAGGCACGTGAGGCAGGCATGAGGCACGGTGAGGCAGGCATGAGGCACGTGAGGCAGGCATGAGGCACGGGAGGCAGGCATGAGGCACGCGAGGCAGGCATGAGGCAGGGACCGTGTACACCATGAGGCACTTCAAAAATCCCTAAACGTGTCACCAGTACGGGCGATGAGGCACGTGAGGCAAGCATGAGGCACGTGAGGCAGGCATGAGGCCCATGAGGCAGGCATGAGGTAGGGACCTTGTACACCATGAGGCACCAGTGCGCAACCCCTCGATTTAGCTCAATTTCAGAATTTTCAAGGAATCACTATAACAAATTTAATATAATTTACGGCGTTTGTTTATTGTGATCTAGTTTACATCCTTAATTCTACGGAATTAACAAGAAAAAACAGAAAACAAAATACTTAAGCTACATTTACACGGAGGGTATTTACCCGTACTCCGCGGGTATTTTTCCCCGCAACCGCAACAGCAACAAAAATCCGGGTATTTTGGGCTTCAATTTCACGAACTTGTTACCCGGGTATTTGTTTGTCGAAGGGTATTTTTCGACGTCAGCAACAATAAAATTGGATTTCGAGGAATAATTTTGATTATGCCCATGTAAAAAGTGGTCCAAATGGACACATGTTGGTATCCATTGTAGAGAGATATCCTGAGCCTTACAACCATGTAATTTATTGCCACCTGACAGTACTCTCCCTTCAGAAATACACGAGTACCGTGTGAACACTTTCCCTTCTCGTCTCCGGGGAAAAATACCTGCCGTGTAAATGATCCTTTAAAGGACACCTGAATGAAGAGTACCAAGTATCATCCTTATCTGTATGACTTCCGTTAACATTGCCTGCTGAAAACCCAGTCCAGATACAAAATAGTGTTTCCAAGCGACGATTTTTGCTCCATTTTGCATCTGTCCTTATTTCAGTACCGAACAAATTGGAAATGAACAAATGCCTCCAATCAACCGTTCTTCTGGAATATTTTTTAACCAGCTAAGCTCAAAATTATATCTAGAAGAAACTCCAATATGATCCAGCCAGCGCTGTACAAGATTTGAATGATTGCGCTTTTTTTCTTGGAGTCTGCAGGTGCAAACCTCCAGAATCGAAAATACCTATTTTGAAAACGTCACGCTCAGGAGAAGAATGCTCTCCGTGTCCATGTCTGTAAATGCATTCTCCATGGTGTGTTCAAGTATGGTTTCATTATTCAGGTGTCTCTTCTTATGATACAACTCCTTTAACTTTTTCATTTCATTTCATTTCATTTATTTCTGACCGCCAAAGCTGGCGAGTATAAAAAGGAAATAAGAATACAACACGGCCAAAAATTACATTAAACGTGGCCCAACACTTACACAATCAAATACTCAACAAATTTTGAAAAAAACAAAAAAAAATAATATACCATTCTAACAGACACAATCTATTTCAAACCTTGACCCAGGTTATGCTTTTGGCTATCAAGCTTAATCATGAACTTAGCGTGTTTCTGCTTCAGGATTTCAACCGGATTTTTCATATTATAATCTTTCATCATCAAAGAAGAAGATTCAAGTTTCGAAAAACGACATAAGAATTTCCCAAATTTAAAAAAAAGTTGTTTTCAGGGAAGTTAAATTACCTTTAGAACAATATGGCAAAAAAGGAGAACCCAGTAAACATATAGTATAGATCGGGTTCCGACTGTCAGTATATCCTGTCTGCAACTAAGCTAGGTTTAAGAACAAAGCTAGGTAAAATTTGATCTATAGGGCACCCGTTAAAGCCACGTGACATCAATTTCTGTTTTTCGGCTGATTTGTACCCGCAAATGTCTTATTTATCCATGTAGGCCACATGGTGAAAAAGACCAATTGCGATTTCGGGTTCATTCACTATTCATTAGATAGTATGATTGGAAATACACAACGTTCTGGTTGAGGTTCATTTGTTCTTAAAGGACACCTGAACAATGAAACCATACTTGAACACACCATGGAGAATGCATTTACAGACATGGTCACGGAGAGCATTCTTCTCCTGAGCGTGACGTTTTCAAAATAGGGATGTTCGTTTCTGGAGGTTTGCACATGCAGACTCCAAGACAAAAAGCGCAATTCATTCAAATCTTGTACAGCGCTGGCCGGATCGTATTGGAATTTCTTCTAGATGTATGTTTGGGCTTAACTGGTTAAAAAATATTCCAGAAGAAGGGTTTATTGGAGACATTTGTTCATTTTTAAAATTGTTCGGTACTGAAATAAGGACAGATGCAAAATGGAGCGAAATTCATAGCTTGGAAACACTATTTCGTATTTGGATTGGATTTTCTGCAGATAATGTTAACGGAAGTCATACAGATAGGGATGATACTTGGTACTCTTCATTCAGGTGTCCTTTAAATATTCCTTCAGCCCAAGCTGACTGTGAATCATATTTGACACATCAAACCGGATATATCAGCTACATTTTATTAGAGCTTTATTGTGTACAGTGTCACAAGTTTCATAACATAAATATTCCTTCAGCCAAAGCTGGCTGCTTGTATGTTTTTCCACAAGCTCGTTTTTTCCAACTTGAACGGCTTTGAGCCTGAAGAGGACCCTTGCCAAGAAGGGCCGAAATATACCTCTAAGCAAATTCAGCTGACTTATCCATTTTGCACTATCAAAGTTTCATAGCAGACAACACAAGGATGCGCAGTTTCAGCAAACGACACGAACAGACAAAACTTTAATCAATCAATCAAATTTATTTCCAAATAGCTTAAAGCTAGAAGAGGAATAAAATATTTACGAAATACACAAGAACGATGCAAATTAACTAATACGTTTACAAGATATGACCAGAAATAAATGATGGGATGAAACTATGTAAAAATTGGGCAGAACAATTAGCAGGATATGGAGAAAACTGATTGCCAGTGTTCCTGTCGGACCGACGCACGAACGACGGGAGGGGAGGGGGGAATAGACGGCCCATCTGGGGACAACAAACAATCTTTGATCCAAAATTTTTTGAAAGTGTAGGCTATTTCTGGGTCAGAATTATTTTGCACTCGTTTCCTTTTGGTTCTCATGTCTGTAACCACATAAAATGAATCTTGAAAAGTAAACAAATGTTTCTCTTAAAAAAAAAAACGTTTGTTCATTGACGCCATTTGCTTCCAGACCATCATACATGGTCGGGTTCGATTCCGCAGGCCGAGTAGTTTGCTTATCCACCATTCCACATGCATGGTGTAAGAAGACCGATTGCTATTCCGGGTGGAACAGAAATTCTCATTTTGGGAGTGCAGACTAAGAATGAATGGACACAGTTACTGGCATAGATACTTTAATAAGAAATCTGAATTTCTTTCATTCTTACAGTGAAGTTATTTCATATAATAATAATAATAATAATTTATTTATCACCCACTTTACAGAACAGAGGTTAAGTGGAGTAAATACAAAAAGAAAAACAACAAGAGAAAACAAGAAACAAAGTTAATCACATACAGAAAAAAGACGGATAAGGCGATGAAAACACCCTAGCCTATAAGGCGCTTCACTGGCTAGCTTGGAACATAATTTTTCGAAAACACCAGTAATATCTGTCGCACAATACTTCTTTATCAGTTTTGTATTCCGGTAAGAACGAGGCAGATATAGGAGAAATTTGCAGTACCGGTAATAATTTATGCGAATACG
Source organism: Branchinecta sandiegonensis (assembly GCA_030848855.1). NCBI lineage: Eukaryota > Metazoa > Arthropoda > Branchiopoda > Anostraca > Branchinectidae > Branchinecta > Branchinecta sandiegonensis. The sequence goes on from JAUPMV010000020.1 coordinate 13,550,460, forward strand.
TTTTAGATCACCAGTCAACAGAAGTGGCCGAATACCAGTACAGAACAGTACAGAATGATCACAAAAATTTGAGTAAAGCCGAGTTAGCGCTCTTCTTCTATAGTGTCCACGATTTGCAACAATCTTAGAGTAACCGAGCCTCAGCTTATCACTAATATCTTTTACAGCACGCGACCGGAGAGCATTCATAGAATCGCAGACTGTTATGCCAAGCCAACGAAACGATTTAACACGGGGAATACTAAAACCACCGCAGTATAGTGATTCTGAACAACTATTACCGTTGAAGACAAGAAACTCGCACTTGTCAATATTTAGGTACAGGCCGATATCGCGGAAAGAAGAAGTAACTGAGTTCACTGAACGGGCAAGACCAGACTCAGTTTGACTAATCAGAAGAAGGTCATCCGCATATGCCAGATATGAAATATCAGATAGTCCTAGTAGGCACGTAGTCGATATTTTTGACAACACATCTTCAATACAAGCATTAAAAATATACGGGGAAAGAACTCCCCCTTGTCTTACTCCGCAACGAACAGGGATATGACCAAAATAAGAATTATCTAAAGACTTAAGGCGAAGGTAAGAATGGGAGTACCAAAAACGAAGCACGTGAATTACCGACGGATTTACTCCTCTCTGGCATAACGCTGTCCATGCTTGAGTATGACAAACACTGTCAAATGCTTTAGACAAGTCGAGGGTTGCGAAATGAAGTACGCGACGAGTGCGATGGGCATCTTTTAACAAAGAGGTCAAAGCACGGTGAGCATGCTGACAACCTAGCCCAGATCTAAAACCAAATTGATTATCATCATTTAGAGCAAGCTTAGTGATATAAGGTAGTAGGAGGTATTCAAATAGCTTGCTAAGAGTACATGCTACCGTTATGGGCCGATAAGAACTGCAAGAAACCGGGTCTTTTCCTTTTTTTAGAAGTGACGTGACGCTACCGCATAAGAACGAATCGGGCACACACGAACTACTGAGACACATTTGAAAAAACAGTTGGAGATGAGATACCAATTCAAAAGAACTAGGAACGAGATTCGAAACACTAATCCCATCAAGATCCACGGATTTTGATTTAAACCCTTAATACCTTTAACAATAGCCGACTTTTCAACTGGAATCACATGTCTCTGACTTATACGTGACGGCAAATTTTTTTCGAGCAAACATGAGAAACGCTTATGCACTGCATAATTAACTTTTGAAAATATTTTTGAATAATGTTCGATCCAAGATGGACGAGGTATAATATCACTAGAACTTGTATCCGGAAACTTGGCACAATTTATCACTTTTCGCCACTCACTTTTACTTTTCGGAAAAGTTTCACCGGAATAACGAACGGCGCGAAGGTGGCGCTTATATTCAAGTTTCGTCTTTTGTTTTAGATCGAACACAGTACCCCGAGACGGTCGACCACATGCAGACCAGATTCTTAACCAGAATTTGGCCTTATTCTTAACTTTTTTCAGCATAGGATCACACTTCCAGATTGGTTTTTGGGTATTCCGCCTGACACGGATCAGCGGGACGGCCACATCTTCAGCTTGCTTTATACATGAAATAATGTCACGATAATAGCGGTTTAAATCAGCACGAGCACTGTCAATAGTGGGGTACGCGTTTGTGCAAAGAAGATGGAAAGGGACACGTACGGTGGACAGTAGAGCTCCAAGTGTAGCAAGGTAAAGAGGCATGTTCGCACTAGACCAATCACGTTTTTCAAACCACTTATGCGACAGTGATGGTTGGCCCGAGTATACGTCAGAAGTAACCGTAATATCGAAATACAGAGGTAAATGGTCATAATCTCTCTCATCTTCATCGACATGAATTGCTGAAGTTAGTAATGAAGGAGAGCAGATACAGTGGTCCAATTTTGAGACAGAACCACTATAGTGGATATATGTAAAGCTGAGGTCTTTCGATAGGACCTTAAATGCTGAGGGTAGACACTGAAAAAGCGCTTCCTTACGTGTCGAGGAAACGGTAATGTCACAGTTTAGGTCGCCTATAAGCACCCACTTGTATCCCAGGCGCTCAATACCAGATATGAGAGTCTTTAATTTGTTACAGGCATTCGCATAACTGGAGAAGGAAGAAACAGATTTTCTATCATGGGGCAAATAAGCGTTGATTAGGATCACGTCTGCAAGCCGGATTGCAAGATAGTGTTCAGAGGATTGGTAGAAGCTAGGAGACAAATAGTTAGGCAAAGATCGCTTAATTATACAAGCAAGACCGCCAGAGGGCCTGCCTCGGGTACGACGGGCATTCGTGCTGAAAACAGCATGTTGAGAACTTCGCCTAAGAAAATTTACACTGCAGCTTGGGAGCAGGTGTTCTTGTAAGAGAACAATATCATGATTAGCTAGTTTCTCATCAAGGCTTAACACTTTATCCTTTGTCCCATTAATATTGAAAGAGCACACTGAGACTTTATACTCATTCATGATTGGATACGAGAAGATCGCGGAACTTTGGAATTAGCAAGAGCCTTTAGCCTGGAGCAGCGAAAACTGTAAGCAACATGATCTCCACCACAATTTGCACATATATGCAATCTGTTCTTCAAATATGCAATCTGTTCTTCAAAATAATCTAGATGAACTGTCTCTATTACCCCCCTTTCTCATACCACCAAACCTCAGACCCGTAATGCATTGCTGCCACTACCTTACTTCTAAACATCTCCGCATGAATTATAATATTCCTTAAAACTCATATGACTTCCTAAAGTTTAATTTGAATATAATCTAATCTCCAATTTCATGGATACTTAAAGGAACACAAATAGATACGAAACAAATAAGTTTCTACTTTTAGTTCCGCGGCATTACTCAGATCTCGTTCGCTTCTACACGCAGCAAGGTCACCGTCTTCTTGCCTTAGCAGGCCGAAAACTTCCCTTGGATATGACCTGGGATGACCTGGCTACCAACGTTCCAAGAGAGTATTTGGAAGCGGACTTGGAACTCTTTGGATTGGTCGTGATGCAAAATCAAGTGAAGGAAACGACGTACTCGGCTATAGCTGAATTGCACAATGCGGATTTGAAGACAATGATGATAACAGGTGAGCCAACACCCGTTAAAGTATCAGGGACAGCGGACACTTCGCTCGTGTTGTCGGGAACTTCTTCAAGAACATTTGTGACAAAATGATATGAACTCACGCCTCATAGATTTGCTTCAATAACAGCTAGTGAAAGATTTCTGCTTTCTCCCCCCTCTCTTCTTTCACTCCCAGGCTCATTTCAGTCGAACCGAGGATGTTGGTTGACGTAAGTCCTCGCAGTAGCATATTAGTCTAATAGAATTAATAGAAAATGTGTCTCCTTACCCCAATTCCGAATCTCTATTTGACTTCAGAAACAACTTTGAGCTTCAACCAAATTTCCAGTTTCGGCTGAATCATTTGTCCGGCAAGAAAACTAAAGTTGCGTTTTTTTGGATTAACTTCTGTTTCGTCAAAGTTTGTAGTTTGGCTCTTGTTTTGTCTTACTTGCGTTTTATTGAGTTCTTGTTTCCGAAAAGCCAAACTACACCAAACTACGTCTGCGAGGTAGTTTGTAGTTTGAGCTCCGTAGTTTCAGGTTCGAAACTACAGCAAATGGAATGGACAAATAAAACGGCTTTTAAGCGAAACTACGCCGAAACTACATCCAAAAAAACGCAACTTAAGTTGAAATATGGATTCATCGGGCCTCGTTAGCTGCTTACGCTAGGCGTAACAAAGAGTCACTACGTCATTGACGCAGAGTTTTCGCTTGTATGGATAGAGGGGTAGAGTAGGTCACGTGTTCAAAAAAAAACTGGTTGACAGATTTTTATTAAATTGTTCACCAAACAGTTGTTGGATGCATTCTGCCTTTTCGACCCACTAATGACGGTTGAGACTTCTGAGAACTAAACTGATCGAATGAACTGTTTATCTTTAATATGCATTTAATATGAAAGCTGCAACAGCATGTCTCCTCACCCTATATTGACTACTATGTCATTGGGTACTAAAAGTTCAAGCTAAATTTCTGGATTCTGGGCAGTCTACTTGCCCTACGAGAAAATAATTTTTATATTCAGATTCAACATGTCTCCTTACCCTGAATCGAACCTCTAATCAACTTCAGATTCAACTTTTACTTTTTGCACATTTTCCGGCTTTGCCGGATTTCGGGTGAACTAAATTTCATATTCGGATTCAGCATGTCTCCTTACCCCTAAATCGACTATAGATCAACTAAATCGATCTCATTAGCTTTTAAAAATATTTTTATCTCGCCCCGTAACTTGACCCCCCCCCCCCTCCCTCCCCTAAATATACAGTTATTGAGCCCATCTACGAACTTGACCTTTCCCTTGACCCAAAGAATCCTTACACCAAGTTTTATCAAAATATCTCATTCCCTTCGAGAGTTAGCGTGCTTACAGGCGGACGGACAGAGGGGACAACTTGTACGAAGTCATAGGTATCCCTCCACTTATGTTTTGGGATCCCAAAAAGAATGATTGTCGAAAAAACTTATTTGGTTCAACTGTTTAGTATAATAAAATAATTGTTATTTATGGTTTGATTTGAAATATTTTCTTCTTGTTCAGGTGGTAGTTGCCAATTCTAGGTGAGGAATGAGTGTTTTTTCATCAAGTTGAAGATGAATAAATAAGTAAATAATCCAAAATCAAATTAAATGAACCGCTATCTATTCTTCATTGAAAGCTTAAGAATTATTCCAACTCGCGAACTCCCGTAAAGCGTCGCGTGTACGAGGTCACTCGTTCAGCTCTACAGCCATCCACGCGAAAACGACCCCTGTCTTGGAAATGCCTATCCCCTTTAGTAGCGTGGAGGAGGCTCTCTTGTCGATGATCTAGGGGTTTCTACAGGTATTTGTTCCAATCCTGTACTCAAACTGTTTCAGTCAATCCAGTATTGGCCACTAACCAGGGGCGTCACGACCGGGGGGGGGGGACGCCCCCCCCCCCAATGTTGTCGGCCAGTCGGTAAAAAAGTAGCCGAGTCGGCGCTTCACGCCGCGATTTTTCGCCAAAAAGTTGATTTTTTTTTCATTTAAACAGTCGATTTTTCTGAAAATCAGTCGATTTTTCGTCAAAACAGTCGTTTTTTCTGAAAATCAGTCCATTTCGAAACTGTAGTTTTTTCTTGAAAACAGTCGTTTTTTTCTGCAAAAACAGGCGGTAAAAATTACCAGCCAGTCGGTAAATTCCTTGCTCCCCCCCCCCCCAAAAACATTTTGGCTAGTAACGCCTCTGCCACTAAGGGCGTTTTCCATGATCCCACAAAGCCTGTCATAACAAGACCAAAGTTTTCGATGGGATCCCAAAAATCTAATATTTGATCCAGATCAAGACAATTGGGTCTTGTCTTCGCCAGATCCAGTCTTCGCCAGGCATTTTCGAAGAAAACCAAGTGTCAGAAATACCTCTATAAGCCATGTCTATTTTGACGACACTGACCGAAACTTCATGTTTTACTTCTGCCGAATTTCTGGTTTCGGCCGAATTCCGACCGAACTATTTGTCCAGCAAAAAGAGAAAACTCAGAAACGAATTCAGCGTATATCCTTATCTCTATAAAGAACATCTATCAACTTCAAATAAAACTTTAACTTATAAAAAAAAAATTCCGGTTACAACCGGATTTCGGACGAATTATATGTCCGGGTAAAAAATGATTGTCATATACAGACCCCTAAATCTGCCATCTAATCAACTATCAGAACCTTTGCTTTTAACTAATTTTCCGGTTTTGAACGTGTTCCGGGCGAACTAGTTGTCCGGGTAGAAAACACTTTTCACATAAGTGTTCAGCATGTCTTCTTACCACTAAATCTAACATTTATTCAACTTCAAATAAAACTTTTACTTTTAACCAACTTTCCGGCTTTTAACGAGAAAATGGTTTCTATCATCTTGTCCAGCATGTCTTTTTAACCCATAATCGGCTATCACATTAGCTGTTTAAAAAAAAATTGTTTGCCCCTTAATTTGAACCCCCTCCCCCACCCCTAAATGCAGGGCTACAAAGCCCATCTACGAACTTGACCTTACACTTGACCCCAAGAATCCTTCCACCAAGTTTCATCAAAATATCTCACTCCCTCCGAGAGTTATCGTGCTCACAGACAGACAGACGGATAACTTTTGCGATGTCATAGGTGTTCCTGCACTTACGTTTTGGGATCCCAAAAAGGAGAATAATAAAAAGGGGAGATATAGAAAGTTTTCTGCCTGAACGACAATTTTTGTGTTTAGGTGATAATTTGCAGACTGCTCTCTTCGTTGCCAAAGATGTTGGGATGGTAGGCGAGGACGAAAGAGTGATTCAAGTGGTCGTGGAGGAAGTAGAAGCATCTGTACTTGCCGTCAAGCACTTGAACGTTACGTTTGTTGACCCAGAGGAAGATATCCAGCTGCTAGGCAAGGTAAGGCTGAAGAAAAGGCTAGGTTTAGAATGGTGTTTTCGTATTCGCTGTACTAAAAGTAACTAAAGAAGACGTAGCATTTCTAGACGGTTAGTATTTTCTGTACTGGTACGCTGTAGAGTTGGCGACATAAGAATCACCCCACCCCTGTATCTTCGAGATAGGACGGTTTAATACATGGGAACTCAGATTCCTTTTTTATGGCACTTGCCTTCCGGCCAAGTGCCATATACCGATCACTTTTCCGTCGGGTCTGTCTGTCTGTCTGTCTGTCGTTCGGTCGGTCGGTCCGGTGATCGCGAGTTAGGGTACTTCCAGATGTGCTAGGAAGATGAACTTGGCAGGCATATCAGGGACCCGACCAAACTGACTTGGAAATAGTCACTTCCTCGATTCGACCAGCGTGGGGGGAGTGGAGGGAGGGGGAATCCGGAATATTGAGGCATGCGTATCTTTTGAACAGGTGATCGGATCTGAATGAAATATATGGAAAGATCACATGCCTCACATGTCCCATTTTACGTCCGAACCGGATCCGACAACTGTGGGGGGAGTTGGAGGGGGGTACGGAAATATCGGGACACGCTTAGATGCGAGGGATCGGGATGAAACTTGGTAGGAAGAACAAGCACATATCCTTGATTAATTGTTGACATAACCAAATCGGATCCGGTCACTGGGGGGGGGGGGAGGCTGGATCCCGGAATTCCGGTTATCACGGGTTAATGTACTTCCAGATGTGCTAGGATGTTGAAACTTGGCAGTCATATCAGGGACCTGACCCAACTGACTTGGAAATAGTCACTTCCCCGATTCGACCATCGTGGGGGAGTGGAAGGAGGGGGAATCCGGAATGCTGAGGTTTTCGTAACTTTCAGACGGGTGATCGGATCTGAATAAAACTTGATATGTAGAAAGAACACCTGCCTCATATGTCCCATTTTACGTCCGGGCCGGATCCGAGAACTGTGGGGGGAGTTAGAGGGAGGGTACCGGAAATTTCGTGATACGCTTAGAGTGGAGGGATCAGGATGAAACTTTCTCGGAAGAGCAAGCACATATATCCTTGATATATCGTTGACATAACCAGATCGGATCCGGCACTGTGGGGTTGGTGGATCCTGGGTCCCGGAATTCCGGTTATCACGGATTAAGGTACTTCCAGATGTGCTAGGATGATGGAACTTGGCAGACTTACCAGGGACCCGACCAGATTGGCTTAAGAAAATTCCCCGATGCGACCATCGGGGGGGGGGGGGGGGGGGTCCGAGATCTTGAGGCAAGCATAACTTTCGAAAAGGGCATCGGACACAAACGAAACTTGACAGTTGGAAAGAGCTCGTGTCACGGATGTAACATTTCGTGTCCGGACCTGATCCGATAAATCTGGGGGGAGGAGGATTGGAGGGGGATCGGAAATCTCGGAACAGGCTTAGAGTGGAGGGACCGGGATGAAGCTTAGTGATAAGAACACGGACAAGTTGTAAATATATTTTTGACAGAAATGGACCGGATTGGTGCACTGTGGGGGTCTTGGAAGGAGTTTTCCGGACATCCAGTGATCGCGACTTAAGGTACTTACAAATGCACTTGTACGGTGAAACTCGGCTGGTGCATTGGAGACCCAATCAGATTGACTTGGAAGCAGTCAGTTCCTCAATCCGACCATCTTCGGGGGAGTGGTGGGAATTGGAATCCGGACTACCAGAATTTCCCGCATAACTTTTGAACGGTTGGTCGGATCCGAAGGAACTTGACAGTTGACTAAAGGACGTGTTTCTGATCTCATGAATACGTTCATAACCCCCCAACTGCCCATGATCATTTGTACCTCAAGTATATGATTAGCCCCCTTAAACTGGGTATCTTAACTGCAAACTGAAAAAATACTTTTGACCAAAAGATCCATCTTCTTGATTCCCAAGGGCCTGTGATAATTTTGCCAAGAGGCTTTTGCTTGCAAATGATTTTCCAGCATATTTAATGCACCAATGTACCGCAAATTTGAAAAAACATTTTTAAGAAACTAAATACTTTAGGATCCCCAAGGGCCCATGATCATCTGTGCCTGAAGTATTTTGCTTCCAAGTTCAGTTCTAAACCCTTAAAGTGCGCATGTCAGACACAAAATGCAAAAAAAAAAAAAACACTTTCGAGCGAATGATATGCTTTCGTGAGCCATAGACCCACGATCATTTGTGTACCAGTGCATTGGCTTACAAAACGGATTCCTATACCCCCTTAAACTGCACATTGTGACCGCGAATTTCATGGCATATTTTTTACTAAACCATTCATTTTTATGAATCCTAATGGTCCATAACCGTCTGTGCCTCAACACAGCAAGAATCTTAGCTGCTACCATTACCTACTGCGTATGCTTGCAAGTGCCATATGAGCTTACAGCTCTTTTTTTAGTGTGCGGGGAGGGGTGATCTCGGTTCCTTGTCGAATCCCGGCCGCCGTGACACTCCCGTAATTTGTATCACTGCAGTTGCTTCTAAGACTTTTTCCGACCGGATAAGGCGACCGGAGATTACAGGCACTCACAGTCCGGTACGGTTTTGAACGCGCTTTTCAGGTATAAAGGAAAAAATCTTTCCTGTCAAGTTTCCGATTTCTGTATTTTCTTTTTTTTTTATGCTAGAACAATCGGAAAGAAAATATGCGAAAAATTTTTTCGATGTCCCTAACAACTGTGCAATTTTCAATTCCTTTATACTACCGGGCAAAAATCTCTACAAGATCGTTTTTTGGTGGACAGATTTTTGTTTCTGTGATAGTAATCCGGATCCCTATTACTTTGTATTCCTTCCGTTCACCTGACTATCTGTCTGTGCGTCTGTTTGTGACCTTGACGATTACCGAGATGATTGGTGTATTTTGATGAAAGTTAGTATAACTTGCAGCCTTTACATATATTCAAATAATGTATACAACGGAAACGCCAGCTACGATGCTTCATCAGCTGATGAAGCATAGGCTGATGAAGCATCGTAGCTGACGTATCCGTTGTAATCATTATTTGAATTTATGTTTCAAAGTCAGCTTGGGCTCAAGGAATATTTACTTGCAGCTTTCCTGGCTACGGGTGAGACCCAGTTAGTAAATTAGCGGAATTTTGTGGATTTAGTTTTCGGATCGGATGGACCATACGGTCATACGGGGAAAATTTAAAACGGACCAAAAAGACCGAACCTCCGAATCTGGGATGCCGAATTTCGTTTAATTTTTTTCCGGCAAAAGGGACCAGTGAATCAAGAAAGTGCACCACATTGCAGTTTGTGATCCCATCGAAATCACAATCTTGTTTTCAGAGAGATCCTACCTCATTCAAATCCGTACATGGAGGTGATTATTGCTTCTGCATCGACGGTCCCTCCTTTGATCTCCTCCTTAAGCAAGATCAGCAGCTACTTGAGAAGGTTCTCGTTCGCGGTCGAGTGTTTGCGCGGATGCTGCCCGAGCAGAAGGTGCAGCTTATAGAAGCTCTGCAAGGAATCGGGTAAGTGATAATTTTTTGTCCATCCTGATCCTCACACACTCATTCGTTTTTTTTTTTATATAGCGATCGCAATTTCTGTCCGTCCGTCGCTATTTAGAAAGATCTCATGTCTTAGACGTTCGGATTCGAATTCGAATTCGGACCGGATCCAGTGACTTTGGGGGGAGCTGGAGGGGGGAACCGGAAATCTTGGGAAACGCTTAGAGTTGGGGGATCGGGACGAAACTTAGTAGGAAGAACAAGCGCAAGTCCTAGATGCGTCATTGACTTAACCGAACTGTATTCATGCACTGTGGGGGAGCTGGGAGGGGGGGGGGGGTCGGATTTTTGGCGATCCCGCGAGTTCGGTACTTCCTGATGTGCCAGGACGATGAAAATTGGCAGGCATGTCAGGGACCCGAACATATTGACTTGAGAATAGGCATTTCCCCGATCCGACCATGGTGGGGGAGTGGATGGATGGAGGATCCGGAATCTAGTGGCATGCACAACTTTTGAACGGGTGATCGGACTTAAATGAAACTAGGCATGCAAGTGGCAAGAGCTAAAGTCTCAGAAGTTCCATGTCAATTCCGGATCGGATCCGATACTTGTGGGGGGGGGGGGGGACATTGGAGGGGGTGCCGGAAAACTCGGGAAACGCTTAGAGCCGAGGGATTAAGATGGAACTTGATGTGGAGAATGAGAATTAGGCCTAGAGACGTAATTGTTGGAGCCAGATCGTATCGGGACTCTATGGGGGGAGTTAGAGGGGGTTTCCCGGAATTCCGGTTATCGCGAGTTAAAATAGTTTTAGATGTGCTGAGGACGATGAAACTTTGCAGGCACGTTAGTGACCCGACCAAATTGACTTAAGAACCCGACGCAATGCCCAATTGCATAGGAAAAATCCCGTTCCTCGATCCGACCATTTTTGGGGGAGTGAGGGAAGGGGAATACGGAAATTGACTTCCGTAAGTTGCGAACGGGTGGTCCGATTTCAGTGAAACTTAATGGGTGATACGAACTGATGACGTAGACATGCAAAACATGCGTTCAAACCACATGCGGCCACGGTTGGTGGACTTGGAGGGGGGGGGGGTCCTGAAACTTTTGACATGCACAAAAACCAAACGGATAGAAAGAATCGGATGCAAGTTCGACAGTACTGAGTTTATGTGGCCTAGATTTGTTATTTGGCGTCCGGACCGGATCCGGCCAGGGTAAGGGGGGGGGGAACCGTAAATTTGCAGATACGCTATGCTCCGATTCCAGTCGAACTTGATCGACGGAAGAGGAGATGTCAGAGATGCGACTTTTATGTTTTCAGGTCGTATTCGGTCACAGTAGGGAGAGTTGGGGAGGGGGGGGGGGGGAATGTTGTGGCTCGCATAGGGGTCAAAAGAATGCATTAATAAGAGCATATTGGAAAGTTAGAACAGTCATTTGCCTCAGATTATCCGAGGCGATGCCGAATATGCTCAGACTCGAGTGAAACTATACATATCCTACTTCTAGGTCCGAACCTCATTTTTGGATGGCGGGTGTGTTTTGTGACATTCTCATCTACTTTCTTGTACCGCCTACTCGTAACAAGTGCCGTATTATTTCATAGCTCTTATTTTTCTTCAAAAACGCACGACCGGTTTGTTTCCGTTGACCGAATCCTTGTCTCGTAGTCATTGACAGTGATTAGTTGGCTAATCTATTCATTTCTGTTTCTGACTATACATACACCAATCTTTCTTTTTTTCTGGCATATGTAGCATAGCATATCAAAGTATTGACTGCTGGAGGATTTTGAAGACGTGGAGGATTTTGTATTTTCCATTTAATGTGTGAGTGTCAGGAGTTAAAAGACCTGAGGAAAGAAATATTTGGGGAAATGATCTGGGGGGAGGAAAGGTTTAAACAAATTTTGAAAAGTAGAAGTTTTAGAGATATTAGAAATTTGGGAAGATTCCTAAAGGTAGCCATGATTCACAGGGAAAGTTTTTTTGTAAATAGTGGTTGAGCGGTTTTGTTTTTGTGTTGTTTTGTTGTTTCCATGGCCCTTTGTGCTTTTCCGGAAATAAATCTTATCTTATCTTATCATAGCGACTGTTTCAGCGAAATTTTCACCGTTATTTTTACCGGTATTTTCTTCGTGTCTACCGATAATTTCCTGATTTCTAGCAACCTTTGCCTGATTTTTAAAATGGGTAGTGGAAGCACTGATTTCCGTCCCTCAGCTCATTCCAAAAGTCCAGCAAGTCGGAGCCTTGTTCGTGAATGAGTATTACGTTGCAAAGGAAGGGTCCTAGCATTGAAATTTGTCAGGGAAGAAGAAGAATAAGTGCGCCAGTGCAGGGCTCCTATCTTAAGGAAGAAATATAAGAAAATAAGGACAGGGCCACGAAGCCACCACGGAAGTTGAGGGAAGCAGGACCCCGGTTCTGATTTCTTCTTCGAGCTTTTGGATTCGCGTAAAAATTTTCACCTATTGAAACTGTGTGAAAATTAAAGTGTTGAAACTATCAGAGCTGGGAAAAGTTTAAAAAAATGCTCTCAAGAAGCATATGTTGAGTAACCATTATTTGCCTAGCCTACTGTCAAGTCGTAGTTTACTTCTAGCGTAAGTCCGCCTCATGCTTGAATTTTAATATCTTCCGGTTTAAGTAATTATGTGAATTTCTTTAAATTATTTTTCTTTAGTTTAATGTTAGAAAATCTGTGCATTAAGAAAGCGCCATTTACTGTGTTCAAGTCTAGTGCATTTCTTCAACTCTTACAATATTTTCATCTTAACGAAATTGACCTTAATAACCAAATGCTTAGTTGGAAGGACCGCCCGAATCGTTTATGTTCCGTGTCTTTCAGTCGTCAAGTCATGATGTGCGGGGATGGCTGCAATGACTGCGGCGCATTGAAAGCGGCACACGCCGGAATTTCTCTTTCCATGGCAGAAGCATCAGTTGCGGCACCTTTCACGTCCAAAGAAGAGGTAGGTCCCCAGTACTAGAAACTTCCCACCAGCATTGCCGACCCGAATAGGAGTTAACCGACGAGTCCAGAGCTAAATAACACTAGGGAGTAGCACCAAGACCTATGCTTTCCATGCTTCGCAAACGGGCTATACTTGTAGTGCCGCCCACTAGGCTTGCGGGCATTTAAAGCAAGACAAACTTGCGGGTTTAGAAATTTCAAGTAAAGCAAAGGTGCGGGTTGCACACACCAAGGAAACAGTGAAGGCTGTATCATTTTTTTGCAATGTTCAGAATATGAAGTTATCTGAGCAAGCGTTGGTGAACGACTGAATGAGTTTCAGTAGAGATGTTCACTATCGCTAGTGGTGCTAGTGTGTGTGTCACGCTAGTGTGTGTCACTCTTTTCAAGTCTTGTCGGTATTTTCCAGTGTTATTTTGCTCTGAGCCTCGTTTTTGTTGCATGCTGCAGGTCCACTCCGACGATTCCGGACTGATTTTTTCTACATCCGTTTTTGCACTGCAGCGCTTACAAGGAAGACGGCAGCGCTTCTCAAGAATCACGGACTTGCTCACCGACCAAGTCCGTGCTTTCCTGCAAGATGCTGCAGCGCTGCCGCTTCAACCAAGAAGAAATTGAATCCAGAAACGCATATTGTGCAAAAGCAAAGAAGTGCTGCAGCAGCGATGCGCAAGCGCTATTGCAACAAAAACGAGGCTAAGATAAAAAATGCATTTATTTTCGAGTTAAGACCATTGCAATGCCATAATAAAAAGAAAAACCAAAAAACCTGGAACCCAAGTGTTGGTGAATTTTAAGAAGAAGAGCGGGATGTACAGCCGTAAAATGGGCACTTGGATGGCTGACCCTTCTTGTCAAAGGCTCTCATCAGCAGAGGCGTTACTAGCCAAAATGTTTTTTTTTTGGGGGAGGGGGAGGTATTTACTGACTGGCTGGTTATTTTACCGACTGTTTTTCGGCAAGTGCCATATAGCGATCGCAGTTTCTGTCCGTCCGTCGGTCTGTCCAGGTTTTGCTAGTTTGGGCACTTCCACATAAGCTAGGAGGATGAAACTTGGCAGGCATATCAGGGACCCAAAAGAATAGCCACCTCCCCGACCCGAGCATCGTGGGGGGAGTGGAGGGAGGGGGAACCCGGAATCTTGAGGTATTTATACCTTTTGAACGGGTGGTCGGATCTTAATGAAACTTGATGTTTGCAAAGACCCAGTGTCTCAGACGACCCATCTCAAATCCGGACCGGATCTGGTGACTTTGGGGGGAGCCGGAAATCTTGGAAACGTTCAGAGTAGAGGGATCGGGATGGAAGTTGGTGGTAAGAACAAGCAAAACATCGTTGAAATAAGCCGACCAGATTCGGGCACTGTGGGGGAGTTGGGGGGGGGGGGGGGTCGGAATCTGGTGATCCCGTGAGTCCGGTACTTCCTGATGTGCTAGGACGATGAAACTTGGGGGGCTTATCAGTGACCCGAACATTTTGACTCGAGAATAGTCGTTTCCCCGACCCAAGCATCATGGGGGGAGTGGAGGGATGGGGAGCCCGGATTTATTTGTATGCATAACTTTTGAGCTGGTTATCGGAATTGAACGAAACTTGGCAAGTGGAACGAACTGTCGTCTCAGGTGTTCCAGGTCAAGTCCTGATCGGATCCGATATGGGGGGGGGGGAGGGATTGGAGTGGGGCACCAGAAATCTCGTGAAATGCTTAGAGTCGAGGGATTGGGATGGAACTCGGCAGGAAGAACAAGCACAAGTCCTAAATACATCGTTGACATAACCGGACCAGATTCGGGCACTGTGGGGAAGTTGGGGGGGGGGGGGTCCGGAATCTGGTCGGTACTTCCTGATGTGCTAGGACGATGAAACTTGGGAGGCGTATCAGGGACCCGGACAGGCTGACCTGATAATAGTCGTTTCCCCGATCCAACCATCACGGGGGGAGTGGAGAGATGGGGAGCCAGGATTTAGTGGCATGCATAACTTTTATCGGGTTATCGGAATTGAATGAAACTTTGCAAGTGGAAAGAACTATCGTCTAAGATGTTCCATGTTAAGTCCTGATCGGATCCGATACTTGTAGGGGGGGGGGGGGATTGGAGTTGGGCACCGGGAATCTCGTTAAACACTTAGAGTCGAGGGATTGGGATGGAACTTGGTGGGTAGAACAAGCACAAGTCCTAATTGCATCGTTGACATAACCGGACCAGTTTCGGGCACTGTGGGGGAGTTGGGAGGGGGAGGTCTGGAATCTGGTGATCCCGCGAGTTCGGTACTTCCTGATGTGCTAGGACGATGAAACTTGGGAGGCGTATCAGGGACCCGGACAGGCTGACTTGATAATAGTCGTTTCCCCGATCCAACCATCACGGGGGTAGTGGAGAGATGGGGAGCCCGGATTTAGTGGCATGCATAACGTTTGATCGGGTATCGGACAGAAGAAATCTCGTGAAAAGCTTAGAATCGAGGGATTGGGATGGAACTTGATGGGAAGAAAAAGCAGTAGCTCTAGATACGTAACTGAAAAAACTAGATCGAATCGGGGCTCTATTGGGGGAGTTGGAGGGTGTTTCCCGGAATTCCGGTGATCGCCAGTTAGGATAGTTCCAGAGCTTCTAAGGACCGATAAAACTTTGCAGGCGTATTAGTTACTTAAGGACCAGACATAATGCCCTAGGAAAACTTGTTTCCCTGGATCCGACCATCTTTGGGGAGTTGAGGGAAGGGGAATCCGAAAATCACTGGTTTCCGTAAGCTGCGAACAGGTGGTCCGTTTCGAGTGAAACTTTATGGGTGATAAGAACTGATCACCTATAGACAAGCAAAACATGCGTCCGAACCACATGCGGCTACTGTTGGGAGAGTTGGAGCGGTGGAGAACTTTTTGACATCCACAAAAACAAACGGATGGATAGAAAAAGATGCAAGTTGGACAGTACCGAGTTTATGTGGCCTTGTTGTTATTTGGCGTCTGGATCGGATCCGGTCAGGATAGGAGAGGGGGGGGGGGTTTGTGAAGCGGGAATCGGAAATTTGCAGATAGGCTATGCTCCAATTCTAGTCAACCTTGATGAACGGGAATAGGACATGTCAGATATGTATTCAGCCACAACGGGGGGAGTTCTAAGGGGAGTTCCGGAAATGATGTGGCTCGCATAGGGGTCCAACAAGTGGAGCGATTCGAATGAAACTTGGAATGTAGAGAGACCACATGCCCTAGATAAAATATTTTAGGGTTCGAACTGGATCCGACCACGGTGGGGGAGGGGGGAGAGTTACCGGAAGTTTCCAAAAAACTCTCCGATTTGAGTGAAACTTTATAGGCGGTAAGAGAAAATGCTTCAGTTGATCCATTAGGAGTCCGAACCAGATTCGGCCGCGGTAAGGGGAGTTGGAGGGGGGTATCGGAAACCGTGTGGCTTGTCTCGGGACCAAACGAGTAGATCTACTGGGTTGAAACTTGGAAGGTAGAAAACTCATTTGCCCTCGATGATTCAAGGCGATGCCGGTAATGCTCACACTTGAGTGAAACTAGATATGCTATTTCTAGGTCCGAATCGCATTTTTGGATGGCAGGGTATTTTGTGACGTTCTCATCTTCTTTCATGTACCCCTACCGAGGGGTTACCAACTCCCAAAATTGGGGTACAGGCGTGCCCGACAATTGAGTGTGCCCGACTGTGCCCAACTGTGCACGATTGAGTACCAAAGTCGTCGTTTACGATCAAAATTTTGTCAAAACGACGAATCTGCAAATCTTGAGAAAAGGCTCATGGACACAAAGTATATTAACTGTAGGCATATATGCACAGTAGAGTAACGAAAAAACATATTACAAACAGTAGGCTACACGATATGTACAACCCTTGCAAATACTTATTATGTCATTAGTGAGCCCGGAAGTTATTCGATGTTGTGGAAGCTGGGTTGTATCACATCAATCCAAAAGAAGGGAAGCAATTGATTTTACCGGTGTACGACGAATAACCTTGACGTATGTTCAAATAGTGCATAAAACGGATAGGTCAGCCACGATGCTTTGGCAGCGATATTTATGCCTTTACTGGCAAGGGGTCTCGACAGCCTGACGAAGACCCTTTTTAAGAAGGGCTGAAATATCGCTGCCAAAACATCGTAGCTGATCCGTTTATGCACTATTTGAATATATGTTTCAAGGTCAGCTTGGGCTCAAGGAGTATTCAACCCTGACACCATTTTTTTAAGAAGATAGGATTTTTTTTTTTAGCTGACTGATTAAAGGCAGAGATTCTTGATCTTAGACTCGCAACAGTTCTCCAGTTATCCAGGGCCATCACGAAATGTTACGAAACATCTCTGTTTGTGCCAATAGAAGACGAATAGTGTTGAGTCAAGCCATAACACTAGTTACTAACCACTTCGTGGGAGAAAATACTGAATATGACATAACTTCAGTCCGTTTTGCTAACACGTTCAATTTAGTTAGCCTAAATTTGGCAAGTTAAATAAGTTCAGATCAAATTTCAATTTGCCAGGAACTGAAATTCCTAAACAACAAGACCTAAGGTTTCGATGGGATCCCAAAAATCTAATATTTGATCCAGACAATCGGGTCTTGTCTTCGCCCGGCTAATCATCTGAGAAAACCAAGTTCAGTATACCTCTATCAGCCATATCTGTTTTGACGATACTGACAAAAACTTCCTGCTTTACTTCTGTCAAATTTCCGGTTTTGGCCGAATTCCGAGCGAACTACTTGTCGAGCAAACAAAGAAAACTGGGAAACGAATTCAGTGTATCTCCTCAACTAATCAACATCTAATCAACTTCGAATAAAACTTTACCTTATAAAAAAAATCCGGTTTCAACTGAATTCCGGACGAATTATATGTCCGGGTAAAAAATATTGTCATATACAGACTCAGCGTCTCTTCTTAGCCCTAAATCTATTATCTAATCAACTTTAAATAATATTTTGCTTTTAACAAATTTTCCGGCTATGGCTGGATTCCGGGCGAACTAGTTGTCCGCGTAGACAATGTTTTTCATATAAGTGTTCATTGTGTTTTCTTACCACTAAACCGAACATCTAATAAACTTCAAATAAAACTTTTACTTATAACCAACTTTCCGGTTTTTGCCGGATTCCGGACGAACTTCTTGTCCGGCGAAAAAGTAGTTTTCATCATCGTGTTCACCATGTCTTTTTACCCCTAAATCGAACATCTAATAAACTTCAGATAAAACTTTTACTTTTAACCAACTTTCTGGTCCTTTTTTTTAACCAACTGACGAAGACCCTTGCCAAGAAGGGCCGAAATATCGCTGATAAAGAATCGTAGCTGACGCATCCGTATATACAATCCGGTTTTCGCCGGATTCCGACGAACTACTTATCCGACGAGAAAATGGTTTTCATTATCGTGTTCAACATGTCTTCTTACCCCATAATCGACTATCACATTAGCTGTTTAAAAATATTTTGTTTGCCCCTTAATTTGAACCCCCTCCCCCACCCTTTAATATAGGGCTACAGAGCCCATCTACGAACTCGACCTTACTCTTGACCCAAAGAACCCTCACACCAAGTTTCATCAAAATATCGCATTCCCTTCGAGAGTTATCGTGCTCACAGACGGACGGACAGACGGAAAACTTTTCCGATGTCATAGGTATCCCTTCACTTCGTTTTGGGATCCCAAAAAGTAAAACCCAAAACAGCACCTTCAACCAAGAACATGGGGGTTTGCCAACATAAGCCTCAAATAGACTAAGACTAAAGGTTTCGATGGGATCACAAAAATCTAATATTTGATCCAGGCAACTGGGTATTTTCTTCGCCAGGCTAATCATCAGAAAAAAACAACTTCTGATAAACCTATATAAGCCATATCTGTTTTGATGATACTGACCGAAACTTCCTGCTCTCAGCGTATCTCCTAATCCCTATAAATAACATGTAATTAACTTCAAATAAAAATTTAACTTGTACAAGAAATTCCGGTTACAACCGGATTCCGGACGAATTATATGTCCGGGTAAAAAATGATTGTCTTGTAGGGTACAGCGTCGATATCAGCGTCTCTTCTTACCCCTAAATCTGCTTTTAACAAATTTTCCGGTTCTGACCTGATTCCGGGCGAAATAGTTGTCCAGGTAGAAAATGCTTTTCACATAAGTGTTCAGAATGTCTTCTTACCTTTAAATCGAACATTAACAACTTCAAAAGAAACTTTTACTTTTAATCAACTTTCCGTTTTTTGTTGGATTCCGGACGAACTATTTGTTCGGCGAGAAAATGGTTTTCACCATCGTGTTCAGCATGTCGTCTTACCCAAGTATCGACTATCACATTAGCTGTTTCAAAATATTTTGTTTGTCCCTTAATTTGAACCCCCTCCCCCACCCCTACATTTAGGTACAGAGCCCCAATGAGATGTTGAAATTTTCTTCTTCATCTAACTTCTCTCTAACACAGAATGCGAAGATACTAAATTAACAAAGT
Source organism: Branchinecta sandiegonensis (assembly GCA_030848855.1). NCBI lineage: Eukaryota > Metazoa > Arthropoda > Branchiopoda > Anostraca > Branchinectidae > Branchinecta > Branchinecta sandiegonensis. The sequence goes on from JAUPMV010000020.1 coordinate 13,569,868, forward strand.
CGCAGCAGAAGTCGAGCCATCTTGGTTCAAAATTTGCAACTGTGCCCGACGTGTGCCCGACTCCCCGGTACAGAGTGTGCCCGACAGTTGGTAACCCCTCGCCACCTACTCGTCTCAAGTGCCATATGAGCTCTTAGCTCTTATTGTAGAAAAAAACAAATGTTTTTAAGAAAAAAACTACTGTTTCTATCGACTTATTTTTAAGAAAAACCGACTTATTTTACGAAAAAATCCAGTATTTTTACGAAAAACCGACTGTTTTGAAGAAACATCCACTGTTTTGAAGAAAAATCAACTGTTTTGAAGAAAAATCGGGGCGCTTCGCGCCTCTTAGCTATTTTTTACCGATTGGCCGAGAAAATTGGGGGGGGGGGGACGTGATCACACAACCTTGATTTGACGTATCCGTTTAGCGCAGTCAATCTGATTCGCAGTCAGCTTGGGATGAAGGAATATTGAAGAACCTAACTGGTTTTGGGGTGGATGGATACATACATGTTGATGCGAGCAGGCGAAGACCGGCAGTCCTTAAAGGACATGTCTTACATATAATAGTAACGCAGCCTACTTCTGTAATCACTCCAACCATTGCTAAGCCCGGAAGCCCGAATTTGGTATGGTGTATTCTAAACCCTCTAATAAAACCTCGTTGATTTTCTCACTTGCCCTATTTTACTATCTTGGATGCGTACTCACGCTGTCGACGTTTGTCTGCGAGAAGTTTTTCCATCAGAAAAACGATTATGTAAATCGTTTTCGCTACGAGTCAAAGGGTGTCGGAAAAGGCTTAAAACAGCCAACGCCGTGGATAATTTGTTGAAAGCAGAGCCTATTCTTAAAGTATTCAGTTATTTTTAAATTCTGGGAGTTGAAGAGTAAATAGTGCGAGGGGTCCTTTAAGACCCGATTGCAATCTGAATGAAAAAGTTAACTAGATACAAGAAGGACAATATTTTTGTTTCATATTCCTTGTTTGTTAGTTTGCGTGTTTTTTAGAATTTCTGTCCGTCATAGTTAAGTGCTATTGGGGTCAAAATAAAATTGATCGATTGATCCCCTTTGGGATCCCCTGAAAACCTTTTGTCTTGTTTTGCACGGAAGATAATTTCTAGTTCTCTTACTGCAGTAGTATGACTAGGACAACACCCGATTCATGTTTACCATCTCTTTGTCTCATTGTCTTCCACTTTCTTTTTCTGTTTAGGGTATCTCATGCGTTCCCTACATCATCAAAGAAGGGCGAGCAGCCAACCAGGCAGCATTCAATTCCTTCCAGTATGGTATGGCCGTTTGCCTCACAGGCTTTGCCGCCATCTTGATTATGTTCTCCATTTCCACCGAGCCCAGCGACTTGCAGTATGTCTATATGTCCGAGGCACACATTCTCGTTCCGTTTCTCACACTTGGAAATATTGGCCCTTGGCCCTCATTGGTAAAAAGACGGCCACCAAGTCGTCTGATGGCCGTTTTCCCAATGGTTTCGATTTTTTCGTTCATGCTCTGGCAGATTCTCGTTCTAGTCGTTGGCTGGACCTACTGCCATTCGCAAGTCTGGTAAGTACCGAGTTAAGACTGGGTCCCATCGCCTAGAAAATACTTTGCGGTGGTAAACAAGATCTGGCTCATTTCACATATTCGTTTTTACAGTAGAATTTGAATATTAGCTGAAAACACATGCATTCCTTAAAGTTTAACCGAAAAGGGCTAAAACCGGACAGTCTAGTTACGCATCACGTATTTACTTAAAGGCACCGAAAACTTGACTACGCAACTTTCGGCCATCAAACCGACCTGGGGGGCTTAGATAAAGATACAGGGACTTATTGTCGACAGGACCCCACTTCTTTGTTATCTCGAACCCCCTCCTTAGTGTTTCCAAAGCTAGCTGGCAGGCCCTTGCCCCTTATGCACTGTAATTATGCACTTATGCACTGTGAAAGTTCGCCTTTGGTCGTGTTTACTAACACATCGGGATAGTAGTCAAGAGGTCGTGCGTTCGATTCCTACTCGCGGCACACAAACCTTTTGCTTTTTTTTCTACTAACTCAAAAGTCGAATTCTCGGAAACTGCCCGGAAACTGCAATGGTCGTAACGAGAATTTGTCTTACTCTCAATATTGACTCAGGGTACATTCTTGATATGTCAGCTAGCTCCCCGAGTCATGTTTGAGTCAAGTTTTCTGTTCCTTGAAACAGGCCTGAAAACTCGACAAAAATGTGTTTCTCCGTTTGTCCTGTCCGCTGTCCACAGATAATGAGTTTCATCAAATGAACTTTATCTTTCGAATTTTGTGGTACCTCTATGCGGCAAGGCAAGGTAAGCCATAGCGGCAAGGCAAGGTAAGCCATCGCCGAAAAAGAAGCGGGCGCTTAATCGTCTTTAATCGGCAAATGCAAGTTTTTCAAATTCAAAATCTCCGCGTCTGATGAATTTTGGATTGTCGTGCAAGCAGCGAACATTCTGAACATCATTACTCCTTGGATGAAAAAATGCAAAATCCCTTGGATGGCTAAAAATGTCTCAGTATTCAAATATCAGATGCAAAAATAAGCTGCCTTTCCAGTTAGACATTAAAGTACGTATTGGCACCTCACAGGATGCAAATAAAATTCTTGAATCTGGAAATTAAAACTGTAACGTTAAGAAATTTCTGAGATTTGGTTTTGGTATAGGAGTTAAAATTTTGCGATAAGGTTCTTAATTTGAGACCGATTTTAGGTGGGTAAGTCATTCTTGAATTTAGCTGTGTTCGTTGCACTCCGGGCTGTTTCTGGTGTTTTGTTACCGGGGTCCGGTTCTTCTTTGTAACGCGTTTTTTGGCTCACTGGTGGGTAGTCACCGGTGAATGCAAAAACGGCCTAAATTCTGGGTTTTGCGCGAAACCCCGTCAATTGACGAAAAGTTGCTAACTTCTCGGTAAAGCGGGGCTCCCGAGCAGGTTCTGGTTAGTCCGCACCGGTGAGATAAAACCGGACACCGGTTAGTTCATAAACGGGTTATAAGACTGGTGAGTATTCACCACTGAAAAAAAACGCCTTAGAAGGACAACCGGAGACCACCGGTGAGAACTCCCGTGACAAAGAACGCAGCTTTTGTCTCGGTGAAGAATGATATCGGTCACTGGACACCTTACCAATCGCTGCAACATCAGATTCAATGAACGGTGTGGGAAGAGAGGAGTGGAACGAATTTCATCTCGAGGATTGGATTGAAAAATATTTTCGGATTGAATTATCGGATTGAAAAAGTTAGGTCAGCGAAAAAGGCTTGAGGCATATTCTTGCCGTTCCCCGAGGACTCCTCGGGGAATCGAAGGGAAGGGCGAGAATATAGTGGGGGTCACTCCACGTGGAAAACAACGAGAACACGGGGAATGCCGAGAGCAATGCTTCTAAAATGGAGTTTGTTCCAAAAAATTGGAGTTGACGAAAATAGTCTAGATCCGCTTTATTTTTCGTTTTGTTTCTTCTGATTCTTTTTAATTAATTTTACATTGCACCAAAGCAAAAATTGACTCCCCTCCGAATCTGAAAGGGAGTGCTTTTTGATGATGGTGATGGTAATCGGAGCATTCCCCGTCCCTGGGGACTCGCGAGAATACGGGGAGTGAGTCCCCGGGAAAAACAAAAACGCAGGGACTCCGCAAGTGGAGTCCTTGGGGAACGGCGAGAATACGCCTTTAGTGCTTGGGTTTTTGTCAGGACAGCGTAGAGCTATGTACATGAAGCTGTGAAATTCACAGAAGTGGAAATGAAAGGTTTTAGGCTCCGATTATCATCCCCTCAGAGGGGAATCAATTTTTGCTGGTGCTGGTGCAATGTAAAATCAGTTTAAAACGATCAGAATAAACAAAACCAAAAGCAAAGGGAATCCAGACTAATTTTGTCAACTGCATATATTTTTTAGAACAAAATCCAGTCTGGAAGCATTCCCGGTGTTCTTGTTGTTTTCCGTACATGAAGTCCGCGTGGAGGGACTTGCCATTCCCTTCGATTCCCAAGGAGTCCTCGGGGAACGGCAAGAATACGCCTTTTGCATCTTTGGTGGGCTTTCTTGACTAAGTAAGAAAGGTCTTTCTGGTTCGACTTTGCAGCATTTCGTCAAGGAAAGTAAAGTCTTCCTTTATTTATTTTTCCATTTCAGGTTCGAGCCTTTCGAATACATACCAAACCTGAGACCCCCCAACCCAAGCTACGACGAAACTGTCATGTGGCAACTTCTTCTCATGAGCTGTATAGCTGCCGCTTTTACCATCTCTCCCGGACCTCCGTATTCTAAGCATATTTTCACAAATAGTAAGTACCTTTCGTCGACCACTGCTTCTTATGACTGACAGTGCTTTACTACCAACAACGAAACACACAAAGTTAATTTTATTTTAATTTCTGTCGCACATGAAGATTATTTTTTACATATAGCAAGAACAAATAAGCCAATGGAACCTCCGTCTTTGGTCCTGTGCAGCGACTATGTGGGAGGATGAAAATCAGTGGAATTAACGAATTATTACAGGTTTGTTTTCTTCCCCGACGTTGACCCAGAGGATGGACAGCCTGGCGAGGACCTTTGCCAAGAAGGGCCGAAATATCGCTGATGAAGAATCGTAGCTGACGTATCCGTTGTAAACATTGTTTGAATAAATGTTTCAAAGTCAGATTGGGCTCAAGGAATATTTAACAGTCATCAACTTACCATCTTGTTGACTAAGGAGAATTTTTGTAAATACTACTGAGAAGTATACGTTTATTTAATGAGAGAGAAAGAGAAGAGTGCGTCTGAGCCCTAGGCTACCAAGGAGATCCCTACCCCTCGTTTGTTGATTGGTTTTGAGAGTGGAACCTAAGGTCTGGCCCGCCGGTCTTCAGATTTCCCCGCTATCCACCAGGTCCCAGTGACCCCATTCAAGACCTAGCCACCTTATCCACCACCCTCGAAACCACATCAGTTGTGTTGTAGTAGAGAGAGCATTAACTCTCATATAGTTTATTTCTTACAAATGTGGCTTACCTTTCTTTACAACCAATATCTTTCCAGAGATCTTTGCAGTCTGGACAGTTCTTGCCGTTTGTCTGACAACGTCGGCTTTCTTCTGTCGGGATGCGCAGTATGTGCACGACTTGAATCTGAAACAAGCGCCTTACGTGCAGTTCAGTGGCGTCATCTACCTCATCGGCATTGGAGGAATCTTATTCTGTTATCTCTGGGAGGTAAGATGAAAATTTCGCATAAGAACGTAGGAAAGGCTAACCTAAAAGGGGAAGATTTGGACCCGTATGGATTGATTGATTCGATGTTGTGAGGCCCAGATTGACTACTTTTTTGCTTTCTAGGACTGTGCTAGAGAAATATAAAGTTCAGCTTATAGTGTACTAGCCAAATGGCCGTACAGTATGGTACCTAAAACACCGGACATAACTTGTTATGAACATTTTGAATTTGAACATTATGAACATTTGATGACATTTTGACGGTTGCCCAGAAAGGAAAAAAAATTATATCCTTTATAAGATTACATCCCTTACATTTTATTTACCAAATCCCTTTTTAAAACAAATGTCTGTCTGAGTTATTTAACTTCATTGCTGGAAAGAAAATGAAGCCTCGAGTCCAAATTTGATTCCATACGCTCAGAAAATGCCCCTCTTCCCTCTTCCTCTGTCATTCTATACATCCGATAACGAATTGTCGCCAGACGCGCTAGAGGAACAATAACAATCACACGTGAGATCGGGAGATAAGTTATCTGACGGGTGAATAAGTGATTAGGCTTTCGCTTCATATCGAGTCGCGCATTAGCCCCGTGGAAAAGTCAGCCAGCCACTGACGTCGGAAGCCAGAAATGACAAACTTGATGACGCTTGACAGAACAGAGTTGGGTAAAGCAAAAAGAGGGTAAGAGGCATTTTAAACAGTTTTTAACATGGTTAGGCCTAAGAAGAATTGAAAATAGCAAAACAAACCTGGATAAACGTACACCAAGAAGTAACGTGCATTGTTTTCTTTACGATAGCGCACCTAGCGGCCAAAAAATTACTAATCTGAGAGGAATTTTATGAGGGGAGTATAGAGAACAAACCTGCAATGCCGCTGATTGCAAGTTATACTGATTGCAATGATGCTGACTGAAGGTTTTTTCTTCCAGTGCAGCAACAGCCTGAAGAGGACCCTTGCCAAGAACGGCCGAAATATCGCTGACAAACGTCGTAGCTGACTTTATTTATTTATTTATTTGTGACCCGCTTTTTGCATGACAGCGGAGTATGAGTAAAAGACACAACGGTTTTAAGGTTTGAAGCCAAGCTGGCCATTCATTACGAAAGAAATTGAAAACCGTGATTTTCGGTTTTTTTTTCTTGATCAGCTAATTATCCCCCTAGGATGATGTGCGAGGGATAAATATAAATTCGGATATTTCGGTTGCACTTCCGGCAAACCGTCTTCAGCGAAAAAAAAACTAAATCATAAAATCCAACACAATATTATACCAACAGAAAAAACGATGCGGAATCAACAAAACACACAACGATATGTAACTAAAAAAACAGAAGAACGATGCGGATTGAACGACAAACAAATTCAAATAAAATAACGAATATTAAAATGTGCGTGTTAAAAGTGTATATGTTAAAAAAAAACCGAAAATCACGGTTTTCAATTTTTTTTTATTAAAATAACACATTAAAACACTAAACAAAACAATGTAAATAAACAGGACTACATTCTTTTCATATAGTTTAAAAACACACTAAATAGACTTTCCGTTTTTAGCCATTGTTTAATATAGCTTTTGCAGTCAGTTCAAGGAGTAGATTGTAACTTGTGAAAGAGTATAGTTGGTACTTGTCCATTTCGTTTTCTAGACCTGCTTGTCTATTTTCTAAAGTCAAAGGAAATAAAAGTAAACTTTATTTTTGTTGAACTACCAAAGAGGCTCCCAACTTTGTCAACTCCAGGGCCACAAAAAATCAACGAAGAAACCAACGAAAATGGGGTTTATAAAGGCCAACGAATATACTGAGTCACTCGTTAGTACCGAGCGAGAATAGTCATAATTGTTATTCGCAGGTATTGGTGAGTGGCTCGATGTCTTTATTTTAGGCTTTCAATTCTTCCAATTTTGTTTTAATTTTCGGTTTCTTGTTGGTTTTCTGCTTTGTTTTTGGGATCCCAAAACGTAAGTGGAGGGATACCTATGACATCGCAAAAGTTGTCCGTCTGTCCGTCCGTCCGTCTGTAAGCACCCCTAACTCTCGAAGGGAATGATATATTTTGATGAAACTTGGTGTGAGGATTCGGTGGGTCGGGGGACCAGTCGAGTTCGTAGATGGGCTTTGTAGCCCTATATTTAGTGATGCGTGAGGGGGTTCAAATTAAGGGGCAAACAAAATATTTTGAAACAGCTTATGTGATAGTCGATTATGGGGTAAGAAGACATGCTGAACACGACGGTGAAAACTATTTTGTAATCGGACAAGTAGTTCGCCAGGAATCCGGCAAAAAACGGAAAGTTTGTTAAAATTAAAAGTTTTATTTGGAGTTGATCAGATGTCCGATATAGGGCAAGAAGACATGCTGAATCCGTGTGTGACAATCATATTTTACCCGGACATATAGTTCGACCGGAATCCGGGTGGAGTCGGAAAATTTGTTATAAGTTAAATTTTTATTTGAGTTGATTAGCTGTTCATATTGGGGAAAGAAGATACCCTGAGTTCGTTTTTGAGCTTTCTTTTTTCGCCGGACAAGTAGTTCTAGAGTTCGGCCGAAATCGGGAAATTGGCAGACGTGGCAGGAACTTTTTGTCAAAACGGATATGACTTATACGGGTAAACACACATGCTGAATCCATATCTGAACTTGGTTTTCTCAGATGATTAGCTATTTGGCCTTAATCTGTTTCTGAATTTTAATTGTAAGAATGTTCAAGGATTCTGGCGATGACTGGATCTGGCTAAGACAAGACCCAGTTGTCTGGATCAGATATTGAATTTTTGGGATCCCATCGAAAACTTTGGTCTTGTTTTTTTTTTTTTTTTGGTTGTTGATCTTCATCCTCAAAATTTTCTGTCTGCGCTGACGAAGGGAGGCGGTTGTCCTACCAAAATATTCGCCTTTTATCTCTCGCCTTTGAGTGGGTTTGAGTACGCGTGTTGGGCCTGTATTGATTTTGTTCAACATACTCAGGCAACATTGATCTGTGAAGTTCAGAATTTAGACATTTGTGGCCAAAACTTATTGTTAAATGGTGCCTACGTTGCTCAAGGGAAGGGAGACCGCTTCGGGATCTGCTTCGGGCATTCGCTGTTAAAGTTTAATTGAAAAGCCAACTTATTTTTGTATCAATTAACTGAATACAGTTCATTTTTTGGATTGTGTTACGTGATTTTTTTAATTTTCATTATTTGCTCTAGAATGACGTTCAGAATATCTACGGTCATCCTTACAACGCAAATTTCTACTATGACGCAGACAAATTTAATCTCAATACATACGCGGCGTTTCAGTGGCCAGTGATCAGCTTACGGAAGGTAGCTCACTGCGTGAACACTTATTTTTCGTAAATTGTTTTCGTCGAGCATACAACACAGATACAAGCGCATAGAGCATACAAATCATACAAGGAAATTTCACTATTTGAAAATCGGTTATTCGTGAGTAGCGGAGCAACGTAACGCATTTTCGCCGGGTTTTCAAGCTTCTTTAAGTGAATAAATGATGGTTAACTAGATTGTCCTATCTAAGCCCTTTTCAGTTAAACTTTAAGCTGTAGATGTCTTGGCTGGACGATGTGTCTCCTCGTTTGTCCGTGAAACCTAATAACTACTGTCTTTGTATGCTAAAAATATGATTGTTGCAGAGATTCTTCATGCGAGGACTAATCTACGAGATCGTTATGCCCTGGTTGGATTCGATACGAGGTCAGAAGGAAGCCTACGAAGTCATTGATGCGGAGATCAGGGCAAACCCTACTTGGCCTCCGATGGGACGAAAAGAAGAAGCGAGTCACCAGAGAATAGGTAAGAAAACTAGCTTTGTACTCCCATCCGTTTTATCTCCAATTCCGCAAACCAGGCTGTTCAGTACCGTATTTTTTAGCCTTACGAATTTTGTCCATTCCCACGGGCTGTTTTTTATTTATAGTCTGGAGCTGGTCTGGAGTTGGAATATAGGTCGTTCATGTCAGTCAGTTAAGTGATTCACTCTTTGGCCAGTCTTACAGAAATTTTACATTTGCTCTTTTTTCCCTCTTTTTTTTTGCCACCGTACCACCACGACTAACGTCCTGGGCCTAGCAAACCCGTCACAGTCCTTCTTAAACTTTTTGCTTTTTTATTCAATTGTGTCAGCCAGATCAAAAAGCAACAGATCGCCGATGCCACCCCACCCCCCAAACAGAAGGAAGCGTCGATACACAAACAAATGATGAAAATCGTGCTGTCGCGCGACGTCCAATAGTCAAATGAGAAGAAGAAAAGAAAGGTGGACAGGGATTGGCTCCAAGCCTGACTCAAAGCCAAAACACGCCAGTGATTCTCAGGAAGAACGAGAAAACGTCTCACTAACGACTCAGACTCATAACTCAAATTCCTGTGTCAAACAATCACGCCGATCTTCGGGAGCAGCTGTGATACCCGAGGTGATACCGCTTCTGGCTCTTCCGCTAGGTACCCGGCGATTTTGCATCGGCAAGGAGAGTTAGTCATCAAGAGTATTGAACTAAGGAAGCCGACACCTCCCAAATTGCCCGTGGTCTTCTGAATAGCTCTGAACGCGTTCGCATCCAGATTTCTCACCGGCTTTTGAGGGACAAGTTTTCCGTATTTGAATTAAGCTCATTTTCTCCGTGTATTAGAGCTGAAAGCCTTTCATCTTTTAATTTGTCATTAACAAGTGAAATTACCTGTTATTGATCTGATCACTTTTGTTGTTGACCGGTAGTTACCGCACTATAATATTGTCAGGCCGTTTAGTCAATTTTTTTTAGGGGGGGGGAGGGGATTCCTAACCAGTGACAAATAAGCGAGTCAAACGGCCAGCTCACTGCGTTCTCTGCGCTCAGAGCTGCCAGAAACTGAACTAGAGCAGCAAGTGAACATGAAAATCTCCATTTAGCACGAACTATTAAAATCTAGCACAGTGGTTCCCAACCTTTTCGTACCGCGTACCCCTAATCAAGGTTCTATAAGATTGCGTACCCCCTTTTTCAGAACGTGCAAAATACGATATTTATTATCATAAATGATAAGGCATCCATGTGCAGAAAAATATACAAAATCAATGAGGCAATCACTAGAGTCTGCTTTGTGGCGAAAATTTTGTCGAATCTCGGCTCGACGTCATTCACGGCAAGATTTTTTACCGTCAGCCTGTTTCTGTGTTTGGTTTTGATGTTCTCCACGCTTTCATCAAGCTGCATCGGAAACTTTTTCGTTGGCTCAGTTTGCAACCTGGATGACAATATCACTTGCAATGTTTTCGATTCTTATTGAAACAATATTGTTTGACACAGGAACAGATTTTACGGCAGTTTGCTAGCTGTTTCGGAATCAACATTATTTCACTGACTTTCACTAGGGCTTGTAATCAGAGGCGTCACGCACAGGTTGACAACAACCCTCCCCCCAAAAGGTCTGCCAGACGATTAAAAAGAAAAGAGTCTGCGCGAAGCGCCGCGATTTTTCGTAAAAGCAGTTATTGAAACAAAACAAAAAAATAGTCGGCCAGTAAAAAATACCTTGCCCCTTAAGATACATTTTGGCTGGTGATACTCTGCTGTTAATATTAGGCTTTCGGCAATCATAAATGAGTGAGACGAGATTTTGAAGCTACACACTAAATCAATTTTGGTTCCTTCGCGTACCCCTTGGGGTACGCATACCACCGGTTGGGAACCACTGATCTAGCAGATCTGCTCGTCGAAAGCACCATGATCGATAGGTGGACCACGACGGTGTCTGGGAACCAATCGTCAGGTCGAGTCCCTTTCGTTCAGTAGAGCAGTAGCGCAAATTCAATACCACCTTGGGTTGCGTTTTTAGCAATTAGCGTGCTGAATTCGAATACGCCCCTCATAAAATTCCTCTCAGATTAGTTATTTTTTGGCCGCTAGGTGCGCTGTCGTAAAGAAAACAATGACACGTTACTTACTTGGTGTACGTTTATCCAGGTTTGTTTTTGCTATTTTCAATTCCTCTTAGGCCTAACCATGTTTAAAACTGTTTAAAATGCCCCCTCCCCTCTTTTTGCTTTACCCAACTCTGTTCTGTCAAGCGTCATCAAGTTTGTCATTTCTGGCTTCCGACTTCAATGCTGAGTGCTGGCTGACTTTTCAACGGGGCTAATGCGCGACTCGATATGAAGCGAAAGCCTAATCGCTTATTCACCCGTCAGATAACTTATCCCCAGATCTCACGTGTGACTGTTATTGTTCCTCTAACGCGTCTGGCGGCGTCTAACGCGTCATCGGATTTTATGAAGGACGTATCGTAACACGTTGCGCTGTCACCCGTTTTCAGCGCCGGTGTTCTGCATAAGAGAACCTGGCACAGGATTTGATACACTACCGAGTCCGTTTGTGTTTGGAATCGGTGTTGAACTCGAAAGAAACACGGGAGCTAAAAACGCTTGAAGTCACAGAACACGGAACCCGTGTTAGGATGCGCTCCGTAAAAACGACTTGTGAAGAACGCGGGTTGAGAACCACGAGCCTGGAAACGCAACTTTGACGACGGCGATGTCGAGAACACCGCCTTTGGGTGTAGACCCGAATCGGAAAGTGCCATCGGACAACTGTTTTCTGGTGAAATTTGAACCGCTTTTCCGTTTCCGAAGAAGTTATAGCGTTTATGATACAAATTTTTTTTTTTTTTTTTTTACTTGGACCTCATCCTTTTCCTTCATTTATTTGTTGGGTATAAATAATTAAAAACAAGAGCGACGAGCTCATATGGCACTTGTAACGAGTAGGTGATGCAAGAAAGTAGATGAGTGTCAAAAAATACCACTTTCAACCCCCCTAGGTTCGAACCTAGAAATAGGATATCCAGTTTCACTCGAGTCTGAGTATTTCCGGTACGGCGTCGGATTACCTAGGGCATATTACTTTTCTACCTTTTAAGTTTAGATCCACTCTTTTGATTCCTAAACGAGCCACGCCATTTCCGGAACCCCCCCTCCAAATCCCCTTAGCTCCCTCAAAAACGGTCGAATCCAGGAACGCAAGTTTTCTTAGGGCATCGTGACCGGTTCTTAAGTCTATTTAGTCGGGTCAGTAATATGCCCGCCAAGTTTTATCGTCCCTGGCACATCTGGAAGTATCATAACTCGCCATTACTGTAATTCCGGGAAGCCTCCTCCAACTCCCCCAAAGAGCCCCGGTAAGATCTGGTTCTGTCGAGAACGTGTCTACAGGGCTTATGCTTGTTTTTCCTACTAAATTCTATCCCGATCCCTCGACTCTAAGCGTTTCACAAGATTTCCGGTGGCCCCCTCCAACTCCCCCCACAAGAATCGGATCCGATCTGGACTTAACGTGGGACATCTGAGAAGATAGCTCTTTCCACTTGCCGAGTTTCATGCAAATCCGTTCACCCGTTCAAAAGTTATGCATGCCACTAGATTCCGGATTCCCCATCCCTCCACGCCCCCCATGATGGTTGGGTATGGGAAACAACTAATCTCAAGGCAGTCAATTCGGATCCCTGATATGCCTACCAAATTTCATCGTCCTAGTCCGAACTTGCGGGATCACCGAATTCCCCCCCCCCCCTCCCAACTCCCCCCACTGTGTCCGAATCTGGTTCGGTTATGTCAACGATGTATCTAGGACTTTAGAAAGTTCTTCCCACCAAGTTTCGTCCCAATCCCTCCACTCTAAGCATTTCCCAAGATTTCCGGTTTCCCTCTCCAGCTCCCCCCAAAGTCACCGGATCCGGTCCGGATTTTAAGTGGGTCGTCTGAGGCACGAGGTCTCTCCAAATATTCAATTTCATTGTTATCCGATCACCCGTTCGAAGGTTCTAAATACCTCAAAATCCCGGATTCCCCATCCCTCCACTCCCCCCCCCATGATGCTCAGATCGGGGAAGTGACTATTTCCAGCTTAATCACTTGTCCCTGATATGCCTGCCAAGTTTTATTGTCCCAGCACATCCAGAAGTACGAACTAGCGCGATCACCGGAATTCCGCCCCCCCCCTCAACCCCCCACAGTGCCCGAATCCATCCCGGACATGTCAAAGATGTATCTAGGACTTGTGCTTGTTCTTCCCACCAAGTTTCATCCCGATCCTTCCACTCTAAGGCTTTTCCAAGATTTCCGGTTCCCCCCTTCCAGCTCCCCCCAAAGTCGCCGGATCCGGTCCGGATTTTAAGCGGGTCGTCAGAAACACGAGGTCTTTCTAAATATCAAGTTTCATTAAGATCCGATCACCCGTTCAAAAGTTGAAAATCCTTGTTGGTTGCTCCAGACAGCAGGACGGTGGCCATGGAGGTCGGAACCCGCTTAGGAGTGTGTAACAACTCACCTGCCGAAGCAACTAGCCCTTAAAATGATTCCCCCTCCCGATGCTCAGATCGGTGAAGTGACTATTTCCAACTTAATCTTTTGGGGTCCCTGATTTGCCTGCCAAGTTTCATCGTCCTAGCTTATGTGGAAGTTCCCGAACTAGCAAAATCTGGACAGACCGACCGACAGAGCTACAGAGCTACAGACCGACGGACGGACAGAAATTGCGATCGCTATATGGCACTTGGCCGAAGGGCAAGTGCCACAAAAATCGGTCGAGGGATAAGGCCTCCCTCCCCCAATTGGCGGGGGGGGGGGGGTCGTCGTGTTTTTTTCGCATTATTGTACTGTAGTGCAGACACCAGACTCGAGTTCGAGAACGAAGTTGCCTCAACTATCCTGCTTGTATACGCATCAGTAGGTATATCAGCTAATCTGGGTAATCAGTTAATCCCTTGCTCTATCCGTGGCTTAAATTTTACTTTGGACTAGGGAGGTTTTCTTGTATTGTCTTGGATTCGAGGGGGGGGCACCATGCCCCCCCCCCCCCCTTCAATACACGCTACTGCACAGGGTTGACGACAAATGGTCATAAGTATACGTATTAATATTATTGTAACACAAACAAATTGTATATAATATTAGTAATACTTTATTATGGACCAAATTAAGAAACCAAAATATTTGCATGAAGATTATGTAAAGTAATAGTATATTATGTACTTGTATGTTTGTGAATGTTTGTTGACATTTTCCTATGCAATTTTTCGTTGTGAAGAATTTTTGGGAGAATAAAATGAATTTGAATTTGAAAGCTAAGCTATGCACGAAGTTCACAAAAGAAGGAGAGTGGCACTTCTGCGGTACTTGTCTGGCTTGTCGTTTGCTTATTTGTTTCTTGTCGTGACAGTACATGTTCGCATTCAAGGGTTATCCTACGGCAAATAGGCAAACTCGAGTTGCAACAAAATATAGGCTATAATCTATTTATCTTTTAGAGTTGCCAGTAACGGGAGAATCAGATGACTTCAGCGACTCATCCGACAGCCCAGATAATGAAGAGATCTACGGGATGGCTAGGAAACCCTCCCGGCCAACTCGACTCGATCTGAAACAACCCACTCCCACACACTCCCGACAAGGCAGCATTAGAACTTTCATTCGCAATGCCCGGAATCAAGTGTCCTTCAAAACATTCGGGGGAGGCAAAAAGGGAGCAGCCTATGACATCGCAGGAGCAGTGTACCAACCGGATGAAAGAATTAGTGAGGCGGTTTCCCTCCAAGAAGAAAAAGAGGAGACAGGGACGGGAGGCATTACCATGACAACGTACAGACGGTTGGACATTTCGGATCTGCCAGGTGACGACAATGGTGTAGTGCCCTCGTTGCGAAGAGTTGCAACCGAAATGAGGAAACAGAGTATGCCAGAGCTTCAGGAAAATTTGGAAGTACTGACTGTAGAGGGTTCTGAGGACATAGCGCTAGTCAACTACAGAGAGTTGAATAGTAGTACGCCATTTTTGCACGTTAATGGGAACACAGCATAAGGCGTATTCTCGCCGTCCTCCGAGGACTCCGCTTGAGGAGTCCCCGCGTTTTTGTTTGTCCCGGGGACTCGCTCCCTGTATTCTCACGAGTCCCCACGGACGAGGAATGCTCCAATTATCATCACCATCGTCAAAGAGGACTCCATTTCAGATTCAGAGGGGAATCAGTTTTTGCTGGTGTTGGTGCAATGTAAAATTAATTAAAAACACTCAAATAAACAAAACCAAAAATAAGGTGGATCCAGGCTAATTTTGTCAAATGTATATTTATTTTTAGAACAAAATCCATTTCGGAAGCATTCCCTGTGTTCTCGTTGTTTTCCGTACGCGGAGTCTGCGTGGAGTGAATCCCTCCATTCTCGCCGTTCCCTTCGATTCCCCGAGGAGTCCTTGGGGAACGGCGAGAATACGCCTATAGACTTTTATAAGACTGAGTTTTGTGACGCAGAAGTGATTAGAAGCGCCATGAACACTGGATGAAATAGATGCTTTGACGTACAGGCTATTTTTTTTTGGGGGGGGGAGGAAGGGGGAGTTACCACTTAACCCCCCCCCCCCCACCACCAAAATTGTATTGCCCTCTGCAATACAACTCCTTAAACTCCTAGATGTAATAATTCCTTTTCACCTTGGGAATTAAATTCTATGGCCCTGTGTATTAGGGGTCGGCACCGTTTCTGTTTTTGGCTAAAACAGAAACAGTAAAAAACGGCAAATAAAAAACGGAACAGAAACAGAAACGGTGATAAAAAAACGGAAAACCGTTTCTGTTTTTCCGTTTTTTTCCGGAAAAACAGAAACGTTTTTTTTATAAAAAAAACGGCCGTTTAAACAGGTATTTCTGGTTTTTTTCCTACTTCTTTAGGTTTATAAGATAACAATAAGGCGACCATGTGGAACGATAAGGCGGCTGTTGGAAAGGGAATCGCGTGAGGAGGGGACTCACGGAGGGTCTGAAAGCAGAAGATTGTGAGAAGTTGTGTAAGGTGAAAAAAAAGGACTCTGCACCTGTATAGTAAACTAAGCCCTTTTTTATACCCATGGTCAAATGCTGGGGTATCTGTTAGGGGTAAGTATGGAAGTCATACGTACGTGTGATCCTTATTCCCCAGAAGGGTACCAGTAGCCTACCCTTTAAAAGCAAAAAATTTCAAGGTAAAAAATTAAATACCAAATTGTTTTAGTTCCCAAAGTACTATATACTGATACCCCTATACGGAAAAAGGGGTACAACTACGTGTGAGAAGCATTGTCACCCCTGTCAGCATGCCCCAGCGTTTCAGCATGGACTTTATCCAAGTGCCAAATACCGATCACTTTTCGGTCGGTCGGTCGGTCCACTGTTCTCGATTTGGAGTACTTCCAGATGTGCTAGGACGATGAAACTCGGAAGGCAAATAGGGATCTGACAAAACTAACTTGGAAATAGTCACTTCGAAGACCCGACCACCGTGGGGGGAGTGGAGTGAGGGTAATCCGAAATATTGACGTGTGTATATGTATAACTTTGTAACGGGTGATCGTATCTTAATGAATCTTGATGTTTCGAACGACCTCGTGTCTCAGACGTTCCATTTCAATTCTGGTTCGGATCCGATGAGTGTGTGGGGGGGGGGGGGGTCGGAAGGGGGGACCGGGAATTTTGTGACACGCTTAAAGTTGAGCGATCAGGATTGAACTTGGTGGAAAGAACAAGCACAAGCCCTTGGTACACCATAGATAGAAATGGACCGGATTTGGGCACTGTGGGAGAAGTTGGAGGGGGTTCCGGAATCCCGGTGATCCGGAGTTAAGGTACTCCCAGGTGGGCTAGGACGATGAAACTTGGCAAGCATATCAGCGACCCGACCAAATTAACTTGGAAATAGTCAATTCCTTGATCCGACCGTCGTGGGGGAGTGGGGAGGAGGAATCTGGAACCTTGAGGTATATATAACTTTCGAACGGGTGATCGGATCTTAATGAACCTTGATATTTGGATAGACATCGTTTCGCGGATGTCCCATTTCAAGTCCGGACCGAATCCGATGAATGTGGGGGGTGGGGGGTACTGGAAATCTTGTGTCACACTTAGAGTGGACTGATCTGGGAGAAACTTGGTGGGAAGAACAAGCACAAAAACTAGGTACACCCGTGATAGAACGGACCGGATTTGTGCACTGTGGGGGAGTTGGAGGGGGCGCCGGAATTCCGGTGATCGCGAGTTAAGGTACTCTAGATGTGCTAGAACGATGAAAGAGACTCAACAAGATTGGCTCACAAATTGTCACTTTCCAGATCCGACCATCCCTTAAAGTACAGAAACGAACTGCCAGCTCCCTTGAAGTGCGCACCTTAACCGTAAATGAAAAATTACTTTTGACCAAACTATACATTTCATGATCCCCCGAGGGTCCATGATCATTTGTGCCACAAGGGTTTTGCTTAAAAAATAATTTCTAGCACCCTTAAAGTGCGCATCTTTACCGAAAAGTGAAAAAAAAACTTTTGAACATTGGAAAAGTTCGCTGGCTCTTTCTTAGTTGTATAATTACAGCTTTGTAGAAAAGTTTCATCAGAGATGGGAGCTTGAAGGCTTCAAACTTTCAGTACAAAACGATTCGTGCTTCCTATTGGTTATATATAATACTCCGTTTCGCAAAAGTGTTATAACGACAAGAAATAGCCAGATTAGCGTTCCCAGCAAAAGTGTTTTTATACCAACAAGAAATAGCCAGATTAACGTTTCCAGCAATTCACTGGCTTCAGAATGGTTATCAAAAGCTGGGCCGATAATAACTAGTCGAAAGTCCTATACCTCCTAATGTTAATTTTGCTGTTATGCTTCCTCTAATGATGGTGTAAAAATATCCGTTTCGTCGGGTAGGGTGCATTCTCTCTATTATGACTCACAAATCTTTCCTTCCGAAAAGCGGAAAATATCGATAGATGGCATAATCCGCCGGGAGAATAAAAACCGCTACATTACGCCGGGACGCCACGCGTATAAGTCGTAACAAAAAACGGAAATTTGGAAAAAATAGGTAAAATAAAAACAGAAAGGGCAAAAACGGTCATAGAAAAAATGAAACAGAAGCAGAAACGGCATTAAAAAAACGGCTACCTGTTTTCTATTTTTCTGTTATTTCAAAAAAAAAACAGAACAGAAAACGGTAGTAAAAAAAACAGAAACAGAACCGGTGCCGACCCCTACTGTGTATGTTAATCCGGGACGGTCGGCTTTCTTCACCGTCTCCCATCGTTCTTCTGGGACAAGCAGTCTGTCTAATAGGTATCCTAATAAGGGGGATGCTCTCCTGGGATTTCCAGGCTGTGGCGAAATGCTTTTGTACTCGTATTTGTTGAACTGATTGCAGCTTTTTGGCAGAAAATACACGGGTGACTTTAAGAAAAAGGAATTTCAGTACTTTTAAGCACTTAATTTAAGAAGTTTGGCACTTAGTGATGTTACTGAATATGTTACTGAATATCAGTTTTTCTTCTGGGATGATTTCGAAAAGCGCAATTTCGGCAATTGTCGTTTTTGCAGAGCAACCGTATATCGGATTATTCTCCTGTTGTCTTTCGTTCTTTTCTTTTTTTCTGCTTATCTTTACTCCACTCTCTTTTGTTGTAAAACGTTTTGTGGGTTATAAATATACTTACTTACTAAAGGCAAAATAAAAAGAGAAAGAAGAAGTCAGTTAAATGGATTTGTTTGATTTGAAGATTTTCCTGTTGGTCTAGGAGAGAGCCTGGATTTGTGAGAAAAAGCTAAGAAAAAGTTCATGTTCTAAGCCGCTTTATCATTGACGCATTGAGCCTTTCACACTGAGCTACGCAACCTCTGCGTCGCGCTTGCGGCGACGCAACGCATACCTTACGCAGACAAATCAAAGGCAACGCAAGAATAAAAACAAGTTCTATTCTTGCCTTGTGTCGACGCGTACGCATCGGATTTTTCAGTTGGAAGCTTTTGAAAAAAGCAACTAATAACGATGAAGAAAAACTGAGCAGAAAAAACGGAGAAAGGAAAACGTAAATACGCATCCAGCATGAAAGCTTCTCGCGAAGTTGTGAAAGATACGCAACGCAAGATAAACGCATACGCATCGCAACGACGCGCCAATGTGAAAGCGGCTTTACGCTTACGCTAGATTGAAGAGGTCTATTGCAGATGTGAAAGAATCAGCGGAACATAAGCACCTACTTGTCCTAATAGGTGTTGTAAGGTGTATTACGGCGTATAAAGCTTATTACAGATTCCTCTTTTCCTCGGAGCGCGCTGTAATAAGGTGAATAAAGGAAAATAGACTAGCGCTCTATTCTGGCTTATGCAGGGCCAATCAGATCGCTTGGTTGGTTCCGCCAGCGGGCCGAGGAAAGAGCAGCGTCGTCAGGGTTGCCACGGGAAGCACTAAAGTTCTACTTTGGTGGAAGCTGAAGAAACAACTTTTCTAAAAAATAACACGTTTTGTTCTGTTGCGACTGCTTACTGCTAGTTCTAGGACTTGTGCTGTCCATCCGTAGATTTACTTGCTTTTTACAATATATTGGGCGTCAAGTTGTACTGGTGTACTTCAAGTAACACTAAGAGCACTTTTCTGATCTTCAGAAACTTGAAAAACTGTATGAGCGCGGCAACACTGTACGCTGCATTGATAAGAACCTCTCTGGTTCGTATTTGAACGGGCGTGTGTATTAAGACGTAAACATCGCGTATAGCGTTATTCAGCTTATTACACCAATTAGGACAATGCTTAAGGTGAATAAAGGAAAATAGACTAGCGCTCTATTCTGGCTTATGCAGGGCCAATCAGATCGCTTGGTTGGTTCCGCCAGCGGGCCGAGGAAAGAGCAGCGTCGTCAGGGTTGCCACGGGAAGCACTAAAGTTCTACTTTGGTGGAAGCTGAAGAAACAACTTTTCTAAAAAATAACACGTTTTGTTCTGTTGCGACTGCTTACTGCTAGTTCAAGGACTTGTGCTGTCCATCCGTAGATTTACTTGCTTTTTACAATATATTGGGCGTCAAATTGTACTGGTGTACTTCAAGTAACACTAAGAGCACTTTTCTGATCTTCAGAAACTTGAAAAACTGTATGAGCGTGGCAACACTGCACGCTGCATTGATAAGAACCTCTCTGGTTTGTATTTGAACGGGCGTGTGTATTAAGACGTAAATATCGCGTATAGCGTTATTCAGCTTATTACACCTATTAGGACAATGCTTACGGTAAGTAATTTTAGCACGTAAATTTAGCAAGTCAGTTTCAACTGACCTGAAGTATGGAGATCTTTCTGGGACGAAATATTTTTTTTAAACAAAAGACGTCTTTGACCAGTATTTAACCATGAGACTTGTGTACAAATCGCGCTTTACTTTCCTAGTTTGTGCCCTCCCCCCCCCCCCAACTCGTCTGATACTTGCCTTGAATGTTCTTTACTCTTGATAAAAGTGACAAAATTACTATCCCGGATTTAGCAACTACGCAGTATCGCGTAAGATATTTTGTGAAGTTTAGCCCTATGTTCTTTTCTTCTTTAATAAAAACTTCACCGGATCGAACCTCCCTTCCTGTGGTTTAAAAACGCCGCCGCCTTCCGGAGGCAGATCTGGCAGTGGCATGGCAAGCACTTTGGGTGGCTGCCTTCTTGAAACGAGGGGAGCTCGTGTTGAAACTTCGGTGCTAGGTGTACTCCACAGTACAGGCGGCGGTGTGACTGAGTACACCTCACCACGTTCCGGCTTCAGGGGTGTAGTGGTTCTAGGGCGGGTTGTCATACGCCAGTTGTCTTCCTCTTCAAGTGTGTCAGGTATGGTGATAATCATGTGCTTTTTCTGGGTGCTCCGCCAGGTGGTAGTTGGGGGAGAAGCGGTCACGGTTTCGGTAGATGGCTGTTCAGACGGAACCTGCGTTGTATTTTGAAGGTAGAGCAGCGGCTTCGTTGACGGACTGAGGTGTAACTGCTGATTGGTAGCTGTGTTAGTGGTAGTACTCGTTAAAGTTTCGATGTTCCACTGTTTGAGTACCAAGCTCGGGTAGTCTGGATCTGGTTGCGTTGAGACTGTGGACGACGGTTGTTCGAGTACATCATACCTTATAACTACCTCACTTGAATTTTGTTCTTCCTGCGACAGTGTATCGAAAACGCTTAGTTCTGTTTCATCGTTCTTTATCATGTTTTCGAACTTGGCTTCATAATCGCTTGTCTCACTATTCAGGTTGGATAATTCGCTCAGTTCATTTTCCGACTTGGTCCTGTCCTCAGCTTGACTCGGTTGAGCCGGTACTTCAACTTTAAGCTCATCAGTAGTTGAAAGTTCCCCCGCCGACCGTGTGCTCGGGCCGCATGGACTCGCCGTGCTGCTTGCTGTTCCGCTCTCCCCACATTTCGTTTCATTTGTGGACGTCCAATTTAGTGCGGAGTGTTTCAAGTTCGGCGAAAACCCGTCCGGTATGCCATTTGCTACCACAAAGTTCTTCGTGTTGTTGTGTGCAACATTCCACAGATTTCGAACGAATTTTGACAAGTTTTCGTCTATCGTTTGCTTTTCTTCGGCTAAATTCGCGGGAAGCGACGGTCTACATTCGCAGCCGTGCTCGATGTAGACGAATTCGAATGAGGTGGTGTCAACTCCTTTGACCTTCTTTATCGTGTGCATTGCTTGAGGCACGAATATCTGGAAGTAAAGACGCGGTTAAAAAGTCTGTTTGGTGTGGTTCTGCAACAGAGCTACCTTTGCTGATTACGGATTTTAACATTTCATTGATGTCGAATTCTCTAGGAGCATGTTCCATCCTACTTACCGTAGTTACCACGCATGACGTCACAAATTCTGCCTTTGTGTCGTTAAGGCTGGAACGATTTTTCTATTTTCCAGCGGAATATCATGCCACGGGCGAATCCGACCAATCACGTGACAGAGATTCGTGGTTACTACGCTTACCACGCTCCCGAGCGTGGTAAGCAAATAGTTACTTTTAGTTACTATTCCGGGAAGGCTGGAACGGTCAGCGTAGTAACTTTTCGTGAGGTTGGAACGGATTTAGTAACTAACTATTGGTACGAGGGTGGAACATGCTCTAGAGGCGTATTCTCGCCGTTCCCCGAGGACTCCACTTGAGGAGTCCCCGCGTTTTTGTTTGTCCCGGGGACTCACTCCCCGTATTCTCGCGAGTCCCCACGGACGGGGAATGCTCAGATTATCATCACCATCATCAAAAAGGACTCCCTTTCAAATTCGGTGGGGAATCAATTTTTGCTGTTGTAGGTGCTCTGTAAAATTAATTAAAAAGAATCAGAATAAAGAAAACCAAGAATGAAGTGGATCTAGACTAATTTTTTCAGCTGCATATTCATTTTTCGAACAAAATCCATTTTAGAAGCATTCCCCGTATTCTCGCTGTTTCTGTACGCGGAGTCCGCGTGGAGTGACTCCATCTCTTCTCGCCGTTCCCTTCGATTCCCCGGAGGACTGCGAGAATACGCCTTAGGTGGCAGGAAAATCGCTGTACACTTTTGGTTTCGACTGTTGGCTGTTTCTGGCGGACACTTTGAAATCCTCAAAGGACGTGCTCTTCTAGCTGTAAGTTGTGACGGAATTTGATGCTAATTTAGGTGATTTCCGATATGGTGAAAATCAATTATTGTAGACACGGGTTGTAACTTGTGCATTGTCTGATGTAAATGTACATTGTCTGATAGGGTACACCTTAGCTGTTTACAGTAGAGGTATGCTTATTTGAACACTTTTTTAACTGTTCTACTACCTTGGATTTCTTACTTGCACATAATAAAGTAAAATGGAAAAGAAAAATAACAAACTTGATATCAGCTAACAGCCAACTGTTTCAGGGTTATCCTGGCACAAACTTGGAGCAGAAATTCAATTAACTTTCTTTGATTTCAAATTTATTAAAAAGGTCCTTCCTCTTTAGAAGGCATTTGCCAATTCGAAATGCCATCTTCTCCATTGCCATTGAAGGTGCATTCTTCGTGGCAAACTTTTCAAATTAAAAAAAGCACAGATGAGTCACTTTCTGCCTTGAAATATTCAAAAAGTGACAAAAGCGTGAGTGGTTGTTACTAGTATTTATAGGAAAAAATGCCTGGTTTAGGTTTTAGTTTTTTCTTCGACAATCATTCACTGTTAGCAGACTTTCAGATAAGCATACTTCTACTGTTGTTGTTGAGTAGAAAGTGATTATGATGTTACTGACATTCTCAGTGGTGTTGAATATGTGTGTAGGGTCTAAATTCAATTGCAGCCTATCAAATTTACCTATTCTGATCAAATTAATTGATATGAAATGTCGTCCATTTACAGTACAGTAGAGGCAGAGTAGAAGTATGCTTATTTGAACACTTTTTTAACTGTTCTACTACCTTGGCTTTGCTACTTGCATAAAAAAAGTAAAATGGAAAAGAAAAATAACAAACTTGATATCAGCTAACATCCAACTATTTCAGGGTTATCCTGGCACAAACTTTAACTTCCTTTGATTTTGAATTTACTAAAAAGATCCTTCCTCTTTGAAGGCATCTGCAGGTTCGGACTGCCATCTTCTCCATTGAAGGTGCATTCCTCGTGGCAAACTTTTCAAATTATAAAAAGCAAACCAGGTGTCAGTTGATTTCAGCCATGAATTAGCAAAATATTCAATAAGTGATAAAAGGGTAAGTGGTTATTACAAGTATTCCTAGTACAAAATGCCTGGTTTGGGTTTTAGTTTTTTCTTCGGCGATCATTCACTGTTAGCAGATGTTCACAGTACTAAACAGAAGCATACCTCTACTGTACTTCTATTTCTTCTTTGTAGAATTGACAAGGAAATAAGCATACCTCCACTGTAGGCCTACCTCTATTTCTTCTTCGTTGAATTTACCAGGATGACTGGCGCAAAACAAAGTTGGAAAGAAGCAAATACATGCAGCAGAAAAATGCTGTTATAATCATTACACACCATTCACTCTCAAGCTATTAGGTAGTATTAGCCTAGGGTTAAATTGATAGTGCAAATATATTGGCGAAAGGTGCAAAAGAAAATGTAGCTGCCGCAAACACAATTTTGGCCATGGTCAACAGGTTTTTACTCTAAAGTTTAGAAGAGAGGAATTTGGCAATGCTCCAACTTTCTTAACAAAAGCGGGAAAAATATTACATTGTAGAGAACAATTAGAGCTTCTAATGAAGACCTTATTTCACACATTTGCTAAGTGTAAATGCTGGAATGGTGGGAATTATATATCTATATTTCACTCATGGGGGCAGCATGGGGGTGGCGCAAATAGCAAGGTATCCTATACTTACAGTGACGCAGGTTGGTCTTAGTTCTGGAAAGTCATTTTACAGGTTAAGGCTGGGTTAAGGGGAGTATAATCTGTTATAATCCAATCTGTACTACAAGCCAGCAGCAAATCCTTGATTTTGGATACTCCATTTCAAATGGTAAGTAAATGGTGTAGCCTTACCTATGCGGGCACCAGTTACCCTGTGTTGCCCTGGTGTGGCCTTATCCCAAATGCTGGATACCCTAACTGGTCGTACACAAATCCTCAGTTTTCAGGCACAGTGCTGCAGTGTCAGGGCAGCATGCCCTAGGGCAAGAGCGCAGTAGGCTACCCCCATAGAAATCTGTTTGAAAAGCGAATTTTCATTTCAGATTTTCAGTTTCATTAGGGTCCTCTGTCCTACCTCCAGAGCGTGGTGCCCCAACATTGGAGCACTGCACTCCGAAATGGAAGATTTGTGTATAGCTGACCCTAAACCGGTAAAATGTTGACGATTTGACTGAAGGTCTGAAAGCATCCAGTCAGAATTATTTGATAGTGGAGTAGGTGAGAGTTAGGGTACCCACAGGTACCCAGCATTTGGCATAGTCCTTTGGTAACCAAGATTTGGCATAGGAGCTGTCCCAAAATCAGGGATTGCGGTAAAAAACTAGCAACTAGATCGTAGTTCTGGCAACTCATCCTTCAAGGTAATTGCTTGTCTAGTGAAAATGTAGCATGGCACTCACTTGATTACATGTTCCACCCAAAATTCGGCACTTGGTGTCTATACATCCATTGAAAATGACTGGCTGGACGAAAAGTGGGGGGAATTGAACGATTCCAACTCTTATTTCTGGAAAAAAGGGAACGGTTGTTGGTCATGATTATGCTAGATTAGTAAATAAGGCTACTTCTACACCCAGCCCCAGCTTGCACTTGTACAATAAACATTTCGGTGTAAGTATTTTGTGAATGCCTAGCAGTTACTGCACTTCGCTTCCAGAAATCATCAGAAAATGACATAACTTCAGTATTCCTCCACCGATTTGGCCAACAGCCATACCTATTTCGTTAAAGTTTAACCGAAAAGGGGTGTGATAAGACAATCTAGTTAGGCTACCCACGACTTATTGACTTAAAGAGGCTTGAAGACCCGATGAAAATGAGTTACTTCGTTGCTGAGCTACTCACGAATAATCGATTTTCAAATAGCGGAATTTCCCTGTCTGATTTATGGTACGATTTACGAAAAATAGGTGTTCACACAGTGAGCCACCTTCCTCGAGCTGGTCACTTACCACTGAAAAGCCGCGTTGGATTGGGATCCAAATTTTTCGCGTCATAGTAGAATTTAGCGTTGTGAAGACGGCCGTAGATATTCTGAACGTCATACTAGAGCAAGTAGTGAAAAAGAAAAAAAATACCTTAACACAATCAAAATAATGCAATGTAGTCAGTTAAATGATACAAAAATAAGTTGGCTTTTCAGGTAAGCTTTCAAAAATCCTTTCTTGGTGAAAGGAAATGCAAGTCACAGGGTTGCTGCTCCAGGATTACGCCCAACAAAAAGACTTTTCATAGTAAATCTTGGGACAAAATTCTTTAGACTACTTACTTCGATCAACTGATACTGCAGATAGTGGAAACAGTAATGTCACATTGGACCTGCAGGCACTTATCTCATCAGGAAAGCAGCCACTGCATTCGTTATCAACCTTGCTGGGGTAAGCCTCCCTAAAATACACAAAAGGTTAGTTTAAAGCCAGGTTACCACTGCTCAGATTTCGAAGTTCGAGATATACAACGCAAGATTTTAGGTTCGATATATTAGGCCCAATATTAGTCGCGTTTTCTATTGCCTACCACCTTCTATCGCCTGTATTAATTTTCCCGTTTTTACACCAAGCGCTTAATCATCACTTCGCTTTTCGCTGTTTTTTTTACCAAGTCCTTTGTCTTTCTGCTCAGGCCTTTGAAGAAATAAAATTGGCGATTTAAAGGCGAGTTCACCAATCTCCTCTGTCGAATTTAAACAGCGCCAGACCCCTTATTAAAAAAATCCGGCCAAATTAGCAGATAGTCTAGAAGACTGAGAGAATGGCCTGAATGGCCTTTTCGTAGAAAACATGACTTTCAGTTCAGGCGCTCATTCGAGCTGGAAGTTTCTTGGTGTAGTGCAGCTTGGTTGCACTGTCTTGGTTGGCACATATACACATTGGCTTCATATTTTTTCTCGTTCCTGTCGTCCTTTTAAGAGCTTGGTCAAACTGGGCTCAAAAACCAGCCTGTTCGACAAACAACTGAAAATCACTAGGGGACGTGAGATTTGAATGGCTTTGTGGCAGCTTAGGGATAATGAGCTGACTGCAATTAGGGGCCAATTAGAGTTCCTGTAACATAATTATACACACAGTTTTGCTCTAATTGATCTCCTGAATTTGAAACGACAACATTCAGAATTAGTTGTATCTTGTTCTTTTTCTTTTTTCTACTTTTGCAACCCAGAATGCCAGGAAATGAGCCAAGTGGGACCAAGCTCTAAGGCAGCTCTCTGCCAGATTCCTCAATCAGTTGATAATCGTAAAAGCAGGACTGGCGTTCCTTGTTAGTCCCGATCAGTAAGTCAATTGTCATATATTTCTTTTTCTTACTGGACTATTGCCCTCAAGCAGTGTGCATTTATTTGTAAAACTCCAGTTCAGATAAAAATAGCTTCACCATTGTCTTTAATCACATGATCATTCAACCGAAGACGCGTCGTTATTTGATCATAGTCGGCGACACTGAAGGGCATCCTACTACGGTGATTTCTATGCAACATTCTTCTGCCTCACTAGTGTTGGTTGGTGTCATTACTGTAGAGCCGACATCAACTTGTCTGCGAGTGATGCTCGAGTACAGTACTGGGCCACTTGCCCTCTGAATCATTAGTGATAGCGGAAGTGCTAGCCAGGGTACGGTGGCAAGAGTCGTTCGAGTCCAGCTTAACGGAATTCGTATCTGGTTTTTGGGATCCCAAAACGTAAGTTGAGGGATACCTATGACTTCGCAAAAGTTGTCCGTCTGTCCGTCCGTCCGTCTGTCCGTCCGTCCGTCCGTCTGTAAGCACGATAACTCTCGAAGGGAATGAGATATTTTGATGAAACTTGGTGTGAGGATTCGTTGGGTCGGCGGACCAGTCGAGTTCGTAAATGGGCTTTGTAGCCCTACATTTAGGGGTGGGGGTTCAAATTAAGGGGCAAACAAAATATTTTGAAACAGCTAATGTGATAGTCGATTATGGGGTAAGAAGACATGCTGAACACGATGGTGAAAACCATTTTGTAATCGGAATCCGGCCAAAACCGGAAAATTTGTTAAAAGTAAAAGTTTTATTTGACGTTGATTAGATGTTTGATTTAGAGGTAGGAAGACATGCTGAAGACGATGGTCAAAACCATTTTCTCGACGGACAAGTAGTTCGCCCGGAATCCGGCCCAAACCGGAAAGTTTGTTAAAATTAAAAGTTTTATTTGGAGTTGATCAGATGTCCGATTTAGGGCAAGAAGACATGCTGAACTCTTATGTGAAAACAATTTTCTTCCCGGACATGTAGTTCGCCCGGAATCCGGCCAAAACCGGAAAATTGTTAGAAGTTCAAGTTTTATTTCTAGCTGATTAGATAACCGATTTAGGGGTAAGAAGAGACGCTGAATCCGTGTGTGACAATCATATTTTACCCGGACATATAGTTCGACCGGAATCCGGCTGGAGTCGGAAAATTTGTTATAAGTTAAATTTTTATTTGAAGTTGATTAGATGTTCATTATTGGGGAAAGAAGATACCCTGAGTTCGTTTTTGAGCTTTCTTTTTTCGCCGGACAAGTAGTTCTAGAGTTCGGCCGAAACCGGGAAATTGGCAGAAGTGGCAGGGACTTTTCGTCAAAACAGATATGACTTATACGGGTAAACACACATGATGAATCCATATCTGAACTTGGTTTTCTCAGATGACTAGCTATTTGGCCTTAATCTGTTTCTGAATTTTAATTGTAAGAATGTTCAAGGATTCTGGCGATGACTAGATCTGGCTAAGACAAGACCTAGTTGTCTTTTTTCTGTACATAGTTCGCTCGGAAGTCGGTCGAAACCGGAAACTTGGCAGAAGTAAAGCAGGAAGTCTCGGTCAGTATTGTCAAAATGGATATGGCTTATAGAGGTATATCTGAACATGGATTTCTCTGATCATTAGCCTGGCGAAGACTGGATCTGGCGAACACAAGACCCGACTGTCGGAATCAAATATTAGATTTTTGGGATCCCATCGACACCTTTGGTCTTGTTCGAATGCGACTTTCAAGTCTTGTCGGAAACCAAGCCTTACCTTTTACCTCTGTGAAGTTGCCCTCCGTTGTAGCCCCGAATCAAGCTCCCATTCAGCTTTATCTCGTTAATATCCTTCAGGCTAAGACCAGATGGCGTTGAATAGCAGTTTCCATTCGGATCACAACATGAAGGTTTTTTCCCAGTCTCGAAAGAAGCCACTCCTCTCACTGATGGTCCCCCTATGCAGGGTTGCACGATGAGATTCAGACCTCTGGCGTAGTGAGTGAAGAGACAATTGAGCGTAAGCACTTGTAAGAAAGACCACACCTGCAATCAGAGTAGGTGAGGTTTTTTTTATAGCTTTCTGATTTGGTTTAGAACTTTCAAACCTTCCCCATTAGAAGACGGGTGGACGAACTGTCCCATTGTACCGATGGTCCCCGGCCGCTACATTTCGTCCAGTGGCTCTCAGACCATTGTCTTCTTTGTGACGCGTCCAAACTATCTTATGATGATATTGGCAAGAAATAAATTGATTGATTGATTGAAACGACGCTGTCGAACTGATCGAAGTTCGCTTGAGACTTCAGATTTTCTCCCTAAAAAACGCAGTCATTCTTCCTCAAAACCAGTCAGAGCCAACGCAAAATTCCGGTAGGTCTACCGCAAATATGGAACCGGCATTATGTGCCAGCGCGACCAGCGGCGAAATAGCCCATTTTCGTGTGTGTGTGTGTGGGGGGGGGGGGCAAGCCTAGATTTTACCGATAAGATTTAACCATTTCCCGACAATAAGCGCCGTTGCCGCAATAGCTTTTAGACCTTCAGATGTACTTATATTGTCGTCAGCTAGAGCGAAGAGTCTTGTGCCACCGGCATTTCATGTGCCAGCGTGACCAGTGGTGAAACTAGCCCATTTTCGTGTGGGGGGGGGGGGGGAAGCCTAGATTTTACGGACAAGAATCAACCATTTCCCGACAAAAAGTGACCGACATGTGCCAGCGTGACCAGTGGCGAAACTAGCCCATTTTGGTGGGGGGGGGGCAAGCCTAAATTTTACCGACAAGATTTAACCATTTCCCGACAAAAAGTGCCTTTGCCGCAATAGCTTTTAGACCTTCAGATGTACTTATATTGTCGTCAGCTAGAGCGAAGGGTCTTGTGCCACCTACATTTCATGTGCCAGCGTGACCAGTGGCGAAACTAGCCCATTTTCGTGTTGGGGGGGGGGGGGGGCAAGCCTAGATTTTACCGACAAGGTTTAACCATTTCCCGACAAAAAGTGCCGTTGCCGCAATAGCTTTTAGACCTTCAGATGTACTTATATTGTCGTCAGCTAGAGCGAAGGGTCTTGTGCCACCTACATTTCATGTGCCAGCGTGACCAGTGGCGAAACTAGCCCATTTTCGTGTTGGGGGGCGGGGGGGGGGGCAAGCCTAGATTTTACCGACAAGATTTAACCATTTCCCAACAAAAAGTGCCGTTGCCGCAATAGATTTTAGACCTTCAGATGTACTTATATTGTCGTCAGCTAGAGCGAAGAGTCTTGTACCACCGGCATTTCATGTGCCAGCGTGACCGGTGGCGAAACTAGCCCATTTTCGTGTGGGGAGGGGGGGGCAAGGCCAGACTTTACCGACAAGATTTAACCATTTCCCGACAAAAAGTGCCGTTGCCGCAATAGCTTTTAGACCTTCAGATGTACTTATATTGTTGTCAGCTAGAGCGAAGAGTCTTGTGCCACCGGCATTTCATGTGCCAGCGTGACCAGTGGCGAAACTAGCCCATTTTCGTGTTGGGGGGGGGGGGGGGGCAAGCCTAGATTTTACCGACAAGGTTTAACCATTTCCCGACAAAAAGTGCCGTTGCCGCAATAGCTTTTAGACCTTCAGATGTACTTATATTGTCGTCAGCTAGAGCGAAGAGTCTTGTGCCACCGGCATTTCATGTGCCAGCGTGACCGGTGGCGAAACTAGCCCATTTTCGTTTGGGGGGGGGGGGGGGCAAGGCCAGACTTTACCGACAAGATTTAACCATTTCCCGACAAAAAGTGCCGTTGCCGCAATAGCTTTTAGACTTTCAGATGTACTTCTATATTCGTCAGCAAGAGCGAAGGGTCTTGTGCCACCGGCATTTCATGTGCCAGCGTGACCAGTGGCGAAACTAGCCCATTTTCGTGTTGGGGGGGGGGGGCAAGCCTAGATTTTACCGACAAGGTTGAACCATTTCCCGACAAAAAGTGCCGTTGCCGCAATAGCTTTTAGACCTTCAGATGTACTTATATTGTCGTCAGCTAGAGCGAAGAGTCTTGTGCCACCGGCATTTCATGTGCCAGCGTGACCGGTGGCGAAACTAGCCCATTTTCGTTTGGGGGTGGGGGGGGCAAGGCCAGACTTTACCGACAAGATTTAACCATTTCCCGACAAAAAGTGCCGTTGCCGCAATAGCTTTTAGACCTTCAGATGTACTTATATTGTCGTCAGCTAGAGCGAAGAGTCTTGTGCCACCGGCATTTCATGTGCCAGCGTGACCGGTGGCGAAAATCCATTTTCGTTTGGGGGGGGGGGGGCAAGGCCAGACTTTACCGACAAGATTTAACCATTTCCCGACAAAAAGTGCCGTTGCCGCAATAGCTTTTAGACTTTCAGATGTACTTCTATATTCGTCAGCAAGAGCGAAGGGTCTTGTGCCACCGGCATTTCATGTGCCAGCGTGGCCAGTGGCGAAACTAGCCCATTTTCGTGTTGGGGGGGGGGGGGGGGCAAGCCCAGGTTCCCCACCTGGGCTCCATTTCCCGACAAAAAGTGAAAACGCACGTTCCCCGCGAACGCATCGTACAACCGTTGTAACAATAAGTTGTAACACATCAATTGAGATGGTTTTCTAATCATAAAAGTTAATGAAGTAAACAGAGACCTGAAGTGGTAAAAAACTCGAATGAGGTTCAAAAAAGCAAACTTCTCCCTGAGATACCTCAAACTTCTTTCACGTCATTGAGTGCCCTCCCAAAATCTCTTACAAGCTCACTTAACTTTCATCCGTCCATGCCTGGAGTACACTGTAAAAAGTATCTCCGAGTAAGGATTAAAGTAAGCTGCAGTATTTGCTACTAGAATTATTCTTATCTCTGCTGAGGTAAGATTGATACAAAATAGTGATAAGAATAATCCGAGAAGCAAATACCGCAGATAACTTTAATCCTTACTCGGAGATACTTTTTACAGTGTACTGTTGCCCTGCGTGGCATTACCGGTTGACGGCTGGGAGGTCCGAGGCTCTTGTGAAATTCAGTATAGGCACTGCTCATAATTTCCAAATTTCCGAAAGTTCCCTACTGTAACCTTTTGAAAGATTTCAAACTAAAAACCCTGTTGAACCGCCGTGAAAAAATAAGCCTTGCTTTCGGCCAATAGCTACTGGAGACTCTCAAAAACCGAGGGACTCTCCTCCCTGCCTGTGTCCCCAATAAAAAAAGGCTGGTTAGGGTGACGGCTTCTGCCCCCCCCCCCCCAACCCCCAGCCCCAGTTTTTCATGAACGGTACGAGACTCTTCTCGTACTTCTCGTTCTTCATCCCCTCTTTCTTCAGACGTTACGACACCGGTAATGGGGATTTGTTGATAGTCCTACATGAAATGCATAAAATTTAATTTCTGTTTTGTATTTCAGTTAATTCTTATTGTAGTATTGTCATGTGATGTACTGTTCGTTTTAGTTTAGCGTTAGAACAATAGTTAGATAAGAAACTGTGTATTTTATGTTAATTAGTTTTTATGGCACTTGCAGCCTCTGGCTCAAGTGCCATATACCGATCAAAATTCCGTCTGTCGGTCGGTAGGTCGGTCCGAGTTTTTTGTCACACTTTTTCGAGTTAGGGTACTTCCAGATGTGCTAGGACAATGAAACTTGGCAGGCATATCAGGGACCCGACCAAACTAACCTGGAAATAATCAGTTTCCCGATCCCCATATGCGGGGGAGTGCGGGGCGCTGGAAAGTTGAAAATTTAGGGCATTTTGTCACACCTTTTCGAGTTAGGGTACTTCCAGATGAGCTAGGACAATGAACTTGGCAGGAATATCAGAGACCTGACCAACGTAACCTGGAAATAATCAGTTTCCCGATCCGACCATATGCGGGGGAGTGGGGGCGCTGGAAACTTGAAAATTTAGGGCATTTTGTCACACTTTTTCGAGTTAGGGTACTTCCAGATGAGCTAGGACAATGAAACTTGGCAGGAATATCAGGGACCCGAACAAACTAACCTGGAAATAATCAGTTTCCCGATCCGGCCATGTGCGGGGGAGTGGGGGCGCTGGAAACTTGTAAATTTAGGGCATTTTGTCACACTTTTTCGAGTTAGGGGGGGGGGGGGGAGACCGGAAATTTCAAGAAACGGTTAAGATGGAGGGATCGGAGTGATTGCGGGGAAGAACAAGCATCTGCTCTAGATAAGTCCTTTAGACCAATGTACTGGATCCGGGCACTTATGGGGGGGGGGGAGGGGGTTTCCCGGAATTCCGGTGATGGTGGTTTTGGGGATTTTCACGATGAAACTTGGCAGGCATATCAGGGACCCGATCAAACCGACTTAAAAATAAAATTTGTGTCGATCTGATAATGGTGGGGGGAGTGGAGGGAGGGGAATTTTCAGTCATGCGTAATTTTGGAATAGGTGATCGGATTCGAGTGAAATTTAAGAATTGAACGGAGGACATTTCTCCGATGATCTTTTTCATATCCGGACCGGATCCGGCAACTATTGGGGGGGGGGAAGTGCGTGACCCGTTTAGAACGGAGGGATCGGGATGGAAATTTGTGGGAAGAACAAACAGATGCTCTAGGTAAGTCATTTACTGAATCGGATTGGCTACGGGCACCGTGGGGGAGCTGGGGGGGGGGTGGACCGGAAATCTCGAGAAACGGTTAGAATGATGGTATCGGAGTGAAACTTGCTGGGAAGAACAAACATCTGATCCATGTAAATCTTTTACATAATTTGACTGGATCCGGACACTTGAGGCTGGGGGGGAGGAGGGGGTTTCCCGGAATTCCGTTTTTTGGGGGATTTTCACGACGAAACATGGAAGGCATATCAGGGACCCGGTCAAACTGACTTGGAATAAAAAAAATCCTCGATATGATAATCTTGGGGGGGGGGGGGGGGTTGAGCGAGGGGAATCTGGAATATTGAGTCATGCGTAACTTTGGAACGGGTGATCGGATTCGAGTGAAATTTAATAATTAAACAGAGGACATTTTTCTCTGGTGATCTTTTTCATTTCCGGACCGAATCCGGCAATTATTGGGGGGAGGGCGGAAAATACTTGACCCGCTTAAACTGGTGTGATCTGGATCGAACTTCGTGGGAATGACAAACAGATGCTCTGGATTAATCATTTACAGAACCGGATTGGCTCCGGGTATTGTGGGTGGAGTTGGAGGAGGGGGGGGGGGGGGGGGGCTGGGATTCCGGTGATCGCGCGTTAAGGTACTTTCAGATGTGCTAGGAAACTTCGCTGGAATATTGGAGACAACATTTTCTTAGAAATTGCTACTTCCCAAATCCGATTGTTCCTTGAAGTACCAATCTTGACCGCAAAGTAAAAAAAATACTTGTAAGCAATATATGCATTTTCATGATGCCCATCAGCCCATTAGCATTTTTGCCTCAAGGGTTTTGCTTACAAATGAAGTTCCAGCTCCCTTAGAGTGCGCATCTCAACCGCAAAGTCGAAACTTACTTTTGATCAATCAAATCATCTTAACACATGCAAGTGCCATATGAGCTTACAGCTCTTGTTAAATTAGTGCACGCTACTTTGCACATTATGACTGTTACGACAGATTTGATTCGCAATTGTACATACATATGTGTTCCATATTTGTTCCTAGAAAGACGAGAAACCAACTATCGGCTATGTCCGGCTAGGATTTATAAATAAATGATTGATTGAAGCAATTTCTGTGTGAGCTGAACCTGAACTTATGGGGATTGTTAGTTAACAGTTAAAACTATTTGTGCGATTTCAAAAGCTCCCATTATCGGCCATTATAGTTGACCTTTAAAGTTTAACTGAAAGGGCTGGGATAGGACAATCTTGTTACCCATCCCTTTTCACTTAAATTGGCTTTCCGCTATTCACGAAGAATCGACTTTCAAATGGTGAAATTTCCTTGTGATTTGTGGTACCTCTATGCGCTTGTATCTGTGTTGTATGCCTTACCAGAAAGTTTATGATTTTTTTTTTGTTCAGGCACTAAGCAGTCTTCACCAAGTTCAACACTGCCCACTGAAAAGCCGCATTTATGTTGAGATTAGAGTTTCCCTCATCACAGTAGAATTTAAGTTCTGGGACTGCCGCAGATATTCTGAAAGTTACAACTAGAGCAGATAATGGGAAAAAAAAAACTTAGCAAAATCCAAATTATTCAGTGTATTCCGTTAAATGACACACAAATTAGTTGGCTTTTCAGTTAAACTTTAAGGATCCAGGATGTTTGGCTACTTAGGCAAAATGATGAAGATTACTGTAGCTGCTTAAAACACCTTTGTTTATTTTATTTAGAGCAAGCGATAGTTCGGACTTTGCGCTAGACTTTACAAGCGTCATTTAATTGAAAGATCAGTAGAGGTATTTTGGCGATGGAATTTCTGAAGTTCTAGGATGTTTGTTTCGAATCATCAAAGGTTCTCTGAAAAATTTACACACAAAAGGGCGAGTGCGGGGGAGGATATTTTCTTCAGGTTGGCCTTTCCGGATGAGCTTCGCTGGAGTTTTGTGTCTATTGTCTTGTACGTCCTGTTTTTTTTACCTTTAGCATTCGCCTCGTTATTTGTTTACTTTAATTTTTTCTTACTGCATTGTTTGCTTTTCTTGTACAGTGCATAATCAAATTCAGCATCATCATCACCGGTTATCATCACCTTGTTACGTATTCACTGACCCGTTCGTTGCTCTCTTTGGAACTTAACAACAGTCTCTGACCATTTAACCTGTTATAGATTATATCAATCAATCAATAATTTTATTAACCCATATAAAAATGGCACAGAACGTGCCCATACGGAGCATATGAAAAACAGTAAAGGAAAGAAAAAGAAAAGAAAAAGATTCGACTAAACTAAACGAAACGACTATACAAACGCACTTTAACACGGCACCTGTCTAGACAAGCGTGGTAGCCCAGTCATAAAACTTAAGTTTTCTGTCCCCCCTTTCAGCCTTTTTACGTACAGTTTAGGTAAATGGGATGATCTTACCAGTTTCACCATATTTCCAGCGAAGTTCCTGCTCAGAAATACTTGATTTTAACACGATCCAGAAATTCATTTCATTTCACTTGCATATTTCTTGAGACGATATCCTTGACTAGCGACCTTCTAGGTTATAATACTGACTGAAAGCCCTGTGGGTAAGCGTTGGTATTTATTCGGTGACGTAACACCGGTGAAATGATTTCGTGCTCGGAACTTACTACACTGATAGTTTGTACTTGAACTGTCTTGAAGGGTGACCATGAAGTTTGTGAATTTATCAGAAGAGTGGAATTAATAATTAGCAAATATGTATTGGGTATGTAAACGTAGCAGATGTTTCAACATGCGTGTCAACGCAACGGGAAGATTTGAATAGAACTATCGAAGTTGCCATTCGAATGATAAGAGCCCCTGATTTTCCTAATCCCTTACCATTTCCGAGGGCATGTCAGTGTGTGTGGTTGGCTTGTGCAGGTTTCGTCTGCCGCAGTTAGCTTTTCCGTTTGCCTACAGAATCTCGCAAGAGAAGACATAAAATCATGGGCCCTTGCTAACGCAGCAAAACAAGTATTTGCCTGTACAGTAACCGTATCAAACGTAATAAAACTAAATACCACAGGAGACGAAATGACATTTTCATATAATATATATTCAGCAAACTTACAAAAACTCCATAAAAATTCCAAAAATGTTGGCCGTTAGATGTTGGTCGTTCGATGCACGTCTTTGGTCTTCCGGTGCAGGCAATTGATACACGTATAGTTCTTGCAACACAGCACACGTAGGGAATATTGCAAGCATAGATGAAGTAATTTTTCATATGAAGAGGCTCTCATTAAACTTGACGTTCCTAAATTAACTGACCGCATAAATACTCTTTAAACAATTTGGAGCAAAGATAATTTGCTGTCCCCAGATGGCCCATCGATTCCCCCCTCCCCTCCCGTCTTCCATGCGTCGGTCCGAGAGGAATACTGGCAGTCAGTTTTCTCCATATCCTGCTAATTCTTCTACCCAGTTTTTACGTAGTTTCATCCCATCATTTATTTCTGGTCATATCTTGTAAGTGTATTAGTTAATTTGTTTCGTGTCTTTGTATTTCGTAAATATTTTATTCCTCTTCTAGCTTTAAGCTATTTGGATGTTAAACTTGATTGATTGATTGATAAAGTGGAGTGCAAGAGTGCTAGTGACTGTTCTGCCATTTCTTTTCTTTTACTAATTAGGGAAAATACTAAACCAATCATCGAATTCACTGAAATCACAGTTTTATCCTGGTGGCCAACTTTACAGGAACGTATTCTTTATTCCTTTTCGTTTATTAGCAGTACGAACCTGTGCCTCGACAAAGGCAGCTGCCTAGGGCCCGACCTCGGAAGGGCTCAAATGATTAATGAAAAAATTATGTTGTTTACAAAATTATTGTGGTACTTGTTTGCTTTATTTCTAAAACCTAAGTGGAGGGATACCTATGACATCGCAAAAGTTGTCCGTCCGTCTGTCCGTCCGTCCGTCTGTAAGCACGATAACTCTCGAAGGGAATGAGATATTTTGATAAAACTTGGTGTGACGATTGTTTGGGTCAAGAGTAAGGTCGAGTTCATAGATGGGCTTTGTAGCCCTATATTTAGGGGTGGGGGAGGGGGTTTAAATTAAGGGGCAAGCAAAATGTTAACAGCTAATGGGACAGTCGATTATGGGGTAAGAAGACATGCTGAACACGATGGTGGAAACCATTTTCTCTCCGGACAAGTAGTTCGCCCGGAATCCGGCCCAAACCGGAAAATTGTTAACAGTATTTGTAGTTGATTAGATATCCGATTTAGAGGTAAGAAGAGATGCTGAATCCGTGTATGACAGTCATTTTATTCCGGGACATATAGTTCGCCCGGAATCCGGCTGGAACGGGAAAATTTGTTTTAAGTTAAATTTAATTTGAAGTTGATCAGATGTTCGATTTAGGGGAAAGAAGATACGCTGAGTTCGATTTTAGCTTCTTTTTTTTTGTCGGACAGGTAGTTCCGTAATTCGGCCGAAACCGGGAAATTCGCAGAAGTACGGCAGGAATTTTTCGTCACTAGATATGACATATAGGGGTAAACACAAACATTCTGAATCCATATCTAGCTGAACTTGGTTTTCTCAGATGATTAGCTTTTTTGCCTTAATCTGTTTCTGAATTTGAATAGTAAAAATGTTCAAGGAGTCTGGCGAAGATTACATCTGGCGTAGACAAGACCCAATTGTCTGGATCGAATATTGAATTTTTCCCTTAAATTTTCCTGGGGACTCACTTCCCGTATTCTCGCGAGTCCCCACGGACGGGGAATGCTCCGATTATCATCACCATCATCAAAAAGGACTCCCTTTCAGATTAGGAGGGGAATCAATTTTTGCTGGTGTTGGTGCAATGTGAAATTACTTAAAAACAATCAGAATAAACAAACCAAAAATAAAGTGGATCCAGACTAACTTCGTCAGCTGCATATTTTTTTTTCGAACAAAATCCATTTTGGAAGCATTGGAGTCCGCATGGTGAGGACGGTTTTGCTGGAAGTGTAACCGAAATATCCGAAATTATATTTATCCCTCGCACATCATCTTAGAGGGATAACTAGCTGATCAAGAGAAAAACCCCGAAAATCACGGTTTTCTATTTCTTTCGTCAGTGACGGGATACCTATGACTTCGTAAAGTTTGTCCGTCCGTCTGTCTGTCCGTCTGTTGGCACGATAACTCTAGAAGGGGCTGAGATATTTTGTTCAAACTTGGTATGACGAGTCTTTGGACCAAAGTACAGGTCAAAGGTCAAAGTACAGGTCTCCTCTGCACACGGAGTCCGCGTGGAGTGACTCCCTCTATTTTCGCCGTTCCCTTCGATTCCCCGAGGAGTCCTCGGGGAGCAGCGAGAATGCGCCTTAAGTCTGCTTGTCTTAACAAGTAAAAGTAAAGTTTTTTTTTTGCTAAATTAACAAAAAGGGGGCCCTGACTCTGTTGGCTGTCTAATGCCCCTGGATCTCTATGTCCAGGCCTGTCCATTAGAGGACGGACAAACGTTAGTCATAGGTATTCCTCCACTGACGTTCCGGGATCCCCAAAAAAACAAATTATCTTTATTTTTGGGATCCCAAAACGTAAGTGACGGATATAAGGTTAGAAGCCAATCTGACCATTCATTATGAAAGAAATAGAAAACCGTGATTTTTGGGGTTTTTTCTTGATCAGTAAGTTATCCCTCTAAGATGATGTGCGAGTGATGGTGAGGACGGTTTTGCTGGAAGTGTAACCGAAATATCCGAAATTATATTTATCCCTCGCACATCATCTTAGAGGGATAACTAGCTGATCAAGAGAAAAACCCCGAAAATCACGGTTTTCTATTTCTTTCGTCAGTGACGGGATACCTATGACTTCGTAAAGTTTGTCCGTCCGTCTGTCTGTCCGTCTGTTGGCACGATAACTCTAGAAGGGGTTGAGATATTTTGTTCAAACTTGGTATGACGAGTCTTTGGACCAAAGTACAGGTCAGATTGATAGTTTTATCTGAAGTTGATTAGAAGTTCGACGTAGGGTAATGTGACATGCTGAATTTGTTTTTGAACTTCATTTCTTGCCAGACAAGTAGCTCATCGTGAATCTGGCCGAAACCGGAAATCCAAAAAGCAACAACAACGTGTCAGCTTGGTTTGGCAACTTGGAACTTTGTTTTATCATGTGATTAGTTGTTTGGCCGTAATTTGTCGAAAAACAACGAAACGGTACCATTTCTTGTACAAGCGGTTTATGGATAAATGCGTCTGGCCAAGACCGGAAATCTACTACTCCCGATTGTCTGGGTCAAGAAGTCTTATTAAATATTCAGCTTTTGGGATCCCATCAGAACCTTTGGTCTTGTTTTTTTTTTTTACATCTGGAATTGCGATATTGCTTAATTCTGTGTCAGTTATTTTACATTTACGGTCATCTAAAGGCATTTGTAAGAAATAGGTATTTTTGCATATCTTTCCATACAACTGTGCAGTCTACTCTTCAGTTACGTAGGATAGTAAATAAGTAAGTCAGTAATGGTGACAATAACATGGAGAATCATAGTAGAAGAGCTTATTGTACCAATAGCCGCAAGGTAGGATTAAGAGTCATCGCTAAATAGTAGAAGAAGAGTAAAAAAATCGAAATCCGCTAACTCGTTTATATTCCATTGTCGCTACGCTTTTTTATTCCGTTTTTACATACATGTTTAGAACATAGGGGTTCGTCTGTACACTTTGCCAGTTGCCCGCTGTCATATTTTTGAAAATCGTGCTGTCCTGTCTGTAGAAGTCAACCCATTTTCCCTTTGGAAAGTAGACGTTTATAACTGAAGTTTGCTGTTCTAGCAGGTTCGGTGCTATCATGATATCAGGGCCGAGCATGAACTGTGTATCGATACGCCAAGTTTGATTGTCAGTTGGGAAGTCGTAGAAAAGCGGGCGTATGATTGGTTCTCGTGCTCCAATGGCTCTTTCTAATCTTGTGTAGAAGTCCATACTTCCGGCGCGAAGTTTGAATAAGTCTCTCACGTGGTTCATCATAGTAACTGTCCAGGTGTCAGGGCTGGTGGATCTTTGACTTTCTCTGCTGAAAGAATATGGCACGGGCGATACAGCTCCTATTTGATACCAGCGGGTACATAACTCTTCGAGCTTCCTCACGTCAGTAATGTTTTTACTGTTTAGCGTGCCGCAGATGGGCATAATGGGAGCAAAGTTTCCACTCAATCCGTATTCCATAAGACGCACTAGTGCCACATTGAGGGACGACCAGTCGAGACTAAAATCGCCAAGAAAAGCTGAGCCGTAGAATCCGGTAGATGACTCTGAACCGTAAAAATCTTGGTAATCAGTACCGGTATAGCTGCTTTCGCTAGCCAGAAAGAGATCCACCCTATTTTGTTCGTAGAATAGCTCATAATAAGCCGTGTAAAGATGGCTAAAGCCGTATCGATTGTGCCGCGATAGATGCTTTATAGGCGGGTTTTCCGGGTAGGTGGCATCTGGGCATATGGTATAGTTACCAAAATCGACACCAGATGGCTCAAAGGGCAGTTTATACTCGCAGCTAGAGCGGACTTCGTTGTATGGTGAGTTGTCAACCATGAATAG
Organism: Branchinecta sandiegonensis; assembly: GCA_030848855.1. NCBI lineage: Eukaryota > Metazoa > Arthropoda > Branchiopoda > Anostraca > Branchinectidae > Branchinecta > Branchinecta sandiegonensis. The sequence continues at coordinate 13,610,886 of JAUPMV010000020.1, forward strand.
GCCGTCGAATAGAAGAGTGGTCTTATTCATTACCTCTTTGATCCAAGTTAGTGCACCTGGTGAAGCGTAGTTGGGATAGCAAACTGCCTTGTTGTTGTATTCTCCATCCAGGACGTATATGGCGCTTGGGTCGCGAATTAGCAGATTCGCATCAAAGGCTAGGTCATATATGCTACCCTCCTTAGCGATATGAGGAGGATAGGTCGCGACAAATTTTACGTTTTTATCCGTAAGCCAAGCCACGTCAACACTTGCCGAAGGGTAGGTAACTACGTCATGGCTGAAGTTGCCGGTAGGAAATAAGAACTTGTCGATACAGTCCGAACCAACGGTAATTTTAGCACTTTGAAGCTTCGTGATTGTGTCCTTGAAAATTGTGCCGTTCCATGTCTCGCGGCACAGGTTGAGACCGTTGACTGTCCATTTCGGTGGCATTGCATTACTGTAGCCTGAGAGTAGAGTCGTAAGCTGGTAGGTTACATTCTTAGGCGTTGGTCCGGCGAATATAAAGATCTTCATGTTGTTACCCACTGTCTTAAAAGTCAAGGCTGGTATGTACGAGTAGGTGATTTCCATTGGTGCACCACTAGACACTAACACACCGTAGGCATCGCCTTTGGTATCGAATCCCATGTAGAACGGGTGATAGCCGTAACTTGTGCCTTGGTTTGCTTGTCGCGGGGAATTGTATAACACTTGCTTACGGTTGTCGAACTTTTTTAGTAGACTGGTGCTGTTGGAACCAGGCAGGCCGTAGATGTATTCTGTAGGCACAAAGGTTGTAAACTCGTTATAGTCATCGCTAAGGACGAACGGGCCGTAGGTTGTATCGAAGAGCTTGCTTCTCGTTGAGCGCCGGAAAATTCTGAGCCGGAAATAATCGTCTATGGCGACGTTCGCAAAAACTAAGAAGTCCGATTCCGGCAATTTCGTGTAGGAGTCCGGAATATTTTCCTTTCCCAGCTGCCGACTGGCTCTTATTACCAACTGGTCCTTCGTCTTGGCATAAACAGTCAGCCGGATGGTTGCGATATTCGAAATATACGAGGTTTCAGGGATATGAGCGGGTGCCAGCTTGACATCGATGTAAGTCTGAGGTTCCACTTCAGTACTAATTTCTTGCTTTGGCGCTTGAAACTCGTAGATCCGGATAACCTTGTAGGAGTAACGGCTTGGGCTTGTATGATAGCAGCGCGGGAATTCGCTGAGAAGAGATGCAGAGGCGTTCCAGCAACCCCCTGCCGCGTAACATTCATCTGCGGTTCTGTTTCCTTCGAGGGCTACCCTGAAAGAGGAACCGAAAATATTAGTCCCGCCGTATCGCTTTCCGGATCTTGCGTATGGCTTTGCCTTTTAGGGCCCTGGTTCCCAGCTGGTTCCAAAGAGAATTCTCACACCAGATTGCGTGTCCTCGCGGTAAGTGTTATCGCAGGACATTCAGTAAAGAATGAGCAGAACAATATGCTATGACAATTTTAGTTTTATATTTTCGGGAATCGATTTTACATGGTATTCCTTACGGAAAGACTTGACAACGTTTAACACAAGGATGCGCATCTGTTTTTGACAGTTATTTCTATAGTGATTTGCCAGTGTTGTTGTATCTTTGCATTTCGCGTCGTACTTCAAACCGGATTGAAACAGGAACTTGTGGGAATCATCTCCCTTTTATAAACCTTTTCGCTATTTCTGACACTATCCGGTAGTGCCTGAATTGCGGTCGATTTGCTGTTCCGAGATAGTATGGATCTTTTGATTCAGGATATTCTTCAAACCTACAACAACCTTACAATTGGCTTGATCGGACAAGATTTCCTTCCCTTAATTTTAAAGTCCCTCTCAACCCCTAGTGGTACATATTTCATCTGCCATTCCCACATTCTTCTACTGTCTTCTCTATAAGAACGTCTCAATTAGTAAACAGTGAACTGAAAGACAAAATGCTCCTCAGCCGGGATTTGAACCCAGGACCCTCTGCTTACAAGGCTAGAATGCTGCTTACAAGGCTTACAAGGTTAGACGAATTTGCCTTCGGGCGGATAACTGTTCCTATGGCCGGCTTCTACCGGACTAATGTAGTGGCTTACGAGCTCTGTTCACAAGCCCCTCGGTAGCTCAAATGGTAAGAGCGCCTGCCTTCTAAGCAGAGGGTCCGGGGTTCAAATCCCGGCTGAGGAGCATTTTTGTCTTTCAGTTAACTACTTAAAATGTGTTCCATCTCAAGGGCGTCTTCCCCATTAAAATTATACATTTGGTTTTATTTGGTTTTCACCATGAGATCCCGCCTCTTAGGTCCTGGTATGTCTACGTGGCTCCGACAATGGAGTCCTAGACTTGGAGTCCTAAACTGTTTCTGGTTTATTGGTCACGGTACAAGTCCCTTATGTAAAGTGCCATCTATGTATTGTTATTGTCTCAGTTAGTCTTTGAGTTGTCATTCTCCCTGGCAGATGGACGGACAGACAAGTTTGCAATGCCTTGAGTGTCCCGTGTGGGATCTCGAAAAGCTTTAGGGTGGGATGTTGCGTGTCTTGTCCCTGTATCAGCATTTTAATCAGGTTCAATCGACTTTTGATGAAAATACCTCAGGCTGTTTGAGAATGCTTACAGACAGACCAGAGACAGACAGAAGGATGAACGAACAAATTTGCAAATTCATAGATTCTGTCCTGTCACTAACGTTTCGGCATCCCAAAAGCTAAAATAGTTTCATCTTTTTTTAAATATGATATTATTTGTTTTAAGGCAGTCCTGGGTCATATTGGCCATCTTTGATCAAGAAAACCCTTTTGACCTCTGTCCAGAATCCGATAGAATTGTAGAAATAGTCGCAGTTGAGAGCCTACAGTTTCTGTTCACGATCAGATAGATAGATAGATATTTATTGACACTAAAAGCCCTAATGGACCATGGTTAATACAAAGATACAACAAAATAACTGACTTCTTATAAATAAACCCCGAAGCTCACCTTTACAGAAACTAAAAGCAAGAAAAAAAATATCTATAAAAAAGCTCTATGTGCCATAGAAACCAACATACCCAAATTCTTTATCCCCTAAAAGTTTGTATTCCTCAAAAATAATCACCACCCATTCCTGCCTTTCCTAATACCCCGAATAAATTTTGTGTCTCAAGTCTTTTAACTCTTTTACAAAAACAGAAAAATTGCAGTAAATCTTCATTAAAGTAGAGGTATGCCTATGTGAACGTTTGCTGACTGTGGACTTCGCCATTTTCATGCACTTGCTGTGACTAAAGTCAACTATGAGCTAGCCAAAGTAGGTAATGAAGGGCCTCTGAAAACACCTGAATCTGTATTTTGGATCTTCATTCTACCATTCAGCTCAAAATTGTACTGTTCACATTTAAGTAACTGTTCGAATTAACATACCTCTACTGTACTTTCTCAAAACACTGGACAAAAATTGGGACCAACTTTCGACCTCACCCTCCCAAATATGGTCCTATCTCCAGAACTAACATAGGTGACTCCTTTGAAACTTGCTGTTATGAACTCTCGAAGGTGTTTAAAGGACCCCTTGCACTATTTACTCTTCAAACTTACAATATTTTAAGATATTTGAATACTTTAAAGCTATGCTGTGCTTTCAATGAATAACCCACGGTTTTGGCTGTTTTAAGCCTTTTCCGAGACCCGTTGACTTGTAGCGAAAACAAGGAAACAATTTACATAACCGGTTTTCGTGATGGAAAAACTTCTCGCAGACAGCCGTTGACAGCGTGATACACATCGAAGGTAGCAAAATACGGCAAGTGAGAAAATCAGCTTGGTTTTGTTAGAGGGGCTAGAATGTACCGTTCGAAATTGGGGTTTCCCGGTTTAGAAAGATATCGAGTAATTATGGAAGTATGTTGCATTAGTATTATAGGTAACACATGTCCTTTAATTATTTTGGCGAAACTCGGTATGAGGATCTATTAGGTTAAAGTACATGTCAAGTTCATAGGTGTCTTCCGTAGCCCTATCTATAGGTGGGTGAGGGGCTAAATATTCAGGGGTGAACGGTATTTTAAAAGCAAATGTGATAGTCGATGAAGGTAAGGAGACATATTGTATCGATATCAGAACCGTATTGTCTTACCGGACAAGTAGTAGGCTACTCCTGGGATACGTCCAGAACTGGAAATTTGGTAGAGGCAAAAGTTTTGTCTGAAGTTAATTAGAGATGCCATTGAGCCATATTCTCTTGCCAGGCGAGTAGTTCGTCCGGAATCCGGTCGAAGTCGGAAATCTAGCAGAAGTAAAAGTCTGTTTCGAAAGTCAGTTAAAGAGTCGGTAAAGGGGTAAGAAAACATGCTGCACCGATTGGGAACTTTATTCCTTGACGGATAAGCGGTTCGCCCGAAATCCTGCTAAAAACGGAAGTTTGGTAGAAGTAGAGTATTTGTCCAAAGTTGATTTGAGGTTAGATAAAGGAGTATTTACACTCTCAGTCTGAACATAGTTGTTTCGCCGACCAAGGAATTCTTCCGGAGTCCGGCGATAAACGTAAATTCGATAGAAATTGAAATTCAGTTCTGAAGCCTTATAGGCGTTTGGTTCGTAGGCAAGAGTGATTGCTAAAATACATATCTGTTCTTGAAGGACCCGTCGAACCTATAATGCTATCGCAGCCTACTTCCGTAACTGCATTCGTTAATTTTAAGACACTTAGACCAAAATTTCATGTCACATTCCAAACCCGTTAACGACACCTCACTAATCTTTGCACTTGCCGCTGTCACTGTTTTCCAGGTGCAATATGAGTGCCTACGTATCATGCTACTGATGCGTAAAACCGGTTAAGTGAAATTTGCCGAGTTCTTGCTAGAATTTCATGGACATGGAAAAAGGCTTAAAACAGCGAAAACCGTGTATAATTTGTTAAAAGTAGAGCTTAGTTTTACAGGATTCAGATAGTTCAGAACATTAGAACATAAACAGTAACTAAGTAAGTAAGTTATTTATTAATGACCCGCCATTTTGAAAAGGCGGAGTAAATGAAGAAAATAAACAAAACACAGAAACACAGAAAAGACAGAAAAAGTAGGTAGTGACAGGTGTGCTTGAAGTGGATGAGTGGTTCATCGGAAAACCAGAACTTTCACTCTTTATTCTCTGTCAGTTTATTCCTGTTGGTATAAAGATGATAAGACAGAATCGATGATTGCTTTGTATGATGATAGTACGACCAGAATCGGATAAAAACCGGAAGTTTCGGAAAGAACAAAACCTTCCTTTAAAATTTGCAAGGTGGTACATCTATAGATAACGAACACGTTGGATTCGAATGTTCAATAGGATTTCAACTAGTATTGGCATTCTGATCGTACTCTGACCTGGCAGACAGATAATACGTTAACGGGATCTATCGAAGAGAGAAATTGTACAAGACGAAGAGTGCGACGAGTGCGTCTAGACGACGAAGAATTTCTTCGTCGTCTAGACGCACTTCCGGGATCTCATCGAAACCTTTGGTCTTGTTTTCCCGAAAATTATAGACCCGTCCCGGCTTTTTTTAAGGCCCATTTATAACGGGTTTTTAGCTAATACTCGGTACCAGCCAGTTCCGGAAATCGCTCTGAGACCGAGAATTAGCTGGGTTTCTGCCGTTCGCAATTGATATTGATGCCAGTTCCGTATACCAGCTAGTCTCGCACCTAAGTTGAAATCAGTTCAACTTTTGATGGTACTAGCCAATCAGATTATTTTGGGGAATATTGAGGAATATTCTGATTGGCTAGTTTCGAACCAAGCCCAATAGATAAAATCACATCCACTCCTTGCCGTCTTGAAAACCGAAAGTGAATTTAGGTCATTGTTATTCGGCCTGACCTGGTTCAGCATTAGCCAATCGGAACATGCCTAAGTATTCCCCTAAGTTTATTCAAACAATGTTTACAACGGGTACGTCAGCTACGATTCTTCATCAGCGATATTTCGGCCCTTTTTGGCAAGGGTCCTCGTCAGGCTGTCAATCTTCTGGTTCAACTTCGGGGAAGGAAACAAACCTGTAAATTATTACAGGTTTGTTTCCTTCCCCGAAGTTGAACCAGAAGATTGACAGCCTGACGAGGACCCTTGCCAAAAAGGGCCGAAATATCGCTGATGAAGAATCGTAGCTGACGTACCCGTTGTAAACATTGTTTGAATAAATGTTTCAAAGTCAGCTTGGGCTCAAAGAATATTTATTCCCCTAAGTAATGTGATTGGCTAGTACCCTGAAAAGTTGAACTGATTTCAACTTGGGTGCGAGACTAGCTGGTACCCGAAACTGGCACCAATATCAATTGCGAGTGGCAGAAACCATCTGATTCTCGGTCTCAGAGCGATTTCCGGAACTGGCTGGTACCGAGTATTAGCTAAAACCCGTTGTGAATGGGCCTTTATGCTCACTCGGCCCCTTTGATCTTGATGAGAAACACGGAAAGGCACGGGAAGCGAGAGCCTTGTCCGTCCTGAAAGCGACAGACGCAACAATCAGCGTAGCTCCGTTAGGGATGAATAGGCCGTTCCTTTAACAGTTCATGTTTTTTAGCATACCGGAATCTGTAGTCGATCAAGCAAGACCCTGGGATACTCGTTGGGCTCAATCCTGGCATCAGTATGGTCACGAGGGTCGGGACCACTAGACCCAGACATCCTCCCAAGAGAATGACGTAGACCAGCCGAACTCGCCAATCATGAATGAGGTAGTCGGACCAATGTGTGTTTCGAACTGTAAGAAGAAATTATGGGATTAGGCGAGTTGATTGCATTTTTTTTACAAGATTTTAAAGCGGGCCACAAAAAATGGTCTTTCTACCACACACACAATGCTAACCACCCCTATTGTCACTATGAATGTTCAAAACCACTAAAAACACCGTAAAACAATGAGCAAATTAAAAAAAAAACACCAAATTTCCTTGGTTTGAAATAACTCTGTCTGGACTAAATCTCAGCCGATTATTCCGGACAGCTGTTATGGCACGTAGGGAGCCAAGGATCAAACATTAATTTCCATCTAATGCTCCAACTGTTTATTACAAATACAAATAAATTATAAAACCAAGACCAGTGTGATACCTATGAAGACATACAAAAATTATCAGTTAGGTCTTATAATTCTTTGCTAATCAGTCCTGGAAAATTCCGCCATCTAGAAAAGAAGACGTTGTGCGTGGGTTTTTTCTCGAGCCAAAACAGCAACTCGGCAATCGAGTTCAAATCTAAGCAAACCCGTGGCATGCGATCACTAAGAGAAGGTAAACATAATGTTTGGATTAGGTCTTTAAACAAGAGCTGAAAGTTCATATGGCACGTGTGCGACTAGTTCGAAAATGTTGTGCCGCGTTTATTTGAAATTAAATTAAATTAAATAGTTAGCATTGATTAATAATATAATATATTATATATATAATTATAATACATAAATTAAATTAAATAGCTAGCATTGAATGTACCTTATCTCTCGACCATCGGAATTTTACCAGCTCCCCCACACGACAGTAGTGCTATACTGGCCGGATGTGGTCCTGATCTGTAAATTATGTATCTATGGATTAGGCCTATGCTTGTTCATCCCTATCCTAAGCGTTCTCGAAATTCCCGGTGCACCTCCTTCGAACTCCCCATCAGTTCTGGTCCGGACTTGCAGTGGAACGTTCTCTTGCCTGTTATCTCTTTCATTCAGATCCGATCACACTTTTGAAAGTTATGTGTGACAAAAGATTTCGGATTCCCCCTCCCTCCATTCTTTTTATTATGGTCGGATCGGTAAGGTGACTATATCCAAGTTAATATGGTCGGGTTTAATACGCTTGCCATGTTTCATCGTCGTAGCTCATGCGTAAGTGCCCGAACTAGCAAAAGTACTCAGACGGACAGACAGACGGACATTACGATCACTATATCGTACTTGAGTCAAAGGCTGCAGGTATTACAAAAATTTGGGATCCAAAACTCTCGCGCCCAGGAAAACGCTAATGGAATTTCTCGTATTTTTTTCATTTTCTTATCTCGCTCCTTTTGACGCAATCCGTAGATGTGTCATTTCTCTTATCTAGCAGTGAAAACATCAAGATTATGGCTCAGACGCAGATTTCTTTGTGACGTAAAGCCTTAAATTTTGCAAAATACAAGATATAGGCGGAAAACAAATCATTATCAACATAAGGAGTATTCTCGCCATTCCCCGAGGACTCCACTTGAGGAGTCCCCGCTTTTTTTTTGTCCCGGGGACTCACTCCCCATCATAAAAAAGGACTCCCTTTCAGATTCCGAGGGGACTCAATTTTTGCTAGCGTTGGTGCAATATAAAATTAATGAAAAACAATCAGAATAAACAAACAAAAGTGAATTGGATCTAGACTAATTTCGTCAATTGCAATTTTTTTTTCGAACAGAAGCCGTTTTGGAAGCATTTCTCGAACAAGCCGTTCTTGCTGTTTTCTGTACGCGGGGTCCGCGTGGAGTGATTCCCTCTATTCTCGCCGTTCCTTTCGGTTCCCCGAGGAGTCCTCGGGGAACGGCCAGAATATGCCTATAGCGTCTTTGTTTTTATTTGAAAGATCGCGAGTTTCCTCGGATCGGCCAAAGGAAGGGCGATTCTGACGTTCTCGCGAAGTCATCTTCCGAAAAGCAAAGCGAAAACCCGCCACGCGTAAGAACTTACGGAAAGCCGTTCCGGCTATACAACTTTCCGAGGTCAATGCCCACTCCCGTCGTCGATTCCCTCCTTGGTTATTTTACCGCTTGGTCTTGGCCTAGGCCTCAGAAATTGTGGTACAATAATAAGAGTAACGTCGAATACCCGGAGTACCAAAATAAAGAAAGAAAATCGCATAGATGAAAAGAAGAAACAGAGTAAAATAACCAAACGTTTTTTAATTTTAATATGTGATTTGTAATATCACGAATTAAATAAATTGATTGATTGATTTACATCCTTTAAAGCAGTGGTTCCCAACCTTTTCCGTACCGCGTACCCCTCATCAAGGTTCAAAAACGTACTAACCCCTTTTTTGACGAATTGTTTTACTTTTTTTTTTACCACGATCAGACTGTCAAAAAGACGATATTTATTGTCATGAATGGTAAGGCATGTAAATCTGAAATTGCGTACGATGGGGTATCGGATTTTGGCCACTCAAAAACGATTGAAGTGTTGCATTAAAGCTACAGATACCTTGATTTTGGGACTTTTGCGTACCCCGTGTGAGAGTCTCTCGTACCCCTTTGGTACGCGTACCACCGGTTGGGACCCACTGCTTTAAAGCACAACTCTTACTAGAAATGATTTTTGACAAGAAAAAGTTTCAGCAATATCGTTTTTCGCAGGCTTTATAACATAGCCTACTTGACCTGAAAGGGTTTAGTAGTTTATATAACAATGTATATATATATATAACACACATATATATATATATATATATATATACATATATATATATAACAATATATATCATTGCACCGTCAAATATGTTTCAGATGTCTCATTTCAAGTCACCGAATCCAATGACTGTGTGTGTGGGGTGGGGTGGGGTTGGATGGGAGAACCGGATACCTTATGACACGCTTAGAGTGGAGCGATCGGAAAGAAAATTGGTGGGAAGGACAAGCACAGAATTAGGTATATCAGTGACAGAACCGAACCGGATTCGGACACTGCGGGGGAGTTGGATGGGAGTTCGGAATTCCGGTATTTGCGACTTAAGGTACTTCCAGCTATAGGATGCTAGAAGCAGTGATTGGTTATTCTGCTGGGTGCACAGTTTATGTCTTGTACGGTTGTGCTTATCTGACAGTAGTCTAGTTGTAATGGTAGGGCTTACAAGCTTCGATAACCCCAAAACAACTATACTTTCTCCTTGAAATTAGCGATTTTTCGTGTTGGCACTTGTCGACTCTGTCTAGACTTCCCGTTTTTCGAAGCGGAGGCTCGACGCAAAATATTTGAAAACTGTCCCGTCCATGATTAAAAAGTGGAGAAATGCCAATCAAAAGAAAAGGAGTCGGAAACACAAGGTAGCCTATCTGATGGCCCAAGTCTTCCAAAATAAATTTTCGAAGGAGCTGTCAGCGGACGTGGCAGGGCAGAATGTATTGAAGCTGCCATGAAGATTGACATTTGAAACTAACTTCGTCTGGGAAAGAATTTAATAATAACTTGCATGAGTATGAGTAGTGAACGATAGCAGAGATATAATTGTACATTTACAGTTTTGACAGTGAAGATTGAACTGATTCCTTGAACTACACGAGGTCTAACGGAGTATTATAAGGAAAATGAAAATGAAAACAAACAAGACATCAGAATCCAGACAACAACTTGAACCACGGCAGCATATTGTGTGATTTGGGGTTTGATCCGGGGATGACTGCAGGCATTAACAAGAGCTACGAGCTCATATGGCACTTGTAACGATTAGGTGATACAAGAAAATAGATGAGAGTGTCACAAAATACAACTTTCAGCCCCCCTAGGTTCGAACCTAGAAATAGGATATCCAGTTTCACTCGAGTCTGAGTATTTCCGGTAGGCTACTGCGTCGGATTACCTAGGGCATATTACTTTTCTACCTTTAAGTTTAGATCCACTCTTTTGATTCCCAAACGTGCCACGCCATTTCCGATTCCCCCCCCCCCCACTCCAAATCCCCTTAGCTCCCTCGAAAACGGTCGGATCCAGGAACGCAAGTTTTCCTAGGGCATCGTGACGGGTTCTTAAGTCTATTTGGTCGGGTCAGTAATATGCCCGCCAAGTTTTATCGTCCTTGGCACATCTGGAAGTGTCATAACTCGCCATCACTGGAATTCCGGGAAACCTCCTCTAACTCCCCCAAAGAGCCCAGGTAAGATCTGGTTCTTTCGAGAACGTGTCTACAGGGCTGATTCTTGTTTTTCCTACCAAATTCTATCCCGATCCCTCGACTCTAAGCGTTTCACAAGATTTCCGGTGGCCCCCTCCAACTCCCCCCACAAGAATCGGATCCGACCCGGACTTAACGTGGAACATCTGAAAAGATAGCTCTTTCCACTTGCCGAGTTTCATTCAAATCCGTTCCCCCGTTCAAAAGTTATGCATGCCACTAGATTCCGGATTCCCCATCCCTCCATTCCACCCATGATGGTCGGATATGGGAAACAATAATCTCAAGGCAGTCTGTTCGGATCCCTGATATGCCTACCAAATTTCATCGTCCTAGTTTGAACTTGCGGGATCACCGAATTCCCCCCCCCCCCTAACTCCCCCCACTGTGTCCGAATCTGGTCCGGTTATGTCAACGATTTATCTAGGACTTTAGAAAGTTCTTCCCACCAAGTTTCGTCCCAATCCCTCCACTCGAAGCATTTACCAAGATTTCCGGTTTGCCCCTCCAGCTCCCCCCAAAGTCACCGGATCCGGTCCGGATTTTAAGTGGGTCGTCTGAGGCACGAGGTCTCTCCAAATATTCAATTTCATTGTTATCTGATCACCCGTTCGAAGGTTATAAATACCTCAAAACCCCGGATTCCCCATTCCTCCACTCCCCCCCCACGATGCTCGAATCGGGGAAGTAACTATTTCCAGCTTAATCACTTAAGGTCCCTGATATGCCTGCCAAGTTTCATTGTCCCAGCACATCCAGAAGTACGAACTAGCGCGATCACCGGAATTCCGCCCCCTCCCTCAACCCCCCACAGTGCCCGAATCCATCCCGGACATGTCAACGATGTATCTAGGACTTGTGCTTGTTCTTCCCACCAAGTTTCATCCCAATCCCTTCACTCTAAGGCTTTTCCAAGATTTCGGCTCCCCCCTTCCAGCTCCCCCCAAAGTCGCCGGATCCGGTCCGGATTTTAAGCGGGTCGACAGAAACACGTGGTCTTTCTAAATATCAAGTTTCATTAAGATCCGATCACCCGTTCGAAAGTTAAAAATCCCATTAGATTCTGGATTCCCCCTCCCTCCACTCCCCCCACGATGCTCAGATCGGTGAAGTGACTATTTCCAACTTAATCTTTTGGGGTCCCTGATATGCCTGCCAAGTTTCATCGTCCTAGCCTATGTGGAAGTGCCCGAACTAGCAAAACCTGGACAGACCGACCGACAGTCTGACAGACCGACGGACGGACAGAAATTGCGATCGCTATTTGGCACTTGGCCGAAGGGCAAGTGCCATAAATACACAGAATATAGTTTAATTATGTTCTGTTGTCGTTTTGTGCTAATTTTTATTTCACCTTGGACAAGCTGACTTGGAATTTGTTCCGGAATCCGGGCTTAATTTCATACTTTGTTAGTACTCCTCACGGAACAGTTTTTACGTCTGATCCCGTCATTTATGATGTATAATTTGAACGGGACTAAAGGCTAGAAAAATTCTTTCTGGAAGCTGAACGTACATCTGTGGCGACATGGCAGACTGCGGTTATAGTCCGGAATCCAGGTACCTCTATCGTTCAAGGGGGGTAGCTCGAGAGCTGCAGAAGGTTTGAAGAAATTTTCTAGACCAACTTTTTGTGCTGATAACGAAAATCGTACCGCACTCCTCCGCACCGATATACGTCACCGACTTTTTAGCCGATAAAGGCCAGATTGGCCTATAAAGACCAACTCTATAAAAACAATTTTCCTTGCAGGACCGCATAAACTAAACCAAACAAACTATACATATTCTGAATCCTCATTTTATGGCCTATCGAATGGTGTATTTCTTATTTTTCTCAACTTTCTTAGTTTTCTTAGAAACGTCTTAGAAACCAAGAAAAAGTGAAAATTATTTAACGTTTTTTAACAAAACTGTCATAAAGCAAACTCAGTATTTTTATTATCTCATTGGAAAGGTAAGCTCCTTAACAATCGTTAGAGCTATTAAAACTTCAAAAATACTTGATTTTAAGAATGTCTGGATTTTTTTAAACCAAAGCATCCACGTTTTCATCAATGAGTGACGGTAGAAATTTTAAGGGAAATATATATTAGTTTGACGGTAAGTTTAAGGTTAGTTTTTGACGTAGAATTTATTTAAGAGGTAATTTTCTCTCTTGGGTTTCATTTAGGTCATATAGGCTATAGAACAAAAGGCTGAATACCTTATAATGAACAAACCCGTCAAATCTCTCAAAATAAATAATTACAAAATATAATAGTTTGACGGTAAGTTTAGGTTTCGTTTTTAACGTGGATTCCAATCATGACATCAGCTTTTCCCTTAGCATACGTAAAGGTCATGTAGGCTATATAGCCTATAGGCTGAATTGTCAATAAATCCCATAAAGATTTTTTTTTTGGAAAACACAAGTTTTGAATATTCTTTACAAACCTGCTTTTTGAGCCGAGAACGTAAACTGCGTCGGATAAGACAGCACCTGTGTAGGTAACCAACATTTTGGCCTATAAGGGGAATTTAAGCCTATAAAGACAAAATTTAACAGCCTGTATTCGCTGTAGGCCAAAGTGATGGGTTTTCGAAGTACAATTTATGTTAGGCATCTTGCCGCAAACGTAATGCCATGCTTGCCCTTTGTTTCCCTTCGAACCCCTGGCTCAATTTCGGACCGGTCAAAACTCAGAAGCACTTCGGTGAAGTCATTGACTCGCGAAACAACATCAGCCTTAGAAGACAAGAACTTAGGGCACCCACGACAAATCTTGGCCGGACGCAGTTCTCAACTATTGACCCGCACTCACCCGCCTGCCACCGAGTTTTTTTTCACGACTAAACAAGATTGCTCTTCGTGGCAGCCACCAAGCGAAGCCATGTCTCCTTCCACTCATGGCGTTCATGCACAACTGGCTTAGTCATCGAGGCTAGCCATTGGGTCTTCCACCCTTTTGGCCGGGGAGGGGGGAGGTTGCGGCACAATTTGGACAGCGCAGCTTCATGTCTTCGGAATTAGTGCATGAGCCGGTTTAGTCCTCTGGCTCTGATTGGGATCGACAAAGCAGTCTGTGTGATCTGCCAGTGTTTCATTACCTCATTACCCGTAATCCTCAAGTTTAATTTTCAGTATGGATCGCAGGCGTCTTTTATAGAACAAGGTGATTTCGCGTGCTTCTGCGGCTTTCATCGGCGAAGTTTGGGCGACATTTAGAAGTATCGACAAGACAGGACTTTCGTAGTCTGAGGCAGCATTCAGTATGTTTTCTGCGCTTTCGACTTAATCGGCAATCAGTTTGATCTAGGGGAAAACGATGGAAAGTTATAGGATGACTTCCACCCTCTGTGCTTATCTGTGATCCTTTAGAACCGAATCAGTGACGAACTTGAAAAGAGCTAGCAAGAGGATGAAACCTTGGCAAACGCCTTCTTTCTATCAAGAACTGTGTTGACTGCTCCATTTCACCTCTCACTGGAGCCTCCATCTGGTCATAGCATACCTGAGTAATGCGGATTACCCTGACCCTGGGATCCTGTCTATCCTCATTCCCCGCTAGTTAGTCTTTCTTTAAAATACTGAGTCGAATACAAGAAGAAAGTCAACGCAGAATTACGTGGTTTTCTGTTGATGCTTGAATTATTGATGGCTGCACATCCGTGCTGCCCTTGCTCAAGTATGTGGCAGAGAGAGAAGAGCTGGTCCGTGCAGCCCATGCTCGTTCTGAAACCCGCTTTGTTTAGATCTTGTGGGTCTGTCCCTTCAATCTCAGGAGCTTTGCAGTAGGATAGTTGCGGAGACTTTAGCTGCACGTATTATCAGAAAGATACTACTATCATTTTACAATCAACCATGTCACCATTTCTGTTGGGGAGGGGGGGGGGGGCTATGATGGACTTGTGCCAGTCTTCGGGGACCTGTTCCAGATGCCAACGATGATGTTGTGGAGGTATAGCTGGACGCAATTCTAACGGTTCGTTTGTGGCTGCTGCATTACCATTGCCTGATAGGGAGAGTAATAGATTTCCTTTACATTGAGCGGATTGATGACTGGAGTGTTCCTTTGGTAACGTCAGCAGTTATATTGTGACCCTCCCGTTCACTCCCGTGCCACTCGTGCTTTGTCCTGTGCCGGGAGTATTTGTTAATTTACCTGTGTACAGTTAATGAAATAATAAACGAACCTGAACCGTTCTTGTTTCTGTAGACCCTCATTGTAACGCATACGGCGCAGTCGTCACGGCTTAAAGTTAGAGCAAGCAGATTCATATGTGAAATGCGAATAACTTATGAGATGTTGGAATTGATGACAGACCTGGATTCAGGAGATTTGTTCATTATAGGCTATTGAGACTTTGTGCTATATAGCCCATATGACCTATAGCCTACTATCTTACAAGAGAAACCAATGTCATAACCTTCCACGTCCAAAACCAACCCTAAACTTGTCGTCAAACCAATATATTTAGTATAAAACTTCTACTGCAGCTCAGTGTCAAAAACTTGGATGTCCGGCTTACAGAAATCCTCAATTGTTTTTTTTTTAAGTTTTATTAAAATAAACGATTGGGAAAGAGCTTCTCTTTCTAGCCCAGTAATAATAAAAACAATTTTTTCAAGAAAAATGTCAATTTGTCATCTGACGGGTTTGTTCATTGTAGGCTATTAGCCTTTATGTTATATAGCCTATATGACCTATATGCATCCCAAGAGAGAAAATTATGTCATAAATAGGTTTTAAGACTACATTAGATACTAGTACTTCTCTCTAACAAGTTAAATATTGTGTAGAATGTTTCAATTGAGCTGGTCTTATAGGCCTAAATTCCCCTTATAGACCAAAATGTCGGATACCTACACAGTTGCTGTCTTATCCGATACGATTTTCGTTCTCAGCTCAAAAAGCAGGCCTGTAAAGATTTTTCAAAACTTGTATTTTCAAAAAAAAAATCATTATAGGATTTATAGGCTATATAGCCCTATAGACTATATAGCCTACATGGCCTGTACGGATTCAGAATATGTATAGTTTGTTTTATTTCGCTCATGCGGTTCTGCTAGGAAAAAATTCGAGATCAAAGAAAGTGATAAATGCTGAATAACTAGCTTTTGGAAAGCAAGGGATAGTAGGATGATGTTTCAGTTGACAAGCTATATTTTCGGTGGAGATATGCTTGTGACAAGGTTTGACTAGGGCATAGGCTGGTTGTCTCAGAGAGTAAGATGTTCTGTCATTTTGTCAGTGCTGAATAACGAGCTTTTGGAAAGCAAGTAACAGTAGGATGTTGTTTCAGTTGACAAGCTGTATTTTCAGTGAAATCTGACTGTGACAAGGTATGACCTAGGGCTGAGGCTGGTTGTCTAAGAGAGCAAGATGTTCTGTCATTTTTCAACATATAGTTTATTTTTGTTTTATTTTTTATACATGTTTAAGTATTTTTTGTGTTTTTTTTACTGAATACTACTTTATTTTATTTTTGGAGATCAGCTTATACTTTTCAGTATTTGAGGAAAAGGGCTCGATGAATTTAGTTTTTCATAAAAAGTGCTCGATGAACATCTGCGGAGGCTGATACGGCTTCCTATCAGCCTCTCTGGAGAATGATACGAGGTCGTAACAACTTCCACGAAAGCAATTGTCATAATATAACTTCCTGTGGGACATAGGAAGATATGCACTGCATACCTGTTCGAGAAAAGTTATATAATGTTATTTAAAATTTCAGAAACTGTTCGAAGCAACATGCCTCAAGCGATCTAGGCAGGTTAGCATTTGGAAAATAGATGCTCGGAAACGAAAGAACGTAATGCCATGCTTGCCCTTTGTTTCCCTTCGAACCCCTGGCTCAATTTCGGACCGGTCAAAACTCAGAAGCACTTCGGTGAAGTCATTGACTCGCGAAACAACATCAGCCTTAGAAGACAAGAACTTAGGGCACACACGACAAATCTTGGCCGGACGCAGTTCTCAACTATTGACCCGCACTCACCCGCCTGCCACCGAGTTTTTTTTCACGACTAAACAAGATTGCTCTTCGTGGCAGCCACCAAGCGAAGCCATGTCTCCTTCCACTCATGGCGTTCATGCACAACTGGCTTAGTCATCGAGGCTAGCCATTGGGTCTTCCACCCTTTTGGCCGGGGAGGGAGGAGGTTGCGGCACAATTTGGACAGCGCAGCTTCATGCTGTTCAGAAACTGTTCGAAGCAACATGCCTCAAGCGATCTAGGCAGGTTAGCATTTGGAAAATAGATGCTCGGAAACGAAAGAAGAAAATCAATAGACTCTACCCCTTTTTACGGTCCTATCCTTTTCCTTCTTTTTCTGAGGTGCCGGATCCGGTTCATATTCGGACGTTCCGGTGGAAGACACTGATTGTCGGAAATATGAAAGGGAATTCCGAAAGCTAACGTCAAAATTTCTCTTCCAACCCATCACTGTCCTTAGTGAAACTAAAACTTATTGCACTTGATAAGATTGACGTGCGACAGCTACTGATTTATCTTTTACAAGATTACTTTTTGGCGTCGTTCAGAGATGGAATTCGCCAGCATTTACCAAAACTGATCCTTTCTCCGAAATGAGTGTTTATACAGGCGACGACAAGCCGCTATCCCACTCCTCAAGGGGGCTTCATTTTTAAATTTCTCTAAAGTAAGAGGCTGACTTGTATTTTATTTACTTGTTTTTCAAACGAACAAAACACATGTCGACTGAATGAATGAGTCATATTATTACCCATCAGATTATATCACGAGATGGAGTAGAGAAAAGTAAAAGAAGAAGAACAGAACAAAAATACAATACCGTACGATGAAATGCAACTTTTCACACTACAACAGGTACCGCCTATGGTTTCCGTGCCGCCTATGGGCGCATCGTCCCCAACCGTGGGCACTATATTCGTAAAGCTTTGGGAAATTTGTACTGCACTTTCTGCGCACCTTTTATTCTATTTCGTTCTGGTGTCACTCATGTTCTGCGAAAGTGTTATTTTAAATATGCGAAGCATCTGCTCCATTTTAAAAATTATGTCAAAACCGTACATTGACGGAAAAGTTCAAAATTCAAGATGCAAGTGTTACCCTTTGGTGTGTTTCCCCGTCGCGTTAAAAAATCAAGGAAAACTTGGCACAGCCAGCGCATGACGCTATCTACTGCTTCCTGGCCGCAGATTGAAAATTTAGTGACTTTTATATGTCTATTTTTTTTTTTCACTTACTCCGCTTTCTAAAAATGGCGGGTTACAAATAAATTACTTACTTACAGGAAATCTTACGGTACGGACATTAACTGATAAATGTGTCATATAAGTTGTGTGACCTTTTTAGGCAACCTTCGAACTTCTTTCTGTTTGCCTCAAGCGCAGTCGCAAGGTCCGTAAGGCGGTAGGTAGGCTACTATTTACCAGTTTTTGGAATCCGAAAACGTAAGTGGAGTGATACCTATGACTTCGTAAAAGTTGTCTGTCAGCACGAGAACTCTCGAAGACAATGAGACACTTTGATGAAACTTGGTGTGAGGTTTCTTTAGGTCAAGGGACAGGTCAAGTTCGTATATGGGCCCCAAAGCTGTATACTTAGGGTGGGGGAGAGGTTTCAGATTAAGGGATGCAAATAAATATCTTTTAATAGTTAATGAGATAGTCGATTTAGGGTAAGGAGACATGCTGAATCCCAATATGAAAATTATTTTCCCGCCGGGCGAGTATTTCACCTGGAATCCGGCAAAAACCTGAAAATTTTAAAAATGTAAAATTTGAATCTGAAGTTGATTAGACGTTCGATTCTGTGGTAAAAGGCCGGACAGGTCCGGGTAAATCCGAAAATTTAGCATGAAATTTTAAAACCTAATGATATAGTCGATATAGGTTGATTAGACATGCTCTTGCAACCTTCGAACATACTAAGATAAACAAAAAGTTCATCGCGGGGGAGTAGAGGGGTGGGGAATCCGGAATCTAGTGACATTCATAACTTTGGAACGGGTGACTGGACGTGCATGATACTCGGTAAGTGTCAAGAACAAGTGTCTCAAATGTTCAGTTTCAAGTCGGTACCGGATCTGCTTACTGGGGAGCTGGAGGGGGCACCGGAAATCTCGTGAATCACTTAAGAGTCGAGGATCAAAGTTGGACTTGGTTGGAAGAACAAGCGTAAACCCTAGATACATTACTGACAAAACAGGACCGGATCATGTCACAGTGGGGGAGTTGGCTCGGAACTCCGGTGATCTCGAGTTAGGGTACTTCCAGATGTGCTAGGACCATGAAACTTGGCAGGCATATTAGGGACTTGAGCATATTGACTTGTAAATAGTCCCATCCCCGATCCAGTTATCGAGGGGGGTGAAGAGGGATGGCGAATCCGGAATATGGTGACATTCATAACTTTGGAACGGCTGATCGGACGTTCATGAAACTTGACAAATGTCAAGAACACGTGTCTCGGATGTTCAGTTTCAAGTCCGGAGCGGGTCTGATCACTGGGGGAAGCTGCCGGGGCACCGGAAGTCTCGTGAAACGCTTAAAGTGGAGGGATCGGAGTTGGATTTGGTTGGAAGAACAAGCGTGAACCCTAGGTACATTATTGACAGAGTTTGGGGGGGGGGTTCCCGGAATTCCGGTGATTGCGAATTAAGGTAATTCCAGATTTGCTGAGACGACCAGACTTGGCATGCATATTAGGGACACGACCAGATTGACTTCGAAAATAGTCCCTTCCCCCGACTCATCGTGGAGGGAGAGGGAATCCGGAATCTAGTGACATTCTTAACTTTGGAACGGGTGATCGTCTGTAAATGAGACTTCAGAACAGAGACTCAAGAACAATTTTCTCAGATGTTCAGTTTCAAGTCTGGACCGGATCCGATAACTGGTGGGGGTGCTGGAGGGGACACCGGAATTGTCGTAAAACGCTTAGAGCGGATGGATTGGGATGGATCTTGGTGGGGACATAAGGATAAACCCTGGATACATTATTGGCAGAGCAGGACCCGGCCGGGGCATTTTGGGTGGAGCTGGAGGGGCCGGAACGACTTAGAGTACTTCAAGGTCATCTATGACGATGATACTTGGCAGTCGTATCTGGGACCGGACCAGATTGACTTGGAAATGTTCACTTCCCCGATTCGATCATCGTACCTGAATGGATCGGGAATCTGGAATCTAGTGTCATGCAGAACTTTCGAATTGGTTATTGGATTTGAATTGATAAGGTAGTCTTTCGATACAAAACAGTCCGGTACAATAGTTGGATCCCATATTTTCGTTCCCAAAATGAAGATCTAATCATAGATGTTTCGAAAATCCCGCCTACGGCGCTGTTCGTAATATTCTCTATTTTGTGGAAGGGCGTGTCATTTGACTAGGGTTTTAAGCCAGTTTTAGGATTGGGATTTTGAACCATTAAGAGCTAGAATCTGGATGGAAATAGTTAAATTTGGCAGGAAAAAGCTAACTTTAAAAAAATCTCGCCTGCGGCGCTCACTTTACGTGATCATGGGCAGTATTGACCGGACGACAGTAGCCGCTGCTGCCGGAACGATGCTCCATCCAGTTTCTGGAGCTTTTTACAGTCTTAGTATTCAATCCACGGTAAATGATAGAATTTGTAAGAGAAGCAGTTAATTTTTAGCATGTAGGAAAAAAAGAATCTCGAAAATCTTTGCCTGTGGCGCTCGATTTAATTTCCCCTTGGGAATAATAGATAGAAGCTGTTACTGCAATCGTGCCCGGCAATATATTCTCCAAGTGGGCATCGCCAAAACACCTCCCAGTAGTTGGCATATCGTATTTCATGCTGCCATGTAATGTTACTCTTCCTACGTAATCCTTTCTGTTTGGAGTTAAAGCTCGAATTTTCAGTTTCTAGGATTCGGCAAATTAGGTCCCCCCCCCCCAACGAAAATGCACTTGCGACGCCACTGCCCACAAGTGTACCAAGGTCCAAGTTTGAACTTGATAACGGCACTGATTTACGAGCTATGAGCTCCACAGAAAACGGTGAAAACTGAAAACTGGAAACCGAAAACCTAAAGCTGGTACAGCGCTCGCAAGAGTGAATTGTTCATAAATGAACACTCCACTAAGAAGAGAAAATAAAAAATTAAAAGAAACATAGACAAACAACACAACTAATAGAAATGAGGCACGACAAAGAAGGTAATCTGACACAACTAGCAGTTAGTTTCTTTTAGTGGCGAAAGTGCGACCCCAACTGAGAAACAAGAGAAGGCTGTACTAAACGAATACGGGATCTGATCTTTAAAGTTTAGACGAAAAGGGCTGGGATACGACAATCTAGGTACCCATCACTTATTCGCTCAAATTGGCTCGAAGACCCGCTGAAAATTCGTTACTTCTTTGTTTCGCCATTCACGAATAATCGATTTTCGAATAGTGGAATTTCCGTGTGATTTGTCTTACGTCTATGCGCTTGTATTTTTGTTGTATGCCTTACGAAAAGATTGTGATTTTTTGTTTGATCAGGCACTAAGCAATCTTCACCAATCTCACCAATGCCCACTGAAAAGCCGCGTTTGTGTTGAGTCTAAAATTTCCCGCGTCATATAGTAGAATTTACGCTTTGGGGACGGCCGCAAATATTCCGAATGTCATAACGAGAGCAGATAGTGGAAAATGGAAAAAAGCCCTTTGCAGAATCCAAATAATTCAGTTTATGAATGACTGTATGACAGTATTTGAATGACACAAAAATAAGTTGGCTTTTCAGTTAACCTTTAATTGAAGAGGTTGGTCGCATATTTTTACCCTTTTGAAAGGGAATCTGTTTTATATCGACGCTTTCAACATGAAATTTCCTCTCACGTGGGGAGTGTTAACATCCGATGTAAGCTAAAGATGTGAAGTAATCATACATTCCTTCACGTTATGATTATTCGGCCGAGAGATTCCCTGAAATGAATTGAAAAATATATGGATGACGAGAACGTCATAGAACATCGTATAGGAACAATGTAAATATGCAATGTTAAAATGAAAAATCTGGTGAGACTTTAGGACAGCAAGAATAAAGTTTTACTTGGGATATCCAGATAATCGGGATTTTCTTTGCTTGAACCTTCTTCTTCGTTACTTTCTATCTTGACTTTCTTCTCCAATTCCTTTTCTTGTTGCTTCTCGAATTCGATCTCTTTTTCTTTATCATTTCGCGGCTCTTCTTTCACTATTGCCTCTACGCTGTCACTGTTTGTCACTCTCCCGGATATTCTGTATTTCCGGAGGGTTTTCATACTCACTAGAAATGATATTCACTAGAACTGAAGAAAGGTTGTTGGTGCCTATGCGCAAGTTAGACAAAATCCGAAAAGCATCTTATCAGGAATAGGCGTAGTCAATGCGTTCGTATATCACTGAGGGATTTGTATTTTTATCAGTATGCAACTGTAGCTCCGTACGAAAGGCTAGACAACAAGAAACTACCTTTGATAAGGTACAACTGTTCGACCCCCTAACCACGAGGAACTTATCTTCGTTAATGACTTGCTTTGTTCGTCATTTCAATTGTAACGTTTTATGTTTGCGATCCCATTAAGCCAATAAAAACATTTTTCATCACACCTTGCTTTGGTCAATATTTTGTCACCCATTAGGGGTAAATAGCAAAAACAAAGCGCTATTATCGTTTAAAAGCGAACCGTAAAAAAGTATCTCAGTAGAAATTTT
The DNA here is from genome assembly GCA_030848855.1 of Branchinecta sandiegonensis. Classification (NCBI taxonomy): domain Eukaryota; kingdom Metazoa; phylum Arthropoda; class Branchiopoda; order Anostraca; family Branchinectidae; genus Branchinecta; species Branchinecta sandiegonensis. Next base: position 13,633,420 of record JAUPMV010000020.1, read on the forward strand.
TAATCTGCGTAACCTTTTTTTTATACTAATCTGCTGACCCAAGAAGCGGGTCATAAGTAAATAAATAAAACGCAAAACGAAATTGAGCTGTGCTTTTGGTGTGCAGATGAATCATGTTCCATTGTTCGTGGAGTGTTCCTTGGAACAATCCACTATTAGATAGATAGATAGATATTTAATGCATAAAAGCCAACAAGGGCCATCGCACCAAAACAACGAAAGAAAAAAGATATAACAACATTGCGAGCGCTGTAGTAGCTTTCGGCTGTCGGTTTTCACTGTATTTTGTGGAGCTCATAACTTGTGAACCAGTGCAAGTATCAAGTTCAAACTTGGTACACTTGTGGGTATTGGGGTCTAGTTGTGCCTTTTGGGGGTCCCAGCCCCGACACCCACCCGGTTCAGGGGCAAATTGGACCAGATGTCCAATTAGTGTTCACAACTTGAATAGTGTTCACAACTTGACCAGACCTGGACGTAGGACGATGAAATTCCTTGTACTTGCATATTCTAAGGCTGGGAAATTACTTTCATAGTTTCACCTACCCCACCCACCCCGTTCAGGGGCAACTGGGCCTAGATTGCCAGTAAAGTTCGTAACCCGTGACAGGAATCAACAGATATCAAGTTGAAACTTGGTAGGTTTGTGAGCATTGGAGTCTCTTTTGCTTTTTGCGGGCCCCAAACCACACCCCCACTTGGTTCAGGGGCAATCGGGCCAAGATCGCTCCCTTTTTTTATGTTTTTAACTTAACAACAAGAGCTGTAAGCTCATATGGCACTTGCATGTGTCAAGATGATTTGATTGATCAAAAGTAAGTTTCGACTTTGCGGTTGAGATGCGCGCTCTAAGGGAGCTGGAACTTCATTTGTAAGCAAAACCCTTGAGGCAAAACTGCTAATGGGCTGATGGGCATCCACGAAAATGCATATATTGCTTAAAAGTATTTTTTTTACTTTGCGGTCAAGATTGGTACTTTAAGGAATAATCGGATTTGGGAAGTAGCAATTTCTAAGCAAATGTTGTTGAGTCTCCAATATTCCAGCGAAGTTTCATCGTCCTAGCACATCTGGAAGTACCTTAACGCGCGATCACCGGAATCCCAGACCCCCCTCCCCCTCCCCCTCCTCCAACTCCACCCACAATAACCGGAGCCAATCCGGTTCAGTAAATGATTAATCCAGAGCATCTGTTGGTCATTCCCACGAAGTTCGATCCAGATCACACCAGTCTAAGCGGGTCAAGTATTTTCCGCCCTCCCCCCGATAATTGCCGGATTCGGTCCGGAAATGAAAAAGGTCACAAGAGAAAAATGTCCTCTGTTTAATTATTAAATTTCACTCGAATCCGATCACCCGTTCCAAAGTTAAGCATGACTCAATATTCCGGATTCCCCTCCCTCAACTCCCCCCCCACCAAGATTATCATATCGAGGATTTTTTTTTTATTCCAAGTCAGTTTGACCGGGTCCCTGATATGCCTTCCAAGTTTCATCGTGAAAATCCTCCAAAAAACGGAATTCCGGGATACCCCTCCTCCCCCCCCCCTCAAGTGTCCGGATCCAGTCAAATTATGTAAAAGATTTACATGGACCAGATGTTTGTTCTTCCCAGCAAGTTTCACTCCGATACCATCATTCTAACCGTTTCTCGAGATTTCCGGTCCACCCCCCCCCCCACCCCACCCAGCTCCCCCGCGGTGCACGTAGCCAATCCGATTCAGCAAATGACTTACCTAGAGCATCTGTTTGTTCTTCCCACAAAGTTCCATCCCGATCCCTCCATTCTAAACGGGGCACGTATTTTCCGCCCCCCCCCCCCCCAATAGTTGCCGGATCCGGTCCGGATATGAAAAAAAATCATCGGAGAAATGTCCTCTGTTGAATTCTTAAATTTCACTCGAATCCGATCACCCATTCCAAAATTACGCATGACTGAAAATTTCGGATTCCCCTCCCTCCACTCCCCCCACCATTATCTGATCGACAAAATTTTTATTTTGAAGTCAGTTTGATTGGGTCCCTGATATGCCTGCCAAGTTTCATCGTGAAAATCCCCAAAACCACCATCACCGGAATTCCGGCCCCCCCCCCCATAAGTGTCCGGATCAAGTACAATGGTCTAAAGGACTTATCTAGAGCAGATGCTTGTTCTTCCCAGCAAGTTTCACTCCGATCCCTCCATTCTAACCGTTTCTTGAAATTTCCGGTCTCCCCCCCCCCAACTCCCCCCTGGCTACCAAATCCGGTCAAGACTTTAAACGGGACATTACAGAGCTATATTCTGTTCAGTTATGAAGTTTCATTACAATCCGATCATCCGTTCGAAAGTTACACACTTCTCAATTTCCCGGATTCCCCTGCGGATTCCCCTCCCTCCACTCCCCCACCATTATCTGATCGACAATATTTTTATTTTGAAGTCAGTTTGATTGGGTCCCTGATATGCCTGCCAAGTTTCATCGTGAAAATCCAAAAAACCACCATCACCGGAATTCCGGGACCCCCCCCCCCCCCATAAGTGTCCGGATCCAGTACAATGGTCTAAAGGACTTATCTAGAGCAGATGCTTGTTCTTCCCAGCAAGTTTCACTCCGATCCCTCCATTCTAACCGTTTCTTGAAATTTCCGGTCTCCCCCCCCCCAACTCCCCCCTGGCTACCGAATCCGGTCAAGACTTTAAACGGGACATTACAGATATATATTCTCTTCAGTTATGAAGTTTCATTACAATCCGATCATCCGTTCGAAAGTTACACACTTCTCAGTTTCCCGGATTCCCCTGCCCTCCACCCCCCCCCCAAAATGGTCGGATCAGAAAAATGATTATTCCTAATTTTGTTTGGTCGGGTCTCTGATATGCCTGCCAAGTTTCATGGTCCTAGCACAACTGGAAGTACCCTAACTCGAAAAAGTGTGACAAAATGCCCTAAATTTTCAAGTTTCCAGCGCCCCCACTTCCCCGCACATTTTCGGATCGGGAAACTGATTATTTCCAGGTTAGTTTGGTCGGGTCCCTGATATTCCTGCCAAGTTTCATTGTCCTAGCTCATCTGGAAGTACCCTCACTCGAAAAAGTGTGACAAAATGCCCTAAATTTTCAAGTTTCCAGCGCCCCAACTCCCCCGCATATGGTCGGATCGGGAAACTTATTATTTCCAGGTTACTTTGGTCAGGTCCCTGATATTCCTGCCAAGTTTCGTTGTCCTAGCTCATCTGGAAGTACCCTAACTCGAAAAAGTGTGACAAAATGCCCTAAATTTTCAAGTTTCGAGCGCCCCCACTCCCCCGCATATGATCGGATCGGGAAACTGATTATTTCCAGGTTCGTTTGGTCGGGTCCCTGATATTCCTGCCAAGTTTCATTGTCCTAGCTCATCTAGAAGTACCCTAACTCAGAAAAAAGTGACAAAATGCCCCAAATTTGCAAGTTTCCAGCGCCCCGCACTCCCCCCCCCCCATATGGTCGGATCGGGAAACTGATTATTTCCAGGTTAGTATGGTCGGGTCCCTGATATGCCTGCCAAGTTTCATTGTCCTAGCACATCTGGAAGTACCCTAACTCGGATATGTGGGACAAAAAACTCGGACCGACCGACAGACCGACAGACCGACAGACGGTATTGTGATCGGTATATGGCACTTGAGCCAGAGGCTGCAAGTGCCATAAAAACTGGAAATAGCGATGAAATTCGTTTCTGCTTTCGGTCCATCGGGTTGGGAATATTAGTGTGCAGTTGACCACTCCCCAAAATGCAATTCGATGGGTCCCGACCAATCTATCATGAAGTTGTGACAAGGGGGGTACCAGGCAATAAAAGGATTTGGTTTCATTGCGCTTTGTATTACCTTGCTAATGGAAAAAAGGTTTAAAGTGTCGGACTGGCTAGCGAGACGAAACATAGACCGTCCTTTCAAGAGTTTGAAGATCTTCTTTGGATTTCTAAATGCGGTTTGTTTACATTAAAAGCTTTCAAACTGGGACGATTTCAAATTAGGTTATTTCAGTATTTTTTTTTATTGGTGATGTGAAATGTCTTGGTTCTAACGCTGTTTGTTTACAAGATGTGATAAACATTCTACTTTCACACTCCAGGTCTGAGCTCTTGCGCACTTGTCTTTTTGAGTTCTGAACGTTTAGGTCCCTATTTTTGTTCTTGAGCGTTTAGGTCTGACATTTTACCTTAATAAGATCAAGAATAAATAAGGGAAGAATTGAGAACTCGCATAGCCACGATGTCAGCATGCTGGATCTTTTTTTTTTGGATCTTATTTACCGGGAGTAGAGCTTCGCGTGTTCCCTCTTGCAGTGTCAGAAAAGGCGGGAAGTTCTGAAATCAGGGAAGCAGAAATCAGTGCTGATTTCTGAGGTTTATAGAAATGGAAACGACTTCCAGTCTCGGGTCAGATTTGCAATAAGAAGCTTATGTCATCACGACCCTTCACAAAGACGACGAAGCCCAAGCGAATATGGCATTTATGACTCAGGGAGCAATTAAAGTTGAAAAACTGAAAGGCCAACTTATCTTTAGGTCGTTTAATTGAATACACGAAATTATTTGGATTCTGCAAAGGGATTTTTTTATTTTCACTATCTGCTCTAGTTATGACGTTCAGATTTCAGAATATCTGCGGCCGTCCTCACAGCGAAAAGTATACTATGACGCGGGAAATTTTAATCTCAACACAAACGCGGCTTTTCGGTGGACAGTGGTGAGATTGGTGTTAAGATTGCTTAGTGCCTGAACAAAAAAGAAATCATAAATCTTTCTCGAAGTACCACAAATCACACGGAAATTCCACTATTTGAAAATTGATTATTCCCGAATAACGGGACAACGAAGTAACGCATTTGCAGCGGGTCTTCAAGCCAATTTTAGTGAATAAGTGATAGGTAACTAGATTGTCCTATCCCAGCCCTTTTCGGTTAAATTTTAAGCAACTTGAACGTTGAGGCATAGATAGAACTAACACGCATGTATTTAGTTTAGATTCAATACGATCGGTGTGAACATTAGTATTTTTATTCAAACAATGTTTACAACGGGTACGTCAGCTACGATTCTTCATCAGCTGATCATTCTTCATCAGCTGATGAAGAATCGTAGCTGACGTACCCGTTGTAAACATTGTTTGAATAAATGTTTCAAAGTCAGCTTGGGCTCAAAGAATATTTATTAGTATTTTTATTTTGAACTTCTCAGGACTCTAAAGAATCGCTTCTAGAAAAGGTATTAGCTTGGACAATTTAAGGTATTTAGCTGGCGAAATGTACCCAGCGAGTTATTATGTTTTGTTTTTAAGTTGTACTCTCTACACACAATTTAGTTCATATAGTTTTCTCATGTAGTTACTAAAAAGTTGTCTATAAAGTATTTCCTAATTTTAATTTATGAGTTGCTGATTGTAAGATATCTTTCAAAACGTCTCCATTTGTGATAACAGCTTATTATTCTTGGTCAAAATGTATATCTTTATCTCGGATAGTTGCACTTTACATCTGGGTAAATTTGTCATTATCTACGCTATCAACCGTTTGTGTTTTCATCATCATTGTTTTCAATTATCATGTTTTTACCTCGAGTTTTGGGCAGAGCTGGCGAAAAAAAGTTCCTATGTTTTGTTTTAAGTTGTACTCTCTACACAGTTCATACCATTTTTTCAGATAGCTTGAAGTTTTTCCTAATTTTAAATTAGCAATTGATTATGGAAATTGAATTGTAAGATATCATTCAAAACGTCTACGTTTTTGATAACAACTTATTATTCTTGGTCAAAGTTTATATCATTATCATGGGTAGTTGGCTAAATTTTTATTATCTGTCCTATTAACATTTTTTTTTTCATCACTAAGAATCTGCCATAGATATTAATTTAAAGATTTTGTATGGCAAAAAAAGTAAATCTTTGTTCTCAGGTCTCCGGAGACGGATATTCTATCTGACATTCTAAGCCTAGAGTACAAACATTTGGAAGTATGTCCCTTCCTTCTTTAAACTTGTACTGCTCAGTCCAAAGTACTGTCGGTCCTTTTCTGCATTAATTTGCGTCATCCTAACATAGGATTGTGACAACTTCTATCATCTCACTGTCCCCTTATCTCGTCTTTCAAACTAGTGGTAGCTGTAAATTGTTAGAGGGAGAAGGGCAAAATGTCGACCTCGTTCTGTTTAGTTTGAATTCGGCGCACTTTCTTGGCGCGAAGAGAGGCGATCAGAAGAACCAGCGTCAATAGTTGTGTTTTTGATTGCCGTTCCTGATCTCAGTTCTTCTAATTTCTCATTTTCGATCACCTTCCGAGTTCATAGTTTGCTTAGTTGTCGTTTGTGCTGAAACGGAGACCGTGTCGGTTCTCGGTTCTACAACACCTGCCAGTGAAACGGCGAACTGTGACGCAGACGCAGTTCCCGGTCCGAGTTCGCCTGTCATGAATAAATTAACCCAACAAAATTGAAAGTCCTGGAAGTGTGTTTGGAAATGGATGATTACAACTTGTATATTTCAACTACAAGAATTGCCTTTTCACTGTCAAATGTAACAACCCTTTACTGACTTATTTAGGTGATTTTATGAATGGTTTGCCGGGATGCTTATTTTCCGTTTTTATTCACCTGCGCCTTGAAACGGCGAAGGCGTCAGGTGAACTGAGTGCAAAAACAGAAATTAAACTTCAACGGCGAACTCACAGGGAAACTTACACAGGCGATCAAAAACGCAACTAATAATTACTCTGTGGTAGCGGTAGGCATCGGGTAGGCTCCACCCCCGGTAAACAGAGTCGGAAAAAAGTAGCGTTGCATGAATCAAGTCTTCTCAATCCTTCCTTTATTTATTCTTGATAGGATTATAGGATCGTGTACCTTCTCCGTTTCGTCTTCATTTAGGCCTGAAATGTAGAAACCTTAGATATAAAAAAAAACAGGTGACCCGGGAAATATTTGAAGGTCACCTTTGTTCAGTTGATATAGCCGGTGCTTTTGTTAATGTCGTCCCTGACCCCTGACGCGATGTGAACCACTCTATTGTTAAAATTTTACAGTTTTGGTATGCTAATTCAGCTATTAATATCAAATGGCAGGGTCAGATTTCGGAGAGTATCCCAGTGCAGAATGGTGTTAGGCAAGGGGGTGTTTAATCTCCTTACATTTTCAAGTCTGCCATTTCTAATTGTCTTAATTCACTTTTGCCTTCTTATTTTTACAAAGTTGTTGCTTTGAGTTGTATTGCGTACGCTGACGACGTGTTGCTCGTCAGTAGATGTAAATCTACAGTTGAAATTTTTTTTAACATTCTTTCTTCAGAATTTTCAAAAATTGGTCTTGGCATTAATTTTTCGAAATGTGACCATTTGTGCTTTAATGGTTTATGTTCCGGTGAACCAGTTCCGCTGTCCGTGGGACCTATTTCGATTCCAGTAACCGATTCGCAAGTGGCTTGGCTTCGAGTTTAAAAAAAAACGCTTTCCAAGACTTTTTCGGCTATTATTCAGGATACCTCTATAGGTTGATTCGTATAGCACATGGTCGTTTATGTCCAAACAAAGGTCGCTACAACCGGAAAGCACTTGGGCGAATTTATAGCGCTTTCCGCACTCCTTACATCTTGTATTGTTCCGGTGTTTATCACATTCTGCGAAAAAAAGACATTAAAGCTTTGAAGACGTGTTATTATAATCATTGTAAATTTTTGATGTACCTTCCTCGTTGCTGCCGCAACCACAAATTAGTTCAGAAGTTCGGCGTCCAAGATGTGATTCGCTCACTCGAGAAAACGTCAGCGTCACTACTATCTTCATGAATTTTTCAGGCCCAGTTAGTAATTATGTCTAAATTTTGTGTGTTTATTCTGTTATTTATCTTGTATTATTTCGCGTTATTCCTTTACTCCGCTACCACATTCTGTATTTGGCGGGTTGGGTGAGGGTAGGTCCCTCCATTAATTCAACCCTGCGGGGTCACCTTGGGAATTGACAGATCTCTAGATTCCTAGAAGCCATGAGCTCGGCTTTTCCTCAACAGGATCTGAACTGTTATAATCTTCATGCTTTACTGACAACAAATATGAACCCCGATAAGATGAAACAGAAGTGCTACCCATAGTTTTTGCTTGCCATATTTGATATTGCAAAACGGATACGTCAGCTGAATTTTATTACAGCTATATCTCGGCCCTTCTTGGCAAGGGTCCTTGCCAAGAGACTCATTCTTTTATCGAGATTAGCCTTTCCAAGAAGGGCCGAAATCTAGCTTAAAAAAAAATCGGCTGACGTATCCGTTTTGCACTATCAAATATGATTCGCGGTCAGCTTGACCTGAAGGAATATCTATGTTGTGCCGGTGAACTATAAAGTTCCATACCGCCGCAGCGGACTCGGTTTAATAATAATAATAATATTAATAATATTTATTTATTACCCACTTACATCAAAAAGATTAATAGTGGAGTATAAACATGAAGAAGGAAAAAAAACGGAAAAAGGCGTAAAACAAAAATTAAAGTCAACAAAACATTAATCAAACAAACGGATCAAACCGTGGTGAGGCGACAAACGTCGATACGCTGTTTCTGAGAGCTTTTTGTGTAGGTCAGTCAGCTTCTCAGTAATATTCGTAAGATAAAACTTTTTAACTATCTTTCGATTCTTGTACCACAGAGGAAGATAGAGAAGAAATTTACAGAAATGGAAGTGAGAAGATCGAATATCACTAATATCTTTTATCTTAAATATAGGGTAAAGCCCAGAAAGGTAAAGAACAGAATGATCGGAGAAAGTAGAGGAAAGCCCACCAAGGGCGACACGATTGTATTTCCCTCGATTGGCTACAATTTTAGAGTAACCAATCTGGATTTTCACTCTAGCATCCCGGACAGCGCGCTCCCGAAGAGTTTACTCCTGTCACCCTGAATGATACTTGGTATTATCCGTCCTGCTGTCTGAAATAGCATCTCATATAAAAAAAAAGGTCTCATTAAAGACTCGATCGTGGTACAAGCAAAAATCAGTTAGATGTCGTGAGGGTGCATCGAACACACCTCAGGATATGTAAAGTTGGGGGAAAGGATTTAGTTTCTTGAACAGTCAAAGAAGAAGATCAAAGAAGAATATGCTTTGCTACGTCATTCAGTTAATTCTTAAAGCACTAGTTGCAGCAGATGCAGTTTCTTGTCTTTTATTTTCACTTGCCTGAACTGTGCTGTGTCTAAAAAATAAAATAAAAATCGAAGGCTCATTCCGGGGCTTTGGCCGCGTGCGGCCCCCTTAGCTCTGATGAGAAACACGAAAAAACTGCATAACCGGCCTTTTTACCAGTGATCTCCTCGTAAGCAACACGCGGGAATGTGATACTCTTCGAAAAGGAGCCAAGCATGGCAGATGTTAAAAGTCGGTGTAGTGCCGCGGCTATGGTGGGTGCAAAATTGATATCGGAAGCTCAGATATGAGAACCAGTTGAACGATTAGGGACCTTTGAGTGAATCAGTAATATAGGAACGACTGGTTATTTAAAATCCCAAAGGCCCATTCACAACGGGTTTTAGCTAATACTCGGTACCAGCCAGTTCCGGAAATCACTCTGGGACCGAGAATTAGCTGGGTTTCTGCCGTTCGCAATTGATATTGGTGCCAGTTTCGGGTACCAGCTGGTCTCGCACCCAAGTTGAAATCAGTTCAACTTTTCAGGGTTACTAGCCAATCACATTATTTAGTTGAATATTCAGGAATGTTCCGATTGGCTAACGCTGAACGACGTCAGACCGAATATCAATGACCTAAATTCACTTCCGGTTTTCAAGACAGCAAGAGTGGATGTGATTTTGTCTATTGGGCTTGGTTCGAAACTAGCCAATCAGAATATTCCTCAATATTCCTCAAAATAATCTGATTGGCTAGTACCATCAAAAGTTGAACTGATTTCAACTTGGGTACGAGACTAGCTGGTATCCGAAACTGGCACCAGTATCAACTGCGAACGGCAGAATCCCAGCTAATTCTTGGTCTAAGAGCGATTTCCGGAACTGGCTGGTACCGAGTATTAGCTAAAACCCGTTGTCAATGGGCCTTAACACGTGGACATGCGAGCTTGTTTCCTGCTTTGATGTCGTCTTTTCCTTCTAATCTCTGTTCAAAGCACTCCTCATTGTGTTATGATTGCCGTTTCGGATTTGCCCTAATGAGGCCCCCTTAACCAGCGGACCCCCCTCTGCAATTGTCAGTGGGTAATTATGATCATATTGGGAGAGTAGATCCTAGTATTCCGGAGAGCTAGTGCTAACTCGAGGAAAAAGACGCGTAGCGTAGCCATTATACAGGAAAAAAGGGTAGAGATTCTGATCATCTTTTTTCATCGGCATGACGTTTTCGTTGGTTTTTATATACCTGTAGCAGATCTGATAAAACAAAATATGTTCGTCTCTGCTCTCAATCGGAATTGCGCAGGGCACATTTAATAGGCCGTGACTGTTCTTTTCCATTTGCAGTTACAACTCTGTGTCATATCCCGGTATCCCTTTACACGTATCGGAGACTGCGCTCGATTCCTTATCGACTTTTTGGGATCCCAAAAGGAACTGTTCTCCATTTAGTGGAAACTTAGAATTCATCAGTGACTCACTTGCTAATGGTGTAGTTGTATTTATTAATGAGGATCGCGTTTAATTCGAAGTATTTAAGTTGCTAGAAGCTGCTGTTACGGAAATATGCCTTCTTCAGTGGCAAATAACAGAGTGTATCAAGAACAGGATCATGAAAATGAGGTTGATGATGTAGCCTTTTTAACAGGTAACCTGAAAGGTTTAAAGTTTAACCGAAAAGGCCTGGGATAGGACTATCTAGTACCATTGCCTTAACCTGAACTTAAATTGGCTTGAAGACCTGCTGAAAATGCGTTACTTCGTTGTTCCGCTGTTCACGAATAATCGATTTTCAAATAGTTTAATTTCCGTCTGATTTGTTGTACCTCTATGCGCTTGTATTGTTGTTATATGCTTTACGAGAAGGAATTATGATTTTTGTTCAGGCACTAATAATTCCTCACCAATCTCACCACTGCCCACTGAAAAGCCGCGTTTGTGTTGAGATTAAAATTTCCTTCGTCATGATAGAATTTACGCTGTGGGGACCGCCGCAGATATACTCTATATGACTAAGTCCAAAACACGCCACTGATCCTCAGGAAGAACGAGAAAACGTCTCACCAACTCGCTAACTCAACAACTCAAATACTGTGTCAACCAATCCGGCAATCTTTGGGGAGCAGGTGTGATACCGCTTCCAACTCTTCCGCTAGGTACCCGGCGATTTTGCATCGGCAAGGAGAGTTAGTCATCAAGAGTATTCTGAACGTCATAACTAGAGCAGATAGTGGAAAATAAAAAAAATCTCTTTGCAGAATCCAAATAATTTATTCTCTACCGTTAGATGACACAAAAATAAGTTGGCTTTTCAGTTAAACTTTAAGGTCATTTATTTGTAGTTGCTCGTCCCCGTCTTCATCAAAAATTATAGTGAACAAGCTTTCCATTCGAAAGTTTTTCTTCCATACTGAATCCATATTGAAACTCGGTCTTCTCAGATGATTACCATTTGCCTTAACCTGTTTCTACATTTTATTAGTAAAGTGCTCAAGGAGTCTGGCGAAGACTGGACCTCTATAAGACCCGATTGTCTGGATCAAATATTAAATTTTTGGGATCCCATCGAAACCTTTGATCTTGTTATTCATGGTTCCAGTGCTATTCTGGTTGAACATTTAGGATGAACCTATTCTCCTATTGTATATTTGAACTTGTATTTGTTAATAATTCCCCTGTTTAACCGATGTAAGATCCCACCAAATTTCCGCCTCACATGACTTTTATTATATTGTTTATAGAGAGATAATCTATAAACAATGGTAGCGTTCCAGCAACTTATTATTAGTTACGATTGTTACTATTCTTGTTATTATTGCCGTTCCAGAGCCCGCCGTAATAAGTAAATTGGCTCCTCCCATTTATTATTTTCGTTCTACGACGGTTACGATCGTTACAATTTGCTTATGATGGTCGTGACCATCATAAGCGATAATAACTATCGGTTCTGCAGGAACTCCCGTAAGAGTGATGACGTATGATCGCGTTATTATTATATTCGTTCCAGCGAGCGTGATAACTACCACAAAACGGCGCTCGCCCCTCCTCTTATCATCGTAACTTGTGATAACTTCACTGGAACGCTACCAATATAATCACTTATAACGACAATGAATTCTTCTTCTTCTAGGAGACAGAGAGCACCAACAGGCCGCTGCTAATCGTGCTGCCACCTATGAGAAACCGGTGATAGCGTCATGTACACCAAAGCAAGCTGTGATCATTTTGGTCAGTGTCATTGTGACCTCCCTTCTGATTTCCATCATAGCCGCCTTCGCCCGTCCGATTGGTAAGTAAATAATCAAACATCGCGGAAAGATAGAATGTTTAACAAGGAACTTTTACCGCGAAAAATAAATACCCTGGAAATATATTTTTTGTTCAAATTTAGAACAAATGCTTGGACAAGTTTGCCTCCAGCGGGAACACTGTTCATGTACAGTGGATGTATGCTTATTTGAACTGTTACTCAAATGTGAACAGCGCAGTTTTGGGCTAAATGGTAGAATGAAGTTCCAAACTGCTCAGGTGTTTTCAGAAGTTCTTAATTACCTACTTTTGCTAACTGGTAGTTAACTTTAGTCAGAGCAAGTGCATGAAAATGCTAGAGTTGAAAGCCAACAAACGTTGAATAAGCATATCTCGACTGTAGCCTCCTTCTATCTGGTGACAATGTTCACAAGCCCCTCGGTAACTCAATGGTAGAGAGCTTGCAGCCAAAGCTGCCGTCGTCAGTTGAAGTCCCGCACCTAGAGTATTTTGTTTCTCAGTGTTGTGCACTGTGTAGCTTTTCCTTATTTTCCTACTCCATTTTTTGTGTACTTATACATTATGATGGGTAATAAAATTATTAATTAATTAATTAATTCAGTTCAGTTCAGTTTATTTTCAAAAATTCGCTCACGGACGAAGCCGAACATTGAATTTCTTCCGTCATGTATAATCTATCAGTTTACTTATAATGTAAATAATCCAAATATGTATTCTACGTAGTTTACTGAAATACAAAAATCCTCGGTCGGGATTTGAACTCACGACATTCTGCCTCCCAGGCCGACTCGCCACCGATAAGCTTATGAACGCAAGCCGCTACAACCTTGGATCTTTCAGGCTTCCCATGGACTGTTTACGAGGTTCCGACATTCAGGTCCTGGACTTATTATATACACCCTAGTGAATGTCATTTTCGATTTATTTGTTACGGTTAAATGGAAATTCTGTTTCTACACCCAAGAAAATCTCAAAAAGTTATGGCACAACCAACTTGTAGGCTACAGCCACATCTTACGACACAAAAAAAATGAACCTAAGTCAACCGGATACAAACTGCAAGACTCTTGAGGTCCCTTCAGACCGGACTTCAGACTGAAAAAGACTCTTACGCTTAAAACCCTTACCCCCTTCACACCGAGACACTTACATCCGTTACTAACCGTAAAGGGCCTACGTGGTTGTCGTAATGTAAGCATGTTCCGTAAATACTCTTGATGGCTAACTCTCCTTGCCGATGCAAAATCGCCGAGTACCTAGCGGAAGAGCCACAAGCGGTATCACCTCGAGTATCACAGCTACTCCCGAAGATCGACGTGATTGTTTGACACAGGATTTGAGTTTTTAAGTCTGAGTCGTTTGTGAGACATTTTCTCGTTCTTCCTGAGGATCACTGGCGTGTTTTGGATCCAGAGAGACCTTGGATTTATGAGAAACAAAACACAAGGATCGTGGTCACACTAGGCTCAAAACAGCGCAGATTGGCCAAACAGCTGAAAACGACTCTACTTTTCTACGCAGATTTCTGAAACGGAGCTTATTTTGTTACGGTCGCACAAGAGGATACCGCATCCTTTGCAAATGTGATCTTTGACAGTCAACAGATACTCTATATGACTAAGTCCGAAGCACGCCAGTGATCCTCAGGAAGAAGGAGTAAGCGTCTCCGTAACGACTCAAACTCAACGATTCAAATCCCGTGTCACACAATCACGGCGATCTTTGGGGGCAGCTGTGACACCACTTCTGCCTTTCTTCCGCTAGGTACCCGGAGAGGCCGGAGATTTTGCGTCGGCAAGGAGAGATAGTCATCAAGAGTATTGAGAGTGAGGTTTAAGATCAAACTTACCAGTTTCTGCAACAGTTCAGTTTCGACTCGGTTGGACCGATGTGAACTCCTATAGTTTTATTAAAGTTCCCCACGACTAATCTAAACTGTATACAGAAAAGGTAGAGAGCGTTTAGTACGATCGTTAGTTAGTTACTATTTCCGGTCCAACCCCACCAGAAGTTACTACGCTGACCGTTCCAATCTTTTCGAAATAGTAACTAGTAGTAACTATTTGCTTATCCTGCTCGGGAGCGTAGTAAGCGGATCTTTGTAACGTGATTGGCTGGGTTACCAAGTGAAGGTATATTTTGTGGAAAAATGAAAAATGCGTTCCAGCCTTGACCCCAAGAAGCCAAAATTCGTGACGTCATGCGTTGTAACTGCGGTAAGTAGGATCGAACACACCCATTAGCATCGGCCCCGTGTCCCGTTTTTCGATAAATTGTCTTAAATTACCTTAAATTGCCCTTGCAAGCAATAAGGATGTTGAATCCCGATGAGTAGCTTGCGGTTGATGATGGTGTTCATTTATTTCCCGGTCACTGTTTCTGGGGCACTCCAGTACTCTAGTGCACAGTACACAATTCGATGGAATACGCTTTAATACGCTAAAGCTTAAGATTCGCTCGTAATACGCGTTTTTTCCGTATTTTACGGGAAGCAAGAAAATCACCGGCGTTGCATTTTCACCTATTAGCACCTCTCCCCCCCCCCCCCCCCCGAAAAAAATGCGGGAAACTGTGGAAACATGCAAGAGAAGTTTTCCCCACTATTCGAAATTTTCCACACCACTCACGATCTGCGCCGGACGAGTAAGCCTCAATGTTGTCTGCTTGGACGCGCTTTTAGATCATCGATGACCTGGTTGCTAGATAATGATGGGTCGAACGAGTTCGGGATATTAAAGGGCTTTTCCCGCGGCATATTCGTATTTGTGTCGTTTCGTGTGTTTGTCGGTCGGCCAACAAGTTGAGACTCACGGAAACGCCGTTTTGGCGGCGGTATTTTCAAATGCCCTAAAGTAAAAATAAATCCAGAAAGAATCTTAATAAATACAACATCAGACTCTAATCATTCTGTAGGCTACTAGATAGTTTAGGTCAGTCTGCGGAGATAATTTTGTAAACCACGTTGGCCTGACATATCACAAAATATCAACGAAGAAACCAAGCTCTGCACGATAAAGCGGCTTATTTTATTATTCGGACCATAATTTGCCGTTAATTTGAATTTCCCGTCAAATTTGAAAAACAAAATCGAGAACCAACTCTAGTTGCTAGTAGAATAGAATAGAATGGAATAAAACTTTGGCTTATCACAGCAAACTGCCAAATTGGATATTTTTTCGTCAGGTACATACTTTGTTAGCAAATAAAAACATTACACAATCAGCAAAAAGAAAACACACTATAAGGCAGGTTGAGTTAAAAAGGCCACAAAACTAGGCACAAAGCTCTTTTTATAGCGGTCTGTTTTAGCAACAAGAGCTACGAGCTCATATGGCACTTGATACGAGTAGGTGGTACCTAAAAAGTAGACAAGAAACCAAAATACCCCGCCATCTAAAAATGCGGTTCGGACCTATAAATACGATATCTAGTTTCACTAAAGTCTGAGCATTTCCGTCGCCTCGGATCACCGAGGGAAAATGATTTTTCTACCTTCCAAGTTTCAACCCTAAAGATCCATTCGTTTGGTCCCTACATATGCCACACGGTTTCCGGTACCCCTTCCAACGTCTCCTACCGAGTCCGAATCTGGTTCGGACTTCGCACTACTAAATGGATCATCTGAAGCATTCTCTCTTACCACTATCAAGTTTCGCTCAAATATGAGCGTTTTCGGGAACTGGTTTCGGGAACTTCCCGTAATTCTCCCACCCCCCTCCTCCATCGTGGTCGGATCCAGTTCGGACCCCAAAATATGTCATCTAGGGCATGTGAGCTCTCTACATTCCAAGTTTCACTAAAATCGCTCCACTTGGTTGACCCCTATGCGAGCCAAAATTTTTCCGGGAATCCCCTTCCAGCTCCCCCCCCCCACTGTGGCTGAATACGAATCGGAAACATAAACGTCCCATTTCTGACATAGCCTATCCGCAAATTTCCGGTTCCCACTTCACACCCCTCCCCTACCGTGACCAGATCCGATCCACACACCAAATAACAAATCAAGGCCGCATTCTGTTCAACTTGCATCCCATTCTGTAGCCCCCCCCCCCCCTCGTCCAACTCTCCTAAACGTGCCCGCATGTGGTTCGGACGCATGTTTTGCTTGTCTAGGTCACCATTTCTTATCACCCATAAAATTTCATTTGAATCGGACCGCCCGTTCGCAACTTACGGAAGCCAGTGATTTCCGGATTCCCCTTCCCTCAACTTCCCAAAGATGGTCGGATCCAGGAACACAAGTTTTCCTAGGGCATTATGTCGGGTCCTTAAGTCATTAATAGACCTGCAAAGTTTCATTGTTCTTAGAATAGCTGGAACTATCGCAACTGGCGACCACTGGAATTCCGGGAAACACCCTCCAACTCCCCCCACAGAGCCCCAATACGATCTGGTTCTGTCAGTTACGTATCTAAGGCGAATGCTTGTTCTTCTCATCAAGTTCCATCCCAATCCCTCAACTCTAAGCGTTTCACGAGATTTCCGGTCCACCCTTCAATCCCCC
The DNA here is from genome assembly GCA_030848855.1 of Branchinecta sandiegonensis. NCBI lineage: Eukaryota > Metazoa > Arthropoda > Branchiopoda > Anostraca > Branchinectidae > Branchinecta > Branchinecta sandiegonensis. Next base: position 13,650,322 of record JAUPMV010000020.1, read on the forward strand.
CCGCCCGCAAGTATCTGATGACCAAGACTTGACATGGAACATCTGAAACGATAGTTCTTTCCACTTGCAAAGTTTCATTCAATACCAATCACCCGTTCTAAAGTTATGCATGCCACCAGATTCCGGGCTCCCCATCCCTCCACCCCCCCCACGGTGGTTGGATCCAGGAAAAGACTATTATCAAGTCAATCTGTTCGGGTCCCTGACATATCTTCCAAGTTTCGTCTTCCTAGCACATCCGGAAGTACCGAACTTGCAGGATCACCGAAATTTCGGACCCCCCCCCCCCTCGACCCCCCACAGTGCCCGAATCTGGTCTGGTTATGTCAACGATGTGTCTAGGACTTGTGCTTGTTCTTCCCACCAAGTTTCAGCCCGATCCCTCCATTCCAAGCGTTTTCCAAGATTTCCGGTTCCTCCCCTTCAGCTCCCCCCTAGGTCACCGGATCCGGTTCGGATTTAAATTGGGTCGTCTGAAACACGGGGTCCTTCCAAATACCAAGTTTCATTAAAATCCGATCACCCGTTCAAAACTTATAAATACCTCTATATTCCGGATTCCCCCTCCCCCTACTCCCCCCACGATGCTCGGATCGGGGAAGTGACTATTTCCAACTTAATCTTTTGGGGTCCCTGATATGCTTGCCAAGTTTCATCGTCCTAGCTTATGTGGAAGTGCCCAAACTAGAAAAACCTGGACAGACCGACCGACCGACGGACGGACGGACAGAAATTGCGATCGCTATATGGCACTTGGCCGGAGGGCAAGTGCCATAAAAACAGGCGTCAACTTTTGAACCTCCACAGCCGCTTCTCTCGGTAGGCGTATTCGTTCGGGAGCATATGGGGGAGGCAAGAGACGGCTGTGGAGAGGATGTTTTAGAAGCTTCTGACCAAAATTCAGGGAAAGGTTTTGCCTTCTTTTAGCCAAAGTTTGAAGATTAAATTATTTCAGGTAGTAAGAATATGGAAGCTTTGGTCCACCATAAATTATCTAGTCAAATGTACGCCATAGAGCAGAGCAAATAACACTAGGGAGTAGCGCCAAGACCTATGCTTTCCGTGGTTCGCAAAGCGAGACAAACTTCAGTGTTTAATTTTTTTTTTAGTAAAGCTAAGATGCGACTTCACTCATCAAGGAAACAGTAGAGGTTTTATCTTTTTTTTGCTGTGTTCAGAATATGAAGTTATTGGAGCCAGCGCTGTTGCACGACTGATCGAGTTTCAGTAGAGACGTCCACTACCGCTAGTAGTGCTAGTATCTAAATATTCTTTGAGCCCAAGCTGACTTTGAAACATATATTCAAAAAATGCATAAAACGGGTACGTCAGCTACGCAGCGATATTTAGGCCCTTCTTGGCAAGGGTCCTTGTCAGGCTGTCAATCTTCAGGGTCGACGTCGGGAAGGAAACAAACCTGCAAAAATAACTGAAGCTTCTACCGACTACACATATCTTATTCGGGCAAATTACTTTTAATATCACTGTGGGGAAAAAACTAGTCCTGAGATTTAATTTTTGACACGCCCACTGTTTTTTGCTGCACGATTGGGGCGATGACAGGAAAAGTTTTTTTTCTGTATTTTGATCAACTTCGGTTATTTTGCTCTGCCATGGTGCGAGCCACAAAAACCTCGCAGGTCGCGGAAAGAAATTTGTGTGCCACCATAAACCATCGTGGAAATACTCGTTTCGAGCAGAGCAAAATAACACTAGGGAGTAGCGCCGAGACTTCAAAGAAAGTGACACACTTGAATAACTGTGACACTAGCACCGCTAGCGATAAAAAGCTTCCCTACTGAAACTCAATAAGTCGTGCACCAGCTACGAAAACTTCATATTTTGAATACAGCAAAAAAAAAAGGGACAACCTCTCTGGTTCCTCGACGTGTGCAAACCGCTCATAGCTGTACTAGAAATTTTTCAACCCGTAAGTTTGTCTCGCTTTGAATGTCGCGATTGTACCGGGCGGCGGGAGAAGTAAGGCCCGTTTCTGATGCATGGAAAGCATAGGTCTTGGCGTTATTCACTCGTGTTATTTTTTTTTTCGAGCCACAACCTGTTGGAGGGATCGCCAAAGTGTACTTCAGAAGGACCAGAGCAAAATAACACTAGGGAGTAGCGCCAAGATTTGAATAAAGTGTCACGCACTCGAATGGCAGCGACACTAGCACCACCAGCGTTAGTGAACGTCCCTACCGAAACTCATTCAATCGTTCACCAGCGCTGGCTCTGATAAGTTCATATTCTGAAGATAGCAAAAAAATTATACAGACTCCGTTGTTTCCTTGGTTTATTTGGTCCGCACCTTTGCTTTACTAGGATTTCTAAACGCGCAAGTTTATCTTGCTTTAAATGCCGCGAGCGTAATGGGCGGCGCTACGAGTATGGTCCGTTTGCAAAGCATGGAAAGCATACTCTTGGCGCTACTCCCTAGTGTTATTTTGCTCTGAGAAGGACAGAAGTACTTCAGACTGTTTAACGGGTGGACACATTTCTCCTCAGAATCTCCCAGCTTCTTTAGTGTGACTCTTCTAGGTTGTCACTATCCCACCTTTGAGCCGCCGCCAATACCCAAAACCCACCGGGCGAAAAAGGTCTCCGCCACCTACCATGCCGTGACTGGTGAGATATTTCCTTGGAAGGATATCAGGCTGCCGAAGTTCGCAATACCAGCGAAGTACAGCATTCAGCTGCACCCGAATCTAACTACAAATGGACTGAAGGGTAAGGGCAATTCGCCGTGTTCCAGTTCAAAGACACCATGCGTTTCAGTTTCCATTAACCGCCCCCCCCCCCCCCATCACAAAAAATCAACGAAGAAACCAACGAGAATGGGGTTTGTATAGGCTAACGAATATACTGGAATAGAAGGCGAATATTTCGGGAGGACAACCGCCTCCCTTCTTGAGCGCAGACAGAAATTTCGAGGAAAAATGCCAAAACAAGGATGAAGACAACAGCCAAGAAAACTAAAACAAACCAAAAAACCAACCAAAGAAACCGAAAATTAAAACGAAATCGAAAGAATTGAAAGCCTAAAATAAAGACAGCGAGCCACTCACCAATACCTGCGACTAACAATTATGACTGTTCTCGCTCGATACTAGCGAATGACTGCTGAAAGAGATGGGGGAATCCGATCATGAAAGGATTCGAATCCGAATCCAGGGCTAGGTAGCCTACGAATCCGAATCCACCATTTTGTGCTGAGGATTCGAATCCGGAATCGAATCCGGATTGGAATCCGACCTTAACAAAAAACAAATCATGCACATAAGTTACAGTTTAAAAATCAGAGGTGACAGAAAAGCACTGATATTTAAGGCAAATGAGACGGTTAACTGGACGATGTAAACCATATTTCTAGGTTCTTATGTGTGCTTGATGTAATATGGGTTTCCTGTCGGCAACCAGGAATGAGTTTGGGGCTCGTTAAGAACAAGTACAATGAGGGTAAAAAACAATTGGGGTAAGATTGGAAATCGGAGCGGATTCGTGAGATTCGTGGTTTGGAACGGACCCGAATTCAGCCTGACGAGCAGAAGAATTTGAATCCGGATTCGAATCCGGACAAAAGCACAAATCCTGGATTCGAATCTGGATTCGGATTCACCCATCTCTGGCCCCCCCAGTGATCGTCACCATATTTAACTAAAATTCTGCCGGAATATGGGTTTAATTAGATTCTTTTAGCAGAAAAAGGTGCGAATCTCACTGACGATGAGCGATTTGCATTACCTTTCAGTTTAAGAAGTGAAAGCTTCTCTTTTCTATTACTTAAAGTTTAAGTGAAAAGGCAGCTAATTTTTACATCCGATATTTGTATACACTGAAATATTTTGAATCATCTAATGGATTTTGTATTTTTTCACCCGGGGCTCTAGTAATAACGTTCAGAGTGTGCGCTGCTAGCACGACAATACAAATTCACCCAGTCGCGTAGAATTTCTGCATTTCCTGTCAAAACGTTAAACGTTAAGTTGCGCCAGTAAAAAGTAGGAAAATGATGTTAAGATATATCTTGGGGATCGACTAAAAAAAAGGCACGGCACGGCACGGTATGGCGCAGGAGCCACGAGTAATAAAAAGAGATTAGCAAGTAGTAGAAGTAGACAAGTAAGTGAGAGTTCGTAACTCTAGAGCCTAAAAGAAGGCAAGTTAGAACATTGCTCCTGCCACTCATACTGAAACCTGAAAGGGCCCTTTTAGTTTTCTTGCCTCTTTTTAGTACTTGTGCCTCCTAAACTTTGTCGTGCCATGCTGTGCCTCTTTTCAGTCGACCCCTATATCTTGGAAGGGATCTGACATCTTTATTTTCTTTTCGGCAACAGCTTACAATAGCTTACCTTTGGTCTTGGTTTTAAAGAGGGTCGAGTGGACACGCTGGTTTAGTCATTCTTTCTTTGTTTAGTCATGGAAGTCTTTCGTGTCGGGGGGGGGGGGTCGAAGGTGTAGAGATATATTGTTCAAACTTCGTATGAGGGTTTACTGACAAAGTACAGGCCAAGTTGTAGATGGGTCCTTTAGATATTTAAAGGCAGAGGATGGGGTTTCGGATCAAGGGTAAGAAAAGGTATGTTTGCTAATTAGATAGTTGTGTAAGGGGTAAGGAGGTCCGCAGAATCCATATATGAACTTAGTCATCTTGCCGGACAAATGATTCACCCGGAATTCGGGCGTAAAATTCCCAAACGGGAACATTATTTTTAGTACATAATTCAAGCGGTGGGCTATGGATAAAATAGCAAAATGTTAAAGGGGTCTGGCGAAGACTCGGAAATCTACAACATTCGATTGTCTGGATCAAGAAGTCCAATAAATATTAAATTTTTGGGATCCCATCGAAACCTTTGGTCTTGTTTTCTAAACCCGTGTGGTCGTCGCTCTTCAAAGTGTGTGCCGGCAGCCATTTTGCTTTCCAAGCTGTCTGTACAAGGTCACCATTCTTTACTGACGAATTTCCGTCATTATTTCATTCCTTCTTGCCTAAGGGCTTCTTTGAGAACGAGATCGAAAAGGGAACCAGGGAGATGATTCGGTGACCGTCAACGTCAGGGAATCATTTGCTCGGCTGAGCCCTTCAGTTTCCCGTTTTCCAGGATCGATGGGAATCACATTCTACGTTACCGAGGAGACTAATTTCATCGTTCTTCACAATCGAAACCTCTCGATAAATGAATTTCTCCTCCGTGATAGCCGGGGGCGAGAGTTATCTCTCCGAAAAAATATGGAGTGCGTCGAGCTCCAACAGGTAAGAAGATGTCATCCTTAATTGTTTCAACTCCTGTAGAGTGCAAGGGAAGAAGAGGGGGGTTGGTCTTGATCTTGGAAATTGTTGACGGACCCGTCTCGCTTTCCACAGCCCATCGACTACGTACGTGATCTACGAACCTCTGAAATTTCCTACTTACAAAATCCTAATTTCTTTGAATTTTTCGCTTTCCAGCGATAGCCGAGATTTTCTCAGGTTGCCAGTCAATAACTCTTCCTTGCCTTGAGACGTTTAGGAAGAAAAGTTCTTCCTTTTAGACGACTAGGAATTTGCTTCTGTTTCTCGTCATTTAACCACGACCTTCATTTGTTTTGAATTTTTCGCGAGCAAAAATCGAGTTTTTTTTCCAAGCCCGGCCGGGGTCGATAAAATTTCGACTAAATTTTTTCATTCATTTATTTCTAGTAAGAGCTGTGCGCAAGAGCTGTGCGCAAGTTGCAATAGATAGAGTTTCTGTTCCAACATTCTAACGTACCTGCCTCCTTTGAAACTGATTAGATGTGAAAGAACCTGAGGAGATGGCAATCTTTGGAGATCGACTGTTTCTGTAAGTTGTCATTGGGCTTGCAGACGCAGCACAATTTAGGCAGCAGCGCACATCTTCTTTGGTACAGTGTTCTTTAGTGATATATCCAGCGGAAAATTGGTAGTAGAACAGAAGCACCAACAACAGTTGTATTTGCACAGGGGCGTCCCGAGCCTTTCTTCGTTGGGGGGGGGGGGCGCACCTGGGTAAAAATTGACCGAATCGGTACCTGATTTTTACTGAATTTATTAAAAAAAAAGTTGTAAAAACACAGCGAGTTGCCTTCAAACTCATGAAGCTAAACAAGTCTAAAGAGAAAAATTGGCGCGTTTTTTCACGCTTTTCCGCTTCTGTTTTTTTTTCCGTGGATGGACTACGTCGTCACTATCCTTTTACCTTTGGAAGACCTTTCCAGTTTTGCCAACAGGACTTGAAATAATCGCAAAAACGGTGCTGCTGCATAGCGACAACGGCTGTGCCCATGATCAATTTAGGCGCCGCAGGCGAAATTTTGTGAATCCGCCTTTTTTTTCTGGCAACATTTAACTACTTCCCATGGAAATTCTAGTACATAGTTCAGGCCCCCCAAAATTCGAAGCCTCAAATGCCAACAAGATGAAGCAACCTTTGTCTAACTAGTGAAGACTGCGAAATGCGCCGCAGGCGAAATTTCTTGCCTTTTGTTGAAACACTGATGATAAAAGTGCCTTTCTGTGATCCCAAGATTACCTATTCAACCCAGAGTTGTCTGGCAACGAAAGGGGCGATCCAGGATAAAGCGGATACAAAGTATATTTGTTCGGAATTTACAGCAAACAAACGTAGGCTAGTTTTCACGTCAAGAGACGTGCTTATTCCTGAAGTACCGCAATGCTGATAAGTAAAAAAATGAACGGCAACCAGGTGAAGCTACCGTAAATGGTAAAGAACGAGAGCTAAATAAATGCCACTTAAATTACCGAACTGAGTAACTGCGTTGAAGCAAATAATGAATTCGTAGTATACCGAAAAACTAACTAAAAAAAATAAGCAACAGATCGAGAGCGGTATTACACCCAAATATCGTAATGGAATAAAACTCTTGTTAGAACCACCTAAAACAACCGAATTCGGCAAGTCTAGTAATAGAAATGGACTAAAGAAAAATCCGTTGAATTACCGTATTTGGTAACGAATCAGAACCAAATGAATCTCACCGAATTTATTTATGAAATGGACTGACCGAATGCGACCGAATTACCGAATTCGAAAGAGAATGAGACCAAATAAACAGGTTAAATCACCGAATTTACGCAGGGACGGACCGAATGCGGCGAAATCGATGCGGACTAAACAAAAGTTGGATGAATAATCGTATTCGGTCACGGATCAGAACCAAATGAATCTGATTAATGACCGAATTATGAAATGGGCCGACCGAATGCGACTGCAGAACAGATACGGACTTGAGAGAAGTCCGGTGAGTTGCCGAATTCGCTAACAGATGAGACCAAACAAACAGGTTAAGTCACCGAATTTACGAAGGGACAGACCGAATGCGGTGAAATCGATGCGGAGTGAACAAAAGTCGGATGAATTAGTAAATTCGATAAAGAAAAGGGGAACCAATAAACACGTTAAATCACACAATTTCGAAAGGCAGGGACAAACGATTTTATGAAAGAGGCATCACGGCTTCGCCGCGATGCCCATTTTGACCGAATGCACAAAACGTAGTTTGCAAATACCATAGTATCGGATACCTCGGTCAAAAGCCGTTTTCCGGTTACTGAGTATCTGGCAAGTTACCATGGTATCTGATATTCAGATGCCACAACTCTGATATTCAGATACCACGACAGTGGTCTCTTAGAAAGTCTTCTTTTCGCTTCATTGGATTAGAAGGACCATGAAGTTAGTCTCGGAGGATTCTTACCGCTCTGGCTAATTACCAGGAGTGGAAGGTACACTGTCAAAAGTTTGATAACAGATAACACATGTATGCGCATCCTTGTATTAAACGTTATATCTGTTATGACCCTTTTAAGTGTCGAGACAAAATTTGCAGTGGAAACTTGTTTCTTTCGCATAGCTGGTGGATCTTCCTAGCGTCGTTGGATGGACTGTTTGGCGTTCAAAGAGCACGTGTTGATGGGATTCTGCTTCCGTTTGGCAGTACATTGAACCTTCTCACTTTTTATATGACGTAAGTCGGCACTAGAACTAGGGTGATACGAAACGGATCGACTAAGAGCGTGTTCCACCCTACTTACCATAGTTACTACGCATGACGTCAAGAATTCTGGCTCTTTGCCGTCAAGGCTGGAACGATTTTTCTATTTTCCAGCAGGATATCATGCCACAGGCTAATCCGACCAATCACGTTACAGAGATGCGTAGTTGCTACGCCCACTACGCTCCCGAGCATGGTAAGCAAATAGTAACTGTTAGTTACTATTTCGAGAAGGTTGGAACGGTCAGCGTAGTAACTTTTCGTGAGGATGGAACGGAAATAGTAACTAATAGTAACTATTGTTAGAAGGGTGGAACACGATCTAAAAAGAGGCACGGCACGGCAGGACATGGCGCAGGAGGCCCGAGTAATAAAAATAGATTATGAAACAGTAGGAGTAGAAAAGTACGTGAGAGTTCGGAACTCCTAAACCTAAAAGAAGGAAGGTTAGAACATTGTTCCAGCCCCTCACTCTCACGCCTGAAAGGGCGTGAAGGGCTTTTAGTTTTCATGCATCTTTTTAGTACTCGTGCCTTCTACACTATGTCGTGCCGTGCGTCTCTTCAGTTCAGTTTAGTTTATTCATTAAAAATCTTGAAACGGCGGCAAGCCGAGCCGACTAGTTGATTTTACGTCAACACTGTATACACTAAAATTATAATATTTGACACTGAATAATATATATAGCTAAACCGCATATCACGTTATGGCCCATAACTGGCCATTTGTCTGTCAGGTCACGTAACTTGTCAGTAAAATTACAATGATTAATATCACTTAACCTTAGTGTCAAAATTCATAATATTTACAATTAACAACAGTTACACTTAAATAACCAAAATATAAATGAGCTTAAAAACTAAGGGGAAATATTAGGAATCAACTGTAAATCCATTGTTAAAAAACTTGAAAAAAGAAGGGACAAAACTATCGATCGTCGATCCCGGTAAGAAACCTCGACTGATCATTTTCCATTGACGCCGTTCAGTCCGTACTTCGGTATAACTGATACTGTTTCTTCTTTAGGTATATTTGGAGGCAAGAGGTAATTTGATACCTTATCAGAACTACACGCTCGGAATTAGATTTGAAGGAAACCTCACCGAAGACTTGGAGGGTGTCTACATTTCGAAGTATGTTAACAGCAAGAATGAGACTAAGTAAGTGAAACCTAATTCTTGAAGGACTGCATTATACGGGGAGCAGGGACTGGTTTTTTTTTCAGCATTCCCGAAAATTGAAACACGAGAATGCAGAACACTGTTCCGGCCATTTCTGCCGCCTTTTCCGTCATTCCGTCATTCCCGTGCCACCGAATGGATGAAATGATTGTTTATGTTTATTAAAGAATACACTGTAAAAAGTTTTTCCGTATAAAGACTAAAGTTAACTGCGGTATTTGCCACTCGGATAACTCTTATCTCTACGCAGATAAGATTAATACCAAATAGAGATAAGATGAATCTGAGTAGCAAATACTGCAGTTAACTTTAATCTTTATACGGAGGGACTTTTTACAGTGTAGTGCTGTTTTAGTATAATTTAATATGTGCTGTGTAACATCACGAAGTAAATAAATTGATTGATTGATTGATTACAAACGTAAATGGCGCTTTCTTAAAGGCTCACTGAAGAGCTTATCGGCCGAGTTTCCGAGCACGGACATAAAGCTGTTGCAGTCTGGTTCAATTTCTCGGAAGAGAAAATAGAACACCTCACAACTGAACCTGATATTGTTCAAGTATTTTCTTCCCAGCAACAAGAGCCATCACCAGTCGCCTATTTTCGATTTTCCTATCACAGTTGTTTTCACACTTTTACCCTCCTTCCAGATATAATGTTCCCATGTCTTTTCACAATCAATCGTAACCCTTCACGTAGTTTGTAATGGTTCAGTCGGAACTGTAGTGCAGTAATTGAATGCCCGTGATGTTTTATATAATAACTTTGTTTTACACTTAACTTTGTCATAACGCTTTTATTTGCTACAAGTCCTGCTAGAACAAGTCCTCCACACCAGAGGCGTTACTAGCCAAAATGTTCGGGGGGGGGGGGGGCAAGGTATTTACCGACTGACTGATCATTTTTACCGACAGTTTTTGCAGATAAAAACGACTATTATTGAGAAAAAACGACTGGTGTTGACGAAAATCGGATGATTTTACTATTTTATAAGAAAAAATTGACCATTTTTACAAGAAAACCGACTGTTTTTCAAAAAGAAAATCAAGCTGACTGGGAAACATGTGACATAGGATGTGAGTTGTTGAGTTTGAGTCGTAGGGCGACGTTTTCTCGTTCTTCCGGGCCAGGCGGTATGGAATTCGCTCCCAGATAGTGTTAAGGCGGCTGAACACCAACAATTGTTTAAAAAAAGAGTAAAGAAATTTTTGTTGGAGGGGTGAGGAGTCACAATTCAGAGAATGAAGGTATAAGTTATTATTTCTTTTTTTTATTACCTTTATTCTTTATTTTTTCTTTCTTCTTTTTCTTTCTTCTTTTTTCTTTTGTGTGTTATATGGAAAAAAATTTGATTAATTAGTGTTGAAATGAAATTAAGTTATTGCTTAAGTTAAGTGAAGTAGTTTGTGGTAACCGCCCAGTGCCAGTGCATTTATGTCTTCTCATGGGCGGTTACCTATCATGATGGGTTATTATGTACTTTAGCAATAAAATAATCGAATCTAATATTTATTCAAACAATGTTTACAACGGATACGTCAGCTACGATTCTTCATCGGCGATATTTCGGCCCTTCTTGGCAAGGGTCCTCGTCAGGCTGTCAATCCTCTTGGTCAACGTCGGGGAAGGAAACAAACAGGTTTACGTAAACCCCAACAAGGGCCGAAATATCGCTGATGAAGAATCGTAGCTGACGTATCCGTTGTAAACATTGTTTGAATAAATGTTTCAAAGTCAGCTTGGGCTCAAAGAATATTAAATCTAATCTAATCTAATGTTCCCGAGGATCACTGGCGTGTTTTGGACTTAGTCATGTAGAGTATTATAATTTGGTTTGTTTTAGGCATTTGGCTGTGACCCATTTCGAGCCGACCTACGCTAGAGCTGCATTCCCTTGTTTCGACGAGCCCCACCTAAAAGCCAGATTCGAGATATCCATAATTAGACACAGGCATCACTTTGCTCTGTCAAATATGCCCCTCGACAGGACGGAGGATATTGGATTTTTCCTAGCAACGGGTCTGGTAAGTACAGATGGAAGTGACTAGCAGCGTCATCTATTCAATCAATCAAATTTATTTTCAAATAGCTGAAAGCTAGAAGAGGAATAAAATATTAAAGGTTAACTTCAGACATCGAGGTTGATATCGGAAAATAACAGCCGAGACGGTCATTGAAAATAACCTATCCGAGCCGAAGGCGAGGTAGGTTATGAAAAATATCTATCGAGCCGAAGGCGAGGTTGATATTTTTAAATGGCCATCGAGGTTGTCATTCAGATATCAACCGAGATGGAGGTGTGTTAACTGTTATTACTTTTTCGAACAGAAATCATCTCTGGAGGCTGATATGACTTATATCATCCTCTCCGGAGGCTGATATGACTTATAGCATCCTCTCTGGAGGCTGATATGATTTATAACATCCTTTCTGGAGGCTGATATGACTTAATATCATCCTCTCATACCTACCGCTAACTTTCTGTGTGAAGATTGTCGTAAAATAACTGACCGTGGGTCATAGGAGGATATGCATTACATACCTGTTCGAATAAAGTTATTTACAAATTACACAAAAACTAAACAATTTAACTAACACACCTAAAGGACTCCTCGCACTATTTACTATTCAACTGACAGTATTTTAAATATTTAAATACTCTAAAACTAGGCTGTGCTTTCAACAAATAACCCACGGTTTTGGCTGCTTTAAGCCATTTCCGACACCCGTTGACTTACAGCGAAAACAGTTAAACAATTTACATAACCGATTTTCCTGGTGGAAAAACCCCTCGCAGACAACCGTCGACAGCGTGATACACATCGAAGATAGTAAAACACAAATCAGCGTGGTTCTGTTAGAGGGGTTAGAATGTACCGACTAAGTTGCGGTCTCCGGGCTTAGAAACATATGGACTGATTACGAAAGTAGGTTGCGTTATCATTGTAGGGAAGACAGGTCCTTTAAAAGATATAACCAGAATAAATGATGTGATGAAACAATGTAAAAATTGGGTAGAAGAATTAGCAGAATATGGAGAAAACTGGTTGCCATTGTTTCTCTCGGACCGACGCACGGACGATAGGAGGGGGGAATTGACGGCCGATAACACCCCATCTTGTCTACAAAATTTTTGAAAGAGTATTTCTGCGGTCCATTAATTTATCTCTTATTAATTTATATTAATACATCTTCGTATGAAATGTTATGATCACCCAGAATGATTCTCACTGCTCTCTTTTGGACATTTTTCGGGCGATCAGAGAGCTCTGCAGAAGAGAAGAAGGGATCGACTAAAAAGAGGCACGGCACGGCACGACATGGCGCAGGGGGCACGAGTAATAAAAAGAGATAAGCAAGTAGTAAAAGTAGACAAGTAAGCGAGAATTCGTAACTCCAGAGCCTAAAAGGTACGTTAGAAGATTGTTGCTACCCCTCACTCTATAGCCTGAAAGGACCCTCTTAGTTTTCGTGCCTCTTTTCAGTACTCGTGCCTCCTACACTATGCCCTGCCGTGCCGTGCCTTTTTTTAGTCGATCCCAGAGAAGAATGCCAAACCGGAGTTCTAAATGAGGACGGCTGTCAGTTTTAAAATAACAGAGGAGGCATTTAGTATCCAAACCGAAAGATTTGTTGGTAGAGAGGGATTTAATTAGAAAGTTTGTGGAAAGTTTTCCATTTCAGATCGTCATCGATTATTACCGCAAGCGTTTTCACGGATTTACTGCTTGAATGACGATGGATATTCGCAGTTTCTATTAGGCTTTATCATTAGCAGAAAACGAAGGTATTCGAATTTCGTAAAGCACGTGCAAGCAAATGCGGTTAAAAGCATTTCTGACTGCATTTGTTCGTGTTTTAAAGATGATGAGTTCGCTCCAGCACACTGTAAAATAAATCTTGCAGTATTTACGACTGGAATTAATCTTGTCTCTAAACAGATAATCTTAGCTCTAATTCGGATTAACCTTATCCCAGTAGAGATAAGATTAATCCCAGTAGCAAATACTGCAGTTAACTTTAATTCTTACTCGGAGAAACTTTTTACAGCGTATCCAGAGTGGCTTTTGTTGTAAAAATAGCTTGAAACACGAAATCCCAAAACACGACGGAGACTATTTCATTATTTCTTTATTTTCTTGCAATTGACGCTATCCAGTATTCTTCGTAAAACGTCAACCTTAGATCAAGCTATATCTTTTATGGAAAACCATAATACAAACACTAGGGTTAGTGGTTGCTTGCTCAGTTGCACAGTTGAGTATATTATGTGATGCAGCTCAACAGAAGACGTAGAATAGAATTATAATTACAATCTATTTTCTGTTCCTAACCTATTTTCTTTTTTCAGTGTATTTTCTTTTTCCCATCTCACTGTTATCATAAAACCAATAAGTACTCCTTCAGCCTAACCTGACTGCGAATCATATTTGATGACGATAAACCACTAAGTCAGCTGATACTCGGTCATTTCCGGCCCTTCATGGCAAGGCAATCACTATAAGTTCGTTTCTTTCACAGCTTGAGGAGGATCCCTGCCAATTAGGATCGAGGACAAATCTCAGCTGCTAGGTCACTAGAAATATCAGTGTTTATCGCCATCAGATACATGAAACCTGATGTCCCGGATCAAATTCAAATTCACTTTATTTTACCTTAATATTCTTGTCGATGACAAAACAGAGGAAGTCAAAAACTGTTTAAAACACTTACAGAATTAAATTATTTACACACATCGTTTGTTTTTGACGCTAAATTACTAGGCAAAAGAATCTCCCCACCAAAAATCTAATATCTAAATCTGTAAGTTTACTCTTACTTTGCGTTTCTGACCGTTTCTCTTTTTTCTGGGCTGGCCGCTACGATCTGAGCCTACCCTGTGTTGGACAATATTGGCTTTGTGTTTTGCATGTTATCCCTCCTGTGGCCTCCTTAAAAAGAATGAATGAATGAATTTGTTCAATTCAGCCTCGTAATAAGGCATTTGCACAGTACATACAGAAAAAAGATGAACGCTTAATGCATTGCCCAGATTGCTCTGTGCTCGTGCTAACCTCATGATCAGGAAATTCGCGAAGTGTGACGGAGTGGTAATATCTTTCCTGTTCCGGGCTTACTGTACACAACTTTATGGTCCATCTCTTGTGACTAATATCCCGGTCAGACGCGGGATTCCTTCCGTGTTCTGTACAATAACTCCCTCTGGTGGTTGCACGGTTTTCCCTGGAATTGTAGTGTTTCGGCAATGTTTGTTGGTGAAGGTCTCCCATCTTTCTCTGAAGTCCGTAGATCAGCTTGTTTTTCGCTCCAGAATAGAATTTTTGGAGTCCCAGACCCCTCTGTTGGCTGTTTTCTCTGGGCCGCACATGCGGCTATCTCTTCCCATTTGGCTCAAATGGGGGAGTTGGTATATTGTGGGTTTGACCCAACTTAGTGTGTAAAGTGTAAGTTTGGGAAGTGTTATTTTGTTATGTAAAATGGCCCTAGTTGGCCGGTATTGGATTCAAATAAATAAATAAATAAAATAAATTAACAAGAAATACAGAGGGTACACAAAATCTACAACAACAGCAAAAGATAAATGAACGCAAAACCAGAAATACACAACAAAACACGAAAAGAACAATATATTTACTGCATTAGCTGGCGCATTGGGCAATGGGCAGGAAGGCTGTTGGAGAAGTAAGAAGCGAAAACTGATATTCTCACATTAGCGATAAGAAATAATCGGATTACTGTAGTGGTGGTGGTGGCGGTTGCCACCTAAGGCGGGTCGATTTAGATCGGGACTGTCAGTCCGAACCGCCACCATCACCACTACAGTAGTCCGATTATTCCTTATCGCTAATGTGAGAATATCAGTTTAGTTTGCACCGAGGGGATGGGAAGGTGTACATTACGGGACTGGGGCCCCAAGCCCCACCCCTAATAAAGCGACGCTCGGGGACCCTAATCCAAGCGGCTGATCTGATTGGCGGGGGAGAACAGGCCAAAGACACGTTTCTCTGCTCTTCACGTGCGGAAAGTTGAGAATCATACTAACCCCCCGTCCGCGACTTGGATGGTCCCATTAGCAGCTTTCCCCCATTAACTCCTGTCTTGAATCTTTTCTCTGCGTTTTCTCGAGTGGAATGTACACTTAAAAGAGATAGCAATAAAAGACGAAAAGTCAGATGCGTAGACTGAAATCCGATTTTAACGTATTCCGAAACGGAGTTTCGGGCTCGGTTGCAAAGTTAAGGCTGGCAGAGCAAAATAACACTAGGGAGTAGCGCCAAGACCTATGATTTCCATGCTTTGCAAACAGGTCATACTCGTAGCGCCACCCGCTACACTTGCGGCATTTAAAGCGAGAAGAACTTGTGGGTTTAGAAATTTCTAGTAAAGCAAAGGTGCTGTCTGCACACACCAAGGAAACAATGGAGGCTGTATCATTTTTTTGCTGTGTCCAGAAAATGAAGTTATTAGAGCCAGCGCTGGTGAACGACTGAATGAGTTTCAGTAGGGACCTTGTCTATCGCCAGTGGTGCTAGCATCGCTGCTATTGGAGTGTGAGTCAATTTTGTCAAGTCTTGGCGCTACTCCCTTGTTGCTCTGGACTGTGGGTACCAAGATGAAAGGACAAGTCGGCCAATATACATGTTCTAGCATAATTTGTATACTTATTTATGACCCGCTTATTGTTGCTACTAACTGATGCTTGTAAAGGCTCACTTTGTATCCTTTGTCTTCATCTGCTTACCTTATATAATCTTGTCCGAGAGGGGTCACAGACCTTAGGGAGGTTTCTAATGAAAATATGAGACGGATAGCAGATGGATATTACGAGGATTTTTTGCAAATATCGCCTGGACTCAGCCGGGAAAAAACGAAACTTAACCTGTTGCACCTGGGTTCCGGCTTCCTCCCCATCCCGGCTTCCTCCCCGCAAAAAAAAAAATCTCGATCAACGAAAAACTCTGGCGACCTCCCTCCCCCCCCCCCCCACACACACAGTGTTAAGAGAATAAAATATATTTTAATGAAGTATATATAAAGTAGCGTGCGGCCAGCTAGCCGTCGACACGCGTTTACATTTAGCTCGCGTGTCTAGGAAAAATCCTTAAAGTTTAACTGAAAAGCCAACTTATTTGTGTCATGTAACTGAATACACTGCATTATTTGGGTTGTGTAAAGGATTTATTTTTTATTTTCACTGATTGCTCTAGAAAATGTGATTCTCAGTACAAACACGGTTTTTCAGTTGCGATTGATAAGGTTGTGAAAGGTAGCCCACTGCTACCAAGTCTTACAAATTTTGAAGCTTTAGTGTGCTTATTTTGAAAAAGTTGTCTGCGGACCTTTAAGCTTTCAGCGAAGTTGGCGCTGCTTGACTGGCAACACGGCTAATCACTAAAAAATCGTAAGAGGAAACGAAACATTTGCAAAGGGCGGTGGCTTCTGAAGCTTATAATTCCATAGGGGAGCCAAGGATAAATATTCCCTTCAGCCCAAGCTGACTGCGATTCATATTTGACAATGCAAAACGGATACGTCAGCTACATTCTATTAGAGCTATATTTCAGCCCCTCTTGGCAAGGGTCCTCTTCAGGCCAAGCCGCTGGAGCTGGAAAAATTTCCTCTAAGAAAATGTAGCTGACGTATCCGTTTTGAATTGTCAAATCTGGAGCCTAGAATTCTATAAAAACAGAATCATTACGAGGAGTCCTTGAAAGGATACAGTTGAGGATGAACCTTGCGAAAAACCAAGTTATGAACAACATATTATGTTCCCATGTTCACACGTTCTTTCCCTAACTAACCGTGTCCAGTTCTTGACGCCGTAATCACAAACGCTGAAATGCCGAGGGCTTCTAACCTGTCTCATTCTTCTTTCCCGAAACTCTTTCTTCCAGATGTGTCCCTATACCTTCCCCTAACGTCCTTTTCCTTTTTTTAGTTACAAGATCATTTTAAGGAAACAGTCCCGATGAGCACGTATTTAGTAGCGTTTGTCGTTTGCGACTTTGCCAAGATCAGCAACGTGACCTCTAAAGGCGTTTCTGTCTCTGTCTACGCCCCTCAGGATCAGATTGGACAGGCCAGATTTGCCCTCGATGTGGCAGTGAAGTTGATGGAATTCTATGACGATTTTTTCGGCGTTCCCTACCCGTTGCCCAAGCTTGGTAAGGTTATAGTTGAATGTTTTTTTGGTGTAGTTCACTGTTGTTGCCGCGCTAGCCGGTTTCCAGTTTTCACCATTTTTGTAGAGTTCGAAGCTATAGTGAGCCGTGACAGGCAGCAAGTTGCAATTTGATTTATTTGTTGGAACTGGGGTCTAGAGGCAGAGGCGTTACTAGCCAAAATGTTTTTTTTGGGGGGAGGGGGGCAAGATATTTACCGACTGGTTAGTCATTTTTACCGACTTTTTTATTTGCAGATAAAAACGACCATTATTGAGAAGAAACGATTGTGTTGACGAAAAATCGGCTGATTTTAAGAAAAACTACTATTTTTAAGAAAAAATCCACTATTTTTACAAGAAACCGACTGTTTTTTTAAAAATTCAACTGTTTCATGGAAAAAGATCGACTGCTTTTACGAAAAAACGTGGCGATTCGAGCCGACTCGCCTATTTTTTACCGACTGGCTGACAACATTCGGGCTGGAGGGTCGTCCCCCTAGTCGTGACGCCCCTGTCTTGAGGTGCTTTTTGAGGGTCCCACCCCACACCCTCCCTGTTCAGGGACAACAGAACCAAGATTGACCACCGACTTGAGTGTGACGAAAATATGGTATTTCCGCCACTGCTAGTGATATGTACTCCATCGTACATACTGGGAAGTGTTGAATGAGCAAATTAACCTCGCAAGCCGCCTATTTCAGATAGTTATGCCAGAGCCAAATAACACTAGGGAGTCGCGCCAAGACCTATGCTTTCCATGCTTTGCAAACGGAGTATACTTGTAGCGCCGCCCACTAGGATTGCAGAACTTAAAGCGAGACAAACTTGCGGGCTTAGAAATTTCTAGTAAAGGAAAGGTGCGGTCTGCATACACCAAGGAAACAATGATGGCTGTATCATTATTTTGCAATGTTCAGAATATTAAGTTCTCAGAGCAAGCGTTGGTGAACGACTGAATGAGTCTAAGACACTAAGTAGAGATGTTCACTATCGCTAGTGGTGCTAGTCTCGCTGTTTTTCGAGTGCGTCTCACTTTTTTCAAGTCTTGGCGGTGCTCTCTAGTGCTATTTTGCTCTGAATTATCTATTTGTGCTTGATGAATAAAGAGTTGTTTTACTTCAGTGGTAATCGTCACATTGAGTTCATAACTTTACACAGTTCACGAGTTTTTCTTACCTGTTACATACCTGTTCGGTAACGACACAGAGAAACATCATCAACTTAATTAACAGAGATTTTCAAAAAAAAAAACCTTCAACTTGTAATACTTATACCCTAATGCGATTCATAAACATGAATCCTGTTTTGTTGCAGCGGTAAACGTTCAAAAATGTTTGGGACACAAATATACCGTGGAAAAACGCCTACATTTTTTTTTCGTTCCAGTAAATTGGTTTAAGATGGCAATGTTTTCGTGCATCGGGTGAAAGTAGACCTACTAGAGGAAACGGAACAGTGTTTCTCTCCTCCATAGAACTGTCTAGTAAGATCACTTAAAAACAGAAAGTCATTATAGAGTGTCTTTTATTAATTTGTTATATCCAAAAAACGGGAAGCTAGACGCTTGTTGCTTTAGTGATAAGCTATTGCGGGGGAAACTGGTTAAAACGGGCCGAGACTGGGGGCGCTAATGCGCTTGTCATTAAGAAACAAAATGGCTTCAGGTCCACTTTAAGTTTCCTATTCTTTTCAGATTTGGTAGCAGTTCCGGACTTCAGTGCCGGTGCTATGGAAAATTGGGGTCTGGTGACCTATCGCGAAACGGCTATCCTAGTCGACCCTGAGCAAACCTCCACCACTTCTCAGCAGTATGTTGCTGTTGTAGTTGCACACGAGCTGGCGCACCAGGTGAGACTTACTCCCTGTCTTTCTCCTTCCTGTAATTATTTCTATCACGGCAGTGAAAGGCGGTCTCAAATACTTAGATTGTGTTCCACCCTACTTACCGTAGTTACTACGCATGACGTCACGATTTTTGGCTTCTTGGCGTCAAGGCTGGAAGGTATTTTTCTATTTTTTACAAAATATCATGCCACGGGGTAATCCGACCAGTCACGTTACAGAGATTCGTAGTTAACAGGGTTACTACGCTCCCAAGCATGGTAAGCAAATAGTTACTATTTCAAGAAGGTTGGAATGGTAAGCGTAGTAACTTTTTGCGAGGTTGGACGAAAATAGTAACTAATAGTCACTATTGTTAGAAGGGCGGAACACGCTCTTAGGCTAGATACTTACGCTTAGAGGCAACTGTGCTGTCTCCCTGACAAACTTACAGAACTTTTCCTTTTACCGAATTGTAAAAGGACCAGACAAGGTTTCACTGGTTTCAGCATTAAACATTACTTGTATTTTTGCAGATACTATGGTATCTGATACCTTCCTAACTGGATCTGCATTCTTTCCGTTTTGCAGTTACCATGGTATCTGATACTGCGGTTGCTTTCTGAAACGACAGTTGCCCAATTGTCGTTTTTTAAAGTCCCGCCTAAAGAAATACTTACATCCACTCAAATTGCGAGCGTGTTCCACCCTTCTAACAATAGTAACTATTAGTTACTATTTTCGTTCCAACGTCGTGAATTAGTTACTACGCTGATAGTTCCAACCTTCTGGAAATAGTAACTGTTTGCTTACCACGCTCGGGAGCGTAGTGAGCGTGGTAACTACGGTCTCTGCGATGTGATTGGCCCGATTAACCCGTGGCACGATATTTTGCCGAAAATCGAAAAATTCGTTCCAGCCCTGACGCCAAGTAGCCAAAATTCGTTACGTCATGCTTATAAATAGGTTGGAACACGCTCCGCGATTGCCAAACTTCTTTCCCACCAGTTTGACAAAAAGCTAGGCTCTTGTGTTGCTGGTGATGAAAGTGAGATAAATTTATCACATACCATGGTCAGTTACTACGGTCGGGACCGTGGTATCTGAATATCATATGCCATGGTAACTGGCCAGACCACTTTTGACAGTGGTGTATCAGATCTACGCTAACTGCAAGAACGACGTTAGACCGTGGTATCAGATAACGTGGTACCTGCAAAACCGCGACTATTCCCGCTTTAAATAGCAAGTAATTTCGAGTTGTTTCATTCTGTATGATAGTAAGGTTGAAAAAAAAAGCTTGCTTGTATAACCCAACAGAAGGGGTTTGGTATCAAACAGAGACAGCCTATTTTGAGAACCACACTAGCAGAAGTTTCATAACAGATAACACGAGGATGCGCGGTTCAACGAATAATGCGTAACAGATAACACTTCGGATGTTATCTGTTGTGTTTCAAAATGTTATGCATTATTAGCGTTACCACCAGGAAGAACCGAAAAACCGCCAAAAAGTATCTGCTGAGTTTTCCGACATCATGACGATAAGGAATAAAGTAAGTAGATGTTTTTTTGCTCTTCCTAACAAAGCTTGTTATGCATAATATTTCACGTATAACGTTTTCAAACACAATGGATAACATTCGAAGTGTTATCTGATACGCATTATCTGTTGAAACCGCACATCTTCGTGTTATCTGTTATGAAACCTCTGACAGTACAGTGCAGGATCGGTGCATGGCCACCAAAACAGCCCAACCCTTCAGTAACATGGACAAATTTGACGAATGTGATCGGACAATTAATAGCTTACCAGCTAATTTTCGGTTAAAGGACCCATCTTGCTTTTCATTGTCTTCACACCCCCAGTAGTGACTTACGTGGACGACTGACCTCTGAAATCTCCCTCTTTACTAAATCCTTGTGAATCACTATATTTGAAATTTTAGCTTTGCAGCGGCTAGCCCAGATTTTCCTGGGTTGCCAGACAATAACTTTTCTTTTGTCTTGAAACGTGAGCGAGCAGGCGCTGCCAAACCTCATTTCGTCGGCCCTTGTTGTGAAATCAGGCAAATTTTTAAGCATTTAACCACGGCGTGCACTTTTTGTTATTCTTTCGCGAGAAAAAAACAAATATTTTGACGCGAAGCCCGGCCAGAGACGGCAAGCACTAACAAGAGAATCCCCTATTTTTGAAAAACATTACATCCGGACCAAACTTTTTGATCGTGAAAAAGCTATTCCTAGTGGAGCTGGCATCGACCCCCAAAATCTAAATATTGCTTCCCGACAATGCTCTTACCATTCGCTCTTACCATCCTCGACGGCTGGAAATCAGCCACCAAGCTTTGATTCCCCAAATGTTTCTCCCACTGCTGTAAAAGAAACGTCTTTTGTGAATGCTTCCAGTACCGGAAAAGATGTCCCAGAAATAGGCTCTATGGTTTCCTTATTCGCTCCGGAAGACTGGTTGCGTAAGGGATTTCAGGAAACGTGGTCAGAAGATTTTCCTTTCGGAACAATCTGACTTTTAGGAAATCTCTTCTGGTGAAGACACTTTTTTTATACACTCTTGGAAATCTGAAGCTGGATAATATGATCATAGCATCCTGGATTCTAGGTATAAGCACTGTTAGTATGGGTACCCCCATACCCCCCTAGTATGGGTTTATTGTTTGTTTCAATAGTATTTTCCGTTGTTTAGCAAAATTGAGCCGCTTCGCAAGCATGTCACAGTCGGTGTCTTTGTCCATAACAAATGCTGCAAGCTAGAAGAGCTTACCCTTCTCTAAGAATCCTCTTAATTATAATCATTATAATTATACTAATATCATAACTATAACATGGACCGCAGCCTTTGCCGCGACGTCGTGCTCGTCTTCTGTGACGCAATCATCTTTGGAAGGGGCGTGTTGTTTGCCTTGTTCTTTTATGTCTTTGATCTTGTTTTGGGATCCCAAAACTTAGTGACAGGACATTTATGACTTGGCAAAAGTTGTCTGTCTGTCCGACGTCCGTCCGTCCCTTAGCACAATAACTCTCGAAGGAATTGAGATATTTTGTTCAAACTTCGTGGGGAGATTCTTTGGGCAAAATATGGGAAAAGATCGTAGATGGGACGCTGTAGCCTTGTACTAAAGGGTTTTGGGAAGGGCTTGCAAATTAGAGGGTGAACGTAGATCTCATCAGATAGATGAGTATTGTTTTGGCGCCAGACAATTAGTTTGTCCAGAATCCGGCAAAAAAAGGAAATTCGTTAGAATAAAAGTCGGGTGGAGTGTCGGTAGCCTATAGGGATAAAAATCCTTCTCCGGTCCCTATGAAAAATTTGTAGCCTGCGTAGTAGTATGGTAGTAGTACGAAAACATTGCATGTAATACTATGTAATAGCAAAGAATACTATCATTTAATGTGCCTCAGACTGGTCCAATCTTATGTAGTAGTATCCAGTAGCATCCTGTCTTGCCATAGTAACATCCAGTCTTGCTAATAGTACCATATAGTAGTATGCAGTAACACGGTAGCCTTGAAGTAGAAGCATGTAGTAGCATCGTTAGTACTGCATGCAACTTTTTCGTACTCCTTCATAGTACTACTTTGAGATAAATTTTTCATCGGGGTCGGATCAGTATTCAGCCTGAATTCGGGAAAACCGAAATTGTGTTAGTGCCTATAATTTTTTGATCTACGGACTGGTCCGGGTAAAAAGGAATGTGATATGTATTGAGTGTTGTGGTTTTTGTGCCATCTATAACTGCATAATAATTCACAAAATGTGTCAAATTTTTTGCTACAGATGGCATCAGCTTTAATGGTCAAATCTTTATTTTGAGTTATGAATGGATAATGCTATGAATTGGTTCGCAAAGGAAAGTTCGAAATTTCTGGGGTCTTGATCAACACCCAGCAGGTGCGTTTTAGCTTTTTAGTCCACTAACAAATTAACTACCGTATTTGTCCGAGGCTTAGAATCAGCCCCCCCCCCCCCCCAGTGAGTTCTGAGTTCTTCGCTGGCGAAAAGACCTCCGATTCTCATGTTTGAAAAATCGCGCGAAAACGTGAGAAATCTTTCTTCTGTATCAGTAAAAAAACGCGGAAAAGGAGAAACAAGACTGGAAATCGGAAGACAACTCAAAACAAGAACGCACCTAGGTTGCGGATGAACTTCTCAGAGTGACTTGCTCAAGTTTATATTTAATAGCCCTAACTGGAGTCTGTTCATTTCCCCCAAAGCTGCCTCAGAGCCGTCAGATGTCACGTCCGCTAAGAATGTTCAGAATCCTCACTGGCGACGTTCACGAATCTGCGCAGACTACTAGACTCATTTTCAGCCGAGAATTCTGCCTAGAATTTCTGTGCTGTTTGTCGAATTGGCACCGTTGAAGCCCAGTGTGTCCAGGCTCCAGATCATAGTGAAACAAGACCAAAGGTTTCGATGGGATCCCAAAAATTCAGTATTTTATCCAGATAATAGGGTCTTGTCTTAGCCAGGTCCAGTATTCGCTAGACTCCTTGGACATTTTTAAAATCAAAATTCAGAAACAGATTAAGGCCAAATAGCTAATCATCTGAGAAAACCAAGTTCAGAGATGGAATCAGCATGTGTATTTAGCTCTATAAGTCATATCTATTTTGACGGAAACCTCCTGCCTTTTGCTTATGCCAATTTTCCGGTTTCGGCCGAATTCCGGAACGTCCGGCGGAAAAAGAAAGCTAAAAAATTAATTCAGCATATCTTCTTTCCCCAAAATCGAACATCTAATCAGCTTCAAATAAAAGTTTAACTTATAACAAATTGTCCGGTTCCAGCCGGATTCCGGGCGAACTATATGTCCGGGAAAAAATTATTGTCATCTACGGATTCAGCATCTCTCCTTACCCCTTAAATCGGATATCTAATCAACTACAAATAAAACTTTTAACAAATTTTTCGGTTTTGGCCGGATTCCGGACGAACTACTTGTCCGGGTAGAAAATGAGTTTCAAATAATTGTTCAGCATGTCTTCCTACCCCTAAATTGAACATCTAATCAACATCAGATAAAACTTTTACTTTTAACAAACTTTCCGTTTTTGCCGGATTCTGGACGAACTACTTGTCCGGCGATAAGATGGTTTTCATCATCGTGTTTAGCATGTCTTCTTACCCCATAATCGACTATCAGATTAGCTGTTTACAAATACTCTGTTTGCCCCTTAATTTGAATCCCGTCCCCCACCCCAAAATGTAGGGCTACAGGGCCCATCTACGAACTTGACCTTACACTTGACCACATCACTAAAATATGTATGTTCGGAAGGAAACAATGAAGCTAAAACACCATGTCTCCTCGCACTCTATATCGACTTAAAATTTCATGCTAAACTTCGGGATTCCGGGCGAACTACTTGTCCAGCCAAAAATAATTTTCATTTTTATATTCGGATCCAGCATGTCCTCTTACCCTACAGTCGAACATCTAATCAACTTCAGATTCAACTTTTACTTTTCACAGTTTTTCGGTTTTTGCCGGATTCGGGGAGAACTACTTGTCCGGCGAGAAAATAAATTTCGTATTCGGATTCAGCATGTCTCCTTACCCCCAAATCGACTATTCCATTAGCAGTAAACAAATATTTTCTTCGCGCCTTAATTTGAACCCCCACCCTTAAATGTAAAGCTACAGAGCCCATCTACGGACTCGACTTGCCCCTTGACCCAAAAATCCTCACATCTCGTTCCCTTTGTGAGCTATCGTACTTACAGACGGATGGACAGACGATTGCGAGGCCATTGGTATCCCTCCACTTACGTTTTGGGATACCAAAAAGAGAAGTGTTCAATGAAGCAATCTCTACTGTACTTCAAGGTTTAAGGTCTTTTATTATCCATCAATCACTAAGATAGTAGACACATTTACATTAATTATGGAAAATTATTTCGAGGTTTGAGCCTCGAAAAACTAGCTCGAATAATTCAACTCGAATAGATCGTAAACTCCTTGAGACTAGGAACTTTACGGAAGGCTTTTGAATTTGAGTCGGATTTAGTGGCGCCATAATGGGGGGGGGCATGGCCCACCTCTGAATTTGAAAGGGGCCAAAATCCGAGGCTTTTTTGTTTATATCCCTTGTTGTTTGACATGCTGACATAAAGGCATTTACCAAATCGTAAATTTCACACTGCATGGCACAGTTTGTAATCTGGTTTTGAACCAAAATCTTTGTATTTTAGCAGAAAACAGGCTGATTTTTTGTTTTGTTTTGCCTGCGACGCTCAGTTTCAATATAATTTGGTGTTTGTGGCCTCAGAGGGTCTAAGTCTCTTATTCTCTCATAAGGGTAGGCCTCAAACTCCAGCACATAGGATGCTCCAGTGAACATTTTTTGTTTGTGAAGGATCTTTGAACGGTGACTTTGAACAATTTGCTCATTATGGTATAGTTTAAAACTGCTTTAATTTTATCCTAAAAAAAATTAAATTTTGCGTTTGAGCAAAAAAAATCTAGGATGGGGGCCCAAAATTGATGTCTGTCGCCCCCCCCCCCCCCCCCGAGTTTTACTGAAACGGTGCCACTGGGAGGAGTACCTGAGTACCTAGACTATAGGCTAATGTTAAACTGTGACATACCGCTACTTGCTTTGTTGTTTTTCTATCTTTTTCTTCTTTTTTTTTATTCCGTCTTGTAAGGGCATGAATCAATAATCTTGAGTTCTCTTCTAGTGGTTTGGAAACCTCGTAACAATGGAGTGGTGGAATGAGCTTTGGCTGAACGAGGGGTTTGCAAGCTTCTTGGAGTACAAAGCCGTCAGCAGCGTCATCACCAACTGGGGTATGATGGATCAGTTCATTCTGGACAAGACTCAGACTGCACTGGCCCTGGATGAGCTGTCCACGTCACATCCCATATCTGTAGCAGTTAATGATCCTTCAGACATAGAGTCAATATTCGATACCATATCTTATAATAAGGTAAGTAGCAGTAAGAACCTATAATTAACTCTGTAGTTGAACATCCATCTCAAGCCCATTTACTGACCCAAGTGACCAGAAACCTCTGCGTCCTCATCTCTTCAGCGTAAGTGCGCTAACCCTATGGTGCCATGCAGACAGTGAACATGGAACAAGGGTATTTTATTTTTATCGACTCATAGCGCGAACACACGATCAGGATAGGGAGCTCCGAGACTGGAACTACTGCCCGGATTTTTGGCACCATCATCACTTCCATATGGAAAAGTTTGACGAAAGTGCAGGAAATCCGGCCGGGAAATCCTGATCGTGTGTTCGCATTTTCAGTGGCTAAGATACAGAGTTTCTTATCATTATCCGACCTTGGCGGCCCATAGGATCCCATGCCTTCGACTGCCATTTCAGCCCGGACCGGTTACGATCACGATGTGGGGATAGGGGGTAAATGCACTCCTTTATAAAAAGATGAAGCTCCGCAAGAAGGTTGGAAAGTGAACCGGTTTCGTTTGTAGAAGATAGCTACTCTGCTTAATCCACAGATGGCAATATTTTAAACTGTTCAGCGTATATATCTTTGACGAATTTCCTAACGAAGCGGCACCAAGATGAAAACCATCGGGGCCAGAGAAAAATAGCACTCAGAACAGAGCAAAATAACACTGGGGAGTAGCGCCAAGACTTGACAAAATTGATAACACTCAATTAGCAGCGAGATTAGCACTACTAGCGATAGAGAACGTCCGTACTGAATACTGAAACTCATTCAGTCGTTCACCAACGCTTGCTCCGATAACTTCATAGTCTGAACATTGCAATAAAATGATATAGCCTTCATTGTTTCCTTGGTGTGTGCAGACCGCACCTTTGCTTTACTAGAAATTTTTAAACCCACAAGTTTGTCTCGCTTTATATGCCGCAAGCCTTGTGGGCAGCGCTACATGTATAGCCCGTTTGCAAAGCATGGAAAGTCAGAGCAAAATAGCACTAGAGAGTACCGCCAAAAACTTGAAAAAAGTGACACACACTCGAATAACAGCGACACTAGCACTACTAGCAATAGTGAATACCTCTACTGAAACTTCACCAAGTCACCAACAGTCAGCTTGGGCTGGAGGAACATCTATCACCGAAGTACGGAACTACAATCGCCCATACATGCCGCCGACAAGTATCTATCTTAGCTGGAAAGAAGAAGAAGAGACAGGTGGCTCTAAAATCAAAATGCAGAAGAATCTCTACCCTTCGACTAGCCAATCGAACAACAAAAACAGTAGCCATGTCCAGAATGAAATCACAGCACCAGCTTTAACTCTAACCAATTTTCAGAAAAGAAGCCACAAATCAGATATTTAAGGAAGAATCTTTAATTGTTTTTCCAGAAGTTCATTTTCCAGCTTGAGCGGCTTGAGCCTGAAGAGGATCCTTGCCAAGAAGGGCCGAAATATAGCTCTAATAAAATCTAGCTGATTTATCCGTTCTGCACCGTCAGATACGCTCACCAACGCTTGCTCCGATAACTTCATATTCTGAACATTGCAAAAAAAATGATACAGCTTTCATTGTTTTCTTGGTGTGTGCAGACCGTACCTTTGCTTTACTAGAAATTTCTAAACCCGCAAGTTTGTCTCGCTTTAAATGCCGCAAGCCTAGTGGGCGGCGCTACTAAGTACAGCCCGTTTGCAAAGCATGGAAAGTCAGAGCAAAATAACACTAGAGAGGACCGCCAGGACTTGAAAAAAGGGACACACACTCGAATAACAGCGACACTAGCACCGCTAGCGATAGTGAACATCTCTACTGAAACTCATTCAGTCGTTCACCCTCGCGTTCATCAACGTTTACTCCGATAACTTCATATTCTGAACGTTGCAAAAAAAATTATATAGCCTTCATTGTTTCCTTGGTGTGTCATGTGTGCAGACCGCACCTTTCCTTTACTAGAAGTCTCGCTTTAAATGCCGCAAGCCTAGTGGGCAGCGCTACAAGTACAGCCCGTTTGCAGAGCATGGAAAGCATAGGTCTTGGCGCTACTCCGTAGTGTTATTTTGCTCTGACTCAGGAGAAGCGCCAAGAATTGAGAAAAGTGACCCACTCTCGAATAGCAGCGACAGTAGCACCACTCGAGATAGGCAACGTCCCAACTTAAACTCAATCAGTCATGCTCCAGCGCTAGCTACGATATCCATATTCCGAACAAAGGAAAAGAAATGCAACCTCCCCTGTTGTCTCGATGATTTGTATACCGCATCTTAGATGTACTACAATTTCTGAACGTACAAGTTTTCTCGCTTTAAATTTTGCGAACGTAGTGGGCGGCGCTACGAGTAAGACCCGTTTCCGATCCATGGAAAGTATAGGTCTTGGCGCTATTCCCTAGTGTTTATTTTGCTCTGATCGAGGCGCCGGTTTTCAAATTTAGCCACAGTGGCATGACGTCTTATTTCTGGAACAATATGCTTCGCGTCCATTCCTGTTCTGCCGTCGGGGTTTTGTTCAGATACTGTACGAAAAGAAATTCCTACCGTTCCTTTCCTATGATTTAGCATTTGTTCTCGCTTTTTTTTAAATAATTTGAAATTTCCAGTGCAAGTAATCATTTATTTTATCAATACTATTCTAGCTTCAGAACTAGTAATCAGTGTGTTTTGGTCTTTAACTCATGGCATGTCGTGGGCTGGATCCCAGGTGCACTTATGCATTGATTTATTTTACTATCCATTGACTGCAGTATACAGCTATATGGCATGGATTTGAGGCTAAATACTTCGAAAATGTATTCCAGAATCCCCGAAAGGTATTCGGGGAATCGTTTGTATTCGAGAATCGATGAAAAGTCTTCGGGATATTTCTAAGTCTTCGAGAAACTAAAAAAAGTATTCGAGAAAAAGATAAAAAGTATTCGAGAATGTTTTGAAAGTATTTGACATTTAAATTGAAATTCGAGAATGACATAAATGTATTCGAGAATGACAAAATTGTATTCGAGAATTTTTATTTTTTAAACTCTCGAATTCGAGAATTTTTATTTTTTTAAATTCTCGAATTTAATTTTGTCATTCTCGATTACATTTGTGTCATTCTCGAGTCCCTTATTTCAATTTAAATGTCGAATATATCTTAGAAACTCTCGAATACTTTTTATCTTTTCTTGAATACTTTTTGTAGTTTCTCGAAGACCTAAAAGAACTCTCGAAAACTTTTTGTCCGTTCTCGAATACAAACACCGATTCCTGGAAGACATTTAGGGATTCTCCAGTACACTTCGGGGATTCTGGAATACATTTTCGACGTATTTAGCCTCAACCCCACTCCATACAGCTAGGAATGAATTTCTAGGAAATAAAAGTCTAGTGGTATAAGAGTCGACGAAGGGACTAGAGAAAACCGATGAATAAGCATAATTGGCTACTTAACCGGTTATTCACGGTTTAGAACGTCGTTATTACAAAATATAATATCCCCTACACTGAACGTCTTACTGCAATATTTAAACGGTCCTGTACTGTCGCCACTGGCCCTGCTTCATCGGGCAAGACTTCTAACGGCCAACTCGTCACGTAGCAGGACATGGCTATTATAAATTACACTGTACGCCTTAACCGTACGTTTACTGCAGTATTTAAACGGTCTTATAGGGTCTCCATTCCAGGGGCGTCCCGAGGGGGTGGGCGGCGCCCCCCCCCCCCCCCCCCCTACGTTTTGAGCATTCGGTCAAAACGGGCATCGCGGCGAAGCCGTGATGCCCGTATCACAAATCCTTTCTCCCCACATTTCCAGATTGGGGGATTTAACATGTTCATTGGTTCCCATTTTTGGGATCCCAAAACGTAAGCGGAGGGATACCTATGACATCGCAAAAGTTGTCCGTCCGTCCGTCCGTCTGTAAGCACGATAACTCTCGAAGGGAATGAGATGTTTTGATGAAACTTGGTGTGAGGATTCGTTGGGTTGGCGGACCAGTCGAGTTCGTAAATGGGCTTTGTAGCCGTACATTTAGGGGTGGGGGTTCAAATTAAGGGGCAAACAAAATATTTTGAAACAGCTAATGTGATAGTCGATTATGGGGTGAGAAGACATGCTGAACACGAAGGTGAAAACCATTTTGTAATTGGACAAGTAGTTCGCCCGGAATCCGGCCAACGCCGGAAAGTTTGTTAAAAGTAAAAGTTTTATTTGAAGTTGATTAGATGTTCGATTTAGAGGTAGAAAGACATGCTGAAGACGATGGTGAAAACTATTTTCTCGACGGACAAGTAGTTTGCCCGGAATCCGGCCCAAACCGGAAAGTTTGTTAAAATTAAAAGTTTTATTTGGAGTTGATCAGATGTCCGATTTAGGGCAAGAAGACATGCTGAACTTTTATGTGAAAACAATTTTCTACCGGGACATGTAGTTCGCCCGGAATCCGGCCAAAACCGGAAAATTGTTAGAAGTTAAAGTTTTATTTCTAGCTGATTTAGGGGTAAGAAGAGACGCTGAATCCGTGTGTGACAATCATATTTTACCCGGACATATAGTTCGACCGGAATCCGGCTGGAGTCGAAAAATTTGTCATAAGTTAAATTTTTATTTGAAGTTGATTAGCTGGGGACATTATTGGGGAAAGAAGATACCCTGAGTTCGTTTTTGAGCTTTCTTTTTTCGCCGGACAAGTAGTTCTAGAGTTCGGCCGAAACCGGGAAATTGGCAGAAGTGGCAGGAACTTTTCGTCAAAACAGATATGACTTATATCTGTATTATTAGCTACTCCCTAGTGTTATTTTGCTCTGATCCCAAGTGTTGACTGTTGAAACTGCGCATCCTTGTTTTATCTGTTATGAAACTTCTGACGCGAATATCGCTGCTATTCGAGTGTGTGTCACTTTTTTCAAGCTTTGGCGCTACTGCCTAGTGTTATTTTGCTTTGGTAAGGTTGTTTTGTTCTGTATCGTGACCAGAGTTTCAGAGTATATGGATATATTATATGCAAACAGCAACAACTTTTGTTCATCGCTTGCGCTTCAAAAAGGCGTATTACTGACAAAACTTTAGGGTGTTCTTCTTCCACCCAGAAGATCAATCAAAATTTCGAAAGATGACGCGCAATGGCATCAAAATAAATTAATGGCGCCTTCACCAAGACGTTCTGCTCTCTGTGAGACTGGGCTTTCTTGGTTTCACCAAGGCCCTATAAGAGGTTGTTAGAACTTAGTTATTAAAGGATGATTCTTCTACCTCTTCTTTAAAGTGGGCGCAAAATATGGTGTTTCTGCTTCAAACCAACTCCTTTCTGTATCGCGACCTTTTCAGTGCTGAAAAACACGCACACGCATCAACTTCCTTTTGGTTGCTACTTGCTAGCAACTAACCCCTTTGCTCACACTGTCAGAAGCTTCATTATAGATAACACAAGGATGCGCGGTTGACGCAGACAAGACTTGGGATGTAATCTGTTGCCGCAATAAACGTTATGCATGAAAAGTTATGCATAACACGTATTGCCAAGAAGAGCCGAAAACGGCCAGAAAAGCATCTGCTGAATTTTCCGATATCATGATGACAAACAAAAAGGTGAATAGATGCTTTTTTTTTAGTTATCCGTGTGTTATCTGTTATGAAACTTCTAGCAGTGCACCACCTGGGTGCGGTCCGACAGTGCCGGGATTCTCGAAGTCTTACCATGAGCATAATGAATCATCCGTGAATAATTAGTAATAGCATGTTTGTGAGTTTCAGAAATCAACCTATAAATACTTCATCCTTACTGAAACTTAATTTCATTATCGAAAGTAATTACTTACGTAAGTAGTCGCTATTTAGGATGGGATAATTAATCCCTGAAATCTTTTCCTGCCTTGACCGTACGTGGACTAGAACAGATAGTGGTTTTGCATGAGGCACAAGCTGAGATTTGATTAGGATCAAGGTCTGGCTCCGGAATTAAAGTTTGGCCGAAAAGGGCTGGGACAGGACAATCTAGTTACCCATCATTTATTCACTTAAATTGGCTTGAAGACCCGCTGAAAATGCGCTACTCCGGTGTTCCGCAATTCACGAATAATCGATTTTCAAATAGTGGAATTTCGTTGTGATTTGTGGTGCCTCTACCTCTTTTATGCCTTATGAGAAAAATGTATGAATTTTTTTGCTCAGGCACTAAGCAATCTTCACCAAACTCACCACTGCCCACTGAAAAGCCGCGTTTGTGTTGAGACTGAAATTTCCCACGTCATAGCAGAATTTAGGCTGTGGCCGTAGATATTCTGAACGTCATAACCAGAGCAGATAGTGGAAAATGAAAAAATTCCTGTGTAGGATCCAAATAACTCAAGTGTATTCAATTAAAGGCACATAAAACTTGACTACGCAACTTTCGGCCATCAAACCGACCTAGGGGGACTTGCTGTCGACAGGACCCCCCTTCTTTGTTATCTCAAACCCCCTCCTTAGTGTTCCCAAAGCTAGCTGGCAGGCCCTTGCCCCTTATGCACTGTAATTATGCACTTATGCACTACAAAAGTCCGCCTTTGGCCGTTTTGACTAATACATCGGGACAGTAGCCAAGAGGTCGTGCGTTCGATTCCTACTCCCGGCACACAAACCTTTTTCTTTTCTTTCGACTAACTCAAAAGTCGAATTCTCGGAAACCACCCGGAAACTGCAACGGTCTTAACGAGAATTTTTCTTACTCTCAATATCGACTCAGGGTACATTCTTGATATGTCAACTACCTCCCCGAGTCAAGTTTGAGTAAAGTTTTCTGTTCCTTTAAATGACACAAGAATAAGATGGCTTTTCAGTTAAACTTTAATAGGAGAGCACGATTTCAATGCTTTCTTTTGCCGTTGGATAACCAGTCAATATTTCAGGGTGCTGCAGTTCTGTACATGCTCGAGGGAGTTCTTGGGGAAGACGTATTCAAGCAAGGACTCTCGACGTATCTGGAAACGAACAAGTTCAGGAACACCGTGAGTGACCACTTCTGGGAATCACTCTCAACCTCAGCGAAGAACACGTCGATAGATATTCACGTAAAGGTAAGTGTTGGTAGTTTAAAGGATCCGTCGTACCTGCTATTCCAGTGCAACCTAGTTCCGTAACTGCATTCATTAATCCTTAAAACTCTTACTAGAAATGATCTTTTCCCGATAAAACGGATCAGAAAAAACGTTTTCGAAAATACCATTACTTTCCACCTCAAATTAGCGATTCTCTTGTTAGCGCTTGTCGATTATAGTCAGCCTTCCTGCTCTCCAACGCGGTGGCTGGGCGCAAAAGATTTGAAAACTGAACGTGCCTTGGCTAAAAAGTGGGAAAACTAAGCAATTAAAAGAAGGAATAAACAGAAGATTATCACATCCACATGTGTGAAGGAGTTGTCAGCGTGCAATGAAGATTCCGGCAAACTTTTCGTTGGGTGACGGGAAACTCGGCAAGGCCGAAAAAGCGCTAAATCGTAGTTACGAAACAAACAATGGAGAAAGGGGGATTTTAGAAGCTTCTAATTCCATATGGGAGATGCAAGAGGCGTCCTTTATACCCGGAGACCCAAATTTTCCTATGTTACATTCTTAACCCGCTAACGACTCCCCGCTAATCTTTGCAATTGCCACGATTCACTATTTTCCATGTGCATTATACTCCCGACGAGTGTTCGCCTATCATGCTATTGATGCGAAAACCGGTTATCTGAAATTTAACAAGTGTTTGCAAGAAGTCAATGGGCCTTGGAAAAGGCTGAAAACAGCCAAAGCTGTGGATAATTTGTTGAAAGCAGAGCGTAGTTTTACAGTATTCAGATAGTTTTAAATATTCGAATATAAATAGTAAAAAGTGCGAGGTGTGCTTTAAGAAATTCGCATACCAGAAAACAAAACGTAACAAAGCAGAACAAAGTGGTTCCTTTAGCACAGAAGCAGTGGAACCCGTCGACTGGCGCACCCGTCATTTCTCCCAGTAGTGCCATTAGGGGGGGGGGGGGTCATGCCCCCCCCCCCCCTGAATTTGAAAGGGGCCCGAAAGCCGAGGTTTTTTGTCTATATTCCTTGTTGTTTGACATGCTGAAGTAAAGGCATTTACCAAATCGTAAATTTCACACTGCACCGCACAGTTAGTAATCTGGTTTTGAATCAAAATCTTTGTATTTTAGCAGAACACAGGCTGATTTTTTTTTGTTTTACCGGTGGCGCTCAGTTTCAGTATAATTCGGTGTTTTTTAGATGTTAACCCCATATCCGAACTTTAAAAATTTCATGAATCCAGATCTACTACTCGAGAACCCGACAAATCTCGATAGGGTTTCGATCGAAAGCCTCAGAGGGTCTAAAGTCGCTTATTATCAAACTCCAGGTCACAGCATGCTCCAGTGAACATTTTTATGGCACTTGCAGCCTCTGGCTCAAGTGCCATATACCGATCACAATTCCGTCTGTCGGTCTGTCGGTCGGTCCGAGTTTTTTGTCCCACATATCCGAGTTAGGGTACTTCCAGATGTGCTAGGACAATGAAACTTGGCAGGCATATCAGGGACCCGACCAAACTAACCTGGAAATAATCAGTTTCCCGATCCGACCATATGGGGGGGAGTGCGGGGCGCTGGAAACTTGCAAATTTAGGGCATTTTGTCACTTTTTTTTCTGAGTTAGGGTACTTCTAGATGAGCTAGGACAATGAAACTTGGCAGGAATATCTGGGACCCGACCAAACGAACCTGGAAATAATCAGTTTCCTGATCCGACCATATGCGGGGGAGTGGGGGCGCTCGAAACTTGAAAATTTAGGGCATTTTGTCACACTTTTTCGAGTTAGGGTACTTCCAGATGAGCTAGGACAATGAAACTTGGCAGGAATATCAGGGACCTGGCCAAAGTAACCTGGAAATAATAAGTTTCCCGATCCGACCATATGCGGGGGAGCTGGGGCGCTGGAAACTTGAAAATTTAGGGCATTTTGTCACACTTTTTCGAGTGAGGGTACTTCCAGATGAGCTAGGACAATGAAACTTGGCAGGAATATCAGGGACCCGACCAAACTAACCTGGAAATAATCAGTTTCCCGATCCGACCATGTGCGGGGAAGTGGGGGCGCTGGAAACTTGAAAATTTAGGGCATTTTGTCACACTTTTTCGAGTTAGGGTACTTCCAGTTGTGCTAGGACCATGAAACTTGGCAGGCATATCAGAGACCCGACCAAACAAAATTAGGAATAATCATTTTTCTGATCCGACCATTTTGGGGGGGGGTGGAGGGCAGGGGAATCCGGGAAACTGAGAAGTGTGTAACTTTCGAACGGATGATCGGATTGTAATGAAACTTCATAACTGAAGAGAATATATATCTGTAATGTCCCGTTTAAAGTCTTGACCGGATTCGGTAGCCAGGGGGGAGTTGGGGGGGGGGGGGAGACCGGAAATTTCAAGAAACGGCTAGAATGGAGGGATCGGAGTGAAACTTGCTGGGAAGAACAAGCATCTGCTCTAGATAAGTCCTTTAGACCACTGTACTGGATCCGGACACTTATGGGGGGGGGGGGGGGTCCCGGAATTCCGGTGATGGTGTTTTTTTGGATTTTCACGATGAAACTTGGCAGGCATATCAGGGACCCAATCAAACTGACTTCAAAATAAAAATATTGTCGATCAGATAATGGTGGGGGAGTGGAAGGAGGGGAATCCGCAGGGGAATCCGGGAAATTGAGAAGTGTGTAACTTTCGAACGGATGATCGGATTGTAATGAAACTTCATAACTGAACAGAATATATATCTGTAATGTCCCATTTAAAGTCTTGACCGGATTCGGTAGCCAGGGGGGAGTTGGGGGGGGGAGACCGGAAATTTCAAGAAGCGGTTAGAATGGAGGGATCGGAGTGAAACTTGCTGGGAAGAACAAGCATCTGCTCTAGATAAGTCCTTTAGACCATTGTACTTGATCCGGACACTTATGGGGGGGGGGGGGTCCCGGAATTCCGGTGATGGTGGTTTTGGGGATTTTCACGATGAAACTTGGCAGGCATATCAGGGACCCAATCAAACTGACTTCAAAATAAAAATTTTGTCGATCAGATAATGGTGGGGGGAGTGGAGGGAGGGGAATCCGAAATTGTCAGTCATGCGTAATTTTGGAATGGGTGATCGGATTCGAGTGAAATTTAAGAATTCAACAGAGGACATTTCTCCGATGATTTTTTTCATATCCGGACCGGATCCGGCAACTACTGGTGGGGGGGGGGCGGAAAATACGTGCCCCGTTTAGAATGGAGGGATCGGGATGGAACTTTGTGGGAAGAACAAACAGATGCTCTAGGTAAGTCATTTGCTGAATCGGATTGGCTACGTGCACCGCGGGGGAGCTGGGTGGGGTGGGGGGTTGGACCGAAATCTCGAGAAACGGTTAGAATGATGGTATCGGAGTGAAACTTGCTGGGAAGAACAAACATCTGGTCCATGTAAATCTTTTACATAATTTGACTGGATCCGGACACTTGAGGGGGGGGGGGGGAGGAGGGGTATCCCGGAATTCCGTTTTTGGGGGGATTTTCACGACGAAACTTGGAAGGCATATCAGGGACCCGGTCAAACTGACTTGGAATAAAAAAAAATCCTCGATATGATAATCTTGGGGGGGGGGGGGGAGTTGAGGGAGGGGAATCCGGAATATTGAGTCATGCGTAACTTTGGAACGGGTGATCGGATTCGAGTGAAATTTAATAATTAAATAGAGGACATTTTTCTCTTGTGACCTTTTTCATTTCCGGACCGAATCCGGCAATTATCGGGGGGAGGGCGGAAAATACTTGACCAGCTTAGACTGGTGTGATCTGGATCGAACTTCGTGGGAATGACAAACAGATGCTCTGGATTAATCATTTACAGAACCGGATTGGCTCCGGTTATTGTGGGTGGAGTTGGAGGAGGGGGAGGGGGGTCTGGGATTCCGGTGATCGCGCGTTAAGGTACTTCCAGATGTGCTAGGACGATGAAACTTCGCTGGAATATTGGAGACTCAACAACATTTGCTTAGAAATTGCTACTTCCCAAATCCGATTATTCCTTAAAGTACCAATCTTGACCGCAAAGTAAAAAAAATACTTTTAAGCAATATATGCATTTTCGTGATGCCCATCAGCCCATTAGCAGTTTTGCCTCAAGGGTTTTGCTTACAAATGAAGTTCCAGCTCCCTTATAGCGCGCATCTCAACCGCAAAGTCGAAACTTACTTTTGATCAGTCAAATCATCTTGACACATGCAAGTGCCATATGAGCTTACAGCTCTTGTTATTTGTGGAGGGTCTTTGAACAATGCATGATTCTTGCATATGCCCATATGGTATATTTTAAAACTGCTTTAATTTTACCCTAAAAAAGTAATTGAATTTTGCGTTCGAGCAAAAAAAAATCTAGGATGGGGGCCAAAAATGGATGCCCCCCCCCCCCCCCCCCCGTGAGGTTTACTGAAATGGTGCCACTGATTTATCCCACCCGTCATTTCACCCCGAAAATCTGTCAGTTCGCTCACTTTTTCCGACAGTTCGCCCACCCGTAAGTTGACCCACCAAAATCCGTTGATGATTCTTTATGTGACAGGAAGAAGCCAGTCACTTAAAATAAATAAATAAAAGTTTTTTTTTACATTCTTCAGACGATCATGGATACGTGGACAGAGCAGATGGGATTCCCGCTCATTAGGATCAGCCGCGAGGATAAGATAGTCCACGTCCAACAAGAGCAGTTCTCAAACGTTATTCCACACCTGACCAACGGCGAGTCCACTCGTCACAACAAAACGTGGAGAGTCCCTGTAAGCTTTGTGACTAGCATCGACCCAACGAGGGAGTTTCACCTGTGGCTCAACGACTCATCGGGTAAGTAGTACACTAGAGGTATGCTGATTTGAACACTTTTTTAACTGTTCGACTACCTTGGCTTTCTTATACTAGCATATAAAAAAGGAAAACGAAAAAGAAAAATAACAAACTTGATATCAGCTAACAGCCAACTATAGGCGTATTCTCGCCGTTCCCCGAGGACTCGTCGGGGAATCGAAGAGAACGGCGAGAATAGAAGGAGTCACTCCACACGGACTCCGCGTACAGAAACAACGAGAACACGGGGAATGCTTCCAAAATGGATTTTGTTCGAAAAAAGAAATGCAATTTACGAAATTAGTCTGGATCCACTTTCTTTTTGGTTTTGTTTATTCTGATTGTTTTAGTTGATTTCACATTGCACCAACACCAGCAAAAATTGATTCCCCTCCAAATCTGAAAGGGAGTCCTTTTTGATGATGGGGATGATGGTCGGAAGCATTCCCCGTCCGCGGGGACTCGCGAGAATACGGGGAGTGAGTCCCCGGGACAAACAAAAACGCGGGGACTCCTCAAGTAGAGTCCTCGGGGAACGGCGAGAATAGGCTTTATTTCATGGTTATCCTGGCACAAACTTGAAGTAGAAGCATAATATACGTACTTCCTTTGATTTCGAATTTACCAAAAAGATCCTTCCTCTTTTGGAGACATCTGCATGTGCGGACCGCCATCTTCTCCATTGAAGGTGCGTTCCTCGTGGCAAAATTTTTTAGATTATAAAAAGCAAAACAGGTGTCAGTTAGTCACTTTCAGCCGTGAATTAGCAAAATATTCAAAAAGTGACAAAGCGTGAGTGGCATTATTCATAGTGAAAAATGCATGGTTTGGGTTTTAGTTTTTTCTTCGGCGGTCATTCACTATTAGCAGACGTTCACATGAGCATACCTCGACTGTACCAGACGTTGACGCAAAATCCCTGTAACACTTCGCAGCGAGGGAAAGGAACCGCAAAAACGGCAGGAAATTTCGTTTCGGAGCACCTTTTCACTTTCCATTTCGTCTACTGCAAAATCTACGGAAATAAATCATTTTCTTCCAACGGATGCCTCAACGTCCGCAGCTAATTTTCTTCCAAATCAGTCCCTTTTGTCGAAATTCGTCAGCTTACTTGTGCTAAACGGATAAGTCAGCAAGATTTTCTCTAGCGGATTTCGGCCCTTAAAGTTTAACTGAAAAGCCAACTTATGTTTGTGTCATTTAACTGAATCCAATGAAGTATTTGGATTCTGCAAAGGGATTTTTTTTTATTTTCCACTGTCTGCTCTAGCTATGACGTTCAGAATATCTGCGGCCGTCCCCACAGTGTAAATTCTACTATGACGCGAGAAATTTTAAGTTTTCAGTTCCCTTTTCAGTTAAACTTTAAAGGCACAATCTGCCTTTTTCATTTTTCGTAGCTACTTTACGGAAATATAAGCTGGGGCCGCCTTTGCGCTGTTTTTGAGAATAAGAGAATCTGGTTTATGTTTTACAGTTGACTTCGAGGTTCCAGCATCTGTCGTCTGGTTTAAGATGAACTCCAAGCAAAGTGGTTTCTACCGAGTCATGTATGACGAATCCCTCTGGAAGCAGCTAATTGACATTTTGATGAAAAACCACACGGTCCTTTCGGCTGCGGACAGGGCCAGCCTGATCGATGATGCTTTTACTCTGAATAGGTAACCTTTCCTTGTCTACTCTCCGTTACTCCTTTTTTTTCAGTTGCATCAAACTTTAACAAATCTGCAAAATCTTTCTCAATCGTGAAAAACGTTAAAAAAAACGATTAACATTTGTAAAAATTCCTAAACCTTATCATTCTTAAATATTCTTTGAGCCCAAGCTGTCTTTGAAACATTTATTCAAATACTGTACTGATTACAGGTTTGTTTCCTTCCCGACGTTGGACTTGTAGATTGACAGCCTGACGAGTACCCTTGCCAAGAAGGACCGAAATATCGCTAATGAAGCATCGTAGCTGACGGATCCGTTGTATACATTATTTGAATAAACTTATCATCCTTTTACAAAAACATAATCGTGAAAAAGTGAAAATCTTACCTAACCATAAAATTTCTAATCAAACTCCACTCTATCTGTATTACTTATTTTACAAAAACAGAAGCGCGACAACGTGAAAATCTTACTAACCATAATCTTTCTTATGAAACTTCACTCCATTTGTGTTATTGTTTCACTCCTGCTTCACTTCGGAATTCGAGAGTTTAAAGCTATCTGAGCACATTCACGGTGATTTTTTTCAAAGCGGAATCCCCTCTGTCGAATTGACTGAATTCCGCGGCATATTTGTGTGTCACACTTTTTGGATGTGAACGGAAACAGAAGTGTGTCACAAGTTGAAAATCGCTGAAACGCCGTTTTGTCTATTTTTTTGCGATAAGTTCAGATACATGAAATGAAATAAAATCCAGATAAAATTTAAACAGAATATCAGGCTTATGCCCTTATAGTTTTGTTGTTACGACATCTCTATCTACATTTTGGAATAGCCTGTGCCAAAGGCTGGGGCACCCTGGCCCATTAAAACAGATTTTTTTTTCTGTCCGAGTTCTGTATGTTACTGGTCTGTTAGACCCCCCCCCCCCCCCCTTCCCCCCGTGAAAGCACCGCGGTACCAAAAAAACTGAAGACCCCCTGCCGGCGAAAACACCCAGGTATAGATAAAAAAAAAACTGACTCCCCCCCCCCCCCCCAAATATAGTTTATAGGAAATCAGAAAATCTCGTTAAAAACTGCAGTATTGACTGCAAACACTTAAAGGACCTGTCTTACCTATGTAATGCAACCTACTTCCATAATCACTCCATATATTTCTAAACCCGGAGACCCCAATTTCGGACGGTACATTCTAACCCCTCTAACAAAACCACGCTGATTTTCTCACTTACCGTGTTTTGCTACTTCGATGTGTGTCACGCTGTTGACGGTTGTCTGCGAGAAGTTTTTCCATCAGAAAAATCGGTTATGTAAATTCTTTCCCTTTCCTCAACGGAGCTCGGAAAAGGCTTAAAACAGCCAAAACCGTGTGTTATTTGTTGATAGCACAACATAGTTTAAAGATTCACATATTTTAAAATACTGTAAGTTGAAGAGTAAATAGTGCGAGGGGTCCTTTAAGGATTTTCTCTAGACACCCAGTTAAATGTAAAAGCGTAACGGCGGCTCGCTGGAGCGCTCGCCCTTTGTAATTACTTTTCATTAAATATATTTTTGTTTCCAAAATTCTATCTGCACGTCTAGACATGTCCTATAAGGGACTACTGACTGTGTGATTTTTTTTTGCCTTGTTTTGGGGGGGGGGGGTCGCCAAAACCACCCAAGCGGTGTGAAATTGAACAGGTATAAAGCCGAGATCCCTGTGGGCACAAATTTCACTTCTCTCTTCAGTTTCCCCACGGAAACTGCTATTTGCTTTAGTAGGAGACTAAAGCATTGTTCAAATTGGTGTTATAAGCTGCAAAACAATTATACGCGCCAGCTTATACTGCGAGCAGGAGGTGCCGGGGTGGTTAAGGTAAGGTATAGTTTTATTCACAAATATAAAGAAACCAAATAAAGAACCCCGAATATGAAAAAAGAAAATTTTGCTTAAAAGCGTCAGACATGCCAGTGGTATAAAAAACGACGCTTCACTAATTCTGATTTGTTTGTAAAAAAATTATTAATAAAAATCTTAGCCTAAGGCGTTATAAAGAATAAACAAACAAACAACTAACACACATCAACACTGGAATTTTAGGAAAAGATAATTAATAATTAAACTGTGTTTTGTCCTTAAATTTTAGTGTTGAAGTGTGGTGGTTGTTCGTTTGTTTTTTCTTTACAATGCCTTAGGCTAGAATTGTATTAATAATTTTTACAAATCCATTAGAATTAGTGAAGCGTCGTTTTTTGTGCCACTGGCATGTCTGATGCTTTTGAGAATCACCAGGTTTATTTATATTTGCCATTAAAATTGTACCTTACCTTACCTTAAACTAAAACAGACACAAATGAATTAAGAAAAATTTCGATGCTGTTTGCTCATATTCGGCTCTGATCAGATCGTCTTCTTGGGTTGCTGTAGCTAGCCAAGAAATGATAGTTGCGTTTTTGCTGATACCACGGTCTTAAGTCGTTTTTGCAGTTATCGTGGTATCTGGCCAGTTATCGTGGTATCTGAAAAAGTCATCTTGCTTTCATCGATTTTTGTCAAATTGGTGGGAAAGAAGTTTGGAACTTAGTGATGTGACTGAATATCAGTTTTTCTTTTGGGATGACTTCGACAAGCGCAATTTCGGCAATTGTCGTTTTTGCAGAGCAAATGCATATCAGATACCACGGTAACTGCAAAAACGATTAATTGCAGATCCAGTTACCAGATACTATGGTATCTGCAAAAACGCAACTGATGATGAGGAAAATCTGAATGTATCTGAATGGAACATGCAGCTCACACCATCACACCAGTTTGATGACACCAGACTAACACGTTAGCTTTCCAGAGCTGGCATCTTGAACATCAGTGTTCCCCTCGCGATTGCTAAGTACCTCGAAAAGGAGCGCGATCTGGCACCATGGGTCACGGCACTACGACACTTGCGGCATTGGCGACACATCCTGTCACTTCGATCGTCGCGGCAGAACGTCGACTGCTTCGTACAGAAAATAATAACACCTGTATACAACGAGCTTGGGTGGAAGACTAGAACGAAACATATTGAGAAGTAGGTGACTGTTTTATATTTGTTTGGTAGCGAAATAAGAAGTGGGTGTCGTGATGGAATTTGGCTGGAGGATTGGCTGATCTCTGTAATGAAACATGGCCAGCTCAGCTCATTCACGACGGGTTTTAGCTAATACTCGGTACCAGCCAGTTCCGGAAATCACTCTGAGACCGAGAATTAGCTGGGTTTTGCCGTTCGCAATTGATATTAATGCCACAGTTGATTTGTTAGTTGAATCACCCCCTCCCGATTTAAGTGACCCTTTGAAACGAAAATCAGCGCTGGAGAATCTCTCGGGTGCTGCAGGGATTAGACAGGTGCGGCTAACTCGTAATGCCGGGTGGTTGATAAAAACATGTAAAGCTGATGCAAAGTCTCTTCAGGACAGTTTGAGTGCGAAAACAGGATGTGAGGTCCGTGTTCGTCAGCCGGAATTTGCGGCTTTGATCTCTAATGTTGATTTTAATCTTGATACTGATTCGGCGAGGGCCGGCAATGTTGGTGTGGTGAATTTAAAGCAGCTCGGAATGTCACGGTCATTTAAAGTGTTGTTTGAATCGAAGAACGTTCAGTCATTCTATCTTCGCCATGGACTTTTCCTCGGTTACGAACATTTCCGTGTCAGAGACTGTCAAAGTACCAAAAATGTGTTTTAAGTGCTTTTCTTTCGATCACGTTGCTAAAAATTGTACCGCGACAGAAAGGTGTTCGAGGTGCGCGGAAACTGACCACGTTAGTTCGGTTGACGATCAGTGTCAAAAGAATCCCAAGTGCGTCCATTGCGGTTTGAATGATCATCATAGTTTCAGTCTGCGTTGCAAGATTCTCCGAGAGAAAGCTAAGCTCTCTTCTTCAAAATAACTTCTTTGAAAGCTATTTCGTTTAATGTTAACGGTGTTTCAGATAAAACCCACGTATTACGGCATTTACTGTCTATTTCGGATGTACTTTGTTTGCAGGAACACCATTTGCTTGATTTTTCTACTGGTGTTTTAAGTTCTCTTTCTGTGGATCACCATTGCTTTTTTGTTCCTGCATCACCTACTGGTGGGCGCCCATCCGGGGGTATCTGCACTTACGTCCGTAATTCGTTTGAGTCTAGTGTTTTTAATTCTTCGCA
The DNA here is from genome assembly GCA_030848855.1 of Branchinecta sandiegonensis. Lineage (NCBI taxonomy): Eukaryota > Metazoa > Arthropoda > Branchiopoda > Anostraca > Branchinectidae > Branchinecta > Branchinecta sandiegonensis. The sequence continues at coordinate 13,694,123 of JAUPMV010000020.1, forward strand.
ACATTTTTTCGTAGTTAAGATCTTTAATACGTTTGTTTTCAACTGCTCTTTACCTACGAATTACCGTACTCCCGTCTCTGATTTTAATTTTTCGTTCGCGTGTGCTGAGCTTATGCAGGTTTATAATAGTCTACCAGGGGGGTCGGATTGGCTTTTGACTGGTGATCTGAATTGCGATCTTACAAATTGTTTGGATTCTCGTTCTTCTACTTTTTTATCGGTTTTTTCTTCTTATTTTTTAGCTCCGAAAGATTCCGATGCTACTTTTATTCATATTTCTGGTTCTTTTTCAAATCTGGATCATGTTTTAGCATCTAGCCATTCTGTAGTACCTGAATGTGTGCATGTTGGATATGATTTTCAAATTAGTGATCATCTTTATTTAAGTTTTTCACTTGTTACTGCTGATCCAATATCTTGTGTTATCCACCATTGCAAAGCTCGTTCTGCTGTTCGTAATCTGCGGTGGGATAAGTCAAAGGTTTCTCGTTTCCATGAAAAGTCTGATCTTCTTTTGAATAAGATAGTTGTAGACCCAGAGCCAGACCAGACTAGTATTGATATATTGTATGGTGAAATTATCCACTCTCTAAAAGTGGGTGCACATTCTACTTTTGATGTTGTTTCTTCTGTTCCGGGTACGCGTAAGTTTGGTTGGAATCTTAACCCTATATTACTAAATGCTAATAAAAATGCTAAAAATGATTTTCATTTGTGGAAAATAGCAGTTAAACCACGATCTGGTCCTTTTTTCAATGCGATGAAGTTATCAAAAAGTGCTTTTAGAAATGAACTGCGTTTTCACAATGATTTTATAAGGGATGAGATTGCTTGGAAAATTTCGGGAAACCCTAATGGTTTTTGGAATTTTGTTTCTAAAATGAAGATAAAAGTTTATTATCAGAAAGTGATTGGATCCAGCATTTCTCATCTCTTTTTTCAGTACATGATCCGATTGATAATGAGAGATTGGAAGATAATTTTCGCTCAGAACTTGCTTCTCATGTTCTGACGGAAGTGTCTGTTTCAACTGCGGAGGTTACTACGGCCCTAAAGAAATTAAAGTCGAAGCATTCTGAGGACCATGATGGTGTGAATTCGCGTCTTCTGAAATGGTCATCGCCCTTAGCTATTTATTTTATTGCCCTTTTATTTACTCTTATTATTCGTACTGGTTTTATCCCTCGAAGTTTGTGTCAGTCAACTACACGCCCCCTTCTAAAGAGAGGTGGTAAGTTAAATGAGTGCTCTTCATACTGCCCTATAACGACATCATGCCAGATGAGTAAACTTTTTGAACTAGTTTTATTGCCTTATTTTGAGGGCTGTAATCATGGGTTAAATCAAATTGGGTTCCGTAAAAAGTTAAACTGTGATTTGGCTCATTCAGTTCTTTCCCGTATTCTCTCTTTTTGTTCTACTTTTAAAAAGGTTTATGCCCTTGCTTTGGATATTGCGGCTGCATATGATAGTATTTTGCATTCCTGGGCGATGTATGCGCTACTTAAGAACAGAGTCCCTACGAAAATTGTTCTAGTGTTACACCAATGGTATAAACTATCTAAAGTAAGAGTTTTTTGGAAGGGATTTTTTTCTGGTTATGATGTTGTTGTTAAACGAGGTGTCCGGCAAGGTAGTGTGCTTTCCCCTTTTATTTTCAATATAACACTAGCTTTGTGTTTGGATCAACTCAAGACTTCTTTTGTTGATGCTTCTGGTATTTTTGTTTCTTGGATCGCTTACGCGGATGACATCCTCCTCTTAAGTCGGTCTCGTTTTTCCCTACAACGTAATGTTGATTTTATTTTTTGTTTTTTAAATAAGCATGGCCTTCGGTTAAAACCTGAAAAATGTCAGTTGATTATTTTTGGTTCTCTCTTTGGTTCTTGCACCACTTACCCAACGCCCTCTCACGAAACAACCGCAGCTTTAGTGTCAGATTGTGACGATGAAGGACCAATAAGTGTGACCGAATACGAAGTGTTTCTTGAACTGAAGAAGCTGAGACCATCGAGTTCTTCTCACCCAGGGGAGTTACCAATCCGACTACTTCGCGAATACTCTCACTTTATTGCTAAACCTCTAAAAATGTCAACAAATGTTTCGCCCTCTCGAAATTCCCCAATCCTTGGAAAAAATCCTACGTTCGAGTTATACCCAAAACCAAAGCGCCGACCTCATGTGATCAGCTACGTCCCATTTCGATCACGCCTGCGATGGCAAAAGTGACGGAATCCTTCGTTCTAAAAAGACTTATGGCTCAAACCAAATCAAAAATCGACGCTCACCAGTACGGAGGCCTGAAGGGTTGTAATACCACAGTTTATCTAGTCCGGCTGTTTGACATTATCGTGAGATGGCTCGATAAGGGAAGTACTTTTGTGGATTTGTCCCTTGTTGATTTTCGTAAGGCCTTTGACTTAATAAACCACCTTTGTGCCGGAAAAAACGCGAAGCTAATGGGAGCCCAAAAGCGAGTGCTCACGCTTGTCATGGACTTTCTGAAGGACCGAATGCAGTGCGTTTTCCCCTTTTTCGATGGTGATGTGTGCTCTGAGTGGACTAAGCTCACTTGCGGTGCCCCCCAGGGCACGAAGCTCGCAGGCTTTATTTTCATATGCCTGATCAACTTCCTGCTTTCATCATTTGAAGAGCGATTTAAGTTTGTGGATGACCTGTCATTTATTTTAAAGTACCTTGTCGTGAATGGAGTCGCTGAGCCACAATTTGCGGACGACCTATTTCAGTCTTTTTTTGATCAGTGCACTGAGTACGATCTTAGTCTAAATGTAAAAAAGTCACAGGTCCTAAGGTTCAACCCGCTAAAAAGAGACTTTTTATGTCCCGATGTACCTTTCCCTGTAGTATCGTCAGCAAAAATTCTAGGGATCACTCTGTCGAGTGACTGTTCATTTATTGATCACATTCAGACTGTAATAAAATCTGGAAATGCATCACTCCAAACGCTCATACAGATGAGGCAGTTTGGTTGCGACCGTGATAGTCTGAAGGCTGCGTACTTGTGTTACGTAAGACCTGTTATCGAGTACGCATGCCCCTTATGGGGCCCTTTCGCCCAAAATACAGCCTACGTGTCTGACGAGATCGAACGTGTACAGAAGAGAGCAGTCTCAGTTATACTGGGTCAGCAAGTGACTTCCGGCTCATATGGGTCTCTTCTAACTGAATTATCCCTCCCCTCACTGCATGAACGTTGTAACATACTAATTCTTAAGTTTGGGTGTAAAATCCTTGCATCTGTCCAACACCGAACTATCCTCCCACCTGATGCACCAATGAACAATCGTACGCGTTCGCAGCCGAAACTAAAAACGGTAAAAACCAAAACAAGGAGACAGAGTAACACATTTGTGCCATTTTTCGTCAACATGTTCAATAAAATGTCAGTGTGACTTTAATATTTGTAGTACCGTATTTAGTATTTATGTTACTCGTATTTAGTATTATGTTGCTCGTGAGTGTTTAAAAGAATGTAATTTTTGTAAAGACAACCAAATTAGCTAGCTAGCAAGTTTTGTCTAATAAACCTTACTTACTTACTTACTTACTTAAGCCATGTGAAAACCAGCATGAAAAAATTTGTATTGGTCAGCATAGGGTTATGGCTACTTTTTTTATTAAGTATCTTGGTCTTATTTACGGGACGACGCTTTCTTCAACTCGTGCTTTTATTGTAAAGGCTGTAGATGCACGAATTTCTTGCTCTTTTGGTGCTCTCGTTTCTCTCCGAGAGCTTTTGACAAGGAAATCTTTGTCGCGAATTTTTAATACAGCTGTTTTACCTCAAATTTTAATTGCTTCTCCCCTTTTACCGTATTTTACCCTTAGCAATTTAACGCATATGAAAACGTCATTTTTTAAATTTGGAAAGCTTTAATGTCGATTTTCACGATATTTTTCTAACACGCAAATGATGGAATACTATAATCTTAAAGATCCGCTTATTATAATGAATAAAAAACTTGAACGGGTTGTATCAAATTTTTCAGGTAACACATAACCTGTGCAGGTTTTTTCGTGAATGATATTTTTCTTCTTTTTTTTATTTTCAATTTGTTAGTTATAATTAAACTGTAATTAAATTGTAGATACGTTTTAAGTATTTTCGGCATTGTAGTTAGGCTATCTTTTGGCAGTTCATGAGTTATAGTGTTTTAGCCGAAATTTGTCAGTGTATATTAATTTCTTTTTTACTCGCTATCTTTGGCGGAAATAAAATATTGATTGATTGATTGATTGATTGTTGCCAGTTTCGTGTACCAGCTGGTCTCGCACCCAAGTTGAAATCAGTCCAACTTTTCAGGGTACTAGCCAATCACATTATTTAGGGAATATTAAGGAATGTTCCGATTGGCTAATGCTGAACGACGTCAGACCGAATTTCAATGACCTAAATTCACTTTCGGTTTTCAAGACAGCAAGGAGTGGACGTGATTTTTATCTATTGGGCTTGGTTCGAAACTAGCCAATCACAATATTCCTCAATATTCCCCAAAATAATCTGATTGGCTAGTACCCTCAAAAGTTGAACTGAACTGACTAGCTGGTATCCGAAACTGGTACCAGCATCAATTGCGAACGGCAGAGACCCAGCTAATTCTCTGTCTCCGAGCGATTTCCGGAACTGGCTGGTACCGAGTATTAGCTAAAACCCGTTGTGAATGGGCCTTTACGGTTTTCGTTCTGTCTGCTCGGGCAAAATGGCGCACCGTAGAAAGAGCAGCAAAATGACCTGATGAAAATAGAATAAGTGAAGCTTACAAATTTTGTAAAAGAACGATAGGTATTTTCTTACCGCTTGCTTTTACTCTGAGTTCGATAAATCTGCTATCCATCTGGTCATATTGGAGAGGAGGATTCATAAATATATGTGCTACCAGGAGCCTATACTTTTAAACTGGGCCTACGGCCTGCCCTACCTTTACATAGAAGTAAGTAAATAAGTAATTTGATTTGTAACCTACCGTTTTAAAAAGGGAGTAACAGACAGAAAATAAATAAAACTTAAAGATAACTGCAATAATAAGGTTTTCGCCTCTATAAATTTCTCGGGACACTTTTTGTTAAAGCACAACTCTTACTAGAAATGATATTTTCCCTATAAAATGAATCAGAAAAAACGTTTTGTAAAATACCATAACCTTCCACCTGAAACTATCGATTCTCTTGATAGCGCTTGTCGATTATATCCAGCCTTCCTGCTCTCCGACGCGGCGGCTGGGCGCTAACATCTGAAAACTGAACGCGCCTTCGTTAAAAAGTGGGAAAACTAAGCAAATAAAAGAAGTAATAAACAGAAGATTATCATATCTTTTTGTGTGAAAGAGTTGTCAGCGGACAATGAAGATTCCGGCAAACTTTTCATTGGGTGACGGGAAAACTCGGCAAGGCTGAAAAAGCGCTAAAAACTCGTAGTTACGAAACGAAACAACTGAGAAAGGTGGGGATTTTAGAAGCTTATAATTCCATATGGGAGCTAAGTATATTATAAAAGGCAGAATAAGCAAGAGGGGTCCTTTAAAAATTTTAAGTAAGTTATTGATTTTGTTCATGGATTTATTGATCGAAGTTTCGTGTAAAAGTAAAAGTTGACACGTATTTCTTTCACCTGTTAGAACTGAAGACCAAACCTCTTCACTAACAGCGACAGCGAGGAGGTAGGAGGTATGCGAGGAGGTATTCCTTGCTCGAGTTATGAACTGTTCGCTGATGCTGATGCAAAAAAACTCGTAGACAACTACCGTTAAGTTCAGGTTGTTATATTGTTAATAACGCAAAAGGCATCAGAGAGCAAATGGATAAGGTCCTATGTGGTAGGGCTTGAGGGTTAATACCGGTGATATGTTTGGGTGTGAGGTGGATGAACTAGTAAACGGTTGCAAAGAAAAATATTTGTTCACATGAAGTCGAAGAAAAGTCTCGCGAAAATTAGTATATTTACAAAGTCTCGAGAACAACTATTGTGGCCAGATTTTTAATCGCGACCAAAACAAAGTGGAACGAGATTCGAAGACTTGCCCATTCGACCTCGACGTAACAAAAGTGAGCCACGAGTTGCGTTTTCAGGCTTGCGATTCTCAACCCGTGTTCGTCACAAGCCGTTTTTACGGAGCGCATCCTAACACGGGTTCCGTGTTCTGTGGCTTCAAGCGTGTTTAGCTCCCGCGTTTCTTTCGAGTTCAACACCGAATCCAGACACAAACGGACTCGGTAATCCTGTGCCGGGTTCTCTTATGCAAATCACGGGCGCTGAAAACGGGTGACAGCGTAGCGTGTTAGGATTCGAGTTCAGTACGCAAATTGCTGAAAACGCAACTATGCTTTCGAATGCGAAGGGTTAATGATGACAAATGTTATGCGGGCCACAACAGTTAGAAGCTTTTTGGGTTGGGTTCTCAGGAAGTTCGTTCATGGGAATATGTGAAAAAGAACGTCAGTAAAGATGTCTTGTTTCTTTAGCGGTGGGCCTTGTTTTGCCTTTGGTTTACGATCGTATTTACGATCTCAGATTACCCGTAACTGTCTTCAGTGTGACTTGCTTTGTTTTAGGCTGTTGCAGGAAGAGATCCTTAACGCCGCCGTAGCTGTTGGGGTTCCGGTGGCGGTCAGTCAAGCCACCAAACTATTCAGGCAGTGGCGGGAGGAGAAAATTTCGGTTTCGCCAGACCTGAGAGAGCTTGTTTACACCACAGGTGAGCTATTAGATGCTGTACAATAGATAAGTAAGTTTTATCGAGGAGGGGGGTGGAGATAATTTCGCAAACAACGTTGGCCTGACACATCACAAAAAATCAACGAAGAAACCAACGAAAATGTTTTTATTTCAGTATATTTGTTGGCCTTTACAAACCCCATTTTCGTTGCTTTCTTCGTTGTTTTTTTGTGATAGGAAGGGGGGGGGGAATACGCAGAATACCCACTAGGCGTTTTTGGTGACGAGGTCAAAGTTGCACCAAGCTTCAAGTCAAGGGCAGACAGTTAGTTATTGGTTATGATTTTCTTACTTTATCCCTCTTTCTTGAGTTTAATGTTCAAAACTAATTCCCCCAACTAGGGATAAAATCGTCGTACGGCAGCGGCGACACGAATGGGAAAGACAAATTGCATTTGTGACGCAGTTTGTTCGTTTGCTCCTATCACGTTTGTCACCTTAATTTGGTCGACTTAATAGCCTATAGCATTACTAATAGCCTTTCATGTTTCGTGGACAGTTATTTTTGTTCGTTCCTAGATTTGTTCGCCATCAGTTTTTTTATGTGACGATCCGTTAAAAATGGCCTAAAAAACGCAATAAAAGATCTGATTTTAAGCATCAGCATGTACTGATGCAAATTTTGTCGATGTCTCCTTTCATTGTCATTTCTGTTCTTGCTCGAAATTGGTTGCTATGTAGCCTACATTGGAGAACTTCTGCCTGGGTAAACTAAGCTGTCCAGGGGCCCAGTCTCGTAAGGGGTTAGGCGGGGTTCGAGTGTGTAAGAAAGTATAGCGACCCGAATGGGAAAGAAAATTTCTTTTGTGACGCACTTTTTGCGTAGTAAATAGTAAATAGACTAATCCAAGGGCGCCTCTTCAATGCTTTGGTCATTGTGGGATTTGCTAAAAATTTCCGAGAAATGGCAAATTCGGACAAAATATTACAAACTGGCAAAATACCTTCGCGAACTCCCCCCATGGGAGTCTAATTCAGCCCTGTCGAAAAAGTACCACATTAACAATGCTTCCGCTAAGTGCGAAACCATAGAGTGTCGTGCTAGATCCCGGGCTTTCAAAAACACATACGAATCGCCGTTGACTCGTCCAACGTATCTGTAAGTCCTATAAAGTTTATATAGTGTTTCGTTTTCTTTGTGTGTAATCTATTTTTCTTTCTTTCTATTACTCCACTCTTTCATTTGTTGTAGTGGGCCTCAATAAATTATTACTATTATAGTTGAAACTTGCCCACCGTATTTCACTTCTATTCCTACTTGTGGATTTTCTAGGCCAGAATACGTTAAAAAATAGATGTAAAGTTTGTTTTTGCTAAATTATCAGAAAGGGGACCTTGACTATGTTAACCGCCTAAGAGTCCTTGATCTCTATGCCCTGGTCTGGCTGTTTAGGACAAGAATGTTTGATAAGGACTTTAAGCAGCTCCAGAGGGACGGTTATAAAACTTACGCTTCTCTCCGGATTCAAGCCGAACTGTCTCCCGACCGGAAGTTTTGCTCATCTTACTTAAAGGCGTAGTCTTGCCCCCCTTGTGTTTCTCGTTTGTTTTTTACGGTCCCAAAATTTCCGGTTCTAACTGGATTCCGACCAACGACTTATCTTATCTCATCGAGACGCAAATTAGCTGCATATCATGCCGATGAACTCGGAATCATAATTTCGAGTTTCGGCGGGATTCCGGACAGACTACACCGCCGAGGCAAGAATTAATAGCATCTCCCGATTCACTATATTGACAATTGAGTAGCTTCAGCGATTTGTAGCACTAAATACTGTTTATTCCCTAGTAGGATATTCTAAGTTGCTTTCCTCCTTTCTAGTTGTTTTTTGGGATCCCAAAACGTAAGTTGAGGGATACTTATGACTTCGCAAAAGTTGTCCGTTTGTCCGTCCGTCTGTAAGCACGATAACTCTCGAAGGGAATGAGATATTTTGATGAAACTTGGTGTGAGGATTCGTTGGGTCGGTGGACCAATCGAGTTCGTAAATGGGCTTTGTAGCCCTACATTTAGTAGTGGGGGAGGGGTTTCAAATTAAGGCGCAAACAAAATATTTTGAAACAGCTAATGTAATAGTCGATTATGGGGTAAGAAGACATGCTGAACACGATGGTGAAAACCATTTTGTAATCGGACAAGTAGTTCGCCCGGAATCCGGCCAAAACCGGAAAGTTTGTTAAAAGTAAAAGTTTTATTTGAAGTTGATTAGATGTTTGATTTAGAGGTAGGAAGACATGCTGAAGACGATGGTCAAAACAATTTTCTCGACGGACAAGTAGTTCGCCCGGAATCCGGCCCAAACCGGAAAGTTTGTTAAAATTAAAAGTTTTATTTGGAGTTGATCAGATGTCCGATTTAGGGCAAGAAGACATGCTGAACTTTTATGTGAAAACAATTTTCTTCCCGGACATGTAGTTCGCCCGGAATCCGGCCAAAACCGGAAAATTGTTAGAAGTTAAAGTTTTATTTCTAGCTGACTAGATAACCGATTTAGGGGTAAGAAGAGACGCTGAATCCGTGTGTGACAATCATATTTTACCCGGACATATAGTTCGACCGGAATCCGGCTGGAGTCGGAAAATTTGTTATAAGTTAAATTTTTATTTGAAGTTGGTTAGATGTTCATTATTGGGGAAAGAAGATACCCTGAGTTCGTTATTGAGCTTTCTTTTTTCGCTGGACAAGTAGTTCTAGAGTTCGGCCGAAACCGGGAAATTGGCAGAATTGGCAGGGACTTTTCGTCAAAACAGATATGACTTATACGGGTAAACACACATGCTGAATCCATATCTGAACTTGGTTTTCTCAGATGATTAGCTATTTGGCCTTAATCTGTTTCTGAATTTAATTGTAAGAATGTTCAAGGATTCTGGCGATGACTGGATCTGGCTAAGACAAGACCCAGTTGTCTGGATCAGATATTGTATTTTTGGGATCCCATCGAAAAGTTTGGTCTTGTTTACTACAGAAAAATAACATAACTTTTAAACTAGGACCCGTCCAGGCTGCTCATCAATCGAAGAAACACAGCAGTTAGTTTGCTGGGAGAATATTCCCATGCCTATAACTTCGTCCTCATCCCTCACACATAAATATTAAATCCTACGAACTTGATTTCGTTCTTTCGCCGAATAATTCTCACACCAACTTTCAGCAAAATACCTCAGTGCGATTGGGAGTTTCATGCAGGTTTAAGATCTCTGACTTAATAGTTTTGTGTTTGTGTATTTGTCTAAAAGGACCGTTTACGCTTGTGTTGTAACATGAATAAAAATACTTCGCCTTGTAAGCCTTATCCTCCTCTTCCGTTCAACTTGAAAATCAAGTTGTACGCCCACGTATGCGCAGATTATCCACACGGAGCCTGGAGCCTGACAATGAATCCCAAGAGAACCTAATCTGTGATGACTTTAGGGACACTGAACATCCTGGAATGTGGAATTTTAGATCAGCCTCGACCGGTTTTGTGCAAATTCAGTATAGAAAGCTGCTGTGTCTGTTGGACCAATGTAGATTTCTCATTTAGTTTTGAGCCTACCAGCATTGGTGTAATTATTTCAGATAAGGGAAAAGCTTGTAGTTGTCAAAACACAATTAGCTGTACAGTTTAGTACGACTGACTTTCCATTCAAAGAGCTCATTCGATTTCAGTTATATTACAAACATCTCTCCTTATCCGTCTCTCTCTTTCTTCCTTGAAAGTCACGTGATGGAAACGCACGCTGTGATTGGTCAGGTATAACTTTTAACACACAGAATAGAACCCGTTCCTATCAATTTTTACTACAGCAAGCCTGGCGGGATGAAAGTTTTACCACAGATATTCGCGGATAGCAAGTATAATTCAGAAATCCTGCGCCTTAAACGTAAGCTTGAACGGTCCTTAAGCAGGTGCACTGTGTTATTTCGCTTCGTAGCTAAACTTTCGGTTTTCACCAGGCTCCGGCCAAAGTATAGAACCGAGCAAATGACCTATTTCTGGTCGTATGGTTGTATAGAGATTTTGTATAAGTCATTACGTTACGAAATATCATATGTTTTGGGCTTGTTAGAATGACAGTCGGATGTTACGAACTTGTCAGAGTGACATGAATGCCATTACCAGATCGTGATTTTCACTTTTACTTTTACTTGCCAGACAAACGAAAAGCATTCAGACCGAAATCGATGACGACTGTTTGTTCAGTTTCTTGTTGTTTTGGCTCAGTTTTGGTTTCGGAAATCTCGGTCTTCTCCGGATTCCGGCCCCCGAGCCGAAAAACATTTGCATAAGCCTATGCGTCAAATAGCCTATGTAGTATTTCAGCCGAGAGTGGGGGCAGCGATCACCATTGGAAGTAGAATTTTACCATAGTGACTTCAAATTGAAATACTTCATGCACTTCGCAGGTATCCGATATGGAGATAAGGCAGACTGGGATGTCACATGGGAGAAAGCTCAGATTTCTAAGATTTCGAGCGAAAAACGATTGCTGCTGAAGGCCCTTGGGGCGGCGATGGACCCATGGCTCGTACAAAGGTAAAAAAGATGTTGTTTTTCACATATGACATCTCATCACAGATTGGCTGCTTATTCCGGCACGTAACGTGAATGGTATGAAATTTGTGTTAAACATGTTGAAAAATGTATTGTGAAATTATTGTTAAACTTGTTTTTTTTGTTTTTTTTTGCAAATTTTTGTTAAACAATAGTTCATGTGTTTAGTAGGGGAAGAAGCTACAGCTTAGCCTCTTATTCTATTAATAATAATAAAAAAATAGAAAAAATACTAATTAGCCCCTTTTGATGTTTCCCACTTCTTTTATTTTATTTAAATGGTAAAATCCAGAACTTTCATAAAAAGGCTGACAACATTCTTCTTCATCACAACCTTTTTCCTTTTTTCACAAAAAAGTGCCCTGATTAGTTGGTTTATTTTGAGCTTTGTTTTTTTGCATGTACTTCGTTGTATATTTAGTAGGCTAATTTGTCTTTAACGGTCAGCTGTTTATTAGTATGTAAGTGTGTTTGAGTCTGACTGACATGTTGTTGTTCCTTTTTATACATTACTCTTCAGTTTTGAAGGATTCAAATAAATAATAATAATAATAATAATAATAATCTTGAAAACATTTTGAAAATATATTGACGACAGAGATTACGACCACTCGTGCTTGGCTCCAGTTAGAGTCATAGGGGTTGGGTTCCCAAGTCCTTATCAGGATGGCAATTGGCCTGGTGGTTTGGATTAGTAATCACATGTATAAGATAAGATAAGATGTATTTACACTAAGAGCCAAAGGCCATGGCAAATACATGAAAAATAGACTCAAACAAACAAAAATAATACCTTCTATAAGCACTTATCCCTATGGGCTAGGGCTACCATGAGGAACCTGGCCAACTGTTCAATACTCATAAAACAACTATTTCCCATGATCCTACACATCCATTTTCATGTACCCCTCCTTCATTTGCTCCAAAAATTTCTAACCTAAGTTCATTCAAATTTTCGCATTCACACAACAAATGTTTTAAATTCTCATCCAAACTACCATAAATCGGACATGAGTCGGACATAATGATTCGAATTGGGAGGATATTGGTTGGCAGATTTACCTGGTAAGCCGAGTCCAACAATTCGCAGTTGGCATTCCTCTCAGGGCTAGTTCCTGAAAGACATATCCATGCATAAATCCCACAAAAAGCAAGTCGGCAAAAAGCAGGTGTGGTAGCCTGTACGTGGAGAGTATGTCTGAGCTGAGTTTCTGACCATGCCGTTTCGAATAAATGAGCACAGTTAGAGGCGGGAAAGCCATCCCTGCTAGAGAATTTAAGCTCCTTTTCCTAAACGTCCGGCGGCATATTCTACAGATCAGGGACCCATACATTTCCTGTTAAGTTTAAGTAAGAAACTTAACAGGAAATTTATGGGTCCCTGTACAGATGTAGTAAGAAAGTTCTCCTGCCAAGCAGAGGGGAAAGGAATAGAAACGGGATTGACTAAAAAAGAGGCACGGCGTGGCATGGCGCAGGAGGCACGAGCAAGTAGTAGAAGTAGACAAGCACGTGGGAGTAGGCTCCAGAGCCTAAAAGTAGGCACGTTAGTGTTCCTGACTCTCACCCTGAAGCCTTTTAGTCTTCGTGCCTCTTTTTAGTAATTCTGCCTCCTATGTCGTGCCGTTCCGTGCCTCTTTGTAGTCGATCCTAAAAGAAACTTCATGATATCGAAGGCGTATACGGTTCCAGCGTTGCGGTGCCTTTAACGGTTCCAATCCATCTTTGCGATGATCCTACTCAGGCTATAGCTACAAGTAGCCTAAGGGCTGCACAAAAATAAACTAAGTTTCAGCAAATATAAATTTCCAATTTTGGGGAGGTAAGTTTAGGATTTGGTGGAGGTGATATTCGTGCTGAGATCTGATTTTGGGAACGGCTGCTGTTTTGTTTGCAAATAAAGCAGCTAAGCCTATTTCGGTACTAATTTAGCTACAAGGAATGAAATAAGTACCACATTATTTAACTTGTGACTATCGCAGGTTTCGCAGTGGAGTGGAAACCGGATTTAGAGATTAGTTACGTTCTGCAGATACCATGGTATTTGACACCATCGCCGAAAGTCATTTTGCAGACCGTGGTATCTGAAACCACGATTCCGGATACCACAATCCCGATTCCCGACCGTAGTAACTGTCCCGTGGTATCTGACTAGTCATCACTTGCATCATCACCAACACAAGAGCCTAGGTTTTTGTCAAATCGTGGGAAAGAAGTTTGGCAGTTGTGATGTGAATGGATGTGAGTAGTTATTAGGGGGGACTTCTGAAAGCGCGAGTTCGGCAATTGTCATTTTTGCAGAGCAACCGTGGTATCAGATTTGGGTAACTGCAAAAACGACAAAATGCAGACGCATGGTATCAGACATCGTGATATCTCCAAACTGCAGTTGTTGAATAAACATGGATAAGCCGTCTGGGATAAGCCGTCCTTCCACTTCTTTCAGGTACCTCGAGTACACATTGGACCGAGCAAAAATAAGATCGCAAGACATCCGAATGGTTATTGAGTCCGTTTCCCAGTTTAGTCCTGGCAACGTCCTTGCCTGGAGGTTTCTAAAATTACACTGGGACAAGCTGGTGTCTGTTGGAGGAGGAATGTTCTCTGTCGGTCCGATTATCAACGCCGCAACGTCCAAGATGGTGACGACCCTAGAACTAGCCGAGGTTGGTAAAAAAAAAAAAAATTGTTACATGCAACTGAGTTGTCGTCAACAAAGTTGTTGTCAACTCCATTTCTTCTATCAGCTATATTAATCAGTGGCGCCATTTGGGGGAATTTGAAAGGGGCCCAAAATCTGAGGTTTTTTGTCTATATTCCTTGTTGCTTGACATGCTGAAGTAAAGGCATTTACCAAATCGTAAATTTCACACTGCACCGCACAGTTAGTAATCTAGCTTTGTACCAAACATGTTGATTTTTTTTGGCGCTCAGTTTCATTATAATTTGGTGTTTGTTAGATGTTTTAAGATGTTAACCCCATGTCCGGACTCAAAAGATTTCATGAATCCAGACCTACTTCTCGAGATCGTGACAAATCTGATAGGGTTTCGATCGATAGCCTCAGAGGGTCTACAGTCGCTTATTCTGTCATATGGGTAGGCCTCAAACTCCAGGTCACAGCATGTTCCAGTGAACATTTTTATTTGTGAAGAATCACGAAACAATGCGTGATTCTTGCATAGCCTATGCTCATTATGGTATATTTTAAAACTGCTTCAATTTTACCCTAAAAAAGCAATTAAATTTTGCGTTTGAGCAAAAAAAAATCTAGGATAGGGGCCCAAAATGGATGTTTGCCCCCCCCCCCCCCCCGAGGCTTACTTAGATGGCGCCACTGATATTAATACTCCTGATGACTAACTCTTCTTGCCGATGGAAAAACGCCCTGTACCTAGCGGAAGAGCCGGAAGCCGTGTCACAGCTGCTGCCAAGTATCGCCGTGATTGGTTAACACAGGATTGAGTTGTTGAGTTGAGTCGTTAGTGCTACCTTTTCTTGTTCTTCCCGAGGATCACTTGGCGTATTTTGGAATTAGTCATATAGAGTATTAGCTAGATCTAAAGTTCCTAGTTCCCCTAGCTTTTCTTTATGCAGCCTTTACACGGCAAGAATCCCCGTTAAGTCGAAAGGAATTCTGGTCCACTTGAAAGGATTCCTTTCGTGAACACGACTAGAAAAAAGTCTAGCGAGACATCCCGGTGACGTTGTAAATGACGTTGATAAGACGCTGACAACCAGCTGAAAAGAATCCGGCCTACATGAACAGAATTCTGTTGGCAGGATTGGCGAAGAAGACTAAAAAGGTCTTGCTAGCTTTTGAGAGCAGCAGCCATCCGTGCTGATGTCATAAATTTCATCAAACATTTTGCTTTTGGCTTGTTCTTATGATTTTTTTCAGATTTTCTGGCTTGAAGAATCAGTTTTTCCCCTCTGTGTGTAAACATAACCTGTCACCTTCAAGTTTTCCTCTGCTTGTAACGCTGCATTACATACTGTTTCGTTCCAGGTGGAATCCTTCTTCTCAAAAGTCGATGTCGGACATGCGCACAGACTTCTCGACCAGAGTCTAGAAACAGTTCGAAACAACATATATTGGCTTGAGCGCTGGGAGAAGGAGCTTGTGGAATGGCTCCAGAAAAACGCGAATTGTTAATACGAAAGCCGGAAAGTAGGGCTTCATTTTAAAGCCAGCTCGCACTGCCAGGTATCTACTCCAAGTCTTAAGAAAAACTCGAGAAAAGGAGGTGAAGAAAATAGACAGTGGGTTTCGCCCCATCAGGACCCGGTGGAGAAAATATGATCTGAGAATGAATGTGATCTGAGTAAATATGATCTGAGAAGGAATGTGCATCCTAACCTTTTTCGGTTTTACAGTGGAGTTCATTTGCGGGAACTGTCCAGTCCATGACGGCTGGCTTAAGTGCTCCAGTTTTGCTCAAGCTCGTTACATTTTCTTTTTCGTTTTACACTTCGCGTATATCCAATCGTATTTCAAACAAGTGTGCATATTTTACGCCCATTTCTGCGCTTTGAAGAACGTCGAGCAAGGAAAACAGACGTAAATACGGTCGGATTTTATGCATTGTGTAGCTGCAGCATTTGGCAGCAACGACATTATGGTATCATTACCCTGCTACAGTAGAGGTATGCTTATTTGAACACTTCTTTATCTGTTCCACTACCTTGGCTTTCTTACTTGCACATATTAAAGTAAAATGGAAAAGAAAAATAACAAACTTGATATCAGCTAACAGCCAACTATTTTAGGGTTATCCTGGCACAAACTTGAAGCAGAAATTCAATTAACTTTCTTTGATTTCGAATTTATTAAAAAGGTCCTTCCTCTTTAGAAGGCATCTGCCGGTTCGGACTGCCATCTTCTCCATTGAAGGTGCGCTCCTCGTGGCAAACTTTTCAAATTATAAAAAGCAAACAAGGTGTCAGCTGAGTCACTTTCCGTCATGGACTAGCAAAATATTCAAAAAGTGACAAAAGCGTGAGTGATTGTTATTACTATTCATAGGGGAAAACGCCTTGTTTGGGTTTTAGTTTTTTCTTCGGCGATCGTTCACTGTTAGCAGACGTTCACATAAGCATACCTCTACCTGACCTGTACTGTACTTAAAAACTAAAAAATTACTGTAAGTAAGTAAGTAATTTATTTATAACCCGCCATTTTGAAAGAGCGGAGTAAATGAAAGAAAATCAATAAAACACATAAACACACAGAAAAGACACTTAATTTTCAATCTTCGGCCAGGAAGCAGTGCATAACGTCGTGCGCTGGTTGGGCCAGGTTGTCCGTGATTTCTGATAGCGAAGAGGAAACATCCAGAAGGTTAAGACTTGCATCTTGAATTTTGAACTTCTCCGTCAATGTATAGTTATCACATAATTTAGACAAGTGTGTGAGAAATTCTGAATGTGTTATCGAGCTTGCGCAAACGCGAGATGGCGTCATGGTGTGGGATCCCTGTACGGACAAGCGCCTTTATAGCATTCTCAGTCGACGGGTTTATTGTGACTATGTTGTCGTATATAGTCGCATTTTCGGAGTTTGAACATTTTCTCAGCGTTCAGTTGTCTAGTCAGTCGTCATGATTCTAGTCACATTCTGATCTTTTTCGTAAGTATTGTGCCAAAACAAGCTCAGACCCGGGTTGTTTGCAAATGTAGACATTGTCGTCCGTCCTCGATTTCTACTTCGGATTTTTGTAATTAGTATGCAGTGAGGAGTGACGATTTCGGAAGGTATGTGCCAAGCGGAAAGCTAGCGTAGCAGTAGCTAGCATAGCGGTAGCTACTCCACTTTTGAAGCACTTAGTCATGTCTTTTTTACAATTACCATGAGTGGGTAGCTGATTTTGTTGTACAGCTTGGAAAGAGGAATTTTACGAGCGCGTGGTCCCTTCGTCGTTATCATCATTTGAGGCAAACAACTTTGCGTGACGTCGACCATAAGCTGAGAGTATAGTAGGTCGTTCACTGGCAATCCTAACCGTTTTCATCCAGTCCCGGCGTGATAGCATTGGCTGATAATCCCAAAAAATTGCGGATACGATGGCTTCTAACAGCTTGCTATTGGAGGCCGTAAGTAATGTTTACCTCAAGTAGTGACGGTGAAGTTAGGAATGTGGGACAGTGAAATCTTGAGTGGTTTTGCGTCGGCTTCGGCCAGTCAAAGATCGCAAAAATTGGAACAACAAGAATTTCTGTCTCTCAGACCGTGCGCCGATAAGAAGCAATCGTGTTCCGTAAACACTGACCGAATGCTTTAGACCGTATAGCTCTTAGACCAGCCGTATTTCGTGCCTCCATACTCCTATAAAATTTATTATAATGGAGTATGTTTTCACCGAGGTTTTCACTTTCTAGATGGCAAGTGTACCGAGTGGTTCTCGAATTCACCACAGTCTTATTGCCCACAACGTATGCCCACGAAAAAAAATGCCACAGTTCAAAATGCCCACGACTCAAAATCCCCACAAGTGAGGTCTTAGACCCCAAAAACGGCTCAAAATCCCGACAGTTCAGAATGCGCATAGGTGAGGCTACAATCATCCTGATTCATAATGCCGACGGCTCAAACTGTCAGTCTGTCTGTTCGGAATTCGGCGTTGAGTAAATGTCTTAAAAATATCACGGTCGGAATTCATGTTGCATTTTGGGACCCTGAAACGCTACTGACCGGGTAGCCTACTTATGAGTTTGTAAAGTCTGTCCGTCCTTCTGTCTATTAGGAACATAACACTCCGAGAGGATTACATATTTTGATCAGGCTTGATCTGTAAGGCCTTTGGTCGTAGTACAGGCGCGGTTCATTGCCGACCTATGATATATATACTACCGACTGAACACCTTAGATAATTCAATCATGGGCATTTTGAGTCGTGGGCACTGTGAGTGTTTTGTGTGCACTGTGTGTGCCGGTGTATCTTGCCAAGCGATTTCTTGGTTAACTTTTGCTTTAGTGCAGAAATTTGACTCAAGATCGCGAAGTGTGAATTCTCCACAGTGCGGTAGCCGGCCAGCTGTCGGGCTTTCTTTTGGTATGAGGATAAGAGCATACGGTTAGAGCTTGATCACACTTGGCTCATTTCCTGGCTTTTTGGGTTGCAAAAGTAGATACAGAAGATACAACTAATTCTGAATGTTACCGTTTTAAATTCAGGAGATAAATTAGAGCAGAACAGCGTGTATAATTATGTTACAGGAACCCTAATTGACCCCTGGTTGCAGCGAGGGGTTGCTCACTCGCTGGGCACCACTGTAAACCCTCCCTGGGCACCGGCTGGGCACCACTGGGCACTGGCTGGGCACCGGCTGGGCACCACTGTACAACCATTTTGGGAGTCAGCAACCCCTCGAGTTGCAGTCTGCTCATTATCCCCAAGCTGCCACAAAGCCCATCAAATCTCACGTCCCCGGATTTTCAGTTGTTTGTCGAATAGGCGGCTTTTTGAGCCCCGTGTGACCAAGCTCTTAAAGGAACAGAAAACTTGATTCAAACTTGACTCGGGGAGCTAGCTGACGTATCAAGAATGTACCCTGAGTCGATATTGAGAGTAAGAAAAATTATCGTTATGACCATTGCAGTTTCCGGGCAGTTTCCGAGAATTCTACTTTTGAGTTGGTAGAAAAAAAGCAAAAGGTTTGTGTGCCGGGAGTAGGAATCAAACGCACGACCTCTTGACTTCTGTCCCGATCTGTTAGTCGACACGGCCAAAGGCGAACTTTTACAGTGTAAAAGTGCATAATTACAGTGTATAGCTAGCTTTGGGAGCACTAAGGAGGGGGTTCGAGATAACAAAGAAGGGGGGTCCTGTCGACAATAAGTCCCTGTATCTTTATCTAAGCCCCCCGGGTCGGTTTGATGGCCGAAAGTTGCGTAGTCAAGTTTTCTGTGCCTTTAATGTGTTGAACATTGCAGAGACGGACGAATGAAAACCGCCGGTTTTAGCTCTCTTTCGGGTATGGAGACACTCTTGATGACAAACTCTTTATGCCGACGAAGACTTACCGGGTGCCTAGCGAAGAACCAAAAACGTCACCACAGCAAATGTTGTTGATTGGTTTGCATTAGGGGTTTTAGTCAATTTGAGGATTTGTTGGGGTGACCTTTTTTGCTCTTCCCAGCGATTGTCGGTGTGTTTCGGACATAGTCCGATGTTAATAAGGATATTAATAATAATAATAATACAATTGCAATAATAAGGCTTTCGCCTCTATGGACCCGATGAAAAATGTATGTCAAAATAGTAGTATGAAGTTGTACGAAAAAGAAGCATGCAATACCAACTGCTGCCACTACATGCTTCTATGTCAAGGCTACCGTGTTACTGCATTCTGTTGCATGCTAGACCGGATGCCACTATACCAAGACAGGATGCTACTGGATACTACTGCTCAAGATTGGCCCACTCTGAGGCACATTAAATGATAGTATTATTTACTACTACATATCAATACATGCAACTTTTCGAACAACTATCATACAACTACGCAGGCTACAAATTTTTCATCGGGGAGTATTGCATAGTCGTAGGAAGGATGCTTCGCAAGAAGGGAGAGACAGATATTCTACTACACAGTAGTATAATTAGTTCTTGGCTATAGTAAAGATAGATAGCAACCCCTTCGAGAATTTCCAGCTTTCTTAAGATGGCTCGTAAATCCGTCATACTCAAACAGAATGCTTCGGGAAAATCAGAGCAGTATTGGGTACAGGGGTCCCCTAGCAAAACCGTGAGAAGGCCAAGTTCTCGCCAAGTTGCGATTGCGTTGCTTCCGACAGGGTTGAACATTCTCTGGAGGGCTATTATCTATTTCTGACTGTAAGAAAGTGATTGAGCGAATGTTTGAAAAAGAATAAGGGATAAAATAAGGCCGTAACAGTGTTGTCAAGTTTTAAGATGGTGGTTTTTGTATATTAATATAATTACACAATTACACCTATGTCAACGGTGCATTGGTCCACCTCCATGCTAACCGTTTTATTATATATTTTTTTCTTCCTGACTAGTTTGGTCAACAGATCTGTTGTTGACATATATGGTTACAGCTTTGATGATCTTAGTTGTCCACTTTGTTTGTTAAGGCTATTGAGGTTTTTCCCGCAGCCAATTTCATAGCGTGCATAGCTGATTCTGGCCAACCGGTTTGCTCTAATTGGTTTGACTTGCGAGTTAATCGGTTCCTGGAAGCTTCTGCGAACACGCTAGATGCTAAAAAACTGGATTCTACAGGTTTTTTGGGATCCCAAAACGTAAGTGGAGGGATACCTATGACATCGCAAAAGTTGTCCGTCTGTCCGTCCGTCTATAAGCACGATAACTCTCGAAGGGAATGAGATATATTGATGAAGCTTGGTGTGAGGATTCGTTGGGTCGGCGGACCAGTCGAGTTAATAAATGGGCTTTGTAGCCCTACATTTAGGGGTGGGGGAGGGGGTTCAAATTAAGGGGCAAACAAAATATTTTGAAACAGCTAATGTGACAGTCGCTTATTGGGTAAGAAGATATGCTGAACACGATGGTGAAAACCATTTTGTCATCGGACAAGTAGTTCGCCCGGAATCCGGCCAAAACCGGAAAGTTTGTTAAAAGTAGAAGTTTTATTTGAAGTTGATTAGATGTTCGATTTAGGGGTAGGAAGACATGCTGAACACCATGGTTAAAACCATTTTCTCGACGGACAAGTAGTTCGCCCGGAATCCGGCCCAAACCGGAAAGTTTGTAAAAATTAAAAGTTTTATTTAGAGAAGATTAGATGTTCCATTTAGGGCAAGAAGACATGCTGAACACTTGTGACACACCATGTGAAAACAATTTTGTACCCGGACATGTAGTTCGCCCGGAATCCGGCCAAAACCGGAAAATTGTTAGAAGTTAAAGTTTTATTTGTAGTTGATTAGATAACCGATTTAGGGGTAAGAAGAGAGGCTGAATCCGTGTGTGACAGTCATATTTTACCCGGACATATAGTTCGACCGGAATCCGGCTGGAGTCGGAAAATTTGTTATAAGTTAAAGTTTTATTTGAAGTTGATTAGATGTTCATTATTGGAGAAAGAAGATACCCTGAGTCCGTTTTTGAGCTTTCTTTTTTCGTCGGACAAGTAGTTCTGGAGTTCGGCCGAAACCGGGAAATTGGCAGAAGTGGCACGAAGTTTTCGTCAAAACAGATATGACTTATAGGGGTAAACATACATGCTGAACCCATTTCTGAACTTGGTTTTCTCAGATGATTAGCCATTTGGACTGTAAGCACGATAACTCTCGAAGGGAATGAGATATTTTGATGAAACTTGGTGTGATGATTCTTTGGGTCATCGGACAGGTCAAGTTCGTAGATGGGCTTTGTAGCCCTACATTTAGGGGTGGGGGAGGGGTTCAAATTAAGGGGGCAAACAAAATATTTTGAAACAGCTAATGTGATATTCGATTATGGGGTAAGAAGGCATGCTGAACACGATGATGAAAACCATTTTCTCGTCCGGAATCCGGCAAAAACCGGAAAGTTTGATAAAAGTAAAATTTTCATTTGATGGTATTAGATGTTCGATTTAGGGGTAAAAAGACTTGCTGAACACTTAGGCGAAAATCATTTTCTATCCGGACAAGTAGTTCGTCCGAAATCCGGCCAAAACTGTAGAATTTTTTAAAAGTAAAAGTTTTATTTGTAGTTAATTAGAAATCCGGTTTATGGGTAAGAAGTAATGCTGAGTCCGTATATGACAATCATTTTTGGGATCCCAAAACGTAAGTTGAGGGATACCTATGACATCGCAAAAGTTGTCCGTCTGTCCGTCCGTCCGTCCGTCTGTAAGCACGATAACTCTCGAAGGGAATGAGATATTTTGATGAAACTTGGTGTGAGGATTCGTTGGGTCGGTGGACCAGTCGAGTTCGTAAATGGGCTTTGTAGCCCTACATTTAGGTGTGGGGGAGGGGGTTCAAATTAAGGGGCAAACAAAATATTTTGAAACAGCTAATGTGATAGTCGATTATGGGGTAAGAAGACATGCTGACCACGATGGTGAAAACCATTTTGTAATCGGACAAGTAGTTCGCCCGGAATCCGGCCAAAACCGGAAAGTTTGTTAAAAGTAAAAGTTTTATTTGAAGTTGATTAGATGTTTGATTTAGAAGTAGGAAGACATGCTGAAGACGATGGTCAAAACCATTTTCTCGACGGACAAGTAGTTCGCCCGGAATCCGGCCCAAACCGGAAAGTTTGTTAAAATTAAAAGTTTTATTTGGAGTTGATCAGATGTCCGATTTAGGGCAAGAAGACATGCTGAACTCTTATGTGAAAACAATTTTCTTCCCGGACATGTAGTTCGCCCGGAAGCTGGAAGTTAGATGTTCATTATTGGGGAAAGAAGATACCCTGACTTCGTTTTTGAGCTTTCTTTTTTCGCCGGACAAGTAGTTCTAGAGTTCGGCCGAAACCGGGAAATTGGCAGAATTGGCAGGGACTTTTCGTCAGAACAGATATGACTTATACGGGTAAACACACATGCTGAATCCATTTCTGAACTTGGTTTTCTCAGATGATTAGCTATTTGGCCTCAATCTGTTTCTGAATTTTAATTGTAAGAATGTTCAAGGATTCTGGCGATGACTAGATATGGCTAAGACAAGACCCAGTTGTCTTTTTTCTGTACATAGTTCGCTCGGAAGTCGGTCGAAACCGGAAACTTGGCTGAAGTAAAGCAGGAAGTCTCGGTCAGTATTGTCAAAATGGATATGGCTTATAGAGGTATATCTGAACATGGTTTTCTCTGATCATTAGCCTGGCGAAGACTGGATCTGGCGAACACAATACCCGACTGTCGGAATCAAATATTAGATTTTTGGGATCCCATCGACACCTTTGGTCTTGTTTACCCGGACATATAGTTTGCCCGAAATCCGGATGGAACTGGAAAATTTGTTATAAAGTTAAATTTTTATTTGAAGTTGATTAGATGTTCGATATCGGGGAAAGAAGATACGCTGAATTCGTTTCTTAGCTTTCTTTTTTTCACCGGACAAGTAGTTCCGGAATTTAGTCGAAACCGGAAAATTGGCAGAAGTAGGCAGGAAGTTTTCGTCAAAATAGATATGACTTATAGGGGTAAACACACATGTTGAATCCAAATCTGAACATGGTTTTCACAGATGATTAGCTATTTGGGCTTAATCTGTTTCTGAATTTTGATATTAAAAATGTTCAAGGAGTCTGGCTAAGACAAGACCCACGGATCAGAAATTGAATTTTTGGGATCCCATCGAAACCTTTGGTCTTGTTTCTTTAATTGTGACTTGAACCAAAAGCGAAGGTGTCGTGAACTTTTACTTACGACGTAAATAGAAAACAAGAGCTAGAAGCTCATATGGCACTTGAAAGGATGAAAGTAGGAATTTGCCAATTCATGGGTTTGTTCTGATAATTTGTAAGCAAACCCCTTGAGACAAGAATGATCATGGACCCTTGGAAATCACGATAATGTATCGTTTGGTAAAAAGGATTTTTTTTTTCTGCACTTGGCTGTGATGTTGCGCACTGCAAGGGCGGCAGAAATTCATGTGTACTGAAAACCCTTGAGGCAAAAATGACCCTGGGCCCTTTAGGATCATGAATATATATGGGTTGGTCAAAAGTATTTTTTATTTTATTTTTTACTTTTTGGTTAACTTAATGTAAATTTAATTGTGCAGTATTTGGCATTCTATCATTTTATATCAGTTTAATCATCCATGGGTCTTTAACTGTCCGAACTCGGAATAAAGATCTCCGAATTCGGGGATTCACAATAATTACTTAAGTCCGACATCCTATAGGAGAGACTTTTACAGTGTAGTTTTTATAGGGTTAACTATGGAGTCAAAGCCAATTTTCGCTGTACTTGATGATAGAACTAATCAAACTTGGTGCCCGCAGAACGTAAATCTTTTTTCCGCGGCGCGACCAAAATTTGACTTGGATTGGCGCGGTGAGAATTCTATTCTATTAGCGTTTTTGGGATCCCAAAACGTAAGTGGAGGGATACCTATGACATCGCAAAAGTTGTCCGTCTGTAAGCACGATAACTCTCGAAGGGAATGAGATATTTTGATGAAACTTGGTGTGAGGATTCTTTGGGTCATCGGACAGGTCAGGTTTGTAGATGGGCTTTGTAGCCCTACATTTAGGGGTGGGGGAGGGGTTCAGATTAAGGGGGCAAACAAAATATTTTTAAACAGCTAATGTGATAGTTGATTATGGGGTAAGAAGGCATGCTGAACACGATGATGAAAACCATTTTCTCGTCCGGAATCCGGCAAAAACCGGAAAGTTGGTTAAAAGTAAAATTTTCATTTGATGTTCGATTTAGGGGAAAAAGACTTGCTGAACACTTGTGTGAAATTCATTTTCTATCCGGACAAGTAGTTCGTCCGAAATCCGGCAAAAACCGGAAAATTTGTTAAAAGTAAAAGTTTTATTTATAGTTGATTAGAAATCCGATTAATTGGTAGAAGTGATGCTGAATCCTTATATGACAATCATTTTTTACCCGGACATATAGTTTGCCCGGAATCCGGATGTAACCGGAAAATTTTTTATAAGTTAAATTTTTATTTGAAATTGATTAGATGTTCGATATTGGGGAAAGAAGATACGCTGAATTCGTTTCTTAGCTTTTTTTCACTGGACAAGTAGTTCCGGAATTCAGTTGAAACCGGAAAATTGGCAGAAGTGGCAGGAAGTTTTCGTCAAAATAGATATGACTTATTGGGGTAAACACACATGCTGAATCCAAATCTGAACTTGGTTTTCACAGATGATTATCTATTTGGCCTTAATCTGTTTCTGAATTTTGATATTAAAAATGTTCAAGGAGTCTTGCGAAGACTGGACCTGGCGAAGACAAGACCCAATAGTCTAGATCAAATATTGGATTTTTGGGATCCCATCGAAACCTTTGGTCTTGTTTGGTTGGGCGTCCCAGACCGGGTAATTCAAGCTCCTTTCTTTCCTTCTTTGTTTTTTTCTTTCTTTTTGTTGAAGTTTTTGTTGTTGTTGATGCTTTGTTTTGAGGATAATTAGTCCCTTACAGGTTTGCCTCTGGGCATTAAAGATTCTAGTTTTTTGGGATCCCAAAACGTGGAGGGTGGAGGGACGTTGACGTTGCAAAACTTGTCCGTCTGTCCGGGACCGGGAATAGTAAGCACGATAACTCTCGAAGGGAATGAGATATTTTGATGAAACTTGGTGTGAGGACTTTGGGTCAAGTTTGAGGCCGAGTTCGTAGATGGGCTCTGTAGCTCAACATTTAGGGGTGGGGGGAGGGGTTTCAAACTAAGGGGGAAATAATTTTTTTTTTAAACAGCTAATGAGATAGTCAGTTTAGGGGTAAGGAGACATGCTGAACACGAATATGGAAGCTATTTTCTCGCCGGGCAAGTAGTTCGCCCAGAATCTGGCCAAAACCGGAAAATTTGTTAAAAGTGAAAGTTTTATCTGAAATTAGATGCTCGATTTAGGTGTAAGAAGACATGCTGACATGCACACTTTTGACACTCATTTTCTACCCGGAAATATAGTTCGTCCGGAATTCGGCTGAAACCGGAAAATTTGTCAAAAGTTCAAGTTTTATCTGAAGTTGATTGGAGATCGAAATAGGGGTAAGGTGATACGCTGAATTTTTAATTTCTGCCGGACAAGTAGTTCACCCGGAATCCGGTTGAAACCGGAGATTTGGCAGAAGTAAGGCAGGAAGATTTGATCAGTTTCGTCAAAGTAGATATGACGTATAGCCAAGGGGTAAATACACACATGGTGAATCCATATCTGAACTTGGTTATCTCAGCCATTGACCTTCTTTTTATAAATCTTAATAGTAAAAATGTTCAAGGAGTCTGGCGAAGACCGGATATCTACAAGACCGAATCGGCCGGACCGGATCCTATCGAAACCTTTGGTCTTGTTTTTAAATAAACCCTTCATTCTCTCTCTCAGAAGCCGAATTTGCCTAGGCGATAGAGAATCCCCGTTATGTGGGCACCTGTTTGCGGAACATGGTACAGTCACTGATCCACCAATCACTTCTCTTTTAAAATTAAAGGACCTGTCGTACCTACAATGCCAATGCAACCTACATTAACAGGTAACAGTAGCCTATTCATTAGTTCTTAAACCAGGAGAACCAAGTTCCATATGTTACATTAGTTGCGTTTTCGCAGATACTATGGTATCTGGTACCACGGTCTAAAGTCGTTTTTGCAGTTATCGTGGTATCTGATACCACGGTCAAAACGCGTTTTTACAGTTATCATTATCGTTACACAGTTATCGTTACAGTTATCATGGTATCTGGCCAGTTATCGTGGTATCAGATATTCAGATACTACGGTCTGACCGTGGTAACTGGTCGTGGTATCTGAAAACTCATCTCAGTTTCATCAAATTTTGTCAGATTGGTGAGAAAGAAGTTTAGCAAATGGTGATGTAACTGGATATCTGTTTTTCTTTTGGGATGACTTCGAGAAGTGGAATTTCGGCAATAGTTGTTTTTGCAGAGCACTGTGTATCAGATACCACGATAACTGCAAAAACGACTAATTGCAGATCCAGTTACCGTGGTAACAGATACCATGGTATCAGCAAAAACGCAACTATTGTGGACCCGCTAACGACACCTTACTAGTGTTGGGCGATATTTGGATTTTTTTTATATTTTCATTTTCGATAATCAGTATCGATATTTCTTAAGCATGTTTCGCTATAGGATACGTTTCGTTTCACCATCATATACTAACAAAATTGTCATTAGTAGCATCTTGCATCATCTCAAACTCCGAAGAACTGAATTACGGAAAACATACTGCTCTAATTTCGGACATACAAATGTAGGATATGTTGGATTATTTACAATAATTATGAATGAAAAAATATCAATATTTACGTTTCGATATTCGATATCAATATTCTGTCCGATATAGGCTATCTTTATCGATATCGAATATCGCCCAACACTACACCTCACTAATCTTTGCACTTTCCGCGATTCACAAGTTTCGATGTGCATTAAGCCGCTTTCACATAGACGCAACGCAGAGACAAAAAAAACGCAACGCAAGAATAGAACCAAGTTCTTGGTTCTATTCTTGTGTTGCGCCGAGGCGTACGCATCAGATTTTTCAGTGAAAAATTGTAAGAAAAACGAGAGAAAACCTACTACTGATGAAGAAAAACTTAGTAATTATGAAAGAAACGAAAATTCAGCAGAAAAAAACGAGAAAGGATAACGTAACTACGCATCAAGCGTGAAAGCTTCTCGCGCAGGTGTGACGTTGCATAGCCTGTACGCATTGCAAGATAAACGCACACGCAACGATCGAAACAACGCGTCAATGTGAAAGCGTGTAAAACCAGTTTTCTGAATTTTGCCGAGATCTTGCTAGAAGTCGATAGGCCTGGGAAAAGGCTTAAAACAGGCAAGGCCGTGAATAATTTGATAAAAGCAGACCTAGCTTTACAGGATTCAGATAGTTTTGAATATTGGAACATAAACAGTAAATAGTGCGGGATGTGCTTTAGCAATTGTCATTTTTTTTTGCCATAAAGTCGATGCTGCATATGCACGCACAAAGCACGCCAAGAAAATTACTTTCAGTCCATGGTTGCCACTTCCTTGTTTTGCTTTCTTTTTCAGGTAAATTACTTTCACATTTTCGGAGGTTGGATTTATCAAACATCGAATTCTCCTCGCGATTCTCCTGTTTGACGAAGTCCAAAACACGCCAGTGCTCCTCAGGAAGAACTTCTTCCGAAGAAGGACTCAAACTCAGCAACTCAAATCCTGTGCCAAACAATCACGGCGATCTTCGGGAGCAGCTGTGATACCCGAGGTGATACCGCTTCCGGCTCTTCCATTAGGTACCCGGCGATTTTGAATTGGCAAGGAGAGTTGGTCATCAAGAGTATTCTCCTATTTCGCGTTTTTGGACTATCCAGATGAAGCGAATTCTTCTTTTCTTGCCTTTTTGTCAGAATCGAGAACGGGGAAAGCCTCGCGATTCTACAGAATTGAGAAGTTGCTCCGATAGTGAATTCTCGATTCTTCTCTCTCCGTTCTCCTCCCTGATTGGTCAACAGAGTGCGAGTGTTTAATATGCATAAACAGGCATAACGGGGTGCAGACGAGCTGCCAAATTAGTGTTTTTGTCAAAAGCGAGAATGGAGAAGAGAGATTAGCAAAAACGGTAATTTATATGAGAATCAAGAAAGTCCAAAACACGCCAGTGATCCTCAGCAAGAACGAGAAAACATCTCACTAACGACTCAAACACAACAACTCAAATCCTGTGTCAGTCAATCACGGCAATCATTGGGGTCAGCTGTGGAGCCGTTTCCGGCTCTTCCGCTAGGTACACGGCTATTTTGCATCGACAAGGAGAGTTAGTCATCAAGAGTATTCAGAAGCGAAACGGAGAACTGAGAAATCAGATAAAAAATGCAACTACTATTTCGGAGGGAAGGAGAAAAGTCGCATCCGACTGCAAAAATTGGACTGTGTATGCGTACCTTCAGGGACCCATAAATTTCCTGTAATGACTCGCCATTCAGGGGGCGTGTCAATAAGAGATTTCTAATGCGCTCTTGACCGAGCGTCGGATAGTTCGAGAAATACTCACGGGGATAAAATACCCGACTATCCAGATAGACAAAATTTTTCGCAGCCGTTGTGCTGAACTAGGAATATTTCTCTGTAATGGAAGAGTATCCTGGATCTTTTGTGATAGCTTAGGTACTTGGTGGCATGCTGAATAGTCCCAACAAATTTTGTCTATCTGAGCAAGAACGCCGATTCGACCCAAGCGGAATTTTTGGAAACTAGGTGAGGCTCGGGCAACATAGCAACATAGAAGCATAGGAAGTGGCAAGACCCCTGAATGGCGAGTCATTACAGGAAATTTATGGGTCCCTGCTACCTTAAATGAGCTCTTTACTGTGATACTTTGTCATAAAAACCCTAATTCGGAGGCTATTAAAGACGATTGTAAGGCAAGGAGATGGCTGAAAAAATTGTTTTTTTCTCCAAAGGCAGTTCTTGCTTTTCAGAGGCTCGTGTGCCAACTCGGGCCAACTTCCATTTAAAGAAACATGTAAGCGCGTAACGTTCCACCTAAACTGAGCGGTAGAAAACGTCACAGAGCCTCGTTCCGCTTGGCTAATTTTCAATAAGGTATCGATCTATTGAAAAAAGCCACCACAAACCAGTCTAGGGTACGTAAACTGATGCGTAGTTCGCGTATATTCCCAAAATAAAAGACCTGTTTGAGTTTGATTTTGTTACCATGCCGACCAGACACTAGATAGCCCTTTTCTTTTCAGAAAATAGCTGTGTCAGCTTTGTTTGGTTCGTGCAAACTATTCGATGGCCATAAACCGCAAGTCAGCGTGACGAAACGCACGGTTTTCCCTTCCTATATAATATCGACCACAGCTCCTTTTTTAGCGAGTTTTATGTCCTCGTTTAATGTGGATTTGATTACAGGTTTGTTTCCTTTCCCGAAGTTGAACCAGAGGATTGACAGCCTGGCGAGGACCCTTGCCAAAAAGGCCGAAATATCGCTGATGAAGAATCGTAGCTGACGTACCCGTTGTAAACATTGTTTGAATAAATGTTTCAAAGTCAGCTTGGGCTCAAAGAATAATTATGTGGATTTAGCTCTGCAGAGAGGCGCCGAGACCAAAGCAGATTTTACCGGCTCTGTCAAAATTGACCACGTGACTACCCTGGACGTGTCTAGGGTAGTCAAATGATTTCCTGGTGTTTTACGGTGCTGACATAAACCTCTCAAGGCCTATTCTCGCCGTTCCCCGAGGACTCCACTTGAGGAGTCCCGGAGTTTTTGTTTGTCCCGGGGACTCACTCCCTGTATTCTCGCGAGTCCCCACGGACAGGGAATGCTCCGATTAGCATCACCATAATAAAAAAGGACTCCCTTTCAGATTCGGAGGGGAATCAATTTTTGCTGGTGTTGGTGCAATGTAAATTAATTAAAAACAATCAGAATGAACAAAAGCAGACTAATTTCGTCAACTGCATATTTTTTTTTATGAACAAAAATCCGTTTTGGAAGCGTTCCCCGTGTTCTCGCTGTTTCTGTACGCGGAGTCCGCGTGGAGTGACTCCCTCTATTCTCGCCGTTCCCTTCGTGCGGCGAGAACACGCCTTTAAACTTTTCAACATGTTTAACCCTCTTTTCTTTGTGTGATATTTTGCCTCCAAAAAACTGAAAATCTCGAAACGTTCATGAAAAAAAGTTATTTCGATTCGGCGGGACAGCTTTCAACCATGAGGCCCTGTCTATTATTTGAATTATGACCAAGGGTTGGTAAAATCACGGACGAAACTGCTTAGTCATCATGATACTACACAATGTCAGCTTCGCGCGCTTTAATTGGTTTTACAGTCTCCTATAACCCGATAGGTGGTTAACATTTGCCTAGGCGAACTTGGCAGGTGCCTATGGAGGAAACAACCACGGAAGGCCGGGGATGGAATTGGTAATTGTGTGTATAAAAAATAATCGCTAGTACTTACCTGTTTCACTTCTAAGTCTGCTTGTCTCTTTTCTCAAGTCAAAATACAAAAAAAGCAACCAAAAGGGGTCCCTGGAACTTTATACCCGGGCCTGGATTCGACGAAGGGTTGGTAGAACTGAAGAATAGGGTCGTTTGAACGGAAGAAACATAATTTTGTATGCTTTTGTCGAGCGACGGTCGACTCGTCGGCGCATCGAGTTCTTTTTATACGCAAGAAACAAAATTTTGCTAAAATTGTCGGGCAAAAAACAGAAGAATCGAATTCCGCCTGCTTTTTGTCGGGTCTCGGTATTCTATACGGCATATCGGGTTTTACCTATGACATCGCAAAAGTTGTCCGTCCATCCGTCTGTGAGCACGATAACTCTCGAAGGGAAAGAGATATTTTGATGAAACGTGGTGTGAGGGTTCTTTGGGTCAAGAGTAAGGTCGAGCACTGGGACTCTGACCTGGGTCGTTTAGGGTAAGGTATCACTAGTAGCTGGCCAGGTTTGTGTCGGGCTGGGAAATTCCTCAGATGTCCATCAGATATCGGATCAAACCTGGTTAGATGTGTTCACTCCAGATATAGGAAATATTGTGGTAGTTTTGTTTAGAAATAATAGGGTTTCCCACAAACAAAGGATAGGGTATTACGAAATCATGTGCTTGCTGTTCTCATTTTAGTATTATTGGCTATCTCCGTGCAGTCACAATGTAGATAATTTCGTAAACCACATTGGCCTGAGATATAAAAAAATATCAACAAAAATTCACTCGCTAGTACCGAGCGAGAACAGTCGTATTTGTTATTCGCAGATATTGGTGAGTGGCTCGCTGTCTTTGCTTTAGGCTTTCAATCCTTCCAGTTTTGTTTTAATTTTCGGTTTCTTGCTGGTTTTCTGCTTTGTTTCGGTTTTCTTGGTTGTTGATCTTCATCCTGGTTTGGCATTTTTCCTTGAAATTTTCTGTCTGCTCTGAAGAAGGGAGGCGGTTGTCCTCCCGAAATATTCGCCTTTTATTTCAGTATATTCGTTGGCCTTAACAAAACCCATTTTCGTTGGTTTCTTCGTTGATTTTGTGAATCATAATGTATGAAAGAAAATGAACCGAACCGTTTTTGGATTCTATTGTTACCCGTTACTGAATCCCTGATCTAAAGCTGGACCATAGAAACCCAATTCGACGTCTAGATTGTTTTCGCATCCTGTCACTCTGTTGGATGATTCAGATCAGTGGCGCCAGGACTCCTAAACCCCTTCCATGCTCAATATGAACCATCATGGAAGAATCTGCGAGAAGCAACTCATTATTTGTGAGTTAGGTATCAACATGTCGACAGTACATTCTCACTAATAGTTTGAACATCTTCTTTCACTTTTATTTCTTACTTGCTCGAATTATTGGCCAGATGCCCTAATCCCGTCCCATATTACGCCTAAGACTTGCGTTTAAAAATGTGGTCGGATTCTACTTATATTTTTAGACTGCTCGCTTTGTCATTAACCTCGATTTGATCCATCTGTTCATTTCAACATTCAACGTTCGAAATTTAAAATAAAATTGATCTCTGCGCAGAAAGGTAGCCTAAGCAAAACATATAATACATACACACAGATATACATGCTATATAATATGCACCAGGTCCGGATCAATGAATTTATTTCGGGAGGGAGGGGGGGGGTCGATACCCGCGGGTCGGACCTACAAATAGGAAGACAAGGACATTGATAAGAGGTCAACGAACGACTACTAATGCAAGTTTCTGGGGGGAGGGGAAGGGGTTCGAACCCCGTAGCCCCCTCACCAGGGAGAAGACCCTTATACATAAATAATATGTTTTTATTACTGAAAATACTCATTCTTATTTCGTATTTTATCAAATTACTATAATTTTATTGTTAATACTAGCCTACATTTTAACATTAGTTTATATATACGTATATGTAGATATACATATACGTAGATGGACAGCCTCAGTATATTTTGGGTGCTAAATTTTCTTCTTGCCGGTTTAGCCTATAACACTGACCGAGTTCAGAAACAAAAGCTAAACATCTTTCCTGAAAATTCCGTGGACATTTCCTAGGAACTTCCAACAGACACGTCCCCGAAATCAATAAAATTTCAAGGACGTCCTATTGAACTATGAAAGGGATAAGGAGCTAGAATCCCTTCGACCCAGACCCAATTTTCGAGTCTCGGTCAAGATTTTTGTTACTGGTTTTTTGGGGAAATTCCCAAATTCGCTTGGTCGGGTTTCAGCAATTGATTCAATTGGATGCTCGTTGCGTCATCTCTAAGTCTGCCAATGAGGAACGAGCTCTCCTCGTTGAGAGATAAGCCCGCTGTTACATCAGCATTCTTTCCTTAGTCGTGAGTTAGAAAACGAAGTGCTAGATTATTTTACCTGCATTCAAAATTGATCTGAGTAGTGTTAGCCTTAAAGTAATCCCGACAACTTACTTTCGCAAGAATAATTCTTGCACCGAGGGAGCGTCCTAGTTTTTTCCAATTTTAGTACGGTCGTGTTACCAGACTGAAGAAATTTAACCAGTAAGCATATTTTTCCTACTCAGTTCTTAGACTGCACTGTAAAAAGTTTCTCCGAGTATAAGGATTAAAGTTAACTGCAGTATTTGCTACTGGGATTAATCTTATCTCTACTGAGATAAGATTAATCCGAATTAGAGATAAGATTATCTTTTTAGAGACAAGATCAATCCCAGTAGCAAATACTGCAAGATTTCTTTTTACAGTGTGTAGTTACAGTTCTGCCCTTTATCTACCATTGTATGCTACGGATAGCTACGTAGTACGTATATTTGGTTGTGTCTGGGCGCGTAGTATAAGCAACCTTCTGTTCACTGAAGTTATGGAGCCGCTTTCTCGCCGGTTCCCCCGCCGTCCTTGTATTTGCTAGTCCTGTTTGATTTTATTTATTAGGTTTTCGGGACCCCAAAACGTTAGTGACGGACAGGACCGTATCCAGGGGTTGGGGGTTCAACCCTCCCCCCCCCCCCGGAACATACAAAAATAATCAATTTTTATAGGCTTTTCCTTCTGATCTATGTCTTTTTGGCACTTTTTTTCCGACCGGCAGGCACCCCCCCCCCCCCCCCAAAAAAAAAAAATCCGGGATACGGGCCTGGTGACGGATACCTGTGACTTTAAGTTTGTCAGTCCGTTAACCTTGACATGGTTTAGTTCCGATTAGCCCCATTGTTCGTCACCATCATCAGTGTTAACGCTGACGTTAGCCTCTGAATTATCGACATCATCTGTAACTTAACTGGGTTAGATATTTTTACTGAAGAACTTTGCTGCAGCCAAAGAAGGTCCTTTTATTATTTTCTATGCATTAACGAAGCGGTTTTACTAACTATATACGAAAAATGCAAATGATAGAAATGTTTTATAAGTAGTGAACGGAAAGACAAAAATGCTCCTCAGCCGGGATTTGAACCCAGGACCCTCAGCTTACAAGGCAGGCGCTCTGACCATTTGAGCTACCGATAGAAATGATGGCAAACCCGAGTTAGCCCGCCTGCGAAATACGATCGGACTGGGAATTCTTGCCAGGATTTTCGGCACCATCATCAGTTCCATTCGTATAAGTTGATATTTTTTCTACTTTGTTATTTAAGTAAAGAAAATCCTGGCCGGAAAACCTGATTGTGGTTTGGGCAGCCAGTCATGTTCGGGTTGTCTCGATTTTTAATTTCTGCCAGGATTTTTGGCACCATAGGTTAATCAGTTCTGGAAGAGTTTCGATTCTTGCTTTTTCAGTTTTATAACTTGCAGATCCTACCGCAATGGCCGTTTTATTCGGATCCCAGCGCGAACTTGCTGAAAAGATGGCTGGAGCATATCTTACCGAAGAAGTAACAACTTCAGCTGCTTTCTCAACTTTCTCTCTTGTTGTTGAATATTTCAAAGGCCTGTCATCGAACAGCATTGGGGAGTGGAGTAAATATTGCAGTGGATGACAGTGGTTGAACAGTTTTAAGACTAAGTGAAATACTGACTTATCATGTATGGTAGCTACATTCCCTCTGTGAACAAGTCCAAGTTTGTTATTGGAAGTGACAAATTCGACGACACTGTGCCAGTGACACGAGTTCTTCGGCGGTCGCCCGTCACTGACAATTTCTATCTGAGCGAAGCCACAAAGAACGAAGACATGGAAGCTCGTCGCAAGTGCGACGACATTGACTATCAGCTTGCCTTGGATGACATTCTCGAACTTCTTGAGAAGGACAATAATGCTGACTTTACGACGAGTGAGCCGGCAATGTCAGTGATGAGGCTAAATGAGATGGCAGTTGCCAATGATGTGGACAAATACTTCGCGCAGCCGCCTCCGTATCGTCCGCCTGTAGCAAAGAGTTCTCGAGCGGCATCACCTAACTTGCTAACAATCAATATGGCCGATCTTGGACTGGATGGTGCGAATCAGAAGGACGCCATCAAACAGGAGGAGACATCACTTCTCCTGAAGTATCTCACTGCCGACACTGTACAAAAGAACGCGGCCACTCCTGTAGCCACCAAGCGTCCGATAGGTGGTCCCAGGTTCCTCGGCACTCAACAGCTACTTGATATGGTAGGGCTTGCGCCTTCCTCACTGCCGAAACCTGATTCATTTAGTGACCTCCCTGCCTTGATCGTTGAGCCAGTGACAATTCCAACGACCATAGAGTGCACCAATTCACTTCCCCTAGCAGCTGCCCCTCTTCCAGTCGCAAGTGGATATGTCAAACTGGCGAAGACTGTCCTGACTTCCGGTTCGCAGCGGATGACCAAACGGCCCTCACTTGACATGACCCTACCACCGTCTCCTCCTAAAGTTCCCAGACTCGAACTAGATGTCTCTTCTGTTCCGGTGACTTCAGACGTACTGAACACCCCGGACGTCTTGAATGACGTCTTTAGTCTCATCGAAACGTCGGATTCTGATCGAATATCATCAGACAGTGAGGTAAGAAATAAGCTTTGTCATTCAGCCGCTACATCACTTTAGCCAATACCGGTCTGATATACCCATCTTCGTAATCAGGGTTCGACTCTGGACTTTGAATGTAATATCTGGGCCAGGATTATAAGATAGACTTTTCGCTCGACTTTTGCTCTTACGTTACAAAACAAACAAAGTCCGAGGAGAAACGACGAGAGCCAGCAGAGAAGTTTTCTTAGAGACTTCGTTGTTTTATACACATCGTTAATTTTATCATTTTCAATTCACTTCGGGTTTATTTTCAAAACTGCAAGCGGACTCGCCGAATATTCGTTTAGTTGTCAATATAAAATATTTTGCCATTCAACATTACTAAAGTAATTTCCAAACATGTCATCTAATTAAATTGACTGAGGTAACGTCAGGTTGCCTACAATTATAATTGTAATATGTACATTTTTAATGTATAAATTATAGTTTTAGGCTATACATTTCAAAAAATTGACTCATCTAGTCAGTTAAAGTATAAATATAAACAAAACAAGAGCTGAAAGCTCATATGGCACTTGTCGGAACAGTTAGCATGTTTGTCAGTTTTTCCTCCTGCAGCTACCCCCCCCCCCCCCCCAGGATCAGACCCACACCGGACTTGAAACTGAACGTTTGAGACACTCGCTCTTGACACTTGTCAAGTTTCATGCACGTCCGATCACCCGTTCCTAAGTTATGAATGCATCCTGATTCCGGATTCCCCATCCTCTACTCCCCCCACGACGGTCGTATCGGGGAACGGACTATTTTCAAGTCCATATGTTAGAGTCCCTAATTGGCCTGCCAAGTTTCATGGTCCTAGCACATCTGGAAGCACCCTAGCTCGAGATCACAGGAATTTCGGGAAACCCCCTCCACTTCCCCCACCGTGACACGACCCGGTCCTGTTTTGTCAGTAATGCATCTAGGGTTTACGCTTGCTCTTCCAACCAAGTCCAACTCCGATGCCTCGACTTTAAGCGATTCACGAGATTTCCGGTGCCCTTCCAGCTCCCCCCCCCCCTCCCAGTGATCAGATCCGGTCCAGACTGGAAACTGAACATCCAAGACACTTGTTCTTAACGCTTACCAAGTTTCATGCACGTCCGATCACCCATTCCAAAGTTGTGAATGTCACTAGATTCCGGATTCCCCACCCCTCTACTCCCCCCGCGATGATTGGATCGGGGAATTTTCAAGTCAATATGGTAGAATTTCTAAAATGCCTGCCAAGTTTCATGGACCTATCACATCTGGAAGTACCCTAACTCGAGATCACGGGAATTCCGGAAAACCCCCTCCAACTCCCCCTACCGTCACACGATACAGTCCTTTTTTGTCAGTAATGTATCTAGGGTTTAAGTTTGTTCTTCTGACCAAGTTCCATCCCGACCCCTCGAATCTGAGCCTTTCAGAAGGTTTCCGGTGCCCCCTTCCAGCCCCCCCGCCCCCAGGTATCGTATCCGGTCCGGATTTGAAAAGGAACATTACCCCTTCCAAAGTTATGCATATTACTAATTTCCGGATTCCCCATCCCTCCACTCCCCTTACGATGGTCGGATCGGGGAAACGACTATTCTGAAGGCAGTCTGTTCGGGTCCCTGATATGCTTACCAAATTTCATGGTCCTAGTACCGAACTCGCGGCATCACCGAATTCCGCCCCCCCCCCCAACTCCCCCCACAGTGCCCGAATCCGATACGGCTATGTCAATGATGTATCTGGACTTGTGCTTGTTCTTCCCACCAAGTTTCGTCTCGATCCCTCCACTCTAAGTGTTTCCCAAGATTTCCGGTTTCCCCCTCCAGCTCCCCCCCAAAGTCACCAGATCCGGTCCGGTAGGTCGTCTGAGACACGAGATCTCTCCAAATATCAAATTTCATTGCTATCCGTTCACCCGTTCAAGAGTTGTAAATTCCTCAAGATTCCGGATTCCCCCTCCCTCTACTCCCCCAACGATGGTCGGATCGGGGAAATGACTATAAGTTCATTTGGGGTCCCTGATATGCCTGCCAAGTTTCATCGTTCTAGCTTATGTAGAAGTGCCCGAACTAGCAAAACCCGGACCGACAGTCCGACCGACCGACGGACGGACAGAAATTGCGATCGCTATATGGCACTTGGCCGAAGGGCAAGTGCCATAAAAACAGCTGAGAGATCGCCTTTAATGGACCACTTATCCTTTTCAGCGGTTGGAAACCCCATACAGCACCCCGCCGAGAAGCCGTACAGCCAGCCATCTAATAGGGAGCTTGCGCAGTAGCGTCTCATCTCGCCGTTCCACACCAAGTCCCACGGGCGAACTAGCGCGCCGGGAGCGTAATAACGCCGCCTCTCGTCGCTCTCGTCAAAATAGAAAGATACGCGAAGAAGAGCAAGCGAAGCTTCTGGAAACGAAGGAAGCAGAGAACAGAGACTTAAAGAGAAAGGTTGATCTGCTGGAAGCAGAACTGCAGGCAATGAAGCAGCTAATGCATGAAGTTCTAAAGAACAAACTCACGACTGAGAAATGATTTTTCTTTATCCTGTGGATATTATTGACGTGCTTTAATGCATGTTCACTGTGCAGTATAACAAGGGCTTGTTTCGAAGCCCGGTATATTAAGGTAATAATCTTGCTCGGTTGGTACAATTTTTGTGTACAAATTAGTGCATATTGTCCGTTTTGTTTTCAATATACTTAATGTGTGACCTTAGTAGCGTTTGAACGTTGCTAAATCAAGGCTCCGAACGTCAAAAGGTAGAAGAAAATTAGAACAGGGGTCCTGCTTTTTCGGCGTACTATGGATTCCAGTTTGTTTAGAACAGTGGGTACCGACAACTCGAGGCACATCTTGCCAGAATTATAACTTGCTACTTTGCGACGTCTCTCCATACCGACATCTTGTTACAGAAATACCTTGTAACAGGGACAGTATACCACATACGCCTGGGTTTTGCCTAGTAATAGTGCGAACATACGATCAGAATTTTCCATCCAGATTTTCTACACTTTCATCATACCGTTAAAAAAACTCAACTTTTCCGTGTGGAAGTGATGATGGTGCCGAAAATCCGGGCGGGAATTCCAGCCCGGGAGCACCCGACCCTAATCGTGTGCCGCGGAAATGGAAAGTAGAAAATCAAAGGCTCTTAGGTTACGGCCGGTTTTTAAAAGTGGGACGGCCTTATTAAGTACATTCCTACATTCCAAAAGATGACTGCAAATTCATCCCTACAACTCAACCTAAATGGTTCCTT
This sequence comes from Branchinecta sandiegonensis, assembly GCA_030848855.1. NCBI lineage: Eukaryota > Metazoa > Arthropoda > Branchiopoda > Anostraca > Branchinectidae > Branchinecta > Branchinecta sandiegonensis. Next base: position 13,733,183 of record JAUPMV010000020.1, read on the forward strand.
CTGGAATATACCGAAACCCATCTCCAAGCGGAGTTGATACCTAAACAAATGCAGAGGAAAAAAAGTAGTTATCGACAATGCATACATGTAGGAAACCCAATAGGCTGCAATGACTGTAGTTTCACATTTTCTATTACCATGCCTGAAGGGGCACGTGACATCCGTGCTTTGGCATTCCTGGACGTGCAGTACTTCCATGTCTGGAGCTGGAGGGGAGTACCGGAAAAATGGTGACACGCTTATAGTAGGGGCATCGATATGAAACTTGATGGGAAGAACAAGCATAGATCCTAGATACATAGTTGGCATAACCGGATCGGATCTAGGCACTGTGGGGGGGAGTTCTAGGGGGGTAGGGGTCTGGTTGTCACGGGTTAGGGTACTTCCTTGGAAAGTTGGCAGGAGGAGGAGGGATCAGACACGATTGACTTTACAATAGTCGTTTCCCCGATCCGACCATCGTGAGGGGGGGGAGGAGGAGGGAGGAATCCTGAGGCAAACGGGTTATCGGATTCAAATGAAACTTGACCGTTGGAAAGGTCTCGGATGTCTTATCTCGTGTCCAGACCGGATCCGATAACTCTGGGGGGAGAGATTGGAGGGGGATCGGAAACCTCGGGACAGGCTTAGAGTGGAGGGATCGGGATGAAACTGGGCCAGAAGAACAAGGACAAGTTGTAAATACATTTTTGATAGTAAACGGACCGGATCGACACACTGTGGGGAGGAGGAGGGTGGCGGGGATGTCCCCGAATTCGGATGATCGCGGATTAAGGTACTTCCATATTCACTAGGACGATGAAACTCGGCAGGTGTATTAGTGATCCGGCAGATTGACTTGGAAGCAGTCATTTCTCCAATCCGGCCATCTTCGGGGGAGTCGAGGGAAAAAGATTCCGGATCTTTCGTCATGCATAACCTTTGAACGGCTGGTTGAACCCAAAGGAAACGTGATAATTGACAATTGAGGACGTGTTTCTGATCTAAATCTGATCATAATCTCCAAGGGCCAATGATCATTTGTATCTCGTGTATGTGCTTACAAATGAGTTTTAGTCCCCTTCAAGTACGTATCTTAGTTGCAAGGTTGAAACACAACTCTTACTAGAAATGATTTTTTCACGATAAAATGTCTCAGAAATATCGTTTTCATAAATATCATTACTTTCCATGAGAATTTAGCGATTTTCTTGTTAGCGATTGTGCAGTCTTCCATCTCCCCCGACGCGGCGGCTGGACGCAAAATATTTGAAAACTGAACGCACTTTGGATAAAAAGTGGGAAACCAAGCAAAACAAAAGAAGTCCAAAACAGAAGGTAAAACTGGTGGTCTACCATTTCGTCCAAAATAGAAACTAATACTTTCAAGCTTCTTATGTCCTTATTGTGAAAGAGTCGTCCGACCGACAAGCTTGCGTTGCGTGACTGTCAAAACTCGGCCAGGCCGAAAAAGCGCTAAAAACTCGTGGGTAGCCTACAAAACGAAACAATGGCGAAAGACGGGATTTTAGAATCTTATGATCCGTAAGGTAGCGCTATAGGGATAATATGAAGGGCAGAATATGCAATTAAGAGGGGTCCTTTAATAAAACTTTTGACCGAAAGATACAGTTGCGTGGTTCCCAAGGACCCATGATCGTCCGTCGGTCGGTCCGGGTTTTGCTAGTTCGGGCACTTCCACGTAAGCTATCGGACGATGAAACATGGCAGGCATATCAAGAACGCCAAATGATTGAGTTGGAAATAGTCACTTTCCCGATCCGAGTATCGTGGGGGGAGTGGAGGGAGAGGGAATCCGGAATATTTAGGAACTTATAACTTTTAAACGGGTGATCGGATCTTAATGTAAAATAATAATATTTTAGGAAAAACCTCTTGCCCCAGACGACCTGATTCAAATCCGGGCCGGATCCGGCGACTTTGGGAGGAGCTGTAAGGGGGGGGGGGGCGGAAATCTTGGGAAACGCTTAGAGTGGAGGGATCGGTATGAAACTTGGCAGAAGAACAAGCACAAGTCCTAGATACATCGTTGACATAGCCAGACCGGATTCGGGCACTGTGGGGGGAGTTGGTGGGGGGGGGGGGGGGGGTCCGGTAATTCAGCGAGTTCAGTACTTCCCAATGTACTAGGATGATGGAACTCGGCAGTAATATCAGGGATCCGAATAGACCGACTTGAGGAAGTCGTTTGAACGATCCGAACATCGTCGGGGAGTCGAGGGATGGGGAATCCGGAATCTAGTGGCATTTATAAATTTTGAACGGGCGATCGGATTTGAATGAAACTCGGCAAGCGGAAAGAGCTATTGTTTCAGATGTTCCGTGCAGAGTCCGGACCGGATCCGATAGTAGGGGGGGATGAGTTGGATGGGGGCGCCGGAATTTTGTGAAACGCTTAGCGTCGAGGGATCTGGATGGAATTTGGTGGGAAGAATAAGCAGTAGCATTAGATACTTTCTTGACAGAATTAGATCATATCGGGGCTCTTTGGGGGGGGGGGGATTTGGAGGGGGTTTAACGTTAAATTATTGATAACTTATTTTTGTATCCTTTAACTGAATATACTGCATTATTTGGATGGTGTTAAAAGATTTATTTTTTTCACTTTCCCGGAACTCCCTTTCCCCGTAAATCGCGAATTAGGAAACTTCCAGATGTGCTAAGGAGGATAAGACTTGTCAAGCATATTAGTAAAACGACCAAATAGACTTAAGGACCCTAGGAAGACTTAATTTCCTTAATCCGACAGTTTTTCGGGGAGTTGAGGGAGGGGTAATCCGGAAGTTAATGCCTTCCGTAGGTTGCGAACAAATGGTTCGATTCATGTGAAACTTTATGGACAACAAGAACTGATGATCTAGATATACAAAGCATGTGTCCGAACCCCATACGGCCATGGTTGGGGGAGTTGGGAAGGGGGGGGGGGTCTGGAAACTTTTTGACATTCAAAAAAACCAAACGGATGGGCCGAATGGGATGCAAGTTGGGCAGAACCAAGTTGATGTGGCCTAGATTTGTCATTTGGCGTCCGAACTGGATCCGACCAAGGTAGAGGATGATAAGCGGGAATAAGAAATTTGTAGATATGCATGATTCGAGTAAAGCTTGACGGACCGGAAGAGAAGATGTTAGAGATGCGAAGTTTATGTGGCCGAGTCGTATTCGGCCAAAGTGGGGGGGGGGGATGGAGGGGGAGTCCCGGAAATGTTGTTGCTCGCATAGGGATTGAACGAGTGGAGTGATTTGAATGAAACTTGAAAAGTACAGATTGTATGCCTTAGATGACATCGCGATGAAAAATTATCTCAAAACAGTAGTATGTATAGTAGTACGAAAAAGTAGCATGCAGTATCAACTGATGCTACTACATGCTTCAATGTCAAGACTACCGTGTTACTGCATGCTACTGCTTAAGATTACCCGACGCTAAATGCAGTTATATGAAAGTAGTTATACTAGTACATACTACTGAGGTTGTTGAAGCAGTTGCTTAGAGCAGCACTGATTGTCTTTCATACTCTTGAAGTCGCTGCGGAGTTGCAAATACGATTCTTTACTACTACATACCACTATATTTCGGAGCTATAGCAGTATGAGTGATATTCCGTGGTATTGCATATGATTCATAAAACTATATACACCTACATACTACTGTACATATACGACTGTCTCAGTTTGAACTGATTTCGCATGGAAGCAGTTTGAGTTGTTCCGTGGTACAGATAAGAGTTGCATGTAGTAGTATGAGTGATACTCCGTGATACTACGAATATTTCGTAGAACTATAAACACCTGCATACGACTGTCTCAGTTTGACTCCATTTCGCATGGACGTAGTTTAAGTTATTATATTCTGTGATCTTCCAGATAAAAGTTGCATGTGTAGTTTTTCTCACTCTCAGTTGTACGGACATTTCGGTACTACTTTGTAGAACGACATCCTTCAAAAATAATCGTATCCTTCGAAATAATCGAAGGGATACAAACCACTGAGCTTCTTGAAGCAGTCGCTTAAAGTAGCAATGATCAGGGGCGTCACGACTAGGGGGGGGGGGACGCCCTTCCCCCTCCCTAGTATATTGTCGGCCAGCCGGTAAAAAATAGGCGAGTCGGCGCGAAGCGCCGCGATTTATCGTAAAAAATCGATTTTTTGGGAAACAGGCAATTTTTCTTAAAAACAGTCGGTTTTTCGAAAAAACAGACGATTTTTCGTCAACGTTGTCGTTATTTTCAATAATAGTCGTTTTTATCTGCAAAAACAGTCTTTAAAAATGACCAGCGAGTCGGTAAACACCTAGCCCCCCCCCCCCCCCCCAAAAAAAAAAGATTTGGCTAGTGACGCCTCTGGCAATGTTCCATACTCTTAATAAAGTCGCTGCGGAGTTGCACACACGATTCGTTCCTACTTCATAGCACTATGTTTTTCGGAGTTGCAAGAGTATGAGTGATATTCCGTGGTAATACAAATATTTGGTAGAACTAAATAGCCTACACCTGTATACGACTGTCCTACTGTTTGGAACTGTCAAGTTGTATACCGTGATCCTACACATAATCAGCTTTCATTCCAGTGTAGTTGTAACCTGACAAGACTTGCTGTTGAAAACAACTTCCAGCGCAGAGCTTTATAGTTGGAGGGGTTGAAATCAGAAACTTTAACAGACCTGGGGTTGCTAGAACTTTATCACTGCCTTCCACTGTTTTGCAAGTGCCGTTTTTCTGTAAAGTACCAAATATTTCCTAAACCGTTTCCGCAGTTCAACTGTATTATCTAATACTAAAGCATTACCACGCAAATTTAGAGAGTGCCTGCCCTTAACCGATAAGTTTTTATGAAATCAGTCAAGTTTTTATATCTAGAATATCATAATGCAGTTTATGTCCAAAACCAGTTATGTGACTTCACATTGGGTGGAACAGAAGGTGGAGGTAGTTGAAACGTAAGTCAGATAAAACTGGTGCAGGTGTGATTTTAAAACAATTTTCCCGGTTCCAGGAGTAATGCGACGCTATAGTCACGCTACCGAGCTTCCAGACCAGAGCAAAATAGCATTAGGGCAGTGTTTCCAGTTCATGACGCTAGATTTTCCGTTCTGGTGGTCCAAAAATCCGTAAAATTCCGACAATTGTGAACGAGAAATCCGTCGAAAAACTTCAACTACTTCCCATTCTAAGTAAAAAAATAATCCAAGCATAAAAGGGCGCCCTTCCAGTAAGTGGAGGATAGGCTACTATAAAAGGCACCGCAAGAGAAATTTTTAGAACCATTTGTGATCACAGCGTCTTTTTAGGAATAGTATCTGATGCTAAAATGTTCATGAAATTCAATCTTCGACAAATGATGAAAAATTCAGAATAACTAAGTAGAATTTACGATTTTAAGCAATATTTCAGAAATCCGTCAAACATCCGGAAATCCGACAGAACAAATTCTCAACCGTTAAGTACCCAAGAAATCCGTTTCTGACGAAAAAATCCGTCGAAGTGGAAACGTGCATTAGGGAGTAGCGCCAAGACTTAACAAAAAGACACACACTCGATTACCAGCACACTAGCGATAGAGAACGCCCCTACTGAAACTCAATCAGTCGTGCAACAGCACTGGCTCCAATAACTTCATATTCTGAACACAGCAAAAAAAAGATACGACCTCCCCTGTTTCCACGATGTCTGCAGATCGTATCTTACAAGAAATCTCTTAATCTCAATCTCTTTACAAGAAATTTGTAAACCCGCAAGTTTGTCTCGCTTTAAATGCCACAAGCGTAACGGCCAGGACGGCGCTACGACTATGGCCCGTCAGTGAAGCACGGAAAGCATAGGTCATGGCGCTAGTCCCTAGTGTTATTTTGCTCAGTTCCAGGACTGCCCCCTCCAATTCGCAAAGAACTGACCTGATTCGATCTGCAATTATGAACAGTATTGTTTCTGCCGGCAAAAATCCATCCGGTAACCGGTTAATTAGTTTATTAGCGACTACTATATTTAGCAGCTTTAAGTAGTAGTTCGAAATTGTAATGAGAACAATAGCATGGAATCGTATGCAGTGGTATGGAGTACAGACGCAACGACTTCGGAACAGATTTCCAAAGCACCACGTAGTAGCATGAAATACTACATTCGGACTCAGTAGTATCCGAATACTATGAAGTAGTATAATAGCATAGAAGTCTACGAAAAGTTGCATTGCTACTACATACAATTCACGGGGGCAGTGGTATCATACTAATGCAGGCCCCAGAAATTTTTCATCGGATATTTTAGGGGCCGGATTGGATCCGAGCACGGTGGGGAGGGGTACCGGAATTTCCCGAAAAATGCTCTGATTTACTTTCTCGTTTCTCACACCACCTACTGGTGACAAGTGCCCTATGAGCTCGTAGCTCTTGTTTTCTCAAGGAATTTGCTTACAAATGACTTTCAAACATACTTAAAGCGTCAATCTTAAAGCGGGCCACAAAAAATGGTCTTTCTACCACACACACAATGCTAACCATCCCTACTGTCACTATGAATGCTCAAAAACAATAAAAACACCGTGAAACAATGAGCAAATTAAAAAAAAAACAAATTTCCTAGGTTTGAAATAACTCTGTCTGGACTAAATCTCAGCCGATTATCCCGGACAGCTGTTATGGCACGTAGGGAGCCAAGGGTCAAAATAATAATTTCCATCTAATGCTCCAACTGTTTATTAGAAATACAAATAAATTATAAAACCAAGACCAGTGTGGTACTTCTGAAGACATACAAAAATTATCAGTTAGGTCTTATAATTCTTTGCTAATCAATCCTGGAAAATTCCGCCATCTAGAAAAGAAGACGTTGCGCGTGGGTTTTTTCTCGAGCCAAAACAGCAACTCGGCAATCGAGTTCAAATCTAAACAAACTCATGGCATGCGATCCCTAAGAGAAGGTAAACAGAATGTTTGGATTAGGTCTTTAACGCAAAGTGCAAAACACATTTTTAAGAAACGATACACTTTTAAGGTCTCCTAGGGCTCTCTGTGCCTCAAGTATTTTGCTTACAAATTCAACTTAGCCGCGATCTAAAAAAACACAAAAACTTTCGAGCAAATGATGCACTTCATGATCCCCAGGATCCGTGATCATTTTTGCCCCAGTGCTTACATACATACATTATACATTACAAAATGTATTCCTAACCCCAGCTTTCCTTTTAGTTTGAATTTAGTAGTGAGTAATAAGTATGTTAGAAACCTTGTTACTGTTTTTTTTTAAAAAGAACTAGGAGATTAGAAATTTCGTAGTTGGTGATCATTGGTTGTGTAATAATTTTTCTTCATTCGAGACTTTATGATTAGATTAGTGTTTTTTTTTATTTATTTTTTTATGTCATGTAGTTTTAGTTTAGTATATAGAATGAAATACCTTGTTTGGTTTACTCACGAATAAATACTTACTTACCCCCTTAAAGTGCGCATTGTAACCGCAAAATGCATATTTATGTCCAAAACATAAGTTTTCGTGATTCTGAAAGGCCCGTCATTTGTGCCTGAAGACAACACGAATCTCAGCTAATACCCTTAGCTACTACGTATGCTTGAAAGTGCCATATGAGCTTACAGCTCTTGTTTTTTTTTCTTTGTTCGTGCTCCGCTATTCTGTCTTTTCAGCGGGTTGTAAAAAATAAATAAATTTAGTTTGCCTCAGAAAATTAAATCAGAGTAGAAAGCAAGCTTGATTTTTAGTTTCAAAGATTATCCGCATGATTCACCCATTTGCCACTAAATTGACAACATACCATTATTGAATAGTTTTTCTTTAGACTTTGCACGGAAGCGTCATTTAATTCGTTGGCAGTATTTGATTACCAAACAGGTTTTCGTTTTTCTTTGAACCTTTGTCCTTGTTCCGAGCACTTCTGGCAAAGAACCAAAATTTCATGTGCACGATTTACTGTTCGCGAAGTTGGAATTAAACGTGCACCGGCAGATATTTTGAGATCCGTCGTTTCGAACCAATCCAGCGAAATACTCTATATGATTAGTGCAAAACACGCCAGTGATTCTCAGGAAGAAGGAGTAAACATGTCCCTAACGACTCAAACTCAACGACTCAAATCCGTTGTCAAACAATAATCACGGCGATCTTTGGGAGCAGCTGTAACACCGCTTCTTGCTTTCTTCCGCAGGTACCCGGAGATTCTGCATCGGCAGGGAGAGATAGTCATCAAGAGTATAAGCATCCAGAAGAAATAGCGCCAACTTGAGAATACATTAAAGGATCTGTGACAGTGGGCTACCCCAATCGCACTTGGGGTACTGTCGCTGCCCCTAAAACGGGCAGAAATTGTTAGGAACTCTTATGAACAATAGGAATAAGACCCACAAGTCGAGGGTTCGATCCTGTTCAGATGTTGCGCTTGAACATGGTATGCTACACTGTAAAAAAAAAATCTTGCGGTATTTGCTACTGGGATTCATCTTGTCTCTAAAAATATAATCTTATCTCTAATTCGAATTAACCTTATCTCAGTAGAGATAAAATTAATCCCGGTAGCAAATAGTGCAGTTAACTTTAATCCGTATGGTGGGTTTACACACTGCGTAAAATCCGAGCGTATTTTGAAATCCGAGCATTTCTAGCAATACGGACGTATTTGAGAAATCGGTCCGTTTTATATCTAATTACGTCCGTATTGCTAGAAATCTTTTCAAGCTCAAAACGTGCGTAAAATACGCTCGGATTTCAAAATACGCTCGGATTTTACGCAGTGGGTAAATGGACCATTACTCGGAGAAACATTTTACAGTGTACAGTGATACAAATAAGGACTGAGTGTGATTCTGGTGGATTCTTGGTTCTCTATGGATCCTCTTCAGGCTGTTGCTAGAGATCTAAACATGCCGTACAAAGTTGGGGCACTAACACCTTTACTCTGAGCTTAAGCCGATACGCCGGCTCAGCGTCCCTGGAGAAATGCTTTTTTGTTGTTTTATATGCTGTTTTTTCTTTGTTCTGTAATTGGTTGTCTCATTTGTTTTTTTTCTTTTTTTATAATACTCCGTCTCATGACTTTTGTAGCCATTGCACTGTCCTCGTTCCAAGTAATCCCTGCAAAGAACCTAAATTTCATGTGCACGATTTGCTGTTGGCGAAGTGGGAGCGGCTTGAGTCTGAAGGGGACCCTTGCCAAGAAGGGCCGAAATATACCAGATAAAAATTTGTAGCATACGTAGTTGTAATGATAGTTGTACGAAAAAATTGCATGTATTGATATGTAATAGTAAAGAATACCATCATTTAATGTGCCTCAGACTGTGCAAATCGTAAGTAGTGGTATCCAGTAGCATCCTGTCTTGCTATAGTAGCATCCAGTCTTGCTAATAGCAGCATGCAGTAGAATGGAGTAACCCGGTAGCCTTGATATAGAAGCATGTAGTAGCATCAGTTCGTACTGCATGCTACTTTTTCGTACAACTTCATACTACTATTTTGAGACAAATTTTTCATCGGGCAGCTCTAATAAAATGTAGCTGACTTATCCGTTTTGCACCGTCATATATGCTTTGGTAGCTGTTGTAGATGTGTAATATACATCCATATATAGACATGTTTTCTCTGAGCATAAGTCGCCTTTATTCCGCTTATAGCACAGTAAGAGAAGGAACTCAGCGCACTTATTTTTTACTATTTCATAAACAGGCTTAAAATAACTAACTACTTACAATACCAGTTTCATGGAACTTGTGCTTTTCTAAATATGGGACTTCCCAGGGACTAGTAAAAGGACGAGATCTCGGTAGGTTTCCTCCCCCCCCCCAACCCTTTCCACATAAAAAGAGACAACTTTCCACCTTTTCGACTAATAGGTAAATGGTTAAAAATGTACGACGGAAGCTAAAGGAGATTTTTAATGCACCGATCACACAATCTAAAACCTCCATGAGAGTTACTGACGTGATCCGTCCGAAACAGACAATCGCAATATCAGAAGTAGGCACCAACTAACGGTTTTGCGGGAAACCCTCCAAAGCCTCTTTTTCCTAAGTTGTAAAGTAAGTACAAGTAAAGTATTGTTCATCGGTGTAATAAGCTGCAAAAGGACTTTCCGCGTAATCGTTCCTTGATTGGCTAAAGCTGCACAAGAGACAACAGAATCGATTTCTATTTTTCTTATAATCACGCCCATGCAGTAGAGGTATGCTTATGTGAACGTTTGTTGACAGTGGACTTAGCCATGTTCATGCACTTGCTGTGTCTAAAGCTAACTACCAGTTAGCCAAAGTAGGTAATTAGGGGCATCTGAAAACACCTGTATAGATATTTTGGATCTTCATTTTATCATTTAGCCCAAAACTGCACTGCTCACATTAAAGTTCACATAAGCATACCTCTATTCTAGCAGTATAAGCTAATGCGTACAGTCTTATGAAGCTTATTACAACAATCTGAACGATGCCTAAAGGTGCGTTTTTTGGATGTAGTTTCACTGTAGTTTGACGTACTTTCGTTTATGTTATGAAAGTACAGTATGTGTACCGTTTTATTTGTCTATTCCACATACTGTACTTTCATAACAAAAACAAAAGTATGTCAAACTACACCGAAACTACATAAAAAAACGCACCTTAATACGTAATGAGTACTACTTATCCGCAGGGTCAAAATACGAATGATGGAATCCGCAATGAATCATAAATTACCTCAGTTAAAGCTCTATGTCTCGGGGATTTTATTTAGTTTCCACTTAACCGTTAGATGGCGTTAATCCTTCCCCGTTCAGGATTTCAAATGGTGAGGGCCCGTATTATTTTTCACAAAGCGTCCAATTTACCAGATGGGAATGAACTAGACGCAGGTACCCTGATTTGCTTTCGCGCTGGACGAGTCTCGTAAATAACCGCTGCCCGCCATTCCATCCCCTCGTCCAGTAATTTCCACGAGTTCTGAAGAAGACTATCTTTATTTTGTGTGCACTTTGTGGCCGAAACACACTGTGACTCAGGACTGCTTGGTTTCTTTTAGCCCGTTGCGCAGTACCTTGTTACAAACCATCAACCCCTACCGTATTACCGTAACATAGAATAATTCAAAAGCACTGTTCAACAACTCATATAACACAGTTTTGACTAGAAAGGTTTATGACACTAGAGCTTGACTAGAATATGAAACAAAAACACTGGCATCAAAGGCCCATGATTGTTCGGCCATCGTCGCGTCACTAGTGTCTTTGACACGTTCTTCTGCCCTAGTAGGTTATGTTCGACCCAGGTATCCAATGAAAAATTTGTAGCTTGTGTAGTTGTACGAAAAAGTTGCATGTATCGATTTGCACTAGCAGGGGCGTCACGACTAGGGGGGGGGGGGGGGGGGGACGCCCCCCCCCCCAATGCCAGTCGTTAAAAAATAAACGAGTTCGTCAAATAGTCGATTTTTCTGAAAATCAGCCGATTTTTTCAAAACTGTCTTTTTTTTGGTTAAAAACAGTCGTTTTTCTGCAAAAACAGTCGGTAAAAATTACCAGCCAGTCGGTAAATGCCTCGTCCCCCCCCCCCCGAACATTTTGGCTAGTAACGCCTCTGCGTACTAGTACAGTACAGTAGCATCAGAATAGTAGCATCCAGTCTTGCTATAGTAGCATGTAGTAGCATCATTTGTTACTGCCTGCTACTTTTTCGTACAACTTCATACCAGGGTTGCCACATCAACAATATTTAGAGAGTGACTTTTGGCCCAAAACAGAGAGTGAATTGGGAGTGAATCTATTTTATGAAATGCTCACTTTTGGTCGGAATTGCCTCTGTAAAAATGACACATCTTAATTTTACTTTCATGAAAAAAAACTTGAAATGTTACTTCTGGTCGGAACCCCTGCTGCAAAAACGACACATTTGTTCATTTGCTGAAATAAAGAGATTTTTATGTCCTACGTAGGACAAGAGTGACAAAAACAAAATAGTGACAATTCACACTATCGTGCGGCATGTCGCAACCCTGCTTCCTATTACTATTTTGAGGTAATTTTTCATCGTGTAGGCCACCCCAGAGAAAGTAAGGTAAAGACAAAGATGCCAATGACGTTTTGCCTCTTACTGAGGCCCCAGAGGTTAGCACCACAGGAACTTAATGTTAAAATAAAACTAAATAGGTTGAAGAACAATGTAAGACGGAAGCATAGAAAGCTTATGCACTCGGGTCGCGACCGATGACGAACAATGACGGACCCCTGCTGTCGTCAACATTTCAATCAGCTGTATCTCTTTGTCCTTGTGACAACCTACATGGAGACATTTCTTCAGTCCTCATCTGAACTCCAGACACGTTTTCACCGGTGTGGCTGTACTTTCCACTGGACGAAGCGATGACATCCTTGAGATATCGGAGTCACCTGCACTTTCGTTTCCTATATAGTCATCGTATACAGAGGAAACCTCATTTATGGTGGGTTTACACACTGCGTAAAATCCGAGCGTATTTTGAAATCCGAGCGTATTTTACGCACGTATTTGAGCTTGAAAAGATTTCTAGCAATGCGGACGCATTTATATACAAAACGGACCGATTTCTCAAATACGTCCGTACTGCTAGAGACCTTTTCAAGCCCAAATACGTGCGTAAAATACGCTCGGATTTCAAACACGCTCGGATTTTACTCAATATGTAAATGCACCATTACTCCCATGACTCTGTTATAGCAGGAAGATTACCGGGCATGGTTAGTCTTGCCACTTAAAAGCTGCATTAGGTGTCTTTCCTCTATCGAAATTTGCTCGACGCAAGGCCCATCATAATTTGTCATAACTTAGTTGTTCACAAGGCTTTCTTCTACCAGTCTTTAAACTGACCCCTCGCACTATTTACTCTTCAACTTACAGTATTTTAAAATATTTGAATACTTTAAAACTAGGCTGTGCTTTCAACAAATAACCCACGGTTTTCGCTGTTTTAAGCCTTTTCCGATGCCCGTTGACTTGTAGCGAAAAGAGGGAAACAATTTACATAACCGGTTTTTCTGATGGAAAAACTTCTCGCAGGCAACCGTCGACAACGTGATACACATCGAAGATAGCAAAAAACGGCAAGTGAGAAAATCAGTGTGGTTTTGTTAGAGGGATTAGAATGTACCGTACGAAATTGGGGTCTACGGGTTTAGAAATATATAGAGTGATTATGGAAGTAGGTTACATTAGTATTATAGGTAAGAAAGGTCCTCTGAACAACAAGATCTTCTCTCCCAAAGCCTCGTAGCTGACGTAATCCGTTTTATGCATTGTTTGAATATATATGTTTCCGAGTCAGCTTCGGCTCAAGGAGTATTTTTATTCTCCCCCCTTATTTGCGGTTACTTCTGCCAATTGCCTGGTGGCGCTATGGACACCTCTTTTTGTCAAACTGAAGAAACCGATGAGAAATTTTCAATAATTAGTTATATGGAGTTGCAAGCTTTAGTAGCATACAGTACTTTTGTTACCGTAAAAACTTTCGTTTTTGTAAATTTCTACTTTTTCTCCCTCATTGGCAATTTTTTTTTAAATTATTAGTAAGTACTCGCTACCGGATAGCATGGAGAAATTGTCTGTTCTCCACAGAAAACTGTCCGAAACGGCGTACGTGCGTCTGTCGCCCTCTCATGGGCTGGGCTTACTGTTGACTCCTGAGTAGATTTTGTTTGTATGTGTTGTGTTTTCCCTAACTATGTCTTCATATTTTCTTTTGTGCCCCACTGTTCTAGTCTTTTACGATTTGTTGGTTAAAAACAAATTATTATTATTAGTAGTATCTGTCAGCACTGCATGCTACTGCTAGCAAGACTGGATGCTAATACAACTAGCCAGGATGCTACTGCCAGTTACTGGATACTTTTACTTAAAGGACCCCTCTTGCTTATTCTGCATTTTATAATAAACTTAGCTCCCATATGGAATTATAAGCTTCTAAAATCCCCACCTTTCTCCAATGTTTCGTTTCGTAACTACAAATTTTTAGCGCTTTTTCGGCCTTTCCGAGTTTTACCGTCACCCAACGAAAAGTTTGCCGTAATCTTCAACGTCCGCTGACAACTCTTTCACATATAAGGATGTGATACTCTTCTGTTAATTACTTCTGTTATTTGTTCAGTTTTCCCACTTTTTGACCAAGGCACGTTCAGTTTTCAAATGTTTTGCGCCCAGCCGCCGCGTCGTAGAGCAGGAAGACTGGATGTAGTCGACAAGCGCTAACAGGAGAATCGCTAGTTTTAGGTGGAAAGTATTGGTATTTCCAAATACATTTTTTCTGATTCATTTCGTAGGGAAAAAATCATTTCTAGTAAGAGTTATGCTTTAAGATTGGCCCAATCTGAGGCACATTAAATGATACTGTTCTCCACTATTACAGATCAATACATGCAACTTTTTCGTACAACTATCACACAACTACACAGGCTACAAATTTTTCATCGGGAAGGGAGATCAAAGATTCTGTTTTGTTACCTTTTCAATAAGACTAAGAGCGTGTTCCATCCTACTTACCGTAGTTACCACGCATGATGGTACAAATTCTGCCTTTTTGTCGTCAAGGCTGGAACGATTTTTCTATTTTCCAGCGGAATATCATGCCACGGGTGAATCCGACCAATCACGTGACAGAGATTCGTGGTTACTACGCTTACCATGCTCCCGAGCGTGGTAAGCAAATAGTTACTATTAGTTACTATTTCGAGAAGGCTGGAACGGTCAGCGTAGTAACTTTTCGTGAGGTTGGAACGGATTTAGTAACTAATAGTTACTATTGGTACGAGGGTGGAACACGCTCTAAGTCAGTTTTCTACTGGTCCAAATCGGAGCGGGAAGCTCTACTTTGTTTGTCTAGCAGAAATCGAAGAAATATTTAAATTACTCGTCTTACATATATTGCAGATTCACACTACGGCTCTAATCGTTCCATCCATTCTCGTTTCCGACAGTTTGAACTTCCTATATTTTTTTACCCTTTAAGAGGCTTCTGCTTATCGCTTTCGATGAGCTCGTTGGTCAAAAATACCGGTTTTGCAACGTTCCCCGTGTTTCTCTGGGGGCTGAAAAGAGCCGGGGCGGTTTTTGATCTTCTATGAAACCTGGCAGAGTTTCAACGAAATCAAGTATATAAAACTATTGGAAAAAACTTTTTTAACTGCGACTTGTGCTTTAAGAGGAGAAGAAGGCCGTCGAGAAATCACGATAGTTGAGGCGCCTGTGAACAACATGAAGAACAGGTTCCCTGCTTCAATCCAGAGTCGTTTTTTCTCTCTAGCTGCGTTCTTTCTCACGGGAGTTCTCATCGGTGGTCTCCGGTTTTTCTTATAAGACGTTTTTGCATCCACCGGTGACTTCTCACCAGTCTTATAACCCGTTTTTGAACTAACCAGTGTCCGGTTTTATCTCACCGGTGCGGACTAATCAGAACCTGCTCGTGAGCCCGGCTTCAGCGAGGAGTTAGCCAGTTTTCATCAACTCACAGGTGAACCAAAAAACGCGTTTTAAGGGAAGAACCGGACACTGGTGACTAAACACCAGAGACAGCACGAAGTGCAACGAACGCAGCTTCTGTACCAAGATACTCCACTCCACGAAGGGCTGGAAGCAGAACGATCTCATCACTACATAACCCACTTCATCACTAGTGTCACCAGTGTCACTAAATCTTCATCACAATTATCACCCACTATGCACAAACTGAGCGACAAATCATACGACGAATAAATTCAATTGGCAAAAATCTAACTACTCAAAGCCTTTGTAGTTGATAAAAAAGAAGATTAGAAAAACTGCGAAGCAAATCGGAAATACAGTCCGACTGACAACGTCGATTGTCTTTGCTATTCTAATTGGGTGAGCAGGCTCCCTCCGACGCTGAAAAAGAAAGGAAAAATCAGTCGCAGTTAACAGCAAGAGCTAGAAGCTCATATGGCAATTGCAAGGCTGGGTAAGAGGATGAATATAAGGTTTGAAGCCAAGCTGACCATTCATTTCAAATACAATAGAAAAAACGAGATTTTCGGGGACGGTTTGTACGAAGTGCAACCGAAATATCCGAGATTTATTTATCCATCGCACATCATCTTGGAGGGGTAACTAGCTGATCAAGAAAAAAAAACCCGAAAATCTCGTTTTTTCTATTGTATTTGTAAGAGGATGAAAGTAGGAATTTGCCAATTCGTGGGTTTGTTGTGATCATCTGTAAGCAAAACCCTTGAGATAAGAATGATCATGAAACATTGGAAATCACGAGAATGTATCGTTTGGTACCCGATGAAAAATTTGTAGCCTGCGTAGTTGTATGGTAGTTGTACGAAAAAGTTGCATGTAGTACTATGTAATAGCAAGGAATACTATCATTTAATGTGCCTCAGACTGGTCCAGTCTTATGTAGTAGTATCCAGTAGCATCCTGTCTTGCCATAGCAGCATCCAGTCTTGCTAATAGTAGCATGCAGTAGTATGCAGTAACACGGTAGCCTTGAAGTAGAAGCAAGTAGTAGCATCAGTTAGTACTGCATGCTACTTTTTCGTACAACCTCGTACTACTATTTTGAGATAAATTTTTCATCGGGAGGCTGGGTAAGAGGATGAAAGTAGGAATTTGCCAATTCATGGGTTTGTTGTGATCATTTATAAGCAAAACCCTCGAGATAAGAATGATCATGGAACACTGGAAATCATGAGAATGTATCGTTTGGTAAAAAGTATATTTTTTTTGCACTTGGCTGTGATGATGCGTACTTTAAGGGCGCTAGAAATTCATCTCTAATCAAAACCCTTGAGGCAAAAATTATCATGGGCTCATGGGGATTATGAAAATGTATATTTTGCTTAAAAGTATTTTTTGTACTTTGCGGTTAAGATGAGTACTTTAGGATATGGTCGGATCTGGGAAGTAACAATTTCTAAGCCAATCTTGTCAAGTCTCTAATATTCAAGCTAAGTTTCATCGTCCTAGCACATCTGGAAGTAGCCTAACTCGCGATTACCGAACTCACCAACCGATCGACCGACGGAAAAGTGATCGGTATATGGCACTTGGCCGGAAGGCAAGTGCCATAAAAATTAGAAAAGGTTTTAAGTCGCGAACGGAAGACAAAAACGTTCCTCGGGCGAGGTTTGGACCCAAGACCTTAGCTTTATGCAAGCGACGCGCTAACAAGTAGGTCTAAGCAACTAAGGGGCTTGTAAACCACTACACTTGCCAGACAGAAGCAGACTAAAGAAAGGATAACTGATCCGCTCGAGGCAAGTTTTTATCAAAATCCGCTAGCAGCAGCACCAGTTACTATTATTACTACTATTGATTTATTTCCCAACCCAGCGCACTAATGCACAAAAAGATGGAGTAATTCAATACCGAAGATGAAACATTGAGAAAACAAGAGCTGTAAGCTCATATGGCACTTGCATGTGTCAAGATGATTTGATTGATCAAAAGTAAGGTTCGACTTTGCGGTTGAGATGCGCGCTCTAAGGGAGCTGGAACTTTTTTTGTAAGCAAAACCCTTGCGGCAAAACTTCTAATGGGCTGTTGGGCATCACGAAAATGCATATATTGCTTAAAAGTATTTTTTTTACTTTACGGTCAAGATTGGTACTTTAAGGAATAATCGGATTTGGGAAGTAGCAATTTCTAAGCAAATTTTGTTGAGTCTCCAATATTCCAGCGAAGCTTCATCGTCCTAGCACATCTGGAAGTACCTTAACGGGCGATCACCGGAATCCCAGACCCCCCTCCCCCTCCTCAAACTCCACCCACAATAACCGGAGCCAATCCGGTTCTGTAAAATCCAGAGCATCTGTTTGTCATTCCCACGAAGTTCGATCCAGATCACACCAGTATAAGCGGGTCAAGTATTTTCCGCCCTCCCCCCAATAATTGCCGGATTCGGTCCGGAAATGAAAAAGATCACAAGAGAAAAATGTCCTCTGTTTAATTATTAAATTTCACTCGAATCCGATCACCCGTTCCAAAGTTACGCATGACTCAATATTCCGGATTCCCCTCCCTCAACTCCCCCCCCCCCCAAGAATATCATATCGAGGATTTTTTATTTATTCCAAGTCAGTTTGACCGGGTCCCTGATATGCCTTCCAAGTTTCGTCGTGAAAATCCCCCAAAAAACGGAATTCCGGGAAACCCCCTCCTCCCCCCCCCCCCCCTCAAGTGTCCGGATCCAGTCAAATTATGTAAAAGATTTACATGGACCAGATTTTTGTTCTTCCCAGCAAGTTTCGCTCCGATACCATCATTCTAACCGTTTCTCGAGATTTCCGGTCCACCCCCCCCCCCCCCAGCTCCCCCGCGGTGCACGTAGCCAATCCGATTCAGCAAATGACTTACCTAGAGCATCTGTTTGTTCTTCCCACAAAGTTCCATCCCGATCCCTCCATTCTAAACGGGTCACGTATTTTCCGCCCCCCCCCCCCAATAGTTGCCGGATCCGGTCCGGATATGAAAAAAATCATCGGAGAAATGTCCTCTGTTGAATTCTTAAATTTCACTCGAATCCGATCACCCATTCCAAAATTACGCATGACTGAAAATTTCGGATTCCCCTCCCTCCACTCCCCCCACCATTATCTGATCGACAAAGTTTTTATTTTGAAGTCAGTTTGATTGGGTCCCTGATATGCCTGCCAAGTTTCATCGTGAAAATCCCCAAAACCACCATCACCGGAATTCCGGGACCCCCCCCCCCCCCCCCATAAGTGTCCGGATCCAGTACAATGGTCTAAAGGACTTATCTAGAGCAGATGCTTGTTCTTCCCAGCAAGTTTCACTCCGATCCCTCCATTCTAACCGTTTCTTGAAATTTCCGGTCTCCCCCCCCAACTCCCGCCTGGCTACCGAATCCGGTCAAGACTTTAAACGGGACATTACAGATAAATATTCTGTTCAGTTATGAAGTTTCATTACAATCCGATCATCCGTTCCAAAGTTACACACTTCTCAATTTCCCGGATTCCCCTGCGGATTCCCCTCCCTCCACTCCCCCACCATTATCTGATCGACAAAATTTTTGTTTTGAAGTCAGTTTGATTGGGTCCCTGATATGCCTGCCAAGTTTCATCGTGAAAATCCCCAAAACCACCAGCACCGGAATTCCGGGACCCCCCCCCCCATAGGTGTCAGGATCCAGTACAGTGGTCTAAAGGACTTATCTAGAGCAGATGCTTGTTCTTCCCAGCAAGTTTCACTCCGATCCCTCCATTCTAACCGTTTCTTGAAATTTCCAGTCTCCCCCCCCCCCCCCCCAGCTCCCCCCTGGCTACCGAATCCGGTCAAGACTTTAAATGGGACATTACAGATATATATTCTATTCAGTTATGAAGTTTCATTACAATCCGATCATCCGTTCGAAAGTTACACACTTCTCAATTTCCCGGATTCCCCTGCCCTCCACCCCCCCCCCCCCCAAAATGGTCGGATCAGAAAACTGATTATTTCTAAGTTTGTTTGGTCGGGTCTCTGAT
Source organism: Branchinecta sandiegonensis (assembly GCA_030848855.1). NCBI lineage: Eukaryota > Metazoa > Arthropoda > Branchiopoda > Anostraca > Branchinectidae > Branchinecta > Branchinecta sandiegonensis. Next base: position 13,752,627 of record JAUPMV010000020.1, read on the forward strand.
ACGCCTGCCAAGTTTCATGGTCCTAGCACAACTGGAAGTACCCTAACTCGAAAAAGTGTGACAAAATGCCCTAAATTTTCAAGTTTCCAGCGCCCCCACTTCCCCGCATATGGTCGGATCGGGAAACTGATTATTTCCAGGTTAGTTTGGTCGGGTCCCTGATATTCCTGCCAAGTTTCTTTGTCCTAGCTCATCTGGAAGTACCCTCACTCGAAAAAGTGTGACAAAATGCCCTAAATTTTCAAGTTTCCAGCGCCTCAACTCCCCCGCATATGGTCGGATCGGGAAACTTATTATTTCCAGGTTACTTTGGTCAGGTCCTTGATATTCCTGCCAAGTTTCATTGTCCTAGCTCATCTAGAAGTACCCTAACTCGGAAAAAAGTGACAAAATGCCCTAAATTTTCAAGTTTCCAGCGCCCAGCACTCCCCCGCATATGGTCGGATCGGGAAACTGATTATTTCCAGGTTAGTTTGGTCGGGTCCCTGATATGCCTGCCAAGTTTCATTGTCCTAGCACATCTGGAAGTACCCTAACTCGGATAAGTGGGACAAAAAACTCGGACCGACCGACAGACCGACAGACGGAATTGTGATCGGTATATGGCACTTGAGCCAGAGGCTGCAAGTGCCATAAAAACATTACTTACAACAATAGAAACGTAGAAACCACACTGAGAAATTACTCTCAGTTGAACATGCGCTGAGTTAAATTAAGGCTGGGCTTAAAGCGGTGCCGTGTTACTCCAAACTTGCTCTACAAATTTAAGATTCGAGGTTTGATGGTATCATTTGTACACAAATTTCCCGCGTCACAGGACTAATTAGTAAGATGAAAAGCTTATCAGATCAAGAATTCAAGATTAGTGACACGTGTCATTACAAAACTACTTTATCAAAAATACTGGCACGTGAGTTGAAAGTCGAATTTGGCGTAAAGAGCAGAGACATCTCTTATATAAGAAACTGGACAGAGAGGGCTAGTGCTGTATTCCGTAACGGGCAATATAAGTACCGGCATATGTATTCCACTTCATTTAGGGGTCCCGGAAGTGAACATATACAGTTTGTTTAGTATATATGAAGAAAATACGTTTGGAAACAAACATACTACCTGTTAATGTTTAGTTCTGTACGAGGGGTTACCCACTCCCCGGTGACGGCCGAAACCAGCGGTGATTCCCGCTTCTAAAAATGCTAATTTTAATATTCAAACAAGCGGCAACTGGTGCCAGCTGCTGTCAGCCGCTGCCGGCACTTACTGTACACTAAAACTAAGAGTGGGCAACCCCTCGGTTCTGTATGGCCTAACAAAATTGGCCTGTTAGAATTGTTAGCTGGTAAAAACACGACATCATAAGGAGTAGATTTGCAACCTGCAAATAGCAAGAGGCCTCGAAATGTCAACCTTCTCTAGACCCCACAGGAGTATCATTATCAGTAAAAGGTCGTGGGTTCAAATCCAGCCTCAGGAGCACTTTTGTTTTTCAGTTCACTACTTCTACTACTTGTGCTCACTGCTCCATTACTGGAGGGGAATGACGTGAGGAGAAGATGGTTCGGTCTTGTGGCGAACCGAGAACAAATAATCAGATAGAACCTCCGTGTTTGGTTCAATGCAGCGAACTATGAATGCCCCGAAAACAAGAGCTAGAAGCTCATATAAACCTTGCAAGGCTGGGTCGAGGATGAAAGTAGGAATTTGCCAATTTGTGGGTTTGTCGTGATCATTTGTGGGCAAAACCCGATAAGATAAGAATGATTGTGGGCCCTTGGAAATCACAAGAATGTATCATTTGGTAAATAGTATTTTATTTCATTTTTGCACTTGGCTGTGATGATGCGTTCGCTAGACATTCATCGTAAGCACAGCCCTTGAGACAAAACTATGATAGGCTCATCGGGATCATGAAAACGTATATTTTGCTGAATAGTATTTTTTGTACTTTCTCTTGTAAGCAAAACTATTAGGCAAAAATGGTCATGGCCGGGCCCTTGGGGGTCACGAATATGTACCGTTTGGTCATAAGTAATTTTTTCACTTCTCGGTTAAGATGCGCTCTGTAAGGGTACTAGACATTCATTTTTAGCAAAACCCTTGTGGCAGAAACATCACAGGCCCTCGGGGACCATGAATGTATTGTTTGGTCAATAGTATTTTTTTTTCAGTTTTGGTTAAGATGCGCACTTTAAGGGTACTAGGAATTCCATTTAAGCAAAACCCTTGTGGCACAAACATCATGGGCCCTCGGGGATCATGAAATATATCGTTTGGTCAAAAGTATTTTTGTTACTGTGCGGTTAAGATGCGTACTTTAAGGGAGCTAGAAATTCATTTCTAACCAAAATACTTTGGTTAAAAAGGATTATATTTTATTATACTTTCCGGTGTACTTTTAAGGGATGGTCGGATCAGGGAAGTGACACTTTCTAAGCCAATCTTGTCAAGTCTGTAATGTTTCAGCCAAGTTTATTCGTCCTAGCACATCTGGAAGTACCTTAACTCCGATTACCGGAATTCCGGCCCCCGCCCCCCCCCCGACTCCATGCGGTACCCGAATCCGGTTCGGTTCTGTCACTGATGTATCTAGGGCTTGTGCTTGTTCTTCCCACCAAGTTTCATCCCGATCGCTCCACTCTGAGCATGTCATACGATGTCGGGTTCTCCCCTCCACCCCCCCCCCCCATATTCATCGAAGCCGGTCCTGACTTGATATGGGGCATCTGAAATATGTTTTTTTTTTTACAAATATCAAGTTTCATTAAGATCCGATCACCGGCTCGAAAGTTACATATACCTCAAGATTCGGGATTCTCCCTCCCTCCACTCCCCCCATGATGGTCGGATCGCGGAACTGGCTATTTTCAAGTCGATCTGGTTGGGTCCCTGATATGCCTGCCAAGTTTCATCGTCCCAGCCCACCTGGAAGTACCTGAAAGTAACTCCGTATCACCGGAATTCCGGAACCCCCCTCTAACTCCCCCCTACAGTGCCTAAATCCAGTGCAGTTCTGTTAATGATGTACCTAGGTCTTGTGCTTGCTCCTCCCACCAAGTTTCATTCCGATCACTCTACTCCAAGCGTGCCACATGATTTCCGGTTCCCCCCTCGGACTCCCCCCACATTCACGGGATCCGGTCCAGTCTTGAAATGGGACATCGGAGACACGAGGTCTTTCCAAATATCAAGTTTCATTAGGATCCGATCACCCGTTCGAAAGTTAGGGATGGTCGGATCGGGCAGTGACTATTTCCAAGTTAAACTGGTCGTGGAAGTACCCTAACTCGCAAACACCCGACAGACCGACAGACCGACGGAAAAGTGATAAAAATCTGAGTGGAGCTAGAGGTATTTGCTGTGAGGTCTGAGTTTATACCCGTCTACTTACCTCTTCGCATACCATCTGAACAACGGTAGGATGCCTGCAGGGGTTGAGAACCCGGTCTCCTAGCGAGTTAGTCGTGACGCCACAATGTTAGACAGCCAATAAGATGTAAGGGACGACTCAGACGTCTTTCGTATTCTCCTGCGGGGTTCTACTGCGACGTGCAGAGGTAACAAATTATGATGTGCTGCGTAGCTCCTCCTCCGCTCATTTGCAACAGGTAGGGTATCAGAAGACATTCGACTCCACATGGTTGTATTAAAGATAGGGAGACCGAGGTTCTATCTGATTATTTGTTCTTGGGCGAACGTTGAAAAAACACAAAGCCTAAAAATCAACGCCACAAAATCGGGCACATCCTTAAGCAGGAGGAATACGAAAATATCATTATTTGATTATTCCATATTTGAAGACGATCTGATTCTTATATAGCAGAATTTAATTGCTGTCTATGAACTATCTCACCTCTGCCACACATCCATTAGTTGTCGTATGTGTACATGGCTCAGGCCCACAGTTCGTACACGACATGATGTCCGTGCCATCTGCTTTTCTCTCCGGACTCTGGAACAGAAGGGTCTCGGATTAAAGCCAGTAGATGGCTTATCCATGAATCGTTCACTCTAAAGATCGCACTAGGATTCCCCCAAACGCTAACACGAGCCCATGGACACGGGAAACAGCCAATCACAGCGTCGTTATAACGCCATCTAGTCTGCAGATAAAATCTTGAGCCAAATATAAAAGCATAAAAGCCAATGTGAACAGCTACATAGCCCCTTTCTGACTCCCGGACCTGAAGTCCGGTTACAACAGTTTCTTCTTCGCTCGAAATGCGCAATTCGTTCACATTATAATTCAATGACTGATACATCGTAAAAACAAATCTTGCAGTATTTCTACTGGGATTAATCTTGTCTATAAATAGATAATCTTATCTCTAATTCAAATTAATTTTATCTCAGTAGAGACAAGATCGATCCAAGTAGTAAATACTGCAGTTAACTTTAATCCTTATTCGGAGAAACTTTTTACAGTGTACATCCCTCCCATCGGGAAGAAACCGAGCTATCAAGGGGGTATGGAATGGAATACGTGTTCACAACCCAATACGATCTTCGAGAAGCTGGGTACTAATCAGTGCCCCCCCCCCCCCGAACTGTTTCGTTAAGGCTCTCTTTAAACCACTCGCGCCTCCGAATTGGACACCGTCATGGAAGTTGTTTTCGAGTAAAAAAAAAAAAGCTAAGCCCCACACTAGCAAGAAATCTGAGTAATTACCTCAGCGCTCCATGAGGAAATAACTCATTAATAAGCCAAAGGCGAAAGCTTTGTGTTGCAGTGTTGCCACTCAAAGCAGCTGTGTCATTTCTACCGTGCGCAGAAAACTTTCTAACCTTTTTGTAAACACTTTTTCGGCAGGACGCAGAGTACCTTGTGAGTCTCCGCAAAAACAAGGGTATTACCTAAGGTGAAAAATAAATGGGCAATGTACAGGGTTCAAGATAGGTCGAATCCGAAAGCTGGATTGCAACAGATTTTCTTATAGACGGAACCGGAATTTCTTGTACTGAAGAAAAAAATAAAGAAAAGTCTTCTGACTCTTGAGCCTGTATCGTCTGTTGCCAAGATGCGATTCTTACCAGTCTACCACAAACCCCTGATTTTGGAAAAGCCTATACCAAACGCTGGGTATGTCTAACGTTTGGTATAGCCTACCCTATCATAATTCATCTGTAGTGAGGTAGGTCAGGGTTAGGGTACCAACAGCTATCCGGCGTTTGGTATAGGGTATCCAGCGTTAGGCATAGGGCTATGCCAAATGCTGGATATACCCAGCGTTTGGCACAGGGTATCCAGAAATCAGGGGTTTGTGGTTGACTGACTCTTACTCCTTTGCCTGACTATGTTTTTATGGCACTTGCAAACTCCGGCTTCGGTTCCATATAGCGATCGCAATATCTAGCCGTCGGTCCCCGATGAAAAATTGTCGCTAGTTGTATGAAGTTGTAAGCTTCAGTATCATCCAACAGTTACTGATGCCACTACATGCTACTACATCAAGACTGGATGATACTTGACACTATTGCTTGAGATTATGCAAGTCTGAAGCTATGTACTATGTACTATGAAGCCATCTACTATGTACCAGTATAACTTCACCTATAACACCTATATACCTATAACTTCACGAATAAAGGATCTAGACATGATGACATCTACACAAGGATCTACACATGATGACACTACACTTTGGATCGAGTCGGTCACACTTTTGCTGGTTCCGGTACTTCCACATAATCTAGGGGGATGAAACTTGGCAGGGATGGAGGGCGAGGGGAGAGGGCGGATATTCCCAGGAATGTTCAGTTTTTGAGTGAAAAATAACTGATGGCAATACGAGATGTCTTTGATGATCCACTGCCCCGAACCGGATTCGGCAACGGTGGGGCAAGTGGGTCTTGTAAATTTCGTGGCACGCACAGAGACCAAACAAATGGAACGATTGGAATGAAACTTGGAAGGTACACGTTTCATATGCCCTATGTGATCATTTTGGAGTCCAGGCCAGATGTCGCATTGGTCGGGGAGTTGTAGGGGGGAGGGGGTACTGGGAACTTCCCGAAAAGATACAGGTGAAGCTTGATGGGTGGTAAGAGAAGATGCCCTAGATGATCCATTTATGTGTCCCAACTGCGTTTGGTCGCAATGAGGGAGTCCCTGAAAATGTTGTGCCTTTCCTAGGGATCAAGCAAGTGGACCCTAGAAAGTAAAATGCTCGCATGCCCTAGATTATCCATTACGATTACAGGAAGGATTCAGCCTCAGTAAGGGGAGTTGGATGGGGCACTGAACATTTCCGAAAATGCTCAGATTCCAGTGAAACTTAATGGGTGGTTGTGTCCGAATGAATCCGGTCAAGACCGGCAGGATTGAAGGGGAGGTCCCGGAAATTCTGGGGCGCGCCTAGGGACCAAATGTGTAGAGCGGTAGAAAGTTCATATGCCATAAATGAGTCTCGGCCGAATAGAACGTGGTAGGGAGGGTTGAAGGGGGGGGGGGGGGCAGAAATTTCCCTTAAATGGTCAGACTGGAGTGAAACTTGATGGGTGATACTGGCAGATCTCCACATTTGTAGGTCCGAACCGCAGCCGGCGACTGTGGGAGGGGGGAGGTGGGTATTTTTTTTGGCTTCCTCATTTACTTTCTTGTACCAAATCTCATAACAAGTGCCATATGAGCTCGTAGCTCTTTCTGTTTATACCTTGCTTTTTCCTACAACAAACTCTTAATAGTAAAAATAAAAATTCCAGTAAATAGTCTCTTAGTCTCATCGTCTCTCACGCTGAATCGGTACATTCTCGTTGTTTCCATTGTGAGAGCCACTGGCCTCTTATTCTAATTTACTGTTTAACACTTGCCAAACTGTTCCATTTTTTTGCAGCTTGGTATCTATCTCTCTCGTGACAATGAGGTGAAGTTCAAACAGGTGGAAAAGATCCAACGGAAACACTCAGCCACGGAAATACAATTTGAAAATTCTCCGCTGTATACTTTCTTACCGAAGTAGAGGGAAGAAGGGGCTGAGGCAGGTCCCTATCCAGGAATTTGTTTCGGGGGTGGAGGGAGCCCGCGGGTCGGACAGAGAAGTACAAAAAAGACACAGGTGAGAGTTTAAAGCCTTTTATTCAAACAATGTTTACAACGGGTACGTCAGCTACGATTCTTCATCAGCGATATTTCGGCCCTTTTTGGCAAGGGTCCTCGTCAGGCTGTCAATCCTCTGGTTCAACTTCGGGGAAGGAAACAAACCTGTAATCTGTAATCATTACAACCTGTAATGATTGTAATCATTACAGTAATGTAATGATTGTAATCAACCTGTAAACCTGTAATCATTACAGGTTTGTTTCCTTCCCCGAATTTGAACCAGAGGATTGACAGCCTGACGAGGACCCTTGCCAAAAAGGGCCGAAATATCGCTGATGAAGAATCGTAGCTGACGTACCCGTTGTAAACATTGTTTGAATAAATGTTTCAAAGTCAGCTTGGGCTCAAAGAATATTTAGTTTAAAGCCTATAAAAACGACTATTTTCGGATGTTTCGGGAGGGGGGTTGAGCCCCCTAACCACACACTGGATAGGGCCCTAGGCTGAGCTGAGGTGGTAACTTACGAGTCAGTGAACGCAATTCCCAAATTTGGGGACCCATTTGCAATTAATAGCGGACATGTATGCGGCTAGGTACGGAGGGATGACTGTCACCGCTGTACGTTCCAACAACTTAGGAACGCCCAGTAGTAATTATGTTGTAAGATCAGTTCTATATTACTTTGGTCCTCTTCCGCAGGGACCCTAAAAGGGGCGGGGCACATACGCAGTTGCCCACTGTGCTTACTTAGTAATCCGGCACTGAGTGAACGTATTTCAAATTTTCAAAGGATGTACGGTGTACGTAGTACGTAAGCATCTGAAAGATTCTTTGGAAATGCAAATCGCCTTATTCTGGCCCAGAGCTCCAATCGTACTAGTTTCCGAAAGTCCTCCCTTGTCTCACTTTCAACACCTGTGACAGAGAGATAGTAACATATGGATCCAATAAGGGAATGAACAAAACCTAATCGCTTTCACTTTCTGCTCCAAACACAGTGTAAGACTTTCATTCCTCGGGAAGTAGATTGCAGATATTCTACTCATCAAATTGTCGATCTATTTTTGGGATCCCGAAACGTAAGTGGAGGGATACCGATGACATCGCAAAAGTTGTCCGTCTGTCGGTCCGTCCGTCTGTCAGCACGATAACTCTCGAAGGGAATGAGATATTTTATGAAACTTGGTGTAAGGACTCTTTGGGTCAAGGGAAAGTTAGAGCCCGTAGATGGGCTCTGTATCTCTACTATTTAATTGGAAAGCTGAAGGCCCCGTGCTCTCCATTGCTCTTGGATATATCAACGTAAAACCCGTTGAGAGCATTGTTTACCTTGGTCTCCCCATTGGCTCGTCATTAAAACACACCCGCCGGCTTCTTTCTGAACATTTTGAAAGAAAAATATGCGCTTCCTATGCTCTACTTGTAAAGAATGTAACCCGTTTCAACCGAAAAATCCTAGCTTCCCATTATAACTCCGTTGCAATACCCCTATTTCTTTACCTAGCTCCCTTCTGGCAAATATTCTCAGCTAGTGAAAAAAAATAAACTCCGTTCCACTTTCTTCAGATTCTCCAAATAGTTACTTCGGCTCCCCCCTTGGACAAGAAATACAAAAATGATGAAAATACATAACATAAGTGTTCAGTTTTTAGTCAGTCAGAGTGTCAGTTTGTAATTGTCGATTTTTTTTGTGTTTCCTCTGAAAGCGTTACGTTTTGCTTTTGTTTTGTTTTTCTTTTCGTGTTTGTACTCCGTCCTTTTTCTGTTTGAAATGACGGTGAGAAATAAATAAACAACCAAAATTTAGGGGTGGGGGAGGGGGTTGAAATTAAGGGGAAACACAATATTTTAAACAGCTAATGAAATAGCCGATTCAGGGGTAAGAAGACATGCTGAAAACGACCGCGAAAACTATTTTCTCGCTGGACAAGTGGTTCGCCCGGAATCCGGCCAAAACCGAAAGTTTGTTAAAAGTAAAAGTTTTATTTGAAGCTGATTAGATGTTCCATTTAGGGGTAAGAAGACATGTTGAAAACTTACGTGAAAATCATTTTCTACCAGGACAAGTATAGTTCGCCCGGAATCCGGCTGAAACCGGATTTTTTTATAAGTTGAAGTTTTATTTGAAGTTGATTAGATGTTCGATACAGGGATAAGGAGAAACGCTGAATTCATTTTTGAGCTTTAATTTTTTGCCGGACAAGCAGTTTGCCAGGAATTCGGCCGAAACCCAGAATTTGGCAGAAGTTATAGGGCAGGAGGGCAGGACTTATAGGGGTAAACGCACATGCTGAATCCATATCCAAACTTGGTTTTCTGCTTTTCTCAGATGATTAGCTATTTGGCCTTAATCTGTTTCTAATTTTTAATAGTAAAAATGTTCAACGAGTCTGGCGAAGACTGGATCTGGCGAAGACAAGACCCAGTTTTCTGTATCAGATATTACATTTTTGGGATCCCATCGAAACCTTTGGTCTTGTTACTATATCTGTCGCAATGTTGAAAAATGAAACAATGGGGATGACACTTGTCTGGGACGCAATCACAGAACTGGAATATGACGAATTCGAAAATACTAAAGACAAAGAAGCTACGGGAATGACATTAGCCAGAGGGACGATAAAGGGCCGTGGTCACGATCCAAGGTTATTGTGGTGTGCATCTCAAAGATTCACTGGGGACAAAACAGCAAAGTACTAAAAGCGAGGAAACTACGGGATTTCTAATGGAAGACGAGGGAAGATACGGGGCTGGGACGGTGATTCACGCTACATTTTCGGGATCCCATCGAAACCTTTGGTCTTGTTACTATATCTGTCACAATGGGGGACTTTCAGAAACTTGTCTGCTCATCTGGAAGCAATCATAGAACTGGAATATGACGAATTCGAAAATACTAAAGACAGCTACGGGAATGACAATAGCCAGAGGGACGATAAAGGGCCGTGGTCACGATCCAAGGTTATTGTGGTGTGCATCTCAAAGATTCACTGGGGACCAAACAGCAAAGTACTAAAGGCGAGGAAACTACGGGATTTCTAATGGAAGACGAGGGAAGATACGGGGCTGGGACGGTGATTCAAGCTACATTTTCGGGATCCCATCGAAACCTTTGGTCTTGTTACTATATCTGTCACAATGGGGGACTTTCAGAAACTTGTCTGCTCATCTGGAAGCAATCATAGAACTGGAATATGACGAATTCGAAAATACTAAAGACAGCTACGGGAATGACAATAGCCAGAGGGACGATAAAGGGCCGTGGTCACGGTCCAAGGTTATTGTGGTGTGCATCTCAAAGATTCACTGGGGACAAAACTGCAAAGTACTAAAGGCAAGGAAACTAGGGGACTTCTAATGGAAGATAAGGGAAGATATGGGGCTGGGACGGTGACTCACGCTTAGAGAACTAAAGGCAAGGAAGCTACGGGACTTATACTGCAAGACGAGGGAAGACACGGGGCTGGCACGGTGACTCACGCTTAGTGAACATTGCACGCATCCCAAGGGAGGGTTAGTCTCCACAGTGAAGACACGATTGGAACGATGACTGCTGCGACCTCGTTCTCCATCCTTGAAACATGCACAACTTTTCTTATTTACTTATCCCACCAGATATTATCTACTCCTGACTAGGTGTATCACAATTATACAGTTTGTTGTACGCTTTGTTCTCGTGTTGTTGTTTTTTGAGTTTTTCACTCTTACTTTAACAGAAACAGAACTGAGAGATTCTCAAAATTTCGTTCTAGTTTCGACGGTATCAAAATTTCCAATGCATGCGTAGATTTAGCGCGACATAGATGTTCGTTCGCGTTTCGGACAAATCCAAAGAAAAAAAAAACTCGTTTTCAAATATTAACAAGAGCCAAATGGCACTTGTCACAGGAAGATAAATAAGCACGTGAATTGGACGTTAAACAAATTTCTGCGTCCTCTTCAACTTGCCCACTGTGGCAGGATGCAGTTTGTGCGCACAAATGGCACATCAGTAACATCTTATCTTATCACTTATTAAATATCACTCGAATCTTAGCATTTCCGAGATATGTCCAATTCGCCCCCCCCCCCCATAGAGATCGAATCCTACCGGGACCTCAAAATGAATCATCCTGGGCATATGGTATTTTCTACCTTCCTTGTTTCGTCCCATCACTCCACTCATTTGATCCCTAGGCGTTCCACACAATTTCCAGAAACCTCCTCCGATCCAATAAATGGATCGGATTCAACCAAATTCAACCCAAATGCAGAAAAATCTCTACCCGATCAACGACCCAATCGAGCAGCAAAAACAGCCGTGTCCAAAATGATATCACAGCAACCGTTTTAACTACAAGCAACTCTCAAAAGGAATTGACGAAGTCAAATATTTAACGCTAAGCTGGAATCTTTAGTTTGTTTTCCCACACGTTCGTATTTCCAACTTAAGCGGCTTTGAGCCTGAAGAGGACCCTTGCCAAGAAGGGTCGAAATATAGCTCTAATAAAATTCAGCTGACGTATCCGTTTTGCTACCAAATACCAATAAATGGTCGATCTAGGGCTTATGCTTGTCCTTCCCACCTAGTCCTGTCCCGATCCCTCCACTCCAAGCCTGTCACAGGATTTCCGATACCCACCTCACACTTCCCCCACGGAAAAACTGCGACATGTTGCAAACTATGGATCGAACAACTCGTTCGAAAGTTATTCATGCCGTGAGATTCCGGATTCCCCTCTCTCCACTCCCTCTGGATGGTCAGATCTGGTCAGATCCCTAACACCCTGACAAGTTTCATCGTCCTAGCTAATCTGAACGTACCCTAATCCCGATCGGTGGACCTTCCGACAGACCGACGTAAAAGCGAAGGGTATACGGCACTTGAGACGAAGACTACAACCGCCTGAAAATCGTTCTTCAATCACTAAGCGGAAGAGTACACTTGTGTTGATGCTAACATCGCCAACCAACAGGAAAATATTCACGACGCCACGATGATTTTCTCGCGTGATTTGTGCAACCATATTTATTTTGTGTATACGCATTGAAAACCTGAAATTAGGGAAATAAAATCGCTGAACAACACAATTTTTCTTACTGCATTTTTGTTTGTTTTCCAGCGATCGTAGTAAATATAAACCTTTCAGGTGTATACTCCCTTTTCGGTTAAACTTTACGCAGTTTCACGCTCTTGTTCTGTTTTCGGGTACAGAACTCGCTACAATTCACAGTCAGATAGGACTGATGAGATACTTGCAGTGCTTTATTGACGATAGTACAGTATCCGAAATACCTGGCAAAAACAGACACAAAAATGTTAGAAAGCAGTATGAACCTGCTCTGCAGGAGTTCCGAAAAGGAAAATTTCTAAGGTCTAGAATTCTAGACAGGAGTATGTAGCACCATTCCTTGATACTGTATTTAGAACAAGACGGGCAAATTGTCCGCCAAATGCAGGTGTGAAAGGTTCCACTTTTATCACACGACGAACACAACTTTTCTAACCGAATGCTATAGTTTCCGCGATATTTTACCACTGTTGAGCTGGCAGACGAACAAGAAATCACGGAATTATAGAAAGCAGATATTAAAAAGCAGTACAAACCTGTTCTGCCGGAAATCCGAAAAGGGACATTTCTCAGAACCAGGAGTAAGTAACGATTAATAAGCAACAATCCCTTAAAGGCCTACTGTATTCAAAACAAGGCGAGCAAATTGTCCAGCAAACGCAGATGTCAAAGGTCTTTGTTTGGTTTTCTTCAGTTGTTTACGCTTACGCTAAAATTATATTATCTATCTACAAAAATCAAATGATAAACTAAGTGCCATTTTATTATGCCACTGACATGTTCGCTACTTTATTTAACCCTACTGCTATTTCCATTTTAATAAAAGTCTACCTTAAAAAAAGAATGCTGTAGTTTCCGTGCTATTTTTCGATCGTCGGACTGGCATCCGAGAAAAAAAATCACCGGAAGTTATCATCTATCTTTCCTGAAAGAAAAGCTAGTTCTTCGAAAGGCGCCCCAGTGGCGGCTCGGTAAATTGAAAAGCTGATGTTAGTCCCCCCCCCCGTATGGCTTGGAGGCTTGAGTGCTCTCTGGGAGATATCTGATTTAAGCCAAAAGAGTTTGGTAAGAAATGGAATCAGAAATTTTGGTGGAGGAATGGCTGCGTCATTACCCGCGGAATTCACTAGTGCACTACCAGAAGTTTCATAGCAGACAACAGAAAGATGCGCGGTTTCAACAGACAATGCGTAGCAGACTACGCTTCGGATGTTGTCTGTTGTGTTTGAAAATGTTGTGCATAACAAGCGCTGCCATCAGGAAGAGCCGAAAAATCGCCAAAAACCATCTGCTGAATTTTCCGACATCATGACGACAAACAAAAAAGTCAGTAGATGCTTTTTCGGATCTTCCTGGCAATGCTTGTTTTCCATAACATTTCATTTATAACTTTTCCATCACAACAGATAACATCCCAAGTGTTGTCTGTTACAAACTGTCTGTTGAAACCGCGAATCCTTCTGTTGTCTGTTATGAAACTTCTGACAGTGTGGTCTCTGTTTTTTCCTACACGTCGCTTAGATTCACTAATGACTGCTTCCTACACAGTCAGAATTTTCATAAGAGCTAAAATAAGGATGCGCGGACTTCAGTCCTCGTAATGCACATATGTTTGGTTTCGCGCCTGATGTTTTTAGTATTTTTTTTCGTTTTAACTCGTTTTATCACGGACATGCTACGAGGCATGCTGGAGAGCTGGTAAGTGAGCCAAGAAGTACGGTTCGTTCTAGCCATGTGGCAAGGCATTCAGGTACGGTGGTCTGGAATACTTTTCCAGACTCAATTCGAGAAGCGGAAAGTGTACCGCAGTTTAAAAATCGGTTAAAGAAACATCTCCTTGAGGGAAGTTGGTGAGTGGAGGGTTTGGAAGACGAGAGAGGACAAATTGACAAATTAATTAATTAATTTTTAGTTTATTTAGTGAAGGTTTGATTAGAACATGGTAGTAAATGTGTTCTGATTGCGTTTTTCAAGCACGTATGTGCTTCGTGTATAACAGGTCGTCAAGCCGGAATGAATTTTTTTTTAGTAAAGTTGTTGAATCCTGAAATCCTGACGTAGCAAAGTATGGAACAGTTTCCCTGATAATGTCCGTAACATTCAGTTGTTTGGCACCTTAAGACCCAGCTAAAAATATTTTTGGGTGATTAAGATAATGGGGAAAAAATACATTCGGGAATAAGTAATTTGTGTTTTCAATCTGTGAATTTAAGTATAACATCCCTGGATGCTAGGCTTGAGTATTATTTTTATTTATTTAGTTATTTAAATCCTAAACTGTTCATTTTTATTTTATTTTAATAGTGAAGAGACTCTGTTATTTGTTGATTATTTTGATATTAACCCATATGTAATGGGCCATGGAGCTTTGTAGGTGGTCGCAACTTATCTCTTCATATATTTTTGCATTTAATAAAACTGAACTGAACTGAACAGATAACACTTAGGATGTTAGCTGTTGAGTTTTTCAAACGTTGCGCGTTAAAATATTATGCAACAGGAAAGCCAAAACACCACCGAAAAAACATCAGCTGAGTTTTTTTGTTTGTCATCATGATATCGGGAAAATTAGCATTTTCGGCGGTTTTCGGCTCTTCCGGGCATTGCTTGTCTAACGTTTTGATGCGTGACGTTGATGCGTGATAGTGGACATATCATACACTACTGAGTAAAAAAAAAAACAGACACTACTAGGATTGCGATGAAAGTGCCTATTACTGAAAAATGGTGGAACATTTGGAAGAAGGAGATTGCGAAGATGCTTCGTTAGAAAAAATGTTATCTCTCCGTCTGGACCTAGACTTTTTGTAGAAATAATAATATTTTTTCGTATACTTGCTCCATGATTTTTTTCGGTAGATGGGGGGGGGGCAACTCTGGATATTTTCTCCATGCAATGTGCGCCAATAAGGAGGGTTTATGTTAGGATGACAAACGTTTTCTCAGGGTGGTTCCGGATTTGTGTCAAAAGTTTCTGGTAAAAATAAAAAGTCGGGAACGACTGTAGTAATTTCATTTGAAAAACACTCATTGATGTTTAGGAATTCGTCACATATCCAAGATGCTTGAGAAGAAAAAAAACATGTCACCACAGGATCCGAACCCTGAAGTATTATGTCAGAATGTTTCGCTGTAACGCACGTACGCTTACTACGTGATCGTTTTTGAGGGGCGCCGCAGATTCTTTCATCTCTTTGGTCTTTATTTATGAATGAATGAATGATTTCGCATTTTTAAGACACAAGTCACAAATGGAGTATGAAAGAAAAGAAAAAAAAGAAAGAAAAAAAGACAAGAAGACACAACATGTAACACATAGATTTTGATACTCTTATTTACACATGGGGCAACATAGCCCTATACAAAGTATGGCTAGCGTCAAGAGAACGAATAAAACCTGCAATTATATAGAAATATAGAATTACGGACCCACGGAGGTAGTCCTAGAAAATATTTGCAATACCTACAAAATGTGGAACGAATGCATTTTTTATCTTTGATAGTCAGTAGTGACCAGAATGACGATAGCGCTAGTATGTGCGGCATAGCGAATGCGGAATATAGCCGGGCCAGTATGTGTCTATTCTAACGACGCTCAGAATTAATGAGTATTATCTCTATTGTCGTTTTTATCTATTCCGCAGGTCTTCATTTCAGACATTAAATGAGGTTTTTGTTAAGATGACAAACTTTATTAAGCCACCTTTTTTCCGGTGACGATACATGTTTTTGTCGCAAGAATGTTCGGCCCTCGTGGCTCTTAATGGACATTGCATGGGGTGCCCCCACTTTCGTGTTGCAACTAGTTTAGCACTGAGGTGCTGAAATCTACCAAGAGCCCCCAAAGACCGAGAAAATGCATGTCGAAAACATAAAAGGCACGCTAATACGCTCTTCATAAAATTCCTTCCAGATTAGTTCATTTTTGGCCGCTAAAGGCGCTAGACTAAAGTAAACAATGACACGTTACTTCTTGGTATACTTTTGTCCGGGTTTGTTTGCCTATTTTCAGTTTCTGTTGGTCCTAGCAAGAATAAATAAGGTCCTAGCCATGTTTAAAACTGTTTAAAATGCCTCTATTCGTGCTCTAGAGTCTACTCAACTATCAACTATGTTCGGTCAAACTTCATCAAGTTTATAAATTCTGGAATTCGACTTCAGTGCTGAGCGCTAGTTGACTTTTCCAAGCGGCTAATGCGCGACTGGGTACGAAGCGAAAGCCTGATCGCTTATTCACCCTTCAAATAACTTATACGAAGATCTGAAGTGTGGTTGTTATTTTTTCTCTAGCGAATCTGGCGGCAATTCGTCATTGGATTTTATGAGGAGCGTATAGCCTTCTTCTTACCTGTATAAGGGTATTTTCTCCTGGCCTATAAATAGAATTTTCTTTCGGCCGTTTTCTTCCCACGTAGTTAACGGCGACAAATTCCAGCAGCGATGCGTAAATGAAACACATGCAGACGCCATCCCAGACGTTCATTGCCGTTAAGTTGGAGACGACGGGTAACGTTGAGCGGAAACCGTTAGACGTCGTGAAAAAATTCAGCATGGTTGTCACACCTAAGAAAAAAAACTGTATTAGTACCCCATTAAATGAATTTGTATATAATATTAGTAAAACTTTATTATGGACCAAATTAAGAAACCAAAACTGTATATTGCATGACGATTATGTAAAGTAATAGCGTATTATGTGATGTTTAGTATACAGTATGTGATGTTAGTTGGGGATTGAAGGGAGTTGTTTTATGTTGATTAAGAGTTCGCTCGTATGATGAATGTAAATGTACTGTTGTACTGATTTGTGTTTTTTTGTTCATGGACGAAGGGCTTCATTAAACATCTATCTATCTATCTATCTATATATGTACTTGTATGTTAGTGAATTTTTATTGACATTTTCCTACGCTATTTCCCGCAATGAAGAATTTTTGGAAAAATAAAGTGAGTTTGAATTTGAATAAACAGCTAGGAGGGATAAGTAGCTTCCAGTTCACCTGAGACGGCACGTCCTTAATCTGAGCATTAAAACTTCGAACTCGTCGAATATCTACTCAAGATGGCTTTCTGCTAGGGCCATAAATCGATGCAGCATTGAGCGTTGAGTTTCTTATCTTCAGTAAACATGTTTTATGTTTTTGCCCTGTTTGTGGAAATAATGAATGAAAGTGTGAATCATTTGATGGGTAACTGTGTTACTGAGCGAAAGGAAGTGTTTTGTACATGTCTGTCAGAGCAAAATAACACTAGAGAGTACTTGAAAAAGTTGACACACACTCGAATAGCAGCGAAACTAGCAACACTAGCCATAGTGAACATCTCTACTGAAACTCATTCAGTCGTTTACCCACGCTTGCTCAGATAACTTCATATCCTGAACATTGCAAAAAAATTATAAAGCCTTCATTGTTTCCTTGGTGTGTGCAGACCGCACCTTTGCTTTACTAGAAATTCCTAAACACGCAAGTTTGTCTCGCTTTAATGCCGCAAGCCCGGTGGGCGGCGCTACAAGTATAGCCCGTTTGCAAAGCATGGAAAGCATAGGTCTTGGGGCTACTCTCTAGTATTATTTTGCTCTGACGTCTGTGGCTAGTTACAGTTGGGGTTGGATGTTTTAGCAATGGAGCACAGAAATAGACTTTTGGATTATGATTAAGTAATTTTGTGATGTTTAGGATGTTAGCACTGATTTTGTTTTCTGTTCTAATTTTTGGCCATGTTTTTCTTTGCTATGGCCCTCGGGATTTTAAAGCAATAAGCTTATTACTATCATTATATGTACGCAAATAATTTAAAAAGCAGCCGAGTGGTGCGAGGACCCGTCACGGTTCATAAAGCTTATGTAAAGTTGCGCGTTCAAATTACGTTGACTTGATTTATGCTGCGTGTACATTCTCAATACAGTATCGATGTAGGCTTACTGCCCCAAAAAGTCACCATTCACCTACGCGATAGGTGTCATGTCAGGACAGGGCAAGGTTTGATGTAGCATTTACAGTTTATTTACAAACAGTAGCAGCGTTCATTTTCGTCGTTCGGTCCGCAGTTCTAGCCCCAGTTTTACTATAAGCGTTTTCTCTATAACGCCGTTCATGTACGGCTTTGAACTGCCGAAAATAAGGCGTTTTCTTTTTTCGGTTGAACTGCCGCTTCATTTGTCTTTCCTGAACCCCGAACTGAGGCGGAAAGTCAGTTTCAACATATCAGTTGGGTAATGAGGCGCGAATTTTCAAAATTCACGAAAAAACTTTAAACCAAGTTGAAAAACAGTGGGCCTGTCATACTAAAATGCATTTCTGTACTTTACTGTGTCTGCTATTGCAAATAATGAGATAGTTCGACTTTTTAACGTTTTCATATCTAGTTCATTCGTGAAACGACGTTTATACAACGTGCCAAAGAAAACACTAATACAAATTTCATACCGACAACGACGAACGACGAAAACGAACGCGGCTAGTGAAACACGTTACAACTGGGTTCATATTCAAATTTGATTGGGTTTGAGTCCCATGAGACCTAAGCTACTCTATATCCAAACTAATTAAGTTTAGATGCTAGTGAATTACTCGTAGCGTGCTGATTACCCATAGATATATAACTGTACTTCGAAGTCCAAGGACCATCTACACAAAGAAGTTCAACAAAATTAAATTACACATATTACAATAGGGCTTGCGTTTTGCGAATAATTAGTTCTTTGTCTTAAATTTTCCCATCACTGCCAAGTCTAAGACAGAAGGCAACTAGTTTCAGAATTTGTGATGCTGGATCTGTATCTTTTTTCTAAAGGCAAAAAGCTCAGGCAGGATCCCAACGGGAAAACATTTACCTACTCGGTTTCGCCAATACAATGGCATGTCACGATTCTTGTCAACCCACGCATCTAAGACGGAAAGAAAGCATTTTCTGTCTCATCATCCTTTCTTACCCTTAAAGAGGCAAAGCAGAATGAATCACGCTTATCACTTATGCAGGATTTAAAGGTTATCTAAAACCATCGTTCATTTTTAAGATAAATATTCTTTGAGCCCAAGCTGACTTTGAAACATTTATTCAAACAATGTTTACAACGGGTACATCAGCTACGATTCTTTATCAGCTACGATTCTTTATCAGCTGATAAAGAATCGTAGCTGACGTACCCGTTGTAAACATTGTTTGAATAAACATTTTTAGGAACTAATGAGTGCATATCCTCTTAGCTCATGCGGACCTGTCTTACCTATAATACCAATGCAACCTACTTCTATAATCACTCCATATATTCCCCCCAATTTCTTACGGTACATTCTAACCCCTCTAACAAAACCACGCTGATTTTGAACCACGAAGTGCTTTGCTGCCTTCGATGTGTATCACGCTGTCGACGGTTGTCTGCGAGAAGTTTTTCCATCAGAAAAACCGGTTATGTAAATTGGTTCCCTGTCAAAGGGTCTCGGAAAAGGCTCAAAACAGCCAAAACCGTGGGTTGTTTGTTGAAGACACAGCACAGTTTTAAATTATTCAAATATTTTAAAATACTGCAAGTTGAAGAGTAAATAGTGTGAGGGGTCCTTTAAGCTCCATTTACCAATGTAGGCATTTTCGCTTTCAAAGGAATGAATGATAAGGCCTCCTGTGATGCCAATTAACACTTCGAAGGCAAACAATTAAAAAACATCAAGGCAGGGGGAGATGAGGAACTGGACAGAGAACAATATTACAATGATGGACGCATTGATATTCATATCCTTTAAACTTGGGTTTCAAAGGATTTCGGCCGAGCTATTCGTCCGAGCAGAAAAATGGCGTATCCTAATTTAGCGCGATTTCTTCTTGCTATTATTATTGTATTATTGCTATTTGTTTGTTTCCCTCGATACAAGAGGAGTAAAAACAAAATATACGATGGATCAACTAACATAATAATCAACTTACATGGCATAAAAACAATTTATAAGTAGGCTACGGCCAAACAAAAAAGAAACTGAACAAGAGCTGGAAGCTCATATGGTACTTGCAAGGCTTGATAAATAAGAATGACGATGGACCCTTGGAAATCACGAGAATGTATCGTTTGGTACATGAAAATGTAGTTTTTGCTTAAAGCGGGCCATAAAAAATGGTCTTTCTACCAAACACACAATGCTAACCATCCCTACTGTCACTTTGAATGTTCAAAACCACTAAAAACACCGTGAAACAACGAGCAAAAAAAAATAAAAAAATCCTAGGTTTGAAATAACTCTGTCTGGACAAAATCTCAGCCGACTATCTCGGACAGTTGTTATGGCACGTAGGGAGCCAAGGGTCAAAATAAAAATTTCCATCTAATGCTCCAACTGTTTATTACAAATACAAATAACTTATAAAACCAAGACCAGTGTGGTACCTCTGAAGACATACACAAATTATCAGTTAGGTCTTATAATTCTTTGCTAACCAATCCTGGAAAATTGCGCCATCTAGAAAAGAAGACGGTTTGCGTGGGTTTTTTCTCGAGCCGAAACAGCAACTCGACAATCGAGTTCAAATCTAAACAAACCCGTGGCATGCGATCACTAAGAGAAGGTGTTTGGACTAGGTCTTTAAACGTTTTTTTCGCACTTTGCGGTTAAGATGATTACTTAAAGGGATGGTCGGATCTGCGAAGTGACAATTTCTAAGCCAATCTTGTCAAGTCTGTTCAAGCCAAGTTTCATCGTCCTAGCACATCTGGAAGTAGCCTACCTTAAACTGCGATCACCGGAATTCTGGACCCCCCTCCTTCTCCCCAGAGTGACCGAATCCGGTCCGGTTCTGTCACTGATGTATCTAGGGCTTACGCTTGCCAATCGCTATATTCTAAGCGTGTCACAAAATTCCTGCCCCCCCCCCCCCGACTCCCCCACACTGATCGGATCCTATCCGCATTTGAAATGGGTCATCTGAGACACGAGATCTTTCCAAATATCAAGTTTCATTAAGATCCGGTTCCCCGTTCAAAAGTTATAAATACGTCAATATTCTGGATTCCCCTCCCTCCAATCCCCCACGGTGGTCGGATCGGGGAAGTGATCATTTCCAAGTTCGTTTGGTCGGGTCCCTAATATGCTTGCCAAGTTTCATCGTCCTACCACATGTGTAAGCATCTTAATCAGGATCACCGGAATTCGGAAACCCTCCCTCGAACTCCCCCACAGTGCTCGGATCCGGTCCGTTCTTGTCAAAAATGTATCTAGGGCTTGTGCTTGTTTTCCTCACCAAGTTTCATCCAGGTCCGTCCACTCTGAACGTGTCACACGATTTCCGGTTCCCCCCTCCAACTCCCACCAAAGTCACCGGATCCATTCCGAACTTGATGTGTGACATCTGAGACACGAGGTCTTTCCAAATATCAAGTTTCATCAAGATCAGACAAAAGTTATAAATACGTCAATATTCCGGATTCCCCCTCCCTCCACTTCCCCCACGGTGGTCGGATCGGGAAAGTGACTATTTCCAAGTTAGTTTGGTCGGATCTCTGATATGCCTGCCAAGTTTCATCGTCCTAGCACTTCTGGAAGTACCTTAAAGTAGCGTGCACACACAGTCCGAATTTCGCAGTCCGGTGCGAATTTCCTTCTCCGCTCCGGAATTTTGACGCATCGCATGCGGATTCGGTCCGATAATTTCGTTCCGATTTGAGTAGAAAATATTCTACTTTTACCGGAGCGAATTTTAAACGCATGCGAAATTGTGCCCTGAGAATTGAAAAATTAGAAGCTGTGTTTGAAATTTCAACTGTTTTTACAACCTATTTAATGTCAGCTGCATTCATTCATTCGGCAATCAATCAGCATCATCTGACTGTAGGCTAAGCAGTGGATTTTTCAAACCTGGGGCCAAGTTTCACGTCTGAATTTCGTTTTATCTGAAAAACCTGTCGGGCATCGTGACACAAATTTCGTATGCGCGTTTTCGCGTGAGGAATTTACCGGACTGTGAGTGCACTTAGCTTAACTCGAGAACAGTGGCTTGACCGACCGACAGACCGACAGACAGACCGAAAAGTGATCGGTACATGGCACTTGAGCGAAGCTGCAAGTGCCATAAAAACAGTTGTTTAAATGTTTAGTTTAATTTTTAGTCAAATCGTCACTTTCGAGCGACATCAAAACCCGTCCGAATCATCCGTTGTAACGAAAATTACCAGCAGACCCTGATCGGGAGAGTTGTTTTACCGCTATTACGACCCACTAGTGAGTTTCATCGGAAGGTTGATGCCATTGTGATATTTCCGAATTTATTGGATCCCGTTCGAACTACGAGGCGACAAAAAACAGGTTTTTGCAACAAATCTGTCAGATGGTATAATTTGTCGAACGCTGAACTTGTAAGCCCTTCTCCCATCCCCCATAGGTTAAACGCCTATCTACTAACCTATATAGGCTAGCCCTAACTCGACCGCTTCTCCAACTATCTTCGGAAGCTAGTGTGCTGACGGAAGGACGGCAATTCACATGTCATGCAGTAATCTTAAATTTTCTTCGAGATCCCAAAAATAAACTTTTACGCAAGTAGTACTTCTGGAAAAATAGCGGCCTGTTGTCGATTGTGATACCAGTGACTTCTAGAACACTGGTGAGGGATTGCTTACTCCCGATTTCAGTGTACACCAAGCGCCCGGCGGAACCGGTTGCCATGGGTTAGAATACTAAAATACTAAATCATATTTAGAAGCGTTGAAAGATAAATCGCCTAAAGGCGTTTTTTAGCGATTCAACATTGAACCAATGTTGACCAACAGGGCGTTCTAGCGACCAACAGAAACCTCTGTGGCAAACATTATTGGTCAAAACGACCAACAACGGAAACTGTTGCTGATCAAGCCTGTTGGTCATTTTGTGGAGTAATCAGCCAGATTTTTCAAACAGAGCGTTCTGGCGAAGTCTTACCTATGTTGACCAACAGGAATGTTTTGGTGGTCAACATTAGTTTGTTGGTCAACGCTGTTGATAAACAGAAGAACCGCTAAAAAACGCCTTAATTTATGGCCGGCACAGCTGGTGCCGGGGAAGTGTGTGCAGCAAGTGCCGGGGAGTGAGCAACCCCTCGAATATTGCCCTATCTCCATGATCAACATAGTGCGTGTTCCACCTTACTTTACTGTAGTTAATATGCATGACGTCACGAATTTGGGATTCTTGGCGTCAAGGCTGGAACACATTTTTAAATTTTCGGTAAAAGATCGCTCCACGGGGTAATCTAGCCAATCGGTTACAAAGATCCGTAGTTACCACGCTTACTACGCTCCGAGCATGGTAAGCAAATAGTTACTATTTCGAGAAGGTTGGAACGGTCAGCGTAGTAACTTTTCGTGATATTGTAACGGAAATAGTAACTAATAGTTACTATTGTTAGAAGGATGGAACACGCTCATAATATAAAGTTAGCAGTGCTGCGTCCACAAGCAGTAAAATAAGCAAAATGATGAAAAATACAGTCATGAATGAATAAACGAAGCACAGTAGTAGCCATATCCAAACTACAACAACGATGGGATCCCAAAATAAATTATATTTGATCCAGACAATTGGGTCTTGTAGATATCTGGTCTTCGCCAGACTCATTGAACATTTTTACTAATAAAATTTAGAAACAGATTAAACCCAATGGTAATCATCTGAGAAGACCAAGTTCAAATATGGATTCAGTATGTCTGTTTACCTGTTTTGTCTGTTTACGTTTTGGGATCCCAGAACAAACACAAAACAACAACTAAGGTTTGACCAGGGACAACCGGTAAGACATTGAATGATGATAGGTTCCGGAAAAGAGTAAGTTACCACACAGTATCACTCTTTGGGGAAGAAACATTTTATTCCGGGAACGTCAGGCAATTCTGAGCGACCAATTTCAGCATTGATACTCCGCAATCTTAGTAGTCAAAACAGACGGTCAAAAACAAATTCAGACGGACGGTTTTCCCGGCCAGATTTTCTTCACTTTCATCAAACGTTTCCGCCTTGACCTGATGATGGTGCTGAAAATCCAAGCAGGAATTCTGGACTGGAATGGAAATCCTGGCCGGAATTCCGTCTTTCTGCAGTGGCAGCAGCCATCCTAAATTCTCGATTTTTTCCACTTTTGAGCAGTAAACGCACTTGTTCAGTTCTCGGCAGGTCAAGGCCGTGTTCTTGCCTCTGTCGAAACTTGTCATTTCTCTCCAACGCCTCAGCCTTTATCAGCAAGTTCCGTGACATACGCCCCTCATAAAATTCTTCTCAGATTAGTTCTTTTTGGGCCGCTAGGTGCGCTATCGTAAAGAAAACAATGCGCGTTACTTCTTGGTACGTTTATCCAGGTTTGTTTTGCTATTTTCAATTCCTCTTGAGCCTAAACATGTTTAAAACTGTTTAAAATGCCTCTTCCCCTCTTTTTGCTTTACCCAACTCTGTTCTGTCAAGCGTCATCAAGTTTGTCGTTTCTGGCTTCCGACTTCAGTGCCGAGTGCTGGCTGACTTTTCAACGGGGCTAATGCGCGACTCGATATGAAGCGAAAGCCTAATCGCTTATTCACCCGTCAGATAACTTATCCCCCGATCTCACGTGTGATTGTTATTGTTCCTCTAGCGCGTCTGGCGGCAATTCGTCATCGGATTTTATGAAGGACGTATTATTTGTGAAACCTGTTTCTGCGATAGCTGACTACTTGAAAACTCATGAGGAGGTACTTTTAAAAGCCTGGAAAACCAGCTTAAAACACTATGAACGTGTCCGAAAGCTCCGAAACGAACGAAAATGCTGAATTAATTCAGCATTTTATGCAGCATTTCGCTTTCGGACTTAAATTTTCGCTCAGTTAATGGAGCATTAATTCAGCATAAACTTCATCGACAAATTCAGCAAGAATGCTAAATTTTATGCTGAATTTTCAAGAAGAAACTGGCGAGTACGGCGATTCTCTCAGTGTTTTCGGCGGCAAACATAACAAATTCAAAAAGACAACTGACAATTCGGCAAACATTCCAAATTCTGACAACTGGCGATCATGGCCAACGAAGAAAGGAAAGATAAGAAGGTTGGATATCAGTAGCTGATCCATTTTTCCAGCTTTATACAGCTAGTTCTTGTTTCTTCTTCTTCTTCCTGACTTAAATTTTGGTATCCTAGAAGTGTCAGAGAAGAAAAAAAGGTAACAGCTTTCGGACAAAAAAGAAAAAGAAAATGCAGCATTAATACAGCATTTACAGCACCAAAAAGCTTTCGGACACGTTCTATATCTACCATCGATGCATCAAAACTGCAGATGTAAATAAAATTTTATTCGAAATGTAATAATTTATCCGATGAAACAGCGTAAATTTTCTATTTTAAGCTGCTATTTTTATATTATTTGGAAAAATGGAGAAAAAAGGCAAGTGGTAATGTTAAATCCAGAGAAAGATGATAAACGAGAACTGTCGCAATACCGGGGAGAAAATTTATCTAATGCTGCACTATCTTGACCGACATCCTAATATTTCTTCAAATAATGTATACAACGGATACGCCAGCTACGATGCTTCATCAGCGATATTTCGGCCCTTCTTTGCAAGGGTCCTCGTCAGGCTGTGAATGTTCAGGTCCAAGGGAAGGAAAAAAGCTTGTAATCCCCGACGTCGGACCCGAAGATTGACAGCCTGACAAGGACACTTGCCAAGAAGGGCCGAAATATCGCTGATGAAGCATCGTTGCTGACGTATCCGTTGTATACATTATTTGAATAAATGTTTCAAAGTCAGCTTGGGCTCAAGGAATATTTAACATCATAATATATATATATCTGTATTTAAAAGCTATTAAGCCATATACAGAAATACAAAACAACAACAATTCGCAAATAACAAACAACCTCACATTCTTTACTTAATATCCTCCCGACCTACCGACTTTCCATTAAACCAATAACTTTTTCTATCATATTGCCGAAACACACTATAGACCTAGCAGTCGTAGACTTAAGGATACCTAGAAGTAGCTCATCCCCCCCGTTCTGAAAAAGATTGAAAGCTCCCCGCACCTCAAGAGAACATGGCCCAGCCCCTCACCAACAAGTGTTTGATAGCGAAGAAACTTATCTATAGTGCTGCACAGTCTAGACCACCACGTCATCAAAGCAAAAGAACTCTAGACAGGGGCGGCCACATCAGAAATACTTAGAGAGTGACTTTTGGCCCAAAACAGAGAGTGAATTGGGTGTGAAATAGATTTTCATGAAACGTTAACTTTGCTCGGAATCGCCTCTGTAAAAATTACACATCTTAATTTTACTTTCATGAAAAAAACTTGAAATAGTTACTTCTGGTCGGAATCCCTGCTGCAAAAATGACAGATTTGGTAATTTTCTGAAATAGAGTGATTTTAATGTCGTACGTAGGACATGAGTGACAAAAACAAACTAGAGTGATAATTCACACTATCGTGCGATATGTGGCAACCCTGACTCTAGAGAGTACCGCGAAGACCTATCCTTCCCATGCATCGAAAATGGGCCTCCGTCGCTTTGTTCGAGTGCAGTGGCGGACGTAGATTCTAGCCAGCGCTCGTTAACGATTGGTCAGAGCAAAATCATTCTGCTCTGCGATTGGTTGTGTTTCGGTAGGGATATTTGTATCAGCTAGTGGAGCGTGTCACTTTTTCAAAGTTCGCGCAATACTCTCTAGAGTTCTTTTGCTTTGATCATCATACAAAAGCCATAAATGACGAGCAGGCGTGACAAAAGAGAGTCATGCTGACTTACCGATCATCGCCCGCGCACGGGTTTCATTCCAGTCTAACCAGAACGAAATAAACGATGACGTCACCACAAAAATGCCGGGAACAAACTTTGTCGCGAAATAGTACGTCTTGTCCCGAGTGAAAATGAGATCAACGCGGAGACAGCTTATATCACCTGAGGAAAAAAGAGGAAACTATAGATGGCAGCACAGACTTACCTATAAGGACCCGGGCAGGGACTGCGTTCCACTCCAACCAAAACGTGATAAACGACGAGGTTACAAGTATGATACCCGGAATGAACACGGTAGTGAAGTAGAAGGCTTTATCTCGAGTAAAAATCAATTCCACCCGTAAACAACTGATATTTCCTGAAAGGCAAAAGTACCTGTCAGAACTAGTACGCTAGTCCCCCTCACTATTCTTACCAGCACGAATTTAAAAAGTAAAGGCAAAGTAAAAAGACGGGGAGCTGGTGCTCCTATTGGTGGATATGCACCAAATGAGTGCAAAGTAAATCGAATATTTATTCCAGAGACTTCAATAATTAAGTCCGGTGCAATTCGTGCGGGAACACGGACTATTTCTAGGACGTATTCCTTCAACGCAAGCTCACTGCGAATTGCTTTTGATAGCTTTAAAACGGTAAGTCAGCTGATAGTTATTTCCGCAATATTCGGCCCTTCATGGCAAGGGTCCTGTTGAGGCTGTGGCTAGAAATAAGATAAAGAGCAGGTTCTTATCCCTAGCTTGAGACTGAAGGGACCATTGCCAAGAAGGGCTGAAATATTGCTGAAGTTCTCAGCTGACTTCTGTTAAGAGCTGTCAAAAAGCATGGGGAGAAGCAGGGACGATCTTTTCAGTCCCATCAAGGACGATGTTAAGCTATGAAAGGAAATAAATCTAATAAAGAACGTAAAGCTTTTTTTCCAGCATGGGTGCTAACTGCTGCATTTTAACTTGGAAACTCAGGAAGAAAAGACGAATCTGATAACCATGCCTTTACTTTTGCTAAGCGTTTTCTGCTTAGACATTTTAGGGCGGAAGGAGGCCCCCCCCCCAATGTTGATGTACAAAGTCCATCTAAGAAACAGGGCTATCCGTTCCAGAGTCATCGTGATCACAGACTGCCGGAGGCACGGGCAGGTTTACGATGCTATGCGTACCCCTCACTTTCCTAGACGACAAATACCCCAACAGGACATATCCGGCAAGTGTTATCTGTTCTTGTGCTTTGGGAAAGACGATGTGAGTTGAGATGTCCTTTTCAAGGGTCTCCTAATCTTATCAGAGAGGGGACCGAACATTACCATAAGCTCGCATCGGATGGATGGAAACAATGACAACAAATCGGGTCCCTTGGATACAAACTAAGACGAAATGTAAGGTCGTGTCTATGCTACTATGGAAGATGAGCAGGAGTAGAATCCCCACGACAGAGAGTCCTGTCGTGGCATCGGAACTCTTGAATATTGGTTTGGGGTCCAGAGTTTCAGAATAGTGGTTATTTCAGCGAGTCATTCCCTGTTCTGAGTGGTGTGCGGCAAGTTGGGGTCCTCTCACCATTACTGTATAACCTTTATGTGAACAATCTCAACGTACGTTTGGCACAAACTGGGGTTGGTTGTTTGATTGGTGGTGCTGACCTGGTTATTTTATCTCCTACACTGGCTACGCTAAACCATCTGCTTCCAATATGAGATGAGTTTGCGTTAGCTAATGATATCGTGTTTAACACGGCTAAGACCGTATATTTATGTCGTTCATTCCCCGAGCGACCCCTTTGAAACACATCCCTATGGCATTGCTTTCTGGAGTGTCACTGACTTTCCTTAAATCCTACAAATATCTTTGGTTCACGGCGGCTCCGTCCCTGAGTGACGATCTCCATGTTAAGGCACTTTCACGTTCACTGTGCTGCTGCGGGGGTAACTTCCTCGTTCGTAAGTTCGAGAAGTGCGACCCTGCCGTGAGGAGTTTTCTTTTCAGAGCTTACTGCCCTCCGTTATCGGTCTGTTCGATTTCTTCTGTGTTTTGCCCGACAAATGTTAGCAGGATTTTATTTCTTGCGTGTAAAACGAACTCGATATGCCGAAGAGTTTACTTTTTGACTTTACCACCTGCTATTCGGCTAGTCCGTAATTGGTGTTGAAATAAAATTGAACTGAATTGAGTCGACCGACGCTCGATCTAGGTCCCCTCGGGCCAATTTTGATGGGAAATAAACTTTTTCATTCATTCATAAGCATGCAAAATTCTATTTCTTCTGTGTGTAATCTTTATCTGTTAAAGCTTACCGAAAAGGGCTTGGATAGCATCACTTCTTCACTTAAATTGACTTGAAGATGCGTTACTTCGTTGTTCCGCAGGTTCACGAGCAATCGATTTTTAAATAGTGGAATTTCCGTATGATTTGTGGTACCTCTATGCGCTTGTATTTTTGTTGTATGCCTTACGAGAAAGATTTATGATTTTTTTTTTGTTCAGGCACTAAGCAATCTTCACCAATCTCACCACGAGCCACTGAAAACCCGCGTTTGTGTTGAGATTAAAATTTTCCGTGTCATAGTAGAATTTACGCTGTGGGGACGGCCGCAGATCTTCTGAACGCCATAACTAGAGCAGATGGTGGAAAATAAAAAAAATCCCTTTGCAGAATCCAAATAATTCAGTGTATTCAATTAGATGACACAAAAAATAAGTTTGCTTTTCAGTTAAACTGTAAGGATCAGATTAGATTAGATTAGATTTTATTTTACACATGTATACAAAACATTTTTCAGCACCTGGTAAGAAAGCCCCAAAGGGTTTGTTGGCCGCAGGTGGCTGTCTTCTCTATTCTATATAATGTGGTAACACTATTTTTACATTATTCTACATGCCATTCATACACGGTTCATACATATACAACAAACATTCTGCTTACAAAAAACACTCACGCATCATTACTATTCTTTTGCAAGGAAAAATCTCTTCGCTGTAGCCTTGAAGGATGCCAGATGACTCGAATTTTTAATTTCAACTGGAATTATATCCCATACAGAGGGGGCAAAATTTCTAGTCACGAAAGAAGCTCTAGTCGTGTTTCTAAATGGGTGTACCAGATTTGATGCCCCTCGTGTATCATGACTATGGAGATCACTATTAATGGAGAAAAAATTTTCAAAAGAAGAGGGAAGTATATTCTTGAGAAATTTATATGTGAAATACTAACTTGATAATCTCTAGTTTTTGAGATACCAAGTAGTTGATTCTTAATGTAAAGTTCATTAATATTAAGAGTAATCAAAGTTTTAGGTGACAAAAGTTTAACGGCTTTATTTTGGATTTTTGGATTTTTTTTATAACATGACACAAAATTACTTGCCCATATAGAGCAACCATAGCAAATACACGGGTAAAAAATAGCAAAATAAAGCAATCGAAGAATTTTCTGTGAGACTAGGTTTTTAACTCGGCGAAGCACTCCCAGAGACCTTGACAATTTTGAAGCTATAATATTTGAAAGTGTTTTCCATGATAGATTTTCACCAACCCCATCATTTGCACTTGAAGACCCGATGAAATGTGTTACTTCGCTCTTCGTATAATCGATTTTTAGCGAATGCCGAACTTTTTCTTTTTGATTTGTAGTACCCCTCTAGAGAGAGAGAGAGAGAGAGAGAGAGAGAGAGAGAGAGAGAGAGAGAGAGAGAGAGAGAGAGAGAGAGAGAGAGAGAGAGAGAGAGAGAGAGAGAGAGAGAGAGAGAGAGAGAGAGAGAGAGAGAGAGAGAGAGAGAGAGAGAGAGAGAGAGAGAGAGAGAGAGAGAGACAGAGAGAGAGACAGACAGACAGAGAGAGAGAGCGAGAGAGAGAGCGAGAGAGAGAGCGAGAGAGAGAGCGAGAGAGAGAGAGAGACAGAGACAGAGAGAGAGAGACAGAGAGAGAGAGACAGAGACACAGAGAGAGAGAGACAGAGACTTCGCTCTTCGTATAATCGATTTTTAGCGAATGCCGAACTTTTTCTTTTTGATTTGTATTACCTCTAGAGAGAGAGAGAGAGAGAGAGAGAGAGAGAGAGAGAGAGAGAGAGAGAGAGAGAGAGAGAGAGAGAGAGAGAGAGAGAGAGAGAGAGAGAGACAGACAGACAGACAGAGAGACAGACAGACAGACAGACAGAGAGAGAGAGAGAGAGAGACAGAGAGACAGAGACACAGAGACACAGAGAGAGAGAGACAGAGACAGAGAGAGACAGAGAGAGAGAGAGAAAGAGAGAGAGAGTACAGATTAGAAATAACAAACATATGAATAACAGACATACCCTACGATTCAGTACTGAACACTGAAGTAAAAAAAAGGCACAAACGAGTTCCCGTAACGATTAGTGCGGACTTTAGGGGGGAGATGTGCTTCTCTCTATGTGCTTCTACCTCTATGATTGAAATGTGTAGCAACTACGAGGGTAAACGATTGCCGAAAAATCAATCTCTTTGGGGACAAGCATAATAGCGGACTTTCTTCAGAAATGACCTTATAATCTGGAACTGAACATTTCCTCATCTTAGCGTCATTTGACTTAAAAATGCACGATTTTTCAAACTCAAATTCTCTGCGTCGGGCTGAATTTTGTCTTGTCGGGCCAGCAGGGCATATTCTGAACGTCACTATAACCCGAGCTGAAAAATTCAAAAAGTCCCTTAGCCAATTGTATGTTCAAATCAAAGATATAAAAAATAAGACGGGTTTTCAGTTAAACATGAAAGAGTTAAAAATCGGACGGATTCTAACATCTGCAGTGTCTAGATCTTGTTCAGAAACTATAGGACATGGTACGGCAGTGAATCATCTATAGATGCGCCAATAAGTGTCACGACGGGAAAGCAACCAAATGGACAAACTCAAAACAGACTAAAACAATTTGTTCGGAGATAACGAAACATATTTAGCTCTTGCACCAGTAAACATTAACAATAAAAGCTAAAAGTTCGGCAGTATCTATTTCTTTCAATGCTTTGTTTTGAGGTTTTATGGTTATGATATGTATTTTGTCCCACTGAATATTTTCATGAGAGAGTGGAACCAAGAACAGATCCAGCCACAGGCATAAGTGGATGGAACATGATAAGTCTGGTGTTCCTATGTTTGTTAAAAGGGTGCTATGCTTTAATTTAGAAAATGAAAATAACGAAACTGTTGTGATACTGGGCAGAAAATCATCTAGTCTACACTGCATGTTTTAAATTTCAGAAAGATAGGGTACGGTGATATATACGGAATTATCCCTGTTCTTTCTCCCCTATTTTTACGCCAAATCGAATCACTTCTTTAACCTAAATTATCCTTCTACAAACATGTTTAAACTTAATGTGGGAATGCTCGTAATAATCGGTCATAGCACGTAAGATATGGCTTAAGATATAAGGCTATAAGATATATGGCTTAGTGCTTTGTCATCTTCCTTCTCTTAAAGTTTCCGTAATATTCTCTTAGTCCCTTAATATTCAGCTAACAGTTGAACAAATATTTCACGATGTTACCAAGGGCCGAAGGAACATGAGAGACCACTTAGCAGTGTTTTCTTATGTGCCTGGGGGGATCGTGAAAGGTTGGTAAGTAGATGTCTTCTGACATTGCCAAGTGTTCCTGAAATGCTTGTGATACTTCTAGATGATGAGATTGCATTGTCCAATTGCCCGATCCAATTGCCGGATAGGCGAGCGTGGAGCATTCCAATACTAGAGTCGTTGCCTGGCAGAGATATCTGCCGTCATGCACTTAGAAATCCTTTCGGAATTTTTGTATGAACGACCCCAGCACAAAATACTTTTTTGTGAACACAAAAGTTTCCACCCTCGAACATCACCATGGGTACACGCTGCCCCTAAACCGGGGACTAAACGACGATGCAGACAAGGGCCCACAGTGAGGCGACTGAACGAAAATACTTGAAAACTGAAGCGCCGCGGTTAACAAGACCCAAGGTTTCGATGGGATCCCAAAAATTCAATATCTGATCCAGACAATTGGGTCTTGTCTTCGCCACATCCAGTATTCACCAGACTCCTTGAACATTTTTAGGCCTACTATTAAAATTAAGGAACAGATTAAGGCCAAATAGCTAGTCGTCTGAGAAAACCAAGTTAGAAGTTAGAAAACCCTATAAGTCATATTTGTTTTGACGAAAAATTCCTGCCTTAATTCTGCCAATTTCCCGTTTTCGGCGGAATTCCGGAACTAATTGTCCGGCGAAAAAAGAAAGCTAAAAACGAACACAGCCTATCTTCTTTCCCCTATATCAAACATCTAATCAACTTCAAATTAAAATTTACCTTATAACAAATTTTCCGGTTCCAGCCGGATTCCGGGCGAACTATATGTCCGGGTAAAAACTGATCAACATACACGGATTCATCATCTCTTCTTACCCCTAAATCGGATATCTAATCAACTTCAAATAAAACTTTAACTTTTAACAATTTTCCGGTTTTCGACGGATTCCGGGCAAACTACTTGTCCGGCGAAAAAATGGTTTTCATATTCGTGTTCCGAATGTCTTCTTACGCCTTAATCGACTATCTAATTAGCTGTTTAGGAATATTTTGTTTGTCCCTCAATTTGAACCTCCTCCCCCACCCCAAAATGTAGGGCTACAGAGCCCATCTACGAACTAACCTTTCCCTTGCCATAAAGGATCCTCCCACCAAGTTTCATCAAAATATCTCATTCCCTTCGAGAGTTATCGCGCTCACAGAGAGACAGACAGACGGACAACTTTTGCGATGTCATAGGTATCCTTCCACTTACGTTTTGGGATCCCAAAAAGTTGGAAAACTAAACAAAACAAAAGAAGTTTAAAACAGAAGATAGACCCGATGTCCATGTCCCGATGTCCAAAATTAAAACAAAACTTCTAAGCTTCTCGTGTCCTTATGTGTGAAAGAGTTGTCGGCGAACCTTGATGCTTTTGGCGAAGTTTGCGTTGCGTGACCAGCAAAATTCAGCTGGGATGGAAAAACCGGTAAAAAGTCGTAGGTACAAAACGAAACAATGGGGAAAGGCGGGGCCCGGATTCCATAAGCAAAATAGGGATAAAAAAAAAGCCATAATTTGCAAGAGTTGTTTAAGAGTTGCTTGACCATACAAAACAGTTGGCGGGGTTCCTCAGGGTAGGTGCTTCTAGTGGTACATATTTTAAGGGGATTTTATTTATTTGTGTTTATCTTTAATGTATTCGCTATGGCCGTTGGCTCTAGAGCGAATAAATCCCATCTTAAGTAGTTTTATGCAAATAATTTAGAAAGTTCAAGAGCCACTGCTATTTCCTACTCCACCCTACACCCAAACAGCATACCGTAAGTCTTTCAAATGCTTTCGTTTGCATTGCAAACACACTGACTAAAAGTTAAAGGACCCCTCTTGCTTATTCTGCCTTTTATCATATACTTAGGTAGCGTTCCAGTGAAGTTATTACAAGTTACGATGATAAGAGGAGGGGCGAGCGCCGTATTGGGTTACCACGCTCTCTGGAACGAAAATAATAACAACACGGACATACGTCATCACTCTTACGGGAGTTCCTGCACAACCGATAGTTATTATCACTTATGATGCTCGCGACCATCATAAGTAAACTGTAACGATCGTAATAGCTGTGGAACGAAAATAATAAGTGGGAGGAGCCAATTTACTTATTACGGCGCGCTCTGGAACGGCAATAATAACAAGAATAGTAACGATCGTAACTAATAATAAGTTGCTGGAACGCTACCTTAGCTCCCATATGGATTTATAAGCGTCTAAAATCCCCACCTTCCTCCATTGTTTCGTTTCGTAACTACGAATTTTTAGCGCTTTTTCGGCGTTGCCGAGTTTTCCCATCACCCAACGAAAAGTTTGTCGGAATCTTCATTGTTCGCTGACAACTCTTTCGCACATAAGGATGTGATAATCTACTGTTTGTTACTTCTTTTCCTTGCTTAGTTTTCCCACTTTTTAACCAAGGCACGTTCAGTTTTCAAATCTTTTGCGCCCAGCCCCCGCGTCGGAGAGCAGGAAGGGTGGATATAATCGACAAGCGCTAACAAGGGAATCGCTAGTTTCAGGTGGAAAGTAAAGGTATTTTCGAAAACCTTTTTTCTGATCCATTCTATAGAGAAAAGATCATTTCTAGTAAGAGTTGTGCTTTAAACACAAGATCGAAGTTCTGAGGAAAGTTAGAGGACATTTTGGCGTGAATGGCTGTTGAACTCTACAGAAGATGCCATCAACTCGAAAATGCCACTGGATGATGTCATTAACACGACAACGGGTTGAGACATAGGACGATTCCATCTTCCTCTACCCACACAAAAACATTCACCGTAAACCACCCATCATGGACCTAACACCCGACGCAGCCATCCACTCAAAAATATCCGCTAAGTTTGGTACAAATTTGACAAGAAATACGATGCCAACCAAATTCGGGACTTCCGAGTGGTTAGAACTGATCGGGGAATGGGATACTCGAAATCTACCAAGTAAAGAAACAGAAACTTAGTGTCGAACCTACAGATTACAGTCGCGTTCTCCTCAGGAGTTAACGAACATCGTAACGTTTATTTCCATCATTCAACACCACAATCGTGCTTAAAGTTATTTTCTTTGTTTATGAATTCCGTTGCTCAGCAACACTTTGGTTTAGTCCCGTTTATATTATTTCCTAGTCCACTAATGTCTGCTCAATGCTAGAGGATGGTAAGGGTCTAACCTCTGTGGATTCTACGGAAAGTCTGGACCTCAGGGACTGATGAATATGATCTTACATTTCGGAAAGCTGTGTTGGATTTTCGCCTGGAGCCAAATAGGATGGTTTTTGCTTTTTGGAAGACCCGCAGATTACAATGTTTGAAGTGGAGTTGAGTTTTATAGTTTTTGTCAAAGATGATTCTCCAAAGTTATGCGGACAAACTTCGCTTCTTCAAAACATCTTTCCGCTTTCGAGTGGAAACCTCCTTTCCATCAGGCAAACAGGCCTAGACGCTAGTTTTAAGCTGGACATGGACAAAAATGTACATGTGCTGAACATGTGCGACAGGCCCCGCGGCACAAGTATTTCATTCTAGGAATAAACCGAAAAATTTACAGAGAAAATAGCATTTGCCTACGGCCGGGTCCGAAAGGAAAAAAAAATAAAAAAATCAACTGTTAATAGTCATTTCTGTTCGCGATTTCTGTCGTGTTTATCATCCATTTCTGGGCTTGTGTCTAAGACTGAGAAATGTTATTGTTTGTGTTTGCTAAACTTTAAAAGTTCTTTCACGGCTAAAGAAATTGGGGCTTAACTTCTGCTCCTTTCCACCTCTTTTCCTGGATCAACTTTTGAACTAAAAGACCGATTTCTCGTCCAACGCTGAGAGGTCGCGCTTCATGACGTGATCAATGTATACGTCACCGTCGTAATCTGATTTTGTAAAAAAAAAATCTTCTCGAGATAGACCTATGCCATTTCAAATTTTTTTAGGGATCGACAACTTCAATTTTTTGGTACCCACTGAAATAAACTTTGGATAAAAGTGTAAGACAAGAAGGACTTGTAAGTAAGAATCGGCTGTTACCACGGTCGTCTTCGGCGGTGATGGGCTAGCAACTTGTGCTATCTGATACCTTTTATCAGGGGCGTCACTAGTCACAACTCGAGGGGGGTGGCAGGGCGCCAATAGGCGCCCATGTCAGCTTTTCGTCGCATATGCAACAGAGATGGGTGAAGGCAGGATTCGGATTCGGATCCCAAACCTTCAAAATCACGAATCCGCTCGAGTTTTAAAAAGTTATGCATTCTTAGTATTTTCGTAAAAACCGACAACCCCAGTGATCCGCTCGGGTTTTGCAATTCCCAATCGAGAAAGGCATACCTGAAGGTTCAAACGAATTGAGTTTTCAAGACTAATTCTCATTGTTTTATGGAATTCATTAGCGCTAGTGCCCAACCAAGATCAGGAATCAGGTAGTCAAATACGGAAACAAAGATCCGGAGTGCAGGCATTAAGCCGTGAACTAGCATTGTGACTGGCTTGGTTTGTTAGAAGTATATTGGAGTATGGCAGATAATAGTTAGGTGACGGCTATGGCTTTTTATACAGACGATGAAGTTCAAACTGTAGTTTCTGACCGGGTAGCCCCACCGTTGAATCCAGCAAAGCAGCAGCTAAATGATAGCCAACATGGTATTGACAAGTTGAGCTCTGGAACTAGCTCGTCGGGGAAGGTATCCCGCAGAATGAATGTCGTCTGTGTGTCGAAGTAACCGAGGTCAGCACTTTGGGAACAACAACATCAAATTTCCACCGCCATTTGAAGGTTAGCGTTATTATGTTAGATTAGTCGCCATTTGTCTTTTGGAATTTACTTTTGGCGTTTAAACAACGTCATTTCGTATGAAACTTTGTGTGTTAAATATCTGCTTTTGCTAAAGCAGATATCTTCACCTTGGTTGCAATTCTAAGCTCACTCGAATTAAGAAAAGATTTGTCATACTGCTGTAACATTTTGACTCGGCATTGCAGTATGACTTTTCTCTGCGTAGACACCGAGTTTTCGGTATCTACGCAGAGAAACGCAGTTCACTCACAAGTTTTCGATTAGTAAAATTGTCTTTACAGCATTACAAACCTTAGTCTCTAACCCCCTTGCTCATCACCTCCCTCTTTTTACGCCCAAGTCGGCTATGACGGTATTCCTAAAATCCTTCCGTCAATAGGATGACTAATTTGACAGGGGTCGCCCACTCTCGAGTTTCGTGTAAGGCAATTTTTCGGTTCCCAGTCAATGCCGACACCGGTTGCCACTTGTTAAGAATATTAAAATCAGCACGTATAAATCGCCTAATTTATGGCCAGCATCACGGGGCACAGCAAGTGTCCGAGAGTGGATACCCCTAGCCCCTTCGCAATGTTGATTTGCGGAAGTCCGTACACCACCTTTGGAAAAGCAGTTGCTTGGGAATGTTTTGGATTTATTCACATCTTTGTTTTCTGTATCACAACAAACTTGAGATTCGCGCATGTTTTCTGTTGAAACATCTGCACCAGTTAGTGCTCTGTCCTTCCATTCTGATTTTTCAGTCAATAAAATTCATTTCACACAATTCCTGTTATCCGTAATCAGTCGGTCTTTTTTCTTGCGTTTGCAGATTAGCTAAACATTTGGGCCTGATCAGAATCGAACCCCGTCGAAATATGAGAATATGAAAACAAATGACAACCAGTGGATATTCTTGAAAGTTGAGTTTATAAAATTTATATACTTATAAAGTCGAAGCTGATTGCGAATCATATTTGACAGTGCAAACAGATGCATTAGCTGCATTTTTATTAGAGCTATATTCGTCACTTCAGAATCAGAATCATTTTATTTTTCCCAATATTCGTTAAAATAGTCTGGGACAAATAGCCTTGGTAACGGTCCTCTTCAGGCCAGAAGCCGCTCCGCTCAAGCTGGCAAATGAAGTTTATTTTCCAGCTTGAGCCTATTTACTTTGTGTGTTTCATTTGATGTGGGTGCGGGTCATATGGTTATAAAATAGGAAAATAAACAAGTGCAGTTGGAAACAACTAATTGGACAATTCTATCGCTTAAAGTTTTTGGCAGTTCCTTGTTAAAGTTCTGATGTGGAGAAACTTTTCTCGATTGCTGGGGCCATCGGCCGAGCAATAAGAGCCAAAAGCGATCCCACTGCGGATGAAGCTCTTCTGTTCAAGAGGGAGATGGTTCAGTGACAAAGTAATTAGTGCCTTGCTTATTAGTGTAGCCTATTTTTTTCTTTTTTTGTCACCATTCATTAAAAAACTATAACATATTTTACCTGTATATTCGACTCGCTTTCTTAAAGTCGGATCCGAATCCGGATTCGAATCCTCAGCCTAAAATGGCGGATTCGGATTCGTACCTAGCCCTGGATTCGGATTCGAATCCCTTCATGGCCGGATTCGCCCATCTCTGATATGCAATAATAAAGCTCGTGACACCTGCCAGCGTTCAAGACTGAGGAAGCCTAGTAGTATCTCCACGCTCATGGGCGGTTTGAAAGGCTTGGGCGTGGGAAGTGACTACGAGCGTGTTCCACCCTACTTGCCGCAGTTACTACGCCTGACGTCACAAATTTCTGTCTTTTTGCCGTCAAGGCTGGAACGAATTTTCTATTTTCAAGCAGAATATCACGCAACGGGCGAATCTGACCAATCACGTTACAGAGATGCGTAATTACCACGCTTACTACGCTCCCGAACATGGTAAGCAAATAGTTACCATTAATTACTGGTTCGAGAAGGTTGGAACGGTCAGCGTGGTAACTTTTTACGAGGTTGGAACGAAAATAGTAACTAATAGTTACTATTGTTAGAAGTGTGGAATACGCTCTTCCTCAAAATATACGACTGGCAGATGTCCGGCAAGGCTTAAGAGTCATGGAAACAACAGCCAAGCAAAACAGCACTACATGCGGGACACTGTACGAATTAAAGAAACATTAAAGCTAGTATTTGCAAGGTTAAGGTGAACGTCACTCGTAATAAACTGAATTCGCTTCCGCAATAGCCCGACCCGCAGCAGTTTCTGATGACTAATCAGACATAATGAAAACGAGGACCGCAAGCAAAACTTTGAAGTAAGCTATGACTTTTTTCGGGCAAAACACTACTTCCCCCCAACGAAATCTAGCTTTTTATGTAACCCAAGTTCCGAAATTGCAACACTAAAACCCGAATGAAATGACGCGACCTTCAGTAAATAGAGTCTACTACGAAAGGCGCCACAGGCAAGGAATCCGGTATGATCAGAACGTCTTTTCAGATCACAAATGAAAGTAAGGGAAGAATCCAGCAAATGTGAGACATTTAGCTGGAAGTTCGTAATGTGCTTCAGTTCGGCCTTTTACGAAAAAGAAGTATACTGATCTGAGTCTGACTGATCATCCAGAAAAAAACTTGAAACAGAGCAGAGTTGTTCTGAATTTACAGTTACAAAACAAAATAAAAATCAAATGATGTGTTGAAATAATCAGAGCCATCATTAAATCATCTCTCGTTGCTCACAAAGCTGACTTATTTTTAAACGTTGCACTGGAGGAAAAGTTCTTATTCAAAGGATCTTTGCATGAAACTAACAAATGCTTGACAACTATCTTTTGTCGATCTTGGAAGCTCAAATCTGACAATCATACTTCTATCATTCTGACAAAATATAATCAAAAAAATATCTTCGTATCACAATGACTGGAAAAAGCCCGCCTCTTTACGTCAATCTGGCAAGCTTGAAACGTGCGACTGAGAATGCAATTCCTTAAAGCACAACTTCTACTAGAAATGATCTTTCACTATGAAATGGATCAGAAAAAAAAACTTTCCGAAAATACCAGTAGTTTCCATCTGAATTGAGCGATTTTCTTGTTAGCGCTTGACGATTCTGCAAAGACTTCCTGCTATCCGACGCGGCGGCTGGGCACAAAAGATTTGAAAACTGAACGCACCGTGGATAAAAAGTACGAAAACTAACCGAATAAAATTAGTTAAAAACAGAAGATTCTCCTATCCTTGCGTGTGAAAGAGTTGTCAGCGGACGTTGAAGATTCTGGCAAACTTTGCGCTGTGTAACGGGCAAAACTCGGCACGGTTTTGTCTCAGCTCAGTTTTGTCGAGGTATCCATAGTCACTGCATGGGACCAAAGACGGAGGTTCTATCAGATTATTTATTCTTGGTGCAACTTAACGTAATTTTTAAGCTTACAAAATTAGAAAAATACTACTGAACTGATTGGACTTTCCTACATATCGACGGTGTTTTTCCAAAAGGTTATAACCAACATTTTTCTCTAAAAGCCATATCCGCAACTGTATCGAACATGCCCTATTCATTTTTGCCAAATCGGAGCAACCCTTACGGAGTAGCAGAGTTTCCCGATGAAAAATTTATCTCAAAACGGTAGTATGAAGTTGTACGAAAAAGTATCATGCAGTAACAACGGATGCTACTACATGCATCTACTTCAAAGCTACCGTGTTACTGCATTTTACTGCATGCTACTATTAGCACGACTGGATGCTACCATGGCAAGACAGGATGCTACTGGATACTATTACATTAAGATTGGCCCCGTCTGAGGCGCACTAAATGATAGTATTCTTTAATATTTCATATCAATACATGCAACTTTTTCGTACAACTATCATACAACTACGTTGTCTACAAATTTTTCATCGGGTTTATTTCTGGGACTTATAGGCCTTTCCTGGGCTAAACGTGAAAACTTTTTGCTGTTCCCATAAAATTTGAAAAATGTAGCTTGTAACTGTAAACACCTTCGATATTAACCCCTTCAGAAAGACTTACCCCTCCAGCGAAATCTATCTGGACAGATTGTCGTCGAGTTTTCTATTAGGTATGCATTGAGTGCAGCCAGGCTCGGGGTTTTTCTAAGGGTCCCCTCATCGTCGCTCCATTGGTACAGCATTCTGTCTCGCTCGTAGGATACTGGGAAAAGCAAATCGAACATCAGTAGGGTACCAAACCAGTAACTGACCACTCACATTAAACTCACCCCCTTTGTTTTGGGGATCCCAAAACGTAAGTGGAGGGGTACCTATGACTCCGCAAAAGTTGTCCGTCTGTCCGTCCGTCTGTAAGCATGATAACTTTCAAACGGAATAAGATATTTTGATGAAACTTGCTGTGAGGATTCTTCGGGTCAAGGGACAGGTCAAATTCGTAGATGGGCCCAAAGCTGTATATTTAGGGGTGGGGGAGGGGTTTCAAATTAAGGGGCGAAAAACTATTTTTTAAAAGCTAATGAGACAGTAAGAGTAACGAGACTCGCTGAATAATGAATATGAAAATTTTTTTCTTGCCGGACAAATAGTTCACCAGGAATCCGGCAAAATCCGGAAAATTTGTAACATGTAAAAGTTGAATCTGAAGTTGATTATTATAGATGTTCGATTCTGGGATAAGATGGCATGCTCAATCCGAATATGAAAATATTTATTTTTGCCGGACAAGTAGTTCGCCGGAATCTGGAAATTTATCCCGAAATTTTAAAACCCAATGATATAGCCGATACAGGGCGAGAAGACATGCTACTGGAACTTCCGAACACACTAAAGATAAAGATATAAGTGTATGGGATCAGTTTAGTTATCTTCCAAGTCCCAACCGGTATTTACTGGGTCAAAAAGGTAGAACGCATCCGACATATTCTTGTGAACAATTTCAAAATTTGTCGACCAATTTTCGAAAAAACCTAGAAAAACCCCACCCCTTTATCAAAACAGGCGAAAGCTGGATGAGATATTGGAGTAAACATCTTCGCTGAATCCATATCTGGACTTGATTTTCTCATCTGATTAGTTGTTTGGCCGTAAGTTGCCAAAAACTAAAAAACGGTAACATTGTTTTTAGTACATATTCAAGCGATAGGCTATGGACAAATAGCAAAATTTTAAAGGGATCTGACGATTACTGGCGAAGACTCGGAATCTACAACATTCGATTGTCTTGATCAAGAAGTCCAATAAATATTAATTTTTTGGGATCCCATCAAAACCTTTGGTCCTGTTCTGGCTGGTGGTCTAAATGACAACCTAGTAAGCTAACCAAAGCTCATTTTTTTTCTGATTTTAAGCAACTACTGCCATTTAATAATAATAATAATTTATTTTTAACCCAACGAATAAGCCCATGAGAGGGCGACAGTTCCGACAGTCTTCTGTCGAGAACAGACAATTTCTTCGTAATATCCGGTAGCGAGTACTTACAAATAATTCTAGAATTTCTTGCGAAGGATTACAAAAACGAAAGTAAGAGAGTAGCATGGCTTTAAATCCTTTTTCTCTTAAAGACCTAATCCAAACATTCTGTTTACCTTCTCTTAGTCATCGCATGCCACGGGTTTGTTTAGATTTGAACTCGATTGCGGAGTTGCTGTTTGGGTTCGATAAAAAACCCACGCACAACGTCTCCTTTTCTAGATGTCGGAATTTTCCAGGATTGATTAGCAAAGAATTATAAGACCTAACTGATAATTTTTGTATGTCTTCAGAGGTACCACACTGGTCTTGGTTTGATAATTTATTTGTATTTTTAATAAATGTTGGGAAATTATTATTTTGACCCTTGGATCCCTACGTGCCAGCAGCTGTCCGGGATAATCGGCTGAGATTTATTCCAGACAGAGTTACTTCAAACCTAGGAAATTTGGTTTTTTTTTTTAATTTGCTCACTATTTTACGGTGTTTTTAGTGGTTTTGAATATTCATAGGGACAGTAGGCATGTGTGTGTGGTAGAAAGACCATTTTTTGTGGCCCACTTTAAGCAGGATAAACACCAGATAGAAAAAGAATATAATGGCAGATGGAAGAGTATAGCTTGCCAAGGGCTTTCCGATTGTATTTGCCCGTGTTAGCAACAATTCTCGAATAAAAAAGTTGAATTTTTAATCTACAATCGGAAACCCTCCCGGATAGGAAAGAACGAATATTTTTGGTAATAGCAGGGACCCATAAATTTCCTGTAATGACTCGCCATTTAGGGGGCTTGTCGTTTCCTATGCTCCTACTTTGCCCGAGCCTCACCTAGTTTCCAAAAATTCCGCTTGGGTCGAATCGGCGTTCTTGCTCAGATAGCCATCTTCAGTCAGGACTATTCAGCATGCCACGAGGCACTTAAGCTAGGACAAAAGATCCAGGATACTCTTCCATTACAGCCAAATATTCCTAGTTCAGCACAACAGCTGCGAAAAATTTTGTCTATCTGGATAGTCGGGTATTTTATCCCTGTGGGTATTTCTCGAACTATCTGACTAGCGCATCAGAAATCTCTTACTGACAAGCCCCCTGAATGGCGGAAATTTATGGGTTCCTGGTAATAGTAATTCAACCACCGAGCAGAATCAACACATGGAAAACAAGTTCATGCAGTTTAGGGACGCGGATGGCCCAAAGTTAAAAGACAGATATTCGATTTCTTTTTTTTACATTTAAAGAGAGTCCGATATCGGAAAAAGAAGAGGAAACCTTCGCAACAAACGCGATAAATCGTTCCTAGATCGGCTAATTAATAGCTTAATGATCCAAAACATAATCACTAGCGTTCAATTAACTGCAGATTGCGTCACACCATATAATTTCTCTACCATTTTGTTTACTAGTAGGTTGTCATAACATAGTTTTGATTAGAAGTGTAGATAAACTTGGTTCTCTACTGATTTACCGTTTTCAGTCAATCAACTTTGATACCAAATAGCTTAAGGCTAGAAGAGTTCAACATGCGAAATGAAATGAAACCGTTTAAAAATTGGATTGAAGAGTAGGTCAGGCTACGAAAAAAAAAGATTGCCAGCGCTCCTCTCGGGTTGATGCACGGAGGCAAAGCATCATACCCTGGGTACAAGGCATTGGGACCTGCGGACTTTTAAGTTTTTCGTAATTTAGCTACTTTCGTCCGCTTACGTAACAGACGT
This sequence comes from Branchinecta sandiegonensis, assembly GCA_030848855.1. Taxonomy (NCBI): domain Eukaryota; kingdom Metazoa; phylum Arthropoda; class Branchiopoda; order Anostraca; family Branchinectidae; genus Branchinecta; species Branchinecta sandiegonensis. The sequence goes on from JAUPMV010000020.1 coordinate 13,796,889, forward strand.
AGTCCGCAAAAACTGTTTTGTTACGCGATTTTTAGGGGCACACATTCCAGCTGGAACATCATTCAAGAGAATGGTTAAATCCCATTCTTTGAAAAGGAAAGAAGTGTGATAAGAGGAAAGGGTATTTATTTTTTTTTATTTTTTTTTATTTTTTTACCCCACCCCAAGGAGGGGGGGGGGGGTAATGAAAGAATGATATAGCGGATTCATGGTGGCTAGAACTGCGGCCACAATCAGGATTCTTTTGTCTTAAAAGTGGCCGTTAATGGTAAATTGTTTGTTGAATTTATATGTTTTTTGATGAAATTAAATGAAATGTCTGTAAAATGTCTGTAAAACATCCGAGATTGAAGGTTTGTTTCAAATATATCGAATATTCATAGAAAAATCATAACTAGCGGTACTTATCCACCGAAATGACTTTTTATTAGTCTCTTTTAAATCAAGTCCGTAGCTCATATAATAGCATAAGATGGAGAGCAGAGTTTGCTACTGTGGACGAATGTCTGCTCTCTGTATCTCAGTCGAGAGGGATCGCTATTATTTCCGATTAACCATCCTTAGACTATATTCAAGTTCTTAGGTGGAAATTACTTTTCAGATATGGTCTTCAGAATGTCCGCTGGCGCTGTCGTTAAACATTCAAAACAAAATATATAATTAATAATGAGCGGGCAAGTGCTTTATTAACCTCTATGTCCGTTTAAGACAGTTTGAGTTGCCCATTTGACCGTTACTTGTGCAATTGCTCGTTACACGAGGTCTGCCTTCCCCCTTTCCTCCGAACGTGGCTTCTTCCTTACCTTCTCGGGGGCATCTCACATCAGGATTGGCCTGATCTTACCTCTGCCTCCGAATTATCCAAACCTTATTCCTTTTATAATCCAATCCCATGTTATAATCTTCGTTCATCATCAACTTTATAACCACAAAACGTCTACACCTCAGCGTAGTATAAGGTCAACTGGTTTGATTTTCACACCGTTACCCTCGTCCCTCGCATAGCACCGGGTCTATCTCAAATGAACCGGAGGTGGAGCCAGTGCTCAGGGAAGTATAATTTGACTTAACTATAATTAAAATACTGGGTAAATAGGGTTGAAAAGATTTCAGGTAACGATCAGTCAGGTTTATGGGTGGTCTTTTTAGTCTCTGTGAAGCAAGTGTTACTGCCCGTGCTGCAGGGTACGAAACAAGCTTTCAACGAAAATCCTAAAATGGCGCATTTTTAGAAATCAGAAGATCCATTAAAGCACAACTATTACTAGAAATGATCTTTTCCCTATGAAATGGATCAGAAAAAATGTTTTCGAAAATACCATTACTTTCCACTTGAAACTAGCGATTCTCTTATTAGCGCTTGTCGACTATATCCAGCCTTCCTGCTCTCCGACGCGGCGGCTGGGAGCAAAACATTTGAAAACTGAACGTGCCTTGGTTAAAAAGTGGGAAAACTAAGCAAATAAAAGAAGTACTAAACAGAAGATTATCACATCCTTATGTGTGAAAGAGTTGTCAGTGGACGTTGAAGATTCCGGCAAACTTTTCGTTGGGTGACGGGAAAACTCTGCAAGACCGAAAAAGCGCTAAAAATTCGTAGTTACGAAACGAAACAATGGAGAAAGGTGGGGATTTTAGAAACTTATAATTCCATATGGGAGCTAAGTATATTGAGGCAGAATGAGCAAGAGGGGTCCTTTAAGGCCAAAAAGGCAAAGAACGCTCTAGAATCTGGTTACTAGTTTGGCACCCTAATAAAGCCCGAAGAACAGTCAACATGAAATTACATTTCCTTTTTGCTAGATTTATACGAACATCGGCTTAGCCTTGTTACAAAAGGCTAGCAACAAAAGGCTAGCAACTCCACCCGGATAAACCTAAGCAAAGGCAATAAGCTTTGTCTACAGAATTTTCGGTGCTCGATTTTCACTGGAAACGGACAAAATTAAAAGATCCAAAGCATCCCGTTCAAAAGGATAATGAACCTGAAAATTCTTATCACAGACATCACGTCTCACGGAAAATTTGTCTCACAGACACTACGCCTCATGGAAAATTTGTCTCACGGTTAATTCGTCTCACAGACAATCTATCAGAAAACAGAATTTTGGCACACAGTTCGGGACTGATATGCTAACCATACATTTCCATGCGCACATCTGTTTAGCGACAAATAGTCCGTTTTGTTACTTCGATACTAGGCCAGGTCCGCAGTCGCCACAACTGTTCACACTGACACAATACGAAGTCTGACTTTGATCTTACCAGGGACCCATAAATTTCCTGTAATGACTTCGCCATTCATAAGAGATTTCTGATGCGCTCTTGACCGAGCGTCAGATAGTTCGAGAAATACCCACGGGATAAAATACCCGACTATCCAGAAAGACAAAATTTTTCGCAGCTATTGTGCTGAACTAGGAATATTTCTCTGTAATGGAAGAGTACCCTGGATCTTTTGTCCTAGCTTAGGTACCTGGTGGCATGCTGAATAGTCCCAAAAACTTTGTCTATCTGAGCAAGAACGCCGATTCGACCCAAGCGGATTTTTTGGAAAATAGGTGAGGCTCGGGCAACATAGCAACATAGAAGCATAGGAAATGACAAGCCCCTGAATGGCAAGTCATTACAGGAAATTTATGGGTCCCTGATCTAACGAGTCTCCCTCCCTTTAGTGATGCTAATTGGGGCTTTATATACCGCTGAACACAGTAGAGTTTTCGTGATCGCAAAACGTAAGTGGAGGGATACCTCCACTTGACAATCGTGACATGACATCGCAAAAGATGTCCGTCTGTCCGTCCGTCCACCCGCCTGTGAGCATGATTACTCTCAAAGGGAATGAGATATTTTGATGGAACTTGGTGTGAGGATTCTTTAGTTAAGGGAAATGTCGAGTTCGTAGATGGCCCCAAAACTGTATATTTAGGGATAGGGGAGGGGTTTCAAAAATTTGTAAAAAGTAAAAGTTGAATCTGAGTTCATTAGATGTTCGATTCTGGGGTAAGAGGACATGCTGAATCAGAAGACGAAAATTATTTTTTCGCCGGACAAGTACACTGTCAGAAGTTTCATAACAGATTGCGCATAACACTTTCAAGAATAACACCTTTTCACTTAGAAGTAAAGTAAGTTTACACTATTTCGTGCCTAGATCTCCAACAACACCTTCAGTTGGTAAAAAATACTAACGGGAACGAAAGAAACATAACATATAACATCCCAAAGTGTTATCTGTTGAAACCGCGCATCCTGCTGTTGTCGTTATGTAACTTCTGACAGTGTAGTATTTTTACCTATTGAAGGTGTTGTTGGAGATCTGGGCACGAAATAGTATAAACTTAATTGGTCATAACACATTTTTTCTAAGTGAAAAGGTGTTATTCTTGAAAGTGTTATGCGCAATCTGTTGTGAAACTTCTGACAGTGTAGTTCGCCCGGAATCCGGAAGTTTAGCTTGAAATTTCAGAACCCAATGATAATGTTGATATAGGGTGAGAGACATGCAGTTGGAACTTTCGAACATAAAAAGTGTATGCGATCAGTTTAGTTATCTTCAAAGTCCCAACCGCCAATGGGTCAAAAAGGCAGAATGCATCCGGCAACTGTCTGGTGAACACTTAGCGCCGGAGGGCGTCGCGTTTCTTACGTATTCTTTGGGTTTAGGCAGGCATGGAAGTCTGTCGTGTCGGGGGGTCGAGATATGTTGTTCAACAAACTTTTAGTATGAGGATTGACTGGCAAAGTACAGGCCAATAGGCAGAGGAGGGGGTTTCGAATTAAGGGTAAAAATAAGGTATCTTTTATAGGGATCCACTAAAAGCAGGAAGGGATGGCAAGGGCATGGTGCACGACAAAAGCAGGAAGGCATGTCACCAGAATTCAAGACTGCGAAAAACTGGAAAACTGCACCGTTCCCTTCCTCTGTTTAATATTCTCTGAGGGGTCGGCAACTTTTCAAATTCAAAGTTCACCATTCCTTCCTTGCTTTAGTATCCTGACATGGGTAGGCAATAAAGTCCAGTGAGGGGTCGGCAACAATCAACATTGTAATTAACCTTTTCATTCCTCGTTTTAGTAGCTTGTCACGGGTGGTACCTTAAAGAAATAAAATGAGGAAAGAAATGGTGGATTTTAAATTATTAGTCGGCAACCAGGGTCGTCACGACTAGGGGGGGGGGGGGGGGAGGGGGGACGCCCCCCCCCCCCAATGTTGTCGGCCAGTGGGTTTTTTTGAAAATTAGTCGATTTTTTGTCAAAACGGTTTTTCTGAAAATCAGTCGATTTTTACCAAACTGTCGCTTTTGTTGTTGAAAACAGTCGTTTATTCTGCAAAAAAGTCGGTAAAAATTACCAGTCAGTCGGAAAATGCCTTGTCCCCCCCCCCCCCCCCCCCAAAGCATTTTGGCTAGTAACGCCTCCGTCGGCAACTATCAAACTTTAAGGTCCATCATTTCTTTCATCGTTTTAGTAGATTGTCACGGGCAGTACCTTAGAGTACTAAAACGGGGAAAGAAATCGCGAATTCGCAGCGTTCCCCTTTTTAGTATGTACTTGTTCCTCCTCCACAGTTCCATTCCATTCAGTTCCCTTTTTAGTCGATCCCATTTTATGTATCATGGACCTCTGATGCTTTTCATATGTAAAACCACATATTTCCATATTACAACTGTTAAAGGACCCCTCGCACTCTTTACTCTTTAACTTACAGTATTTTAAAATATTTTAATGCTTCAAAACTAGGCTGTGCTTTCAACAAATAACCCACGGTTTTGGTTTCTTCGGTTTTTTTCCGAGACCCGTTGACTTGTAGCGAAAAAAGGGTAACAATTTACATAACAGGTTTCTGGGATCCCAAAACATAAGTGGAGGGATACCTATGACATCGCAAAAGTTGTCGGTCTGTGAGCACGATAACTCTAGAGATTTTTCGATGAAACTTGGTGTGAGGAGGATCCTCTGGTTGAACGGAAAGGTCAAGTTCGTAGATGGGCTCTGTAGCCCTACATTTAGGGGTGGGGGATGGGGTTCAAATTAAGGGGCAAATGAATTATTTTTAAATAGTTAATGAGATAGTCGATTAGGGCGTTAGAAAACATGCTGAACAAGATTTTGAAAACCATTTTCTCGCCGGACAAGTAGTTCGCCCGGAATCCGGCCAAAACCGGAAAGTTTGTTAAAAGTAAAAGTTTTATCTGAAGTTGATTAGATGCTCGATTTAGGGGTAAGAAGACATGCTGAACAATGATGTGAAGATCATTTTCTACCCCGACAAGTAGTTCGCCCGGAATCCGGCCGAAACCGGAAAATTCCTTAAAAGCAAACGTTGTATTTGTAGTTGATTAGATGTCCGATTTAGGGGCAAGGAGAGATGCCGAATCCTTATACGACAATCAATTTTTACCCGGACATATAGTTTGCCCTGAATCCGGCTGAAACCTGAAAAATTAAATTTTTATTTGAAGTTGATTAGATGTTGGATATAGGTGTAAGGAGATACGCTGAATACGTTCTAGAGCTTTATTTTTTCGCCAGACATGTAGTTCCGGAATTCCGCCGAAACCCGAAAATTGGCAGAAGTAAGGCAGGAAGTTTCGATCTGTTTGGAAATGACTTTTGGATAAACAGATATGACTTATAGGGGTAAACACACATGCTGAATCCATCTATGAACTTGGTTTTCTTAGATGATTAGCTATTTGGACTTAATCTGTTTCTAAATTTGAATAGTAAAAATGTTCAAGGAGTCGGCGAACACTGGATCTGGCGAAGACAAGACCCAATTGTCTGGATCAAATTTTAGGATCACATCGAAACCATTGGTCTTGTTCTGATGGAAAAAACTTCTCGCAGACAACCGTGGGCAGCGTGATGCACATCGAAGGTAGCAAAACACGGCACGTGAGAAAGTCAGCATGGTTTTGTTAGAGGGGTTAGAATGTACGGTACGAAATTGGGGTCTCCGGGTTTAGAAATATGTGGAGTGATTATGTAAGTAGGTTGCGTTAGTATTATAGGTAAGACAGGTCCTTTAACATGAAATCCTTGACATGGAAAAAAGAACGGATTTTTTTTCAGGATTCAAAAACTTGACTAACAAAAAATTCATTCCGGCTTGACCGGTTACAAACAAAGCACATCTGTGCTTTACAGACGCAACCAGTACACATTTACTACCATATTATATAACTAATCAAACCGTCACTAAAATAAACTAAAAATTAATTAATTAATTTGTGAGTTAGACCTCTCTCGTCTTCCAAATCCTAAACTCACCAACTACCCTCAAGGAGATGTTTCTTCAACCGATTTTTAAATGGCGGTTCACTTTCCCCTTCTCGAATTGAGTCAGGAAAAGTATTCCAGACCAGCGTACCTGAATGCCTTGCCACAGGGCTAGAACGAACCGCACTTCTTGGCTCACTTACCAGGTCTCCAGCATGCCTCGTGGCATGTCCGTGATAAAATGAGTTAATACGAAAAAAAATTAAAACGGTTTAGCATTTTACGCCACGAGAGTACGATAACCTACAAAATGAATTTTCAAGAAAAAATATGTCAAACTTACTGCTTTCCACGGAGAAAGAACAAACAGGGTCATCAAACGGGAATATATTTAAATTTCCCTGACACGACAGAACGAGGTGCCTCCTGAAAAGGAAAAAGGGAAATTAGTTTACACGAAGTACTATCAGGGTAATGAATCGAAATGACAAAGACTGTCTGTATGGATCTACAGTACGAGGTATGCTTCATTGAACGTTAGTGTTAACTTTGAACAGTGAGTTTTGGGCTAATGAAGACCCCAAAAACAATTCAGGTATTCCCAGGAGCACTTATTGGCTACTTTTGCTGACTGGTAGTAGACATACAGCTCCCGCCTGGCATCTAGAAAGAACCAGAACTTGACGGAATGGAAGCTCTTTTCGATCCTAACATGTTGGTGATTGGATCAGGGGAGTCGCAAGGGCGGAGAGGGGAGCGGCACTGACTGGTAGTAGAGATACAGCTCTTGCCCGGCATCTAGAAAGAACCAGAACTTGGTACGGAATGGAAGCTCTTTTCGATCCTAACGTGTTGGTGATTGGATCAGGGGAGTCGCAAGGGCTGAGAGGGGAGCGGCACTGACTGGTAATAGAGATACAGCTCTTGCCCGGCATCTAGAAAGAACCAGAGCTTGGTACGGAACGGAAGCTGTTTTCGATCCTACCATGTTGGTGACTGGATCAGGGGAGTCGCAAGGGCTGAGAGGGGAGCGGCACTGACTGGTAGTAGAAATACAGATCTCGCCCGGCACCTAGAAAGAACCGGAACTTGGTACGGAATGGAAGCTCTTTTCGATCCTAACACGTTCTTGATGGGATCAGGGGATTCGCAAGGCTGAGGGGGGAGCGACACCTTCCTCCAAACATTTCGAGATTCGGTAAAGTTTCGGACTGAATTTGATTGTTAGTATAAATGTGCACGCTTCAGAACAGCAGTAGGAAAGTGACCAAAAGAACGCGGGAGGTTGTAGCGGTAAGAGGTCGCTGCGTGAAAGATACAAAAAATTACTAGTAGCAACCAGGTTCGTATCCAGGAATTTCTTTCGGGGGGGGGGGGTCCGCTGCTCGGACCAAAAAGTAAAAAAAAAGACATAGATCATAGAGGTTATCAAAGCGTATAAAAAATTGTATATTTCGGGGGGGGGGGGGGGAGAGCGAACCCCCTAGACCCCCTGGATACGGCCCTGGCGCCAACGTCTATTTTATGTTTTCGAAACATGATTCCAGGTCACATGGAAACCGATAAGTTCACACCACTTCGAAGCTACGCGTCGAGGAGTTTCCTTCTCTCTCCTAGTCAATACTTTCTACTCGATAGTGCAAAACGGATTCGTCAGCTGAATTTTATTGGAGCTATATTTCTGCCCTTCTTGGCAAGGGTTCGCTTCAGGCTCAAAGCCGCTCAAGTTGGAACTCCAACTGGAAACTTCAAACTTGGAACTTCAAAGTTCCAGCTTCAAGCTGGAACTCCAACGTGAGCGGCCAAGAAGGGCCGAAATATAGCTCCAATAAAATTCAGCTGACGTATCCGTTTTGCACTATCAAATATGATTCGCAGTCAGCTTGGGCTGAAGGAATATTTACGTTTTACTTGAAAGGAAAGCACAATCAGAACTGTCGTTAAACACAAAATTCTTAGACGGAATCCGAATTCTAGGCACTCGAACCCGAGGCACGAATACACTTCATGTCCGCCATTAACACCAACTGGGGCTTCAAATGCGAATTCTGAGTTCTTGATGATGACCCGACGCCACAAAAACAAGAGCTGTAAGCTTATATGGCACTTGCAAACATATGCAGTAGGTACGGATATCAGATAAGATTTGCGCTGTCTTGAGGCACAGACGATTATGGGCCTTTTGGATTCATGAAACCGTATGGTTTAGTAAAAAAAATTTGCCATGCACTTGTTAGTGGTTACAAATGTTGCGATGCGCACTTTAAGGGGGCTACTAATCGATTTTGTAAGCAAAAGCACTGGTACACAAATGATCATAGACCCTTGGGTCATTAAAGTACATCATTCGCTCGAAAGTATTTTTGTTTGCATTTTGCGGTTAAGATGCGCCCTTTAAGGCGGTTAGAACTGAATTTGGAAGGAAAATACTTGGGACACAGATGATCATAGTCATTAATGATCATTAGAAATGTTTATTTTTTTTTTGAATGTACAGATTCTTAAAAATGTTTTTCAACTTTGCGATAACATTGGCGCTTTAAGTATGTTGGAAAGTCAGTTGTAAGCGAAACCCTTGAGTCAAAAATGATCACGGGCCCATGGAAATCGCGAAAATGGATATTTTGGTCAAAAGTATTTTTTTCACTTGGCAGTTAGGATACGCACTTTAAGGGGGCTAAAACTCATTTGTAAGCATATACTTGAGGCACAAATGATCATGGGCCCTTGGGGATTATGAAAGTGTTCGTTAGACCAGAAACATGTCCTCTAATTGTCAAGTTTCCTTCCGATCCGACCATTCATTCAAAGTTATGCATGATGGAAAATTCCGGTAATCCTGATTCCAATCCCCTCCACTCCCCCGAAGATGGCCGGATCGGGGAAATGACTGCTTCCAAGTCAATTTGATCGGGTCCCCAATACACATGCCGAATTGCGGCATGCATCTGTATGTACTTTAACTCGCGATCCCTGAAATTCCGGAAAACCTTCCAACTCCCCCCCCCCCCCTCACAGTGCGCCGATCCGGTCCGTTTCTGTCAAAGATGTAATTACAACTTGTCCTTGTTCTTCTCACCAAGCTTTATCCCGGTCCCCCTTCCAATTCTTCCCCCCAAAGTTATCCGATCCGGTCCGGACACGAAATGAGAGATCCGCTACCCACGAACTCTTTCTAACTGTTAAGTTTTCTTTGTGTCCGATGCCCCGTTCAAAAATTATGCTTGCCTCAAGATCCCCGATTTTGCCTCCCTCCCTCCGCCCCCCCCCCCCGATGGTCAGATCGAGGAAATGACTTCTGTCAAGTCAATATCGTCTGGTCCCTGATACGCCTGCCAAGTTTCATCGTTCTAGCATATCATATCCGGTGATAACCGGAAATCCGGAACCTACCTTCCACCACCCCCACAGTGCCCGGATCCGATCCGGTCCCGGTATGTGCTTGTTCTGCCCACCGAGTTTCATCCCGATCCCTTCACTCTAAGCATTTCACGATATTTCCGGGACCCCCCTCCAACCCCCCCCGCAGTAGCCGGATCTGGTCCGGACGTAAAATGGGACATGCGAGGCATGTGTTCTTTCCACTTACCAAATTTCATTCAGATCCGAACACCCGTTCGAAAGTTACGAATGCTTCAATTTTCCTGATTCCCCCTCCTTACACTCCCCCACGATGATCAAATCGCAGAAGTGATTATTTCCAAGTCAGTTTGGTCGGGTCCCTGGCACACCTGCCAAGTTTCATCGTCCTAGCACATCTGGAATTACCCTAACTCGCGATCACCGTACCGACCGACCAACAGACAGACAGAACACCTGACAAGAAAGTGATGACGGATAGTGACCGACGGAAAAGTGATCTCCACATAGCAGGTCTAGTTTGAAACCAGCAACTGTATGTGGCCTACAAATCTTCTCTCACCGAGAGATCTACTTTCCCAACTCCTGCTAGCATAGCCTCGTACTGCAAGCCAGATTAAATCGTTCACATCCCAGAGAACATAGACATCTGTTTTCTCGACTTCGTTCAAGTCGCTTGTTCTAGTGCTGCCATAAGCTTCCGAAGGCTTAGCTCTCGATTTGGACAAACAATATCAGGCGGACCGGAACCACTTAAATTAATGACACAGCGGAAAGGGGGAAAGGGAGCTTGAAGAAACCGACAATGTTTCATCCCGCAGAATATCGCACTAATCAGGCTGGACTTCAGACTGAAACCACGACCATGCTTCATGCTTGTCATTCCCTTGTAAATTTAAACAGGAGCTGTAAGCTCATATGGCACTTCAAGCATAAATACTAACTAAGGATATCAGCTTGCGCTGTTTTGAGGCACAGACGATTATAGGTCTTTCGGATTCATGAAAATGTGTGGTTTATTTAAAATATTATATGCACTTTGCGGTTACAATGCGCACTTTAAGGGGGCTAGGAATCTATTTTGTAAGCAACAGCACAGGTGCACAAATGCTCATGGGCCCTTGGGATCATGAAAATGTATCTTTTGCCCGAATTTTATTTTTGCACTTTGCGACAAGGATTGGCACCTTAAGGGGGCCAGAACTGAATTTGTAAGCAAAATACAGATGAGAATGGGCCCTTGGGGATTATGAAAGTGTCTCGTTACATCAGAAACAAGTCCTCTTGTCAATTATCAAGTTTTCTACGGATCCGACCATTTATTCAAAGTTATGCATGATGCAAAATTCCGGTAATCCTGATTCCAATCCCCTCCACTCCCCCGAAGATGACCGGGTCGGGGAGATGACTGCTTCCAAGTGAATGTGATCGGGTCCCAAATACACCTGCCAGATTTCATCGTCCTAGTGCATCTGTAAGTACCTTAACTCGCGATCAACGGAATTCCGGAAACCCCCTCTAGTCCCCCCCAGTGATTATGGAAGTAGGTTGCATTACTATTATAGGTAAGATAAGTCCTTTAACCATTTTAGTTTCTAACATTTCAAGCATAAAAGAACAAGTATATAGAGAAATTGAAAGAAACATTCGTTCGATGGTTTTCATCGGGTATTCAAGTTATTTTAAGTGAATAAGTGATGGGTAACTGGACTGTCCTATCTCAGTCCTATTCGGTAAAACTAATTCACATTCACAACAGGATAATCACTCCTTATATTTCCAAACCCAGAGACGCCAATTTCGTACAGTACATTCTAACCCCTCTAACAAAACCACGCTGATTTTCTCACTTGCCGTGTTTTGCTACCTTCGAAGGTAGTATCACGCTGTCGACGGTTGTCTGCGAGAAGTTTTTCCATCAGAAAAACCGGTTATGTAAATTGTTTCCCTGTTTTCACTACAAGTCAACGGGTATCAGAAAAGGCTTAAAACAGCCAAAATCGTGGGTTATTTGTTGAAAACATTGCCTATTTTTAAAGTACTCAAATATTTAAAAATACTGTAAGTCGAAGAGTAAATTGTGCGAGAGGTCCTTTAACGATTTCCAAAAAATAAACTGTTTTTGGGTCACGCACAGTAATGGGCTTTCTCAAGTATCCTCGTAATTTGGAATTAATCATTTCCCAAGGTTTGCTTCATTAGCGATTGAAATGCACGCTTTTGTTGGAATTCAAATTCTCCGCATCGGGGGAAATTTTAAATCGGACATTACAGGTTTTGCTTTTAACAAATTTTCCGATTTTAGCCGCAGTCCGGGCGAACTAATTGTCCAGGCAGAAAATGATTTTCACAGAAGTGATCAGCATCTCATCTTACCCCTAAATCGAACATCTAGAGCGTGTTCCACCCTCGTACCAATAGTAACTATTAGTTACTAAATCTGTTCCAACCTCACGAAAAGTTACTACGCTGACCGTTCCAGCCTTCTCGAAATAGTAACTAATAGTAACTATTTGCTTACCACGCTCGGAAGCGTGGTAAGCGTAGTAACCACGAATCTCTGTCACATGATTGGTCGGATTCACCCGCGGCATGATATTCCGCTGGAAAATAGAAAAATCGTTCCAGCCTTGACGACAAAAGGGCAGAATTTGTGACGTCATGCGTGGTAACTACGGTAAGTAGGATGGAACACGCTCCTAATCAACTTTAAATAAAACCTTTACTTTTAACAAACTTTCCGGTTTTGGCCGGATTCCGGGCGGACTACTTGTCCGGCGAGGAAACGGTTTCCATAATCGTGTTTAGCATGTCTTCTTACCCCATACTCGACTGTCTCATTAGCTGTTTAAAAATATTTTGTTTGCCCCTTAGTTTGGACCCCCACCCCTAAATGTAGGGCTACAGAGCCCACCTATGAACTCGCCCTTTCCCTTGACCCAAATGATCCTAACATCAAGTTTCATCAAAATGTCTCATTCCCTTCGAGAGTTATCGTGCTCACAGACGGACAACTTTTGTGATGTCATAGGTATCCCTCCACTTACGTTTTGGGATCCCAAAAATCGTTGATTTTGATCGTAGTTGTAGTTGTTGAACACGAAAATTGTAGTTTATTCCTGTCAGGCTGTCGGGGAATATATTTGTGTCTATACATATAGAGCCGAGTGGCCAGCGAGGCGCCGGTCGCGTTTACATTTATAAACCGTCCTAGGGACAATCAAATCCTATGTTAGGTCCTCATGCATCATATGACGTTACAATCTTACGTCACGGCAGTAGGGTATTCCGACATAATTGTACGACACCGCATCTTGAAATTTTTACTTATTTTAGGTTAGCATAGCTCAGTTTAGCTAAGTCTAGCTCAGCATAAGCCCTAGCTAAAGGCCTAGGCCGCAGAATTTCCTGTGACGTCACAAAACATACAAAGGTACGTATCACTGGAGGTATTTATCCTCAGCGCGGCACGTATCTGTTGAGGATCTTGTATCCTCAGATTTGTGTCAATACTTGCTGTGTTGGGCCACGAGTGCATATTCTGGACGTCACTACTGCAGCCCAAATTCCCAAATCCCTTAACAGGGTCAAAATAACTCAGTGTATTCAAATCTAAGATATAAGAAGAAGCCTTAACTAACTTTAAAAGGCTGGAGGTAAAAGCCGTTCCTGTGTGAAGAGAGTAGAATATTTATGCCCAAATACAGTAGGTAGAGATTCTTTTTCTGTAAAGGTAGAAGTCCTATCCATGCTCTTTACAGGGGCAGAAGTAGTCTGCCTTCCCTCTCCTCTCTTGTTCCACTCCCAGGCTCGATGACATGGCCCCTTGAAACTGTTCGTTTCTTTCAAAAATTACAATACACCGGCTTTGTAGCCGAGCTGGGTCCACTTGGTTTCTAGAGAAACATGGGGAAATGTGTATAATCGGTCTTCCTTACTAATGAGCTCCTCCAAAACAGTAGGCTAATCGGGAGCCTGATCCTTTTTATCTTAAATCATCTTAAATCATGGCAAACGCAAAAATCGCAGCAGTGCTATAGCGTGGATTAGCGTAGGTATAGCGTTAGCCAAACTCCAAATCACGGAAATGATAATGGACAGGACATGTAGTGAATTTGTAAAATACCTACGACAGGTTTTTATGACACTTGCCTTTCAGCCAAGTGGCGTATACCGATCATTTTTCCGTCTGTCTGTCGGTCGGTCAGTCCGGTGATCGCGAGTTAGGGTACTTCCAGATGTTCTAGGACGATGAAACTTGGCAGGTATATCAGGGACCCGACCAAACTAAGTTGGAAATATTCACTTTCCCGATCCGACCATCGTGGGGGGAGTGGAGGGAAGAGGAATCCTGAATATCGAGGTGTGCGTACGTTTCGAAGGGGTGATCTGAATGAAACTTGATAAGTGAAAAGAACACATGCGTCACATGCCTCGATTTACGTCCGGACCGGATGCGACAACTGTAAGAGGAGTTGGAATTTAAGGGAGGTACCGGAAATATCGTGACACGCTTAGAGTGGAGGGATTGGGATGAAAGTTGACGGCACATACAAGCACAGATCTTAGATACACCGTTGGCATAACCAGGTCGGATCCGGGCACTGAGGGGGGGGGGGAGTTTGAGGGTGGGTCCCGGACTTCCAGTTATCACGGGTTAACGTACTTCCGGATGTGGTAGGACGATGAAACTTGGCAGGCATATCACACCCGACCAGATTGACTTGGGAATGGTCGTTTCGCCGATCCGAACATCGTAGGGAGAGAGGAGGGAGGGGAAACCTGGAATTTTGAGGCAAGCATAGCTTTCGAATGGGGCATGGGACACACATGTTACTTGATAGTTGGAAAGAGCTAGGGTCGGATATCCCACTTCGGGTCCGGACCAGATCCGGTAACTCTGGGGGAGGGATTGGAGGGGGACCGGAAATCTCGGGACATGGTTAAAGTGAAGGGATTGGGATGAAGCTTGGTGGAAGAGCAATTTAAGGACAGGTTTTAAATTCATTTTTGATAGAAACGGACCGGATCGGCGCATTTTTCAACATTCACAAGTAAATAAGTAAAAAACAACACTTTCGCGCTGGAGAAAAAACCTATGAGGGTTTGCATTCGCGCGAAAGTCCACATAACTACTTAATATAAATAAAAAAAGAAAAAACAAATACAATCTCTCTCATTCATCAATACTCAACTCCCCCTCCCCCCATTCTTCCCTCCCAACCTCCCCTTATCCCCCTGCCCACCCTTCCTCCCCTAACCACCCTACCACCCATGATAAAATTCAACATTTATGCCCCAGAAAATAATCTTTTAATTTCTGTTTAAACTGAGGTATGTGTTCCGCCGCCCTAATGCTCACTGGTAGTTCATTCCATACAGATGGACCCAGGTGTTTCACTGAAAATGAGAGTGAGCTCACGTCACTCAGCACTACCTTGAGAGATCTCCCAGTGAGATAGCTTTCAAACCACTTTAAGCACTTTCCACGGACCTTGGCCATGCCGATTTCCGACCAGTTGTGTGATTTGTTGATGATGTGTCGTTGGCGCCATTTGGTTATGTCGGGATGCCCTACGTATTGTCAATGTCTATGTCATAGCCTACTGCGAAAAAACAACTAAACAGAGCAAACAAAATTGAGTCTATTCAAATACAAGATACAAAGACAAGCTGTTTGTTTCACTTAAAATTTAAAGCACAACTCTTACTAGAAATGATCTTTTCCCTATGAAATGAATCAGAAAAAAACGTTTTTGGAAATACCATTACTTTCCACCTAAAACTAGCGATTCTCTTGTTAGCGCTTGTCGACTATATCCAGCCTTCCTGCTCTCCGACGCGGCGGCTGGGCGCAAAATATTTGAAAACTGAAAGTGTCTTGGTTAAAAAGTGGGAAAACTAAGAAAATGAAAGAAGTAATAAACAGAGATTATCATATCCTTATATGTGAAAGAGTTATCATCGAACGTTGAAGATTCCGCCAAACTTTTCGTTGGGTGAAGGGAAAACTCGGCAAGGCTGAAAAAGCGCTAAAAATTCGTAGTTACGAAACGAAACAATGGAAAAAGGTGGGGATTTTAGAAGCTTATAATTCCATATGGGAGCTAAGTATATTGTAAAAGGCAGAATAAGCAAGAGGGGTCCTAAGGGAAAACAAATCCCAGACTGCGCGATGGATCATGGAGACCCTACCGCAGCAATTTGGAATTTGAGGGATGGCGCATAGAAGCGAGACGCCTGGCACCACCCCCTGGACTAAACTTTACAGATAACTCTTCCCCAGCGTTTTATCGACAGCCAGCGTTTTACGGATTACACGTGAAAATTAGAAGCGAATTAACTTTCAACGTGTCATCGAACTGGAACCACGTCTCTCACAACTTGCACAAAATCCTCGCAATATTTGATTTGTCTAATTAGGAAGTTCTCAGTTGGGCAATTTACTCCCTGGGAAATAAAGCGAAATTTCTAGGGGCACGAAAGTCAAGAAATTTGTGAGAGAACAGTGCGTACTACGTTTTTAGGATGCAACGAACGTTAGAAAGCTGAAAGAGATATCGACGTAAAAAGAATGTCGTTCGAAACATTTGGCGGTAACACTCGAGAAGAACCAGAATAACCAAGAAGAAAAGCAAGAAGTACAAAAAAGATTTGTAGAAAATCAAATTCTAAGTTGAACATTCGTTGCAGGTGTGAAGCCCGTGACAAGCCCCCCTCTCGCCGTGAATCCCACGAAGTTTCATAACAGATTGCGCATAACACTTTCAAGAATAACACCTTTTCACTTAGAAATAAAGTTTTATGACCAACTAAGTTTACACTATTTCGTGCCTAGATCTCCAACAACACCTTCAATCGGTAAAAACGGGAACGAAAGAAACATAACATATAACATCCCTAAGTGTTAAATATTCTTTGAGCCCAAGCTGACTTTGAAACATTTATTCAAACAATGTTTACAACGGGTACGTCAGCTACGATTCTTCATCAGCGATATTTCGGCCCTTTTTGGCAAGGGTCCTCGTCAGGCTGTCAATCCTCTGGTTCAACTTCGGGGAAGGAAACAAACCTGTCATCACAGGTTTGTTACGTTGAAACCGCGCATCCTGCTGTTGTCGTTATGTAGCTTCTGACAGTGTAGTATTTTTACCTATTGAAGGTGTTGTTGGAGATCTGGGCACGAAATAGTATAAACTTAATTGGTCATAACACTTTTTTTCTAAGTGAAAAGTTGTTATTTTTGAAAGTGTTGTGCGCAATCTGTTATGAAACTTCTGACAGTGCACTAGTGCGAGTGGAGTCGGACCAATTCCACGTTAGCCACACGAACTTATGATACAGTTGTGTCGTAAACATTCGTGTTTCACTTATCACGAGCACACTTCTTATCCTCATGTCTCTGCAGCGCTCGATACAATACAAGGGGGGGGGGGGGGTATTTTCACTTGGTGTCCTTGCGTGGAGTTACAAGATTTGAGAATGGAGACATTTGGACGAGAAAAGATGGAAAAAGAGGATTTCGTCAGAAATATGGGAAATAATTTTTTTTAGCGGTCTTCGTCGGTGAGGGAGGTTTCTCAAGCAGGCTACAGAGCATCGGGAGCGTTTTTTTTTGGGGGGGGGGGGGGGGGGTCTAAGGAGAGAAGATATCGTTTGGTAACAACCGAGGTAACAACATAAAGATAGATAGATTTAATTTTAAGCAGCCCGCGGGCCATGACAACAATTAAACACAGAAGCAGAACAATCTCCCCAGAATGTCTCTTATCGAACGACACACATTAAACTTTACAATTCCTAATTTCATTATATTTTTCTTGTCAATGGTTATATCTCTTCAATCGCTAACCTCGGGAGGGAGGTATAATTTGCGGTTGTCGATTCTATTTTATTCTCGTACACTGAATGCCGCGCTATGCAGGAAGATGGTGCAAAAGGTTTCGAGTGCAAAAAAAACAAGACCAAAGGTTTCGATGGGATCCCAAATCTAACATTTGATCCAGACAATTGCGAACGAACTACCATACTTGTCCAGAAAAAAGGGAAAGTTCAGAAACGAATTCAGCGTATCTCCTTATCCGTATAAAGAACATCTAATCAACTTCAAATAAAACTTTAACTTATAAAAAAAAATCAAACGGATTCCAAACGAACTATATGTCCCGGTAAAAAAAAAATTGTCATATACAGATTCGGCGTGTCTTCTTACCCCTCAATCTGTCATCTAACCAACTTGAAATAAAACCTTTTGCTTTTAACAAATTTTCCGGTTTGGCCTTATTCCGGGCGAACAAGTTGTCCGGGTAGAAAATACTTTTCACATAAGGGTTCAGCATGTATTCTTACCCCTAAATCGAACATCTAATCAACTTCAAATAAAACTTTTACTTCTAACAAACTTTCCGGTTTTGGCCGAATTCCGGGCTAACTACTTGCCGGACGAGAAAATGGTTTTCACCATCGTGTTCAGCATGTCTTCCTACCCCTAAATCGAACATCTAATCTACTTCAAATAAAACTTTTACTTTTAACAAACTTTCCGGTTTCGGCCGGGATTCCGGGCGAACCACTTGTCCGATGACAAAATGGTTTTCACCATTATGTTCAGCATGTCTTCTTACCCCATAATCGACTATCACATTATATGTTTAAAAATGTTTCATTTGCCCCTTAATTTAAACGCCCTCCCCCACCCCTAAATGAAGGGCAATAGAGCTCATCTACGAACTCGACCTTACTCTTGACCCAAACAATCCTCACAACAAGTTTCATCAAAATATCTCATTCCCTTCGAGAGTTATAGTGCGCACAGACGGACAGACGGACAACTTTTGTGATGTCATAGGTATCCCTCCACATACGTTTTGGGATCCCAAAAACAGCTGAATACTTGGGGAGCACGACCGTTGAACTACTATTAACACAGTAGCTGAAAAACAAAGGTTATTGGACTTATCTGTACAGTCTTGCTAGTAACTTGAAAATATTGCTTGCAAGGGTGCTTTTTTCTTAAACACCTACCGAAGCTTCAGCGACTCGCATTGACGTTCTCTTGCTGCAGTAGGATTCTAGCTTTCACCCAAGTTGTTTATTACTGTGAACTTCTCGCATTGTGCTTATGTGTTTTATTTATTTTCTTTCTTTTACTCTGCTTTTACAAAATGGCGGGTTATAAATAAATTACTTACTTATTATAATACACAGATGGCACTTTAGACAAGGGACTTGTACCGTGACCAATAAACCGTAAACATTTTTTCGAATATAATTTAGAAGTCTAGGACTCAATCAATCAATCAATCAATTTTATTTTCAACCCTAATAGCACTAGGCTAACACGGGCGGGAATTGGAAAAATAAACACTCGCTAGCAATACAAATAAAATACAAACTAACAAACAATAAATAAATAAGAAACGAACATGAATCATGAATCATGAACAATTAAAATGTTTAGTAAAATACGGAACGAATGAATTTAGGTATCTTTCTGAAGATTTTGTAGGTGGGGGAACAAGCTTGGGTTTTGGGTCGTCCTTGCTTCGCGTGTTGTGTCCATGAGAGGGTGTAACGAAGTCCGGAAGGATGGTCCTGTGGTGCTGAGAATTCAAAATTTGGTGGCCAAAACGCATGAGAAGATTATGTCTTCTTTCAGACAGTTTTTCGATATCGAGGATTTGAAGGCTTTCGTTGTAAGATGTGTAATTGTGACCAAGTATTATTCTGCAGGCTCTCTTCTGCAGTCGTTCGATTTCGGCATCCTGAGCTTTACTTAAGCCAGGATGCCAAATTTGGCAGCCGTACTCTGAAATGGGCCTTACATAATTTTTATAAAGTGTCACTAGTTCATGGCGTGGAACCCCAAACCGCTTCAGGTATGAAAATGAACGAAGGGTAGCAGAGCTATTTTTCACTATTTTTCCCACTTCACTTTTCCATTGGAGGTTATCATCCAGAATGATGCCAAGAATTTTTACAGAATTTTCAGTTTTCATCAACGATTCCGACTCGACTGTTTGTAATACTTGTTTAGTGAAGTTAATCCTCATGACGTGACTTTTGGAATTGCTGACTTCTAATTTGACATCCGAGCATTGCTGATGGAGATTGGCGATCATGTCATGGAGCATCCGATCTTCATTTCATCGAATCTCACGCAGAAGAGGAAGTGTGAGGTCATCAGCAAACTTTAAATGGTTTCCTATGTTCATCATGAGTTTGTTGACTACCATCAAAAACGCCAAGGGCCCGAGACGAGTCCCTTGCGGTGCCCCACAAGTTATCCTAACAGGCGGTGAAATGGCTTCATTGTTGAGCTGTACACAGTGTGATCTGTCAGTCAGAAAACTAGCGATCATTCGAACAAGGAATTT
Source organism: Branchinecta sandiegonensis (assembly GCA_030848855.1). NCBI lineage: Eukaryota > Metazoa > Arthropoda > Branchiopoda > Anostraca > Branchinectidae > Branchinecta > Branchinecta sandiegonensis. The sequence goes on from JAUPMV010000020.1 coordinate 13,816,850, forward strand.
ACGTGCACCCATGTCTATAGCAGCAATTACAACTTTTCCGTGATCGAGGTAGTCAAACGCTTTAACGAGGTCGGCGATCAGGAGGTCTACGTAAGAGTTTGCCTTTTCAAGATGCTTGAGGACGTCGTCAAGCAGGAGTGCGAGATAATGGATTGTGCTGTGGCCAGGCCTAAAGCCAAATTGTCGAATGTCTAGAGAGTCTTCTATGTCACTGTACAGCCAGCGAAATAAGAAACCTTCAAAGACCTTTGAAAAAATCATTGTTTTAGAAATTGGTCTCAAATCCGTGAGGCCAGTAGGGTTCGACGTTTTTGGAATGGGGGTGATGAAAGCTTGTTTAAAAGCTGACGGGTAAATTCCTTCTATCAAAGACTGGTTGAATATAGCAGCAAGCGGAGCAGCCAATGCTTTTGCACAGGGGACGATAATCTTCGCTGGGACTTCATTTGGTGTGCTGGCCTTATTGAGATCAATCTTACTTAGCTCATCTTTCACCTGCTCAGGAGAAATCGTTGGGATTTGAAGTACCTCTTCTTCACGAGGTGGAAGCTCGGTGAGAGGCCCGTGTTTCCGGCAAATATCGGCAAAAAATGAGTTGATCTCTTCTCCATTGTTGGAGCCACGTAGCCACAGAGTTCGCAAACCACTACAATAGTCTGGTAGAAGCCGGCCATATGAACAGTGATCCCGCCCGAAGGCAAATTCATCTAACCAGTTCACATCCCCATGTCACGGAAATTTATAATAATACATAGATGGCACTTTAGACAAGGGACTTGTACCGTGACCAATAAACCATAAACATTTTTTCGAATAAAGTCTAGGACTCCATTGTCGGAGCCACGTAGACATACCAGGACCCACAAGACGGGGTCTCATGGCGAAAACCAGATAAAATAAAATATACAATTTGAATGGGGAAGACGCCCTTGAGATGGAAACATTTAATAAGTAGTGAACTGATAGACAAAAATGCTCCTCAGCCGGGATTTCAACCCAGGACCCTCTGGCAGTCGCTCTGCCAACTGAGCTACCGAGGGACTTGTGAACAGAGTTCGCAAACCAACTACAATAGTCTGGTAGAAGCCGGCCATAGCTATCCTAGACTTCTAAATTATATTCGAAAAAATGTTTATGGTTTACTGGTCAAGGTACAAGTCCCTTGTCTAAAGTGCCATCTATGTATTATTATAAATTTCCGTGACATGGGGATGTGAACTGGTCAGATGAATTTGCCTTCGGGCGGGATCACTGTTCCTATGGCCGGCTTCTACCAGATTATTGTAGTGGTTTGCGAACTCTGTTCACAAGCCCCTCGGTAGCTCAGTTGGTAGAGCGACTGCCTTGTAAGCAGAGGGTCCTGGGTTCAAATCCCGGCTGAGGAGCATTTTTGTCTATCAGTTCACTACTTACTTACTTCTTCTTATTTAAAAAAATATGGTGTGTCCAGCTCCTTGCGCGGGAGGCGCGCCTTAACGTGCAGTATTGTTCATTCCTTAGTGTATTTCATTGCCAATGTGTTTTTGCTCAGTAGTAACGTATGCTTCGACCCAGTAAAATTTGATCCTTCACACTAACCCCAATTTAAGATGTTTCTTCTGAGATAGAGGAGCGTGAACGTGATCGACTAAAAAGAGGCACGGCACGGCACCACATAGGGATAGGCGGCACGAGTACTAAAAAGAGGCACTAAAACTAAAACGGCCCTTTCAGGCTTTACAGTGAGGGGAGGAGTGATGTTCTAACGTGTCTTCTTTTAGGCTCTGGAATTACGAACTCTGACGTACTTCTCTACTTCAATCACTGGCTATAATCTCTTTTAATTACTCGTGCCTCCTGCGCATTGCCGTGCCGTGCCGTGTCTCTTTTTAGTCGATCCCAGCGTGCACTACGTAGATTTACTTCAAGTTTGCTAAATAACTTCTAAACAGATCCCTAGATAGTAGAGAAATAGATATCGTGTTTGTCGATTCGGAATTACGGTGACCTTGCTTACCGGGGATTTGCAGTTGTCTACCCTGTCAGAAGTTTCATAACAGATAACACGAGGATGCGCGGTTTCAACAGATAATGCGTAACAGATAACACTTCGGATGTTATCTGTTGTGTTTGAAAACGTTGTGCATGAGATGTTATGCATAACATGCTTTGTTAGGAAGAGCCAAAAAAAACATCTACTGACTTTATTCCTTATCGTCATGATGTCGGGAAACTCAGCAGATACTTTTTGGCGTTTTTTCGGTTCTTCCTGATGGTAACACTTAGTAATGCATAACATTTTGAAACATAACAGATAACACAGTGCTATCTGTTACGCATTATCTGTTGGAACCGCGCATCCTCGTGTTATCTGTTTTGAAACTTCTGACAGTGTAACCAGCCTTATCCGTGGAAAACTACTCTTAGAGTGTAAGGTTTGATGTATGCTATGTGTTGTGGGTCAGATTCAGGTTCACTTATTAATATAACTACTTCTACAATTTTTTTTTGGCACAAACCCGGCAGAGCACAGAGCACGAGAAGGCCGGGCCTTAAATATGTTGTGTGCTCCATTTTCTTCTTCTACCTCTCATACTCCATCGTGCTTTTTTTTTGTTGTGTATATATTCATAGTAAGTGTAAACATTTTCATTCTAAAGACAGTTTTTTTACATTCAAAATAAGTACATCCAGTTACCGACCAGTCGAACAAATTCAACCTCACGTCACGCACAGCGTTGAGCGATATTTGGATTTTTTGATATATCGATATTTTCACTTTCGAAATTCAATATATCGATACTTTGGTACCATGTTTCGGTATAGTAAACCTCCCGTGTCACCAAAACTTAAAAGCAAAATTGTCATAAAAGAGCATTTTGCATCAACTCGAACTTCGAATAAATAAGAACTGAATTACGAAGAATATATTGCTCCAATTTCGGATATATGAATGCGACTCATGTTGGACTATTTACAATACAAATAAATAAACAAATATTGTTTTCGATATCGACATTTACATTTTGATATTCGATATCGATATTTGATCCAATATATTATATAGATATTTGGTCCGATATATCGGTATATGGCCAAATACGGCCACGCAATAGTCACGCAGTCTGTCTGAGGCGCTGATAAAGACCGGACTCGCATTAAGCCCTGCTTAAATTTACCCAAATTTGCAAAACTGCAAAGGAGATACTAGAATTAAAAGAGGCGCGTATGATTTAAAAGAACTGTAATATATCTTTTCTTATGCGCTTCGACAATCGAAAATTCGGGCGCCAAGACAGAAAGAACAAGACCAAAGGTGTCGATGGGATCCCAAAAATCTAATATTTGATTCCGACAGTCGGGTCTTGTGTTCGCCAGATCCAGTCTTCGCCAGGCTAATGATCAGAGAAAACCATGTTCAGATATACCTCTATAAGCCATATCCATTTTGACAATACTGACCGAGACTTCCTGCTTTACTTCTGCCAAGTTTCCGGTTTCGACCGACTTCCGAGCGAACTATGTACAGAAAAAAGACAACTGGGTCTTGTCTTAGCCAGATCTAGTCATCGCCAGAATCCTTGAACATTCTTACAATTAAAATTCAGAAACAGATTAAGGCCAAATAGCTAATCATCTGAGAAAACCAAGTTCAGATATGGATTCAGCATGTGTGTTTACCCGTATAAGTCATATCTGTTTTGACGAAAAGTTCCTGCCACTTCTGCCAATTTCCCGGTTTCGGCCGAACCCTAGAACTACTTGTCCAGCGAAAAAAGAAAGCTCAAAAACGAACTCAGGGTATCTTCTTTCCCCAATAATGAGCATCTAATCAACTTCAAATAAAAATTTAACTTATAACAAAATTTTCCGACTCCAGCCGGATTCCGGTCGAACTATATGTCCGGGTAAAATATGATTGTCACACACGGATTCAGCGTCTCTTCTTACCCCTAAATCGGTTATCTAATCAGCTAGAAATAAAACTTTAACTTCTAACAATTTTCCGGTTTTGGCCGGATTCCGGGCGAACTACGTGTCCGGGAAGAAAATTGTTTTCACATAAGAGTTCAGCATGTCTTCTTGCCCTAAATCGGACATCTGATCAACTCCAAATTAAACTTTTCCTTTTAACAAACTTTCCGGTTTGAGCCGGATTCCGGGCGAACTACTTGTCCGTCGAGAAAATGGTTTTGACCATCGTCTTCAGCATGTCTTCCTACCTCTAAATCAAACATCTAATCAACTTCAAATAAAACTTTTACTTTTAACAAACTTTCCGGTTTTGGCCGGATTCCGGGCGAACTACTTGTCCGATTACAAAATGGTTTTCACCACCCATAATCGACTATCACATTAGCTGTTTTAAAATATTTTGTTTGCCCCTTAATTTGAACCCCCTCCCCCACCCCTAAATGTAGGGCTACAAAGCCCATTTACGAACTCGACTGGTCCGCCGACCCAACGAATCCTCACACCAAGTTTCATCAAAATATCTCATTCCCTTCGAGAGTTACCGTGCTTACAGACGGACGGACAACTTTTGCGAAGTCATAGGTATCCCTCAACTTACGTTTTGGGATCCCAAAGGTGTTCAGTTTAGATGGCAAATCTATAATAGCCTCTTGGACTAAACTAATGAAGTGAAGAGAACGCGCCCGTTCTGTTTGCTTTTCCGGTACATCCCTAGGGTTAAAATTAAACAGGCGCAAGAATTGTCACATCCTCAATTAAGGGGCGCTGGGCGATCGAAGATCAGAACAATCAAAATAATATTTTGTTTTCTATTCCCCTCCGACAACTGCACTCCTCACCCGAGTCCACCACCCTCCCCCATAGTACAGCACTCGGTTCTGCCAATCTTTGCCAATCGTGAAAGATCATCTTCTTCCGGACATACTTTTCAAGAGCAATTTTTTTTCTGAGAAACCTTACTGTAAGACCGCAACTTTAAAAATGGAGCGCGATAAATTCATGCTAATGAGCTTACCTGGGCACTAATCCAATTATGCGCATTTCTAGGTGTACGAGAGGAAACGTTTCCACATTTTCCGACCTCTTTTCCAAGAAAAGAAAGTAAATAGAGAAAATTGTGTGTCTCCGTTTAAATTCTGACGATGATGAGAGAGATGGAAAGAGTTTATTAATGACAAAAATAAAAAAGAAATTCCGCAGGGGGCGCCCCAATCCCGTAAATTTTTCACTTGTTCTAATAAGCGATCCTTTGTTGTCGTTTGCTGCATCATACATTTCATGCACAACTTTTGTCCTATTTTCGGTTCATGGGGGAAGGTATTTTTGGGTCCTCTCGAAAACAGGACCCCAGGACCCCGGACCCCTTGCCACGGGACCCTTCTGGCAAACGAAAACAGGACCCACTGAAAACGAAAACGGGACCCATCTGGCTAACCGAAAACAGGACCCCTTGCAAACGAAAACGGGACCTACCTTCACAATACGGACGACGAAAAAGAACGAAGACGGTACCCATGTGGCTACAGAATTGTTCAGATTGATGTGAATGGCGAACAAGGTATTTCTTGTGTTGAATATTCTATACCCTGGCCATAGCATGAGTTACATGAAACAACTCTACATTTATTTGGGCCTGGCAGAGAATTAGTTAGAGAAATAGCCTTGGTACACTAATACTCGCGCACTTATAACGTGAAGGAATCGATTGAAAAATAACGCATAATTGCCCTTCGCAATGATATAGTAATTTATCATCTTCTACTAACCTAGATTGTAGGTCCCGTTTTCGTTTGCAAGGGGTCCTGTTTTCGGTTAGCCAGATGGGTCCCGTTCCCGTTTTCGTTTTCAAGCGGTCCTGTTTTCGTTAGCCAGAAGGGTCCCGTGGCAAGGGGTCTGGGGTCCTGGGGTCCCGTTTTCGAGAGGACCGTATTTTTGGGATCACAAAACGTAAGTGGAGGTACAGTAGAGGTATGCTTATGTGAACGTTTGTTGACAGTGGACTTTGCCATTTTCATTCACTTGCTGTGTTTAAAGCTAACTACCAGTTAGCCAAATTAGGTAATTAAGGGCATCTGAAAACACCCGTGTCGGTATTTTGCATCTTCATTCTACCATTTAGCGCAAAACTTGACTGATCACATTAAAGTAACTGTTCACATAAGCATACCTCTACCGTATTTGATAGTGCAAAACGGATACGTCAACTGAATTTTTTTAGAACAACAGAAATTCGGCGAAAACCGAAAATTCGGCAGAGCTATGATGAGAGAAGACATTGCACTGTCTGAAGTTTCATAACAGATTGCGAATAACACTTTCAAGAATAACACCTTTTCACTTAGAAAAAAAGTGTTATGACCAATTTAGTTTATACTATTTCGTGCCCAGATCTCCAACAACACATTCAATAGGTAAAAATACTACACTGGCAGAAGTTACATAACGACAACAGCAGGATGCATGGTTTCAACAGATAACACTTTGGGATGTTATATGTTATGTTTCCTTCGTTCCCGTTAGTATTTTTACCAACTGAAGGTGTTGTTGGAGATCTAGGCACGAAATAGTGTAAACTTAATTGGTCATAACACTTTATTTCTAAGTGAAAAGGTGTTATTCTTGAAAGTTTTATGCGCAATCTGTTATGAAACTTCTGACAGTGTAGTAAGACATCTTTTGTTTCGGTCAGTTTCTTTTGTTTCGGTCAGTTTCAACTGCCGCGAATTTTAGTATCAGGATTTCCTTTAGTCTCGTCGACCGGTACTCTTTGTACAATGCCGTTGGCATTGAATTTGCAATTATTTTCCTGTGAAATCAATACTGGCGGGATCAGACAGTAAAAAGTGAACAAGTTGGGATCCCTTGGAAGAATTGGTCTTGTCCTTATAAATTGTACGGTAGCAGGTTTCTGGGCTCACTTTCAACGCTGTGCCCATTTTTAACGTCCAATTTTGGATGGCCACAAGAATTAGCCTAGTATTCTTTTGTTCGGAGTGTTGGTCTCTAAATTCGGTTACTAACAGTACTATTATAGTTAGATCCATTCTCAATTTATAGTTACATTATCTAACAAGACCAAAGGTTTCGATGAATGCCAAAAGTTCAATATTTGATCCAGATAATTGGGTCTTGTCTTCGCCAGACTCCTTGAACTTTTTACTATTAAAATTTAGAAACATATTAAAGCCAAATAGCTAATCATGTGAGAAAGCCAAGTTCGGATACGGATTTAGCATGTGTGGTTACCCCTGCAAGTCATATCCATTCTGACGAAATAGATCGAAACTTCCTGCCTTACTTCTGACAATTTTCCGGTTTCGGCGGAATTCCGGAACTACTTGTCCGGCGAAAAAATTAAGTGAAAAACGAATTCAGCGTATCTCCTTACCCCTATATCCAGCATCTAATCAACTTCAAATAAAATTTAACTTATAACCAATGTTTCAGCCGGATTCCGGGCGAACTATCTGTCCGGTTAAAAACTGATTTTCATATACGGATTCAGCATCTCTTCTTACCCCTAAACCGGACATCTAATCAACTACAAATACAACTTCTGCTTTTAACAAAATTTCCGGTTTTGGCTGGATTCCAGGTGAACTACTTGTCCAGGTAGAAAATGATTTTTACATTAGTGTTCAGCATGTCTTCCCACCTCTAAATCGAACATCTAATCAGCTTCAAATAAAACTTTTACTTTTAACGCACTTTCCGGTTTTTGCCGGATTCCGGGCGAACTAATTGTCCGACGAGAGAATGATTTTCATAATCGTGTTCAGCATATCGTCTTACCCCTTAATCGACTATCTAATTAGCTGTTTAAAAATATTTTGTTTGCCCCTTAATTTGAACCCCCTCCCCCACCCCTAAATGTAGGGCTACAGAGACCATCTACGAACTCGATCTTTCCCTTGACTCAAAGGATCCTCATACCAAGTTTCATCAAAACATCTCATTCCCTTAGAGAGTTATCGTGCTTACAAACAGAAAAAAACAGACAGACAGACGGACAACTTTTGCGATGTCACAGGTATCCCTCCACTTACGTTTTGGGATCCCAAAAATGGGTAGTGAACTTGGTTTCTAGCAAAGACCGAGGCATAACTGCCTTATCTGAGCAATCTTTATTTACTTACGACGAAATCATCACCTAACATACGAGAAGATACTATTAGATTCCTAAAGGCCCATCCGACCAAGTAAGCTCTTACCTCATAATATACAGAACAGTGCCGTTTCTGTATACTCGGAGGGCTATTTGTGGTGGGGCGATGGATTCCTTGAAGTCGCCATGCTTTATGAAATATGTGTCCGGAACCCACATATCATCATGGTGGTGGAGAGCGTTTAGAAAATCGTGGGGACCCGCTCTATACCGCAATCGGGGGTCTGACCACGTTTGGCGCATCATAAATTCAACCTCGTATTTCTGAAAGTAAAAGAAAACATCAGAAGATTCAACCAGACAAGATGAAGAGTTATATAGGTTCTCGGATCTAAAGTCCTTCAAAAACATGGCAAAAATGTCTTACTTGATGATTTGTCACCAGAAGTAGGTTAGTATGCTTATGTATTTAAGTTAATTAGCAATCTATGTCTTTGCTTGTCTAATGTAATGCTAACTACGAATGCTCCAACATCACCTCGCCAAGATTGATGTTCTCGGTAGCAGTGTTTTGTTTTCTATTATGTTGATTGCAAATAAAAAGTGTAAATCATAGGAGGGCCAGTCTACCGCAAGTTCCTGGTTTTCCGACCAGCTATACCAAGCGTTGGGTATAGCCACAGTTTGGAATGAACTATGCCACCTGCCTGTTACTGTAACCAAGGTCAGAGCAAAATAACACTAGGGAGTAGCGCCAAGACATATGCTTTCCATGCTTTGCAATCGGGCCAAACTCGTAGCGCCGCCCACTACGCTTGCGGCATTTAAAGCGAGACAAACTTGTGCGTTTAGAAATTTCTAGTAAACCAAAGGTGCGGTCCGCACACACCAAAGAAACAATGGAGGTTGTATCATTTTTTTGCTATGTTCAGGATATGAAGCTATCAGAACCAGCGCTGGTGAACGACTGAATGAGTTTCAGTTAGGACGTTCTCTATCGCCAGTGGTGCTAGTATCGCTGTTACTCGAGTCTGTGTCAATTCTGTCAAATCTTGGCGCTACTCCCTAGTGTTATTTTGCTCTCCCCAAGGTGTACTTTAACCAAGGAGCCGGCTTTCCTAGAGGTAGACACCAACTTCGAGGTAAATTAAAAGATTGTTAGCATGCACATTATTTTGTACAGTTAAGCATGGTCCACAAGGCTCGGGGACCATGGTACAGAGTAGCGTTGCATATTTACGGAGCGTAACAGTTAATAAGATAAACGGGGGTTAACAGTTCGTAACATTACGATGCACACACATGGGCAACCCAATCGAGTAAAGCACTGATGATCTGAAGAGAAATTCAAGACACAACCATTTTCACTGAAAAAGACTGGAATACAAAGATTCACTTAAGAATAATTAATAGCTTACACTGTCAGAAGTTTCATAACAGATTGCGCATAACACTTTCAAGAATAACACCTTTTCACTTAGAAAGAAAGTGCTATGACCAATTAAGTTTACACTATTTCGTGCCTAGATCTCCAACAACACCTTCAATTGGTAAAAATACTAACGGGAACGAAAGAAACATAACATCTAACACCCCAAAGTGTTATCTGTTGAAACCGCGCATCCTGCTGTTGTCGTTATGTAACTTCTGCCAGTGTACTATTTTTACCTATTGAAGGTGTTGTTGGAGATCTGGGCACGAAATAGTATAAACTTAATTGGTCAATGGTCATAACCCTTTTTTTCTAAGTGAAAAGGTGTTATTCTTGAGAGTGTTATGCGCAATCTGTTATGAAACTTCTGACAGTGTATTTTCAATACATTTAAAAACCCACTGAAAATACGTTACTCCATCAATCCCCTTTAGCAAAATAAGCAATTTTCATCAGTGAAAATCAGAGTCGGACACTGTCAGAAGTTTCATAACAGGTAACTCAAGGATGCGCGGTTTCAATAGATAATGCGTAACAGATAACACTTCGGATGTTATCTGTTGTGTTTCAAAATGTTATGCATAGTAAGCGTTACCATCAGAGAGAACCGAAAAACCACCAAAAGTATCTGCTGAGTTTTACGACATCATGACGATAAAGAATAAAGTCAGTGGATGCTTTTTTAGCTCTTCCTAACAAAGCTTGCTATGCATAACATTTCATGCATAACGTTTTCAAATGCAACAGATAGCATCCCAAGTGTTATCTGTTACGCATTGTCTGCTGAAACCGCGCATCTTATTGTTATCTGTTATGAAACTTGTGACAGTGTAGTGCCTCAGTGTTGGTAGACAAATTTAGCAACAAAAGAGCCAAATTGACAAGCAAAGATTCTTCGAATTCCCCTCAATTGGAACTTATTTTGCAAAAAGGAAGCCATTTTACAGAACGAAAAACCACGTGTTAGATGAAATTCAAATTTTGAAGGATTCCCAATGAGTTAAGTCTAACTGGAAAGTCGTACATTAAAAGACATGGAATCGTAATGGGTATCCGTCACTAACGTTTTGCAAAAAAAAATATTCACTTTTACCAAGTTTCTGGCTTTGGGACGAAAGAACTACTTTTGCAATAAATTTCGTACAGATGTCGATTCAGCACGTCTCAGCACCCCTAAATTAAGTATCTTACTGATTTGAATTTTAGTTTTCGTCTACCCCTTAAACTGTAACTCCCGCCACAAAATAAAGGGCTACGGGGCCCATCTACAAAATTGACATGTGCTTTGATCTTAAGTATCCTCTCACCAAATATCCTCAAAATATCTCAACCATATCGTGCTAACAAGACAGACGGACAATTTGGACGATGTCACAGGTATCCCGTCACTAACGTTTTAGAATCCCTAAACAGTTAATGTGCGAAAAGCTGAAACATTATTAAAATCCATATTAAACCCTTTGTTCTTGGAAAAATTCGTTTACCAAAAGTCGAAAAGTTGAACATGGACTAGGCCGGTGACCTTCATTGTTACAAACATTCTGAATTTCCAAATGGGATTAAAACCACTCCTTCGAAAGCCAAACAGCTTTACAGAACTGCTTTCTCTTGTACAGGAAATTATTCTGATGAACTTGGAACACCCGGCAGAGTTCAAACAACACAGCTTTCAGTCCTTAATCACAAATTCTCATTTCAAGAATTGCCAGGAAATTCAAACTTCATGTTTACAGGGTGAAACTCGGTAGGCTACGTGCTCCAGAAATGGTTTCTATAGCTTTTGGATTCAGCTTAAAGCTACTATGCCAAATAAACAATATTGCTGCGGTTTGGAAAATCAGTATTTATAGCAGAATGCAGCCTTCCTGACAAAAGAGTCAGCCAAGGTCAAGAAACCGTGTACAGTATTTATTACTGAGCACAAAATATCCCAGGCTGAAGAAACAGGTAATTTCTGAGGTTAAGATTAGAAAGAAGTTGGTGGGATGGGGCTCAATATTTATAACGACTATTATTAACATAAAAAACAAGACCAAAGGTGTCGATGGGATCCCAAAATTCTAATATTTGATTCAGACAATCGGGTCTTGTCTTCGTCAGATCCAGTCTTGGACAGGCTAATCATCAGAGAAAACCAAGTTCAGATATACCTCTATAAGCCATATCTATTTTGACGATACTGACCGAGACTTCCTGCTTTACTTCTGCCAAGATTCCGGTTTCGCCCGATTTCCGAGCGAACTACTAGTCCAGCAAAAAAAGAAAATTCAGAAAAAAATCCAGCGTATCTCCTTATCCTTATAAAGAACATCTAATCAACTTTGAATAAAAGTTTGACTTAACTCAGCCTCTGTTCTTACCCCTTAATCTGTCATCTAATCAAACTTTTGCTTTTAACAAATTTTCCGGTTTTGGCCGGTTCCGGGCGAACTAGTCGTCCGGCAAGAAAATGGTTTTCACCATCGTGTTCAGCATGTCTTTTTACCCATAAATCGAACGTTTAATCAACTTCAAATTATAATTTTACTTTAACCAACTTTCCGGTTTTCGCCGGATTCCGGACTAACTACTTGTTCGGCGAGGAAATTGTTTTCACCATCGTGTTCAGCATGTCTTCTTACCCCTGAATCGACTATCTAATCAACTTCAAATAAAACTTTTACTTTTAACCAAATTTCCGGTTTTTGTTTTGTTTGTCCCTTAATTTGAACCCCCTCCCCCACCTCTAAATGTGGCGCTACATAGCCCATCTACGAACTTGACTTTACCCATGACCCAATGAATCCTCACACCAAGTTTCATCAAAATATCTCATTCCCTTCGGGAGTTATCGTGCTCACAGACAGACGGACAGACGGACAATTTTGCGATGTCATAGGTATCCCTCCACTAAGTTTTGGGATCTCAAAAACTACGACTGTTTTTAGTTAAAACGATGAAAATTCTTTGACTGTGTATGAGATGATTGTACAAAAAAAAATTGAAAAAACGAGATTTTGGGTTTTTGGGATCCCAAAACGTAAGTGACCTATGACATCGCAAAAATGTCCGTCTGTCCGTCTGTCTGTGAGCACGATAACTCTCGAAGGGAATGAGATATCTTGATGAAACTTGGTTTGAGGATTCATTGGGTCAAGGGTAAGGTCAAGTTCGTCGATGGGCTATGTAGCTCTACATTCAGGGGTGGGGGAGGGGGTTCAAATTAAATTTGTCTGTGAGCACGATAACTCTCGAAGGGAATGAGATATCTTGATGAAACTTGGTTTGAGGATTCATTGGGTCAAGGGTAAGGTCAAGTTCGTCGATGGGCTATGTAGCTCTACATTCAGGGGTGGGGGAGGGGGTTCAAATTATGGGACAAACAAAATATTTTTAAACAGCTAATGTGATAGTCGATTATGGAGTAAGAAGGCATGCTGAGCACGATAGTGAAAACCATTTTCTCTCCGGACAAGTAGTTCGTCCGGAATCCGGCAATACCGGAAAGTTGGTTAAAAGTAAGTTTTATTTGAAGTTGATTAAATGGTCGATTGAGGGGTAAGAAGACATGCTGAAAACGATAGTGAAAACCATTTTCTCGCCGGACAAGTAGTTCGTCCGGAATCCGGCAATACCGGAAAGTTGGTTAAAAGTAAAAGTTTCATTTGAAGTTGATTAAATGTTCGATTTAGGGGTAAAAAGACATGCTGAACACGACGGTGAAAATAATTTTCTCGCCGGACAACTAGTTCGCCCGGAATCCGGCCAAAATCGGAAAATTTGTGAAAAGCAAAAGTTCGATTAGATGACAGATTAAGGGGTAAGAAGAGAGGTATATGACAATCATTTTTTACCCGGACATACAATTAGTCACGAATCCGGTTGTAACCGGATTTTTTTTTTTAGTCAAACTTTTAGTCAAAGTTGATTAGATGTTCTTTATAGGGATAAGGAGATACACTGGATTTGTTTTCTGAATTTTCTTTTTTCGCTGGACTAGTAGTTCGTCGGAATTCGGGCGAAACCGGAAGCTTGGCAGAAGTAAAGCAGGAAGTCTCGGTCAGTATCGTCAAAATAGATATGGCTTATAGATATATCTGAACTTGTTTTTTTCTGATGATTAGCCTGTCGAAGATTAGATCTGGCGAAGACAAGACCCGATTGCCTTAATCAAATATTAGATTGTTGGGATCCCATCGACACCTTTGGTCTTGTTTTTCCTTGATCAGCTAGTTACCCCTCCAAGATGATGTGCGAGGGATAAATAAAATTTCGGATATTCGGTTGCACTTCGGGCAAACCGTCCTCAGCGAAAAACAAAACTAAATCATAAAATCCACGACAATAACAACCGGAAAACGATGCGGAACCAACAAACAATAAGACGACATGTAACTAAAAACCAGAAGAACGACGGGGACTGAACGACATGCAGATAAAAGTAAAATAAAGAAAGATAAAATGTGCGTGTTCAAAGTGAATATGTACAAATCTGTTTGTAGCATGTGTGTCTTTTTCTATTTTGTTTGCAATGAATGGTCAGCTTGGTATCCGATAGCACCCAATCTTGTTCTAGGAGCATCCAGTTTGCTAGTAGTAGCATGCAGTGGTAACAGTTACTACTGCATGCTACTTTTTCGTACAACTCCATACGACTAATTCTCGAAAAATTTCATCGGGAGCTAAATATGGGAAGTAGCTATCATAAGAAAAAGGGTAGGCTAATTTCTCAGCCCACACCCACAACTTCCGAACTCGAGAAAGTTTGTTTCTCTCCGCCCATGATTTCTAAATTTTACTCTCCGTCGGTGATTCCCATCAAATTTAATGAACTTGAAAATTCCAAAACCGTTTAACTCGATTGCAATATTCTGCTTGACCGATCTTGTCAGCGGGCGTTGAACTGGTCTTGACAAAAAGCAACCTACACGTCGCATGATGTTCTCAGTCTAATTACCTTTTAAATGGAACAAACTGAATCGTATACCTCTTCGACGACGTGAATTTCTAAATCTGCTCAAACTATACTAATATAATTATACACAAGAATAGCAAATTTTTTAATTATCCAAGGTACGGTGCGGAAAAGTCGTGCATTTAACCCATCCTGCGTTAGTGGTAGATGGGTTTGCTTTGCGAGGCTGTAAATGTTCTGAACAATTCCCACGATATTGTACCTTTCTTGAAAAATGTGAAAAATCACGCGAAATGTAAAAGAGGTGATTTAGTCGACGCTGTGAAAGTTGCTGAGATTATACTGCAACTGCCTGCACCACGATGATCAAGTTTTTCACCGTCCAGGTTATGAAAAACTCGTGCATCTTGCATGGACAAGCGGGACTTTTTTTCGGGTCTACAGACTAAATGGTAAGGTGACGTGGAAAATCGATCACAAAGCTTCGTTTTGCCACAAATGCGACAATCGCTGCAAATATGTTCAATATCCCCCTTCACTGTTGTCTCTGCTCTTGTTTGGATTCTAGGTAAGACAGGTTTTCATGACTCAAATCATCGGCTGGTAATTATACTTATATAGATGTAAAATTTCAATACCTCCATTTTATCTTGCGAAAATCGCAAATATTCGCTAGAAAAATTGCGAAAAATTGGAAATAAAGTTGAAAAAATAAGATGCTCATCTAAAGTGTTGTTTCTACACATTCCCATGTGTCAGACGACAACTGAGGAGCTCACTCAAGATTATGCTTCTTCTTCTTTTTTTCCACAGGTCCGTTTTTGCAACTTTAGCGGCTTTGAGCTTGAAGAGGACCCTTGCCAAGAAGGGCCGAAACATAGCTCTAATAAAATTCAGCTGACGTACCCGTTTTGCACTATCAAATATGCTTCTTCTTCCCCTGTCTCACCCTGTGTCACTGACCAGAAGCCAGTCCATCAAGTAGGAACATATCCAGGCTTGCTACAGTTAAAATCTCTAATTCTTTTTAAATGGAATTTTCTATGACGTTGCCAAATGCCTTAAGTTTCGAGCCCCGGAGTCCCCCACTACGAATACCGACCAGATCTAGTAATAAGTCCCTTTTAATTGAAATCGAGACTGGTCCAACGTTTCGCGTATGACTGTTTTCCTTTTTCATTCCATTCCATTTCATTCCACTTCATACCTTATAGATTAATAAAGCGGACTTTCAATTTAAAAAAAGGACGCAAATTTAAAATAAGGTCGAATGGATCACGTGCATATCCTCGACAGAGAGCCAGCACCCGGTGACGGTGCAGACCGATATATTTTACAAAGTTAGTAAGCATACCTGATTGACACTTGGTGTACAAGGGTTTCATCAGTAAGATTTGGAAAAGCACTATCATTTCTGCTAAGCTTAATGTTTAGGGTAGTTAAGGATGGTATATTTCTGATTTAACGCCAATGAATTCAAGTCTATCGACAGAAGAATCTAATTTGCAAGCCTATTCTGAAGCCGGAGTCCATGCCGATCCCGATTTTCCAACCTATTATCAAATGAAATATAATATCCAATCGCAAATAATACCCCTTTCTTTTGTATCGTGTCAATCAATCAAGCAATCGTTGTGATTTTCCAGAATATTTTACAAAATAGCAGTGCCATTGTCAAGACATAGTTAAAAAAAAAAAAATTAAAATGAGCACACACACAAAAACAAGACGAAAATTATCTGGTATTGTAGCGCTGAACAAATAAGGGACAAAAGATGAATTGTATCGCTCGCTGGAGTTTGCAGGCGGTTGCTTTAGGATGACTTTTGAGGCTGCTTTACTTCTTGTCACGGGACCATGTGTATCCCTTGTCTCGAAATCACCCTCTAATTGGCTCGAAATCCAAGACTTGATTAAGATTTTGCTGCTTCCCGATCTCACTGAGTAGTCTGGGAGGCGCAAATCTCCCGAAAATTGCAGCGAAAATTGCAAAAATTCACCATTTTAAATTTTTCTCTATTTTTTAATTTTGCGAAATATTTGAATTTTTCGCAATATTCGCAATTTTCGGGATGCCTCAGAATATTTCAATTTTAAATATTCCTTGAGCCCAAGCTGACATTGAAACATATATTCAAATATATGTTGTATACATTATTTGAATATATTTCAATTTTGAGAATATTCGATTGAATTTTTCAGTTGCAAAATTCGTTTTTTACATCTATACTGGTAATGAAGGTCACCCAGAACAGAGGGTAGGCGCGTCTCAAGAAGAAGCTGAGGATTCTGGGGAGACTAGAATGACCAATGCTTTCTCGATACTCTTGATGACTAACTCTTCATGCCGATGAAGAATCGCCGTAGCGAAGAGCAAGAAACGTCACGATAACAAATGCTGTTGATTGCTTTACACAGAATATGAATCAGGGAGGGCTCGTTAGGGTGACGTTTCTTATTCTTCTCGAGGTTCACAGGCGTATTTCGGGCTTAGTCGTTAGAAGTATTCCGATACGTTAGAAGTATTCCGATACAGCTTTTTAGCATGTTCCTGTTTTTACGGGATAGACTGAAAAGAGGCACGGCACGGCACGAAGTAGTATAGGAGGCATGAGTACGAAAAAGAGGCAGCAAAACTAAAAGGCCTATTTCAGGCTTCAGAGTGAGGGGCAGGAAGCATGTTCTAACGTGCCTTAAAAGAAGGCACGTTAGAACATGCTAACTTGGAGTTACGAACTCTCACGTACATGTCTACTTCTACTACTTGCTAGTCTCTTTTTATTACTCGTGCCTCCTGCACCATGCCCTGCCTCTTTTTAGCCGATCCCGTTTTCGACCCGTCACACTGTCAGAAGTTTCATAACAGATTGCGCATAACACTTTCAAGAATAACACCTTTTCACTTAGAAAAAAAGTGTTATGACCCATTAAGTTTATACTATTTCGTGCCCAGATCTCCCACAACACCTTCAATAGATAAAAATACTACACTGTCAGAAGTTACATAACGACAACAGCAGGATGCGCGGTTTCAACAGATAACACTTTGGGATGTTACATGTTATGTATCTTTCGTTCCCGTTAGTATTTTTACCAATTGAAGGTGTTGTTGGAGATCTAAGCACGAAATAGTATAAACTTAATTGGTCAAAACACTTTATTTCTAAGTGAAAAGGTGTTATTCTTGAAAGTGTTATGCGCAATCTGTTATGAAACTTCTGACAGTGCAGTCAGCCGACGTAGCCTCATTGTGCCAGGTGAACCCTGAAAAAGCCACATGCCAAGAGTTTACTCCTGGCACAGTGTTGCACCCCAGGGTTGGTCACCAAAAGTAACTTCGTACACCCGTAAAGTAACCCAAAAGTATCTCAAGTAACCCAATGTAACCAAATGTAACCCAATGTAACCCAATGCAATGTAACCCAGAGTAACCCAATGTAATCAAAAGTAAACCAGAGTAACCCAAAGTATCCTGAAGTAACTCGTACACCCTAGTTCTTGGTGACCAACCCTGGGTTGCACCTCCGGCTAAATTTACATTTTTAAGGCCCCAGAAAAGATTGTATTGGTGTAAACAGAAATGCCGGGGTTGCATTAGTAGTCAATTTCACATGTCTATACTAGGCTAGGTTTGCGATTTCACTGAACAGTAATTCCCAACAAAAGTAGCAAATAAGTACTACCAAAGAAAATTTAGTATGCTACTACCTAAACGAAAACTATTCGAAAAAGTCATAATAGTTAACATACCTCTGTCTCAGTTGATATCGGAATAACAAGCTCGAAGGCCATTTAAAAATTTCAGTCCCTTGTTCCTTTTCTTGCAGCCTGCCTCCAATCTCGCTGAGCTTCTTTACCTCTTCCTATTTCCAGTTGAGTGGCATTTTATAGTCTTCCCATTTTGTTTTATAGCTTATACACCGGAGTTTACTACCTCCCTCGTTCTTTGCTTTTTCTATTAGGTTTATTGCTACAGGCCAGAACAATGAGAACGGCACCAGAGACAGGGGTGGGGGAGATCGATTATAGCTTAACGGAAGGTTCCTAATACACGTGGAGGCTGGAAGGTTAGGTTTCGGTGATAAAAACCGTGGGATGATGCGTAAAGCCTACAGATCTAAGCAAACTATTAAGTCACAGCCGTCCTTTGGAAGAGGGTCTGCATCCTTCAAAAAACCTAACTGGAGTAAACGTTCGACTTACATACGAGTAGGCGGTAAAAAAAAAGTAGATGAGAAACCAAAATACCCCGCCGTCCAAAAATGCGGTTCGGACCTATAAAGACGATATTTAATTTCACTCAAGTCTGAGCGTTTCCGGCATCGACTTTGATCACCTATGGCAAAAAATTTTTTTACCTTCCAAGTTTCAACCGGACAGACCGACGGACGGACATAATTGCGATCGCTATATGGCACTTGTGCCTAAAAGTGCCATAAAAACAACTGTAGTTTGACGGAAAAAATATGTCCAAAGAAAAATAAAACAGATCGCTCTTTTAAACAATATGCCAAAGATAATAATATCAATTATAAGAAGAACTCCCAATCCCAAGGGCTATCTACAAAACAAAACAAAAACAATAGAAAATATCAATACGTCCAAGTGGTTATGGGGTCTATACCTACCTACGTCGATCACTTTTAAGCATTGTCCAAATACGTGTTGTAAGGTGTTTTACGGCGTATAAGGCTTATTACAGATTCCTCTTTTAATCGGGGCGCAATGTAATAAGGCGAATAAGGAAAATGAAGCTCGGCTCTATTCTCCCCTACGCAGAGCCAATCAGATCGCTTGGTTGGTTCCGCCAGCGGGCCAAGGAGAGGAGCAGTGTCATCAGGGTTGCCACGGGAAGCACTAAAGTTCTACTTTGTTGGAAGCTAAAGAAACAACTTTTCTTCAAAAGAACACGTTTTGTTCTGTTACTACTGCTTAATGCTAGCAAGAAGGACCAAGGCTGTCCATCCGTAAGTTTAATAGCTCTTTACAAATACTGGGCGTCAAAATGTACTGGTGTACTTCCAGTAGTACTAATAACACTTTTTCTGATCTTTAGAAACTCGAAAAACTGTATCAGCGTGGCAACACCGAATACTGCATTCACAAGAACCTCTCGGGGTCCTATTTGAACAGGCGTGTGTATTCAGTTTCAGTTTCACTGGACTATATTTAAAGACAAAAACATTACACAATTTACATTCCTGCCAGGAAAGCACGAATGTAGTGCTTGGCTAGGGCAGGGAAATGTCCAATTTTCTGACGTAAACATCGCGTATAGCGCTATTCAGCTTATTACACCTATTTGGACAATGCTTTAGCTTCAGCACTCTATCCATATGTTCGTTATATCTCTTTCCGTAGTACTTATCAGGAAATCGGAAAGAAGAAGATGATTACCCTTTAAAATTGGTAGCGTTAACTCCAAAAGCTCCTGGCATCGGTTTAGTACTTCGTCCATATTCCTGTCCATCGGGTTTGCAAAGTGGGCAATTGTAACTGATATCTGAGCCTTTGCTTTGCCTACCAAAAATTCTAACCATAGCAAAGGGAGGGAATTAGGGGATCGACTAAAACCAGGAAGGGAAGGGAACGCGAGAAAAGCAGGAAGGAATACTAAAACCAGGAAGGGCATACTAAAACGAGGAAGAGCATACTAAAACGAGGAAGGAAATCAAGGCTGCGAAAAAATGGAGCGCTGCGCCGTTCCCTTCCTCTGTTTAGTATTCTTCGAGGGATCGGCAACTTTTCAAACTCGAAGTTCACCATCCCTTCCTCGTTTTAGTATCCTGACTTGGGTTCAGTGAGGGGTCAGCAACTATCAAAATTGTAATTCACCTTTTCATTTCTAGTTCAGACGGATACCAAAACGACGGATACTACAGGATATTAAAACGAGGAAGGGATGGTGAACTTTGAATTTGGAAAGTTGCCGACCCCTCAAAGAATACTAAACAGAGGAAGGGAACGGTGCGGCTTTCCAGTTTTGAATTCTGGCAACAGCCTTCCTCGTTTTAGTATGCCCTTCCTGGTTTTAGTATGCCTTCCTGCTTTTCTCGCGTTCCCTTACCTTCCTGGTTTTAGTCGATCCCGGGAATTAGCTTTGGCATGGATGCAGATCTTCAAAAACTTTGGAGGTTCATCGTGCGCCTAGAAGCCTTCACGGTCCATTATGCTTACTGCGACGTTTTTGTAAGTAAGTAAGTAATTTATTTGTAATCCGCCAGTTTTAACAAGACCAAAGGTTTCGATGGGATCCCAAAATGTAATATTTATTGGACTTTTTGATCGAGAAAATCGTGGCTTTTAGAGATCTGGTCTTCGTCAGACTCCTTAAACATTTTACTATTTATCAATAATCAGCCGTTTGAAAATAAACATCAGGGCGAACTATTTGTCCGGCGAGAAAATATTTTTATACACGGATTCAGGATGTCTCTTTAACCCTACATCGAACCTCTAATCAACTTTAGATGGAACTGTTACTTTCAACAAATTTTCCGATCTTGGCCGGATTCCGGGCGAACTGTATGTTCGAAAAGAAAATAATTGCATATACGGATTCAGCAAGTCTCCTTACCTTTGTATCGAACCTCTAATCAACTTCAAGTAAAACCTTTACTTTTTAACAAATTTCCAGTTTCGGCCGGATTTCGGGCGAATTGTCTGTTCGGGTAGAAAATAATTTTCATATACGGATTCAGCATGTCTCCTTGCCCCTATATCGAGCCTCCAATAAACTTCAAGTAAAAATTTTACGTTAACAAATTTTCTGGTTTTGGCCTGATTCCGGGCGAACTACTTGTCCGGTAAAAAAATATTATCATATACAGATTCAGCATGTCTGCTTACCCCTAAACCGACTATCTCATTAGCTTTTAAAAATATTTGTTTGGCCCCTTAATCTAACTCCCTCCCGCACCCCTAACTATGGAGCTACCGAGGAAGCTCGGGGCTTTGCGAGCCGCAAGTTAAGACTTTCCTTTTCAGGATGTACTGCACTAAGCTTTACTGTGTGGCTCTTGTTACTAACATTAGGGTTAGGCGCGAAAGCAGCTTTCGTGTCCTTTATAATAACTCTTTTCGTTGGTTGCATGGGTTCAAGTGGAACTGCAGCGCGTCGTCAATATTTGTTGGTGAAGGCTTTCCCTCTTTTCCTGAAATTAGGCGCTTTTCTGTTCTCTCTCTGCAGAAGCGCGTTCTCGAGTCTCAGAAGCCGCTGCTGGTTGTCCTGGCTAGGCCGCATATGAGGCTGTCGCTCCCAATATGGTTGACGTGGGGGAAGTTGCTGTTTTGTAACTTTTCCCCGGTTTTGAGTAATGCAGTATAGTGTGTTGTTGTTAATTTTGTTTTTTGTTCTTGTTTCAAGATGTATATGGCCCTTATTGGCCGTGATTTAGTCAAATAAATAAATATAAATAAACAATCTACGAACTTGACTTGTCCTTTGAACCAAATAGCCCTCACACCAAGTTTGAACAAAATATCTCATTCCTTCGAGTGTGATCGTGCTTAAAGACGCAGGGACAGACGGGAAACTTTACGAAGTCATATCCCTCCATTTACGTTTTGGGATCCCAAAAAGCGGAGTAAGTGATAGAAAACACATAAAAGACATATAAAAAAAAGACACAGTTTATATTGACCAACTTGGTCTTTTGATCCTATCGCTAAAGATGGCACGCCCTTCCCGAAGAAAAATTAATCTCAAAATAGTACTATGAAGTAGTACGAAAAAGTTGCATGCAGTACCAACGATGCTACTACATGCTTCTCCTTCAAGGCTACCGTGTTACTGCATACTAATATATGGTACTATTAGCAAGACTGGATGTTACTATGGCAAGACAGGATGCTACTGGATCCTACTACATAAGATTGGACCAGTCTGAGGCACATTAAATGATAGTATTCTTTGCTATTACATAGTATTACATACAACGTTTTCGTACTACTACCATACTACTATGCAGGCTACAAATTTTTCATCGGGTTTGGAT
This sequence comes from Branchinecta sandiegonensis, assembly GCA_030848855.1. NCBI lineage: Eukaryota > Metazoa > Arthropoda > Branchiopoda > Anostraca > Branchinectidae > Branchinecta > Branchinecta sandiegonensis. The sequence continues at coordinate 13,839,232 of JAUPMV010000020.1, forward strand.
GTACGAGCATGTTAGGAAGGGATAATATTTAAAATATTTCCATGAATATCTGCACCGTTAACGAACAGCAATCGACACGTAAGTACCGGATCATGTTCAAAATCAGCCCCCCCCCCCTTCCCGACAGAAATTAATGGTTCCGTCCCTGATTGTCAACTATAAGCTTTTTACTGGGCTGTTTAAGATAAGCTCGATGGTACGCCATATAGGCCTATTAATTAAGACTTACAAGACTGGATTCATCTGGCGACGCCAAGCTTAGGAGTAGAACGCTTACGTTGACTATCACTGGACCTGAAATTAAAATAACTAATTAGATCCTTATGTAGTGTCTTACTTTCTGGAAGAAGAGTGATATGAGGTGACTTCAGATATTGGAATGCCCCCCCCCCCCCGAGTGTTGTCGGTCATAGCCGAGTTGGCGCGAAGCACTACGATTTCTGTTTTGGCAACAGTCGATTTTTGTCTTGGAAACAGTCAGTTTCTCGTAAAAATCTTGAAAATAGCAGTTTTTCTTAAAATCAGCCGATTTTTCGTCAACACAGTCGTTTTTTCTCAATAATAGTCGTTTTATCTGCAAAACAGTCGGTAAAAATGACCAGCCAGTACCTTGCCTCCCCAAAAACAATTTTGGCTCTTAACGCCTCTGGCTGCAACTGGTTGCTATTTTTTGACAGCCGCGACGGTCTTGCAACTGGCGAAGCCGATGCTTCTTACTAAAGCCACTAGCTCAAATATTCAAATAATGCACAAAACGGATACGTCAGCTATGATGCTTTAGCAGCAATTACAACTTGCTCAAAACGACCGAGGACGACCGTGGGAGCATCTAGTGGTGAAACTTGGGTGGGCGCTGTCAAAACAGATCCTTGCAGAACAAGCGCCGTAAGATCATATGGCACTTGCAAGCATACGTAGTAGCTAAGGGTATTCTAAGATTTGCGCTGTACTGGGGCACAGACGACGTTAATGGGTCTTCGGATTCGTGAAACTATATGGTTTGGTCAAACATATGCCATGCACTTTGCGGTTCGATCGCGTCCTTTAAGGGGGGAAGAACTGGATTTTTAAGCAAAATACTCGGGCACAGGTGATCATGAGCCCTTGAGGATCCTAAAAATGTATCGTTTCTTAAATATATTTTTTCATTTTGCGGTAGCATTGGCACTTTAAGTATGTTGGAACGTCATTCGTATGCGAAAAACTGAGGCAAAAATAATCATGGGCCCTTGGGAATCACGAAAATATATCGTGTGGTCAAATAATTTTTTTCACTGTGATACACACTTTAAGGGGGCTAAAAACTCAATTTTAAGCATATACTTGAGGTACAAATGGTCAGGGGCGTAATTTCGTCAAAATCCTGGGGGGGGGGGAGGCAAAGTTGGAGCCGATTTTTCCAAGTCAAGTGAAAATGAGCAGTTTTATTCAAGAAGAAAAACGTAATAAAAACAAAGAAACAAAGAGATATTTTACTTATCGACCAAGGCGAAACGACGCTTCTTCAAATTCGCGAAACTGTCCACTGCGCAATAGACGTCAAGCTTCTTCGCTTTTTCATGTTGGGTGCCAATGACCAAAAGATCACTTGGTCGGTCGTCTGACATAGACGTGCGAAGATACGTTTTTACGCGTTTCATACACGAAAAGAATCGTTCGTTCGATGCAGTCGACACAGGTAGCAACAAAATTAGGTCAAACGCCTCAGGGACCAAACGGAATGCTTCCGGATTCTTCGCAAGAAGTGATCGAGCATGCGACGCGTTCTGTGGTTATCTTAGGCCTACCTTAGTTTCGACGAAAGTTTCGAAGACGCTAAATTCCAGCTGGGGGGGGGGGCATTCCCCCCCCCCTGCCCCATAGCATATTACGCCCCTGCAAATGATCATGGGTCCTTGGGGATTATGAAAGTGTATCGTTAGATCAGAAACACGCCCTCTTGTCAATTATCAAGTTGCCTTCGGATCCGACCAACCGTTCAAACTTATGCATGACACAAAATTCTGGTAATCCGGATTCCAATTTGCTCCACTCCCCCGACGATGGACCGGATAGGCGAAATAACTACTTCTAAGTCAACCTGATCACGTCTGTAATACACCTGCTGAGTTTCATCGTCCAAGTGCGTCTGTAAGTACCTTAACTCGCGATCACCGGAAGTCCGGCAAACCTCCTCTACTCCCCCCCCCACAGTGTACTGATCCGGTTCGTTTCTATCAAAAACGAATTAAAAACTTTTCCTTCAAGCTTCAACCCGATGCCCCCACTCTAAGCCTGTACCCAGATTTCCGGTGCCCCTCCCCCCAGAGTCATCGGATCCGGTCCGGACACGAAATGGGATATCCGCGATCCGAGCTCTTTCCACCTGTCAAGTTTCACTTGCGTCCGATGCCCTGTTCGAAAGTTATGCCTGCCTCAAGGTTCGAGGTTTCCCCCCCCCCCCCCCCCCCGATGGTCGGATCGGGAAAATTACTATTCCCAAGCCAATCTGGTCGGGCCCCTGACACGCCTGCCAAGTTTCATCTTCCTAGCACATCTGGAAATACCTTAGCCCGTGATAGCCGAATTCCGGGACCCACCCTCCAACTCCCCCACAGTGCCCAGATCCCATCCGGTTACGTCATCGCTTTGTATAGGATCTGTCCTTATACTTCCTATCAAACTTCATCCTGATCCCTCCACTCTAAGCGTGTCACGATATTTCCGGTACCCCCCTCCACCTCCCCCCACAGTTGTCGGATCCGGTCCGGACGTAGAACGGAACATCTAAGGCATGTGTTCTGTCCAGTTTCATTCATATCCAATCATCTGTTCGAAAGTTACGCATGCCTTAATATTCCGGATCGCCCCTCCCTTCACTCCCCCCATGAAGGTCAAATCGGGGAAGTGACTATTTCCTAGTCAGTTTGGTCGAGTCCCTGCTATATGCCTGCAAAGTTTCATCGTCCTAGCACATCTGGAAGTACCCTAACTCGCGCTCACCGGACCGACCGACCGACAAACGGAAAAGTGATCGGTACGTGGCACTTGACCGGAGGGCAAGTGCTATAAAAACCAAAGAGGCAAACAAAAAAATTTAGCTGGTGCATGAATAACCAGACCAAAGGTTACGAGGTGATCCGAAAAACTTAATATCTGATCGAAACAATTGGTTATTGTAGATATCCGGTCTTCGCCAGACTCCTTAAACATTTTTATCATTAAATTTTAGAAACAGGTCAAGGCGAATGGCTAATACGGCTAATAATGTCAGAAAACCAAGTTCAGAAACGGATTCACCATGTGTATTTACCCCTATACGTCATATCTACTTGACGAAACTGATCAGAACTTCCGGCCTTACTTCTTCCAATTTTCCGCTTTGGGCCGGATTTCGGAAGAACTATATGTCCGGCGAGAAAATAATTTTCATATACGGATTCAGCATGCCTCTAATCAACTACAGATAAAACTTTTAATATTTTAAAGATTCGGCCGGATTCCGGGCAAAGTTTATGTCCGAGTAAAAAACGATTGTCATATACGGATTCAGTATGTCTTCTTACCCCTAAATCGAACACCTAATCAACTTAAAAAAAAAACGTTTATTTTTACGAACTTTCCGTTTTGGCCCGATTCAGCACTATCTGTCAGGCGAAAAAATAATTTTTCATAGAGGTGTTCAGCATGTCTCCTGAATCGACTATCGCATTAGCTGTTAAAAAATATTTTTCGCCCCTAAATTTGAACCCCAACCCTAAATATAGGGCTACGGAGCCCACCTACGAACTCGACCTACCCCTTGACCCGAAAAATCCTAACACCTAGTTTCTTCAAAATGTCTCATTCCTTTCCAGAATTATAGCGCTTACGGACGGACGGACAGACAGACAGGCGGACAGACAGACTTTTACGAAATCATAGGTATCCCCCCACTTACATTTTGGGATCCCCCAAAAAATAAAGGAAACCACCGAAATATTTTAAAGTGTCTATTTCCTCCATCAATTTCTTTTGACGCTTTTATATCATTTCTGCTTTAAAACCCACCACATTTTCAGGAAGAGTGTGCTCACTATAAGGTGTGCGTGATTACTACCGAAGGCATTGACTAGTTAAAAGTTTAACGGAAAAGCCAACTTATTTTTGTGTCATTTAGTTGAATACACTGAGTTTTCGAATAACCAAATTGAATTTATTTTCTTTACATCAAGGACAGTTTGTATCGTTATGTCAATGGTTTTCTACTCGATTTGTTTGCGGTTAACTTTAAGGGAGCTAGAAATTAATTTCTAAGCAAAACCCTTGAGGCAAAAATGATCATGGGCTCATGCAGATCATGAAAATGTATATTTTGCTCAAAAGTATTTTTTGTACGTTGCGGTTAAGATGAGTACTTCAAGAGATGGCGGATCTAGGAAGTGACAATTTCTAAGCCAATCATGTAAAATCTCTCATCGTCCTTGCACACCTTGAAGTACCTTAATTCGCGATCACCGGAATTCCCGACTCCCTCCCCTCCAACTCCCACCACAGTGCCAGAATCCGGTCCGACTGTCACAGATATATCTAGGTCCTGTGCTTGTTCTTCCAACCAAGTTTCATCCCGATCGCTCCACTCTAAGCGTGTCACAAGATTTCAGGTTGTAGCAGTAGTACAAGTACCCTAACTCAAGAACTGTGGACCGACAGACAGACCGACCGAAAAGTGATCGGTATATGGTACTTGGGCTAACCTGCAAATGCCATAACTAGAGACGCAAGATCCTATTATGGACCCTTACAACGGCTGTTATGGGACCTTAAGCTCTTACCTGCTATGCAACGCTACCCTGCACATGGTCCCTGAGCGGTGTGGACCATGCTTAGCGGTACAAAGTAACGTGCAAGCAACAACTTTTTCTTTCTCTCTAAGCTAGTGTCTACCTCGTAAAACAGTTATAGAAAACATAGATGTGTATTTACACTTAAGAAAACAAAGGTTCAAAATATATGTGTATATACCACAGCACTTAACTTTTCATGCTCTCCGACAACGACATGGTCAAATGACAAAATCTCGTTAAGATAACACGTAGGCTTCAATTTTAGTTTGACATGATACTAATTACATAAAATTAATAATAACAATTCGCTAACTCACCAGTAGACAGGCAACCCCCACAAACCTACCATACTTGGAGAGTTTCTCTGTAGAAGTCACTGCACAAGCGTGTGGGCTGCCTTTAGTTTATAACACTATTTTAAGGACCCATGTTAGTTATTGTGTTTTTATATTATCCCTAGCTGCTTATTGAGTTATGTGGTTTAGCATGCACGATTTTTAAACGCTTTTACGGCCGAGCAGAGTTTGCCAGTCAAGCAGACCTCCAATACTTAAATACCAATACTTTTTTTTTTTTTTGCCAGTCAAGCAGACCTCCAATACCAAGAATAAATAAGGGTCTGGTCGGAATATAGAAATATATATAGACGCTGGTCGGAATATAGAAAATCATATAGAAATGATATAGAAAATCAGACATTCGGCCCTCTCAGCCCATGAAATTATTGGCCAGTTTTTCATTCCTGAACCCGTTTAATTTGCTTGTCACTGTGTAAAAATTTTAAGCTATTTAGTGTGTTTTTAAACTACAGTAGAGGTATGCTTTTGTGAACGTCTGGTAAATGTGAATGATCAAAGAAGAAACAAGACCAAAGGTGTCGATGGGATCCCACAAATTTTAATGTTTATCAGACTTCTTGATCCAGACAATCGAATCTTGTACATTTCCAAGTCTTCGCTAGACCCCTTTAACATTTTTGCTACTTATCCATAATCAACCGCTTGAATATGTAGCCTACAACAAAAATGTTACCATTTTGAAGTTCTTTGCTTACGGGCAACTTTAGTACACCCACTGAGTAACCCCTCACTTATCCAGTACATCTTTTCTCCAGTGAGTAACCCCTCCCTTACCCAGTACACCTTTTTCAGTGAGCAACCCCTCACTTACCCAGTTCACCCTTCTTTCAGTGAGTAGCCCCTCGCGTACCCTAGCAGTTCCATCTTTGGTACACCATGAATCAACCCCCTCGCTTGGCTCACCCAAGTGTCTAACCCCTCGAGTACTCCTTTAACGGGTACACCCAATTCCTAACCCCTCGCGTGCACCTGGGATTGGTTCACGAGTACCTGGGACCGGCTGACCCCACCCCCTCCACAAACAACTTTAGTACACCCACTGAGCAACCCCTTACTTATCCAGTACATCTTTTTCCAGTGAGCAACCCCTCCCTTAACAAGTACACCTTTTCAGTGAGCAACCCCTCACTTATTCCTACAATTCCTACTACATTTCCTACAATCACACATTAGATGTCGCAAACACTCTCGCTCTCCACACATCAGGCAGAAGTAAGGACCAATTCTCCCAATCGGCCTTCCCGTGTACCTACTCCTATCTCCCAGCGGTAAAATATCAGCACGCATACTAATTAATAATTTCAATTCCTCCCTATCGAAACCCGCTATAAAATAAACACATTCACCCCATGTCTCTTTCGCCTCGCCCCCTTCGACCTTCGATTAGGTCACTTAAACAACACACGGCCACGGACACGTGCCACGTGCGCAGAGCTATAATCGTCTGAGAATAAAGGGGTAGACCGCTATAACCGAAAACTGGTCGACAAGTTTTGTGTCCCGTTTTCACTAGATTCCGGGTGAACTACTTGTCCGGCAACAAAATAACTATCATATTCGGATTCAGCATGTCTCCTTACCCCAAAATCAACTATCTCAATAGCTTTTTAAAAATGTTTTTTTTTTGCCCCTTCATGTGAAACCCCCTCCCCCACCCCTAAATGTAGAGCTACAGAGCCCATCAACGAACTTGACCTTACCCTTGACCCAAAGAATCCTCACACCAAGTTTCATCAAAATATCTCATTGCCTTCGACAGTTATCATGCTTACAGACAGACGGACAGATGGACATTTTTGGCGATGTCGCAGGTTTCCCTCCACTTACGTTTTGGGATCCCAAAAACTAAAACCCAAACAAGGCAATTTTTTCAATAAATACTGATGATAACCAGTCACCCCATTTGCGCTTTTTGAATATTTTGCTAATGCGCTGATGAAAGTGGCTGAACTATCAGCTGATTTCATTTGCTAATTTGAAAATTTTGCCACGTGGAACGCAATTTCAATGGAAAAGATGGCGGTCCGAACCTCCAGATGCAGTCAAAAGAGGAAGAAGATTTTTTTGAAATTCAAAATCAAAGAACGTGTATTGAATTTCTATTTCAACTTTGTGCTAGGATAACCCTGAAATACTTGGCTATTAACTGATTTTAAGTTTGTATTTTTTCTTTTCCATTTTACTATTTTATATGCAATTGACAAAAGCAAGGTAGTGTAACAGTTAAAAAAGTGTTCACATAAGCATACATCTACTGTATATGTTTATTTACATTGTTTTGTTTAGTGTTTTAATATGTGTATTTTACTTTGTGTATTTTACTCATACTCCGCTGTTATGCAAAAAGCGGGTCACAAATAAATAAAATAAATAAATAGTATACAATTCTATGTCCGGTCTCCGCTTTGAAGAGTCACGGAAGAGTCGACAGGCGCCAAGAAGAAAAGAGCTAATTTCAAGGGGCAAGTATTGCTATCAGCGGAACAAGATATTTATCAACCATTTATAGTGAAAAAATCATTTCTGTTAACGGGTTGTGCTTTAAAGTTTAACTGAAAAGCTAACTTATTTTTGTGTCATTGCATTAAATACACTGAATCATTTGGATTCTGCAAAGGGAATTTTTTATTTTCCACTATCTGCTCTAGTTATGACGTTCAGAAAATCTGCAGCCGTCCCCAAAGCGTAAATTCTACTATGACGCGCGAAATTTTAATCTCAACACAAACGCGGCCTTCCAGTGGGTAGTGCTGAGATTGGTGAAGATTGCTTAGTGCCTGGACAAAAAAACAATAAATCTTTCTCGTAAGGCATACAACAAAAATACAAGCGCATGGAGTACCACAAATCAGACGGAAATTCCACTATCTGAAATTCGATTATTCGTGAACATCGGAACAAGGAGGGATCGACTAAAACCAGGAAGGGAAGGGAACGCGAGAAAAGCAGGAAGGCATACTAAAACGAGGAAGGGCATACTAAAACGAGGAAGAAATTCAAGGCTGCGAGAAATGGAACGCTGCACCGTTCCCTTCCTCTGTTTAGAATTCTTCGAGGGATCGGCAACTTTTCAAACTCAAAGTTCACCATCCCTCCCTTGTTTTGGTATCCTGGCATGGGTAGGCATTAAGTTCAGTGAGGGGTCAGCAACTATCAAAATTGAAATTCACCTTTTCATTTCTAGTTCAGACGGATACTAAAACGACGGATACTACAGGATATTAAAACTAGGAAGGGATGGTGAACTTTGAATTTGGAAAGTTGCCGACCCCTCAAAGAATACTAAACAGAGGAAGGGAACGGTGCGGCTTTCCAGTCTGGAATTCTGGCGACAGCCTTCCTCTTTTTACTCTGCCCTTCCTGGTTTTAGTACGCCTTCCTGCTTTTCTCGCGTTCCCTTCCCTTCCTGGTTTTAGTCGCTCCCGAACAAGGAGGTAACGCATTTTCAACGGATCTTCAAGCCAATGTAAGTGAATAAGCAAAGGGTAACTAGAATGTCCTATCCCAGCTCTTTTCGGAACAAAAATGTTCCGACTTCTGTAAGGAATTTTGACCCCCGTTCCCAACCTTTTTTGTAGGTGCAAGGAAAAGGGAGACAATCCTTGACGAGGAGACTGGTCGCATCGCTTTTGGCCTCTGGCCTTTTTTTGCTTCTCTCAGCGCGGCTACAAATCACTGTACAACGCTGGGTGGAGCTGAACAGGGATGCTTTCAGTAGTTCATCCTGCTTTTGGTTCTTATTTCTTTTCTTGTTCATTAGCTGCATTTTTAACCGCCATCCTGTTTACCGACCTACAAGATTTCCCACTATAAGTCGTTTTCTTCCTTCGGTTAACCGACCTAAGCTTTTACAAGCTGTTTATTTTTGCTCCGTTTGGGCCGGTCGGTTAACCGACCTGTGGACTGGGGCGGGTGTTCCGTCCAACCGACCTACGCTCTTGGCACGGCGCGAAGTTCAAAATTCTCATTGGAGAGATGTCTCCAGAAAATCGCGTCTTCCCGTCGCACCGGTGACGGGAAGACGTGATTTTTTCTTATAAGCCGTTTTTTAGAGCTCAGTCGAACCGACCGGCGAGACGAAAAAACGGTCAATAGTGGCAAATAGGTAGGTTAACCGACCTATGGAGAAAAGGCAAAAAACACAGCTATTCTTTCTTCAATCAAGGACCCATAAATTTCCTGTAATGACTCGCCATTCAGGGGGCTTGTCATTTCCTATGCTTCTATGTTGCCCGAGCCTCATCTAGTTTCCAAAAATTCCGCTTGGGTCGAATCGGCGTTCTTGCTCAGATAGACAAAATTTGTTGGGACTATTCAGCATGACACCAGGTACCTAAGCTAGGACAAAAGATCCAGGACACTCTTCCATTACAGAGAAATATTCTTAGTTCAGTACAACACATGCGAAAAATTTAGTCTATCTGGATAGTCGGTTATTTTATCCCCGTGGGTATTTCTCGAACTATCTGACGCTCGGTCAAGAGCGCATCAGAAATCTCTTATTGACAAGCCCCCTGAATGGCGAATCATTACAGGAAATTTATGGGTCCCTGCTTCAATGTTTATACGCTTCGTTGATGGAATAAACTCAGATAGAATGACACATATCCCGACGTTACACCAATCTCTGTCTGCAAAATTGAGTCACGTACCTTTACTGGGGGGAATGATCCGATTGTCATATTTGTCACGACTTAGCATGCCATCTAGAATCTTCTTGTCAGTTTCAGTCTCGGAAAACCTGGAACATGACATGACTACTAAAAAGTACAACACAAACGAAATAGAACGAGATCTCAGATACCACGAAAGTGCTAGAGAATGTCTATTTGACTTCAAACATAAAAAGTAAATGCAAAAACAAGGCTTCAGCTTGCAAATCGATATATGCACCCGTTCTGGAAGTAAACGGTGCCGGTAGATGGAGAGTGGTAAAGAGCTTGGTCACACTGGGCTCAAAAAGCCGCCTATTCGACAAACAACTTAAACCCTAGGAGACGTGAGATTTGATGGACTTTGTGGTAGCTTGGGGATAATGAGTAGACGGCAATTAGGTGTCAATTAGGGTTCCTGTAACATAATTATACACGCTGTTTTGCTCTAATTCAGTGGTTCCCGACCGGTGGTAAGCGTGCCCGAAGGGGTACGAGAGATCTCGCATGGGGTACGCGACGGACCCAAAATGAAGTTAGTCTATAGCTTTAATACCTCGCTTCGGTCGTTTTTAAGTCCCCTAACTCAGCTTCAGTATTGTCCTCAAAATCAGATATCCCATTATACGCAATTTCAGATTTACACGCCTTATAATTGACGACAATTATATCCTCATTTTGACGTTCTGATCGTGGAAAAAAATAAATAGGAGAACAACAATTCGTCAAAAAATGGGTACGGCACCTTTTTGATACTCGATTAGGGGTCCGCAACCTTTCTGAACCTGGATTAGGGGTACGCGGTACGGAAAAAGTTGGGAACCACTGCTCTAATTGATCTCCTGAATTTAGAAGGGCAACATTAAGAATTAGTTGTATCTTGTTCTTTTTCAACTTTTGCAACCCCAAAAGCCAGGAAATGAGCCCAGTGTGACCAAGCTCAAAGGTAATCAACCCAATTCAAGGTTTTTAAATTCAACGACTTGCTGTTCAAGGTTCTATGGATTCTGTTATTTTTATTCTCCTCGAGAAGCGAGCTGGTACAAGGTACAGCCCTTCCCCTGTCGGCCGATCCGGCTGAATTGCCGCGAGTCACGGTTCACCTCGACTTCCTTCCCTTGGAATCCAAACAAAAGATTTCCATAAATCCATACCGGACTAAGGAAACTTACGTCGGTAGCCTTTTATCATCGTGCGGTTCTCCTGGCTCCAGAAAGTCCAAATCCATTACATCCATGCTTTGTGGCTCAGCTGAAGATACATATCCGGTGAGTAGAATTACCACTACGCTCGTACACAACAGGATTTTAAGAAAGACGTCCTCGCTTTTCCGTTTCGTGTGAATCATGGTACAGCCCCACAGGCCAGCTCTGAAAAGACGGAAACGTTGACAAAAAGTGAATAAACAAGACCAAAGGTTTCGATGGGATCCCAAAAATTCAATATTTGTTCAAGACAATTCGGTCTTGTCTTCGCCCGATCCAGTCTTCGCCAGACTCCTTGAACATTTTTACTGTTAAAATTCAGAAACAGATTAAGGCCAAATAGGTAATCATCAGAGAAAATCAAGTTCAGATGTGGATTCAGTATGCGTGTTTAACCCTATAAGTCATATCTGTTTTGACGAAAACTTCCTGCCACTTTTGCCAATTTCCCGGTTTCGGCCGAATTGCGGAACTACTTGTCCGGCAAAAAAAGAAAGCTCAAAAACGAACTCAGCGTATCTTCTTTCCCCAATACTGAACATCTAATCAACCTCAAATAAAAAATTAACTTATAACAAATTTTCCGGCTCCAGCCAGATTCCGGTCGAAATAAATGTCCGGGTAAAAACTGATTATCATCCACGGACTCAGCATCTCTTCTTACCCTAAATCGGATATCTAATCAACTACAAATAAAACTTTAACTTTTAACAATTTTCCGGTTTTGGCCGGATTCCGAGCTAACTACTTGTCCGGGTAGAAAATTGTTTTCACAATCGTTTTCAGCATGTCTTCTTACCCTTACATCAAACATCTAATCAACTTCAAATACAACTTTTCCTTCTGACAGACTTTCCGGTTTTGGCTGGATTCCGGGCTAACTACTTGTCCGGCGAAAAAATGGTTTTCGCCATCGTGTTCAGCATGTCTTCTTACCTCTAAATCGAACATCTAATCAACTTCAAATAAAACTTTTACTTTTAACAAACTTTCCGGTTTTGGCCGGATTCCAGGCGAACTACATGTCTGATGACCAAATGGTTTTCACCATCGAGTTCAGCATGTCTCCTTACTCCATAATCGAATATCACATTATCTGCTTAAAAATATTTCATTTGCCCCTTAATTTACCCCCCCCCCCCTAAATGTAGGGCTACAGAGCCCATCTACGAGCTCGACCTTACTCTTGACCCAAAGAATCCTCACACCATGTTTCAGCAAAATATCTCTTTCCCTTAGAGAGTTATAGTGCGCACAGACGGACAGACGGACGGACGGCCAACTTTTGCGATGTCATATGTGTCCATCCACTTACGTTTTGGGATCCCCAAAAAAAGGAAATAACATTACTGTGCCAAAGAAACAAGACCAGGTTCAGGCTCATTTATTCCACTTATCAAAAGAAAATTCAAATGTCGTTTGATTACTTCGCAGGCTCTATAGCTCTATATCCACGTTTCGGGGAAGAAGAAGACATGTGCTGCCCCTCACTTTGAAGCTTGAAAGGATCTTTTAGTTTTCGTGCCTCCTTTTAGTGCTTATGCCTCCTACACAATGTCGTGCCATGCCTCTTTTCAGTCGATCCCTATGCCAACGGGATCGACTAAAAAGAGGCACGGCACGGCGCAGGAGGCACGAGTAATAAGAACAGATTAGCAAGTAGTAGAAGTACACATGTAAGTGAGAGTCCGGAATTCCAGAGCCTAAAAGAAGGCACGCGCTGCCCCTCACTTTGAAGCTTGAAAGGGCCCTTTTAGTTTTCGTGCCTCCTTTTGGTACTTATACCTCCTACACTATGTAGTGCCGTGCCGTGCCTCTTTTCATTCGATCACTATGCCAACGGGATCGAATAAAAAGAGGCACGGCACGGCACGGCATGGCGCAGGAGGCACGAGGAATAAGAATAGATTAGAAAATAGTAGAAGTAAACAAGTAAGTGAGAGTTCGAAGTTCCGGAGCCTAAAAGAAGGCACGCGCTGCCCCTCACTTTGAAGCTTGAAAGGGCCCTTTTAGTTTTCTTGCCTCCTTTTAGTACTCATGCCTTCTACTCTATGTCGTATCGTGCCGTGCCTCTTTTCAGTCGATCCCTATGCCAACCGGATCGACTAAAAAGAGGCACGGCACGGCGCAGGAGGTACGAGTAACAAGAATAGATTAGCAAGTAGTAGAAGTACACACGTAAGTGAGAGTTAGTAATTCCAGAGCCTAAAAGAAGGCACGCGCTGCCACTCACTTTGAAGCTTAAAAGGGCCCTTTTAGTTTTCGTGCCTCCTTTTAGTACTCATGCACGAGTAACAAGAATAGATTAGCAAGTAGTAGAAGAAGTAGAAGTACTCATGCCTCCTACACTATGTCGTGCCGTGCCGTGCCTCTTTTTAGTCGATCAGAATAGATTAGACATTAATAGACATCATTTTAGACATCAACAAGAATAGATTAGCAAGTAGCAGAAGTAAACAAGTAAGTGAGAGTTCGTAATTCCAGAGACGAAAAGAAGGCACGTGCTGCCCCTCACTTTGAAGCTTGAAAGTGCCCTTATAGTTTTCGTGCCTCCTTAAAGTACTCATGCCTCCTACACTATGTCGTGCCGTGCTGTGCCTCTTTTTAGTCGAACCCTATGCCATCTATGCCAAATGCTGGGCACCCTAACACACCAAAACAGAATTTTAACTGCTTTTTCTTGAATTTAACTCGGACAAGGTTTTCCCTCAAACCCTTCCCAGCATTTGGCATAGGATAACCTGTGTTTAACGTACGCTTCTCCAAACTGGGGTATACTCAACGTTTGGCATGCTTACCCCCAAATCATACACTTACAGTAGACTAAAGTTTGGAAGTTTCGATTTTGGATTACTCTTGTGATATTGGCAGTCAGTTTGGGAATACTTACGTAAAAATCCCGAGACGACGAGAAACCCGTCGATACTCAAGGACATGCTCTCAATATCTTCAATGACTATATTCAGTATCATCTCAATATACGAAATCATAATATTAAAACTTGACCGAGACACGTATTTTTTTTTCCTCGCGCTATTTACTCTTCAACTTAGTATTTTCACTTCGAGTATTTTCAAATATTTGAATACTTTAAAACTGGGCTGTGCTTTCAACAAATAAACCACGCTTTTGACTGTTTTAAGCCTTTTCCGAGACCCGTTGACTTGTAGCGAAAAAGGGAAACAATTTACATAACCGGTTTTTCTGATGGACAAACTTCTCGCAGACAGCCGTCGAAAGCGTGATACATCCAAGGTAGCAAAACACCGCAAGGGAGAAAGTCAGCTTAGTTTTGTTAGAGGGTTAGAATGTACCTTGAGAAATTGGGGTCTCCGGGTTTAGAAATATCTGAAGTGATCATGGAAGTAGGTTACGTTAGTATTATAGGTAAGACAGGTCCTTCAAATATAAGTAAAACCATGACTTGAGGCATATTCTCGCCGTTCCCCGAGGACTCCACTTGAGGAGTCCCCGCGTTTTTGTTTGTCCTGGGGACTCAATCCCCGTATTCTCGCGAGTGCTCACGGACGGGGAATGCTCCAATTATCATCACCATCATCAAAAAGGACTCCCTTTCAGATTCGGAGGGGAATCAATTTTTGCTGGTATTGGTGCAATGTAAAATTAATTAAAAACAATCAGAATAAACAAAACCAAAAATAAAGTGGATCCAGACTAATTTCGTCAACTGTATATTTTTTTCGAACAAAAGTCCGCGTGGAGTGACTCCATCTATTCTCGCCGTTCCCTTCGATTCCCCGAGGAGTCCTCTGGGAACGGCGAAAATACGCCTTTGGTGAATCGTCTTGGTTGGCCTAAGTAACTTTTGGAGGTAAGGTAAACCCAAAGGTCTGGAGTTAATTGGTGGTCAATCCATGATTCCATAAGACTGTCCCCAACTGAAAACCTCTATCTTTCTGTTTGAATGACAGGCTTGTGTTTGAGTGAAATTTTCTGCGTGACATGATGTACGGAATGTAAAAAATGTACCGGCAGATGTCGTTCGTAAATATTAGCTCATGAAAAGGGATTGACCGGCATAACTTCAGGAGTGAAGCCTTATTTGTGGATGATGTCCGGAATAAAATTGTGACGGCAGCTGTTTGCATTGGTGTTCTACTTTCAAATGATTTCGCAGGAGAAAGGACAAGAGTAAAAGGTTGGGATTGTGGTAAAGGGTTTTCATTGGGACGGGAAAAAACGAAATGTTTCAAAACCCAGACGGCTTTGTTTTGATAATCCTTTGGAACCAATTAATGAATAGTCTAAAAGCCAAATTTTTAATATGATAGATACATAAACAAAAGAAAACTCCGCTTTCAGACACGTATTGCAACCCTTACCTTAGTTTGCCTAAATCATTTTTTGTGAATCAACCTATAAGGTTATTCTTCATTTACTTTCGAATGTATTTAAATGAAATAGTAAATACTAATTTAAATCTGAATGAAATAGGGAAATAAGTGCACCGTAAAATTTCAGATGGAGAAGGAGACCGAGATTCAAGCTCGAGATTCCGATAAACAAAGGAAAAAGGGCTCAGGGGGGCCCAGGGGAGGCCTGAAGCACTCTGCCCAGGGGGGGGGGGGGAGGTGCGACCCATATTTGACGGTGCAAAACGGATAAGTCAGCTGCATTTTATTCGAGCATTTTATTTCTTGTAGTCAGGTGCTATATGTAGGCCTGCACGTGGTTAAGGAACATGGATGCACAGTTCCCATCATAGATGGACAAAAACACTGCATGCAGTTCACTTCTTGTCAACTCAATCTGCCGTTGCATGTTGGTCTTGCGAGCGGTCTAGTGCTATATGTCTGTGAGCTCGACAACGTAGTAGCGAACTAGAACCTAAAGGTGTTTTGGTTGGACGCAAGTAACTGACCAGCTCGTCAACAAACCTCTCTGTTCCCATAGCCGAAACTCGAATAAAATGTAGTATCATGTTTACAAATAAAATGTAGCTCGAATAAAATGTAGCTGACTTATCCATTTTGCACCGTCAAATATGATTCGCAGTCAGCTTGGGACGTAGGAACATCTATCACCGAAGTATGGGGTGAGACCCCTCATTTCAACGACTTCTTGAACACAATATACGAGTAATATTTGTACCGACAAAAATGAACCGTATTCCCTGCCAACAAAGAATAGAACCGGTGTAAAACTAACTGCAATGCATCAACTGATAATTGTTCTTGTAATGAAAAGTCGTAAGCTATATACAGAAATTCACAAACTCAGCTTCTCATTTCAGCTTCTCTAAAGATGAAAGCTTCCAACGCCTGTACTCAGAACAAATTAAAGCAGGCACCGCAGTCTAAATTTTTTTTTAATCTGCCTTTTTTCTAGCAATATTTAAATATTTGCCATACGAATTCTAGCCTTTAAAGACCTGATCCAAACATTCTGCTTACCTTCTCTCCTTGATCGCATGCCACGGGTTTGTTTAGATTTGAACCCGATTGCCGAGTTGCTGTTTTGGCTTGAGAAAAAACCCACGCACAACGTCTTCTTTTCCAGATAGCGGAATTTTCCAGGATTGATTAGCAAAGAATTACAAGACCTAACTGATAGTTTTTGTATGTCTTCAGAGGTACCACACTGGTCTTGGTTTTATAATTTATTTGTATTTGTAATAAACAGATTAGATGGAAATTATTATTTTTACCCTTGGCTCCCTACGTACCATAACAGCTGTCCGTGATAATCGGCTGAGATTTAGTCCAGGCAGAGTTATTTCAAACCTAGGAAATTTGGTGGCTTTTTTTTAATTTGCTCACTGTTTTACGGTGTTTTTAGTGGTTTTGAACATTCATATTGACAGAAGGGATGGTTAGCATTGTGTGTGTGGTAGAAATACCATTTTTTGTGGCCCACTTGAATGTGTTTCAAATCTACAAAATCCCAAGCCTAATCACCAAAACAAATGACACATCGTTCTTCTAAATACAGAATACTACGAAAAGCTCCACACTCAAAAATTTTTGAAACGCCGAGGAAATCACAAATCTGTCGTGGAATATAAGTGGCAAAATAGTAACCATCCAGAAAAAAGGGACACAAAGTAGGTTTGTTTCGAATTTACAGCAAAAAAACAAATTAATTTTCAAGTTAAAAGACATACTTACTTAGAAACAATTAGGATACAGGTTTTCCGGCGTCTTAAAAAAAAACAATCCTGAATGACGGACTTTTGGTAGAGTACAGATTCGGACTTTACTTTTTATGCTTAAAATAGACGCCGATCCGCTGACGAGACATTAAGTTGCATTTTTTCGGGTGAAGTTTCAATGTAGTTTTCAAGCACTTTTGTTTCGTTATGAAAGTACCGTGTCCCGTTTTATTTGTCAGATTCAGATTCACATACAGATATTTTTTTCTTCACCAAAAAAGCACAAATACATTATACAAAAAACTCAACAACCACATAAAAGACAAAAATCCTGTGGGTGGCTGTATCTTCTAACCTCCTTTTAACTTACAATTATTCAATAAAACTAATCTATTGTATTTTCAAAAAGAAAGAAAAAAGAGGTAAAGAAAGAGAGTAAAAAAAATGAAAAGAAACAAAAAGATCCTTCGTCACAACCTACCCCCCACCCCCCACCCCACCTCTTCAATCCCCGCCTCCCTACACAACACAATGTATTCAATCGACACATTGTGGTTTCATAACTAAGACAAAAGTACGAATCCGAGAAACTGCAACTTGAAACTGGTTTGCAGAATTTGATTCCTTCTGCGTAAAAACAATTCGTAGACGAAAAAAACTTTCGGCTTTCGACAGAAAAACTATATCTCTCCCCGACGCAGCATACTAAAGTACATCTGGAACCAGTCTGGAACGTTTCTATCTGACTCAATCTTCATCTGCGACCTTACCACCAGCTTAGGTCCGAGTCTCAATACGCGACAGGACATGCTCTACACAGCAACTGAAGAACGAGGAGCTCGCTTTCAGAATAACTTAACATAAAAAGAGATTGGTTTCGAATTGTAGGCGTGTCCTGATATTTTCATCCGAGAGACTGTGGAATTTTACAAAGGCTTATCAGATGTGCTTTAACACTAGCATGGTCTGGCGTCTGCAGAACCACCTCTGCCCTAGGAAGCGAATTTCTGGTGTATATTAAAATCTTCCTTGTCCTTTTCAAGAGTTGTCCACGTCAATCTCGCTTTGTAACTGATATATTTTTCACTGTACTGGATACACTTGCTTCGAGAGGGTATCGCGGGTCTACTGTCATTTGAATTCTGATGATTTTTCCAGTATGTTCAAAAATTTCCTACTTGTGGTCAAAGTTCAACCCACAGTCCACGCACGTAGCTTTGTCTCTCGCTTTTGGTTTATAAGGTTATTCACGCTATCCAGTCAGACTTCACTTTAACAACTAACCTATTGTGATTTGACAGGCTAAAATCTGAAAGACCTAAGTGAGACGGATTCAGATCACATGCAAGTAAAACAGGTTTTAAAACAAGGCAGGTTACTGCCATCATGAATCATGTCTGCGACCTAATGGGGCTACTAAACCTTTTTTAAACGACTCGACTTGCCCTTGACTGGGACGGATTTACGATTGAAGCTGGGTAGTGCCAAAATTATTTTTTTTTTAAAACGACTCGTACTGTCTTTCGAAAATGAGTGCCCAGGACCTTCGCGAGGGCAAAATAAAGGACTGATACAACTTAGCAAAAGGCAGGGGTGGTGGGTCCCTGCAAGGGCCACTGACTATATTAATAAATTCTTCTTCAGCCCAAGCACACTGGGTATAATGTACAAAACGGAAATATCAACCAGGATTCTTCAGCAAAAACAGTAATAACTTGCAGTTCGTCTGTTCCGGCTACAGTCTGAACAGGCACACCCTTGCCAAGAAAGACCGAAATTTCACTCAAGCTCGCTGAGTTTTCCGTTTCGATTCATTTTTATTTCAAAGTTAGCTCATTCGTCCAAATCGTGTTTTTGCGAAATTCGATCCGCCACGGGAAGGCAAGTAAAGCTGAAAAGGAGAGCTGAGTAGAGCTCATGGGCCAATCACTCAATCAATAAATTTACACAGCTTGGATTGAGCTGATGAGCATTTAAATTAGGAGCATTAAATCTTTGGTTCATTTTTACCAGAAGGGACCGTCATGTGGGTTCTGGTTTGTCTACAAGGTTCAGACACTGGAGTCCTCAATTTCTAAATGCAAAAATTTGCTTCTCGTTTATTTGTCACAGCAAAACTACGTACCTTCTAGGTGATATATATTTAACCCCGTGCACGGGAATGTGACCTGCTAAGATGAATTTAATAATAATATATTCGCAAACTGGATGGCAGGCCGTTAAACCTCTATACAATTCTTAGTTTACATTTCTTCTAAATTTGCACAGGGAGAAAATGTCACTTGAATAATATTCATCAACTTCCTTCTTGAATGTCAGTAGGATCGTGGAGCAGATTACTCTCTTAGGTAAGTTGTTCCATTGCTGGACTACTCGGTTGCTAAAAGCCCAGCGGCCCATGTCCTTATAAAAACGTTCCGTTTTCACCTTGTGATGGTGCCCTCGAAGATTGTTGTTATTGAAAAGCACGATTCTCTAGGCTGGTACGTTGTCACAGGCTCCATTGTAGAGCTTGTACATTTCGACACGATCACCACAATGGAATCTATAGCCGAGGGTTGGCATTTCAAGCTCGCGAAGCCGCTCTTCGTAGGGAAGGAGAGAATTTCGTTATCCTCCGCTGAACATTTTCGAGAGCATCTATGTCCTTATTATAGTATGGTCTTATAGAACAATGCCCATACTCAAGAATCGGGCGGACAAGTGACTTGTTGAGCGTAGCAAGCGTTTAAGGGATCGACTAAAACCAGGAAGGGAAGGGAACGCGAGAAATGCAGGAAGGCATACTAAAACCAGAAAGGTCATACTAAAACGAGGAAGGGCATACTAAAACGAGGAAGGAATTCAAGGCTGCGAAAAAATGGAAAGCTGCACCGTTCCCTTCCTCTGTTTAGTATTATTCGAGGGGTCGACAACTTTACAAAACTCAAAGTTCACCATCCCTTCCTCGGTTTAGTATCCTGACATGGGTAGGCATTAAGTTCAGTGAGGGGTCAGCAACTATCAAAATTGTAATTCACATTTTCATTTCTAGTTCAGACGGAGAGTAAGACGACGGATACTACGGGATACTAAAACGAGGAAGGGATGGTGAACTTTGAATTTGGAAAGTTGCCGACCCCTCAAAGAATACTAAACAGAGGAAGGGAACAGTGCGGCTTTCCAGTTTGAATTCTGGCGACAGCCTTCCTCGTTTTAGTATGTCCTTCCGTCATTCAACGAGTGAACTTGTTTGACTAGTTTTACTGACGGTAGCCAGTCTCTGTCATTTGGATACGCTTAGCAACTGAGCTGGATTACGGGAAATCATAACCCTGTGCATCATTTGGAAAGTGGGGGGTGTCAAAAGCCCCCCTTGCCAGTAAGTCAGCATTTGCTGATGTTTTTTATGGAAGCATAAATTTCACCTGAGAGCGGATTTTAAAGCAAAATAAATGTGTCGTCAGTCAGCCAGAAAACGTTTGATGATGGAATGAAGGCACTGGGAAAGAAGCTAGACCTCATAATTAGCCAGCAGAAAGAGTTTGCTATTACACTGTCGTCGATTTCTGACGAGGTTCAAATTTTGAAAAATGAATCGAAGTCTCGTGATTCGAAGATTGCCACTCTGGAAAACCAGCTTGAAGAGCAAAAGTCGAGATGCGATACAGTCGAAGCGAAACTACTCGAAATCGAAGTTAGAGACCGGAAACTGAACTTAATCATCCACGGATTACCGAAAGAAAAACAGCAACAGACAGTTCTCGCGAATGTGTCAACATTATTTTCGTCGAAAATGGAAATCGCGGATAACATTCAAATATCGCAGTGCTACCGAGTGCCCCAGAAGTCGAACGTGACTACCCGTAAACCGACCACCCCTCCAGTTTTCCTTTCAGTGTCCTCCGAAAAAGATATTCAGTGCATTTTCAGCTCAATATCGAAGTTGAAAGGAACGGGGGTCCGGATCTGTACGGACTTGCCGGCTAAATTAAACACTGTGAGAAACGAATTACTGGCTAAGGGTAAGGAACTTCGAGATAATGGATCCGCACAGCTTACACGAGTGAAGCACAAAGGTGCCAAATTGTGGCTTGAGTACAAGTCTGATTCAGAGTCTCAGTGGACAAAAGCGTAAGAAGCAGTAAAGGCGACTAGTGTGACAAAATTAGGTCTATCCCGCTCTTGATTGGTAATTTTTGCATTTTTGTGTTTGTGTGATGTCGATTATCTACTTTCATGTGTTACTTCGGTTAGCTCGGTTCAAGTTTATCTTCATTATTTCTGCCCCAGTTATTTCTGTTACAGTTATACCTACTCAACATAAGTTTACTCGAAGAATGGCAAGTTTTCATGACTCATCAGTGGGACGGGCTCCTTGTCGCCTGGACTTGCTGGCACGAGGTAGGATCTTTCCGACTCTTTTTATTTGACATTTAAGTTTGCAGTTGCGGGGGGGGGGGACTGATAGGCTGGCAGCTTTGAAGGAGGAACCTCTTAACCTTTCATTACTTTCTGAAACTTTTAACATTTTTGGCCAGAGAGAAAATAACACTTTTTCAGAAATAAAACAATCATTGCATGTTTCTCCTGATGAAATAAATAGACTTGAAAACAATTCAAAGAGAATTGGGTTTATGAACAAACAGGGACTCGCCAGTTCTATTGATGATCTAAAGCAACTTCATTCTATACTTATAAATAAATTCAAGAATCATCGATAAAAAAAAATAAAAAATAAAGTAAATTATTATTTGTATTATGTTGATATGTTTTGGTTGGGGTCTATTTGAGTTGCCGGCCATCGGTAACCCTCGCTTGCGCATTGTTTTTTTTTGTGGGATTTCGGGTTGATCCTACCGAGTGTCGGTGGGTTTGTGGGGCGGGTTCCCCTCTGGTGGTGAGTCATGGAATTATTAACATTTATTTATATAATTAGTTATATGTAAAATATGTGTGTTATATATTGTACCGGGTTTTTGTCAATCGACCTTGTGTCCCCGGCTTGACCCTCTATTTATTTTGATTTTATAAAGAAGTGTAAATTAAACCTTGAACCTTGAACCTTCCTCGTTTTAGTATGCCCTTCCTGGTTATAGTATGCCTTCCTGCTTTTCTCGCGTTCCCTTCCCTTCCTGGTTTTAGTCGACCCCAGCGTTTAATCGTCCCCGCACGAGAAGTTTCCTCTGATCATACCAGCAATTTTGGAAGCCTTCTTGACGACAGCTTCATCGTGGCTACTGAAGTTCAGTTCGGAATCTACT
The DNA here is from genome assembly GCA_030848855.1 of Branchinecta sandiegonensis. Taxonomy (NCBI): domain Eukaryota; kingdom Metazoa; phylum Arthropoda; class Branchiopoda; order Anostraca; family Branchinectidae; genus Branchinecta; species Branchinecta sandiegonensis. Next base: position 13,861,608 of record JAUPMV010000020.1, read on the forward strand.
AAGATGCCGAGGTCTCTTTCTTCTTTACTAAGACTAAATGCAGCTGAACCAAGAGAGTATGAGGACGTAAAGTTTTGTGGTATAAGGGTGAGAACATGACTTTTCTGAGTATTGATTTCCATGATCCACTTCTTCATCGAGTCTTCAATTGCCTTCAGGCACTGCAGTGTTTCTATGCCGGCTTCTAGCTGACTATTCTAGCTATTCTCACACTGGAGTCCAGGATTCCTAAATTCATCTCAGAACCTGGACAAATCCCATGTATTCCATCTACGCAATATATCCTAGCAGAGTTTCAGTTAAAACCGTCGATGATGGGGATGATCATTGGGGGTGTTATAAGACTAACCCGCACTTTGGCTCTGAACTTGAAGGTGAAGAAATAAACTCGGACTTGTAATCTAGAGAGTGCCTGTTCTGGAGGGACAGACAGCGCACGTGAGGGATACTTCCAAATCTTCATTTTTCACATGCTCTTCTCATACAAGGAACGCAGCCCTCAGTCACAGGCTACAAATTTACTTTCAGTTCCCCTTTTAGGCACGTTAAATTGAACGCTCATTTCCCCGGTTTCCTAGAACAGGAGATTGAGGAAATGGCACAAAAAAACTTGTTCCCACTGGTATAACCTGTAAATCTCTGTTGTTGGTCTGAAGACCTGACAGCCGTCGGTCTGACAACGTGCATGCTTTGTTTTGGCGGAAGTGATGATTCTAAGGAACGCCAGGAAGCGAGAAGATCGAATACGGCGATTTGCGTTCCCTCCCCAACACAAATCGGATTGGCAACGTGATTAGCATGCTCGAACTCTAAAATACTTCACAGTCAATTCCAGGAATCTGCAGGGAAATACCCAATCTGCAACCACGCAAGCACAATTATGTCCCCAATCAAGTAACGGTCAGTTCGAGTAAGGATGAACATTATCTCTAGTTCAAATACCGTTGAAACGTTTAAGCTCAGCAGACTGTCAAATCGTAAAAGATTAACTATTTACATGCGGATCACCCTTACTGGACCTCACCCGATAAATCAATTGCCGGTAGCTATGGTTCCCTAACAGGGGCAACAAAACGTCTACCTTTTACGGAAGCAGTTCCTCTGAATAAAGGATAACAATATTTTATTCAGAGAAGTTTGACGTCAAGAAATCTCGTCCTGGGATTCGAACCTTCCACTCCAAGATCAAGGAACATAAATTATTCTAACAGAACTTCACGAATTTGCAGGCTGGATCGCGAACGATAGTAAAGTCTTGTTGATTATGAACACGTCAGCTGAACAACATGGTGGCGCCTGATTAGATAATCGTTAAGGCCTATACAACTTCTAAAGCCTAACAAACTCCTAGCTTTCAAAGCAAGAGCTAGTAATTTGAAGAAGTAACTGGGTTCATAGACAGAAACTACTGGTTTCAACGACTGGAATAGGTTCGTTGCAAAAACGGTGTTTATGAAAGAAAGAAAGATTAATCTCAATATGTTTTGAATCTCTTTAGATGTCTGCTTTGGAAACGCAATAGAATGAACATATAATTATTTTAGTGTGTAGCAAGGGGGCAATGTGGGATGACGCTGTATTTCAAGTTTCTTCACAATTCCAAGCGCTCAAGGCTATCGGAGGAGAGCGAGTATCGAGACTAAATGTTTCAGCTTCATGGAGTTAACTTATATGACAGAAAATAAGTGAAAACCCATTACCAGTCGGCAGGAAAGGCTGTTGTGAACTCAAACTTTACTATTTTCCGCAAATCCTAACAGTGGGCGACATTATTCATAAACAAGAGCTGTAAGCTCATATGGCACTTGCATGGGCTAAGATGTTTTGATTGATCAAAAGTAAGTTTCGACTTTGCGGTTGAGCGCACTCTAAGGGAGCTATAACTTCATTTGTAAGGAAAACCCTTTGAGGCAAGAATGATAATGGGCTGATGGCAACAGGAAATGCATATTTTGCTTCAAAGTATTTTTCTTACTTTGCGGTCAAGATTGGTACTTTAAGGAATAATCGGATTTGGGAAGTAGCATTTTTTAAGCAAATGTTGTTGAATCTCTAATATTACAGCGAAGTTTCATCGTCGTAGCACATCTGGAAGTACCTTAACTCGCGAACACTGGAATCCCAGACCCCCCCCCCCTCCAACTCCACCCACAATACCCGGAGCCAATCCGGTTCTGTAAATGATTAATCCAGGGCATCTGTTTGTGAATCCCACAAAGTTCGATTCCGATAACACCAGTCTGAGCGGGTCAAGTATTCCCCCCCCCCCCCAATTATTGTCGGATTCGGTCCGGCAATGAAAAAGATCACCAGAGAGAAATGTCATCTGTTCAATTATTAAATTTCACTCGAATCCGATTACCCGTTCCAGAGTCACGCATGACTCAATATTCCGGATTCCCCTACCTCAACCCCCCCCCCCAAGATTATCATATCGAGGACTTTTTTTAATTCCAAGTCAGTTTCACCGGGTCCCTGATTTGCCTGCCAAGTTTCGTCGTGAAAATCCAAAATACCGGAATTCTGCCCCCCCCCTTCATGTGTCCGGATCCGCCCCCCCCAGCTCCCCCACGGTGGCCGTAGCCAATCTGATTCAGTAAATAATTGTTCTAGAGCATCTGTTTGTTCTTCCCACGAATTTCCATCCCCCCCCCCCAATAGTTGCCGGATCCGGTCCGGATATGAAAAAGATCACCAGAGAAATGTCCTCTGTTCAATTCTTAAATTTCACTCGAATCCGATCACCCGTTCCAAAGTTACGCGTGACTGAATATTCCGGATTCACCTCCCTCAACTCCCCCCCACCATTATCAGATCGACAAAATTTGTATTTTGAAGTCAGTTTGATCGGGTCCCTGATATGCCTGCCAAGTTTTATCGTGAAAATCCCCAAAACCGCCATCACCGGAATTCCGGGAAACCCCTCCCCCCCCCCTCTAAGTGTCCAGATTCAGTACAATTGCCTAAACGATTTATCTAGAGCAGATGCATGTTCTTCCCAGCAAGTTTCACTCCGATCCCTCCATTCTAACCGTTTCTTGAAATTTCCGGTCTCCCCCCCCCCAACTCCCCCCTGGCTACCGAATACGGCCAAGACTTTAAACGGGACATCACAGATATATAATCTATTCTGTTATTAAGTTTCATTACAATCCGATCACCCGTTCGAAAGTTACATTCCACTCAATTTCCCTGATTCCCCTGCCCTCCGATCCCCCCCAAAATGGTCGGATCGGAAAACTGATTATTTCTAAGTTTGTTTGGTCGGGTCTCTGATATGCCTACCAAGTTTCATGGTCCTAGCACATCTGGAAGTACTCTAACTCGAAAAAGTGTGACAAAATGCCCTAAATTTTCAAATTTCCAGCGCCCTCCACTCCCCCGCATATGGTCGGATCGGGAAACTGATTATTTTCAGGTTAGTTTGGTCGGGTCCCTAATATGCCTGCCAAGTTTCATTGTCCTAGCACATCTGGAAGTACCCTAACTCGAAAAAGTGTGACAAAAAACTCGGACAGACCGACAGACGGAATTGTCATCGGTATATGGCACTTGAGCCAGAGGCTGCAAGTGCCATAAAAAGAAAAAAAAAAGAGTAAGGCATTTATTCGTAAACGAGCTAAAGAGTTTTCGTTTTGCTTGAGTCCTTGTTGAGGTCGCTTTTTAGCTTGCCAATTCGCGTGCTTCTCAATCGCGCCAGTAGATGATTCCGCAGTCGTAGGACCTTGGCCAGCCTCCCAAGCTCAAGCAGACACGCAAAGATATTGCAAATTGATCTAGACTGAGCTCGAGATGTACTAAAGAAACAACAGAGATACAGAAAAGAATACACCAGCTTTTCTATTCCTACTTCTCTCTGCCATTTTCCAGCAACGACAATGGAAGGAAACCGACCCGAGGCGGAGAAAACAATCTAGTTCGCTCGTTCCGACGAGTTTCTTCTTATCGAGTCATGGGAACAAACTACTCCCGATGCTCCATCTGTCAAGGTTCCCCGACTACAAACTCAGCTTGTCGCATCCCAGGGGAAATCGCAGGGATATTTCAAAACAGAAGACAAAAGGGGGACTGATGTCCTCTTGGTGTTTCTCTGCAACAGCGTCAGCGTCACAGACCAAAGGTTTCGATGGGATCCCAAAGGGGAACATCGAGTGGAACACCTGATACGGACAACGGGACTACCTAATCGACCCAACAATCAGAATTATCAGGTAATTAATACTTCACAATGAAAAATAAGCGAAAAGATTATCAGACAATCAGGTTCAATGATAATTCCGACTCCCGGATTCCGGTCCGATAATCCATCCGATAATGCATAATAAGCGCTACCATCAGGAAGAACGAACAAGAGCTGTAAGCTCATATGGCACTTGCATGGGTCAAGATGATTTGATTGATCAGAAGTAAGTTTCGATTTTGCGGTTGAGATGCGCGCTCCAAGGGAGCTGGAACTTCATTTGTAAGCAAAACCCTTGAGGCAAAACTGCTAATGGGCTGATGGGCATCACGAAAATGCATATATTGCTTAAAAGTATTTTTTTTACTTTGCGGTCAAGATTGGTACTTTAAGGAATAATCGGATTTGGGACGTAGCAATTTCTAAGCAAATGTTGTCGAGTCTCCAATATTCCAGCGAAGTTTCATCGTCCTAGCACATCTGGAAGTACCTTAACGCGGGATCACCGGAATCCCAGACCCCCCCCCCCCCCTCCTCCAACTCCACCCACAATAACCGGAGCCAATCCGGTTCTGTAAATGATTAATCCAGAGCATCTGTTTGTCATTCCCACGAAGTTCAATCCAGATCACACCAGTCTAAGCGAGTCAAGTATTTTCCGCCCTCCCCCCAATTATTGCCGGATTCGGTCCGGAAATGAAAAAGGTCACAAGAGAAAAATGTCGTCTGTTTAATTATTAAATTTCACTCGAATCCGATCACCCGTTCCAAAGTTACGCATGACTCAATATTCCGGATTCCCCTCCCTCAACTCCCCCCCCAAGATTATCATATCGAGGATTTTTTTTTATTCCAAGTCAGTTTGACCGGGTCCCTGATATGCCTTCCAAGTTTCGTCGTGAAAATCCCCCAAAAAACGGAATTCCGGGAAACCCCCTCCTCCCCCCCCTCAAGTGTCCGGATCCAGTCAAATTATGTAAAAGATTTATATGGACCAGATGTTTGTTCTTGCCAGCAAGTTTCGCTCCGATACCATCATTCTAACCGTTTCCCGAGATTTCCGGTCCAGCCCCCCCCCCCCCAGCTCCCCCGCGTTGCACGTAGCCAATCCGATTCAGCAAATGACTTACCTAGAGCATCTGTTTGTTCTTCCCACAAAGTTCCATCCCGGTCCCTCCATTCTAAACGGGTCACGTATCCCCCCCCCCCCCAATAGTTGCCGGATCCGGTCCGGATATGAAAAAAATCATCGGAGAAATGTCCTCTGTTGAATTCTTAAATTTCACTCGAATCCGATCACCCATTCCAAAATTACGCATGACTGAAAATTTCGGATTCCCCTCCCTCCACTCCCCCCACCATTATCTGATCGACAAAATTTTTATTTTGAAGTCAGTTTGATTGGGTCCCTGATATGCCTGCCAAGTCTCATCGTGAAAATCCCCAAAACCACCATCACCGGAATTCCGGGACCCCCCCCCCCCCCCCCCATAAGTGTCTGGATCCAGTACAATGGTCTAAAGGGACTTATCTAGAGCAGATGCTTGTTCTTCCCAGCAAGTTTCACTCCGATCCCTCCATTCTAACCGTTTCTTGAAATTTCCGGTCTCCCCCCCCCCAACTCCCCCCTAGCTACCGAATCCGGTCAAGACTTTAAACGGGACATTACAAATATATATTCTATTCAGTTATGAAGTTTCATTACAATCCGATCATCCGTTCGAAAGTTACACACTTCTCAATTTCCCGGATTCCCCTCCCTCCACTCCCCCCACCATTATCTGATCGACAAAATTTATATTCTGAAGTCAGTTTGATTGGGTCCCTGATATGCCTGCCAAGTTTCATCGTGAAAATCCCCAAAACCACCATCACCGGAATTCCGGGACCCCCCCCCCCATAAGTGTCCGGATCCAGTACAATGGTCTAAAGGACTTATCTAGAGCAGATGCTTGTTCTTCCCAGCAAGTTTCACTCCGATCCCTCCATTCTAACCGTTTCTTGAAATTTCCGGTCTCCCCCCCCCCCCAACTCCCCCCTGGCTACCGAATCCGGTCAAGACTTTAAACGGGACATTACAGATATATATTCTATTCATTTATGAAGTTTGATTACAATCCGATCATCCGTTCGAAAGTTACACACTTCTCAATTTCCCGGATTCCCCTGCCCTCCACCCCCCCCCCCCCAAATGGTCGGATCAGAAAACTGATTATTTATAAGTTTGTTTGGTCGGGTCTCTGATATGCCTGCCAAGTTTGATGGTCCTAGCACAACTGGAAGTACCCTAACTCGAAAAAGTGTGACAAAATGCCCTAAATTTTCAAGTTTCCAGCGCCCCCACTTCCCCGCATATGGTCGGATCGGGAAACTGATTATTTCCAGGTTAGTTTGGTCGGGTCCCTGATATTCCTGCCAAGTTTCATTGTCCTAGCTCATCTGGAAGTACCCTCACTCGAAAAAGTGTGACAAAATGCCCTAAATTTTCAAGTTTCTAGCACCCCCACTCCCCCGCATATGGTCATATCGGGAAACTGATTATTTCCAGGTTCGTTTGGTCGGGTCCCTTATATTCCTGCCAAGTTTCATTGTCCTAGCTCATCTAGAAGTACCCTAACTCGGAAAAAAGGTGACAAAATGCCCTAAATTTTCAAGTTTCCACCGCCCCGCGCTCCCCCGCATATGGTCGGATCGGGAAACTGATTGTTTCCAGGTTAGTTTGGTCGGGTCCCTGATATGCTTGCCAAGTTTCATTGTCCTAGCACATCTGGAAGTACCCTAACTCGGATATGTGGGACAAAAAACTCGGACCGACCGACAGACCGACAGACGGAATTGTGATCGGTATATGGCACTTGAGCCAGAGGCTACAAGTGCCATAAGAACCACCAAAAAGAATCTGCTGAGTTTTCCGGCATCATGACGATAAGGAATAAAGTTAGTAGATGCTTTTTTGGCTCTTCCTTACAAAGTTTGTTACGCATAACATTTCATGCATAGCGTTTTCAAACACAACAGATAACATCCGACGTGTTATCTGTTACGCATTATCTGTTGAAACCGCACATCCTCGTGTTATCTGCTATGAAACTTCTGACAGTGCAAAGAGCTTCCCTTTCCCCACCACGTAAGGTAGGAATCCAATCTAAGAACTAGGCCTCACTCTTGACCTGAGGCATCCACCAATTTGTCATTTGTTATTTTTATTATGTTTGCTCTTCGTCCGAAACAAGTGTAGGTCTACCCTTATTTCCAGACATAAAGCAAGCTCTACGGTTACTAAACTGTTTCCATGACTAAAAATCAGCCTCCAGTAAACTTGGAAGGCCTACATCTTCGCAAAAATGTACATCGAGAAAAAGTAAAATTCACAAGTCTGTGATTTAAAAAGTCAATTCTCTTTACCACTCGGCCAGAAGGGTCAGATTTATCATCTTCCCGAAATGGATGTTGCAACTGCAGCTGATCCTACTCCGTAAATTATGAAAAAATAAAGCGCTGGTTTTCGGCGGATTACGGCGAAATGACTGATCCACTGATATAACAAAGAGCAAATATGGATGCAGCATGTATTCTTGCTCTTATTACAGACCTCTAATCGACATCAGTATTAGCTTTCAATTGTACCAAAATTTTCCGTTTTTGCCAGATTTCCGGTGAACTAATACACAGGCGAGAAGACGAGTTCAGATGCCACATTTACCAAATTTAACGTCAATGTCTTCTGTTTTATATGTCTTACTTATGGTCTTCTGCGGTGATCCTTGGCTGAGCAAAGGGGCACGGTCGTCTTGTGGCGAGAGTTTCGACACTGGAAACAAATATGTTGGGAATGATCCTAGCTTGAATGGTGAAGTGTTCCGCGTTCGATAATGTTGAATTGGGGGAAGTGGTCTTAATTTTCCGCTGAAGTTGTAATGGATTGTTTTTTTGAATCCCAAACCATTAGTGACGGGATACCTTTGTCCGTCTGTCTTTCTGTCTTTCCATTCTGTCTTAAGACAGAATGGAAAGACTCGACATCTGTCCGAGGATGTGAGATATTTCTTTTCAAAACTTTTTGTGACTTCGGTTTAAAGTAATAATTTTGTAGATGAGCCCTGTAGATCTAAATTTGGGGGGGGGGGGGGAGCGGTTTCAAGTATAGTGGTGAGCAAATAAATATAAATATTCCAAAATTGGTGACAAATATAGTACACACTTGACAAGGCTGGCTTAGAAATTGTCACTTCTCAGATCCGACCATCCCTTAGAGAACTAATCATAACCGCAAAGTGCAAAAAATACTTTTAAGCAAAGTAGCCTATACATTTTCATCATCCCCATGAGCCCATGATCATTTTTGCCTCAAGGGTTTTGCTAAAATTGATTTTTAGCACCAAATTAACAGTTTTTAGCAGTAAACCAAATTAACCAAATTAGCACACACAAATTAATTTTTTAGTCCCCCTTGCGTATCTTAACCGAAAAGTCACAAAAAATACTTTTGACCAAACGATATATATTCATGATCCCCCATGATCATTTTTGCCTTATGGGTAAATAATAATTTTAGTAATAATTTAGTAGTAATAGTAATATTTTTGAGCAAAATATACATTTTCATGATCCCGGCGAGCTTATCGTCATTTGTGATTCAACGAGTGTTCATTACTGATGAATCTCTAGCACCCTTAAAGCGGATCAGCTCAGCCAAATGCAAAAATTAAATGTTTTTTACGAACGATACATTATCCTGATTTCCGAGGACCCATGATCATTCTTATCTCAAGGATTTTGCCTACCAAAGGTCACAACAAACCCACGAATTGACAAATTACTACTTTCATCCTCTGACCCAGCTTTACAAGTGCCATATGAGCTTCGAGCTCTTGCTTAGCTATGGCCTAAAGAGGACCTTCGCCAAGAAGGGCCGAAATATCACTACAGAAGATCCTAGCCGACTTTCCGTTTGCCCTCACGGAACGCCCACGAATTGCCCTCAATAAAAATAAAAGAATTCCACTTTTATGGGTGACCAAGTTCGGCACGTGTGAAACCTGGCCTTATTACCCGGTGACGTCTGTGGATTTTCTTCCAGTTGAGAAGTTGATACTTGGAAGGGAAATGATAGCTTTTTGGGATCCCAAAACGTAAGTAGAGGGATACCTATGACATCGCAAAAAATGTCCGTCTGTCTGTGAGCACGATAACTCTCGAAGGGAATGATATATTTTGATAAAACTTGGTGTGAGGATTCTTTGGGTCAAGGGTAAGGTCGAGTTTGTAGACGGGCTCTGTAGCCATACATTTAGGGGTGGGGGAGGGGGTTTCAAATTAAGGGGCAAAAACAAATATTTTTTAAAGTTGTTGAGATAGTTAATTTAGGGGTAAGGAGACATGCTGAATCCGAATATGACAAGTAGTTCACCCGCAATCCGACGACACCCGGACAGAAAATCTGTCGATCAATTTTCGGCTCTAGCAGTTCCTACCTCTTTATTCTCAAACTAGTATAGCTCTGCGCGTGGATGCCGACATGCATTTGTTTATTCTGCGTGACGTCGGAGAGACCTAGTGTAATCGAAGGTCGAAGGGGTTGATATATAATGTTCATGCGAGGACGTTGTTCAATGAGAATTCACAGGTAAAGTACAGGTCAAGTTCGTAGTGGGTCCTTAGTCCTATCTTTAGAGGCAGAGGAGAGATTTCGAATTTGCGGTAAAACATTTATGTTTTATAAGCTAATCAGATATTCATTGAGGGGGTAAGGAGGTCCGCTGTATCCATATGTGAACTTAGTTTTCTTGCTGGACAAATGGTTGATCACGAATTCGGCTGAAACTGGAAATTCGCTTGAAGCTCGAAATTGTTTCAGAAATCGGTTAGAGATTCGGTTTCGTGGCAAGGAGACATGCTGAATCCGTTTTTGAACTTCATTTTAACAGTAAAAATATTCAAGGAATCTGACGAACACTGAATGGCGAAGACATGACCCAATTGTTTGAATCAAATGTTAGATTTTTGGGATCCCATCGAAACCTTTGGTCTTGTTCCCCAGGGAGGTCCAACAAGACACGGCGAAACTGTTCATACAACCCAAGACCCACGATATGTTGTTCACATGTAATCACAATTGCCTCCCGCTAGCAGGTTCTCTAGGGTGATCTTCTTCTTCCCATAAAAAGATCAGTGGATAATCCAACAGATGACGCGACAAAGCAGATGTTTGCTCTGCGTGCTCTGTAACTGTACGTCGATCAGTAAATATTTCATTCTGTCTAACAACCCACAAAGTGCCTTCCACGTTTACCCGATGAAAAATGTGAAACTTGTGCAGTTTTAGAACACAATTCCATTCGTGCTGCATGGAGTAGAAGGACATATTTCAGACTACTATAATCTTAAGCAGCAGTATCCAGTAGCACCCAGTCTTGATTGACTCGCATGCATTGACATTAGTCACTGCATGTCAAATTTAGTCACTGCTGCATGCTATAAAAGCTTAGAACTTCATACAGCTCTAGATACGTAATTTCGCATGAGAAAATACGCATGCGCATCGATGTGGAGAAACTGCACGTGATGCGTCAAAATTTCGGAGCGAAGTAGGGAATTTGTACCCAGTTGCTTTGTGTGCACATACCTTAAACTTGTCTGAGTCTGTCGAGTCTGCCCTTATTTAAAGAGAGGAGAGGGTCGGTCAAATAAAGGATAGGTAGTGGAAGCACTGACAATGATCAAGTAATCTTCGTAATCTTTTTAGATTCTGTAACAGAGACAATTCAAAACATAAATATCCCCGACATACAGTCCTTGATGGACGTTCAACCCATCAAGAAACCGATTAAAGATGTTAAATCGGGTCAAAAGGTTTAACTGAAAAGCCAACTTATTGATGTATCATTTAACAGAATAGCCTCTATATTGAATTATTCGGATTCTGTTAAAGTTTAACTGAAAAGCCAACTTATTTTTGTGTCATTTAATTAAATACGATGAATAGACAAGGTTCTGCTAAGGGATTTTTTTTTATCAGCTCTAGTTATGATGTTCAGAATATCTGCGACAGTCCTTACAACGTAAATTCTACTATGACGCGGGAAATTTTAATCTCAACACAAACGCGGCTTTCCAGTAGACAGCGATGAGCCTGGTGAAGACTGCTTAGTGCCAGAACAAAAAAAAATCATAAATCTTTCTCGTGAGGCATGCAACACAGATACAAGCGCATAGAGGTACCATAAATCACACGGAAATTCCCCTTTTTGAAAAGCGATTATTCGTGAATAGCGGAACAACGAAGTAACGCATTTTCAGCGGGTCTTCAAGCCAATTTAAGGGAATAAGTGATGGGCAACTAGATTGTCCTATCCTAGCCCTTTTCGGTTAAACTTTAAGGGATTTTTTTTTATTTTCCACTATCTGCTCTAACAGTGATGTAATGGCGTTCTAGTTACAACGCAAAATTCTACTGTGACGCGAAAAAATTTGAACCTCGATACAAACGCGGCTTTTGAGGGGTCAGTGGTCAGCTGGCGGCAGGTAGCTCACTGCGTGAACCCCATTTCTCGTAAATCGTCACAATACACGTACAAGCGCATAGAAGTACTACAAATCCGACAGAGAAATTCCACTATATGAAAACTGATTATCCGTAAACAGCGGCGCAACGAAGAAACGCATTTTCATCGGGTCTTCAAGCCTCTTTAAGTGAGTAAGTGATAGGTAACTAGCCTGTTCTATTTCGGCCCTTTCCGGTTAAACTTTAAAATTAAATCAAAGTCGCGCCATCAAACCAGTACCTGTTACGAGGGTCGTAGCATCCAATGGCGCAATCCAGAGGCTCCCCTATGGGCAAGCTCAAAACAAATATTAACATGAAATTCAGTGAAGAATATAGCAAAGTGTTTGGCAGCATCTACTTTTTGTGGTTTCTATGTAATTTCTGCCTAAAAATCAGTCATGTTTTCACGAAGAAAAAGAGTGTCCAGTAATCTTTTGTACGGTCGGAAGTCTTACATAAGGTTTGAAGCCAAGCTGACCCTTCAGTACAAAAGAAACAGAAAATCGTGATTTTCGGGGTTGTTCAGGGAATAATCGTAAAAATAGTTGGTAAATTATAAATAGACACAGAACTCAGAATTGTAAAATAATCACAGATTTGTACATATACACTTTTAAAACGCACATTTTAATATTCATTATTTTACCTGTGTTTGTATGTCGTTCAATCAGCATCGTTCATCTGGTTTTTAGTTACATGTCGTTTTATGGTTTGTTGGTACCGCATCGTTTTCATGTTGATATTGTGTTGGATCTTATGATTTAGTTTTATTTTTTTCGCTGTGGACGGATATTTATCCCTCGCTCATCATCTTAGAGGAATAAAAGAAAAAAAAAACGACAATCACGGTTTTCTATTTATTTTATAAAGTCTTATCTACTATATAATTTCTGTGTCGGTGTCTGAGTCCCGTTGTCATAAAGGGTCGATTTCACTATGTTAGTTCTGAATAATGATGGCCGATGTTAGAATTATGCAGAAAGAAAACCTACAGTTGTATCAACCGTTTTCTGCAATATCAATTAACTCATTTCATACAAAAGAAAACATAAACATTTCAGACGCATATGCCTCACAAGTCATTCAATCCGCCGGCTTTGTCACGATTCATGACGGAAATTAAGCGCGATTCGCAGCGGTCCTGACGGATAACAATCTCTTCGGCCTTTTTTTCGCAGGAAACGGAACGACATTTTCTTTTCGGTTTTCCAGATATTTGCTACCCCCCCCCCCCTCCCCCATGGACAAAGAACAGCCATCTCACTGAAAAGTTCCGTATAGCTGATCCGTCTGCGGCAGTCCCGAGATCCATCAGCAAGACGAAAGAAAATTGTAACCACCCATGGGCTCCATAACTCCGGTTTACTGAATTTTAACTATTTAGGTTGTTGTTGTTGTGTTGTTTCTCTTTTATTCATCCTTTACCATAGTCCGTCTTTACCTAGACGGGTTAATAAATAAAATTTAATTCAATTTGATTTCAGTTAAATTTTTGATGGATCCACTTATTCGTCTGCCCACTTGGACTTGATACGGCGCCTTACTATTGCTATAGCATTATAGCGGATGATCTCCTTGCACTCGCATTCGTTATTTGGAACATCAATCCGCCCGCTGTTGCGCTAGCACCCGTTCTTTGCTTTAATTTTTCCGTCGTCCCGCGGATACATCACGTGTGGAAACACGCCTAACTGTTGCCGCTGCTTTGCAGCGAATGATTCTACTACATATACTACAACTTTTGCTTATAGCGGATGATCCCCTTGCCCTCGTATTCGTTAACTGGAACCCCAAATCTTCTGATCTTTCTTCTGCAATTACTCCCAAACCCAATCAACGTCATTGCGTATCGCAAGATAACTACTATTTACTTACCTTTGTCGAATTTATGGCATATCCAGACACAAATCCTAGTTAGTTTGGCATTTGGGCAAAACACTCATATCAATCCAAGCACCAGTGTTCGTCCAGGAGAATTCAAAAGTAAAAATATACTAATCCTCACCTCAACAGTATCCCACAAGAATACCGAATGTCTCCAGCCTGGCGCTCCAGCGTGATGGTAAGAGAATGCGCAAAACTTCATGGAAGTTGGTCAGTGTGTTATGCTAGGTACTACGAGTGTTAAATAAGGCGAGTATTCCGGTCGGATGGATAATTCGGTCGGAATCCGGGGATAACAGTGTGTCTGGATCGGAACGGACGAAAACGGATTTAGATTTATCATCTGGAAAACGGAAAGTGACGAAAAAGGAAAGGTTTTCCATCAGCTGGAATGGGAGTCTGTTGTAGTAATTGCAAACAAGAAACTGGGGAGGTTCCTTAGAAACAATGGCGAATTTCCAACTGGGCTAACTGGGGAGTTTTTTCAGGAAACCAACTTCGGAAGGGGCCAGGGCCGAAGTAGTTAGTATAAAAAATCCGAAATGTAAAAAAAGTATAGTCATTGATTATTTCATATCTAAGTTTGCTGGTCCTGTTCCTAAAGTCTAGTTCCATAATTCGTACTTCGATTGATTTATTTCTTCCTGGTTCATTCTTACCTTTCTTATTGTACTTCTGCTTGGGCTTCTACTTTTGCAACACATATTAATCACATTCAAATCCAACAAAAAAAAATCAACCAGAGCCATATATGGTCTTCCGTTTTCTTCATCAGTTTTTCAAACTTTGCCTCGTCTTTTTATTTTAAATGTCTGTCAAATTAGAGACTGGAATCTTGCAACCTTTGTTTACCGTTATCTACTAGAAGATTCACTACTTGCTGATTTTAAAAATCTCTTTTCGGCTATATGAACAAGCGATTTCACGATTATAAGACGATACGACGGTCTAATCATTCTACCAATCGATATCCTTGTACAGGATCTAGCTTAAAGACCTAATCCAAACATTCTGTTTACCTTCTCTTAGTGATCGTATGCCACGGGTTTGTTTAGATTTGAACTCGATTGCCGAGTTGCTGTTTTGGCTCGAGAAAAAACCCACGCACAGCATCTTCTTTTCTAGATGGCGGAATTTTCCAGGATTGATTAGCATAAGACCTAACTGATAATTTTTGCATGTCTTCAGAGGTACCACACTGGTCTTGGTTTTATAATTTATTTGTATTTGTAATAAACAGTCGGAGCATTAGATGGAAATTATTATTTTGACCCTTGACTCCCTACGTGCCATAACAGCTGTCCGGGATAATCGGCTGAGATTTAGTCCAGCAAGAATTATTTCAAACCTAGGAAATTTGGTTTTTTTTTTTTAATTTGCTCATTGTTTTACGGTGATTTGTTGGTTTTGAACATTCATAGTGACAGTAGGATGGTTAGCATTGTGTGTGTGGTAGAAAGACCATTTTTTGTGGCCCGCTTTAAAAATATGTAACTCATTGCCAGTTAGTATTACTGTGTTTGAAGATAGAAAGTATTTAAAAGATTTATTTCTGTTTTAAAAGGTTTGATTCATTTTGTTTCTGACTGGAGGAAGATAAGACTACTGCCGCAAGCTTTTTTCTTTTGTTTCGTTCTATATCTGTTGTCCTAGAATTCTCATGTTGGTATTGCAGTTGTTATTTCTCTTGTCCTAAAATTCTCGTGCTGATGTTGTTAGTTGTTTGTTTGTTTTTATTTGTAACAACTTACACTGTCAGAACTTTCATAACAGATTGCGCATAAAACTTTCAAGAATAACACCTTTTCACTTTGAAATAAAGTGTTATGACCAATTAAGCTTGTACTATTTCGTGCCTAGATCTCCTACAACACCTTCAATAGGTAAACTACACTGTCAGAAGTTACATAACGACAACAGAAGGATGCGCGGTTTCAACAGATAACACTTTGGGATGTTATCTGTTATGTTTCTTTCGTTCCCGTTAGTATTTTTACCAATTGAAGGTGTTTTGGGAGATCAATAGTGTAAACTTAATTGGTCATAACACTTTATTTCCAAGTGAAAAGGTGTTATTCTTGAAAGTGTTATGCGCAATCTGTTATGAAACTTCTGACAGTGCAGGCTATTGTTTAATGAATTTTTTTTTACAAATCAATCAGGATTGACGAAGCGTAATTTTCTTATGCCCATTTTCTTATGTCTGTCGCTTTTATGCAACTTCCGTTTTTCTACATTTGTCAATAAAATTGTACCGTAACTTTAAAGCCAAAGTACGTTAAAGAAATGAAGGTAAGTTTCTTAAATTGCTGAATTACCCAGGGGCGTCATTGTGCTGAAACCTAAGGGAGGCAGCGGCTGCGTCCCGCGCCCCCTTCATGGCCCCGTGACGAACGGGTGGTTTGAAGTGCTTGGGCGGGGGGGGGGGGGGGGTGAATACCCCAAAATGTACTTGTCGGAATAACAGCTCGGCTGACGAGACGAACGATTTAGAAACAATAAATAAGAAACGTACTGCACCACATCCGGAAAACTAAACGAATTTCAGTAAACCAGTTTGTGAAAGGTAAAGGTCATGCATATTAACAGGAACTCGCTGGAGAGTGAGTCCCCCGCAGCATGTAACGACTGTGTAGCAACAAAACGCTGAATTTTTTTTTTGCTTTACATGTTTTCTAACAAAGTTGTTTTGTTTTCGAACAGATATTAGGTTTTAAAAGGGCCCATACCCAAAACTGTAAGTGCAAACAGAGCGTACTACAAAAAGCACCACAGGCAAAAATTTCGGAATTCTTTCAGAGTGTCTTTTTGGATCCCAAATCAAAGCAACGGCCACCTATCATAAATCAGCGCGAAGTGCTTGATTGCGTCATATTTCAAACAGTGTGAGACATTTAACTGAAAACTTGTACATGACGGTGCTTCAACTCGACCCTTTCCAAACAAAATGACCATTCGAAACAAATTTGAAACAGAGTAGCCTTTGCTGTAACCCACGTTAAACAAATGTTTAAAACTTTTCTTACCGTTTTACAAAATAAACAAGTTGGGGTTTGGTGGAAAAGGCACTGAGTGTTTGCTGACCCTCTCCCCTTCCTAATCTTATATTTTGTGCCCCCACTTGAATTTGACAAAATCGTAAAGTAACGCCTCGACTCGACGTCATGTTAAAAAGATATTTATCGCGACTTAAAGACATTCAACCCTCGAACAATGGGTCATTATCTCGAATTTAAATAAGTTCAATTTTCATGAGTGACCTTGGTCAACTGATATGGTGCAACTAGATTTCACCATTCTGATGAGAAACTGATTTTTAGGGCTATTTTTCTGTTTTTCTTGAGTAGCTCTGGGCCCCTTGGAAGGCCGGGGGAGGGGGGCTACCCCCCTCCCTTTATGTCCCAGTCTGCTCCCAACACAGCATAGCGAGAGAAAATACTCTTGACGACTAACTCTCCTTGCTGACGCAAAATCGCCGGATATCTAGCGGAAGAGACAGAAGCGGTATTACCTCGGGTATCACAGATGGCCGTGATTGTTTGACACAGGATTTGAGTTGTTGAGTTTGAGTCGTTACTGAGACGTTTACTCCTCCTTCGTGAGAAGCACTGGCGTGTTTTGGACTTAGTCATTTATCAGATAGCTTGGGGAGAAGGTAAACATCCCGTACATGTGTTTCTTCTCCTCTTTCCCCTTTCCAGCTTTTCGAGCAACCGGCAAGCCTAGCAAATTCTGTACCAAAGCTAAAAAGTTCTAGCGTGGTCATAACAACAATAAATCAATTCCATTTTCAATTACATTTCGACGGACGTGGCGGTACCTGTCACCGTTGTCGTGAGGTGGTAAATCACAGCTGACAGGAAAGGACCGACGAGTTCCATTCTGTTCTTATTTTTTAACCTACGTTTTCAACAGAAGGGTCCCCATATTTGCCTTGAAGGTAACTAATTACGGGGGAAAAATCAACATCAAGAAAGGAAATAGAATCGTTTATTCTTTTCCATCAGTCATGAACAATTAAAGGTAACCACAAATTGTATTATTATAAGATTAGTAAACAAATCGGATGGAATAAAAAGGCATTAATTTAAGAGAAGTAAAGATGAAAGATGTCGGTGTAATTTCATAACGGAGATGTTTTGGTTTTCGTGGTCTGTATTACAGAAAACAATGAAAGTACAGGAGATTGCCCGTCACAACGCTTATACTTATATGTACCAACCACTGATGCTACAGTCTACGGCATACGAGCTATAATATAGCACCACAGCAGTTACCACAACAGCAATCAGATTAGTGCTTATCGCTAAAGTGAGGATATCAGTGCGGGAAGTTGGACCGTGACGTCACAGTAAAAGGTTCCCGTTCTGTTACCAAGCTATAATATAGCTCGTAGGATACTATCTGCTTACGGGTAATGCGACTGTGTGCAACTGCGCACATCCCTGTCAGCAAAACTAAGGTTGCGTTCCACCGGGTTATTATCAAGCTATGATTGTTTCGATAATATTAATTTCGTTCCACCGCCAGAAGAAATAAGAAAATTAGCTCCTCCCTCTCATCATTGCACAAGACATACGATTGTTACACAATTTACTTACGATGGACGGAATTGGCAATAACTATCTGTTCAGCAGGTTTTTCTCGTCAGAATGGTGACGTTTGTCCGCGCTGTTATTATTTTCATTCTAAGACAATACCACAAAAAACAGCTGGCTACTCCTCTCGTCATCATAACTTGTAACAACGTCTTTGGAACACTCATCAGTGTCCCTTGGCACTCCAATCAATCAATCAGGTTTATTCCAAATAGCTGAAAGCTATAAGAGGATTACAAATTTACAAAATACAAAAATCAAGGGCCCGGGATCTCAAGGCATTAAAGCAGAATCGTCTAAAAGATCTTTTCAGGATATAATGGTTTAGAAGTATCGTTTACCGTATCGGTACCGGTTACTGTAGTATTGGTTACCGTTACCAAACGCAAGATATACCTGTTGGTCTATCCAGAGGCGTTACTAGCCAAAATGTTTGGGGGGGGGGGGACGAGGCATTTACCGACTGGCTGGTAATTTTTACAACTCTTTTTCTGCAGGAAAAAACGACTGTTTTCAACAACAAAAATGACATTTTTGAAGAAAATCGACTGATTTCAGAAAAATCCACCGATTTTCAGAAAAACCGACTATTTTGACAAAAAATCGACCAATTTTCAGAAAAACCGACTGTTTTCATGGAAAAAATCAACTGTTTCGACGAAAAATCGCTGCGCTTCGCGCCGACTCGGTTATTTTTTACCAAATGGCCGACAGCATTGGGGGGGGGGGGGCGACTGGGTCCCCCCCCCCCCTGTCGTGACGCCCCTGGGTCTATCTCCGAAATAAAAATATAAATTCTGAAGTTTCTCATGCCCTTATTTTTAAAGAGTTGTCGGCAGAATTTGAAACTTTCGGCAAAGTTTGCCCTGCACAACTGGGAAACTCGACTCGGCCGAAAAAGCGCTGAAAACTGGTGGGGCAAAACAAAACAATGGCGAAAGGCAGGAATCTCTTAAGCTTATAATTCCATAAGGGAGCTAGGGATAACACAAAGTGCAGATTAAGTATGACCTTTAGGGTATTCTAATTTCTCAGAGGTTCAAGAATTGGGTAAATTTTCTAGGTTAAACTAACATACAATGACTTATAGTCCGCGGCAGTTTCGCCGGATCCCGGTTGAGTTACTGACCCGGTGATGGAGCGATCCATCCGGGAGTTTAAGCAATGTTTGAAAGAACGTTTGAAAGAACTTTTTTTTTTCGCTTTTAGGGAACAAACTACTGCGGAGAATCTCGTGAGAGAAGAGTCGGATTCCAAAAACTCTGGTGAATTTGCATTGGCGGATGCTTGGACCTGGATGAGCTTTGGTAGGCAAACTGATTATCAGTCGTGTGCCATTTACAGACCCGGACCGGATCCGGCCGCTGTAAGGAGCTTGAGGAAGGCCAACGGAAATCTTGTGGCACACATTAGTGCTGAACCGGAGAAGGATTGGGACTAAAATCTGATAGGCAGAATAAATAGAAATCACACAAGCAGAGATGGGCGAATCCGATCATAAAAGGATTCAAATCCGAATCCAGGGCTAGGTACGAATCTGATTCCGAATCCGAATCCAACATTTCATGCTGAGGATTCAAATCCGGAATCGAATCCGGATTCAAATTCGACCTTAACAAAAATAAAAAGATGTACATAGGTTATGAAAAGCACTGACATCTAAGGAATCAGATAACGTGATAAATTACTGAGGATGTTTAGTGGTGGAGACCAAAAAGTTGGATTGCCTAAGCATACTGTGTAAAAACTGGGAAAACGGTAACTGGAAGGATGAAGTCTAAGATTTGAGCGGATTCGTAAGATTTAGGGTTTGGAATCCGAGTCCGAATCAGGCCTGACAAGCAGAAAATTCGAATCCGGATTCGAGTCCGGCCAAAATAACGAATCCTGGATTTGAATCCGAATCCGGATTCGGATTCGCCCATCTCTGCACACAAGTACGTATTCGGGATTCGCAGGTCCCGAATCCTGAACAACTGGACAGTAAGATTTGGAAAACGAACATTCGCGCACGTTTTGGAAAAGGAACTTGGCAGATCAATCGGGGTTGTTGGGGACCTACAGGAGATATAATGGAAGTGCCCATTTTCCGAATTCGAGAATACTTGGGGTAGCAGAAGGATCTGAAGCCTTTGTTGTATGTCCTAACGAGTCATCCTATTTGGCTGAAGTTCACAGGTAGCAAGACTATGGTTGCGTTCCAGAACTTAAAGGACCCATCTTGCCTATTCTGTCTTTTATTATATACTTAGCTCCCTAATGGAATCTTAAGCTTCTAAAATTCTCACCTTTCTCCGTTGTTTCGTTATGTGCCTACGGATTTTTAGCGCTTTTTCGGCCGTGCCGAGTTTTGCCCGTTAAAGAACGCAAAGTTTGCAACATCTGCTGACAACTCTTTCACACACAAGGATATGAGAATCTTCTGTTTTTTGACTCCTTTTATTTGCTTATATTCCTACTTTTTAACCACGGTGCGTTCAGTTTTCAAATGTTTCGCGCCCAGCCGCCGCGTCGGGGAGCAGGAATACTTTATAGAATCAACCAGCGCTAACAAGAAAATCGCTAAATTCAGATGGAAAGTGACGGTACTTCCGAAAAACGTTTTTTCTGATCCGTTTCATGGTGAAAAGATCATTTCTAGTAAAAGATGTGCTTTAACGATCGTTAACAAATTGTTAAAAGTTGTTAACTTTTTGCGTTCCAAGTTTCTGATTTCCAAATTTAATCTCCGCCTACCTACAATTTCGGTTCGATTGTTAACTATTTTGTAACGATGGTCGATGAGCATTGAGCATTGTTAACTATTTTGTAACGAAGGTCGGTGAGCATCGTTACAAAATAGTTAACAATTGTAGAACTGGGAACAGTTAACAATCGTTATAGCTGCAGTTAGCTCTACCCCGAAGTAAAAAGTGAACGATTGTTAACAATTGTTAAGTTTGTGGAACGCAACCAATTCAGGGATGTGCAAGTGCCATAAGATCCATTAGCTTTTAGAATCCAGTGAATCAATATTTTTTTTCAATCTCGGTTAGCTTTCATCCTGATTTTAAAAGACTGCACAACTAAGCAAAACCTGTATGTAAATCCCGTTCGAGTTTTCCCTCACGAAAGTGCGCATGAGCATCCTCACTTGATACTGCGGATAATCGATAAGGTTATTCCGTTCTTCATTTTCATGACGAAGTTGGAAGAACCTCAACCTCTCGGTAGGGCACTAATGATGGTGCGAAAATTGCCGGAATGCCATTCCTCCAATCGTATGATCTTTCCGCAGCAAGAATCAAGAGCCCGGGAACTTAGAACGTTACGGTTATTTAATTACGTTTCTCGGAGACGAGGCTTATCAATCGCAGACCGAAAAATCGAACGCTACTGAAATATAATAGAGGTCTGCTTTTGAATAGTTAATTAACTTTAAACAGTGAGTTTCTTCCTAAACAAAACAATAAAAGTGCAATATATGCCCCCAGAAGTTCTCAGGAGCACTTGAGGAACTACCTTGATTGACCAGTATTTTACTTGAACTGCAGCAAATGACGTGGAGTATGCCCGATGAAAAATTCTCTGACTGTGTAATTGTATGGTAGTTGTACGAAAAAGTTGCATGTATTGATATGTAGTAGTGTGGAATACTTTTCTTTAGCATACCTCCGGACTGGGTCAATCTTAAGTACTAGTATCCCATAGCATCCAATCTTGCTGTAGTAGCATCCAGTTTGCTTGTAGTAACATGCAGTGGCAACAGTAACTACTGCATGCTACATTTTCGTACAACTCCATACGACCAATTCTCGAAAGTTTTTCATCGGGTACCTCTATGTTACGCATCAAGGATCAGGTCAGTTTCTCCACGCGATGTGGTGATGATGCGGTGCCTGTTAAAAATACCGTAATTCGTAGGCAACAAGATCTGAAATCTGTTTGGTGAAAATAATCAATAGAAGACCAACTATCGAAGAATTGAATCTGAATTCCAGGCCTTCATAGTTGTAGCACTTCTTAGATTCGTCTTATAAGTAGTGAACTGAAAGACAAAAATGCTCCTCAGCCGGGATTTGAACCCAGGACCCTCTGCTTACAAGGCAGGCGCTCTTACCATTTGAGCTACCGAGGGGCATGTGAACAGAGTCCGCAAACCACTACAATAGTCTGGTAGAAGCCGGCCATAGGAACAGTGATCTCGCCCGAAGGTAAATTCATCTAAGCAGTTCAAATCCCATGTCACGCAAATTAATAATAATACATATATGTTTCTGGTTTATTGGTCACGGTACAAGTCCCTTCTGTAAAGGGCCATCTATGTATTATTATTCTTAGATTCGATCACATTCCGCAACGTTCCCACTTAAGTGCGTCCCCCTTACTGACAAATAATGTCCCAAACACCGCTGAAACGTTTATAATAGACGACAGACATTGGATTTACTCTTTTTGTAACTCACGACGTCCCATTCCTCTTGAGCAGCAAGAATAAAAAGAGTGACAAGTTAAGAGCCGATCCGACAATATGCCAGCGGTTCTGGGGGGCGGGGTGTGAAAACTGAGCAGACGAAGACCACGAGAGAGCAATCAAAATAAAGACAAATTAGTAGCAGTTCCAAGTTGTCTTATGGGGTCCAACCAGGGACCCATAAATTTCCTGTAATGACTCGCCATTCAGGGGGCTTGTCATTTTCTATGCTTCTATGTTGCTATGTTGCCCGAGCCTCACCTAGTTTCCAAAAATTCCGCTTGGGTCGAATCGGCATTCTTACTCAGATGGACAAGATTTGTTGGGACTATTCAGCATGCCACCAGGTACCTAAGCTAGGACAAAAGATCCAGGATACTCTTCCATTACAGAGAAATATTCTAGTCCAGCAAAACAGCTGCGAAAAATTTTGTCTATCCGGATAGTCGGGTATTTTATCCCCGTGGATACTTCTGGAACTATCTGACGCTCGGTCAAGAGCGCATAAGAAATCTCTTACTGACAAGCCCCCTGAATGGCGAGTCATTACAGGAAATTTATGGGTCCCTGGTCCAACTAAGATGAGACAAAAGAACTACGCGGACACAATTCACTCGGCATGTGTCTAAATATAACCGCCGAGCTCTTGCCAAGCTCTAAGCCACTTAGTGCGACCACTCGGTCCTTTACCTTTCTCGACTTTACCCTCTGCTGAAGAAAACGGATTAGTTGCTATTCGAATTGCATATTTCCGATAATGGAAATTGCTCCTCTACTTGCCAATTTAAAAAACGAAAAATTATCAATAAAATTTTAGTCACAAACATAACTGTTAAACTTGACGAGCTGCTTAGAAAGCTGTCAGGTCGCGGTGTTTTCCCCGGCATCACGGTCTTGTCCGTTTTTTTTAGGTGTAAATTTGTATTCTAATTCAAGTTGTGTTCTGTCTTTTCTCTGTGTACTGCACTATTTCTAATCTATAGAAGTGGGCAAATAAAAAGAATTAATTCATTCAAATGGGTAGTGAACGTGGTTTCTAATGAAGAAGAGGCGTTATTTCTATAGCAAGTAAGAGTAGCAGAGCCTTATGTGAGCAATTTCATTTATGTTGCTGAAACTAGTAGGAAGCTAATTACTTTTCAATTACACAAGACGTTGTCCAAACTGGCAACCAAATAAGCTGAATAAGCGATTTTCTACGTCATCGCTTCTTGACTAACCAAAGCAACCTAACAAGATGGCGATGTGATTAAAGCTGAACAAGAGACGAAGCTGCTAGTTTCAACCAGAACGCTCCACTCTATAAGCGTGTCACAAGATTTCCGGTTCCCCCTCCGAACCTCCCACATTCATCGGAACCGGTCCGAACTTGAAACGGGCGATCTGGGAAACGAGGTCTTTCCAAATATCAAGTTTCATTAAGATCCGACCGCCCGTTCGAAAGTTATGCATGTCACTAAGTTCCGGATTCTGCCGCCCCCCCCCCCTCCTCCCACGATGGTCGGATCGAGCAAGCGACTATTTCCAAGTTAATCTGGTCGGGTCCCTGACACACCTCCCAAGTTTCATCATCCTAGCACATCTGGAAGTACCCTAACTCGCAATCGTGGGACCGACAGACCGACGGAATTGCGATCGGTATATGGCACATGCAAAAGCCATAAAAACAGAAAGAACAAGGCACTGGTTTCAACTTTTTATAGGTGGCATAATGGTTAGATATTTTCTGAAAAATAGGTGTACTACAAGTAAGCAGAACTGGAAATCGTAATGTAGGGGGTTCAAAGAAACGGTTCGACGGTAAAAGACATACAATGGGGGTGGTAAATATGGGGTGGTATGGGGTATAAATAGACGGTGGTGTGGCATGTATGAGGGTGGCATAGCTCTGATGGAGACATCAGGTGCTAACCATGACCCTGAAATATTGTTATATCGTGTACGGAATAGTGGAGTCATCTCAAATCGCTTCGGGATCCCCGTAATGCGTCATTGGCATCTACTTCCAAAATGTCACCTCGCAGAACATCTTCTGCCATCATCCAACCGCCTTCCTGCCCCACCCCCAATGCGCCAGCTAATGCAGTAAATTTATTGTTCTTTTCGTGTTTCGTTGTGTATTTCTTGTTTTGGGTTCATTTATCTTTTGTTGTTGTTGTAGATTTTGTGTACTCTCTGTATTTCTTGTTAAGCGTTCATTACCTTTTTTTTCTGTACGTACTGTGCAAATGCCTTATTACTAGGCTGCATGTAATAAATTCATTCATTCAGAACATCCCAATGAAAAAAGATCCCCATACGACGAAACTGCAATATTAGTTATCCACATTAGCGACGTGCCTGATAGCAGGGATTCAGACACCAGTAGCATCCCCGTCTCTGGCAAATCCCACGAAAGACTAGAAATTAATTCAATACTCACTGCGTTTCCTTCCAATCTGTGCAAAAGCGATTCCACTTCGTCAGCCGAACTGGCGGTCAGAACGACTTGAAGGAATGCTACAGGGACGTCTTTTCGTCCAGAGGATTCGGCGAGTTCCACAATCTTTGTCACCGCTCCCTATGAGGAAACAGAAGAATTAGCCCTGAGGTATGAACTGGGATGTAAGTCGGAACTAGGAATTATTCCATAACAAAGACCTTGACGGTGGTCATAGATAAGCCCCAGGATCCCACACGATCTATGAGAGAGAAAAGGGGGCTATTCCAACAGAAAGACGAACTCCTAAATGCCCAGAGGCTAACCTATAAGGGACTAAATACCCTAAGAGCTCAGCCACTAACAATACTTCTTTTTAAGAACAATATCAACCTAACATCATTACTTCAGCACAGTTACAAATATCAACTTTTGCTGTCGTAGATTTCGTGTACCCTCTGTTTGTCTTGTAAAGCGTTCATTTACCTTTTTTTCTGTATGTACTGTGCAAAACTCTTATTACTAGGCTGCATGTAATAAATTTATTCATTCAACGAGTACACTTGCAAGTAACTCTTTTAGTATTGTTTTGAAGATTATCGGTCCAACTGAAAATTCCTTCCCCAGTGGCGGGGTACAGTGTTTCGTATTTGTTCTTTCGAACCAGTGAAGCCCATCCAAACCCTTTGGCTACCTTATACCAGGGACCCATAAATTTCCTGTAATGACTGAATGGCAAGTCATTACAGGAAATTTATGGGTCCCTGCTTATACCTATATACCTTGTCAGTAGGCAGGGAGATAAAACCCTTCGGAAGGAATCCGTGGGGGTATTCACGGGGCCATTCTTCATATATAGCCCGTTTCCACTGGGTGATATTTGGCAGTACTGCACCATTCGGCACTGGGAAACTGCAATTTTGCAAGTTAACAGATGACCTACCTCCACATTAAACAGGCGCTAGGAACGAACAGACGCAACTTGCCGACTGGAAGCGTCACTGTAAACGTCACTAGCGCCACAGCAAGTTCGCAAAAGTACTGCTCTTTGTGGGTTACTTCTCTTTTCGAACTTCATTTAGCTTTTTTGTCAGTTTAGTTTATGCATGAACGCAAAGGAGATCTTCATGTTTTCTTTAGCCAAACAATAAAGCTACTGCCTCTGGGTTGGTGCCTGATTTTCCATCACGGACCATATTTTCCAAAAACTTAGAAATAAACTAGAAAAACAACGGGAAGGAATGAAGAAATAAGGAAATTATAAAACAAAATACAAGAAAAACAGCTTCTGATAAGAGGGCATTACTTTGTTGTTGCAACTCGGTGCTCCTTGACACAGAGACTACCTTGCTGACACAACTGCACAAGGTAGATGACGATTATAATTCGACAACTTCTGAAATTTTCTTTAAAAATAAGCTTTCTGATGTTTCAAAAACAAGGGATTACCAAATCAGCATTTTTGTCAATTCAGCAATTTTTTTTCTAAGAATAGTGATTACCACAATTATGAAAAAGGGGGTGTGGGGATATAGTTAATGAAATCCGACAAACAGCTCGTGCATTGTTCATTCTCAGGAAACTTTGCTACGAGTGTTTGGAATATAATCCCAAGTGAAGTCCCGCACCTTGCGGCATCCAAGACCACTGTGAAAAGGTTCTTCCTCGCAAAAGAGTAAGCAAGCGTCAGTCGTTTTCTTTCTTTTTTTCTTTTTCTTTAGTATTTGTTTTAGTAATTAGAAATGTAATGTTAGTAGTAGTACGTATTTTTCACTAGTAGTAGTATTTATTATTCATTAGTAAATAGACGTGAATTTTGTTTTTAACCTGTTATTTAACAAGTCCCCCGGGACTTTCTTTTCTGGTGATGCAGGTTATGTGGTATTTCTGTTTGTAATAAACGTAATCTAATCTAATCTAAAAAAAAAATCCCCTGAGCAGCCCCCGCTCCCGCCCCAAGTTCTTCGGCGCCAGACTAGGGCAACCTGAAGACCTGAGTAGCAGATAGGACTGATCATGAGCATCTAAGGTAAGGCACAATTTTATTTAAATGGAAATGCCAATACGTCAATACAAGCGTCCGTCAAAACATACTAGGGCTTACAGCAAATGATGCTTTGTTTATTATACGATTGATCTGTGTCGTTAAAGGACACAAACCCTAGCATAAAGAGAAACTAGATCAAAAGCAACGGTGGATCATGTTGTTTCTTTACTTTATTTATTTATTTTTAATTTCACATAAATGCGGCACAACATTTAATGCTTTTAATTGGCACTTGTCGTTAACCTACAACTAAAACGTATATACAATTGTCATAGAATAAAATACAATAATTCAGGTAAGGTTATCATGATACAAGGTAAACTGAGGCACGAAACTATTACGGTACCTTTCAGTTTTACAAGCGACAGGTGTGAGTTTCGGTACTTTCATAGCTGCTTCTCTTGGAGCCACTTGGAGGTCTGGTTCTTTCCGGTTTAAAGGGTGGAGGAAGGATGTTTCTGTAGACAGGGTGGGATTACAAATTTGTTCCGAAACGTTGACAATCTAGTCAATCTCTAGTCCATTCAAATTGTTGTCTTTCGTAAATTTCTGGATTTGACCCGATAAAACAAAGGATTAGGCAAAAGCAAATACTAGTTCCTGATCAAGCATGCCCTATTAAACCTAAACCATCCTTACAGTCAATCTGTTCAATTTGATCAGATAGCTATTTCACATCTAATTTGTCGGCCCTCTCCCCACACCTAAATATTTAGTTTCAAAGCCCATCTTTGAAATCGACTACACTCTAGATCTCAAGAATTAAGAAAACTAACATCAAATCCAAGTTCAACATCTCATTTATCTTCATCTCGCCTATCTAATGAGATTAGTTCGGCATTTATGTTCATTCTGTAATTTTCCGGTTTCGACCGGATACATGAAGTATCATTCCGAGGAAAGAAACAAATTGTAATTCATCATTCAGCATGTTCTTTTACACCTTAATCAACTTATAAGGTGTACTCTCGCCGTTCCCGAGGAGTCCCCGCGTTTTTGTTTGTCCCAGGTACTCACTCCCCGTATTCTCGCGAGTCCCAACGGAGGGGGGGGGGGGTGCTCCGATTAGCATTACCATAATAAAAAGACCTCGCTTTCAGATTCGGAGGGGAATCGATTTTGGGAGTCTCTACCGTTATTGTTTTGTTTTTAAAACAGATGTTAGAGATGGTTAATACAAATTTCTAACATCAATATTAAGTTTGGTTGTGGTTTGAAACTAAATATTCTAAAAATTCAGCTGACGTATCCGTTTTGCACTATCAAATATGTTTTTGATCTTGTGCATTTACAACATTATTGAAAGCTCACTGTATTTTTTCCTTTTATTTGTCCTTATGTCCTGTATTTTCCTCATCTTAAGTGCGTAAATAAAATTTCATCATCATCATTTTGAGAAAAAGGTATGTTTTTCATTGTGTTTACGTTTTTTTTTCGTAAGTAATAACAGTGTAAAACTAAGTGAAAACGATCAGAATAAACAAAACCGGATCCGGACAATTACGTCGCCTGAGAATATTTGTTTGAACAAAATCTATTTCGAAGCATTCCTCATGCTCTCGTTGTTTTCCATACGCGGTTTCCGCGTGGATTGACTCCGTTTCGCGAAGTCAACATCTTAGAAAATCAAAGAAAACTGAACTAAAAAAAAAATTCACGCACCCCTCCCTATTGGACGAAAAATTCTCGTCGAAGGTGGTGAACGATTGTGGTAACGGAGGGAACCGCCATGTCCGAATCCATTCCAGCATTCAAATCTCGTCTAGGCAAGGAGTGCGAGAACAAAAATATTCAGATACCGATGGAGGTTATAAATCGTGTTGGATTAATTCTCACAGTGAACATTAAATCGAGCAAGATAATCCATACAGAAAACCAACAAAACTGGAGCTTTACAGATTCGTCACGGATCTTATTTATACCCGCCCATTGCCAGGCCTTATGTTAGGCCTTATGGTGGGGCCATAAAGAGATAATGGTGTTTTTATGGCACTTGCCTTCCGGCCAAGTGCCATATACCGATCACTTTTCCGTCGGTCGGTCTGTCTGTCTGTCGGTCGGTCGGTCCGGTGATCGCGAGTTAAGATACTTCCAGATGTGCTAGTATGATGTAACTTGGCAGGCATATCAGGGACCCGACCAAACTGACTTTGAAATAGTCACTTCCTAGATTGGACCATCGTGGGGGAGTGGAAGGAGGGGGGATCCGGAAAGTTGAGGCATGCGTGACTTTCGAACGGGTGATCGGATCTGAATGAAACTTGATATGTGGAAAGAACACATGCCTCACATGTCCAATTTACGTCCGGACCGGATCCGACAACTGTGGGGGAGTTTGAGGGAGGGTACCGGAAATATCGTGACACGCTTAGAGTGGAGGGATCGTGATGCAACTTTGTAGGAAGAGCAAACACATATCCTTGATACATCGTTGATATAACCGGATCGGATCCGGGCACTGTTGGGGGGTGGGGGTGGATTCTGGGTCCCGGATTTACGGTTTTCACGAGTCTGGGTACTTCCAGATGTGCTAGGACGATGAAAATTGGCAGACTTATAAGGGACCCGACCAGATTGACTTAATAAAATTAATTTCCCCGATCCGACCATCGGGGGGGGGGGGAGGGGAAATTCGGGATCTTCACGCAAGCACAACTTTCGAACGGGGCATCGGACACAAACGAAACTTGACAGTTGGAAGGGGCTCGTGTCACAGATGTACCATTTCGTGTCCGGACCGGATCCAATAACTCGGGGGGGGGGGGGGGGCGAAGGACTGGAGGGGGATCGGAAATCTCGGAACAGGTTTAGAGCGGAAAGACCGGGATGAAGCTTGGTGAGAAGAACAAGGACAAGTTGTAAATACATTTATGACAAAGATGGACCGGATCGGCGCACTGTGGGGGTCTTGGAAGGGGTTTTCCGGAAATCCAGTGATCGCGAGTTAAGGTAGCCTACTTACAGATGCACTTGGACGATGAAATTCGGCCAGGTTGACTTGGAAGGAGTCATTTCCCCAATCCGACTATCTTCGGGGGAGTGGAGGGAATTGGAATTCGGACTAACATAATTTCGTGCATAACTTTTGAACGGTTGGTCGGATCACAAGAAAACTTCACAGTTGACAAAAGGACGTGTTTCTGATCTTATACCCCCCAAGGGCCCATGATCATTTGTACCTCAACTATATGAATTTTTGCCTCCTTAAAGTGCGTATCTTAACTGCAAAGTGAAAAAAAAAATCGACCAGAAGATCCATTTTCCTGATTCCCAAGGGCCCGTGATAATTTTGTCTCAAGGCTCTTGCTTACAATTGATTTTCCAACATATTTAAAGCACCAGTGTTACCGCAGTGTTACCGCAAATTCGAAAAAAACACTTTTAAGAAACTAAACATTTATAGGATCCCCAAGGGCCCATGATCATCTGTGCCCCACGCTTCCAAATTCAGTTCGAACGCCTTAAAGTGCGCATCTTAGCCGCAAAATGCTCAAAAAAAAAAAATACTTTCGAGCGAATGATATACTTTCGTGAGCCAAGGGCCCATGATCATTCGTGTATCAGTTCATTTGCTTACAAAACGATTTCCTAGCCCCCCTAAATTGCGCATTGTAACCGGAAATTGCATGGCATATTTTTTCTAAACCATACATTTTCATGAATCGGAAAGGTCCAAAATTGTCTGTTCCACGACACAGCAAGAACCTTAGCTGTTAGTATTACCTACTGCGTATGCTTGCAAGTGCCATATGAGCTTACAGCTCTTGTTATTTTTATGAATAAACTGAAAACGAAATGAAAAACTGAAACTGAACTGAAATTCGCCCCGAAATGCGAATTAAGGCAATCGTTTTCCCGCCAGATGTATCTAATGGAGTTACGAGGATGTCTCCAGTATACACACAGCAATCGTGTATGTGGTAAATATGCTGAGTATAGTATATTTCTTTTCCTTTTACCAACAGTACCGTCAGCGACTCGATCAAGAAAACCAAAACACACCCTAGTCCGGGATCCCACCGAAACCATCCGCAAGTTCAGCAGGATAACGGGTAATACCAGGTAAAAAATTATTGTCATGTGCGGATTCAGCATCTCTTCTTACCCCTAATTTCTGACATCTAATCAACTTCAAATAAAGCTTTTACTTTTAACAAACTTTCCGGTTTTGGCCGGATTCCGGGCGAACTACATGTCCTGGTAGAAAATGATTTTCCCGTAAGTGTTCAACATGTCTTCTTACCCCTAAATCGAACATATAATCAACTTCAGATATGGTAAATATTTTACTTGTAATAACTTTCCGGTTTTGGCCGGATTCCGGGCGAATTAGTTGTCCGGTGAGAATATGGTTTATATAATCGTGTTCAGCATGTCGTCTTACCGCGTAATCGACTATATCATTAGCTTTTTAAAAATTTCGTTTGCCCCAAAATTTGACCCCCTCCCAGACGGCTTACAGACGGACAACTTTTGTAATGTCATAGGTATTCCTCCACTTACGTTCTGGGATCCCAAAAACCGACTGCTTTTCAGAAAAATCAACTGTTTTAGGTTGGTTTAATCGTCGCAACCGAAGGCCGGACATTTTTGTTGGGTTCTATGTTGATAGTCATTGAGATTTTGGCAAGTGCAGATTTTTCTGGCGTATTTTCCAGAGGCCGAGGATTATTTTTTTACCACGATCTGGCAACACTGGCTTAGAGTGTGTTTGCTTTCCCCTCGAGCTCATTAGGGATGAACTATTCTTTTGAAAAAAACGGAAAATTTGTTGTAAGTTAAACTTGATTAGATGTT
Source organism: Branchinecta sandiegonensis (assembly GCA_030848855.1). Lineage (NCBI taxonomy): Eukaryota > Metazoa > Arthropoda > Branchiopoda > Anostraca > Branchinectidae > Branchinecta > Branchinecta sandiegonensis. The sequence goes on from JAUPMV010000020.1 coordinate 13,893,532, forward strand.
CGATACAGAAGTAAAGAGACACGCTGAATTCGTTTCTGAGCTTTATTTTTTTGCCGGACAAGCAATTCGCCCGGAATTCGGCCGATTCCGGAAATTTGGCAGAAGCAAGGCAGGAAGTTTAAATGAGTCTTGTCTTATCTGGGTAAACACACACGTTGAATCCATAAACACACCTGCTGAATCCGTATCTGAACTTGTTTTTCTTAGATGATTAGCTATTTGGCCTTTTCTGTTTCTAAATTTTGATAGTAAAAATGTTCAAGGAGTCTGGTGAAGACTGGATCTGGCGAAGACAAGACCCTGTCTGTATCAAATGTTAAATTTTGGCATCCCATCGAAAGTCTTGTTGGCTTTGGATTCTATTTCAAAACCGTTCATTCCAAACAAACGAAACAAAGAGCGATATTTGATTTGTATACATACCAGCTTATGCTTTGACCTGTTGTACGCCCTCTGGAGTAAAAGAAGATCAGCATTGTCATCTTTTTTACCGGACCTCTCCCCCCGAGTATGACCAGGACGAAATAATGTAGTCCTGAAAAGAAATTGGTCTGCCTAGAAAAATATCTGGGAATAGATAGAAGAAGAGACAGGAGACTCCAAAACCAAAATGCAGAAGAATCTCTACCCTTTCGACGTCCCAATCGAAAAGCAAAAATATCAGCCGCGTCCAGAATGAAATCACAGCACCAGCTTTAACTCCAACCAATTTTCTAAGAAGAAGTTCACAAAATCAGATATTTAAGGAAAAATCTTTAATTGTTTTTCACAAGTTCATTTTCCAGCTTGAGCGGCTTGAGCCTGAAGAGGACCCTTGACAAGAAGGGCCGAAATATAGCTCTATTAAAAATGTAGCTGAATTATCCGTTTTGCACCGTCAAATAAATCTGGGAATATTTTAGTCCATACACTTACTCTAGATTACCACCTCTGTGCTTATACGTTAGAAGTCTCTCTCATTCTAGTGTTTTATTCCTCCATCGGATTATAACCCACCGAAATCGGAATGAAAATTTCCGAATTCGGTCATGCACAATTACCCAAGTCCGCTGTAGGAGAGACTTTTTACAGTGTACGCCTCTCAGTTCCCTACAAACTAAGTTTAATACACAACTGAAAATAAAAACATCCAACAAAGGGAAGAGCAAAGGGGCAACAAACCCATTATTTATCACACACAGTAAATTAACCTCCTGTTGTTTTTCTGGGGTTTAAATTCCCACCTAGTAAACCAATCATTGTTAATATTTTGGAAAAGTCCAGGCTTATTAGGTGTTAGCTGATTTGAAGCAACTGCTGCCTGTTTCTCACCAAGAACAGATTCACTATAGTAATCAATCTGTTAGTGACTGTGGCATATTGTACTCTCTATTCGGTTGGTTTGCTGCTTGAACGGGCGGTACAAGCACAAGGTACAAAGCGAAACTAAACATCTTATGAGTAGTGAACTGAAAGACAAAAATGCTCCTCAGCCGGGATTTGAACCCAGGACCCTCTGCTTACAAGGCAGGCGCTCTTACCATTTGAGCTATCGAGGGGCTTGTGAAACTAAACATGGCGTACTTTTTGAAACCACCAGATTTACGCAAGGATTGCCCCAAAGGTTGGTTACTAGTCTGGTACCCTCGGCAAAACCGCGGAAACGGAACTCAGCTTCTTTTCCCACTATGAAAGTACAGGTCGAAAGGCGCAAACAATATGTGTTTAGTGTAAAGTTTTGCTACGTGCGTTGTCTTTTTTCTTGTAGTTAATTATTTTTTGTTTTTTACCCCGTCACTAGGGATACACGTCCTCCATTGTTTCTCTTGACGGGTAATAAACAAATTGATTGATTGATTAATTGAACAGTTATCGCCGATTCGTTCGACCTGAATGGTCCCACCCCACGGTTCTACCAAGAGGCGTTACTAGCCAAAATGTTTGGAGAGGGGGGGGGGGGGCCAGGAATTTACCGACTGTCTGGTAAATTTTACCGACTGTTCTTGCAGAAAAAAAAACTGTTTTCAAGAAAAAAACCACAGTATCGAAAAAATCGACTGGTTTTCAGAAAAAAAAGACTGTTTTCAAGAAAAATCAGACGATTTCCCCCCCCCCCCCCCCCCGGGGTCGTGACGCCCCTGGTCCTACCAACATTTCCCAGACGCCATGTGTGCTCAGTTCCTGAGCATGGACACTGATGCGTAAGACCTTATATTCTCGAAAACCAGCGGGGGCGGTAGCGGGGACGAACTATTATACCATGCGATGACGTTCCCATCTCCGGAGGCTTTGTCTCTGAAGCACCAAACATAACGAAACTATCAATTACCTGGAAAATATGTTGCGATCATCGTTCAAGAGTTCCTCTGTCGTTCGTCCAGTATTCCTTGCAAAAGCAGACTCTCGAATTTTCTGTCTTCCAATTAGGTAAATGGTTACGTGACCGCTTACGAGGAAGTCGACGATCTGGAAAGAAAGAAACTTTCACTAGACGAAGCAGAAAATGACAAGAGAATCGGACGGAAAGCTGAAATTCTACAATTCGGATATACAACCCTATTTCCGTTCGACTCGTGGCGAGCTAGTGGATATTAGGATATTAAAATAAAACAAGAGCTACGAGCTCATATGGCACTTGTTACGAATAGGTGGTGTGAGAAACGAGAAAGTTAGTCTGAGATTTTTTCCGGGAATTCCGATGCCCGTCCCTACCGTGCTCGGATCCGGTCCAGACCCTAAAATATGTCATCTAAAGCATACGATCTATCTACATTCCGAGTTTCAAATCACTCGTATAACCCCTATGCGAAAATTTCCGGGACTCCCCCTCCAACCCCCCCCCCCCCCCCACTGTGGCCGAATACGAATCGGACACGCAGACTGCGCATCTTTAACATCTCCTCTTCCCGCCCAGCAAGTTTAACTCGAATCGGAGAATATCTGCAAATTTCCGGTTCCCGCTTTATCCTCCTTCTACCTTGGTCGGATCCGGTTCGGACGCCAAATAACAAATCTAGGCCGCATAATTTTGGTACTGTCCAACTTGCATCCCATTCGGCCCATCCTTTTGTTTTTGGTGCATATCACAAAGTTTTCAGCCCCCCCCCCCCCCCCAACTCTGGCCGCATGGGGTTCGGGCACATGCTTTGCCTATCAGGTCATCAGTTCTTATCACCCATAAAGCTTCAACTGAATCGGACCATTTGTTCGCAACCTACGGAAGTCAGTATTTTCCGGATTCCCCCTCCCTCAACTCCCCGAAAAATAGTCTGATCCAGGAACGGAAGTTTTCCTAGGGCATTGTGTCGGTCCTTAAGTGTTTTTGGTCGGGATCACTAATATGCTTGCCAAGTTTTATCGTCCTTAGCACATCTGGAAGTATCCTAACTCGCGATCACCAGAATTCTGGGAAACCGCCTCCACCTCCCCCCCCCCCCAGAGTCCCGATACGATCTGGCTCTGTCAATTACGTATCTAGGGCTAATGCTTTTCTTCCCACCAAGTTTCATCCCGATCCCTCCACTCTAAGCGTTTCCAAATATTTCCGGTTCCCCCCTCCAACTCCCTTTAATGTCACCGGATCCGGTCCAGAGTTAAAATGGGACGTCTGAGGCACGAGGTGTTTCTAAATATCAATTTTCACTTAAATCCGATCACCGATTCAATATCTGAGCTTGCCACTAGATTTCGGATTCCCCATCCCTCAACTCCCCCCACGATGGTCAGAACGGCAAAACTACATTTTCAAGTCAATACAGTCTCCCCCCACGATGGTCAGAACGGGAAAACTATATTATTAAGTCAATACAGTCGGATCCCTAACAAGCCTGTCCAACTTGCATCCCATTCTGCTTCTTTTTTTTTTTTTTGAAGACATGGTAGGCCACCAGATCAATGTTATGTTTCGACTTCTTTGGGTTGCTTGCTTTTCCCGCTTTTTAACTGCTGTGCGTTCAGTTTTCAAATTGTTTTGCGTCCAGCCGCCACGTAGGAGAGTCGGAAGGCTGGATAAAGTCGACAAGCGCTAACAAGAATATCGCTGATTTCACGCGCCAAGTAATGGTATTTTCGAAAACCGATATTTCTGACCCATTTCATCGTGAAAAGATTATTTCTAGTAAGAGTTGTGCTTTAAAGATCTTAACCGCAAAGTGAAACATGACCAAAGGTATCGATGGTATCCCACAAACTTGATGTTTGATCAAGAAATTTGGGTCTTGTAGATATTCGGTCTTCGATAGACTTGTGAAACATTTTTACTATTAAAATTTAGAAATTTATTTACCCTATAGCCTACGTCGTATCTACTTTGACGAAACTGATCAAAACTTCCTTCGTTACTTATGCCAAATTTCCGCTTTCGGCCGGATTCCGGACAAACTACTTTTCTGGCAAAAATTAAAGCTCAAAAACGAATTCAGCATATCTCCTTACCCCTACATCGAACCTCTAATCAACTTCAGATCAAACTTTTACTTTCAACAAATTTTCCGGTTTAAGCCGGACTCCGAGCGACCTATACGTCCGGTGAGAAGATGATTGTCTTAGACGTATTCAGCATGTACATGCCTTCTTACCCGCAAACCGATCATCTTATCAAATACACATAAAACTTTTACTTTAAACAAATTTTCCGGTTCTGGCCGGATTCCGACCGAACTCATTGTACGGCGAGAAAATAATTTTCATCCCTTGTCCCTAAATCGAACCTCTAATCAACTTCGGATTAAACTTTTTCTTTTCACAAATATTCCGGTTTTGCCGGATTCCGGAATACCGGATGAACTATATTTTTGTTTCCCTTAATTTCAAACCCCCTCCCCCTCCCCCCCTAAAAATAGGGCTAGAGAACCCATCTTCCAACTTGAACTGTACTTTGACCCAAAGAGTCCTATGCCAAGTTTGATCAAAATATCTCAAACCCTTCGAGGGTTATCGTGATAACAGATGGACAGACGCACAACTTTTACGAATTCATAGGTATCCCTCCTTTTGGGATCCCAAAAAAATACTTTTGACCAAACGATACATTTCATGCCCCAAGGGCAAATGATAACCTGTGCAGCAAGGGTTTTGCTTAAAAATGAATTTCTAGCACCCTTAAAGTTCGCATCCTGACTGAAAAGTGAAAAAAATTACGTTGACCAAACGATACATATTCATGATCCCCAAGGGCCTATGATCATTTTTGCCCCAGGGGTTTTACTTACAAATAAATTTCTAGCGCCCTTAAAGTGCAAAAATAAAATACTTTGTACCAACCGATACACTCTTGTGATTTCCAAGGGCCCATGATCATTCCTACTTCAAGGATGTTGCTTACAAATAATCACAACAAACCCACGAATTGACAAATTCAAGAACAAAGAAGACTTTTGAGCAAAATATACGTTTTCATGATTCCCATGAGCCCATCAAAATTTTTGCCTCGAGGGTTTTAGCCTACAGATTAATTTCTAGCGCCCTTAAATAGCAAAAATAAAATACTTTTTACCAACCGATACACTACCGTGATTTCCAAGGGCCCATGATCATCCTTACTTCAAGGGTGTTGCTTGCAAATAATCACGATAAACCCACGAATTGGCAAAATCCTACTTTCATCCTCTGACCCGGCCTTTCAAGTGCCATATTAGCTTCTAGCTCTTGTTATTCAACCCAAGCTGATAAATATTTTAGCCGACCTCCTTCATTTTTACTTCTTAGCCAATATCTGATGGCATTTGTTTACTTGTACCTAATAAATCAATAAGTGTAATTGGTTTATCGCAATACTTTAATCGTTAAATTGAAAGAAAAATATAGGCTATTGTAATTAATTATTGATACCTGATTGATACTGATATTCTTGTTGGATTGTAAATGGATAGTGAGCAAGTCGTAAAATACAAGGTAGTTTATTCCAAGCCTAAAAGCCCGGTACTGGTTCTTCCGATGTTCCTCAATTCCAAGTTCGTCAAAGGTAAGGTATATAAATTATTAACAAAATATAAAACAATTAATTTAAATTAAAAAGGCAATTAAAAATATTAAGGTATTTAAAGGTATTAAAGTCCCTGCCGAACTCCTCCTTCGTTCCCTTCTGCCAACTCTCTTCAAACCTCAACTTTTGGCAAAGAGCGCGTCCGGAGTGTGAACCCAAGCTGGATCCCCGTCCCTACTTTACTGAGCGGTACCCTAGTAGTTCTGTTCCCAAATCTTTTCATGCTGCAGTGACAATACATGACAAGCAACCTTCCTGAATTTTTGATATTCTGAGACGAAAAGATTTAAAATGTATCAGGACTTATTATTTCAAAAATTGTAAATTTCTTTTGTACCTTCCTCGACGTTATAAGAATTTCCATAACTGCAAATTTTTTGCCCTCTGACCCTTGTGCAAAATTATCTTCAATTGCCCTTCACGTTTCTGCCCTTGGCCATTTCTCGACATTCCATCTAGGAAGAAGATTTTTAGACCCGATTAAGTTTTTCAGTTCTGCTTTATTAAACTCAAAATAAAGGAACAAAATAAATTTCGACCCCTACAAAGCTCCATGGCCCGTTACATAGGGGTTAATACCACAATAATTAACAAATGAGCGAGTCTCTTAAATAATACAATAAAATAAAAAAAAGAACAAGCCCCTTTTCTTTTTTTGTAACATTTATTTTTTGATCTTGTACATTTACTACATTACTGAAAACTCAATGTAGTTTTTTGTTTTATTTGTCTGTACTGCGCTATTTTTCTCTTCTTAAGTGTGTAAATAAAATTTCATCATCATCATGTGTACAATGAAAGTCTTTTGAATTGTTTATCTGTAAAGCTTCGCGAATTTCGCGCCACCGGCACACCACTGCATTCCACAAGCACGCCACCTGCACGCCAGCGCGCCACGTGGTGTACGTCGTTTCTAGGAGTGAGCAGCCCCACACGTGTATCCTGAGCCTGTGCCCGCTAGCCCAGTAATGCCATTAGAATAACAGGATCGACCAGGGATCGACAGCGACGCTTAGGAAAATGTCTTAGTTAAGATAATGGACTGTGTATCAGCAGCGGAGTTTGGAGTTCCGAGATTTATTCCAAGTTCGTCACTAACTGATCGGTCTATGTCATGATTATGCGTAATCTACTCCTAATTAATATTTTGTGAACACTACAAAGCCCTCAGGCCATCGCGGCCAAACATAACAAAGAAACAACAAAGTTTGTTTTTCATACTCCGCTGTCCCGCAAAAAGCGGGTCACAAATAAATAAATAAATTTAAAAAAAAAAGTTCAGACATAAATTCAGTATGAACGACTCTCTTTAACTTGAACGAAAATATTTATTCTCGCCATAATTCAAGCCCCGTCGTCCACCCCTAACAAGACCAAAGGTTTCGATGGGATCCCAAAAATTTCATATTTGATCCAGACAACTGGATCTTCTATACATCCGGTCTTCGCCAGACTCCTTGAAAAATTTTACTATTAAATGTTTATTTGTTGCTGAGAATCTTACACTGATCTGTTTATACCATGGTAGCTGATACAATTGTAACTGACACCGTGGTAATTTATACCGTGATAACTGATACCATTGTAACTGGTATCGTGGTAACTGATACCATGATAACTGATACATTGGTATGTCATACCATTGCAACTGATACCATGGTTGCCGAAATTGCACTTTTCGAAGTCCTCCCAAAAGAACAAGTTCAGACATGGATTGAGCAAGCATTTTTACTCCAATATCTCATCCCTGATCGACTTCAGAATGGTCTTTTAGAAATTTTTTTTTATTTTTTTTTACCAAATTCAAGCAAAAGAGAGCAAAAGAGCTAGTGACATTGAGATCCAAACCTTTCGATCCAAATTTCCGGGTTTTGGCAAATTTTTCAAGCTTATCCGTCAAGGAAATAAAGTTTAAGTTCGATTCAGCATGTCTCCTTACCCCAATACCGAATCTCTAATCGACTTCAGAAAACAAGAGCTGTAAGCTCATATGGCACTTGCATGTGTCAAGATGATTTGATTGATCAAGAGTAAGTTTCGACTTTGCGGTTGAGATGCGCGCTATAAGGGAGCTGGAACTTCATTTGTAAGCAAAACCCTTGAGGCAAAACTGCTAATGGGCTGATGGGCATCACGAAAATGCATATATTGCTTAAAAGTATTTTTTTTACTTTGCGGTCAAGATTGGTACTTTAAGGAATAATCGGATTTGGGAAGTAGCAATTTCTAAGCAAATGTTGTTGAGTCTCCAATATTCCAGCGAAGTTTCATCGTCCTAGCACATCTGGAAGTACCTTAACGCGCATCACCGGAATCCCAGACCCCCCCTCCCCCTCCTCCAACTCCACCCACAATAACCGGAGCCAATCCTGTTCTGTAAATGATTAGTCCAGAGCATCTGTTTGTCATTCCCACGAAGTTCGATCCAGATCACACCAGTCTAAGCGGGTCAAGTATTTTCCGCCCTCCCCCCGATAATTGCCGGATTCGGTCCGGAAATGAAAAAGGTCACAAGAGAAAAATGTCCTCTGTTTAATTATTAAATTTCACTCGAATCCGATCACCCGTTCCAAAGTTACGCATGACTCAATATTCTGGATTCCCCTCCCTCAACTCCCCCCCCCCCCAAGATTATCATATCGAGGATTATTTTTTTATTCCAAGTCAGTTTGACCGGGTCCCTGATATGCCTTCCAAGTTTCGTCGTGAAAATAACCCAAAAACGGAATTCCGGGATACCCCTCCTCCCCCCCCCCCCCCCCTTAAGTGTCCGGATCCAGTCAAATTATGTAAAAGATTTATATGGACCAGATGTTTGTTCTTCCCAGCAAGTTTCACTCCGATACCATCATTCTAACCGTTTCTCGAGATTTCCGGTCCACCCCCCCACCCCACCCAGCTCCCCCGCGGTGCACGTAGCCAATCCGATTCAGCAAATGACTTACCTAGAGCATCTGTTTGTTCTTCCCAAAAAGTTCCATCCCGATCCCTCCATTCTAAACGGGGCACGTATTTCCCCCCCCCCCCCAATAGTTGCCGGATCCGGTCCGGATATGAAAAAAATCATCGGAGAAATGTCCTCTGTTGAATTATTAAATTTCACTCGAATCCGATCAACCATTCCAAAACTACGCATGACTGAAAATTTCGGATTCCCCTCCCTCCACTCCCCCCACCATTATCTGATCGACAAAATTTTTATTTTGAAGTCAGTTTGATTGGGTCCCTGATATGCCTGCCAAGTTTCATCGTAAAAATCCCCAAAACCACCATCACCGGAATTCCGGGACCCCCCCCCCCCCATAAGTGTCCGGATCAAGTACAATGGCCTAAAGGACTTACCTAGAGCAGATGCTTGTTCTTCCCAGCAAGTTTCACTCCGATCCCTCCATTCTAACCGTTTCTTGAAATTTCCGGTCTCCCCCCCAACTCCCCCCTGGCTACCGAATCCGGTCAAGACTTTAAACGGGACATTACAGATATATATTCTGTTCAGTTATGAAGTTTCATTACAATCCGATCATCCGTTCGAAAGTTACACACTTCTCAATTTCCCGGATTCCCCTGCGGATTCCCCTCCCTCCACTCCCCCACCATTATCTGATCGACAATATTTTTATTTTGAAGTCAGTTTGATTGGGTCCCTGATATGCCTGCCAAGTTTCATCGTGAAAATCCAAAAAAACACCATCACCGGAATTCCGGCCCCCCCCCCCCATAAGTGTCCGGATCCAGTACAATGGTCTAAAGGACTTATCTAGAGCAGATGCTTGTTCTTCCCAGCAAGTTTCACTCCGATCCCTCCATTCTAACCGTTTCTTGAAATTTCCGGTCTCCCCCCCCCCAACTCCCCCCTGGCTACCGAATCCGGTCAAGACTTTAAACGGGACATTACAGATATATATTCTCTTCAGTTATGAAGTTTCATTACAATCCGATCATCCGTTCGAAAGTTACACACTTCTCAGTTTCCCGGATTCCCCTGCCCTCCACCCCCCCCCCCAAAATGGTCGGATCAGAAAACTGATTATTCCTAATTTTGTTTGGTCGGGTCTCTGATATGCCTGCCAAGTTTCATGGTCCTAGCACAACTGGAAGTACCCTAACTCGAAAAAGTGTGACAAAATGCCCTAAATTTTCAAGTTTCCAGCGCCCCGCACTCCCCCCCATATGGTCGGATCGGGAAACTGATTATTTCCAGGTTCGTTTGGTCGGGTCCCTGATATTCCTGCCGAGTTTCATTGTCCTAGCTCATCTAGAAGTACCCTAACTCAGAAAAAAGTGACAAAATGCCCTAAATTTGCAAGTTTCCAGCGCCCCGCACTCCCCCCCATATGGTCGGATCGGGAAACTGATTATTTCCAGGTTAGTTTGGTCGGGTCCCTGATATGCCTGCCAAGTTTCATTGTCCTAGCACATCTGGAAGTACCCTAACTCGGATATGTGGGACAAAAAAACTCGGACCGACCGACCGACCGACCGACCGACAGACCGACAGACGGAATTGTGATCGGTATATGGCACTTGAGCCAGAGGCTGCAAGTGCCATAAAAACTTGAGCTTCAACCAAAATTTCCACTTCGGGCCTAATTCCGGGTGAATCATTTGTACGGCAAGAAAACTAAGTTGAGATATAGATTCATCGGGCCTCCTAACCCCTTAAACGACTATCTCATTAGCTTATTACTTATTAACGACTATCGCATTAGCCAAATTTACATTAGTTTTATCAGGCCTATTCTTGAATACGCTTGTCCTGTTTGGCACTTCGGGCTCTCTTCAGAACACACATACCGTATCGAGAACATTCAAAAAAGCATCGATTTCGGTATTAAAACCCTATCTGTTCCCCGGTTACATAATATTCTCCCACCCCCCTATTCTCCTATACGTATTAGACCCCAGCGAGAGAAATCCCAGAAAATCCCCAAACTAGCCCCTGTGGCCCCTCTTCGTGAATGATATAAAAGGAGTTTTGTTCCAGCATTTGTTGAGTTGTACAACAACCGATAAGTTAGTCCCTTGTAGTGTTTTTTTTTTATCTTTCGTTACAAAGTGTTATGCATTCTTCATTTTGTATGACAAAAAGGTCAACTTCGGCGGTAACGCTGTGACAGCTACTTTTGAAAAATAAAATTCTATTCTTTTCTATTATAAAACATATTTTTACCCTTAATTCGAAACCAATAATAATAAAGAACCCATCTACGAACTTGGCCTGTACTTTGCCACTGAATCCTCATACGAAGTTTGAACAACATGTCTCAATCCTCAACCCCCTGACACGACAGACCAGAGCAAAACAACTGCGACTTAATAAAAAAAAAAATCTTAATAAAAAAAAAATCTTAATAAAACTCTGCGACAGACTGCCTGGCTGCCTAGTGCCCACCGCCATGATAATAATATGTAAACCAAAAGCACTAGGTGTCAAGACTTGACGTCATCGACGCAGAGCTTTCGCTTGTACGGAAAAAGGGGTAGGGTAGAAACTCGAAAATTGGTCAACACATTTTATTAAACTGTTACCAGATACTTGTCGGGTGCATTCTGACTTTCGACCCAGCAAATGCCTGTTGGGACTTTGGAGATAAGTAAACTGATCGCATACACTTTTCGTTTATCATTAGTATGTTCGAAAGTTGCAACAGCACGTCTCCTCACTCTATATCGACTATGTTCAAACTTCATGCTAAATTCCAGGATTCAGCGCGAACTACTTATCCGGCGTGAATATTATATCCATAATCCACCGATTGAATATGTACACAAAAATGTTAACATTTTGGAATCTTAGCAACTTGCGGCCAATAATAATCAGATGAGAAAACCAAGTTCAGGTATGGATTCAGCACGGATGTTTACTCCAGTATCTCATCTCTAATCGACTTCAGAAAGATCCTTTACTTTGACCAAATTCTTCGTATTTTAGCAGCATTCCCGGAAACTACATGCAGATCAAAAGGGCGTGACACTGCGATGAGAACATTTCGATCCAAATTTTCCGGGTTTTGGCAAGTTTTGCCAGCTCCGGCGTCTGTAGATTAAACAAAGAGTATCGTAACCCGACACGCGATGAGCTTTAAGCCACTTTCACGCATCCGCGTCGTTGCAATGCGTCGGGTATGCGTGAATCTTGCGTTACATACAGGTTGCGTAGCGTATCTTTCACACCTGCGCAACATGTCACGCTGGATGCGTATTTACGTTTTCATTTTCTTCTGCCAAAATTCATTTCTTTCATCAATTAGTAAGTTTTAATCATCATTAGTAGGTTTTTCTTCCTCATTCGTAGGTTATGCTCCAGTTTCTCTTCAAAAACTTCAATTTTTCACTGAAAAATCTGATGCATAACGTGTTGACGCAACGCAAGAATAGGACTTGTTTCTATTCTTGAGTTGCATTTTATTTGTCTGCGTAAGCTATGCACTGCGTCGCCGCAACCGTGACGCAGAGGTTGCGTAAGTTAGTGAAAAAGGCTCTACACGTCAATGTGAAAGCGGCTTTAGCCGGACCCGCTTATAAACAGCAAAGCAGGGGCGGTTCGAAGGGCTCGGGCATAGGGGGGTGACGACTTCAAAATTTACGACTGGCAAAAACATAGCACCACAGGCTCAAGAAATATAAAGTTAAAAGTTTTAAAACGTTATGAAAATGCCATTGTAGTAATAAAATAACAAACAAATAGGTAACGAGAATTAGGCGATGCCGTTCATATCAAATTTCGATGGAGAGAGCCGAGCCTCGGTACCAGCGTCTGAAATATCTACTCAAGACAAACTTCGAGCAAAATTCAACTACTCCTATAGAACTTCTAGAAGCTTAGACCCCAAATCTCAAGCTTAAAACCAAGCTTAAATATTGCACACTTCAACTAATTAGAAATAGGGTAGGACTACGAAAGAACCACAGGCAAAATTTGTTAAATCGGCCTTTATTCGGCAATATTCGACTTCTTCCCACACAAACTCTTGCTTTTAAAGTGGCTCAGATCCAAAGCAGCAGCTTTACCGTATGTACCCAAAACAAATTTAAACTGAGCGCTGGAGACGATTTTTTTTGTAATCCGACCTTTTAGCCACCTTCAAAGCTAGAAATGCCGATTTCTAGCTTTGAAGGTGGCTGAAATCTTAGGCCTAAGACCTCACCTAAATTACGGGCCATTCAACCAGATAGCGAGTAGGTTACTATGAAAGACGGCACAGGTTTAGTTTTCGGAAACATTTTAAGGGCTGCCTATGATATCACATATCTGTCCGTGCCCCAATAACTCCCAAACGGATTGGGATATTTTCCCGGAAGGTTGGTAGTGCTCCCACTTTGAATCTAGACTACAAAAAAATTGTGCAATCATCAGGCCCGTCATACAGTGCTTACAAACCCTGTTTACGTGCAATCCTTACTCCGCAAGCCATTTAAAAAAAAAATAAAATAAACTTGTTTCTTTTTAAGATAAGGAGATTTTTGCACAAAACCAGATAGGATAATGGGGATCGACTAAAAACGGGAACGGAACTGAACGAGACAGTGTAGGAGGAACGCGTACTAAAAACGCGAACTCGTACTAAAACCGGAACAACGTCCTAAAATCTGGAACACTGCACCACGAGGAACACTACTAAAAGGGGGAGCGCTGCACCGTCCTTCCTTTTTTTTAGTAGTTTGCTTTCGTACGAGTTCCAGATTATTCCACATTCGCACGAGGGGCAGGGCCCTGTTCTTTCATTCCGGTGCACGATCCCTGTTCTAGTTGTCCTGTTTCTTCGCTTAGCCGCTAACACGCAGCGCACTTGTTGCAGGAGGAACAAGTACTAAAAACGGGAACGACAGGACCCCTGTTGTTTAGTACTTATGAGCACCAATAACTAAAAACGGGAATGCAGGACCCCTGTTCTTTGCAGATGCAGATCCCCTGTTCTTGGCACTTGGTTCCATTTTCATGAGAATCAGTTACTAACAAGACCAAAGGTGTCGATGGGATCCCAAAAATCTAATATTTGATTCCGACAGTCGGGTCTTGTGTTCGCCAGATCCAGTCTTCGCCAGGCTAATGATCAGAGAAAACCATGTTCAGATATACCTCTATAAGCCATATCCATTTTGACAATACTGACCGAGACTTCCTGCTTTACTTCTGCCAAGTTTCCGGTTTCGACCGACTTCCGAGCGAACTATGTACAGAAAAAAGACAACTGGGTCTTGTCTTAGCCAGATCTAGTCATCGCCAGAATCCTTGAACATTCTTACAATTAAAATTCAGAAACAGATTAAGGCCAAATAGCTAATCATCTGAGAAAACCAAGTTCAGATATGGATTCAGCATGTGTGTTTACCCGTATAAGTCATATCTGTTTTGACGAAAAGTCCCTGCAACTTCTGAATTTCCCGGTTTCGGCCGAACGCTAGAACTACTTGTCCGGCGAAAAAAGAAAGCTCAAAAACGAAGTCAGGGTATCTTCTTTCCCCAATAATGAACATCTAATCAACTTCAAATAAAAATTTAACTTATAACAAATTTTCTGACTCCAGCCGGATTCCGGTCGAACTATATGTCCGGGTAAAATATGATTGTCACACACGGATTCAGCGTCTCTTCTTACCCCTAAATCGGTTATCTAATCAGCTAGAAATAAAAATTTAACTTCTAACAATTTTCCGGTTTTGGCCGGATTCCGGGCGAACTACATGTCCGGGAATAAAATTGTTTTCACATAAGAGTTCAGCATGTTTTCTTGCCCTAAATCGGACATCTGATCAACTCCAAATAAAACTTTTAATTTTAACCAAACTTTCCGGTTTGGGCCGGATTCCGGGCGAACTACTTGTCCGTCGAGAAAATGGTTTTGACCATCGTCTTCAGCATGTCTTCCTACCTCTAAATCAAATATCTAATCAACTTCAAATAAAACTTTTACTTTTAACAAACTTTCCGGTTTTGGCCGGATTCCGGGCGAACTACTTGTCCGATTACAAAATGGTTTTCACCATCGTGTTCAGCATGTCCTCTTACCCCATAATCGACTATCACATTAGCTGTTTCAAAATATTTTGTTTGCCCCTTAATTTGAACCCCCTCCCCCACCCCTAAATGTAGGGCTACAAAGCCCATTAACGAACTCGACTGGTTCGCCGACCCAACGAATCCTCACACCAAGTTTCATCAAAATATCTCATTCCCTTCGAGAGTTATCGTGCTTACAGACGGACGGACGGTCGGACGGACGGACGAACAACTTTTGCGAAGTCATAGGTATCCCTCAACTTACGTTTTGGGATCCCAAAAAGGGGAATGGCTGTCTCCCTGTTTTAATTGTTTCTCCCTGCTGAAGGAGGAACACAATTGGGAACTCCGTTTCATACTTCACAGGGATCCTGTATTCCCTTTTGTAGCAATCGGTTCTCATGAAAGTAAGTGCAAAAGCACAGGAGTCCTGCATTAACGTTTTTAATAATTGGTTCTTATGAAAGTAAAACCGAGTGACAAAGAACAGGGTAAGTGCATTCCCGTTTTTAGTAATTGGTTCTCATGAAAGTGAAACAACAACAACCAAAGAACAGGGGTCCTGCATTCCCTTTTTTGGGATCCCAAAACGTAAGTTGAGGGATACCTATGACTTCGCAAAAGTTGTCCGTCTGTCCGTCCGTCCGTCCGTCCGTCTGTAAGCACGATAACTCTCGAAGGGAATGAGGTATTTTGATGAAACTTGGTGTGAGGATTCGTTGGGTCGGCGGACCAGTCGAGTTCGTAAATGGGCTTTGTAGCCCTACATTTAGGGGTGGGGGAGGGGGTTCAAATTAAGGGGCAAACAAAATATTTTGAAACAGCTAATGTGATAGTCGATTATGGGGTAAGAAGACATGCTGAGCACGATGGTGAAAACCATTTTGTAATCGGACAAGTAGTTCGCCGGAATCCGGCCAAAACCGGATAGTTTGTTAAAAGTAAAAGTTTTATTTGAAGTTGATTAGATGTTTGATTTAGAGGTAGGAAAACATGCTGAAGACGATGGTCAAAACCATTTTCTCGACGGACTAGTAGTTCGCCCGGAATCCGGCCCAAACCGGAAAGTTTGTTAAAATTAAAAGTTTTATTTGGAGTTGATCAGATGTCCGATTTAGGGCAAGAAGACATGCTGAACTCTTATGTGAAAACAATTTTCTTCCCGGACATGTAGTTCGCCCGGAATCCGGCCAAAACCGGAAAATTGTTAGAAGTTAAAGTTTTATTTCTAGCTGATTAGATAACCGATTTAGGGGTAAGAAGAGACGCTGAATCCGTGTATGACAATCATATTTTACCCGGACATATATTTCGACCGGAATCCGGCTGGAGTCGGAAAATTTGTTATAAGTTAAATTTTTATTTGAAGTTGATTAGATGTTCATTATTGGGGAAAGAAGATAACCTGACTTCGTTTTTGAGCTTTCTTTTTTCGCCGGACAAGTAGTTCTAGAGTTCGGCCGAAACCGGGAAATTGGCAGAAGTGGCAGGGACTTTTCGTCAAAACAGATATGACTTATACGGGTAAACACAGATGCTGAATCCATATCTGAACTTGGTTTTCTCAGATGATTAGATATTTGGCCTTAATCTGTTTCTGAATTTTAATTGTAAGAATGTTCAAGGATTCTGGCGATGACTAGATCTGGCTAAGACAAGACCCAGTTGTCTTTTTTCTGTACATAGTTCGCTCGGAAGTCGGTCGAAACCGGAAACTTGGCAGAAGTAAAGCAGGAAGTCTCGGTTAGTATTGTCAAAATGGATATGGCTTATAGAGGTATATCTGAACATGGTTTTCTCTGATCATTAGCCTGGCGAAGACTGGATCTGGCGAACACAAGACCCGACTGTCGGAATCAAATATTAGATTTTTGGGATCCCATCGACACCTTTGGTCTTGTTGATAGTTGGTTCTTCTGAAAATAAGTGCCAAAGCACAGGGGTCCATTCCCGTTTTTAGAAATTGGTTCTCATGAAAATAAGTGCTAAAGAACAGGGGTCCTGTCGTTCCCGTTTTTAGTACTTGTTCCTCCTGCAACAAGGGCGCTGCATACTAGCGGCTAAGCGAAGAACACGACAACTAGAACATGGATCGTGCAACGGAATGAAAGAACAGGTGCCCTGACCCTCGTGCGAATGCGTACGGGAATGATCTTGAACTCGTACGAAAGCAAACTACAAAAAAGGGAAGGACGGTGCAGCGTTCCCCCTTTTAGTAGTGTTCCTCCTGGTGCAGTGTTCCAGACTTTAGTACGTTGTTCCCGTTTTTAGTACGCGTTCCAATCTTTAGTACGCATTCCTCCTGCACCGTGTCGTTCCGTTCCGTTGCCATTTCTAGTCGATCCCAGGATAATGTTGAAACGTTGCCCCGCAGCCGAAATTCTCGAAAATCAGCCTGTTTTCAGCGACATGAAGTGAAAGTCACGATTCGTTAACCGCATTTATGTTACTCTGACAAGTTCGAAACTTACGACTGCCATTCTAACAAGCTCGAAACACACGATATTTCGTAAAGTAGTGACAAAAAAAAACGAGTTTTAAAAAAAATCTACTGATTTTCAGAAAAATCAACTGTTTTGACGAAAAATCGACTAATTTTCAGAAAAACCGACTGTTTTAGCCGACTTAGAAAATCTCAACCATACGACAAGAAATAAGTCATTTGCTGTCGAAATTCACCTAACTGACTCATGTGGCAAGCTCCAAACTTACGACTGTCTCTAATATACGACTAGAAAATCTCTTCGTAAAATACCACAAGAAACGGGTCATTTTCAGGGAAAATTCACGGTTGATGTCATTCTGGCAAGTTCAGACATATACGACTGTGATTCTGACAAACTGAGAACACAAAACTGTGAATCTGACAAGCTTAAAACATCTCTATGTAAAAATACGACGGGAAATAGGTCATTTGAAGGCAAAGTTCACGATTAGGTAACTGCTTTGTCTGCCTTTATCTGGCAAGCTCAAAACTTACGACTATCTCTAATTTACGACTAGAAAATCTGGGACTTTTCAGGCGAAATTCGCGACTGATGTCCTTCTGGAAAACTCAGAACACACAACTGTGAATCTGAAAACATTCGACAACAAATTTCTTCGTAGCCATAAGACTAAAAAATATGATTTGTGGGTGAAATTCATGTTTGGTAACTGCCTGTATGTCATTCTGTAAAGCTCAAAACATACGACTGAGCAGGGGCGTCACGAACGGGGGCGGGGTCCCAATATTGTCGGCCAGTCGACGACGCGAAGCGCCGAGACTTTTTGTCAAAATAGTTGATTTTTTTCATGAAAACAGTCGTTTTTTTGAAAATTAGTCGATTTTTCGTCAAAACAGTCGATTTTTCTGAAAATCAGTAGATTTTTTTTAAAACTCGTTTTTTGTTGTTGAAAACAGTCGTTTTTCTGCAAAAACAGTCGGTAAAAATTACCAGCCAGTCGGTAAATGCCTCGTTCCCCCCCCCCCCCCCCAAACATCATGGCTAGTAACGCCTCTGCGACTGAGAGTGGATTCTCTGGAGCATGGGGGGTGATTCACCCCCCAACGCCCCCCCCCCCCCCCCCCCTTCGAACCGCCCCTGCAGCAAAGCAAGTCCCGATGAAATTTTTTTATCAAAATAGTACTATGAAGTAGTACGAAAAAGTAGCATGCAGTACTAATGATGCTACTACATGCTTCTACTTCAAGGCTACCGTGTTACTGCATACTACTATGTGCTACTATTAGCAAGATTGGATGCTCCTATCGCAAGATAGGATGCTACTACATACTACTACATAAGATTAGACCAGTCTGAGGCACATTAAATGATAGTATTCTTTGCTATTACATAGTATTACATGCAACTTTTTCGTACTACTACCATACTACTACGCAGGCTACAAATTTTTCATCGGGGTAGCTGTCGCTTGCGTGAGTGTATTCTACACAATTTAATTCAATTGCAAAAAACAAGACAAACTACCAGGACCTCTAGAACATTCGTCCTCTATGATGCAGCGTTTACAAGTAAAGGAAAACTTGAACAGAATCCGATCTTGGTGACAAGATTATGTTTACACGCAGAGGGAAAAAAATTAATTTTTCAAACCAGAAAATCTGACATAAATAAATTCACAAGCCAATAAAAAAAAATTTGAGAGAATTTATGACATCAGCACTGATGATTGCTGCTCTCAAAAGCTAGCTAGACTTTTTTTGTACTTTTTACCAGCGCCGCCGCAAAGATTCCTTTCAAGTAGACCGGAATTCCTTTCATCATGAAAGGATTCCCGGCCCGCTAGACTTTTTTTCTACTCGTCTTCACGAACACAATCCTTTCGAGTAGACCGGAATTCCTTTCTACTCGACGGGATTTCTTGTCCGTGTAAACGCTACATGAGTGTCTTATAATCAAAGAAAGGACGATCAGCTGGAGCGGCATTAGGGTGACAGGAAGCTAGTTGAATGACTAACCTGTTGGGTAACACTCTTGTACCCACAGATTCTGGAATGGTTAAAGTCAGCCTCATCAGTGACGGAGCATTTGGTAGTAACTGTGTCTTCTCGCTCCATGTGCAATCGGTACTTGCAGTAAATATCCTGGAAAAGAAGTAATAAGTTTGGAGAGAAGCACATTTTACTTACTCGATGAGATTGAAAACCCTGAGCCTATGCAGCATGACCTACCGACAAAAAGGGGAGATATGATTCACACCTATAATAATAATAATGTATTTTTAACCCACAAATCGTACAAGACGAAAACAGTGGAGTACAAAAGAATATATGAAGACATAATTAGGCAAAACATAACACATACAAACAAAATCTACTTAAAAGTCAAACAGACGAATAAGCCCATGGGAGGGCGACAGACGCGCGTGCGCCGTTTAGGACAGTTTTCTGTGGAGAACAGACAATTTCTCCGTGATATCCGATAGCGAGTAATTACTAATAATTTTAGAAATTCTTTGCCAAGGAGGGAGAAAAAGAAGAAATTTACAAAAACGAAAATACGAGGATTGCATAGCTTTAATATCCTTTTTCTTTAAAACAGGATAGACACCAGATAGAACAAGACCAAACTTTTCGATGGGATCCCAAAGATTCAATATCTGATCCAGACAACTGGGTCTTGTCTTAGCCAGATCCAGTCATCGCCAGAATCCTTGAACATTCTTACAATTAAAATTCAGAAACAGATTAAGGCCAAATAGCTAATCATCTGAGAAAACCAAGTTCAGATATGGATTCAGCATGTGTGTTTACCCGTATAAGTCATATCTGTTTTGACGAAAAGTTCCTGCCACTTCTGCCAATTTCCCGGTTTCGGCCAAACTCTAGAACTACTTGTCCGGCGAAAAAAGAAAGCTCAAAAACGAACTCAGGGTATCTTCTTTCCCCAATAATGAACATCTAATCAACTTCAAATAAAAATTTAACTTATAACAAATTTTCCGACTCCAGCCGGATTCCGGTCGAACTAAATGTCCGGGTAAAATATGATTGTCACACACGGATTCAGCGTCTCTTCTTACCCCTAAATCGGTTATCTAATCAGCTAGAAATAAAACTTTAACTTCTAACAATTTTCCGGTTTTGGCCGGATTCCGGGCGAAATACATGTCCGGGAAGAAAATTGTTTTCACATAAAAGTTCAGCATGTCTTCTTGCCCTAAATCGGACATCTGATCAACTCCAAATAAAACTTTTAATTTTAACAAACTTTCCGGTTTGGGCCGGATTCCGGGCGAACTACTTGTCCGTCGAGAAAATGGTTTTGACCATCGTCTTCAGCATGTCTTCCTACCTCTAAATCAAACATCTAATCAACTTCAAATAAAACTTTTACTTTTAACAAACTTTCCGGTTTGGGCCGGATTCCGGGCGAACTACTTGTCCGTCAAGAAAATGGTTTTGACCATCGTCTTCAGCATGTCTTCCTACCACTAAATCAAACATCTAATCAACTTCAAATAAAACTTTTACTTTTAACAAACTTTCCGGTTTTGGCCGGATTCCGGGCGAACTACTTGTCCGATTACAAAATGGTTTTCACCATCGTGTTCAGCATGTCTTCTTACCCCATAATCGACTATCACATTAGCTGTTTCAAATGAAATTTTTTTAATTTGAACCCCCTCCCCCACCCTTAAATGTAGGGCTACAAAGCCCATTTACGAACTCGACTGGTCCGCCGATCCAACGAATCCTCACACCAAGTTTCATCAAAATATCTCATTCCCTTCGAGAGTTATCGTGCTTACAGACGGACAGACGGACGGACAGACGGACAACTTTTGCGAAGTCATAGGTATCCCTCAACTTACGTTTTGGGATCCCAAAAAGAACAGAATGGTCGCAGAAGGAATAGTATAGTTTGCCAAGAGCTTTCCGATTGTATTTCCCCCTGTTAGCAACAATTTTCGAATAACCCAGTTGAATTTTTAGTCTGCAATCGGAAACAAAATGATCCAAAAGAATCCATGGTCTCTTCCTCATCGACCAAACACGGCGAACAAGAGGTCCATCCAAGAGGCTCATAAAGCTCAACGCCCAGAAGACGGAACGCCACCACTTTCTCACCAACTGGGTTGTTGACCTGTCGAACTCCCTTAAGTCATATTCTCGCCGTTCCCCGAGGACTCCACTTGAGGAGTCCCGCGTTTTTGTTTGTCCCGGAGACTCACTCCCCGTATTTTCGCGAGTCCCCGGCCCACGGACAGGGAACGCTCCGATTATCATCACCATCATCAAAAAGGACTCCATTTCAGATTCGGAGGGGAATCAATTTTTGCTGGTGTTGCTGCAATGTAAAATTGATTAAAAACAATCAGAATAAAGAAACCAAAAATAAAGTGGATCTAGACGAATTTAGTCAACTGTATATTTTTTTGGGAAGAAAATCCATTTTGGAAGCATTCCCCGTGTCCTCGCTGTTTCTGTACGCGGAGTCCGCGTGGAGTGACTCCCCCTCCCCGTGGAGTGATTCTCGCCGTTCCCTTCGATTCCCCGAGGAGTCCTCGGGGAACGGCGAGAATACGCCTTAAGCTAAGATACGGATCTAGCAAGACCGACGAAGGCTCCCTTGACAAGGAGTGGAGTAAGAAGGAATGGAGGCTGGGACGGGATGCCCTGGAATCCCAGACCAGAGCATAAGGCCAAGCGAATCACCCCAACCGACAGAATTTCCAAATTCATTCACACGGCCATTTCCGAAGAAATGCTGAGCAATGCTACAGGATAGAAAATCCTTCGATTGCTCGAAGCTGCAATTTGAAGTATTTAAGGCATTTAAAGGCACAGAAAACTTGACTACGCAACTTTCGGCCATCAAACCGACCGGGGGGGGGGGGGCTTAGATAAAGATACAGGGACTTATTGTCAACAGGACCCCCCTTCTTTGTTATCTCGAACCCTCTCCTTAGTGTTCCCAAAGGTAGCTGGCAGGCTCTTGACCCTTATGCACTGTAATTATGCACTTATGCACTGTAAAAGTTCACCTTTGGCCGTGTTGACTAACACACCGGGATAGTATTCAAGAGGTCGTGCGTTCGATTCCTACTCCCGGCACATGAACCTTTTGTTTCTTTTCTACTAACTCAAAAGTTGAATTCTCGGAAACTGCCCGGAAACTGCAATGGTCGTAACGAGAATTTTTCTTACTCTCAATATCGACTCAGGGTACATTCTTGATATGTCAGCTAGCTCCACAAGTCAAGTTTGAGTCACGTTTTCTGTTCCTTTAAGGTACGATAAGCATGCCTAATCTGGCTGATACGGATACGAACCGCTAGGACCCCTCCGTACTGCCAAGAGTCCCCAACAGTATTATAAGATTAATAATACGAAAAGTCCATTCTGGTTCTGACAATCACCAAAGCCTTATTACCCGGCATCTATTGGCGCTTGGGCCTGAGAGCAAATGGTAATGCAAAAGGGAAGAGACGATTACGACCAAAAGTCGTAACTTTTGTACTATGAATTAATGAATGAATATACTAATGATAAAGCCCGAGGACCGTGACAACAAAAATTACATACATGTACGAATGGTTTTGTCAGTAGATTATAGGCGCTAAGAAGAAGATGGGTTTCCTATCCCTGATCGCCAGCCTGCTACCAAGCCAGGGCGCTTCCCTATCCGTGTACCACGCAAGCCCCAGTCGCGGACCTGGAATCCGGGAGCCTCAGTCCGAGCGCGCGAGGGTCCGGCTTTCGGGCGGAGGGCGGGCGAGAATACCGCGCCGACATAGGGAAGCTTCCGCCGGTGCGCCCAGGGTGCCGGATTACAGCCCGGTTAACCGCATTTAATGAGTGCTTTAAGGAACTCCCTGTGAGGAATGCTTTAAGGAACTCCCTATGAAGAGTGCTTTGAGGAAACACCTATGACGAATGCTTTGTGTAATTTTTGGATGAAGTGGTAGTTGTTCACAGATTTGGATGTTGACATTGTCAACCTCTCGCTAGGAGTTCGCAATTTATCCGTAGGAAATTATGTAATGTTCGGACATGCATGCCTATCATATAGGCTACCTGTATTGCTAGAGGGTTGCTAGCAAGGTATAGACAGTAAGAGACGCCCAGTGAAAATGTAGATTTTAGTTCCATCAGTTTCATTGAAAAGCTTTTCAATGCGATTTTGAAAAAGTTTAAACTAGTTAATTGTGGACTTCACGCTACAAAATTTGACGTTTTTAGGATAAAAAGACAAAAAAAAAATGGACGAATGACTGAAATAGAAGAAATGACGGGTTCGCGTACAGAGTAAGCGATCAAAACACAACATTCCAGGGATCCAACCATCAATTTCTTTGCAAATTTACCGTAGAAGCCCATCATCGAGGAATAGAAACAGTTTTCAAAGCTTGCAAATGAAATTTACCAACAAGATATATGGAATGTAGACGGTCAACACGGCTATAAAACAAGAGACCAGTGAATCAAGGGCTGTATCCCCACAGGACAAATAACCATAGGGTGTTTTCAACCAGTGAACTCATCGGATATAGTGACTGGAATCCTATTGCGCCTTAACAAGAACACGCCAAGTGTTCACTAGTGTCGGCTTAAAGCTACAAATTCGAATTGCCCAGGATAACAAGACAAGGAAAGGTCAGATGATCCTTGAAAACGGTGTTTCAATACTCTCAATATTGTTCCACGTTCAAATCAGCGATCAATACACAGCATCCCACTGATTCAGTGTCAAACCTTCTGCAAGTGTACCGTAGAAACTTACCTCGGTTGAATCAAATCTGTTCCGAAGCTCGAAAATAGTCAGGTTAATTTGGTAAATTAGGGAGTATAGACATTCAGCACTCTAAATCCATGGTCTCTTGTTTGTAATCCACAATATCACAAATAACTGTAGCGGTGTTTCCGACGAACACGCCAAGTGTTCACTAGTGTCGGCTTAAAGCTACAAATTCGAATTGGCCAGAATATCAAGACAAGGAAAGGTCAGATGATCCTTGAAAACGGTGTCTCAATACTCTCAATATTGTTCCACGTTCAAATCAGCGATCAATACACAGCATTCCCACTGATTCATGTGTCAAACCTTCTGCAAGTGTACCGTAGAAACTCACCTCGGTTGAATCAAATCTGTTCCGAAGCTCGAAAATAGTCAGGTTAATTTGGTAAATTAGGGAGTATAGACATTCGGCCCTCTAAATCCATGGTCTCTTGTTTGTAATCCACAATATCACACATAATTGTAGCGGTGTTTCCGACCAATGAGCTTCTCGGAAACACATAAATCAAGGTATGTCTCAAGAAAAAGGTGACAATTGTACATAGTTCCCCGTCACAGTGGACAAAATAAACATGTTGACCAATAAGATCGCTGGAAATAGTGAGCGGGACTGTGCTAGGTCTCTAGAAGACTATGACAATACTAAAAGTTTAGAAGTAAGACCGTAAAAACCCACCCTCGGTTGAATAAATTAGATTCCGAAGCTTGAAACTAGTCAGGTTAAATTGATAAACATATCCATGGTCTCTTGTTTGGAATCCGCGGTATACAAAAAATCATAAGAGTGTTTTCGACCAATGAGCTTGTCGGAAACATTAAAATCCAGGTATGTCCCAAGAAGACCGTTGCAGGTGTACAAAATTGTGGGTTTTGCGCTGCAAACTGGACATTACAGAACAAACTAGACGAAAGGACAACTGAATCGTTGAAAATGAATTTCACAATGACTCAACGTTCAGAGCATTTTACTGAACATTTTGATAGATCATTAGCAAAAGGAAACGTAGAAACCCACCCTCGGTTTAATGAAATCTGTTCCTAAGTTTGAAAAGTGAAACTAGTCAGGTAATTTGATACATTAAGGAGTATAGACATTCAGTCCTCTAAATCCATGGTCCCTTTTTGTAATCCACAGTATGCACAAAATCATGGCGGTATTTCTGAGCTTGTCGGAAACACTGAAATCAATGTGCGTCTCAAGAAAAAAACGTGGCAATTGTACAGACTATCGGTTCAATTCTCTATACCTCACTGTATAAAAATAAACATATCGATATTTTCGACTATGGGAATAGCGAGTGGGACTGTACCACGTCTCCAGAAGACTGACAAAAGTAAAAGTTTAGACAGTAAGCACCGTATATGAACCCACCCTCGGTTGTTGTATGAATTCGGTTCCCAAAGCTTGAAACTTAGTCAGGTTGATTATAAATATTAAGGACTCTAGACAATCAAAACTCCATCACACACGAGACCATGGATTTACTGAGTGGGTCCCCCACATGAAACATTGACCATTAGCGTGCTTCCTATCCCTGACCGCCAGCAACACTGAAATCCACGTACATCTCAAGAAGAGTGTAGCAAATGTACAAAATTGTGTGCTCAGTTCCCTGTCATCCACAGGATAAATTAAAGATGTCGCGTATTTTCGGCCAATGAGCTTGTCGGAAACTGTTAAATCCGGGTACGTCCCAAGAAGAACGTGGCAATTGTACATGAGTGTGTACTTTATGCCACAAATTGGACAGCACAGAACAAAATAAGCTAAAAGGCCGACTTAACCATGAAAATGGCGTCTCAAGATGATTTAACGTTCGTAGTCAGCGATCAAAACACAGCATTCCATTGATCCATGTGCCAAAACATTAGCAAATTTGTTGTAGAAACTCATCATCGAGGGATGGAAATCTTTTTCGAACCTTGGGAATGTGAAACTCATCAGGTTAAACATGAGAACTATGGAGTGTGGGCACCATGACCCTCGAAACATGGCTATGCATGTTCCAATATTTCCGAAGAAATGCGGGTACTACCCTCAAGGAGGATGCATTTTTTGTTGGCACCTTTAAATGTTCGCCTCAGACATATAGTAATTATCAACAGTTAACTCGTACTCACATCGAAATCAGCCGTTCGTAACCTACTTCGACCCATCCAGCCTGCCAACCGCACTACAATCACAGATCCTCGAAAAGAAGGATTCGTTGTCCCGAGGATTGCAAGTGTCATAAAAAGTTAACAGATCGGTCAGACTGAAAAATAAACATGTAGTGTTAGGTGAGTTCATGGTCTGCAACAATAAGATTGACCAGCTTTTTTGTCAACGATCACGAGTCACTAAGCTAAAGGGATGGGACAGATTTGTTGTAACTATATCTGGAGACAGGTCTAGGCTGTTCAAAGGGATAGAACATTCG
Source organism: Branchinecta sandiegonensis (assembly GCA_030848855.1). Taxonomy (NCBI): domain Eukaryota; kingdom Metazoa; phylum Arthropoda; class Branchiopoda; order Anostraca; family Branchinectidae; genus Branchinecta; species Branchinecta sandiegonensis. The sequence goes on from JAUPMV010000020.1 coordinate 13,920,160, forward strand.
TCTTTCAACTTATTTAGGCTTGTCCATCGAAGGGAAATCCAACATGGAAAAAAGGAATTCGTTTCCCTATCTCCCGATTGCATACTTTCCTTGATATTTCTAAGTCATAATTATTGTCAACTGGGAATGAGAGTGTGTCACCCTTCTCTTTGCGAGAAAGAATGGATGTGTTTAGGTTCGTCAGGAGATAGGAAATCTGCCTCTGCATATTTTCATAGATCTGTTGGAATATTATCTGAGCTCGTAGACAGGTCTAGGAGTATCTGATCACTGGAAATGAAGGGGGGATAGGATCGATCGGTAAGTATCGGAAGGGGACAGTAGCATCCACACAGTAAATATCGAAAATGTGACAGTATTTCTTGACATCCAAAAGGGTATACCTTTTGTATTTAAAGTCTGCGCTCCCTCATTAATTCAAAACTACCCTCATTAGCGAAGCATAGAGATTTACATGTAAACCGAGAGTGGTCGAGCCTGCGGTTGTCGGAGGATAGGAAAAACCATCTCTGGACAGGATTTGTACTGTGGGGATGTCATGGTGGAGGGACCTAGACCAAGGAGGTAGTCTTGTTAGGCAGCTTTACGTGTGCTAGGTATACTAGATCTGTTTCCGTCTAACGACATCCAAAAGTGTATATCTTATGCATTTAAAGCCTGCGCACCCTCGTCGGTTCGAACGACACTCATTAATAAAACATAGAGATTTACATGGAGACCGAGAGTGTCTAGCCTAGGGCTGTCGTTCAATGGGAAAAAACATCTCTGGATAGGATTCGAACTGTGGGGTGGCATAGTGGAGGGACTTACAACAAGGAGGTAGTTTACTAGTCAAGTCTAAGTGTATTTGGTAGACTAGGTCTGCTGTCGTCTAATGACATGCTAGAGGTTATACTTGTTCCTGCTCACCCCTCATTGCGTCATCTCATTGAATTTGTTTACACCTGTTTATTTCCGGACATGTTTGGGGAATCCCGGATGTTCTATTTATAGATTTCTATTTACCGACTCTCATGGGGAAAGTCAAATAATCTATTTATAACTTTCTGTTTTCGGATTTGTTTGGGGAAAACCCAAACAAACTAATTTTAACTATCTATTTATAGACGTTTGAGTAACTGTTGGGTAGAGATAAACATTCTCCCTGTGTATAAGTCCAGGTCCTAAGTTCAATAAATCATCAGTCTGTTCGATAATTAGTGCATAATGGAGGTACCGTGTGACCCCGATTCTATTTGGGAGAGTTACGATGAACCGACAGGAGACGACACTAATCGGTAAAACTGTAAGCAGTTTAAGGTTTGTGTCAAGATTGGGATCTGCTTCAGTAGACAGATCTAGGCTTGTCAGATAATTGTAAATGAGTTATAGACCTATGAATGCTCTATCTGTACAGTATTCAGTAACACAGACATGTCCAAACACGTTTCGGTGTACCTTCGTTTCAATATATTTAAACTAACAAAAACAAAAGTTTCGATGTGATCACAATGGGTGTTGGATATCCTAAGAGGGAGAAAGTGGCATAAAAGTATGGGTAAATATGTAACTCGGTGTTTCGTTCTCTCTATCTCTATTGACGTACGGCCATCTATATAGTATGTTTGTTTACCAGGTCCAAATCGACCTTATTTTCACGTCGACTCAATTTCCGGTATCGTCTGGATCATGGGCGAAATACGTATCCGCTAGGAAATAACGTTCAGATACTGTTTCCGCGTTTACTTTTAGTCTTTTTAATTCCAGAAAATTTCCCATTTTGCTTGGATTCCGGAGCAACTACATGACCCAGTACTGTAAATTATTCTGATTGAACGTGCCACCTTACCCATAGACCGTCATACTCAGTTGCTTGTTCCTTTCTTGATTTAAACATTTACTTTAAATATAGCCTACAAAGCACCTAAACAAATTTAACCCGAAGCAAAAGACATATCAACTGTCTGGGGAAACTCCCCAGAAGATCTATTTATAACTCGCATTCTGATTGGTTGACTCTCCCCCCTTATTGTGTCATCTCTTGAACTTGCCTGAACGTGTGGACCTGTTTAGTTTTACTGTTTATTTCAGCTACCGGTTTGGGGAAAACCTAGATGTTCAATTTTAGCTCTCTATTTATGGATCTGTTTAGAGAAACCTCCAGAAAATCTACTTATCACTCTTCATTTACTGTACGTGTCTATAATGGAGTCGGATAGGGATGGGAGGGGAAGTAGGAAGGTGGGTGGGGAGGGTAACATTTGCTCTCCTGGTAAACAGTTGTATGCCCTAAACGTATTCATCTAATCCTTTGCATCTGCCTAAACTTATAACTGCTGTTGACCACAAACAGCTTTAATTTTACGTTCCTTGTTTCGTAAACCGTTCTTAAGTATTTTTCAAAGCCTATGCGTAGGCTTAAAATTATAATTTCACAGTTCCTGTTTTGTAAACCCTCAAGCCCTTACGACATATCTCCTATCCTAAATTCACTGATGGAACTAAAATCTACATTTTCACTGGGCGTCTCTTACTGTCTATACCTTGCTAGCAACCCTCTAGCAATACAGGTAGCCTATATGATAGGCATGCATGTCCGAACATTACATAATTTCCTACGGATAAATTGCGAACTCCTAGCGAGAGGTTGACAATGTCAACATCCAAATCTGTGAACAACTACCACTTCATCCAAAAATTACACAAAGCATTCGTCATAGGTGTTTCCTCAAAGCACTCTTCATAGGGAGTTCCTTAAAGCATTCCTCACAGGGAGTTCCTTAAAGCACTCATTAAATGCGGTTAACCGGGCTGTAATCCGGCACCCTGGGCGCACCGGCGGAAGCTTCCCTATGTCGGCGCGGTATTCTCGCCCGCCCTCCGCCCGAAAGCCGGACCCCCGCGCGCTCGGACTGAGGCTCCCGGATTCCAGGTCCGCGACTGGGGGCTTGCGTGGTACACGGATAGGGAAGCGCCCTGGCTTGGTAGCAGGCTGGCGATCAGGGATAGGAAACCCATCTTCTTCTTAGCGCCTATAATCTACTTTTGTCACTTACAACTATACAAAAAGCTCCATATTCTAAGAATCCCTATGTGATGCTCCGTCACAATCACAAAGTAACGACCCAAGTTTTGCACGCTCAAAAGCATTCATGAGTCATCATCCTTACCATTCATTCTACATTATAGCCGTCTCCCCAAAAACCTCTTTTCTCATTCATTTCTACGTACTCTTTCACTTACCACTTTTATTAAATTGTACCTTACCTTACTTCCATCCTCGCTACCGCATATAGTGTAATAGTACAAGGACCGACCCTTCCTTTTGCTTTACCAACATATCTCCGCTTTGCCGAAAGTGGTAAGCTATCAGCTCTCATTCAATTGCATGCTCAATTTCTTCTTTTCTTATTCCCACTTAAGAAGAACTCCTTCACCAAAAACCCCTTCTCCCCTTGACCGACGCAGATAAATGCAGGGATAAGGGAATTTCAGGCCAAGTCTTCGCCTTTTCACCTATTTTCCATTTTCCCTATGACTCCCACCTCTGCATCTACCCCTGAAGTCCAGGTTCCAAGGGTCTAAACTAACTTGTATCGGAATTCCGCACAAGCGTGACGTCACACTCATTGATCATTTATTTACATCAGTCAATGAAAAATTGTAGTTTATTCCTATCGGTGAATTCATATTTCAATACATATATATAAAGACATAATCTTCTCATGCGTTTTGGCCACCAAATTTTGAATTCTCAGCACCACAGGACCATCCTTCCGGACTTCGTTACACCCTCTCATGGACACAACACGCGAAGCAAGGACGACCCAAAACCCAAGCTTGTTCCCCCACCTACAAAATCTTCAGAAAGATACCTAAATTCATTCGTTCCGTATTTTACTAAACATTTTAACTGTTCATGATTCATGTTCGTTTCTTATTTATTTATTGTTTGTTAGTTTGTATTTTATTTGTATTGTTAGCGAGTGTTTATTTTACCAATTCCCGCCCGTGTTAGCCTAGTGCTATTAGGGTTGATAATAAAATTGATTGATTGATTGATATAGAGACGAGCGGCCAGCGAGGCGCCCCTCACGTTTACATTTACAAAACGGCCTAGGGACGTCACTTGTTCCGTCGCAAGTGAATATGTCTAAAAAGCTCCTTGCAAAGCTTTACAACGCTGTGGCTCCGCCTCATTTACTGTTTGTGGCTCCATTCTGGGATCTTTTAAACGCCACGTATAAGAAAGAGTTAAAGGACCTCTCTTGCTTATTCTGATTTTTATAATATACCTGGCTCCCATACAGAATCATAAGCTTCTAAAATCCCCGCCTTTCTCCACTGTCCACTGTTTTAAAAGTTTGTTTTTTTATTTCCTGCATTTACTACATTATTGAAAGCTCAGTGTATTTTTTCCTTTTATTTGTCTATACTGCACTATTTTCCTCTTTTTAAGTGCGTAAATAAAATTTCATCATCATCTCCACTGTCTCGTTTTGTGCCTATGAGTTTTTAGCGGTTTTTTGGCCTTGCCGAGTTTTGCCCGTCACACAATGAAACTTTTGCAGGAATCTTCAACGTCTGCTGACAACTCTTTCACAGATAAGGATCTCAGAAATATCTGTTTATTACTTCTTTTATTTGCTTAGTTTCCCACTTTTTAACCACGGCGCGTTCAGTTTTCAAATGTTTTGCGCCCAGCCGCCGCGTCGGAGAGCAGAAAGGCTGGAGATAATCGACAAGCGCTAAGAAGAAGCTGTTCTTCGAATTTGCTAAATTTCTTCTTCAACTTCCCAGTTGGTCCCGCAACCGGTACTTGATTCAGAAATACTCTGTCGCAGACCCTATACTAAGTGTTGATAAGCTGGTCGCGAACCTAAATAATAAGGATGTTGTACACCCAGGATGGGTATTCTTTTTGATAAGATTTGTTTGATTTTGTATCTAGTTAATGTTGTTTTGCTTTTTTAAGTCGTTATTCCTTTCTCTTTTTCACATACTCCATCTTTTTCCTCCTTTGTGCTGCTGATGGGAAATGAAATATTTCATTCATTCATTCATATCCTATTCTGGGTTCTCAATCACATGACGTCACTATGTACGTCAGGACTGTTTGATATTCCGATACAACTTCGTTGACACCATTCCAAGATCTTTCAATACCATAATCCCCAAGATTTTTTTCAAATCAGGCGGGGCCACGCCTTTAGTCAGGGCCAAGCAGATACGCTAATGAGAGTGTGGTATATTTAGTGGTGCGAGGAACCGAGTTAAGGAGAACAAAGGCATATAGAATGCCAGTTTTGCTCGGAGTTCTCAATGAAATCTGGATGTTGCCGAAATATTCTTCCTATGTGCGAAAAGTTCGCAACGTTACTTAAGGGTTAGTAATGGACGAATCTTTTACTTGTTTTTAGTGAAATATATGTGAGAAATCGAAACAACAGAGACGAACAAGAATGTTTTTAATTTATGAAATTCAAAAGGTCCAGATCTTAGTTGCTTTAAGATTTCAGTTTGTTAGGAAGAGTAAGTGGCGTTACGTGGTTTATAATATTATCGTCACCGAGACGATAATTTCGTGGCCCAAAAGGAAGAACATATATATATATAGATATATATGTAGGCTATATATTTATATCTGTATTTCAAAGCTGTTAAGCCATATACAAAACATACAAACATACCAAAACATCCTCACGTTTTATCACATACATAACTTACTATCACCTACAAACTTTATGCTAAATTAACCACTTTTCAACGAAAACGGGAATCAGGGTTAGTAGTGCTTTTGTACTTTTTGTTGCCATATTTCTTGGGCTTTTCGCGCATAAAATTTTATATGTAAGTCTACACATTATAACTGTTCTCAGCTTTCCCTCGTCGACAGGTATGCTGTCTTTTGTTCTTTTTCTACTATGGCGTTAGGCCGCATTGAAATGAAGTGAGTGATTTACCTTCTTTTCAGTAGGCTTACATAAAAGAATTATTTATTTCCCAACCTCATTCTGAGGTGGGAAATAGCATGGCTTAAACGGTTGCACCCATCAAGGTGGGGCACGGAAGGACAACCAGTGGGTAATCTGAAAAATTGTGGAGGGAGACTTCCCCTTATATACAATGCAACCCTCCCCCAGCCAGTGTTGCCACTGGTCGCAGAATTCTGCGCTTTGTCATAGGCTTTCGAGTTCTCCCCAGATTCACAGCTGTGACAATATTTGTCACAGGAAATCGCACTTTTGCCGAAAAATGTCGCAGAATTCTGCGACAAAGCAGAATTGATCCGCAGATCCGGTCACCGGTCAAAGCAGGTCCGATCCCCCGTTCAAAAGTTATAAACGCCTCAAATTCCAGATTCCCCCTCCCTCCAGTCCCCCCACGATGGTCGGATCGGGGAAGTGACTATTTCCAAGTTAATATTTTTGCCCTGATAGGCCTGCCAAGTTTCATCGTCCTAGCTTATGTGGAAGTGCCCGAACTAGCAAAACCCGGACTGAACGACATATGGCACTTGGCCGAAGGGCAAGTGTCACAAAAATCCGGCACCAGTTTTTCGGGAGAGACCGCGAATTTTCAGAACCGATTTCGGAAATGATCCGCTATGAGAACAGAGCCAAAATTCACAATATTAAAGTAGCGGAAGAACCTACTTAAACTACAAATATACTGTAAAGAATTCCGACGATTACCATTAATCGAAACGTTATGCATTTATTTATAGTTAATTTAAAGTACATTTTCTTTAAAGGTGTTGTCGTGCGTCTGTCGAATCATGAGAATTGAGTCAATGGATCTGTTGAGAGATAAATATCATATTTACTAGGGGGTGAAGGTGTACCCTTCAAACAATAGCACCGGTCCTAAAGGTCTCCTAATCACATTTCCGTTTCACTCATTTCTAAGCGCCAAATACCAACAGACAGATTCTTCAAGTTCCTCCATATTATCTTAATCGATATCTACAGAAAATTTTCCACTGTTGCTGAAAGTTTGGACGGGGCAAAACAGCGTTTCCAAGGAGAACTCCTCGTGTCAAAGTGAGGGAAACGAATTCGTTCCGTGACTAACTAGAAACAGCTCTTGCCATTAAACATTATGATGCATCGCGAAAGTCGCATGTTACCAAGTTACCATATTTTAGTGGTTTGTACCACGTGTTCTGGGCTCTCGGTCTTTCACTAAGGTATTCGGAGCAGCGATGGGCAAGGGAAGATCCAGGTTGACGCCGATTCGGCAAATTTCAAGAATGTGTCGAAACCTATTTTATTTCAAAAAATTAATCTTAATGTATTTATGTTTTGCTCGAGTGGACCGCTTATTTGGTTTGGTATTTTTGGGTTCCCAAAACATTAGTGGCGGGATAACTATGATTTCCTAAAGCTTCCTAAAACGGTCATAAAAAACAAAACAAAAAAAAACAATTAAATTCTTTAGCTCAGTTGGTAGACCAGTCGCCTGGAAAGCGAAGGTCCTCGGTTCAAGTCTTGCAGTTCACTTCTTGTTTGTTTGTTTTCTAACTACCTTTCTTTTACTGCTGTCTTACGTTTATTATACACATTCTGCGAACATGTAAAGTCGGTCACCCCCTTAGGACAGACAAAAGCGTTGGTTCACATTTGACCATGCTTTTAATAAACTAAGCTCTACAAAAAACAAGACCAAAGGTTTCGACGGGATCCCAAAAAAGTAATATTTGATCCAGACAATTGGGTCTTGTCTTCGCCAGAATCCTTGAACATTTTTACTTCTGAAATTTCGAAACAGATTAATTTAGCAAATAGCTAGTCATCTGAGACAACCAAGTTCAGATATACATCTACAAGCCATATCTATCGATGATACTGATCGATACTTCCTATTTTGCTTCTTCCGAAATTCCGGTTTCGGCCTAATTCCGAGCTAACTACTTGTCCAGCAAAAAACTAAAGTTCAGAAACCAATTCAGCGTATCTCCTTATCCCTATAAAGAACGTCTAATCAACCACAAAAAAACTTTAACTTATAACAAATTTTAAGGTTTCAGCCGGATTCCGGACGAACTAAATGTAGGGTAAAAAATGATTGTCATACACGGATTCAGCGTCTCTTCTTCCCCTAGATCTGTAATCTAATCAACTTCAAATAAAAACTTTTCCTTTAACAGATTTTCCGGTTTTGTCCGGATTCCGGGCGAACTAGTTGTCTGGGTAGAAAATGATTTTAGCATAAGTGTTCAGCATGTTTTCTTATCCCTAAATCGAACATCTAATCAACTTCAAATAAAACTTTTGCTTTTCACAAAATTTCCGGTTTTCATCGGATTCTAGGCAAACTACTTTTCCGGCGAAAAAATGGTTTTAGTCATCGTGTTCAGCATGTCTTTTTACCCCATACTTGACTATCAGATTAGCTGTTTATAAATATTTTGTTTGCACCTTAATTCAAACCCCCTCCCCCACCGCTAAATGTAGGGGTACACAGCCCATCTACGAACTCAACCTTACCCTACACTCAAAGAATCCTCACACCAAGTTTCATCAAAATATTTCATTCCCTTCGAGAGTTATCCTACTCACAGATGGAGGGACAGACGGACAAATTTTGGGATGCCATAGGTATCCCTCCACTCACGTTTTGGGATCCCAAAAACGTTTCAACATTTCGACTTCGTTCATCTTGGCGGGAGACAAACAGGTTATTCCACGGAAAAGCGGATTCCGTTTCAGTACCGACAAGATTCACTGACAAACACTTTCTTCATTCCGTTTCTGACCACAACAAAAGCTCTGTCGGCAAATCAGGAGACTTCATGTTGGGAAATACGAAGACGGAGCGCCGATTCCGTTTTCAGTACCGGCAAGAGCTCTAACAGACACTTTCCTCATTCCCTTTCTGTTACCGACAAAAGCCCTGTCGGTAATCAGAAACCTTCCTGTGTGGACTTCCTGTCTGGAAATCGGAATTTTGTCGGTGCGGAGATGATACGAAGCCTTGTCGGGAATTCAAGCCGATGATCGGATCGAGCTTGATTTCGGTTGTTTTTGTTTTTCATTTTTCGATACGGGGACTGGGACAAGTCTTGTCGGTAAAACAGAACTCTCTTTTCGTTCCGTTTAGATCCCTAGAAAATCCCGATTTACCGACGACATTTATAAGCTTTCTGCCTTTGCCCGACAATAGTTTACAGATTTGATTATATGTCTAAAACAAAATCTCGATTTGCCGACGAGAATGTGCACAAAAATAACCGCAGAAAAGTTACTGAAATGGCGCGTACGTGCCAAGAGTCAATTCAAATCAGTCCATTTTTCAGTTTGCAGTATGGAAGAGCTAAACATGGCTCCTTGGATAGCCGTGATACCAGGTCTCATGCAACGCAAGCTGAAGGCTCCCTAAGAAACCATAAAGTTTGGAGACTGTTCGTTTGCCGCAGCTCTCCTGCAGTGGCACTTGGTGAACTCGTTAACTATTGACCTTGTCCTAATAGATACCAGGAAACAAATAGTGTACGAGTCAGGCGAGGTTTTCCAGAGTCGCCTTTTGTTAGGAATCCACGCAGCTGCGCAACTCATCTGCACAGAGCTGAAAATACGGCTAAAAGCGTGCACGAGCGCCTACTCGAAAGAATAAACGCAGGCGGTTTAAATTACGATTACATATCATCCAAGTGAACTTATAAGTATCTGCCCGCCCACACTGGCCTTTCTCGTTCGTTTTAGTTTCTTTTTCTTTTTGTTTTATGAAGTATTTATTTTGTTTTTTTTATTGCTAATTCCGCTTTGATTTTTTGTAGCGGGTCAAAAATACATTATTACTATTATTATTATAGTTTCGGTAGGTTCAGGATTTAGTTTCTTCGCTACCGTTTAAACGCTTCAATTGTTAACGCACTGAAATTTCTGGAATGGTCTATTCCAAAAAAAGTTTTTTTTCAACAAAAGCTCATATGACACTTCGAAGGCTGGGTCAGAGGATGAAAGCCAATTCGTGGGTTTATTGTGATCATTATAAGCAATACCCTTGAAATAAGAATGATCACGGGGCCCTTGGAAATCACAAGAATGTATCGTTTGGTAACAAGACCAGAGGTTTCCATGGGATCCCAAAAATGTAATATTTGATTCAGGCAATTGGGTCTTGTCTTCACCAGATTCAGTCTTCACCAGACTCCTTGAAAAAAATTTCTAGTAAATTTTAAAAACAGATCAAGGCCAAATAGCTAATCATCTGAGAAAACCACGTTCAGATACGGATTCTGCTTGTGTGTTTGTGTGTGTGCTTGCATCTATTTTGACGAAACTGATCGAAAATTCCTGCCTTACTTCTGCCAAATTTCCGGTTTCGGCCGAATACAGAGCCCACCTTCGAACTTGACCCGCACTTCGACCCAAAAGATCCTCCCACCAAGTTTCATAAAAATATCTCAATCCCCTCGAGAGTTATCGTGCGCACAGACAGACAGACAGACACCTTTTGCGATGTCACATATCCCTCCTCTGACGTTTTGGGACCCCAAAACAACTAACTAACACACGAAAAAAACTAAGCGAATAAAACTATAAGTCACATCATTCTGTACAAAGAATCTAAACAACAAAAAAGGAAGAAAAAGAAAAAAAGAATTCCAAAAAAATGCTTTCCTATAGTGTTCCATCATCTCACCCTCCCTAACCGTTTGAATTATACGAAGTCACTCATGTATGAGTGATTTATACACATCATTCACAACTGTACAAAACTTCGCAATTAGATCATTAAATCCAGCCCCGTTCCCCACTCCAGTTACTTGTTAATTAGGAGAAATAGGCGGCAGACATCCAGTTATAAATTTACACGAGGAATAAACAATTTTTCCACCGTTAAAACATAAGAAACGGGAACATACTTGCTTTCAGGGATAGCAAAAAGACTATTTAAAAAAGGATCTTCGGGGAAGGGGTTAAGTAAGAAAAGTTTGTCTGTCATTAAGTTCGGTGGATGATTTTTTTTTTTAACCTGGGAGCAGGTAAAATTAAATAGGTGACGTTGGGAATCTGCCTGGTCGCTTCTTTTGCCCTACGTGGGGAGATACAAAATGAATGACATGTATGAATAAGATAGGCTAAATGAAATGATGACCTATGCCTTCGGAAACAGTGTCAGAGAATGCAGCGAGGAGTCGATGTGTAGTACCATCAGAAGCAGATCTGAGACAAAGCAATTCTCTAAGGGTTTGTTTTGTTTCGTAAATGCTATCTTTTTGTTGGTTAGTTTTCTTATTTTTGTGTAGATGCCCTAACGGCTTTTCGAGCTTTTTTTTGCAACCAATAAATCTCTTAGATTTTGTCAGAGTTACAGGAGCCCCCAAAACAATTCGTGAATATAATACCAGGCCTACGTTCAAAGGGTCCATAGGCATGTAGATAAGTCCTTGTTAAAATAGGCTTAATAAGGTGTGAAACGGCGTATACAGATTCCTCTTTTCCAACGGACGTGCTGTAATAAGGTGTATAAGGAGAACAGACCAGGGTTCTATTTTGGCTTATGCAGAGCCAATCAGATCGCTTGCTTGGTTTCACCAGCGGGCCGAGGAAAGAGTATAGCATCGCCACAGTTGCTACGGGAAGCACTAAAGTTCTTCTTTGTTGGATGTTGAAGTGAAGTAACAACTTTTCTTCAAAAGAACACGTTTTGTTCTTTTACGACTGCTTACCGTTACGTTCTCGAAAAGCTCCAAAAATTTGTTTTAGTGCATCCGTGTAGTCATTGTATCAGTGTGGCAATACCGAACGTTGCAATAATAAGAACCTTTTACTTTCAATTTGAACAAGGGTGTGTATTAAAATGTAAACATCATGTATAGCGCTATACAGCTTGTTCGAAGACGAAGAGACAGGTGACTCTTTAAAACCAAAATGCAGAAGAATCTCTACCCTTTCGACGACCCAATCGAACAGCAAAAACAGCAGCCGTGTCCAGAATGAAATCACAGCACCAGCTTTAGCTCCAAACATTTTTCAGAGAAGAAGTTAAAAAAAATCAGATATTTAAGGAAGAATCTTTGATTGTTTTTCCACAAGCTCATTTTCGAGCTTGAGCCTGAAGATGACCCTTGCCAAGAAGGGCCAAAATATAGCTCTAATAAAATGTAGCTGGCTTATCCGTTTTGCTCCGTCAAATATGATTCGCAGTCAGCTTGGGCTGAAGGAATATCTCTCACCAAAGTACAGAACTTCAAATCGCTCACATATGCCGCCGACAAGTATTCATCTTAGCTGGAAAGAAGATGAAGAGACAGGTGATTCCAAAACCAAAATGCAGAAGAATCTCTACCCTTTCGCCGACCCAATCGAACAGCAAAAACAGCAGCCGTGTCCAGAATGAAATCACAGCACCAGCTTTAACTCCAACCAATTTTCAGAGAAGAAGTTCATTAAATCAGACACTTAAGGAAGAATCTTTGATTGTTTTTCCACAAGTTCATTTTCCAGCTTGAGCCTGAAGAGGACCCTTGCCAAGAAGGGCCGAAATATAGCTCTAATAAAATGTAGCTGACTTATCCGTTTTGCACCGTCAAACATGATTCGCAGTCAGCTTGGGCTGAAGGAATATCTATATAGTTTGTAATATTGTAATGACCCCCCCCCCCCCCCCTCCCAGAATAGTTCTCAAGTTCTTAGGATTACATTAGCGCCATTATTCAGCTATTTCATGTTCCAGGAATGAAATGAATCGTGAGATGCTTTTGATGTAGATTAGGAATCGCAACACGTGATAATACTAAAACCCAAGTCAACGTATCAACGTAGTCTCAACGTATCCCATCTCAAAAGCTGGGTGAAGGATGATAACCCGATGAAAAATTTGTAGCCTGCGTAGTTGTACGAAAAAGTTGCATGTAATACTATGTAATAGCAAAGAATACTATCATTTAATGTGCCTCAGACTGGGCCAATCTTATGTATATTTGATGGTGGAAAACGGATACGTCAGCTGAATTTTATTGGAGCTATATTTCGGCCCTTCTTGGCAAGGGTCCTCTTCAGGCTCAAAACCGCTCAAGTTGGAAAGACGAACTTGTGGGAAACACAAAACTAAAGATTCTAGCCTAACGTTAAATATTTAACTTCGTAAATTCTTTCGTGAGTCTTGCTTGGAGTTAAAAAGGTTGCTGTGATTTCATTTTGGACACGGCTGCTGTTTTTGCTGCTCGACTGGGTCGTAGGTCGGGTAGAGATTTTTCTGCATTTGGGTTGAATTTCGTTTTATTGTAGAGAGGAGCTTGGGGTCTGAATTTTCTTTCACTGATGATCAGTGAAAGAAAATTCAGACCCCAAGCTCCTCTCTACAATAAAACGAAATTCAACCCAAATGCAGAAAAATCTCTACCCGACCTACGACCCAGTCGAGCAGCAAAAACAGCAGCCGTGTCCAAAATGAAATCACAGCAACCTTTTTAACTCCAAGCAAGACTCACGAAAGAATTTACGAAGTTAAATATTTAACGTTAGGCTAGAATCTTTAGTTTTGTGTTTCCCACAAGTTCGTCTTTCCAACTTGAGCGGTTTTGAGCCTGAAGAGGACCCTTGCCAAGAAGGGCCGAAATATAGCTGCAATAAAATTCAGCTGACGTATCCGTTTTCCACCATCAAATATGATTCGCAGTCAGCTTGGGCTGAAGGAATATTCAATCTTATGTAGTAGTATCCAGTAGCATCCTGTCCTGCCATAGTAGCATCCAGTCTTGCTTGCTAATAGTAACATGCAGTAGTATGCATAACACGGTAGCCTTGAAGTAGAAGCATGTAGTAGCATCAGTTAGTACTGCATGCTACTTTTTCGTACAACTTCGTTCCTATGCCAACCAAGTTCCTATGTACCAAAATCATGAGTCGTAAAAGAGAGATCAGGGTGGAGTAGTTCCTGCAGTTCAACGTGCCTGCACATTTGCCAGGAATTTCGTGCTCATTAATTTGTGTGTTGCCAAATTCAAATGCTAATAAAGTATATGGTATTGTAAAAAACAAAAATAAAAAGCTCTCCGTCTTTTCCGGGATTCCAAAAGAAAATGAGGATACTTATGGTCTCAAAAATGTGTTGATCGGCCAAACCGTCTGTGAGCGACGAATCTCGAACGGATACAGGTGTTTTACTGAAAGCTGGACTCACATCAAGGGTTATCAACCAAGTTCGTAAATGTACTTCGCATCTAAGGGAGGGGAGGGTCTTAGAAACCAACACATTAGTTGCGTTTTTGATCCGAATTCTCCTCGCGAGTCCTCCGAATTCTCCTATTTCGCGTTTTTGGACTATTCAGGTGAAGTGAATTCTCCTTTTCTTGCGTTTAGTTCAGAATCGAGAACGGGGAAAGCCTCGGGATTCTGCAGTATCGAGAAGTTGCTCCGATGGTGAATTCTCGATTCTCCTCTCTCCGTTCACCTCCCTGATTGATCAACAGAGTGCGGGTGTCCAATATGCATAAACACGTATACCGGGTTGCGGACGAGCTGCAAAATTAGTGTTTTTGTCAGAAGCGAGAATGGAGAAGTCGGAGGAGCAACAAGTGCGCAAGCGCTCAGACGTGGAGTGTGACAGTAAAATGTTTATCATATATTATATATAAACAGCTTTAGAACCAAGACGTTTCACATCCCCAATAGCCAAACAAGTATTTAAATAACCCAATTTGTAATCATCCCACTTTAAAAGCTTTAAATGTAAACAAACCGCAAGTATAAATCCAAAGAAATGTTGAAGATCTTGCACGAATAGCTTGAGTTCCAATTATGGTCTGCCACTGACAGCCAGTCCGACCCTTTAAGCCTCTTTTCCACTAGCAAGGCAATAACAAGTGCAATAAACCAAATCGTAGCACTCATACCCTCTTTTCATTAAGAACGGCATATCATCGATCATATGACAAAACAGTCCAGTTTCCAACTGTTCATTAAAGAGGTACGTCGCGTCGTCTTATTTGTTGCTGTTTAATCCTCATCCATAGGCATATCTCCCCAAATGTACAAAAAAACTTGAGACCTGTCATAGACGAACTTGCCTCATGGGAAATCTGGGCCCAGCTGCCCATGAACGGGAGGGGGGGGGGGTCGAGACCCATCAAAATGCGTATTTACACCTCTTTCCCCTCAAGTATACAAGCTTACAGTTTGACTCCAGTCAAGGGTCAAAAAAAAAATTCATGGGCAATTTGGGCCCACTTGCCCATGAACGGGGAGGGTGGGGGGGTTGGTCAACTCCACATATATATCCCCAACCACTATGATCCAAAAGCACAAAGGAATTTCACCGCATCATCTCCAGTTACTGTCAAGCTAAAAACATTAAAAAATGGACAAACTGGACCCAATTGCCCCTCAACCAAGTGGGGGTGGGGTTTGGGACCCGCAAAAAGTAAAAATAGACCCAATGATCACAAACCTACCAAGTTTCAACTTGATACCTGTTGATTCCTGTCACGGGTAACGAGCTTTACTCCTGGGCATCTGGGCCCAGTTGCCCATGAACGGGGTAGGTGGAAGAAGTGCAACTTCAAAAGCAATTTCCCAGCCCTAGGAGCTGCATGTACAAGGAATTTCATCGTCCTATGTCCAGTTCCGGTCAAGTTATAAACATAATTCACTGGACAATCTGGGCCCATTTGCCTCTGAACCGGGTTGGGGTGGGGGTTGGGACCCCTAAAAGGCACAACTAGACCCCAATACCCACTAGTGTCCCAAGTTTGAACTTGATACTTGCACTGGTTCACGAGTTATGAGCTCTACAAAATATGGTGAAAATCGAAAACCGAAAGCTGAAAGCTGCTACAGCGCTCGCAATAGTGGATTATTCCAAGGAACACTCTTATAAAAACGGTAATTTGTAAGAGAATTCAGAAGCGAGGATTCGGAACGGAGAATTCGGATCAAAAACGCAACTATTGAATATGGATATGCTGTTAGTTTTATGGTGGTAGCCTATGTACAAGTCGGCCGGAATCCCGTAAAAAAAGGAAATGTCAGAAGAAGTTGAATTGGCCAAGGAGACTAACGAAGCGAGGTTAACATGTAAAGAACATGTATGGTCACGGTATTTTCTTAGTTTTGGGCCCGATGAATAGTTGGGCTCGGGTCCGAACAAAATAGGAAAATAGTACAGATAAAATTCTTGATCCTGTTGACTTGATTGTAAAAAGACCAAAGGTTTCGATGGAATCCCAAAAGTTTAATATCTAATCCGGACAATTGGGACTCCGGTCTTCGCTAGACTCCTTGAACATTTTTTCTATGAAATTCAGAAACAGATTTAAGGCCAATGGCTATTCGTCAGAGAAAAACAAGTTTAGATTTGGATTCAGCATGAAGTTTACCCCTATACTTTGGCAAAATTGATCAAAACTTCTGTCACATTTCGATTTTCGGCTGGACTCCGGGCGAACTACTTGTCCGGCAAAAAACTAAAAATCAAAAACGAATTCAGCATATCTCCTTACCTTAGTATCAGACCTCTAATCAACTTCAGATAAAATGTTTACTTAAAAGCGGTTTCAGCCGGATACCGCGCGAACTATATGCCCGGGTAGAAAATGATTGTCATACACGGATTCAGCATATCTTCCCTTAATCGAACCTCTAATCTACTTCAAATAAAACTTTTACTTTTAACAAATTTTCACCCCTTTATTTCACCCCTTAATTTGAACCCCCACCCCTAAATATAGGGCTACGGAGCCCATCTACGACCTAAATGTAGGTTACATATAGAATCCTCACACCTAGTTTCATGGAAATATCTCATTCCCTTCGAGAATTATCATACCAAAAGAGGGACGGACAGACAGACAACTTTTACGAAGTCATAGGGATCCCTCCACTTACATTTTGGGACCCCGAAAACACTCATCGTACCAAACGCTGAAAAGATCCTGGAATTTGGACGGAGAATCAATCAATCAATCAATCAATATTTTATTTCCGCCAAAGATAGCGAGTAAAAAAGAAATTAATAGACACTGACAAATTTCGGCTAAAACACTATAACTCATGAACTGCCAAAAGATAGCCTAACTACACTGCCGAAAATACTTAAAACTTATCTACAATTTAATTACAGTTTAATTATAACTGACAAACTGAAAATCAAAAAAAAGAAGACAAATATCATTCACGAAAAAACCTGCACAGGTTATGTTGGAGACCTGAAAAATTTGATACAACCTGTTGAAGTTTTTTATTCATTATAATAAGCGGATCTTTAAGATTATAGTATTCCATCATTTGCGTGTTAGAAAAATAACGAGAAAATCGGCATAAAAACTTTCCAAATTTAAAAAATGACGCTTTCATATGAGTTAAATTGCTAAGGGTAAAATACGGTAAAAAGGAGAAGCAATTAAAATTTGAGGTAAAACAGCTGTCTTAAAAATTCGCGACAAAGATTTCCTTGTCAAAAGCTCTCGGAGAGAAACGAGAGCACCAAAAGAGCAAGAAATCCGTGCATCTACAGCCTTTACAATAAAAGCACGAGTTGAAGAAAGCGTCGACCCGTAAATACGACCAAGATACTTAATAAAATCAGTAGCCATAACCCTATGCTGACCAATACAAATATTTTCATGCTGGTTTTCACATGGCTTAGAACCAAGAATAATAAACTGACATGAGCTACGTCTGGAGTTACTCGGTAAGTATACTTTTGTGTAACAAAACTTGTGGTTTCGACTGCTTTTCCGGGACCTCCAGTACTATTAAACCATTCGTATAAACTTCTGAAAATCCTCAGTAAGATCATTAACGTTCCATAACAAAGCTCGGAGTTTTGAACCGTAAAAAAGTATTTCCCTTTCTACTAATTAAATAGCACCAGACATTCCGTCGCGTCGTTGTCGCGCCTGCGACAAGCCAGAAGTTTAGAACTGACACTAGTTGCGTTTTTGATCGATACTTAAATCGTTACCTTACCTTCAAACTCAAGGGTCTCTGCTTAAATACTATTAAATACATAAATACAAGACTTGTGATGATATGCATTGTTACTGGGTATATTTGATCTATTGCCGGTGTTTATGACACTTTGACAGAAAGAAGAGCTTGGATGGATCACAAAAAAGAGGAACAGATGTTGTGACGGTCTCTATGTCAAGCGTCGAACTATCTCTATGTACATAGCGAAGGAAATATAATCCTTCAGTATTTCTAGTTTTTAACGGAAGAGACGTAAGTTACAGCATGAATCATACCTTGAGTTAAACCTTGATTCATGCTAACTTCAAGCGCTGAACTATGTTCCTAGCTATTAATGGCACAAGTGATTGACCCAGAGCTAAATTCAAGAGACAACATGAGCACTAAATATTACATGAATCACGCCTATATTTAAGCCTGGATATGCAATCTTCACTTGTGCGAATTGGAGTATATAAGCTCTTTCCAGTCTTAGCGCTGGGTCATTCGTCATTCATTATTTGTCTACGTTACTTACCAGTCAGTCATTATTTAGACTGTCGTTATTATCAACAGTGATTGTATTTACTCGGATTGGGATTTACATTATACAGAGTAAGTCTGAAATAAAACTATTTGTATGTTAACGTAAAGCCTAGTTCCACTACCACCCTTACTCACCCACCGCCTTACACGCTACGGTTACGCTACCTAAAGATAAAGTTGACTACCACCCTCGCTACCCTAGACTACAGGGTACGGTCGATATTCCCCTTATAACACAGACCCGGTTTCAAGCGGAAACACCATAGTTCGAGGCCGTCCCGAACTACCAAGAAGTGTTTCTGCAAAACACGAGAAAGATTATAAGAGGAAACGTTCGTGACGCAGAAACACATAATACTCTTGATGACTTCTCCCCTCGCCGATGCAAAATCTCCGGCCTCTCCGAGTATCTAGCGGAACTAGCGGAAGAAAGGCGGAAGTGGTGTCACAGCTGCTCCCAAAGATCGCGGTGATTGATTGACACAGGATTTGAGTCGTTGAGTTTGTGTACGGACACGCTTACACCTTCTTCCTGAGGATCGCTGGCGTTGTGTTTTGTACTTAGTCATATAGAGTATCCTCGCTTATTTTCCCTAAAGGGAAACTGCGACCAAGAGGCAGGAGGGCGAGGGCTTTCCCTTCGAAACAAGAAAGTCCACTCTCATTACAAATCTGAATGTCATGCAAACAAGAATAATGGTTTTTCACATGCATGAAACAAGAAAGGTCAAGTATAGGTCAGACGTGGTTCGAAGCAAGGTTTGTGATACAATCCGCGGTTTCTTTATTGGCAAAGGAGACTCGGGATGAAGTTCTCTTTAAACCGGGACTGGGTAGGGGAAGATTCGAACTTTATAACTGAATTAAGGGCAGACAGTTTACCGATTGGTGGTAGGAGAAAATGAAAAAGGGAAGAGGAGTCCTTACTTTTGTCCTATTTATCTGTAATTATCTTGCCCTGAACTTCTTGTTCTGGCATTCATGTTTGTTTTAACTGCTAATGCCTTACGCTATGGTTTTGTTATTTTGTGTTATAAATCTTTGGTAGTCGTTATGGTTTTTAGTCGAATAGGCACACCCGTAGATCTCGGTGGGCGAATATTATTATCTGGTAAGTCCCTTGAACAGGTTGATTTGGTGAGGTATCTAGGTTTCTACCTAGATTGTAACATGTCTTGGAAACGTCACAGCGATGTTCTGGCATCAAACGTTGCAGAGGCCTTGGAATCATACGTCGGCTGAAGCACTTCGTACCAGTTCGGGTAATGTTACTTCTTTATCATGCGATTAATAGCCCCGATATTTCTTACGATTGTGTGTTATGGACTAGCAATTTTATTAGTAATTTTAAGCGTGTACAGATTTGACAGAATAAGCCAGTCTGTTTGATAGGCGGTTACGTTAAAGAGACTAATAATACAGTAGCATGTTTTAGGAAGTTAAAGGTGATGGATGTGGGCCAAGTTCGTGACTACCTAAACCTACTAAAGGTGGTTTTTACTTACCAGTGTTTGCATGAAGAGTGTCCGTCTATGTTTTTAGATTTTTATAGACAAAATAGTGATGTGCATGATTATTTTACTAGGAATGCTCCTAATCTGGTGACGGAGTATAGGAGTGGTAGACGAACTGGCTTTTTAATTAAACATTTGGGCCAGGCGGTATGGAAGTATGGAAGGCGGCTGAACACCAACAATTGTTTAAAAAAAGAGTAAAGAAATTTTGTTGGAGGGGTGAGGAGTCACGATTAAGAGAATAAAGGTATAAGTTATTATTTCTTATTTTATTACCTTTATTTATTTATTTTTCTTTCTTCTTCTTTTTTTTCTTTTTTTTCTTTTGTGTGGTTTATGGGAAAAAAATTTGGTAATTAACGTTGACATGAAATTAAGTTATTGTTCAAGTTAAGTTGAAGTAGTTTGTGGTAACCGCCCAGTGCCAGTCCATTTATGTCTTCTCATGGGCGGTTACCTATCATGATTGGTTATTATGTAATTTAGCAATAAAATAATCTAATCTAATAGTTAACAAGAGTCATTTTATTATCACCAAAAGTAGTAAGTTGTTGAGAAAAGCGGCCGCATTAAAAATAAGTCTCAGGACTAGTTTTTCCCTACAGTGGTATTTGAAAGTAATTTGCCCGAATAAGATATTCATAGTCGGTAGAAGCTTCAGTTATTTATTACAGGTTTGTTTCCTTCCCCGACGTTGGACCTGAAGATTGACAGCCTGACGAGGACCCTTGCCAAGAAGGGCTGAAATCGCTGATGAAGCATCGTAGCTGACGTATCCGTTTTATACATTATTTGAATAAAATTCAAATGGGTTTGATTATGGCCGTATTTGGTCTTACTGTTTGCTTTTTCACAGTCTTTTTCGCCGTTAGCGAAAGTTAAAGCGCTTCACAAGTATGCCACGGTCGCTTGTCGAGAATATTTGCTGCAGGTATAAAGGGCAGAAATTAAGAACTGCATTTTTGTTGCTGCAACCTGGTGAATCAGTCCTGACATAGTGGTAGCATCCCACCATGCAGAATTGCGAGAGGTGGTACGGAAGCCACAGAGCAAAATAACACTAGAGAGTAGCGCCAAGACCTATGCCTTCCATGCTTAGCAAACGGGCTATACTTATGCACCGCCCACTAGGCTTGCGGCAGTTAAAGCGAGACAAACTTGCGGGTCTAGAAATTTCTAGTAAAGCAAAGGTGCGGTCTGCACACACCAAAGAAACAAGAAATATGAAGTTATCGGAGCAAGCGTTGGTGAACGACGGAATGAGTTTCAGTAGAGATGTTCACTATCGCTAGTGGTGCTAGTGTCGCTGTTATTCGAGTGTGTGTCACTTTTTTCAAGTCTTGGCGGTACTGTCTAGTGTTATTTTGCTCTGGGCAGCCACGATAATTACTGTAGCGAACCACCCTGTTCAGAACATCCCTCCTCGTTATCTACAGTCGGTATACATTTCTGCATTGAAGCAATTCCTCTCGATCAAATACCCTTAGGTTATGTCGCCTTGAATGATGTGGAAGCCTACTGCTTACCTTATACCGAGAGGGGATATTCTTGCAAGCTCCAACTCTTAGCAGGAAGTAGAGTTCCTGTCCTACGAGTTCCGACGGATTTTCCAAGTATCCCTCATCGTTTGAAATTCTCTCTTTCCCGGAGTTGTCGCAAGGGATGATTTCTACCTACAAAAAAGGAAACTCTCAAGCAAAAAAAGAGAAACAAGAGCTGTGGGCTCATACGGCACTTGCAAGCTTAGTACTCCAGCTAAGGGTCCGAGGATTAAAGTTTAACCGAAAAGGGCTCAGATAGGACAATCTAGTTACCCATTACTTTTTCACTTAAAGGACCCTTCGCACTATTTTCTATCCAACTTACAGTATCTTAAAATTTTTGAATACTTTAAAACTAGGCTGTGGGTTCAACAAATAACCCAGGGTTTGGCTGTTTTAAGCCTTTTCCGAGACCCGTTGACTTGTAGCGAAAACAGGGAAACAATTTACATAACCGGTTTTTCTGATGGAAAAACTTCTCGCAGTCAACCGTCGACAGCGTGATACACATCGAAGGTAGCAAAGCACGCCAAGTGAGAAAACCAGCGTGGTTTTGTTAGAGGGGTTAGAACGTACCGTACGAAATTGGGGTCTCCGGGCTCAGAAATATATGGAGTGATTCTGGAAGTAGGTTGCGATAGTATTATAGGTAAGACAAGTCCTTTAAAGAGGCTTGACGATCCGACGAAAACGCGTTACTTCGTTGCTCCGCTATTAACGAATAATCGATTTCAAATAGTGGAATTTCCCTGTCGGATTTGTGATACGTGTACGCACTTGTGCCTGTGTTGTATGCTTCACGAAAACGATTTGCGAAAAATAAGTTTCCACGCAGTGAGCTACCTTCCGCAAGATGAGACTGGCTGCTGAAAAGCCAAGTTTCGACTGAGATTCAAATTCTCCGCGGCATAGTAAAATTTTTCGTTGTGAGGATGTTCGCAGATATTCTGAACGTCATTCTAGAGTAAACAGTGATAAATAAAAAAAATCCCTTTATAGATAATATAATGTATTCAATTAATGATACAAAAATATGTTGGCTTTTCAGTTAAACTTTAAACTTGTACGGATCCGACTAACTAGGGAAGCTGTCGATTCCTGGGTTTAACCATTCGGGGGAAGGAGTTGAGGAAGGGTGAACCAGGAGTCTTATCCCTTGAGACTTATCATTGGTCCTCAGGGAACTTGAGAATGTATCGGTTGGTCAACGGTATTTTTGCACCGTACGGTGAAGGTGCAAACTTGAAGGGGGCTAGGGATTGATAAGTAAGCAAATGGCTTCTGCTTCTCCTTCCCGCCAAGTCACATCCAGATTCCTCGACTCGAAGCATGTAACATGAACACCAGTAAACACCTAACAACTCCCGTCACACAGTTTCCGGTTCCAGTCCAGCGCTGAAATGGAACAACTGTGATATGTGCTCTGGTTGGTTATTGGTTATCAAGTTCCATCCAGATCCGATGACTTGTTCGAAAGTAATGCAGATCAAAAGATTTTGAAGTCCCCCTCCCTCCTCCCGTCCCCAGCATGGCCGCACCAAGGAAGCTACAATTTGCAAGTCAATCAAAGAAAAGCCCTTGGTAGTTCTTATGGCACTTGCAGCCTCTGGCTCAAGTGCCATATACCGATCACAATTCCGTCTGTCGGTCTGTCGGTCGGTCCGAGTTTTTTGTCCCACATATCCGAGTTAGGGTACTTCCAGATGTGCTAGGACAATGAAACTTGGCAGGCATATCAGGGACCCGACCAAACTAACCTGGAAATAATCAGTTTCCCGATCCGACCATCTGGGGGGGGGGAGTGCGGGGCGCTGGAAACTTGCAAATTTAGGGCATTTTGTCACTTTTTTCTGAGTTAGGGTACTTCTAGATGAGCTAGGACAAAGAAACTTGGCAGGAATATCAGGGACCCGACCAAACGAACCTGGAAATAATCAGTTTCCCGATCCGACCATATGCGGGGGAGTTGGGGCGCTGGAAACTTGAAAATTTAGGGCATTTTGTCACACTTTTTCGAGTGAGGGTACTTCCAGATGAGCTAGGACAATGTAACTTGGCAGGAATATCAGGGACCCGACCAAACTAACCTGGAAATAATCAGTTTCCCGATCCGACTATGTGCGGGGAAGTGGGGGCGCTGGAAACTTGAAAATTTAGGGCATTTTGTCACACTTTTTCGAGTTAGGGTACTTCCAGTTGTGCTAGGACCATGAAACTTGGCAGGCATATCAGAGACCCGACCAAACAAAATTAGGAATAATCATTTTTCTGATCCGACCATTTTTGGGGGGGGGGGTGGAGGGCAGGGGAATCTGGGAAACTGAGAAGTGTGTAACTTTCGAACGGATGATCGGATTGTAATGAAACTTCATAACTGAAGAGAATATATATCTGTAATGTCCCGTTTAAAGTCTTGACCGGAATCGGTAGCCAGGGGGAAGTTGGGGGGGGGGGGGAGACCGGAAATTTCAAGAAACGGTTAGAATGAAGGGATCGGAGTGAAACTTGCTGGGAAGAACAAGCATCTGCTCTAGATAAGTCCTTTAGACCATTGTACTGGATCCGGACACTTATGGGGGGGGGGGGGGTCCCGGAATTCCGGTGATGGTGGTTTTTTGGATTTTCACGGTGAAACTTGGCAGGCATATCAGGGACCCAATCAAACTGACTTCAAAATAAAAATATTGTCGATCAGATAATGGTGGGGGAGTGGAGGGAGGGGAATCCGCAGGGGAATCCGGGAAATTGAGAAGTGTGTAACTTTCCAACGGATGATCGGATTGTAATGAAACTTCATAACTGAACAGAATATATATCTGTAATGTCCCGTTTAAAGTCTTGACCGGATTCAGTAGCCAGGGGGGAGTTGGGGAGGGGGGAGACCGGAAATTTCAAGAAACGGTTAGAATGGAGGGATCGGAGTGAAACTTGCTGGGAAGAACAAGCATCTGCTCTAGATAAGTCCTTTAGACCATTGTACTTGATCCGGACACTTATGGGGGGGGGGGGGTCCCGGAATTCCGGTGATGGTGGTTTTGGGGATTTTCACGATGAAACTTGGCAGGCATATCAGGGACCCAATCAAACTGACTTCAAAATAAAAATTTTGTCGATCAGATAATGGCGGGGGGAGTGGAGGGAGGGGAATCCGAAATTTTCAGTCATGCGTAATTTTGGAATGGGTGATCGGATTCGAGTGAAATTTAAGAATTCAACAGAGGACATTTTTCCGATGATTTTTTTCATATCCGGACCGGATCCGGCAACTATTGGGGGGGGGGGGAAATACGTGCCCCGTTTAGAATGGAGGGATCGGGATGGAACTTTGTCGGAAGAACAATAGATGCTCTAGATAAGTCATTTGCTGAATCGGATTGGCTACGTGCACCGCGGGGGAGCTGGGTGGGGTGGGGGGGGTGGACCGGAAATCTCGAGAAACGGTTAGAATGATGGTATCGGAGTGAAACTTGCTGGGAAGAACAAACATCTGGTCCATGTAAATCTTTTACATAATTTGACTGGATCCGGACACTTGAGGGGGGGGGGAGGAGGGGTATCCTGGAATTCCGTTTTTTGGGGGATTTTCAAGACGAAACTTGGAAGGCATAGCAGGGACCCGGTCAAACTGACTTGGAATAAAAAAAAAACCTCGATATGATAATCTTGGGGGGGGGAGTTGAGGGAGGGGAATCCGGAATATTGAGTCATGCGTAACTTTGGAACGGGTGATCGGATTCGAGTGAAATTTAATAATTAAACAGAGGACATTTTTCTCTTGTGACCTTTTTCATTTCCGGACCGAATCCGGCAATTATCGGGGGGAGGGCGGAAAATACTTGACCCGCTTAGACTGGTGTGATCTGGATCGAACTTCGTGGGAATGACAAACAGATGCTCTGGATTAATCATTTACAGAACCGGATTGGCTCCGGTTATTGTGGGTGGAGTTGGAGGAGGGGGAGGGGGGTCTGGGATTCCGGTGATCGCGCGTTAAGGTACTTCCAGATGTGCTAGGACGATGAAACTTCGCTGGAATATTGGAGACTCAACAACATTTGCTTAGAAATTGCTACTTCCCAAATCCGATTATTCCTTAAAGTACCAATCTTGACCGCAAAGTAAAAAAAATACTTTTAAGCAATATATGCATTTTCGTGATGCCCATCAGCCCATTAGCAGTTTTGCCTCAAGGGTTTTGCTTACAAATGAAGTTCCAGCTCCCTTATAGCGCGCATCTCAACCGCAAAGTCGAAACTTACTTTTGATCAATCAAATCATCTTGACACATGCAAGTGCCATATGAGCTTACAGCTCTTGTTATAATAGTTATTGTTCTCCCTCTGTCTGCAACCTTTCCGGAATTTTTGGTATTCTGAGACGAAAAGATCTGAAATGGATCAGGACTTATTATTTCAAATATTGTAAATTTCTCTTGTACCTTCCTCGACGTTATAGGAATTCCCATAACTGCAACTTTTTTGCCCTCTGACCCTTCTGCAAAGTAATCTTCAATTGCCCAGGACCTTCACGTTTCTGCCCCTGGCCATTTCTCCGCATTCCATCAAGGATGAAGATTTTTTAGACCCGATTAGTCCCTTTTCTTTTTTTAATGTTTGTTTTTTTACCTTGTGCATTTACTACATTATTGAAAGCTAAGTGTACTGTACTGCGCTATTTTCGTGTGTGCGTAGTGCGTAAATAAATTTGATCATCAAACTGCATCACTATTTCGTGAGGTACATATTGCGCCTGACAGGTTTCATCGTCCCAGCCTGCATGTAGGTTACTCTAACTCGCGTGTCACAAGAATCCAGCCTCCCCCCCCCCCCCCTCCAACTTCCCCCACAGTGGCCGGATCTGATCCGGACATATAAACGGTACATCTGATACGCGTGCTCTTACCAATTTATCAAGTTCCATTCATCACTCGTTCGAAAAATGTGCTTGCCTCTAGAGTCACGATTCGCCTTACTTTCACTCACCCCAGGATGGTCGGATCCGGGAACTGGCCAATCCAAGTCCAAAATATGAATATTGGAATCCAATGTTGGGGTACTGACCTGTAGGTCCTTTAACTGACAACCGCTAGGGCTGATGTAAAATTCGCAAATTATCTCGCAGCATGCGTTTTGCGAGGAGCAAAATGCGGAGAATCCTTCATTTTGCGACAAACCTACGCTTCCATCGTGACAAACAAGGTCCACTTTTCACGCAGTCTGCTAGTCAAAGTCTAGAGCTCTGTGGCGCTACCTCACGTCTTATATCTGGCTCCATTTCGGAAGACTACCAAGCAGTCTCGAATCCGGTGGCTTTATTTTCGTTACCTAAAATATTTACTAAAAATGCCACCGTGGACAAGCAACAGGTACCCCGTTAAAGGAATTCCCGTAATTGCAACTTTTTGGCCCTCTGACCCTTGTGTAGGTACCCCCCAGATTTTTCAGCGGCAAGAGTAAGGCCTGAGAGAGTGGTAGCCCAGCCAATACCTAAATTGCAGCCAATTAAACACACAACGACTCGTTACCTAAGAAGTTTTGTTCCCGCTTTCGTCAACCTTTTAAACTCGAATCATTAATTGTATATAGATTTGAATATTTTGTGTTGTGTTTGACAAGTCTTGGTTATCCAAACTAGTGTCGAATTATCTTTTGTATATAATTAGTATTAATATGGACGAGAACGACCAAATCGGCTTGACCGTTGTATCGGTTTTGAAAATAAATTGAACTGAATTGGTACCTAATAAGAAAATTCAGCCTGGTAGAAGCAGCCTGGAACAAGGCTGTAAATAAGCTAGTTCAGAAAGATGTTGAAACGGCCGCACACCCGTGGTTACCAGTACTTTGTGCCCAATGGATGACCACTAATTAACTCGCCCTTTGTGTTTTTCTCATTTGCATTGCTCTATACATTCTTTCATTGATCGAATTGTCTTTTCTCTCTTTTGTTCTTTATTTCTTTTCTTCCACTTACTCCGTTCGTGTTCAGTTTGAATGTAAAGGTTTATAAAGGATATACATACATACAATTCGCCTGCCAAAACCGGTTCACCCTGTTTCAGATAAATAGTATGATCTATCTGTGTTACAACCGATAAAAACAAACACAAAAGGATCCAATCGAGCAGAGAGGAAAACCATATGGCTAGACGGCAAGGTACTTCCGAAGCCGCGTCATGTATAATAGCGTCGTTGCTGTGATTTTATAGTTCGTGGTTCTACCAACAATACACGACAGGATCTTTTCCGACCCTGTAACTACGATTGCGGCAAGAACAAAATAACTTCAAAGTTCACACATTTTATTTACCGCATTTTTCAGTATTTTATTCACATTAACTGCTATGGTATGAAAGTTCATAATGAATTGGGTTGTATTTTTGTCCTGTTGTCCCTTGTCCTGTCCAAATTTAATGGGTTATAAATTGATAGCTTCGTTCATTTTTATTGGCTCACTTAAATCCTCGATGTCTTTACTTGGTAAGGGCGCATAATAGACGAATAATAACGATAAGTCACTGCTCAATTCATGCATAAGCAACAAATTAATACGTTTTAAAAGGTATACCCTAAGCTTACTAACCTGAACTTGTCCAATGGAAGTTCCTTTTAGGTCGCTAATGTCAAGCAAGGCCTTGAATTCAACCTGTAAAAGAACAATCAGTAAGAACAATACCAAAGATTTCGATGGGATCCCAAAGGAGAAAATTTATCTGACCTTCATCCGGACTTCTCGGGTGACAGACGTTCAGAACCATTAGGTGATTCATTTCTGTCTTTAGTTTTTCCGAATTCCAGGTTTTCGCCGGATTCTGCCGGTAGGATCAACCAAGCAGGAAAACATAGCAGATACATCGATTCAACATGTCAGGTTACTCGACTACTGACACTAACCGTTTTCTCAAGCAATTTTAACTCTTACCAAAATTCAGGGTTTTGCCGGATTCTGGTCGAATATCGGTCCTGACCCCGTGTGTTTTTACCCCTACTCGACAGTCCAACTTACATCCGACAAAACTATTGTTAGAAGAAAACTCCGGTTTTCGCTAGATTCCGGACGACTACTTATCCGGCACGGGAAAACTTCAAATATGGTATTCAAGATATAGTTTCACCCCATACCGAATCTCTGATCGACTAGAGAGAAACTTTTCTACTCCAAAATCTCCGGTTTTGTCTGGATTTGTACGTAGGCTATCTGGCAAGAAAACCAAGCTTAAAAATCTCTGATCGATTCCAGAAAAACTTTAACTCTTCTACTAATATTTCCGGTTCTGGTCGGATTCCGGCCGAACTACTTGTCTGGCAAGAAAATGAGCTTCAGATACGGAATGAGCAGGTTTCCTTATCATCAAACTAACTATCGATCCCGTTAGCTTTTAAAAAGTATTTGTTTCGTCACTTCATTTAAACCACCCCACCCCTAAATATAGACCTACAAAGCCCATCTATGAGCTTGACCTGTACTTTGACCCAAAGGACCCTCATACCAAGTTTGAACAAACTACCTCAACCCCTTCGAGAGTTATCTTGTCAACAGACTGGACAACCTTTACGAGATCATAGGTATGTCACTAATGTTTAGGGATCCCAAAACAACCACCGGTAACCACAGACTAACACGGTGCGGGAAAGAGCATGCTAATGAAGAATCGCGTGATGCTTTAGGCCGGTAGGGGCCATTCGACGACGTTTCGGTATCTGTTTCAATCGAACAAAGAAAAGAAACGATAAATACAAGTTACCTGGTTTGGCCCATGAATTTTAAAGTTAATTGGTCAAAAACGAAAAATAAAAATGGGCAAGTGGGAAAGGGATTGAATTTGAATTCATAATTCAATCATAATCATAATTCAAATAATTCAAATATGAAGTTCGAATTTGAGATTTTGAAAAGTAGGTTGTTTGTAGATATCGCGGTTGCGTGTTTGTTGGAGATAGTTTGTGGCAATTGAGTACGGTTGGAGTTTATATGTATAGTGGTGATGGATTACGCGTTTGTGGATAAGAGAAAAAAGAGTATAAAAATTATTGAAGAAAATAAGATTCAGTAAAAGTCATAGGAGAAATGATTAAAAGATAAAATTTGAATTTGTAATTTAATATTTATAAATAGTTTAATGATTATAGTTTTGAATGGGCTCTGTAGCCCTACATTTAGTGGTGGGGGAGGGGGTTCAAATTAAGGGAAAAACAAAATACTTTAAACAGCAAATATGATAGTCGATTATGGTGTAAGAAGGTATGCTAAGCACGATAGTGAAAACCATTTTCTCGCCGGACAAGTAGTTCGTCCGGAATCCGGCAAAAACCGGAAAGTTGGTTAAAAGCAAAAGTTTAATATGAAATTGATTAGATTGTCGATTTAGGGGTAAGAAGACATGCTGAACACGATGGTGAGAACCATTTTCTCGCCGGACAAGTAGTTCGTCCGGAATCCGGCAAAAACCGGAAAGTTGGTTAAAAGCAAAAGTTTTATATGAAGTTGATTAAATGGTCGATTTAGGGGTTAGAAGACATGCTGAACACGATGGTGAAAACCATTTTCTCGCCGAACAACTAGTTCGGCCGGAATCAGGCCAAAACCGGAAAATTTGTTAAAAGCAAAAGTTTGATTAGATGACAGATTAACGAGGAAGCCGATGCACTAGCAAAGGAAGCTACCAAAAGAGTTACCTATGGACCTGAGCCCTTCATCCCCATCTCGGAAAGTAGGTGGAAAACAGAAATCCGGGAATGGATGAAAAAACAGGTAGACCAAACGTGGAAAAACCGCATGGATTGTCGAGCCACGCGAAGTTTAATACCCACGCGCAACGAGGCGCTGACAAGAAGGCTAATCGCCATGAAAAAAGATGAAATTCGGGGAATCATCCAGGTTGTTACTGGAATTGGAAACCTTGGAAAACATAATTCAAACACAGGAAAAATTGAGTCTCCAATCTGTACCAAGTGCGGAGTAGATGAAGAGACAAATATCCACTTTGTCCAAGAGTGCCCAGCATGGACAAGGGAACGTCTGGAAGCTTTCCACTCTCCGAATGTTGATTTCCAAGAGGTAGTGAGGAAAGCCAGATTAAACGAACTGTCCAGGTACCTTCAGTTGACAGGGAGGCTAGACAGGTTCGAAGGTAAGAACGCGAGAAAAGGCGGTAGAATGAGTGATGTTTTTTATCAATTGTTTTGGTAGAGTGATGTTTTCATCAATTGTATTATAGAGTGATGTATCGCCAGCAATTGTGAATTGGGGGATGGAGACAATGGGCCATTTGTGGCCTGAGTTTCGGCTGGAGTGTCTGGCCTACCCCACAGAATAAAAAAAAAAAAAAAGGGGTACGAAGAGAGGCTGAGTCTGTATATGACAATCATTTTTTACCCGGACATATAATTAGTGCGGAATCCGGTTGTAACCGGATTTTTTTTTAAGTCAAACTTTTATTCTAAGTTGATTAGATGTTCTTTATAGGGATTCGACGCTGGATTTGTTTCTGAATTTTCTTTTTTTTGCTGGACTAGTAGTTTGCTCGGAATTCTGGCGCGACCGGAAACTTGGCAGAAGTAAAGCAGGAAGTCTCGGTCAGTATCGCCAAAATAGATATGCCTTATAGAGGTATATCTGAACTTGGTTTTCTCTGATGATTAGCCTGGTGAAGACTGGATCTGGCGAAGACAAGACCCTATTGTCTGAATCAAATATTAGATATTTGGGATCCCATCGACACCTTCGGTCTTGTTGTTATGGAAATAGTAGCTGACGTTAAATAGTTTAAGAAGATATTAACGTCACCGAGTGGAGGAGGAGTCGTAGCCCAAAAATTCGAAAACAGGATTTTTTATAGAAAAGATGCTACGCGGGATTAAAAAAAAAAAAATAATTTCTTAGTACGAGTTTGCACCTTTAATCCTTCATGCTTTAATACTTCGTACCAAACATTTTAAGTACCCCTCGCACTATTTACTCTTCAACTTACAGTATTTTAAAATATTTGAATACTTTAAAACTATTAAACCACGGTGTTGGCTGTTTTAAGCCTTTTCCGAGACCCTTTGACTTGTAGCAAAACACGAAAACAATTTACATAACCGTTTTTTCTGATGGAAAAACTTCTCGCATACAACCGTTGACAGCGTGATACACATCGAAAGTAGCAAAACCCGGCAAGTGAGAAAATCAGCGTAGTTCTGTTAAAGGGGTTACAATGTACCGTACGAAATTGGGGTCTCCGAATATGGAGTGATTAGGAAAGTAGGTGGCATTAGTATTATAGGTAAGACAGGTCCTTTAAAGATCCAGGACGAAAACACAAAGCTGAAGGAGATTTCAGCTAATGTTTAAATACAACAAAGAAAGGATTGCTAGTTGAAAGTTTGTTAGGAAGAACTGGCACCTTTAAGCCTTCATGCATCAAAAACAAATATGTAAAGATCAATTCGGTACAGAAGAAGAAATCCTAAAGTTGAAGGAGAGACACATCCACGAAGTGTCATAACAAAATAACTAAAAAAAAAAAAAGCCATCCACCCCACCACAATTATCTTCACCTCACATTAAATCACAAAGTTCCATACACAATTCAAGTCCAGAGACTTGAATAGCCTAACCCAGCTCCACCGCCAAATGTAAACCGCTCGTGTTCATTGTGATCCTCGCGTCTTCTTTATTGCCCAAGTTCCGAATGCCAGTATCCCCAGTTAATTGTGTTATGCCACTTAATAGCAGATTGGCCAGAAACTTCGCTTGCCCGGCACGTAAAGACATTCCCTTAGAGATAGAGGAGAAGAGAGGGCTTTGGAAGAATTGGAAAGCAAAGAAAGCTGAAAAATGCTCACCCACCATGACGCTGGACAATTTCCAGCGAAATCATCTTCAGTAAACCATGAAGCGCAAAGCTGACTTTTGGGTTATTCAGTTACTCTTTTTGGGGTGACTTTAAAGTAATCTTCGAATGCACTTAAATTAAGAGTCATTGGGCATTTTGCCTTTTGAAACATAAGTAGCGACCATAGGTGAAGATTTTGAAATCTATAAACTCCTACTTGGCGACCCTGGTGCGATTTAAAGTAAGTTCTAGACGGACCAATGTTACCATAATGGAGTTGAGTGGAACTGCATGTGTTACAGAACAG
Organism: Branchinecta sandiegonensis; assembly: GCA_030848855.1. NCBI lineage: Eukaryota > Metazoa > Arthropoda > Branchiopoda > Anostraca > Branchinectidae > Branchinecta > Branchinecta sandiegonensis. The sequence goes on from JAUPMV010000020.1 coordinate 13,952,766, forward strand.
TGCTATAGGCCACGGTATAGAACAAAGATAATAAACATCACGCCTTCTAGATAGAGTACCACGATGCTTCACTAGTAGCCTGACGAATCGCCCCATCTTCTGGCATCAGCAAAATGCTCACTTTTCGTCATTCTCCCCAACCTCATTACGAAGAAGTGATCAAAGTTGGCTTTACGTTTGTTCCTCAGCGCTCCAGGCGGGTTAGTCTCTGTTTTAGTCTAGATGTAAATGTCCGCCATTTGGCCTCGAGCCCTCTATCTGCCAAATTGGCCTCGAGCCCTCTATCTGCCAAATTGGCTCTTTATGTCGTACTTCCCGATGAAAAATTTATCTCAAAATAGTACTATGAAGTAGTACGAAAAAGTTGCATGCAGTACTAACGATGCTACTACATGCTTCTACTTCAAGGCTACCGTGTTACTGCATACTACTATACGCTACTATTAGCAAGACTGGATGCTACTATGGCAAGACAGGATGCTACTGGATACTACTACATAAGATTGGACCAGTCTGAGGCACATTAAATGATAGTATTCTTTGCTATTACGTAGTATTACATGCAACGTTTTCGGACTACTACCATACTACTACGCAGGCTAAATATTTTTCATCGGGTTAGTTTGCAATAAACAAAACTTGAACTTGTTACTCTTTCTCGCCTCATTATCATTATCCACAACACAGAGGTAGTACAGTTAGATCCAACAGAGATGGTAAAATGAAACTCTCACCCCCAGGGAGGTTCGCACCTTTTTTCTGCTACAGGAATATCATCAAACACATAGCTTAGCAGAGTTTTAGTTAAAAGTTGATGATGGTGATGATCATTTGGGGCAAATCCATCCATCAAAGCAGATAGATGGATTCAACATGTCGACTTATCCCACTCTCGACATTCTAAACCACTAGATGAAGCAATTATAGGAACTATGGAAATTCCGGATTTTACCAGATTCCGGCCGAGTATGCAGCGTGTTTTCTTACGTCTATTCCTACACTAGCAGATTTCAGACAAAACACCTGAACAAAACTTCCGGTGTTGGCCGGATTTTGGACGAACTAATTGTCTGACGGATATTCCCCCGTATGGGCTCACTAATCGACCTCGGAAAAACTTTTCTATTTGCAAAATTTCCAGTTCCAGCGAAATTCTGGGCGAACTACTTACCCGGCAAGAAATTAAAGTTCAAAAACTAATTCAACATGTCTCCTAATCTCCACATCTATTCGCCAATTAACTTCGGATAAAACTTTCATTTTCAACAGATTTTCCGGTTTTGGTAGGCAGGGGCGTCGCTAGCCAAAACTCGAGGGGGGATGGCGGGGCGCCTACCGGCGCCCTGCCGCCCGTTTCAGCTTTTCGTCTCCTATGCAGAGGCGTTACTAGCCAAAATGTTTATGGGTGGGGGGGGGGGACAAGGCATTTACCGACTGGCTGGTAATTTTTACCGACGAAGCAGAAAAAACGATTGTTTTCAAGAAAAAAAACGAAAATTTTGAAGAAAAAAAATCGGCTGAATTTCAGAAAAACCGACTGTTTTCATGAAAACACTCAACTGTTTTGACGAAAAACCGCGGGCGTGGGAGGTGAGTATCTTAAAATATACGACTGGCAGACGGAAGGTCCAAGAGTCGTACCAGTTACAAACAATAGCCAAGAAACACAGCACTATATCCGCAAAACTGTATATCAGAGAGAATAAAAATGAGCGCCGCAGGCGAAATTTTCGAAGTAGGCCATGACTTTTTTCGGGCAAAACGCCATTTCCCCGCAACAAAATCTAGACAGCTTTTAATGAGGCCCAAGCCCCGAATTCCAAGCCTAAATCTTAATGAAATAACGCGACTTTCCAGTAAATAAAGCCTACTACGAAAGGCGCCGAAGGCAAACTCTGTGGAATCCTGTATGATCAGAACGCCTTAAAGGATCGCAAATGAAGGTAAGATCCGCTTAGCAGGATCTGCCCGATGCCTTAGTAACTAGCCCTACTGACTTTTCCGGGCGTACTGCCAGCCCCCATTTAGCTTTTCTGGGTGAGCGACCAGTTGTGCTGAATTTTCATTTTCATTTTAGTTTTTTTCTTTCTTCGAGGGGGGGGGGGGGTTACCCCCCCCCCCCCCATAGCGACGCCCCTGTTGGTAGGATTCCAGGCGAACTACTTGTACGGCGAAAAAAAATTCAAATTTTGATTCAGCATGTCTCTTTATTCATAATCAACAACCTCATTAGCTTTTAGGATATTTGTTTCGCCTCTCAATTTGATGTACATATATATACAGCTACAGAGCTACGGGGCTCATCTCAACTTTGACAAAAAGGACCCACAAACCATGTCTGAAAACTTTCGATATCGTGCTAACAGATAGACAGACGGACGGACGGACAAACTTTAATAAATCATAAATATAACGTCACTAAAGCTTTGGGATGCCAAATTTAAAGGACCTGTCTTACCTATAATACTAATGCAACCTACTTCCATAATCACTCCATATACTTCTAAACCCGGAGACCCCAATTTCGTACTGTACATTCTAACCCCTCTAACAAAACCACGCTGATTTTCTCACTTGCCGTGTTTTGCTCCTTCGACGTGTATCACGCTGTCGACGGTTGTCTGCGAGAAGTTTTCCCATCAGAAAAACCGGTTATGCAAGTTTGTTTCCCTGTTTTTGCTACAAGTCAACAGGTCTCAGAAAAGGCTTAAAACAACCAAAACCGTGGGTCATTTGTTAAAAGCACAGCATAGCTTTAAAGTATTCAAATATTCTAAAATACTGTAAGTTGAAGAGTAAATAGTGCGAGGGGTCCTTTAAGGATAATCAAGGAGACCGGTTTTCAGCTTACAGATGCATGAGACTTTTCTGTTATTAAGAACATCCGAATGAATAACAAGAGCTGTAAGCTCATATGGCACTTGCATGTGTCAAGATGATTTGATTGATCAAAAGTAAGTTTCGACTTTGCGGTTGAGATGCGCGCTATAAGGGAGCTGGAACTTCATTTGTAAGCAAAACCCTTGAGGCAAAACTGCTAATGGGCTGATGGGCATCACGAAAATGCATATATTGCTTAAAAGTATTTTTTTTACTTTGCGGTCAAGATTGGTACTTTAAGGAATAATCGGATTTGGGAAGTAGCAATTTCTAAGCAAATGTTGTTGAGTCTCCAATATTCCAGCGAAGTTTCATCGTCCTAGCACATCTGGAAGTACCTTAACGCGCGATCACCGGAATCCCAGACCCCCCTCCCCCTCCTCCAACTCCACCCACAATAACCGGAGCCAATCCTGTTCTGTAAATGATTAATCCAGAGCATCTGTTTGTCATTCCCACGAAGTTCGATCCAGATCACACCAGTCTAAGCGGGTCAAGTATTTTCCGCCCTCCCCCCCGATAATTGCCGGATTCGGTCCGGAAATGAAAAAAGGTCACAAGAAAAAAATGTCCTCTGTTTAATTATTAAATTTCACTCGAATCCGATCACCCGTTCCAAAGTTATGCATGACTCAATATTCCGGATTCCCCTCCCTCAACTCCCCCCCCCCAAGATTATCATATCGAGGATTTTTTTTTATTCCAAGTCAGTTTGACCGGGTCCCTGATTTGCCTTCCAAGTTTCGTCGTGAAAATCCCCCAAAAAACGGAATTCCGGGATACCCCTCCTCCCCCCCCCCCTCAAGTGTCCGGATCCAGTCAAATTATGTAAAAGATTTACATGGACCAGATGTTTGTTCTTCCCAGCAAGTTTCACTCCGATACCATCATTCTAACCGTTTCTCGAGATTCCCGGTCCACCCCCCCCCCCCCCCCCCCACCCCACCCAGCTCCCCCGCGGTGCACGTAGCCAATCCGATTCAGCAAATGACTTACCTAGAGCATCTGTTTGTTCTTCCCACAAAGTTCCATCCCGATCCCTCCATTCTAAACGGGGCACGTATTTTCCGCCCCCCCCCCAATAGTTGCCGGATCCGGTCCGGATATGAAAAAAATCATCGGAGAAATGTCCTCTGTTGAATTCTTAAATTTCACTCGAATCCGATCACCCATTCCAAAATTACGCATGACTGAAAATTTCGGATTCCCCTCCCTCCACTCCCCCCACCATTATCTGATCGACAAAATTTTTATTTTGAAGTCAGTTTGATTGGGTCCCTGATATGCCTGCCAAGTTTCATCGTGGAAATCCCCAAAACCACCATCACCGGAATTCCGGGACCCCCCCCCCCCATAAGTGTCCGGATCAAGTACAATGGTCTAAAGGACTTATCTAGAGCAGATTCTTGTTCTTCCCAGCAAGTTTCACTCCGATCCCTCCATTCTAACCGTTTCTTGAAATTTCCGGTCTCCCCCCCCCCAACTCCCCCCTGGCTACCGAATCCGGTCAAGACTTTAAACGGGACATTACAGATATATATTCTGTTCAGTTATGAAGTTTCATTACAATCCGATCATCCGTTCGAAAGTTACACACTTCTCAATTTCCCGGATTCCCCTGCGGATTCCCCTCCCTCCACTCCCCCACCATTATCTGATCGACAATATTTTTATTTTGAAGTCAGTTTGACCGGGTCCCTGATATGCCTTCCAAGTTTCGTCGTGAAAATCCCCCAAAAAACGGAATTCCGGGATACCCCTCCTCCCCCCCCCCCTCAAGTGTCCGGATCCAGTCAAATTATGTAAAAGATTTACATGGACCAGATGTTTGTTCTTCCCAGCAAGTTTCACTCCGATACCATCATTCTAACCGTTTCTCGAGATTCCCGGTCCACCCCCCCCCCACCCCACCCAGCTCCCCCGCGGTGCACGTAGCCAATCCGATTCAGCAAATGACTTACCTAGAGCATCTGTTTGTTCTTCCCACAAAGTTCCATCCCGATCCCTCCATTCTAAACGGGGCACGTATTTTCCGCCCCCCCCCCCAATAGTTGCCGGATCCGGTCCGGATATGAAAAAAATCATCGGAGAAATGTCCTCTGTTGAATTCTTAAATTTCACTCGAATCCGATCACCCATTCCAAAATTACGCATGACTGAAAATTTCGGATTCCCCTCCCTCCACTCCCCCCACCATTATCTGATCGACAAAATTTTTATTTTGAAGTCAGTTTGATTGGGTCCCTGATATGCCTGCCAAGTTTCATCGTGGAAATCCCCAAAACCACCATCACCGGAATTCCGGGACCCCCCCCCCCCCCCATAAGTGTCCGGATCAAGTACAATGGTCTAAAGGACTTATCTAGAGCAGATTCTTGTTCTTCCCAGCAAGTTTCACTCCGATCCCTCCATTCTAACCGTTTCTTGAAATTTCCGGTCTCCCCCCCCCCCCAACTCCCCCCTGGCTACCGAATCCGGTCAAGACTTTAAACGGGACATTACAGATATATATTCTGTTCAGTTATGAAGTTTCATTACAATCCGATCATCCGTTCGAAAGTTACACACTTCTCAATTTCCCGGATTCCCCTGCGGATTCCCCTCCCTCCACTCCCCCACCATTATCTGATCGACAATATTTTTATTTTGAAGTCAGTTTGATTGGGTCCCTGATATGCCTGCCAAGTTTCATCGTGAAAATCCAAAAAAACACCATCACCGGAATTCCGAGACCCCCCCCCCCCATAAGTGTCCGGATCCAGTACAATGGTCTAAAGGACTTATCTAGAGCAGATGCTTGTTCTTCCCAGCAAGTTTCACTCCGATCCCTCCATTCTAACCGTTTAATGAAATTTCCGGTCTCCCCCCCCCCCAACTCCCCCCTGGCTACCGAATCCGGTCAAGACTTTAAACGGGACATTACAGATATATATTCTCTTCAGTTATGAAGTTTCATTACAATCCGATCATCCGTTCGAAAGTTACACACTTCTCAGTTTCCCGGATTCCCCTGCCCTCCACCCCCCCACCCCCCCAAAATGGTCGGATCAGAAAACTGATTATTCCTAACTTTGTTTGGTCGGGTCTCTGATATGCCTGCCAAGTTTCATGGTCCTAGCACAACTGGAAGTACCCTAACTCGAAAAAGTGTGACAAAATGCCCTAAATTTTCAAGTTTCCAGCGCCCCGCACTCCCCCCCATATGGTCGGATCGGGAAACTGAGGAAGTACCCTAACTCAAAAAAGTGTGACAAAATGCCCTAAATTTTCAAGTTTCCAGCGCCCCGCACTCCCCCCCATATGGTCGGATCGGGAAACTGATTATTTCCAGGTTAGTTTGGTCGGGTCCGTGATATTTCTGCCAAGTTTCATTGTCCTAGCTCATCTGGAAGTACCCTCACTCGAAAAAGTGTGACAAAATGCCCTAAATTTTCAAGTTTCCAGCGCCCCTACTCCCCCGCATATGGTCGGATCGGGAAACTTATTATTTCCAGGTTACTTTGGTCAGGTCCCTGATATTCCTGCCAAGTTTCATTGTCCTAGCTCATCTGGAAGTACCCTAACTCGAAAAAGTGTGACAAAATGCCCTAAATTTTCAAGTTTCGAGCGCCCCCACTCCCCCGCATATGGTCGGATCGGGAAACTGATTATTTCCAGGTTCGTTTGGTCGGGTCCCTGATATTCCTGCCAAGTTTCATTGTCCTAGCTCATCTAGAAGTACCCTAACTCAGAAAAAAGTGACAAAATGCCCTAAATTTTCAAGTTTCCAGCGCCCCGCACTCCCCCCCATATGGTCGGATCGGGAAACTGATTATTTCCAGGTTAGTTTGGTCGGGTCCCTGATATGCCTGCCAAGTTTCATTGTCCTAGCACATCTAGAAGTACCCTAACTCGGATATGTGGGACAAAAAACTCGGACCGACCGACAGACCGACAGACGGAATTGTGATCGGTATATGGCACTTGAGCCAGAGGCTGCAAGTGCCATAAAAACTGGTGTTATACGGACAGAACCGATTATTGGGTAAAAACGTAAACACTTTCTCCATGGCAATAAATTAATAATACTGAAACGACAGGAAAGATTACACCTGACAACCGTGACGCCGCTAGCTTGGACTCTTATACAATCCTGAGACAGAATCCGGAGATCCTGACAAATGCACAAATAATATACTCAAACAGATAAGAATGAAAACAAACACGACCCCCAGAGGTAGCCTACCCATCCCTTTAGGCTAGCCTACCTTGAGGAACCCCGCCAACTATTTTAGTTTCTTGCCCTATAATTGTCGTGCTGATGCATGTTTTTCTTTTTCTTTTTTTATTGGTCTGATGCTTTAAGCTAGTGTTTTATTATTTTTTTATTACAGATCAGTTAGTCAGTTAGCAACGCGCTTTTCTGTATGTCGATTGAGTTTTTGCAGTTTCCAATACAAACTTTGCCTTAACTGACCTGACCGTTTTATATTTTCGAAAATAGTCATAGCCTCTCAGGATGTTGATATGAAGTCATATCTACCTCCAGCGACGCTGTTATTAAGTCATATTTACCTCTAACTTTTTATGTGACTGCCTGACTGAATGGTTAATTGTTCTACTCTAGAAAGTTATAACAGTTAACATGCCTCCATCTTGGTTGATGTCGGAATAGAAATCTCGACGCCTTTGGCCCGGATAGGTCATTTTCAATGGCCGTCTCGATGTTATTTTCCGATACTATTTTCGATGTCAGAAGTTGACCTTTAATACATGGGCTACTGTTCTCAAAAAGTGCGACGGCTTAAGCTACCTTGTACACGCAGTTCGATGAGATTTCGCATGCGAAAATACATCTGCAAAATTCACCTGCAACCAGCATGTGACGCGTGAATTTTTCGGAGTGAAAGAGGAGATTCGCATCCCAGTGCGAAAACCTGACTGTGTGTGCAAGTATCTTTAAGATGAACACATAGTTTGATGAGATTTCACAGTCATGCGAAAATACATATGCGAAATTTTCCTTCAACAAGCATGTGCGTGAATTTCTCGGAGCGAAAGAGGAGATTCGCATCCCAGTGCGAAAACCTGACTGTGTGCAAGTATCTTTTGAACAAACAGCCTGGTGAGATCTCGCATGCGAAAAAAATATGCAAAATTCGCCTTCAACCAGCATGTGACGCGTGAATTTCTCGGGGCGAAAGAGGAGATTTGCATCCAAGTGCGAAAACCTGACTGTGTGCAAGTATCTTTTGAACACACAGCCTGGTGAGATTTCGCATGCGAAAATACATATGCAAAATTCGCCTTCAACCAGCATGTGACGCGTAAATTTCTCGGGGCGAAAGAGGAGATTCGCATCCCAGTGCGAAAACCTGACTGTGTGCAAGTATCTTTTGAACAAACAGCCTGGTGAGATCTCGCATGCGAAAATAAATATGCAAAATTCGCCTTCAACCAGCATGTGTGTGAATTTCTCGGAGCGAAAGAGGAGATTCGCATCCCAGTGCGAAAACCTGAATGTGTGCAAGTATCTTTTGAACAAACAGCCTGGTGAGATCTCGCATGCGAAAATAAATATGCAAAATTCGCCTTCAACCAGCATGTGACGCGTAAATTTCTCGGGGCGAAAGAGGAGATTCGCATCCCAGTGCGAAAACCTGACTGTGTGTGCAAGTATCTTTAAGGTGAACACACAGTTTGATGAGATTTCACATGCAAAAATACATATGCAAAATTTGCCTTCAATCAGCATATGACGCGTGAATTTCTCGGAGCGAAGGAGAAGATTCGCATCCCAGTGCGAAAACTTGACTGTGTTTGCAAGTATCTTTAAAGCGGGCCACAAAAAATGGTCTTTCCACCACGCACATAATGCTAACCATCCCTACTGTCACTATGGATGTTCCAAACCCCCAAAACACCGTCAAACAATGAGCAACTTAAAAAAAAAAAATCCTAGGTTTGAAATAATTCGGTCTGGACTAAATCTCAGCCGATTATCCGGGACAGCCGCTATCGCACGTAGGAAGCCAAGGATCAAAATAATAATTTCCATATAATGCTTCAACTGTTTATTACAAATGCAAATAAATTAAAAGTACAAGACCAGTGTGGTACTTCTGAAGACATAAAAAAATAATCAGTAAAGTCTTATAATTCTTTGCTAATCAAACGTGGAAAACTGGATTGGAGCTAGCGCTCCTTGCTAATGGGTTCCATGTGTGGAAAGTAAACCCCAAATGGAAGGAGCTAGCGCCATCTCGAAAAGAAGACGTTCTGCGTGGGTTTTTTTCTCGAGCCAAAACAGCAAGTTCAAATCTAAATAAACTGGTGGCTTGCGATCAGTAAGAGAAGGTAAACAGAATGTTTGGATTAGGTCTTTAAGGTCCCCACACAGTTCTATGAGATTTCGCATGCGAAAATACATATGTAAAATTCGCCTTCAACCAGCATGTGACGCGTGAATTTCTCGGAGCGAAAGAGGAGATACGCATCCCAGTGCAAAAACCTGGCTGTGTGTGCAAGTATCTTTAATGGTGCGAACACACGATCAGGATCGGGAGCTCCCGGTCTGGAATTCCTGCCCAGATTTTTGGCACCATCATCACTTCCATATGGTAAAGTTGAATTTTTTCAACTTGATGATGAAAGTGTAGGAAATCCGGCCGGGAAATCTCGATCGTGTGTTCGCACTTTAAGATGAACACACAGTCTGGTGAGATTTAAAATGCGTTATGCAAAATTTGCATTCAACCAGCATGTAACCCCTGAATTTCTCGGAGCGAAAGAGAAGATTCGCATCCCAGTGCGAAAACCTGACTGTAAGTGCAAGTATCTTTAAGCACAGTACGCATCGCGACTTCGACAGCAAATGTGGCCAGAAAACTGACATACAGGGGAGAAAGAAGAATTTCCATTAATCCATTATCACAACCTTACGTACATAAATATTCCTTGTGCCCGACCTGACTTGGAAATGTATAATCATACAATGGATAACAACAGCTGTAAGCTCATTTGGCGCTTGCAACTGTATGTAGTAGGTAAGGGCTCTGTCAGATTGATCGGGTCCCTGGTATGCCGGTCAAGTTTCGTCTTGAAAAACGCCATCACAGGAATTCCGGAAGGCCCCCCTCTACCCCCCCCCCCCCCCTCCAAGTGTCCGGATCCAGTCCAACTGTGCAAACAATTTGTCTAGAATAAATGCTTGTTCTTCCTAGCAAGTTTAACTCCGATCCTTCCATTCTAACCGTTTCTTGAGATTTACGATCGCCCCCTCCCAACTCCCCCATAGCTGTTGAATCTCCGCTATCATAAGCTGAGATGAATCATTTGATAAAAAGTACTTTTCGACTTTGCATTAACATGCGCACTTTAAGGGAACTATAACTTCATAAGACCCTTGAGGCAAAAATGTTAATGGGCTCATGCATGGGGGTCATGAAAATGTATATTTCGCTTGAAAGTATTTTTCTTACTTTGTGGTCAAGATTGGTACTTAAAGGAATAGTCGGATTTAGAGAGTGGCGATTTCTAAGCCAATCTTGTCGAATGTCTAATACGAGGGGTTGCTCTCTCTCCGCCACCGGTGTACATCTCGGCAAGGCACCGGCACGGCATTGGCACGGCATTGGCACGGCATTGGCACGGCACCGGCACCGGCACAGCACCGGCGCGCCTCCGGCACGGCACTGGCACGATACCGCCGGCCACCGACACATTTTCTGCAGATTACTGTTCGCCATCTGGCGGCGAAAGAATTATCGAAAACATGCTGCCGAAGAAGAAGCAGAACTAGATATGAGAAGGATGCTGTTGACCAAAAGCGCCAAGTAGCCAACAATGTTTCTGTGCAAGCGTTGGGCGATATTTGGATTTTCCGATATAACTATATTTTCACATTCGATATTCGATAACCGATATATCGATATTTTCGACTTCGATATTCAATAATCGATATTTTCACTTTCGATATTGGATAATCGATATATTGATATTGATATTTGCTACCATGTATCGCTATAGGATTTCGTTAAATAGCACCATGGATCATCTCAAACTCCGAATAAATAAGAAATGAATTAGGGAAAACATATTGCTCCAATTTCGGATATATAAGTGTAGGTTAGGTTGGATTATTTACAATAATTACGAATGAACAAATATCGTTTTCGATATCGATATTTACGTTTCGATATCGATATTTGGTCTGATATATCGATCTATCGATATCCGATATTTCGCATCTTGGATCATCTCAAACTCCGAATAAATAAGAAATGAATTACGGAAAACCTATTGCTCCAAACTTTTTTTCATGTGTGTAGGATGTGCTAAGAATGAAACTTGGCAGGCATATTTCACTTGGGGAAAGTCGGCTTCCCCGTCATACCCTCCGGGAGTGCAATAGAGGTATGCTTTCATGCACTTGCTGTGGCTAAATGTATGTACCAGTTAGCCAAAGTTGGTAATTAAGGATTGACAAGATTGGTTTATAAATTCTTATTTTATAGAGCCAATCACGTTCCTTAAAGTACTCATCTGAACCACAAAATACAGAAAATAAATTGGACCAAAAATTGTATTTTCATGATCCCCATGAGCCCATGATCATTTGTGAAACAAGGGTTTTGCTTCAAAATGAATTTCCAGCTCCCTTAAAGGGCCCCTCGCACTATTCACTCCTCAACTTACAGTGTTTTAAAGTATTTGAATACTTTAACTATGCTGTGCTTTCAATAAATAACCAACGGTTTTGGCTGCGCGTTTTAAGACTTTTCCGAGACCCGTTGACTTGTAGTGAAACAGGAAAACAATTTACATAACCGGTCTTCCTGATGGAAAAACTTCTCGCAGACAACCGTCGACAACGTGATACACATCGAAGGTAGCAAAACAGAAACTGGTCTCAGATTTTCAATTTCAAATCTGGACCGAATCCGAAAATTGGGGGAGGGACCGGAAATCTCGTGAAATGCTTGGGGTCGAGGGATCGGGATGGAACTTGAAGGGAAGAACAAGCATTAACCCTAGATACTTTATTGACAAAACAAGACCGGATCGTGACAGTAGAGGGGGTTGGAGGGGGTTTTCTCGGATTTACGGTGATCACGAGTTAGGGTACTTCCACATGTACTAGAACCATGAAACTTGGCAGACATATTAGGTACTGTCCCAGGTCGACTTGAAAATAGTTCTTTTCCCGATCCAATGATCATAGGGAGAGTGGAAGGATGGGGAATCCGGATTCTAGTGACATGCATAATTTTTGGAACGGGTGATCAGACGTGCATGGAACTTGTCAAGTTTCAAGAACAAGTATCTCAGATGATCAATTTCAAGCCTGGAACGGATCCGATAACTTGGGGGGGGGGGGCCTGGAGAGGGGGGTGCCGGAAATCTCAGGAAACGCTTAGAGTCGAGAGATCGGGATGGGGCTTGGAGGGAAGCACAAGCATAAGCCGTAGATACATTATTGACAAAACAGGACCGGATCATGTCAGAGTGGTGGGGAGTTGGAGCGGGTATTCCACAATTCCGATGATCACGAGTTAGGGTACTTCCAGATGTGCTATGAACGCGAGACGTTGCAGGCATGTTAGGGAGATTGGCTTAAAAATAGTCCCTCCCCGATCCGATCATCGTTGGAGGAAGAAACAGTTGTCAGTGAGTGGCATAACCATTTCAGATTTACTAGATCAAGCCCATTTCTGATGAAATGAGTATCGGGAGAGAGATCCAGCCTTGAAAACTGCAAACCGTATCTGACAAACATGCTAACTGTTCCTACAAGTGCAATATGAGCTTTCAGCTCTTGTTGTCCATTGTATGATTATATGCTCAGCTCTAATCTGGTCGGCTTCATGATATGCCTGCGAAGTTTCATCGTCCTAGCCCACCTGGGAGTAGCTTAACTCCGGATCACCACAATTTCCGAGACCCCCCTTCACCTCTCCCACAGTGCCTGAATCCGGTCGGTTAAATTTGCTTCCGATGTAAAATATGAAGACCCTTTAAAACATGAACTTCTGACAGTTTGACCTCTGAAATCTAGCTCTTCAAAAAATCCTACCAAATTACTTGATTTGATTTTCCCGCTTTTCAGCGCTAGCCGAGATTGTCCTTTGTTGCCAGACAAGAACTTCGTTCTCTCTAATGACGTCGGCGAAACGGGCGCTGCCAAATTAATCTGATTTCGTCACGCGACTTTGTCACAGACCTTACTTCACAACCGCGGAGGCATATGTAGTTCTTTAAGTAAGCATATGTGCTTCCTTCCACTCCCTCAGTGCGTTCAGACTTTGGTCTGGAAGTGGTTGTAGGGCGTGCATGGAATTCGATTCCCGCAGAGATCCGGCAGTCCCTGAGTCTTGGTTCGTTCAAAAAACACCTTAAAAGACTATTGTTGGAAAATATTAATTAATTGTTTGAAATTTGGAGAAGAAAATTAAAATTATTGAAAAAAAAGCAATAACGTTGAAATATGGGTGTTTATTTTATTTTATTAGTTTAGAAAAATGAGACGTTATAGTGTTGGCTCTCGATGAATTTGTCTGTTTATCTATTTGTTTTTTATTTTCTTGCGTGGTGATGTGGAGGTCGGTTGTATTCGCGAGAACACCTGGTGAATTGTTTGGTTTTAATGCAAAGATAGATGTTTCCCAATCAACGGGCCATAGAGCCCTTGGGATTCTGTTAATAAATAAATTTTGTTTTTTGGGTATGTTAGTATTACGTTAGTTGTGCATATATAAGTTTGTCAATAAAAATAACTTGAACTTGAACTTGAACTTGAACTTGAACTTATGATTACTCTGCATTTAACCACGAGCGCATTTTTTTTAAATTTTTCGCGAGACATTCCAAGTAATTCTGCGCTAAATCCGGCCGGAGTTGGCAAGCTTTAGCAATAAAATCCCTAATTTGACGGTTCAAGTTTGCGCATTTTTGAAAACACTACTTCCGAATCATTTTATCGTGAAAAACCTGTTTCTAGCAAGAACCGTGCTTTAAGAAAGGTTTAAGCATTTTGTCAACAGAGCATAGATTCGCGTGCTCGCATGCAAACCCTAGGCCACCTAGAGCCTTGTGCAAGCTGTTTCACGTTAGGAAGAGCACCACCAACAATCGGAAAAAGTTCGCTTTGCGACGCTACGATTCCATGTCGAATTTTTCCACGGCGGGTAACGATTATTGCTTGAGTTCTCGGCATTTTGTTTAGCAAAAAAATCTGTTCTGCGCTAATTTAGTTCCACTTTTCTTGTCCAAATGTTCAGCCTTAGTGTCCCTGCCAAGAATCAAGCGAGTACAGCATCATTATAGCATTCTTATATCCAACTTGTCTTCGAGGCAGACATTGTCCAACATAAATTAATGTTGTTTCTGCCTCCAAGGTTTCGGCTACCACTTTTATTCTGATAACTTGACTTGACGACAACATTCTTACAAGACTCTGAAGACGCTAAAATAATCTGTTTTTTTTTTCGGATACCAAAAACGTTAGTGACGGGTGTTTCTCAATTACTCCATATGAGCATATCTTGTTTTTTATATGGTTTTTTGTATTTATTTTTTTATGATTTTAGTTTAATACTCTTTATTATAGGCTACAAACAAACTTTTACATGCTAAACTACATGAAAACACCTTTTGTAACCCTCTTAACATCCTTTATACATGTAGCTGATACTTCTGACTGCAAGAAAGCCCAAATAAGACCGTAAATTATTGATTAACTGAAACCTATGACTTCGTAAAGTTTATCCGTCTTTCTGTATGTCCGTCCGGCTGTCACCACGATGTCTTTCGAAGGAATTAAGATATTTTGTTCAAAGTTGACGTTGGGATCCTTTGGGATCAAAGTAGCTTGCAGGTCAAGTTCATTGATGGTCACGTAGCCGTATTTACGGGTGGGAGAGGGGGTTTAAAATAAGGGGGCGAACAAAATATTCTTTAAAAGCTAAGGAGATTTAGGGGTATGGAGCCGTTCAGAATCAATATTTAGAACTTCTTTTTCGCCCAGGGAGACCCGAAAAAAAAAAACCAAGTAACTGTTTTGTCTGATATTGGTTTGACTGATTGAAATCGGAAAATAGGGGTAAGTAAACCCTATTCTTCGATTCCTACGCTATTCTCCGACCGAAAATTCGCGGTAGTAAAAGTTCATCTAAAGTCGATTCGAAATCGATTTAGGGACAAAAGCAAGTATATCCGAAACCATATCTGAAACTTCCTTTCTCGCCGGATTAAGTAGTCCGGCCGGAATCCGAAAAAAAACGAAAACTGGTTCAAGTAACTGTTCTGTCTGAAATCGGTTGGATTGCCGGAGAAACCGGGTAAGAAAACACGCTGAATCATAATTGTATATGTATGTAATCGTGTTCAGTTTTTAGTCAGTCAGAGAGTCTCGGTTTGTAATTGTCAAGTTTTGTGTGTTTCCAATGAAAGTGTTGCGTTTTGCTTTTTTTTTGTTTTCTTTTCGTTTTTGTACTCCGTCCTTTTTCTGTTTGAAATGACGGGTGAAAAATAAAAAAATAAAAAAAGTATTTTGCTTGGTTTCCTTCCGGACGGGTATTTGGCCGGAATCCGGCAAAACCCGAAATCTCGGTAGTTTTTCTTGTTTGATCAAGCGGTTTCGAGTGTCAATGTATGGGTATGCTGACATTTTGAATCTATCTATTTGCTTTGTTTTCCATCTTGGATGATACTACCGACGGGCTCCGGTGAAAACCAGAAAATTCGTAGACATCATGTTTTCTTATCGGGTGATTGGAGTGTCGATCTAGTGACAATAAAACATTTTCTTCCTGCTTTGTTTTCCTATGGCAGTTTCTCGATCTCTCTAAATCAGTTCTAACAAATGTCTTTGTCCAGCTGACTGTGCTGGTATGGAGATTCTCTCTTTCAAGCTTTCAAGTCACACCTCTCAGCTTTCAAGTCACAGGCCAAGTCTTTTTTCTTATCGAAAACATATTGTTCCAAACCCTAATTTCCTTTCTTCTTTTTTCCTTCCTTTTTTTTGAGGGGGGGGGGGGAGGGGGCAAGGGCGCTTTGTTGATGGAAGATCGTTCGTTAGTGGATATTTCTTGTCAGTTTGTTTTGTCTTCATTCTTCTTTTCTTCTTCTTTTTTCTCTCCTTTCTCTTTCTTTTTTGATTTCTTTGGTTTGTTTCCCTTTAGACTATATGAATAAAGAATAAGCCCCGCCCATTGCCAGGCCTTATGTTAGGCCTTATGGTAGGGCCATAAACAGTTAATGGTGCTTTTTTATTTTTATGAATAAACTGAACTGAACTGAACTGAACTGAAGATCAGGAGACTGCTTTGTAATGTTACCGGGAAAATAGTACGATCGCTTTCTGAAATTTCCGAAAAAGCAAAATCTTCCGAAAAAACTTACAAACATGGTGTATGTACAGATAAAGAACATGATGGATCAGCGTATTCTCCCAGTTTTAATTAGCTCTGACCCTTGTGCAAAGTCATCTTCGATTGCCAAGGACCTTCACGTTTCTGCCCTTGGCCCTTTCTCCGCATTCTATCTACGAAGAAGATTTTTTAGACCCGATTAGTCCCTTTCTTTTTTTAATGTTTATTTTTTGATCTTTTGCATTTACTACATTATTGAAAGCTCAGCGTCTTTTTTCCTTTTCTTTGTCTGTACTGCACTATTTTCTTCTTCTTAAGTACGTAAATAAAAATTCATCATCATCATCATCATTAGCACTGGTATTCCCGCCGTAATCTGGGCTAGATGGGAAGTTAGGATGGAAAGCAATTACTAATGGTTCTCAAAGTCTACAAGGCACCATAGTCAGAACGAAGAAGTCCGATAAATATTCCCCATTGGGATCCGAAACCTTTGGTCTTGTTTTTAATAGTAGACGAGACCCCTCCCCTCACCCATGTAGAACTTACATGAAAGTAGGGGAGAAAAAATATGTTTTCTTTATCGCAGTACATTTGGAACTTTCCTATTGCTATTCCAAAGTAGGACATTTTCCGGACTAGAAAAGTTCTTTAACCTTTCTACTAAGTTTGAGAGAGTTACGAAAGAAAAATATTGAATAAATGAATAATGTATAAGGCAATGTCCAACGGCATAACTACACTAAAAGATCAAAGAAAATTAGAGGACACACCGTACTTATGAGATACTCATTCTACTTCAATTCATTTCCATTCATTCTCGTTCCCGAAATTCTTCACTTCATAAGTGTATCATATCTTATCTACTACCAATAGACTGATTATCACGCTTGCCATGTCTCTACTCTTTACGTGACGTGTCATACGCCCGATCAGTGTCTCCGAGGAACTTTTCCGTCCGGAGACCTGTTTTGCAAATTTTGCCAGGATTGTCATCCAAGACAAGGGACATGGAAAGAGGCTAAAAACAGCCGAAGCCGTGTGTAATTTTCTGTAAGAATAGTTTAATTGAAAAGTGTTCAAATATTTCAGAACATCTGAGCAGATGCACTATGTAGTGAAAGGTGTCCTTTAAAGCACTCAAATAATAACAGAGAGTTTATTCACGAATGAGGACTATAATAGTGGCGTTTTTCCGCGCCGTATTTGCTTCCCGCACATTTCCGAGTGTTTGTCGAGGAAACACATGTGTGTGCCACACATTCGACACACAAGTTGAGCCCCGCAGAATTTAAAAGAATTTTTAGTTTATTTTATTTTGCGGTATTTTCAAATGCCTAAATATAAATAAAATCGGGAAAAGATCTCAGTAAATAAACAATCAGGCTGACGCACCTTACCATCGTGTACTAGAAAGATCCTCAGTTTCATTTATATCTCTACGAAGTAGGTCACTGTCCTCGCTTGAACTTAAATTTCGGCTAAATTTGAATTTCCCGTCAAATTTTGGAGCCTCAAATCGAAAACAGCCTCGAGAGTTGTTGGTGAAATTTAGCCGCAAAGCGCGCCAAAACAAAAAAAACGTGTTGGTCGTGGAAACAGACTTGTTGGCTACACAAACGATCGCGGAACCATTCTCAAGTGATGGGAATCGAGGAGTAGACAGGTAAACTTCCAATCAGAGAAGACAAATTCAAGGACAGATTCTCGAATGTCAATAGTTGCGTTTTTACAGATACCATAGTATCTGTTACCACGGTAACTGAATCTACAATTAGTCGTATTTGCTGTTAGAGTGGTATCTGATACACGGTTGCTCTGCAAAAACGACTATTGCCGAAATTGCACTTGTCGAAGTCATCCCAGAAGAAAAACTGATATCCAGTCACACCACCAAGTGCTAAACTTCTTTCTCACCAATTTGACAAAATTTGATGAAAATGTGATGACTTTTCAGATAACACGATAAGTTACCACGGTCGGACCGTGGTATCTGAATATCAGATACCACGATAACTGGCCAGATACCACGACAACTGCAAAAACGCCTTTTGACCGTGGTATCAGACACCACGATAACTGCAAAAACGACTTTAGACCGTGGTATCAGATACCGTGGTTATCAGATACCATGGTATCTGCAAAAACACAACTAATGACGGTAGGTACAGAAAAATAATGAAACCGTGCGCAGCTGAGCGCTCCATAAAGTTTTTTTTTAAAGCTCCAGAAAATACAGGAATGACCGAGTCTTATAAGCCTTTTCCATTTGACCACTGTAAGAGCATCAGATCACTAACGTCCAATTATAGGAGCCATACCAGTATCAGCAGTCAGTACATTCATTCTTTTTATTGGCTTAAGTTGTGTCGCTTCAAGTAACTACATTCCCGATTTCCCATAATTTGATTCGTATTGGGAATCGCATGTTTTTCATGCGTTTCAACATACGTCGTCACCGACTTCTCCCACATTTTTTTTTTTGCAATGTAAAAAGAAACAGAAATGTTCTGGTCAGCTGCTTATTGTGCGAGTGAAATAGAGGGCTACAAAGAATCGAAACGCCGATCATACATTTTTAAAAATCCCGCCAAAGTTCCGCACTAAATTCATCAGTATCTGATACCACGGTCAAAAGGCGTTTTTGCAGTTTTCGTGGGATCTGGCCAGTTATCGTTGTCAGATACCACTTTCATCAAATTTTGTGAAATTGGTGGGAGAGAAGTCTGGCACTTAGTGATGTAGCTGGATACCAGAATCTGATGTGGACATCCTCAAAAAAGAAGTATCGCATCCAGTACCAGTTTTGTGGTAAGAGTTTAAAACACTCAATATCTCGTTTCCGATTAAAATAGTATGGACCAAAAACTGTACTAAACAATCAAGAAAGGCCCGGAATGACGTTTTTGACAACTTACAGGCTCAAAATAGTTGCAAAACGCCGACGATTCAGTCTGTAGTTTGACTTCCCTTTTTGCGTTTTCGTCGGGTAAGCCGCAATCAGTATATCTTGGTATTTCCAGATAATTTTATCAAATATCTTCTTTATCTTCAGCTATGTTGACGTGCTTCCAAGACCGAAATCTGATCAGATTTTACTTCTAGCCAAAAAATCTCTAACTTAACTGGATCGAGAAACCTGGCCAGA
Source organism: Branchinecta sandiegonensis (assembly GCA_030848855.1). Lineage (NCBI taxonomy): Eukaryota > Metazoa > Arthropoda > Branchiopoda > Anostraca > Branchinectidae > Branchinecta > Branchinecta sandiegonensis. The sequence goes on from JAUPMV010000020.1 coordinate 13,972,143, forward strand.
AGTTTGGGAAAAACCTGACCAAAATTCAGGACACAAATTTTGATCAAACAACCAGGCCAGCTAAAAACTTCCCCTTTAAGTAGTATCCACGCGAGAAACCCCTTACAAGAAACGGGAAAAACTCGGAACGTGTGAACAGTTAAATACCATTAAAAGAGCATTAAAAGAAAACCATAAACGGGTTTTACTCCCACATAAAGGCAGGGAACAATCAGAGCAAAAACAATCAACTGTTCCCGAATTGGCAAAAAAAAACGAATTCCGCAGTATCAGACACCACAGGACGTCCATACATACTCACCAAATGGGACAGCGGACGCAGTGGGACATGGATGGTCCCGATAATGACTTCCGTATCGGGGACCTCGACGAAGGGATCGTGCTCCTGGGGGGAAAAGATAGGTCAGTCGAGGATATGAATAAATCCCTTAGCACTGAGAGGATAGGGAGGAACGAACATAATGCGACGGTCACTACAGTTATATGCAAATCCCAAATTTTTGGGCATACGGCGCTATAACGTCAGGGCATGCCCCAACGTATGGGCACGGTGCTCATATGTCAGTTTCAGTTCAGTTTCACTGGACTATATTTAAAGACAAAAAAAATACACCGTTGTAAACATTGTTTGAATAAAAAAAATTACACAATTTACATTCCTGCCAGGAAAGCACAAATGTAGTGCTTGGCCAGGGCAGGGAAATAACCGATATTAATTTAAACACCAAACAGAATCAACTAACTGAATATTCTATTTAAAGAAAAGGGAAGAGAGGAAAAAAATAACCTATGGTTTCAACTTTAAATAAAAGGAGAGGAAAAATAAGGGAAAGAAGGAACGAGAAAGAAAGAAAAGAAAAGAAAAACGGAGGGGGGGGGGGGTCTAAAGGAGGATAACATTAAACAATTTTCCTGTAATGACCTTTCGCTGCTCGCTTTAAGAAAATGACGTTATGTGAATTCTGGATATCTAACGGTAGTAGATTCCAAATTGTCGGTGCAAAAAATCGAATTAAAAAAGAAGACCTTTTTGTTGAGGGCGCTTCTTGGACGATGTCACAAGAGTTTCGGGTGTCATAAGAATGCAAGTCGTTATTTAGTGAGAACATATTTTGGATATGTTGGGGCACCATGCCCTGCAGAAAGTACGGTATCCAAATCAAAATCTGCTTGAAAGGGAAATTTCCAATTCCTCAGTTCTACATATTTTTACGGAGGTACCAAGCCCTTGCTACGAGCATGGTGGCCCAACCTATGAGCGCCATGCCCAGACGTTAGGGCATGTCCAGACGTTCGGGCATCATGCCCACAAATTTAGGATTTGTGTATGACTGCGGGTCACTACTCCAAACCCGAGGAAAAATTTGTAGCCTGCGTAGTAGTATGGTAGTAGTACGAAAACGTTGCATATAATAAATGAAATAGCAAAGAATACTATCATTTAATGTGCCTCAAACTGGTCCAATCTTATGTAGTAGTATCCAGTAGCATCCTATCTTGCCATAGTAGCATCCAGTCTTGCCAATAGTAGCATATAGTAGTATGCAGTAACACGGTAGCCGTGAAGTAGAAGCATGTAGTAGCATCGATAGTACTGCATGCAACTTTTTCGTGCTACTTCATAGTACTATTTTGAGATAAATTTTTCATCGGGAAGTGGTAGTGACAGGATTTTCATACTACGCTCCTTTTTATGGCACTAAACAATCAAAATTTCTGTCCGTCCGTCGGTCTGTCGGTTGGTAGGTCCGGATTTTGCTAGTTCGGGCGCTTCCATATAAGCTAAGATGATGAAAATAGACCAGATTAACTTCGAAATATTCACTTCCCCGATCCGACCATCTCGGGGGAGAAGTGGAGTGAGCGGGAATCCGGAAACTTGAGGTATGTATAACTTTCGGACGGAGAGTTTGGGGGGGAGGACGGAAATCCTGGGACACGCTTAGTGATCGGGATGGAACTTAGTGAAGAACAAGTCCTAGGTACATTGTTCAACTCCCCCACTGTGGGGGGAGTTGAAGGGGGGGGGGGGGGGTCCAGAATTTTAACGATCCCTAGTTCGGTACTTCATGATTTGCTAGGATGATGAAGCTTAGCAGGCATATATAAAGGCGTATTAACTCGCCGTTCCACGAGGACTCCACTTGAGGAGTCCCCGCGTTTTTATTTGTCCCGGGGACTCACTCCGCGTATTCTCGCGAGTCCCCACGGACGTGGAATGCTCCGGTTATCATCACCATCATTCCTTTTCAGATTCGGGGGGAATCAATTTTTTCTGGTGTTGGTGCAATATAAAATTAATTAAAAACAACCAGAAAAAACAAAAATAAAAATAAAAGTGGATCCAGACTAATTTCGTCAACTGCATAATTTTTTTTTTCAAACAAAATCCATTTTGGAAGCATTCCCCCTGTTCTCGCTGTTTCTGTACGCGGAAACCGCGTGGAGTGACTCCCTCTATTCTCGCCATTCCCTTCGATTCCCCGAGGAGTCCTCGGGGAACGGCGAGAATACGCCTTAAGCGATAAATATTCCTTCAGCCCAAGCTGACTGCGAATCATATCTGATGGAGCAAAACGGATACGTCAGCTGAACTTTATTAGAGCTATATTTCAGTTCTTGGCAAGATTGTCTTAGACTTGAAATGAAAAATCTAAGACGGTAGCTCTTTCCACTTGCTAAGTTTCATTCTCACCCGATCACCCGTTCATTCACATCCGATCCCTCCACTCCCCCCACGATGGTCGGATCGGGGAAACGACTATTTTCAAGTCTGTCTGGTCGGATCGCTTATATGACATTTGACAGAGCAAAACGGATACGTCAGCTGAATTTTACTAGAGCTATATTTTGGCCCCTCTTGACAAGGGTCCTCTTCAGGCTTAAGCCGCTCAAATATCTTCCAGATTCTCCTCCCTACACTCCCCCACGGCCGTTGAATCGGAGAAACAACTGGCCATGAACAACACGACCATACAATCTCTTTCGGCCATCCCTAATGTGTTTCAAACATGTGTAGCATACCAAATGTAGGCCTACTCCATAGCAGTTTCGGCCCTTCTCGGCAAGGGTCCTATTCAGGCTCAAAACCGCTCAAGTTGGAAAAACGAACCTGCGGAAAAAACAAACAAAAGATTCTAGCCTAGTGTTAAATATCTGACTTCGTTGCTTGTTGCTAGGAGTTAAAAAAGTTACATTCTTTAGTTTGTTTTTTCCACAAGTTCGTTTCTCTAACTTGAGCGGTTTCGAGCCTGAATAGGACCCTTGCCAAGAAGGGCCAAAACTGCTATGGAGTACATTTGGTATGCTACACATGTTTGAAACACATCAGGGATGACCGAAAGAGATTGTTTGGCCGTGTTGTTCATGGCCAGTTGTTTCTCCGATTCAACGGCAGTGGGGGAGTGTAGGGAGGGGAATCTGGAAGAGATTTGAGCGGCTTAAGCCTGAAGAGGACCCTTGTCAAGAGGAGCCAAAATATAGCTCTAGTAAAATTCAGCTGACGTATCCGTTTTGCTCTGTCAAATGTCATATAAGCGATCCGACCAGACAGACTTGAAAATAGTCGTTTCCCCGATCCGACCATCGTGGGGGGAGTAGAGGAATCGGATGTGAATGAACGGGTGATCGGGTGTGAATGAAACTTAGCAAGTGGAAAGAGCTACCGTCTTAGATTTTCCATTTCAAGTCCGGACTGGATCCGATAACTGTGGTAGAGTTGGAGGGGGGGGGGGGAGCACCGGAAAGCTCGTGAAACGCTTAGAGTTGAGGGATCACGATGGAACTTGGTCCCTAGATACAATACTGACAGAACCAGATCGTACCGGAACTCAGTGGGGGAGTTGGAGGGGGTTTCCCGGAATCCCGGTGATCGCGAGTTAGGATATTTTCAGATGTGCTTGGACGATGAAACTTGGCGGGCATATTAGCGACCAGACGAAATTGACCGACAAAATGCCCTAAGAAAACTTCAGTTGCTGGATCCGACCATTTTGGGGGGATTTAGGGGAAGGGGAATCCGGAAATTACTGACTTCCGTAAGTTGCAAACGGGTGGTCCGGTTCGAGTGAAACTTTATGGGTGATAAGAAATGATGACCTAGATATGCAAAACACTTGTTCGAACCACATGCGGCCACGGTTGGGGGATTACGAGGTCCGGAAACTTTGGTACACGCTCAAAATCGAAACGGGTGAACCGAATCGGATGCAAGTTGGGCAGTACCGACTTTATGTGGCCTAAGTCTGTTAATTGGCGTCCGGACCGGATCCGGCCACGGTAGGGGGGTTGACACGGAAAGCGGAAATTCGCAAAATATGCTCCGATTCGAATCAAACTTGATGGTCGGGAACAAGAGATGTCGGAGATGCGACGTTTATGTGTCCGAGTCGTATTTAGCCACAGTGGGAGGGGGGGAGGGAGTTCGAGGCTCGCTGAATCGAGCGATTTGAAGGAAAGTTGGAGTGTAGAGAGATTATAAGACCTAGGGCCTATGCATAAGGGGCCGGACCAGACCCTACCACGGATGGGGGAAGGAAATTCCCGAAAAGATAAGTAAAGATGGTAAGATGCGATACCCTAGATGACTCTTTCGATTCGAGCAAGGTCGGGGGAGTTCGAGGGCGAATTCCGGAAATTGTGTGGAATCCTAGGGATCAAGGGAGTGGAGTGGCTGGGATGAAACTTGAAAGGTACAAAGGTCGTATGGTCTAAATGATCCGTACTGAGGACACGGGCGGATTTTACCGCGATGCGGGAGGGGGGGGTTAAAGGGGGTACCACAAATTTGCTGCAAAAGCGCTCAATCGATTTAGGCCTGATTGACGGTATAAGATAAGGTGCTCTAGATCAGTGGATCCCAACGGTGGTACGCGTACCCAAAGGGGTCCGCGAGACCCTTGTAGGGGTACGCGAAGGTACCAAAATCGGTTTAGCCTGTGGCTTCAAAATCTCATCTCGCTGGTTTTTAATTGCCGAAAGCCTAATATTACCAGCAGACGCATGACTTACAAAAAAAAAAAATAGGGGGCGGCCAAGGTATTTTTGCCGACTGCGGCTGGTTATTTTTACCGACTGTTTTTCCAAAAAAATAATTGTTTTACGAAAAACCGCGGCGACTGGCCGTAAAAGCTATTCCCGTGTCAAACAATATTGTTTCAAGAAGAATCGAAGACATTACAAGTGATATTGTCATTCAGGTCTCGAATTAAGCCAACGAAAATGTTTGCGATGCGGTCTGATGAAAGCACCGATGTGAGTGTGACACATGAAGCACTGACTATATTTTCTTTATATAGATACGGTCATTGTCCGTTATCGAGATTTTCCTGACATAAGAGAAAATATTCTGTTTTGCTAAAACCTCCTGTCGAGGAACTATTCCCCTGACTGGTATTTATTAGTTTCCAGTAATGGGGCAAAACTTATAGCTGGATCCAAAATCAATTTGTTGCTATCGTTATCTCAAACCAGTAGAAACAGGCTGACTATAACAAATATTGCCGTTAGTGACATCGAGTCAAGGTTTGAACAAATTTTTGCTGCAAAGCAGCCTCAAAAGTGTCTCATTGATTTGGTATTTAGTTTTGTATTTTGCTACCCATGTATGCCTCATCATTTATGACAATAAATAATGTGTTTTTCAAGTTCTGGAAAAGGGGGTACGCAACCTTTTAGAACCTTGATTAGGGGTACGCGGTACGAAAAAGGTTGGGAACCATTGCTCTAGATGATGCCCGAGTCAGATTCTGTACGGTAGTAGGATTTGAAGGAGGCATTCCGCAAATTGTGTGGCTCGCCTAGGTATTAAACGAATATAACGACCAGAATGTAACTTTGAGGATACAATGGTCATATGCCCTAGATAACCCATTGTTGCGGTTCCCGCCGGATTTGGCCTCGGTAGAGGGAATTAGAGGGGGTACCGGAAATTCTCCGGAAATGGACAGATTCTAGTGAAACTTGATGGCTGGTGATTGAAGATGCCCTAGATGAGGCATTTCTGTTTCTGAACCGGATTCGGTCACTGTGTGGGGAGTTGGGGGCGGGAGGGAGCTTGGTCCCCGGAGACTGGGTTCGCCTAGGGATCAAACCAGAGGAACGATTGGGATTAAACTTGCGTAGACTAGAAACGTCATATGCTCTAAATGATTTATTTTGTGGTCCAGATCTGATCCGGCCACGGTGGGGGGTCCGGATATTTCCCGAAAAATGATCAGATTCGATTGAAACTTGATAAGTGGTAAGAGAAGGTGCCTTGGATGATCCAGTTATTTGTTGAGTTGTATGGGGTGGGTACTGGAAATCGTGACACGTCTAGGGATCAAACTGAAGCTTGGAAGGTAGACAAGTCATTTGCCCTAGATGATCCGAGGCGATGGCAGAACGGAAATGTTCAGACTCGTAAAAATCCGCTGAAAAATTTATCTCAAAATAGTAGTAGGAATTTGTACGAAAAAGTAGCATGCAGCACCAACTGATGCTACTACATGCTTCTACTTCAAGGCTACCGTGTTATTGCATTCTAATGCATGCTACTATTAGCAAGACTGGATGCTACTACAGCAAGACATGATGCTACTGGATACTACTGCTTAAGATTGGCCCAGTCTGAGGCACATTAAATGATAGTATTCTTTACTATTACATACCAATACATGCAACTTTTTCATACAACTATCACACAACTACGCAGGCTACATATTTTTCATCGGAAGTGCCATATGAGTGCCAACATAGCTCTTGTTCAGCTTTCTTGGAAAAATTTGGTTCCTATCTTTGTACTCAATCGTATGTTCGTTTGAACCTGGGTGGGTGATAAAGTTTATTTAATTCCTTGCTGTAACCGTTCGTTTCACATTACTACTATCCCAAATTACCCTTCATGTTTGGGGAGAACAGTTCGAGCTATGTTTTACATAAGCTGCTAATTCTACAGGATTGCTCTCTATTTGCATAACGCTCTTGTTCTTCTGTTTTACATGCTGACAATTCCGACGTTTCCAAAGACCACACGTTTTCCATAGATTCCAAAGACCATTACTTACTTTTAAGGACAGATTGCTACTATAATAACGTATCCTTCGTTTCTGGAAATGTGGCAGTGCTTTTTCGGGCTAGGCTTTACATTATACAAGTTGCTGGTGGTTTTTCCTTCGTGTTTGGGGAGAACAGTTCGACCTGTGTTTTATATAAGCTGCTATTCTACAACATTGCTCTCTATTTGCATAACGCTCTTGTTCTTCTGTTTTACATGCTGACAATTCATACGTAAAGATTCCAAAGACCATTACTTACTTTCAAGGACAGATTGTTACTATAATAACGTCTCCTTCGTTTCTGGGGGAAATGTTTTTTTCGGGCTAGGCTTTACATTAAACAAGTTGCTGGTTCTAGCGTTACTTTAATAACGCAAGCTCTAGTGATAAACATGTCTAAGCTGACAGTTCCTACGCGAATATTCAAAAGACATCCCTTACTTTATAAGCTAAAAAAAAACAGGAGGTTAAATGGGTGATCCCGATGGAAAATTTATAGCCTGCGTAGTAGTATGGTAGTAGTACGAAAACGTTGCACGTAATACTATGTAATAGAAAAGAATACTATCATTTAATGTGCCTCAGACTGGTCCAATCTTATGTAGTAGTATCCAGTAGCATCCTGTCTTGCCATAGTAGCATCCAGTCTTGCTAATAGTACCATTTATTCAAACAATGTTTACAACGGGTACGTCAGCTACGATTCTTCATCAGCGATATTTCGGCCCTTTTTGGCAAGGGTCCTCGTCAGGCTGTCAATCCTCTGGTTCAACTTCGGGGAAGGAAACAAACCTGTAATCTTACAGCCTGACGAGGACCCTTGCCAAAAAGGGCCGAAATATCGCTGATGAAGAATCGTAGCTGACGTACCCGTTGTAAACATTGTTTGAATAAATGTTTCAAAGTCAGCTTGGGCTCAAAGAATATTTAATAGTACCATATAGTAGTATGCAGGAACACGGTAGCCTTGAAGTAGAAGCATGTAGTAGCATCGTTAGTACTGCATGCAACTTTTTCGTACTACTTCATAGTACTATTTTGAGATAAATTTTTCATCTGGATTTCAGCCCGGCGAATTTCATGCCACTTGGAGGAGAGACGAAAATACCCAGGAAAAGCTAGGGTAACGGATGGTATTTTCTCTTGCCCGATGTGTGGGCAGGCGCTAGAAAATACTGAACATTTTACGAATGATTGCGAAGAACTAAAAGGTTTAAGGATGCAGGTTTTGGGGGTGGAGTACGGGGGGAAGAATGGTTGGTACAGAGGTTGGGAGAAAAATCTTTTCTTGGAATAAAAAAATCTTGGAAGGTTCGTCTGTATGTGCATGTCGCAGAGGGAGCACTTTCTATAGTTTAGTACGGTTTAAGGTTTGGATTTTGTCTGTAACATATGTAAATTATGTTGTATTGTTTTGTGATTACCAAGGCCGCAAGGCTTCAGCGTAATAAACTACTACCTATATTAAACAAGGTGCTGGTTCTACGTTTCTATCTATTTATATAAGCCAAACTCTAGTACTAAGTTCAAGTTTAAGTTCTTTGTATTGACAAACTTATATGTACACAACTAACATACTAGACTAACATAGACAATAAACAAAATCTATTTATTAAACAGAATCCCAAGGGCTCTATGGCCCGTTGGTTGGGAAACAGATATCTTTATAATAAAATCAAATAATTCACCAGGTGTTCTCGCAAATACAACCGACCTCCACATCACCACGCAACAAAATAAAAGCAGAAATAAAAATAAACAAATTCATCAAGAGCCAACACAACATCTCATTTTTTTAAACTATTAGAATAAACAACCATATCCAAACCTTATTACTTTTTTTTTCAATAAATTCAATTTTCTTTTCCAAATTTCAACCAATTAATTACTGTTTTCCAACAATAATCTTTTAAGGTGTTTTTTCAAGACTCAGGGACTGCGCGGATCTCTACTACACTTGTATAAGCTGACCATTCCTCCACGAAAATTCCACGGACCATTACTTACCGGAGGCAGATCCCATTCTTCTTCCCCCTCTTCGTAGTTCCTATAGACTTCCTTCATCAAGTAGAGTCGAGCAAGAAACTTGTCTTTCGGCCAAACGAACTCTGTCTCGTTTTCCATGTTTTTCATTTTGACATAAACCTAAAGAAAGGAAAATAAATATAGAGGAGTGTAATTGGAGAGCAAGGGGTTGTTACACTAAATTTGCAAAGAACAGTGTCAACAGGGGTCATATATCGTAGTAAGGATTTGTGACCTGAGAGTTTTGTTATTTATTTCCTCCATATATATATATACTATATATTATATTTCATATGAAGAGGCTCTCATTAAACTTGACATTCCTAAATTAACTGGACGTAGAAATACTCTTTCAAACAAATTTGGAGCTAAGATAATATGTTGACCCCAGATGGCCCTTCTATTCCCCCCTCCCCTCCCGTCTTCCGTGCGTCGGTCCGACAGGAATACTGGCAATCAGTTTTCTCCATATCCTGCTAATTCTTCTGCCCAATTTTTACGTAGTTTCATCCCATCATTTATTTCTGGAAATATCTTGTAAGTGGTGTAAGTGTATTAGTTAATTTTTTTGTGTCTGTGTATTTCGTAAATTTGTATTCCTCTTCTAGCTTTTAGCTATTTGGATTAAACTTGATTGATTGATTGATTGATATCCTTAACAAGGGTTCAGTCAGGCCAAATTGTATGTAGCACGACGGAAGCTTGGACGGCATCCCAAAGGGAAATAATTATTGGACTTCTTGATACAAACAATCGGTTCTTGTGGATTTCTGAACGGGCAATTACGTACATTCATAGACCTTCAGTTTTTACCCGGTTCCCAGCCGGGCTATCAGTTAGAACTAACACTATTCTCTGTCGTTATCGACGAACCTTCTCATCAGTTTCATCGGCGAGCCTTTCTGTCGATAGAATTCATAATCCCTCAACTAAACGTGGAAATCCCATCTAAGAACTGAAACTAGCTCTTCGCCTGGATCCACCCATTAATTCCCATATGGATACTTTTTTTTGTTTTTATTGAGAATACTTGCTACGTATACTTGCGTGTATACTTGCTACTGTATCGAAGCTCTAATCGAGTTCAGAATAAACTTTTACTTCTATCAAAAGCTGAAAATCAACAGAAAATGTTTAATAACCTGCGACATCAAGTGGATACTTTTAAACGGTCGTCGAACTGTTATTCCCATATCAACCGAGATGGAGGAAAGTTAAAACTGTTACAATTTTTTTTCCAACAGAACCACTGCTGTGCGTTTATTTTTACTCTGCGGTATTCTCTCATTCAGCTTATCCTTGTCTCAGAGTACCTTTTAAGAAGCCAGCTGCTTTGCTTTTTGTCGAGCAAAGACAAATATTCTGTCGAGGTGTATATTACTTATAATTACTTTATAATATCCATCTCGACGAAAGTCAGCGAAGATTACCAGAATATAAGTACATGTGGGACATGGAATGATAGGCATTACATACCTGTCCGATAAAAATTAACATTGTTTAAAATATACTGCTGACAGTCCTATGCTATCATGTATATAACCGATATTAAGGACAAATACAATGCTGATTAGGAATCGCCGTGAGGCTGAAGTATTATTTTTGTATCGTCTTGTCATTTTGTATAACGATCTTAGGCTCTAAATTGAACCAATCCTCAACTGTTTGGCACCCTCTCTTGCCGCAACGTCGCATTTTTTGTTTCCCTGTTGGCTATGCAATGCTGAACGAAAGTTCTCATTCATCCAGTCATCCACATCCTCATTTGTTTGTGGATTTAACTGCATATCTAATGTTCCAACCCGCAACTTGTGAACAGTATTGTGGAATCTAGTGAAGGAGCAAACTTTACGCCGCTGGCAACTTCACGCCGCTGGCCACTTCACGCCGCTGGCCACTTTACGCCGCTTTGACTGCCGGACAGAAATTGCCGTGAAAACGTTAGTGACTGGACGGTATACCTATGACTTCGCAAAGCTGGTTCTGGTTGAACTCTCGACGGGTTGAGATATTTTGTTTAAACTTGGTCCTTCGGGTCAAAGAACTATGTCATTTTGAACATGTCACATTTGACATGTCAAATTTTGAATTTTTAAATTTTAATGTTTTTAAAGTTATTGTTTGCGGTGTTTGATCTTCCTTCGCCATTTTCATGTGTTGTTGTTTATTTTAGTCGTTCCGATGGATTAGAATTTGCTTAAGTGTTGGTCTGTTTTTGCGTATTTATATAATCATTTATTTTATTATCATCAATTTTGGTAGATCAATAAAACATCATCCCGGCTGAGGAGCATTTTTGTCTATCAGTTCACTACTTATAAAATGTTTCCATCTCAAGGGCGTCTTCCCCATTAAAATTATATATTTGGTTTTATCTGGTTTTCAACATGAGACCCCGTCTTGTGGGTCCTGGTATGTCAAACGTGGCTCCGACAACGGAGCCCTAGACTTCTAAATTATATTCGAAAAACTGCTTCTGGTTTATTGGTCACGGTATAAGTCCCTAGTGTAAAGTGCCATCTATGTATTATTATAAGTTTCCGTGACATGGGGATGTGAACTGGTTGGATGAATTTGCCTTCGGGCGGAATCACTGTTCCTATGGCCGGCTTCTACCAGACTATTGTAGTGGTTTGCGAACTCTGTTCACAAGCCCCTCGGTAGCTCAGATGGTAGAGCGACTGCCTTGTAAGCAGAGGTCCTGGGTTCAAATCCCGGCTGAGGAGCATTTTTGTCTATCAGTTCACTACTTATAAAACATCATCATCATCATCAGATGGGCCCAGAAGTCCTATACATAGGGGTACGGGGGGAGAGTTAAAGTTAAGGGGCGACAAAATATTCTTAAAGCGAATAAAATATACTGTTTTGGGGTAAGGAGACATGCTAATCCAAAATCTGAAACTCATTTTCTCGCCGGACGAGTAGCAGAAGTGTATAAGTAAACGCTTCATCATAGACTGATTAGAGGTTTGACAAAGGGGGGGGGGGGGAGGTAAGTCGATCTGATGAGTACGTTTGTAAACTTTTAGTCTGCCCGGAATCCGGCCTAAGCCAGAAATTTGGCCGAGGTGAAATTGTTTTTTTTTCGAAGTGGATTAGACATTCTATGTAGGGTTAGGGGTAAGAAAACGCGCTGTATGAGCATATTTTACTTGCTTTACGTTTCGGACAGATATTCGGCCGGAATGTAAAAGCCAGAGTTTTGGTATTTCTTAAGCTTCATCAACTGGTTTAGAGTGCCGATAGTTGGGAACTGGCTTGTTGAACTAATCTACCAACTTTGTTATACTACATTGGTGACGGGAACCGGGACGGGAATTGGCCCACCCGTCATTTCGCCTAAGAATTTCTTCAGTTCGCCCAGTTTTTCCGACAGTTCACCCACTGGTAAGTTGGCCCACCAAAATCCGCAAGTTCACCTACCCGTCATTTCTCCTATATGTCACTTCACCCACCCTTCAGTTCGCCCACTCCTCAATTCCGACAGTTCGCCCACTTCGACAGTTCATCACTTCGACCGTCCGACAGTTGACCAACTTCGAAAATCCGACAGTTGGCCCAAGTCGTCCTTGTCATTAAAATCCAAGAAGAAAGGGGCACAATGCCAGGGGAGTACTAAAAAGAAGCGGACTTTTTCCGTTTAATTCGGGTCGGCACGAAATGCCTTTGGGTGCGACTGCTCTGTTCACGTAAGGAAGGGGAAAAAGATTCCGTTTACGTGAAGATCGGTGAAAAGAAGGTGTTCAGACAGGTTGTAACAAATTTGTTGCTTGATAAAGAGGTTGTTGCTAATTCATAGCGGAAACAAACTTAACTTACGGGTGGATGAAATGACGGGTGGTCTAACTTACTCCCTAGTGGGAGTGACGGGTAGACGAACTTACGGATTTGGTGGGCCAACTTACGGGTGGGCGAACTGTCGGAAAAAGTGGACGAACTGACGGATTTTTAGGCGAAATGACGGGTGGGAGAAATAACGGGTGGGCAGATCGACGGTTTCCCGTTCCCGTTTTCGCCCGACCAACCTTAGGTTGCTACTTTGCATATGCCGAGTGCGAATACAGTGTTTCAAGCGTGTACTAATACGTGTCCGGAAATGCGCGCCACACACCGTGTTCGAAATCGCCCGGTAGTGGCGACTTCGGACACTCGAAGGGTCACACGTTTTTGGGTCTCACCGAGAAACGAGTTGACGGAAGTCGTTGAAAAAAAAGTCATAAGAAAGGTGAATAAATAGGCTTTCCACGCGTATCAAAACGAAGTTTGTACCTTTAGAAAAACATCTTGTACGGTTGATAAACTTCAAATCGTCCGGTTCCGCCCCCTCTCCCCAAATATTGCAGTTTTGACTGTCGTTTCACACTTTCGGAATATTTAAGGATACTTCATTAATATGAAGATTTTCTTTATTATAGTTGTATTTTGATATACTCATCCGTTTTGATGAAAAATACAAAAATCACTATACTGAAAACACAGGAACCAGGTGTGAAAACTTTTATTTTATTGTACTTGTTGTGTTCTGAAAAGTATTCACATGACTAAACTACACCAATTTCGGTCACTGAAGATCCCGTCTGCCTTCTTTATTTCTCCTTTTCCACAAACGAAATATTTCCCTCTACATAATTTGAGTCTATTACGCCAGAGCTTTGGACGGAAAAGTTTTCCCTGCACAGACCTATTATGTTAGGCAGATAATGACTGTTTTTACTGGGGGAGAAGAATAACAATCATTCATAATTGTTAAGAGGCTTGGAGAAAGTGGAGAGATTGGGAAGTCGGGAACTACTCTCCAGTTCGAGGAACACTAAGGATAGACAAATTAACGGTCCGGAGCTTGAAACTCACATAAAGCGCCAGTTTCTTTCGCAAGGAACGCTCGACTTTACGCAGTGAAAACTCCTAAGTATACCGAATTAAAATTTAAGAAATTTCTCTTCGTTATCTTATAACCTGTCGTGTGCCAATACGTACTTTAACATCCTTTTCTTTCATTTACTCCGCTTTTTCAAAATGGCGGGTTAAAAAATAAATTACTTACTTACATCCCGTTCTTTAACTAGCTCAGCGGCGAAAGGCTTTCGGGTCTACACATCACGAGAAAATCGGGAAAAAAACTGACCCGAGTGGAGGTGTATACTAATTTACTTACTGTGCACTTGGCCTATTGAACGGTGCAGCATTAATATCATCTTGTGTCAGACTATTCAAGGATCCAACAACTCGGTTCCGAGATACCACTTACACAGATTCTGGCGAAAACGGAATTTCCTCGCCTCTCTACTTCTTATAATTCTTTTCCCCTGCGACTGTTTTTCTATTTTTGACAGTAACGGAATTGGCTTCCGCCGTAAAAGAGATGAAGAAAAACTGAAGAGTCCTGGAATGTTCCCGGATGTTGCTTTGTCCAGCGAGTGAACTGGCGTGTTTGGTGACGACCAGTTTGCAGTTTTTCCCAGCCATGTAACGAGTTAATTAAATGGAATAGTTTTCCTAAAAGCATCAGAGCCCACGGCTGACTATCAATTTCGGTGAAGAGGCGATAGTCTCTTTTAGCGCCTACTGTATGCAGCTCCTACTGAAGCAGTAACGAAAGTGGAATGACTGCTGTAAAAGAGCCGGCGAATTTCGAGGGGGGGGGGGGGAAATGCCTTGCAATAAAAAGAACTGGCGTGTTTGAGTAACGGTCAGTTTAAGTAAGCAAGTATATTTATAACCAACAAAATGTTTTACAACAAAAGAGAGTGGAGTAAAGATAAGTAGAAAAAAGAAGGAGAATAACATACGAAAAATACTATAGGCCTTCAACTATCAAATCAAAAAGTCCAATCAGTCGGTGATGGGCAACAGACGCAGACTAGATTTCTGACGGAAATCAATTCATGGCGGAAATCATTTGAAATTTTTCTCAACCCACTCATGAACAGACTTCCAGAAAGTGTGGTAACCACAGCGAAAACGACTGACTATCAACCTGGTTGACAGCCAATTTAGGAGTGACAGACTTGTAAGAATGTACAGAGCTTGTTTTAGCTTAGCTCATAATTAAATAATTCACGAGCTAACGAATATAGGAGGGGTCGTAAAATGACGTGCCATCAAATGAAAGTGGCGTGTTCGAAGGCTACCAGTTTGCAGAGTTGGGACGAGCTTAGTTGTTGAAAACCTGTTCGTCAATCGACCTCAATCTGGGAAAATCCATAGTCGAAGAAGTGAGGTATTGCGATGACGGAGAGGTGGATGTTCTAGTACAAAGCCTTATTATTCTGGCTCTAGATTACTGGCGTAGTTTGAGGGCGTTAGTGGAATACTTAACAGTCAACTTTAGTATAACTAATTTTGTGGTTTTGTTTTGGTGCATGGCTTCGACCTCCAATTCTGTTTTGGGATACCAAAACGTAAATGACGGGTATTCGTAAAGTTGTCCGACCTTCCGTCTGCCCGTCCGTCTGTCTGTTAGCACGATAACTCTCGCAAGGATTGAGATACTTTGTTCAAACGTGGTGTGAGGATCCTTTGGTCAAAGTACAGGTCAAGTTCGTAGATGGGCCCCAAAGCTATATATTTCGGGGTGGGGGTTTCAAATTAAGGGGCGAAAAAAAACATTATTTTAAAGCTAATGAGTTAGGAGAAATGCTGAAACCGAACATGAATTTATTTTCTCGCAAGACAAATAGTTCGCCCAGAACCCGGCCAATACCGGAAATTTAGCATGAGAATTTAAAACCCAATGAAATAATCGATATGGGGTGAGGAGACGAGTTGTTGCAGCTCATGGACACACTAAAGATAAACAAAAAGAGTATGCCATCAGTTTAATTGTCTCCAAAGAGTCCAAAGTCCGAACCAGCAATTACTGGGTCAAAAAGGCAAAATGCATTCGACAACTGCCTGGTGAAAAATTCAATGAATTTGTGGACCAATTTTCGAAAAACCAGGTGTCGATACCAGTCCCTAGCCTACCCCTTTATCCATACAAGGCGAAACTTTATCGCGCTGGTGACGAAATTCGCTTTAGGCTACTCTTTGTTTAGTCTACAGATAGCGGAGGGAGAGTGGGGGCCGGTTGCGTGTACAGTGTCTCTTAGGTCTTAATCTTGGCAGTCGTGTCGTGGGCTCGAAGGGGTTGAGATATTTTGTTCAAACTCGGTATGCGGGTCCACTAGACCAAAGTACAGGCCAAGTTCGTAGATGGGTTATGTAGCCCTATATTAGAGGTGGGGGAGGTGGTTTCGAATTAAGGGTAAAAGAATACGCTTTTGTAGCCAATAAGGAGGTAAGGAGGCACGCTGAATCCACATCTTAACTTTGTTTTCTTGCTTGGCTCTGCATGCAGTTTGCCGTGTATCCTGCTAAAACGAGAAATTTGGTGAAAGCAAAAGACCTTTCTGAAGTCCATTAGAGATAAGATACTGGAGTAAACATGCATGCTAAATCCATATCTGAACTAATTTTTCTCATCTAATTAGTTGTTTGGCGATTGGCCGTAAGTTGTCAAAAACACCAACACGTTAAAATTTGTTTTGTAGATATTCAAGCGGTTGATTGTGGATAAATAGCAAAATGTTAAAGGGGTCTGGCCATTGTGGATCAAGAAGTACAATAAATATTCAATTTTTGGGATCTCATCGAAACTTTGGTCTTGTTTACGGTGTGACACACGGCCGGTTAAAATTTCCCTTGCGCGATTGCTGGGCGAAACAAAAATATCCCGAGCCTGTCGCAAGGCTAGAAGAGGAATCGGCCATCAGATTGTTTGAATGAATTAAATTATGACGAATTAAAGCTGGTGCCATGAAATGCTTTAATTATTCCTCTGAACATGGTCTTTCAGTCAAAGAAACTTGTGTAACAATTATTTCGTCTTCTACATCAAATTTACTTCCCCCTTGTAGCGTTAATTCTGTAATGCCTGTATACTGAAGTATGATTGTTGTAAAACAACACACATTTATGTTTTTTGAGACACGCCCCGCCATCTATGAGTATTTAGCTAGAGTGACAGTTACCAAAATCCGAATGATCCGCAGAAGAAGACGAAGAAAAGTAAATACATAAAAATGACTATTGAGAAACCCGGATAGCTTAGTATATTTATTTAGTAAGTTAGAATTCGGATACCGGTTCAAGTGAATTTAAATATGATAGGATATTTACGTTCTGAAGTGATCAAACTCAAAGAGGTATAAATATTACGTTTGTGTTTGTCTTTCAGTGTTTTTATGTTTGGATTCGAAGACTAAAGGTAGTTCTACTTACCTGGTTACCCATGCTACCTAATAACAGGCTCACAATCCTAACAATGATTACCATTATTCCTTTTCCTTTTGTTTTTGCTTGGATACTCCATCTTTAGAACGTCTCGAACAGAGCTGGGCGAATCCGGATTCGGATTCGAACCCAGGATTCGTGCTTTTGGCCGGATTCGGATCTTGTGCTTGTCAGGCTGGATTCGGATTCGCATTCCAAACCTTCAATCTTACGAATCCGCTAAAATTTCTAGTCTACATCCTTCCAGTTTCCGTTTTTCCACTTTTAACACAGTGGGCTTGGGCAATCCAGCTTTTTGGTCTCCAACTATCTGATTACCTTAGGTATAAGTATTTTTTGTCACCTCTGATTTTTAGACTCTAACCTATGTACATGATTTGATTTTTGTTAAGGTCAGATTCGAATCCGGATTCGATTCCGGATTCAAATACTTAACATGAAATGGTGGATTCGGAATTAGATTCGTACCTAGCCCTGGATTCGGACTCGAATCCTTTCGCCCATCTCTGGTCTCGACCTACGTTTTCAGATGGCTACAAAATATACTGAACTGGATTGGATATAGAGGACCTGCAATGCCTTATTGCTTTTTCATTTATAAGCTTGAGACTCGCTAAAACTGGCGGTAGAGGTACGTGCATAGTCTGGCATTCAGTCGCTACGAATCCTTACTTTTCGGCCCCTCCTCCGACTTTCTTTCAAACCCGAGCGTCTGTCCGCAAAGGGACAGCGCGAGCAAGTTCCCACTCCGCCTCCTCCCCTCCTGCTACATTGCGCGCAGAGCAAAATAACACTAATAACAAAACGGGCTATACTCGTAGCGCCGCCCACTACACTTGCGGCATTTAAAGCGAGACAAAATTGGGGATTAAAAAATTTCTATCGAAATTTAGTAAAGCAAAGGTGCGGTCTGCACACTAAGGAAACAATGGATTTTTGGCTTTCTTTTTGCTATGTTCGGAATATGAAGTTATCTGAACCAACGCTGGTGAACGACTGAATGAGTTTGAACAGGGACGTTCTCTATCGCTAGTGGTGCTAGTATCTCTGCTATCAGAGAGTGGGTCAATCTTGTCAAGTCTTGGCGCTATTCTCTAGTCTTATTTTGCTCTGAAACATTTTGTCAACAAATCTGCCGATATTTTAAATTTCAGATTTAGCTTCGTCTTCTCTGTGTTACTTTATCACACACAATTATTAGTTATTGACACAGTCAACAATGTTTGGCTACTGGCCCCAATTTGTGTTGTCCTTACGAAATAAACTGAAAACTGCTAAAGAAATAAATGAACACTCAACCATCAACCATCAGGGATTCAACATCCTTATTGCTTCCAAGTGCAATTTCAGGTAATTTAAGAACCAGACACCAGAGTCAAATTGAGCTGAAAGTGAAACAAATCCTACCTGTGTCCTGCTTTCTTTAGTCCCAAGGACCTTCGGCGCGACAAGGACAATTTCAAACTTGACCCTCTTGTCCAGCTCAGCACTAATGCTATTAGCTTCCTCCACTGCAGGTATTAGTTGGAGAAGGTCTTCTTGGAGTAAAGCTGCGTCTACAAGACAAAAATAGGGATAAAGGATGAAGAGGCACAAAATGAAAACCTGCAGCGCCTTGCCATAGATTATAGAATATATTTTACACGAAAGCCCAAATGCCATGGCAACAAGACCAAAGGTGTCGATGGGATCCCAAAAATCTAATATTTGATTCAGGCAATCGGGTCTTGTCTTCGCCAGATCCAGTCTTCGCCAGGCTAATCATCAGGGAAACCAAGTTCAGATATACCTATAAGCCATATATATTTTGACGATACTTACCGAGACTTCCTGCTTTACTTCTGCCAAGTTTCCGGTTTCGCCCGAATTCCGACGAACTACTAGTCCAGCAAAAAAAGAAAATTCAGAAACAAATCCAGCGTATCTCATTATCCCTATAAAGAACATCTAATCAACTTTGAATAAAAGTTTGACTCCAAAAAAAATCCGGTTACAACCGGATTCCGGACTAATTGTATGTCCGGGTAAAAAATGATTGTCATATACAGACTCAGCCTCTCTTCTTACCCCTTAATCTGTCATCTATTCGAACTTTTGCTTTTAACAAATTTTCCGGTTTTGGCCGGATTCCGGGCGAACTAGTTGTCCGGCGAGAAAATTGTTTTCACCATCGTGCTCAGCATGTCTTCTCACCCCATAATCGACTATCACGTTAGCTGTTTAAAAATATTTTGTTTGTCCCTTAATCTGAACCCCCACCCCTAAATGTAGAGCTACATAGCACATCTACGAACTTGATCTTACCCTTGACCCAACGAATCCTCACACCAAGCTTCATCAAGATATTTCATTCCCTTCGAGAGTTATCGTGCTTACAGACAGACGGACATACGGACACTTTTGCGATGTCATAGGTATCCCTCCACTTACGTTTTGGGATCCCAAAAACACTTAGTGTTAACATTGGTTTGAATAAACATATACTACTAACTAATAGTCTAACTAAGCTTTTTTGGAATAATCTGCCGGCTAGCATCAGGGAGTCTATAAGGGTTTAAAAAGAAACTGAAAACTTTCCACTTAACTAATACGAGTTGAAGGGTGGGTGGTCTATTTGTTTTTTTATTATTTCTTTTCTTTCACAGTTGTTCGGGGTGGGGGGCTGAAACTGGTAAGGAGTAAATATTAAGGATACTTGTTGGTTAGTGTTCCTGTTTATCTGTTTCTTATTTAAGTCATATAAGCTAGGGGGATAATTATAAGTTGTTGTGTTTAGTTATTAATTAATTAGATGCGAGTAGTATTGGTTAATTAGATGCGAGTAGTATTGGTAAATTGCAGCACAAGTCTTTAGGACTTTCTTTTTGCTGCAATATGATATTAGTCATGTTGTTTCATTTCATTTCCAATGTTTTGGTTGAAAATAAAAACCTACCTACCTAATAACTATTAAATAAACAAATCGCCGTGGCGCTAACCAAATCTTGAAACTTAAGTTTCTCCTCCAGCTACAAGGGGTACTTAGAGCATCCAAGACCGTCCTCTTTACGACTGAATGGGTACGCCGGAGACCCGACTGAGTCTCGTGTGCAATCAACGGTCCTCAGATTTTTTGTTGTTTTTTTCAGTGGAATGTTTCCGCTGGGATCTTCTTGAAATACTTTCACTTTCGATCCTAAGAAACGTCTGAAGATAAATGGTTGGTAACAAGGAGCTGACGTAGCAGTGCAAGAAGGATCCCAGTTAAGGGGAGACAGGTTCCGCTGACTGTGTCTGGACTATGCCATCGTTTCTGGAGATTCCAGTCGTAAACAGTCGATTTTTCGTTAAAACAGTCGAGTTTTTACTTGGAAATAGCCGATTTTCTTCAAAACATACTATTTTTCTTCAAAACAGTCGGTATTTCGTAAACAAAGTGATTTTTCTTTAAAAAAAAGTCGGATTTCCTTAAAATGAGTCGATCTTTCGTTAAAACAGTCATTTTCTTCTTCTTAAAAACAGTCGGTAAAAATGACCAACCAGTCGGTAAATACCTCCCCACCCCCCAGACATTTTGGATAGTGACGCGTCTGGCTACTTGGGATGGTTATTTAACTTTTGACGGTGCTGTGTTTTGTCAAACGGTAAGATACAGACCTAACGCACACACTTAAATGTTCTTGCAAGACTTTAAGCAACTACTTTCACTCGGCAATACTGACCCTTGGTCACAGAAATAAACCATACTACGAATTTGCATTCCACGGGGTCATAGTCCCTATCAATCAATCAATCAATCAATTTTATTCCAGTAAAAAACTACCATATCACAAAGAAAACAGGGAAAAAATAACATTTCCAAGTTAAATAACTTTCAAAGCAGCATAACCCAACCATAGTAAAGACAGGAAAGTGGCGTTTCAACAACAGAATATTGGGCAAATGGCCGCCTTCCTGAAAGCCTGCTAACTTCAGAACATAATGAACAGGGGCGTCGCTAGCCAAAATCGAGGGGGGGGGGCGGTGGTAGGGCGCCTGCCGGCGCCCTGCCGCCCATTTTAGCTTTTCGTCTCACATGTAGTAATAAAACATGCGATACCTTGCAAGCATTGAAGACTGAAGAAGCCTAGTCGTATCTACGAGCTCAGGGGCGGTTTGAAGGGCTTTTGCATGGGAGGTGACTACCTCAAAATATACGACAGATTTCCAGCAAGGCTCAAGAGTCATACCAGTTGGAAACAATAGTCAAGAAACACAGCATCGCATGCTGGAAACTGTGTAGATAACAGGAATTCCACCACAGCAGTTCCTAATGACTGTATATCAGACAGAATGAAAATGAGCGCCGCAGGCGAAATTTTGCATGTAGGCTATGACTTTTTTCGGGCAATACATTATTTCCGCCAATAAAATCCAGATTTTAAGGTGCCCCAAGCCCCAAAAATCCCAGCCTAAAACACGAATGAAATGACGCGAGCTTCACCTAAATAGAGCCTATTACGAAAGGTGCCGTCGGCAAAGGTATTTTGTGAAATCCTGTATGATCAGAATACGTCTTTTCGGATCCAAGATGGAATTAAGGGTCACTTAGAACGGATCTTCCCGTCTGTCTTTGTTGATGACGATTCCAGAAAATATGAGACTTTTAGCTGGAAGTTGGTAATATGCTTCAGTTTGACCCTTCCCGAAAAAGAAGTACTGATCATCCAGAAAAAAGAAACGTGAACAGAGCAGACTTTCTGAGTTTCCACTTAAAAAACAAAATAAAAATCAAATGACATGTTGCAACAATCAGGCCCGTCGTTAACTCATTACACCGGCGCTCATTGCTCACGAAGCCGATTTATTTTTAACGTCACACTAACTAATTAGAAACTGAGAAATTCTTAAAACTGTACGCCACAAGCAAAATCGGCCTGATTTTTACATGAATTAAGACATATTGATATATAACAAATCGTGCTTAAATTGTCAATCTGGCAAGCTCGAAACATGCGGCTGAGAATCCTGTTCCTGAAGATGAGCATCCTATTCCTGAAGTCTCAAACGTTCGAGAACCCAGAACGGCCTAGGTTCGAGGTGGATGTCAACTCAGTTTCTTGGTAACCCTGAACTAGCCTTACTGACTTTTTCGGGCGCACTGCCAGCCCTCCACTGAGCTTTCCTGGGGGAGCGCCCGTTTTGCTGAACTTTTGTGTTCGGGCGCTCTTCGAGCGGTCAGATTAGCTTAATTTATTTGGCCGGGCGCTCTGCGAGTGCCAAGATTGGCTTTTTTCTTTCTTCGAAGGGGGGTGGGGATGGGGGTGGTTCCACCCTCTCCCCCCCCATAGCGACGCCCCTGATGATGAACATTCAATTTTGTTGCGTGAGAAATGTGTAGACTCGAAAGCTCTAATTACTATAATGTTTGTGAGCCAGCCGTTCACGCCCCGTTCTTTCCACCCCCACTGACTTAAAGCACGCATACAGAAACTGTCGCCCTGACTATAATGCAGTGGTTTGTGAACTGTAAAAACAGTTCGCAGCGGAAGTTGACAGGTTTCATTTTTAGCTCACTTAAATCTTGAAAATAAAATAATATGATAGATAGATAGATAGATAGAAAGTTTATTGTAAAAATCGACTATCGTGGTTATAAACCAAATTTGCGATTATTGTCAAACAAACACAATAAATGACAATATATGTATCTAATGTCGGTAAGCTTAAAAAAATTTACGCATCGTTACAATATTTCACGAACTCGGGAATAAAATTTTTTGCATATCTAGCGTGTTTTGTACGTACGGGACAGAGCTTGGGAACCCTAGAACTTACCGCTCGTTCTGGTCGACTTCTAACATTTTGATAGGGGGGAGGGAGGATTTGGGAGTGGAGAGGATCAGATACCATGGCTGAACCGAAGTCAGCGCTTAGATCCTTTCTGCTCTCCTGCAGTGTTTTTAGGTTAAAGTGTTTTAAAAGGTATGGTATGGAAGCTTCGGTCCACTATGAATAATAAGAAGAGCCCGCTTCTGTATTCTTTCTAGTTTATTTCTTTGTTCCTGCGATAATGAAAAAGATGCAAATAAGAGATATAGTCCTGCTGACTTACCACGCTATATATAATTTTGCTGCGTCATTTTTGTCGAATGAAGGCCGGTCGCGCCTTTTCCTGTCTACTATTTCAAGCGGATTCTACTCAGTGAAAAGTCATATCAGCTATACTCACATAATTTTTTTTTTTTCCAACCTGTCAACCGTACATATGTGCTTTAAAAAGTTACTTTCTCCAAACTCCAAACAAGCTTAATTTACCAACCCTTGATTGGAAATTAGATTAGCTTCATTACCGCTTGAAGTAAGAAACGCGATGTTCTGGTTGTCATGAATAAATTCCACATAACAGAAAAGTTAACAGCATTGTATCCATAACAACGAAACCGGAAACTGATACGGGATGAATGAGAACATTGCGCTGGATCCCTGGGGGAGAATATGACGTACTTGCAAACTTCCAAAAGCACCTTAAGTTGTATTTATTCACCTTAAAGACCTAATTCAAACATGCTGTTTACCTTCTCTTACTGATCGAAAGCCACCAGTTTATTTAGATTTGAACTTGATTGCCGGCTTGCTGTTTCGGCTCGAGAAACAAGACCAAAGGTTTCGATGGGATCAAAAAAATTTAATATCCCATCCAGACAATTCTGTCTTCTCCAGACTCCTTAAGCTTTTAGTAAAAAAATTCAGAAACAGATTAAGGCCAAATAGCTAACCATCTGAGAAAACCAAGTTCAGATATGGATTCAGCATGTGTGTTTACCCCTGTAAGTCATTTGGTTTGACGAAACTGATCGAAACCTTCGGGAACTACTTATCCGACAAAATAACAAAGCTCGAAAACAAAATTCAGCGTATCTCCTTACCCCTATATCGAACATCTAATCAACTTCAAATAAAGCTTTAACTCATGACAAATTTTCCGGTTTCAGCCGGATTCCGGGCGAACTATGCGTCCGGGGAAAAAAAACCATTGTCATATACGGATTCAGCCTCTCTTCTTGCCCCCTAAAATGGAATCTAATCAACTACAAATAAGATTTTTGCTTTTGACAAATTTTCCGGATTTGGCCGGATTCCGGGCGAACTACTTTTGCGGCGAGAAAAGGGTTTTAATAATCGTGTTCAACATGTCTTTCTACCCCTAAATCGAACATCTAATCAACTTCAAATAAAACTTTTGCTTTTAACAAATTTTCCGGTTTTGGCCGGATTCCGGGCGAACTACTTGTCCGACGAGAAAAGGGTTTTCATAATCGTGTTCAGCATGTCTTTTAACCCATAAATCAAACATCTAATCAACTTCAAACAAAACTTTTACTTTTAACAAACTTTCCGGTTTTGGCCGGATTCCGGGCGAACTACTTGTCCGGCAAAAATAATGGTTTTCACCATCGTGTTCAGCATGTCTTCTTACCCCGTATTCGACTATCACATTAGCTGTTTAAAAATATTTGCTTGCCCCTTAATTTAAACCCCCACATAAATATTCTTTGAGCCCAAGCTGACTTTGAAACATTGTTTGAATAGAACCCCACCCATAAATGTCTATAAAGCCCATCTACGAACTCGACCTTACTCTTGACCCAAAGAATCCTCACACCAAGTTTCGTCAAAATATCTCATTCCCTTCGGGAGTTATCGTGCTTACAGACGGACGGACGGACGGACGGATAACTTTTGCGATGTCATAGGTATCCGTCCACTTACGTTTTGGGATCCCCAAAACCCACGCAGAACGTCTTCTTTTCCAGATGACGAAATTTTCCACGTTTGACTATAAGAGACTTAATAGAGTTATTTAGAGTTTTAAGACTTAATTGACTATTTTTGTATGTCTTCAAGAGTAAACCACGCTGGTTTTGGTTTTATAATTTATTTGTATTTGTAATAAACAGTTGGAGCACTAGATGGAAATTATTATTTTTACCCTTGGCTTCCTACGTGCCATAACGGCTGTCCCGGATAATCGGCTGAGATTTAGTCCAGACCGAATTGTTTCAAACCTAGGAAATTTTTTTATTTATTTTTTTATTTGTTTTTATTTGTTTGACGGTGTCTTTGTGGTTTTGAACATTCATAGTGGCAGTAGGGATGGTTATCATTGCGTGCGCGGTAGAAAGACGATTTTTTTGTGGTCCGCTTTAAGTTGCATTCACACTGCCTTTCACACTGACCCAAGTGATTGGGTGGCCCTAAAACTACCTTACTTAAAAAACTACGAAGCTTAGCTGACTTAAGACGCATTTCGTAAGTAGAGTCCGCCACTACTAAGGACTTGCGCTATGCAAATTTGTTAAACTAAGAAGAGGTAGAAGCTGATACGGCACTTGCAAGGCTGGGTAAGAGGATGAAAGTAGGAATTTGCCAATTCGTGGTTTTGTGATCATCAGTAAGCAAAACCCTTGAGATAAGAATGATGATGAACCCTTGGAAATCACGAGAATGTATCGTTAGTTATTTTGCACTTGGCTGTGATGATGCGCGCTTTAAGTGCGCTAGAAATCCATCTGTAATCAAAACCATTGATGCAAAAATGATCCTGGGCCCTTTAGGATAATGAATATACATGGTTTGGTCAAAAGTTTTTTTTTTTTTTTCGATTAAGATGCGCACCTTAAGGGTGCTAGAAATTCATTTCCAAGCAAAACCCTTAAGGCAAAAATGGTCATGAGCTCATGGGGATCATGAAAATGTAGATTTTGCTTAAAAGCATTTTTTGTACTTTGCGGTTAAAATGAGTACTTTAAGGGATGGTCTGATCTGGGAAGTGACAATTTCTAAGTCAATCTTGTCAAGTCTCTAATGTTCAAGCCAAGTTTCAACGTCATAGCACATCTGTAAGTGCCTTAAATCGCGATCACCAGAATTTTAGATCCCCCCCCCCCCCTCTAACTCCCACCAGAGTTCCCGAATCTGGTCCGGTTCTGTCACTGATGTATCTAGGGCTCATGCTTGTTCTTCCCACCAAGTGTCACCCCAATCGCTACACTCTAAACGTGTCACAAATTATCCGCCCCCCCCCCCCCAGACTCCCCCACATTGATCGGATCCTGTCCGTACTTGAAATGGGACGTCTAAGACACGAGTTCTTTCCGAATATCAAGTTTCATTAAGGCCCGATCACCCGTTCAAAAGTCGGACGTACCTCAAAATTCCGGATTTCCCCTCCATCCACTTCCCCATGATGGTCAAATCGGAGAAACGACTGTTCTTACGCTGATATGCCCGCCAAGTTTCATCGTCCTAGCACATGTATAAGCATCTTAACTCGGGATCACCGTAATTTCGGAACCCTCCCTCCGACTCCCCCCACAGTGCTCGGATCGGGTCCGGTCTTGTTAACTATTTACCTAGGGCTTGTGCTTGTTGTTCCCACCAAGTTTCACTCCGATCTGTACACTCCGAACATGTCACACGATTTCCGGTTCCTCCCTTCCAAATCCCCCCAAAGTCACCGGATCCATTCCGGACTTGAAGTGTGACATCTGAGACACGAGGTCTTGTAAGTTTCATTAAAATCCGATTCCCCGTTCAAAAGTTATACATACCGTCAATATTCCGGATGATCGGTGGTCGGATCTGGGAAGTGACCATTTCCAAGTTACCGTAACTCGAGAAGAGTGGCCTGCAGACTGACCGAAAAGTGATCGGTATATGGCACTTGCTCATAAAAGTTTCGCGAAAACCAGATGAAAAAGAACTGAAAGCTCATTATGCCACTTTCAAGGGTAGCCTAGTTTGTTAGCACGAAAATCGGCGAAATTTCGCTCTGTCCAGGTCGGATCCCCTCCCCCCCCCCCCAGCTCCCACAAAGCATATGATAGTCCTATCCGGAACTTTCCGTCCCAAACTCAGGTGTGTCCGTCTAACATTAGGAGTGTCCTAGCCTAGTCCTACCAATCGCCAATTGGTACCCGTCCCACCTAATCTGCAAGTAGGCCTACTCTAACTCGCGTGTACCCAGATTTCCGGTAACCCCTCTAGCCTCCACCCACATAGGCCCAGGGTTGGTCACCAAAAGTAACTTCGTACACCCTGGAAAGTAACCCAAAAGTATCTCAAAGTAACTCAATGTAACCTAATGTAACCCAATGTAACCCAATGCAATGTAACCCAAAGTAACCCAATGTAACCAAAAGTAACCAAAAGTAACCGAAAGTAACCCTCAGTAACCCAAAGTATCCTGAAGTAACTCGTACACCCTAGTTCTTGGTGGCCAACCCTGGACATAGGCCAGATCCGATCGGAGCCTCAACAATGACATGTCTAAGACCCATGGCATTTATACCATTCAAGTTTCGTCGCAATCCCTCCATCCGTTGGGCCCTTCGCCGTTGGGCACTACGCGGCTACGCCAACCTTTTTAACTCGCATCATTAATTGTACATAGATTTGAATATTTTGCGTTATGTTTGACAAGTCTTGGTTATATCCAAACTAGCGTAGAATTTTTGTTGGTATATAATTAGTATTAATATGGACGGGAACCAACAAACCGGCTTGACCGTTGTATAGGTTTTGAAAATAAACTGAAATTGTTTTTAATTTTTAACGCATATTACCAAAATTTGGTACCGCACCGGCCCATGGCGCGCCAATCCGCACAATCTGGGAACTTACCAGTAGTGACTGGGTTCAAATCCAAAGTCAATCCCGACTTTTCCGCAATCTCCTGCTGAGCATATTCGAAAGTCACATCCCCAGTCGATGGGCGACTGCTCTCGCCATCTAGCAAGTTTTTGAACGTCCACAGTTGGGTGCCGCCGAAAAGAATCCTAGAAGAGAGATGTCTATGATTCGAGACGAAGGCAAATGGATAAAATGCGAACTGAGCCTCGTTTTTGTCGCAATAGTGCTGCCGCATCGCTGCTGCAGCACTTTTGTGCTTCCGCACAAGATGCGTTCTTGGATTCACTGTCTGCACGATTTCTTCTTAGTTGATGCAGCACCTTGCAGGGAAGCACGGACTTGGTCGGTAAGCAAGTCCGCGATTCTCAAGAAGCGCTGCCGTCTTCCTCGGAAGCACTGCAGTGCAAAAAGGAATGTAGAAAGAATCAGCCCGGAAGCGGCCGAGAAGTGGACCTGCAGCGTGCACTGACTGCGCGATTTCTTCTTAGTTGAAGCAGCAACTTGCAGGGAAGCACGGACTTGGTCGGTAAGCAAGTCCGCGATCCTCAAGAAGCGCTGCCGTCTTCCTCGGAAGAACTGCACACGAATGTAGAAAGAATCAGCCCGGAAGCGGCCGGGAAGTGGACCTGCAGCGTGCAACAAAAACGAGAATCTGGTGTCGCGCCGGAAGGTGTAAAATGAAAGTTTTTCTGATGTTTCCTGGTCGAACATCGTTCCAGACGTTGGCCTGTTTGACTCGACAGTCAATGAAACTCCCATGATCAGCGCTGTTCAACTGGGACGTATAAAGTTTATCACAAGAAGCCAACACCGGACATACATCAGGTGACTCCAAATTCTTAGCCTACTTCAGAAATTATAGAATAACAAGACTTTAAGGTTTCGATGGGATCCCAAACATCATATAGCCAAAAAATGGTCGACAAATTTTGTTTCTGGTTTTCGCCGTATTACGGTTGAACTACTTGTCCGGGAAGAAAATAGTTTTCATATTCGGATTCAGCATGTCTCTTTACCCCTAAATCAACTATCTCATTACCTTTTAAAAATATTTTTTTTGCCCCTTAATTTTAAACCACCTCCCCCACCCCTAAATGTAAAGCTACAAAGCCCATCTACGAGCTTGACCTTACCCTTGACCCAATGAATCCAAGATACCAAAATATCTCATTGCCGGACATCCATATACAGACTTAGCCTCTCTTCTTACCCCTTAATCTGTCATCAAATCGAACTTTTACTTTTAACCAACTTTCCGGGTTTCACCGGATTCCGGAAGAACTACTTGTCCGGCGAAAAAATGGTTTTCACCATCGTGTTCAGCATGTCTTCTTACCCCAAAATCGACCATTTAATCAACTTCAAATAAAACTTTTACTTCTAACCAACTTTCCGGTTTTTGCCAGATTCCGGACGAACTACTTGTCCAGCGAGAAAATGGTTTTTGCTATCGTGGTCAGCATGCCTTCTTACCCCATAATCGACTTTCACATTAGCTGTTTAAAAATATTTTGTTTGTCCCTTAATTTGCACCCCCTCCCCCACCCCTAACAGTAGAGCTACATAGCCCATCTACGAACTTCACTTTGCCCTTGACTCAATGAATCCTCACACCAAGTTTCATCAAAATATCTCATTCCCTTCGAGAGTTATCGTGCTCACAGACAGACAGACAGACGGACATTTTTGCGATGTCATAGGTATCCCTCCACTTACGTTTTGGGATCCCAAAAAACACGTCTATTTCACAGCACATTTGTTACTAACATTTGATGGCCCTGATTGTTGTTTCTTTTGTATTGACGTCGAAATACCAGGCATGAGAACAGCACCAGCCTCCCCACAAAAGACCAGAGAAGGGAGTTTTTGGCACTGTCAGACAAGTGTTCAACCTTATCTTGCCCAGAACTACGAACCTTCGATGGTGGCAGAGAGTTATTCCGGAGTCCAGAGATGTTCACATTATCGTACCTCAAGGAGTGAATAATTGCAGGTGTTCCAAAAGCCCAACTTTGCGAGAAGTGCACCGCGGAACTCCATTTGGAAAACTCATTGAGCACGACTAGAGCACACGCATTTGGAAGATGTCAGAGTTAACACATTCCTTCCAAAAGTTATTTACTTCAGGGCAAGATAATGTTCAACCTGTTAAGACAGTGCCAAAGCTCCTTTAGTTCAGTTTCTTCGCTTTAGTTTAGTTTCTTCGCTACCGTTTTCACACTGAAATTAATTTTAAAATCCTACATCACAAGAATAGATTTTTTTTTTGGTTCTTGTCAGCGGGCGCCGGGGGGTGAGCAACCCCTTGACAGTGACGGAAAAAAACGCGGAACGTAATCTTACTCCGCCTGTAAACTCCGGTGCCTGCCGGAGGATAACCAGTCCCAAGCCTGGATAAAGCGAGGAGGGTTAGGCTGTGGGTTTGCACCCCACGCCTGGGACCCAGAGGGGAAACTCTCTGGGGAAGAAAAGAACGCAACTGAAACATCCAAAAAGAAAAACACCGGACTGATCTCGATAACGACCCCTGCATTCCCTTCCCGGACACGATTTTTGGACTAAACGCCACTGAGGATAGGGTTTTGGAATGTGCGCACAATGGCCCAACTGTCAAAATTGTAAGCGGCCCTTATGAGAGACGACTGGCGACTCTTCTTGGATGCCCTAAGCGCCTCTGGAGGTGCAGGAGGAACTAAGGTCTAAGGTAAGGTAATCTTACAGAAGCAGTTCGCACCATAAAGCAGCTTTTCAGAGTAGAGGTATGCTTTTTTGAACGTTAGTTTACTTTGAACGGTGCAGTATTGGGCTAAGTGGTTAAATGAAGACCCAAAGTACCAATTCACGTGTTCTCGGGAGCACTTAATTAGCTACTTTGGGTGACTAGTAGTTGGCTTTGTCATAGCAAATGGATGAAAATGGCACTGTTCAAACTAAACTAACGTTCAAAAAAGCATAGCCTACCTCTACCGTACTTATAGATAAACTGTACTAATAATTGTATTGCGTCATTTTTTATAATCGTTGCGTAAATACTTAATTTTTGGTGACAGTTATAGACATGGAAACGAACGTTCTTACCCACAAATTTATGGGAAATAAAAGGTACACTAATTACCACAAGCTTTTGACCCCTTACCAATGAAGATGGCCGTGCCCTAACATTCAATGCTTACTTATAGGTCCATCTTCGTGATAGACACGGAAACGAACTGTTCTGACCCTCAAATGCATCGGAAACAAAAAAAAGGTGCACCAACTAGCAAAGCTGCAAACCCCTAGTCGACAAACATCAGTATAGTCTAACAACCGATTCTTACTTACAAGTCCCTCTCTTGCCTCGCACTTTTTATCCGAATTGTTGTTTTCAACGTGTACAATACCACCGAAGTTTTCAACCCCTTGGAAAATGGTAGCCTATATCTCAAGAAGGAGTTGTAAGGTAAGGTAGAATTTACAAAAAAAAAATGAAAATAGAAGTAGGGTTAAATAAAGTGCTGAGCGTGCCAGTGGCATATAAAATGGCACTAAGTTAATAATTTGATATAGGTAATAAAAGAATTTCCGATCATTTGTTTGAGGTTCGGCGCCGGAACTAACAAGACCAAAGTTTTCGATGGGATCCCAAAAATCCAATGTCTGATCCAGACAACTGGGTCTTGTCTTAGCCAGATCCAGTCATCGCCAGAATCCTTGAACATTCTTACAATTAAAATTCAGAAACAGATCAAGGCCAAATAGCTAATCATCTGAGAAAACCAAGTTCAGATATGGATTCAGCATGTGTGTTTACCTGTTTAAGTCATATCTGTTTTGACGAAAAGTTCCTGCCACTTCCGCCAATTTCCCGGTTTCGGCCGCACTCTAGAACTACTTGTCCGGCGAAAAAAGAAAGCTCAAAAACGAACTCAGGGTATCTTCTTTCCCCAATAATGAACATCTTATCAACTTCAAATAAAAATGTAACTTATAACAAATTTTCCGACTCCAGCCGGATTCCGGTCGAACTATATGTCCGGGTAAAATATGATTGTCACACACGGATTCAGCGTCTCTTCTTACCCCTAAATCGGTTATCTAATCAGCTAGAAATAAAACTTTAACTTCTAACAATTTTCCGGTTTTGGCCAGACTCCGGGCGAACTACATGTCCGGGTAGAAAATTGTTTTCACATAAAAGTTCAGCATGTCTTCTTGCCCTAAATCGAACATCTAATCAACTTCAAATAAAACTTTTACTTTTAACAAACTTTCCGGTTTTGGCCGGATTCCGGGCGAACTACTTGTCCGATTACAAAATGGTTTTCACCCTCGTGTTCAGCATGTCTTCTTACCCCATAATCGACTATCATATTAGCTATTTCAAAATATTTTGTTTGCCCCTTAATTTGAACCCCCTCCCCCACACCTAAATGTAGGGCTACAAAGCCCATTTACGAACTCAACTGGTCCGCCGACCCAACGAATCCTCACACCAAGTTTCATCAAAATATCTCATTCCCTTCGAGAGTTATCGTGCTTACAGCCGGACGGACGGACGGACAGACGGACAACTTTTGCGATGTCATACGTATCCCTCCACTTACGTTTTGGGATCCCAAAAACAAGATCTACGAGCTCATATGGCACTTGTTACGAGTAGGTGGTACAGGAAAGTAGACGAGAACGTCACAAAAGACCCCACCATTAAAAAATGCGGATCGGACCTAGAAATAGGATATCTAGTTTCACTCAAGTCTTTCCGGCATGGCCTCGTATCATCTAGGGCAAATGACTTTTCTACATTCCAAGTTTCAACCCAATAGACCCACTTGTTTGGTCCTTAAACGTGCCGAACGCTTTCCGGTAGCCGCCTCCAACTCCCCCTACCGCGGCCGATCTGGTTCGGACTTTAAAATTAACTCCTATCTGAAGCATTTTCTCGTACCACCTATCAAATTTCACTCGAATGTTGGCAATTTTGGGAACTTCCGATGACTCTCCCCCCCCCCCCCCCCACCATGGTTGGATCCGGTTCAAACTCTAAAATATGTCATCTAGAGCACATGATCTCTGTACATTCCAAGTTTCATTCAAATCGCTCCACTTGCTTGAACCCTATGCGAGCCGCAACATTTCCGGGACTCTCACCTCAACTCCCCCGACTGCGTCTGAATACGACTCGCAAACATAAACGACGCATCTCTGACATCTCCCTTTCCACTATGTTCCGAGTTCCCCGCCCCCCCCCCCCCTCCTCCCATGATGGTCGGATCAGGGAAACGACTATCCTCAAGTCAGTCTGTTCGGGTCCCTGATACTCCTTCCAAGTCTCACCGCCCAGGCACATCAGGAAGTACCGAACTCGCGGGATTACCAGAATGCCGGACCCGCTCCCGACATTTATTCAAACAATGGTTACAACGGATACGTCAGCTACGATTCTTCATTAGCGATATTTCGTCCCTTCTTGGCAAGGGTCCTCGTCAGGCTGTCAATCCTCTGGGTCAACGTCGGGGAAGGAAACAAACCTGTAATAAATAACTGAAGCTTCTACCGACTATAAATATATTATTACTTCAAATACTGAAAAATATAACGAAAAAACTAGTATTAAAACTTGGTATTGGGGTGTAGACATCTTTGACTACTAGGAAGTTTCGAATTTTCGCGTCGTACTCATTCTGGTCAAGGACTACAATGGCGTTACCTTTTTCAGCTTTTGTGGTGATGAGAGATCCGTCTTTCCTTAGGCTCTTTAGGGCTTGCAATTCTTCTTTCGGGAGGTTCGGTTCTGGAGGAATGTTGATCCGGGACCGTAGTAAGTGGGCTGTATCTACTCTTGCTTTTTCAAAGTCAAGTCATCTACTTTTGCATCTTCATGGAAGAGACCTGCCTCAAAACTTGCTACAAATTCTTCTACTGGTGGTTCACGGGGCGCGATGTTGAATTTACATCCATGGGACAATGCATTAATTTGTGTTGGAGACAAAGTTTTGGAGCTAAAATTTAGTACGGAAGGTCCAGGGAGAACGTTCAGACTGTAAGTCTGGGTCTTACTGTAGTTTTGTTTTGTAGTCGAGAATATTTTTTCCGCAGCTTTTCGCGGTGTTCCCAACAGGAATTTTCAAATCCAGCAGAGATTACTTTTTCGATTTTTGGCTTGTCATGATCATCAATATTTTGCATGAGGGTTTCCTTGAGATGGTTGATTTCTCGTGATGTCATCGCCTATTTTGACCTTAAACCGGCAATCGTGTCTTTGAGGAGAATCTGCGAAATACGTTACTCCATTTTCTTCTTATTCCTCGAGTCCGGGTGTCCAATGTTGTGAAGCATTGAAGTTGGGATTAGTCCGTTATCTCTGTTCACCTTCCGTGCGTCCGCGGAGTAACCGAAAAATTGTCTGAAAGTTCGAAAAAATACAACATCCAAGTCTTTCACAGAACCCAAAATACTTTGCTGTCTTACATTCTTCTTATTCCTCGAGTCCGGGTGTCCAATGTTGTGGAGCATTGAAGTTGGGATTAGTCCGTTGTCTCTGTTTACCTTCCGTACGTCCGCGGAGTAACCGAAAGATTGTCCAAAAGTTTGAAAAAATAGAACCCAATACCCAAATAGAACAACAGAACCCAAAATACTTCGCTGTCTTACCTACACTACGGAAAAGATAAAGTCCCAAATCAGTACCAAAGAGGCATTTTTCCAATACCTTGTGATTGCGGAAAGCGTTACGTAGGAAGGACAGAGAGAACTTTCGGAAAACGACTTGCAGAGCATCAGCAAGAAATTGACTACGCCCTCTCCAACGGACACCGTCATAACTATACTTTCAAATCTGCACTTGCAGAACAAATTTTCGAAAACCCATCCCATTCAGTATATTTTGAAAAAGCCCAAATTCTTGCAACGTGCACCGGACTCCATCAAACCATTCGAGAAGGTGTTGAGATACAGAAAAACCGAGCAGGCATTAACCAAGATACAGGCCAGTACTACCGGAAACGTGGAACGGGGTTATTAAGGGAAGAAAATTTAAGCCTCAGTCCCTTGTTAACAACAAAACCGAAGTCGATCAAAATGCAGAAAAAAATGTTTCCTGCCGTCGCCCCAATCGTGCAGCAAAAACAGCAGCCGTGTCAAAAACTAAATCTCAGCCCTAGTTTTTCCGTGCAGTAATTATTCAAAGTAATAGATACAGGCGAGTATTCTATAATAGAAACGTAGAACGAGGTTATTAATGAAATAATATTAATATTGATATTAATAATATTAATATTATTGCGAGTACTCCCTACCGGAAACGTGGAACGGGGTTATTAAGGGAAGAAAATTTAAGCCTCAGTCCCTTGTTAACAACAAAACCGAAGTTGATCAAAATGCAGAAAAAAACCTTTCCTGTCATCGCCCAAATCGTGCAGCAAAAACAGCGTCCGTGTCAAAAATTAAATCTCAGGACTAGTTTTTTCATTATAGTGGTATTTGAAGGTAATTAACTTTAATAAGATATTTATAGTCGGTAGAAGCTTCAGTTATTTATTACAGGTTTGTTTCCTTCCCCGACGTTGACCCAGAGGATTGACAGCTTGACGAGGACCCTTGCCAAGAAGGGCCGAAATATCGTTGATGAAGAATCGTAGCTGACGTATCCGTTGTAAACATTGTTTGAATAAATGTTTCAAAGTCAGCTTGGGCTCAAAGAATATTTACCCCTCCCGACAGTGCCCGAATCCGGTCCACTTATGTCAACAGTGTATCTGGGACTTGTGCTTGTTCTTCCCACCAAGTTTCATCCCGATCCCTCCACTCTAAGCGTTTCCCAAGATTTCCGGTTCCCCCTCCATCCCTTCCCAAAGTCACCGGATCCGGTCTGGATTTGAAGTGGGTCGTCTGAAACGCGGGATCTTTCCATGTATCAAGTTTCATTAAGGTCCGATCACCCGCTCAAAAGTTATAAATACCTCAAGATTTCCGGATTCCCCCTCCCTCCACTCTCCCCTCGATGCTCGAATCGCGGAAGTGACTATTTCCAACTGAATCTTTTCAGGTCCCTGATATGCCTGCCAAATTTCATCGTCTAAGCTGATGTGGAAGTACCCGAAATAGCAAAACCAAGACCGACCGACAGACCGACGGACGGACAGAAACTACGATCGCTATATGACACTTGGCCGAAGTGCAAGTGCCATAAAAAAAAAAGCATCCAAGGAATGCTGGAAATCGCAGTGTTGCTTTCCTATCCGTGTTCACTTACCGCAAAACAGTAGTGCAAAAAGATAAATGTTCGCATAAATTTCTCGGTCCCTGAATTTCGGAGCCTTCCCCTCCTCATAGATGGAAGGCTACGAAGTCCATCCACGATTTCGAAGTCACTCTTGACTTGAAGTGACTACACACCAACTGGCATCAAATATCACAGTACTGTATGTCCATGAGTTACAGAGACCGCAGACATACGGATCGACAGGAGTAAAGACTTACGATCTCGTCATAACCCTCAATACCGTCTGGGATCCCCGAGTTCCCCAGATCTTACTTGAGTTTTTAGCGCAACTTGCGTCCTTTATTTATTCTCAGAAAAGAATATGATTCCACAACTTCACACGACCACTGCCCAGTAACAACTGACTTTGCAAACTTTGCAAGCGCTTTGCTTCAACGGCAATTCCAAATTTCTTCCGCCTGGTTTCAAGACCAGTAAATTTGTAAAAGGAAGCATAAAGAAGAACGACACTGGAACATACTTTGAACCTCAATGGTCACTATCGTACGATTAAGCCCAGTTCACATCAGTG
Organism: Branchinecta sandiegonensis; assembly: GCA_030848855.1. NCBI lineage: Eukaryota > Metazoa > Arthropoda > Branchiopoda > Anostraca > Branchinectidae > Branchinecta > Branchinecta sandiegonensis. The sequence goes on from JAUPMV010000020.1 coordinate 14,008,906, forward strand.
ATTACCTTAAAATTACCTCTAATCAAAGCTTGGAACGATATGAGGGTTTCCCCCGTTGATCATTCCCGTGATCAGAGCAAAATAACACTAGGGAGTAGCGCCAAGACCTATGGCAAACGGGCTATACTGGTAGTGCCGCCGACTACACTTACACCTACCTTTTAAAGCGAGACAAACTTGCGGGTTTAGAAATGTCTAATAAAGCGAAGGTGCGGTCTGCACACACCAAGGAAACAATGGAGTCTGTATCATTTTTTTGCTTTGTTTAGAATATGAAGTTATCGGAGCCAGCGCTGGTGAACGACTGAATGACTTTCAGTAGGGACGTTCTCTATAGCCAGTGGTGCTAGTATCGCGGCTACCAGGGGCGTCCCGACACCTTTCTGATCGGGGGGGTGCAGCTTCAGAATTTTACCGGAATTTTTCGAGCTTTTATCGGAATTTTTCGAGGTTTTACCGAAAATTCTCGTAGTGACAATCTCTGCAGAAAGTCTAGAATACTGTCGGGTTCTGACTTCGATCACGTATTGTAAACAATAGTAAACAAAAAAAAAGGCTCGTTAACACTTAAAACAGAACAAGAATCTGACATTCAACACACCCTACACATTTATTCGACGCATTTTCACCATTTTCCATTTATCCTCAACACATCCAATTTCACACTCATCAACTAGATCTAGTCGCTGGTCAGCCATTGTTGAACGCAAGGTGGTGTTAACCACCTTCATCTTGCTAAAAATTCGTTTCCCTTTTGCTGAGGTAACAGGGATTGTCTTAGCCAGCTTGAACGCTTTCCATTCTAGTGGTAAGACGTCTTTCAGTTGACGAGAGACCTCGAATATATCTTCAAACTTTTTGTTTGTTTCGAGGCTCTCCCGGCAACTCTCTACATCACGTCGAAACAAGGCTAATTCGTTTTTATGGCACTTGCAGCCTCTGGCTCAAGTGCCATATACCGTCGCAATTCCTTCTGTCGGTCGATCCGGTTTTTTTGTCGCACTTTTTCGAGTTAGGGTTCTTCCAGATGTGCTAGCTAGGACGATGAAACTTAGCAGGCATATCAGGGACCCGACCCAACTAACCTCGAATAATCAGTTACCCGATCCAGTCATCTGCGGGGGAGTGGAGGGCGGGGAAATCTGGGAAATTTAGGGCAGCTGGTCACACTTTTTCGAATTAGGGTACTTCCAGATGTGCTAGGACGATGAAACTTGGCAGGCAAACAAAGGTCCCGAATAAACTAACTTGGAAATAATCAGTTTTTTTATCCGATCATCTGGGGGGGGGGTGGAGGCGGGGGAATCTGGGAAATCGAGTAGTTTGGAAAAAATCGGCTTAGGAATCGCCACTTTCCAAAGCCGTTTTCCGTAAAGTGCCAATCTTGACCGCAAAGTAAGAAAAATACTTTTAAGCGAAATTTTCATTTTCATGATCTCCATGAGCTCATTATGATTTTTGCCTCAAGGATTTTGCTTACAAATGAAGCTCCAGCTCCCTTAAAGTGCGCATGTTAACTTCAAAGTCGAAAAGTACTTTTTATCAAACGATTAATCTCAACTTATAATAGCGGATTCCATAGCTATGGTGGGGTTGGGAGGGGATGATCGGAAATCTCCAGAAATGGTTAGAATGGAGGAATCGGAGTTTAACTTCCTGGGAAATACAAGCATTTATTCTAGATAAATCGTTCGCACAGTTGGACTGGATCCGGACACTGGGGGGTGGAGGTGGAGGGGGGCCTTCCGGAATTCCGGTGATGGCGTTTTTCAGGACGAAACTTGGCAGGCAGGCATGTCAGGAACCCGTTGAATCTGACAGAGCCCTTACCTACTACATACAGCTGCAAGTCCCATATGAGCTTACAGCTCTTGTTGAACTCTTCTTGGTTCACCGGTATCACCGGAAAGGAGTCGAGAAAGCTGTCGGCGATTTTGGATTCACATTCAGCCGAATTCCGGTAGATTCTGTGGGGTAGATTCCGGTAGATTCCCTGAGCCGAATTCTGGTAGATTACGTGGGGTAAATTCCGGTAGACTCCCTCAGACAAATCCCGCTTGATTCCTTGCGAAAGATTTAGCGTAGATTCCATGAGCAAAATCCGGTACTTCCCTGAGCTGAATTCTGGTAGATTTCGTGTGGTGAATTCCGGTAGATTCCCTGAGACAAGTTCCGGTAGATTTCTTGTGAAAGATTTCGCACAAATTCCGGTAGATTCCCTGAGCCGAATTTCGTGGATTCCGAGGGGTAAATTCCGGTAGATTCGCTGAGACAAGTTCCGGTAGACTCCTTAGGAAAGATTTCGCACAAATTCCGGTAGATTCCCTGAGCCGAATTTCGTAGATTCCGAGGGGTAAATTCCGGTTGATTCCCTGAGACAAGTTCCGGTAGATTCCTTGTGAAAGATTTAGCGTAGATTCCATGAGCAAAATCCGGTAGGTTCCCTGAGCAATAATCCGGTAGATTCCCTAAAAATCATCAAGTTCAGGTGAATTTGACAAATTTTGGCTGGCGCGGCTTCGCCGCACCAGTCAAAATTTACCGGAATTTTTTCCCACAGGCTTTCTGGGGGGGGTGCTGCACCCCCCCCACACCCCCCCTCGGGACGCCCCTGGCGGCTACTCGAGTGTGTAGTGTCAATTTCGTCAAGTCTTGGCGCTACTCCCTAGTGTTATTCTGCTCTGCCCGTGATGACTTGTAGGCTACACAACTGATTATAGAATCTTCGGGGTCTTTCTGTCTTGCATTAACGGTTTGTCCCTCCAGTCATTGTTAAGTGACTTCTGAAGGAGTCTACGAATCTTCAGTTATTCTTTCTTCTTTAAGGCTGTTACAGATTCGCTACACAATTTCGGAAGAAGGGAACTTACGATGAATTTCCAGGAGGTTGGTGGACAATCCTTAGTTGCGTTTTTGCAGATACCATGGTATCTGATACCACGGTATCTGATACCACGGTATCTGATACCACGGTATCTGATACCACGGTCTAAAGTAGTTTTTGCGGTTATAGTGGTATGTGATACCACGGTCAAAAAGGCGTCTTTGCAGTTATCGTGGTAACAGATACCATGGTATCTGCAAAAACGCAACTCTTACGACGGAGGGTCATATTTACTATTTTACGAGGGGACCGAAATGATACGACTCGTTTCCTTCAGTAATCTTGGTCTCAAGACGTCAAGTCTGGTTGATTTGTTCGCATCAAGCTCCTTGAGCTGTTTCCTGACATTTTCAAATGTTACTGGTGAGTACACAATAGGCGTATTCTCGCCGTTCCCCGAGGACTCCACTTGAGGATTCCCAGCGTTTTTGTTTGTCCCAGGGACTCACTCCCCGTAACCTCGCGAGTCCCCACGGACTGGTATTGGTTCAATGTAAAATTACTTATAAACAATCAGAATAAGCAAAACCAAAAACAAAGTTATAAACAATTGTATTAACAATTATAAACAATCAGAATAAGCAAAACCAAAAACAAAGTGGATCCAGACTAATTTCGTCAACTGCGTATTCTTTTTTCGAACATAATCCACATTTGAAGCATTGCCCGTGTTCTCGCCTCGGGGAACGGCGAGAATACGCCTAATGGATATGTATGTGAACTTCGTTGGCTGGTGATGAGTTGATACTGGGCCATCCTTCGAGCGCATAAGAGGCAAATTGCTGATTGAGCAGGTTTAGTTTTCCAGAGGGGCTGGGAATGACTTGAGGCGTATTCTCGCCGTTGCCTGAGGACTCCTCTCGGAAAATCGAAGGGAACGGCGAGAATAGAGGGAGTCACTCCACGCGGACTCCGCGTACAGAAACAGCGAGAACACGGGGAATGCTTCCAAAATGGATTTTGTTCGAAAAACAATATGCAGTTGACAAAACTGGTCTGAATCCACTTTATTTTTGGTTTTGTTTATTCTGATTGTTTTTAATTAATTTTACATTGCACCAACACCAGCAAAAACTGATTCCCCTCCGAATTTGGAAGGGAATCCTTTTTGATGATGGTGACGATAATCGGAGCATTCCCCGTCCCTGGGTCCTCACGAGAATACGGGGAGTGAGTCCCCGGGACAAACAAAAATGCGGGGACTCCTCAAGTGGAGTCCTCGGGAACAGCGAGAATACGCCTTCGGGTCCGTCCAGAGCCTTGTTTTTGCTGCACGCTGCAGCTCCACTTCTCGGCCGCTTCCGGGCTGTTTTTGCACTGCAGTGCTTCCGAGAAAGACGGCAGCGGTTCTTGAGAATCGCGGACTTGCTTACCGACCAAGTCCGTGCTTCCCTGCAATGTGCTGCTTCAACTAAGAAGAAATCGTGCGGGCAGTGAATCCAAGAATGCATCTTGTGCTGAAGCAAAGAAGTGCTGCAGAAACGAAGCGGCAGCACTATTGCAACAAAAACGAGGTCCAGGTCTCCGCTGGAATATCAAAGCAGTGGGTGTTTTCGAATATCAAAAAGGTGTTTTGGAATATCAAAAGGGTGTTTTCGGATATCAAAACTCCCTATACCTCGCATCAAATTCAAGATTGAACTTGAAGAACCAAATGTAAGCTTGGTGATGGTTGCGAACGTGCTGTTTCCAGTGGAACAGCCTGTCTGATTCAGCTGCGACTAGCGAAACACCTGACGGGTTCAAAAAGCGACTCGACCAGGACGTCGGTGCGCAACCGAGGAAAGGGTACTGGAGTGCCCCAGAAACAGTGACCCGAAAATAAATGAACACCATCATCAACCGCAAGCTACTCATCGGGATTCAACATCCTTATTGCTTGCAAGTGCAATTTAAGGTAACGGGATGTGACAAAAGTGATGTGGGCGTTGTGAAATGCTTAACAGATAGGTGCATCCTTACCGGTCATTATGTCGAAGCGGCGTTTCCGTGTAGACCGGATTTCCGTTGACAAGAATCCGGCAGTTTGCTCCAACCGGTTTGACCGTTACTAGATGTCCGCCGTCCTGACAGTGAACGAAGGCATGATCCTCGTTGACCCTACACGGACCAGAAAGAAAACTAGTTAACCTCAACATAACAGTAACACATTATGACCCACAATTCCACAAAGTGAGGCAATGGAGTAAACATTAAAGTTTAACTGAAAAGGGTTGAGATGAGACAATGTAGTTACCCATCACTTATTCACTTACAGAGGCTCGAAGACCCGAGAAAATGCGTTAGTTCGCTGTTCTACTATTGACGAATAAACGGTTTTCATACAGTGGAATTCCCTGTTGGACTTTGTGGTGCTTTTATGCGCTTGTACCTGTGTTGTATACTTGACAAAAACATTAAAGTAAAAATAAGGGTTCAAGCAGTTAGCTACCTTCCGCGAGCTGATCACTGACCACTGAAAAGCCATGTTTTATAATGAAATTCAAATTTTCGCCTCATAGTAGAATTCTGCGTTGTGAGGACGGCCGCAGATATTCTGATCATCATACTAGAGCATATAGAGTAAAATAAGAAAATTCCTTAACATAAGCCAAATAATGCAGTGTGTTCAGTTAAATGATACAAAAATGAGTGGGCTTTTCAGTTAAACTTTAACTATGCAAATACACTAACACACTATGACAGTCACAGTGCACTGTAAAAAGTTTCTCCGAGTAAGGATTACAGTTAACTGCAGTATTTGCTACTGGGATTAACCTTATCTAAGATATCTTATCTTACTAAGATAAGATTAATCCGAATTAAAGATAAAATTATCTTTTTAGGGACAAATTATCTTTTTAGGACCCAGTAGCTAATACTGCCAGATTTTTTTTATAGTTTGCTGCTATAAATGTGTGACAAAACTAGTTTTGGTTGGTGCGCACTATCGCTGACCCCTGTTACTCAACTGACAGGCAGTGCTTTGAATTTTATTTTTTACCATATAACGGAGCTGGCGTCGCTACAGTAGGCATAGATACAAACAACAATGGTGGCAGCCCCCCCCCCCCCCCCTCACACTGTATTATAGAGTTCCTGGTCGGGATAGGACTGGTCCAGATGTCAGGTATAATTGCCAACTCTGCAACTCTGGGGAAGAGGAAAACATGGACCATTCTGGATATTTTTAACATGGATATTTTTACAAGACGGATATTTTCGCCCAAACCAATACATCCGATCAACACTTTACATGGAATGCATCACCTACGCGTCAACCGTAAAAATAGAAAAATCAAGATTCTCTGCTAGAAACAGGTACTATTATAAAATCATCAAAGTAAAAGCAAGTCTTTTGATTGAATATTGAGTGATAAATGCATAATTTGTGAGAAGATTGATGGTTTATCCATTAAGTATTTGGGAATACTTGGGACCAGATGGTGGCTGTTATACCTATTATAGACGGTTGTGTGTGACCATGTTTAAGTTGTATTTGTCAATGTTATCTTCTGGCCATCGAGCCTGCTCTCTGCAATGAAGTGATGTGAAATTATTTGTTTTCATGCTATGAAATTAAAGAAACCGTAGCGAGACTCCATAGCCGCATTAAAGTATTGCTTTTTATGGCACTTGCAGCCTCTGGCTCAAGTGCCATATACCGATCACAATTCCGTCTGTCGGTCTGTCCGAGTTTTTTGTCACACTTTCGAGTTAGGGTACTTCCAGATGTGCTAGGACCATGAAACTTTGCAGGCATATTAGGGAACCGACCAAACTAACCTGGAAATAATCAGTTTCCCGATCCGACCATATGCGGGGGAGTGGAGGGCGCTGGAAACTTGAAAATTTAAGGCATTTTTTCACACTTTTTCGAGTTAGGATACTTCCAGATGTGCTAGGACCATGAAACTTGGCAGGCATATCAGGCACCCAACCAAACAAACTTAGAAATAATCAGTTTTCCGATCTGGCCACTTTGGGGGGAGTGGAGGGCAGGGGAATCCGGGAAATTGAGTGGAATGTAACTTTCGAATGGGTGATCGGATTTTAACGAAACTTAATAACTGAATAGATTATATATCTGTGATGTCCCGTTTAAAGTCTTGACCGGATTCGGTAGCCTGGGGAGAGCTGGCGGGGGGAGACTGGAAATTTCAAGAAACGGTTAGAATGGAGGGATCGGAGTGAAACTTGCTAGGAAGAACATGCATCTGCTCTAGACAAATCGTTTAGACAATTGTACTGGATCCGGACACTTAGGGAGGGGGGGGGGTCCCGGAATTCCGGTGATGGCGGCTTTGGGATTTTCACGATGAAACTTGGCAGGCATATCAGGGACCCGATCAAACTGAATTCAAAATAAAAATTTTGTCGATCTGATAATGGTGGGGGGGAGTTCAAGGAGGGGAACCCGGAATATTCAGTCACGTGTAACTTTGGAACGGGTGATCGGATTCGAGTGAAATTTAAGAACTGAACAGAGGACATTTCTCTCGTGATCTTTTTCACATCCAGACCGGATCCGGCAACTATTGGGGGGGGGGGGGGGGAATATGTGACCCGCTTAGAATGGGGAGATCGGGATGGAAATTTGTGAGAAGAACAAATAGATGCTCTAGGTAAATCATTTACTGAATCGGATCGGCTACGGCCACCGTGGGGGAGTTAGGGGGGGCCGGAAATCTCAGAAAACGGTTAGAATGGAGGGATCGGAGCGAAAGTGCTGGGATCTTTTACACAACTTGACTGGATCCGGACACTTGAGGGGGGGGGGGGTATTTACCAGAATTCCGGTATTTGGGATTTTCACGACGAAACTTGGCAGGCATATCAGGGACCCGGTCAAACTGACTTGGAATAAAAAAAAGTCCTCGATATGATAATCTTGGGGGGGGTAACTTTGGAACGGGTGATCGGATTCGAGTGAAATTTAGTAATTGAACAGAGGACATTTCTCTCTGGTGATCTTTTTCATTTCCGGACCGAATCCGACAATTATTGGGGGGGGGGGGGAATACTTGACCCGCTTAGACTGGTGTGATCGGAATCGAACTTGTGGGAATCATAAACAGATGCTCTAGATTAATCATTTACAGAACCGGATTGGCTCCGGGTATTGTGGGTGGAGTTGGAGGGGGGGGGGGGGTCTGGGATTCCAGTGATCGCGAGTTAAGGTACTTTCGGATGTGCTAGGACGATGAAACTTCGCTGGAATATTAGAGATTCAACAACATTTGCTTTGAAATTGCTACTTCCCAAATCCGATTATTCCTTAAAGTACCAATCTTGACCGCAAAGTAAGAAAAATACTTTTAAGCAATAGATGCATTTCCTGTTGCCCATCAGCCCATTATCATTCTTGCATTTTCCTTACAAATGAATTCTAGCTCCCTTTGAGTGCGCATCTCAACCGCAAAGTCGAAACTTACTTTTGATCAATCAAAACACCTTAACCCATGCAAGTGCCATATGAGCTTCAAGCTCTTCTTAGTAACGTGTTCACGTTTTGTTTTATTTTGTATATGGCCCTGGGGCTCTGAAATACACTTATTATTACACTGTTGGTATTTAACGTCCAACAGACAAGCCGCGATTAGGGAATATCCCCCTTTTATAATAAATGATAGTATATAGTAAATATACCATAAATGAGTGTGCGCAACTCTTTAGATACACAGTATGTCTTTAGAAGGGGGATAAAAGCAGAGGAGGGTCTTACCCTGGTCCGATCATAATGATGTCCGGTTCAGAACCCCGACCGTTTCCAATCTTCGTCCACTCAGACGTCAGTAAGTGTACCAGTCTTCCAGTTAACTGAGGGTCGGCGTTCAAGTTCACCAAGTGGGGCCTGAACATCCTCTCGTTTTCCAGACGCTTCTGGTGTGGGTCCTAAAATGGCAAATAACGAAACATTAAGGGATACAGGATGGAATAACCAGTCGTGCAAGTAGGTTAAATAGATCAAATTAAAATTAAATAGATTAAAATTAAAATTAAAAATTAAATACATCAACTAGAACATTATTATGTGGACAGATGGGTGATTCCACCCGAATTGCTTACGGATCTGTTGTACCTAATCGCGGTAAATTTGGAAGAAGAGACCTAGGAAGAATTTTTTCTGCTTGTGTAGCTTCCCACATTACATGTTTATCCGGGGTGAGTGACCTACTGTCTCCAAATGGCCTGTCGCGCTTAAGGAAGACGTATTTTATGTTCTGTAAATATTTTCTGTACTTATACCTGCCCGTCATAGTAACACAAGTATTATGCGTTATTTTCAATGTTACTGATCCAGTTGGAAGCCTACCGGAAATTGAGCAGCGAGCGTGTAGACTGTCGCATACATCGAAGTCAAGATGCTTGCTTCTTTTAATTCGTTGATATATTGTCTATATTTTCTTTTCCCTTCGTTTTCCACTTTTTTGTTGTATAGTGGGTTTATAATATAAAAAAAAAGATATTCCTTGAGCCCAAGCTGACTTTGAAACATATATTCAAATAATGCATAAAACGGATGGTAGCTCAGTTGGTGGAGCGACTGCCTTGTAAGCAGAGGGTCCTGGGTTCAAATCCCAGCTGAGGAGCATTTATGTCTATCAGTTCACTACTTATAAAATGTTTCCATCTCAAGGGCGTCTTCCCGATTAAAATTATATATTTGGTTTTATTTGGTATTCGCCATGAGACCCCGTCTTGTGGGTCCTGGTGTGTCTACGTGGCTCCGACAATGGAGTCCTAGAATTCTAAATTACATTCGAAAAATTGTTTATGGTTTATTGGTCACGGTACAAGTCCCTTGTGTAAAGTGCCATCTATATCAGGTGGTTGGGGACCGACTATCCTGGTGCTTTCGCACAACCTTCTTGTCACCTTCCTCAGATTTCACCGAATATCCTACTATTTGAAGCTAGTCGGACTTTGGCTTGTCTTCAAAGTAGCGAAACAAAACCCCAAACCAAATGGTAGGCACCACCGAGACTCGAACCAGCGACCCATCGCTTGCGATTTCGGCGTGATAACTATTCGGCAAGGACGGAGCCAAGTTTAAGAGGTTTGAGGATCAGGTACATTTCCAAACATACGTCAGCTTTCTAGAGTAGGCTAAACGTACAAGGTGAGCACGATAATTACTACTACTCACAATAGTTAATTTTTCCGTCTCGGCTTGTTTCATTTTTTCTTCTAAGCTCTTTTTCCACTCCTCCATTTCAAGCTCATTGGCTCGTAGTCGCTCCTTCATGTCAGCTTCCCATTTCTGACGCCAGATGGCCATCTCTGCAAACAAACCATACAATGACAATATCACTATTATTATTAATGGCAAAAAAATATACAATGATAAATCATACAATAATGTAAAATATTATTAACAAGAGCTGTAAGCTCATATGGCACTTGCATGTGTCAAGATGATTTGATTGATCAAGAGTAAGTTTCGACTTTGCGGTTGAGATGCGCGCTATAAGGGAGCTGGAACTTCATTTGTAAGCAAAACCCTTGAGGCAAAACTGCTAATGGGCTGATGGGCATCACGAAAATGCATATATTGCTTAAAAGTATTTTTTTTACTTTGCGGTCAAGATTGGTACTTTAAGGAATAATCGGATTTGGGAAGTAGCAATTTCTAAGCAAATGTTGTTGAGTCTCCAATATTCCAGCGAAGTTTCATCGTCCTAGCACATCTGGAAGTACCTTAACGCGCATCACCGGAATCCCAGACCCCCCTCCCCCTCCTCCAACTCCACCCACAATAACCGGAGCCAATCCTGTTCTGTAAATGATTAATCCAGAGCATCTGTTTGTCATTCCCACGAAGTTCGATCCAGATCACACCAGTCTAAGCGGGTCAAGTATTTTCCGCCCTCCCCCCGATAATTGCCGGATTCGGTCCGGAAATGAAAAAGGTCACAAGAGAAAAATGTCCTCTGTTTAATTATTAAATTTCACTCGAATCCGATGACCCGTTCCAAAGTTACGCATGACTCAATATTCCGGATTCCCCTCCCTCAACTCCCCCCCCCCCAAGATTATCATATCGAGGATTTTTTTTTTTTATTCCAAGTCAGTTTGACCGGGTTCCTGATATGCCTTCCAAGTTTCGTCGTGAAAATCCCCCAAAAACGGAATTCCGGGATACCCCTCCTCCCCCCCCCCCTTAAGTGTCCGGATCCAGTCAAATTATGTAAAAGATTTATATGGACCAGATGTTTGTTCTTCCCAGCAAGTTTCACTCCGATACCATCATTCTAACCGTTTCTCGAGATTTCCGGTCCACCCCCCCACCCCACCCCACCCAGCTCCCCCGCGGTGCACGTAGCCAATCCGATTCAGCAAATGACTTACCTAGAGCATCTGTTTGTTCTTCCCACAAAGTTCCATCCCGATCCCTCCATTCTAACCCCCCCCCCCCCAATAGTTGCCGGATCCGGTCCGGATATGAAAAAAATCATCGGAGAAATGTCCTCTGTTGAATTCTTAAATTTCACTCGAATCCGATCAACCATTCCAAAATTACGCATGACTGAAAATTTCGGATTCCCCTCCCTCCACTCCCCCCACCATTATCTGATCGACAAAATTTTTATTTTGAAGTCAGTTTGATTGGGTCCCTGATATGCCTGCCAAGTTTCATCGTGAAAATCCCCAAAACCACTATCACCGGAATTCCGGGACCCCCCCCCCCCATAAGTGTCCGGATCAAGTACAATGGCCTAAAGGACTTACCTAGAGCAGATGCTTGTTCTTCCCAGCAAGTTTCACTCCGATCCCTCCATTCTAACCGTTTCTTGAAATTTCCGGTCTCCCCCCCCCCAACTCCCCCCTGGCTACCGAATCCGGTGAAGACTTTAAACGGGACATTACAGATATATATTCTGTTCAGTTATGAAGTTTCATTACAATCCGATCATCCGTTGAAAGTTACACACTTCTCAATTTCCCGGATTCCCCTGCGGATTCCCCTCCCTCCACTCCCCCACCATTATCTGATCGACAATATTTTTATTTTGAAGTCAGTTTGATTGGGTCCCTGATATGCCTGCCAAGTTTCATCGTGAAAATCCAAAAAACCACCATCACCGGAATTCCGGCCCCCCCCCCCCCCCCTACCATAAGTGTCCGGATCCAGTACAATGGTCTAAAGGACTTATCTAGAGCAGATGCTTGTTCTTCCCAGCAAGTTTCACTCCGATCCCTCCATTCTAACCGTTTCTTGAAATTTCCGGTCTCCCCCCCCCCCCAACTCCCCCCTGGCTACCGAATCCGGTCAAGACTTTAAACGGGACATTACAGATATATATTCTCTTCAGTTATGAAGTTTCATTACAATCCGATCATCCGTTCGAAAGTTACACACTTCTCAGTTTCCCGGATTCCCCTGCCCTCCACCCCCCCCCCCCCCAAAAATGGTCGGATCAGAAAACTGATTATTCCTAATTTTGTTTGGTCGGGTCTCTGATATGCCTGCCAAGTTTCATGGTCCTAGCACAACTGGAAGTACCCTAACTCGAAAAAGTGTGACAAAATGCCCTAAATTTTCAAGTTTCCAGCGCCCCGCACTCCCCCCCCATATGGTCGGATCGGGAAACTGATTATTTCCAGGTTAGTTTGGTCGGGTCCGTGATATTCCTGCCAAGTTTCATTGTCCTAGCTCATCTGGAAGTACCCTCACTCGAAAAAGTGTGACAAAACGCCCTAAATTTTCAAGTTTCCAGCGCCCCAACTCCCCCGCATATGGTCGGATCGGGAAACTTATTATTTCCAGGTTACTTTGGTCAGGTCCCTGATATTCCTGCCAAGTTTCATTGTCCTAGCTCATCTGGAAGTACCCTAACTCGAAAAAGTGTGACAAAATGCCCTAAATTTTCAAGTTTCGAGCGCCCCCACTCCCCCGCATATGGTCGGATCGGGAAACTGATTATTTCCAGGTTCGTTTGGTCGGGTCCCTGATATTCCTGCCAAGTTTCATTGTCCTAGCTCATCTAGAAGTACCCTAACTCAGAAAAAAGTGACAAAATGCCCTAAATTTGCAAGTTTCCAGCGCCCCGCACTCCCCCCCATATGGTCGGATCGGGAAACTGATTATTTCCAGGTTAGTTTGGTCGGGTCCCTGATATGCCTGCCAAGTTTCATTGTCCTAGCACATCTGGAAGTACCCTAACTCGGATATGTGGGACAAAAAAACTCGGACCGACCGACAGACCGACAGACCGACAGACCGACAGACGGAATTGTGATCGGTATATGGCACTTGAGCCAGAGGCTGCAAGTGCCATAAAAATATACTGTTTCCGCGGCATGGCATGTATGTACTGGAAGCTCCGAAAATCATTAACTTTGAATTTCAGGAAATTTACTTCAAGGCCATTCAATATTCAATACCCCACTGTGAACAAAAATTGTGCAGTATTTGCTATTGGGATTCATCTTGTCTCTAAAAAGATAATTCGGATTAATCCTATCTTAGTAGAGATAAGATTAATTCCAGTAGTCAATACTGCAGTTAACTTTAATCCTTACTCGGAAGGACTTTTTACAGTGTAGGCACGTTTGTCGCAATACTCTATATGGCCAAGTCCGAAACGCGCCGGTGAACCTCGGGATGAACGAGAAACGTTTCCCAGACGAATCGTCAAACTTGATTCAAATCGTATGCCAACCGAACAAAACGTTTGTTGTGCGTCGTGCCAGAGACGTTCCTGGCTCTTCGCTACGCACACGGCGATCCTTCGTCGACACGAAGAGTTGAAACAAAAACAGCAGATGAAACAAACCGGATCTGATTTCACGATTTATGTCAAAAGATACCTGAAACACTTGGCTTTTATCAGATATTATGTTTTCAATTTATTATTTCAATTTGAACATTATAGATTCGAAAAACAAAAGACAGTCCAAAATTTAGAGAAGTGTTCCATTCATTTGTGCCTTTTTTTACGTCTATGTTTAACAGTGCCTAATTGTTGTATGTAATGTGCAAATACTGCAAATTAGCCAAGAGCTACGAAAGTTGTATAATAAACTGCTCTCTCTCTCAAGCACACCTCATACTGTAAATGTAGGAAAAACTACCTTGCTCGTTTAAAGATCCACCATTGGCAGACGGCGTGACATCTGCTGGCCCCTGTATCAATTTCTGCTTCAACCGCTCATTCTCAGTCTTCAGATCTCGAATAAGCTTAGCGGTTGGATCTTCATTGACTACAGCTTTGGTCTTGATCTGCTTTGCCCGATCCGCTAAATACATATTACAGTAATCAGTGCCTTCTATCAAAATATGTAAATGTTGCGGTGGTGCCATCTCCACCTCGCACTTCTCACTTCTGCTGCCGCTAGGCAGCGCTACTCCCTTTCCGTTTATGGTGCATTTAAACACTGCATAAAATGCGAACGTATTTGAAATCCGAGCGTATTTTACGTACGTATTTGGGCTTGAAAAGATCTTTAGCAGTACGGACGTATTTGAGAAATCGGTCCGTTTGTATCTAAATATGTCTGTACTGCAGAAATCTTTTCAAGCTCAAATGCGTGCGTAAAATACGCTCGGATTCTACGCAGTGTGTAAACCCACCATTAGTATGTTTAATCTTTTATACTGTCGCGCTACTCTTGCATTATTTAGTAACTCTTTGACTTATTATGACTCATGCCATGAACATGAGTCATCTACACCTAAGGCGTATTCTCGCCGTTCCCCGAGGACTCCTCGCGGAATCCAAGAGAACGGCGAGAATAGAGGAGGATATATATAGGATAGAGGAAGAATAGAGCGAGAAAACGGGGAATGCTTCAAAATGGATTTTGTTCGGAAAAAAAATTTGCAGTTGACGAAATTAGTCTGGATCCACTTTATTTTTAGTTTTGTTTATTCTCATTGTTTTTAATTAATTTTACATTGCACCAACACCAGCAAAAATTGATTCCCCTCAGAATCTGAAAGGGAGTCCTTTTTTTAAGATGGTGGTGATAATCAGAGCATTCCCCGTCCGTGGGGACTCGTGAGAATACGGGGATGAGTCCCCGAGACGAACAAAAGCGCGGGGACTCTTCAAGTGGAGTCCTCGGGAACGGCGAGAATACGCCTTATGACTCATGCCAGGAACATGAGTCATCTACACCTACACTTATTTTCCGGGCCTCGACCGGCCAACAGCTCTTTTTACCTAAAGGTTGTCTATTTTGTAAGTACAGTACCAGGTAATAAACCCTTTGTTTACTTACGGACCATAGGTCATTGTTATGAGTCTTATTTAAAGCTCCTTAGCGTGGGCTGGAGTGACATATGGGTGGTTGACAGCTATTGTGAGTTCTGTCTGCAAACCCTAGTGTGAATTGACCTGGCGAATCCATAATGAACCCGTGAAGTTCTGCATGTGTAGTAGGCCATTCTGACGCCCTAGGTTATATTGACTCCGATGATTGTATCTTTGGACATTTACCATCTTTTGTCCGGCCTACTGCACCCCTCGCCATAACACCAGGTTGAGAGTTTATCTTCACATACAAATACAGTCATCGTAACATACACAAGAGGCGTATTCTCGCCGTTCCCCGAGGATTCCTCGGGGAATCGAAGAGAACGGCGAGAATAGAGGGAGTCACTCCACACGGACTCCGCGTACAGAAACAGCGAGAACACGGGCAATGCTTCAAAAGTGGATTTTGTTCGAAAAAGAATATGCAGTTGACGAAATTAGGCTGGATCCACTTTGTTTTTGGTTTTGCTTATTCTGATTGTTTACAATTAATTTTACATTGCACCAATACCAGCAAAAATCGATTACCCTACGAATCTGAAAGGGAGTCCTTTTTGATGATGGTGACGATAACCGGAGCATTCCCCGTCCGTGGGGACTCGCAAGAATACGGGGAGTGAGTCCCCGGGACAAACAAGATTGCGGGGACTCCTCAAGTGGAGTGCTCGGCGAACAGCGAGAATACGCCTAAGGATGTGCAATTTCAAAAGTTTGATGAAGAAAAAAAACGTGTTATGACCCTTTAGGTGTTTCTGTAAAACATAACACTGAACATGGTTTGCAACACAGTTGACTTTGATTAACGGATACGTCAGCTGAATTTATGTGAGCGATACTTCGGCTCTCCTTGGCAAGGGTCCTTCTCAGGCTCAATGCTAGAAATGTGGACCTGTGGTCAGTCAACTATGATCCGCCGTTAGCTTGGACTGAAGGAATATTTATGGTTTGCGACGTTACTTTAAGTGAAAAAATAACACTTAAAAAGTGAAAACGGATATATATATATATATGCTGTAACGTTGACAGATAGTGTTTTATCTCATATCCGTTGAAACTGCGCATCCTAGTGTACATGTCCTAAAACTTCTGAAAGTGTAAATAGGCAATGGATGTGAGGGTTTAAGTACGTGCCAGTCACCAAGAAACGAATAGTAGTTTGATCGGCCTTGATACAAAGTTATAGCCCTTCAAGGTTAAGGCTAACACCTTTTCCTCTAAGAGAGATTCCCCCTTCTTCCTCGAAGACCTGGGGTTTCCGAGTTTCGCAATTAAACCCGAAAATTCGCTGCGTGGCACCAGGAAATTCGACCTATCGGTCCATACTAAAGATTTTGAAATACGACCGTATTTAACGCACGTATTTGGGATTGAAAAGAACTTTAGCAATACGGGCGTATATGAAAAATCGGTCCGTTTTGTGTTTAAATACGTACGTATTGTTAGAGATCTTTTTAAGCCCAAATACGTGCGTAAAATCCGCTCGTATTTCAAAATACGCTCGGATTTTACGCAGTGTTTTTTTTAACCCGACTCGACCCGAGCTCGAACCCGACCGTAGCGATGACAGGCCAGGCCAGGCCAGGCCGGTCAAACGAACTACATGACTTGAACATCTAGCCTACTACATACCATATCGCAAAGTAGAAAGGGTCTCATCATAGTATATATCCGAAGGACTAATTGTGGCAATCTGAAAAAATAAAGGAATTACTACTTGTGTCCACCATATCCAATTAACGCACGGATATCTTGCACGCACCAAATTAATACTAATTGTTACAAGTGCCATGATGGACTCCAGCAGAATACTTTATATGTCTAAGTCCAAAACACGCCAGTGATCCTCAGGAAGAAAGAGAAAACGTCTCACTAACGAATCAAACACAACAACTCAAATCCTGTGTCCGTCAATCACGGCGATCGCTGGGAACAGCTGTGGTGCCGCTTCCGGCTCTCCCGCTAGGTACACGGCGATTTTGCATCGGCAAGGAGATTTAGGTAAGGTAAGGTACAATTTTAATGGCAAATACAAATAAACCTGGAGTTTCTCAAAAGTATCAGACATGCCAGTGGCATAAAAACGACGCTTCACTAATTCTGATAGGTTTGTAAAAATTATTAATAAAATTCTAGCCTAAGGCATTGTAAAGAAAAAACAAACAAACAACTATCACACATCAACACTAAAATTTAAGGACAATACGAGAATTTACGACAACAGACATATGACTAAAGAAACAAGAGCAAAGGCGTCAATGGGATCCCAAAAATTCAATATTTGATCCAGACAATTGGGTCTTGTCTACGCCAGATCCAGTCTTCGCCAGACTCCTTGAATATTTTTATGGCACTTGCAGCCTCTGGCTCAATTCAGAAACAGATTAAGGCCAAAAAGCTAATCATCTGAGAAAACCAAGTCCAGATATGGATCAGCATGTTTGTGTTTACCCCTATAAGTCATATCTGTTTAGACGAAAACTTCCTGCTTACTTCTGCGAATTTCCCAGTTTCGGCCGAATTCCGGAACTACCTGTCCGTCCAAAAAAAGAAGCTAAAATCGAACTCGGCGTATCTTCTTTCCCCTATATCGAACTTCTAATCAACTTCAAATTAAAATTTAACTTAAAACAAATTTTCCGGTTCCAGCCGGATTCCGGGCGAACTATATGTCCGGGTGCAAAATGACTGTCATACACGGATTCAGCATCTCTTCTTACCCCTAAATCGGATATCTAATCTACGAAGACTTTTAACAATTTTACGGTTTTGGCCGGATTCCGGGCGAACTACTTGCCCGGCGAGAAAGTGATTTTCACCATGGTGTTCAGCATGTCTTACTACCCCTAAACCGATATATAATTAAATTCAAATAAAATTTTTACTTTTAACAGATTTTCCGGTTTTGGCCGGATTCCGGGCGAACTAATTGTCCGGCGAGAAAATGGTTTCCACCATCGTGTTCAGCATGTTTTCTTACCCCATAATCGACTGTCCCATTAGCTGTTTAAAAATATTTTGCTTACCCCTTAATTTAAACCCCCTCCCCCACCCCTAAATATAGGGCTACAAAGCCCATCTACGAACTCGACCTTACTCTTGACCCAAACAATCCTCACATCAAAATATCTCATTCCTTTCGAGAGTTATTGTGCTTACAGACGGACGGACGGACAGACAGACGGACGGACAACTTTTGCGATGTCATAGGTATCCCTCCACTTACGTTTTGGGATCCCAAAAAGTCGTCAAGCGTATTGTGCAAGACACCTAGTATTAAGCTATAAATATAAGGTATAAGCTCCTCTTCAGCGATGTCGTAAAAGAGGCCGCTAATGATGTTTTCGCACCGAAGCGCAACTGAAATCGGCCAAAAATCGCCGTAGTGACCATGCTGTCAAACCGTCCGTCCTTGACTAAGGTACACTTTGGCAGTCTGGCATCCGGGACTTTCAGACTGGCAGACTGGAAAGTATCCGAAAGAGAGATAGATAAACAAGACCAAAGGTTTCGATGGGATCCCAAAAATATAACATTTGATTCAAACAATTGGGTCATGTCTTCCCCATTCAGTCTTCGTCAGATTCCTTGAATATTTTCACTGTTAAAATAAAGTTCAAAAATGGATTCAGCATGTTTCCTTGCCACGATACCGAATCTTTAATCGATTTCAGAAACAACTTTGAGCTTCAACCAAATTTCCAGTTTCAGCCGCATTCGTGATGAACCATTTGTCCAGCAAGAAAACTAAGTTCAGATATGGATTCATCGGACCTCCGTACCCCTCAATGAATATCTTATTAGCTTATAAAACATACATGTTTTTACCGTAAATTCGAAACCCCTCCTGTGGCCCCTAAAGATAGGACTAAAGGAGACATCTACTAACTTGACCTGTACTTCACCGTACCAGTGAATCCTCATTGAACAACATCCTCGCTTGAACAACATATTTCCTCGTTTGAACATTATATATCAACCCCTTCGACCTTCGATTTACACTAGATCTCTCCGACGTCCATAGAATAAACAAATGAATGTCGTCACCCACGCGCAGAGCCATACTGGTTTGAGAATAAAGGGGGAGGGACTGCTATAGCCGAAAACTGGTCGTAAAATTTTGTGTCCGGTTTTCCGGGAATCCTGTATTCCGGTTTTCCGGATTCCGGGTGAACTACTTGTCCGGCAAGAAAAAAACTTCCATGTCTCCTTACCCTTAAAGCAACTATCTCAAAAGCTTTTAATTATTTTTTTGTTGCCCCTTAATTTGAAACCCCCATCCCAAAATATAGGGCTACAAAGCCCATCTACGAACTCGACCTTACTCTTGGCCCAACGAATCCTCACACCAAGTTTCGTCAAAATATTGCATTTCCTTCGAGAGTTATCGTGCTTACAGACAGACAGACAGACAGACGCCGGACAGACGGACAACTTTTGCGATGCATAGGTATCCCTCCACTTACATTTTGGGATCCCAAAAAACGGGTAGATTTCGGATATATCTGGATAGAAAGATGGATCAGAAAACGATAGATGGCGATGCGCCTCGTACGACATCGCAAATCCATCTATCAAGTTTAGCTTTGAATCTTTGAATCTTCGTTCGAAGATGAAATTTGTGTCAACTAACAAAACAATATTCTACTGCAAGTGACATATTTCTTTGTAATGATTGTATATACTCAAGTTATTTTAATTCTTTAAATGTAATAATCGACATGTTTAGTGTAATTAAATTGTAGATACGTTTTAAGTATTTTCGGCAGTGTAGTTAGGCTATCTTTTGGCAGTTCAGGAGTTCTTTTTACTCGCTATCTTTGGCGGAAATAAAATATTGATTGATTGATTGATTGATTGTTCCTAACAAAGTTTTCGATCGAAGATGAAATTTGTGTCAACTAACAAAACAATATTCTACTGCAAGTGACATATTTCTTTGTAATGATTGTATATACTCAAGTTATTTTAATTCTTTAAATGTAATAATCGACATATTTAGTGCCAATTCGGCGCTATGAGTCGAATCAATAAAACTATCTATATACCTATGTCTATCTATCTATATATATAACTTTTTTCGAACAGGTATGTAATGCATATCGTCCTATGACCACGGTCAGTTATTTTACGTTAATCTTCACACAGAAAGTTAGCGGTAGATATGAGAGGATGATATAAGTCATATCAGCCTCCAGAGAGGATGTTCTAAGTCATATCAGCCTCCAGAGAGGATGTTGTAAGTCATAGCAGCCTCCGGAGAGGATGATATAAGTCATATCAGCCTCCAGAGATGATTTCTGTTCGAAAAAGTTATAACACACCTCCATCTCGGTTGATACCTGAATGACAACCTCGATGGTCGTTATAAAATATCAACCTCGCCTTCGGCTCGGATAGGTTATTTTCCGATACCAACCTCGATGTCTGAAGCTAACCTTCCCTATCTGAGAGTGGTGAAGATCATTCTTGGCTCAAAGTACACTTCGTATGAAGGCGGACTGGCCTACCTGATATGCCTACGGATATTTTTTTACATAGCGCCAGTCTTTGAGATGCCTGGAAAAGCAGCAAAAAGAATCGAGAGAGCTATATGGAGATTCATTTTCTTTTGAAAATCATTTTCTTTTCAGGTGCTAGGTGCTGTCGCACTTGAGGGGTTCACTGTTTTCTCGGAATGGTGGGCAGCTTCTTGGTATCTTACGTTCTACGTCACCAAGAGTGTTTGTTTCTTTTGGTAATTTTGTGCAAAAAGCACTCGAGTTGAGAAGTGCTGTTTCTTAGTTTGTTATTTTGCTTAGTTTCCTATGAGTTGTTTGTTTAACCAGGGACCCACAAATTTCCTGTGATGACTCGCCATTCAGGGGGCTTGTCAACAAGAGATTTCTGATGCGATCTTGACCGAGCGTCAGATAGTTCGAGAAATACCCACGGGGATAAAATCTCGGATAAAATACCCGACTATAGATAGACAAAAATTTTCGCAGCTGTTGTGCTGAACTAGGAATATTTCTCTGTAATGGAAGAGTATCCTGGATCTTTTGACCAAGCTTAGGTACCTGGTGGCATGGTGAATAGTCCTGACTGAAGATGGCTATCTATATATGTCTGAGCAAGAACGCCGATTCGACCCAAGCGGAATTTTTGGAAACTAGGTGAGGCTCGGGCAACATAGCAACATAGAAGCATAGGAAATGACAAGCCCCTTGAATGGCGAGTCATTACGGGAAATTTATGGGTCCCTGGTTTAACCTGTATATGGCCTTTGGGTTTTTCAATACAGACATATATATATATATATCTATATATAGTTAGGAAAGCTCGAAAAACTGAACTTGAAGATACTATACTTCCCGCGGTCGATGGGGGGGGGAGTAATAGATTTCAGGATTAAGTGCAAGTCCTTGTATGTGAGAAATCTTGGAGTGAGCTTTTAAAGAAAACATAAACCCGTTTAATACAATGCTAAAAGAGTGGATGTTGCCCCTGATGAACGAAAGTGATGACCAATAAGCTTAAACCAAATGAATAAAAGCCCCAAACGAGTGAATAAACATAAATGTAAATATTAAATTTATAATTATGTAATTTTAAAGTTTTATCATAAAGTTTTACAAATAATTTTCGAAAATGTTAAGTAAGTTGTTGTTTGGTTTGAGGAAAAGCATCCTAAGTTTTTTTTTGGGGGGGGGGGGTTATTGTTTGGAAAAAAAGATAGATTTTGGTAAGATTTGAGGGATTTTTGAAGGTGTTCTACTAAATGTTGTTGCTTTGTACTAGTAGTGGAACACATTCAAAAGATTTTTTTGTTGTTTTGGAAGGTTATTTGGAATAATGAGAAAGTTTTAATTTTGGGAGGTTTTGTGGAAATATGAGTCTTTTTTTTCTTTTTTTTATTTAATTTTGTGTTGCCACGACAGTAGAGGTACCCGATGGTGGAAGGGCACCTCTCGGCGTGGGTTGAGCTTGTTTGTTCATATATTTTTTTTTTTTTTTTACTCGTTTTCTAAGTACAATAATGTTTTGAATGCTTTTCGTTCGTTTTTTTTGCAGTACTTGTAAAAAGTAAAGACAAAAATATTAAAAATTTATTTATTTTGTTAAAAAGTTAAGATTTTCCAGGTTTAAATTGAAAGAGTAGGTGCAACACTTGTGTCACTGAGAGGAGGAGGGATGAAAAAAAAAACGACAATGGACTTCGGACGTGAGTGCCTGACCTCAGACGTTCACAGAACTATTTTACAGGAAGTACTCGACGGAACACCAGACACATATATAGGGTTTGAACAGGGTTTGAACCCAAGCTGACCATTCATTACAAAATAAATAGAAAACCGTGATTTTCGAGGTTCTTTCTTGATCAGCTAGTTATCCCTCTTAAGATGATGTGCGAGGGATAACTATAATTTCGGATTTTTCAGTTGCACTCCCGGCATACCGTCCTCAAAGGACGGTTGAGTTGAGGACAAGCGAAGTGCAACCGAAATATCCGATATCATATTTATCCCTCGCACATCATCTGACAGGGATAAGTAGCAGATCATAAAAAAAAAAAAAATCATGGTTTTCTGTGGGGTTTTTTTTTAACACCTGACACAAAGCACCAACTGTAAACTGTACGAAACTTATTCGTCGAAACAAACATTCAACCGACAGGTGCCTCGAGTCATTCGTACCCAACTTCGTACACAATTTCATTTAAATGCTGTAATTAATAAAGTAAATTGTGTACTGATATCAATTAAAAATTGCGGATCTTTAAATTTATTATCAGAAAATTTTATATTGTGCTATTGTACGTAGTAGCTGTTTACTGCACGACGATCCAATGCTAGCGAGTAAATTGTACGAGCTATTAAGGAAATCAAAGGTTATTATTCATAACCTCGTTTCGCCATTGTTGGTGAGGTTCTTGGTTAAAGCCTAATTTCATTTGTTCGTTACCCCTCACTGTCACTTATCCCTCCACTTACGTTTTGGGATCCCAAAGACAAAACAAAGATAGCCTACTTAGTCTACTTGGATTTTCAGTTGACTGAAGCTGACTATTAGGATTTTTAATTTTCTGAAATCTCATTCCCAAGATCAGTCTTAAAATCAACCCTAAAATATGTAATATTTTGACTTTATTATGTTACTCAGAAAGAATTTGTTTATTCTTTCTCTTTCAAGCAAAATAGCAGTTTATTTCAAAGGACATGGATAGATGATGATTTTGCTGGCAGAAATGAATCCCACTCATCCCATGCTGCTTTGATGCAAATGCTCAGTTGATAACATTTAGTATAACTAGGTTGAAAAGGGCATGATAGAACGCTGAGTTTTTTGTCTTCATATCTGATTCGATTCCACACGTAATTTGCGTCTTTTCGCCAATAGTCCCCATGAGGTCCTACTATTATATCTTGTTTGAGAAGATTCCAACAACTACCAAGGTACTCTAACTAGCCTCAACTAGCCATTAACTCTCCGTGGATGAAGGTGCAAAACAGATAAGTCAGCAACATTTTATTAGAGCTATATTTCGGCCCTTATTGGCAAGGGATACATCACTTCAGGCTCAAGCTGGAAAATGAACTTGTGCAAGAAACATCCATTAATTTAATAATTTTACTAATTTAATTAATTTAATATTAATTTAATTCATATTCTGAAGGAATATCCACTAACTCTCCCCCTTAGCTCCTTACTTTTACTTGTCTGGTTGAAAAGCTTTGAGAACGGACTGCAGGTTCTGATACTTGGGCAAGGATCCTCTTCAGGCCTGAAGATTATTTTCTTATTCTTCAAACAAATGTTTCTGGGTATTTTCATCAGAGAAAGCGGTAAAAATAGCTTTTCAATAGAAAATTAATGATAGCTCTTTACTTGTAGTGTCAACTTCTGATGATTCAAAACACAATAGAAATAGGCTTCCTTGAACTGCCTTGAACATCAATATACAGATCGTGAATCATCAGAACAAGCTGGCTGTGAATACTATTTGACTATGCAAAACGTAGTTGGTTTTGTGTTACATAGAAGTTTGTAGAGCAATAG
This sequence comes from Branchinecta sandiegonensis, assembly GCA_030848855.1. Taxonomy (NCBI): domain Eukaryota; kingdom Metazoa; phylum Arthropoda; class Branchiopoda; order Anostraca; family Branchinectidae; genus Branchinecta; species Branchinecta sandiegonensis. Next base: position 14,033,068 of record JAUPMV010000020.1, read on the forward strand.
TGACACAATCTGTATTTGTCAGAGCAAAACAGTATGTCAGCGAATCATATTTGTCTGTCTTAAGACTGAAAGATAAAAGCTGCAGAACACTTGGCTCTTAGTTAGATTAAGTCTTAATACACTGTCTATATTTAGCTGTTTCCTGGCTGTTTCAGAGTCTGAAAACAAGATCAAGCACCAAGGCAGTCCAAAATCTAAAAAAAAAATAAAACCCAAACCAAGCATTTTTCCCTGTAAATACTAGTAATAATCACTAACACTTTTGTCACTTTTTGAATATTTTGCTAGTCCATGGCGGAAAGTGACTCAGCTGACACCTCGTTTGCTTTTAATAATCCGAAGAGTTTACCACGAGGAACGCACCTTCAATGGAGAAGATGGGTGTCCGAGCCGGCAGATGCCTTCTAAAGAGGAAGGACCTTTTTAATAAATTAAAATCAAAGAAAGAATCAAAGAAAGTTAATTGAATTTCTACTTCAAGTTCGTGCCAGGATAATCCTGAAATAGTTGGCTGTTAAATGACATGAAGTTTGTTATTTTTCTTTTCCATTTTAGTTTATTACATGGAAGTAAGAAAGCCAAAGTAGTATGCTTAAACAGTTAAACAGTTAAAAAGTGTTCAAAAAAGCATACTCTACTGTATGTATTTACTGAGTCAGTCACAAATTTCTACTCAGATTTACTATATCAAACATCTACACAACTTACAACATGTACTTGCTTCTACACAAAGCCTTTCTTCTAAACTACTGGAAGAGGCAAAATCAGGCACTCTGTCCAGGATCTAGTGGTAGAAAATTTTTTAATTTTGCGGGTCATTTTTGCCCGCCGTCGATGTGAAACCGACTATACCCTAGAGTTAATAAGCTGCGTTTTTGCAGATACCATGGTATCTGGTACCACGGTCTAAAGTCTTTTTTGCAGTTATCGTGGTATCTGACACCACGGTCAAAAGGCGTTTTCGCAGTTATCGTAGTATCTGATATTCAGATACCACGGACCGACCGTGGTAACTGATCGTGGTATCTGAAATAGTCATCTCATTTTCATCAATTTTTGTCAAATTCGTGGGAAAGAAGTTTGGCACTTTAGTGATGTGACTGAATATCAGTTTTTATGGCACTTGAGCTTACTCAAGTGCCATACAGCGATCGTAATGTCTGTCTGTCTGTCGGTCGGTCGGTCTGTCGGTCTGTCGGTCTGTCCGCATTTTGCTAGTTTGGGCACTTCCACTTGTCTTTGGCCCAACGTCGGGAAAAGATGTGCCTTAAATTTGGAGTTAAGACGCTTGAGAATCCTCGTCTGCGAGACATTTTCCCGCCTGAGTTTGAACCCGTTAGGCCTAGACCTGCGCGAATGGTTTCGCAGCCGATTCCTAAGCTACACCCTGTTTCTACATCTCATGACAGATACAGAAAAAGCTTCGTACCGTCATTCGTCGAAATGTATAACTCATCGTAATTCTTCTATAATTCATCGTAATTCGTGCTTATTTTATAATTGTTGAATCCTAGTTCTGACATACGTGTAATGTGACGTCATTCGTCGAAATGCATAATTCGTCGTAACTCTTGTTTATGTTATAGTTATCGTCGTAACTCTTGTTTATGTTATAGTTATTTGACTTTCGGTTCTGATATAAGTGTAATGGTAAATGATCACTTGCAGTGATTCGAATTGTATATAAGTTTATTATTTATGACAAAATTATGACAAAGATTTTGATGTTACTATGTTTATGACGAAAAATCCAATGTTCGGCTTGCCCGTGAAGGAATTTTGAAAATAAATTGAAATTGAAATTGAAATTGAAGAAGAGAAGTTCTCGAGATGCCTTTTATAGTACTTTTTACTCACTAGTGTATAATAAAATAATATTCGATTCTGTACAAAACTCCCAAACAAAAAACTCCCGCCAACATTTTGCTTATTCTTGCAAGTGCAATATGAGCTTTCAGCTCTTGTTTTTGGGGGGGATGACTTCGAAAAGAGCAATTTCGTCAATTGTCGTTTATACATAGCAGCCGTATATCAGATACCACGGTAACTGCAAAAACGACTAATTGCATACTGATTGCAGTTCCAGTTGCCGTGGTAACAAATACCATGGTATCTGATACCACGGTCTAAAGCCGTTTTTGCAGTTAACGTGGTATCTGATACCACGGTCAAAAGGAGTTTTTGCAGTTATCGTGGTATCTGATATCTGATGTTCAGATACCACGGTCCGACCGTGGTAACTGATCGTAGTATCTGAAAAAGTCAACTCACTTTCATCAGTTTTTGTCAAACTGGAGGAAAAGAGTTTGGCACTTAGTGATGTGACTGAATATCAGTTCTTTTTCTGGGATGACTTCGAAAAACGCAATTTTGGCAATTGTTGTTTTTGGGATCCCAAAACGTAAGTGGCGAGATACCTATGGCAGCATCGCAAAAGTTGTCCGTCCGTCCGTCTGTGCGCGCTATAACTCTCGAAGGGAGTAAGATATTTTGATGAAACTTGGTCTGAGGATTCTTTGGGTCAATAGTAACGTCATGTTCGTAGATGAGCTCTGTAGCTCTACCTTTAGTGGTGGGGGAGGGGGTTTAAATTAAGGGGCAAATGAAATATTTCTAAACAGATAATGTGATAGTAGATTATGGGGTAAGAACACACGCTGAACTCGATGGTGAAAACCATTTTATCATCGGACAAGTAGTTCGCTCGGAATTGGGCTCTGAATTAGCCTCTGGCTTTGAATACAGGTTATTATTATTATTATCAGATAAGAAGACATACTGAACACGATGGTGGAAACCATTTTGTCATCGGACAAGTAGTTCGCTCTGAATTGGGCTCTGAATTGGCCTCTGGCTTTGAATACAGATTATTACTATTATTATGAGATAAGAAGACATATTGAACACGATGGTGGAATCCATTTTGTCATCGGACAAGTAGTTCGCTCGGAATTGGGCTCTGAATTGGCCTCTGGCTTTGAATACAGATTATTATTACTATTATGAGATAAGAAGACATACTGAACACGATGGTGGAAACCATTTTGTCATCGGACAAGTAGTTCGCTCGGAATTGGGCTCTGAATTGGCCTCTGGCTTTGAATACAGATTATTATTATTATTATTATGAGATAAGAAGACATACTGAACACGATGGTGGAAACCATTTTGTCATCGGACAAGTAGCTCGCTCGGAATTGGGCTCTGAATTGGCCTCTGGCTTTGAATACAGATTATTGTTATTATGAGATAAGAAGACATACTGAACACGATGGTGGAAACCATTTTGTCATCGGACAAGTAGTTCGTTCCAAAAGTTCCAAAACCGGAAAGTTTGTTAAAAGTAAAAGTTTTATTTGAAGTTGATTAGATGTTCGATTTAGATGTAAGAAAACATGCTGAACACGATGGTGAAGACCATTTTTTCTCCGGACAAATTAGCCCGGAATCCGGTCGAAACCGGAAAGTCTCTTTAAAGTAAAACTTTTATTTGAAGTTGATTATATGTTCGATTTAGGGGTAGGGAGACATGCTGAACACGATGGTGAAAACCATTTTCTCGCCGGGCAAGTAGTTCGCCCGGAATTCGGCCAAAACCGGTAAGTTTGTTAAAAGTAAAAGTTTTATTTGAAGTTGGTTAAATGTTCGATTGAGGGGTAAGAAGACATGTTAATGAATTAGTTTTCACACTTATGTGAAAAGAATTTTCTACCCGGAGTTAAAGTTTTACATGAAGTTGATTAGATGTTCTTTATACGTTTAAGGAGATACACTAAATTCGTTTCTGAACTTTCTTTTTTTTTCTGGACAAGTATGGTAGTTTGTTCGGAATTCGGCCGAAGCCGGATATTTGGCAGAAGTAAGGCAGGAAGTTTCGATCAGTATCGTCAAAATAGATATGGCGTATAGAGGTATATCTGAACTTGAGTTTTATACATAACCGGTCGGCACAAAGATCGTAACTGTCTGCATCAAATATTCAATTTTTGGGATCCCATCGGAACCTTTGGTCTTGTTTTCAGAGCAATCGTATATTAGATAGCATGGTATCTGCAAAATGCAACTAATGTGTCAAGAAATGGCCGGTTTTATACACGGGTGCAGGGGTAACAAACAGGGGATACACCAGTCGACGTCGTAACTTCACCAACGTGTCTAGTTGCCTTCAGCCCGACGAAAACAAGACCAAAGGTGTCGATGGGATCCCAAAAATCTAAGATTCGATCCAGACAATTCGGTCTTGTCTTCGCCAGGCTAATCATCAGAGAAAACCGAGTTCAGATATTCTATCTACCTACCTATCTATACCTCTATAAGCCATATCTATTTTGACGATACTGATCGAAACTTCCTGCTTTACTACTGCCAAATTTGCGGTTTCACCTGAATTCCGAGCGAACTACTAGTCCAGCAAAAAAACGAAAATTCAGAAACGAAACCGGCGTGTTTCCTTATCCCTATAAAGAAATCTAATCAACTTTAAATAAAATTTTGACGTAAAAAAAAATGCGGGTACAACCGGATTCCGGAATAATTATATGTCCGTGTAAAAAATGATCATAATATACAGACTCCGCGTCTCTTCTTACCCCTAAATCTATCATCTAATCAACTTCAGATAAAGCTTTTGCTTTTAACATATTTTCCGGTTTCGGCCGGATTACAGGCGAACTAGTTGTCCGGCGAGAAAATAGTTTTCACCATCGGGTTCAACATGTCTTCTTGCTTCTAAATCAAACATTTAATCAACTTCAAATGAAACTTTTACTTTTAACCAACTTTCCGGTTTTTGCCGGATTCCGGACGAGCTACTCGTCCAGCGAGAAAATGGTTTTGACCATCGTGCTCAGCATGTCTTCTTACCCCTAAATCGAGCATTTAATCAACTTCAAATGAAACTTTTACTTTCAACAAACTTTCCGGTTTTGGCCGGATTCCGGATGAACTACTTGTCCGGCGAGAAAATGATTGTCACCATCATGCTCAGCATGTCTTCTTACCCCATAATCGACTATCACATTAGATGTTTAAAATTATTTGTTTGTCCCTGAATTTGAACCCCCTCCCCCACCCCCAAATATAGGGCTACAGAGTCCATCTACGAACTCGACCTTACCCTTGACCCAAACAATCCTCACACCAAGTTTCATCAAAATATCTCATTCCCTTCGAGAGTTATCGTGCTTACAGACGGACGGACGGACAGACGGGCGGACGGACAACTCCACTTACGTTTTGGGATCCCAAAAAGTAGAAAACCCAAAATAAAGTAGTAAAGTAGAACCGAAAAATATAAAGTAGAATGGTCCAAAATACGGTAGGAATTCTACTTGGAGCTACAATACAATCGGAAGCACTGTTCCTTTGGCACTATTCGACCCCCCCCCCCCCCACACACACACACGGCAGACTACCACGACTAAACCCAAAGAATACGGACAAGAAACGTGACTCCCTCCGGCACGCATATATTAAACAAAGCGTATCGTCCGACGCGCAGAGCGTCCACCTGTATGGATAAAGGGGTAGGGTGTGGACTGCTATAGCCACCCGTTTTTTTTCTCAAAAACTGGTGGGCAAATTTTATTAAACTGTTTACCAGAGCCTCGTTTTTGTTGCAATGGCGCTGCCGCATCGCTGCTGCAGCACTTCTTTGCTTTTGCACAATATGCGTTTTTGGATTCACTTTCCTCTTGGTTGAAGCGGCAGCGCTGCAGCATCTTGCAGGGAAGCACGGACTTGGTCGGTGAGCAAGTCCGTGATTCTCGAGAAGCGCTGCCGTCTTCCTCGGAAGCGCTGCAGTGCAAAAACGGATGTAGGAAGAATCAGTCCGGAACCGGCCGAGAAGTGGACCTGCAGCATGCAACAAAAACGAGGCTCAGACAGTTGTCGGATGCATTCTGTCTTTTTGACCCAGTAAGTGTCGGTTGGGACTTTGAAGATAACTAAACTGATCGCATAAACTTTTTGTTTATCTTTAATACGTTCGAAAGTTGCAACAGCATGTCACCTCACCCTATACCCCACATCACCTCACCCGAGAAACTACTAATGCTACACATGAAGCTGTCGGGCTCAGCCTACTCTCGGTTTTCACCACACCACCCTTTTACCCCCCTGTTTATGTGCTAGTGGTTTTTGTATGTATAGTTATTTAAGTATTTTCTTCCTTTCTTTATCTTTATTGTACTCCACTTGTTTTTCCTCTGGAATTTGTGGGTAAGAAATAAATTATTAAATTATTATTATTATTATTATATCAACTATATCATTGGGTTTTAAAATTGCATGCTAAACTTCCGGACTCCGGGTGAACTACTTGTCCGGCGAGAAAAGAATTTTCCCATTCGGATTCAGCATGTCCTCTTACCCCAGTATCGAACATCTAATCAACTTCAGATTCAACTTTTACTTTTTACAAATTTACGATTTTTGCCGGATTCCGGGTGAACTACTTGTCCGGCGAGGAAATAATTTTCATATTCGGATCCAACATTCAGCAGCTCCTTACCCCTAAATCGACAATCTTATTAGCTTTTAAAAAAGTAATATACAGTTTGGGGCCCATCTACGAACTTGACCAGTCCCTTCACCGAAAGAATCCTCACATCAAGTTTCATCAAAATATCAATCCCTTCGAGAGTTATCGTTCTCACAGACGGACGGACGGACGGACAGACGAACAACTTTCGCGAAGTCATAGGTATCCCTCCACTTATGTTTTGGGATCCCAAAAAGAAAGAGGTCGTACGCGACTTACCATAACAGTTTTACTGTTTCCTCCGAGGGCATTCATAAGTAGCTTTGTCAGGACGGAATCTCTGAATGGTATTTTCAGTAGTTTCCCTTGAGACTGTTCAGCAAGTGCATGAATACAGTTGCCAAGACTAGCCAGGGATTGATTGATCATGGCTCCCTCTTTCAAACGTTCGTTAGACGTCCCTGCAGAACCGACTCGCTCACTAGAAAAAAAGAATGTTAGATTGTTCGACCCAAAGATGTTTGACCTAACCAGAGCAAAATAAAACTAGGGACAGTAGCGCCGCCCACTAGGATTGCGGAATTTAAAGCGTGACAAACTTGCGGGTTTAGAAATTTCTAGTAAAGCAAAGGTGCGGTCTGCACACACCAAGGAAACAATGAAGTCTGTATCATTATTTTGCAACGTTCAGAATATGAAGTTATCGGAGCAAGCGTTGGTGAACTACTGAATGAGTTTCAGTAGAGATGTTCACTATCGCTAGTGGTGCTAGTGTCGCTGTTATTCGAATGTGTGTCACTTTTTTCAAGTCTTCGCGTTACTCTCTAGTCTTATTTTGCTCTGACTAGGGAGTAGCGCCAAGACTTGACAAAATTGACACACACTCTAATAGCAGCGATACTAGCACCACTAGCGATAGAGAACGTAACTACTGGTACTCATTCAGACGTTCAGCAGTGCTGGCTCCGATAACTTCATATTCTGAAAATAGCAAAAAAAATGATACAGCATCTATTGTTTCCTCGGTGTGTGCAGACCGCACCTTTGTTTTACTAGAAATTTCTAAACCCGCATGTTTGTCTCGTTTTAAATGCCGCAGGCGCTGTGGGTGGCGCTACGAATATGGCCCGTTTGCAAAGCATGGAAAGCATAGGTCTTGTTCCTATTCCTTAGTGTTATTTTGCTCTGGACCTAACCGATCAGGCCCACAGAAACAACTGAACTGGGAACTCGACTGGCGATCGTAAGCCATGCTAACCGTGCTTGTTCAGACCCGGCGTGCACACATTAGCTGAAAATCGACAAGAAATGGAGACACGAAACGACGGCTTCCGAAAGCTTGCGATTGACAGTGGAGACCCCACTTGATAGTTCTGACCTTGCCTCCTTTTGGACCTACGAATCTGGCCTGCGTCTACTAATTCTGTCTCCGATCAACTCAAAACTCGGGCGGGCTGCTGGGTTGAATCGAGATTGTCCTCTTCAGCTTGTTACCTAGGGCAGTGGTTCCCAACCTTTTCCGTACGCGTACCCCTAATTAAAGCTGCTTTCACATTGACGCGTCGTTGCGATGCGTTGCGTATGCGTTTATCTTGCGTTGCGTATAGGTTGCGCAGCGTATCTTTCACGCCTGCGCGAGAAGCTTTCACGCTGGATGCTCATTTACATTTTCCTTTCTCGGTTTCTTCTGCTATGTTTTAATTTCTTCCACTAGTAGCAAGTTTTTCTTCATCATCAGCATGTTTTTCTAGTTTTTATTCAAAATCTTCCATTTTCGACAAATTTAATGCGTACGCGTCGACGCAACGCAAGAATGGAGCTTGGTTCTATTCTTGCGTTGCGTTTTATTTGTCTGCGTAAGCTCTGAGTTGCGTCGACGCAAGTGCAACGCAAGGCTTGCGTAGCTCAGTGTGAAAGGCAAACGCGTCAATGTGAAAGCAGCTTAAGGTTCAAAAAGGTTGCGTACCCCATTTTGATGAATTAGTGTTCTACTATTCTACCAGGATCTGTCAAGATCAGAAAGCCAAAAAAAAACTCATTTATTGTCATAAATGGTAAGGGCTTAATTTGTAAAATAAATACAAATAAATAGGATACTTGAGGCTGCAGGGTTGTCAGCTTCCTTCTTGTCCGTTAACTGGTCAAGCCAGAGGCGTCACTAGCCAAATGTTTGGGGGGGGGGCGAGCCATTTACCGACTGGCTGGTAATTTTTACCGACTGTTTCTGCAGAAAAAACGACTGTTTTCAACAACAAAAATGACAGTTTTGAAAAAAATCGACTGATTTTCAGAAAAATCCACTGATTTTCAGAAAAAAGACTATTTTGACGAAAAATTGACCTTCAGAAAAACCGACTGTTTTCATGAAAAAAGTCAACTGTTTTGACGTGAATCGTGGCGCTTCGCGCCGACTCGGTTACTTTTTACCGACTGGCCGACAGCATTGGGGGGGGGGGGGCGTCCCCCCTCCCCCCCCCCCCCCCCAGTCGTGACGCCCCTGGGTCAAGCATCAGAAAGACACTTGCGCTGTTTCCTTGAAACTTCGTAAGCCAAAACTTTAAATTCTTGACGAAAGCACACATTTTCGAATTCAGAGATTTGGGACCTTCGCGCACCCCTTACGAGGGTCTCGCGTGCCCCTTTGGGTACGCGTACCCCCGGTTGGGAACCACTGACCTAGAGGGAGAACCGGCAAACAAACAAATGATAAATGCATGAGATATGATTCTCAAGTCACTAACCTTCCAGCGAGGTCAACCAAGTTCACAAGTGCAACCTTGGCTGTTTCTTGGCCTTGAGAGTTCGTCGACTTCTGTACCACATTAATCCCAACAATCGTATGAGCTCTAGAGCTGACTTCGTTCATATTGGTGGCAGCGACAGTCCGATTAATGGAACCTGTTTCAATGTGAAGAAGAAGGTCTTCAGCGCATGTGGCAAGACGAGAAGCAAGACCCTCGGCTAAAATATGACAAATTTCATAGAATAGAATAGAATTTATTGCACAAAAAGCCTGAGGCCATGGCAAAAATGGTAACAAAAAAGAATATATAGATACATATTTATTCTCACCAAACGTGGAATTCATGCTACACCACAACTGAAGTTCTAGACTCTGCGTTGCTGTATTTCGTTACAATCAGCGTCATTCACCCCCTCGCATTTCTTCCTCTTTAGTTTTGGTTAAGTCATGAGTTGCGTTTTTGCAGATACCATGGTATCTGATACCACGGTCTAAAGTCATTTTCGCAGTTACCCTGGTATCTCATATCACGGTCAAAAAGCGTTTTTACACTTATCGTCGTATCTTGCCAGTTATCCTGGTACCTGATATTCAGATACCGCGGTAGATATTCCTTCAGCCCAAGCTGACTGCGAATCATATTTGACGGTGCAAAACGGATAAGTCAGCTACATTTTATTCGAGCTATATTTCGGCCCTTCTTGGCAAGGGTCCTCTTCAGGCTCAAGCCGCTCAAGCTGGAAAATATAGTTTATTACCCTTGCCAAGAAGGTCCGAAATATAGCTCGAATAAAATGTAGCTGACTTATCCGTTTTGCACCGTCCAAAAAAAAATAAGATCCCGCGGTCCGACCGTGGTAACTCATCGTGGTATCTGAAAAGTATTCTCATTTTCATCAAATTGGTGGGAAAGAAGTTTGGCCCTTAGTGATGTAACTGGATTTCAGTTTTTCTTTTGGGATGACTTCGATAAGTGCAATTTCGGCAATAGAGCAGCCGTGTTTCAGATACCACGGTAACTGCAAAACCAACCAATTGCAGATCCAGTTACCTAGATACCATGGTGTATCTGCAACAACGCAACTATGGTCGTTAATATTTACCCTGCCATTCGACTTAAAAGCAACTTTTGAGGAGTGCGAACCACAAAGTTTGCTTACGAATTTCATTCATATTGCTCAGAATGACTGAGTAGCTTATTGTCGACAAACCTTCAATTCAATATTTAAAGCACAATTCCTCCTAGAAATGATCTTTTCACTATGAAATGGGTCAGAAAACAAGAGCTGTAAGCTCATATGGCACTTGCATGTGTCAAGATGATTTGATTGATCAAGAGTAAGTTTCGACTTTGCGGTTGAGATGCGCGCTATAAGGGAGCTGGAACTTCATTTGTAAGCAAAACCCTTGAGGCAAAACTGCTAATGGGCTGATGGGCATCACGAAATCATATATTGCTTAAAAGTATTTTTTTTACTTTGCGGTCAAGATTGGTACTTTAAGGAATAATCGGATTTGGGAAGTAGCAATTTCTAAGCAAATGTTGTTGAGTCTCCAATATTCCAGCGAAGTTTCATCGTCCTAGCACATCAGGAAGTACCTTAACGCGCGATCACCGGAATCCCAGACCCCCCTCCCCCTCCTCCAACTCCACCCATAATAACCGGAGCCAATCCTGTTCTGTAAATGATTAATCCAGAGCATCTGTTTGTCATTCCCAGGAAGTTCGATCCAGATCACACCAGTATAAGCGGGTCAAGTATTTTCCGCCCTCCCCCCGATAATTGCCGGATTCGGTCCGGAAATGAAAAATGTCACAAGAGAAAAATGTCCTCTGTTTAATTATTAAATTTCACTCGAATCCGATCACCCGTTCCAAAGTTACGCATGACTCAATATTCCGGATTCCCCTCCCTCAACTCCCCCCCCCAAGATTATCATATCGAGGATTTTTTTTTATTCCAAGTCAGTTTGACCGGGTCCCTGATATGCCTTCCAAGTTTCGTCGTGAAAATCCCCCAAAAACGGAATTCCGGGAGACCCCTCCTCCCCCCCCCTTAAGTGTCCGGATCCAGTCAAATTATGTAAAAGATTTATCCAGATGTTTGTTCTTCCCAGCAAGTTTCACTCCGATACCATCATTCTAACCGTTTCTCGAGATTTCCGGTCCACCCCCCCCACCCCACCCAGCTCCCCCGCGGTGCACGTAGCCAATCCGATTCAGCAAATGACTTACCTAGAGCATCTGTTTGTTCTTCCCACAAAGTTCCATCCCGATCCCTCCATTCTAAACGGGGCACGTATTCCCCCCCCCCCCAATAGTTGCCGGATCCGGTCCGGATATGAAAAAAATCATCGGAGAAATGTCCTCTGTTGAATTCTTTAATTTCACTCGAATCCGATCAACCATTCCAAAATTACGCATGACTGAAAATTTCGGATTCCCCTCCCTCCACTCCCCCCACCATTATCTGATCGACAAAATTTTTATTTTGAAGTCAGTTTGATTGGGTCCCTGATATGCCTGCCAAGTTTCATCGTGAAAATCCCCAAAACCACCATCACCGGAATTCCGGGACCCCCCCCCCCATAAGTGTCCGGATCAAGTACAATGGCCTAAAGAACTATCTAGAGCAGATGCTTGTTCTTCCCAGCAAGTTTCACTCCGATCCCTCCATTCTAACCGTTTCTTGAAATTTCCGGTCTCCCCCCCCCCCAACTCCCCCCTGGCTACCGAATCCGGTCAAGACTTTAAACGGGACATTACAGATATATATTCTGTTCAGTTATGAAGTTTCATTACAATCCGATCATCCGTTCGAAAGTTACACACTTCTCAATTTCCCGGATTCCCCTGCGGATTCCCCTCCCTCCACTCCCCCACCATTATCTGATCGACAATATTTTTATTTTGAAGTCAGTTTAATTGGGTCCCTGATATGCCTGCCAAGTTTCATCGTGAAAATCCAAAAAACCACCATCACCGGAATTCCGGCCCCCCCCCCCCCATAAGTGTCCGGATCCAGTACAATGGTCTAAAGGACTTATCTAGAGCAGATGCTTGTTCTTCCCAGCAAGTTTCACTCCGATCCCTCCATTCTAACCGTTTCTTGAAATTTCCGGTCTCCCCCCCCCCAACTCCCCCCTGGCTACCGAATCCGGTCAAGACTTTAAACGGGACATTACAGATATATATTCTCTTCAGTTATGAAGTTTCATTACAATCCGATCATCCGTTCGAAAGTTACACACTTCTCAGTTTCCCGGATTCCCCTGCCCTCCACCCCCCCCCCCCCCAAAATGGTCGGATCAGAAAACTGATTATTCCTAATTTTGTTTGGTCGGGTCTCTGATATGCCTGCCAAGTTTCATGGTCCTAGCACAACTGGAAGTACCCTAACTCGAAAAAGTGTGACAAAATGCCCTAAATTCTCAAGTTTCCAGCGCCCCGCACTCCCCCCCCATATGGTCGGATCGGGAAACTGATTATTTCCAGGTTAGTTTGGTCGGGTCCGTGATATTCCTGCCAAGTTTCATTGTCCTAGCTCATCTGGAAGTACCCTCACTCGAAAAAGTGTGACAAAATGCCCTAAATTTTCAAGTTTCCAGCGCCCCAGCTCCCCCGCATATGGTCGGATCGGGAAACTTATTATTTACAGGTTACTTTGGTCAGGTCCCTGATATTCCTGCCAAGTTTCATTGTCCTAGCTCATCTGGAAGTACCCTAACTCGAAAAAGTGTGAAAAAATGCCCTAAATTTTCAAGTTTCGAGCGCCCCCACTCCCCCGCATATGGTCGGATCGGGAAACTGATTATTTCCGGGTTCGTTTGGTCGGGTCCCTGATATTCCTGCCAAGTTTCATTGTCCTAGCTCATCTAGAAATACCCCAACTCAGAAAAAAAGTGACAAAATGCCCTAAATTTGCAAGTTTCCAGCGCCCCGCACTCCCCCCCATATGGTCGGATCGGGAAACTGATTATTTCCAGGTTAGTTTGGTCGGGTCCCTGATATGCCTGCCAAGTTTCATTGTCCTAGCACATCTGGAAGTACCCTAACTCGGATATGTGGGACAAAAAAACTCGGACCGACCGACCGACCGACAGACCGACAGACGGAATTGTGATCGGTATATGGCACTTGAGCCAGAGGCTGCAAGTGCCATAAAAACTTTCTCGGAAATACCATTACTTTCCATCAGAACTTAGCGGGGTTTTTTTTTTTAGCGCTTGACGACTTTGCACAGCTTTCCTGCTCTTCGACGCGGCGGGGCACAAAACATTTGAAAAATGAACGCGCCGTGGATAACAAGACCAAACTTTTCGATGGGATCCCAAAAATTCAATATCTGATCCAGACAACTGGGTCTTGTCTTAGCCAGATCCAGTCATCGCCAGAATCCTTGAACATTCTTACAATTAAAATTCAGAAACAGATTAAGGCCAAATAGCTAATCATCTGAGAAAACCAAGTTCAGATATGGATTCAGCATGTGTGTTTACCCGTATAAATCATATCTGTTTTGACGAAAAGTTCCTGCCACTTCTGCCAATTTCCCGGTTTCGGCCGAACTCTAGAACTACTTGTCCGGCGAAAAAAGAAAGCTCAAAAACGAACTCAGGGTATCTTCTTTCCCCAATAATGAACATCTAATCAACTTCAAATAAAAATTTAACTTATAACAAATTTTCCGACTCCAGCCGGATTCCGGTCGAACTATATGTCCGGGTAAAATATGATTGTCACACACGGATTCAGCGTCTCTTCTTACCCCTAAATCGGTTATCTAATCAGCTAGAAATAAAACTTTAACTTCTAACAATTTTCCGGTTTTGGCCGGATTCCGGGCGGATTCCGGGCGAACTACATGTCCGGGAAGAAAATTGTTTTCAAATAATAGTTCAGCATGTCTTCTTGCCCTAAATCGGACATCTGATCAACTCCAAATAAAACTTTTAATTTTAACAAACTTTCCGGTTTGGGCCGGATTCCAGGCGAACTACTTGTCCGTCGAGAAAATGGTTTTGACCATCGTCTTCAGCATGTCTTCCTACCTCTAAATCAAACATCTAATCAACTTCAAATAAAACTTTTACTTTTAACAAACTTTCCGGTTTTGGCCGGATTCCGGGCGAACTACTTGTCCGATTACAAAATGGTTTTCACCATCGTGTTCACCATGTCTTCTTACCCCATAATCGACTATCACATTAGCTGTTTCAAAATATTTTGTTTGCCCCTTAATTTGAACCCCCTCCCCCACCCCTAAATGTAGGGCTAAAAAGCCCATTTACGAACTCGACTGGTCCGCCGACCCAACGAATCCTCACACCAAGTTTCATCAAAATATCTCATTCCCTTCGAGAGTTATCGTGCTTACAGACGGACGGACGGACAGACGGACAACTTTTGCGAAGTCATAGGTATCCCTCAACTTACGTTTTGGGATCCCAAAAAGTAAGAAAACTAACCAAATTAAATTATTCAAAAACAGAAGATTCTCATATCCCTGTGTGTGAAAGAGTTGTCAACCGACGTTGAAGATTCTGGCAAACTTTGCGTTGTGTAACGGTGTAATCATTTATTACAGGATTACAGGTTTGTTTCCTTCCCCGACGTTGACCCAGAGGATTGACAGCCTGACGAGGACCCTTGCCAGGGCCGAAATATCGCTGATGAAGAATCGTAGCTGAAGTATCCGTTGTAAGCAGTGTTTGAATAAATGTTTCAAAGTCAGCTTGGGCTCAAAGAATATTCAAAATGAAACAATGGAGAAAGATGGAAATATTAAAAGCCTATAATTCCATAAGGGAGCTAGGTATATTATAAAAGGCAGAATAAGCTAGAGGGATCCTTTAAAGGACGAGCAATAGTATATATTGCGTTGATCAAACAGTATAATTTACTTCACTACATTTCTCCAATGTAGAAAAAGTACAGGGACTTTGGCTGTCACCATCCTAAAGTGTCAGCCGGAACGAAGAGATCGACGGGGAAGAACAAGAAGCACGAGTCATCGCACCTACCAAAGGTATCTTCCAAACGTACATGTAAGTCTGAAACCTGGCTGATAGGAGCACGTCCAGGCAGCGGCCCACCAGAGAGATAAAATCAGATAAAATCTGATAAAGTGAGATACATATCTACAGTGTGTCTTAATTAAAAGTTGTTTCGCTTTAAGAAAATAAAAAAAAAGAAAAAAAAAGAGAGAAGACTGGCGCCTATGGTTGCCCCTGGATGACTCAAGGCATGGGAGGATTTACGGTTCAATGGAACGCTTGCTGTTTTAAAAAACATTTAAGTCCTATCAGCTTTGACAAAATACGGCAAGAGTTCTCCCGACCAGTGAACTTCCCTGGACAGTATTCGGAAGCCTGATGAAGAAGTATTCCTTGAGCCCAAGCTGACTCTGAAACATATATTCAAATAACGCGGAAAATTTGTTATAAGTTAAATTTTATTTGAAGTTGATTAGATGTTCATTTTTGGGGAAAGAAGATACCCTGAGTTCGTTTTTGAGCTTTCTTTTTTCGCCGGACAAGTAGTTCTAGAGTTCGGCCGAAACCGGGAAATTGGCAGAAGTGGCAGGAACTTTTCGTCAAAACAGATATGACTTATACGGGTAAACACACATGCTGAATCCATATCTGAACTTGGTTTTCTCAGATGATTAGCTATTTGGCCTCAATCTGTTTCTGAATTTTAATTGTAAGAATGTTCAAGGATTCTGGCGATGACTGGATCTGGCTAAGACAAGACCCAGTTGTCTGGATCAGATATTGAATTTTTGGGATCCCATCGAAAAGTTTGGTCTTGTTGTCTCGGAGTCTGCATGTGCAAACCTCCAGAAACGAACATCCCTATTTTGAAAACGTCACGCTCAGGAGAAGAATGCTCTCCGTGGCCATGTCTGTAAATGCATTCTCCATGGTGTGTTCAAGTATGGTTTCATTGTTCAGGTGTCCTTTAAACAGTAGTTCATGTGTTTTGTAGGGAGAGCAGCTTCGGCTTAACCTCTTTTTCTATTAATATACAAATACATATTTCTCACACAGTAAACAACTGAGAGAATTCTCTCACATTCCTAGAGAATACCACATATCATCCTGGTTGTAGCCAAAATGGAACTTACCATAGAATCCTTTTTTGGGGTGTTCTCTGATCCGCAGACCTTTCTTTGCATTTTTCTCTAGGAGATCTCTTACTACCTCATTGTAGATTTCCATCATGCTTATGTGAACTTCATACCGACATCCGGCTGACTGCACTTCTTTTTTGTTCAGGTGAACAAAGAGAGCTGTGCAAAACTGTGGGATTATCCCTAGAAAGATAGACAAGTGTAAAGCAAGGACTATTAAAACAGAAAGGAAAACTGTTATCAGCAACCGACAAAAGGCCCATTCACAACGGGTTTTAGCTAATACTCGGTACCAGCTTGTTCCGGAAATCACTCTGAGACCGAGAATTAGCTGGGTTTCTCCCGTTCGCAATTGATATTGGTGCCAGTTTCGGGTATCAGCTAGTCTCGGACCCAAGCTGAAATCAGTTCAGCTTTTGTGGGTACTAGCCAATCAGACTATTTTGGGGAATATTGAGGAATATTCTGATTGGCTAGTTTCTAACCAAGCCCAATAGATAAAATCACATCCACTCCTTGCTGTTTTGAAAACGAAAGTAAATTTAGGTCACTGTTCTTCGGTCTGACGTGGTTCAGCATTAGCCAATCGGAATATTCCTAAATATTCCCCTAAGTAATCTGATTGGCTAGTACTCTGAAAAGTTGAACTGATTTCAACTTGGGTCCGAGACTAGCTGGTACCCGAAACTGGCACCAATATCAATTGCAAACGGCAGAAACCCAACTAATTTTCGGTCTCAGAGCGGTTTCCGGAACTGGCTGGTACCGAGTATTAGCTAAAACCCGTTGTGAATGGGCCTTAAAGACGGTAATCAATGACGGTACCGTCAAGAATGTATGGACAGCTCAGTGTCATAGTTTCCCGGGAACAAGTGCTGAGGAATGAGAAAAGGCAAATGAGCCAATAGAACCTCCGCCTTTGGTCTCATGCACCGACTATAAGCCGTATTCTCGCCGTTCCCCGAAGACTCCTCGGGGAATCGAGGGGAACGGCGAGAATAGAGGGAGTCACTCCACGCCGACTCCGCGTACAGACAACAGCGAGAACACGGGGAATGCTTCCAAAACGGATTCTGTTCGAAAAAAAAAATATGCAGTTGATGAAATTAGTCTGGATCCACTTTATTTTTGGTTTTGCTTATTCTGATTGTTTTTAATTAATTTTATATTGCACCTACACCAGCAAAAATTGATTCCCCTCCGAATCTGAAAGGGAGTCCTTTTTTATGATGGTGATGATAACCGGAGCATTCCCCGTCCGTGGGGACTCGCAAGAATACGGGAGTGAGTCCCCGGTACAAACAAAAACGCGGGGACTCCTCAAGCGGAGTCCTCGGGGAACGGCGAGAATACGCCTAAAGAGTCGAAAGTAGGAGCCGAATTCGTTGACTGGAATCAAAATAGGGATCCTGCCTCAGAACAGGGATCCTGACTTAAGGAAGAAGACGAAGAAACGAAAAGAACAGAGACCCTGCCCTTCGTGTTTACAGTGGCGGACTTGAGCGCAGACAAACTAAGCATCTGCCTAGGGCCCAACCTCGGAAGGGGCCTAAGTAGTAAGTGTAAAAACTATAATGAGTACAAAGTATAGTTGGCATTTGTCTAATTTCACTTCTAAGTCTGCGTTTCTATTTTCTAAAACCAAAGAAAAAATGAAAAAAATAAAAGTAAGTTTGTTTTTAGTGGAGTGTTCCTTGGAACAGTGTTCCTTGGAACAATCCACTTTTGCGAGCGCTGTAGCAGCTTTCAGCTTTCGGTTTTCACCATATTTTGCGGAGCTCATAACTCGTGAACATGTGCAGGTATCAAGTTCAAACTTGGTACACTTGTGGGTATTGGGGTCTAGTTGTGCCTTATGGGGGTCCAAACACACCCGGTTCAGGGACAAATAGGCCCAGATTGTCCAATAAATAATGTTCATAACTTGACCAGAGTTGAACGTAAAAAGATGAAATTCCTTGTACTTGCAGATCCTAGGGCTGGAAAGCTACTTTTAAAGTTGCACCTCCCCCACCCATCCCGTTCCTGGGCCACTGCGCCCAGATTGACCAGGAGTAAAGTTCGTTACCCGTGACAAGAATCAACATGTATCAAGTTGAAACTTGGTAGGTTTGTCAGCATTGGGGTCTCTTTTTGGGATCCCAAAACGTAAGTTGAGGGATACCTATGACTTCGCAAAAGTTGTCCGTCTGTCCGTCCGTCCGTCCGTCCGTCTGTAAGCACGATAACTCTCGAAGGGAATGAGATATTTTGATGAAACTTGGTGTGAGGATTCGTTGGGTCGGCGGACCAGTCGAGTTCGTAAATGGGCTTTGTAGCCCTACATTTAGGGGTGGGGGAGGGGGTTCAAATTAAGGGGCAAACAAAATATTTTGAAACAGCTAACAGAAGACATGCTGAACACGATGGTGAAAACCATTTTGTAATCGGACAAGTAGTTCGCCCGGAATCCGGCCAAAACCGGAAAGTTTGTTAAAAGTAAAAGTTTTATTTGAAGTTGATTAGATGTTTGATTTAGAGGTAGGAAGACATGCTGAAGACGATGGTCAAAACCATTTTCTCGACGGACAAGTAGTTCGCCCGGAATCCGGCCCAAACCGGAAAGTTTGTTAAAATTAAAAGTTTTATTTGGAGTTGATCAGATGTCCGATTTAGGGCAAGAAGACATGCTGAACTTTTATGTGAAAACAATTTTAATCCCGGACATGTAATTCGCCCGGAATCCGGCCAAAACCGGAAAATTGTTAGAAGTTAAAGTTTTATTTCTAGCTGATTAGATAACCGATTTAGGGGTAAGAAGAGACGCTGAATCCGTGTGTGACAATCATATTTTACCCGGACATATAGTTCGACCGGAATCCGGCTGGAGTCGGAAAATTTGTTATAAGTTAAATTTTTATTTGAAGTTGATTAGATGTTCATTATTGGGGAAAGAAGATACCCTGAGTTCGTTTTTGAGCTTTCTTTTTTCGCCGGACAAGTAGTTCTAGAGTTCGGCCGAAACCGGGAAATTGGCAGAAGTGGCAGGGACTTTTCGTCAAAACAGATATGACTTATACGGGTAAACACACATGCTGAATCCATATCTGAACTTGTTTTTCTCAGATGATTAGCTATTTGGCCTTGATCTGTTTCTGAATTTTAATTGTAAGAATGTTCAAGGATTCTGGCGATGACTGGATCTGGCTAAGACAAGACCCAGTTGTCTTTTTTCTGTACATAGTTCGCTCGGAAGTCGGTCGAAACCGGAAACTTGGCAGAAGTAAAGCAGGAAGTCTCAGTCAGTATTGTCAAAATGGATATGGCTTATAGAGGTATATCTGAACATGGTTTTCTCTGATCATTAGCCTGGCGAAGACTGGATCTGGCGAACACAAGACCCGACTGTCGGAATCAAATATTAGATTTTTGGGATCCCATCGACACCTTTGGTCTTGTTCCTTTTTGCGGGTCCCAAACCTAACCCCCACTTGGTTCAGGGGCGATTGGGCCCAGATTGCCCATTTTTTATGTTTTTAATTTGACAACAACTGGAGATAGGGCGATGAAATTCCTTTGTGCTTTTGGATCATAGGGTTGGGGATTTATATGTCGAGTTGAACCACCCCCCACCCTCCCCGTTCATGGGCAAGTGGGACCAATTTTCCCATGAGTTACATTCGTCTATGACATGTCTCGAGTTCAGGTCTTGTATACTTGTGGATATGTCTGTGTAGATGCAGAGGTGTAACAGCAACCAATAAGACCATGCGGCGTACTTCAAAGCTCATGGGCAAGTGGGCCCAAATTGCCAATGAAAAAAGTTTTTGACCCGTGACTGGAATCAAGCTCTCAGCTGGTATACTTGAGGAAATAGAGGTGTAAATACGAATATTGGCAGGTTCCGACCCCCCCCCCCTCCCGTTCATGGGCAGCTGGGTGCCGATTTCCTATGAGTTAAGTTCGTCTATGACAGGTCTCAAGTCCATATTTAAGGTCTCACCTGGTCTCAAGTCCATATTTAAGGAAATAAATCTTATGGATGAAGATTTTGGTGCAACATCAACAAATAAGACGACGCGTCGTACTTTAATCTTTAATGAACAGTTGAAAACTGGACTGTTTTGTCATATGATCGATGATATGCCGTTCTTAATGAATTGTGACAACTGGGGTATTAGGCTGCTATGATCTGGTTTATTGCACTTGTTATTGCCTTGCTAATGGAAAAGAGGTTTACAGGGTCGGACTGGCTCGAGCTGTTCGTGCAAGATCTTCAACATGTCTTTGGATTTATACTTGCGGTTTGTTTACATTTAAAGCTTTTAAAGCGGGATTATTACAAACTAGGTTATTTCAATACTTGTCTCGTTATTGGGGATGTCAAATATCTTGGTTCTAAAGCTGATTGTGTATAAAATGTGATAAACATTTTACTTTCAAACTCCAAACTCCACGTCTGAGCGCTTGCGCACTTGTTTGCTATATTACCAAAAAGAGGGCTCCGACCCTGCTGACTCCCTGGATCTCAATTTTCGAGCCTGATTGTGTAAAATGAGTGGTATGCACGCTATCAAAGCACTAGCGTAGCACCGTAATGTCTCCACGAGCACATTATTTTACAGATACTGAGCAGTTCCCCTTACAGCTGATTAGCTAAAACAGATTCAACATAGTCAACTACGAACATAAATCTGAAACAGAGGAAAAGACGACGACTAGGAATAGTATTTCATGCAGTGTTGTAACAAGTACTTCAAATTTGTACTTAAGTATCAAGTATTAAGTACCAGACAACAATTGTACTTAAGTAATACTTGAGTTTTAAGTACAGAACTTGTACTTTAGTAGTACTTCAAGTACTACTCAAGTACACCTCTACTAGCACTATTTCTAGCTCAGTCATATAATGGAAAATAAAAGGAAGTCATATAAATAAAGGCATTTGGCAGTTTAAAATTAAATACCACGAAAGACATTAGAGCTACGCTTCTTTGAACGTTAGTTAGTTTTGAACAGGCCACTTGTATGCACTTGACAAAAGTCATCACCAGTCTACCAAAGTAACTAATTACGGGCTTCTAGGAATTCCTCAGCGGGTGTTTTCTTCTTTTTCCATTAGTCCGAACTGCACTGTTCTAGGTCAAGAAACATTCAAAGAAGTGTGCCTTGCTTAAGACTAATGATTTGTCTTCTGGTGGAGATGCTGGTACTGAGAATCTGCTTTTAGCATTTTTTGCCAATCCTGAAATCGAACTAGTTTTTAGTCTTGAAATTCCCTTTTCTGAAAAATCGTTTTCTATTAAAAAAAAATTATTCGATCGAAGCGGAATATACTTGGGAGAGTACTTGAAAGTACTTAAGAAAGTATCGGTACTTGAGAGCTTCAAGTACCTATTTATTCTACTTAAGTATTAAGAATTAAGTACTCCAGGAAAAATGTACTTAAGATCAAAGTACCTTGATTTTGTACTTCAGTAGAACTTGAAGTACAAGTACTTTAAGTACTTCCCAACACTGATTTCATGCCTGTGAACAACCAAACCCGAATGAATTAAATTATTACCTTTATTCTGTCCGTATCCCATAACTGTATAAGACTTTCCTGACCCTGTCTGGCCGTAGGCAAAAAGAGTAGAGTTGTAGCCTTCTATTGCGTTCTTAACCATCCCGAGCCCAAGATCTTCGAAGACTTGCGTCTGAAAAGCGTAACAACTTGAAAGAATTATTTTCTAGAAGATAGACACAACCGTCTGACGGTCTGGCATAGAAGAAGTGCGGTATGTCCGGATCTTCGTCCAAACCCGTACGCTTCTGAGGTGAAGGCTGAAAATTTTAAGAGATATCGAAAGAACTACAGTAGTTTGCTCGGCTTCACTGTGAAACATGAACATAAATACTCCTTGAGCCCCAGCTCAGACTAAAAACGTAGCTGACATTTCCGTGTTTAACCATTGTTTAGTAAAAATCGAAAATAAACGAAAATAGGTCCCACCTGGTCACGGAACAACTTGCTGTGGGCATGCGCAGGATCTGGAACGTACACACCATCAGAGGTCGCTGTATACCCATCAAACGACCAGTAGGCTTCATCATACGTGAATTTCTTACGGTCGCTCAAGTCGTTCGGATTGACGACGCTCACTTGCTTGCCACTGAACTCGACAATGCACTTGGACTTTCGGGAGATTTCTTTCTTGTTGTAGACATGGCAGTCAAGGAAAAGCTTGAGATACGATGAAACGAAACGGAAGAAGAAAGAACTATGACGACTAAGACTTAACCATCCGAAAGGTTTCGTAAGTGTAGGTCCTTTTAAACTGGCGATAGTCTACACGAAAAACTAACCTATTCGCCTATGAAAAGGACTTATTTCGTTTTTTTATTTTTATCTATATCCATGTAGGACGAGGATTATTGATATTCTGTTTTTTTCTAATATTGTCTATATCTTTTCACGATCTCTGTTTACTTTAGCCGTTGGTATCGTACAGTGATTTCACATTCTTCCATTCGGGATTTAATTTTGCACAAATTAATTTTTTAGTGAAAAAGCTAAAGTATTCTAGAAGAACAGTTATGCCGTGAAAAAGAGAAAATCGTACAGAAACGTCTGCAACAATTACGCTGTGACAAAAAAAACACAGCGCTATTCTGATCCCTTAATTGGCTGCACAAGCAGTTGACCAGCAAAACTCGTTTTTAAAAATAAACTACAAAATCATTTACTAGGATTTCTTCTGTGTGGGGGAGGTTTCAGGTTGATTTGAAGTAATTATGGGAGAAGTAAGGGGTATATATAAAAGAATGACTGAAGAAGAAAGTTGTTTGGTTTAATTGTTTAGTGTAATGAAGTATTTGTAATATGATTTTCAATATTTTCTCCTTATTCAGGTGATAGTTGCCACTTCTGATGAGAAATTAGTTGACTTTGCGTTTGCAAATGTTTTATAATCTAGTTGAAGACGAATAAATCAATCAAACAATCAAAAAGATAGATTCATTAGCAGTACCATACGATAGCAAGCCAATGCAAACATAGCACCTCTCTGGAGATAATAAATACATACGTGTTAATTCACTATTCTATCGTTCTACTACTTACCAAAAAGTGTCCACACCTCTAGTCCTTTAGTAGTGGGTTAGAACAGACCGTTAGACGCGAGATAGGCCAAAACTAAACAGCTATTTCATGAATGGCAATTTGTTTTTTATCATCAAGCAACCTATTTCCGCTGTCCTGTAGCGTAATTACGACCCTACTAATCTGATCGGATGAACTAATAACGGTTATTCATTATATAGTAATTATTTTCGTCCTCTAAAATGACAGTAAATTGCGTCCGATCACCTAAACGAAGGCGGCTAAAGACTCTAATTACAAAGACAACGCAGATTCCAGTCAGTGTGACTCAGCCTTAAGCCCGACATTATATACACACGCAACAAAGGATATGAAAGGTCGAAGTCGAACGGCCACCCGAATATTCTCTTCCGCCGACATTCCGGCTAAACACCGACAGCAAAACTGTGTTAAAAAGGCGAAACAAAACAACACCTCTGTGTATCCGGATATCTCCATGGTTATAACTACGTTTTTATGATGAATGAATGTTTCATGCCATTAGTTCGACGAGAGGTAAACGCCTCGAGTATACAAGAAGTCTTCAAGGAACTAATGGTCTCGAAGGAACTTACAGGGGTTTAAATCGGGTCCAAGTAAATTAGGCTGAAGTCGTGCGTTCTTAAAGGACAACTCGCACTACATAGTGTTTCTCCACATATGTTCTGAGAAATTTGACCACTTCACAACTAAGGTGTGCTCACACAAAATTACACATGGCTTCGGCTGTTTTTAGTCTCTTTCCGTATCCCTTGCTCTTGGAGCATAACCGGTCTTTGGACGAATAAGCTTCTCGGAAACAATGACTGATACGTCACATACAGAAAACAAACGTGGCAAGCGGGATAATGAGTGTATTGCTAATAGAGAATATATATTTATGAAGTGTAGAATCTCGGTAACGAGAATGGATGGAAATACTACTGAAGTAGAATTAATTATTGCGATAAGTACGACGTGTCCTTTAAGACGAGAGCATAGATCTTTTTTTCTTTGTTCAAAAACATGCGACGGACAGAGAAAATATTGGTTTTTGCGATCATAAAATAAACATGCAAGCCAGTCGACGTGTTCTTCAAGACGAGGGCATAGGTTTTTTTTCAACCTCACTTCATCAAAACATGCGACGGACAGAGCTTATTATTAGTTTTTGTTGTCATAAAATAAATATGTACGCCAGTCGACGAGTCAAAATTAACATACACAAAATTTACAATATATACAATTAATAACTATTTTGCAGATTAAAAAATGGACCCGGCATTAAACAGCTTAACAAACGAGGGCACAAAACTAAGCTCATATCGAGCATGTGAAGCAGTCATAAGTTGAAGTTTACCGGTACAGGCTCTACAACGGACCTGATTGGCCTTACCCGTATCGGTTGATGTTGGGGCGGGAGGATATTTCGGTGAATGGGACTCGACAGGATTTCATTCCCAACACGTAACGATCACGAAATAGGCTATCCTGAAACAACAACCAGTGCTCCAGGCAATACACGCATCAGGGAAAGCTCGAAATATAGGAGCTTCTTGATGGACTGATAGCTCCGCTTCTTAAAATACCATTTAGATGGCGCTGAAGGATGCAGACATTGGCCTTATTTCAGTTCAGCGCTTCAAGTGGACTGGTTGTTCAACACTTGTGTAGACATAATGGCGATTCTAGGGATCTCTTGGATTCACTTTCGGAAAAGCAAAGCGAGAATCCGCCGAGCGCAAGAACAAACGGAAAGTACTTGCGTTGCGCCTCAGTTGCACCTTTACAACTTCTCGCTGAATTGCCGAAATCACTTTCCACTCGCGAAGTGGACTCGCTTTCCAAATACTGGCGGAAACTAGCGGAGCGCGGGAACAGCTTTGGAAAGCGCAGCGAGTTTTAGCCGAAGTTGCAAGAACAGCCGGCGCCAGGCCACCAGGCCCACCCTATAGTAACAAGACTAAAGGTTTCGATGGGATCCCAAAAATTTAATTTTTAATTCAGACAATTATGTCTTGTAGATATCCGGTCTTTGCAAGACTCCTTGGACATTTTACTATTAAAATTTTGAAAAAGAATAAGGCCAATGGCTATTCGTCTGAGAAAACCAAGTTCGAACACGTACTCAGCATGTAAGTTTACCCCTATACGTTATGTCTACTTTGACGAAACTATCAAAACTTCTGCAAAATTTCCGGCTTCGGTCGGATTCCAGGCGAACTACTTGTCCGGCAAAAAAAATAAAGCTCAAAAACGAAGTCAGCATATCCCCTTTCCCCTCTACCGAACTTCTAATCAACTTCAGATAAAACTTTAACTTCGAACAAATTTTCAGGTTTTGGCCGAATTCCGGGAGAAGGCGAGAAATAATTTTCAAATACGTAACCAGCATGCCTCCTTACCACTACATCAAACCTTTAATCAACTTCAGATAAAAAAAAAAAAAAAATTCCGGTTTTCGCCGGACTCCGGGCGAACTACTTGTCTGGCGAGACAATTATTTTCATATACGTGTTCAGCATGTCCTCTTACCCCTGAATCGACTATCGCATTAGCTGTTAAAAAAAAATGTTGTTCACCCCTTAGTTTGAACCCCCTCCCCCACCCCTAAATGTAAACAGTGGTGACAGTGAGGCATAGGTACTAGTCCGCTTGGAAGCGCTGAACTGGAATATCGCGAACGATATTTCTGGGGGACACCAAACGAAAGTGAAGGATACCTATGACCACAGATGGCGACTCAAAATCCGGATTCGAATCCAGGATCCGTCCTTTTGGCCGAATTCGAATGCTTGTCAGGCTGGATTCGGACTCGGATTCCAAACCCTCAGTCTTACGAATCCACTCCGGTTTCTAATCTACTTCCTTCCAGTTTCTGTTTCCCAATTTTTGCACAGTGGGCTTAGGCAATTCAACTTTTTGGACCCTACCACCATAGTAGTCTACCGCGCTATCTGGTTACTTGGTAGCTTTTTGTCACCTCTGGTTTTTAAACTATAACCTATATATATGATTTGATTTGTGTTAAGGCAGGATTCGAATCCTCAGCATGAAATGGTGGATTCGGATTCGAATTCGTACCTACCCATGGATTCGGATTCGAATCCTTTCATGATCGGATTCGCCCATCTCTGCCTATGACATTGTAAATCTGTCTGTTCGTCGGTCTGTATTTTCGATAAACTCCTGAGGTTGAGTTCGTGGGCTAGATTGGCATTGTACGTCTATGGGAGATGGGCTTTCAAAATTCAAGGATGGAAAGATTTTCCAGTCAAATGGATTAGGGTTCATATCGGGTCAAACGACATGCTGAATCAGAAAATCCACTTGGTTTTTGGCTCGCCGGGAATCGGTCAAAGCGGGAAATGTACGAATGAATCTAAGTGTCGGGTCCTGATACGGAGGTCGAACGAACGATAAAACAATTTGGACCTGGGTAAACTGTTAGGTCGAGAATAAAACGGTCGGAATCCGGTGAGAAATGGAAATTGAAGGACGGTCCGCAACTGACCGACGAAACAAACTTGGTAATGGACATAAAATTAAGATCTTGAATCAGGTGTGCATTTAGTTTTAGGCTTGGGTAGATACCTTTCTCAGGAATAAGCGGTAAGAATAAAAAGGTCGGAATCCGGTGAGAAATGGAAATTGACGGACGGTCCGCAACTGACCGACGAAACAAACTTGGTAATGGACATAAAATTAAGATCTTGAATCAGATGTGCATTTAGTTTTAGGCTTGGGTAGATACCTTTCTCAGGAATAAGCGGTAAGAATAAAACGGTAGGAATCCGGTGAGAAATGGAAATTGAAGGACGGTCCGCAACTGACCGACGAAACAAACTTGGTAATGGACATAAAATTAAGATCTTGAATCAGGTGTGCATTTAGTTTTAGGCTTGGGTAGATAGCTTTCTCAGGAATAAGCGATAACCAGAAGTTGAGTGCACAATAATAAAGTTCAAGCAAGTTGGTTCTTGGACCGGAATCCGGAAAACCCGTTTTTGGTCGAACAAATATATGTTCAGTCGTTTCCTCGCCGGATCGATAGTTATCCCGAAGTCCAGCAAAACTGCCAAAGGTGATAGTGCCAGGGTCTAGGCCTCGGTAAAGGCAAACCTTTTCCCTGCAAAACGGACTGAATCAAATAAGTTACTTACTCCAGTTTAGAATTCCACCTAAACCTTAGGTCTGCTTATGACATGGTTTCAGCAGGGGCGTAACTAAGGGGGTAGGAGGGGGGGGGGGGGGGGGGGGGGGCTGGGATTCAAAGCGGCGCGAAGCGCCGGCAAAAGCTTTACGGACGAACAGCTAAAGTATACGGAACAATTTTGTCGGCACATTTTGTAGAAGGGTCAGGTTTTGTCGGCACGTTTCTGTACCTAATTAGCTATTGTCTGCACATATTTGTAAAGAAATTAAAATGTAAAGAAATCAAAAAAGAAATACAAAGGAAACACAGTTTTGTATGCATTTGTCGGGTGTCGGTTGACTCGTCGGCACGTCGAGTTCCTTTCATGCGTAAAAAACCAAGTTCAGTACAGTCTTGTCGGGCACAAGACAGAAGAAATCAAATGCTGCATGGTTTTGTCGGTCGCCTCGTCGGCACATCAGGTTCTTTTTGGGATCCCAAAACGTAAGTTGAGGGATACCTATGACTTCGCAAAAGTTGTCCGTCTGTCCGTCCGTCCGTCTGTAAGCACGATAACTCTCGAAGGGAATGAGATATTTTGATGAAACTTGGTGTGAGGATTCGTTGGGTCGGCGGACCAGTCGAGTTCGTAAATGGGCTTTGTAGCCCTACATTTAGGGGTGGGGGTTCAAATTAAGGGGCAAACAAAATATTTTGAAACAGCTAATGTGATAGTCGATTATGGGGTAAGAAGACATGCTGAACACGATGGTGAAAACCATTTTGTAATCGGACAAGTAGTTCGCCCGGAATCCGGCCCAAACCGGAAAGTTTTTAAAATTAAAAGTTTTATTTGGAGTTGATCAGATGTCCGATTTAGGGCAAGAAGACATGCTGAACTTTTATGTGAAAACAATTTTCTTCCCGGATATGTAGTTCGCCCGGAATCCGGCCAAAACCGGAAAATTGTTAGAAGTTAAAGTTTTTAGGGGTAAGAAGAGACGCTGAATCCGTGTGTGACAATCATATTTTACCCGGACATTTAGTTCGACCGGAATCCGGCTGGAGTCGGAAAATTTGTTATAAGTTAAATTTTTATTTGAAGTTGATTAGATGTTCATTATTGGGGAAAGAAGATACCCTGAGTTCGTTTTTGAGCTTTCTTTTTTCGCCGGACAAGTAGTTCTAGAGTTCGGCCGAAACCGGGAAATTGGCAGAAGTGGCAGGAACTTTTCGTCAAAACAGATATGACTTATACGGGTAAACACACATGCTGAATCCATATCTGAACTTGGTTTTCTCAGATGATTAGCTATTTGGCCTTAATCTGTTTCTGAATTTTAATTGTAAGAATGTTCAAGGATTCTGGCGATGACTGGATCTGGCTAAGACAAGACCCAGTTGTCTGGATCAGATTTGAATTTTTGGGATCCCATCGAAAAGTTTGGTCTTGTTCATGTAAGAAATCTAATTCCGTAAATGCTTATCGGGCGCATCTGAAAGTTTAAGTTTCGTCGGTATACGGCTTCTGTCTACACAGAATAAATCGAATTCTGAATGATTTTTGTTGGGCGTAGGTATTCTTGTCGGCACATCAGGTTCTTTTTATACGTTTGTTTTATGCTTTTATGTGCGTTTTTATGCGGTTCGTACACATAAACTGCACTTTTTCGCTGATCTGGCTGCCTTCTTTCTTTTCTTGGTCGAGTCTTGATGTGGTCATAATCAGGAAGAGTAAATGAGGGGACCTAGTGCAATGGCGATGCGCAGTATACAGAATGTCTTTTTAACGTGAAAACTACTTCTTTTGCCGTAAATTCAGAACAATTCTACTTTTTGCCTACTTTATTGTGCATAGCCACTACTTTTTTTGAGGGACTTTTTTTTCACAGCTAGCCTTAGTTTTATTTCGGATCGAAAAGAGGCGCTCTGCTCACCAGCGTTTCCACAAAACTTCGCCTGCGGTGTATCTCCTAGTATTCACTGTCTGGAAGAACGGTAATTGATTTAGTTGGCGCTTTAAGCGTGAAATTCTGGGGGTTTGACTTACAAAAGAAGAAGAAGATCAGATCGAGACAGTTCTGCAGAGATGTCTTCAGATAATTTATGGTGGACCGAAGCTTCCATATTCTTTCTACCTGAAAGAATTTAATCTTCAAACTTTGGCTAAAAGAAGGCAAAACCTTTGCCTAAATTTTGGTCAAAAGCTTCTAAAACATCCTCTCCACAGTCGTCTCTTGCCTCCCCCATATGCTCCTGAACGAATACGCCTACCTAGAGAAGCGGCTGTGAAGGTTCCTAAGTTGACACCTGTTTTTGCTAAAACTGACCGATATAAAAAGAGCTTTGTGCCTAGTTTTGTGGCCCTTTTTAACTCAACTTGACTTATAGTGTATTTTCTTTTTGCTGATTGTGTAATGTGTTTATTTGCTAATGTACCTGACGAAAAAATATCGAATTTGACAGTTTGCTATGATAAGACATATTTTTTAATTAAAGTTTTATTCTATTCTATTCTATTCCATATAAAGAGCCCTGGAAGGCAAAAAAGCAATGAAGCGTTGGCCGCTTCCTCAGCTCAAGCTTTGAAATAGACAGGGTAACTTTCCCGGAATTTTGGGTGATCTGTAACTTCCAACATCTTTCATCGGGAAAAGCTAAACAAATCACAAAATCCGAAAACAGACTCCGGTCATGGTTCCGAGGAATCTGTGTAGCATACATAAGATTTTTACTGCAGAATACAGGGGGAATCCCCGCAAGCTACATTTCTTTCCGAGTGTAGTTCGTGATCTTTCCAATAAGCTCTGAAACAAGTGAAGGAAACACTCCTAAGCATCTCTCAAGCTAGATTGAAATAAAGGAAACGAAGTTTGTCTTTTCAATATAAATCAATCTCTCGAAAAATGACTATCCAGGTCCGCACAAGAAAAATCCACATTATCCACGTGTTTTTAGTTGATCACTTTATATTCTAGAGTACAACCGGTCGAAACCGACCGGTTTTCTAAGTCAAGCCTGGGTGTATGCCAGGTCAGCATGTAGGCTACACGCGGTATCCTGCAGTGAAAAACATATCTTTGGAGATCGAGTCACAAATGAACATACCACCTCTCGCACGTGTTGCATGTGTGCCCGTTTGTCCGTGGGCACGTTGGACGATATTCAGGAATATCGAAAGATCGATATTCGATATTTTCAAATTCGATTA
This sequence comes from Branchinecta sandiegonensis, assembly GCA_030848855.1. Classification (NCBI taxonomy): domain Eukaryota; kingdom Metazoa; phylum Arthropoda; class Branchiopoda; order Anostraca; family Branchinectidae; genus Branchinecta; species Branchinecta sandiegonensis. Next base: position 14,063,855 of record JAUPMV010000020.1, read on the forward strand.
TCGTAAACCGATATCTGAAACTGTTCACACTGCTACATTTTTCGTGCAGAAAGAAACTTAACAAGAAAAAAAACGAACTAAAATAACAAAATCAAGCATTGCCATTGAGAAAGAGTAGCATTTACACACTTTCTACCTAGTCGAAATCAAGTTTGGAATCCCTTTTATTCTGAAAATCCCGATTAATAGAACTGTTGCACATTGTAATGCAACTATAAAAAATATCGACATCTGAAAAGTCAAAATCCTCGTTTAAGACCGATATTTTTCAATATTATCGATATTTCGATTATCGTATGAGAATATCGCCCAAAACTAGTGTGCACCAAGTCAAGTCAATCTTGGCAGTTCTGTGCACTTCCTCTCTGCCTGCCGTTGTGCTGAAACCTGAAAGAGATGGTCAAGTTACAAACGAGGTTACAAAATTGGAAAACTAAGTGACCAATAGCTTCCGCTTATCCTCAAGATCTAATTTTCCAGTTTACACTAGGCCTCCTAGTCTACTCGGACAGCAGTTTAAGTATAATTCGAGCCTCAATTTTCCCAGGTAAAGAACAATCACTCTTTCCACCTCTTGAGCTGATATCGATTCTAACAGCCGAATGCAAATCGCACGCTCATTATATCCTTCCCTGGCGCGCCGCCAAATGACCACGCAGCGTGTACGCACAAATGAAGCAATCGAGCATCGACGACTTATTTTTGTAAACAAACCGAGCAAGTGCAATGTGAATCAGCGATGAAGAGGTTGATTTTGGAATTGTGACAAATCCCGACTCCGGGACTGTCCGGGAGTCCGTTCTGAATCCCAGATATAATCGGAGACAAAACAAAACAGATATCGACGAGTTTGGACGTGTTTTGCTGAACAGATATCGGGTCAAAGTGAAACACCAGGCTGGTGATGTAACAGCAACGTACGTCCGTAAGCGTGAGAGGCAAGATAATCTCTACCAGAACAGCGGAGGTTGTATCCCTTGTCAGGTGCTGAATTCCTCATTTTCTCCATATAATCTTGAGCGATCCGGAAAAGAACCTGTACGGTCCTATTATGAACATATACAAGGGCAAGAACAAGAAGGCAGTTTGATTTATTTTCCATACGTGGTTTCACGTTTCCGGAAAGGGCCAAGGGAGAGCACCAAATTCATCGCGAGGGGTTGCCTACTCCCCGATACTTGGTGTAAAACCTTTACCGGCGCCAGCCTAAACCAGCGGTGCCGGTCACAAATTAGGCGAACCATCTTTCAAGGCTTCTAAATATGCTGTTCTATAAAGCAAACCTCGCACAAGTTACTGTTTATGTTCCAATATTCAAAACTATTTGAATACTGTGAAACTACGCTCTGGTCTTAAACAAAAATTATCCACGGCTTTGGCTGTCTAAACCCTTTTCCCAGTCCCACTGACTTCTAGCAGAAACTCGGCAAAGTTCAGATGACCGGTTTTACGCATCAGTAGCATGATACGCGAACACTCGTCGGGAGGGGCATAATGCGCATGAAAAAGGAATGGTTGCAACTTATGAAATTTGGGTCTCCAAGTTAAAGAATGAATGAATGCAATTCGGAAGTAAGTTGTATTGGTATTATAGTATGAGGTGTCCTCTAATATTCTACCACGTGGCACCCGGTGCCCGCAGTGGACACTTTGGTGTACACCAAAATCGAGAGTGGGCACCCCTCGCTTTTTCGTGGGGATTTACTCTAACCATGCCATATTTTAGATGGTGCGGCGATCCTGCGAGGACTGTACTTGCACTAGTTTCGAACAGCAAATTAAGGTACGGTGATTAAATTCCGTGTCAAGCACAACAGAATCTTCAGCTTCTGCCTGAAACAAACTTACACTGCCTCATCATTTATCATGAAACATTCTTTTTTGCAACTAACTAGCATCCAATTTAGAGCAAGAACATATATAAAAATGAAATAAGACACTGAAATAATTCGCAAGGAGTACATTCTGATATATAAATCTCACGGATACGGCATTGCTAATTATTAACGATGACTCATTATACTCCAACGAGTCCGGGCCGGCGCCGCCGAACCGCATCCAGGTTATGAGTGAAGTAGTTAACTACTTGCGAGTGCCAACCTCAATGACAGGAGATACACAAACTATGCGCAACGATTGCATTCTGATAATTAAAGGTCACAGATATTGCGATGCTAATTTTCCAAAGATGATTCGTCGTCGAGAGGTTGCCCACTCCGGCACCTGCTGCACATCTTTTTCAGACACCGGTGCCGACCGTATATTAGGCGATTCTGCTTCTAAACATGATGATTTTAATGTTCTAACACGTGGCAAGCGGTGCCAGCACGTCCGGCACAGAGCACTTGCTGTACACTAAAATCAAGAGTGGGCAACCCCTCAGGAAGAGGGCGGCGTCGCTTAACCGCACCCAGGTTATGAGAGTAGCTAGCTACGAGTGGCAACCTGAAGGAAGTGGACGTATGTGCGATTTCTGCGGTGTTCATAGTACTTTCATAAAAGAAAAAAAGTTGCTGGCAGGACGACATATGTACTGAGGTGACATGAGGGGTTGGTTTTAATCAGGAACAACGTCTTTTTAGGCGTCCCAGTTGTCAAGATCAATGAGACGTCAGAGTTGCAAAAATGTCAAAGTAAACTTACCATTTATGGATAGTTGTAATCGACACTAGCTAGACCAAGGGCTTAATAACTTCCGGACTCCATGTGTACACCTGGATGGACACTAAAAAGTAAAGTACTTTACTCGAGGTCGACTTCGGTCAACCCCTCGAGCTTGGAAGTTACAGCCAACTCGTCAACCTGATAATGAGCATCAGATCGCGAACAGTTGGGAGTCTGATGCCCCTGCGGAGGAAAAAAAGAGCGACAACTAACTCACCACAATACTGCTGAAGACTCTGAAGAGTGAATCACTCAACCTTGAGTGATTGTTATTCGGCAAAATCTTCCAGTTCCTCCAGCTGACAGTCGAAGCTGGAGCGAGCATGTCGCTTGCCTGCGTAAGTGCTGGGCGGATGGGGGGGGGGGGTCTTCGAATTCTGTCAAAGACGAGCAAAAACTACGCACTTCCTTCTGAAAACCAACTGCACTCTCTACTTTCTGATGCATGTAAGCCTCTTGAACAATGTCGTAAATAATGATATTAATAGTAAGTGTATTTAAAATCCCTCAGGGTCTAATATTAGCCAAATGATAAGGATGGATTTGGAAATTGACTAGTCCCTATTATTTTAGGGGCCATAGCAATATCAATAATGATATAGCTTCACATAGATTCACTTGCTTCCAATATATTTGCTCTTCGTCTGTCACTCTTTCCTTGCGATTCCGAGGCGCCTCACCAAGGTCGTATTCGGTCCGGACTTCAAAATCACACATCTGACACCCATAATCTTTGTCGGCTACCATCCTAGTTTCATGCCAATCCCTATATTCCTTTGCAACGAATGTTCCCAAATCGTTCGCATGTTCCAAATATGGAATCCATATATTCAATCGCAACGTTCCAAAATTCCCCGAGTCCCCCCTCGCCCCCGTGGTCGGATGCCATTCGGCCTTATAAACGGGATATCACTCTGCTCCTTGAATCGGGTCACAAGTTTCCTTATTCCCCCTCCCTCCACCGCCACACAAATGACTGTATGTGATCCGGGAAGACACGGTTTCCACACTCCAGCCGAAGACTGCAAGTAGGCTACCATAACAACGCTGACGATTTGTGGTAGAAAAATTGCAAAATTTGTTGGAAAATTAAAAAATAACCCCCAAAATGCTTAAATTAGACCAAACGCCAATAAATCAGCGGCGCGCCGCCGCCGACCCAAATTCTCTCCGCCGCCGCCGAATTTAGATTCGGCACTACTCAGAACCTAGGACACCGGTAGCTGATACCGGAAACCATTTGACTGGTACTTGAGTTCCGTTAGTGTCTACGCGGACTCACGGAACCCAACTTCCATGCGCTGGTGGGGTTTCGGTAGTCCGCGATTATACTTATTAATACTTCTTACCCCATGAGATATTGACAGATCTCCGTAAGTTCGTACTTTTTTCTTTGCACTACCGGAACCCTAGCCCATTTAAGTTGGTTCCGTGAGTGAAAAATATTCACTCCCGGACCCCTAGCCTGCAATGACTTAGGTCTGTGAGTTAAATTTGTTGGCACTATCAGAACCCTAGCCGTTGTGGTTGAGTTCCGTGAGTTAATACTATTTGCTACCTGAATCTACGTTCATACCGACAAGTGGCTGTGCGTTCATCGAGGAGTTCATAATTTCAACTTTTGGCACTACCCGGAACCTTAGCACATAGCCATCCGTGTCCGTGAGCTGGTCAATTTCAAGCAAATAGTCGTTAGTATTGGTACCTTAGCTCTCAATGTCTGGGTTCCGGTAGTGGATTTTTCCCTATGTTATTTTCTCAAAGAAGTCAGTGAAAATCCTAGTTCTCATCCTAACTATTCCATGTACACACTACCAGAACACAAGCTCTAATTGTATACAGTTCTGGTTTCACCTACCGGCTCCCTAGATTCTGAGTACGGATTTAAGATCAGATTTGACAAGATTGTAAGATGAGACTAAAGATAAGAAGAATAAGTTCCGAATGCGGAAATACATGCGAAATTCGCGTCACTGTGGAGAGAATGCCTGCGACGAGTCAATATTTCGAAGCGAAGGAGAAAACTCGTATCCAACTGCGAAAATCGGACTGTGTGTACACGTACTTTAAGGCTTACAGACGGGAAAGTTTTTTTATTCCTTTGACAACACGAGCATGAGCGGTTTAAGGCTCCACGGACCAGCAGCAAGGAGGTGGACGCAGGGAGCGAAAATGACGTTTTGCTACGCGGCTCTCCGATTTCGAAGGGCAGTTGTATGAGTTCCTGTATACGTTTCAGGTCGTGGGGAACAATAACTTAAAAGCTGTGCTAGAACAAACTACTTGCTCTGACGAAGTGTTCTGCTACGTCCTTCCCCGAATCTAATGAGAATCCGCCATGCCAGCGAAATAAGCGGTTACGCTTTCATCTTCATAATCCGGCAAATGTCTTGCGCTAGGGTATTAGAAACCTACGCGAAGCTGCTTCTTGTTCGAAAGCGGAATCAATGCATCGAAGCTACAACCCACCTGCAGGATCGATCTCATAGGACTAAGAAGTGCTACCGATGCCCAAGCAAGATTCCCGATCAAGTCATGGGAGGCCAACTAAAACAAGTCGATGAATCCGCAACCACAACTCTCGGTCGCTAGTGCTTCTTGCGCGTACTCCATCCGCAGAGAATATTCTAATCAAGTCCGAAACCGAACAAGATCAAAAGTTTCGATTGGATCCCAAAAATATAATATTTAACCAGACAGCTGCTTCTTGTAGATCTCCGGTCTTTGCCAGACTCCTTGAACATTTTACTTATAAAATCTAGAAACAGATTATTGCTAATGGCTAATCATCTTAGAAAACCAAGTTCAGTTAAGGGTTCAGGTAAGGATTCAGCACGTGTGTTTACCCCTACACGTCATATCTACTTTGACGAAATTGATCTCATTAGCTGTTTTAAAATGGTTTGTTTGCCCCTTAATTTGAACCCCTTCCCCCACCCCTAAATGTAGGGCTACAGAACCCATCTATGAACTCGACCTTTCCCTTCACCCAAAAAAAGATCCTCACACCAAGTTTCATCAAAATATCTCATTCCCTTCCAGAGTTATCGTGCTGACAGACATACAGACAACTTTTAAGAAGTCTTAGGGATCCCTCCACGTACATTTTGGGATATCAAACACAGCTATGCTATCCGAGATTCTGACCTCTGAGTGACTCAACGACGTTGATGATACTAAACGAAATGGTCAGCTGAAGTTGTTTGGACTCTTATTGGGAGGAGTTCTCTTCGGAGCGTAGTTTGAAAATCCAAACTTACGACCAAATGTATTTTTTGCTATGGCCTATATGCCCTCAAATTTCAGCTGATTAATTTGTTTAGCCCCACCAAACACGATTGACATTAAGGAATACTTATATTATTTAGTTAGAGAAAACTCTATTTACACTTTACAGGTTATTACAAACATAAAACGGAATCATGAAGGGATAAGCAAAGCGACGGCCTATTCAGGTTCCTTCACAGCAGGGTCGGCTTCCGTCTCGGATTCACTCGAACTCGAGTCTGTCGAACTGTCTGCAGTCGACGAAGCAGAAGAGGTGCTCGAACTATCCGAATCCGAGTCGACTGTCCCCGACTCATACTCCGATGAGTACATGCACACACACGTTGGAACTGCTTCTTTTTCGTCTCTTTCAACCATATCTCTTAGCATCTCATTTTCCTCAATCAATTTGTGAATTTCCTCTCTCGTTATGCTTATCTTCACAGCGGTTTCGTCATAACCCGGTTCAAACAAAGAAGTCCTTGATTCATCGATCGTCTCGCGGGAGGCGTTCCGGGAGCCATCTACAATGCCTTCGCCAAGCGCTTCACTTCCAACGTGTCCGTGGGACGGCTCTTCGTTAGCTGAGTCGGATAAGTCGCGATATTCGTCAGGGGACTCGTAACACAAAGAATGATTCACGGGTAAATGGAGACGTGTTTCAAGATCTGCGAGATCGTCCTCGAGCATCATATACTCATTAACAAGTTCCCAGTTTGCCATGTTCGACAGAATATCATATTCCGTTTTTTCGTAATCATTCGAAAATTCGCGTTGCAGATACTCATCCTCATTGAGTTGTGGAAGATAATAATCGTCCGAGCGCTGACTGCCTGGTTGAATCCGGCCGGCTTTTGGTTTTAACTCACTAATTTCGTCCAGCAGCTCACTATCCTCAAGGGGATCGTGTTCAGCCATAATAAACTCCGTCGTGTTAAAGGGGGCAAACGGCTTCCCGACCTCGATTTGCCGCTGGGTAATTTCAGCTGCTTTTCGGTCTTCCTCAATCGAAAAAGACCGTTTTTCAGCGTCCGTCAGAGAGTAATATGATTCTTTGCGGATTTTTTTTCGCGGCGATTCGCACTCGTTTTCCACATTCTTCTTAGGAGACCAGTCACCGACCTGTCCCCATATTTCTAGTGGTATGTTTTCCTTCATTTTGTCTTCTTTCGCTGAATCGTCCCTTTTCTCTTCATCTCTTATAGACCCTTTCGAGTTTTTATCCGCGCTTGTATTGGCGCCTATGTTCGAATTCGATACGTGTTCGTTTGTGATGCTGTTTGTATAATTCGAAATTACCGAAATAACTTGGCTACGTTCACTAAAAATCTCGGAAATATTTCCGGTGGTCACATTTAAATCGCAAGATTCGTCTAAAAGCCGCGAATGGATTTCAGGTGTTCTATTCACTTTCGCCATGATTTCCATGTGAGCGAGGACACGGTTTTCCACTTAGTCAGAAGGTGTACATTAGAAATAGCAAACTGAGCGGTATCACATTTGGCTTCCACTGCAATAACTAACAATATCTTCGCATCCCCTTTACCTTTTAAGCTCAACTGAAACCACTAATCACAACCCTAATGTTGACTGTGCGCTATCTAGCGATCAACTGATTTTAGAATAGCAAACGCAACAGCGACCAAGCGTACCGGAGAGGTTTCATCCCGGAGCATACGCGGCCTTACGCCCAAGCTCCGCTAAGTAGTTCCTCGAAAATCCAAGAACCGGACTTGCATTTCAGTTGAATGAAGGATTAGCTAGTTTTAATTCTGTATTGTAGAAAGATATTACAGACAATATTCAAGCTGGGTACTAATCTAACGTACTTGGAGAGAAATGTCAGTTTTTCTGAAACAAACTCCTCAGTTTTGATGATTTTTTGCTAATGCTTCAGACAATAAAACCATACGTGTAGTATGTTTTGCTGTTCGTAATAATTTTCGCTGTCAGAAAATAGCATTTCCTGTTTACTTCGTCCACTTTTGTTATAAACTAGTTGTTTGTTTATTCACTCGTCTTTCGGCGCTTAGTTCGAAGAGGAACGTCGGCATGGTGGACAATCATGGCAGTAAAAATTAAATTCGAGCCTGGGTCCTTCTTACGTTGTCATTCTCGAAGAAATGATCCATGTGACTTTCAGACACAGGTAAGAAAAGGTGTGACTGTGATCAGTTGAGTCACACCGTCAAAACTACCTATACCCCTCCGCAGTTAGCCTTCACCCTTCACTATTTATTTTTTCATCTCAAGGGCATCTTCCCCATGGAATCAAATCTTCCAGGGTCTCTTATATTTGCAGGGGCGTCACAAGTGCATTGTGTGGGGGGGGGAGCCAAAATTTTAACAAATCATAGAAACCGAGAATTTGAGCGTTAAATTAAGGAACAGTAAGGATTAGGTAGGAAGACTAACATTAAAGGGCAGCATGAAAGATGATAAGCCGACTATTAGGCAGCATTTCGGCGAAGCCCACTTGGAGAATATATTGCCGGGCACGATTGCAGTAACAGCTTCTGTCAGCTTCTATCTATTATAGCAAAGAGAAAATTAAATCGAGCAGCGCAGGCAAAAATTTTCGAATGCCGATTTTCTTTTTTCCTGTAGGCTAAAATTTTAGGCACTGTCTAGGGAACCAGGAGCCGTACTTTATGTCCTACACTCTCATGGAAACTAAACGATATAAGCTGTGATTCCGGGATCTGACGTCATTGACTAACAGAAACTTGTATGTGCTGGCTCCCGTTCCGGTAGTAAGTGGAAATAGCCTGGAAATAGCTCACAGAAACTTCATCGCACCAGCTTCTCGTCCGGTAGTCTCATGGAATTGTGTGCTCAGAAGCTAGGGAGCCGGTAGTTGATACCGGAAACTGTATAATTGGAGCTTGTGTTCCAGTAATGTCTATGTGGAAAATAGAACTCAAGGAATAGTTTGGATGAGAGCTAGGATGCCGGGATTTTCACTGACATAGAGAAAATAACATGGACAAAAATTCACTACCGGAACCCATATATTGAGAGCTAACGTACCGGTAGCAACAACTATTTGGTTGAAAATGACACAGATGGCTATTGGCTAGGGTTCCTCACGGACCCATGTTAGTGCAGACTAGGAGTCTGGGAGTGAGTATTTTTAACTCACAGAACCCAACTCCCATGGGCTATGGTTCCGGTAGTGCAAAAAAAAAAACGAATTCATTTCGATTCAGTACTAGAAGCCCAAATAGCTCGCCATAATTCTAAAGTTGCTTCCCACCCTTGGGCTTCTGTGCTGAAGCAGTAGGTGTGCCCGTCTTTGTGAATTTGTTGTATTGTTTATCAGTTATGTGTAGATATATAACGTTTTCTGTTTTTTGTCTCTTTTTCTCTCTTATACTCCATCAGCTTGTTTTCGATGGGAAATAAATGTTTTATATATATATAAACATGTCAAGATGGACTTACAGAGTCCGGTAGCAAATATTATCAACTCATGGGGTAAGAAATTTTAATATTTCCGTGAGGTTCCGTGAGTTAAAAATATTAACTTCCGGTTTCGTAGTCTGCACTGACATGTGTCTGTGAGTTCTGTATTTTTTTTTTTTTTGGCACTACCGGAACTCTAGCCCATAGCCATTTGTGTCTGTGAGCTGGTCATTTTCAACCAAATAGTTGTTGCTACCGGTAGCCTACCTTAGTTCTCAATATATGAGTTCCGGTAGGGAATTTTTTCCCATGTTATTTTCCTAAGTCAGTGAAAATCCCGGCATCCTAGCTTCTGAGTATATAATTCCGTGAGACTACCGGACGAGAAGCTGGTACGACGAAGTTTCGTGACCTATTTACACTTACTACCGGAACGGGAGCCAGCACATACAAGTTTCCGTTAGTCAATGACGTCAGATCCCGAAATCGCAGCTCATAGGGTTTGTTTTCCGTGAGAACTACCGGTTCCGTAGCCCGTGGGATAGAAAGTACGGCTCCCGGCTCCCAACTGCTTCTCTTACAAATTGTATCATTTACCGTCGACTAAATACCGAGACTCTGAGAAGTCCAAGAAACCGGATGGAGCGACGTTCCGGCAGCAGCAGGTCTAGTCAATAATACCCATAATCGCATAAAGTGAGCACCGCAGGCGAATATCTTTTTAAGTTAGCTTTTTCCTGCCAAACTTAACTATTTCCATCCAGATTCTAGCATTTAATGTTTCGAAATCCCAATCCTAAAACTGGCTTAAAACCCCAGTCAAATGACGCGCCCTTCCACAAAATAGAGAATATTACGAAAAGCGCCGCAGAAGGAAATTTCGAAACTGTTATGATTAGATCTTCTTTTTGGGATCCAAAATAAAAGTAAGGACTATCGATGAAATCATAAATCCGCGCCTTGTCTGCGATCAGTGCTTCACTCGACCTCTTCCGAGTTTCGAGGTTCGTAGTAACTCCTGAATCCTGGCAATTATACCGAACAAATTACCTAATCCAAGTTATTATACCGAATAAGCTTAGACCGATAGCTTGTTCGGGATTCTGTATAAATACCGTATCCCGGTTATTATACCGAATTGTTCTGGTATCGAAAGACTACCGAATAATATTCGTATTCGTTATAATTTCATCGAAACTGGAACTAAAGTCGGGATTCGTGTTAACTACCGAATCCTGAAAATTATACCGAAAAAATCACCGAATCTACCGAATAATTTTGAACCGATAGCTTATTCGGGATTCTTTCTAACTACAAAATCTCCATAAATATACCGAATAGTTCTGGCATCGAAAAATTGCCAAATAATTCCAGTAAATTCCCTCACCGAATTCGTGATAACTACCGAATACTGGCAGTTAAACCGAATCCAGATCATTATACCATAGATCTAGATTTGTACCGATAGCCTATTTAGGATTCTGTATAACTACCGAATCTCCGTAAATATACAGAATAGTTCTGCTATCGAAAGAATACCGAAATATTTTAGTAGAATTTTGGGCCTCGGGCCAAATTTTTTACCGAATCTCAAAAAGTTGGGGGGGGGGGGTCTGCACCCCCCTCCCCCTTGCGACGCCCCTGGATATTGGAGTCCTAGTTCAGTTGAGAAATCTACTTCTGATTAAATATTCTTTGAGCCCAAGCTGACTTTGAAACATTTATTCAAACAATGTTTACAACGGATGCGTCAGCTACGATTCTTCGTCAGCGATAATTCGGTCCTTCTTGGCAAGGGTCCCCGTCAGGCTGTCAATCCTCTGGGTCAACGTTTAATTCTGATTTATTGGTCACAGGAAAAGTCCCTTGTATAACATTTACTTTACACTGTGGCCTGCTTCTATCTGACTATAGTAGTTTGTAAACCCTTTTCACAAGCCCCTCTGCAGCTCAGTGATAGAGCAGTGGCTGTATAAGCCGAAGGTCAAGGGTTCAGTCCCACCTGATGAACACTTTGTCTTTCAGTCCAGTACTTGGAATGGATTTTTGAGGACATGTGTAATATCTTGGACCTGCCACCACCAGTCGTCCTGAACGTCAGCAAATCAGCAGTGACCTCACCCTGCAAAATCATCAAAGTGACAAACAGACCTTTCAGAATGGGTGAAAATGTCAATTATGCTTCTGTTCCTAATTGTGGTTTTCTTTTTTCTTGCCAGAGAACGTAGCTTATTTAAATTGGCTGTCCACCTCAGTACTATTTCAAATTGAGATATAATACTATTTCAAATTAAAATAGCATTTTCATTTACTTTTACATTGAACAATATTCCTGAGCCTTCTTGCTCGATCCGATCCACCGAAGATGCTGCAGGGTGCAATCGAGCTACCTTTCTGTAGTATGTGGAAATTGCTACATAGGACTTTATGGACTTTGGACGAAAATACCTGACCTCAGAACTTCATAGAACTAACTATATGACCGAACTTTGAAGTACCAAACCCTAATCGACCAAACACCAGACACAAAGCAGCAATTGTCGTAACTTGTTCGCCCAAATACACATTCTACGGACAGGTTCCTCAAGTCCTTTGTGCCCTATTTCGTACACCACTTTAATTCTATGTAGTAATTAGTAAGGTAAATTGTATATATTAAGTGTCGACTGTGAATTTTTAAACTTCTTATCAAAATGTCTTATATAGTGTTTGTATATGTATTGGTGGTAAACTGTACGACGATACAATGCTAGCGAGTGAATTTATTTATCTATTTATTTGTAACCCGCTTTTTGCGTGACAGCGGAGTATGAATAAAATACACAAAGTAAAATATACAAATTAAAACACTTAAACAAAACAATGTAAATAAACATGACAACATTCTTTTCATACAGATTTTGTACGAGCTATTAAGGAAATTAAAGAGATTATTTATTTTTAGCTTCAACGCTCGGAAACTGCTTTTCCATCTCAAAGTATGAAAAATATTGTCTGCTATTCCACTATTATCTTGCTAAGAATATGAAAAAAAGGATTTACCTAATTTTACCTAAAAGAGTCTACCCTTCTGCAGTGGTCTGTCACACTTGCGTGTGGATATTACCAGAGGCGTTACTGTTATTTGAGGAGGCTATAGCCAAAATGTTTTGGGGGGGGGGGGGGGCAAGGAATTTACCGACTGGCTGGTAAATTTTACCGACTGATTTTACCGAGAAAGAACGATTGTTTTCAAGAAAACAACAACAGTTTGGAAAAAAAAATGACTGATTTTCAGGAAAAAGCGACTGTTTTGACGAAAAATCGACTGATTTCCAGAAAAATCGACTGTTTTGGCGAAAAATCGCAGTGCTTCGCGCCGACTCAGTTATACAACATCGGGGCGGGGGGCAACCCTCCCCCCCCCCCCGGTCGTGACGCCCCTGGATATTACCAAAGTGTATTTTTCGTTTTAGGTCTGGGGTTGCCAGTTTTCACCGAGTACTGAGGACTCTTGGGGCAGCAATAGAACTCTTCTTGCAACCTGTGGCGGCTATTCAGCTTGCATCATCGACCCTGAAACAGAAACTATTGTGGTGAAGTTTCTGGATGACAACAAAAGGTGAGTTGAGAAAATAAGAACTGAGGCGTATTCTCGCCGTTCCCCAAGGACTCATCGGGGAATCGAAGGGAACGGTGAGAATAGAGGGAGTCACTCCACGCGGACTCCGCGTACAGAAACAGCGAGAACACGGGGAATGCTTCCAAAATGGATTTTGTTCGAAAAAAAAATATGCAGTTGACGAAATTAGTCTGGATCCACTTACTTTTGGTTTTGTTTATTCTGATTGTTTTTAATTAATTTTACATTGCACCAACACCAGCAAAAATTGATCCCCTCTGAATCTGAAAGGGAGTCCTTTTTGATGATGGTGATGATAACTCGGAGCATTCCCCGATGAAAAATTTATCTCAAAATAGTACTATGAAGTAGTACGAAAAAGTTGCATGCAGTACTAACGATGCTACTACCTGCTTCTACTTCAAGTCTACCGTGTTACTGCATATTACTATATGCTACTATTAGCAAGACTGGATACTTCTGTGGCAACACAGGATGCTACTGAATACTACTACATAAGATTGGACCAGTCTGAGGCACATTAAATGATAGTATTCTTTGCTGTTACATAGTATTACATGCAACGTTTTCGAACTACTACCATACTACCACGCAGGTTACAAATTTTTCATCGGGTCCCCGTCCGTAGGGACTCGCGAGAATACGGGAGTGAGTCCCCGGGACAAAAACGCGGGGACTCCTCAAGTGAGTCCCCGAGGAACGGCAAGAATTCCCTTCTGGATGACGAAAGTATAGCAGCTTTCTGGATAGTTGTGCGAAGATGCTAGATTTGTCGGAGTGAGTGAGGGAAGGCAGTTTTCTGCCTGGGTAACGAGGAAGATGTTTAGGTAATACGCAAATCATGTTGAACGTTGTCAGAAACATTGGGTGAGTTTGAAAAGCTAGAAGGTTTAGGACACATAAATAGTAGGGGAACGATAAGGTCGCATATGGTTTGAAAGACGCCTGACATTAGCTTAGCTCCTGTTTAGTTTCCTTTCTTCTTAGATTGTTTATTGCCATGATAAGTGGTATTCAAAAGAGAAAGCTGTGGCAAATCAAATATTATAGAAATGAGTAGGAAAACAAAACAAACGATAGGACCATTTTTGTTCTCCTTGAACAGCTCTCACACTGCTAGCCATGACGCAGTCTTTAAGGTCACTCACTTTTTACATAAGTGTGATGCTTTCAGTGGAATTTCTCTATGCTGAGAACTCCAGGTCAGAAAGTGAGATAGTAGCAGATGTTAAGCAGAGTCCGTAAGGTGCGCGAAGCTCCTTGCTGCATATGACTGTCATAATGATGACCTGCCACTGATGTACGAAGTCATATCAGGAACAAATAATCAGATAGAACTCCTGTCTTCAGTTGCATGCAGCGACTATGAAAGTCCCGACAAAATTGAGCGGACCGAGAGGCATTTACTCTAGCTTTGAGCTGTCATTGATACCCGTTTACTCCTCTTCCGTCTTCACCGTTGCTTGTCGCACAAGAAATATTGAAGGAGGCTAGCAGGAGGCGTACTCCGCGGGCCGACCCGCTCTGGAGCGCTTCCATAGAACCAGTCAGCTTTGACTGCTAGATTTCCTCTTCAGCGACTTAACAGCGATATAGCTATTTGTAGAGGTAACGGAACGTGATGTGGCGCGAAGCTAGTAACCTCCGCTCGTTTGCGTCGGGAGTCGACCGTATTTTACTCGACTCAGCATGTTTGTATGACCGAGATAGGGAGACAGCAGTTCTATCTCATTATTTGTTCTTGGTCATATGCATGTTTTGTAAACCATTCAAATGCGAATCGGCGCCTTTCACGATGATATGCACTAAAAAACACCTCGTTAGTAATCGGATTGAATTTGAGAGGGTTATTTGAGAAAGAGGGTAAAGAAAATAGAAAGGATTTCTCTTTTAATTTAGGAAATAGCAGGATTTTAGTATCTAAAGTAGATTTATTTTTAGCGAAAATTTCTACTCACTGTGCTGGACACTTCTGGAACAAGGGGATTTAGTCCTAGCGGTTGCCGGTGCAAAAGGAACCATTCACACGTTTTGTTTAGCTACAAGAAGTCTGTTCCACTCCTTCTCTGTAAATGGAGATAAAAGAAGCCCAGGGGTATTCACTCTGCTGTTTGATAAAGCACAGCCGAATATATTGTATGGTAAGTTTGTCAATCACAACATCCATGTCGGAGAAACTCATCAGCCCAGTGAACGCGGTTTAGTGTTTTAATATGTGTATTTTAACTTTTGAACGGTTGGTCGGATCCGACAGTTGACAAAAGGACGTGTTTCTGATCTCACGAATACGTTCATAACCCCCCAAGAGCCCATGATCATTTGTACCTCAAGTGTATGAGTTTTAGCCCCTGTGTATCTTACCTGCAAAGGGAAAAAATATTTCTGACCAAAAGATCCATTTTCCTGATTCCCAAGGGCCCGTGATAACTTTCGCCTCAAAGCTTTTGCTTACGAAAGATTTTCCAACATATTTAAAGCATCAATGTTACCGCAAATTCGAAAAACATTTTTAAGAAACTAAAGATTTTTAGGATCCCCAAGGGCCCACGATCATCTGTGCCCCAAGTATTTTGCTTCCAAATTCAGTTGAGAGGGCCCATGATCATTTGTGTACCAGTGCATCTGCTTACAAAACGGATTCCTAGCCCTCTTGAAATTGCGCATTGTGACCGCCAATTATTCCACTGTTATCCAAAAACCGCGTCACAAATAAATAAATAAATACAGCATTAAGTTGCGAGTACGGAGATGTAAGATTGCCTTTTCACTGCAGTGCAAATCTCAAAGAGCATGCTTCCACAATTCCCTCATTTCGCTCGTTCGTGAGTAATTGAAAACATGTAGCTTTTGTTCATAGTAACGTAATTGAAAGTCCTGATCTGGGAGTATAACGATATTATCGAAGTTGTTGGTTGAGTTCTCTAGGTGAATCCCACCTCACCCAACCAGATGTTTTCAGAATATCTTTAGGAAAACTGTTATTAAACTGGTTGGAAATGGCACCGTCCGAAGCCAATCCACGTCTCAGTTACATGGCTCTACTAGTACCGCCGGAAGTTTACCTCTTAAGCTTGGTGCCAACAGAACGCGGATTCGCATTCGCCTAGGCAAATGCAGCGTTGCTAGTGGACAAATTCCTGCCGTGCCATTTCAACGTTTCGTCGATTTTTCAGTCGATTTTTTTGTTTGCATCGTGTTGCGGAAAAGATTCGTGTTCTTTGGGCACCAAGCGTTATGTGGAGACATATCTCAGTTTGGGGAGGGGGGGGGGGGGGGTAGAGTTGCGGGGCTGGGCGAATGGTAGATACAGCGTCTGGAGAATTCCTGAACTGTCTATGACGCGCTTATGAAACGCTTGGAATTAGCTCGGAGATTAATTTTTACTTGCGTTATAGTATGAAATGTTTTGTAAGTTTTGTATTTAAAGTACAGCTGAAAGCCTGACCGATCACGTCTGGGGAGTGGCGGTGGAGGAGGCACTAGTAACCAGCTATTATGTTGTTTTCTAGCTGGCGCAACCGATGGTAGAATCTACATCTGGAGCATCCCTGCGCCATCTGTTAGTGAAACTGAATCTCCCACTTTACTGCGAATTTTGAATACTGATCACAAGAGTGTCGTTCGAACTCTGACGTATGTTACAGAAAATTGCATTGCTGCTAGTGCGGAGGACGCTGTGTTTTGCTTCAGCGTGAGGTGC
Source organism: Branchinecta sandiegonensis (assembly GCA_030848855.1). Taxonomy (NCBI): domain Eukaryota; kingdom Metazoa; phylum Arthropoda; class Branchiopoda; order Anostraca; family Branchinectidae; genus Branchinecta; species Branchinecta sandiegonensis. The sequence goes on from JAUPMV010000020.1 coordinate 14,080,513, forward strand.
AGAAATCTGGTGGCTGACGTGTAAGTAAATAACATCTAATCAACTTCAAATAAAATAACTTATAACAAATTTTCCGGTTTCACCAAGATTCCGCACCGGGTAAAAATGATTGTCATATACGGATTCAGCGTCTCTTCTTACCCCTAAATCTGTTATCTAATCAACTTAAGTAAAACTACCATCCCTCCCCTCAACTTCTCCTTGGTAAGGGAGGAACATAGGATCGGGAAGCAAGAAGGAGGCTTTTACTAACCACTTATTTTGTGGTTATTGTTCGAAGTAGGCACATCCTACCTCTCGTGTGGCTAATTAGACATGGGTTTGCCTTTATCATGTAATACGGAAAGTAACATACCAAAATAACCTCGTTCGCTAATCTTCAGCACATATTCCCATTAAAGGACACCTGAACAATGAAACCATACTTGAACACGCCATGGAGAATGCATTTACAGACATGGCCACGGAGAGCATTCTTCTCCTGAGCGTGACGTTTTCAGAACAGGGATGTTCATTTCTGGAGTTTTGCACATGCAGACTCCAAGGCAAAAAGTGCAATTCATTCAAATCTGGTACAGCGCTGGCCGGATCGTATTGGAATTTCTTCTAGATATACGTTTGGGCTTAACTGGTTAAAAAATATTCGAGAAGAAGGGTTGATTGGAGAAATTTTTCATTTCTAAAATTGTTCGGTACTGAAGTAAGGACAGATGCAAAATGGAGCAAAAATCGTAGCATGGAATCGTAGCAGGCAGTGTTATCGGAAGTCATACAGATATGGATGATACTTGGTACTCTTCATTCAGGTGTCCTTTAACAGTTTTATAGTTTTGTAATTTGTAGATGTCAAAATACCATGGAAGAGCTCACGATACCCAATCTGGCCATGGAAAGGGGACTCCAGGCAATGCCCTAGGAGGCGGTCTACATTATCCTCTCCAGTCCAGTCAACAAAGCGGGTATCTAAAATCGTTCCGGTTGTGACCCTCCCTATTTCTATATTAACTGATCCTGTATTTAACATGGTTAAGAGTCACACTTTCTTGGGTGTCACTTTCACCGAAGACTGCAAATTCAGTGACCATGTTTGCAACCTAGTGGCACAAATGTGTTACTGTGTCTCTTTGTTTTGATTTTAACCGTTTTTAGTTTCAGCTGCGAACGCGTACGATTGTTTATTGGTGCATCAAGTGGGAGGATAGTTCGGTGTTGGACAGATGCAAGGATTTTACACCCAAACTTAAGAATTAGTATGCTACGGTGTTCGTGTAGTGAGGGGAGGGATAATTCTGTTAGAAGAGATTCGTAGGAACTGGAAGTAACTTGCTGACCTAGTATAACTGAGACTGCTCTCTTCTGTATACGCTCTATTTCGTCAGACACGTATGCTGTATTTTGGGCGAACATGTTGAATAAAATGTCAGTGTAACGTTAATATTTGTAGTATTTAGTATGTATGTAACTCGTGAGTGTTTAAAAGAAAGAAATGTTTGTAAAGACAATCAAATTAGCCATTAGCTAGCAAGTTTCTGTCTAATAATAATTTATTGAGGCCCGCTATACAGCAAATGAAAGAGCGGAATAATAAAAGAAAGAAAAATGACTTACACACAAGCAAAACGAAACACTACATAAACTTTATAAAACTTATAGATACGTTAGGCGAGTCAGTTATCGGAAGTCATACAGATAGGGATGATACTTGGTACTCTTCATTCAGGTGTCCTTTAACAATTTTATAGTTTTGTAATTTGTAGACGTCAAAATACCATGGAAGAGCTCACTATACCCAATCTGGCCATGGAAAAAGGACTCCAGGCAATGCCCTAGGAGGTGGTCTACATTATCCTCTCCAGTCCAGTCAACAAAGCGGGTATCTAAAATCGTACTTACCCGTAATCGTACAAATCGTAATCGTACTGTAACCCGTAATCGTACAAATCGTAATCGTACTTTTCGTACTTAAAACCTTACTTACCTAAGAAAGGGATTGCTGCACTCAAGCGATTTGGATTCGGCGTAGAATCTATGAAATTGGCTTATGTGACTTGCGTGCGGCCGCTACTGGAGTATGCCTGCCCAGTTTGGGGAAACTTTGTACGAAGGAGTGTACAACATAACGAAGACGTTGAATCAGTGCAAATCAGAGCGTGCAGCATGATGCTAGGACTGAAATACAATGGTTACGAAGCTTTCCTCCTCCTATTAAGACTTGAGCCACTCCATATCCGCCGGGAAAACTTGTTTTGGCCGACCAGTCCTTGCCAGTGAAAAACATAGAGATATTTTGCCCGATCTAGCACCGGCGACAGGACGGATGCGACACCAAAATCTCCTCGTGCCAGTTAAATGTCGCACTAACCGGTACTGAATTCCTTTGGACCACATAATTAATAAAAACAAGTGAATTCCAAGTGATTTATTTTCTTTTATGTATAATAATTGTATATATTCAAGCATTTTAACACATTCAATGTAATAATGACGTATTTAGTGCCATGTCGGCGCTACTAGTCAGGTCAGTAAAAATATCTATCTATTTCTCTTTCTCTCGAATACTTTTTTTGAGAATCCGTTCAAAGCTGGAACCATAGCTTCCAGCCAGCCATACCCCCCCCCCCCCCACACACACACACACACTCAAACGTAATTTATAAGAGGACTTCACAGTAACAGACATGTAAACTCAAGGTCAGCTTCATCTTGAAACCTTTTCGTTTTAGGGAAGGACCGACGAAAATCCTTTTGGAAGGTAGCCAGGAATCGAGCGGGTATATCGACTCTATTGTTATGGTTGGACGTCACATAGCGGTCAAACGGAGCGACGGAAATCAGATAGAATTGTACGATTTGTCACCGCTAGAGGAGCATTCATCGTCAAGTAAAAGCTGTACTCTACAATGCTTGCATAAATACGAGTTCAGGAGACAATGCCAAGAGGACCTCTACATGGGAAGCAGTGGAGGTAGGATACAGGGCACGCTCTTTGGTAGTGGAGGGAAACCCGATGAAAAATATATCTCGAAATATTACCATGAAGTAGTACGGAAAAGTTGCATGCAGTACTAACGATGCTACTACATGCTTCTACTTCAAGGCTACCGTGTTACTGCATGCTACTCTTGGCAAGACTGGATGCTACTTGATACTACTACATAAGACTGAACCAGTCTGAGGCACATTAAAAGATAGTATTCTTTGCTATTACATAGTATTACATGCAACGTTTTCGTACTACTACCATACTACTAAGGGAGGGCTAATCCAAGTTCTGAAAACGAGCATTCAAAAATGCCTGCTTCTTCTAGAGCCGAAATCTCGCTAAGGAAGTTGAGAAAAATCTCTCCGCCTGATTTACTTGAATGTGTTTTTGGGATCCCAAAACGTAAGTGGAGGGATACCTATGACATCGCAAAAGTTGTCCGTCTGTAAGCACGATAACTCTCGAAGGGAATGAGATATTTTGATGACACTTGGTGTGAGGATTCGTTGGGTCGGCGGACCAGTCGAGTTCGTAAATGGGCTTTGTAGCCCTACATTTAGGGGTGGGGGAGGGGGTTCGAATTAAGGGGCAAACAACAATCCGGCCAAAACCGGAAAGTTTGTTAAAAGTAAAAGTTTTATTTGAAGTTGATTAGATGTTCGATTTAGAGGTAGGAAGACATGCTGAAGACGATGGTGAAGACCATTTTCTCGATGGACAAGTAGTTCGCCCGGAATCCGGCCCAAACCGGAAAGTTTGTTAAAATTAAAAGTTTTATTTGGAGTTGATCAGATGTCCGATTTAGGGCAAGAAGACATGCTGAACTTTTATGGGAAAACAATTTTCTACCCGGACATGTAGTTCGCCCGGAATCCGGCCGAATCCGGAAAATTGTTAGAAGTTAAAGTTTTATTTCTAGCTGACTAGATAACCGATTTAGGGGTAAGAAGAGACGCTGAATCCGTGTGTGACAATCATATTTTACCCGGACATATAGTTCGACCGGAATCCGGCTGGAGTCGGAAAATTTGTTATAAGTTAAATTTTTAATTGAAGTTGATTAGATGTTCATTATTGGGTAAAGAAGATACCCTGAGTTCGTCTTTGAGCTTTCTTTTTTCGCCGGACAAGTAGTTCTAGAGTTCGGCCGAAACCGGGAAATTGGCAGAAGTGGCAGGAACTTTTCGTCAAAACAGATATGACTTATACGGGTAAACACACATGCTGAATCCATATCTGAACTTGGTTTTCTCAGATGATTAGCTATTTGGCCTTAATCTGTTTCTGAATTTTAATTGTAAGAATGTTCAAGGATTCTGGTGATGACTGGATCTGGCTAAGACAAGACCCAGTTGTCTGGATCAGATATTGAGTTTTTGGGATCCCATCGAAAAGTTTGGTCTTGTTTTTAATGAACTAGCGGCTTTCATACACAGACTGCCGAAAGCGCAAGTATATCTCGGCTAGACAAATGATCTAACGGGGGCTTAAAAAGAAAATTGCTGTCATTTCTCTCGGCATTTTTTTTTGTTTAATGTCACAATCGATGTCGGCGCACTGTCAGAAGTTTCATAGCAGATAACACAAGGATGCGCAGCGTCAGCAGACAAGGCTTGTCTGTTCTGATTTTAGAACGGTAAACATTAAATGTTATGCAGAACAAGCATCGCCGGGAAGAGTCGAAAAACCGCCGAAAAAGCATCTGTTGACTTTCCGATATGATGACGACAAACAAAAAAGTCAGCAGATTCTTTTTCGGCTCTTCGGTAAAGCAACATTTTCAAAGTCATAACAGATTGCATCCCAATGGGCGCCTCTATTTATCACTAAGAAACAGGGAAAGATCGTACTAAGTAGAGTCGAAAAATGTACACTTTGTTGATCGACTCAGCATCAAATGTGTCGTTGGTAAGCCTGTTGCGTGGCCTCTGTTTCCAAGCTCTACTTGTGCACGTCCTTGTGGAAATGGGATTTCAGAAGCTCAACTGCGTGACCCCTATGATGACGGTTGCCGCTGAAGCTTACAATATTCCTCACTTCGAATGTGTAGCTTTCGTCAGCGTCCCATTAAGTCTCTCAAAGTCTGTAACCGATAGCGGGAAGCGCATAGCATGGTAACTCAAGTAAATAAGTAAGTAATTTGTTTGTAACCCGCCATTTCGAAAAAGCGGAGCAAATGAAATAAAATGAATAAACACATAAAGACACAGAAAAAGACACTAATTTTCAATCTTCGGCCAGGAAGCAGTGAAGAAGGTCGTGCGCTGGTTGGGCTCTGTTGTCAATGATATTTGATAGCGACGAAGAAGCATCCAAAAGGGAAACACTTGCATCTTGAATTTTGAACTTCTCCGTTAATGTATGGTTATGGCATAATTTCTATTAAGTGTACCGCATTGGAAGGAAATATCCAGCAAATTGATAAAATATTAACCACCTAAAATAAGCCATTGGTTACTGAACGGTATTTTTTTTTTTTGTGCAAAACGGATGCGTCAGTGGAATTTTATTAAAGCTATATTTCGGCCCTTCTTGGCAAGGTTCAAAGCCGCTCAAGTTAGAAAAACAAACTTAGATAAAAAACAAAGCTAGAATCTTTAGTTTGTTTTCCCACAAGTTCGTTTTTCCAAGTTGAGCGGCTTTGAGCATGAAGAGGACCCTTGCCAAGAAGGGCCGAAATATAGCTCTAATAAAATTCAGCTGACGTATCTGTTGTGCTCTATCAAACATGATTCGCAGTCAGCCTGGGCTGAAGGAATATTTATTACACGATATGCAAGTTTCTCTACTAGTCCAAGCTCTCCAAGCACATGCATTTGGCCAATCAGTAAAGCGGCATTCAGTCCTGAGTTCTGGCGTAAAAGCCATCTTTACGATGATATATGGTCACACTGGGCTCAAAAAGCCGCCTATTCGACAAACAATTGAAAATCCCTAGGGGGAGGTGAGATTTGATGGGCTTTGTGGCAGCTTGGGGATAATGAGCAGACTGCTGTTAGGGTTCAGTTAGGGTTCCTGTAACATAATTATACACGCTGTTTTGCTCAATTGATCTCCTGAATTTAAAACGGCAACATTCAGAATCTTGTTCTTTTTTCTACTTTTGCAACCCAAAAAGCCAGGAAATGAGCCAAGTGTGACGAAGCTCTTACGGACGAATTTCTTCCTTGTGTAGGTACCGGCTCACTCTTAGCCTGTGGTGACGATGACGGAGCAATCTGGCTGTATGACACGAGCGACATCTCTCCTCGGAAAACGAACCCCTTTCGGAAGTTCGTATGGCCTGACGTCGAGGACCCGCATCTATTCAGCATAGGAGCTTATGAAAACTGTATCAACCGAGTTTGTTTTAGTGAAAGCATGGACTACATGGTCGGAGTCACTGCAAATAACCTCGTCTGTATTTGGAAGCGGGGCGGTGCTGATGGTGACGAAAAAATGGAAGAATGAAAGTGATGCGACGTCGGTAAATAATGAACCAATCCGAGAATGTTCAGCTGTAAGGAAATGGTTTGCAGTGGCCGACTTATCGTTGCAGCGAAGCACAGGGCTTTTGGAAAGTATACGGCAAGCTATCGGCATTTCGAATCCTAAAATAACTCTTAGCCTATACCCGGCGCACTGCAGTCTTGGTTCTTGGGGCAAGTTGGGAATCTAACTAACCTTGCTGGGGGGGGGGGGCGTTTAATATATGTGTATGGAATACGTCGAGATGGAATGCACGTACAACATCGCGGGACCTCTGCTATATGACCGAGTAAATATACTGTAGGCGCCTTGTTTTTACTGAAAGTGTCGACTGTGTGATTGATGACTAGGCTGATCACGTTGAGTTCAGGTTCAGATCAAGACCTGATTTTGAAATTTGGACGGAGATTAATTTTTACTTGCGTTACAGTATGAAATGTTTTGTAAGTTTTATATTTAAAGTACAGCTGTAAGCCTGACCTATCACGTCTGTGGCGGAGGCCTGAAATGATGCTAGTAGAAGGTTTTCTGAACAGCCCATCATCGGCCTTTGCTAAGACCAGAGGCGTTACTAGCCAAAAAGTTTGGGGGGGCGGGGGCAAGGTATTTACCGACTGGCTGGTCATTTTTACCGACTGTTTTGCAGATAAAATCGATTATTATTGAGCAAAAACGACTGTGTTGACGAAAAATCGGCTCAGTCTAAGAGAAACTACTATTTTTAAGAAATAATCGACTGTTTGACGCCCCTGACAAAGACATGACTTGGAATCATGGCCAAGCTAAGTGAATACGATACGAATCTTTTCCCGTAAGATATTCATAAATATTCCTTCAGCCCAAGCTGACAGCGAATCAAACTGCGTTGAACGGATCACAAGTTCGTTTTTTCTAGCTTGAGCCCGAAGAGGGACCTTGTCAAGAAGCGCCGAAATATCGCTAGTATTATAATCAGCTAACCTATCCGCTTTTACTCAGTCAACTAGGATGTATTTGACGATGCAAAGCGGATACGTCCGCTACATTTTATTAGAGCTCTATTTCGACCCTTCTTGGCAAGGGTCCTCTTCAGGCTCAAGCTGGAAAATGAACTTCAGGGGGAAAAAAAATCAAGAAGGGTCGAAATATACACTGTAAAAAGTTTTTCCGTATAAAGATTAAAGTTAACTGCAGTATTTGCTACTCGGATTACTCTTATCTCTACGCAGATAAGATTAATACCAAATAGAGATAAGATGAATCTGAGCAGCAAATACTGCAGTTAACTTTAATCATTATACGAAGGGACTTTTTACAGTGGAGCTCTAATAAAATGTAGCTGACGTATCCGTTTTGCATCGTCAAATATGATTCGGAGTCAGCTTGGGCTGAAGGAAGGCCAACTAGGATATTCATCTGTTAACAAATAATACTTGTATTCCATTATAATGAGAATCCGGCACAAACTTATTAATAAAACAAAACAAAAACCATGGATTTACAGCGAATTAAAACCGAAAGGATTCTATCCGGACGAGAATACATTGGCAATCCCTCAAATTAGCATTATGAGGAATATATTCCACTGTATTCGAAGAAATTCTTGCAGGTTCATGCTATCGAGGACAGATAAGTGATACAACCTCCGTCTATTTTTCTCTGTAAGACGACCATGCGGAGTAAAATAGATTCCCGATGCAAACAAGCGGCGGGTAGGAACTACGCGAAACATCACCATTCATTACCTCTACAAAACAGCTCATCGCAGTAGAGCCAAGGAGAAGAAAAGTCGAGAGTAAACAGACTATTGGTTGTTTAACACTGTGACGTCACGTCTGGTGCTCTGCAGAAGCGGTTCATACACTCCTGCTATGAGTTGCGTTTTTGCAGATACGATGGTAATGATACCACGGTCTAAAGTCGTTTTTCCAGTTATCGTGGTATCTAAAAAAGTCATCTCACTTTCATCAATTTTTGTCAAATTGTTGGGAAAGAAGTTTGGCACTTAGTGACGTGACTGAATATCAGCTTTTCTTTTGGGATGGCTTCGAAAAGCGCAATTTCGGCAATTGTCGTTTTTGCAGAGCAACCGTATATCAGATACCACGGTAACTGCAAAAACTACTAGTTGCTGAAAAACAGATATTCAGTCACACCACTTAGTGCCAAACTTCTTTCCCACTAATTTGACTAAAACTGATGAGTGAGACGACTCTTTCAGTTACCACGGTCGGACCGTGGTATCTGAAACCACGATAACTGGCCAAATACCACGATAACTGCAAAAACGCCTTTTGACCGTGGTATCAGATACCACGATAACTGCAAAAACGACTTTAGACCGTGGTATCAGATACCATGGTAGCTGCAAAAACGTAAATTATGGTATTTTCGTCTCGATCCGCAGCGGCTGAGAGGGAAGAAGACGGGCGTCAACTCAAAGCCCACCAAGTAGCTCTAGCCGTGCTCAGCTATGTCGGGGTACCCACAGTCGGTGCATGAGACCAAAGACGGAGGTTCTATTGGCTCATTTGTTCTTGATCGTATCGAGCTTTACAATTTGATTCCTGCGTGCCAAGCAGAAGAGTCGCGCGCTGGTACAAGGACTCGACTTTCTTTTGTATACCTCAAAATAGTGGCTTTAATTCTTTCGCTGACATCTGAATTTTCAACGCACCAGCTACAATACTCTATATGACTAAGTACAAAACACGCCAGTGCTCCTCGGGAAGACGGAGTAAAGGTCTCCGTAACGACTCAAACTCAACAACTCAAATCCTGTGTCAAACAATCACAGCGATCTTCGGGAGCAGCTGTGATACCCGAGGTGATACCGCTTCTGGCTCTTCTTCTAGGTACCCGGCGATTTTGCATTTGCATGGAGAGCTAGTCATCAAGAGTATTGCAATTCCAAAGTGCCAGCTGACTGCAGATCATATCTGGTGCTGCTAAACCGACTCGTCAGCTATGACCCGATTTGATTGACATCGGGCCCTTCTGAGGATACTCTTCGCGCCCCAGAAAAACTGTAAATTCGATATCGCCTGAAACGAAACCAAATCACCTAACATATTCTTGCAAACTAAAGTTGTAGCTGAATAATCGGTTAAGCGATTCAAATTCACGATTCAAATACTAAAAAAATGCAAGCAAAACGACATACAACTTGTGTCGATTCACAGAATTTCCATAGATTTTTGCCGGCTTTCGCTCATTTGATACGTAGTAAAGATCGGACATAACATCTATTCTCTTCTTGAGACATGCGCAAAAAACTTAAGTTAGAGAATGATTTCAAAATATAGCATCCGTTGGCCTGCCGGAGGGGTTCACACTTACTTTTGTCAATTTTAGCCTACGTACTTGTGACGTAAGAAGCTAGCCAACCGTCCTAATAAGAGTTTACTCGGCAGCGAATAACTTCATAAAAGCAATGAGGACTAGGTCGCAGAATTTAAAAGTTTCGACCTGAACTCTATCGACATGAGCCCCCCCCCCCCCCCCCGGCTGTTCCCAGGCCCTCAAAATCCGTCGGGTGGACGGTATGTGCGAGAGAACTGGCCCATTGTCGATGCGAAAACGGAGAGCGTCAAGGGCATTAGCCCTACAGAACAAGGATCCTGCCAACTACGCAAGACTATGTGCAAGCCCCAATCTCCTAGTTCTTCGCAAGTCCCAACCCAAGTCCCAGCATCCCGCCCCTACTGTCCAAGACGGCTTCTTTCCTAAGCATTAGCCTCCAAGACATGCGCGACCCCTGTTCATGCCTACTCGAGCGCCAAACATTTTATGACCACTTGACTCCTCCTCCAAGGCGGCCCAACCTGTCACTCGTCAAGACAAAACCACTACTCGACTCCTCCCCGGGGAGGAGCCAACTCTTACCCTCCGCCAATCCGGGGGGCCAAGGGGCGGAGCCACAAAGACTTCGGACTTTCCTTCAAATTTCGGCAGAGTCCATGCCTTGGAACAAATTCAAGCCTTAGAGCTTTTTTCGATAGACTATTCCAAACATTAGGTAAGAAAGAAGAGATGGTCGAATCTTACCATGAAAGGATTAGAATCCAAATTCAGGACTAGCTACGAATCCGAATCCACCATTTCATGCTGAGGATTCGAACCCAACCTTGACAAAACACAAATCATGTACATATATTATAGTTTAAAAATCAGAGGTGACGAAAAGCACTGATATTTAAGGTACGTAATCAGATAACGTAATAGATTACTGAGGATGGTTGGTGACGGAGATAAAAAAAAAAGCTGGATTGCCTAAGCCCACTGTGTAAAAATTAGCAAACGGAAACTGGAACGATGTAAACTAGAAAGAGATTGAAGTTCTGGAATCCCAGTCCGAATCCAGCCTGGCAAGCACAATATTCGAATCATGCCAAAAGGACGAATCCTGGATTCGAATCCGGAATAGCCAGTTACCCTTGCCAAGTGCCGGGTACCTTAATCCAACAAAATATGAGTCAAGTTAAAAAAACAACCAGCCAGAGATCAGTATTCGGGTGCCGGTAACCGGCGTTTGACATAGGGTATTCCAGATTGGGTATGCCTAAAGTTTGGCATAACCTACTAAATCAATGGTTTGTGGTAGATTGAATACGCTGTAAAAAGTTTCTCCGAGTAAGGATTAAAGTTAACTGCAGTATTTGCTACTGGGATTAGTCTTATCTGTATTGAGATAAGGTTAATCCGAATTAGAGATAAGATTATGTTTTTAGAGACAAGATTAATCCCAGTAGCAAATACCGCAAGATTTTTTTTTTACAGTGTACCCCCTGTCGAACGGAGATCCCAAATACGCCACTGAATTTACACGACATACATAAATGATAAGTATTGCAAAGTCCTTGACCTCGGATACGAAGAGTGTCAATCCTTTGGGCACTGAACCAAAGCCGGATTCGTATGAACTTGGTTCATAGATTTCTCCAAGAAGCTGGATAAATAAAACGAAAGTTTGGTACTGACTAAACTTTAGCCGATTATCTACGGCCCGTGACGTTTTCACGACGCCATGCAAGAAATAGGAAAATTCTATTAAATTGATGTTGAAGAATATAAATTTGTATCTACATATAGAGAGCCAAGCGGCCAGAGAGGCGCCGCGCACGCACGTACCCTTATAAACCGTTCTAGGGACAATCAGTTCCGTTAGAAAACGGAAAATATGGACTTTCCGTACAGAATCAGCTAAAGTTTAGTCAACACCGAAAGTTTAGTTCCGAGAAGACCATGACAGTTTTTGGAATCCTGTCACTTGGTTCGGAGCAGCCAGACCAAAGGACTAATGTGATCATGAGAACATTTTACAACGTGGGTGCGCTTTGTCCTTAAGGCCACGATGTGTAGTCCACCTCCATCCTGTCTGAAAGCTCAAATACAGTAAAATCACATTGAAACTGAAATACGGTACACCTGGACCGAGACGATGTTCACTTCTTTTCTTTCTTCTTAGGAATCGGTGCATTCGGGTTTTCTCCTTTATAGAACTCTTTTAAAATACTAACGGCTTCCTCCGCTCTTAAGCCTTTCACAACTCTCGGAAAATTATCGCTAACTGCAGAGACATCTACCACCGACCCACAACCACCAAACCTATCATTACCACACCCGTAATAGATGGCGCGAACTTCCAGCTGCTGAAGCGCCGAAGCACACATGATACAAGGCTCCACGGTCACCCACACATCGATTTCGCGGAAGACTTCGGAACCACTCAGGTTCCGCTCCCGGCAATACACGAGAACTGAATCAATACAGATCATCTCGGCGTGGCGGGTTGCGTTTTTTGTTTCATTCACCTCATTTCGACCAGTTGCAATGATTTCATTACGGTAGACAAAAACGCAACCCACGGGTACTTCCCCTTTTGCTAAAGCTTTCTGCGCGAGGTCGAACGCGGCTTCCATGAAGTCTTCAGGCATTTTTGTTCAAGGCGAAACAGAAGGCAGTTGCAAGGTTGAGGGTAACGTTAGAAGGAAGGCAGCTCCGACCGGTCTAGAAATAATAAATACAAATAAGTGAAAATAATAAACAAGACATATGCTGTTGGAATTTCAAAGTACTGGACAACGCAGTGTTTCTGCTAAAGATGTCTAAAGAAACTGATTACTTTAAAGGTCAGCTCTGCGTACGGAAAATTACACAAGGCTTGGTGCTTACACACTGCGTAAAATCCGAGCGTATTTGAAATCCGAGCGTATTTTACGCACGTATTTGGGCTTGAAAAGATCTTTAGCAGTCCGGACGTATTTGAGAATTCGGTCCGTTTTGTATCTAAATACGTCCGTATTGCTAGAAATCTTTTCAAGCTCAAATACGTGCGTAAAATACGCTCGGATTTTACGCAGTGTGTAAACCCACCACTACTTATACCCGTCCTCATTTAGAATTATTATTATTATTATTTATTTGAATCCTTCAAAACTGAAGAGTAATGTATAAAAAGGAACAACCACATGTCAGTCAGACTCACACACACTTACATACTAATAAACAACTGACCGTTAAAGACAAATTAGCCTACTAAATATACAACGAAGTACATGCAAAAAAAAAAAAAAAAAAAAAGCTCAAAATAAACCAACTAATCAGGACGCTTTTTTGTGAAAAAGGAAAAAGGTTGTGATGAAGAAGAATGTTGTCAGCCTTTTTATGAAAGTTCTGGATTTTACCATTTAAAGTTTCCAAAGGATTCTTCACTTTAAAATTCGAAGTTAAGAAAGAGTTACTCGCAGAAATCGGGAAACCAAGAAGGAATTTAGAGAATTTATAATAAGTAACTTTTAACGCAGAAAGTTCAGAAGGACGGAAAGAAGAAAAGAAAGCAGACGGAAAAAGAATGTGAGGAAGTGCAACAGCCGTATAAATAGAACCAAGAACATCTCTGCGATACATCCCTCGTAAACGAATAACAGCACCAAATGCTCTTCTTATTTTATCTTGCACATGTTGAATAAGGATAAGTCTCCAATCCCTGGTATTGGATGAGTAAGGGATTCCAAGATACATAACTTTCTCAATAGGGCTGAAAACAATCCCCCCACCACAATCCAGAGGGGAATTCAGTGTCGGCAAACTACTAATCACAAAATAATTACACTTTTCAGAACTAATTATTAGACCCTTCTGCCTCAATTTAGATACTAGAATGTTATAATTTTCAATTAATTTTTCCTTTGACCGACTTAAAATAATAATATCATCAGCATATGCTAAAAACGTTACATCACGTGCAAAATGTATTAAAGAAGTCTTAAGCGACCGAAGACAATCTGCCAAACATGCATTAAAAATATATGGTGATAAAATTCCACCTTGTCTAACGCCTTTTCCCACTGAAATTAAATTAGACAGAATTTTTGGGGAACGAATTGCCACTTGAACGTTCAGTCCATTGTACCAGGACCTTAAAGCACGCACAACAGAACGGGGAATACCATTATACACAAGGGATAGAAGAGCAGCCGCATGAGAAATATTGTCGAAAGCACCTTTTATGTCAATCAGAAGCGTATAAAGCGGTATATATATGCTTCACCGTTTGGCATTCTTCTCTTTCCGCAGAGCTGTCTGATCGCCTGGAAAATGTCCAAAAGAGAGCAGCGAGAATGATTCTGGGCGATTACAACATTTCAGATGAAGAGGCTCTCATTAAACTGGGCGTCCCTAAATTACCTGACCAAAGAAATATCGATTTAAAAAAAAATCGGAGCAAAGATAGTGTCGGGGGACGTTGCTAGCAGTGTTGTAACAAGTACTTCAAATTTGTGTACTTACTTCCAAATTTTGTACTTAAGTATCAAGTATTAAGTACCAGACCACAATTGTACTTAAGTAGTGCTTGAGTTTTAAGTACAGAACTTGTACTTTGAAGTACTACTTAAGTACAACTCTACTGGCACTATTTCTAGCTCAGTCATATTCAGTTGTAGTATGAAAAATAAAAGAAAGTCATTTAAATTAAGGCATTTGGCAGTTTAAACAAAGAAATAAATACCATGAAAGACATTAGTACTCCAGGAAAAATGTACTTAAGTAAAATTCAAGTATCTTGATTTTGTACTTAAGTTATACTTGAAGTACCAGTACTTGAAGTACTTCCCAACACTGGTTGCTAGCCAAAACTCGAGGGGGGGGGGGGGGGGATAGTGCGCATGCCGGCGCCCTGCCGCCCGGTTCAGCTTTCCGTCGCATATGTAATAATAAAACGTGTTGTACCTGCAAGCGTTGAAGACTGAGGAAGCCTAGTCGTATCTCCAAGATCAGGGGCGGTTTTAAGGGCTAGGGCGTGGGAGGTGACTACTTCAAAATACACGACTGGCAGATGTCCGGCAATTCTCAAGATAGATACCAGTTACAAACAGTAGCCAAGAAACACAGCACCACATGCGGGAAACTGTACGGATTTAAAGAAACATTAAAGCTAGTATTTATAAGGTTAAGGTGAATGTCAATTCGCTTCCGCAATAGCCCGACCCGCAGCAGCTTTTGAAACATCAGACATAATGAAACTGAGCGCCGCAGGCGAAATTTTAAAGTAAGCTATGACTTTTTCCGGGCAAAACACTACTTCCCCCTAACAAAACCCAGCTTTTAATGTGGCCCAAGCCCCGAAAGCCGAGCCTAAAGCCCGAATAAAATCACGCGGCCTTTCAGTAAATACAGCCTACTACGAAAGGCGCCGTAGGCAAATTTTGTAGAATCCGGTATGATCAGAATGTCTTTTCTGACCCCCTTAGCACGAATCTGCCCGTCTGTCTTAGTTCACGAAGAATTCAGAAAACTGTGAGACATTTAGCTAGAAGTTGATAATTTGCTTCAGTTCGACCGTTTCCGAAAAAGAAGGACTGATCATCCAGACAAAAAAGAATGAAACAGAGCAGACCTGTTTTGAATTTACAGCCAAGAAATGAGGTGTTGCAATAATCAGGCCAGTTACATCTTCTCTCATTGCATTTCATAGGACCTTTCGGACACCTTTGACGCTATGATTAGGGCTCTTTTTTAATCTTCTCAAGTCTGGCGGTCTGTTCAACCGTAAGGCCGAAATGCCAAACTCCGTTCCTTATTCTAAATTTGGTCGGATAAATGAAATGTAAATCCGGAACAAGTGTTTGACACAATAATCAAGTCAAAATATCCCACCACGATTTTCACTAGAGTACTGAAAGTTAGAACCAAATTAAGGCGAGTTTTTCAAAATTCCTTTTCGGCATGTTTCACCACCTACTACTTGAAAGCCCTATAGAGAACGGACAAGCTCGTCCGTCTGTGAGTAAAGCAGAATACAGAAAAACTTCGGAAGCGTCGTAAGAACAGCGATGCCAAGACCCCAGGAAACAAATAATTTTCAGAAAAGTTACAGCAATTTTTCGACCCATTGGAGTCCAACCACTGAAAAAACAAGAGCTACGAGCTCATATGGCACTTGTTACGAGTAGGTGGTGTGAGAAACGAGAAAGAAAATCTGAGCATTTTTCCGGAAAATCTGGTACCACTCCCCACCGTACTCGGATCCGGCCCAGACCCTAACCTATGCCATCTAGGGAATATTGTCTCTCTGCTTTCCAAGTTTCATTCAAATCACTCTACTCGTTTGATCCCTATGCGAGCCACAACATTTCCGGGACTTCCCCTCCAAGTCCCCCCACTGTGGCCGAATACGACTAGGACACATACACTTCGCATCTCTAACATCTCCTCTTCCCGTCCATCAAGTTTAACTCGAATCACAGCATACCTTCAAATTTCCGGTTCCCGCTTCATCCTCCTCCTACTTTGGTTGGATCCGGTTCGGACGCCAAATGACAAATCTAGGCCGCATAAACTTGGTACTGTCCAACTTGCATCCCATTCGGCCCATCCGTTTGTTTTTGCTGCATGTCACAAAGTTTTCAGACCCCCCCCCCCCCCGTCCCAACTCCCCCAACCATGGCCACATGGGGTTCAGTCACATGCTTTGCCTGTCTAGGTCATCAGTTCTTATCACCCATAAAGTTTCACTTGAATCGGACCATTTGTTCGTAACCTATAAAAGTCAGTATTTTCCGGATTCCCCTTCCCTCAACTCCCCGAAAAATAGTCTGATCCAGGAACGGAAGTTTTCCTAGGGCATTGTGTCGGTCCTTAAGTGTATTTGGTCGGGATCACTAATATGCTTGCCAAGTTTTATCGTCCTTAGCACATCTGGAAGTATCCTAACTCGCGATCACCGGAATTCTGGGAAACCCCCTCCAGCTGTCTGTCAATTACGTATCTAGGGCTAATACTTTTCTTCCCACCAAGTTTCATCCCCATCCCTCCACTCTAAGCGTTTCCAAATATTTCCGGTTCCCCCCTCCAACTCCCTATAATGTCCCCGGATCCGGTCCGGAGCACATCTGGAAGTATCCTAACTCGCGATCACCGGAAAGTTAAAATGGGACGTCTGCGGCACGAGGTGTTTCTAAATGTCAATTTTCATTTAAATCCGATCACCGATTCAATATCTGAGCTTGCCACTAGATTTCGGATTCCCCATCCCTCAACTCCCCCCACGATGGTCGGAATGGAGAAACTACATTATCAAGTCAATACAGTCGGATCCCTGACAAGCCTGCCAAGTTTCGTCGTCCTAGCACATCAGGAAGTACCGAACTCGCGGGATCACTATAGAAATTCGGATTCCCCCCAACTCCCCCACAGTGACCGGATCCGGTCCGTTTACGTCATTCACGTATCTAGGACTTGTGCTTGTTCTTCCCACCAAGTTTCATCCCGAACCCTCAACTCTAAGCGTATTCCAAAGATTTCCGGTTCCCCCTCCGCTTTTCCGGATTCCTCCACCCTCCATGCCCCCCCCCCCAGATGGTCGGATCGGGGAAACGACTATTCTCAAGTCAATCTGTTCGGGTCCCTGACACGCCTGCCAAGTTTCATCATCCTAGCACACACCAGGAAGTACCAAACTGGCCGGATCACTAGAAATTCGGACCCCCCCCCCCCAACTCCCTCACAGTGAGCGGATGCGGTCCGGTTATGTCAATCACGTATCTAGGACGTGTGCTAGTTCTTTCCACCAAGTTTCATCCCAATCTCTCAACTCTAAGCGTTTCCCAAGATTTCCGGTCCCCCCTCCAACTCGCCCCAATGTCACCGGATCCGGTCGGGATTAGAATGGGACGTCTGAGACACGAGGTCTTTCCATATACCAAGTTTCATTGAGACCTAATCACCCGGTCGTAAGTAAAAAATACCTAATTTTTCCGGATTCCCCCTCCCTCCACTCCCCACCAGATGCTCGGATCCGGGAAGTGACTATTTCCAGCTTAATCATTTGGGGTCCCTGATATGCCTGCCAAGTTTCATCGTCCTAGCTTATGTGGAAGTGCCCGAACTAGCAAAACCTGGACAGACCGACCGACCGACGGACGGACAGAACTTGCGATCGCTATATGGCACTCGGTCGAAGGGCAAGTGCCATAAAAACGGAAGGCGGAAAGGGATCTGCAGAGCTGCGGGACCCAACGCTATATTTTAAAGGAAGGTTTCCATCTACCAGATCCAAGTGACAGATGCAAACTGCCCGGTGTCAATATGTACTTTAAACTTCCCATGAACCAGGAGAGCTTACCTTAGCGATTTGATTATTCGAAACTCCCGAAAGATGGATATCTCCTTCCTGGACTAGTAGTCCGGCCTCTAAAACGTCGGCGATTACTTCTTCGTCCGATCGATAGAGAAACAGGCTTTTCCACGATTCGACCGGAAATGTAGAGTTTCTCGACCGCAGCCCTTTGTCATACAGTCGTAGGCTTCGCCTGTAAAAAGCAAAGTTTACAAGTTGCGTTTAGTGATAGAGTTTAGGAGAATATCTCCCCAAGCTTACGGTTTCGACGCTCTCGGTATACCATGCACAAACTCCAGAAATCGACAGACTAAAATTATCTTTAGTCTACCGATATTCCCACCTTTATTTTTGTTTTTCTTCTTTATATAGATAATTATGTTTGATTGTGACCGTGCCTTTCGGTGGGTGGAGTTGGAGGGGGTGACCTGGGATTCTGGTGATGGCGAGCTAGGATACTTTCAGATGTGCTACGGACGATAAAACTTGTCAGGCGTATTAGTGACACGGCCAAACTTAAACAAGGCCCTAGAAAACTTGCATTCGCATATCCGACCATTTTTGGGTGAGTACTTGATCTCGGTAGATGTATGATTATCTGAATGGGCATGAATTCGTTATGCTGCTGCTCAAGCTCTGCTCTCAGCAGCAGAAAAATATATTTAGTTTGTAAACAAAAATAGCCATGAGCCTTGACAGTAAAAAAAAAACAATAATCGGCTTAGAGCTTGGTCACACTTGGCTCATTTCCTGGCTTTTTGGGTTGCAAAAGTAGAAAAAAGAAAAGAACAAGATACAACTAATTCTGAATGTTGTCATTTTGAATTCAGGAGACCCATTAGAGCAAAACAGCTTGTATAATTATGTTACAGGAACCCTAATTAACCCCTAATTGCAGTCTGTTCGTTTATTGTCCCCAAGCTGCCACAAAGCCAATCAAATCTCACGCCTCCTAGGGATTTTCAGTTATTTACTCTGTCTTTCACAGATAGATGGAAATACGTGGATGATCTGTCGCTCCTGGAAGTTTGCCGAAAGAACATAAAGAGCAGTGCAAAAGTCCTCATTGACGACATCTGTGAGGAGGCTGTTGTGGATGACATGGTAGTCAACATGGACAAATCTGTCGTCCTAACTACATTTTTTTTAAAAACTGAACCACAGTTTTTCCCATCCCTTCCTTAGTCCCAACAGGTTGTCGATGTCAAGCTGCTTGGAATGCACATCACCCATGATCTAAAATGGAATAAGCAAGTTGACAGCATGCTTAAAAAAGGTAATATGGCAATCCGGTCACTTAAACTCCTGGCCCGTTATGGAGTACCCACTGACCATCTGTTGGTAATCTTTGTGACTTTTGTTCGTCCAACCCTGAAATACTGATGCCAGGTTTGGCATTTCGGGTTGACCCGTGATCAGTCGGATATACTCGAACGGGTGCAGTATAGAGCCCTCCTTGTGGCCTCGAAGTCCCCTAAAGTCCCATATCTCGAATTGTTGAAAAGATTTAATTTAGAATTGTTTTGTTTCAGTTTCAGTTTCGGTCTAAAAACGTTGAAGAGCCCTGGTCTACGAGAAATTCTTCCCCCTGAATATTTACCAATTAGGCCAAGACCGGCACGAGCTGCTGCCCAGCCTGTTCCAAAGTTGCAGCCAGTACCCTGTTCCCATGACCGATAAAAAAAAAAATTTTATTCCCTTGTTCACTGATCTTTTTAACGGGCATTCCGAAATACCTCCATAAATTAATCGTATTTCTGTGTGTATTGGTATTGAATTGTAAATACAATAATTGTTGATACTATGTAGTTTTTACTTTGGTGTGAATTTGAGAATTTGACCAAGTTATGATGTTTACTCATAGATGTTTTGATTAGTTGACGTGTTAGGTATGATTAAAGGTTTTACTTAGAGTTTTATTGTGAGATATATTTTACATTGACCAAATGATAAACATTAGTTATAGTTGTTTTTAATTGCTAAGTTATACATGACAGAAGAAATTCAATGTTCGTCTTCGTCCGTGAGCGAATTTTTGAAAATAAACTGAACTGAACTGAACTGAAATCTGCCGCATTTTGAGCCCAGTGTGACCAGGCACTTAGTCCGTCGCAGGTTTATCGAATAAAGTGAAACTGAGTTGATTCCGGGTCCGGGGTTGCCTTCCGTTAAAATACGCTTCGCACCGTTTCTACTTCATTTCCAGTTATCCTTGTTAACTAGCAAATACTATTTGCGTTCTATGAGCACTTGGTCTAAGCGACAACTTGGCTAAACGGATGGCATTACCAACGGGCCAAGACCAGGGCTCACAATTTCACCTGTGATGGTGCAGAGAGCCGATCAGGTTTTATCTGGCAGGTTAATTTCATATTTCATAAATTCCAGCTGGGAAAGCTGAAAATACTTCGATTTTTAAACATGGAAATGCTGACGGTGCTGAGAATCCTATCATGTTTTCCAGTCGTCAACAAACATACATTACACTGTAAAAAGTTTCTCCGAGTAAGGATTAAAGTTAACTGCAGAATTTGCTACTGGGATTAATCTTATCTCTACTGGGATAAGGTTAATCCGAATTAGAAATACTCTTATCTCAGTAGAGACAATACTAATCCTAGTAGCAAATAGTGCAAGATTTTTTTGTACAGTGTAGTCGTATGTTTGCACCCGAGAGAACTTCCAGAAGACAGCTGACACTAACCTTCTGAGATCTCGAGCGTGTAGGCAAAATGCTAAGACGGGTAGCTTAGAAAGGTTTCTGAAGAGTCGAAACGCCTGTAGAAAATTTCCAACTTGACAGGCTAGACTCAGTTTGTAGGCAATTTGTACATCTCTGGACAACCTGAAAAAGAAAACAAATTCATGCTCACAAAATAAGAATACTGCTGTGAATAACCCCTCAGAAACGATCATTGGCTTTTGCTAATAAGCCAAATCAAAAACATAACACTCTTGATGACTAACTCTTCTAGCCGATGCAAAATCGCCCTGTACCTGGCTGGAAGAGCCGGAAGCGGTATCACAGCTGCTCCCAAACATCGCCGTGATTGGTTAACACAGGATTGAGTTGTTGAGTTTGAATCGTTAGTGCTATGTTTTCTCGTTCTTCCCGAGGATCACTGGCGTGTTTTGGACTTAGTCACATAGAGTTTTTGCCAGGCTTTCAGATGCACTCCTTCCCGCTTCTGCTTACAAATGAATTTCAGACTTTCATAAAGTGAGCATATTAACCGCAAAGGAAAAAAAAATACTTTTGACCAAACGATACGTTTCATAATCCCCAAGGGGCCACGATCATTTGGGCAACAAGGTTTGGGATCCCAAAACGTCAGTGACGGGACACCCATGACTTCGTAAAGTTTACACGTCCACCCGTCCGTCTGCTACCATAATAACTATCGAAGGAGTTGAGATATTTTGTTCAGAACTGGTATAGGGATTTTTCGTGTCAAAGAACAGGGGTTCAAGGTTCAAGGTTTAATTTACACTTCTTTATAAAATCAAAATAAGTAGAGGGCCAAGCCGGGGACACAAGGTCGATTGACAAAAGGAAGGAGGTTCAAATTAAAGGGCGATTTTAGTCGTTTCAAGGGTACACGCTGAATCCATATCTGACGATTATTTTCTCGCCACTATTGACCGCTACTTACGCGCGTAAATCAGCCGCTGATCGAGAACCGGCCGCTGTTTCAGCCCCGTGTGAACAAGCTATGATAAAAAGTGACCCGTGTACCATCCTCTCCGGGAACCCTGCCCTTTTTAGAGTCACATTCTGAACATGAAAGAGGTTAAACAAGGTAATAGTGCGAACACACGGTCAGGATTTCCCGGCCGGGTTTCCTGCACTTTCATCATCAAGTTGAAAAAGTCTCAACTTTCTCTATATGAAAGTGATGATGGTGCCGAAAATCCGGGTAGGAATCCCAGTCCGGGAGCACCCGAACCTGATCGTGTGTTCGCACTTTAAATCCTAAGTAAGAGCGAAATGGTATTAAGCATGGTCCAAATAGGTGTTGTAAGGTGTATTAAGGCGTAGCCTACAAGGCTTATTACAGATTCCTCTTTTCCTCGGGGCACTGTAATAAGGCGAATAAGGAGAATAGAGCCAGGCTCTATTTTCTCTTATGCAGAGCCAATCAGATCGCTTGATTGGTTCCGCCAGCAGGCAAAGGAGAGGAGCAGTGTCGTCAGGGTTGCCACGGGAAGCACTAAAATTCTACTTTGTTGGAAGCTGAAGAAACAACTTTTTTTCAAAAGATAACGTTTTGTTCTGTTACGACTGTTTATTGTTAGTTCGAGGACCAATGCCTGTCCATCCGTTAATTTATTAGCTTTTACAATACAAAGGGCGTCAAATTGTACTCGTGTACTTAAGAACACTTTTTCTGATCTTTAGAAGGTCGAAAAATTGTATCAGCGTGGCAACACCGAACGGGGCATCGATAAGAACCCATCGAGTTCCTATTTGAACAGGCGTGTATATTAAGACGTAAACATCGCGTATAGCGCTATTCAGCTTATTACAACTATTCCGACAATGCTTTACGTAAGGAAAGTGCTTACTGCTTATTGCCTAATAAAAATTTAGAGTCAAAGGCACTAAATAAAACTTTCAAGAGCAGGACAGAACTGATTACCTGATAAAATCGTCCAAACTCCAAAACCGTTGTAGGACCTTAGGCGATCCAAGTTGCACTATGATATTCGTCGCTTCAAAAGCAGCTCTCCTCTGGTTATATACCCCCAAACAATCGTACAAGTTCAAAAGGTCTGAAAGGCAGTCACGTAATTGACTGCGGTTGAGATGGGAATCAAAATGATTGCACGCTCGTTCACAAGACCTTAACTCAGCCACGATATAAAACACGACAGATGCTTCAAGAATTCTGGACAGGGATGGATTCCGTAGTTGCTGTATCACGGCGTCTTTTCGAACGGCACGGAGGCGGTCAAAAATAAATTCATATACTGTGGCCCAATCGGAGTCCGTCCGGGACACTACCCTGTAAGAAAAGAAACACATACCATAGGAAAGCCAGAAACCATTTCTATCTACGCTACTTTTCCTCTCGGTCCTTTATAATTCGCTTTAACAAGTAAGTAAGTAATTTATTTCTGCCCCGCCATTTGAAAAGCGGAGTCTCTAAAATAAAATAAAAGAATTAAATAAAATACAACAAAAACAATGTAAAATTTTTCATTCGTCGTCCAGAAAAGAATGTAGAGTGTCACGTGCTGGCTGGGCCCTGTTGTCCATGATTTTTGGCAGAGCCGACGAAATTTCCAAAAGTGTGACGCTCGCATCTTTAACTCGGAAACGCTCCGTTAGCATGTGGCTGTGGTATAACCTTGGCAAATAAAGTAGGTGTTTCCCATTCTTAAAATAGCATCTTCTCATCTTCTGCAACTCCTTCTTCCGTAGAACATGTGCGACAACAGAGCGAAATAAAACGGATGGAGCACAAAAGAGCAGTATAAATTTCCCAAAACTTTCCGACTGTAGCGCCCACGGTTCGGGACGACACGTCAATAAGCGGTACGGATAGATGTACACACGTCTTTAACAATCGGGAAGCAAGTTTTTGAAAGTGTAGAGTTAACCTGATAATAGTATTATATAACCTGATAATAGTCGGATAGTAAACCGCAAGACTCGCGACCAAGGTCAGCAGGAAAGTTAACATAAATTTCTGTAAAGTATGGAAGAACATTAAGAGAGGAGCATCAGTAAACAACTCTACTCTGTCCCTCTAACAAATTTCTAACTTCAAAAGTCAAAACACGACTTCAGCTTACTTCTCCATTTTCTGTGTTAATTATAGTTGAATGCGAGAAGCGGGACAGTGACACCAAAGCAGTATCCGGGGGGGGGGGGGGGGGTCATCCCCCCAAAAAATAACCACGGGATGCATAGCTAATGGCTGTCCTGTCCGGGTGATGTTAAAATTGTGGTGACAGAGATACGATAGATGCAAAATATTGTGATAAGTTTCGGGAATAAGGGGGACCAAGCGATTAAAGAGGAAGGTTGGATCAGTACAAATCCAAATCTACCAGTTCAGGAGCCTCAAGTGGCTCCTGGTCACCACTAACAGTTGTCAACACAAAAAACTTAATATAATATAAGGATCTCATTAGGGCGGAGGGGGCTGGGAGTAGAACCTACCTTTCTAATAAATGTGTTACAGTCTCCCAAAGTGCATCTGGAGTTCTCAAATCCGACCCCAGTGGACGATCTATCCCAGCTGCAGATCTGTTGTACTCTTTTACCAAGATCAATTTGTCATCTCCTGAGGAGTTTTCTCTGTCTCCTCTAATACGACATGCACCTGGGTTGATAACTGGGGTTAGCTGTCTTCCTCTCCCACGACCCTTGGGCTCAACTGATGTTTTGCTTGGAAAACCTGGAAATCTTTCCAAAGGATGGACCAGATGATTTTTTAGGCGACTAAAAGAGATAAATGTTCAATGAATCCATCCAAAATTCTGCTGAAAGAAGAGTAAAAAAAAAGAGGACCATACTGATTACCCACATGCAATTTACTAGAGAAGACTGGTACATGGCCGGCACAGGTCAGTTGTGGGACAATAAACCTCATACCTCTAAACACTTCCAACAAACTTTGAAACAGTGAGTATTCTTGAAGGATTAAGAGGTTTAAGCCTAGTTCAGGTTCAGGTTCTTTTAATAATAAACTAAATAAGAAAAGGTCCAGAGCCCGGCTGAGAAGACATATTCGTTGTGCACGGCAAGGAAAGACTTCTTTAACTAAATACAACATTTAATTATAATTCAGTACATGCCATTAACACTAATGGAAATAGAAATATGCCTCTGATTCTGGTCAGTGCCGACGCATCCATTTTGTACTGTCAAATAGTGATCAGAGTTTTACTCGAACATCTGGGTGGTCCACAAAATCACTACAATCTTTTTTCCCATTCTCACAATGCCCACAATCGAAATGCCCATGGTTCAAAAATTCAGAATGCCCACAACTCAAAATGCCTGTGATTGAGGTCTAAGACCACAAAATCGAAATCATCCAAAATGTCAACAGCCCAAAATGCCGACAGTTTAAAATCTCCACAGGGGAGACTAAAATCATCCTGGTTCAAAATGCTGGCAGGAGAGGCCAACATGTCCTGGGACAACCAACAATGAGATTACAAGGGACAGGGTTAGCAAGGAAAGATGTTGAAATGGATTATTTTGTTGTTTGTTGATAAAATTCGAATTAACTGCATGAAAGTACGAAGGAATGGCAGTTGGTTATTCCAGGAGCATCAAATTTTCTTATAACAGGTCCTCCAAGATAGAGGTGTGCCTCATAGGCAGCTGACAATTATTTTCGTAAGTGAAGCCTCTCCCAAAGTCTATCAGGATGCGTAAGAAAGCAGCTGAAGAATTGGTTGAATACTAATAGTCTACTTTAGATACAGCATTCAAACCTTTTGACAGATAATTTGTATGCACATTTTTGTTCAAAAAGTTAACCCCCAACACTATTTCTGAACTTTGCTTTTTTCCTTCATGGCAGAAATCTTTCGTATTGCTGATTAAGTTTTTATTTAGATATGAATTTTATATTGACTGTCCTTCTAAATTTATCAATAAGGATTACATTTGAAAAGATTCTGAAGCCTTCTACCGTTCATCGGACTAACAAAGTTCCTGAAGTGCCTCTTTTTTCAGGATTAAGTTAGTAATTTATTTATGACCCCCCATTTTGAAAAAGTGGAGTAAAGAAAGAAAATAAATAAAACACAGAAACACACAGAAAAAACACTTAATTTTGAATCTTCGGCCAGGAAGCAGTGGATAACGCTGTGCACTTGTTGGGTTTAATTAATTAATAAGCCCCTAAAATGAAATGAGTTATAATAAGCTGATGACTGTACAGGGGGTCGAAGGCTTTTATGCTAAGGAGCTAGAAATGTTAGGATTTGTACAGTTTACCCTGCAATGAGATTTTCTGAAAACTAAAGGTGTTAAAGGTCAGTTAAAGGCTGGTTAAAGGTAAAACTGTAGGTGTTAATAGTACTCAGTCAGTTAGGAAAACTTTTTATCATAAGTCTTCAGCTCTTCTAAGCTTACCTATAAGCAAGCCTGTACCAATGTACCAATAATAAGCAAGAAGTAGTAGTCGATGAACGGATTATAGTAGTCGATGCAGTACAGTCCGTACACATCTGTTGATTCCATGACATAAAAGCACTGTTTTGTATTAAACTTACAAGTTAATTTCAGCATCTGGACAGTAAGTCTGGCAAGATGGGGCTTCATCTTTTGTCATAGCAAAATACTTTTGACTATGACCAGCGTGACCAGCATCTCACCTTTGTTTCAAATTTGCTGCGGACGGACAAGCTAACCATGGGCAAGTGTGACGTATCCCGTTGCGTCTGGTTTGCGGAGCGGAAGTCATATTATTCTTTTGTTGACCCTCACAACTACTTTGGTTCTTCCAAACTTCGAAATAAAGGTGTCCACTAAACACTAGCCTAAAGGTGCATTCGATTTGAGTCCTCATTGTCTTGGTCATGTCTTCTTGTTACTGCCTTGTCACGGTTTAAACCCGTTTTATTTAGCCTTGTCAGGTGAATGACTGGATGGAGAAGCATTGAAAATAAAGTGCAATAAGACTTGCTCCAAGAGCAGTTGATCATTCACTCCGTACTGTCTGACAGGGCACTGACAATTGTCAGCTGAAAGGACAAATTAAGCAGACAAGGCAGTTAAATACAACAGCATTTGGCTGACAGGACCGGGACAAGGCTAAATCGCCAAATTTCATACAGTTGTGATGTATATACAGTAGAGGTTACTTTAATGTGAACAGTGCAGTTTCAGGCTAAATGGTAAAATGAAGATCCAAAATACCTATACAGGTGTTTCCAGATGCCCTACTTTGGCCTGACTTTGGCTAACTGGTAGTTAGCTTTAGACACAGCAAGTGTATGAAAATGGCTAAGTCCACTGTCAACAGATGTTCACATAAGCATAGCTCTATTGGAGGGATGTCATGTGATTGAGGACTCAACAGGATTTGATTGTCCCTAGATCGTTTTATAAATATAAATGCGACCGGCACCTTGCTGGCTGCTCGGCTCTCTATATATATATTCAAACATATAATCACAGATAGGAGTAAACTACAATTTTTCATTTCCTGAGGTGAAACAGATAACCACTACCTTGGCTTTGTTACTTGCATGTAAAAAAATAAAATGCAAATGAAGAATTCTGAACTTGATATCAGCTAACAACCTGGCACAAACTTGGAGTAGAAATTCAATTAACTTCTTTGATCTTGAATTTACTAAGAGTGTGTTCCACCCTTCTAACAATAGTTACTATTAGTTACTAATCCGGTTCCATCCTCACCAAAAATTACTTCTCTGTTTATAAGTAGTGAACTGATAGACAAAAATCCTCCTCAGCCGGGATTTGAACCCAGGACCCTCTGCTTACAAGGCAGTCACTCTACCACTGAGCTACCGAGGGGCTTGTGAACAGAGTTCGCAAACCACTACAGTAGTCTGGTAGAAGCCGGCCATAGGAACAGTGATCCCGCCCGAAGGCAAATTCATCTAACCAGTTCACATCCCCATGTCACAGAAATTAATAATATAGATGGCGCTTTAGATAAGGGACTTGTGCCGTGACCAATACCATAAACAGTTTTTCGAATATAATTTAGAAGTGTAGGACTCCCTTGTCGGAGCCACATAGACAAACCAGGACCCACAAGACGGGGTCTCATGGTGAAAACCAAATAAAACCAAATTTTTTATTTTTAATAGGAAAGACGCCCTTGAGATGAAAACATTTATAAGTAGTGAACTGATAGACAAAAAATGCTCCTCAGCCGGGATTTGAACCCAGGACCCTCTGCTTACAAGGCAGTCACTCTACCACTGAGCTACCGGGGGGCTTCTAAACAAAGTTCGCAAACCACTACAATAGTCTGGTAGAAGCCGGCCATAAGAACTATATCTTTTGTGTTTTTGAATAGCCTACATTTTCATAAGAACAACACTTGGGCACAAGCAGAGGCGGTATTAGCCAAAATGTTTGGGGGGGTGGCAAGGTATTTGCCAACTGGCTAGTCACTTTTACCAACAGTTTTTGCAGAAAAAACTTCTGTTTTTAAGGAAAAAACAACCATTTTGACAAAAAATTGACTATTTTTAAGAAACAACGGCTGTTTTGGAGAAACATAGACTGTTTCCAAGAAAAAAATTGACTCTTTTTACGAAAAACCACGGTGCATCGCGTCGAATCGGCTATTTTTTAAGCATTGTCCAAATTGGTGTGTATTACGGCGTACAAGGCTTATTACAGATTCCTCTTTTCCTTGGGCGTCCTGTAATATGGAGAATAGAGCCAGGTTTTGTTTATTTATAGCCAATCAGATGGCTTGGTTGGTTCGGCCAGCAGGCCGAGGAGATGAGCAGCGTCGTCAGGGTTGCCACGGGAAGCACTAAAGTTCTACTTTGTTGGAGAATAGAGCCAGGTTCTGTTTATTTATAGCCAATCAGATGGCTTAGTTGGTTCCGCCAGCAGGCCGAGGAGATGAGCAGTCGTCAGGGTTGCCACGGGAAGCACTAAAGTTCTACTTTGTTGGAAGCTGAAGAAACAAATTTTCTTCAAAAGAACATGTTTTGCTCTGTTACGACTGCTTATTGTTAGTTCGAGGACCAATGCCTGTCTATCCGTTAATTTAGTAGCTTTTTACAATATAAAGGGCGTGAAATTGTACTCGTGTACTTAAGAACATTTTTTCTGATCTTTAGTAGCTCCAAAAACTGTATCAGCGTGGCAACACCGAACGCTGCATCGATAAGAACCTATTGAGTTCCTATTTGAACAGGCGTGTCTAATAAGACGTAAACATCGCGTATAGCGCTATTCAGCTTATTACACCTATTTGAACAATGCTTTACCGACTGGCCGACAACATTGGGGAGGGGGGCGTCCCCCTCCGTATGTGACGTCCCTGGGCATAAAACATCTGGGAGAATTCCCCTGAGTAGGTGAATTTCAGTTTTTAGAGGGCCATGCAGTCTTGGCTCAGTCCCTCTCAGCTGCTTGGGTGCACCTCTACATCCTCTTCAAGAGGCTTTCGCACCAGCTGATAAATATAAATCCCCCAGGAGCTGACTATTGGGTAGTCGGACCAGCTCAGGCTTGGGCTCACAATCCACTCCATTTAATGATGGCTTATCCCCAACAAATCTCCAGTGTGTTGGTATTTCTACATTGATATGTAGAATTCCACTACGACGTTTTAGCCGGGTTCGGCCAAACATTAAATTGGTGTGGTAACTCTTGGAGATAAATCATTCTATTTGGTTATGTGGTTGGGGTTAAGCATGATGAACCATGAAGCCTAAAATGTGTTTTTATTGTTTGTTTTTTTCAGGAAATGTATGGTACCTCAGAACTCAAGTAAACAATCAGTGAGATGACCCTTGTGGATGGAATAGGGGATGAAGTGATCTATGCCGTAGTAATCGGAACGATCACCACAGTATTGTTTTTTGCATGGAGGTCAACGCAAGTCCGGGATTTGCCTTCTCGTGCCCGTCTTGTGGTAACAGCACTTAGAACAGTTGACGGGCGACCCCAGCCGGTATTTCAGATTAGTCGAACTATAAATATAGACCTTCCACCAGGGCTTCTAAATGGTGAGGCACAATCCGAAGGAAATGAGATTTCTTCTCCAGAAATCCCAGTATCAGACAATCTGCCTGAGACAACTGAAGAGCAAAGTGCTACGGACGCGACTGAACAAGAATCAGAAGCGGTAACAGAAGCTTCAGCTGGGGAAGAGACAGATGCCTCAATGAATGCCGATCCTGAAATTTCGGTGAAGGTGATCTTCTTGAATGACACCCAGAAAATTGTGAAAGCTCAGAAAAGAGCAAAAGTTGGTGAATTCAAAAGACTGAATTTTCCAGAAGCTTCCGATAGAACAAAAGTGGTAAGGCTCGTTTTCAATGGCCAAGTTTTGTCAGACGATTCACGGACTTTGGAAGAGTATGGAGTCTTTGATAACTGTGCTCTTCATTGTCTTATTCATCCGAATAGGAGCAGCCAGCAACGTCAAAATGGGGTATGTTTTCCAACTTTTTTTGTCCTTCAGCTGTAAGACAAAATGAATTCTAAAATAAATATAACATAACCTAGTAAGCCAAACGTGGAAATACTGTCAATAATAAAATAAGTATGGGTTTTATCAAGGTTTATCAAGAGATAAGATGTTCTGAGTGAGGTTCTAAGCTTGTTTTGAATTTGCGACCAGGGCTAGCTCACGATTATGGAGAGGCAATTCTCACTAGGTTCAGGTAGGCTCTTTGTGAATGGAAAACCCTAGGGAATCCCGTGTGAAACAGGAAACAAATTCTGTATGGTATGCATGAAAAGTCTTAAATGGACTACCGTATTTACTTCTGGTGGTAATCCCTTTCAGATTACTTACGGCAGAGAGGACCAGTTGACATTATTTTCATTCTGCTATACAAAAGCTTTCCCACCTTCCTGTAACTATTTGGACCTTCTTTTCCATGCAGAAACTATTCCATCTCTCTAAACATTTTGGCAAATATGATTGACATTTAAGACTTTTACGCAGAATTTATTTGACACTTTTGTCCAGCCCAACCCAATATTTATCCATAACATATTTTCTTGGAAAACAAGATAATGGGAGGGAGCTAAGTTGTTGAGAGACTATACCTTTACTAGAAAATAATATAATGGTCGTAGCTGTAGATGCTTTGAGGAAGAAGCTTAGTCCTTGGTCTTGTTTCGAAGTTGCTGGTGTTGATCGGCCGCGGTTCTACCTTTCCTGCTCACCAGCGAGCGGATTGGCTTTAGGCGTTTTCTCGCCGTTCCCCGACTTCCCCGAGGACTCCACTTTAGGAGTCCCCGCGTTTTTGTTTGTCCCGGAGACTCACTCTCCGTATTCTTGCAAGTCCCCACGGACGGGGAATGCTCCGATTATCATCACCATCATCAAAAAGGACTCCCTTTTAGATTCGGAGGGGAATAAATTTTTGCTGGTTTTGGTGCAACGTAAAACTAATTAAAAACAATCAGAATACACAAAACCAAAAATAAAGTGGATCAAAATGCAATTTTGTCAACTGCATATTTATTTTTACAACAAAATTCCATTTTGGAAGCATTCCCCGTGTTCTCGTTGTTTCGAGTCCGCGCGGAGTGACTCCCTCTGTTCTCGCCGTTCCCTTCGATTCTCCGAAGAGTCCTCGGGGAACGGCAAGAATACGCCTTTTGTGTGGAACACGCACAGGATATATAAGTTCTGTCTGAACCTTTGAGAGGGATTGCATCATGCCGGACAAGCACGGATTTGAGCCAACAAAACAAAGTTGACCGATAGGATGCTGCCCCCCCCCCCCCCCCCTCCTCTCCCATTCTTTTTCGCCGTACCTTCGGTGCAATCTGTAATACTCTATATGACTAAGTCCAAAACACGCCAGTGATCCTCAGTAAGAACGAGTAAACGTCTCGCTAACGACTCAAACTCAACAACTCAAACCCTGTGTCAACCAATCACGGCGATCTTTGGGAGGAGCTGTGATACCTCTTCCGGCTCCTCCGCTAGGTAGGCTACCCGGCGATTTTGCATCGGCAAGGACTGTTAGTCATCAAGAGTATGGGCTTTTCTGTACATAGACAAGGAGCTAGTAGCGCGGCTTTGGCTAACACGAGCTTTTGATTTAAGGGCGAGTCAGCTTCAGCTAGTCAGTCAGTTGTTGGCGCAAATGTACCTGACCATCTTTTACACGCGCAACAAGCCGGCGCTCGGAGGTTCACTGGCATGGGACAAGGTGGCACCATCGTCGCCGAGTTCGAGTTGGATTTTGGCTCGCTGTTGATACCCCTGTGTGCGTTAATACTTGGCCTATTCTGGTACTGGAGGTTTATATATAACGAGCTGTTCAACTCAGAAGCAACGGTGTCTCTAGTGGGGCTAACGACTTTGTTTACGGGATTTATGTTTGTGATGTACTTGCCCATAAGAGGAGCTGAAGAGTGAGAGACGTTGATGCCCGGGCCCCACTACGGACACACCTGTTCGTAAATTGGTCTTGACCCGTTTCTAAGAACGGTTTTTAGCGGTTTTTAAGACGTTCCTCCTTCAACCCGTTCATAAAATCTGAGATGGATGAATCCATCTCCCGTTTTTAATTTGTTATGAACAACCAATTAGAGAGGGAGCGTCCTAAAAGGTACTAAAAACCGGTTTTTAAAAACGTCTAAAAATCGAATTACGAACAGGTGTGTCCGTAGTGGGGCCCGGGCATGAAGCTGAACTGAAATTCGTTTTTTTGGTCAGCGAGATTTTGTGGGATCCAGCGTATGGATACGTTACCCTTGGTTTATACATAATTTGTCTGTTGTGTTACGATTTTACGCTGGCGCGAAAGCTATTTGTCAATGTAAATCCGTACTTTTCATATATCATAACATACGTTCTACGTTTATGCACTGAAAAGCCGCGTTTCTCCGTGCTGCGTTAACGGGCGACTCGGCATTTAGCGTTTAAGAGCTTGGTCACACCGGGCTAAAAAAAACCAGCCTATTCAACAAACAATTGAAAATCCCTAG
Source organism: Branchinecta sandiegonensis (assembly GCA_030848855.1). Taxonomy (NCBI): domain Eukaryota; kingdom Metazoa; phylum Arthropoda; class Branchiopoda; order Anostraca; family Branchinectidae; genus Branchinecta; species Branchinecta sandiegonensis. Next base: position 14,113,210 of record JAUPMV010000020.1, read on the forward strand.
GGGACGTGAGATTTGATGGGCTTTGTGGCAGCTTGGGGATGTGAGACTGCAATTAGGGGTCAATTAGGGTTCCTGTAACATAATTATACATGCTGTTTTGCTCTAACTGATCTCCTGAATTAAATGACAACATTCAGAATTAGTTGTATCTTGTTCTTTTTCTTTTTTCTACTTTTGCAACCCAAAAAGCCAGGAAATGAACCAAGTGTGACCAAGCTCTAAAAGTTTGCATGTGCGGCAGAACTTGACGCAACGGAAGGAGTCTGTGTGACCCAGGGGTAATCAGGCCATATCCTCAGTCATGTCATAGCTTGTTCACAGAGGACCGAAATAGGCACGTAAACAGCGGCTGATCTGTTCAGACGACAGATGAACTTTTTGGGGTTAATGGGAGAATTGAAAAGAAAACTTAATTCTGGATATTGTTTTTATATGTAACCAAATGTATAAAACTAGAACAAACTTATTGCGAGTGTGTCAAAGTCAAATATAGTTGTTTTGTAGTCTTTAGACTAGAAAAATGCCACAAATTAAATCGTTACAGATTTACAGGCATTTTAAGTTTTCAATCAAATATTTTTGTTTTCAAATGAGAACAAAAAAAAATACTAAATATAAGTAGGCTAATGCAGAAAAGAATGCAATCACAGAATGTTGTTCAGTGACTTTTCAGTGAGGGTTGAACGGACAAATGATTTAAATTACTACTTTTTTCAGAGGAAAACAATAAAACGAGTTTCAAACATAAACTAAACATATGCTGTTGAAATTATAAAATTATTCTACCCTTTCCCGAAATCATTCATCAGTGCTGGGATGCTTGATGTAAAAGTCATGCTATGTTCACATTGGTCTGGTAGAATTTCACTTGGATGACCTAAAACTCGTCAAGTCTGACCTGATTCCCCTAATTTCAGTCTATTTACTCTCCCCAGAGTCATCAAAGATCACATTCCCAAAGGATTTCGATGAAAATATGCGCCAATAGGCGGCCGTTGGTTGAATTTTTTTTCAACCGTTAATTACACGCGGAAATCGGCCGCTGTCTCAGCCCCGTATGAACAGGCTATCAAACAGATCTGGGCAGGGCAGTGATTAAAGTTGCGTTTTATTGGATGTAGTTTCAGCGTAGTTTCGCCTTAAAAGCCGTTTTCTTTGTCCATTCCATTTGCTGTAGTTTCGAACCTGAAACTACCGAGCTCTAACTACAAACTATCTCGCAGACGTAGTTTGACTTTTCGGAAACAAGAACTCAGTAAACCGCAAGTAAGACAAAACAAGAGCCAAACTACAAACTTTGACGAAACAGAAGTGAATCCAAAAAAACGCAACTTAAGTGGTTTTGAACCCCCGTGAAACGTCACACAAAACCCTTTGTTCTCGACCTATTTTTGGTGCCCCACGGGCCAATAACCCCAGCCATATGGATGTCAAACTAAAACCTCTGTAAAAGGATTCTCATCAAGGCCCTGACATCTGATCTTAGCGATGCAAATGATGGCCTGTCTTTAGGTCGAACCGTTTTGATAGACCTGGAGAATATACCCGTCCTTCCCTTGGTTCACACTGCTGCTTCGTATGCGACATGATTTTTTCTTTGATGTTCCGACGTGCGACAGAATCTCATGGACCTTTCCATTACCACGCAGACGCAAATGAAAAACAAAATTTGGGTCGAAATTATTCTGCAAAAGGACAAAGAAACCCTTGGGGAAACAACCTCTGAAGATGCTGGGAGATTACCCATCTGAATACCACCCAGCATTTGGAAATTTTCAGTGAAACCCCATATGTCATCTTGTTCAAAACAAGTTAATATAAGTTTATTCAGAAGATATTTTGCATTCAGCCATCCTAGGATTACAGTCAGATCAAGGTAGAGCAATTTCTAGTCTTGAAAATAAACTGGTGTTTATGTTTTCTTTTCTTTCCCTCAAGAATCGCATGCGTGATGTCGGATCAGTTGAAATATTTCAGCGCATCCGACACTGCGACAAAACGCAGTTCTGCGTTGCTTGTCGCACGACTTGTGTCGTTTGTCGCATGACGCAGAATTTCGCGCGAAATCGCAGCAGTGTGAACCAGGGGCTTCTCTTGTACTTGCTTTAACAGTGTCGTCTTTACTTTCGGTGGACCCTAGGCCATCCATAAGTTTTTCGCCACTTTTCATGAGTCCAAATCTTAAAAACGCCAGCACACACGATTCTTGGTCGAGCTACACTGGTCATATCTGAGCATAATTTCGGTAGTGTAAATGACGATCGTAATGAACTAGCCAACACGGCTAGCAACCGTAGCCTGATTTCTGAACAATTTACCCTGGCCGCTTGGCTTCTCGTTTCCCCTGGCCCCCCAGCTCAGGCCTAACCGGCCGAAGGGCAAAGACGGCACTGCTTGCTCAGAACCTAGGTCCTGTATGCATACAAAAGGCCCACAACTTTTTTTCCGTTTGATTTTCTCTGATGACTGAAACATATGTTCAAGTTATTTTTGTCATTGATGTAAATTACTACAGAAGAAGCCAGTTTGGCAAAGATTGACCGCGATGGCCCAATGGAAATTATGGACACAGTTCTCAGTTGATTGCTCACGAGTCTCTCAGAGTATCTCTTTTCTCTTCGTACAAATCGCTAGCACTGAAGCAAAGCTCAGACCCTGTATGAAGACCAGAGAAACATAAGGTACCTTAAGTTTGTTAACACAATCTTAATCTGCAGCACAGCGGTGAAACCCTAGCCTCGTTTTTGTTGCAATAGCGCTGCCACATCGCTGCTGCAGCACTTCTTTGCTTTTGCACAATATGCGTTTTTGGATTCACTTTCTTCTTGGTTGAAGCGGCAGCGCTGCAGCATCTTGCAGGGAAGCACGGACTTGGTCGGTGAGCAAGTCCGTGATTCTCGAGAAGCGCTGCCGTCTTCCTCGGAAGCGCTGCAGTGCAAAAACGGATGTAGGAAGAATCAGTCTGGAATCGGCCGAGAAGTGGACCTGCAGCATGCGAAAAAACGAGGCTCCTGTGTTTGCAAAACGAATGTGCACCAATTTTTGACCATTCCAATACCAGGAACTGATAATACTACTGTCCAGTAAAACATCCGTCTCTCCCTTCTTGCAATGCACCCTTGCTGCCCGAGCCTTTTCAACGTTCAATACACTAGAGGCGTGTTCTCGCCGTTCCCCGAGGACTCCACTCGAGGAGTCCCCGCGTTTTTGTTTGTCCCGGGGACTCACTCCCCGTATTCTCGCGAGTCCCCACGGACGGGGAATGCTCCGATTATCATCACCATCATCAAAAAGGACTCCCTTTCAAATTCGGAGGGGAATCAATTTTTGCTGTTGTAGGTGCTACGTAAAATTAATTAAAACGAATCAGAATAAAAAGAAAAAATAATAAAGTGGATCTAGACTAATTTTTTCAGCTGCATATTCATTTTTCGAACAAAATCCATTTTAGAAGCATTCCCCGTATTCTCGCTGTTTCTGTACGCGGAGTCCGCGTGGAGTGACTCCCTCTATTCTCGACGTTCCCTTCGATTACCCGAGGAGTCCTCGGGGAACGGCGAGAATACGCCTTAGATGTGTGGTACCATGCAGTACAGATGGTCTGTGAACAGTATAAGAACCTACTCAGCGTATATGGGACGCGATTACGGATGTTTGCACCGAACAGAGGCTGGGAGACAGAGATTCCTTGGTCATGATCAGTTCTTATTCATGCCCTTTCAAGAGAATAGTAAACAAGAACACAGTGTGGGGCCTATATGCCTGTTATGCTTCGGCAATGTGTTATAGGAATAGTACCTACAGTTTAATCGTAATGGAAAATTTGAAATGTCAAATTATGCGAGTCCGTAAGCTAAAATTTAGTCAATAAATTATGTGATTTTCTAGGAATTAGGAATACTTTATTTATTGTCTGATGTATCGGAAGTGCCTGGGTTTCCCCTGCCCAGTTATTTTTGTTTGGATCGTCCCTGTCGTTTAGAGTAATAATCTGTTTCGGGATAGGCATTGATTTGCGTTATGGTTTCGTTTTGCCACCTTATATTTTCGTTTCCCTTTTAAATGAATAAAACCTCTATTTTTTATCCTCTAATATGAGTATAAAACTGAACTGCAGAATCTTCCCGAAAATATAAACAGGAATTATTGAAATAAATCGGATGGCAACTCACTTCGGTTGGGGAACGATACCTGGGTTCCCGGTTTCTGAACACTGTAAGAGGCAACGATACAGGAGCGGCGAACCATTTCTTCCATCGGAAGGCTCGGATTGTACGCCATGAAATAGGCGAGTGTACCAATGAAAGAGTCGCCAGCTCCCTGAAATGAATTGTCGTAAGAATTAGAGGAGCGAAGAATACACAGGTACCGCGTTCACAGGAAAGGACAGAGTGTTGGCCGTTAAATATGGGCTAATGTACCAATGAATTAATCTACAGCCCCTTGAAAGGGATCGTCCTAGGATCAAGGAGAAGTAAGTACGCACCGTAGAATCGCATGTTGGTTTTTTCGCTACAATATGTAGATAGTCCTTGCCAAGTAGGTACGGCCAAAATGTCGCCTTTAAAAGTTTTCTACCGTGTGATCAACAAAAGGTTAATAAATATATAGCTCAAGGAAGGCGAAATTCTTGACAGGTCATATAGCGCAGTTTGCTGGTGACATTTTTAACGAACTAAATTCCCAGTCTAACGAGTTCAATCTCACCATTAACGCTGCCAAGTCAAAAGTTCTCCGGGTGAACCCCCTAAAAAGAGACTTTACGCCCCCCCCCCCCCCTGAAGTCCAATTTGCTGTTGTGTCAGAAGTGAAGATACTTGGAGTCAGTTTTCTCCGGAGACTGTTCCTTCGCCGCACATGTTGACAGCGTAATTAGGAAGGATAACGCCTCCCTTCAAACACTGTCTAAAATGCGTAGCTTCGGTTGCGATTCAATAGTCTCCTCCATGCCTGTCTTTGCTATGTGCGACCAGTCATGGAGTATGCTTGCCCTGTGTCGGGCCCTCCAGTACTACACACTACTCACCTGGTGCACGACCTAGAGTCAGTGCAGAAGAGGGCAGTCAGGATTATACTCAACAAACTTAACATCCAATGCCCAGAACAAAGATTGTGCGATCTCATCATGAGGTTTGAAAAAGCATTGCTTTCAGACCCAACCCATCGAGACAATGGATCAATCAGACCCAACCCGCCAAACAGCAGAACCAGACAGAAACCAAACTGGCCCCTATACGTGCGTGGACAGACCGCTATTCTAATTCATTTGTGCCTTTTTTTACGTTTACGTTTAACAGTGCCTAATTGTTGTATGTAATGTTTTGCAACTGCAAATCAGCCAAGAGCCACGAAAGTTGTATAATAAACCGCTCTCTCTCTCTCTCTCTCTCTCTCTCCCCAAAATCCGACGAGGATCAAATTTTTCCGGAAATGTTGGGAAAATCTCAACTTTTTGATGATGGTGCAGGAAGTGCTGGAGGCAATTACAATCCGTGACCTCCCGACCCCGATCGTTTGTCTGAAGCATAAAGTTTGCGAAGTTTTGACACCGAAAACATGACACCAAGATGCAGGCTATCCATGGCAGTTTGGAATGCGTTTAACTGTCTAAGCATTGACTGCTTCATATAGAAGAGAATCCTTCCCGCATCACTAAACATGATTTGCAGACGGCTTGAGTTGAAGATGCACATAGACGAATTGTCGGGTCTTGCCACTGTATTAAGCTAGGTGCCCACAAAAGGCGATTTCGCGCTCTCTATCATCAATAAGTATATTCACGTAATATTTCTGTAGAACAAAAATAGCCTTGAACGTCAAAACAAAATGGTTTGAAAAATAAATAAAACAACGGTTAATGCAAAGTAAAATAAACTAAGTGTCAAACACTGCTTTGTTATAATTAGATACGAAATGTGGTACAAAGGATTTAAAAAACGCTGAGAAGACTTGAAATCGGGATCTCTAAGAGGTTGTTTCTTCGCTACTTTTCTTGCTTGCCGCGTGTCGACGGTTGGTTCAGGGGTATAAAAAGGCGGTAAGATGTCGCGATGTTCTGGAGACAGAAGGAGGCAATATCCAAATGCCATGGTGAGATCGTGTCTCCTTTGATTGAGTCTTCTAACTTTTGAGTCTGCAGGCTAGTGGTGTAATCAACGTACATGTGACCGAGTACAATGCGACAAGCTCTCTTCTGAAAGGTCTCCAGTTGGTCGCCTTGTTCACTGGAGAGAGAGCTATGCCATACGCTACATGCGTATTCAAAGACAGGCCGCACATACGTCTTGCACCCAGGGTCGTCACGACTGGGGGGGGAGGGGGGGGGGGACGCCCCCCCCCCCAATGCTGCCGGCGAGTCGGTAAAAAAATACGAATCGGCACGAAGCGCCGCGATTTTTCGTCAAAACAGTCGATTTTTTTTTCATGAAAAAAGTATTTTTTTCGTCAAAACAGTCGGTTTTTCCAAAAATCAGTCGTTTTTTTTCAAAAATGTCATTTTTGTTGCTGAAAACAGTCGTTTTTTCTGTAGAAAAAGTCGGTAAAAATTACCAGCCAGTCGGTAAATGCCTCGCCCCCCCCCCCCCCAAGCATTTTGGCTAGTAACGCCTCTGCTTGCAGCAATCCACCATAGCATGAGCGCTGAAACCGAATCTTTTAAGGTATGATAATTATTTGAGAAGGCCACCTGCATTCCCTACTATGTAAACTATGTGTGGAGCCCAACGTAGGTCATTACTGATGTGAACTCCAAGCAGCTTTATGATATCAGAATATTCCAGTAGGGTGTTTTTGCTTTGAGGCAGATCTTGTCGCAGGAAACTAACACGGAAAAGTGTACTTTTTTCTTCGCTGATGCTCAGTTTTAGTTCTTCTGCTTCAGATTTTAGGATGGTAAGCATTTGCATAACAGGGTCAATCGACTGAGGGTCACCGCGAAGACGCATTGAGTGTCAGATCGTCAGCAAACTTGTAACGGTGCTTGATTGCCTCGGACAGACGAAGGGGGCGGAAGGAATTCTAGGCGAATTAGGCATCGCAAGCGGAAAAAATCGCGTCATCAAGCCAAAAAATTCGCGCCCCACCGTTTCAACTCAAAGTCGAATTTTTCGCATCGCATCTCAGGTCGTAAGGGGAAAAAATCGCATTCTATTGGCACCAGTATTTACATCAGCTTCAATAAATTTTCAGTTTACAGTTCGCATGTTCAAAATCTTCACCTGCGGTGCTCATTTTAGCATCAGCCTACACACTACACAGAATGTCATGTTTCCCCAAAATGACAGAAGTCGACGTAAGGCCAACCGAAATTTGGAGCAAATTTAGGTCGTGCTCCACCCTACTTACCGTAGTAACTACGCATGACGTCACGGCTTCTGGCTTCTTGAACGATTTTTTCTACTTTCGGAAAAGTATCGCGCAATGCCCTAGTCCCGCCAATCGCGTCACAGAGATCGTAGTCACTAAAGTTACTATACGCTCCCGAGCGTGGTAATCAAATAGTTACTAGTAGGTTCATGCTATTAGTTACTAATTTCGAGAACGTTGGAACGGTCAAAGTAGTAACTTTCAAAGGTTGGAACAGAAATAGTAACCTAACAATTCCTACTGTAGGAAGGGTAGAAAAACTTTGAGGCCGTCCTGGCCGAATGGTTAGCACGCCAAACTCGTCAGCGAAGGGTCGCTGGTTCAAATCTTAGTGGTGCCTACCGTTTGGGCGGCGGGGGTTTATGGCGTAACCCTGTAAGAAAAGCCGAAGTCCAGCCAGCTTCAAGTGGGTACCTGGGAAAGGTGACAGGAAGGGTGTGCGAAAGCACCAGGATGGCCAGCCTCCAACCGCCCATTGCACATCCTGACTGAGGGCAGATAATCGGAGATCAGCACCGCCTTTATAGTGGTGTCGACTAAGTTATGTAGGAATTCCAAACAGCAGTGACGTACAAAGTGACGTCACGTGATTGCGGACCCAACACAGGATTTGATTGTCCCTAGGTTGTTTTATAAATAGTTGCGTTTTTATAGATACCATGGTATCTGTTACCACGGTAACTGAATATACATTCAGTCGTTTTTGCAGTTACCGTGGTATCTGATATACGGATGCTATGCAAAACGACAATTGCCGAAATTGCTCTTTTCGAATTCATCCCAAAAGAAAAACTGATATTCAGTCACATCACTAAGTGCCAAACTTCTTTCCCACCAATTTGACAAAAACTGATGAAACTGAGATGACTTCTTCAGATACCAAGATTAGTTACCACGGTCGGGCCGTGTTATCCGAATATCAGATACCCCGATAACTGCAAAAACGCTTTTTGACCGTGGTATCAGATTCCATGATAACTGCAAAAACGACTTTAGACCGTGGTATCAGATACCATGGTATCTGCAAAAACGCAACTAATGTAAACGCGACCAGCGCCTCGCTGGCCGCTCGACTTTATATACATATATTCAAATATATATTCGCCGATAGGAATAAACTACAATTTTTCGTTTTCTGAGGTAAAATAGATCATAAATGGGTGTGACGTCAGGCTTGTGGGGAATTCCGATACAAATTAGTTTAGACCTGTATAGGCTGAAACTGATACTTAACTTTTCTTTTACTTTACTTAAAGGACCTGTTTTACCTATAATACTAACGCAACCTACTTCCATAATCACTCCATATATTTCTAAACCCGGAGACCCCAATTTCGTGCGGTGCATTCTAGCCTCTCTAACAAAACCACGCTGATTTTCTCACTTGCCGTGATGTTTATCACGCTGTCGACGGTTTTCTGCGAGAAGTTTTTCCATCAGAAAAACCGGTTATGTAATTTTTTTCCCTGTTTTCGCTTAAGTCAACGGGTCTCTGAAAAGGCTTAAAACAGCCAAAACCGTGGGTTATTTGTTGAAAGCACAGCCTAGTTTTGAAGTATTCAAATATTTTAAAATACTGTAAATAGTGCGAGAGGTCCTTTAAGGGTGGAACACGCTGATAAACTCAATCATCAAGGAAAGCCTTCCGAACCATCTATAAAAGCAGAAAAAAACTGTTAGGGGGACTTACCGTGGTGTCGATCGCTTTAACTTGCGGGGCAGCAATGTGTATTCCGTTTTCGTCGCCCGTCACCAAGTATGCCCCGCGCCCACCGAGGGTCAGCAGGACTGCATGAGCCCCTCTTGACTTCAGGATTCTGCCTGCTTTCTCAGCAGACTCAAGGGTGTCGACGGACTGGCCAGTTAACATCTCAGCCTGTAAGAACACAGTAACAGGATAACAAAAGTCAGGGCCGTCATTTAGGGAGGGGGGGGGGCAGCTTTCCCCTGGCATCCCAAGCGAGCACAGAGCTACGCTCTGTGATGACAAAACAAAACTGTAAAACCTTGTTGACCAGGCGCAAAGCCCAATATATATAGGTAAAAAAAATTTCCATCAGTCTTCGTACATATATTGTTTACTTTTCGTTCATATACTGTTCATTCACCTTAAGGCGTATTGTCGCCGTTCCCCGAGGACTCCATTTGAGGAGTCCCCGCGCTTTTGTTTGTCCCGGGGACTCACTCCCCGTAGCCTCGCGAGTCCCCACGGGCGGGGAATGCTCCGATTATCATCGCCGTCATCAAAAAGGACTTCCTTTCATATTCGGAGGGAATCAATTTTTACTGGTGTTGGTGCAATGTAAAATTATTAAAAAGGATCAGAATAAACAAAACCAAACATAAAGTGGATCCAGACTAATTTCGTCAACTGCACATTTTTTTTCGAACAAAATCAATTTTAGAAGCATTCCCCGTGTTCTCGTTTTTTTTTTCTATTTTCGCCGTTCCCTTCAATTCCCCGAGGAGTCCTCGGGGAACGGCGAGAATACGCCTTTAGTATTTTCGGTCTCATCTATGTAAGATTTACGTTAAAGAACATGAAGGGGGCCCAGGACAGCGCGCCGCTGCCCCCCACCCCCCCAGGTATCCGCGGAATGACACCCCTGACCAAAGCTGATGAGACTGTGAGGTCTGCAGCAGTCTCCAATAGCTCCAAGCCCTCCTTAGTTTCCCAACAGAGTAAGTAGTAAGTAATTAATTAGTAAGTAATTGTGTACCTGAGCTTAACTCTTTTTATTAAATGTATTGGACGATTACTTTTATTTTAAATTAATTCGTAAGTGTTGACTGTAAATTGTATATATATGTTTATTGACGACCAAACGAATATTCGGCTTGTCCGCTTCACGTTTTAGAAATAAATTGAAATTGAAATTGAAAATTGAAGATGTAAGAATTCGATTTGCTGGTTTATCTTCAAAAACCTGGCTAATCGCAAGGATTTATCTGTTCTTATTCTGATGTTAAAGTGCCGTAAAGAAAGCACTTGAGAAGGGCAACATAACTTGGGCGCCTTTTGATGGCTGGTTAAAGATGCTATTCAAGGGTTGGACAGTTTTTTTCCGACTGTCGGGCACACATTCCTTCTTTGTAAACAGAAGAGGAACTGAGGGACTAGTAGCCCTTAATTTATGGAGGCGCCTTTTTTGTGCAAATATATTGAGGAACTATTAGCCGGTGACCCAGGGGCTGCAGACAAAGAACATTTGTTTGCTTAGGTAAAGTATAGGGAAGTCACATTTCCAGGAGTTCTGAATAGACAACATTGAAATAAAATTAAAAATTCGACGCGGAAGCTGTAGTATTATTTCCCACCGGTAATTTAATCCGCTTATTCAAACAATGTTTACAACGGGAACGTCAGCTACGATTCTTCATCAGCGATATTTCGGCCCTGTTTGGCAAGGGTCCTCGTCAGGCTGTCAATCCTCTGGTTCAACTTCGGGGAAGGAAACAAACCTGTAATAAAACTGGATTTATTACAGGTTTGTTTCCTTCCCCGAAGTTGAACCAGAGGATTGACAGCCTGACGAGGACCCTTGCCAAAAAGGGCCGAAATATCGCTGATGAAACATCGTAGCTGACGTACCCGTTGTAAACATTGTTTGAATAAATGTTTCAAAGTCAGCTTGGGCTCAAAGAATATTTAATTTAATCCGCGCAAAGTACTGTTGACCATTCAGCCCATGACAGCTGCAACTCTGGTTCCTTTGGACTCACGGATCGAATATAGTTCTTTTAAATACGACTGTTAGCTTGTTGGCAGAGCAAAATAGCACCAGGAAGGAGTGCCAAGACTTGACAAAACTGACACACACTCTAACTAACATCGATACTAGCACCACTAGCGATAGAGAACGTCCCTACTAAGCCTCCATTGTTTCCTTGGTGTGTGCAGACCTCACTCCCTTTACTAAAAAATTTCAAACCCGCAAGTTTGTCTCGCTTTAAATGCCGCAAGCGTAGTGGGCGGCGCTAGGAATATGGCCCGTCTACAAAGCATGGAAAGCATAGGTCTTGGCCATGGCAAAGCAAAATAACACTAGGAAGTAGCGCCAAGACTTGACAAAATTGACACACACTTTAACTAACATCAATACCAGCACTACTAGCGATAGAGAAAGTCCCGACTGAAACTCATTCAGCCGTTCGCCAGCGCTGGCTCTGATAACATCATGTTCTGGACACAGCAAAAAAATGACGGAGCCTCCATTGTTTCCTTGGTGTGTGCAGACATCACCTTCGCTTTACTACAAATTTCTAAACCCGCAAGTTTGCCTCACTTTAAATGCCGCAAGCGTAGTGGGCGACGCTACGAATATAGCCCGTGTGAAAAGCATGGAAAGCATAGGTCTTGGCGCCAAAGACAATAAAAGTGGGAAAGACCGGTGACTTCGCTAAAATCGGGTCTCTGAAAATCGATCGGACCGCTGCCTAGCGTTTGGACTTTGTCCAATTTCGAGCGGTAGATGATTGATATAATCAAAGCAAGTTGTCTGTCAACCAGCGTTTCCACTCTGACGGATTTTTCCGTCAAAAACGGATTTCTTGGGTCCTTAACGGATGAGAATTTGTTCTGTCGGATTTCCGGATTTTTGACGGATTTCTGAGATCTTGCGTAAAATCGTAAACTCTTCTTAGTTATTCTGAATTTTTCATCATTTGTGGAAGATGGAATTGGAAGAGATGAACATGAACATTTTATCATCAGATACTATTCCTAAAAAGACGCTGTGACCACAAATGGTTCTAAAAATTTCTCTTGCGGTGTCTTTTATAGTAGCCTATTCTCCACTTAGTGGAAGGGCGCTTTTAAGCTTGGATTTTGTTTTGACTTCGAATGGGAAGTAGTTGAATTTTTCGACGGAAAATTTGACGGATTTCTCGTTCACAGTTGTCGGATTACGGATTTCTGGACTACCAGAACGGAAAACCTGGCATCATGAAGTGGAAACACTGCTGTCAACATTAATTGATTCGAAATCGTGAATTCGACATTTTTCCCATAAAAAAGCTATTTATTCTTTTCCTATTTGTTTTTTTATTCCAATTAAAGAGCAAATCTGAATGGAGTAAGGATGCTCATAATAAACGAAACGAAAAAAAATCAACAAAACGTGCTTCGATGATGATTCTGCGGGGAGCGATGGAAGAAAATGTCAACAGAGCGATGTTTTAACGAAAGAACATCCACTAAACGGCGCTGATTGTTGGACTCATGGGGCTTAAGCATTGTTCAAATAGGTGTTGTAAGATGTATTACGGCGTGTAAGCCTTATTACAGATTCCTCTTTTCCTCGGTGCGCGCTGTAATAACACGAAAAAGGAAAATGGAGCTAGGCTCTATTCTTCCTCATGCAGAGCCAATCAGATTGCTTGGTTGGTACTGCCAGCGGGCCGAGGAAAGGAGCAGCGCCGTCAGTGTTGCCACGAGAAGCACTAAAGTTCTACTTTTTTGGAAGCTAAAGATACAACTTTTCTTCAAAAGAACACGTTTTGTTCTGTTACGACTGCTTACTGCTAGTTCGAGGACCAGTGCTGTCCAGCCATAAATTTAATAGCTTTTTACAATATATTGGGCGACAAGTTGTACTGGTGTACAGTAGAGGTATGCTTATGTGAACGTCTGGTAAATGTGAACGATCGCCGAAGAAAAAACTAAAACCCAAACAAGGCATTTTTTTCAATAAATCCTGATGATAACCCATCACGCCATTTGCACTTTTTGAATATTTTGCTAATTCACTGATGAAAGTGACTGAACTATCAGCTGATTTCCTTTTTTAATTTGAAAATTTTGCCAAGTGGAACGCAACTTCAATGGGAAAGATGGCGGTCCGAACCTCCAGATGCAGTCAAAAGAGGAAGAAGATTTTTTTGAAATTCAAAATCAAAGCAAGTGTATTGAATTTCTATTTCAACTTTGTGCTACGATAACCCTGAAATACTTGGCTATTAACTGATATTAAGTTTGTATTTTTTCTTTTCCATTTTACTTTTTTATATGCAATTGACAAAAGCAAGGTAGTTTAACAGTTAAAAAAGTGTTCACATAAGCATACCTCTACTGTACTTCAAGTAGTACTAAGAATGCTTTTTCTGATCTTTAGAAACTCGAAAAACTGTACCAGCGTGGCAACACTGAACGCTGCATTCATAAGAACCTCTCGGGTTTCCTATTTGAACGGGCGCGTGTTTTAAGACGTAAACATCACGTATAGCGCTATTCAGCTTAGTACATCTATTTGGACATTGCTTTACGGGAGTGTCCGGTCTTTCCCACTTTTACTGTCTTTGCTTGGCGCTTCTTAGAGTTATTTTGATCTGCTTGCTGTGCACCAACCTCAGATTCGTTGACACAGAAAACAGTAGACCAACGGTAAACTTCTTCTGGGAGGCTCACTGTAGCCGGAGCGGCGTTAAAGATCGTCTTAACTGGAAAAAAGGTTATTGCGAGTTACCTTCAGGCCTGCTTTTCCCCGATGGGCCTAACAAAATTAGTTGCGTTTTTGATCCGAATTCTCCTCGCGATTCTCCTCCGAGTTCTCCAATTTCGCATTTTTGGACTAGTCAGATGAAGTGAATTCTCCTTTTCTTGCGTTTTTGTCAGAATCGAGAACGGGAAAAGCTTCGCGATTCTGCAGAATCGAGAATTTGCTCCGATGGTGAATTGTCGATTCTCCTCTCTCCTTTCTCCTCCCTGATTAGTCAACAGAGTTATGGTGTTCAATATGCATATACACGTATACCGGGTTGCGGACGAGCAGCAAAATTAGTGTTTTTGTCAAAAGCGAGAATGGAGAAGTCAGAGGAGCAAAAGCAGTAATTTGTACGAGAATCGAGAATTCAGAAGCGAGAATTCGGAACGGAGAATTCGGATCAAAAACGCAACTACTGTCAACGGAAGTGCAGGTCTTTTCAGGGACACGTCGTTACCTGAAATCTCCGCAGGATATTTTCGGGAGCCTCCATTATATTTCTTTCGTGCAGTGACTGCCGAAAATACATGGATCTGAACTCTCGGGAGTAAGAGCTAGATAACCGCAGTAATAGTTGCGTCTTTGCAGATACCATGGTATCTGTTACCACGGTAACTAGATTTGCCATTCGTCGTTTTTGCAGTTACCGTGGTATCTGATACACCGTTGCTCTGTAAAAACGACAATTGCCGAAATTGCGCTTTTCAAAGTCATCCCAAAAGAAAAGCTGATATTCAGTCACATCACTAAGTGTCAAACTTTTCTCACCAACTTGACAAAAAACTGATGAAAGTGAGATGACTTTTTCTGTTACCACGATCAGTTACCACGGTCGGACCGTGGTATCTGAATATCAGATACCACAATAACTGGCCAGATACCAAAGCTAACTGCAAAAACGTCTTTTGACCGTGGTATCAGATACCACGATAACTGCAAAAACAACTTTAGACCGTGGTATGAGATACCATGGTATCTGCAAAAGCGCACCTAATGTATGTGTTCACGCTGGTTTCGGTGCTATGATCTCAGTGAAGGAAAGACCCGTGAATGGAAACCGAAAGGACGTACTTTTATGATTAATGCCCGGGCCCCACTACAGTCACACCTGGTAATAGCCCCGGTAATGAGACCGTTTACGGTCGAAACTGGGAAGAAAAGACGCTAAAACGTCAGATAGTCGAGACGGAAAAATCCATCTCCGCCATTTTGAAACGTATTTCTGGAGTGTTTAGACCAATTACAGACCAGAGTCAGTTTTTAGTTTTGTCACTAGTTTTGTTTACCTTTGATTGATGATGGTGGTGATATGTCTTGAATTTCTTTGTCCTAGTGTGCCTAGGATGAAACGTAAAGAGTGGGTAATAACCAAATTAACGAACCAAATTACGTACGGATGTGACTGAATGTGGCCCTGGCTTAAGGATCGCAAAAGACTAGACGGAAGCCATTCAGCCCGTTAGGCATACTTTAACCCTTGGTCGATGCACAAATGTTTCTGCTTTTGACGTTTTTTTCGTTTACCCGAATAGCCCTTTTTTCCTTTTTTTCCTTGTTTCGATGTTTTGTTTTTGCTCATTCGCCTCGTTCTCAAAAGCCCAGTGTGATTTTTTTTTTCCTACTGTATTGTTCTGTGCGCAATAGAAAGTATCATCATTATTATCGTTGCGTTAAATTCTGCCGCAGAAGCAAACGCGAAAGTTTTCAGCACAAATTAATACGCTCTTCATAAAATTCCTTCCAGATTAGTTCATTTTTGGCCGCTAGATGCGCTAGCATAAAGTAAACAATGACACGTTACTTCTTGGTAGGCTATAGGTTTATCCAGGTTTGCTTGGCTATTTTCAGTTCCTCTTTGTCCTAGCCATGCTTAAAACTGTTTAAAATGCGTCTGCCTCTATTCGTGCTCTACCCAACTATGTTCTGTCAAACTTCATCAAGTTTGTCAATCCTGGCTTCCGACTTCAGTGCTGAGCGCTAGTTGACTTTTCCACGCGGCTAGTGTGCGACTCGGTATGAACCGAAAGACCAATCGCTTATTCACCCGTCAGATAACTTATACCAAGATCCCACGTGTGATTGAATGAATGAATGAATGAAAAAATTTATTTCCCATCAAAATTGGCCCGAGGGGACCTAGACGGAGTAAACAAAATAGAAAAGAAGAGAAAACAACAACAACAACACGCAATACAACATTTTAACATAACAACAATCTAAGAGGATACGAACATTAGCACGTAAATGAGTTGTATAAACCGTGGGATCCGTTTAATGAACTTTCAAACTTCTTTATTCTTGCCTCAATCGCAGTCACAGGATCGGCAAGATGGTATTTTGTACTGATTTTTTGTATTGGATTTTATGAGGAGCGTATAGCATCGAGACGAACGGTGTTGACGCAAAAAGCAGAATTTTAGCATTTTAACGCAGAAACCAAGGGTAAGAGTGAACTGAAGTGCTCCGAAATTTTGGCAGAGCGTTAAAGTTTTCCAGTTGCCAGTACTACCAGGAGGAAGCCCTACAACCGTGAAATACTGGATGAACCATCACCAAAGGCGTATTCCCGCCTTTCCCCGAGGACTCCTCGGGGAACCGGAGGGAACGGCGAGAATAGAGGGGGTCACTCCACGCGGACTCCGCGTACGGAAAACAACGAGAACACGGGGAAAGCTTCCAAAATGGATTTTCTTCTCAAAATAAATATGCAGTTGACAAAATTAGTCTGGATCCACTTTATTTTTGGTTGTGTTTATTCTGATTGTTTTTAATTAATTTTACATTGCACCAACACCAGCAGAAATTGACCCCCCTCTGAGTTTGAAAGGGAGTCCTTTTAATGATGGTGATGATAGTCGGAGCATTTCTCGTCCGTGGGGACTACGGATACGGACGGGGAGTGAGTCCCCGGGACAAACAAAAACGCGGGGACTCCTCAAGTGGAGTCCTCGGGGAAAGGCGAGAATACGCCTCAAAGAATGATTTGGTTTGAAAAAACGCACCCCCTTTCTTTGCCGCTGCTCTCATTGCAACCCTCGTAGCATCTAGCCGCACACCTAGCGCTACCACCAAGACTGTCGCTTTCTCAACTACTGGAATGACACTTTCTACTTCTTCTTCGGTCAGCTCAAGGTTCGCCCCGGGAATGCTAATCATGGCGTTTGCGCCAGTTTCATTGACCATAACAACTGCCGTTCCCGTGGAAGTTTGGTTTGAACGGAATGCCGTTAGTGCCACATTTTGCTCGTCGAATACATTTATGTGAAGTTGACTTAATGGGTCACTTGAGGGACCAAGCTAGAAAGACAATATTGTAAGATTTGGAACCAATCGCTTAAAGGACACCTGAACAATGAAATCATACTTGAACACACCATGGAGAATGCATTTACAGACATGGCCACGGAGAGCATTCTTCTCCTGAGCGTGACGTTTTCAAAATAGGGTTGTTCGTTTCTGGAGGTTTGCACATGCAGACTCCAAGACAAACAGCGCAATTCATTTAAATCTTGTACAGCGCTGGCCGGATTGGATTGGAATTTCTTTTAGATATACGTTTGGGCTTAAATGGTTAAAAAATATTCCAGAAGAAGGGTTGATTGGAGACATTTTTTCATTTCTAAAATTATTCGGTACTGAAATAAGGACAGATGCAAAATGGAGCAAAAATCATAGCTTGGAAACACTATTTTGTATTTGGAGTGTGTTTTCTCCAGGCAATGTTAACGGAAGTCATACAGATAGGGATGATACTTGGTACTCTTCATTCATGTGTCCTTTAAAGTAGATTTCTAGATATGGAGTGCTCACTCGATTTTTTGTCTGTAGAGCTGGTGCTCGGTTAATGCCTTACCTCGATACCGGACCACTGATAATGGTAATTTTTTACTGGAGTAAAACTGATTTATTGATTGACTGATTGATTAAATGGCTTTTCAAATTCTTGTGAATGTTTGGTGGTTCTAAACGCAATTGTCACCGGAAATTTTTATTCGCCGATGTTTTGGCCCTTCTTGGCAAGGTTCGGCACATCTAAATTTAGAAAAAAAAGCCAGACGTTTAGGTACGGCCTAAAGATAATAAGAATAAAAATGTCAGCTGACCAACCCATTTACACCAAGACGTTTGATTCGCCGTCAGCTTGGTTCGAGGGAGTATATCTTTTGCATAAAAGTTTGCCTGGTATACACCCAGCAACTGGGAGTGAGCGACACCTGTGATACTAGCCTCTGAAAGATATAGACAAACTGTCGAGGTTTTTTCCCGCTTTCATCTTTTTACGATTACTGAAACGGGGTTAGGCACTGTTTAGAGCCAAACCTGCTAGTAGGATCGAAAAGCTAGTACCTCCTTAGCAGGCTAATGCTCCCGATATCGTAAATTGCGAGTAGTGAACTTTTTTCCTCGCTGAGGTAAATCAGTGGCGCCATTAAACCTCAGGGGGGGGGGGGCAAACATCCATTTTGGGCCCCCATCCTAAATTTATTTTTTTGCTCAACGCAAAATTTAATAGCTTTTTAGGGCAAAATTAAAGCAGTTTTAAAATATACCAGAATGAGCAAGAGTCACGCATTGTTCAAAAATCCTTCACAAATAAAATGCTCATTGGAACATGCTGTAAGCTTGAGTTTGAGTCCTACCTGAGTCCTACCCATATAACAGAATCAGCGACTTTACACCCTCCGAGAATTTTGATCGAAACCCTATCCAGATTTTTCGCGATCTCGAGAAGTAGATCTGGATTCATGAAATCTTTTGAGTTTGGATTAACTTCTTAAAACATCTCAAAAACAGCAAATTATACCGAAACTGAGCGCCGCAGGCAAAAATTAAAAAAAAAATCAACCTGTTTTCTGCTAAAATCCAAAGATTTTGGTTCATAACCAGATTACTAACTGTGCGATGCAGTGTGAAATTTACGGTTTGGTAATGCCTTTATGTCAGCATGTCAAACAACAAGGAATATAGACAAAAAGCCTCGGATTTTGGGCCCCTTTCAAATTCAGGGGGGCCATGCCCCCCCCCCCCCCCAAAAAAAAAAAATGGCGCCACTGAGGTAAATACTGTTGATGACTAACTCTTCGCGCAGATGAAGAACAGCCGTGAGCCCAGCGAAGAGCCAGAAGCGTCACGACAACATGTTGTTGATTGGCTTGCACAGGATTTGAATCAATTCAGAGGGTTCGTTTAGATGACGTTTCCTAGAGAGCCTTCATACGAAATCGTCTGTGCTCCTGCACGAATTGCACCAAGTAATGAATATTTAGAATTAGAGGATCGACCAGCTGTTGTAACTGTTAAACACTAATTCTAATAATATATAAAAACAAAAGCAAGGAATGGTTAAACATAATTCTATATCTATAAAAAGGAATAGTTGTTCATCCGATTTGTTCTTCCAGAGGTTCACTGGCGTGTTTCATATTTGGTCATACAGAGTATTTACTGCACCGATGAAAAATTTGTAGCCTGCGTAGTAGTATGGTAGTAGTACGAAAACGTTGCATGTAATACTATGTAATATAGCAAAGAATACTATCATTTAATGTACCGCAGACTGGTACAATCTGATGTAGTAGTATCCAGTAGCATCCTGTCTTGTACCATATAGTAGCATGCAGTACCATATAGTAGTATGCAGTAACACGGTAGCCTTGAAGTAGAAGCATGTAGTAACGTCGTTAGTACTGCAAGCAACTTTTTCGTACTACTTCATAGTACTATTTTGAGATAAATTTTTCATCGGGATGACAAGTGGTGTTAGATTATTCTTCAGAATAAATCAGCAAACTGAACCTACTACCCGGACACCCGGTGACCGGTCATCAAATGGGACGACAGAAAGAGGAGTAATTTGAAGAGTTTCTTGTCAGATAGGTAATTTGCTCCTTGTGAGGGAAGAATTTGATTGAATGACTTGCGATTTGGAGTTCACTACCGCTTAACACCACACCCAAAACCAACCTCCTAATTCGTTAGCGAGACGCATAGCTTCCAAGGTCGCATCCATATTGACTTCGAGTTGTGTCACGACAACTTTGGCTGTTCCAATCAGACTCTCTGACCTTACGACGTCTTCTGGCGAAAGGCTGTCGTTTGCCCCGCCCACAATGACAATCGAGTTCTGGGCAGAGTCGTCAACTAGGATTTGCGCCAGTCCCGTGAAAGCTGAGTCATCTTTAGTCACGTGGTCTATGTTTACATGGGCGGCCCGAAAACCGGAGAGATGCATTTCGCTGAAGTTATCGTTTCCAAGCTGAAAAGATGTTCTTTAGCAGACAAGTAGATCCAGATCTGGAACGCTTCACTTGAGACCAGGGTTGCCAAGAGCTCGACGCACAAAAGTGTCCCAATTGCTGACAAAAAGGTGCTTTTGACACCTCGAATTTTTTTTTGCATTCCGCTGCACAGCTTGCAAAATCGATAATAACTGAATTTGTAACAACCTATTTTAAAACATTTCTTAACTGTTACATCACAGTTTTGTAAACAAATTTAATCGGAAACCGAGCTTTATTTAAGGCTTCAAACTGTTTTTGTGTACAAAATCAAAGTAAAGTACATGTTTTGGGGGCGGTAATCTTTCACTTTAGTAAAATAAATGAAAAAGTACTTTTCTGACCTAAAAAGTGTCATTCGTAGAAAAAGGTATCACTTTAAGAGAGAAAGTGTCACAGTGTCACCCAGAGACAAAAAGTGTCAAAAATCACCAAAAGTGTCACACATGGCAACCCTGCTTGAGACACTGACCGAACAACACCTCTTGAAAGAGTTTCCACGTTCGATAGTGTTACTCTTAAAGATTTCCTATCTTCGCTTGTGAAGTTCGATGGCATGTCGCTGCCTCTACATCAGTCTTTACTGGATATATTGAGCTCGACTGAAAGTTCTAATAACATCTTTCATCCATGCTACCAGTATCCCGATAAAAAAAATTATCTCAAAGTAGTACTATGAAGTAGTTCGAAAAAGTAGCATGCAGTACTAATGATGCTAGTACATGCTTCTACTTCAAGGCTACTGTGTTACTGCATACTACTATATGCTACTATTAGCAAGAGTGGATGCTACTATGGCAAGACAGGATGCTACTACATACTACTACATAAGATTGGACCAGTCTGAGGCACATTAAATGATAGTATTCTTGGCTATTACATAGTATTACATGGTACTTTTTCGTACTACTACCATACTACTAACCAGGCTACAAATTTTTCATCGGGATGTCCTCCTTCGGCGCTGAGGGGTCACCCAATTGCTTGGAGTTCCCTCGATGTTTGACGGCATGTCACTGAGAAAGCCTCAGTTTCCAGTATTTTCAAAATGCATGCTTGTTATTTCTCACTTTTGCTAACTGATCTCCAATGGCGTTTCTAATGTTCCATCTTCTTGCTTGGAGTTCTTTGGCTTCAGAATTAGTCAAGAGCCATCTGGCCTACTTTTAAAGGACCCCTCTTACCTATTCTGCCTTTTACAATATACTTAGCTCCCATATGGAATTATAAGTTTCTAAAGTCCCCACCTTTCTCCATTGTTTCGTTTCGTAACTACGAATTTTTAGCGCTTTATGTGCCTTGCCGAGTTTTTCCGTCACCCAACGAAAAGTTTGTCGGAATTTTCAACGTCCGCTGACAACTCTTTCACACATTAGGTTGTGATAATCTTCTGTATGTTACTTCTTTTATGTGCTTAGTTTTCCCACTATTTAACCAAGGCACGTTCAGTTTTCAAATGTTTTGCGCCCAGCCGCCGTGTCGGAGAGCAGGAGGGCTGGATAAAGTCGACAAGCGCTAACAAGAGAATCGCTAGTTTTAGGTGGAAAGTAATGGTATTTCCAAAAATGTTATTTCTGACTCATTTCATAGGGAAAAGATCATTTCTAGTAAGAGTTGTGCTTTAACAAAACAATCCGTTACGAAAATGCTGCGGCGGAAAACCAGAGGGCCTGCTCGCGAAGTCCTCACCTCATTCTGTAGTAGCCAAACCTTTAAAGTACTCCTCGCACTATTTACTCTTCAACTTACAGTATTTTAAAACATTTGACTATTTTAAAACTAGGCTGTGCTATTCAACAATTTTGGCTGTTTTAAGCCTTTTCCAAAACCCGTTGACTTTTAGCGAAAACAGGGAAACAATTTACATAACCGTTTTTTCTGCTGGAAAAACTTCTCGCAGACAACCGTCAGCAGCGTGATACACATCGAAGGTAGCAAAACACGGCAAGTGAGAAAATCAGCGTGGTTTTGTTAGAGGGGTTAGAATGTACCGTACGAAATGGGGGTCTCCGGCTTTAGAAATATTTGGAGTGATTATGGAAGTAGGTTGCGTTAGTATTGTAGGTAAGACAGGTCCTTTACGTAAATTTTGTTCGTGTTTGGCATTTTTTCTTATTTTCGGTTTCCTTTCACAATTAATCGTTTTCATGCTTCTCTGCGTTTGGCCTCTCTGATTAGCCAAACCGAATCGTCTTGTGGGCAATCTTTTCATAATTAAGCTTCGCTACTCTCGTCGTTTGTGACTGGCTTTGTCGCAGTCTAGTGTTGGGAGATATCGATATCGATAACGATATATCGGACCAAATATCGATTTTGCATATCGAGCGTAAATATCGATATCGAAAACGATATTTGCTCATCATAATTGTGCTAGTGAATAACCCCTCAGAAACGATCATTGGCCTTTGCTAATAAGCCAAATCGAAAAGATAACACTCTTGATGACTAACTCTTCTTGCCGATGCAAAATCGCATAGAGCAAGGGTTGGAAACGGTTTCACAGCTGCTCCCAAACATCGCCGTGATTGGTTAGCACAGGCTTGAGTTGTTGAGTTTGAGTCGTCAGTGCTACGTTTTCTCGTTCTTCCCGAGGATCACTGGCGTGTTTTCGACTTAGTCATATAGCGTACTCTGATTTGTTTCGTTTCAGAAGACACGCAATTAACTTCGAATGAGCAAAAGAGTGAAGGCTGGGGATTTGCTTACCTTTCCAACCATTGCGCATTCTGCTCCTAATTTCGCGGCTGCAATGCACTGATTGGCTCCCTTTCCACCACAGCCAATCACAAGCGACTTTCCACGGCGTGTTTCGCCCGGTTGAGGCAGACGGTCGACATAACTACAGAGAAATACCGATTAATGTCTACCGATTCGTTTCATTTTCTACCGATGGGCCAGTATGGGTAAATTTGATTCAGTTGGCAACAGCAAACCAAAAAATAGTTACAATTATACTTTATATTTATTATTTTATAACGTACACACTTTAACGGGAAGCTGATAATGGCTACCGCGTTCGTATCAAAGTTCATTGCGACTATGGATTATCCGCCATCTACAACGATTCGCTACTTTTTCGAAGTTTTCAAAAGTCAACGCTAGATGGCGGCAAGCACTTTGGATATTAAACTTAGGCTAGCGCGACGCCGTACACCAGGCTAAACACTCGAATACCCAAAGAAACACAAAATACACATATACAAATTATATCTCAGCAAAATGCGAGTGAACAGATCAAGTAACCTCACCTAATAACATCAGTAAAGAAAGAACCAACGACCACTACTGCCATCTTGCTTCGTTTTGAGGCCCCAAGAAACAGATTGGTGAATATTAATGGACAGTTTCTCGTCCGGGAGTGTCAAGTTTCATTTAAATTATTCTTATCTGAAAGACAGAAATGATACCGTATTATTAATTGATGTATCTAAGACTTCTAGTCGAATCGACTGATGTTCGAAGTCTAAGGGTCAGTAAATCATTGATAAGATAAAACAATTCACGCTTCACTCGGAACGCGCGAGATTAATTTATTTACTGCTACATTTTAGAACTTGCTAGTGGAGATTAAAGTTTTGATTTATTTCTCCGAGAAGGGGAGTTCAGTAGGCGCAGCATTTGGGAAGGGGGGGGGGGGTATTCTTAGTTTCCAGTGTATTATCTTTGGTTTTAAGTATCAGCATGTAAGAAGTTCGACCTTGCGAATACTTCCCATGTATCATTTCAATTTATTTCTGGGATCCCAAAACGTAAATGGAGGGATACCTATGACATCGCAAAAGCTGTCCGTCTGTCCGTCTGTAAGCACGATAACTCTCGATGGGAATGAGATATTTTGATGAAACTTGGTGCGAGGATTCTTTGGGTCAAGAGTAAGTTCAAGTTCGTAGATGGGCATTTAGGGGTGGGGGAGAGGTTTCAAATTAAGGGGCAGACAATTTTTTTTAAACAGCTAATGGGATAGTCGGTGTAGGGGTAAGGAGACATGCTGAACACGAATATGGAAACCATTTTCTCGCCGCACAAGTAGTTCACCCGGCATCCGGCCAAAACCGGAAAGTTTGTTAAAAGTAAAAGTCTTATGTAAAGTTGATTAGATGTTTGATTTAGGGTTAAGAAGACATGCTTAACATTTGGTGAAAATCATTTTCTTGTCGGACAAGTACTTCGCCCGGAATCCGTTCGAAGCCGGAAAATTTGTTAAAAGTAAAAGTTTTATCTGAAGTTGATTAGATGTTCGATTTAGGGGTACGAAGACCTGCCGAATCCGCTTTTGACAATCATTTTCTACCCGGATATATAGTCCGCCCGAATCCGGCTGAAGCCGGAAAATTTGTTAAAGTAAAGTTTTATCTGAAGTTGATTAGATGATCGATATAGGGGTAAGGCGGTACGCTGAATTCTTTAATTTTTGCCGGACGAGTAGTTCACCTGGAATCCGGTTGAAACCGGAGATTTGGCAGAAGTAAGGTAGGAAGATTTGATCAGTTTCGTCAAAGTAGATATAACGTCTAGCCTAGGGGTAAATACACAGATGGTGAATCCATATCTGAACTCGGTTTTCTCAGATGATTAGCCATTGACCTTCTTCTTTTTCTAAACCTTAATAGTAAAAATGTTCAAGGAGCCTGGCGAAGACCGGATGTCTACAAGACCGAATTGTCTGGATCAAATATTACATTTTTGGGATCTCATCGAAACCTTTGGTCTTGTTGTTCGTGCTCGACAATGGTTGCTATATGTAGGACAAGATGGTTATGCCTGAAATCATGGCTGGTATTCACGGTCACCTACAAGTGAGGACAGGCTTGCGTCAAGTAGGAGCTGAGAATTGGATCAGGACTATAGTATGTACAGGCAATCTAGTTGCCTCGATTTTGTTTCTTGTTCTTTGTTTGTTTCTTGTTCTTACAGGCAATCTAGTTGCATCGATTTTGTTTCTTGTTCTTTGTTTTTTTTTGTTTCTTGTTCTTACAGGCAATCGATTTTGTTTCTTATTGATTATTACATTTGGCGTTAAGCTTTTAGCTTGTCACCATTCTTGTTCTTTTTTTCTTTTTTTTCTTGTTCTTACAGGCAATCTAGTTGTCTCGATTTTGTTTCCTATTCTTTGGTTTTTTTTGTTTCTTCTTCTTATAGGCAATCTAGTTGCCTCGATTTTGTTTCTTGTTCTTTGTTGTTTCTTTGTTCTTACAGGCACTAGTTGCCTCAAGTTTGTCTCTTTTTCTTTTTGTTTTGTGAAGTGTTTGTTTTATTTCTTTTATTGTTACTCCGCTTTGATTTTTTGTAGCGGGTCAAAAGTATAGTATTATTATTATTTGCGATGCGATTAAGGCCGAAAGTACTCCCAAGGGTGAACACGGGCAGATTTTGGTGTCTCATCTGAATCGACTAACAGTACTTTCCAGTTCTGCGGGTTCTATTGTTTGTCCAGTGAATTATTATTTGTCCTGTGAAATCTTGCAAGCTTCGAGAGATGACGCTAATGCAGTGATTTGAAAAGGCCATTCAAGTTATACCTATCCCCGATGAAAAATTTATCTCAAAGTAGTACTATGAAGGAGTACGAAAAAGTTGCATGCAGTACTAACGATGCTACTACATGCTTCTACTTCAAGGCTACCGTGTTACTGCATACTACTATATGGTACTATTAGCAAGACTGGATGTTACTATGGCAAAACAAGATGCTACTGGATACTACTACATAAGATTGGACCAGTCTGAGGCACATTAAATGATAGTATTCTTTGCTATTACATAATATTACATGCAACGTTTTCGTACTACTACCATACTACTACGCAGGCTACAAATTTTTCATCGGGTCCTGAGTTGCGTTTTATTTTAAGTTAATAGTACAGCGAACACGTTGTCGTTTTATTCGCCAGCGGACCGTACGCTGGGAAGGCGCAGGGTGCCCTAATTCGTTTTATTTGCCAGCGGGCCGCCGCTGAGTGCCAACGGACCCGCTAGTTTGTACGCTGGGTGAGGCAGGGAACAGTTCAGCGTACCTTCTGACGTAGTCCGCCAGGAATAAAACGCAAACTTACAGTTCGCTGTCCGCTCCCGCTGTACTATGAACTTCAAATAAAACGCAACTCTGTCCTGACGAACCACTACTAATGAAACCCGCATACCCTTCACCTGTCATCCATGTACATTTGCCTGAAATTCCGTATGGTCGTTTTCTTCGCCCGCACTGACGTCATTAGTTGCGGTTTTGGAGATACCATTGTATCTGTTACCACAGTAGCTGGATCTGCAGTTAGTCGTTTTGGCAGTTACTATGGTATCTGATATACGGTTGCTCTGCAAAAACGACAATTACCGAAATTGTGCTTTTCAGATTCATCCCAAACGAAAAACTGTTTTTCATTCACACCACTAAGTGCCAAACTTCTTTCCCACCAATTTGACAAAAATTGATGAAAGTGAGATGACTTTTTAAGATACCACGGTCGGGCCGTGGTACCTGAATATCAGATACCACGATAACTGCAAAAATGCCTTTTGACCGTGGTATCAGATACCACGATAACTGCAAAAACGACTTCAGACCATGGTATCTGCAAAAACGCAACTATTGACGTCAATACTAACGTGGTTCAGTCCCGTGCCACTCGTGCTTTGCTCTCTGCCGGGAGTATTTGATAATTTATGTGTTTAAAATTAGTGAAAAGAATAAATAAACCTTAACCTGAATGGTCGACAAACATTTTATTTTCGAAGAGCAGACTGAATCCAGCGGCAATAGATGAACTGTTTTTATTTTGATTTGCAAGAAATGTTTTTTTTACTTAGTCCATCGTTATTAATTTGTTTGAGAAATATTAGAATTGTCATTGCAATTATGAGGAAACACTTTCGTAATCTTTTTAATCTGTCGTTTTAATTCGTGTTTTATACTGATTTTAAAATCGTGAATTATAGAAAAATGTGAAATTCCCAAATTGTGAATATACCAATATACCTCTTAGTTGATCCATTTCACTGTGATGACATATATCCAGCACTATTTTTTGGTAAAAGATACTATAGGCGTATT
Organism: Branchinecta sandiegonensis; assembly: GCA_030848855.1. Lineage (NCBI taxonomy): Eukaryota > Metazoa > Arthropoda > Branchiopoda > Anostraca > Branchinectidae > Branchinecta > Branchinecta sandiegonensis. The sequence goes on from JAUPMV010000020.1 coordinate 14,140,383, forward strand.
CTCGCCGTAACCCGAGGACTCCACTTGAGGAGTCCCCGCGTTTTTGTTTATCCCGGGGACTCACTCCCCGTATTTTCGCGAGTCCCCACGGACGGGGAATGCTCCGATTACCATCACCATCATCAAAAAGGACTCCCTTTCAGATTCGGAGGGGAATCAATTTTTGCTGGTGTTGGTGCAATGTAAAATTGATTAAAAACAATCAGAATAAACAAAAGAAAAAAAATGGATCCAGACTAATTTCATCAACTGCATATTTTTTTTCGAACAAAATCCATTTTGGAAGCATTCCACGTGTTCTCGCTGTTTCTGTACGCGGGGTCCGCGCGAAGTGACTCCCTCTATTCTCGCCGTTCCCTTCGATTCCCCGAGGAGTTCTCGGGGAACGGCGAGAATACGCCTTATGGATCAACGAACCGAACTGATTGAACTTCGTTCGCCACATCCGAACAGAAATCCGAAAACGAAAAATTCCGTCGGGAGTTAGGATATTTTCCGACGATTTACCCGGATAATACACGATTACAGCTTACGGCAACAGTGCTAGGCCATAGTTGAGTAAAACGGATTCTAGGGCTGGTCGTCGGCAGTAACAGATAATCCTTGGTGAATCCAACGTGGCTTATGTGTCAATTTGAGCGTGTTCCACCCAGAGTTGGGCGAATCCGAATTCGAATCCAGGATTCTTCATTTCGGCCGGATTCGAATCTTCTGCTTGTCAGGCTGGATTCGGGGTCCGATTCCAAACCACCAATCTTACGAGTCCGCTCAAATTCAAGTCTACATCCTTCCGTTTCCAAATTTTCACACAGTGGGCTTCAAGCAATATAATTTTTTGGTCTCCACCAACAGCCTGTTGGTCATCTGTCACGTTATCTGATTCCCTGAGAATAGTTGCGTTTTTGATCCGAATTCTCCGTTCCGAATTCTCGCTTCTCGTACAAATTACCGTTTTTGCTCCTCTGACTTCTCCATTCTCGCTTTTGACAAAAACACTAATTTTGCAGCTCGTCCGCAACTCGGTATACGTGTTTATGTATATTTAGCACCCGCACTCTGTTGACCAATCAGGGAGGAGAACGCAGAGAGGAGAATCGAGAATTCGCCATCGGAGCAACTTCTCGATTCTGCAGAGTCGTGAGGCTTTCCCCGTTCTCGATTCTGACAAAAAACGCAAGAAAAGGAGAATTCACTTCATCTGAATAGTACAAAAACGCATAGGACAATTCGGAGGAGAATCGCAAGGAGAATTCGAATCAAAAACGCAACTAATGTTGGTTATCACCTCTGATTTTTAAATGATGACCTATGTTATGATTTGGTTTTTGTTAAGGTCGGATTCGAATTCTCAGCATGAAATGATAGATTCGGAATCGGATTCGTACCTAGCCGTGGATTCGGATTCGAATCCTTTCGTGATTGGATTCGCTCATCTCTGGTTTCACCCTTCTAACAGTATTAACTATCAGTTACTATTTTCGTTCGAACCTCGTAAAAAGTTACTACGCTGACCGTTCCAACCTTCTCGAAATAGTAACTATTTGCTTACCCTGCTCGGGAGCGTAGTATCTCTGTAACATGATTGGTCGGATTGGCCCGTGGCATGATGTTCTGCTGGAAAATAAAAAAATCGTTCCAGCCTTGACGGCAGAAAAAAACAGAATTCATGAAGTCATGCGTAGTAACTACGGTAAGTAGGGTGGAACACGCTCTATGTCTGCGTCAAACACATCTTTTCAACGAGTTTAATTCAAACGTCTTCGTATCAAACGCTTAAAATTTCAACAGCACTGACTCCTGACTAGCTACAATCAATAACCTCGAATCCCGAACAATCTGGCAGTTGACTCAATTCAAAGTACAAGAACATTCTATCATCCATAAAGAAAAAAAAATTTAATCCACGGGCTTAAAGGACCCCTCGCACTATTTACTATTCAACTTACAGTATTTTAAATATTTGAATACTTTTTAAACTAGGCTGTGCTTAGTGCTTTTCAACAAATAACCCATGGTTTTGGCGTTTTTAAGCCTTTTCCGAGACCCGTTGACTTACATCGAAAACAGGGAACAAATTTACAAAACCGGTTTTCCTGATGGAAAAACTTCTCTCAGACAACCGTCGACAGTGTGATAAACATCGAAGGTAGCAAAACACGGCAAGTGGGAAAATAAGCGTGATTTTATTAGAGGGGTTAGAATGTACCGTACGAAATTGGGGTCTCGGGGTTTAGAAATATACAGAGTGGTTATGGAAGTAGGTTGCGTTAGTATTATAGGTAAGACAAGTCCTTTAATGCCTTGAACAGAAGATCAGGTTTGGGTGCTTGCGGACTAGAACTCCTGCTTCATCATCAGTTCCATGTGGAAAAGTTGAGACTTGATCAACTTGATGATGAAAGTGCAGAAAATACAGCCGGGAAATCCTGATCGTGTGTTGGCACTATATATAAGAAAGGAGTATGCCCGACGAACGGGTTGGCAAAAGCCCGACATGTTGTACCAAAGAAAATACCCTTTAACCACGCGCTACGGCGGTGTCCTTAATTACCATCCGTGGAGCAAACCCTTAGACGACGAGTTTCGATCGCTTATAACAACCACTCACTCTGACAGAAGTTTCATCGCATTTACACAGGTGTCGACTATACCTCAGCCTATACTCTATATGACTCAGTCCAAAACCCACCAGTGATCCTCAGGAAGAACGAGAGTCTCCATAACGACTCAAACTCAACACCTCGCATAATGTGTCCACCAATCACGGCGATCGTTGGGGACAGCTGTGGTGCCGCTTCCGGCTCTTCCTCTAGGCACATGGCGATTTTGTATCGGCAAGGAGAGTTAGTCATCAAGAGTATTATGCGAGGCCCGTGACGTCACACAAAAAGTCTACATTTTTCCACTTACTAACGGAACTGATTGTCCATAGAACGGTGTATAAATGTAAACGCGTCTGGCGCCTCGCTGCCCGCTCGGCTCTAGATATTTAGATACAAATATATATTCAGCAATATTGGTTTAATCGAATTTTCCTATTTCTTTCATCACGTCACCAAACGCCAAGGGCAACGCATAATAGGCTGAGGTAAAGTCTACACCTTTACACAAGGCTGCAGTTTCAACATAGGCTACATGAGATAACGGACTAACTGTTCTGTTATTATCTATTAAAGGACCCCTCGCACTATTTACTCTTCAACTTATAGTATTTTAAAATATTTGAATACTCTAAAACTAGGCTGTGCTTTCAACAAATAACCCACGGTTTTTGGCTGATTTAAGTCTTTCCCGAGACCCGTTGAACTTCTCGCAGACAACCGTCGACAGCGTGATACACATCGATGGTAGCAAACACGGCAAGTGAGAAAATCAGCGTGGTTTTGTTAGAGGGGTTAGAATATACCGTACGAAATTGGGGTCTCGGGTTTAGAAATATGTGGGGTGATTATGGAAGTAGGTTGCGTTAGTATTATAGATAAGACAGCCAAGATAGGTCCTTTAAGGGTTATCTTTTCGCTAAAAGTAACGGTGTTGGTAAACCAAAAGCAATGTTTTAATTTACAGAAGCATAATGCTTAAAGCACACCTCGCACTATTTACTATTTATATTCCAGTATTCAAAGGTATCTGAATACTGTAGAGCTATGCTCTGCTTTTAAAAAAGTATCCATGGCTATTGCCTGTTTTAAGACTTCCCAGACCCACCGAGTTCTAGCAAGATCTCGGCAAATTCTGAAACCGGTTTTATGCACTAATAGCATGATATGCGAACACTAGTCTTGAGCGTAATGCGCATGAAAACTAGTGAATCGCGGCAAATGCAAAGATTAGTGAGGTGTCGTTCGCGAATGTAACATAGGAAATTCGGATCTCCAAGTTTAAGAACTAATGAATGAGGTTACGGAAGTAGGTTGTGTGAGTTTGTGTGAGGAACTCGGGTGTGAAGATATTTTTTGCCAGTTTTTGTTTAAAAATAGATTGAAAAATTACTTTTTGGATAGTTAGATAAATGTGGAATATTTATCTGGAGTTTTATTTAAAGTAAATATTTCATTATTATTATTAGTGAATGAGAGTTGGGTTGGGTGGGGTGGCGGGTAAAGAAAAAGAAATGAGTAGGTTAAGACGAGAAATTGTGTGTAACAGGTGATTAAAAGTTTGGCACTCCCGAACAGGACACGGTTGTGCCCTTCTTGGGAGCGTTCTGTTTGTTGTTTTGTTTAAAGAATGTTTAAATTAAAATGAATTTAATTGGTTGCATTGAAATTACAGGTACGGCAGGTCCTTTAAAAATAGGTTCATAACAGGTGGTGGATTGTATCATATCTGTTGAAACTGTTGAAACCACTGTGTTAATGTTATGAAACATCTGACAGTTCACCTCCCGTCTTTCAAGGGCATGCCACTTCTATCCACAGCACTGGAACGATCGTTGTCAAGGCTGATGTTACTTTTGCACACTACTCTCCAACATCGCTGCCACCGCTTCACTCATTGACGCATATGCTTTCGCATTTGAGAGTAACATTTGTTGGGCGTGGGTTTGTATCGCTTCCCCATATCCTGAAATCCGCGAACCCCAAATGTATCATGGATGTTTGTAAATATGTGACTAAAGGATTTAGTTTCAGGAATGAAAGTAGCTTAGTTTACGTAGCATAGTATTTCTAGAGGTGTAATAGTTTATTGGTGAAGTGTATTAAATCTTGTATCCCCTTTTCGATCAATAAACAAGCGTTATTTTTATTATTATATTATTATGGCTTTGTCAATCTAAAAAGGCCCATTTATCTGGACTGAGACATACACCACCCAGAACTGCACAACCCAGTGCTATTTTTGTGAAGAGGGGTGAATGAATGAATGAATGAAGGATTTATGACGCACTGCCCAAGGGCGTAAGTGCAGTAAAAAGGACAAAGAAATATAAAATAATCACAAAACACTGAAAAATATTTTCACTAATTTAGAATCACATTGATGGGGTCGTGGACAGGTAAGTTTCCAATCGGAGAACACAAATTAGAGGAGAGGGCTTCGAGCGTCAACAATGGGTCGGAAAGCAACAAACGGCGGATCAGGTAGCGGTTCCGCGTGCGCCGTGGTAGGTAGAGAAGAAATCTCAGATATCTGAAGTATGTCGAGCGTAGGCGTTGAAGGTCCTTTCTTCTAAGTATAAAATGCAATCCAGCAAGGAAGTTAACATACGGTGCGCAAAAGGCAGTATATAATTTCCCAAGCCCAGGTCTGCTATACCTGGAACGGTTCGGCACAATTTTGCAGTAACCAAATCTGATTCCTTTAGCGGCTGATTTGACTGCTTCCTCGCAAACCTTTCGCATAGTTTGCCCAATTGTAATCCCTAGCCATCGAATTTTTTCCTCAGTTATGAGAACATTGCCTCCAACATTCAGAGAGGGTTTCCGAGGAGTAGCAGGAGCATTGAAACAAACGTACTGACATTTACTAGCGTTGACTGATAGGCCAATCTTGCCCAGGGATTGGTTCAGGCTAGCAACGTTTGTTTCAAGGCCCTTTCTGGATCGGCTGATAAGGAGGACGTCGTCGGCATAGGCCAGGTAGCTAACATCAATTCCACGGAAGTTAAAAGTTGGCGCAAGTTTTCTTAGGCACTGAGCAATCGCACATTTAAAAACCTGTGGCGATAGGACCCTGCCCTGTGGAACTCCCTTTTTCACTGTAATAGGGTCACTCAGCCTGTCTTGCCATTTGACTACCAGCTTGCATTTGGAGTACCACGATCTTAAGGCTAATATAATCGACCTATTTACGCCGTTTTCCATCAAAGACACTAGAGCCTGGACGTGGTTAACGTTGTCAAAAGCTCCAGCGATGTCAATTGCACAAAGATGAACTGTCTCTCTCTTTGCTGATGCTTGCTTTAGAATTTGGATCAGAGACTTATGGGCATGGGAGCATCCAATTCGTTTTCTGAAACCATACTGTAGGCTTCCAAAGTCACATTTGGAAATAATTTCTGGTGCCAAAGTGTATTCAAAAATTTTGCTGAGGATGCATGAAACGGTAATTGGTCTGTAAGAGCTGCAGTGATTTGCATCTTTGCCTCTTTTTAAGACGGGGGTAATCGTACCGAGAAGAAAACTCTCCGGTAAGGTGGATGTTGACAGGATCATCTGGAATAATAGCTGGAGGTGGTTATTAATAGCTGGTAAATCGTACTTTAAATGCTCATGGGAAATGCCATCTCTATCAGGGTTCTTCTTTTTCTTCATGGTTTTCAATGCATTCTGGATGGCAGATATTGTAATGGGGAAAACTTCATGCTGTTTTAATTTGGGTGACAAGTAACGGTCAGTGTAGACTGAAAAGACGGAAGATACCTTTTCATTGCAGACAGAAAACAATCTTGTATAGTGAGACAACCAGTCCAAACAAGAGAGGATGGAAGGTACCTCCGGATTACATTTGTCCGAGCGAATGACGTTCTCCCAGGCCTCCTTATTCTGTGGGGCATCGGCTGCGTTCAGGCGAGTCTTCCTTAGACAGGATTTGTATTCCCTTTTTGTCTTTACTTTTAGCTTGGAAACTGCGCCGGATGTAGGCCGGCCGCAGGCGATCCATATTCTCAACCAAAGTTTTGCTGAATTTTTTAGCTTTTTTATCTCAGGGTTGATTTTCCAAAATGGTTTCCGTGTACCTCGACGGATTTTCTCAAGCGGGACGGATAAATCCTCCGCTCGACGCATACACCATACTACTTGTTGATAGTAACAGTTCAGATCAGTTTGTGTTGTTCTGGAAGGTACTGAAGTCTGAAGTAGGTGGAAAGGGATTTTGATTGAGGCCAGGAGAAAGGTAAGTGTTTGGCAAAAAAGGAGATGGTTGGCATGTTTCCAGTCACGTCGCGTATACCAGTTTGAAGTCCTACTAGATTGTATGTTCTTCCAAGCCCCTTGTAGGTTGATGTTGCATGTCACGATGAGATGATCGTCATCGATCTTTTCTTCATCAACATGCACTATGTCGGTTACCAAAGAAGGATCAGAGACAATGACGTGGTCCAGATTGGACGTGGTGCCGCCTATATTATGGATATACGTGTGCCCAAGGTTTTTAGGCACAACCATATATCCAGTCGGGAGTGCTGACAGGAATAGGCTGCTCCGAGTACTATCGATGAGCAAGTTGCAGTTTAAATCGCCAGCTAGAATCCAGGTTTTCTTCTTCTTCGCACAATCTTGAAGGACAGCTTCCAGTTTGTTGCAAGCGCTCGAAAATGCCTCAAGCGATTTTTTGTCCTTTCTTTCGCAGGGGAAGTAGACATTTATCAGAACAGTGCCATTGATCTGCGTCGCTAGGATATTTTGATCTGAATAAGTGCAAACCGGGACAGGGCCAACAGAGGTCCGAAGGAAGGTAGCAAGACCACCTGAGGGTCTTCCATTTGTCTTCTTTGCTGCCTGGATAAAGATATAATGATCTTGGGAGCGGCGAAGGGAGCTGGACGAAGCCTGAGTCAATAAATGCTCTTGTAAAAAAACGACATCATTATTGGTAAGAAGGTCTTCGATCAACAGGTCTTTATCCTTCGTTCCATTTATGTTCAGACTTCCAAGTTTGATTGTTTTCTGAGAATCCATCATTTTCTGACATTCTCAGCGGCTTTTCGGAGCTCAGGACAACGCAAGCTAAAAGAGACATGACTCGCACCACAGTTGGCACATTTGGGGGGTTTTGAACAAGGATTAGCTCGTGAATTCTCATGGTCTTCTGAGCATCGAGCACACCTCTGTGTTCCGTTGGGAAGGGGGCAGCTCTTTTTGAGATGGTTGGGCGACTGACATTTGCTACAACGTCTTGGCAGTCTGACGAACTCGGAAATTCTAACGACTTCATATCCTATGCGGACACCAGCAGCAATGGCTTTGTCGAGAGAAGACTTGTCGGCAAAGTATATCTTGTAAGCTTGGGAGCTCCCTATTCGGGAAGTTTCCACTACTTTCGGAACAAGACTTGCAATATCGGTTGCGGACACATTGTCCGGTAGGTTACGAATGATGCCAACGAACTTCGGTTCAACGATTCGAGTCTCGGCTTCAGGCATCGTTTCGGCGAGTGCTTTGGCTAAGCGAGAAGCAGATGACGGGTCCCTTGTTGGAACAATCCAACGGCTATTTTGGTTTGCTGTTCGTAGTTCAGTTATCTCCTCGTTCCCTTCCATTGCATCGAGATGACCTTTTCTTGCCAATGGGTCTGAAAGATGAGCTGGCACATTGTCCACTACAACCTTAACAACTTGGGCGTAAGTTCGCTTGCTTTGGGTAAAAGTATGGCTTTCTGATCCCCCAGGACAACCATTACATACCGTGGAACGATCCTGGTTGAAGCTGGTACTGATAGCTTCTTTGATAAACTTGATTTCATTCATGCAAGACGTCATTTTGGCAGACAGGATAGAGAAAGAATTAGCCGGAACGCTTGGGACCTCAGCCGGTGACTTGATGACAAACTGTGGGAGAGTCGAGCTGGTATCGTCACAATCCTCAAATGCAGACAGCAGATCGATCAAGCTATTTGTGGGTGCATTGGGTCCAGTGCGGCGAGGTGCAAGAACATCAGGGTAAATCTTCTGCCACAACAGTTTCCTTGCTTCTCCAATCGCTTGAGGGCTGAAGAACTCAGTAGCATACTTTACAATATCGTCAGTTTGCAGTCCGCTAATAAAACTCTGTTGTAAGAAGTTGAGCACAGGAGAGTAGCAAAGCTCAACGCTCCAATCGGTTGGCATTCCTAGATGCTAGGCTTGGATTCCGTTGTGTTTGGCACGAAGTCAAAGGTCAAAGGTCAACCGTCGTTTTGCCCGTTAAGGATTACAGTTAAACTTAAAGTTGATGCCAGATTGCGACCGTTCGCTTCAACGGTCAGACGAAGACTGTGATGGGCAAAGTAAAGAAAGCACAAAATCGTTATAGAAGAAGACTGCAGTGACATGCCCTTGTGATCACGAGCTATGATAGATAAATGGCCTATAGCTATACTAAGATCTTGAAAGCAATTATAAAGTGAAAAACTAGACATAAACACCTAATTGACAAAGCTAATGCCACGTTCTCCAAAAACGACCCTGACTCCGCTCTGTGATATAACCGGTTGCACTATGGTTTCTATAGCGCCATTCTTTTGTTTTTTGAAAGGGTATGAGCGACCTGCGCACAGCTGCTTTCAGCGTGTTCCAACCTTCTAACAATAGTAGCTAATAGTTACTTTTTTCGTTCCAACCTCGTGAAAAGTTACTAAGCCGACCGTTCCAGCCTTCTCGAAATACTACGCTCGGGAGCGTAGTAAGCGTGGTAACCACGAATCTCTGTGATGTGATTGGCCGGATTAGCCCGTGGCACGATGTTTTGGTGGAACTAGAAAAATACGTTCTAGCCTTGACGCCAAGAAGCCAGAATTCGTGACGTCATTCGTAGTAATTACGGTAAGTAGGGTGGAACACGCTCTTTATCTGAGAGCGTGAGACATGTATCAGAGCAAGAACAACTAAGCCAATGACCTCCGTCTCTGGTCCAATGCACTGACTACGAATACCTCGACAAAACTGAGCAGAGCTGGAGCTACTTGCTGAGTATAAGGTTTGAAGCCAAGCTGACCATTCATTTCAAATACAATAGCAAAAACGAGATTTTCGAGGTTTTTTCTTGATCAGCTAGTTACCCCTCTAAGATGATATGCGAGGGATAAATAAATTTCGGATATTTCGGTTGCACTTCCGGCAAACCGTCCTCAGCGAAATAAACAAAACTAAATCATAAAATCAACAACAATCACAACAGGAAAACGATGTGGAACCAACAGACAATAAGACGACATGTAACTAAAAACCAGAAGAACGGTAAGGACCACGGCCCACCCCAAAAATCTGGGTGAAAGCTTCTGCGCTTTCCCAGACGGATGGTAAATTGTAAATATACACAGAACTCAGAATTGTAAATAATCACAGATTTGTATATATACACTTTTAATACGCACATTTTATCTTTCGTTATTTTATTTTTATCTGCATGTCGTTCAGTCCGCACCGTTCTTCTGTTTTTTAGTTACATGTCGTCTTATTGTCTGTTGGTTCCGCATCGTTTTCCTGTTGTGGATTTTATGATTTAGTTTTGCTTTTTTCGCTGAGGACGGTTTGCCGGAAATGCAACCGAAATATCCGAAATTTCTTTATCCCTCGCATACATCTTGGAGGGGTAACTAGCTGATCAAGAAAAAAACCCGAAAATCTCGTTTTTTCTATTGTACTATTTGCTAAGCTTTAAGTTGACGCCCGTCTTGCGCATTGCTCTTGCGCATTTGAGAGGAAAAGACCGCAGCAGGCGTGTATGACCCGCCTCTGAAGGGCGTCACACGTGACGTCACGATGGTTTACAACCAATAGTTTGTTTACTCTCGACTTTTCTTCTCCGGAGCTCTACATTGCAGAGCTATTTGTACAGAGGTAACGAATTGTGATGTTCCACATAGCTCCTACCCTCCGCTCGTTTGCATCAGGGGGGATCTCTACGACTCCGCATGTTCGTATTACAGAGGTCGGGAGACAGAGGTTCTACTTCTTATTTGTTATTGGTCGGAGCTACGACCTGCAATTAAAACAAAAACTGTATAAACCCAAGCTCATTAGAAGAAACAAGCCTGGAAGTCTACTTTTCACAACCAATTTAAACCGGTGTACAGTCACAGCGTATGGCTCTATCAGTTCCAACATAACAAACAACATTACAGGTGGATACAATCAAGAACTGATAAGGGGGAACTACAGTCTTTAGCCACTCGGTCTGCAAAAAAGCCAATCATCTTGTGATATTCCTTCGCCGTCGTTTCAGGCACACAACCTAGTCAGTCTTGGGCGATTTCAGTGTTTTTCGTCGCCTCAAAAAGGTCTTTTGGTACAACGATCTTCTGCTGATTTCTTTGTATCTTTCTTTCATTTCCCAGACTGTACTATTCAAGCTGCATATTTCACGATCCTATTCCGGCGAGGTCACTGTTTTGATTATCTCACTGGCACATATCACTAGCACATTATGCGCGCGAACTGAAATGATGAAGCTACCGTAGGTGCCTGTGCCACTAGGAGCGTGTTCCACCCTTCTATCAATAGTTACTATTAGTTACTATTTCCGTTCCATCCTCACGAAAAGTTACTATGCTGACCGTTCCAACCTTCTCGAAATAGTAACTAATAGTTACTATTTGCTTACCATGCTCGGGAGCATGGTAAGCGTAGTCACTACGCATCTCTGTAACGTGATTGGTCGGATTCGCCTGTGGCATGATATCCTGCTGGAAAATAGAAAAATCTATCCAGCCTTGACGGCAAAAAGCCAGAACTCGTGACGTCATGCGTAGTAACTACGGTAAGCAGGGTGGAACACGCTCTAGGTTACACGTATATCAGAAGATCGAGAAACAGTTGCACAAACCCGACATGGGATTCTTCTATGCGAGCTGGCTGCACTGTACGATGTGGGTTTACTTAAGAATGTCATATCAGGTTATATTTTATTCACAACTCGAAGCCCGATCGCGTATCAGGTTAAGGAGATTTCGAATTTCTTTTTGTCGGTTGATACTGTGCGAAGTAAATATGCATCTTCAACGATGTCCCGTGTCTGCAAGTTTCCAGTCGTGACCCGGTTACCAATAGACCTGTTGCGCTTGGTCTTTAGTGGCTTGATTACATCTTCAAATCTTTAACGAGAATTCCGTTCTCTATTTCTTCAGATAAATTAAAAGTTTGCAGTCAATAGTTGCGTTTTTGCAGATACCATGGTAACTAAATAGGAATTTTGTCGTTTTTGCAGTTAGCGTGGTATCTGATACTAGGGTTGCTTTGCAAAAACGACATTTGCCAAATTTGCGCTTTTAGAAGTCATCCCCCAAAAAACTGCAAACGTGCCGAACTTTTTTTCCCACGAATTTAACAAAATCCCAGAGTCTTCTGTTGGTGATGATGAAAGTGAGATGACTTTTTCAGGTACAACGATCGGTTACGACGACCAGGACCGTGGTATGTAATATCAGATACAACGGTAATTGGCAAGATATCACGAGAACTGCAAACATGCCTTTAGACCGTGGTATCAGACACCACGGTAACTGCGAAAACGATTTTATACTGTTATCTGTAAAAACGAAAATAATCTTGACAACACGAATTACGATAAACAAACATTAGTATTATCACTGAGCCTTTAACTTGACTAATGAATTTTTTTACATTTAGGCTACGCACGTTCTTTTTTTGTTTGCAATAAAAGCAGAATTTGGCGTTTTCACCGTGAAAGCACTTTTCGGTTGAATTCTACTCTACTCTACACCTTTGGTTCATCCGTCGCACCAAGTGGTCTTCTTAGGTTGCGTTCCAGAAACTTAACAACTGTTAAAGGACCCCTCTTGCTTATTCTGCCTTTTATAATATACTTAGCTCCCATATGGGATTATAAGCTTCTAAAATCCACACCTTTTTCCGTGGTTTTGTTTCGTAACTACGGATTTTTAGTGCTTTTTCGACCTTGCCGAGTTTTCACGTCACCCAACGAAAAGTTTGCCGGTATCTTCATTGTCCGCTGACAACTCCTTCCCACATCACACATCTTTTGTTTATTACTTCCTTTGTTTGCTTAGCTTTCCCACTTTTCACGATTGGGCGCCATCCACCCAATCAAATTTAATTCTGTTGCTCGTTTTTACTTTAAATTCCATTCTTTTAATCATCCGCTTCTGCTTGTTTCATTTACCGGTGATAAATAAAAACAACCTTATGCATTAATCACGGTACCGCTGAGGAAGTTCCAAGGGTCCACTACTTTTAATATGCGGATCTCCTGTGGTGACGACGTTCCGCTATTCAGAACGAGGCAGCACTATACACGCATGTTCCATCATTGGCAAATTTTTCGAACTCACAGCCACATTGTCACTAGCTCTTGAAATAAGGCAATTGTCTCAAGAAGGCCTGCATGGTGTCAAACGTTGAAAAGCTGATGCCTACAGATATCGGTCCTTTAATCCAGTTCATACTGAGCCCCTTGTAGAGGCCGTGGACAATGCCTTCCTCCCTGAAAAAAAAGACCGTAAATTACCGATTGGCAGGGGCCATCCCGGGCCATTCTTCATTGGGGGGGGGGGGGGGGGCACCTGGTAAAATTTAACGAATATGTACCTGATTTTTACAGAATTTACTGAAAACATATTGTAAAAACACAGCAAGTGGCCTTTATGAAGCTACAACGTAAAAAGTTGCAGAGTATATACAAACAAGTCTAAAGAGAAAAATTGGCGCGTTTTCACGCTTTTCCGCTTCTGTTTTTTTTTCATTGATACGCCGTAACTAGCCTTTTACCTCTGGAACACCTTTTCAGTTTTGCCAAAGGGACTTGAAATAATCGCAAAAACGGTTTTGCTGCATATCGACAACTTCGCTAGCGGCTATGCCCATGATTAATTAAGGCGCCGCATGCGAAATTTTTTAATCCGCCTTTTTTTTCCAACATTTAACTACTTCCCATGCAAATTCTAGCTTTTAACATAGTTCAAGCCCCCCAAAATTCCTAGCCTCAAACGCCAACTAAAAGAGGCAACCTTTGTCTAACTATAGTGACGACTGCGAAATGCGCCGCAGGCGAAATTTTGTGGAAACACTGATAAGGTTACCTATTCAACGCAGAGTTGTCTGGCAGCGAAAGGGGCGATCCAGGGCAAAGTGGATACAAAGTACATTTGTTCGGAATTTACAGCAAACAAAAGTAAGTTAGTTTTCACGTCAAGAGACGTGCTCATTCCTAAAGTACTGCAATCCTAAGAAGTGAAAAAATGAACAGCAACCAGCTGAAGCTACCGTAAATGGTAAAGAACGAGAGCTAACTAAATGCCACTTCAATTACCGAACTCAGGAACTGGGTTGAAGCAAATAATGAATTCGTAGGATACCGAAAAACTAACTAAAAAAATAAGGAACAGATCGAGAGCGGTATTACAATCGAATTTCGTAATGGAATAAAACTCTTGTTAGAACCACATAAAACAACCGAATTCGGCAAGTCTAGTAATAGAAACGGACTAAAGAAAAATCAGTGAATTACCGTATTCGGTAACGAATCAGAACCAAATGAATCTCACCAATTTAATTATGAAATGGACTAACCGAATACGACCAAATCACCGAATTCGGTAGAGAATGAGACTAAATAAACAGGTTAACACCGAATTTACGCCGGGACGGACCGAATGCGGCGAAATCGGTGCGGACTGGACAAAAGTTGGATGAATTATCGTATTCGGTCACGAATCAGAACCAAATAAATCTGATTAATGACCGAATTATGAAATGGACTGACCGAATGCGACCGAATTACCGAATTCGGTAAGGAATGAGACCAAATAAATAGGTTATATCACCAAATTTACGCAAGGACGGACCGAATGCGGCGAAATCGATCCGAAGTGAACAAAATTTGGATGGATTATCGAATTCGGTCACGGATCAGAACCAAATGAATCTGATTAATGACCGAATCATGAAATGGACTGGCCGAATGCTATAGAACAGATGCGGGCTTGAGAAAAGTCCGGTGAATTACCGAATTCTCTAACGAATGAGACCAAATAAACACGTTAAATCACCGAATTTAAGAAGGGACAGACCGAATGCGGTGAAATTGATGCGGAGTGAAATTTTTGATAAAGAAAGGGGAACCAATAAACACGTTAAATCCCCCAATTTCTAAATGCGGGGACGAACGGTTTTATGAAAAGGTCACGGCTTCGCCGCGATGCCCGTTTTGACAGAATTTTCGCCTTCGGCGAAAATTTGACCGAATGCCCAAAACGTAGGGGGGGGGGGCGCTGCGCCCGCCCCCCCCCTCGGGACGCCCCTGCCGATTGGATTGACCGGATTCAAACAGAGCAATCAGTATAAGGAGACCAGAGATGGGCGAACCCGATCAGGAAAGGATTCGAATCCGAATCCAGGGCTAGGTACGAATCCGATTCCAAATCAAGAAACAAGAGGGCCGAAATAAATGCTACATGAGGCCAAGCTTACTGAGAAACATATATTCAAACGATGCATAAAACGGATACCTCAGCTACGATGCTTTGGCATCGCCAAACCTGAACCTGGTTGCAGGTTGGTACCTTTCCCGACGTTGACCCTGAAGTTCGACAGCCTGACGAGGACCCTTGCCAAGAAGGGCCGAAACATCTCCGCCAAAGCAATGTAGCTGAATTAGCAAAGACAAGCTTCCGAACCAGTCCCCACCCTTCAACCAGTGTTTTTCCGACACGTGAGATACAAGAACAGCTTTGTCCCCTCCTTTGTTTCCCTACGTAACAGAAAATAGTAGGTTATTATTTTACCCCTAGTTGTCTATTTCCCCAATCGTTACTTATTATATTGTTTGTTCTAAGTATTTTATATGAAACTCGACCACTTTTTTGTATATGTTGACAATTTTGGTTAGTTTTTAATGTATGTTGACTTAACCACCTGCTATTCGGCTAGTCCGTAATTGGTGTTGAAATAAAACTGAACTGAATTGAACTGTATCAGTTTTATGCGTTGTTTGAATATATAGGGCCGAAAGATCGTCCAGTAAATTTTTTTACTGGACTTACCGGTTTAACGTTTAACCTGTAAACATGATAAAAAAGCTTAACTTAATTCTTCTACGAAGAGACAAATTTTTCTGGTGGTAGTTCTTGCTCTAGCAAAAAAAATACCAAACAGACTGATAGCTGAGACTACTGATAAATATACTGCAGTAGCCTAGCTGTCAAAAGTGGCTTACCGATAAACTCGAATAAGCGTCCCAATAATGGTCCTGTATTTTCCTCCCGTTACATTGGCGGTCTGCATTCGTCTTCGGACGATATCAAGGGGATAGGAGGAAGACTGACCCAGAAGTCCTGCGCATGCGCCGAAGCACAGTCGCTCGATTGCATTTGGCGGTCGACCTTCATTCAACCCTAAAGAAATAAAAAGAATGAAAAACAAAATCGTCAACATCCTTATGCACAGCATCTTCTCTTTCTTCTGCTGAAACGTACTCTGGTCTTATTTTCTTCTCTTCTGTTTTTAAAATGTTGGCCTGGGCCTACTAATGTTATTTTGTTTAAGAACTTCTAACTAGTGTGTATGTACTATTCTTGTCGTTAGTTGTTTTAATATCGTAACTGTCTACACGATGACTGTTACATTTTCACTTTCAATTTTTAACTCTCCAGTTTCGAAGGATGATCTAGACTATCAGTAGGAACAGTAACAATAATGAGGAAATAGAGACTAGATACTGACCGTGCTCCACCCTACTTTCCGTAGTTACTACGCATGACGTCTCGAATTCTGAGCAAAATATCATGTCACGGGCGAATCCGACCAATCACGTTACAGAGATGAGTAGTTACCACGCTTACTACGCTCCCGATAATGGTAAGCAAATATTTGCTATTTCGAGAAGGTTGGAACGGTCAATTAGTAACTTTTTACGAGGTTGGAACGAAAATAGTAAGTAACAGATACTACTAAACTGTTTCCCTCCTTTCCACTGAATCTTTAACTTGAACAAATTCCGACAGTAACCCACTGAAAGCTACAACTGTAGAAATACGCAGTTCGTCCTTCAGAGACTACAACCGGTTGTCTTACACATAATTCGACAGACTGTTCGGTCCCTAGACACAATCTTATCCAAATGCCACGTTTCTTAGTTTATTTTCTTTTTTGTACCATCTCTACGTAGATGATGACCGGGATTTAAAAGCTTGGTTCGAGAACAGCGGCAGAGCCTATGATACACATAGAGCGTCTTCTACCCTACTTACCGTAGTTACTGCGCTTGACGTCACGGATCCTGGCTTCTTGGCGTCAAGGCTGGAACGAATTTTCCTATTTTCGTCAAAATATCGTACCGCGGGCTGATCGGGCCAATAACGTCACTGAGATCGTAGTTACCACGCTCATTACGCTCCCGCGCGTGGTAAGCAAATAGTTACTATTTCGAAAAGGTTGGAATGGCCAGCGTAGTAGCTTTTCATGAGGTTGGAACATAGTAACTAATAGTTACTACTGTCAGAAGGGTCGAACACGCTCATAGGGTATTTGGGCTACGGCGGTTAGCGAAATAATAAAGGGCTTACGTACTAGCGTGTTCCTGCTTCAAAGTTTCGTAGGTGAAGAAACTTGTGCCAGCATATGGTATAACGCCAAGAATCGTCGGGGTATAACCCCTGAATAATGTCCGAGGACCTTCCTCTTTCCAAATTTTTACAAATACCTAAAAAATGAAGAGGAACAGTTACACAGAAAAAAGATGTAACAGCATTCCTGTTTGGCTTTCTCTCTCTCTCTGAGGGATTAACATGATTTCTTGCTTTCTTGAAGTCACTGGTCGGTCAGATCGGTGAAAATGGCCAAGCCGTTTCAAGTCAGACCTCACTGCAACTGTGATACTTATCGTTAACTGAGAAAATTCTAACAAGAGCTGCCGAGTTCCTGGTCGTCTACAATGTTATGTCTTACTCTTACTAAAAGGACATGTCTTACCTATAATACTAACGCAACCTACTTCCATAATCACTTCATATATTTCAAAATCCGGAGACCCCAATTTCGCACGGTGCATTCTAACCCCTCTAACAAAACGACGCTGATTTTCTCACTTGCCGTGTTTTGCTACCTTCGATGTGTATCACGCTGTCGACGGTTGTGTGCGCGAGAAGTTTTTCCAACAGAACAAAACGGTTATGTAAATTGTTTCCCTGTTTTCACTACAAGTCAACGGGTCTCCGAAAAGTCTTAAAACAGCCAAAACCGTGGGTTATTTGTTGAAAGCACAGCCTAGTTTTAAAGTATTCAAATATTTTAAAATACTGTAAGTTGAAAAGTATATAGTGCGAGGGGTCCATTAACAATGTAAAATTAATTAAAAAACATCAGAATAAACAAAACGAAAAATAAAATGGATCCATACTGATTCCGTCAAATGCACATTTTTTGGGGAACAAAATTCATTTTGGAGGTATTCCCCGAGTTCTCGTTGTTTTCCGTACGCGGAGTGACTCCTTCTATTCTGACCGTTCTCGGGGGACGGCGAGAATACGCCTTTGGTGAGATATCCTGCTGCAAATTCGCATTCTTGTGCAACTCATGAAACTTCGACAGTTCATTAACTTTTTTTTTACTTCTTCTTTTTTCTTATTCAAAGAGTCCGTGGCTGTATACAGCTGTAACGCATTGTCCAAACAGTTGTAATAAGCCGAATAGCGCTGTACGCGATGCTCACGTCTTAATACACACGCCTGTTCAAATAGGAAACCGAAAGGTTCTTGTCAATGCATCGTCCGGTGTTGCCATGCTGATACAGTTTTTCGAGTTTCTAAAGGTCAGAAAAAAGTGTTCTTGATACTACTTGAAGTACACGAGTCCAATGTGACGCCCAATATATTGTAAAAAGTTGTCAAATCTACAGATGGACAGCACTGGTCCTTGAACTAGCAGTAAGCAGTCGTAACAGAACAAAACGTGTTCTTTTGAAGAAAAGTTGTTGTCCTTCCAACAAAGTAGAACTTCAGTGGTTCCCGTGGCAACCCTGAGGACGCTGCTCCTTTCCTCGGCCCACTGACGGAACCAACCTAGCGATTTGATTGACCCTGCATAAGCGAGAATAGAACGCGCGTCTATTCTCCTTATTCACCTTATTACAGAGCGCTCCGAGGAAAAGAGGAATCTGTAATAAGCCTTATACGCCGTAATATACCTTATAACACCTATTCGGACACTGCAGAAACAAATCAGCAGTTGTACCGTGTTCTTCAAAACTGTGCTAACTGAAAATTTGTTGAAAACTGAGTTAACTATACCATTGGAAAGAACATAGCTGATTTGGTATTCTGTTAAAATTGTGCTAAGTGTTAGATGACGACATAAGCACCATCTAACAGGTAGATTAGTTTTAACTTTTCTGAGTTCCTGCTTTCTTCATGCAGATGACATACACAAAAACTGGGCCCAAAAATTATGAAAATGTAGTTAGCACAGTTTTGAAGAACACGGTACAATTATAGTATTCGTACGCAGATTGATAAGGTGTAATGAGTTCTCAGCTCGGCCTTTTCCTAAAAGTAACTATTACTCAAACACAAGGACGAATGTAATACATACAGCTACAATAGAACTGTAGCGCAGCCGGTCGGTAACAGCCATTCGAGCCCTTGCTAAATCAAGGGGGTAGGTAAGTGTTTGTGACGTCACGCCAGCAAGGGAGCCGGCAACGAAGCGCCGCACAGGGCTGGGCCTGCAAAGAAGGAATAACTATAGATCAAGCCGTGTGAGATTTTTGAAGAACAACTCTTGCTTATTCTGCCTTTTATAATATACTTAGCTCCCATATGGAATTATAAGCTACTAAAATCCCCACCTTTCTGCATTGTCTCGTTTCGTAACTACGAATTTTTAGGACTTTCCCGGCCTTTCCGAGTTTTCCCGTCACCCAACGAAAAGTTTGCGTAATCTTCAAACGTCCGCTGACAACTCTTTCACGTATACAGATGTGATACTCTTCTGTTAATTACTCTTAAATTACCCAAGGCACATTCAGTTTTCAAATGTTTTGCGCCCAGCCGCCGCGTCGGAGATCAGGAAGGCTGGATATAGTCGACAAGCGCTAACAAGAGAATCGCTGGTTTTAGGCGGAAAGTAATGGTATTTACAAAAACGTTTTTCCTGACTAATTTCATAGGGAAAAGATCATTTCTAGTAAGAGTTGTGCTTTAACTGAGCGTTAAAACTCCATAGGAACACATCTCAGGTTTAAAAAAGGTTACACGAGGTTCATCTGTAGTGCTGTATATATTTTGTCATTGATCGCTAATTGTCTCTTTAATTATTTATTTCTTTTTCTTCCATTTACTCCGTTCTTGTTCAGTTTGAATGTAACCGGCTATAAAGAATATACATACATATATACAAATGAACTTTACCTTTCTGGACTTTACCCCCTGCTGAAGAAAAAGGATGTAGCAGCCATTCGAATAGCATACTTCCGCTACTGTAAATTCCTCCTCTACTTGCCAATTTGGTATGCAAATCGAAAAATGATACATAAATTTTCTGCAACTAATATAAGTAACTAATAAATAAAAGTGTTAAACTTGACGAACTGCATAGGAATCTGTCGGTCGCCGCGTTTTCTCTGCATCACGGTCTTGTCCGTTTGTTGGAAGTGTAATCTGTTCGTGTAAATTTGTATCCTAATTTAATTGTATTTCTTTCTTTTCTCTATGTACTCCACTATTTCTATTTTATAGAAGTGCAAAGAAAGATTAAATATTCACAAATACTCAAATTATTTTCCATAGAGGTTATTCACCAATATAGAACCACATTGATGGTGTCGTGGACAGGTAAGTTTCCAATCGCAGAACACAAATTAGAGTAGAGGTTTTCAAGCGTCAATAATGGCTCGGAAATTAACAAACGGCGGATCAGGTAACGGTTCCGCGTGCACCGTGGTAGGTAGCCGACAGCAGAAATCTCAGATATCTGAAGTATGTCGAGCGTATGCGTCAAAGTTCCTTTTTCCTGAGTATAGAATATAGTCCAGCAAGGAAGTTTACATACGGTGCGTAAAAGGCAGTATATAACTTCCTATTTCCTAAGCCCAGAGGCGTATTCTCACCGTTCCCCCTCCTCGCGGAATCGAAAGGAACGGCGAGAATACAGGGAGTCATTCCAAAACAACGAGAACACGAGGAACGCTTCTCAAATCGAAAAAAAAAATATGCAGTTGACGAAATTAGTCTGGATCCCCTTTATTTTTGGTTTCGTTTATTCTGATTATTTCGGGCGATGGTGATGACAATCGGAGCATTTCCCATGGGGACTACGAGAACACGGGGAATGAGTCCCCGGTACAAACAAAAACGCGGGGACTCCTCAAGTGGGGAGTCCCTCTTCTTCTAAAGTCTCGGGGAAAGGCGAGAATACGCCTCAGGTCTGCTATACCTCGAACGGTTCGGCACAGTTTTGCAGTAACCAATTCTAATTCCATTAGCGGCTGATTTGACTGCTTCCTCGCAAATCTTTCGCATAGTTGGCAAAATCGTTATCCCAAGCCATCTAATTTTCTTCTCCGTTACGAGAACATTGCTTCAAACATTCAGAGAGGGTGTCCGCGGAGCAGCAGGAGCGTTAGAGCAAACGTACTGGCGTTTACTCTAGCATTGAGGGATAGGCCAATCTCGCCAGGGATTGGTTGAGGCTAGCATTATCCAGGCAGATATAGCATATGTCCGAGAAGTTATGGGTTTGCCCCGATCTTAGAATCCGAGCCTAACATAAACAAATATCACGAGTCACGAAGGTCGGTAGTCCTACCATTTTCACAGATTTTCCTGAATCTACTTGCAATCACGATGGACATTAACATTCTCTGATTTCGGGCAGCGCCTGAGTTTGGGAGTTGAACATACCGCATGTCATAAGCATATTACTGGATTCTGATCCCTCCTTAAAGGACCCCTCTTGCTTATTCTGACTTTTAAAATATACCTAGCTCCGTTCTGGAATTGTAAGCTTCCGAAATCCCCGTCTTTCTTCATTGTTTCGTTTTGTGCCTACGAATTCTTAGCGCTTTTTCGGCCGTGCCGAGTTTTGCCCGTCATACAACGCAAAGTTTGCCGGAATCTTCAACGTCCGCTGATAACTCTTTCACACAAAAGGGTATGAGAATCTTCTGTTTTTAACTTCTTTTATTTGCTTAGTTTTCCCACTTTTTAACCACGGCGGGTTCACTTTTCAAATGTTTTGCGCCAGCTGCCGGGTCGAAGAGCAGGAAGGCTGGACATAGTCGACAAGCGCTAACAAGAAAATCGCTAATTTTTATGTTGAAAGCTGTGGTATTTTCGAAAAAGTTTTTTCTGATCCATTTCATAGTGGAAAGATCATTTCTAGTAAGAGTTGTGCTTTAATGGTCGAATCTGTGAAACAAGGATTTCAGGCGAGCGCAGTCAGGTCTCTAGTATGTCTGCCAAATTCTATCTTTTTAGTATTTTGTGGACGTTCATTCAACAGAATTATACGGAGAACCCGGAAAACTGTGGTCTCCGAGGGAATGGGTCAGTCAAGTTTAATCTTCATAGCTTGTCTGGAAGAACACAAACTAAGCCCAACCCTATCACTGACCGACTGGCAGACCGACGGAAATGCAATCGGCAAATAGGACTTGGACCGGAGGCACCACATGCCATAACAACAAGTGTAAAACATAGAAGGAAAATTTAGTTCCCTGTTTATGCATCAAAACTAGCTTCTTAAAGAGCAGTAAGTACTTGTAGTCCGTTATTTCATTGTGACTATTTTAGGAGCAAATAAGAAGGTGGTTTCAACACAAAGAAGTGTCAAAAAGAAGAGTTCTTCTACTAATTCAGGAGCAACGAGCTTAACACATAAAACAAACTTCTCCTTCTTCTTTGAGAGATTTGAGGGTTTAGGCGATGAGGAATATCGCGCTAGCACGTGCACGCGTATCTTTCTCCTTAACTCTTTTTTTCAGAACAATTTCGCTCTACGGTTCTTCAAGAAGTTCACGAATATATCCCTACGGCCTATGGGCACATCATCCCCAACCGGGGGCGATATAACCGTAAAGCTTACAGCACCTTCTGCGCTCCTTCTATACTATTTCGTTCTGGTGTCATTCATGTTCTGCGAACGAAGGAGATAAAAAAGATAAGATCGTGTTATTTCAAATATCCGAAGCACCTGCTCCCCTTGTGAAAATTATGTCATAACCATACAATGACGGAGAAGTTCAAAATTCAAGATGCGAGTGTTACCATTTTGGATGTTTCCTTGTCACCCTCGAAAATCATGGACACCTGGGCCCAACCAGCACACCAGATTATTCGCTGCTTCCTGGTCGAATATTGAAAATTTAGGATTTTTATTATGTGTCTTTTATGTGTTTCGTTTGTTCTTTTTCACTTAAACCGCTTGTTATGAATGGCGGGTTAAAAGTAAATTACGTACTTACTTACTTCTACAATCCAATATATATATATATATATATCGTTTATTCACCAAAATAGCAAAGATAGCTAGCAAAGGTAAGTCAGCATAGCACTTTCAACGGGATATAAAATGGCCAATGGCAAATGACAAATAGTACAAGATAAACACGCCTAAGAACTATTAAACGAACGAACAAAGTACGGCACAAACGAGTTAACATTTCTTTCAGTTGCATCCGCTGGATAATTTGTTAATTTAGTTTTGTTTGAGTGGGTTTGAGTACGCGTGTTGAGCCTGTTTTTATTTTGTTCTACATACTCAGGCAACATTGATCTGTGAAGTTCAGAATTTAGACATTTGTGGCCAAAACTTATTGTTAAATGGTGCCTACGTTGCTCAAGGGAAGGGAGACCGAGACTTGAAAGGCTCTCTTCATAACTAACGTGCACTGGGCCCAGGATAATCTTAATTGCTCTTTTCTGGATTAGCTCCAGTCTACTGGATTGCTCCTTAGTCAAACCGGGATGCCATACCTATAATGAACAAACTTACTCTTCACCTAGCCTGTCCACGTGCAGAATCCGTTTCCACTGCTCATGTGCTGTAAACTGGATTGCCGCGTATGGAACAATTCGAGCCATCGTTGCCGAGTTGCCCCTCCAAAGACTGAAGAAACCTTCTTTTTGGTACGAGTTTACGAGGAACCGCACTGCTTCACGGCCCGAAAAGTTCCGATTGCTGATCTACACAGAAATTATGCATTATTTCAACGATCGTTGTGTGTAAATTTTGGAACGATCCAAAAGAGCTTCTTGTTTGGTACAGGACTTGGAAGAAATGAAAATCGACCACTACAATGTCAGAAGTTCACGAAACGTAAATACTTGACTCCTAGTTCTACTCCCCCCTACTATTTACCGACTGGCTTGTCATTTTTACCGACTGTGTTTACTGTTAAAACCGACTGTTTTTAAGAAAAAAACGACTGTTTTGGCAAAAAACAACCGTTTTGAAGAAAAATCGACCATTTCCAAGAACAACATTTACTGTTTTTACGAAAAACCGCGTTGCTTCGCGCCGACTCGGCTATTTTTTACCGACTGGCCGAAAACATTGGGGGGGACAACTAAGCTCTTTATTCAAACAACGTTTACAACGGATACGTCAGCTACGATTCTTCATCAGCGATATTTCGGCCATTCTTGGCTGACAGGTTTGTTTCCTTCCCCGACGTTGACCCAGAGGATTGCCAGCCTGACGAGGGACCCTTGCCAAGAAGGGCCGAAATATCGCTGATGAAGAATCGTAGCTGACGTACCCGTTGTAAACATTGTTTGAATAAATGTTTCAAAGTCAGCTTGGGCTCAAAGAATATTCAACTAAGCTCAATGAATGGCTCCCCATTTATCGAACTCGTTAACATAAACATAATCTCAATCGCGTGCGGAGAAGGGGCGAGAAACCAACTAGGAAAAAGTAATCAAACACTACACTCCAAAATCCTCCCTTCCGAATACCAAATCATCGAAAATCGACCAGAAGAATAGCAAGTTCTAGGGTACCCAAACTCTTTCCTGTTTCTACAAAACACGCCAGATGCATACAAAGTTTTATCCCTGAATTCATAAGACTTTTCAACGAAGCATGACTGATTTTTAGATGTATTTACACAGATAGTGTACATATTTGTGTTGACAACGACTGCAAATTTGGTTGTGTAACCACGAAAGTCGACTTGTAGAATAAAATCTATCTATCTATCTCATTCTTGTGTTAAATGTTATTTATCTTCTAACAGTGTCTCCCTAAGGATGTCTTCCAAGTCTTCCACCTCCCAACAAGCACCGTTCCAATCCAATTCCCCTCTGGATTGTGGCGGGGGGATTGTTTTCAGCCCTGTTGCGTCATGTATCTTGGAATCCCTTTTTCTTCGATACCAGGGAATGGAAACTTATCCTTATTCAACATGTGCAAGATAAAATAAGACGAGCATTCGGTGCTGTTATTCGTTTTCGGGGGATTTATCGCAGAGATGTTCTTGGTTCTATTTATACGGCTGTTGCACTTTCTCACATTCTTTTCCCGTCTGTTTTCTTTTCTTCTTTCCGTCCTTCTGAACTTTCTGTGATAAAAGCAACTTATTTTAAATTCTCTAAGTTCCTTCTTGGCTTCCCTACTTCTGCAAGTAATTCTTCCCTAACTACTAATTGTAAAGTGAAGAATCCTTTGGAAACTTTGAATAGTATAATCCAAAACTTTCATAAAAAGGCTGACAACATTCTTGATCATCACAATCTTTTTCCTTTTTTAAAAAAAAGTGCCCTGATGAGTTTGTTTATTTTGATCTTTATTTTTTGCTTTGTATTTCATTACCATTGCATTATCTGGATGATCCATGGTGGTACTAATATTTATATACACTAGTGACTAAATAAGTCGCTGGTCTAATCTGAGGATGCACGGTTCCCGACATTTTGTGTCAGCGTCGACGTAGGACAGGCGATGCACTCTTATTTACGCAAACATTTAATTTTTAATGTTTACGTTTATTTCTTGATGTTTATTTTTTTTTTTATCTTGTGCATCTACTACATTACTGAAAGCTCAGTGTATTTTTTCCATTTATTTGTCAGTACTCCGCTATTTTCCTCTTCTTAAGTGGGTAAACACGAATTTCATCATCATCATCATCAAACGCGATGGCCTACATGCGTGAACGGAACGCAACCCTGAATGTCGGTGTTGAGTTTTAGTAAATACTGGTAGGTTGGGCATGCATTTGACGACGATTATCTGGCAAGAATCCAACAGACAATTTCAAAGACTATCATATCATAGACTTATGACACATTTTCGCATGAATGGCTGTTGAGTGATTTACAAGTACGTCTGGTCTTAACATCATATGTACAATTCGGTGTAAAATTTGGTAGAATGTTGCGGTGTTGATCGGATTCAACTTGTAAATGTCGGTGCATGATGCCATCGTCCTCTACCGGTTCAACAAAGCTCGAGGAGCATCGTTGGAGACGCCCCTCAAGCTGGATGGTGACGTCGCCCGTTGAGCTTTTCACGCGAGAATAGTTACTGGGCTAGATGGCATCAATGTGAAAAGAACCATCATGATAACGGGAAGTAACATCAGACGGAGCCGTCCACGCAAAAATTTCCCGTTAGTCCTTCATCTTCTTTCCAGGCACAATAGCTGCGTTTTTGCAAATACCATGGTATCTGATACCACGCTCTAAAGTCGTTTTTGCAGTTATCATGGTAGCTGACACCTCGGTCAAAAGGCGTTTTTGCAGATATCGTGGTATCTGGCCAGTTATCGCGGTATCAGACATTCAGATACCACTGTCTGACCGTGGAAACTGGTCGTGGTATCTGAAAAAGTCATCTCACTTTCATAAATTTTAGTCAAATTGGTGGGAAAGAAGTTTGGCACTTAGTGACGTGACTAAATTTCATTTTTTTTTTGGGATGACTTCGAAATGCGCAATTTCGGCAACTGTCGTTTTTGCACAGCAACCGTATATAAGATACCACGGTTACTGCAAAAACAACTAATTGCAGTCCAGTTAAAACGCAACTAAGTATATCTTGATATGATACTCTGATTATTGCGATTTCGCTGTTAAAGGAGGTTCCATACCTGGAAATTGATTTTCGTCCGGTCTAAAGGGGCAATTGTTGTCTTGGCAAGAGCACCAGCCATTGCTCCGGCAGCCAAACTTGTGACTACCTTGTCTCTGTTTGACAACTGAAAAAGAAAACATAAGGCATTTAACTTCATGCTGCCATCAAACGAACTCCAAACAACATTTGTAGCGGAAGGCAGGGGCGTGACAGCTTCCTAATGGGGGGGGGGGGGGGCGGCTTCAGAATTTTACCGGAATTTTTCGAAGTTTTACCTGATTTTTTTTAGATTTTACCACTCTGGATTACTTTTCTGTTCTGACTTTCATTATATGTTAAAAACAACAAAAACATAGGTTCGCTACAAATTAACTGAAAAGGCAGCTTATTTCTAAATCTTATATGTGAATACACTGAAATATTTTGACACGTCTCAGGCATTTTCCAGACGCAGAGAAACTGAATTTGAACAAAATCCAGCATTTTCAGGGTTAAAGATGCAACATTGGAGAAGTTACGCCTGTACTAAATGATTTTAGGATATGTATTGCAATGAATCAGATATTTGTGTTTTATTTTTCGGCAATGGCTTACATTTCTAGTTGGTAAATATTTCAAGCGTAGAGGGACAAGCACATAGAGATACCACAGATCCAAAAGAATAAGTTCACTATGAAATCGATTATCCGTGGATAACGGAGAAAAGAAGTAACGCATTTTCATCGGGTTTTCAGGAATATTTAAGTGAATAAGTGATATGTTGCTAGACTTTTGGATCTAATCCCTATTCGGCTAAACTTTAAGATTGTCAGCTAAATCTAAAAGGTCTTCGACCTTTAACCTACCATATACATTAATCTGTCGCATTTTAAGCGTTTTCCATTTGTTCACAACACATCCAATTTCGCATTCGTCAACTAGATCGGTTTCACGTGCGATTAGGAACAGACTCTGGTCAGCCGTTTTTGACAGAAAAGTGGTCTTAACCAGCTTCATCTTGCGAAAAAGTCTTTCCCCTTTAGCTGAGCTAACAGGGATCGTCTTAGCCAGCTTTCCATACTAGTAGTAAGACGTCTTTCAATTCACGAAAGACTTTGAATATATCTTCAAACTTTTTGTTTGTTTCGAGCGAGGCTCTCCTGGCGACTTTCGAGATCATGTAAGGCTAACTCGTTTTTAAACTCTTCTCGGCTTATCAACGGAAAGGAGTCGAGAAAGCTGTCAAAACCGGAGTAGAAGGTACTGTGATATTATTCCTGGAACAGTGTAGCCGGAAATGATGGAAATTTCAGTAGGATGCCTAATTCTTGATAGCTACAGTCTGTAAGAATCACTCTGGTAAGTTGTGTGCCGGGGTCATCCTGGCAAGCTGTGACTCGATACTTATCCGGTAAGCAGCAAAATTCCGGTAGATCCCTGTGATTCTGGTAGATTCCGTGGACAAAAGTCCGGTAGTTTCCCTCATCTAGCCTCCAGTAAATTCCCTGAGACAAATTCCGATAGGTTCATTGAGCAAGATTTTGGTAGATTCCCTGATGAAATTTCGGTAGATTCCGAAACTCTAGTAGATACCATTGGTCAAAGTCCAGCAGCTCAACCCTCCAGTAAATTCCCTGAGACAAGTTCCGGTAGATTCCTCGAGCAAGGTAGATTTCCTGAGCTAAATTCCGGTAGTTTCCCCAAGCAATCATACGGTAGATTCCCTAAAAATCATCAAGTTCAGGTGAATTTGATAAATTTTGACTGGTGCGACGAAGCGGGATTTTTTCCCGCAAACCTTCTTGGGGGGGTGGGGGTGCAGTACCCTCCCTCGGGACGCCCCTGGCGGAAGGACACAAGCTTCTGTTTGGATGCCATTTATATTTTGCCAGTTTGTGTAATTCTTTGTTATTCCGGCTCAGCAGGCATGAGGCATAGTAAAGGAGTAGGGATTGCCCCTCTGCACCACCAAACAAACTGGATGGCAAAATTCTCGGCAGGTAACAACTTAACAAAAACAATGAAAGCAATACCAAAATCCTAGGTACGACAATTGCCCTGTTTGGGATACAAGGGTAGAAAGGAGATCCTTTACTCAATTTGACCCCTTCTTGAAACTGTCAGAATCCCAAAAATTCGGTGAGTCAGGTTTTCATTCATTCGTTCACTTGAGTCAGCGCAGGAATCTTAGGAGTAAGAAGGCGAAAAGCAAAAACTTAAACACTGAGAATTCAAATGAGTAGCCTACCTGGTTCTTTTCCTTTTTTTCCTGGACAAACATCTCATCCTTTTGCACTGATACCTCCATGGCTGGGACACTACTGCTGAATGTTCTTGACACATTTTCCATTTCTTTAGTCACAGATAAAGTTTGCATGACTAAAAGTAGCCTGCTTTGTTTTCCTAGTTTGTGCACGGCATTTTCTGGAACCTCCCTCCTAGCTTAGGAAGCTAGGTACCCCTACCTTTATCTGTAAAAAAGAGAAAGGCTCAATTATAATAATATTGTTGCAAAAAGCATATATATAGGCTATAGAGGATATGCTTATTTAGCTAATAGTCTTTACAAACTTAAAAGAAAGAAGAAAACCAGAACATCTCTAGACAGATAGAAAAGTGGGACTGTCAACAAATGTACAACAGACTTCGAACAGTGCATTTCTTGGCTACTTGGTAAGATAAAAGCCCAGAGCACCCACTTACAAATAACTGTATACTGTAACCTTCCTTGTCAGACAGTTGTCATTCGGGTAGCAAGAAAAACCTTGGGAGAGGTGCAGAAAATGTGCAACATTCTGCTCTTTCATCCAGCTCACATCTCTAAACAACAAAAGCAATGCTCAAAGAAGAAAAATAACATATTTATCTGTTTAAAATTCAAATATGAAAAAGGAGTTCTTAATCCCTGTCAAGGTTTGTTGCATTCTGGAACCTTGAACCATTCTGGATCACAGTTCCTATCTGGGATGCTTAGCCTATGAGAGTTAGGAAGACACATGAGTACAGTAATGGCATAGACATCCCATTCAGGAAGATGTTTGTCAGCTGGATCAGGACTGGCTCTCCAAGTAGGAAACAGATTAGTGTTCTAGACCTTTTGTGATAAACAGTATGACACAAGTATTTACTTATTATTACAGACAGGGTATCCAGCCTTGATTATTTCACAACCTCGAACTTGGCCTTAAAAGGCTAAGGGAAAGATCAGTGCAGTCCTAGCAAGGTCCTAGCTGTCAAGAAAGAAACCCTGAATGACCTACGGTAAATTTAGAAGTTCTTTTTTTTTGAGAAGTTTGTCAGGCCAAGTTCGAGGTTATATAAATTTGAGGTTGGGTACCCCTCCTGTACATTTGGCATCAAGCTTTAAGCATAGGCCTAATGCTTAAATGTTGTCCTGGAAAAAAGTCCTAGGCTGTTACCAGGCCTTAATTTTATTTTTATCAAAAGCAGTGAGTGAAATAGCAACATCTACCTGTCATTTACACAAGAGCTGCACAGGAGGGGTTGCGAACCTCAAACTGGCATCAGAAATAAAAAAAGGAAATTTCTTTAAAATCTTAAGCTACACTTGATTTGAGTCCTCTTTATCTCTGTCTTGTCTTCCTGTTACTGCCTTGTCAAGGTTTGAAGCCATTTTATTTAGCCTTGCCAGGTTATTCTATTTAGCCTTGAAAGACTCTGCACTGCAGTTATGGACAAGAATCATAAATAAAATGCAATCAAGAAATCTGAGCTGAGAAAAGGCAAAGTCTTTGCCAAAGACTTGCTCCTAGATCAACTCATCATCAGTCATCATCCACAAAATCTTGTAGGCTATGGCTTTAATTCAGGACTTGACTAGGTCATAAGGAGCATGTTCCAACCTCGTGCCAAGAGTAACTATTAGTTACTAAATCTGTTCCAACCTCAAGAAAAGTTACTACACTGACCGTTCCAGCCTTCTCGAAATAGTAACTAATAGTAACTATTTGCTTACCACACTCGGGAGCATGGTAAGCGTAGTAACCACGAATCTCTGTCACATAATTGGTCGGATTCACCCGTGGCATGATATTCCGCTGGAAAATAAAAAAAGAGTTCCAGAATTTGTGACGTCATGCAGTCTACCACAAACCCCTGATTTTGGGAAAGCCTATGGCTATGCCAAATGCTGGGTAAATCTAGCGTTCCGTATACCCTATGCCTAACGCCGGATACACTATACCAAATGCTGGATACTGGGACCCAAGAAAATATTGATGATTTGAGTGAAGCTCAGAAATCAACCAATCATAATTCATCCGTAGTGAGGTAGGTCAGGGTTAGGGTACCAACACCTATCCAGCATTTGGCATAGGGTATCCAGCATTAGGCATAAAATCCAAAAAATCAGTCCAAAGTGTCCAAAAATCAGGGATTTGTGGTTGACTGACATCATGCGTGATAACTATGGTAAGTAGGATGGAACACGCTCAAGGACTATGCCTGGACTATGCTTCTTGACAGGTAGGACTTGCCATAAACATCCTTTTAAACAAATTAAGCATTTTTGAGGTTATGTAATTGGAGGTGGGCAAACTCTCCTGTAAAGCTGATCTCAAGTTAACAATCAATCAAAGAAATACAATTATCATAACCATACTAAATTCCAATTTTTATGGAGTACAGAACCAAACAGCAAGAAGGAAAAGAAAAAAATAAAGCACAGCAATATTTTTCCTGTTTGTAATCTGTTCAGATAGAATAAAAGTATCCGCAAAAAGAAAAATAATAAACTCAAATGAAGTCCTTAAAATACATATCCCACACCTTCGAATTCACTTAATCAGATGAATGAAAATTCTTGAATAAGCCAGTAAAATTTAAAGTTCAATGTTTCGAGTGATATCCGACGTCAAATGTCTTAGCTGGGATTTTTTTTTTAAATCTCTCAAGCTCTAGCGAGCGACATGAGGATCCATTGAAGAAACAGCAGCGCTCCAGCTTCTTGCAGCGATGATTTTGAATTGATTCAAGGACCTGACTGGAATGACCGAAAATGCTGAACCTTAGAAAGACTTACGAGAACTTCGAAACTAAACTTTGGCGAGATGTCGCACACAGGTGAAAGCTCTTGGAAAATGTGGAATTCCTCTTGTGAATCCGATGAGACCAATAAATGTGACGACATTTCTGTCTAATTTAAAGTCTTTGATTCATGTGGGCTGCATGTGGGCCGAGAAGGTGGGAGACACCATCATTTTTCGATGGGTCAGACTTTTATGAGCACACTGTTACCTTTGTTTTCCCCAAAATCCTCACGGTTGCCAATGTTATCCACAAATTACTTGAACACAATTCACTCCTGAACACCAATCTGCCATTGCCAATTAACTCCTGAACGCCAATCTGCCATTGCCAATTAACTATTCACTGATCTCCTGGTGCAGGTGAAAAGATTACTAAACCCTTGAGAAGATAGTGTGGCATGTAAGAGGATTAAAATAACTAAGTATATTGCCATGTGGACGTTTAGATATGTCAGAAGAAGAAATCATCGGCCAGTTTGATATGTTTTAGCTGAATATTATTGCTCAATTCAGAATCTTCAAGAAATCACTATAACAAATTTAGTATAATATATGGCGTTTGTTTATTGTGATCTAGTTTACATCCTAAATTCTTTGGACTTACGGGAATTATCAAGAAAAAACAGAAAATAAAATACTTATAGAAATCAATAATGCAAAGAATTATTTAATTTTTCTACACACTTTCCATATGCCTGCTACAGTAAAAACGTTTTGTTAGATCCAAAGTCAAACTATGATTCAATACTCCCCATATCGAGCGCTTCCGACCCGCACTGCTAGATTACCCAGCGGTTGGATCGAGTTGTGGCTTCATCTTGTGTCTTGGGTTGGGGTTCTAAACACTGTAAGTGCTAGAATGCTTATGATTTAACTCCTTAAATGAAAGATTTTTTTGTTGAAACTTTAAATTCTTTCTGTCTATGCATAGGCCTGCAATAGAGACCATTCAAGCTGCAGCCATTGACATCAGTCATACACAAACCCTCAATTTTGGGGCATGGTGCACCAACGTCTGGGCATGCCCAAACCAGGTATTTCCTTTTTCAGAAAATTGCTGCAGGGTAGCATGGATGAGGCAAGCTTTTCATTCTGTTCACTGGAGCAAACACTTCCTTTAGATTGTTTGCCTTTTATTTTATTTATTTTTAGTGATTTTGTTTGTTTGACTATGCTAACAATTGTTATCGAAACTCACTAAACTAAAAAGAAATACAATAAAAGGCAAACAATCTAAAGGAATTTGGAAGGAAAGGAAATTTAATTCCTAAAGTAAGAACCTAGAGGTGACTAACTGAGAAGGGTAGAGTAACCTAGCGGTGAAAACCTAGAAAAGGATTGAGTAACCTATTGGCAACTAGCTGGAAAAGGAGAATTGTCCTCCACAAAACTCTATAGTTGCATTTTTGCTGATACCATGGTATCTGTTACCACGGTCTAAAGTCGTTTTTGCAGTTATTGTGGTATCTGATACCACGGTCAAAAGGCGTTTTTGCAGTTATCGTGGTATCTGGCCAGTTATTGTGGTATCAGATATTCAGATACTACGGTCCGACTGTGGTAACTGGTCGTCGTATCTGAAGAGTCATCTCACTTTCATCAAATTTTGTCAGATTCGTGAGAAAGAAGTTTAGCATTTACTGATGTAACTGGATACCTGTTTTTCTTTTTGGATGACTTCGAAAAGTGCAATTTCGGCAATAGTCGTTTTCGCAGAGCACCGTATATCAGATACCACAATAACTGCAAAAACGACTAATTGCAGATCCAGTTACCGTGGTAACAGATACCGTGGTATCAGCAAAAATGCAACTTATGTATCTTGAAAGTGCTCTAGCATTTTGAAAATTGGAAAATGAGGTTGGATAGAAAGTAAAATCAGATATCTTTTGATGCCCATGCTCTAGGACATGGTGCCCCAACGTATGGGCACCATGCCCATAAGTCCAGGTATGCCCAGACGTTGGGGCACCATGCACAAAAATTGAGGATTTTTGTATGATGACTGATTGACATTGCTCAGTTTTCTTCTAGTTCATTATGCATCTGGTGTTGTAATGCCACCCGGTCAGTGCAGTCTGGACCCTGTTTTCCTCTCATGGCACAGAGAGTGTCAAAGGTCTGGGGCTTGTCCGTATGCATAAAGGGTCGGCCAGGCAAGAGAGGTTTCTCTGGGCAAATCGAGTGGTCCCGTGGGCCAATGTGTCATTGTTGGCATTGCCAAAATCTGATGCATATGCCATTATTATATTATTCGTCAGTCATTGGCTTTGCAAATGAGCAAGTGTTCTAACCTAGTTCTAGCTAGTTGTTTCTGTTTCAGACAGCCTTCCCTGATTGGTTCATATGGCTTGTATTCACAGTTCATGTTTAAACACTAACAGTTCACTGGATACCTTGCCTTTTGGGCCACCACCCATGAACGAAATATATGCATTCAGTTCCAATGGTTTCTTCCCAGCCTCTACACTTATGTGTGAAATAGAGCGTTGATTTAAAAATCTAATTACTCTCTACAACCTGATCTTTATTGTGTTTTTGTTGAACAAAGTTACAGAATTGCCAAATGCCTTCCTTTTAAACACCTGCTGACCATGGCAAAATTGTTTTAGCGCCACCTTCCGTTTTCAATTTTAGTTGTGCCTTCCACGGATTTATTTACACTACCAGGTTAACCCAGATAGCTGTCTATTTAGGCCAGCTTTTTTCTGTCGCCTGCATTTGTGTCTTTTTGGCTTTGTTTTGTGCCAGGTAATTCTTCAAAGAAGAAATAGAAGTAAGTAGATGACATTTGATATTAATTAGTTCGGTCAGGATGGATGGATTTTGATGTTCCTCACGTGATCCTTGTGATTTAGTTACACAAGTTTACTAGGGATGGCACAAATACATGGGTGGTGCAAATAGCAAGGTATCCTGTATTGTCTTTGTAGGCTTTCTGGAGGCGTGGTTGAAATAAAGAAAAATGTTGCTCAGATCTTGTATAAAAGAAACTGTAATGCCTACCTACTACCGTCATTTTTTGTAAGTTCAAGTTATTAGCCACTGCTCTTTTAGTTTTTGCCAATGAAAGTAATTAAGGTGAAGTTGGGTCACTTACTAGCAGTAATTAATAAAGTCTACGTTTTCTCTTTTAGGCCCAATGCTAGCAAAGGACTTTGGCTGATTTGCCTTCTTCCAATCATTGGGGTTCAACTGTGGCTGAAGTTCCCCCTTTCACGATCTTACAGAATGTCTATTCTGGCTATTGATGCATGTTTCTTTATGAATATTGCTGTGCTGTTTTCATCTAGGGAGCTAATCATGTGCACTGTTGCATTTATGACTGTCTTCTCGACTGTATACTTCAACAGTAAGTTCTTTCATTCTTGCGTTTGGGGGAAGATCTGGATTAGTTGCTAGGCAAGTAAAGACTAGTAATCATTGATATTTCTAGCAGAGACTTACATCATTTCAAGACAGATTATAGGAATAGATGTGGTAGGAGAGAATAGGAGAGTGATTGACAGTTTTGGTGCGGAAGCAAGAGAAATGCAGTCGTTATTTCCAGACAATAATGTAAATAGTTACGACTGTTTCTTTAAGACACTGTACATACACAGCACAAAGATTGTTCGTTCTTCTCCATTCTGAAGCTGTGATGATCTTCTATGTAATTTATACGTCCCCATATCCCTGAACAAATAGTTGAATCAGAATTGGAAGTTTATGTGGTGAAACAAATTAATAATTATTAATTTGTTTAATTAATGGGTTTGATGACACTTCAGGTGTAATATCTGTATTCGAAGAAATCTTGTGGACACTCCTTTCCCATTCACTTCGTTTTGAAAACTTAATAGATTTTAGTGATCCTTGTCTTACCAGCTATGGCAAGAGATAGCGTGGAAATCTCATTTATGATCATGATTATAGGTCTAGGGTGAACCGGAGCAATTCCGGATGTGGGGTAATTCCAGACATCGCAAATATCTCGGTAGGCTGACCACTCGTTAAAAAAATTTCAAAAAAATTGCTAAATATAGTGCTATCTATGGCCTTCGTCGATTCATAAACCGCACTGTCACCGCCCTCGTTCGGGGAAAGCCATCCAGTGGACCTGGCAGAAAAACATTGCTTAAAAACTTTGGTTATGTTTACTTTTTTTCCTATAAGTTTTGAACGGTTTGTTGGATCTAAGAAACAAAAAAGTGGGGTAGTATAAGAATGAGTAGGGAATCTTTGGAATTTGTTTGCGTTTTTCACCCGATATATAAAGGGAATAAGAACTCTCCGGAAATGCCCCATTTTAATACCCGTTTGGGGTAATTCCGGACGAAGTCAAGAGGGCAATTCCGGACAAGAAGGGGTAATTCCAGACTGTACAATTTTATTTTTCTGTTCATTATTGTGTATTTTCTATAATTAATTTTTATCTGTGAGCCACACTTTAGGCACCAGTTTATGGAA
Source organism: Branchinecta sandiegonensis (assembly GCA_030848855.1). Classification (NCBI taxonomy): domain Eukaryota; kingdom Metazoa; phylum Arthropoda; class Branchiopoda; order Anostraca; family Branchinectidae; genus Branchinecta; species Branchinecta sandiegonensis. The sequence goes on from JAUPMV010000020.1 coordinate 14,176,551, forward strand.
AGATGACTTATTAGAGCATGATTTAGTCTAAAGGGAGACATAAGTCCGCTTTAAGGGACAGAAGGTGGTATAAATACAGTCGTTGGTCCAGGACGAAAACTTCGACTCCGGAGAACATGAAACAAGGACTTTCTAATGCTCTAAAGGTAATGGACAAGTGGGAGTCTGCCTCCATAGCAAATAGATCATGGATCTTTTAGTCGAATTCGTGAATGCGAGTAACATGGGTAGGGGTGTCACATAGGGGGGGGGGGGGCTGGTCGAAGCATCATTCTGTAGGTGACCTGTGGGTACCTGCCCACGGTAGCGCCCCCGTGCAAGCGTTTTAAAGGTTAGCCTAGTTGTTTCATGTAACCGACTGATTCTCAATAAAGTTTATGCTTACGCAAATGGCTTGGAAATCAGATTTTCATTGATTAATGGGATCTAAGGAACATGATCTTGGTGCATGGTAATGTCCTGGATGATTGAACTAAATCCCGGACCAGATTTGGTAAAAATGCATCTTCATCATTGCATAACACATTCTACTGTAGTAGAAAAAATTGCGCAAAATCAATTTTCTTGGGGGCCGAGTGAGATAACGCAACCAAACTGCTACACTGCAATGATTTCCATGTTGTATACTTGGTTATCAGAAGGTGCAAAAGGTGCAATTTATGCGTTTTACGCGAGACGCAAATTTTGTTGGGAAGATGCGACCTCTCTCATGATAATTCTTTTTGATCAGAGGCTCTAGATGGCTCTTAGATCGTTCTATATTGTTGACTGGGACATGGAGATGCATAGTTTTGAGCGGAGAATCTAACCACTGGGGTAACTTAGTTTTCCCCAAAATTGGAGATACGACCTTTTGATAACCGGGTATCGCTATTAGGCGTGTAACGGGGCTAAAGCCACAATCAGCTCAGCTCTCGGGACAACGTAAGGAGCGGCCTATGCCCACCTGCCCACGTGACACGACACGCGAGACCCGCTAATCCGGAATCAAACACACCTTTTGGGTTGAAATTTGTAGAAGTTTATTTATCACGAAACTTTACGCATAGAGTGTGAATCTTTCTCTTTAATTTACTTCCTTCTTCCTGGTTTCTCTTCTTCTTGTGTTGATTCTTGAAATGAAGTGGTGGGTACCAACAGAGGCGTCACTAGCCAAAATGTTTGGGGGGGGGGGGGACGAGGGATTTACCGACTGGCTGGTAATTTTTACCGACTGTTTCTGCAGAAAAAACGACTGTTTTCAACAACAAAAATTTACAGTTTTGAAAAAAATCGACTGATTTTCAGAAAACTTCACTGAATTTCAGAAAAAAACGCCTATTTTGACGAAAAATCGACTAATTTTCAGAAAAACCGACTGTTTTCATGAAAAAATCAACTGTTTTGACGAAAAATCGCGGCGCTTTGCGTCGACTCGGTAATTTTTAACGACTGGCCGACAGCATTGGGGGGGGGGGCGTCCCCCCCCCCAGTCGTGACGCCCCTGGGTACCAATATTCCAGGTAAAACGGTAATGTCGAAACGTAAATGTCAGATTAGTAAACGTCGTTGGAAAAATATTCCTACACGGAAGGCCTGAGACCTAGAAATTCCCGGTACCGTGGCAGAGAAAGCCAGCTACGTCATGAAATCAAATTTTCTAGCTCAACATACTTAAGAGGGATTTTTTTTAAGAAGAAATTCGCCAGAAGTGTCCGGAATTACCTCGGTTCACCCTACTGTGACTATCGAATCATTCTTAAATTGTGTTGAAATGTCCCGTTAATAAATACTACTTTAATTTTCCTAAAAGGGTATTCCATTTCCTTTCCAGTCTTCTCACAGTTTCTGCTTCTTCAGTTTTCCCTTTTCTTAGGCTTGGCAGTTGGCTTCCTCATGTTCCTGGCTTGCACTACTTTTATCACCATCCTGAGACAGACCATGAAACATCACTGGAAGAGTTTTACTGTCGGAGAGTGCTCTCTTCTCTGCCAGGGCCTTGTGGGTTTTCTGATATCTGTCATTTACAATGGCGTCTTGCACACTGGCGAGCACACAATTGACGATACCACCAAAATCCTACAGGTAAACCTAAGGTTGCGTTTCAGAACTTAACAATTGTTAACAAATTGTTAACGATTGTTAACTTTTTGTGTTCCAGGTTTCTGATTTCGAAAGTTAAGCTCCGCCCACCTACGATTTCCGTTCCAGAGCACAACGGTTGTTAACTATTTTGTAATGATGGTTGGTGAGAATCGTCGGGTGTTAATGTTAACAGTTATAGAATTTGGGGAAAGTCAACGATCGTTAAAGCTGCAGTTAGCTCCGCCCCGAAATAAGATTGACGATTGTTAACAATTGTTAAGTTTCTGGAACGCAACCGAAAGTTACGTCAATGTTGTTCGGTACATTAGAGGTGTGTCAACCGTTGTTTAGTAGAAGTAGTGTTTCTGAAGGTCTCCGAAGAACATAAGGGTGGCTGTTGTGGGCCACCCTTTGATCCAAGATAGGGGTAGTAGAGCAATCTGCAAAGCAGAGCCCTTGAAACTCCATGGACTTGTAAAGGATTTTCAAACAGTAATTGCAGAAGCAAGTTGAATATTATTATTATTATTACTATTATTATTTATTTGAACCTTTCAAAACTGAAGACTAGTTTATAGGAAGGAACAACAACATGTCAATTAAACTCACACACACTTAAATACTAATAAACAACTGATATTCTAATATTCTAGTCCTAACCTGAGTTAAAAGTTCCCAGAAACAGAAAATGACTTTTGGTAATCCAAAATATACAGTCAAACCTGCTTTCATTTCTCTTACTTATTTTGCCTTTTATGTCCCCCCCCCCCCCCCTTGTGGAATTATAATATACTTAATTATAATTATATGTAAGAATTCTAATTATAACCTATGACTTTCTAGCATTTTTTCGGCCGAGACAAGATCCGCTCACAGCTCTTTCACCCATAAGGATTTGAGAAGCTTCAAATGCTGTTTTTCTTTTTGAAAAAAAGAATCTTGTTGTTTAAAGAAATCTTGTGTTTTAGACTTTCTTTCTTTTGCTTTGCTTTCCCACTTTTTAACTGCGGCGCGCACAGTTTTCAAATATTTTGCGTCCAGCCGCCGCTTCTGTGAGCGAGAAGGCTGGAAACATTTGACAAGCGCGAACAAGAGATCATTTCTAGTAAGAGCTATGCACAAGTCGCGAGCGAGAAGTAACAGCTCGCGACCTCGACATGTAAATAGCTCCTTCTAGTCGGTGGATATGTTCGCAACATCCCGCCAAGAAACCTCTATGTTTTCCTTTTTTCTGTATTAAATTAATTTTTTGTTCCAGTGTTATAATTGTGCTGTGTTCTTCAAGCATATACAGACCCATTTGGGCTGTTTCAGACGTGCACGGCCCACTTCAGCTTCATGAGAAACAAGAACACATTTGCATAACCGGTATTTCTAACCAACGAGCTACTCGGAAATCGTAATCGGGAGCATGACTCATCTCAAAATTATCCCAATCGGGAAATGCGGACATCAGTGTAGTGTCGTTTGGCCGGCTAAAAATGACATAGGAAGTTGAAAGCCTGGACTAAGAAAAGAGGGAACGATAAATGAGATACAGTGAATCAGTAATATGGGTAGCCTACGACGGGTCCCTTAAAGGTCACCTTGGCCCAGCAGCGCTTAGCTAGAAGGCTTATGAAAACTCTTCTGGTGCTTTTGTCAGTTGTAGTCCAAAGTTACTGTTGTATAAATTTTCTCGAACAGGTATGTAGTGCTTTCTTCCTATGTCCCACAGGAAGTTATATTATGACAATTACTTTTCTGGAGGCTGATACGCTATCGTATCAACCTCTAGAGAGGCTGATACAAAGCCGTATCAACCTCCACAGATGCCTATCGAGCACTTTTCCTCAAATACTGAAAAGTAGAAGCTGGCCTCCAAATATATAAGTAAAAATTACTTTCAGTAAATAAACATTTTTTTTTGGTACCATCAGATTTTTACTGAAGATACAACTTTTCAACTGAAACAACATCTTACTTTCCCTTGCTTTCCTGAAGGTAGTTATTGAGCATTGATCACTGTCTTTTTTCTCGATTTTTCAACAGCCAACACCTGATTTTTTTTAAGTGTTGCCACTTTTCTCTGATGGAACCTGTGACCGATAGCAGCAAATAAATGGGCAAAAGCTATCTGCTGAAACAAAACTTAAAAAAATTGTTTCTTCGTCAGGCGGTGCTATTCTGCGTCTTCGTATTCACCGTCGGGCTTTGGAAGATACCTTCCCTCCGAGATCCTGCAATGTTCTATCCATGGCTGATTTCTGTTGGAGTAATTGGCTTAATGACTCTGGCGTCTGTTGAACTGAAGCACAACCTGATCTTATGGGTGACCCATTTCCTGATGGCGACATCAACAAGAGTAAGTATATTAATTAAATAAATATTCTTTATTTCCATCATAGCTCAAAAGAGCAGGGCAAGCAGAGGATCGTCATGACGTAACACATGTTTTCAAAATTATGTAAATAATTTTTTTATAACCCGCCATTTCGAAAGAGCGGAGTATATGAAAGAAAATAAGTAAAACATTGACCCATATTCTGTTGATTTATCTATTTCACAAATTTTCAGTATTTTAGCACATGACCTTAATGAGGTTAAATTAGCTGTCAGCCGCCCAAAGAGTTTTACTATGCGAATGTCGTTTCTGAAGAGGAAATTGCCAGACCTTGAAGATGTTGGTCTTTGTGAACGGAACGTAGCGAAAATACTCGGCGTTACGATCGATGATAACCTAAGATGGCACTCTCATGTTGACCAGATCATTTACAAGTGTTCTTTACTCCTTCGTTCGTTTTCAGTTCTCCGCCGGTTTGCGTTGCATAAAAAAATAATGAGGTCTATTTATTGTACTTATATCAGACCTAGTGCAGAATACGCATGTCCAGTTTGGCATCCCGGACTATCAGCATCGCAATCTGATAAGTTGGAAGTGATCCAGAAAAGGGCTATTCGAATTATCCTTGGGAATTGCTATACGTCTTATGAAGAAGGCCTAAGGACTTCATCTCTGACGACCCTGAAGGAGCGAAGGCATAAGCTGACCATGGATTTTGGTTTGAAATACCTCTGCTCAGAAAAACATCGGGATATTTTACCGGAGTTCGAAAATGGGAAGTGTGCGCGACCCCATACAAGAGGGCAGACAAAGTCCTTGGGCCTTCAAAAACTTAAGCCCCCGCCAACGAAATCATCCGAGAGGTACCTGAATTCATTTGTCCCTTTTTTGACTAAGCATTTTAACTCGACAAATCTTTGAATGTATTGTATTATGATTGTAATCCGCTGTAATGTTGACAGTCCGAGGCTAGCTGTATGCTATTGTGGAGAATTAAAACGATTCTTCTTCTAAAGAAACAGAAAGAGACACTAATTTTCAATGTTCGGCCAGAAGCAGTGGAGAAGCTTGTGCGCTGGTTCGACTCTGTTGTTAGTGATTTCTGATAGCGACGAAGAAACATCCAAAATGACAATTGCATCTTGAATTTTGAATTGAGTGTCTAGCTTTAACACAACACCTTCAGCTTCTGTTTCACAGTTGTTTATGCCAGGGTTTGGTTCCGAATAGTTTCCTCTTGGGTACTTAGTATCAGTGATTAAGCGAGGGAAAGACACAGACCTCTGCAAAAGCTATCGGCCAATTACAGTTTCTTGTACCATAAGCAAAATCCTGGAATACGTCCTTCTTCCAGAATTAGTTGAAAAATGTCGCTTTGGTCCAATGCAGCTTGGATTCCGTTCGAGCGCCAGTTGCGCGCACGCTCATCACATGACAAAAATGATGAAGCAGGCTACCCGCGACAAGTCTGCTATTCATATATGTTCTATGTTGTTCTATATGTTCTATAAATCCCCATTCGGGATTTACTTTCCACACATGGAACCCATTAGCAAGGAGCGCTAGCTCCTTCCATTCGGGATTTACTTTCCACAAATGGAACCCATTAGCAAGGAGCGCTAGCTCCTTCCATTCGGGATTTACTTTCCACACATGGAACCCATTAGCAAGGAGCGCTAGCTCCTTCCATTCGGGGTTTACTTTCCACACATGGAACCCATTAGCAAGGAGCGCTAGCTCCTTCCATTCGGGATTTACTTTCCACACATGGAACCCACTATAGCTGGTGCTTTTGACAATATAACGCATTCTCAGGCCCTATTTTCTCTCATTACTTCTGGCGTGAATCTGTCTGTTGTCAATCTAAATTTTGGTATGGTTATTCGTCAGTAAAGAATGGAAGTGATGTGAAAGCTCCCGTACACTGATTAACCGTCTGCGAGGTGCAGGTGCCGATCCCCTTTTCCAGTTCGTCGTCGGGACTGTGGTTCGTAGCCTGAGCCGAGGCTTGGGCGCCAAGTACCAGTTTTACAGCTCGGTAGATCCTCTGACTGCTCTTCTAGAACCGCGCAAATGTTTCGGCTACAAAGAGACGCTTAGACAAGCTTCCATACTTTTTTCTTGTAATGATTAACAAAACAGCTTCTGATAGACCGGAAAGATGGAAATACGTCGACGATCTGTCTCAAGTTCAAGTTCTTTTTATTGACAAACTTATATATACACAACTAACATAGACTAAAAGCAAAATCTATTTACTAAACAGAATCCCAAGGGCTCTATAGCCCGTTGGTTGGGAAACAGCTATCTTTATAATTCTCGCGAATACAACCGACCTTCACATCACCACGTAAAATAAAAAAAAAATTAAAAAAATAAACAAATTCATCGAGAGCCAACACTAACATCTCATTTTTTTAAACTATTAAAATAAACAACCACATTCAAACTTTATTACTTTTTTTTCAATAAATTCAATTTTCTTCTCGAAATTTCAACAAGTTAATTACTGTTTTCCAACAATAATCTTTTAAGGTGTTTTTTGAACGAACCAAGACTCAGGGAAACCAGTATGTCATCTCGGTTTCTAAATGCATAAGGGAAAACTTCGTTAAAAAGTCGAAACATCCCAGAAAAATATTAAGGGAGGTCACTATGAAAATACTGAAATGCAAATGAGTATAACGACAGAGTGTAAATGTCTCTTAGTTTTAATAGATGAAGAGGAGCACTTGTTGTTGACCGTAGAATTTTAACTGCTTTCCGTTGTAGATTGTGGATGGGGGAAAAAAACGACGGAAAAGTAGACATCCATGTAGATGTACAATAATATATATATGGATATATAAGCGAGAAATATAACAATCGGAGAATGAAAAATGGAAAAATTCTTTTAAGCTTCTGTACTGTTCCCACTCTCGCGAAATTTTGACTCTTATCATCTCAATATACCGCCTAAAACTTAGATTTTCATCCAGGAGTATTCCCAGTAACTGATCGGCACATAGGACCTCTTGAAGTTGGTAGCTCAGCCACTGTCAGACAGCTCTTACCAATACGCGAAAAAATAAGAACGAACGACTTTTTTACATTTAAAGCCAGTGAGTTACCATCAAACCATTAATACATTTTCTCAGTCATCATCTGAAGCTGCATTATAAGGGAAGGTTCGTCTGGAGCCGCGGCACTTATCGTGCTGTCATCCGCAAATGCTACCATTTCTTCTTGTTGTTTCGTTGTAGTAGTTGTTGTTGCCTGAGAAGCACCATCCTGGCACAATCTGCAGCAGACATTGGGCACTGTCTTACTAAAAGCCGGTATAGGTCATTAACATAAATGAGGAAGAGAGTTGGCCCAAGTATTGATCCTTGTGGTACTCCGTATCTAACAGGAACATGCTCATCAAAAGCTTCAGCGGCGATAGTCCGTCCGCTGAGGTATGAAGAAAACCATGACAGCTGATCCCCAAGCACTCCATGATGAGATAATTTACTGATTAAAATCTCGTCGGTCAGACTGTAAAAAGCTTTTTTAACATCAAGAAAAATAGTTGCGGGTATTACTCCCGAATCCAGCGAATGTCTTATAAACTGTAGAAACTTCTTACACGCATGCTCAGTTGAATGTTTAGCACGAAAACCAAACTGGTGCTTATGGAAAAATTGTTCGTTGTAGTAGTTGTTGTTGCCTGAGAAGCACCATCCTGGCACAATCTGCAGCAGACATTGGGCACTGTCTTACTAAAAGCCGGTATAGGTCATTAACATAAATGAGGAAGAGAGTTGGCCCAAGTATTGATCCTTGTGGTACTCCGTATCTAACAGGAACATGCTCATCAAAAGCGTTCCTTGTGTTCCTTGGAACAATCCACTATTGCGAGCGCTGTAGCAGCTTTCGGTTTCCGGTTTTCACCGTATTTTGTGGAGCTCAAAACTCGTGAACCAGAGCAAGTATCAACTTCAAACTTTGTACGCGTGTGGGTATTGGGGTCTAGTTGTGCCTTTTGGGGGTCCCACCCCACACCCCAACCCGGTTCAGGGGCAAATGGGCCCAGATTGCCCAGTGAATAATGTTAATAACATGACCAGAACTGGACGTAGGACGATGAAGTTTCTTGGACGTGTAGATCCTAGGGCTGGAAAATTGCTTTTAAAGTTGCACCTCCCCCACCCACCCCGTTCATGGGAAACTGGGACACGATTGCCCAGGAGTGAAGATCGTTACCCGTGACAAGAATCAACAGGTATCAAGTTGAAACTTGGTAGGATCGTGAGCATTGGGGTCTCTTTTTACTTTTTGCGGGTCCCAAACCCCACCCCCACTTGGTTCAAGGTCAATTGGGCCCAGATTGCCCATTTTTAATGTTTTTAGCTTGACATTAACTGGAGATAAGGCGATGAAATTCCTTTGTGCTTTTGGATCATAGGGGTTGGGAAGAGTTACGATTTGGTTACGATTTGGTTTATTGCACTTGTTATTGTCTTGCTAATGGAAAAGAGGTGTAAAGGGTGGGACTGCGGCTGGCAGACTATTCAGTGCAAAGAATATCTACACCTGATTCAGTGTTCGAACTAATGCTATTCGTGCAAGATCTTCAACATTTCTTTGGATTAACACTGGAGGTTTGTTTACATTTAAAGCTTTTAAAGTGGGATGATTAGAAATTAGGTTATTTCAATACTTGTTTGGTTATTGGGATGAGAAATGTCTTGGTTCTAAAGCTGTCTTTAGCCTATTTAAATGTGATAAACATTTTACTTTTACACTCTACGTCTGAGCGCTTGCGCACTTGTTCTACTTTCCAGCAGAATATCATGCCACGGATGAATCCGACCAATCACGTTACAGAGATGCGTAGTTACCACGCTTACTACGCTCCCGAGCATGGTAAGCAAATAGTTTAATACTATTTCAAGAAGGTTGGAACGGTCGGCGTAGTAACTTTTTACGGGGTTGGAACGAAAAATAGTAATTAATAGTTACTATTGGTAGAAGGGTGGAACACGCTCATAGGCATGTCTTATCTAAATATTCCTTCAGCCTAAGCTGACAGCGAATCATATTTGATAGTGCAAAACGGATACGTCAGTTGAATTTTATTAGAGCTATCTTTCGGCCCTTCTTGGCAAGGGTCCTCTTCAGGCTCAAAACCGCTCAAGTTGGAGATACGAACTTGTGGGAAAACCAACGAAACATAGCTCTAATAAAATTCAGCTGACGTATCCGTTTTGCACTATCAAGAACATGTTTCGTCTCGTATCGATACTAGCTATTTTCCACAGGTGGCTCTTCTCCTATGGTTCGCTCTGCTATGCATTTTCGCCATGGGATTTGTTGTCTACGCTCAGGAAAACACTGAGAAGTCCATTGTTGAAGTTGTCGAGAAGAAGGAACCGGAAACCAAGGCTCGCTCCCGTATCCCGCTGACTGTCCTGAGAAAGGTTTTCCACGTGTTGATAGTCTGTGTCGACATTCCAGGCCTGCTGTGGGATAGGGAGTTGATCTATTTTTCGACGGGAATCATCTTAGGTCTCTTCGTGCTTGTAGAGGTGAGTGGATTCTTTCCTTTCCCCCTAACGTAAACTGTAAACAATCGTAGTATTTGCTAGTGAGATTAATCTTGTCTCTACTCAGATAATATTATCTCTACTTCGGGTTAATTTTATCTCAGTAGAGATAAGATGAATCCCAGTAGCAAATACTGCAGTTAACTTTAATGTTACTCCGGAGATATTTTTTACAGTGTAGGAGTAAGCAAGGCCGTGTCTAGGCGAGAGACGGTTGTGGGTTTGAAGTAGGGACTACCTTCCTTGTGGAAGGTCTCGGAAATCAGTATCGGGAATGCCTGATTTGGGGATGCTCCCCAATAATTCTCGTTGAATCATGTATTGTCTCATCCCCTGTGCACGGCGTGTGAACCATAGGTTGAATGAAAACTGTCAGTGCGTCTCTCGCGGTAAATCCACCATTTGCGTTAAAGCTTTTGACATTTTTTGAAATGTTTTACCGAATTTATGTTCTTTATTCATTTATTTATTAATACAAAAAAGACGTTAAGCCGAAGCTTCTCTCTCTACAAGCACATAAACTTTTACTACATTTTTCAACACTGCACTATACACTTATAAACATACAACAAATGTACCGTGTTCTTCAAAACTGTGCTAACTGAAAACTTGTTGAAAACTGAGTTAACTATACCATTGGAAAGAACAGAGCTGATTTGATATTCTGTTAAATTGTGCTAAGTGTTAGATGACGACATGAGCACCATCTAACAGGTAGATTAGTTTTAACTTTCTGAGTTCCTACTTTCTTCACGCAGATGGCATACACAAAACTGGGCCCAAAAATTATGAAAATGTAGTTAGCACAGTTTTGAAGAACACGGTACAAATATGAACTAAGAAGGGTTCACATACGTGCTATGGCTGAACGTTATACCAGCAAGATGTTGCTTGAATAAAAGTAAATTTGGTTGGGAAACGGTCACCTCAGATAAACCATTCCATGACTGGCATGAACGGTAACAGAATGAACGTTGACCGATTTTCCGGTTTATTTTGGGTGGGTATAACCTCAAAGAATGCTGACGGGTTAAAACGGACTAAACTCAAAAAACTGTTGTTTGTCCAAATTATCTACCGAGTGGAGAATTCTGTAAGTGTTCAGAATGTCGTTACGATCCCGACGGAACTCCAGTGAGGGTAGATTAAGATGTCTCAGTCTGTAATCGTAGGTAGAGTACCGTAGGTATGGAATTAATTTTGTGGCCCGGCGCTGTACCCTCTCTACTCGGGACCGGTCTGTTTTGTTTACAGGATTCCAAACTGAAGAGTTATACTCGACTAATGGTCGCACCATTGTCTTATACAATGTCACAAGATTCCTTGTATTAAACTTAGAAAAACTCCGCTTGATCATCAGCAGAACTTCTATGGATGTTATTTTCTGTTTGTTTTTCTCATTTATTTTTGTTTTGTAATACGTTACTCGTCCTCTTTAGTTCAGTGAGTTGGTAAAATAATTGGTCCTACCCAACGTTGGGTTTACCCCTTTCCAAACGCCCTATCACCACAGTTTAACCCACTAATAGAGAATTGAATATGGTCATTGTCTTCTTGAGTTTTCTTGGGTTATGGTGCTGCAGCGTCTGATGTAAGCATGCTGTCTTTGTTCGTGAAGAGGGATTTACGGTGATAGTAATACATAGATGACATTAATTCAAACAATGTTTACAACGGATACGTCAGCTACGATTCTTCATCAGCGATATTTCGGCCCGTCTTGGCAAGGGTCCTCGTCAGGCTGTCAATTGACAGGGCAGGCTGTCAATTGTCAGGCTATCAATTGACAATAGACGGGCAGCAACTCAGGGCTCAGCAAATACCTCTAGCTCGGCTCAGTTTTCTCGGGGTATCCATAGTCGCTTCATGGGGCCAATGGGAGGTTCTGTGGCTCATTTGTTCTTGATATTAAACACAAACCACGGTCACGTAGGCAACAAGAGAATATTATTTAGGACATAACAGTGGTAATTCCTAATACCCCTGTGTTAGGTCGCATGTCATAAATTTACTCGTTCTTTCAGGTTATACGGCTGCTTGAAATTCCCCCTTTCGGCCCCATCATCTACGCAAGCTTCAAACCTCTCCTGGACGAAAAAGATGGCGGTATGCTCGTCCTGACAAATATATACCTCCTTCTGGGCTGTTCAGCCCCCATGTGGCTCTACCCCCTACCCTTCGATAAACAGGATAGCTCGGCGATCCTTCCCATGGCAGCGGGTGTTTTGACTCTTGGGGTTGGAGATACTGCAGCTAGTCTGATCGGAACGTATTTCGGAAAATCAAGATGGCCAGGTATGTAGCGCAGTACGTCATGGTAGCTCTCATTTGTATAAGGCCTGGTTCTATGCGGGCGGCTTTAAAGGATCTGTCTTATCTATAATACTAACACAACCTACTTCCATAATCACTCCATATATTTCTTAACCTGGAGAACCCAATTTCGTAGGGTACATTCTAACCCCTCTAACGAAACCACGCTTGACGTTCTCACTAACCGTGTTTTGCTACCTTCGATGTTTATCACGCTGTCGAAGGTTGTCAGCGAGAAGTTTTTCCATCAGAAAAAATACGGTTATGTAAATTGTTTCCCTGTTTTCGCTATAAGTCAGCTGGTCTCGGAAAAGGCTTAAAACAGCCAAAACCGTGGGTTATTTGTTGAAAGCACAGCATAGTTTTAAAGTATTCAAATATTTTACAATACTGTAAGTTGAAGAGTAAATAGTGCGAGGGGTCCTTTAAGTCTTGACGATTAAAGGAGTTAATCTTACAGTAATGTATGTATGTATATTCCTTATAACCCGTTACATTCAAACTGAACAAGAACAGACGAAATGAAAACAAAATAATGTTTTGAATGCTTTTCATTGACCCTCAGAGGAAGTTTAGTTATTGTAAAAAGTTAAGGATTCTAAGTAGTAAAGAAAAGTAAAGATTTTAAAGTAAAAGTGAAAGAGTAGGTACGACACCTGTGTCACTGAGAGAAGGAGGACTGAAATAAAGATACAAAAAGGAGCTAATTCACGAGCATTTGGGAAGGAGTTGATGTGACGGCTTCGCAAAGGAGATATTCGTGGATGTGGTTGGGAAAACAAGAGTTGTGTATCGAAGGGCGTCCGGCACAGACTTCTTATAATACCCTGAATGAATGGCTTATACAGCCTCTCTCCACACGATCAAGAAAATTCAAAGACATTGCCTATTTTTAAAATAAGGTATCGTTGACCCGATTTGGAAGCTCGATGAGCTGTGTCAACGATTAAAATGTAATCAGAGCGGCCATGAGTGGAAAGGGATTGTTCTTTGATATTTCTTGAATTATAAGTGTGATTTCCCCTCTGTGGTTTGTCCTTTGTTCTCTTCGTTATGTGATCATCTTTTTCTACTTTCTTTCTGTGATTTTGCCTTTTGCTTTTCTTTGTTGTGTGTTCATTTTCTGTGTTTTTTTCTACTTTCTTTTTTATGTACTGCATCATTTCTCTTTCCTGTACGATGGGTGAAAAATAAACGTTACATGACATTACATTTAAATCTTTCCAGGGTCCAAGAAAACACTTGAAGGCACTATCGGTTGCGTCATGGCTCAGATGTTCTTCATCTACGCTGTGCAGGCGTTGGGTAAGTTGAAGTTCAAGTCTATTCATATTGCCGTAATATTTCAAACTTCATTCGCCGCTAAAACGTGAAAAACATGGGCTTTATCCGCTCATGAATGCCAGAAAATACTGAACCCTTCTTGTAACTCCTGAAATAGCTTTTCAATGAGTGTATCCGAACACATTGAATCGGTGCAAATTAGAGCGTGCCTTATTATGCTAGAGTTAAAATATATACTACAAAGCTTCCCACCTGCTATTGAGGCTGGAGCCACTCTATGTCCGCCGGGAGAATCTAATTTTACGCTTTGGCCGTTCGATCCTTGCCATAGTAAGTAAGTAAGTAAAGTATTTATTACCTGTATTTTTCAATTAGAAGAAGACGGAGTAAAGAAGAAAATCAAGAAAAAGAAGAGAAATTTAAGGCACAACACAGATACAGACACATGACATTTTACATAACAGTTACGCAATCAAGAACTATAAAAGTGCTTAAAGTTTAACTGAAAAGGGCTGGGATAGGGCAACCTAGTTACCCATCACTAATTCACTTAAACTGGCTTGAACACCCTCTGAAAACGCGTTACTTCGTTGTTCCGCTATTCACGAATAATCGATTTTCAAATAGTGGAATTTCCGTGTGATTTGTGGTACCTCTTTGCGCTTGTATTTTTTGTTGCATGCCTTACGGGAAAGATTTATGATGTTTTTTTGGTTCAGGCACTAAGCAATCTTCACCAATCTCACCACTGCCCACTGAAAAGCCGCGTCTGTGTTGAGATTAAAATTTTGCGTCATAGTAGAATTTTCGCTGTGGGGACTTCCGCAGATATTCTGAACGTCATAACTAGAGCAGATAATGGAAAATAAAAAAATTCCCTTTGCAGAATCCAAATAATTCAATTAAATGACAAAAAAATAAGTTGGCTTTTCAGTTGAACTTTAAGCCAGGGCTGGTTCCATTTCCCCTGGAAATTTAAAATTACCCGATTCACTACGATACTTAGAGCGTGTTCCATCCTACTTACCGTAGTTACCACGCATGACGTCACAAATTCTGCCTTTTTGTCGTCAAGGCTGGAACGATTTTTCTATTTTGCAGCTGAATATCATGCCACGGGTGAATCCGACCAATCACGTGACAGAGATTCGTGGTTACTACGCTTACCACGCTTCCGAGCGTGGTAAGCAAATAGTTACTATTTTGAGAAGGCTGGAACGGTCAGCGCAGTAACTTTTCGTGAGGTTGGAACGGATTTAGTAACTAATAGTTACTATTGGTACGAGGGTGGAACACGCTCTTAGGGTCTGCAATCTGGTGTTTTTCTATTATGTAAGTGTTCCTTGTTCAGTGAAAAGCACAGAGTATCTTAAATCTAAGCAGTTGGTCCTGAACGTGAATAAAACAGTTGCTATGGTTTGCCGAAAGGGGGGAAAATTAGGTGTGCATGATAGGATATATTTTGAGGTTAAGGAGCTATCAGTGAAAGAAGAGTTTGTGTATTTGGGGATTAAGTTTTCGTCGAAGGGGAAGTTTGGAAAGCATGTGGATCAGTGTGTTTTGAGGAGAGCAAGATTGTTAAGTATGGTATTTAGAAGCCATGTACGGGATATTAAGAATATGAAGTTCCAGAAGCGTATATTTTCGACTAAAATAGTATCAAGTATGCATTATGCTGCGGAAATTTGGGGTTATGTGGAGGTATCGAAGTTGGAGGTAGTCCAGCTTAGATATTTTAAGAGGATATTAGGGGTTAGTGAGTCTCTTAGTAGTATTGTATTGAAAGGTGATCTAGGTTTGTTCTCGCTTGTTCTTTCTGGGAGAAAGTTATTTCATTACCGCGAGTGATGGTGGGTTTACACACTGCGTAAAATCCGAGCCTATTTTGAAATCCGAGCCTATTTTGAAATCCGAGCGTATATTACGCACGTTTTGAGCTTGAAAAGATTTCTAGCAATACGGACGTATTTAGATACAAAACGGACCGATTTCTCAACTACTTCCGTATTGCTAGAAATGTTTTCAAGCTCAAAAGGTGCGTAAAATACGCTCGGATTTTACGCAGTGTGTAAATGGACCATGAGGTTGCTTAAAGCAGCCTACCTGGAGGCGCTGTGCGATGAAGACCAGCAATCTTGGCCTCATCAAATTAAGAACATTCTTAACAGATGCGGCCTGTCTGAATTATGGAATGTTGGCATTGGAACTTCTTTACAGTATGGGGAAGTGTCGCGTGAGGTGGAGCAAATCCTTCGTGATCAGGAAGTTCAGGATTGGCAGTGTCGGAAGGCTGAGTCGGTGTCTCTGCGGTTCTATGCAAAGGCGAAAGATGTTTGAGGGGAGGACATTTATTTTAAAGCAGGGTTGTCGGAGTAGACTTAAAGTGGATGGTGTGCTTAAGGGGGGGGGATTAGCTATTGGGGAGAAAAGATAAAAAAAAAAAAAAAAAAAATAGGTTAAAGAATGGCCCTTACTTTTGCCCGATGTGTGGAAAGATGGATGAGGATGTGTCCCACTTTATGTGTGACTGTGAAGGATTGAGTGATTTAAGGGTCAAAGTATTTGGGGTGGGAATTACTAGGAGTGGCTACTAGAAAAGATCGGAAGTACAAATATGGGGGATATCCGTAAGGTGGCTAGATTCCTCCGCGTTGGCTTGTCCCATAGTGAGCGATTTTTATAGTTTGTTGTGTTTTCCTTTTGTTTTGTTGCCATGACCCCATGGGTTTTTTCGTGCAATAAATTCATTAGTTGCGTTTTTGCTGATACCATGGTATCTGTTACCACGGTAACTGCATCTGCAATTAGTCGTTTTTGCAGTTATCGTGGCATCTGGTACACGGTGCTCTGCAAAAACGACTATTGCCGAAATTGCACTTTTCGAAGTCATCCCAAAAGAAAAACAGATATCCAGTTACATCACTAAGTGCTAAACTTCTTTCTCAACAATCTGACAAAATTTGATGAAAGTGAGAAGACTTTTCGGATACCACGACCAATTACCACGGTCGGACCGTAATATCTGAATATCTGATACCACGATAACTGGCCAGATACCACGATAACTGGCCAGATTCCACGATAACTGCAAAAACGCCTTTCCACCGTGGTATCAGATACCACGATAACTGCAAAAACGACTTTAGACCGTGGTATCAGATAACATGGTATCTGCAAAAACGCAACTATTCATTCATTCATTCACACTGCCCGGTCTAACGCCGGTGACAGGATGGACGCGGTACTAGAACCTCTTGGTGCCAGTGAAGGGTCGTACTAACCGGTATCTGAATTCTCTTGTACCATATTTTCTGAGAAAATAAACAAGAAACTGGTGGATTCCAAGTGACATATTTTTTGTAATGAATGTAGGCTTATATATTCAAGTTATTTTAACCCGTTAATAATGGTCGATATATTTAGTGCCAATTCGGCGATACGAGTTGCATCTGTAAAAATATCATCTATCTATCCAAATGACCTGGTACTGTTTCGACCTGAGTAAATTGCGGCGGCGGTGAGGATATTCTTCGTCAGAGTTGGTGCGCATTTTTTTCCAGCGTTCTGTCGGTGCGTTCACACTGGCTTACTGAAGGGACGCAACTGGGTAACTTAGCTTACTTAAGACACATCATTTAAATAAACTGAATTCTACTTTGGACATCGCCGCTTCATTTTCAACATTCAAATGGTCAGAGATAAATTTTAGACGAAGAAATTCACCGACCGAAGGCTCTAACCGATGTATGCAGAGTACAAAATAAAATTGTCAAAATAGGTCAGGAGTGCAGATGAAAAAAATATGCCTCGAGTCATAAAGTCAAGGGAAACTCTTGTTAAAGATTTTACATAAGGTGTGAAAGGTTCACGTAGCGTAAGAAACTTAACATAAACCTTACGGATTCGGCGTAAAAGCACACGGAATTTCATAGAGAAGTGCTAAGAGCCCTCTACACTGTAAAAGGTTCCTCCGAGTAACGATTAAAGTTAACTGCAGTATAATAATAATATAATATAATATATTCTTTAATTCCATAATAGCACAACATAATATGGCTAGCAGAGGATCGTCATGACGTAACACATGTCAAAGCAGTGACGTACAATATATACAGTATATGATAATAATGAGTAGGCCTACATAATATAATACATGTCACACGACAAGAATTAAAATGGTAAATAATAAAATAAAATATCAAGAGTTAAAATGAGAAATAAAATAAGGTACGAATGATGATAAATATCGGTCAGACGAATTTACTAGGGGCGGGGTAATTTGAAGCCGATTTTTGTTTTCAGTTCTTAGTCTAGTGATGGGCCGATTGGGGCTGGGCGATTGGTAATCAGGCAGAATGGATCTGTGATTATCTGAAGATAGACATTTCAGTCCAGAATCCATGGTGAGCTTGTGTCTACGGCACGCTAAAGTGGGAAGACTAAGTTTTGTGAGGCTATCTTCATATGTGGAATAATCTTGCCCAAGGATAATCTTGCAAGCCCGCTTCTGTATCCCCTCTAGTTTCTCCGTCTGACTTTTGGTAAGGCCAGGATGCCAAACAGGACACGAGTATTCCGTTGCAGGGCGTACATACGTGCAATATAAGGATCTCATGAGTTTCGTTGGTATTCCAAATCTCCGGAGCATCGCAAGGGATTTCAGAAGTAGAGAAGATTTGTGTAGGATAGTGTCAACATGAGAATCCCATTTTAAATTCTTGTCAATCGTGATTCCAAGGAGTTTCACCTTTCAACTGCAGTGTTTGCTACTGGGATTAATCTTATCTCCACTGAGGTAAAATTAATCCGAATTAGAATTAAAATTATCTTTTAAGAGACAAGATTAATCCCAGTAGCAATACTGCAAGATTTTTTTTTTACTGTGTACAGCCTGGCTGAACCATGAAAGCAGCACTAGTTGCTTTTCATTCATGGGTGACAAGGCTTTCAGAACGCAATAACTGTCTTCCAGCCGCCTGGCGTTGGCACGACTTGGTCTTTCGTCGCAGCTCCTCAGACAATTTAGCTTCTATTTAGCCCATTTCGATCCAGTTTTCCATCTAATACTTTATTCCTTTTAGCACCCGGCTTCGTGGATTCGTATTCCTGGAGTAAAATTGCGACAGCGTGTGCAGCCGCTGCGCTCGTCGAAGCCTTCACCACTCAAGTGGACAACCTCGTCTTGCCCCTCGTCTTCATGATATTCATTTTGCTCTGAGTTTCGTTTCTTTTTTCAACTTACCTTCCCATATGTCTTGCCTAATCCTCCCTATCCGACTGTCGATCTTCCCGCATTATCGTTACAGGATAGATTTCCCCTTGCCAGACGAAGTTTCGTGCGTAGCGCGCTGGATTTAAATTTACATTGTTAACTGACAAACCGGGAAAAAAAAGCGTGGCTCGGTATGTTTGCCGTCTTTACATCCAGTTCGTACTAAAGTAAGTAGAGGTATGCTTAGGTGAACAGTGCAGTTTTGGGCTAAATGGTAAAATGAAGATCCAAAATACCTATACAGGTGTTTTCAGATGCCCCTAATTACCTACTTTGGTTAACTGGTAGTTAGCTTTCGACACAGAAAGTGCATGAAAACTGTCAACAAACGTTCACATAAGCATACTTCTACTGTACTACTGAATTTTAGGATGGGAGTATAAGAAGGATTTCTCGAGGTAGAAGGCAAATTCTTCACTTTCTGTCAATTTTCGCGCTAAGCTGCTACCAGAAGTTGCCGGAGGTTTTGCGGTCTGGAAACCAAAGCAGCTTTTCGGGAAAGTGTTTTCAAAAGAGAATGGACAGCTCCACGAAAAATTTGAAGCCCGGGACAAAAAACAGAAAAGAATGTTGTGCAGTAACTCCCTTGTTGGAGCTTAATAATCTTGTGGAACCCTCCTTATGGCAATAGCTCTGCAATTTCAGTTACCTGAGGTTTTCGTAGAATATGGTTATATATATAATAACCCCTTCATTCTCTGAAAAGGGTTATAAGTTACTCAGAGTCCTGTTTTTTTTCTTGCCTGCGACTGTGCCTTTTAGCTTGTTAGGCTTCCTAAGGTTTTGTGATTTATTTTATGCTGTTGTCCCTCTTCTGTGTTATTATTATGTTGTGTGTTGATTGATATGTACCTGGATCGGTGGTAAAAAAAGGCTGTGACAACATTTCCACGTGATCGTTCTGGGAGCATTGATTTATGTGTAGACTACCTGTCTTTTTTTTTTATAAATAAAATAGCTTTCTTAGTATTTCAGAGGAACAAACGCGGAAATGAAGTTGTTCTTTTTTCCTCGTAGCCTACCATTCCGTATTCCTCGTTTAACTTAAAAGCCAACTTATTTTTGTATCGTTTAATTGAATACGCTGCATTATTTGGATTGTGTAAATGGATTCTTTTATTTTTCACTGTATGCTTCATTATGACGTTCAGAATAACTACAGCCGTCCTCACAACGCAAAATTCTACCATCACGCGGAAAATTTCAATCTAAACATAAACGTGGGTTTTCAGTGGCCAACGGTGAACTAGGTGATCACTGCACGAACACTCATTTCTCGTAAATCTTCTACGTCAGCCATACAACACATGAACAAGCGAATGGAGGTACCACAAACCCGACAGGGAAATTCCACTATATGAAAATCGATTATTCGTGAATAGTGGAGCAACGGAGTAACGAATTTTTATCCGGTTTACAAGCCTCTTTCAGTGAATGACTGATGGGTAACTAGATTGTCCTTTCTCAGCTCTTTTCAGTTTCAGTCAAACTTTAAGCAGCACAAACCATTCGCTGTTTCCCTTTTTGTTTGACCTATTTTGTTGGCGATTCGTCGTTTTTCCGGTGAAACCGGTACGCGACAGCCATGCCACTTCCGACCAAAATGTATCTTTCTGGAAACGTATTATCACTGGTCTGCTTATTGTAGTTTATTTCCAACGTTATACACAGAACGACAACAACAAATATTCGGGCTTACTCTAAAACACGTAATAAAGAAACAAACCGGGGAAGGGGGTTCACACGATGCGCCCGATTAGTTTCGGAAAACTGGAAGAGACAGATATTCAAGGAGAAGAAATAAAAAAAAAAAGTATGAAAACGGAGACGAATTGTTTCCAATAGGCAGCGCCGAGTTTGCCCGCGCCAATTCATGTCCTCGTGACAAAATTTTGAGAAAAATTTAACTGACAAGACTAAGAATGCGGATTCGCCCCGCCCAGCACTGGGTTATCGCGGCTCATGTTTCTTGCAGGTCACACTGCCAAAATCACATACACCTTTCTCACAAAAAATAACAACTTGAGCACTCGAGGCACTATTAGGAATGATTGATTCGTAACTTCACGTGAGACTGCCCTCACTTTGTCTCGACAGGCTCTCACTGGAGAAGCTGCACTCGCGGTAACAAGAAAATGAATTCTCGAATTACGGTAAAACTTAACTCTTTCAACGCCCTCTGTAGGTCGAAGAAGAAAAGACCTTCCAGATTCGTTGGGAGCGGAGCTTGGAAGTTCGGAAATGGGACTCGAGCATTAGTTGCGTTTTGGCTCATACCATGGTATCTGTTACCGCGGTAACTGGATCTGCAATTAGTCGTTTTTGCAGTTATCGTGGTATCTGATACACGGTGCTCTGCAAAAACGACTTTTGCCGAAATTGCACTTTGCGAAGTCACCCCAAAAGAAAAACAGATATCCAGTTACATCACTAAGTGCTAAACTTCTTTCTCACCAATCTGACAAAATTTGATGAAAGTGAGATGACTTTCCAGATACCACGGTCGGACAGTAGTATCTGAATATCTGATACCACGATAACTGGCCAGATACCACTATAACTGCAGAAACGCCTTTTGACCGCGGTATCAGATACCACGATAACTGCAAAAACGACTTTAGACCGAGGTAACAGATACCATGGTATCAGCAAAAACGCAACTATTGTCCTTGGACACAAAATCTAGATTCCTTTTTGACAAAACTGGTTATCAGGTGGAATAATTTTATGCGGGGCCTTGTCTTAGAGGGTTGATCTAACATCTTTAGAACACATAAGTGTATACACATGTTTTCATTATAGCAACTAACTATTTTCCGGTCGAATATCAGTTTCGACAATAAAGTCCAATTTCCGGAAAACTTCATTTTTTGATACATTTTGTTGCATCCCTAAACCGAGCCAGATTTTTGTCTTAATTTAGATACCGTATCCCTCGACAGCTCTTGAATCCTGCCCTCCAAGTCCGTACCATCCCATCTCGAAGTCGGGTTGGGGAAATATTTTTCTGAACCGTAAATATTCCTTCAGCCCAAGCTGACTGCGAATCATATTTGATAGTGCAAAACGGATACGGCAGCTGGATTTTATTAGGAAGCTATATTTCGGCACTTCTTGGCAAGGGTCCTCTTCAGGCTCAAAACCGCTCAAGCTGGAAATACGAACTTGTGGGAAAACCATTAAATATAGCTCTAATAAAATTCACCTGACGCCTTCACCTTTGCACTATCAAATGTACCGTGTTCTTCAAAACTGTGCTAACTGAATTTTTTTTTGAAAACTGAGTTAACTATACCATTGGAAAGAACATAGCTGATTTGGTATTCTGTTAAATTGTGCTAAGTCTGAGATGACGACATGAGCATCAACTAACAGATAGATTAGTTTTAACTTTCTGAGTTCCTACTTTCTTTATGCAGATGGCGTACACAAAACTGGACCCAAAAATTATGAAAATATAGTTAGCACAGTTTTGAAGAACACGGTACAAATATTTCTGAACCGACTATACAGCCGGGCTATCAAAAAAGCTACGAAAAACAAAAACGAGCAGTAAATACCCCACATGTTTTAAAACTTCAAAGGCATATTTAAGAATTTTTCTGTGGGATAGCGGCAATCACAGTTTTGACTTCCGTGTAAGCTTCCAGGCCATACTCGCCGAGCTCTCGGCCGACACCCGACATCTTGAAACCTCCGAAAGGCGTTTGCGCTCCGAAGACATTATAGCAGTTCAGCCTGTAACAGAATAAAAGATATAATAACGTTGCAATGCAAAAAAGGCCATGGCCTCATCAGAGTCATAGGCTTCATAATTCGTCTGAAACATTGTCGTTTATAAATTATTTCTGCATTTATGCACGCTCTCACTCTCTGGCTCCTCCTCCTATGCGGGGCCAACAAAACCTGTCATTTGTCATCACTTGATTCCTCCCATAGGAGGAGCCAACCGCGGGCCTCCTTGGGCTTGGTTTAATTTCAGTCAACAAACCCGGCTCCTGCCCCAACTTCGGACTTGGCCTAATTTTAATCAACGAGTTGCCCATTGGATTCTACAATCACTCACGAAGACTCCAGATGGTTAGAGCAGCTCATCAGTCGGTGAACTGAATCAGCACAAAATTTACATGTCAAAAAGAGCTCCGAGCTCATATGGCACTTGTTACGAGTAGGTGGCGTGAGAAGCAAGAAAGTGAATCTGAGCATTTCTCCGGGAATTCCGATACCCCTCTCCACCGTCCTCGGATCCGGTCGAGACCCTAAAATATGTCATCAATGGCAGACAATCTCTTTACTCTCCAAGTTTCATTCAAATCACTTCACTCGTTTAACCCCTATGCGAGCCACAACATTTCCAGGACTCCCGCCTACTGTGACCGAATACGACTCGGACACATACTAACATCTCTTCTCCCCGTCCATCGAGTTTAACTCGAATCGGAGCATATCTGCAAATTTTCGGCTCCTACTTCATCCTCCTCCTATCTTGGTCGGATCCGGTTCGAACGCCAAACGAAAAATCTAGGCCGCATAAGCTTGGTACTGTCCAAGTTACATTCCATTCTACCCATCCGTTTGGTTTCTGTGCATGTCACAAAGTTTCCGGACCCCCCCCCCCCCCCCCCCCCCCCCCAACTCCATCAACCATGGCCGCATGGGTTCGTACACATGCTTTGCATATCTGTTTTTATCACCCATAAAGTTTCACTTGAATCGGATCATTTTTTCGCAACCTACGCAAGTCAGTAATTTCCGGATTCTCCCTCCCTCTACTCCCCGAATGGTCGGATCCAGGAACGGAAGTCTTCCTAGGGCATTGTGTCGGGTTAAGTTCAAGTTCAAGTTCAGTGGGTTTATTAACAAATACAAAATAAATCATACATAACCAAAACACTCAGTCCATTTCTGGATTGTCTGTCATTAAGTCTATTTGGTCGGGTCACTAATGTGCCTGCCTAGTTTTATCGTCCTTAGCACATCTGGAAGTATCCTATCTCGCTATCACCGGAATTCCGGGAAATCCACTCCAACTCCCCCCAAAGAATCCCGACATGATCTGGTTCCATCAAGAACGTATCTAATGCTTATGCTTGTTCTTCCCACCCGATCTCTCTACACTAATTCCGGTGCCCCCTTCCAACTCCCCCCCCCCAAGTATCGGATCCGGTCCGGACTTGACAAGGAACATCGGAGACAACAGCTTTTTACACTTTTCAAGTTTCATTCAAATCCGATCGACCGTTCAAAAGTTATAAATGCCACTAGATTCCGGTTTCCCCGTCCCTCCACTCCCCCCACGATGTTCGCATCGTGCAAACGATTCTCATGTCGGTCTATTCGAATCCCTCATATTCCTGCCGAGTTGAATCATCTTATTACATCAGGAAGTACCGAACTCGCTGGATCACCAGAATCCCCCCCCCCCACAGTGCCCGAATCAGGTCCGATTATGTCAATGATGTGTCTAGGACTTGTGCTTGTTCTTCCCACCAAGTTTCATCCCGATCCCGCCACTCTAAGCGTTTCCCAAGATTTTCGGCTCTCCCCTCCAACTCCCCCCAAAGTCACCGGATCCAGTTCGGATTTGAAGTGGGTCGTCTGAGACCCGAGGCCTTTCCAAATATCGAGTTTCATTAAGATCCGACCACCCGTTCAAAAGTTATGAATACCTCAAGATTCCGGATTCCCCCTCCCTCCACTTCCCCCACGATGCTCGGACCGGGGAAGTGACTAGTTCCGACTTAAATCTTTTGAGGTCCTTGATACGCCTACCAAGTTTCATCGTCCTAGCTTATGTGGAAGTGCCCAAACTAGAAAAACCCGGACCGACAGAAATTGCGATCGCTGTATGGCACTTGGCCGAAGGGCAAGTGCCATAAAAACCTATTATTCAGTTTTTCAAGACGTACGTAAATCTATCCGTATCGCCTATCGACGTCTCGTACCTATTTCCTAAAGAAAATTCATACAATTCGGCTACTTTTTACGCTCCTATTTTATTTCCTTCTGCTACAACCGATTTTCTGCGACAAAATGACAATGCGAAGCATCTGCACGATTTGCCAAAAGTATGCCATAACCACAGGCTAAGGGGAAAGTTCCAAGTTGAAGATGCAAGCCTTACTTCTTTGGAAGTTTCCACGTCCTTAATCCGTTTTCTCCATCTCCTGCTAATTCTTCTGCCCAATTTTTACGAAGTTTATCCCATCTTTTATTTCTGGTCATTTCTTGTAAGTGTATTAGTTAATTTGTTTCGGGTCTGTGTATTCCGTAAGTATTGTATTACAATTCTAGCTGTAAGCTATTTGGATAATAAACTTGATTGATTGATTGATTACCAAAAATCATGGAGAACTGGGCCCAACCAGCACACGACGTTCTACATTTTTTTTTTCATTAACACTAAAGAAGTAATAAATTATATAAAACCAACAAAAAAATATTTAAAAACAAATCGAGGCATGAACTTACCATACAGTCCCAGCTCTGATACCTTGAGAGAGATGCAGCGCCTTGTCAATGTCCTTGGTGAAGACGGCTGCAGCAAGGCCGTACATCGTGTTGTTGGCTCGTTTAATCAGTTCGTCCGTGTTCTTGAATTTAATGATCTGCTGAACCGGTCCGAAGATCTGAAAAAACAAAACAGTGTGTCCAGCCGCAGACAGCTCATGTTAGCCGTACTACCTAGATCTTACACTTATTTTACATGACAGCTTCTTGGAAAAAGATTATATGAAAAGGATGGGGACACATCATAAGGGATAAAGGGCACGTCCCTCAGTCCGAGGGTGTTCGGTCAAGGTAGCAGGTTTCAGGGGCATAACTACCATCCAGTCATACAGAAATCCTCAATTTGTGGGCATGGTGCCCCAATTTATGGGCATGGTGCTCATACAATGGAACACCATGCCCCGAATTTGACGATTTGTGTATGGCTGCAGCCATACTGTGTTGTGGAGGGGGCGGAAGGCCGAAATGTGCGGACAAGATTCAGTTTTTGTCAACGGAATAGGCCCACCCGTAGAGTGAGGGACGAAAAATTTTCACTTGACATCAGGTAGCCTACTGTAGCCTACATTTTAACATAACTGAACAGCTCTGAGATTTTTCACCTGTCGATACTCTTGATGGCTTCGTGCAGATGAAGAATCGCCGTGTGCTCTAGCGAAGAACCAGAAGCGTCACCACAGCTGTCCCCAGCGAACCCCGTTGATTGGTTGACATGGGATTTGAGTCATCGTTGGCGCGATGTTTCTAATTCTTCCCGCAGGTTCACTAGCATGCTTTCGACTTACTCATATAGAGTATTAGAGCCTTTGCTAATAGGGGAAGCTGAATTCACGGTAAGAACTGGAGATCTTTGGAAATAATAATTTTGACGAAAAGCTGTATTTGTAGATGGGTACGACAGAACTAAGAACACCTGCGAGTTTCCAGAGGAAAAGAATCACAGACTTGCAAAACCTTACGGACAGGGAAGGTTCCATGTTCTCGAGGTGCAATCTGAGCAATCCGATTCCATAGTTGCGTGTTTGCAGATACCATGGTATCTGATACCACGGTCTAAAGTCGTTTTTGCAGTCTTCGTGGTATCTGGCCAGTTATCGTGGTATCTGATATTCAGATACCACGGTCCGACCGTGGTAACTGATCGCAGTATCTGAAAAAGTCATCTCACTTTCAACAGTTTTTGTCAAATTGGTGGGAAAGAAGTTTGGCACTTAGTCATGTGACTAAATATCAGTTTTTCTTATGGGATGAGTTCGAAAAGCGGAATTCGGCAATTGTCGTTTTTGTACAGCAACCGTATATCAGATACCACGGTTACTGCAAAAACGACTAATTGCAGATCTCGTTAAAGTGGTAACAGATACCATGGTATCTGCAAAAACGCAACTCATGTCTATTCACCTCGCTGCTAAACCTGAGCTATG
Organism: Branchinecta sandiegonensis; assembly: GCA_030848855.1. NCBI lineage: Eukaryota > Metazoa > Arthropoda > Branchiopoda > Anostraca > Branchinectidae > Branchinecta > Branchinecta sandiegonensis. The sequence goes on from JAUPMV010000020.1 coordinate 14,203,308, forward strand.
GAATACGGTCTGTCCTTCGATCAATGGAGCCTTGATTTATAATTTCTTCAAGATGCGACGACTATATACGCAGCGGTTGACTGCCTAGCTGGTTAAAGGAATTAAATCGGAATCCTTCCGAAATAAAAAAGGATGAACAGTTTAGACGTGAGCTGCAAAGGCTCAAACATAATTTTTCATCTTTCCTCCATGAGTTTTGAATTATTTTATTGAAATTTTTGTTTTAAATTTTGAAATGTTTAGTTAAAATTTTAATGTTCTTAAAGTTTTTGTTTTAAAGGTTTTTGTCATTGTTTACGGTGTTTGATCTGCCTTCGCCATTTTCATGTGTTTTTTTTTAGCCGTTCCGATTGATTAGAGATTGCTTTAGTATTTTGCGTATTTATATAATCATTTATTTTGTTGTCATCGATTTTGGTGGATCAACAAAACATAATAATAATAATTCTAAGGCATTATCTATGTCTGGTCTGTCTAAGTTGTGACGTCAAACCGGGACTCGTCACGAGCGTTGTATTGTATCCTCTAGTGCCTGACTAGGAAACACTTTATGGGCAAGCCCAAATCAAGCAATCAATCAATCAAGCTTAATTTCCAAATAGCTTAAAGTTAGAATAGGAATACAAATTTTACGGAATACAAAGACACGTAACAAATTAACTAATCCACTTACAAGATATGACCAGAAATAAACGATGGGATGAAACTACGTAAAAATTGGGCAGAAGAATTAGCAGGATATGGAGAAAACTGATTGCCAGTATTCCTCTCGGACCGACGCACTGAGTCGATCATAACAAGGAAACCAGATTCGAATAAAACACTTAGCTGGTATACGAAATTATTTGTCTCTTCTCTCTTTCAAACATTTGCTTTGAGGTTTATGATTTTTATCAGCCATCTTTTCAAGAAGAAAAGACATGTCGAGAACAGTAGTCTAAGGCGTATTTTCGCCGTTCCCCGAGGACTCCACTCGAGGAGTCCCCGCGTTTTTGTTTGTCCCGGCCGGGGACTCACTCCCCATATTCTCGCGAGTCCCCACGGACGGGGAATGCTCCGGTTATCATCGCCATCATCAAAAAGGACTCTCTTTCAGATTCGGACGGGAATCAATTTTTGCTGGGGTCGATGAAATATAAAATTAATTAAAAACAATCAGAAAAAACAAAACCAACAAGAGCTGTAAGCTCATATGGCACTTGCATGTGTCAAGATGATTTGATTGATCAAAAGTAAGTTTCGACTTTGCGGTTGAGATGCGCGCTCTAAGGGAGCTGGAACTTCATTTGTAAGCAAAACCCTTTAGGCAAAACTGCTAATGGGCTGATGGGCATCACGAAAATGCATATATTGCTTAAAAGTATTTTTTTTACTTTGCGGTCAAGATTGGTACTTTAAGGAATAATCGGATTTGGGAAGTAGCAATTTCTAAGCAAATGTTGTTGAGTCTCCAATATTCCAGCGAAGTTTCATCGTCCTAGCACATCTGGAAGTACCTTAACGCGCGATCACCGGAATCCCAGACCCCCCTCCCCCTCCTCCAACTCCACCCACAATAACCGGAGCCAATCCGGTTCTGTAAATGATTAATCCAGAGCATCTGTTTGTCATTCCCACCAAGTTCGATCCAGATCACACCAGTCTAAGCGGGTCAAGTATTTTCCGCCCTCCCCCCAATGATTGGCGGATTCGGTCCGGAAATGAAAAAGGTCACAAGAGAAAAATGTCCTCTGTTTAATTATTAAATTTCACTCGAATCCGATCACCCGTTCCAAAGTTACGCATGACTCAATATTCCGGATTCCCCTCCCTCAACTCCCCCCCCCCAAGATTATCATATCGAGGATTTTTTTTTTATTCCAAGTCAGTTTGACCGGGTCCCTGATATGCCTTCCAAGTTTCGTCGTGAAAATCCCCCAAAAAACGGAATTCCGGGATACCCCCTCCTCCCCCCCCCCTCAAGTGTCCGGATCCAGTCAAATTATGTAAAAGATTTACATGGACCAGATGTTTGTTCTTCCCAGCAAGTTTCACTCCGATACCATCATTCTAACCGTTTCTCGAGATTTCCGGTCCACCCCCCCCCCACTCCCCCGCGGTGCACGTAGCCAATCCGATTAAGCAAATGACTTACCTAGAGCATCTGTTTGTTCTTCCCACAAAGTTCCATCCCGATCCCTCCATTCTAAACGGGTCACGTATTCCCCCCCCCCCAATAGTTGCCGGATCCGGTCCGGATATGAAAAAAATCATCGGAGAAATGTCCTCTGTTGAATTCTTAAATTTCACTCGAATCCGATCAACCATTCCAAAATTACACATGACTGAAAATTTCGGATTCCCCTCCCTCCACTCCCCCCACCATTATCTGATCGACAAAATTTTTATTTGAAGTCAGTTTGATTGGGTCCCTGATATGCCTGCCAAGTTTCATCGTGAAAATCCCCAAAACCACCATCACCGGAATTCCGGGACCCCCCCCCCCCCCCTAAGTGTCCGGATCCAGTACAATGGTCTAAAGGACTTATCTAGAGCAGATGCTTGTTCTTCCCAGCAAGTTTCACTCCGATCCCTCCATTCTAACCGTTTCTTGAAATTTCCGGTCCCCCCCCCCAACTCCCCCCTGGCTACCGAATCCGGTCAAGACTTTAAACGGGACATTACAGATATATATTCTGTTCAGTTATGAAGTTTCATTACAATCCGACCATCCGTTCGAAAGTTACACACTTCTCAATTTCCCGGATTCCCCTGCGGATTCCCCTCCCTCCACTCCCCCACCATTATCTGATCGACAAAATTTTTATTTTGAAGTCAGTTTGATTGGGTCTTCCCAGCAAGTTTCACTCCGATCCCTCCATTCTAACCGTTTCTTGAAATTTCCGGTCTCCCCCCCCCCCAACTCCCCCCTGGCTACCGAATCCGGTCAAGACTTTAAACGGGACATTACAGATATATATTCTATTCAGTTATGAAGTTTCATTACAATCCGATCATCCGTTCGAAAGTTACACACTTCTCAATCTCATTTCCCCTGCCCCCCCCCCCCCCAAATGGTCGGATCAGAAAACTGATTATTTATAAGTTTGTTTGGTCGGGTCTCTGATATGCCTGCCAAGTTTCATGGTCCTAGCACAACTGGAAGTACCCTAACTCGAAAAAGTGTGACAAAATGCCCTAAATTTTCAAGTTTCCAGCGCCCCGCACTCCCCCCCATATGGTCGGATCGGGAAACTGATTATTTCCAGGTTTGGTCGGGTCCGTGATATTCCTGCCAAGTTTCATTGTCCTAGCTCATCTGGAAGTACCCTCACTCGAAAAAGTGTGACAAAATGCCCTAAATTTTCAAGTTTCCAGCGCCCCAACTCCCCCGCATATGGTCGGATCGGGAAACTTATTATTTCCAGGTTACTTTGGTCAGGTCCCTGATATTCCTGCCAAGTTTCATTGTCCTAGCTCATCTGCAAGTACCCTAACTCGAAAAAGTGTGACAAAATGCCCTAAATTTTCAAGTTTCGAGCGCCCCCACTCCCCCGCATATGGTCGGATCGAGAAACTGATTATTTCCAGGTTCGTTTGGTCGGGTCCCTGATATTCCTGCCAAGTTTCATTGTCCTAGCTCATCTAGAAGTACCCTAACTCAGAAAAAAGTGACAAAATGCCCTAAATTTTCAAGTTTCCAGCGCCCCGCACTCCCCCCCCCCCCCCCATATGGTCGGATCGGGAAACTGATTATTTCCAGGTTAGTTTGGTCGGGTCCCTGATATGCCTGCCAAGTTTCATTGTCCTAGCACATCTGGAAGTACCCTAACTCGGATATGTGGGACAAAAAACTCGGACCGACCGACAGACCGACAGACGGAATTGTGATCGGTATATGGCACTTGAGCCAGAGGCTGCAAGTGCCATAAAAATAAAGGAGATCCAGACTAATTTCGTCAACTGCATATTTTTTCTTAGAACAAAACCCGTTTTGGAAGCATTCCCCGTATTCTCGCTGTTTTCTGTACGCGGAGTCCGCGTGGAGTGTCTCCCTCTATTCTCGCCGTTCTCTTCGATTCTCTGAGGAGTCCTCGGGAACGGCGAGAATACGCCTCTAGTGTACAGTCCGATCCACCGAATAATTTCGTCCTTGTCATAGTTGTCATATGGGGTCGATTCAGTAGGGTATCATTAAGTTCTGAACAACGTTGGTTGGTGGTAAGCCATGCAGAAAAAAAAAAGATACAGTAGCCTAGTCATTATCCTTATCGTAAAGGATACCCATTATCCTAACTCCTTCAAGACGCTTTACCCGATGAAAAATCTGTAGCCTACGTAGTTGTATGATATCTGTACGAAAAGGTTGCATGTATTGATATGTAATAGTAAAGAATACTATCATTTAGTGCGCCTCAGACTGGGCCAAGCTTAAGTAGTAGTATCCAGTAGCACCCTGTCTTGCCATAGTAGCATCCAGTCTTGTTAATAGTAGCATGCAGTAGAATGCAGTAACACGGTAGCCTTAAAGTAGAAGCATGTAGTAGCATCAGTTAGTACTGCATGCTACTTTTTCGTACAACTTCATACTAATATTTTGAGATAAATTTTTCATCGGGTATGCCTGAGTGATCAACAAGATTACTTACTTCCTCTCGCGCGATCGTCATGTTATCTTGGACGTCGGCGAACACAGTAGGCTGGACAAAGTAGCCTTCACTTCCGTATCGGCCACCACCGGCGACCAGTCGGGCACCTTCACGCTTTCCGGATTCGATAAGCGACAAAATCCTGTTCATCTGCTCCTCATCAACCTGTCAGAAAAATATAATTCAGAGCAGGCAGAAGGTTTTTGAGAGAGGTAGTGTGGTTCCTGATGGGAGGTATGCTTGCCCACTTTGTGAGAAGGAGGAAGAAAATTTGGACCATTTTCTCCGCCCGAACCTTTCTGATTTAACAATTATTTATCTAGTGGTGTAATTCTGCCACTTCCAGAAATTTTTAGAAATATTAACCCTGCCGTTATTACTCGAGTGGGCGTGTATATAGATAATGTTTAGAATTAAGAAGGAGTCCGATTGTTTAAGTTTTATTTTTGTTTTTCTCTGTATATGACCCTTGGGCTTTTGCAATACGCTGATCTATCTATCTATATATAAGGATTGAGTGATTTTAGAGTCAAATACGATATATATCCTGTTTTTCAAAACAACACTTTAACCCGACTTTACCATGACCGGGCTAGCCCAGGTCTGCTACTTGGTCAGTCTTGGAAGTACGGAAGGCACTCCTTACCGTCTCTAACTCTAGCCGTGCCTGAACAAAGATCCTTTCATTGTCAAATATTCTTTTACCGTTGTTGAGCAATAACGCCGGATCAATTTAGTTGTTTGCCATCGAAAATGCTTCACACCAAAATATATACCTGTATGGTCCTTTTAAACATTTACACACAACTCTACCTACAATCTCCATATTTCCATCTCAATAAGCAACAAAAGCTGGAAGCTCATATGGCACTTCCAAGGCTGGGTCAGAGGATGAAAGCAGGAATTTGCCAATTCGTGGGTTTGTTGTGATCATTTGTAAGCAAAACCCTTAAGATAAGAATGATCTTGGGCCCTTGGAAATCAAGAGAATTTGGGCTTATCGTTTGATTAAAAGTATTTTTATTTTTGCACTTGGGGGTGATGATGCGCAGTATAAGAGTGCTAAAAATTCATCTGTAATCAAAACACTTGAGGCGAAAATGATGATGGGCTCACCGGGATCATTAAAATGTATATCTTGGCCAAAAAGTATCGTTTGTACTTTAGGAATTCACTTGAAAGCAAAACTCTTGACACAAAAATAATCGTGGGCCGTCGGTTATGATGAAATGTATTGTTTAGTCAAAAATTGTTTTTTTTTTCATTTATTTTGCGCACTTTAAGGGAGCTAGGATTTATTTCTAAGCTAAATCCTTGAGGCAAAAATTATCATGGGCTCATGGGGTCGGGGATCATGAAAATGTATATTTTGCCTAAAAGTATTTTTTAGATGAGTATTTTAAGATGAGTACTTTAAGGGATCGTCGGATCTGGGAACTGACAATTTCTAAGCCAATCTTGTAATGTCTCTAATGTTCAAGTCAAATTTCATCGTCCTAGCACACCCGGAAGTACCTTAACTCGCGATCACCGGAATTTCCGTCCCCTTCCCCTCCAGCCCTCTCACAGTGCCCGAATCCGGTCCAGTTCTGTCACTGATCTATCTAGGGCTTGTTCTTCCTACGAAGTTTCATCACGATTGCTCCAATCTAAGAACTTCACAATATTTCCTGTTCTCCCCTCCACACCACTTCACACTTTCATCGGATCCGGTCTGGACTTGAAATGTGACATCTGAGATTCAAGGTCGTACCAAATTTCAAGTTTCATTAAGATCCGATCACCCGTTCCAAATTTATACATACCTCAAGATTCCGGATTCCCCTCCCTCCACTCCCCCACGGTGGTCCCTGCCAAGTTTCATTGTCTTAGCACTTTGGAAGTACCTTAACTCGAGAACAGTGGACCAACAGACAGACTGACCGAAAAGTGACCGGTATATGGCACCTGAGTGAAGCTGCAAGTGCCACAAAAACTTGCAATTCGAATAACGGACACAAAGTGAGCCATACGTCCTTACGGCTAGACGCCTGTTATTCAACTGCAGCAGTGGTTCCCCTTGGTCCTCTTTGAAAATCCTGTCGAGAACCTCAAAAATCCTGCTCGGAAGTCCAAAAATCCTGCCGAAAAAAAAAATAATGTTTCCACTATGGTCGTTAAGACTATAGCTGGAGGATTTGAACAAACGCAGCTGGATGTGTCGTTTGGGACGACAAGGACAATTTTGCCACAAGAATACTAAATGAATATTAAACGACTATAGGCCTATATCGTAAATACCAAGACTACCATTAAACAGGGCGTCAATATCCGGGGCTTGAAAATGTATCGGCAAAAACGCGCAGCGGCAACGACGCTAACGATTGTATCCAGGACAAATGTCGTAGGCGAAATTTTAAAATTCACCTTTTTTCTGGCAAAATTTAACTTACATTCTTGCTTTCAGTGTGGTTTAAACCCCGGAAATTTCAGTCCTTCAACGCAAACTAAGTGGCGCACCCTTCTTTTCCACAGGAAATATATACTACAAAACGCGCCGCAGGCCAAATTTTGCGGAAACACTTATGACCAAAGTCTCTTTTTGCGATCCGAAATGAAGACATAATCAGAAGCATAGCTTTCAAACGAAAGAAATAAACCGCATTTTTATTAATACGAAATAGTTTGGTACTAGATAGGTTTTAGATGATAAAAGTCGGATATAGACAACACGTCGAACGTAACCATATAGCTACAATATAGCTTCTATTATTGTTACATCTCCCCAAATTTCTTAATTCTTACTGCAGTCTCACAGAAATATCGGACAATCAGGGTTGCCACATGTCGCACGATAGTGTGAATTGTCACTCGTATTCTGTTCCCTCTATTTCAGATATAATCCAAATGTGTCATTTTCGCTGCAGGGATTCCGACCGTAAGTGACTATTTCAAGCTTTTCGTGAAAATAAAAGTAAGATGTGTCATTTTTGCAGAGGCGATTCCGGCAAAAAGTGACCATTTAACGTATTTTAATGAAAAAAGAATTTCACTCCCAGTTCGCTCTCTGTTTTGGCCAAAAGACACTCTCTAAATGTTTTTGATGTGGCAACCCAGCGGACGATTCCTGGAAAATGCTTGAAAAAGTCCGGAAATCCTGCTAAATCCTGGATTCTCAAAAATCCTGCCGAGATATCCCGAATTTCAGGATAAATCTTGGAAAGTGGAAGCACTGAACTGCCGGTTCCACCCGCTCTCCGAGGGAGGCGGCATACGTTTAGCGCGGTCAAATATTACGCCTTGTCAATAGGCCTGTAGTCGTTTAGTATTCATTTAGTATTCTTGTGGCAAAATTGTCCTTAAATATTCCTTGAGCCGAAGCTCACTTTGAAACACTAATTCAAATAATGTATACAACGGATACGTTAGCTACGATGCTTCATCAGCGATATTTCGGCCCTTCTTGGCAAGGGTCCTCGTCAGGCTGTCAATCTTCAAGTCTGACGAGGACCCTTGCCAAGAAGGGCCGAAATATCGTTGATGAAGCATCGTAGCTGACGTATCCGTTGTATACATTATTTGAATAAAATTGTCCTTGTCGTCCCAAAAGACACGTTAAGCTGCGTTTGTTCAAATCTTCCAGCTATAGTCTTAACGGCCATAGAGGAAACATTTTTTTTTGTTTTTTTTCGGCGGACTCGAGTCCGAAATAGCATCTCCAAAATTACACTATCCTATTGTGAAGGGGGAGAGGGTGGGGGTGGCTGGCAAATTTTAACTACCGGCACTTCTTATCCTCACCCCGTGCAAGCCCCAGAAAAACAAGAATATTGGCTTCCAGAAATTCAGCACCCGATGTAACGCCCAAAAGGCTATAGCAAGATGGGGGGGGGGGGGGGGGGGGGGTCTGAGTGATGGGTAGATTTTTTCCGAAGCCGACACATATGTGTTATCATCAACAAGAAAATAAATATTCCTTCAGCCCAAGCTAACTGCGAATAATATTTAATAGTGCAAAACGGATACGTCAGCTGAATTTTATTAGAGCTATGTTTCGGCCCTTCTTGGCAAGGGTTCCTGGTTTTCCCACAAGTTCGTATTTCCAACCTGAGCGGCTTTGAGCCTGAAGAGGAACCTTGCCAAGAAGGACCAAAATATAACTCTAATAAAATTCTAGCTGACGTATCCGTTTGGCACTATCAAATCAACAAGAAAATATCCTTCGAACTATAACAAAAAGTGCCTTCCACAAATCCAAATCGTTTAGTAAATCACCCCCCCACTGACCATCGGCAAAAACGCCCAGAAGGTGGAATCGAACCACTCTGTCGCTAAACAGCTACAGGTTTGAAGCCTGCACCCCGGACCTCCAGAGTTCATCTGGGCATAATCAGTAAGTACAATGACAGGCTTTATACTAAACTAAAAACGGATATTTCGCAGGAACTTCTCTCGAAGTAATATTAAGCCCTGCAATTTTCGAGAAGTTCCAACCGGGATAATAAGCTACTTTACATACAGAACACATGCTCAGCAATCTTCTGCATTGTCCCAGAATCAAAAACACTGAAAGTATGAAAGAAAGAACATGGAAGAAATGCAATTACTCGGCTCTCACAGTAAACGTTAGCTGATAGGCAAGCAGTTTCTGACCTAAGCATCCTTCTTCGTCTTGCGCTTCTCAATATGACATGTTCCATTTTCCCGTGGAAATTATTCTTCCTGGATAGAAGGAACGAATGTCCCAACAAGTTTTAGGCGATATTTGGATTTCGATATATCGTTATTTTCAATTCTGATATTCGACAATCGATATATCGATGTCGATATTTCTTTACTATGTTTCGCTATAGGAGACGTCTCGTTTCGCCAAAATTTAAGAAAAAAATTGTCGTTAAATAGCATATTGCGTCATCTCGGATAAATGAGAACTGAATTATGGAAAACATATTTCTCCAGTTTCGGGTATATAAATGCAGGATATGCTGGATTCTTTACGATAATTATGAACGAACAAATATCGTTTTCGAAATCGATATTTACGTTTCGATAGACGATATCGATATCTGGTCCGATATATCGATAACGAATATCGCCCAACACTAGTCCCAACTTTCCGCACGCCCTGACGAGCGGAGGCTTAAGATAATTAGGGAAAACGGACCCTTTTTCTCAGAGTGATTTGAACAAAACTAAGAAAACACAACGCCTCTGAACCAGATCCGACAGAAGGAGCTTGTCATAATATAATTCTTCCGGATGTGGATTCCGGCTTTCCCATCGTCCGGGTCCGGGGCGGAATCCGACAGGTGGGAGCGCGAATCGTGGAACTATCGTAAAAGATCTGCAGGAGTTTGTAGGAGCCCAAGTGGTTGGTAGGTGGATAATCAAAGGCGTCATTTCGCTGAAACCTAAGGGGAGGGGGGGGGGGGGTCTAAGTTATTGGGCGGGGGCCCAATACCCCAAAATGTACTTGTCAGAAATACAGCTCGGCTAAAGAAACAAACAAACGGTTTAGAAACAAGAGCTGTAAGCTCATATGGCACTTGCATGTGTCAAGATGATTTGATTGATCAAAAGTAAGTTTCGACTTTGCGGTTGAGATGCGCACTCTAAGGGAGCTGGAACTTCATTTGTAAGCAAAACCCTTGAGGCAAAACTGCTAATGGGCTGATGGGCATCACGAAAATGCATATATTGCTTAAAAGTATTTTTTTTACTTTGCGGTCAAGATTGGTACTTTAAGGAATAATCGGATTTGGTAAGTAGCAATTTCTAAGCAAATGTTGTTGAGTCTCCAATATTCCAGCGAAGTTTCATCGTCCTAGCACATCTGGAAGTACCTTAACGCGCGATCACCGGAATCCCAGACCCCCTCCCCCTCCTCCAACTCCACCCACAATAACCGGAGCCAATCCGGTTCTGTAAATGATTAATCCAGAGCATCTGTTTGTCATTCCCACGAAGTTCGATCCAGATCACACCAGTCTAAGCGGGTCAAGTATTTTCCGCCCTCCCCCCGATAATTGCCGGATTCGGTCCGGAAATGAAAAAGGTCACAAGAGAAAAATGTCCTCTGTTTAATTATTAAATTTCACTCGAATCCGATCACCCGTTCCAAAGTTACGCATGACTCAATATTCCGGATTCCCCTCCCTCAACTCTCCCCCCCCCACGATTATCATATCGAGGATTTTTTTTTATTCCAAGTCAGTTTGACCGGGTCCCTGATATGCCTTCCAAGTTTCGTCGTGAAAATCCCCCAAAAAACGGAATTCCGGGGTACCCCTCCTCCCCCCCCCTCAAGTGTCCGGATCCAGTCAAATTATGTAAAAGATTTACATGGACCAGATGTTTGTTCTTCCCAGCAAGTTTCACTCCGATACCATCATTCTAACCGTTTCTCGAGATTTCCGGTCCACCCCCCCCCCCCCCCCCCACCCAGCTCCCCCGCGGTGCACGTAGCCAATCCGATTCAGCAAATGACTTACCTAGAGCATCTGTTTGTTCTTCCCACAAAGTTCCATCCCGATCCCTCCATTCTAAACGGGGAACGTATTCCCCCCCCCCCAAAGTTGCCGGATCCGGTCCGGATATGAAAAAAATCATCGGAGAAATGTCCTCTGTTGAATTCTTAAATTTCACTCGAATCCGATCAACCATTCCAAAATTACGCATGACTGAAAATTTCGGATTCCCCTCCCTCCACTCCCCCCACCATTATCTGATCGACAAAATTTTTATTTTGAAGTCAGTTTGATTGGGTCCCTGATATGCCTGCCAAGTTTCATCGTGAAAATCCCCAAAACCACCATCACCGGAATTCCGGGACCCCCCCCCCCCCCCCATAAGTGTCCGGATCAAGTACAATGGTCTAAAGGACTTATCTAGAGCAGATGCTTGTTCTTCCCAGCAAGTTTCACTCCGATCCCTCCATTCTAACCGTTTCTTGAAATTTCCGGTCCCCCCCCCCCCCCCAACTCCCCCCTGGCTACCGAATCCGGTCAAGACTTTAAACGGGACATTACAGATATATATTCTGTTCAGTTATGAAGTTTCATTACAATCCGATCATCCGTTCGAAAGTTACACACTTCTCAATTTCCCGGATTCCCCTACGGATTCCCCTCCCTCCACTCCCCCACCATTATCTGATCGACAATATTTTTATTTTGAAGTCAGTTTGATTGGGTCCCTGATATGCCTGCCAAGTTTCATCGTGAAAATCCAAAAAACCACCATCACCGGAATTCCGGGACCCCCCCCCCCATAAGTGTCCGGATCCAGTACAATGGTCTAAAGGACTTATCTAGAGCAGATGCTTGTTCTTCCCAGCAAGTTTCACTCCGATCCCTCCATTCTAACCGTTTCTTGAAATTTCCGGTCTCCCCCCCCCCCCCCCCAACTCCCCCCTGGCTACCGAATCCGGTCAAGACTTTAAACGGGACATTACAGATATATATTCTCTTCAGTTATGAAGTTTCATTACAATCCGATCATCCGTTCGAAATTTACACACTTCTCAGTTTCCCGGATTCCCCTGCCCTCCACCCCCCCCCCCCCCCCAAAATGGTCGGATCAGAAAAATGGTTATTCCTAATTTTGTTTGGTCGGGTCTCTGATATGCCTGCCAAGTTCCATGGTCCTAGCACAACTGGAAGTACCCTAACTCGAAAAAGTGTGACAAAATGCCCTAAATTTTCAAGTTTCCAGCGCCCCCACTTCCCCGCACATGGTCGGATCGGGAAACTGATTATTTCCAGGTTAGTTTGGTCGGGTCCCTGATATTCCTGCCAAGTTTCATTGTCCTAGCTCATCTGGAAGTACCCTCACTCGAAAAAGTGTGACAAAATGCCCTAAATTTTCAAGTTTCCAGCGCCCCAAGTCCCCCGCATATGGTCGGATCGGGAAACTTATTATTTCCAGGTTACTTTGGTCAGGTCCCTGATATTCCTGCCAAGTTTCATTGTCCTAGCTCATCTGGAAGTACCCTAACTCGAAAAAGTGTGACAAAATGCCCTAAATTTTCAAGTTTCGAGCGCCCCCACTCCCCTGCATATGGTCGGATCGGGAAACTGATTATTTCCAGGTTCGTTTGGTCGGGTCCCTGATATTCCTGCCAAGTTTCATTGTCCTAGCTCATCTAGAAGTACCCTAACTCAGAAAAAAGTGACAAAATGCCCTAAATTTGCAAGTTTCCAGCGCCCCGCCCCCCCCCCCATATGGTCGGATCGGGAAACCGATTATTTCCAGGTTAGTTTGGTCGGGTCTCTGATATGCCTGCCAAGTTTCATTGTCCTAGCACATCTGGAAGTACCCTAACTCGGATATGTGGGACAAAAAACTCGGACCGACCGACAGACCGACAGACGGAATTGTGATCGGTATATGGCACTTGAGCCAGAGGCTGCAAGTGCCATAAAAATAAACAAGAAACTTACTGCACCCCATCCGGAAAACTAAACGAATTCCAAGAAACCATTCTGTGAAAGGTAAAGGTCATGTATAATAAAAGAAACTCGCTGGCAGCCGCCCCCCCCCCAAACGACGCCTCTGGGTGGATTCAAATTTTCTTTCCTACTTGCGCTGCCTATTCTTCTCGCGAAATTATGCATTTCATACGATAGGCTACATTCCATCGGTACTATTGAGGTGTGCATAATTCTGTATGTGCCAAGATAGTCGACAAAGTCAAGACCTTCTATCAACTGTATGGTGGCTATCTGGGGACATAAATCGATACTTCATAGATAGTTGAGTTTATACGGTTTATGGATGTTTATATTGTTTAAGCTTGTTTAAAGCGGAATGTTGCGCGTTTCCAATCTCTGACATGACATTCCATCTTTACTTAGGTAGCCTATGTGAACTGTTAAAGCACATTTCTTACTAGAAATGATCTTTTCATAATGAAATGGCTCAGAAATATCGTTTTACAATAAAACCATTAGCCAACTCTGAACCAGCCTTGCAAGTGCCCTATGAGCTTCTAGCTCTGTTTTTTTTTTGCGGGATCACTGATACTATAGCCCGCTTCTATCTGACTACTGTTTTGGTTTGTGATTTTTTTTTTTTTTTTTTCGCAAACCCCTCTGTAGCTCAGTGGTAGAGCAGTACCCTTGTAACCCAAAGGTCGTGGATTCAAATTCGGCCTGAGGAGCACTTTTGTCGTTCAGCTCGCTACTTACAAACTCTTGACAAAAGTATGTATAGGCTCAATCAAGTATCAACTTATGGCCGCAAAAAGAGGGCATAGTAATGCGGCACGCGTATCCTAATAGCTATTGCGGGGAGGAAACCGGTTTGCTTTGGTTCCGGAATCAGCGGTTTTTTAGCGGTTTTGCGATGGAACGGTAGATCCAGCGGTCTACTCTGGGGGGGGGGGGGGGGGGGGGCTCTGTGCCAAATTCGCAAGTAGCGAAAAACATTGTTTTGTTAAATTTTTGCTCTTCCAGTAACTATCCGCATATTTCCTGTTCCACAACTCTTTCGGCAACGCAAAGCTTGGGGGAGGGTGTGGTTACAAATACAGAATACGAGGAGGTGAGGGCTCACCTGAGGTCCTTGCTCGGTTTTGATGTCAAATGGATTTCCAAGCATCTTCTTCTTTGCTTTCTCAGCAGAACGTTCCACAAATTCGTCATAAATGGCTTCTTCAACGAAAGTCCTGGACCCAGCACAGCAGCACTGACCTACGAAGAAGACAATGAATTAATCTAGGACTGAATAAAGCGTCCATAGCATTTTTTTGTGGGCTGAATTTTCAACCTATCTAAACCAGTCTACCACAAATCCCTGATCTTTGGATACCCTATGCCGAACGCTGGGTATATCTAGCATTTGGCATAGCCTATGCCTAATGCTCGATACCTGTTGGTAACCTAACCCTGACCTACCTCAATATAAATGAGTTCTGATTGGTTGATTTTTTAGCTTCACTCAAATCATCAATATTCTACTGGGTTACAGGATCCAACACCTGGCATAGTGTATCCAGCGTTAGGCATAGGGTATGCCAAACGCTAGACATATCCAGCGCTTGGCATAGGATATCCAAAAATCAGGGGTTTGTGGTTGACTGATCTAAACCGAGGGGGTATGAAAACGGTGGCAGGCTGTGTGGAAAAACTACTGCAGGGCTGAGAAAGCTTTTTCGTCGACGCCTGGTAATCCGATGCCTCAACTTTCAACACCGAAACCGGTTACTTCTCTTGTCTCCCACAACTTTTTAGGACTGAGTTGGTCTGCTATGGTCGTTCCCCCTGAGACGATCAGTGTTGCCAGAACGTGGTAAAAAGGATAAGGCACGGCCTTTGAAAAATACGCCAGAAAAAATCTACACATCCCAAAACTCAATGACTATCAACACAGAGCCCCAAAATTTTGTCCGGCCTTCGGTCGTGACGATTAAAACGACGTAAAAACAGTCGATTTTTCTGAAAAAACAGTCGTTTTTTGTAAAGATAGTCAATTTTTCACATCACGCCAAAAAATACGCCAGATAAAAAGAAAAACAGCTACGTTTTACGCCACACGCCAGTTGCAAAATATTTACGCAAGTCTCCGACAAAATCCGCCAACCTGGCAACACTGGAGACGATCGACAAATGGTTTTCATATCGGATCAAATATCGATATCGAATATCGAAACGTAAATAACGATGTCGAAAACGATATTTGCTCATTTATAATTATTGTAAATAATCCGAGTAATCCAACATGACTTACATTTATATATCCGAAACTGGAGCAATATGTTCTTCGTAGTTCAGTTTTTTTTTTATACTAAGTTTGAGTTCATGCAATATGCTTTCATTCGACAATTTTCCTCTAAATTTTGGCGAAACGAGAGTTATACTACAGCGAAACAGGATCCCTCCAGGATGGCGCAAAGGAATCGTGGTCAAAACAGGTTAAAAATATTTTGGATAGTAGCGGTTTGTCTCATTTTTGGTGTGATGGAAAAGGTCCTAGAGCAGGAAATGGTGTGAGTATTGTTAAGGAGGTGGAGGTTAGGTTGCACGACCATGAAATACAATTGTGGCAGTGTGGGGTGGTTGCATCTGATTCATTGTGGTTGTACGCGAGGGCCAAAGAGACATGGGGGGAGGAAATTTATCTCAAGGTGGGGATCCCAGCAGATAATTTGAGGTTGTTAATGAGCTTATGGGGTGATTGTCTACCTTTAGGAATGCGCAGAAGATACTGGGTAACGTAAGAGTGCTGTCTGGTCCTTACTTTTGCCCAAAGTGCGGACAATTGGATGAAAATATTTTTCACTTAATGGGCGTATGCCCCGAGCTGTCAGATCTTCGTGGGAAAATTTCTGGTGTTAGTTATTGGGGGGAGGAATGGTTGGTAAAAGTAATGGGAAGTAAATTGTTTGGTGACATTGAAAAGTCGGGAAGATTCCTTTCGGTTTCGATGAACCACAGAGAACGGTTCCTGTACAGGAAACAAGACCGAAGGTTTCGATGGGATCCCAAAAATCTAATTTTTGATCCAGACAATTGGGTCCTGTCTTCGCCAGATCCAGTCTTCGCCAGGCAAATCATCAGAGAAAACCAAGTTCAGATGTACCTCTATAAGCCATATCTGTTTTGACGATACTGACCGAAACTTCCTGCTTTACTTCTGCCAAATTTCCGGTTTCGCCCGAATTCCAAGCGAACTAATAGTCCAGCAAAAAAAAAATTCAGAAACGAATCCAGCGGATCTCTTTATATATAAAGAACATCTAATCAACTTTAAATAAAACTTTGACTTAAAAAAAAATCCGGTTAAAACCGGATTCCGGACTAATTATATGTCCGGGTAAAAAATGATTGTCATATACAGACTCGGCGTCTCTTCTTACTCCTAAATCTGTCATCTAATCAACTTCAGACAAAACTTTCGCTTTTAACAAACTTTCCGGTTTTGGCCGGATTCCTGGCGAACTAGTTGTCCGGTGAGAAAATGGTTTTCACCATCGTGTTCAGCATGTCTCCTTACCCCTAAATCTAACATTTAATCAACTTCAAAAGAAACTTTTACCCAACTTTCCGGTTTTTGCCGGATTCCGGACGAACTACTTGTCCGACAAGAAAATGGTTTTCACCATCGTACTCAGCATGTCTTCTTACCCCATAATCGACTATCACATTAGCTGTTTAAAAATATTTTGTTTGTCCCTTAATTTGAAACCCCTCCCCCACCCTCAAATATGGGGCTACAGAGCCCATCTTCGAACTTGACTTGTACTTTGACCCAAAGGATCCTCCCACCAAGTTCATCAAAATATCTCATTCCCTTCGAGAGTCATCGTGCGGACAGACGGACAACTTTTGCGATGTCATAGGTATCCCTCCACTTACGTTTTGGGATCCCAAAAACAGTTATCATTTATTTGGTTTTTGTTTTTGATTTTTGTTTTTGTTTATTTTTTCCCATGGCCTTTGTACTTTTAGTGGAATAAAACTTATCTTATCATAGTACCGAAAGTTAAAATATCAATATCGATACATCGACTGACAACACTGACAGATATGTTGTCTGGAAATAATTAAGAATGAAAGATCTGATCTACTCTGCCTCACTACTGACTGACTCTGAACAACTGAGAACACTGACCGTACTGTTGTCTGGAAACAACTGTGAATGGAAGATCGAAACTACTCTATCAAAAGTTTGATAAAATTAATGAAATACTCGCATTCTACAGTGCAAGGCCGTTGGTGACTGCGCTGGCTAACAGAAACAAAATAATTAATAAAAGAAGACTTTCAGGTCTACTCCCGAGGGTCGTCAAGAGGAGGAGGGGAGGGAGAGAGAGTAGCTCACTTAAGGCGAAGGAACGCTCAGCACTGTCACAGGGTGTAAAGAATTTTCAAGTATGACCTTGATAAAAAATACTATTCTTTGATAAGGCTCAACTCAATTTTAGGACCCCACTGAGGCGGAGGATGCATAGAGGAGCTTTCCCCCGGGCAAACGCACTGCAGAGTGCTCAAATTCTTAAGGCTTTTACTTCTTTTTGGGATCCCAACACGTAAGTGGAGGGATACCTATGACATCGCAAAAGTTGCCCGTCTGTCCGTCCGGCCGTCTGTCAGCACGATAACTCTCGAAGGGAAGAGATATTTTGATGAAACTTGGTGTGAGGATTCTTTGGGTTAAGAGAAAGGTCAAGTTCGTAGATGGGCTGTGTAGCCCTATATTTCGGGTGGGGGAGGGGATTCAAAGTAAGGGGCAAATAAAACATTTTTAAACAGCTAATAAGATAAGTCGATTAGGAGGTAACACGACATGCTGAACACGATTATGAAAATCATTTTCTCGCCGGACAACTAGTTCGCCCGGATTCCGGCCCAAACCGGAAAATTTGTTAAAAGCAAAAGTTTTTTTTAAAGTTGATTAGACGTCCGATTTAGGGGTAAGAAGAGATGCTGAATCCGCATACGACAATCATTTTTTAGCCGGACACATAGTTCGCCTGGAATCCTGCTGAAACCGGAAAATTTTGTTGTAAGTTAAAGTTGATTAGATGTTCGATATAGGGAAAAGAAGATCCGCTGAACTCGTTTTTCAGCTTTATTTTTTTGCCGGACAAGCAGTTCGTCCGGAACTGGAAATCTGCCAGAAGTAAGGCAGGAAATTTCGATCAGTTTCGTCAAAATTGACATGTCTTATTTTAGCTGAGTAAACACACATGCTAAATCCATCAACACATATGCTGAATCCATATCTGAACTTGGTTTTCTTGGCGAAGACAAGACCCAATTGTCTGTATCAAATATTAAATTCCTGGGATCCCATCGAAACCTTTGGTCTTGTTTTTATACGCCCTATACCTTCCATATTAGTTCTTTTTTTGCCGCTAGATGCGCTAGCATAAAGTAAACAATGACACGTTCCTTCCTCGTGTACGTTTATCCAGGTTTGTTTGGCTATTTTCAATTCCCCTTAGGCCTAGCCATGTTTAAAATGTCTCTGCCTCTATTTGCGCTCTACCAAAATCTCTTCTGTCAAACTTCATCAAGTTTGTCAATTCTGGCTTCCACCTTCGGTGCTGAGTGCTGGTTGACTTTTCCACGGGGCTAATACGCGACCCGTACGAAGCAAGAACTTAATCACTTATTCACCCTTCATATAACTCATACCAAGATCTCACGTGTAATTGTTATTAGTTGCGTTTTGCAGATAACATGGTATCTGATACCACGGTCTAAAGTTGTTTTCGCAGTTATCGTGGTATCTGATACCACGGTCAAAAGGCGTCTTTGCAGTTATCGTGGTATCTGGCTAGTTATCTGGTATCCGATATTCAGATACCACGGTCCGACGTGGTATCTGAAAAAGTCATCTCACTTTCATCATTACCAATAATAGACTAGGATTTTGTAAAAATTGGTGAGAATGAAGTTTGGAACTTACTGATGTAACTGTATGTCAGTTTTTATTTAGGGATGACTTCGAAAAGCGCAATTTCGGCAACTGTCGTTTTTGCAGGGCAACCGTGGCATCAGATACAATGGTAACTGCAAAAACGATTAATTGCAGATCCAGTTACCGTGGTAACAGATACCATGATATCTGCAAAAACGCAACTATTGTTGCTTTAGCGCAGTTAGGGACAATTCGTCATTGGATTTTGTGAGGGGCGTATTGTCAACTTCTATGATTGATCCTGCGTTTTCAGTGTCAATAGTTGCGTTTTTGCTGATACCATGGTATCTGTTACCACGGTAACTGGATCTGCAATTAGTCGTTTTTGCAGTTATCGTGGTATCTGATACACGGTGCTCTGCAAAACCGACTATTGCCGAAATTGCACTTTTCGAAGTCATCCCAAAAAAAAGCAGATATCCAGTTACATCACTAAGTGCTAAACTTCTTTCTCACCAATCTGACAAAATTTGATGAAAGTGAGATGACTTTTCAGATACCACGGCCAGTTACCACCGTCGGACCGTAGTATCTGAATATCTGATACCACGATAACTGGCCAGATACCACAATAACTGCAAAAACACTTTTTGACCGTGGTATCAGATACCACGATAACTGCAAAAATGACTTATGACCGTGGTAACAGATACCATGGTATCAGCAAAAACGCAACTAATAAGGTTTTGAATTTTTGAAACAGAAAACTGCAAGTTAGCTTACCCTGATTGAAGAAAAGACCAAAGTGGGCCCATTCAACGGCAGTATCCAAATTGGAGTCCTTCATAACAATACAGGGAGACTTGCCGCCGAGTTCCAGGGTGATTCGTTTAAGATTAGACCTTCCAGCTGCCTGCTGAATCAAGTGTCCGACCTGGAACAAGGAAATTTGAGCCAAAACCCGATGAAGAATTTATCTCAAAGTAGTACTATGAAGTAGCACGAAAAAGTTGCATGCAGTACTAACGATGCTACTACGTGCTTCTACTTCAAGGCTACCGTATTACTGCATACTACTATATGGTACTATTAGCAGGACTGGATGTTACTATGGCAAGACAGGATGCCACTGGATACTACTACATAAGATTGGACCAGTATGAGGCACATTAAATGATAATATTCTTTGCTATTACATAGTATTACATGCAACGTTTTCGTACTACTATCATACTACTACGCAGGACACACATTTTTCATTGGGAAGCTATATTTTCACACATCTGGTTTTGGAGTCTACAAGAACGAAACTAACGGCAAGCGTTTCGACTATATTCCTTTCCCTTCACAGACGTCATTTTTTCTTTTTTTTTGGGGGGGAGACGCCCGTGGCCTTCTAAGGGGGTCCAGAGCTACTCAGGAAAACAGAATATAAATTTCTCATCAAAATTGTGGCGCCTGGTTCCGCCATATCAGTTGACCAAGGTCACTCATGAAAACTGAACCCTTTTTAATCGGAGATAATTTTATCTGAAAGTGCAAAACGGATACATTGAATGAATGAATGAAGGATTTATGACGCGTAGAACGTGACGAGTAGAAAAGGACAAAGAAATATAAAATAATCGTAAAAACTCCAAAACTATTTTCCATAAAGGTTCACTAATTTAGAATCACATTGATGGGATCGTGGACAGGTAAGTTTCCGATCGGAGAGGGCTTCAAGCGTCAACAATGGGTCGGATATTAACAAACACACATTTTAAACTGTCAAATATGATTCGCAGTCAGCTTGGGCTGAAGGAATATTTAGGTAAATATTCTTTGAGCCCAAGCTGAGGATTGACAGCCTGACGAGGACCCTTGCCAAGAAGGGCCGAAATATTGCTGATGAAGAATCGTAGCTGACGCATCCGTTGTAAACTTTGTTTGAATCAATATTTAGGAGATAATTGTTCGAGGATCGGTTTTTCAAGGCGCGTTTTGTCAGTTGTGTGTCTGAACTCTGGACATAAAGAGAGACATTATCTTTGTAACATTGCGTCGAATATCACTTTACGATTTTTTCGTGGATTGCTGAAGGCCCCCTTGGAAATCCAAGTAGGGGCGCCATCTCGAAGGAGTACCGAATAAAAGCAAAGGACGGGGAGAAGGGTAGGGTAAGCAAACACTCAGTGCCTTTTGCACTTAACTGCAGCTTGTTCATTTTACGAGACAGTAAAAAAAAAAAAAGTTTTAAAGGAACAGAAAACTTGACTCGGGGAGCTAGCTGACATATCAAGAATGTACCCTGAGTCGATATTGAGAGTAAGAAAAAATTCTCGTTACGACCATTGCAGTTACCGGGCAGTTTCCGAGAATTCGACTTTTGAGTTAGTAGAAAAAAGCAAAAGGTTTGTGTGCCGGGAGTAGGAATCGAACGCACGACCTCTTGACTACTATCCAGATGTGTTAGCAGTGTGTTAGTCAACACGGCCAAAGGCGAACTTTTACAGTGCAGAAGTGCATAATTACAGTGCATAAGGGGCAAGCGCCTGCCAGCTAGCTTTGGGAACACTAAGGAGGGGGTTCGAGATAACAAAGAAGGGGGGTTCGATCGACAATAAGTCCCTGTATCTTTATCTAAGTCCCCCAGGTCGGTTTGATGGCCGAAAGTTGCGTACTCAAGTTTTCTGTGCCTTTAAGTCTGTGTTTAACGTGGATTGCAGCAAAGGCTACTCTGTTTCAGTTTTGATCATTTTTATTCAGAAAGGGTCAACTTGAAGCGCCGGCATGTACCAGTTTTCAGTTAAATGTCTGAGAATGGTATGACACTTTAAAATGTATCGTGACCAAACACTGTGAGCTGATCTATGATAGGTGGCACTTAGTTTCATTTGTGATCCAAAAAGGCATCCTGATCATAAGGAATTCCAAAATTTTCGCCTGCGGCGCATTTTGTAGTTTGTATACTTTGTAGTTTTTACTGGAAAAAGTCGTAATTTGTCCGAGGTTTGGACTCACAATTTGTATTATTTGCTTTTGACGAAAAATACAAAGGTCATAACGGAAATATAGCGAAGATAGTGTATTATCTCATATCCCTTGAAATTCCGCATTCTTGTAATGAGGTCATAACGGAAAGACTACGAATGAATGAATGAATTTGAATTTTTTGCACAAAAAACCCTTGGGGTCATGGCAACAAAACAAAAAGGAAACACAGCAAACTACAAAAATCGCTCTCTATGGGACAAACCAACTCGGAGGAATCTAGCCACTTTACGGATATCCCCCATATTTGTGCTTCCCATTTTTTCTAATAGCCACTCCTCCCTAGTAATTCCCACCCCAAATAATTCGACCCTTAAATCACTCAATCCTTCACATTCACACATAAAGTGGAACACATCCTCATCCATCTTTCCACACATCGGGCAAAAGTAAGGGCCATTCTTTAATCTATTTTTTCCTATAAACCTTCTTTTCTCCCCAATAGCTAATCCTCCCCCCGCCTTAAACTCACCATCCACTTTAAATCTACTCCCGACAACCCAGCTTTAAAATAAATGTCCTCCCCCCAAACATCTTTCGCCTTTGCATAGAACTGTAGAGACATCGACTCAGCCTTCCGACACTGCCTATCCTGAATTTCCTGATCACGAAGGATTTGCTCCACCTTACGCGACACTTCACCATACTGTAAAGAAGTTCCAATGCCAACATTCCATAATTCAGACAGGCCGCATCTGTCAAGAATGTTCTTAATTTGATGAGGCCAAGATTGCTGGTCTTCGTCCCACAGCGCCTCCAGGTAGGCTGCTTTAAGCAACCTCACTCGCGGTAATGAAATAATTTTCTCCCAGAAACTTACTATAGTAACCAATCTATCAGACCTAAGCGAGAACAAACCTAGATCACCTTTCAATACAATACTACTAAGAGACTCACTAACCCTTAAAATATCTAAGCTGTACCTCCAACTTCGATACCTCCACATAACCCCAAATTTCCGCAGCATAATGCATACTTGATACTATTTTAGTCGAAAACATACGCTTCTGGAACTTCATATTCTTAATATCCCGTACATGGCTTAAAAATACGATATTTGACAATCTTGCTCCCCTCAACACACACTGATCCACATGCTTTCCAAACTTACCCTTCGACGTAAACTTCACCCCCAAATACACAAACTCTTCTTTCACTGATAGCTCCTTACCCTCAAAATATACCCTGTCATGCACACCTAGTTTTCCTCCCTTTCGGCAAACCATAGCAACTGTTTTATTCACGTTCAGGACCAACCGCTTAGATTTAAGATACTCCTCCACCAAATTTAGTAACACCTGCAGGTTATCTCTACTATCCGCCACCAAAGCCACATCATCCGCGAATAGAAGCATGCAAAGCCTGACTAAATCAACTGATACAAACGGAGCAGCCCTGGCCCTTAAGAACGCCTCCATATCGTTAATAAATGGGAAAAAAGCTTTGGAGATAAAGTACACCCTTGCTTCACACCTAGTTTAGACGAAAAACTCCTTGAAATCTTGCCTGCCACCCTTACTACTAACCTCACCCTGAAATACATCTCTAACAACACACATACGAATACTTGTGGCAAGCCCATACTGACCAGACTTTCCATCAATAGCTGTCTATTTACATTATCGAACGCCCCTTTTAGGTCAAGAAAAGCTATAAAAAGCTTCCCTTTATGTGTGTCAAATGTATTGTCAAAAGATAGTGTATTATCTCATATCCCTTGAAACTCCGCATTCTCGTATAAATGTTTGATAAGTTCTGACACATGTACAAACCTCGGTAGAACCGGTGAATGCCACTTTGTCCACATCCATATGCTCGGCAATAGCTGCACCGGCGGCACCGAATCCTGGCACCATGTTGATTACACCCGCTGGAAATCCTGCTTCCTTCGCGAGTTCAGCCACGTAGAGGGCAGTGAGAGGGGTTTGTTCCGCTGGCTTCATAACAATGGTGTTACCTAGTAAATGAGATTTCGGATTATCTACTTGATAATTTTTCACGTTTCTAAAAATGTCTTAAAGTTTAACCGAAACCTGATGAAAAATTTATCTTAAAATAGTACTATGAAGTAGTAGTTCGTCGATCCGTCGATTCGCCCAAATGTCAATTCGCCTACCCGTCATAAGACCCAAAAAATCCGTCACAACCCCCACTTTTTACGACAGCTCGCTTATCCATCACAAGAACCAAAAAATCCGTCGATTCGCCAAATTAATTTTGGGTGAATCGACGGGTGGGTGAATCAGCGGGTGGGCGAATCAGCGGTTGGGCGAAACGACGGTGGGCGAATCGACGGGTTGGTAAATCGACGGTTAGATGAATCGACGGATTTTTAGATTGGGCGTATTGACGGGTGGATGAATCGACGGGTGGAGGTAGTGACGGCGACTCCGTTTATTCTTCTCCCGTCGATTCGTCCAACCGTCATTATGCCCAAAAAATACGTCGCATCCCCCACTTTTTTCGACGGTTTGCCTAACCTTCCCAAGACCCAAAATATACGTCGATTCGCCCACCCGCTGATTCGCCCAACCGCTGATTCACCCAACCATTGATTCCTCTACTCGTCGATTCGCCTACCGTTGATTCCCCTACACGTCGATTCGCCTACCGTCGATTCGCCCAACCTCCAACCTCGTTTTCCTAAAGCGTCGATTCACCCACTTCTAAAATCCGTCGATTCGTCCAAACGTCAATTCGCCCACCCGTCATAAGACCCAAAAAATCCGTCACAACCCCCACTTTTTACGACAGCTCGCTTATCCGTCACAAGACCCAAAAAATCCGTCGATTCACCAAATTCAATTTTGGGTGAATCGACGTTGGGCGAATCGACGGGTGGGTGAATCAGCGGGTGGGCGAATTAGCGGGTGGGCGAATCGACGGGTGGATGAATCGACGGTTGGATGAATCGACGGATGTTTTAGATTGGGCGTATTGACGGGTGGGTGAATCGACGGGTGGGGGTAGTGACGGCCACCCGGACAATTCTAAACTTATGAAGAACTTACCGGTGGCCAGTGCTGGTCCCAGTTTCCAAGCTTGCATAAGAAGGGGGAAGTTCCATGGGATGATCTGGCCGCAGACACCGACGGGCTCGTGCCTTGTGTAGGCGAAATAGTTGCCATCCATTGGGATAGTTTTGCCCTAAGAAAGAAAACAAGGATGATAGTGGGATAAAGTTAGTCATGATGAGAAAAATTAAGCGGGCGTGGGAAGCGTGGTGAGCAAGGCAACGTGTGGAAAGTCAAGCAAGCGTGGAAAAACTAATCAGTCTTAGCACTGGCGGGTGAAAATGTAGAACAAGGCTACTGATGTGCAGCGGTACTTAGTCGTTACATAGATTAAAATACAACTGCACCAACAAATAACTTACTATTTCATACTTCACAATCAGCAGTTTCATAACAGATAACACAAGGATGCGCAGGTTCAACAGACAATACTTTGGATGATGTCTGTTGTGATTTTCAAAGCGTTGCGAGGAAGAGTCAAAAACCGCTGAAAAACATTTACTGACTTTTCCGATATCATGACGAAAAACAACCGTGGCAACGTGTGGAAAGTTAAGCAAGCGTGGAAAAACTAATCAGTCTTAGCACTGGCGGGAAAAAAATGTACAACAAAGCTGCTGATGTGCAGCGGTACTTCATATTGAGTCGTTACATAGATTAAAATACAACTGCACCAACAAATAACTTACTATTTCATGCTTCACGATCAAAAAGTTGATAACAGATAACACAAGGATCTGCAGTTTCAACAGAAAACGCTTGGGATGATGTGTGATTTCCAAAGCGTTGCCAGGGAGAGCCAAAAAACGCTGAAAACATTTACTGACTTTTCCGATTTCATGACGAAAAACAAAAGAAGTCAGCAGATGCTTTTTTGGCGGTTTTTCGCCTCTTCCTGGCAATGCTTGCTGTACATAACATTTAATGCATAACGTTTTCAAGATCACAAAATATAACATCCCAATTGTTGTCTGTTGAAACTACGCATCCCTGTGTTATCTGTTATGAAACTTCTGACAGAGCTAGAAAACAAAATTCCATTAAGTGTTTTATTCTTAATCTTAAGACCTCGCATAATACTGCTAACGTGTGAGTTGTCTAAAAAAGGATTCCATTGCTCTCTCATTGGCTATCGGCTGGTTTGAGAGTTAACTAGCTCTGCCTGCAGTAGATGGACAATCACCTTATTCTTACACGTCCTCATCGTGTCTCCACTGTCCTGTCGGCTTCGACCCGCGGCCGGTCAATCGTGAAATCCTCCCCACTGTTTGAAAATATAGTACCAGTTTTCGCTCCGTGCTCATCTTTGCAATCAATTAGTTTAATTGATTAAATGATTTTGGAACGATGGCATGGTTTCCCAGTTATTGTTTTTTCTCTTTTTTCTTCCTTCTTTTGTTTTTTGTTCTTCCTCTTTCAGTTTTTACAGAATAATTTAAAGTTTGAGTCAGAGGTAACTACATTGTAAAGAATAGTAAGAGTGTTATAAAAGGTTTGTTTATGTAGTATGTTTACAAAAATTGGTTTCTACAATAAAGAGTAATACAGTTTGAAAGAAAAACTTGCTCTTCCCAGTCCTCAAGGCTGGCTCACTGTGTCACATCTGTTCTTTTTTTTTCCATAATAGCTGAGGCTCGTAATTTATTTATTTTATTTACACTAGGATACGACCAACTAGGGTCGAACAAATGGCGTAGCACACGTAAAAGCAATGAAGAAGAGTATATTGAATATATAATAATATAAAAACCTACATAATATAATACAAGTCATTCACTGTCCTCTTCGTTTAGCTACCGATCAGCTGGTACATCTTCAAGAGCGTTAATCTGACCAAAAGTGATTAAGACGATGAATCGTTTTTTAGTCTTTTTGTGAGCACGCTATTAAAATATTAAGATGCTATTAAGTCAATCATATTAAGTCTCTAATGTTCAAGCCAAGTTTCATCGTCCTAGCACATCTAGAAATACCCTAACTCGCGATAGCCCGAATTCCGGACTTCTCCCCTCTAGCTCCCCGAACAGTGCCCAAATCCGATCCGGTTCTTTCACTGACGTATCTAGTTCTTGTGCTTGTCCTTCCCACCAAGTTTCATCCCAATCGCTCCAGTCTAAGCGTGTCATAAGATTTCCGCCCCCCCCCCCCCCACATTCATCGGATCCGGTCCAGACTTTAAATGGGTCATCCGAGACACGAGACCTTTCCAAATATCAATATCGATCACCTCTTCCAATGTTATACACTCCTCAAGATTCCGGATTCCCCCTCCCTCCAATCCCCCCCCCCGGTGGTTAGATCGGGAAGTTGACTATTTCCAGGTCAATATGGTCGGATCCCTGACTGGCCTGCCAAGTTCCATTGTCCTAGCCCACCTGGAAGTAACTTAACTCCGTATCCCCGGAATTCTTGAACCCCCTCCAACTCCCCCCACAGTGCACGAATCCGGTGTTCTGTCAATGATGTACCTAGGGCTTGTGCTTGTTCCTCCCACCAAGTTTCATCCCGGTCGCTCCACTCTAAGCGTGTCATATGACTTCCGGTTCACCCTGCGACTCCCCCCCCCCCCCTCATTCATCGGATTCGGTCCGGACTTGAAATGGGACATTTGAGACATGACGTCTTTCCAAACATCAAGTTTCATTAAGATCCTATCACCCGTTCAAAAGTTAGGCATGTCCCTAAATTCCGGATTCCGGCTCCCCTCCCTTTCCCACGATGGTCGGATCGAGCAAGTGGCTATTTCCAAGTTAGTTTGGTCGGGTCTCTAATATGCCTGCCAAGTTTCATCGTCCTAGCACATCTGGAAGCACCCTAACTCGCAAACACCGGACTGACCGACCGACCGACAGACCGACGGGAAAATGATCGGTATATGGCACTTGGCCGGAAGGCAAGTGCCATAATAAAACACATAAAAGAAACTAAATATTCATCTTCGGTCAGGAAGCAGTGGATAAGGTCTTGCGCTGGTTCTAACAGAATGAATAGTCCAGAATAGTTTTTATGGTATACAAATTATGGGAAAGCAAAATAGGAAGTACTCGTGAAACGTAAACAAAGTGAACGATAATTTTTGTCAAACTAACTAAATTCCTTCTTCAAAAATGATGATACATAAAGAATAAGATAAACGACTTCCCATCAAGATATCGCATCATAGATTGCACCGCATGTTGGGATAAAACTATCCCAGTACCGTCCCAGATAATCTACGTTGTACAGTAGAGGTATGCTTATGTGAACGTTTGTTGACAGTGGACTTCATTTTTTTGCACTTGCTGTGTTTAAAGCTAACTACCAGTTAGCCAAAGTAGCTAATTAAGGGCATTTGAAAACACCTGTATAGGTATTTTGCATCTTCATTCTACCGTTTAGCTCAAAACTGCACTATTCACATTAAAGTTACTGTTCAGATTAGCTTACCTCTACTGTAGTATTTGAGAGATAAACTATAAGTAACTAAGTAACTTGAAAGATAAATAAATGCAAAATCTTACGTGGTTTTTATCCGCCCAGCCGGCATAATAGCGAAGGACTTTGATGCTTGCTGGCAAGTCGACTGTGTATGAGACGGAGAACGGTTTTCCATTGTCCAAAGTTTCCAAGCTCTAAAATAAAAAGAACATGTATAATATTACGGTTTCCCCACGGTATATTTGTGCCCTACACATTTAAATAACATCGTCATGTTTATGTACATTGTTTTGTTTATTGTTTTAATATGTGTATTTTATTTTGTGTATTTTACTCATACTCCGCTGTTATACAAAAAAGCGGGTCACAAATAAATAAATAAATAAAATTTCGGAATGTTCGTCACAGAAACAGAAGTACCTAAACGGAAGTGTGTGCGACAAAATCGACCCATAAGTTGAAACTCGCAGAAACGCTGTTTTATCTGTTTGTTGGCATTAGTTTTGAATGTCTGAAAATAAAATCTAAAAAAATCAGGCTAACCATTCTCTACTAAAAGGATCCTGAGTTTTTTGTCTTTCTGATGAACAAAATGGTATTTTGTTATTTCAACTGGATTCTGCCGCTAAATCTGGATTTCCCGCCAATTTCGAAAGATGAACGAGAGTTGTTTGTCAAATTTTGGCCACCACAAAAACCGTGTTTGTCGCCGGAAACAAACTTTGGGGGGCAATTCGTGTATTACTGTTATAATTAACCAAAACTAATTATTTTACGTGGGCTATATATAGTGTTTGTTTTTTTTTGTAATGAACCAACAAACAATCATCAGCCCCGTCCGGCTTCGGTTTTAGAACAAATTACCGACTAATATACATTCCAAACTTTATATATTCAAACAAGGTCTTAACTTACAGCTAGATATGTCTTGTCCCGTTCCATCAAGTCAGCAAGACGGTTCAGAAGTTCACCTCGTACAGAAGCATCCATCCTTCGCCACTGGCTACCAAGTTCAAAAGCTGCACGTGCTGCCTTAACTGCCTTCTCGACATCAGCCTAAAAGTATGCGAAAGTCTGTTAGGTTGTACCGGCAGAGACGGGGGAGGGAGCGGAGGCAAAATTCAGGCCAAAAAGGGTCCACTATCTAACTGATCACACGTCGATCGAGCCTAGAGGTTTGATGTGGAAAATGGATCCAGTGTCAACTTCCAGGCCCTGAGCACAGGCGACGTCTCCAGGCAACACAGGCTTGTTCCTGCCAAGTGTAACTGAGAACAGCATTGTCCAAGACTTATTACAAAGCTCTTAACACATATACATTGTGTCGTGATATAACATACTATACGCGTACGCTGCATAAGTAAAAAGGCCCTGGAAAAAAAGACACAAGCTCCAGAAACCGAGTATGTTCACTGCTGTATCCATGGGAATTACCCCAAACCCATGTGATTCACTAGAAATAAAGGATATCAAGAAAGGGTTATAAGTAATAAGTAATTAAGTAATTTATTTATGACCCGCCATTTTGAAAAAGCGAAGTAAATGAAGAAAATAAATAAAACACATAAACACACAGAAAAAGACACTTAATTTTCAATCTTCGGCCAGGAAGCAGTGGATGTTGTGCACTGGTTGGGCCCTGCTGTCCATGATTTTTGAAGGCGATGAGGAAACATCCAAAAGTGTAACCCTTGCATCTTGAATTTTGAACTTCTCCTTCAATGTATGGTTATGACATAATTTTGACAAGTGGAGCAGGTGCTTTGCAAATTTAAAATAACATGATCTCATCTTTTTAATCTCCTTCTTTCGCAGAACATGAGTGACACCAGAAAGATGGAAGGAGCGCAGAAGGAGCTGTACAAATTTCCCCAAGCTTTACGATTATAGCGTCCCCGGTTGGGGACGATGTTATGCTATTTGCTGAACCTAATGTTCTTTGACCAGGTAGAATTTCTTTAAACATTTGTTTGACCAAGTAGATTTTCTTTTTATATATGCAGTTGTGGACACAAAAAGAACCTCTTTATCTTTTCCCTGAATCCGCCATCCTCAAAATTTGTTCGGATCCGATTTCCAGCCAAAACTCTTACACCAATTGCTTCCAGAACTTTGCGTGTTTCGACCGGTATCCCGTTATCTGTCAGAAAAATGGGGAAAGCAGATTGTAGATAACGGATTCCATGTGCTGTTTGCACGTGTAATGTAGGCGTACATGAAGTTTTAGTCCAAAAGTCCGAATTCTAATGAATGCACTAAGGTACAACTTTTTGGTAGGATTTCAGAGTTTGGCCAAAAAAAGGAACGGGATTGGCGGGGGGACGGCTATATTTGTCATGGCGTTCGTTTTGGGTCAATAAATGCTTTACACCTCTCTCCGAGACTCCGTTCTGAGGCTTTGGAAGTCCGGTGTGAATTTTGCCATGTGTATCCCCATCACTTCCAAGCCCTTGATTTGTCACCAATTAGGCTTTCTTATTTATCAATCAATCAATCAATCAGATTTATTTCAGCTTACGCCATAAACAAAAGCAACCACATATATATATATATATATATATATATATATATATATTTATCGTTTATTCACCAAAATAGCAAAGATAGCTAGCAAAGGTAAGTCAACATAGCACTTTCAACGGGATATAAAATGGCCAATGGCAAATGACAAATAATACAAGATAAACACGCCTAAGAACTATTAAACGAACGAACAAAGTACGGCACAAACGAGTTAACATATCTTTCAGTTGCATCCGCTGGATAATTTGTTAATTTAGTTTTGTTTGAGTGGGTTTGAGTACGCGTGTTGGGCCTGGTTTGATTTTGTTCTACATACTCAGGCAACATTGATCTGTGAAGTTCAGAATTTAGACATTTCTGGCCAAAACTTATTGTTAAATGGTGCCTACGTTGCTCAAGGGAAGGGAGACCGAGACTTGAAAGGCTCTCTTCATAACTAACGTACACTGGGCCCAGGATAATCTTAATTGCTCTTTTCTGGATTAGCTCCAGTCTACTGGATTGCTCCTTAGTCAAACCGGGATGCCATACCTGGCAGCAATACTCAAGACAAGGTCTGACATAACAACAATAAATTAAGACTAATTAGTCCCTAGTGCTTAACTAATCCATAAGACTAGCAGCTACTGGTAGTGACATGAACAATGGATCAGCTGCCAGTCTAACAAGGCTATTCTCTGATTTCTGGATGCGCAGGAAGAAGCTCGACCGAGCCTTCCGCATTATTTCCCGGAGAGGGGAACGCCTTCCCACTAGATCAGCAGACACACTACATATAGGCGTTAGACGAAAAAAAACTAATGGACTGCTGATCATGTGCTACTACTCATGTTTCTGCTGGAAGCTTGTTGCCAAACAATGCTGGCTCAGCAAGATCTTTTCAGTTTTTTCATTTTCATTGGACTATACTTAAAGACAAAAAAATACACAATTAACATTCCTGCCAGGAAAGCACAAAAGGAGTGCTTGGCTAGGGCAGGGAAATAACCGATATTAGTTAAACAACAAACATAATCAACTAACTGAATAGGCTACTCTATATGAAGAAAAAGGAAGGAGACGAAAAAAATTAACCAATGGTTTCAACTTTAAATAAAAAAGAAAGAAAAGTGAGGGAAACAAGGAACGAGAAAAAAAAAGGAAAACAGGGGGGGATCCAAAGGATGATCACACTAAACAATTTTCCTGTAATGACCTTTTGCTGCTCACATCTAAAGGGGTGTAACTCAATTTCTCAGAAAATTCACAAGGAAAACAAGAGCTGTAAGCTCATATGGCACTTGCATGGGTCAAGATGATTTGATTGATCAAAAGTAAGTTTCGACTTTGCGGTTGAGATGCGCGCTCTAAGGGAGCTGGAACTTCATTTGTAAGCAAAACCCTTGAGGCAAAACTGCTAATGGGCTGATGGGCATCACGAAAATCCATATATTGCTTAAAAGCATTTTTTTTACTTTGCGGTCAAGATTTGTACTTTAAGGAATAATCGGATTTAGGACGTAGCAATTTCTAAGCAAATGTTCTTGAGTCTCCAATATTCCAGCGAAGTTTCATCGTCCTAGCACATCTGGAAGTACCTTAACGCGCGATCACCGGAATCCCAGACCCCCCCCCCCCTCCTCCAACTCACCCACAATAACCGGAGCTAATCCGGTTCTGTAAATGATTAATCCAGAGCATCTGTTTGTCATTCCCACGAAGTTCGATCCAGATCACACCAGTCTAAGCGGGTCAAGTATTTTCCGCCCTCCCCCCAATTATTGCCGGATTCGGTCCGGAAATGAAAAAGGTCACAAGAGAAAAATGTCCTCTGTTTAATTATTAAATTTCACTCGAATCCGATCACCCGTTCCAAAGTTACGCATGACTCAATATTCCGGATTCCCCTCCCTCAACCCCCCCCCCCCCAAGATTATCATATCGAGGATTTTTTTTATTCCAAGTCAGTTTGACCGGGTCCCTGATATGCCTTCCAAGTTTCGTCGTGAAAATCCCCCAAAAAACGGAATTCCGGGATACCCCCTCCTCCCCCCCCCCTCAAGTTTCCGGATCCAGTCAAATTATGTAAAAGATTTACATGGACCAGATGTTTGTTCTTCCCAGCAAGTTTCACTCCGATACCATCATTCTAACCGTTTCCCGAGATTTCCTGTCCACCCCCCCCCCCCAGCTTACCTAGAGCATCTGTTTGTTCTTCCCACAAAGTTCCATCCCGGTCCCTCCATTCTAAACGGGTCACGTATTCCCCCCCCCCCAATAGTTGCCGGATCCGGTCCGGATATGAAAAAAATCATCGGAGAAATGTCCTCTGTTCAATTCTTAAATTTCACTCGAATCCGATCACCCATTCCAAAATTACGCATGACTGAAAATTTCGGATTCCCCTCCCTCCACTCCCCCCACCATTATCTGATCAACAAATTTTTTATTTTGAAGTCAGTTTGATTGGGTCTCTGATATGCCTGCCAAGTTTCATCGTGAAAATCCCCAAAACCACCATCACCGGAATTCCGGGACCCCCCCCCTCCCATAAGTGTCCGGATCCAGTACAATGGTCTAAAGGACTTATCTAGAGCAGATGCTTGTTCTTCCCAGCAAGTTTCACTCCGATCCCTCCATTCTAACCGTTTCTTGAAATTTCCGGTCTCCCCCCCCCCAACTCCCCCCTGGCTACCGAATCCGGTCAAGACTTTAAACGGGACATTACAAATATATATTCTATTCAGTTTTGAAGTTTCATTACAATCCGATCATCCGTTCGAAAGTTACACACTTCTCAATTTCCCGGATTCCCCTGCGGATTCCCCTCCCTCCACTCCCCCACCATTAACTGATCGACAAAGTTTTTATTTTGAAGTCAGTTTGATTGGGTCCCTGATATGCCTGCCAAGTTTCATCGTGAAAATCCCCAAAACCACCATCACCGGAATTCCGGGACCCCCCCCCCCCCCCCCATAAGTGTTCGGATCCAGTACAATGGTCTAAAGGACTTATCTAGAACAGATGCTTGTTCTTCCCAGCAAGTTTCACTCCGATCCCTCCATTCTAACCGTTTCTTGAAATTTCCGGTCTCCCCCCCCCCCCCCAACTCCCACCTGGCTACCGAATCCGGTCAAGACTTTAAACGGGACATTACAAATATATATTCTATTCATTTTTGAAGTTTCATTACAATCCGATCATCCGTTCGAAAGTTACACACTTCTCAATTTCCCGGATTCCCCTCCCTCCACTCCCCCACCATTATCTGATCGACAAAATTTTTATTTTGAAGTCAGTTTGATTGGGTCCCTGATATGCCTGCCAAGTTTCATCGTGAAAATCCCCAAAACCACCATCACCGGAATTCCGGGACCCCCCCCCCCCCCCATAAGTGTTCGGATCCAGTACAATGGTCTAAAGGACTTATCTAGAGCAGATGCTTGTTCTTCCCAGCAAGTTTCACTCCAATCCCTCCATTCTAACCGTTTCTTGAAATTTCCGGTCTCCCCCCCCCAACTCCCCCCTGGCTACCAAATCCGGTCAAGACTTTAAACGGGACATTACAGATATATATTCTATTCAGTTATGAAGTTTCATTACAATCCGATCATCCGTTCGAAAGTTACACACTTCTCAATTTCCCGGATTCCCCTGCCCTCCACCCCCCCCCAAATGGTCGGATCAGAAAACTGATTATTTATAAGTTTGTTTGGTCGGGTCTCTGATAGGCCTGCCAAGTTTGATGGTCCTAGCACAACTGGAAGTACCCTAACTCGAAAAAGTGTGACTAAATGCCCTAAATTTTCAAGTTTCCAGCGCCCCCACTTCCCCGCATATGGTCGGATCGGGAACCTGATTATTTCCAGGTTAGTTTGGTCGGGTCCCTGATATTCCTGCCAAGTTTCATTGTCCTACCTCATCTGGAAGTACCCTCACTCGAAAAAGTGTGACAAAATGCCCTAAATTTTCAAGTTTCCAGCGCCCCAACTCCCCCGCATATGGTCAGATCGGGAAACTGATTATTTCCAGGTTCGTTTGGTCGGGTCCCTGATATTCCTGCCAAGTTTCATTGTCCTAGCTCATCTAGAAGTACCCTAACTCGGAAAAAAGTGACAAAATGCCCTAAATTTTCAAGTTTCCAGCGCCCCGCACTCCCCCGCATATGGTCGGATTGGGAAACTGATTATTTCCAGGTTAGTTTGGTCGGGTGCCTGATATGCCTGCCAAGTTTCATCGTCCTAGCTTATGTGGAAGTACCCGAACTAGCAAAACCAGGACCGACAGACTGACCGACGGACGGACAGAAATTGCGATCGCTATATGGCACTTGGCCGAAGGGCAAGTGACATAAAAAGGAACTATCAGTAAATTACCTTATCTCCTTCCTGAACTTCGCAGATTGGCTTACCAGTTGCAGGATTGATAGTCTGAAATGTTTTGCCTGACTCAGACTTGTGCCATTCATTGTTGATAAAAATCTAGAAAAAAAACCTTATATAAATCAGTCACTGACTGTATGACCACGTGAAATGAGTTTGAAGCTCTTGAAAGATATTACCACTCTATCATGTATGGCTGTGTTTAGGAGTAAACAGGTGGTAATAGTTTCATAGTGACATTTTTTCCTAGGTAACGATTAAAACAGTATCTATCTCTTTGGAGCTAGCCCATTGGCTTACTCCCTCAGGATCCTCCCTCTTGCAGAAGCAGCCTTAGAAGAAGTACAGGGTTCCTCTTTCTTTCTTTAAGGACACTGATACTAGGAAAGATTTTTCAAAGAGAGCTGAGAAAGATTCTTCAAATCTGCTGCACAAAAACTGGAATAAATCTGCACTGGAATACAGATTACACAAATAAGATCAAGAATCAACAATAAATTAGTTTTTTTTAAAGTAAATTGTTATTTGTTTGTTGTTGCTATGTTAGTTTTGAATTTAGGTTGGAATCCATATAGGTCATAAGTTGCCGGCCATCTGTTACCCTCGTTTGCGCATAGGGTATTTTTTGGTGGGTTTCGGGTTGATCTTGCTGAGTGTCAGTGGGGCGGGTTCCCGTCTAGTGGTGAGTCATGGAATTATTAATATTTATTTATCTAATTAGTTATATGTCAAATAGATTTGTTCTAGATTGTAAAGGATTTTTTTCAATCGACCCTATGTCCCGTGCTTGACTCTCTATTTATTATCCTTTTATACAGAAGTGTAATCAAAACCTTGAAATGACAGAAACATGTAAAGCTGTTTTTTGGTTGATTGCAAGCAATTTTGGGATATGGGTTGGAATTCGTCTTGGTTTTCACTGTGAAATACACAAAGAACAGCTGAATTTCTTACCAAACAAAATTAAAAAAAAACAGATTTTTTTTTTTTTTATCAGCTAGTACCCTTCCAAGATGATGTGCGAGGGATAAATAAAATTTTGGATATTTCAGTTGCACTTCCAGCAAATCATAAAATACACCACAATAATAACAGGAAAATGATGCAGAACCAACAAACAATAAGACAACATGTAACTAAAAACCAGAAGAACAATACAGACTGAGCAACATGCAGATAAAAGTAAAATAATGAATGATAAAATGTGCACGTTCAAAGTGTATATGTACAAATCTGTGATTATTTACAATTCTGAATTCTGTGTATATTTACAATTTCGGCTACTGCTGGTATGCATAACCATCCACCTGGGAAAGTGCAGGAGCAGGAGCTTTCACCCAGAAAACTGCCAACTCCAAAAATCCATTATATTTTTCACACACTTCAAGTAAAAAGTTCTACAGATCTTTGAGTGGACCTCCTGAGTCCAAATCCTGAGTAAGACTCCTAGGTATCCTGTGATTGTGCAGTGAGATACAGAATATTGTCAAACTTACAAATTAGCTTCATACTACAAAAGCATTCTGATTAAACCAATCTCTCTCGCTCTCAGCCTGAGATTTGGGAAGGAAAACAAATCTCCTGTCCCGAGCATCATAAAAACGAACTTACGCCAGTGTGCTTAACTTCCAAGGAGGTTAAGGGTTTTGGTAGAGCTGCAGCAGAAAACCTGCGGAAGGTTGTGATACCGAAGATCCGACTCATTTCAATCAAAGTGAAAAACAGAAGAAATCTGAGAAGGAAGGAAGAGTCAAGTTCAAATTCGAAAAAGACAGAAGCTAACTCAGTTAACAACCGAAATAATTAGCGGCGAAATTAAAAAGAATTTTCTTAGAAAAATACGAAATCGCTCAACGCTTAGCGCGAAATTTGAACTTTGAAGTTCAAACCTGGTTCCAGAACTTCAAGCTTTCAAGAGAGCGGAATTGACCTACAGAATCCAAGTGCCAGTTACTGGAGGAAGGAAGGTTTCTCTGATAAGGCCAGTAAAGCATCTTGCCAGGACACTACTTGGGAATCAACTTAGACCATTTTACTGCACCAGGCATCTCTGCTAGCCACTGGCCCTGTCCCTGCAACATTATGGAGGTAAGCAGTTTGATTGTTGTGATTTTTTTTAGCAAAAAGTGACTGCATACATGAATTAATGAACAGTGGTGCAGTATTTTGTATAACTGCCGGATCTCCATAAACATACCAAATAGTTCTGCTATCAAAAAAATACAGAACAGTTCCGGGCCAAATTTTTACCGAATCTCGGCTGCACTCTCCCTCCCCTTGCAACACCCGTGAGTGGACATAGCCTACAGGTTTCCTACTTTGGATGAATTTAAAAAAAATCCAAATTCTCGAATTGGATGGTTTTGTCTTTCTTAGCTGAAAGTGGTAAAGGTCAAGTGAAGATTACTTGTAGACTACAAGTTATAAAAGTATGGTAACCAAACTAAGCGAAGCTGATATAAGGCAAGTTTCCCGACACTCTGAGTGGGTTCTTGTAGTGAGTCATCCTTTGGCTGGAACAGTATTCTGAAATAATTTCATTTTCATATTTTGGTACGGATCAGTCATACACAAATCCTCAATTTTTGGGCATGGTGCCCCAACGTCTTGGCATGCCTGGACCAGGCCTGTACGTATGGGCATGGTGCCCATACGTTGGGGCACCATGCCCTGGAGCATGGGCATGGTACCCCTGTGAAATTTGGTTAAACTGAGACTGGGCACATACCTAAATAGGGCCTTCTTCCTTTCCTAGATCAAAAGATACCTGATTTCACTTTCTATCCAACCTCATTTTCCAATTTTCAAAATATTAGAGCACTTCCAAGATACAGAGAGTTTTGTGGAGGCCACTTCTTTCCTAGTGGGTTTACTCTATCTTTTTCCATGTAGTTGCCACTATAGGTTACTCAATCCTTTTCCAGGTTGCCTCAGCTAGGTTACTCTATCCTTCTCAGGTAGTCAGCGGGTAGTCACCGCTAGGTAGAGCGGATGAAGTAAGCTTTTAAATTTTCTTCCTTTAGGAATTAAATTTCCTTTCCTTCCAAATTCCTAATGATTGCTTGCCTTTTATAGTATTTCTTTTGAGTTTAGAGAGTTTTGATAACAGTTTTTAACAAAAAAAAATATTTTTTTTTAAATTTAATTTTTTTTTTTTTTTTTAAATCACTAAAAATAAATACAATAAAAGGCAAAAAATCTAAAGGAAATATTTGCTCCAGTGTACAGATTGAAAAGCTTGCCTCATCCATGCTACCTAGCAGCAATTTTCTGAAAAGGATAGGATAAACCCACTAGAAGAGAAGTGGCCTCCAAAAAACTCAAATGTATCTTAGAAGTGTTCTAACATTTTGTAAATTGGCAAATGAGGTTGGATAGAAAGTAAAATCAGGTATCTTTTGATCTAGGACAGGAAGAAGGCCCTATTTAGGTATGTAACCAGTCTTAGTTTAACCAAATTTCACAGGGGTACCATGCCCATGCCCAAAAATTCAGGATTTGTGTATGACTGGTACGGACATAGCTTATACTACAACTGCATGATCAGAACTCATGATTTTCTCAGCCAGTCCTTTAATCTGTGCTTGAACCACTTGGTCAGTGCTAGGTCAGTAGGCTGCATGGTGAACAAATTTAACACTTATAACATCTTTGCTTTGACTTCTTTCAGATAAACTTTGATGAAATCTTCAAACCTCGCTCTGGAAAGAAAGCCAGAAGAAGGACAACTATCTTACCTCGACGGCCATCGCAGGTGTATAGGCCCGATCCTGCTGATTTTACAGAGTCTGGCTTTACTACAGGGACAATGAACTTGATTACAGCTGTGCATGAAACAAACAAGAGAAGTATGTTTTTTTTTCCATGTCTGAGTAGCAGAAGCTGGAGCTGTAGTTTTACGAAATTTAAAAGTGGACTTAACCATTGGTGAAAGGCAGGGGCGTCAAGACTGGGGGGATGCCCCCCCCCCCCCCATTTTGTCGTTCAGTCGTTAAAAAATAACTGAGTCTGCGTGAAGCGCCGCATTTTTTGGTCAAAACAGTTGATTTTTTTCATGAAAACAGTTGGTTTTTCTGAAGATCAGTTAATTTTTTTGTCAAAACAGTAGTTTTTTCTTCAAAAACAGTCGGTAAAAATTACCAGCCAGTCGGTAAATGCCTTGTCCCCCCCACCCCAAACATTTTGGCTAGTAACGCCTCTGCTGAAAGGGGTTGAAAGCAGTCGTTTTTGGGAAATTTTTGGGTTTTTTATCTGTCTTTCTTGGCTTTAAATCTCCATTTCTTCACATTACTTGAATCTTTTGAATTCAAGAACTGTTGAACCAGACAAAAAATGGGCTATACATCTATTTCTTGGCTTCGCACTACACTGAGGATTTTTCTGTAGAACTTTGATTCAAAACACACTGTATGATTGCGTATCACTTTACCACATGTACACATACATTTTGTAACTGTGTACAAGATTTCACTTTTGAGGATCATACTCTACCAAAATATAACATTTCGCCTACACATACTTTATATAGATACACACATTACAGCCAATATCTCTCTATCTATCACTTTATCTCCCTCACTCTGTCTTCCTTTACCTTCCAAATTCTCTTTTCCTCTCATCAAAAATATATTTTCTTCCCATCTCAAAAAACGCCTTTCCTCCATAGGGCATTTTTCCTGTGGTGCCTTTGATTTATAATCAATCTCTTACTTTCCCTTCTATTAACATATCTCTTACCTAGATTCTTAAGTGATTAAAGACCGGATGTTAGTACATATTTTTAAGCTGTCTTGAACTTTAGCAATACTTGATACAAGATGCGTTTGTGCCGTTGTTACAATTGTGCTCGAAGTAACGAATAGACCATATTCTCTTTTCTATCTGCAGAATTAGGTGGACCCTTGACAAAGAGGACCTGCATAACAATAGGACAAAACAGAAATGTGAAGTACTCAAGTACCGTTGCAAAATAATAATAGCAGAAAACAGCTGCAGACTGCAGCTGCACTTGCACTTGCAGCAGAGAGCTCTGACCCCGGAACCCACAAAGGTCGGGACAATGAGTTTATTTACAGAAATTGTTTCTTATACCATGAAATCGGACCCGAATCGGTTGGATCACAGATGGAAACGAGTTCTTCGGTAATATGCTACTTGAAAACGATGTAGATAGATAATGTTGCCTTGATTTGTTATTTCTTCTCGTAGTCTTGTGTCTTTCTTTTTATTTCTTTTGCTCCGTCTATGTCTCGTTCTTTTTTACGGATCGAAGATAAGAAGATTGTTCTCATCATTAAAACCGGTGTGGGACTTTTTATCTACCTACTTCATAGACTTGATTCCCCACGGGCGGAATTCTCAGTCATCTCCATTCTCCATCTCCGTCAGCGAACTGACTGAATGAGATTGGCAGATGCTGTTTGCCGTTTCACCTAGCTGCAAGTGGCTTACGCAGTTTTTCATTAAGGTGCAGGAAAACACAAAACAGGAATAACGCCGTTTCGACACCTCTCTGGTAAAAAGAGAAAGATGTGCCCGATAACACCTCAGAGATCAGCGAAGAAGAAGCAAGTGGACAAACTTTTCAGCAACGACATCACAGTAGCAGGAAGACCGAAGCAGTCAGAGAAGAAGCTGA
Source organism: Branchinecta sandiegonensis (assembly GCA_030848855.1). Taxonomy (NCBI): domain Eukaryota; kingdom Metazoa; phylum Arthropoda; class Branchiopoda; order Anostraca; family Branchinectidae; genus Branchinecta; species Branchinecta sandiegonensis. The sequence continues at coordinate 14,244,268 of JAUPMV010000020.1, forward strand.
AGGTTATGCCAGTGCGAAGGTCAATTGCCGTGACCGCAAGTGCCTACATGAACGATGACTGGACAGTAAGTTAAACCGCTTTCACATTGACGCGTCGTTGCGTATGCGTTTATCTTGCCTTGCGCACAGGTTGCGTAGCGTATCTTTCAGACCTGCGCGAGAAGCTTTCATGCTCGATGCAGAGAGAGACAAATTTAAAATATATAATGGAATTTTACAAAGAAAAAATTTCAATAGCATAACAGACCTGCGACGTGAAAATCTATACAGATTTGTTTGTGGCAGGACTCAATAATTTAATCACATAGCATAATTATATTGGGAACAAAAGAAAAGGGAAAAAAATAAATGCAACACTGTACATAAACAGCTATATAAAGAAAAAGAAAAATATTCAATATTATAGATAAATAGAAGACAATTAAACCTCGTGGCAATCCGGAACCGATTCATACCCAAGGTAACCCTCTCTCCTCACCCATCTTTACTCATCGATATATTGTACGTTTTCGATGCGTATTTACGTTTTCCTTTCCCGGTTTCTTCTGCTAGATTTTCATTTCTTTCAGTATTAGTAAGTTTTCCTTCATCATTAAAGGACCCCTCTTGCTTATTCTGCCTTTTATAATATACTTAGCTCCCATAGGAAATTATAAGCTAACAAAATCCCCACCTTTCTCCATTGTTTCGTTTCGTAACTACGTATTGTTGCGCTTTTTTGGCCTTGCCGAATTTTCCCGTCACCCAACGAAAAGTTTGCCGGAATCTTCATTGTCCGCTGATAACTTTTTCACACATAAGGATATGATAATCTTCTGTTTATTACTTCTTTTACTTGCTTAGTTTTCCCATTTTTTAACCAAGGTACGTTCAGTTTTTAAATCTATTGCGCCCAGCCGCCGCGTTTTAGAACAGGAAGGCTGGATGTAATCGACAAGCGCTAAGAAGAGAATCGCTAGTTTCAGGTGGGAAGTAATGATGTTTTCGAAAACGTTTTTTGTGATCCATTTTATAGGAAAAAGATCATTTCTAGTAAGAGTTGTGCTTTAAGAATTTTTTCTTCACAAACTTCCATTTTTCACTGAAAAATCTGATGCGTACGCGTAGACGCAACGCAAGAATATAGAACTTGGCTCTATTCTTGCGTTGCGTTTTATTTGTCTTCGTAAGCTCTGCGTTGCGTCGCCGCAAGCGCTATGCAGACGTTGCGTATCTCAATGTGCAAGGTTCAACGCGTCAATGTGAAAGCGGCTTTATAGCTAGTTTGGTTCCTAAGGGATGTTTTCGCGTCGATGGCTGTAGAGCTGAACGAGTGATCCCATCCACGCGAAAATAACACAATCGATCAGGCATTGAACGGCTGAGGAAGATCGATTCCGTCCACGCGAAAATGCCCATTCAGCTGGATGGGAGCACATGAGTGGAAGGTCGATTTTTTTTTTCTGTCATCAGTCTGTGCTTTCTTTTTTCTATCCAAGTTCAGACCAACGCTGCCCTCGGAGCGGTCTTGAACGGGAAGTGTCGATCGAGCTGGATGGCCCGCTCACCTGTTCATCCGTACCAGTGTTGGGAAGTACTTCAGGTACTTGTACTTCAAGTACTACTTAAGTACAACATCAAGGTACTTGAATTTTACTTAAGTACATTTTTCCTGGAGTACTTAATACTTAAGTAAAATAAATAGGTACTTGAAGCTCTCAAGTACTGATACATTCTTAAGTACTTTCAAGTACTCTCCCAAGTACATTCCGCTTCGATCAAATGATTTTTTTTAACAGAAAAGGATTTTTCAGAAAGGGAATTTCAAGACTCATAAGTAGTTCGATTCAGGAGTGGCAAAAAAAATGATAAAAGCAGATTCTGAGTACAGTGCAGTTTGGACTAAATGGAAAATGAAGAAAACACCCGTTGAGGAATTCCTAAAAGCCCGTAATTAGTTTTTTTGGCAGACTGGTAGATGACATTCGTCAAGTGCAAACAAGTGGCACTGTTCAAAACTGACTAACTTTCAAAGAAGCGTAGCTCTGATGTCTTTCGTGGTATTTAATTCTTTGTTTAAACTGCCAAATTCCTTTATTTATATAAATTTCTTTTATTTTCCATTATTCAACTGAATATGACTGAGGTAGAAATAGTGCTAGTATAGTTGTACTTAAAACTCAAGTACTACTTAAGTACAATTGTGGTCTGGTACTTAATACTTGATACTTAAGTACAAATTTGAAGTACTTGTTACAACACTGATCCGAACACGCGAAAATGACAAAAAGATCGACGGATTCCACGCGAAAATGTCCACCGAGCTCGACGGGACCAGAGCCATCGACTCGAAAACGTCCCGCTAGACTGGTGTAGGGCAGGAAAGGCGGGTGTTCGTACTCCAACAGGACTGGTCATCTTTGTCGAAGTTATGGAAGTTAAATTAATTAAATTAAATTTATAATAAAATCGCCTGGGAATTTTTGAAAATAAATTACATAATAAATTAAAAATTAAAGCACAACTCTTACTAGAAATAGTCTTTTTCGCATAAAATGGATCAGAAAAAACGTCTTCGAAAATATCGCTACTTTCCACCTGAAACCAGCGATTCTCTTGTTAGAGCTTTGCGATTATATACCTGCTCTCCGACGCGGCGGCTGGGCGCAAAGGATTTGAAAACTGAACGTGGCCGAAAGGGTTCCGAAGGGTCGGAGCCCAAGAGCCAGAAGTTTTTGGATTGGATTAAAAAGTGGGAAAACGAAGCAATAAAAGAAGGAATAAACAGAAGATTATCAAATCCTTATGTGTGAAAGAGTTACCAGCGGACAATGAAGATTCCGGCAAAGTTTTCGTTGGGTGACGGGAAAACTCGGCAAGGCCGAATACTCGCTAAAAACTCGTAGTTACGAAACGAAACAATGGAGAAAGGTGGGAATTTTAGAAGCTTATAATTCCATATGGGAGCTAAGTATATTATAAAAGGCAGAATAACTAAGAGGGGTCCTTTAAATTAAATTTAAAAAAAAAGTTATCGAACCATCGATCGATATTTGTTCTGAAAACCGGGGAAAACACGGGTGTACTTTCTTTGCCAACCGCTGAGATACTGAAGGAATTGTTGTTGTTTGGGGTTTGACGCGTTCGACCGAAAGGTCAAATGCGTTCGTATCACTCGTTCTTGTAGAGCTTTATATTCACTAACTTGCTTGGGTATCACTATTTTCACTGATTTCGTCTTATGTCGATCACTTGTCTTGCTGGATTGGTTGGGGATGTGTTGCTGTGGCAAATATCTGCCTGAAGGAATTTCTGATTGTTCTTTTGTCTCGTTGGCTCAACCAGAATATATCGTGACCTGATGGTAACAGTTGTGAACTGAACTGAACGCATATGAATAAAAACACACGCTAGTTGTATATCTTCTCGTATGCTGTGATCATAAAAAAAGACTGCATCAAAAGTAAGGCGAAAATGGCTCTCATCCGTTTGGTTGACCTCGTAACATAACCGACTTAAATCTGTTTCGTCCGGTGGATCTAAGTACTCCGGAGAAAGGGAGGAGGTGTCCCTCTTTTTCATTTTGATTTCTTCTTCTTCAGTAATTTGGACCGTTCCAGACAGCAAATGCTCCACTTCGGCATCTTCTTTTTCTTCTTCGGTAGGGCTATGGCCGTTTCGGACGCTGGTGAGCTCCACTTCAGCCTCTTTTTTTTCAGCTTGGTTATGAGCAGCGTCGCCCTCCGGAGCTGGGGTTAGATTAGTTGCGTTTTTGCTGAAAGCATGGTATCTGACATCACGGTCTAAAGTCGTTTTTGCAGTTATCGTGGTATCTGATACCACGGTCAAAAGGCGTTTTTGCAGTTATCGTGGTATCTGGCCAGTTATCGTGATATCAGATATTCAGATTCTACGGTCCGACCGTGGTAACTGGTCGTGGTATCTGAAAAGTCTTCTCACTTTCATCAAATATTGTCAGATTGGTGAGAAAGAAGTTTAGCACTTAGTGATGTAACTGGATATCTGTTTTTCTTTTGGGATGACTTCGAAAAGTGCAATTTCGGCAATAGTCGTTTTTGCAGAGCACCGTGTATCAGATACCACGATAACGGCAAAAACGACTAATTGCAGATCCAATTACCGTGGTAACAGATACCATGGTATCAGCAAAAACGCAACTATTGCTTCGCTAAGCTTGAGGGAGTTGACAAGTCCGAAGATGTATATTCTTCTCTTCCTCGTGGCTGATGGTGGTGTTTGCAAGAGTCGTTGTGGATGGGTTGAGTATTTCTCGTTTTTTAGTTTTGATTTAATTTCACAGCAAAATCCATTTTCAATTCCGCCGGGCGAGCATGTCAACGGGAACCGCCGTAGGACAGGAAAGTTCGTGCCAGTGAGGCCAGCAAAGGTTGAGACCGTGAAGAAGAGTGCCGCAAAAAGCGTTATCCGCCCAGTCAGGCCACCAGTGTCATCGCTCGATCCCAATCAAGGTATGTAACCACTTATCAATTCAGTTTTATTTCAACACCAATTACGGACTAGCCGAATAGCAGGTGGTAAAGTCAACATACATTAAAAACTCACCAAAATTGTCAACGTATACTAGAAAGTGGTCGAATTTCATATAAAATACTGAGAACAAACAGTATAAAAACTAACGATTGGGGAATAGACAACGAGGGATAAAATAATAACATATTAATTTCTGTTACGTTGGGAAACAAAGGAGGGGACAAAGCTATTGTATCTCACGTGTCGGCAAAACACTGGTTGAAGGGTAGGGACTGGTTCGGAAGCTTGTCTTTGAGGCCTCTCCCTTTCTGTTGTAAAGTTGGGGGGGGGGGGGCAGGATGTCGCGAAGGACTGGGTTCAGTAGAGTCTGCCCTCCAAACTTTAAGCACAAATTTTCGCGACGGGACGCGACACTTCTAGTTAAATAGACCTAAGACACACAAGGGAGACAATGGGATTTTTTTAGATTTTTTGTATGACCAAGGGCCTTATATACCTTTGAAGATACTATATATGACCGCGTCCGAAACACGCCAGTGAACCTCGTACCCGCGTAGCTTCTTTTTCCGCCTTCATCACAATGGAGTGAAGGTAAAATACTATTATCAAAACTTTAACATTCCTTTCTTTAACGTCACTTAAACTAATCTGTATTCCTGCTTATAAACATTTAATTAGACTAACTAATTTTCTAGATTCCGTCTTTGTTTTTGGGATCCCAAAACGTAAGTGGAGGGATCCCAAAACGTAAGTGGAGGGATACCTATGACATCGCAAAATTTGTCCGTCTGTCCGTCCGTCTGTCAGCACGATAACTCTCGAAGGGAATGAGATATTTTGATGAAACTTGGTGTGAGGACTCTACGAGTCAAGGGAAAGGTCGAGTTTGTAGATGGGCCCGATAGCTGCATATTTAGGGGAGGGGGAGGGGTTTCAAATTAAGGGGCGAACAAAATATTTTTTAAGAGCTAATGAGATAGTTGATTACGGGGTAAGACGACATGCTGAACACGAATAGGAAAACCATTTTCTCGCCGGACAAGTAGTTCACCCCTAATCCGGCTAAAACCGGAAAGTTTGTTAAAAGTCAAAGTTTTGTCTGAAGTTGATTAGATATCCGATTTAGGGGTAAGGAGACTTGCTGAATTCGAATATGAAAATGATTTTCTCGTCGGACAAGTAGATCGGTCGGAATCGGGCCAAAACCGGAAAGTTTGTCAAAAATAAAAGATTAATCTGAAGTTGATTAGAGGTTCAATTTAAGGATAGTAAAACATGCTGAATCCGAATATGAAAATTATTTTGTCGCCGGACAAGTAGATCGCCCGGAATCCGGCCATAACCGGAAAATCTGTTAAAAGTAAAAGTTTTATATGAACTTCAAAGGGGTGTTAGATTAACGGGTAAGAAGGCATGCCGAGTTCGTGTACGACAATCATTTTATACCTGGACACATTTCACCACGAATCCTGCTGAAATCGGATTTTTTTTTAAAAGTTGAAGTTTTATGTGAAGTTGATTATGGCGATATGGATGGTATGGAGATATGCTGAATCTGTTTTTGAACCTCAATTTTTGCAAGACAAGTAGTTCGCCCGAAATCCGGCTGAAACCGGAAATTTAGCAGAAGTAAGGCAGGAACTTTCGTCAAAGTAGACATGACGCAGGCTCCCATGCTGAATCCATATTTGAACTTCGTCTTCTCCGATGATTACCATTGGACCGCTACAAGACCCGATTGTCTGTGAATATTAAATTTTTTGGATCCCATCGAAACCTTTGGTCTTGCTCCCTTATACCGTACTTTAAAAATCATACTATTTCATATTAAAAATCATATGTTTTAGTGATAGCAGCAAAAACGTAGCCCTTCTTGTACGATTCGGACTTCGAGGACATCAGTTTCTTCTGACAAAGCCTGATATTCAACAGAACTGTACTTTGGAGAAATGTTGAAAGAAGCCTACTTTAGTATGTCTGGCTGACCATGATTAAGACTGTTAAAGGACCCCTCGCACTATTTACTCTTCAACTTACAGTATTTTAAAATATTTGAATACTTTAAAACTGTGTTGTGCTTTTAACAAATAACCCACGGTTTTTCTGTTTTAAGCCTTTTCGGAGACCCGTTGGCTTGTAGCGGAAACGGGGAAACGATTTACATAACCGGTTTCTCTAATGGAAAGAGACAACCGTCGACAGCGTGATACACATCGAAGGTAGCAAAACACGGCAAGTGAGAAAATCAGCGCGGTTTTGTTAGAGGGGTTAGAATGTACCGTACGAAATTGGGTCTCCGGGTTTAGAAATATATGGAGTGATTATGAAATTAGGTTGCATTAGTATTATAGATAAGACAGGTCCTTTAACAAAAAATCTTGTCTTGCAGCGGAAGCGTCCGTTCGCAAAGCGCTTGTTTTTGATGAAAACGCCCACGCTGTCACCAATAAGAAACGACGGTTTGAGACGCCGTTTATGGACGATTCTCCTTGTAAGCCAGTCCCGAAGATGTTGACAGAGGGGCCTCAGGAGGAGTCAGAGCACAGCGACATAGAGGTAACATTCTTTAAAGATTTAAAGAGTTTAAAGAATAATTCCTTTGTAGTTCCGCACTTTATTGCTTTGGAAACTTTTCTGAGGCTGTTTCCTGCTCAGATATGAAAGACATTCGTAAATCTTTTTACAAATATGTAAAGTATCTGCTGAGGGTTCCACCTTGGTCAAGTAATAGCAGATTGTCTTAAAAGTATGGAGTAGCACGACCTATATCTGTTATTGGGGTAAGGCGAGAGCGCTTTAAACACAGCCTTAATGAAGCTCAGGAGATGCTTTACTCAGTGTAAATTCTGTCAGTGTGTGTTGTTTTTCTTTATAAGTTTCTTGTATTCTCCATTATTGTTGTTGACAGTAATGTTCTTTTTTTTTCAATTCTTTCTTTGTTCTTTTTCTTCTTCTTTATTTAATTACTCCGTATTTTTGTAAGTTTGTGCATAATGATGGGCAATAAATCTATTATTATTATTATTATTAAGGGCAATCGAAAAGCTCTCTTTCTCCATACCTTCTCATAAAATCAATCGTCCTCGGTTCAGTCTGTCTGAACCCTTCTTATCGAAAGCTTTGTAGTTGCACGGCATAATATCTCACCCCCTCCGCGGATGCCCAACATAGCTAACATAGAACATATTATAAGTAGTGAACTGAAAGACAAAAATGCTCCTCAGCCGGGATTTGAACCCAGAACCCTCTGCTTACATTACAAAGCAGGCGCTCTTACCATTTGAGCAACCGAGGGGCTTGTGAACAGAGTTCGCAAACCACTACAATAGTCTGGTAGAAGCCGGCCATAGGAACATTAATCCCGCCCGAAGGCAAATTCATCTAACCAGTTCACATCCCCATTTCACGGAAATTAATAATAATACATAGATGGCACTTTAAGTCCCTTGTGTAAAGTGCCATCTATGTATTATTACAGAACATAAATGGTTTGCCTTCGGCGGGATCACTGTTCTATAGCCCGCTTCAATCAGACTGTTGTAGTGGTCTGCCTACGTTCACAAACCTCGATGTAGGGCAATGCCCCTTTAAGCCGAACGTCGTGGGTTCAAATCCCGCCTGAGGAGCACTTTTGTCTTTTGGTTCACCCACTTATTATTGTACAAGTTTTGAAAATCGTGGAAAGTTTTGATTATTGCCCGAAAGCTGCCCGAGACTCGAGTGTTCAATACTCGCGGGAGTCCAGAATAGCTTGACCTAGCACAAAGCTCTTGGTCGTAAGCGAAGGATATGGTTGCGTATAATTCGTTCGTTTGGTCAGAGCTGGGGGGGGGGGGGGGATAGAATTGAAATAATTACGAGCCAAGGCACATTTATTTATTCACAGATTTGTTTTCATTCACTTTCCTATTTTCTACAACTAACTGTATTTACTTTTCAAAAATTGCATGGTAATATAGGGTGAACCTAAACTGTGCACTAGTTTCGTTTTTGCAGATACCATGGTATTTGAGGCCACGGTAACTAGATTTGCATTCTGTCGTTTTTGCAGTTACCGCGGTATCTAATACTACGGTTGCTTTGCAAAACGACAATTGCCGAACTTGCGCTTTTAGAAGCCATTTCAAAAGAAATACGAATATCCACTCACATCACAAGGGCCAAGCTTCGTTCCTGCCACTTTGACAAAAATCCAGGCTCCTGAGTTGGTGATGATCAAATTGAGATGTATTTTTCAAAAACCACTGTAACTCAAGTAACGCCTTTTGACCGTGGTATGTGACACCAAGGTAACTGTGAAAACAGATTAAGACCTTCGTATCAGATACCATGGTATCTGCAAAAACGCAACTAGTGTCAGAAGTTAGATGACATTTGACACTAGATTGCTCCTTCTTGTGTTAAACATTTAAAAATTAGCAGAAAATATACATTATGACCTTTTTTAGTGTAATTTCTTCCGGAAAGAAAACATGTTTGGCATCAAGTCACAAGGGTACACATTTTATTTTAACTTTTATCAGAGTTCTGAGTCGTGTTACGGGCGTTCTAGCGGGTGGAGTATTAGCAGGGGAAACTGTGGATTTTAGGCGAGGCTTTAAAGGACCCCTCTTGCTTATTCTGCCTTTTAAAATATACTTAGCCCCCATATGGAAGTATAAGCTTCTAAAATCCCCACCTTTCTCCGTTGTTTCGTTTCGTAACTACGAATTTTTAGCGCTTTTTCAGCCTTGCCGAGTTTTCCCGTCACCCAACGAAAAGTTTGCCGGAATCTACATTGTCCGCTGACAACTCTTTCGCATATAAGGATGTGATAATCTTCTGTTTATTACTTCTTTTATTTGCTTATTTTTCCCACTTTTTATGGCACTTGCAGCCTCTGGCTCAAGTGCCATATACCGATCACAATTCCGTCTGTCGGTCTGTCGGTCGGTCCGAGTTTTTTGTCCCACATATCCGAGTTAGGGTACTTCCAGATGTGCTAGGACAATGAAACTTGGCAGGCATATCAGGGACCCGACCAAACTAACCTGGAAATAATCAGTTTCCCGATCCGACCATATGGGGGGGAGTGCGGGGCGCTGGAAACTTGCAAATTTAGGGCATTTTGTCACTTTTTTCTGAGTTAGGGTACTTCTAGATGAGCTAGGACAATGAAACTTGGCAGGAATATCAGGGACCCGACCAAACGAACCTGGAAATAATCAGTTTCCCGATCCGACCATATGCGGGGGAGTGGGGGCGCTCGAAACTTGAAAATTTAGGGCATTTTGTCACACTTTTTCGAGTTAGGGTACTTCCAGATGAGCTAGGACAATGAAACTTGGCAGGAATATCAGGGACCTGACCAAAGTAATCTGGAAATAATAAGTTTCACGATCCGACCATATGCGGGGGAGTTGGGGCGCTGGAAACTTGAAAATTTAGGGCATTTTGTCACACTTTTTCGAGTGAGGGTACTTCCAGATGAGCTAGGACAATGAAACTTGGCAGGAATATCAGGGACCCGACCAAACTAACCTGGAAATAATCAGTTTCCCGATCCGATCATGTGCGGGGAAGTGGGGGCGCTGGAAACTTGAAAATTTAGGGCATTTTGTCACACTTTTTCGAGTTAGGGTACTTCCAGTTGTGCTAGGACCATGAAACTTGGCAGGCATATCAGAGACCCGACCAAACAAAATTAGGAATAATCATTTTTCTGATCCGACCATTTTTTTTTTGGGGGGGGGGGGGGGGGTGGAGGGCAGGGGAATCCGGGAAACTGAGAAGTGTGTAACTTTCGAACGGATGATCGGATTGTAATGAAACTTCATAAATGAAGAGAATATATATCTGTAATGTCCCGTTTAAAGTCTTGACCGGATTCGGTAGCCAGGGGGGAGTTGGGGGGGGGGAGACCGGAAATTTCAAGAAACGGTTAGAATGGAGGGATCGGAGTGAAACTTGCTGGGAAGAACAACCATCTGCTCTAGATAAGTCCTTTAGACCATTGTACTGGATCCGGACACTTATGGGGGGGGGGGGGTCCCGGAATTCCGGTGATGGTGGTTTTTTGGATTTTCACGATGAAACTTGGCAGGCATATCAGGGACCCAATCAAACTGACTTCAAAATAAAAATATTGTCGATCAGATAATGGTGGGGGAGTGGAGGGAGGGGAATCCGCAGGGGAATCCGGGGAATTGAGAAGTGTGTAACTTTCGAACGGATGATCGGATTGTAATGAAACTTCATAACTGAACAGAATATATATCTGTAATGTCCCGTTTAAAGTCTTGACCGGATTCGGTAGCCAGGGGGGAGTTGGGGGGGGAGACCGGAAATTTCAAGAAACGGTTAGAATGGAGGGATCGGAGTGAAACTTGCTGGGAAGAACAAGCAGCTGCTCTAGATAAGTCCTTTAGACCATTGTACTTGATCCGGACACTTATGGGGGGGGGGGGGGGGTCCCGGAATTCCGGTGATGGTGGTTTTGGGGATTTTCACGATGAAACTTGGCAGGCATATCAGGGACCCAATCAAACTGACTTCAAAATAAAAATTTGTCGATCAGATAATGGTGGGGGGGAGTGGAGGGAGGGGAATCCGAAATTTTCAGTCATGCGTAATTTTGGAATGGGTGATCGGATTCGAGTGAAATTTAAGAATTCAACAGAGGACATTTCTCCGATGATTTTTTTCATATCCGGACCGGATCCGGCAACTATTGGGGGGGGGGGCGGAAAATACGTGCCCCGTTTAGAATGGAGGGATCGGGATGGAACTTTGTGGGAAGAACAAACAGATGCTCTAGGTAAGTCATTTGCTGAATCGGATTGGCTACGTGCACCGCGGGGGAGCTGGGTGGGGTGGGGGGGGGGGTGGACCGGAAATCTTGAGAAACGGTTAGAATGATGGTATCGGAGTGAAACTTGCTGGGAAGAACAAACATCTGGTCCATGTAAATCTTTTACATAATTTGACTGGATCCGGACCCTTGAAAGGGGGGGGAGGAGGGGTATCCCGGAATTCCGTTTTTTGGGGGATTTTCACGACGAAACTTGGAAGGCATATCAGGGACCCGGTCAAACTGACTTGGAATAAAAAAAAAATCCTCGATATGATAATCTTGGGGGGGAGGGGAATCCGGAATATTGAGTCATGCGTAACTTTGGAACGGGTGATCGGATTCGAGTGAAATTTAATAATTAAACAGAGGACATTTTTCTCTTGTGACCTTTTTCATTTCCGGACTGAATCCGGCAATTTTTGGGGGGAGGGCGGAAAATACTTGACCCGCTTAGACTGGTGTGATCTGGATCGAACTTCGTGGGAATGACAAACAGATGCTCTGGATTAATCATTTACAGAACCGGATTGGCTCCGGTTATTGTGGGTGGAGTTGGAGGAGGGGGAGGGGGGTCTGGGATTCCGGTGATCGCACGTTAAGGTACTTCCAGATGTGCTAGGACGATAAAACTTCGCTGGAATATTGGAGACTCAACAACATTTGCTTAGAAATTGCTACTTCCCAAATCCGATTATTCCTTAAAGTACCAATCTTGACCGCAAAGTAAAAAAAATACTTTTAAGCTATATATGCATTTTCCTGCTGCCCATCAGCCCATTAGCAGTTTTGCCTCAAGGGTTTTGCTTACAAATGAAGTTCCAGCTCCCTTATAGCGCGCATCTCAACCGCAAAGTCGAAACTTACTTTTGATCAATCAAATCATCTTGACACATGCAAGTGCCATATGAGCTTACAGCTCTTGTTAACCAAGGCACGTTCAGTTTTCAAATCTTTTGCGCCCAGCCGCCGCGTCGGAGAGCAGGAAGGCTGGATACAATCGACAAGCGCTAACAAGAGAATCGCTAGTTTCAGGTGGAAAATAATGGTATTTTCTAAAACGTTTTTCTGATCCATTTTTATAGGGGAAAGATCATTTCTAGTAAGAGTTGTGCTTTAAGGTCTTATGGTTCAAAAACTTAAGACCAAATCTAAGTCGAAGCTGTTGTGTGGGTAAATGCAGAGCTTTCGGCACATTTAAAAAAAAGGTTGTCTTAAGGCTAAGGGCTACCTTCTCGGGGTTCTGATGGGGAAGCTTGAGCTGTTCTCGTCTCTGGGATTCTAACGTCAACTAGCAAAAGTATGCATCTGTGCCATAGGGTTCTATTTAATAAATGCGCTGGGAAAAAGAAAATAGATTATGTTTTGTGTGTTCTGTTGTACTTTGCAGTAGACGTTTGTCGGTAGAAGGATAAGGACGTCAGCTGAGGTATCCCCGATTTTGGCTTTCATTGCAATAAAGTGCATGCTCGTTCAAGATGCGGTGACGTTGCTACGAACAGTTGTGCTTATGTAATCAGTAACACTTTCTGTGGGGGGGGGGGGGGCTAATTATCTATACTGAGTTATGTATATATCTGTATTTAAAAACCCAAAGGCCATATGTAGGATAAACAAACAACTATTGTAAAAACTATAAACTAAGAAACAGCACTTATTAACTCGAATGCTTTCCGCACAAAGTTACCAAAGGAAACAATCACTCTTGGTGACGTAGATCGTAAGATACCCAGAAGCTGCCCACCATTCCCCCGAAACAATGAACCCCTCAAATGCCAAAGCTCCTGGCACCTGTAAAGAAAATGATCCAGAACATTCCCAGTAACCCAGTCAAGGGAAAAGTGGCCGTTAATGGTAAATTGTTTGTTTAATTTACATGTTTTTTGATGAAATTAAAAAAAAATGTCTGTAAAAAAAAAAATTTCTGTAACATGGCGAAGAGGACAAATACGTACTCCATCCCGACTCTTCCTAAAACTCCAAGAATTATCAGTTCGTAAACAGTAAGTAAACAGTTCGTTCTAACCATTCCTTGGGCTTTAAATTCTTAATTTACGGCCAAGTGCCATAGAGCGATCGCAATTTCTGTCCGCCCGTCGGTCGGTCGGTCCAGTTTTTTCTAGTTGGGGCACTTCCACATAAGCTAGGACGATGAAACTTGGCAGCCAGATTAGGGACCCCAAACGGTTAAGTTGGAAATAGTCACTTCCCCGATCCGAGCATCGTGGGGGGAGTGGCGGCAGGGGGAATCCGGAATATAGAGGAATTTATAACTTTTGAATGGGTGATCGGATCTTAATGAAACTGGATATTTGGAAGGACCCCATGTCTCAGGCGACCCAGTTTAAATCCGAACCGGATCCGGTGACTTTGGGGGGAGCTGGAGGGGAGGAACCGGAAATCTGGAGAAACGCTTAGAGTGGAGGGATCGGGATGAAAATTGGTAGGAAAAACAAGCACAAGTCCTAGACACATCGTTGACATAACCGGACCAGATTCGGGCACTGTGGGGGGTCGAGAGGGGGGGGGGATCCGGAATTTCGGTGATCCTGATAGTTCGGTACTTCCGGATGCGCTAGGACAATGGAACTTGAAAGATATGTCAGGGATCCGAACAGATTGACTTGACAATAGTCGTTTCCTGGACCCAACCACCGTGGGGGGAGTGGAGGGATGGGGAGCCCGGAATCTGGTGGCATGCATAACTTTTGAACGGGTGATAGGAATTGAATGAAACTTGGCAAGTGGAAAGAGCTATAGTCTCAGATGTTCCATGTCATGTCCTGGTCGAATCAGATACTTTTGGGGGGGGGGGACCGGAAATATCGTGAAACGCAGAGTTGAGGGATTGGGATGGAACTTGGTGAGAAGAACAAACCAGATCGTATCGGGGCTCTGTGGGGGGAGCTGAAGGGTGTTTCCCGGAATTCCGGGGATCGCCAGTTAGGATTGTTCCAGCTATTCTAAGAACGATGAAACTTTGAAGGCCTATTAATGACTTAAGGACACCACATAATGCCCTAGGAAAACTTGTGTTCCTGGATCCGACCATCTTTGGGGAGTTGAGGGAAGGGGAATCCGGAAATACTGGCTTCCGTAAGTTGCAAACGGGTCGTCCGATTCGAGTGAAACTTTATGGGTGATACGAACTGATGACCTAGACAAGCAAAACATGCGTCCGAACCACATGCGGGCACGTTTAGGAGAGTTGGACGGGGGGGGGGGAGACAGAATGGGATGCAAGTTGGACAGTTCCGAGTTAATGCGGCCTTGATTTGAAATTTGGTGTCTGGATCGGATCTGGTCACGGTAAAGTGGGAACTGGAAATTTGCGGATAGGCTATGCTCTGACTCCAGTCTAACTTGATTAGGACGTGTCAGAGATGCAACGTTTTTGTTTCCGATTTGTATTCAGCCACAGTGGGGGGACCTGGAAGTGGATTCCCGGAAACGTTTTGGCTCGCATAGGGGTCAAACCAAGTGGAGCGATTTTAGTGAAACTTGGAATTTAGAGAGCTCACATGCCCTAGATGACATATTTTAGGGTCCGAACCGAATCCGACCACGCTGGGGAAGGGGGGGGGGATTTAAGGGAAATTCTCCAAAAACGCTCAGATTTGAGTGAAACTTGATAGGTGGTACGAGAAAATGCTTCAGATGATCCATTTAGTTGTCCGAACCAGATTTGGACTCGGTAGGAGACGTTGGAGGGGGGTACCGGAAACCGTGTGGCATGTGAAAGATCCAAACGAGTGGATCTTTAGGGTTGAAACTTGGAAGGTAGAAAAGTCATTTGCCCTAGGTGATCCGAGGCTACAGAAATGCTCAGACTTTTGTGAAACTAGATATCGTATTTATAGGTCCGAACCGCATTTTTAGATGGCGGGGGTATTTGGATTTCTCGTCTACTCTTTAGGTACCACATACTCGTATCAACTTCCATATGAGCTCTTACCTCTTATTATTTATAGTTTTGTTCTCTGTCCTTCGTTATTTTTATCATTATGTGTATTTTTTTTTTAGGTGACACAGTTCGTCATGCCTACGCAACGTAACAACCGTCGATCCATGCGTCTGTCCCAAAATTATGAACTGGTCAGGCCCCCACTCTCTCAGCTTGACGGCAACCAGTTCAACATGGGAAACAAAAGGCGGTCAACCCTATTTCTCCCCAAGTCAGACCTTCCACAAAACACGCTATTCGTCCCGAACCTCAGTGCTCTTGATGATGAAGTAACGGGGATCCGTACAATAGTATTTGACGAAGACAAAACGGTCATGCCGAAACACAAGGAAAGGCAGTCTTTTCAGTTTTCCGGAAGACCGGAGCTTAAAATTCCTGTTCCTGCTTTGAGGATCTCCAAGTTACCGAAGCCGTTGGGACAAAGATCAGGAACCAAGCAGAGCGGCCAGAAATCTGATTCTAAACCAAAAAGTGACAAACAAATTGACCAGGATCATGAGACCAAGGCGCGGCGAAGTCTTATTCTGACGACCGACCGAGTTTTGCGAAGTGCCAAAAAAGTACCAAGTTTTGCCCGAATCTCGGAAGAGAGTGAAAGCCAAAATGAGATTGAGCCGGTTGTCAAGAAAAACTCAACAAAGACAAAAAGCAAGACACCCAAAAGTGTCGGTCGAAGCAGCAGATCAATTATGGTTCAAGATGACGGCTCGCCGGCTCTCCAGCTGCCCAAGAGATTCTCGGACGATGTCGAACCAGAGAGCCCAGCCTCGAAGAAAACCAGCACGGAGAGTTTTGTCGATGGCGTGCTTGAATCGCAAAGCCCGACAATGTCAAAAGCTGGCAACGTGGTTGCAAATGCTGATCGCAGTGGTGGTAAAAGTACATGGGAAAACGTAAGTGTTACAGTAAACAGGTGTGACGAACCAAAGAATTCCGGACTGAAGTCCGGAGATCTGTCCGAAATAGGAAATCGTCCGACGGCAAGTGCCCACAAGTTCGGAAAGAAAAAGAATGTGATCACTCCCGTGTCACTTTCTGGAACATCCAGCGTGGGTGCGGACGATACGACTGTAGCTGGAAGGGCTGCAGTCCCTCTGCTAATTTTGAACTTCCCGCCAACTGCTCCTAACACAGATTGTGAAAGTGGTATCCTATCGCCCGCTAATCCTGTCTCTGAAATACGTAGTATGTTTGGTCAGTTGAACACCCTCTTTTGCAAAATGGATTGGTCCCTACTACAGAATAATGATTACTTGGCACTGACCAAAGAGATTGAGAAGCACAGGGCGGTAGTTGACATGGCTGAGCTGAGACTTGCTAATAATGTGAAATATTCAGATGAGAATACTGCCACGTACAGGAATGCCCGAGCCGACATACTGAAGGAAGCGGCCGAGAGTCGACTGAGGACCAAGCAGTTTCTCGCGCGCACCAACACCTGGAGCAGTACTGTTAGCTCCTCCAGCTCTAGCTCCACTATCAATGCTCCCCCGGCTGTCGCAAGCCCAGGGGGAGCCACTCGGGCGAGTCGCAAGTCAGTCGGATACGAAAGGCTGGAGTCGTTAAAAAGCGATCACCGCTTTTTGAAAACCCCGCGCAGAGCTTCGCGCAGGTCAAGTATACTGCCATCGACGGGAGCAACTCCCCTTAGGAGTAACTTAAAGTCGCAGCTTGAAATGCTATACGACGATGAATGACCAGGGTTGCCACATCAGACGTATTTAGAGAGTGACTTTTGGCCCAAAACAGAGAGTGATTGGGAGTGAAATTTATTTTCATAAAATGTTCACTTTGGTCGGAATCACCTCTATAAAAAAAACTTTCATGAAAAAAAACTTGAAATAGTCACTTCTGGTATGAATCCCTGCTGCAAAAATGAAACATTTGGTCATTTTCGGAAATAGAGTGGTTTTTATGTCCTACGTAGGAGAAGAGTGACAATTCACACTATCGTGCGACATGTGGCAACCCTGTGAATGACCACTAAGCTGTAGGGCTTAATGTTTGCCATATATGTACCCACAGTGGTTGAAGAGTGGACGCTAAAGAGTCGATGCAATTCGTAACATCTACCAGTATAAAATGTTCAATATATTTTTTATTCTTACTTGTAGAAGGGGGTATTAGGAAGTGAATAATCGCTGTATGCTCTTACGACGGTAGAGATAATATTGTCTGACTTCGGGTGGTGCCATTTTCATCTGCTTATTGCGATTATAGCTGCGTTCATTGCACTCTAGGCTGTCTCTGGTGTTTTGTCACCGGTGTCCGGTTCTTCTCTTGTAACGCGTTTTTTGGTTCACCGGTGAGTGCAAAAACAGCAAAAATTCTGGGTTTTGCGCGAAACCCCGTCGAATTTTGACGAAAAGTTGCTAGCTTCTCGGTAAAGCCGGGCTCCCGAGCAGCTTCTGGTTAGTCCTCACCGGTGAGATAACACCCGACACCGGTGGATGCAAAAACGCCTTATAAGAATAACCGAAGACCACCGGTGAGAGCTCCCGTGACGAAGAACGCAGCTAATAGTAAACTAATGGTGTGTCAAATTAGTGAACTGATAGAGCGGAAAATAGAGGAGAAGCAGTTGCCTGTCTATAGGAACGAAACACAGTACTGTACCATACCTTTTCTTTCAGAAAAATCCTAACCTCACCCAACTTACAAAAGCAAAACAAAAACAAATCTTTGTGACAATGAGTCCATGAACTCCTCCCGCTCATGATTTATTCATGTTATTTATTTATATATGACTTGGAATACCATAAATCAGGGGACACCCTTTTTATTATTGAGAAGTTGGGGGACGGGCAGAAATGACGTAAAGACCCCAGAATAAACTATTGAAAGAAAGAATTACTGCCACATATTTCGCCTTTTTTTCAAAGTTTTTACGACACATCCGCTAAATTGTCTTCTTTTTCTGATTTTTTTTTTATTAGGGTCTATTTTGTCTTGCCTGAAGTGATGTTTCTGGAACGCACCACAAGATGACCCCACTGTCGCACCGAATCCTGGTTTGAACTGGTGACTTGGATGGGTATCACCGAACACTGCAAACGCTAGACTACTTGATTTTGACTCTTTCAAGTCTCCGACAAAAATGACGGGTTTTGGGGTTGTAGCTTTACCCGTTAAAAATCGCACCGTCCGAATTTAGACAATTACATACCTCTATTGTACAAAGGTAGAGTTTCGCCTGTGGATCGCACGTGGTGTTTGCACCGAAATAAAGAAATACGGGTCCATGTATCCTCTCTTTGTTCATTGTTTTGTGTCTAGGTCTGTGCCAGTCCTTAGCGGTGGTAGGGAGAAAAAAGGTAGCATGTGTGTCTGAAAGGGTATCACTCTAGTAAATTATAGGCTGTGATATGTCCGCGGAAGATGCAAGCGAATTAGGAACATAACCTGTTTGTTGACAGGCCTTTGTTTCCGTAATTGTAAACCCTAAAGAAGGCAGGCGGTATTATTCTTTCGATTTTTGCGCGTGTTCCATTTGCGGCTATTTAGATCACATCACCTATTAGTTATCAGGTGAAGAACATCCGTATCGCAAAAGCCTTTGCATATGACGTTTTTGTGGGGGAGATCGACCTATGTCAGTATTGATGCTTGATTTACACTTGGTCTGGATCAGAGCTCATTTCGAGTATGTGCATATTTTACGCTCGTTTTTGCACTAGGATAAATCTCCAGCAACAAAAACGGACGTAAATACGTACGGATCGGAAAAATAGGCTGACGTATGAATGCACAATGAGATTAGTTTAGAGTGAAACCAGTAGAATTCGCTAAAGAATGGTTGTCGCTAGCATGTTACCCGTGGGGTAGAAAGTGAAAAGGTGTCTTGACGTTCTGCTTTTTTTTGTTCCATGTAAATGCCCGAATTGAATTGTGCGCCTGTTATTTTCTTCCAAGGGTCCGTTGTAATCTTTTAAAGCTCAGTTCACGCAGAGAGCAAATTTTACCACGCCGGGTGATATCCGTCACGCCACGCGTTTAAAAACGCGTCATCAGGTCTAAAAGACGCTCCGCCAGACTTCGGCTCCGAGCCGAAAAATTTGCAACATCTGGCAAATAATTTTAGTTTCTGCCTTGTCAAGCACTGTTGGGCCCATACTGATTTTTTCATATCTTAGTTATTCACAAGGGCCTCTTTATACCCCTTTTTTGGGGGGGGGGGGTCTTTTTGTATACTGCATGGAATGACGCGAAAGAGCATCTCTTGGGGTTCAGGGCTTCGGTGCAGAATGATTCGTTCTTGAAAATGATATTTGCTTAACAAATTTTGTATCGCACAGCACCATGGGATTTTTCAGAGCTGTGTAACATCTAGTTGGATTTGCAGTCAGCTTGGGCTGAAGGAATATTTTGTATTATTTCACTCGTCTTTCTCTATAGCCTAAACCCAGGAAATGAAGGGGTAAAGTCGGTCACCGGGAAATCATGCTACCGGAAGGCATTGCGAATAACAATGAAGAAAGCATCATGGGCCCTTGGTAATATTTCCATTCTGGGCTAGAGGTTGAAGTTTAGCGTATTTGACTCGTATCCGTTGATCACGTCTATGTCTGTAACTTTCGCATTTGTTTTCTATGTTTCTGGAGTCCCAAAAGGTTCGTTCTGAAGACGAAGACGCCACTCAGGGTTGCACACCCCCAAGCCCACACCCACAAGCCCAAATTCCTGTGCCTTTCCTTATAAATTAGTGACAATAAATTATAGATACGGAATAAAAGTGATAAAAGAATGGTAGTCGCATCCCGCTTGGAATGAGAATAGAATCCCCATGTTAACGGGGTACCCCGAGTTACATATGAAAGTACCGCTCTAGCCGCTCGAGTGCTACAGCTCGAAAAAATGAAAAGACAAAGTCTGCATTAGGCACCGACAGACGCTCTGCTAAATCGGGGAATCGTTCAGACCGATTTTATCTAGACACAAATTATCATGTTCCTACGCAAGTCCCGAGTTAGCTAGCCTAGCTGTCTAGGTTGCGGTAGCTAGCTGTGGTGCGGAAAGACGATCCGTTTTCCCAGCTGGATTCTCTGCAATTTTGTCACAAAGTTGAAACTATGAGCGTGTTCAACCATACTTACCCGTAGTTACTACGCATGACGTCACGAGTTTTGGCGTCAGGACTGGAATTTTCTGCAAAATATCATACCACGGGCTGATCGGGCCAATCACGTGACAAAGATCGTAGTTACCACGCTCGGGAGCGTGGTAAGCAAATAGTTACTATTAGTTACTACTTCGATAAGGTTGGAACGGTTAGCGTCGTAACTTTCCACGATGCTGAAACGAAAATAGTAACTAATAGTTATAATTGTTAGAAGTATATTTGACGGTGCAAAACGTACCGCCAAATATGATTCGCAGTCAGCTTGGGCTGAAGGAATATCTATTGTTAGAAGGGTAAAACGTGCTCTATAGTTGCCTTTTGATCTGAATTCTCTGTTCTTACGAAGACACCAATTTATTCAACCTTTATTACCTGTTTACACACATTTGGTCTTTGTTAACCAATGAGGAAGCATTATGGAGAATATGAATCGAGAAGTGACTATCGAAGTAACGTCTTAATCCTGCAGAATTGCGTGGTTTTCCCCGTTCTCGATTCTGATAAATCGCAAGGAAAGGAGAATTTGCTCCATCCTGATGTTGCTGAATGGATAGAGTCATTGTTAACTGGACTTACACAGAGGATGATGATTTACAATGACCATGGCTCACAATCCTTCTCTAACCCAAGCCCTATTTTGAGTGGCGTTCAACAAGGTATCAAGCTTGGGCCAACGCTATTCAGCATCTACATAATTTATTGTCCCCTTGTTGTACAAAACACCCTTAGATTGTTTGCCGACGACTCGAAGCTCTTCGTTCCTGTTGCCAACAACAACCAAAGGTCTGAATTGCAAGCTGACCTTGGTGCTCTCTCCAACTCTGTAGCTTTTGTAGTTCAGTGCGGCGAAGTGCAAAGTACTTTACCCTGGACTAAGAACCCACAACATACATATACCATGTTGGATGGATCCAAGAACCACATCAACCTACATAGTGTGGGAGAAGATAAAGACCTGGGCGTCACAATTGACAACCAGTTTAAATTTCATCACCACCAAGTCGCTAAAGGAAACAGAGCACTCAGGCTTGTCAAAAGAACCATCCCCTCTAGGAAGCCTGGCATCATTAAGAAGCTCTACAATGCCCTTGTGAGACCCCACCTTGAGTACGGCATGATCGTTGCATCACCCCACCACAAAATGGATACCAAAGCCTTAGAGGGAGTACAGAGAAGAGCCACCAAGATGTCCCCGCAACTAAAAAATTTACAATACCACGAACGGTTGAGGCTAATGAAGCTTCCCAGTCTCTCATATTGACGTAGACGTGGCGAAGTCCTGATGGTCAAAAAGTTCTTAGACTCCAACATTATCCCTGGGTTATTCGAGAGCTCCCAATCAAAGTCGACGAGAGGCCATTCCAAGAAGCTCCAGCTGTAAGCGATGCGAGCGGCACAGTTTTTTCGCTGTACGGGGTGTACCACTCTGGCAGAGCCTTTCCGAAACAAGAGCTGTAAGCTCATATGGCACTTGCATGGGTTAAGATGATTTGATTGATCAAAAGTAAGTTTCGACTTTGCGGTTGAGATGCGCACTCTAAGGGAGCTGGAACTTCATTTGTAAGCAAAACCCTTGAGGCAAAAATGCTAATGGGCTGATGGGCATCATGAAAATGCATATATTGCTTAAAAGTATTTTTTTACTTTGCGGTCAAGATTGGTACTTTAAGGAATAATCGGATTTGGGAAGTAGCAACTTCTAAGCAAATGTTGTTGAGTCTCCAATACTCCAGCGAAGTTTCATCGTCCTAGCACATCTGGAAGTACCTTAACGCGCGATCACCGGAATCTCAGACCCCCCCCCCCCCCCCCTCCTCCAACTCCACCCACAATACCCGGAGCCAATCCGGTTCTGTAAATGATTAATCCAGAGCATCTGTTTGTCAATCCCACGAAGTTCGATCCAGATCACACCAGTCTAAGCGGGTCAAGTATTTTCCGCCCTCCCCCCAATAATTGCCGGATTCGGTCCGGAAATGAAAAAGATCACCAGAGAAAAATGTCCTCTGTTTAATTATTAAATTTCACTCGAATCCGATCACCCGTTCCAAAGTTACGCATGACTCAATATTCCGGATTCCCCTCCCTCAACCCCCCCCCCCCCAAGATTATCATACCGAGGATTTTTTTTTATTCCAAGTCAGTTTGACCGGTTCCCTGATATGCCTTCCAAGTTTTGTCGTGAAAATCCCCCAAAAAACGGATTTCCGGTCCCCCCCCCCCCCCAGCTCCCCCACGGTGCCAATCCGATTAAGTAAATGACTTACCTAGAGCATCTGTTTATTCTTCCCAGAAAGTTCCATCCCGATCCCTCCTTTCTAAACGGGTCACGTATTTTCCGCCCCCCCCCCCCCAATAGTTGCCGAATCCAGTCCGGATATGAAAAAGATCATCGGAGAAATGTCCTCTGTTCAATTCTTAAATTTCACTCGAATCCGATAACCCATTCCATCATGACTGAAAATTTCGGATTCCCCTCCCTCCACTCCCCCCACCATTATCAGGTGGACAAAATTTTTATTTTGAAGTCAGTTTGATCGGGTCCCTGATATGCCTGCCAAGTTTCATCGTGAAAATCCCCAAAACCACCATCACCGGAATTCCGGGAAACCCCCTCCCCCCCCCCCCCCATACGTGTCCGGATCCAGTACAATGGTCTAAAGGCCTTATCTAGAGCAGATGCTTGTTCTTCCCAGCAAGTTTCACTCCGATCCCTCCATTCTAACCGTTTCTTTAAATTTCCGGTCTCCCCCCCCCAACTCCCCCCTGGCTACCGAATCCGGTCAAGACTTTAAACGGGACATTACAGATATATATTCTATTCAGTTATGAAGTTTCATTACAATCCGATCACCCGTTCGAAAGTTACACACTTCTCAATTTCCCGGATTCACCTGCCCTCCACTCCCCCCCAAAATGGTCAGATCAGAAAACTGATTATTTCTAAGTTTGTTTGGTCGGGTCTCTGATATGCCTGCCAAGTTTCATGGTCCTAGCACAACTGGAAGTACCCTAACTCGAAAAAGTGTGACAAAATGCCCTAAATTTTCAAGTTTCCAGCGCCCCAACTCCCCCGCATATGGTCGGATCGGGAAACTGATTATTTCCAGGTTAGTTTGGTCGGGTTCCTGATATTCCTGCCCAGTTTCATTGTCCTAGCTCATCTGAAAGTACCCTAACTCGAAAAAGTGTGACAAAATGCCCTAAATTTTCAAGTTTCCAGCGCCCCAACTCCCCCGCATATGGTCGGATCGGGAAACTGATTATTTCCAGGTTAGTTTAGTCGGGTTCCTGATATTCCTGCCCAGTTTCATTGTCCTAGCTCATCTGAAAGTACCCTAACTCGGAAAAGTATGACAAAATGCCCTAAATTTTCAAGTTTCCAGCGCCACGCACTCCCCCGCATATGGTCGGATCGGGAAACTGATTATTTCGAGGTTAGTTTGGTCGGGTCCCTGATATGCCTGCCAAGTTTCATTGTCCTAGCACATCTGGAAGTACCCTAACTCGAAAAAGTGTGACAAAAAAAATCGGACCGACCGACAGACGGAATTGTGATCGGTATATGGCACTTGAGCCAGAGGCTGCAAGTGCCATAAAAACGATCAACGCTGCTACCATGAACGGCTTCAAAAAAGGTGTGGGTGATGACTGGAAGAATGCTGAATGTCGGCTACACCTAACACTAGGCATCTAGGCAGGGATGCCTGACGATCTAACAATCAAGCCGCCAACCAGCGAGATACTCTACAGGAAGTGCGATATAAGGTAATAGTTATGAAAGGCGAAACAGCAGAATCGGGAGGGAATATTCTATATGAATAAGTCCAAAACACGCCAGTGATCCTCAGGAAGAAGGAGTAAACGTGTCCGTAACGACTCAAATCCTATGTCAAACAATCACGGCGATCTTTGGGAGCAGCCAGGGACGTCGCTGTGGGGGTGGGGGGTTGGCACCGCAATATCGCTCAGGTTCTGAAAATCTCTGACGTGCATAGTTCTAAAATTTGCTCTGCGACTCGATCGGAAGATTCGCGATTATTCTGAAACCAATATTTTATTTCATGTAAAAAATATATAAAAAAAAATCGTATTTTGAGGTAGCTATTTGAGTTTCAGAACTATGCACGGCAGAGATTTTCAGAACCTGAGAGATATTGCGGTGCATGACAGAAAGTTTAAAACCGCACCCGCTCAATAGCTGAGCTTGCCACTAGATTCCGGATTCCCAATCACTCCACCCACGATGGTCGGATCGGGAAACTACATTCTCAAGTCAATCTGTTCGGCTCCCTGACACACCTGCAAAGTTTCATCGGCCTAGCACATCAGAAGTCTCGAACTCGCGGAATCACTAGAAATTCGCCCCCCCCCCAACTCCCCCACAGTGACCAGATCCGGTCCGGTTATGTCATTCAAGCATCTAGGACTTGTGCTTGTTCTTTCCACCAAGTTTCATTCCGATCTCACCACTCTAAGCGTTTTCCAAGATTTCCCCCCCTCCCCAAAGATCCCCCTCCAACTCTCCCCAATGTCACCGGATCCGGTCTGGATTTAAATGGAACGTCTGAGACACGAGGTCCTTCCATACATCAAGTTTCATTAAGATCCGATCACCCGTTCGTAAGTTAAAAATAACTAATTTTTCCGGATTCCCCCTCACCCCCCCCCCCCAGATGGTCGGATCGGGAAGCGACTATTTCTGATTTAATCTGGTTCGGTCCCTGATATGCCTGCCAAGTTTCATCGTCCTAGTTTATCTGGAAGTGCCCGAACTAGCAAAACCGGGACCGACTGACGGACAGAAATCAACGACGGAAGAAATCATCTTAAAGTGCCATAAAAAGCCTCGCCTGCGGCGCTTAAAGTAATATTAGTCTAACCATCAATCTTCGCGCCTTACTTAGTATTCTGTACTCAGTTTCAGTCGTGCCACTTATGTGAGTTGACTGTTCGGATTTTAGGGTTTGCGTCAGATAACTAAAATTTCTACGGGAAGTGATTCAGGGAGAAAAAGGCAAATCTATAAAGCTTCGCCTGTGGCGCCGCTAAGTTAACATTAGTCTAACCAAAATTAATGTTAGTCTAACCATTCATCTTCGCTACACCCCGCGAAAGCTGATATGATGAACCTGCTTTTCCAACTTAATAAAAAAAATTTAGTTTGGCTAGTCAACCAACCACCCCAGCTACTCAGCTGTACCTATAAAAGACCAAAGCAGGCTATTAACTTACGTGACAACTTAGATTTTACATTCAGAACAATATCTGACGTCAAGCTAAAAAAAATCTTAGTCGCTCACTACGATGATGTTCCGTCGGCGCATTTCAAATCAAATCAAATCAAATCAAATCATTTAATGTAAACAAGATACAGTCTCTCATAGGCATAGCCCAAATATGGTATCTTTTAGTCAAACAGTTAATACAAGAAAGATTTGTCAACGAGGAACACAAAAAGAATAGGATAAAACGCACAAGTTACGAATTGTTAAAAGTACGAACAAAACTCGGCACAAAGCTTCGAGAATAACGCTGTGACCTGGAGTAAACCGGTGTCAGTTTTGGAACTTTCGCAGCCGCCTCTCTGGGGAGTCGGGATCTGAGGGGGACAAAGGGAGGCGGGAGGAAGTTCTTGTAGATGGGGTGGAGGAGGAGGGTTGAGCCAAATTTTAGGCACAGTTTCTCTCGACGGACAAAAAGGGGGTCAAGTTTGTATTCTTTTAGATAAAAAGAGTAAGGCAGTGGGGAACCTCCGTAGATGATTTGTAGAGACCTCTTCTGAACCCGTTCAATTTTATCACTTTCTTCTTTTGTAAGAGCGAAATGCCAAACAGGACATGCATATTCTACTAGTGGGCGGATGAACATGCAGAAAATTAATTTTAGTTTATCCTTAGGAACCCGGAATTTCTTTAGAGTCTTCAGCATTTGGATAGCACCATTTGCCTTTTTTACAATCAATCTTGTGTTTTCATGCCAAGTTAGATCAGAAGAGATCACTACCCCAAGCAGGGTAGTGCTGTTACTGAGGAGGTTTGGGTCTATAGGTGGTTCGAATTCAGGTAGGCTTTTCTTGAGAAATGAAAATGTCATTACTGAAGATTTATCTTTATTTACCACCATATTTAATTTTGCTGCTTCAGAGGTAACTTGTTCAATATAATTGAAAGTTTGACTTTTACACGCTCCAGATACTACCTCTGCTAGGGAAAGATCATCTACATACTTCCATCTTTCTTCCAGCCCGACAGCTATTTCATTGATCATGAGGAGGAAGCATAAAGGCCCGATCACTGTTCCTTGCGGGACACCGCAAAAAACCGGTAAAGAAGAAGAAAAATTATTTTTATATTTTACGATTTGTTCTCTGTTTGTTAGAAAGCTTTTTACGATATTAATAAGATATTCAGGAATATTTTTCTCTGCCATTTTTTCCAGCAAAATCTTGTGATCTACAAGATCGAAAGCTTTTTTAAAATCTATTGCAATTAGATTTATCCATTTCCCGGGTTCGTCTAAATTTTTAAAAATAAAATCAAGTAAACTAACGAGATAGTGAACAGTTGAACACTTCGGGATGTTACCAAATTGCCTCTTATCGATGACTTCCGAGAGATATTTTTTTAGCCAAGAAGCAACAAAGCTCTCGTAAATTCGGCTAAAAATTGATGTAACAGTGATCGGCCTCACACCAGAGAAATCATTAGCTGCTCCCTTTTTCGGAATGGGAGTGATGAAGCCAATTTTCCACTTTTTGGGGAAATATCCAGTTTTGGTGATATTATTGTAAATAATATGAAGAGGAAACGCCAATTCTTTCGCAAAAGCTTTAGCAATGGCTACTGGAACATCAAAGGGTGCCACTGATGTTTTCTTTAACGAGGAGAGTTTCTTTCTAATTTCTGATATTGAAATTTCAGGCATTAAATTAGAATTTACATTTGAATCTTCTTGTGAATTTCGGGATGGTGCTTCAGCTGAAAACGATGGTGGCTTTTCAGGAGGCAGTGGTGGGTACGACTGTACAATAGAAGCAAAATGAGAGTTTAGGTCGTTCGCTGTTTTCTCTGATGGCTCCTCCTTCATGAAATCAACTGGTTGCGGGCCTCTACCAGTCAGATGTTTAACTTTACCGAAGAACTGGGAAGGCTTGGATTCGAGGAGGTTATCTACTTCCTTTTTATAATAATTTTCCTGCGCCTGTTTAATTTTCCATTTAATTTTGTTTCTTAATTTCTTTGCTTCTTCTTCTTTTCCTTTTCCAATTAAGTGCAGTTTATGTTTAATCATTTGTTTAATCTCTGAATTTACGTATGGTTTATCAGTTGAACACACTTTAGTCTTTTTTTCCGGAAAACATTCAACAAACTTTTCATTTAGTTTGCTGTGAAAATTCTGCACCTGTGAATCCAAGTCTTCAGCAGTTGAGACTCCTGCCCAATTTTCTTTCGTTATCCAGTCCCCAAACTGCAAAAGTCCCCGATCAGTGATTGGTCTTGAGGTTATTTCGGTTACTGAGTAATTGACTTTAGCTTTCTCAAAGGGGGTCCACTGCAACATAAAATGATAGCTACCACCAAGCGGTGCGATTTTACTTGGGTTTTGATAGTAAGAGCAGAAATTCGTCATTATTACATCCAGAGACGTACCACCTTTGGTTGTTGGAAAATCAACAACATTCTTGAGGTTAAGTGACCTGGCCAGAGATTTACAACTTAGTTCATTGGCATCTCCTAGCATGGCTATGCCAAAAAAAGGATGTGTTTTCTGGATATAATCTGCCGATTCCTGCAGCTTTTCCCAAAAAGCCTTTCTTGCAGCAGCGGGTTGGCCAGGTGAATAATAGAAAACACACATCGCTACCGCAGAGAAAGGTCTAGGGAGTCGCTTTGGTTGTATTTTAACCCATATAATTTCATCATATTCATTAAGAGACGGAATATTCAAAAGTTGAGGTCGTAAACTATCATGAACAAAAGTCATGACCCCTCCCCCCTTTTTTCCTAAAGAATGATCATCAGGCCTTAATTTAACAAAAGAAAGGAAGTTGGACATTTTCAGTAAATTTAAATCTTGCCTGTGAACTTCAGTTATACAAATAACGGAAGAATTGAGCATTTGGGCCGTAGTCTCAAGCTCCGTCAATTTTTCCAAATTCAGACTTTCTGCGTTACAATAGAGGAAAGACGGAAACACGTACCGTTTATCATTAAATTCACGTGAAAACGCTTTCTTTTTAAGGGTTTTACACCCTAAATGAGGATAGGCAAGGGGGTGGGGACTGGGAGGGGTGGGATTCCGGGAACGAGGGGCGCCTGTTGCCGGTTCCAAAAGTGATTCCGGTCGGTCAAGCGCACATGCCGGTAAGGAATTTATGCCGTGATCGCAGAGAAATTCATCAGTGGGAGAGGAAGCCGAAACGGCGGTAGCGGAGGAGGGCGACTCGGTTGAAAAAAGGGAACACTAACACTGGGAGAATCGCTAAGGGGAGCAAACCGATTTCGTGATGCGTAAGGCTGGTAAAAATCGTCGGGCCTCACTGTGGAATTTTGCTGCAGTGGCGAAGTAAGTCGAACTTCATTTGTTTGGCGACTATTTTGACTAGAACAATGATTATCTGCAAGAATGTCAACGGCGGATATTCGATTGGGGCTAAAACTTGTATTACGGGGTAAAAAAACATGTAAAAATCGGCAATTGCGATAAAAACATCGCCCGCTAGCGTACTTGGAACAAACTCTCGCTTTACTTGCAACATGAGCAAACTTGCAAGCGGGACCACGATTACATTTACCAGTAGCGAAAAATTTGCAAGCAACGTCTTTACTTGCAACATGAGCTTTACTTGCAACATGAGCTTTACTTGCAACTCTCGCTTTACTTGCGACATGAGCAAACTTGCAAGCGGGACCACGATTACATTTGCCCGTCGCGAAAAATTTACAAGCAGCGTCTTTACTTGCAACATGAGCAAACTTGCAAGCAGGACCACGATTACATTTGCCCGTAGCGAAAAATTTACAAGCAACGTCTTTACTTGCAACATGAGCAAGTCTGATCGGGGACTGATCGGGTCTCTTATTATGGGAAAATAAACACTCGGTGCCAAGTTTGCAGTGGCCTTGGCTCAGATAATAAAAACAAGTTCGCGCTAGTTCGGTATTAGCTACGTCACTGCTGATCACGGTCAGAGTGGGTGCACTTGGCAACTCGGATAAATCTGACGTAAGTCGGGCAATTTCAACATCACTGCTGATCAAGGTCGGAGTGGGTGCACTTGACAACTCGGATAAATCTGACGTAAGTCGGGCAATTTCACCATCGAGGTTCTTAATTAGATCAGCACTTGATTTGAGTTCGATTTGCAAACGAAGAATATCGGACTGTAGCAAAGTTTTTGTACATTCTGAAGTAGACAAATCGTTCCGTAACACTGAAAGGGTTTCATCAAAGCCTCGTTTTTCGGGGTGCCCTCCCCCCCCCCGTCCCCCAGCCCCAACCCTAGGATGGTAGTTGCGCCCCTGTCTACAAGACTGGGATCCAGAACCCAACTTCCGAACTTTTTCTTTTATACAGTTCTGAATGGATTGACAGACTGTATGCACGTACATGAATACACATCGACTTTTACTCTTCCGAATTATAGTTAAAGAAATAGTAACAAAAAACACAATTGCTAACTTACACTCGAATCAAAAGAATCAACAGGAAAACAGGCTGGGACAGGATATGCGGACAATTTATGTAGCAGGCAGGCCAAACTCATCGACCGGGATTCCCTCCTGAAAAATATACAAACATTAGAAAACAGGATCAAAGGTTTCGATGGGATCCCAAAAATGTATTTTTTGATCCAGACAACTGGGTCTTGTAGATATCCGGTCTTCGCCAGAATCCTTGAACATTTTTAAAAAAATTTAGAAATAGACTAAGGGCAATGGCTAATCATCTAAGAAAACCAAGTTGATATATGGATTTAGCATGTGTGTTTTCCCCTATACGTCATATCCACTTTGACAAAACCGATCGAACTACTTGCCTGGAAAAAACTAAAGCTCAAAAACGAATTCAACATATCTCCTTAACCTTATATCGAACCTCTATAATCAACTTCAGATAAAACTTTAACTTTTAACAAATTTTCCAGTTTCAGCCGGATTCTGGGCGAACACGGGCAGAAAATGATTTGTAATACACGGATTCAGCATGTCTTCTTACCCCGAACTCGGGCATCTCATCATTCAGATAAAACTTTTACTTTTACCAATGTTCCGGTTCTGGGCAGAATTCGGGCGAACTATTTGTCCGGCGAGAAAATGATTTTCATATACAGATCCAGCATGCCTCCTTACCACTAAATCGAACGTCTAATGAACTTGAAACAAAACTTTTGCTTCTGACAAATTTTCCGGTTTTGGCCGAATTCCGGGCGAACTACTTGCCCGCGACAAAATGATTCTCATACACGTGTTCAGCATGTACCATCGCCATCATCAACTCTGACAGAATGTGTTGATCTATTATCTTCCAGCAGAAAAAGGGCGAACCTCCTTGACAGTGAGGTTTTGCAGCACCATTCAATTTAAAAAGTGAAAGCTTCTCTTTTCTTTTCATTAACTGGATTTACTGTACTATCTCTGCGTAACGGCTGTTGCGATGGTGAGGCGACGCCGCGACGTAGATCTAGAGCGTTGGACTGGTATAAGGACAACTTCGTATCCGGAAGAAAGGGAAAGGTTGAGGAGCGAGAACTGACACAATGGGTTGTCTGTCTTGTCTTCGGGAGTATAATTTCCTACCTTGTTCGTTTCTCGAGCACCTGGCTCTCTGTCCGGCGCCGACGGTGCTTTCAAAGCATCATCAAGGTAGGATGTGTCCTCATCCAAGGCAATTTCATCTCCTAAAAACATAAAAAAGGCAAATTAAACGGCAGTGTAGTCAGGCGCGTCACAACTAGGGGGGGGGGGGGGGGGGGGACGCCCCCTCCCCCCGACGAAAAACAGTCTTTTTCTTGGAAATAGTCGATTTTTTCCAAAAAACAATCGGTTTCACGTAAAAATAGTCGATTTTTCCTTAAAAATAGTAGTTTTCCTTAAAACCAGCAGATTTTTCGTCAACAAAGTCGTTTTTTCTCGATAACAGTCGTTTTTATCTGCAAAAACAATCGGTAAAAATGACCAGCCGGTCAGTAATTTCAGCTGACTTGTCCGTTAGCACCATCAAATATGAGACGCAGTCGGCTTGGGCGGAAGGCCCATCCACACTTTTGAATAGCGCGTTTTTTGCCTTGCAGATGGTAAAAAAATAAAGATCCTGAACAGCGACTTAGATGTCCCTAGGAGCCCTGAAGAGACTGCCTTGACTTACTAATAGTTAACGTTCACCGCAGGAAGTGGGTGAAAATTATCCGTCCAGGTTCAGGTTCATTTCATTTCAAATAACGAAAACAAATACTTTTACATAGCATCATGGCAAAGAGCAGGCTCGATGACCAGAAGATAAAATTAAATCCAAACGGACTAACGCCCAAAGAAGGGTAAAATCGCAATTATGTGATTATTTTATCTGCGGTACTTTTAATTTTGCGTTATAATCACCAGTGTTAGTTGACGGCGGTTAGCAGACTATCGACTGAAAAATTTTCTGATCCATCAACTACATGTTTCAGGTGTGAAGATCTATTACGGAACGAAACACTACACCTCCTTGGAGTCCCTCATTTTCTAGGTATTTTTTTAGCTCATTCTCAACTATCCTGAGTGCTCAGTGGGCATACTACAGAAGCGTTTCATACACCACACGCATAGACGGAGACAAGAGTAATAAAGCACCATCAAAGCGTTTTTTATTGGACAGACTTCCTTACAGTTGAATAAAGCACGACTATTCAAGTACAGGATAGCAAAAATCTAAATATTTAGCTATGGCTCCCGACTCCGGGGAGGAAGGGCCAAATTATCGCCGAGTAAAAATTGCAGCTTATTAGTCCGCTTGGTACCACCAAATGCCTATGTTATAGAACGTGTCCGAAAGCTCCGAAACGAACGAAAATGCTGAATTAATTCAGGATTTTATGCAGCATTTTGCTTTCGGACTTAAATTTTCGCTCAGTTAATGCAGCATTAATTCAGCATAAAATTCATCGAAAAATTCAGCAAAGATGCTAAATTTTATGCTGAATTTTCAAGAAGAAACTAGGGAGCACGGCGATTCTCCTAGTATCTTCCTAGATCTTTTTCTTTCTAGAACAAACTGCCATCTAGGTCGAATTCCCGTCTGAGCGGCGACAAACTTTACGGAGCATACTTCGCGAAAAACTTTACGAAGTCTGAGTCGTCCTGATGATGATGTTCCAAGAATACGCCAAAAGGGCCCAATGCCCACGCAGGCTTCTTCCTCGTCAATGGGTTCTAGGTGTTGCTAGCGCCGCTGTTGCGCGCTGTTGGCTTCTTAGACCTTTTCGATCAGGTCACACGCTCGCAGGATCGCAAATAGGTGCTGGAAGATCTTGATTTCGTCTGACTGGTGTTGTTCCTGTTTGGTGATATCAGCACATGTGGGGTTAATCTTCAGCCTTGTCAGTAGGGATTTCAGCCTACCTCGTTCCTGGTTTGCTCGTGCATTCAGCGATTTGCACATGAACAGGATGTGGTCCATTGTCTCGTCGCCGTTTCGGCAAATCCGACATGTTGGGGATGTGGGGGGGTCTTCGTTGGGATGGCTGATCTTGTAGTGGTATGCCTGGTGGGCTAGTCCATTTGCGTTGGCTCGAACGCGGTGGTAAACCCTGGTCTCTAGCTTTCCTGGGCATGGAGATGTTCTGGGGCGAGGTGGCTTGACTGTATGGGCCTTCAGTCGAACCTGAAGCATGTCACGTAGAGGGATGGGGCGGTGTGAGATGATGGGGACTTTTGTTGCTTCTTTTGCTGCTTCGTCGACAGTTGTATTGCCGGGTATCCCCACGTGGCTTGGTATGTACTGGAGAGTAACTTCGATTCCCTTTTTGGCAAGTTCTTGAATCAGGTTTGATGCGTTGTGAAGATCGATGTCTGCTGAACTCCATTCCTCTGACATCAGCGCTTGGAGGGCAGATTTTGAGTCAGAAAATACTGCTACTTTGACATCTTTGATTTCTCTCCTATTCAGGTCTAGCAGAGCAAGGTTTATTGCGTGGATTTCAGCTGACATGATGCAGATTTCTGTGGAGAGTCTCTCCATCATCTTCGTGTTCCACTGGGGAAAATAAACTGCACATCCAGTTGCCTCATCAGTTTTTGACCCGTCGGTGTATATGTGGATGTGGTGGCTGTACTGCTCTTCCACCATTTTCTTGAATTCGGAGATCGCAATCATTGGGATGTTCATGAGCTCTGTTTTGTTCCTGCTCGAAAACTTTGGACGTATGGTAGGTTTTACCATCGTCCAGGGGGGGTTTGGTGGAACCTTCGGTGGGATGCTTTGGTTCATTATTGGGAGGTGCATCTGCACCGTCCTGAATTCCTTATGTGGCCCAGGTAAGGAGCACTGGCTTCGTACAGGGTGATGGAGAATATGGTGAGGCGTTGACTCGATCCTGGTGAAGTATCTTACAAGCAGTAGTTTTCGTCGCTCTTGCACTGATGACATGCCTGACTCCTGCAAGAGGAACTGGGTTTTCGTGGTTCTTCTTGCACCAAGAGCAATTCGTAGAGCTGTGTTTTGGGTTGTTTCAAGTTGGGCCATGAGGCGCTTTCGGCATACTCCATAGATGATTAGGCCATACTCCACCTGTGGCCTGATGTACTGCTTGTAGAAACTAAGCAAGATATTATCAGAGCACCCCCATGGAGTGCTAGTGAGCCTCAGCATTATCTTCATCTGCCTATGACATCTGGAAACAATGCCTTGGATGTGGTTTTGGAAGCTTAGTTTCCTATCCAGGGTTATGCCTAGATATCTCACTGTTGATACTTCTGGGATGGTTGTCAGATTCATTGTTACTACAGCTGGCGTTTGGGCCTTCCTGCCGTGGAACTGCATGACCGTTGATTTCGATGGGGCAAGTGGTAGATCGGAAAGTCTTGAAAACTTTTCTACTTTGGAGATTTCTTCTTGCAATTTCGACTGGGCCTCAGGTAATGTCTTGCCTATTCCCCACAAAAGGATGTCATCGGCAAACTCCCCATTCTTATTCGATAATGCCATATCGTACAGAAAGAGGGCGAACAACAAGCAGCTGAGAACAGCTCCTTGGGGAAGTCCTTTTTCAATTGGCCGGGCTGAAGATATTTGGCCGTTTACCCTCACAACAAATGATCTGCTGCTTAGGTAGTCAAGGATGAAATCTGCAAAGGCTTGTGGAAATCCAATCTTCAGGAGTTTCGCCTGGAGTATTTGATGTTTTACGTTGTCGTAGGCCCCTTCAAAGTCCAGGAAGGCAGCGAGCAATATCATTCCTTGGCTTAGGCTCTCTTTAATGGCTATTAGCAGGCGGAGGACAGTGTCGATCGCAGAGTGATTTTTCCTGAAGCCGGTCTGGGTATCGGGGATGAGCTTGTTCCTTTCAGCGTACCACTGGAGCCGTGTATATATCAGTATATATCCTTTCTATAGCTAATTCTTTTTTTCTTCTTCTTCTTCCCAACTTAAATTTCGGTATTCTAGAAGTGTCAGAGAAGAAATAATGGCAACAGCTTTCGGACAAAAATAAATAAATATGCAGCATTAAATGCAGCATTTACGCACTAAAAAGCTTTCGGACACGTTCATATTGTCTGCCCTGCTCGTTTGATGATGATGATGATGATTTTATTTATGACCCGCAAAAAAACACAAAGCACAACGACGGAGTAAATAATAAGGAAAAAGAAGGGAAAACACGAAAGAGAATTAACTTGCGAAGTACACAATATAACTATTACCATAAAAACAAAACCAAGAGGGTTTTCCAGTCGTGATACATATTTTGGCTATAAGTTTCTATTTGTTTCTCCACTGCTGTTAGTGGATCACTAATTTGATAACGACTGGAAATTTTTGAGTTTCTCGTCCAAGGGGCGAAGCGTAATATGTATTTAGCAAAATGATAGAATATTGACCGGATTTGTTTTTTGACGTATTGGTGAGAATTCTCTAAAAAGGTGCAATATACAGGACGTGAGGTAGGACGATTGAATTGTAGATAGCCGCGAGGACGGGACGTTGAAAACGTAGCTTATTAGATACCACAGATCTGTATGCACCTGCAATTCTTTTACGAAAATGCTTTATAAGTAGTGCACGAGTTTCTTTGATGGATTTTCCAACAGGTAACCCCAGGTAAATTAGCGAATCCAGTGGCTTCACACTTCACAACACTTCCCAGTCGTACTGTTACGTCCGGGTTAGATTTCCAGTTGAAAAGTACAACTTGGGATTTATCTGTATTAAAATGCATTCCAACACGACCATATTCTGTGCTAAGGATATCGTTAACAACTGTAAAAGAATTTCCCTCCCCACACAAAGGCCTCTTATGACATGTTTGAACTAGTATAGGCCAAGTAAATACCACCTAGACACACCACTCCAATCTACCAAAAGAAAGCATTCAAGTACGCACCGATCCGACAAGCTAGTTTGGCGCATAACGCTGTCCTAGCGCTCAGGATTCCACAAGATGAGAACGGAGAACCGCTACCCGCCGTTACCTGCCTTCCAACTTCGTGACGTGAGATTGTTCGGGAAATTCCTCCGGATCGGTTTGCGCCACCGCGACTTGTTCATCCAATAGTTGTAATCTTTTTATTTGTATGTTGTTAGTAGTGTATGTTTATTCAAG
This sequence comes from Branchinecta sandiegonensis, assembly GCA_030848855.1. Lineage (NCBI taxonomy): Eukaryota > Metazoa > Arthropoda > Branchiopoda > Anostraca > Branchinectidae > Branchinecta > Branchinecta sandiegonensis. The sequence goes on from JAUPMV010000020.1 coordinate 14,280,473, forward strand.
CAAATGTAAACCTTATATGTTTTTGCCATGGCCTTCGGGCTTTCGTGTAAACATATTCTATTTCAGTTCAGTTCAGTTCAGTTTATTCATAAAAATAAAAAAAAAACCATTAACTGTTTATGGCCCCACCATAAGGCCTAACATAAGGCCTGGCAATGGGCGGGCTTATTCTTTATTCATATAGTCTTAAGGGAAACAAACCAAAGAAATCAAAAAAGAAAGAGAAAGGAGAGAAAAAAGAAGAAGAAAAGAAGAATGAAGACATAACAAACTGACAAGAAATATCCACTAACGAACGATCTTCCATCAACAAAGTGACCTTGCCCCCTCCCCCCCCCCCCTCAAAAAAAAGGAAGGAAAAAAGAAGAAAGGAAATTAGGTTTTGGAACATTATGTTTTCGATAAGAAGATCAGGTATAGAGGGGCAGACAAAAAAAGAAGAGTGTCATCAGCAAATAAAAGAATACCAGCTTCGGATAGGATAGGATATTCTATTCTATTCTTAAAGCCAGGCTTCACCTTCCAGATTTTTCTTCCAGATTCCAGACAGCCGTTTTCGTCGAGACGGATCTGGAAGGTGAAGCCAGGCCAAAAACGTCTGGAAGTCCGGGGTGTTGGACACCCCAGATTCCGGATGTCTGGAAGGTACCATAGAGGCAACCCGTTCGAGAGACACACAAATATGCAAAAATGCACAAATATGCAAATTAGGAAGAAAAGGGAAAGTGATTGACCGTTGTGACTGGGATGCAAGAGATATTTGAAATATAAAGGGGACATCCAGGAAATGTTGAAGAATAGCAAAATTCATGAAAATCTGGAAGAGCTGGATTAACTATGCGGAAGCCCCGGACGTCTGGGAATCTTGAAAGTGAAGCCTGGCTTTTAGGGAGCAGGCGCGGGCTGGGACTGTGCCTTTCAATCTCATGAGATTATGAGCGCCTAAGCGTCGAAGGCACTACTAGAAACTAGGAACATAGGAAATCTGTTTCGGCGAGTGATTTAACTACATGACTCAGAAAGTATCTCACCAAGAGCTTCAAGTTCCGCATCAAGTTCACTCTCGTCTACATCAGGGGTAGCGTAGCTCCGGGACAAAACCTCTTGTACCTCACCAGCATCTTCCAATAGGTCCGCTAAGTCGTCCTGCAAGTCCTGCGAACAAAGATATTTTAAGTAGAGGATTTCCAGTTTACCGTATTTTCTCCATCACTTTGGGATTACTTCACTATATTCTGATTTAAGGTGTACTCTTTTTCAAAATGGGGGGGGGGGGATGAGCTACTTCTAGGTATCCTTAAGTCTACGACTCCTAGGTTTATAGTGTGTGTTCGGCAACATGGTAGAAAAAGTTATTAGTTTAGTAGAAAGTCGGTAGGATATTAAGTGAGGTTGTGAATGGTTGTTTATTATTTGAGATTGCTTTAATTTCTTTTATGTATATGGCTTAATAGCTTTGAAATACAGATATAAATATATACCCAATTTCCGAGGACTATTCCCGACGGATTTTCTTTTGCATAATTCGCTGACCGGCGACTACAGATAATAACATCCTGTCGGGAACAGAAAGTCACCGATCAAAATAATGAATAATTTTGTGACAGAAACTGTGTGACATCCAGGGATCTGGCGTAGTTACAAGCATTGGTCTTCGTTTCAGCATTTTCCTACTCTGGCTATTCTCAGGTTCTCGTGAGTGCAAGACCTATTTCGAATGACCTGTACGGGTCCCACGTTGCACAGTTGCTCTTATGCGTACTCTCGTGTTCCCCGGGGAGTCCTTGGGGAAATGGGGAGTCGAAGGGAACCACGAGAATAGAGGGAGATATAAGAATATGCCTTAGTTCGCCTGTCCCGAACAAAAAGTGCGGATTGTCTCCATTTTTCTCACTTCCAGTATCAAAAGTTAAAACAATCTCACTTCCCCGGTCTGGAGGTATGCCATGGCAGGAATTCCCCGATTGCCCTACGCTTTATCGTCTGTCCGTATTATAACTCAACGCTGATAACGGAATAACGATCAGAGATTTGCGCAATTTGCCATATACCAGTAGAACGCTTCCAAGCGGAATAGTTTCTGTTAATCCCCCTATGCCTCACCACCAGCACCAGCACTTACAGACGTAGTAAAGACGTAGACGTAGTAAATGCAGACGTAGTAAAACAGATCCCCATAGACCTAGTAAAACAGATTCCCAGGTTGAAGAGTAGAAAATCTGCAATCTGCTTCCCAGGTAATGGTGGTTTTGCATATAGTAATAAGTAAGTAAGAGCATGTTCCATCCTACTTACCGTAGTTACCACGCATGACGTCACAAATTCTGCCTTTTTGTCGTCAAGGTTGGAACGATTGTTGTATTTTCCAGCGAAATATCATACCACGGGTGAATCCGACCAATCACGTGACAGAGATTCGTGGTTACTACGCTTACCACGCTCCCGGGCGTGGTAAGCAAATAGTTACTATTGGTTACTATTTCGACAAGGCTGGAACGGTCAGCGTAGTAACTTTTCGTGAGGCTGGAACGGGTTTAGTAACTAATAGTTACTATTGGTACAAGGGTGGAACACGCTCTAAGTAACATATTTATGACCCGCCATTTTGAAAAGGCGGAATAAATGAAGAAAATAAAGAAAACAAGCAAAACACATAAACACACAGAAAAGACACTTGATTTTTAATCTTCGGTCAGGAAGCAGTGGACGACGTCGTGCGCTGGTTGGGCCCTGTTGTCCATGATTTTTGAAAGCGATGAGGAAACATCCAAAAGGGTAACACTTGCATCTTGAATTTTGAATTTCTCCGTCAATGTATGGTTATGACATAATTTCGGCAAGTAGAGAAGGTGCTTTGCATATTTAAAATAACATGATCTCATCTTTTTAATCTCTTTCTTTCGCAGAACATGAGTGACGCCAGAACGAAATAGTATAGAAGGAACGCAGAAGGTGCTGTACAAATTTCCCAAAGCTTTACGATTATAGCGCCCCTGGTTGGGGACAATGCGCCCATAGGCGCTATGGATTGACTTATAAACTTATTTATTGACTTATATGATAGATAGATGGATAGATATCGCTTTCATTCTTTTCGAACTATCGTGGTGAAATCCAAATTTGTCGAAATCGTCATATGTACATGCAGTCACTCATATATAAATATGTCAATGTCATATATAAAAGTAAACGCTAAATAAGATTAAAAAATTTTACGGAAGACGGTACAAACGTCTTTTCATACCGTACGTGGTCACATTTTACGTGTTGGAGTTATGTCTCAGTAATAGAAAGTGCGAGTTACGCACTACGTTATGGAAGTTACGCACTACGTTCTGGATCCGACTTTTTACCAAGTCTACACAATTGTTGACTATGAGACAATGGGAGCCAATACTCTATATGACCAAGTCCAAAAAACGCACTGAACCTCAGGAAGAACAAAAACGTCGCCCGAACGATGCCTCAAATCATGTGCTAACCAGTAAATGGCGTTCGTTGGGGCAGCTGTGGTGACGCTTCCGGTTCTTCTGCTAGGTACCTGGCGACTCTTCATTGGCAGGTAGAGTTAGTCATCAAGAGCATAGAAACTAGTTCACTTCGACCGCTGATGGTCCATTTACACACTGCGTAAAATCCGAGCGTATTTGAAATCTGAGCGTATTTTACGCAGGTATTTGGGCTTGAAAAGATCTCTAGCAGTACAGACGTATTTGAGAAATCGGTCTGTTTTGTATCTAATTATGTCCGTATTGCAGTTATTTTCAAACTCAAACACGTGCGTTAAATACGCTCGGATTTCGAAATACGCTTGGATTTTGCGCAGTGTGTAAACCCACCATGAACTGGAACAAGGCGAATTAAGGATCTGCCTGAAATATGGCCCGTGTTTTCAAATTATGTTGCAGAATATATATTTGTATATATAGAGCCAAGCGGCCAGCGAGGCGCCGGACGCATGTACACTTATAAACCGTTCTAGGGACAATCAGTTCCGTTAGTAATGAAAAATATAGACTTTTCGTGGACGTCACGACCCGCAGATAATCGGCTAAAGTTTAGTCAACACCGAAATATGATTAAGAAGAGTCAAACAGTGGCAAAACTAAGAGACGACTGGTGACTTTCCCTGAATACCTTAATCGCCTATCGAGCTGCAGCTGACTAAGGTCAAACTGAAAAAATGCTAGTCGTAACTGTTATGAGACTGCACCTATAGGAGGTGATTGTAGATCAGGAATCCCAAGGTGTCAGACAAAGGCAGACGGGATGGAGTGGCGATCTTTAGAACAGGCAACTTGCCCCACTATCTCCATGGCTGCCAGTGACCTTGTTCTCTATGTCTGAAGCCTACCTCAAGGTTATCTATGTTCACTTTCTTGAATTCCTTCTTCATCTCTTTGACCCCCAATTGCATGGCTTTGATTGTCGTTTGGGTGTCCTTTAGCATCTGCGTTGAATAACTGGCTTGTTCCATGTTGAAAGACTGGTTCCTCATCGATTCAAGTTGCTGCTCGTAGCTAAATAAAAATGAATGCAATTTTTTTTTCTCAACTTACCAACCTCCTGAAAACCCCGAAACTTTTTTAAATCAGTGACAACTCGGCAAATTAATTAATTAATTAACTAAAGGTCCTTAGTTAAATTAATTAAAAGGTCCTTAGTAAGTAAGTAAGTAAGTAATTTATTTCTAACCCGCCATTTCAAAAAGCGGAGTAAATAAAAAAAAAAAAATTAAAGACATAAATACACAGAAAAAGACACAAATGTTCAGTCGTCGGCTAGGAAGCAGTGTAGAAGGTCGTGCGCTGGTTGGGCTCTGTTGTCAATTCATTACGAACGAAATAGATTTTAAGAGATAGAAAATGAAAAAAAAATTAGTTAAATTAATTAAAAGGTCCTTAGTTAAATTAATTCAAAGGTCTTTAGTAATTTCACTTCTTACCAAAGAGGCAAGAGTAAGTCATAGGGGCTTATCGAACAAAACAACTGCCGACGTGGTTGTCGATTTTGCGGCTCGTTTCTGCCGGGGAATGCAAATTTAGCAGCAAAATAATACGCGTTTTTCCGCGGCACAACACTGTTTGTCGCGGAAACACGATTGTGTGCCACACAGTCGAGCCGCAAGTTGTGACTCGCGGAAACGCCGTTTTGTCTGTTTTTTTGGTTGTAATTTCAAGTGTCTGAAAATAGAAATAAACTAGAAAAATCTCAATAAAATATATTTTCAGGCTTTCGTCCTTACCATCCTATGCAAAACGGATCCTCAGTTTTATGTCTACAGGTTTGTGAAAGTAGTTAATTTATTGATTTGACAGTATTTGCTGCTAAATTTGAATTTCCCACGAGAGTCGAGCCACAAAATCGACAATCACCTCTGCAGTTGTTTGTCGAACTCGAGCCAGAGGAATCTTGTTGGTCGCGGAAACACATTTGTGGGCTGCACGAAAGACCTCGGAAACACTCTTTTTGAGCCACAATCGACCCACAAACTGTTTGTGGGAGCACGGAAATATGCCTAAAGTCAAAACAATAAAATTAACTACCTTCTGAAGCATGTAGACATAAAACTGAGCATTCTTCTTGCACAGAATGGTAAGGACGAAATGCTTAAGTTCTATTTGTTGGGATTTTATCTGAATTTTATTTTTAGAGATATGAAATTACTGCCCCAAAAATAGTCAAAACCGCGTTCCTGTGAGTTTCAACTTGTGGCTCGATTGTATGGCCTATAACTGTGTCGCTGAAAAATGCCTAGAGCAATTTGGCGTCTGATGGAAATACTAGCCGACTTACGTTTTTCTCTGCTTCAAGACTCGCAGCGCTCTCTGTTTCACAGCATTCTTTGATGGACCTTCACGCATCTTTTTCATTTGTTCTTTGTACTTTCTGAGTTCGTTATCAAGCTGGGTGATCTTTTTTTCGATATTATCTGCTCTGTCATCGACCTAAAAGAAGCAAACAAAAAATCAAATGGTCTGTTGGAAACCCAATTAACAAGGAATGAGGCAGGTAGCCCAATTTTTAAAGCTTAACTGAAAAGCCAGCTTATTTTTATATCTAGGATCTGAACACATTGAACTATTGTGACTCTGCTAAAGGATTTTTTATTTTTTCATCTTGGGCTCTAGAGGAGGGACTTCGCGAGCTGGAAAGCAAAGTCGGAATCACTTTCCAATGGTTTTCGCGCTAATTCGGAAAGTTGCCAAACTTTCCAACCGAGTTTTCGCGCTTTGGAAACCGAAGAAACTTTCCACGGAAAGTTGAATGTTTCGGCTGGAACTTCAAAGGTGTGGAGAACAAGAGCTACGAGCTCATATGGCACTTGTTACGAGTAGGTGGTACAAGAAAGTAGAAGAAACTTCAAAAAACAACCCGCCATCCAAAAATGCGGTTCAGACCTAGAACTAGGATATCTAGTTTCACTGAAGTCTGAAAATTTCCGACATCACCTCCAAACCATCGCCATCCTTCCAAGTTTCAACCCAAGAAATCCACTCGCTATGTCCCTAGACGTTACCAAGATTTCCGGTACTCCCTTCGAACTCCCTATATATCGCGGCCGAATCTGGTCCGGAACACCCCCACAATGTCCGAATCTGGCCTGGTTATGTCAACAATGTATCTAGGACTTGCGCTTGTTCTTCCCACCAAGTTTCATCCCGATCCCTCCACTCTAAGCGTTTCCCAAGATTTCCGGTTCCCCCCTCAATCTCCCGTCAAAGTCACCGGATCCGATCCGGATTTGAACTGGGTCGTCTGAGACTCGACGTCTTTCCAAATATCAAGTTTCATTAAGATCCGATCACCCGTTGGAAAGTTATAAATACTTCGCGTGCTTACTAGAAATCTGGACCAACTCCCCCATAGTGCCCGAGTCCCGTCCTGTTATGTCAATGACGTATCTAGAACTTATTCTTGTTCTTCCCATCAAGTTTCATCCTGATCCCTCCACTCTAAGCGTTTTCCAAGATTTCCGGTTCCCCCCTCCGACTCCCTCCAAAGTCCCCGGACCCGATCCCGATTTGAACTGGGTCGTCTGAGACTCGGCGTTTTTCCAAATATTAAGTTTCATTAAAGGCGTTTTTCCGTGCTCCCACAAACAGTTTGTGGGTCGATTGTGGCTCGAAAAGTGTGTTTCCGCGGCCTTTTGTGCGGCCCACAAATGTGTTCCGCGACCAACAAGATTTTCGTGGCTCGCTTTGAAGCTCACATTTGACAAACAACTGGCGAGGTGATTGTCGATTTTGTGGCGGAAAATTCAAATTCAGCAGCAAAATGGTGTCTACACAATAAAGTTTTTACTTTTTCAAGCATATAGACTCAAAACTGAGGATACTTTTTATACAGAAGGGTAAGGAAATAAGCCTGGAGTTCTACTTATTGAGATTTTACATGAATTTTATTTTTATTTTCAGATATTTGAAATTACCGCCAAAAGAATAGACAAAAAGGCGTTTCCGCGAGTTTCAACTAGTGGCTCGACTGTGTGGCACACAATCGTGTTTCCGCGACAATGGTGTCGCGGAAAAAGGCCTTAAGATTTGATTAATCGTTGGAAACTTATAAATACCTCAAGATTCCGGATTCCCCTTCCTCCACTCCTCCCCGGACCTGACATGGAACATCTGAAACGATAACTCTTTCGACTTGCCAAGTTTCTTTCAAATCCAATCACCCATTCAAAAACTGCCCGTGTCACTAGATTGCGGATTCCCAATCCCACCTCCTCCCATGATGGTCGGATCGAGGAAACGACTATTCTCAAGTCAATCTATTCGGGTCCCTGACATGCCTACCAAGTTTCATCGTCCTAACACATCAGGAAGTACCGAACTCGCGCGCTTACTAGAAATCCGGACCACCCCCCACACCCCGACAGTGCCCGAATCCCGTCCTATTATATCAATGACGCATCTAGAGCTTGTGCTTGTTCTTCCCACCAAGTTTCATCCCGATCCCTCCACTCTAAGCATTTCCAAAGATTTCAGGTTCCGGTCCGGTCCGGACCTAAAATGGGACATCTGAGGCACGAGGTCTTTGTAAGTATCAAGTTTCATTTAAATCCGATAACCCGTTCAATAGCTGAGCTTGCCACTAGATTCCCGATTCCCCATCCCTACACTCCGCCTCGATGATCGGATCGGGAAAACGACATTTTCAAGTCAATCTGTTCGGGTACCTGACAAGCCTGCCAAGTTTCATCGTCATAGCACATCAGGAAGTACCGAACTCGTGGGATCACTAGAAACTCGGATCCCCCACCCCAACTCCCCCACAGTGACCGGATCCGTTCCGTTTATGTCATTCACATATGTAGGACTTGTGCTTGTTCTTCTCACCAAGCTTCATCCCGAACCCTACACTCTAAGCGTTTCCCAAGTTTCCGGTCCCCCCTCCAACTCCCCCCCAATGTCACCGGATCCGGTCCGGATTTAAACTGGGATGTCTGAGACACGAGGTCTCTCTATATATTAAGTTTCATTAGGGTCCGACCACCCGTTAGTAAGTTAAAAATACCTCGTTTTTCCAGATTCCCCCCCCCCTCCAGGACCCCCCCCCCCCCAATGTTCGGATTGGGGAAAAGACTATTCTTAAGTCAATCTGTTTGGAAACGAGGTCTTTCTATATATCAAGTTTCATCAAGATCTGATCGCAAGTTGAAAATACCTCACTTTCCAGATTCCTCTTCCCTCCACCCCCCCCTCCAGATGGTCGGATCCGGGAAACGACTATTCTCAATTCAACCTATTTGGGTCCTTACACGCCTGCCATGCATTGTCCTAGCACATCAAGAAATACCGACCTCGCGGGATCACTAGAAATTCGGATCCCCCCCAACTCCCCCACAGTGAACGGATCCGGTGCGGTTATGTCAATCAAGTATCTAGGGCTTGTGCTTGTTCTTTTCACCAAGTTTCACCCCGATCTCTCCACTCTAAGCGTTTCCAAAGATTTCCGGTTCCCCCCTCCAACTCTTCCCAATGTCACCGGATTTGGTCCGGATTTAAACTGGGATGTCTGAGACAAAAGGTTTTTCTATATATCAAGTTTCAATGAGATCCGACCACTTGTTCGTAAGTTAAAAATACCTAATTTTTCCGGAATTCCCCCTCCCTCCAGCCCCCCCCCCCCCCCAGATCGTCGGATTGGGGAAACGACTACTCTCAAGTCGATCGAGTTTGGGTCCCTGACATGCCTGCCAATTTTTATCGTCCTAGCACATCAGGAAGCACCAAACTTGCGGGATCACAAGGCTGAACGAATATTGATCACTAGAAACTCCGACCCCCCCCCCCCCCTAACACCCCCCAAAATGAGCGGATCCGGTCCGGTTATGTCAATCATGTATCTAGGACTTGTGCTTAATCTCAGGGGTGGCCCGAAGCACTCAGGCCAGGGGGGTTGAGACCCCTTATTTAAACGACTCCTGGATCGGAATATACGACTCGCACGTACCAACAAAAATGAACTGTTGCGACCAGAGGCGTTACTAGCGTGCATGAAACTTGACAAGTGTCAAGAACGAGTGTCTCAAATGTTCAGTTTCAAGTCCGGTGTGGGTCTGATCACTGGAAGGGGTGGGGTAGCTGCAGCAGGACAAACTGACGAACATGCTAACTGTTCCCACAAGTGCCATATGAGCTTTCAGCTCTTGTTCTTTAAATCAGTCGACTTTTTGTCAAAACAGTCGTTTTTTCTACAAAAAAAGCCGGTAAAAATGACCAGCTAGTCGGTAAATACCTTGCTCCTCCCATATTTGATAGTGCTATGATTCGCAGTCAGCAGTAATACATATGATTCGCAGTCAGCTTGGGCTGAAGGAATGTTTTTGCTCCCCCCCAAACATTTTGGATAGTAACGTCTCTGCTAGCATAGAGGCCAAAAATTTGCCTCCCGACTAGAATGAGCTATTCAAACGTCTGAGAACCCCTCCTGTCCTGGGAAACGAATTTCGGGTCTATATTAAAATCTTCCTTGTCCTTTTCAAGCGTTGTTCCCACCTCGACCTCTCTTTCTAATCGACATTTTTCAATCTGTTTTGTTTCGCGGGTCTCCTGTCATTTAATTTCTGATGGCTTTTCCATTCTGTTTAAAAATTTTATTCCTTCTTTTTTCACTTATAGCCAAAGATGACCAACAATCAATGCACAGAACCTTGTCTCTTGCTTTTAGTCTATAAGGTATATCAATGTTACCCAGTCAGACTTCACTTTAACAACTAACCTATTGTAATTTTGACAGGCTAAAATCTGAAAGACCTAAGTGAGGCAGATCCAGATCCCATGGAGTAGTAACAGTTAGCCGCATTGCTGCCCCCATGAATCATGTCTCCAACCTATCAAGGTTACAAAACCTGGTTTAAACGACTCAACTTGTCTTTAGGGACTGGCTTACGGCTGAAGCTGTGCAGAAACAAAATTACAAAAAAAATTTAAACGACTCGGATTGTTTTTGATTAAAATGAATGCCGGGACCTCGGCGAGGCCAAAATAAACAACTGATATGACTTAACAAAAGGCAGGGGGGGGGGACACACCCCCTCTTCGGGCCACCCCTGCTTGTTCTTTCCACCAAGTTTCATCCCAATCTCTCCACTCTAAGCATTTTCCAAGAATTCCGGTTTCCCCCTTCAACTCTCCCCAATGTCACAAGATCCGTTCTGGATTTCAAAATGGGAGTCTAAGACACGAGGACCTTCCATTTATCAAGTCTCATTAAGATCAGATTACCCGTTCGTCAATTATAAATACCTCATTTTTCCTAATTTGTCCAGATTCCCCCTCGCTCCCCTCCCCCGAGACGGTCGGATCAGGAAAGTGACTATTTCCTGTTTAATCTGGTCTGGTCTCCGATATGCCTGCCAAGTTTCATCTTCCTAGCTTATCTGGAAGTGCCCGAGCTAGCAAAACCTGGACAGGCAAACCTACCGACCGACAGACGGACAGAAATTGAGATCTCTGCAAGTATCACTGATAAAAATAAAAAAAATGGCAAGAGTTATTAAGGTGACTTTGATAGAATATATGAGAATCAAAGAACCGTTAAGTGAACGACATTTATTCGAAAATATTTGTAATTCAACATTTTCCTGGCGATATCAGCTTTCCACGCGTTTTGGCGATCAGTCCAGCGGGAAAGTGGAAAGTTATTCCAGGAATCGCTTTCCCAAAATTTTTGCAATGCGCTTCACTCGTCAGAAAGTGATTTCGAGATCTCAGGAAAGCCCGCCTTAAAGGACCCCTCTTGCTTATTCTGCCTTTCACAATATACTTAGCTCCCAGATGGAATTATAAGCTTCTAAAATCCCCACGTTTCTCCATTGTTTTGTTTTGTAGCTACAAATTTATAGCGCTTTTTTGGACTTGCCAAGTTTTCCCGTCACCCAACGAAAAGTTTGCTGAAATCTTCTTTGTCCGCTGATAACTCTTTCACACATAAGGATGTGATAATCTTCTGTTCATTACTTCTTTTATTTGCTTAGTTTTACCACTTTTTAACCAAGGCACTTTCAGTTTTCAAATCTTTTGCACCCAGCCCCTGCCTCGAAGTGCAGGGAGGCTGGATATAATCGACAAGCACTAACAAGAGAACCGCTAGTTTCAGGTGAAAAGTAATGGTATTTTCAAAAGCTTTTTTTCTGATCCATTTCATAGATAGGGAAAATATCATTTCTAGTAAGAGTTGTGCTTTAATGCTGTAGTGACGTTCAGAATTTAGCCTAGTTTTTTTTCCACAGCAATTTCAGATTACATTCCTAGATATCTGATGATTCATCAGAGAAACAGCAAATCAACAAAGATTGTTTCTACAGGGACAAGTGTAGTCAACTAAGTGGCTGAACTTCCCTGCCTTGCCTAAGTAGTTTGATGCTTACTGTCTTAATTGCATCTGTAAGAGAAGGAGGAGGCGCCTTAGGGGTAGGCTTTCCAAACAACCTATTCATGACAATTCTGTCTCAGGAATCTCTGGGTAAATCAGCACAGCAGAGCAACGACTGATTCTTCTACTTTTTCTGAAAATTCATGCAAAGCTACGTCTTCACTAGCAGCGAACTCTTTTGCACAAGAAAAAACAGCCAACAAGGCCGCTAGGTGGCACACAAGGGAGCAGGAGCAGGACCAGCTGCAAAAAACGACATCGGATACTACAGTAGAGCTTTGCTTATTTGAACAGTTACTTTAATGTGAACAGTGCAGTTTTGGGCTAAATGGTAGAATGAAGATCCAAATGCCTATACAGGTGTTTTCAGATGCCCTTAATTACCTACTTTGGCTAACTGGTAGTTAGCAGACACAGCAAGTGCATGAAAATGGCAAAGTCCACTGTCAACAAACGTTCACATAAGCATACCTCTACTGTACTTCTTTCTAAACTTAAGGCATATTCTCGCCGTTCCCGGCAGATCTCCGAGGACTCCTCGGGGAATCGAAGGGAACGGCGGGAATAGAGGGAGTCACTCCACGCGTAATCATCTGTCAAAAACAAGTTCAGGTATGGATTCAGCATGTGTGTTTACCCCTATACCTTATATCTACTTCGACGAAATTGATCGAAACTTCCTGTCTTACTTCTGCCAAATATCCAGTTTCTGCCGGATTCGGGGTGAGCTACTTGTCCGGCAACTTTAACTTTAACTTTAAAAGATTTTCCGGTTTTGGCCGGATTCCGGGCGAACCGGGTGGAAAATAATTGTCATGTATGGATTCAGCATGTCTTCTAACCCTTAAATCGACTATCTCATTGGCTTTTTAAAACATTCTCGTTCGTCCTGTAATTTGGACCCCCTCCCTCAAAAATATCCCCCTAAACATGGGGCTGCAGGGCTCATCTACGAGCTTGACCTGTCCTTTGACCCAAACAATCCTCATAACAAGTTTGAAGAAAATATCTCTACCCCTTCGTGATTTGTCGTGCTGGCAGGCGGACAACTTATCGAAGTCATACGGATCCCTCCACTTACGTTTTGGGATCCCAAAAAGGGCTTTTCGGGATCCCAAAAGGGGCAAACAAAATATTTTTAAACAGCTAATGAGATAGTCTATTAAGGGGTAAGAAGACATGCTGAACACGATGATGAAAACCGTTTTCCTGCCGGACAAGTAGTTCTCCCGGGATTCGGACAAAACCGGAAAATTTGTGAAAAGCAAAAGTTTTATTTGAATTTGATTAAATGTTCGATTTATGGGTTAGAAGACATGCTGAATCCGTATATGCAAGGGCGTCGCAAGGGGGGGGGGGGGGGGCGGGGGTGCAACACCCCCCCCCCACCTTTTTGAGATTCGGTAAAATTTTGGCCCGGAGGATTTTGGATCCCAAAAATCAATATATAATCATAAATATTTCGAAAATTTCGCCTGCAGCACTTTTCGTAATATTCTCTATTTTGTTTGAGGGCGCGTCATTTGGCGGGGGTTATAAGCCAGTTTTAGTATTGAGGTTTCGAAACATTAAAAGCTAGAATTTGGATGGAAATTAAATTTGGCAGGAAAGACGAAAACAAATTTGGGGTGCGCGGCTGCAGCAAAATCGATTTAGTCTGTAGCTTCAAAATCTCGCCTCACTCACTTTTGATTGCCGAAAGCCTAATACTACCAGCAAAGGCATCTAAACTTTTTTTGGGGGGGGGGGGGGAGGTATTTTTATTGACTGGCTGGTCATTTTAACCGACTGTTTAAAAAAAAAACTGTTTCTACGAAAAATCGCGGCGCTTCGCGCCGACTCGTTACTTTTTAACCGTCTGGAAGACTACTTTGGAGGGACGGGTGTTCCAAACCCGTGCGTGACGGCTTTGATTACGAGCCCTACTGAAAGTCATTGAAATAATATTGATTCCAAGACAGCTAGCCTACTGCCTTGAAATCTGGTCCTGTGTCAAAGAATGCTGTTTCAAGAAGAATCGAAGACATTGCAAGTAATATTGTCATTCAGGTTGCGAATTAAGCTAACGAAAATGTTTGCAGAGAGGGGGTATGCAACCTTTTCGAACCTTGATAAGGGGTACACGGTACGGAAAAGGTTGGGAACCACTGGACTAGACTACAGTTGCTGCTGCTGCCGGAACGTTGCTCCATCCGGTTTCAGGAACTTCTTAGAGTCTCGGTATTTAATCAACGGTAAATGATAGAATTTGTGAGAGAAGCAGTTACATTTTAGCCTACAGAAAAAATAGATTTCGAAAATTTTCGCCTGCGGCGCTCGATTTCATTTTCTATTGGCTATAACAGATACAAGCTGTTACTGCAATCATGCCCGGCAATATATTCTCCATGTGGGCTTCGCCAAAACGCCGCCTAATAGTTATCGTCTTTCATGCTGACCTTTACTGTTACTCTTCCTACGTAATCGTTTCTGTTCCATAATTTAAAGCCCGAATTCTTAGTTCTGGATTCGGTAAATTTTTTGAAAGATTTGGTAAAATTTTCTCTCTGCACCCCCCCCCCCACCGAAAATGCACTTGCGACGCCCCTGCGTATATGACAATTATTTTTTACCCGAACATATAGTTCGCCCGGAATCCGACTGAAACCGATTTTTTTTTTATAAATCAAAGTTTTATTTGAAGTTGATTTGGGGGTAAGAAGATACGCTGAATACGTTTCTGGACTTGATTTTTTGCCGGACAAGTAGTTCGCCCGAAATTTGGCCGCAACCGGAAGTTTGGCAGAAGTAGCCTAAGGCAGGAAGTTTCGGTCAGCTTCGTCAGCATAGGCATGACTTATATAGGTAAACACACATGCTGAATCCATATCTGAACTTGGTTTTCTCAGATGATTAGCTACTTGGCCTTAATCTGTTCCTAAATTAAAAGTATAAATATTCAAGGAATCTGGCGAAGACTAGATCTGGCAAAGACAAGACCCAATTGCCTGGATCAAATGTTACATTTTTGGGATCCCATCAAAACCTTTGGTCTTGTTGATTTGCTGTGGGGGAAAACCAGTGGGAAATCGTAAAAAGATTAAAACGCCTATAATAGTTCTTGTCCTACGCTATAAAAAGTCTCTCCTTTATCGGACTTTAGTAGTTGTGCGTCACCGATTTCGGACATTTTATTCCTAATTCGGATAATTAAAACCTGAATTCGGAGAGTTATAATCTGATGCAGGATTAAAACGCTAGCATTTTTATCTTGCATCGAATTATAACTCTCCGAATTTGGATTCGAATTCTCCGAAATAGGAATAAAATGTCCGAAATCGGTGACGCACAACTACTAAAGTCCGATAAAGGAAAGACTTTTCCATCAAGTCTACCATCTTAAAAAGGATACTGAATTAATATTTAATTTTACCACAATATCCTGCATTCTAATTTGATTAACTATGAATAACTATTGAAAAACTATCCGTAATATAAATTTCTCTCGTTTTACGTCTTGAATTTGTCCATTTTAACCCGAAAAGCTGACTTGACTTGTTTTCACGTGAATTTGATCTTGACGCCATCTCTGTCTGTTAAAAGAATGGAAAGATGGCACAGACCGTAGTTGCAGTAGAAGCTATAGGTGACGTTTTGTAGAATAAATCAGCCCTTCGAAACGAACTCAAGAAAGAAGGGAAGGAAACACTTTAAAAGTTTCCCCAAAAAATTACTGGAAAAATGACCACAAAACTGAGGTGTTTTTCAGCTTCCCTGATGTCCTCACGATGTTTTAATTCAGTGAAGCATTCAGGAAAAGTACCAGAAAAAAATATGAAATATCACTCTGAGAAAATAAAGGAAGGTAAGCTTTGGGCTTTGGGTTAGATTCCAGACCAGTTATTAGTAGTTACAATCGTTATCTGGTTATGATTATAGCCAGGCTTCGACTTAAAGATTCGCAGAAGTCCGAGGCTTCTGCATAGTGAAGTCAAGTGAAGTAAGGGGACGTTGACAGGTCAATGGCTCCAGAATGGCTCTGGTACTGTCGAGCTCGACTGTCATTTTTACATGGATGCCGTCAATCTTTTAGTCATTTTGCATGTAAAAATGAACAGGTGAACATGCCATCCAGCTTGATGGATGCCTCCTGTTCATCACCACTCAGAGAGCAGCATTGAGCTGGATGGGGATATTGTGAGCGTGTTCCACCCTTCTAACAATAGTTACTATTAGTTACTATTTCCATTGCATCCTCACGAAAAGTTACTACGCTGACTGTTCCAACCTTCTCGAAATAGTAACTAATAGTTACTATTTGCTTGCCATGCTCGGGAGTGTGGTAAGCGTAGTAACTACGCATCTCTGCAACGTGATTGGCCAGATTCTCCCGTGGCATGATATCCTGCTGAAAAATAGAAAAATCGTTCCAGCCTTAATGGAAAAAAGCCAGAATTCGTGAGGTCATGCGTAGTAACTATGGTAAGTAGGGTGGAACATGCTCTGTATGGACCTTCTGACTCATATGCTCCCAGCCAGCTGAAATTGGCATTTTCACGTGGATGGAACTTGATGGAATCCATCTTTCTCAGCTGTTTAAAGCCCAATCAGTTTTCTCATTTTCGTGCGGACGGGATCCCCCGTTCAGCTTTGGCTCAGCTCTACAGCCATCCATGTGAAAATGTAACCCTGCCCTAACCCTTACAGATTTTCATGATAACGATGACAACTAATTTTGCTGTTCTTCAATGTTTCCTAGATGTCCCCTTTACACTTTAAATATCTGCTTACATCTCAGTTACAACTGTCAGTTACCTTCCCTTTTGTTCCTACATTTACATATTTGTGATGTCACTCGAACTAGGTTTGAACAGGTTGCCTCTATAGCACCTTCCAGACACCTGTAATCTGGGCTGTTGGACATCCCAGACTTCCAGACGTTTTTGGCCTGGCTTCACCTTCCAGACCCATCTTGACAAAAGCGGCTGTCTGGAATTCAAAAGAAAAATCTGAATGGTGAAGCCTGGCTTTTATTCTGGTACAAGAAGTTGCCATGATACAAAATTAGATCCTCATATTATTTTCGTTCCATGAATGTTATGATCAGTTTAGCCTACTTATGATGGTTGAGAGCTGTCTGCAGAGGTATTACTAGCCAAAATGTTTGGGGGGGGGGGGGGCATAGAATTTACTGACTGGCTGGTAATTCTTACTGAGTGTTTTTGCAGAAAAAACAACTGTTTCGAAAAAATTGACTGATTTTCAGGAAAAAAGACTGATTATCAGAAAAAACTACTGTTTTGGCGAAAAATCGGCTGTTCCAATGAAAAAAAATCAACTGTTTTGGCGAAAAATCGCAGAGCTTCGCGCCAACTCGGTTATTTTGTTCCAATGAAAAATATCAACTGTTTTGGCGAAAAATCGCAGAGCTTCGCGCCAACCCGGTTATTTTTTACAGACTGGCCAACAACATTGGGGGGAGCATACCTCCCCTCTCCCCCCCCCTTGTCGTGACGCCCCTGGCTGTCTGGCACATTACGGACACAAGTGATAGTGAAATAACTATCGGTTCACCAGGAAACCCAGTATGTGACTTATGTCCACAATGGTATTATTTTTGTTCCAAAGAGCGTTGTCACTACCACATTTAAGAATTGGCTGCTTCTCTCCTCGTCGTAAATCTTAATAACTAATGAAACTTCAGCTCAGGAGAGGTTGCCACTTGCCACACACAGGGGTAAAATTCGCTCGAGCTAGACTTGGCTTATGTCGTGTTCACATGCTGAACAACATAAGAAGTAGCATGGAGATAAACCTAAAACCTCTGTTTCATGGCAAATTTCAGTGGAAATTTCAAGCGCAATTCATTGCATGATCCATATCATCCTTATTTGAGTGATTGTTAACTTAGTGCCGTAAGCAGTACTGCCAGTTTAAAAAAAATAGTCTTAATTATGTCAAATGAAAAAAAGGTTGAACGCATTTGATTGCCAGTTTCCAAGCCTGCACCCCTTTGTTTCATCTCTCTTCTAAATAAAAATGGCATCCTCTGATTTTCCTAACTTCAAAATAAAAATGTGCTTAGTTTCTGAAGTGTTTTAGCATAATGACAATCATCTGAGACGAACAACATAGGGTGCCTCTGGCCGCATTTCAACGTTTGGCTGATTCTAGTTCCTGTTGCAAGTGGTGTTGAACAAATTTAAACTTTTGTTTCCATTAGAAAAATTTAAACTTTGTGTACCAAAAAGAAATGTATGATACCAATTTTCAAGCTCATAGTCTAATCGTCTAAACCCTGTTTCCCCCCAAAACAAGAGCTGGAAGCTCATATGGCACTTGCAAGGCCGGGTTAGATGGAAGTGATGGTGCACCAAACTTGCAAGGCTGGGTCAGAGGATGGAAGTGATGGTCAAAAGTTTTTTTTTTCACTTTTTGGTTAAGATGCACACTTTAAGGGTGCTTAAAAATAATTTTTAAGCAAAACCCTTGAGGCAAAAAGGATCATGTGCTCATGGCGATCGTGAAAAAGTAAATTTTGTTTAAAAGTATTTTTTGTATTTTGCAGTTAAGATTAGTTCTTTAAGGGATGGTTGGATCGGAGAAGTGACGATGTCTAACCCAACGATGTCAAGTTTCTAATACTCCTGCAAAGTTTTATCGTCCTAGCACATCTGGAAGTACCTTAACTCACAATCACCGGAATTCAGGACACCCCCCTACAGCTCCCCCCGCCCTCGGTACCCGAATCCGGTCCGATTCTGTCACTGATGCACCTAGGACTTCTGCCTGTACTTCCCACAAAGTTTCATCCTGATCGCTCCACTCTATGCGTGTCATAAGATTTCCGGTTCTTCTCACCGACCCCCCTCCCCCAGTTCATCGGATTCGGCCCGGACTCGAAATGGGACATCTAAGACATGAGGTCTTTCAAGATATCAAGTTTCATTAAGATCCGATAATCCGTTCGAAAGTTATGCATGTCACTAATTTCCGAATTCCGCCGTCTCCCCCTTCCCCACGATGGTCGGACCAGGCGAGTGACTCTTTCCAAGTTAAATCTGGTCGAGTCCCTAATACGCCTGCCAAGTTTTATCGTTCTAGCCCACCTGGAAGTACATTAACTACGGATCGCCGGAATTCCGTAACCCCACTCCAACTCCCCCCACAGTTTCCGAATCCGATCCAGTTCTGTCAGTTATGTATCTAAAGCTTGTGCTTGTTCTTCCCGCCAAGTTTCATCCCGATCGCTCCACTCTGAGAGTTTCACACGATTTCCGGCTCCCACCTCTGACTCCCCCCCAGATTCATCGGACTTGAACTGAGACATCTGAGACGCGAGGTCTTTCCAGATATCAAGTTTCATTAAGATTCGATCACCCATTCGAAAGTTATACATGCGCCAACTCCCACTCCCCCCACGATGGTCGGATCGGGCAACTGACTGTTTCCAAATTAGTTTGGTCAGGTCCCTAATATGCCTGCCAAGTTTCATCGTCCTAGCGCTTCTGGAAGCACCCTAACTCGAGAACAGTGGACCGATAGACAGACGGACAGACAGAGCGACAGACCGACCGAAAAGTCATTGGTATATGGTACTTGAGGGGAGCTGCAAGTGCCATAAAAACTCTTTGAGAGACTTTAACCAGATGCGATTCTGTGTTTTGCAGGCTCTTTATAGCTCTTGTTGCAAGTGTTGTTTCAACGAAAAAAAGAAACCAAAATATATGACTTCAAATAAAACAGTAAGAGCAAACTCAACTTTCCACCAACTTCAGGGCCGTGCCTCTTCATTTAGACCCTCTCCGCTCCAAAGAAAATTGGGCAGATTTCAACAGAAAGAGTGCTTTCCTTTCTTGGAATAGGAAAAATGGGTCATAGAAGCATGACAAAAGCATGCAAATTAGAATTGGCGTCATGTATGGGGAGAGGGAGGGGGGATGCCCCCCCCCAGTGTTGTCGGCCTTTCGGTAAAAAACTAACCGAATCGACACTAAGGGCCACGGTTATTCGTAAAAACAGTTGATTTTTTCATGGAAACGGTCGTTTTTTTCTGAATCCAGTCGTTTTTTCAGAAAATCATTTGATTTTTCGTCAAAACAGTATTCTTTTTCATAAAAAATAGTAAGTTTTTCTGAAACTCAGTCTATTTTTTGTCAAAACTGACGTTTCTATGGCACTTGCCCTTCGGGATTCTATCGGTTGGTCGGTCTCATGTTTGGGAGCAAGGGTAATTCCAGATGTTATAGGACAATGAAACTTGGCAGTTATACGAGGGTCCCGACCAGACTATCTTGGAAACAGTCACTTGTCCATCTGACCATCGTGGGGGGGGGGGGGGGGGTGAAGGTGGCTGGAATTTAGTGGCATGCATAACTTTCGAACGGGTGATCGGATCTTGATGAAACTAGATATTCGGAAAGATGTCCCATTTCAAGTCTGGACCGGATCCGATTAAAATGGGGGGGGGGGGGAGTCGGAGGGGGGAACCGGAAATCTTGTGACACGCTTAGAGTGGAGCGACCGGATGAAACTTGGTGGGAAGAACAAGCACAGGCCCTTGGTACATAAATGACAGAACTGAACTGGATTTGATTGCTGTAGGGGGAAGTTGAAGGGGGGTTCCAGAATAGCAGCGATCCGGGAATAAGGTACTTCCAGTTGGGCTAGGAGAACCCCCAGCACTTCTTGAGATTCGGTTATTTGTCGAGATCAGAACGTTTCGTTATATTTACGGGGATTCGGTAGTTCTAAAGAATCTCGTATAAGCTATTGGTACAAATATACTCGGTATGATGATTGGTATTCGGTACAATAGAGTACGAATAGGGTTAACAAATTTACTGAAATTATTCGGTAATTCGGTCAGAACAATTTGGTACATTTATGGAGATTCGGTAGTTACACAGAATCCCGAATAGGCCATCGGTCCAAAATTATTCGGTACCATATTGAGATTTGGTAACTTATCATTAGGATTCAGTAGTTACCACGAATCCCGATTAGGTCCAGCTTCGACGAAATTATACCGAATCCGAATATTGTTCGGTAGTTTTTCGATTTCAGAACTATTCGGTATATTAAGGATTCTGTAGTCCCGAATAGGCTATCTGTCCAAAATTATTCGGTATTATAAGGGATTCGGTAATTTATTCTGTAGCCTATCATTGCCAGGATTCGTTAGGTACCACGAACCCCTAACTTCGGTCTGATTTAAATGACATTTTACCGAATCTCTGGAATTCCGAACTTCGGTCCAATATCGAGGTCAATCCTAAAATCCGGCGAACCTCCCCCCCCCCCCCCCTACACGTCGCAGAGAATCGTACTCTCGGCTGCAGGTTTTGATCTTGTCAGAATATCAGTCAGCTTGCTAAAAAAAACTTTGAATTTCACCGTCTGGCTTGTACCAAAATCCTTTCTCAAAGCAGAGAGGCCGGTTTTCGAAATTTTTGCCTTCGCCGCATAGTTTCAACATTTTTGGTTCTGTGCAAAATTCTTGTATTTCAGTAGAGGTAGGTTTAAAAAAAAAATCATACAGGGCAGGGGTTGGACATAAATCTGATTTCTAAGCATTGAGGTTATCCAAATTTAAGATACTTCCAGGTGGTCTAGGACGATGAAACTTGGCATGCGTATCAGACCCGATACACATGTTTCCAGATTAACTTGGAAATAGTCAGTTCCCCGACCCGACCTTCTCAAAGTGCACATTATAACCGCAAAGGGCAAAAAATAGTATTGAGCAAACGATACATTTTCGTGATCTCCAAGAGCCCATGACCATTTCTGCCTCAAGGGTTGTGGTTAGAAATGAGTTTTTAGCGTCCTTAAAGTGCTCATCCTAACCGCAAAGTGAAAAAAAAATGATTTCAGTTCAATTTGAATTCAATTCAATTCAATTTTATTTCAACACCAATTACGGTGTCAACATATACTAGAAAGTGGTCGAATTTCATATAAAATACTGAGAACAAACAACATTAAAAGTAACGATTGGGGAAATAGACAACGAGGGGTAAAATCATAACCTATTAATTTCTATTCCGTAGGGAAACAAAGGAGGGGACAAAGCTATTCTTGTATCTCACGTGTCGGCAAAACACTGGTTGAAGGGTAGGGACTGGTTCGGAAGCTTGTCTTTGAGGCCTCTCCCTTTCTGTTGTAAAGTTGGGGGGCAGGATGTCGCGGAGGACTGGGTTCAGTAGAGTCTGCCCTTCAAACTTTAAGCACAAATTTTCGCGACGGTGAGACAGGGTTGTCAGATTAAATTTTTTCAGAAAATAAATATAAGGGACTTTCAGAGATTTATCCGTTATTAGGAGAGCTCGGTATTGTATCCTCTCTAGAGCATCAGATTGCTCGCGAGTCACACCAAAATGCCATACAGGGCAGCAGTATTCTAGGACTGGGCGAATGAACGAAAAATAAATACGCAATAGATGTTCGGAAGGGACACCGTGACGGGAAAGAAGTTTGAGTCCCCGAAGGCCCATATTGGCCTTCTTTAAAATGGAATCTACGTGCTTTTCTTACTTCATATCATTCGTGATGTGTACACCCAGCAGTTTTATTTCTTTAACATGTTGCGCACTGGGGATTGGGGGACAAAATTTGGGTACACTTTTTTGAAAAGAGATCGTTAGGACCACTGATTTTTCCGTGTTTACAACCATCTGGTCTGCAGATGCTTCATCAGAAATATCATCTATGATTTGTTGTGCTTTGCTTTTTACATTTCTACGGCAGACTTCTAACAAGGAGAGGTCATCTACGTATTTCCAACGATCATCCATCAATATCGCAAGCTCATTGACCATAACTAGAAACAGCAAGCGTACCTTGAGGAATTCCAGAAAAAATTGGAAGGGGGTCAGAGTATGAATTCTTATATTTAGTTTGCTGAGTCCTATTAGATAGAAAATTTGCGACTATTTTGAGAAGAAATGATGGCACATCAAACTTTACTTTCAATTTCTCTAGTAGTATGCTATGATTTATTAGGTCGAACGCTTTACGCAGATCATTGGCAATCAGATTGACCCAATGGTCAGGGTTCTCTAAATTTTTTAAAATGGTATCCACCAAACTAACCAAGTAATGGGCTGTAGAGGTTTTGGGGAGATTACCAAATTGTTTTGTGTCTATTAACTTTAGAATCTTTTCTTTTAGCCAAGAAGAAAGGAAACCCTCGTAAATTTTGCTGAAAATCGGTGTCATAGTTATTGGACGGATTCCAGAAAAATCATTGGGAGAACCTTTTTTAGGGATAGGAGTAATGTAACCATTTTTCCAGATTGAGGGGTACTCCCCAGTTTTTGTTATAGAATTAAAAATATCACACAAAGGCCCAGACAGTTCGTCCGGGAAAGCTTTAATAATTTCCACCGGAATATCAACAGGCGTAATACTAGTCCTTTTAAGTCTTTTAATTTTCCTGGAACTTTCGGTTTTTTCTATTTCCGGAAAATCATTAAAACCTTCCGGCGATTCTGGGATTTTCACCAAAAATACATTCTCATTATCTCAAAGGGTCCGTGATCATTAGTGCCTCAAGGGTTTTGCTTACAAATAAATTCTTAGCCCTCTTAAAGTGCGCATCATGACTGCAAATTTCAAAAAAAAGTTATGTTTGACCAAACTACATTTTATGATCACCAAGAGCTCGTGATCTTACATGCCTCAAGGGTTTCGCTTACAAAGGATTACAACAAACCTACGAAAATTCCCACTTTCATCCTCTGACACAACTCCCAAGTGCCATACGAGCTTCTAGCTCTCATTTTCTTGAAAACGGTCGTTTTTCTGCAAAAATAGTCGGTAAAAATGATCAGCCAGTCGGTAAATACCTTGCTCCCCCCCCCAACAAAAAAACACATTTTGGCTAGTAACGCCTCTACAAATTAGTGGCACATGTTTCACACCCTCTCGTTCATTGATGCTATGAAAAGCGGAATTTCAGGTTGGAATTCTTATTATTGTCCCAAGATGTTTCAACTAAAAAATTTTTAAATAAATCAGTTTGCAGTTTGCCAAGTGATAAAAGTGTACCATTTTCCAAGTCTGTATCACTTCGTTCGGACCCTCTCCATCTCCAAAAACACACTTTCCCCTTAGTGAAAACTGACAAAGTTTAACAGAAAAAGTAGGCTGAGCTACTTGTTTTTCTGATTTTTTTTTAACAGAAAAAGTAGGCTACTTGTTTTGTCTGATTTTTTCCGTAGATAAAATCATTGTCATGACAAGAGCATGAAAACTGGTGGACAAATATGTAAGACCCTCCTCTTTCATGTGAAGTGAACGAACGAACGCCGCTGGTGGTGTTTCCATGTTTGGCCGATTCTGAATATTACTGCAAGCGGTTTTCGGGATCCCAAAACTTAAGTGGAGGGATACCTATGACATCGCAAAAGTTGTCCGTCTGTCCGTCCGTCTGTTAGCACGATAACTCTCGAAGGGGTTGAGATATTTTGCTCAAATTTGGCACGATGACTCTTTGGGCCAAGTTCGAAGATGGGCTCTGTAGCTCTATATTTAGGGGTGGGGGAGGGGTTTCAAATTACGGGACAGAAAAAAATATTTTTTAAAAGCTATTGAGATAGTTGATTTTAGAGGTAAGGAGACATGCTGAATCCGAATATGAAAGTTATTTTCTTGCCGGACAAGTAGTTCACCCGGAATCCGGCGAAAACCGGACACAAAATTTGTCGACCAGTTTTCGGATATAGCAGTCCCTACCCTTTATTCTCAAACTAGTATAGCTCTGCGCTTGGATGCTGACTTTCATTTGTTTATTCAGTATGACGTCGGAGAGATCTAGTGTAATCGAAGTCGAAGGGGTTGATATAAAACGTTCAAGCGAGGGGGTTGATTCATGGTGTACCAAAGAGAGAACTGCTAGGGTACGCGAGGGGCTACTCACTGAAAGAAGGGTGAACTGGGTAAGTCAGGGGTTGCTCACTGAAAAAAGGTGTACTTGGTAAGGGAGGGGTTGCTCACTGGAAAAAAGGTGTACTGGATAAGTGAGGGGTTACTCAGTGGGTGTGCTAAAGTTGTCTGGGGAGAGGGTGGGGTGAGGCGGTACTCGTGAACCAATCCCAGGTGCACACGAGGGGTTAGGAATTTGGGTGTACCCGTTTAGACGCTTGGGTGAGCCAATCCCAGGTGCTAGGTGAGTATGAGCCAATCCTAGGTGCTCGGCGAACCAATCCCAGCTGCACGCGAGGGGTTACTCACTTGGAAAAAAATTCAGGGGTTAGGAACTGGGTCTTGTGGGGGATTCCCTGGGGGAATTATCGAGTTTTGAACTTATTTCCTTGACGGATAAGCTGGCAAAATTTGCAAGGTTCGGCTCTCACCGTCACCAGATCTTTTGCTCTGCATGCAGTTCGCCGGGAATGCTCCAAAATACGAGGAATTTGGTAGAAAAACAACAACACAATTCTAAAATACCTTTTTGAGGTCGATTAGATATGAGATATTGGAGTAAACATGCTTGTTGAATTCGTTCCTCATTTGATTAGTTGTTTGCCCGTAAGCAAAAAACTTCAAAACGGTAACATTTTTTATTGTAGGCTACATATTCAAGCGGTTGATTATGGATAAATCGCAAAAATGTTAAAGGGGTCTAGCGAAGACTTGGAAATGTACAAGATTCGATTGTCAAGAAGTCTGTTAAGCATTACATTTTTGGGATCCCATCGAAACCTTTGGTCTTGTTCCTCTTAAATTTCGAACCTTTTTTGGGATCCCAAAACGTAAGTGGAGGGATACCTATGACATCGCAAAAGTTGTCCGTCCGTCCGTCCGTCCGTCTGTAAGCACGATAACTCTCGAAGGGAATGAGATATTTTGATGAAACTTGGTGTGAGGATTCGTTGGGTCGGCGGACCAGTCGAGTTCGTAAATGGGCTTTGTAGCCCTACATTTAGGGGTGGGGGAGGGGGTTCAAATTAAGGGGCAAACAAAATATTTTGAAACAGCTAATGTGATAGTCGATTATGGGTAAGAAGACATGCTGAACACGATGGTGAAAACCATTTTGTAATCGGACAAGTAGTTCGCCCGGAATCCGGCCAAAACCGGAAAGTTTGTTAAAAGTAAAAGTTTTATTTGAAGTTGATTAGATGTTCGATTTAGGAGTCAGAAGGCATGCTGAAGACGATGGTGAAAACCATTTCTCGACGGACAAGTAGTTCACCCGGAATCCGGCCCAAACCGGAAAGTTTGTTAAAATTAAAAGTTTTATTTGGAGTTGATCAGATGTCCGATTTAGGGCAAGAAGACATGCTGAACTATTATGTGAAAATAATTTTCTACACGGACATGTAGTTCGCCCGGAATCCGGCCAAAACCGGAAAATTTTTAGAAGTTAAAGTTTTATTTCTAGCTGATTAGATAACCGATTTAGGGGTAAGAAGAGACGCTGAATCCGTGTGTGACAATCATATTTTACCCGGACATATAGTCGACCGGAATCCGGCTGGAGTCTGGAAATTTGTTATAAGTTAAATTTTTATTTGAAATTGATTAGATGTTCATTATTGGGGAAAGAAGATACCCTGAGTTCGTTTTTGAGCTTTCTTTTTTCGCCGGACAAGTAGTTCTAGAGTTCGGCCGAAACCGGGAAATTGGCAGAAGTGGCAATAACTTTTCGTCAAAACAGATATGACTTATACGGGTAAACACACATGCTGAATCCATATCTGAACTTGGTTTTCTCAGATGATTAGCTATTTGGCCTTAATCTGTTTCTGAATTTTAATTGTAAGAATGTTCAAGGATTCTGGCGATGACTGGATCTGGCTAAGACAAGACCCAGTTGTCTGGATCAGATATTGAATTTTTGGGATCCCATCGAAAACTTTGGTCTTGTTTATCATGACAAGGAAAAAGATCAAATACACCTGCGCACTAATTTCCAAGCCGTTTGTGGGGTTTCCGTGTTTGACCGATTTTTAATTGGGGCCCAAAGTGGTATTTCCACTGAAAACTCTATGATGCATAGATAAGTAGAATAGTATATTCCTTATCTTATCGTGCCAAGTGAAAGAAAACGGTCAGAGTCATCTGTGTTTGCAAGCCTGAAGTTCTTCGTTTAGACACCTCCTTTACAAAAACCGCTTTCGATCAGTGAACACAAAACAAACACATTATTTCCAGGCCTTGAAGCTTGCCAAGAGCATGAAATTTTGTGGACTTAGATTTCATGAGCCCTTCTTTCTTGTGGCACCAGGGGGGGGGGGGTATAAAAAGAAACTTGCATAGGCTATTGCGGTTTCGACTTTTTCGAAAAGAACCGTTTATCCTCGACTGGCTTCGTCATCATTTTCATGCAACATTTTAGTTCAGAAACCATGGTATATGGCAGCATGGTAACTGGATGAACATTTTGTCATTTGTGCAGTTACCGTGGTATCTCATAATGCGGTTGCGTTGCAAATAAGACAATCGCTCAGTTTTAGCTTTTAGAAGTTACCTCAAAAGAAAGATCCACTGACATCACTAGTGCCAAACTTTTTTCTCACCAATTTGACAAAATCCCAGGCTCTTGTGTTGGTGATGATGAAAATGAGATGACTTTTTGAGATACCATGGTAGCTGGCCAGATAGTCAGTGACTGGAAAAACGACTTTAGACTTTTCTGAAAATTTGTTGTTAAAGTTTAAGCGAAAAGCCTGCTTAATTTTTCATATAATATTTGAATATGCTGATTATTTTGACTTATCTAAGGGATTTTGTATTTTTTCGCCCGGGGCTTTAGTAATAACATTGAGAGTGTGCAACCAGAAACTCACCCAGACGCGGTAAATTTGAATTTCAACGAAAGCCTACATTTGCATGGTTAAAGACACCAAGGTAGATTAAAGACGCCAAGGTCAGAAAAGTCACGGCTGAAGAAAGTAGGAAAATGAACTAAAGATATCGAATACAAGTAATCTGCCATTTTTAGTTTAGTTTTCGGCAATAGCACTTTTCATTTGCTGAATATTCGAAGCCTATAGAGGTAAAAGCACATAGAGGTACACAAGTCCGAAAGAAAAAGTTAATTCGACGAAATCGATTATGTGTGGATAGCGGACGAACGAAGTAACGCTTGTTATTGTTTATTGTTATTGGGTTTTCATGCCGACTTACGTGAACACGTGATGCGTAAGTAGACTGTCGGATATCACAGTTTTCGGTTAAACTTTAAGAGAATGACTGGTGTAAAAGGAGTTGTAAGGGTGTGCAAATTGGTAGAATTATACTGAAAACTTCGCACGTTCTCATGGTCGCTCTTTTGCCACCAGGAAACTCCCATAGGGTTTGTGCTACTGGAATGTAGTAGTAGCGTATTACGCTAAAGCCTAGCGGCCACGGTAATCACAAAATAATAGAACAAAATTTACATATTTTACTGACAATATCCAAACTTTAAACCGTACTAAACTATAGAAAGTGCTCCCTGTGCGACATTCCCGTACAGACGAACCTTCCAAGATTTTTAATTTTAAGAAAAGATTTTTCTCCCAACTTCTCCCCGTACTCCACACCAAAAACCTCCATCCTTGAATCTTTTAAGTTCTTCGCGGTCAGTATTTTCTAGCGCCTGCCCACACATCGGGCAAGAGAAAAAAACATTCGTTACCGTAGCTTTTCCGAAGTATTTTCTTCTTTCTCCAAGTTGCATGAAATTCGACCGGACTGAAATCACCCATTTAACCTCCTCCTTTTTTAGACATGGCTTAAAGTATGTCTCCTCCCCCCAAGCATCTTTGGCCTATGCGTAGAGCTCCAGGGACGGCACAGACGTCATTTCGGCATGCCAAAGTTGCCCTTCTCGGTCCTGCAGTCGCTCTCTTACCATTGGCGCTATAACGCCTGTTTGGTCACCATTAGCCTTCCCCTCATTCCGTAGCGACGAGAGTCCAGAATTGTCTAGAATTGACTTTACTTGCACAGGCAATGCCCCTTTCCTCTTATCTTCGAATGCCAGTTCAAACACTTTCCATACCAGTCTGTTATGTGGGATAGAACCGAGCCTTTCCCAGTATTTTACCATACTCACCAGTCTCCTACTTCTCAGTGCTAGTAATCCTACATCCCGTCTTAACGCTATCCCGTTGAATTTTTCGCTCAGCCCTAGCATACGTTTTAAATAACTTAGCTTAATTCTTTCCATGTTCTTTGCTTTAGCTTAATTCTTTCCATGTTCTTTGCTTTATCCCATCCCCGCCCCGTAATGCGTAACCGTTACCAACTTCGTATAAAAACACTTTACTGCAGTCGTATATCCGTGGCCACTACCTCCTTCACTCTAATAGCCCTAGCATACGTTTAAAATAACTTAGCTTAATTCTTTCCATGTTCTTTGCCTTTATCCCATCCCCACAGTTCGGCCCCGTAATGCGGAACCGTAACCAACTTCGTATAAAAACACTTTTCTGCAGTCGTATATCCGTGGCCCCTACCTCCTTCACTCTAGATCTAAGCAACGTCCACAACACACTTCGACCTTTTCCAACTGCAGATGCTATATGTCTTTTCCACCCCGATCCCATGTTATCCGTCAACCTAAACACACAAATTCATCTACACTTTGTAGATTTTCCCTTCTGCTTCATCTGTACGCTTCTTTTTCGAAATACCGTTTAACAGGATTTTGCCACATTCAGAATTAGTTTCTTTTCCTTCAGGTAATTTTCCGTCACGTCTAGCAGTTGCTGCAGCTTCTCCCTTGGCTCCACTAATTGTACTATTTCATCAACAAACAGTAGGGCGAACAGCTTCTGGCCTCTAAGACTTACTGTCTGTGCCCCTTTCGAAGAAGTAAGAGCTTGGTCACACTTGGCTCATTTCCTGGCTTTTTGGGTTGCAAAAGTAGAAAAAGATACAACTAATTCTGAATGTTGTCGTTTTAAACTGAGGAGATCAATTAGAGCAAAACAACGTGTATAATTGTGTTACAGGAACCCTAATTGACCCCTAATTGCAGTCTGCTCATTATCCCCAAGCTGCCACAAAGCCCGTCAAATCTCACGTCCCCTAGGGATTTTCAGTTGTTTATCGAATATGCTGGTTTTTGAGCCCAGTGTGAACAAGCTCTAATCCTCAATGTCGTTTTATAAACAGTGCGAAACGCCTAGGTGACAGTGTGCATCCCTGTTTCACCCCTAAATTACTAGTTACTAGCCTTGAAAATTGCTTTCCTACTTTTACCACCATCCTCACTAGTTCATACATCCTAGCCACCATAACCACAAACCTAAGAGGTAGTCCAAGGATAACAAAGGCCTCACTTAAGAGAACTCTGTCAACTCCGTCGAAAGCCCCTTTAATATCCAGAAAAACGGCATACAGTTTACCGTCTTTCTTTCGTGTGTACTCCCTTACGAAAATCTGCTTGAATGTCTATTTATTTCTCACCTTTTCCTAGCCATTCATCCAGCCTCTCAGTTAAAATCTTAGCAAATAGTTTACTCAGACCACCACCCAATGTTATGTTTCTATAACTATGTAAGCGCTCTCCCCCCTTTTGGAAGTGGGACCATGACCAACGTGATCCATTGTTCTGGCCAGTGGGGGCTTGCTAAAAAAAAAAAAAAAATCATACTCAGTACTGGCAAAACCCAAACTCTGCTCCATTTCCACAGTACTGACGGGATGCCATCCGGGCCAGGAGCCGACTTTCCTCTCATTTTCTTCAAAACCTCCCAAGTTTCCTGTTCTTGGACTGGGGCTAAAAGTTGGTTATCTTCCTCTCTCCACGGCCTGTCTAGCAAACCATCACTTACCTCTAGCCAGTCATCTCCGGTTCTCTCCCCGTTTTTCAGAGACCTCTCTTTCTCTTTCAAATATTTTGTATGTGCTTTCGGGGTCTTCTTTTGATGCTGGTTATTCCATGAAGAATGCTTCACCAACTTCCAAAACTCTGAAATATCACCTGTCCTAAACTGATCACTCAGATTTGAAGGCTTCTGCGCAGAAAGAGCTGATTTTTATGTGAAAATAACAACTGTTCCTAGCTCCGTAGTGGGCTATCATCGTGGTTGGTTGCACCTAAAAATCCGTGTGTAGGTCAGTATAATCAAGAACAAAAATCTGGTAGAACTTCTGTCTTTCGTCCCATGATACCCCGACAAAACTGAGCGGACCTAGAGGTATTTACTCTAGCTTTGAGCTAGAGCATCAACAAGATATCTCCACTCGTTTGTACCTTATTGTATATAAATATTCTAATTGTCTCTTTTGTCGTGTAGTGTACGATTACTTTGTGTCGGCTTATACTATCCATTGGATAATTTGGTACTAATAAATGATTGATTGATTGATTTTGAAACCCATTTATTGATCTTCCGTCTTCGCCGTTGCTTATCGCAGAAAAAATAGTGCAGGAGGCTGGCAGGAGGCGTACTCCGCGCGCTGACCCGCTCTGGAGGGCGTCCATAGAACCGATCACTTTTGACTACTACTTTCCTCACTTCGGCTTCACAGCGATTTAGCTATTTTTATGGCACTTGCAGCCTCTGGCTCAAGTGCCATATACCGATCACAATTCCGTCTGTCGGTCCGAGTTTTTTGTCACACTTATCCGAGTTAGGGTACTTCCAGATGTGCTAGGACAATGAAACTTGGCAGGCATATCAGGGACCCGAAGAAACTAACCTGGAAATAATCAGTTTCCCGATCCGACCATATGCGGGGGAGTGGGGGCGCTCGAAACTTGAAAATTTAGGGCATTTTGTCACACTTTTTCGAGTTAGGGTACTTCCAGATGAGCTAGGACAATGAAACTTGGCAGGAATATCAGGGACCTGACCAAAGTAACCTGGAAATAATAAGTTTCCCGGTCCGACCATATGCGGGGGAGCTGGGGCGCTGGAAACTTGAAAATTTAGGGCATTTTGTCACACTTTTTCGAGTTAGGGTACTTCCAGTTGTGCTAGGACCATGAAACTTGGCAGGCATATCAGAGACCCGACCAAACAAACTTAGAAATAATCAGTTTTCTGATCCGACCATTTTGGGGGGGAGTGGAGGGCAGGGGAATCCGGGAAAGTGAGAAGTGTGTAACTTTCGAACAGATGATCGGATTGTAATGAAACTTCATAACTGAATAGAATATATACGTTTAATGTCCCGTTTAAAGTCTTGACCGGATTCGGTAGCCAGGGGGGAGTTGGGGGGGGGGGGGGGGGACCGGAAATTTCAAGAAACGGTTAGAATGGAGGGATCGGAGTGAAACTTGCTGGGAAGAACAAGCATCTGCTCTAGATAAGTCCTTTAGACCATTGTACTGGATCCGGACACTTATGGGGGGGGGGGGGGGTCCCGGAATTCCGGTGATGGTGGTTTTGGGGATTTTCACGATGAAACTTGGCAGGCATATCGGGGACCCAATCAAACTGACTTCAAAATAAAAATTTTATCGATCAGATAATGGTGAGGGGAGTGGAGGGAGGGGAATCCGAAATTTTCAGTCATGCGTAATTTTGGAATGGGTGATCGGATTCGAGTGAAATTTAAGAATTGAACAGAGGACATTTCTCCGATGGTCTTTTTTATATCCGGACCGGATCCGGCAACTACTGGGGGGGGGGAATACGTGACCCGTTTAGAATGGAGGGATCGGGATGGAACTTTGTGGGAAGAACAAACAGATTCTCTAGGTAAGTCATTTGCTGAATCGGATTGGCTACGGGCACCGCGGGGGAGCTGGGGGGGGGGGGGGGGGGGGGGGGTGGACCGGAAATCTCGAGAAACGGTTAGAATGATGGTATCGGAGTGAAACTTGCTGGGAAGAACAAACATCTGGTCCATGTAAATCTTTTACATAATTTGACTGGATCCGGACACTTGAGGGGGGGGGGGGAGGAGGGGGTTTCCCGGAATTCCGTTTTTTGGGGGATTTTCACGACGAAACTTGGAAGGCATATCAGGGATCCGGTCAAACTGACTTGGAACAAAATAATCCTCGACATGATAATCTTGGGGGGGAGGGAGTTGAGGGAGGGGAATCCGGAATATTGAGTCATGCGTAACTTTGGAACGGGTGATCGGATTCGAGTGAAATTTAATAATTAAACAGAGGACATTTTTCTCTGGTGACCTTTTTCATTTCTGGACCGAATCCGGCAATTATTGGGGGGAGGGCGGAAAATACTTGACCCGCTTAGACTGGTGTGATCTGGATCGAACTTCGTGGGAATGACAAACAGATGCTCTGGATTAATCATTTACAGAACCGGATTGGCTCTGGTTATTGTGGGTGGAGTTGGAGGAGGGGGTCTGGGATTCCGGTGATCGCGCGTTAAGGGACTTCCAGATGTGCTAGGACGATGAAACTTCGCTGGAATATTGGAGACTCAACAACATTTGCTTAGAAATTGCTACTACTTGACCGCAAAGTAAAAAAAAATACTTTTAAGCAATATATGCATTTTCGTGATGCCCATCAGCCCATTAGCAGTTTTGCCTCAAGGGTTTTGCTTACAAATGAAGTTCCAGCTCCCTTAGAGTGCGCATCTCAACCGCAAAGTCGAGACTTACTTTTGATCAATCAAATCATCTTGACCCATGCAGTGCCATATGAGCTTACAGCTCTTGTTCTTATTATTTTCTTTTTTCTCATTACTATTATTAAATGAGTTGATGAGAGATTGGTTATTATTTCTTATTTCAGTGCTCTTTTCTGTTATGTTTTGCTTTTAGTTAATTATTAGTTAGGAAATGAGTTTTATGTACCCGCCCAATTGCAAGTGCTTTTTTGTACCTTTCTTGGGGCGGGTACTGGCATCATAGTTAAATGTATTTTGGTCGTAAGAAATAAACTGAACTGAACTGAACTTTAGAGGTAACGAAACGTGATGCGGCGCGAAGCTACTAAACTACCTAAACGCTCGCAGCGGAAAAGGTACATAGAAATATTCGACTCCGCATAAGGCGTATCCTCGCCGTTGGAACGGCCAGAATAGAAGGAGTCACTCCACGCGGACCCCGCGTACAGAAACACCGAGAACACGGGGAGTGCTTCCAAAATGAATTTTGTTCGAAAAAAGAATATGCAGTTTAAGAAATTAGTCTGGATCCGCTTTATTTTTGGTTTTGTTTATTCTGATTGTTTTTAATTAATTTTACATTGCACCAACACAGGAAAAACTGATTCCCCTCCGAATCTGAAAGGCAATCCTTTTTGATGATGGTGATGATAATCGGAGCATTCCCCGTCCGTGGGGGTTCGCGAGAATACGGGGAGTGAGCCCGGGACAAACAAAAACGCGAGGACTCCTCAAGTGGAGTCCTCGGGGAACGGCGAGAGCACGCCTATAGTCATAGTACAGAGATAGGGAGTCGCGAGGTTCCGTCGGATTATTTGTTCTTGGTATAATGAAAACACTCGATTGCAGTCTTCAGGGCAGTATCATATGTTTACAGCTTATTACTATCATCAGTTTTATGTTTTAGACCGCTTACCTCGGGACTTCGGATACACAGAGCGGCTCCTACAGGGTGGTCTACTACCACGACTTGAAAATGCGAAACCTCTGAAAGAAATGCCTACATTTCGGCCTAAGGACAAATGGGCAGAGAAACGTGCCTTATTTGGCCAGAATGACTATATTGACATCCTCGGAACAGGGAATGTGAGGCCCATTGATGTGTTATATGGTGTTCCGTACTGGCTTAGAGGACTGAAGGACAATCGTGAATATCAGATGTTGCTTCGTAAAAGGATAGTGTATGGACAAAGGGGGTATGCTGCAAGGTATCCAACGAAGTGGGAGAACATGCAGAAACGTATTGAGTACCTTTATCGTTACACTAACAACTATCAACCTCAAAAGTCAGGTTGGAAGGGACAGTAGTGTAACAAAAATGTAAACGTTTTATTAAATAAATAACAGTCTAAAGCTCTGTTCGCTCTTTTGTTCCATCCTTTTGTGAATGGTGACTAGGATCCACCTACATAAAAAAAAAGATGTTACTAAATATTCCTTCAGCCCAAGCTAACTGCGAATCATAACTGACAGTGCAAAACGGATACATCAGCTGAGTTAAGTTATTTTTCCATTTTAATCGTTGGTGACGACGAAAGTGAGTAACTTTTTCAGATACCACGGTAACTGGCCAGATACCACGATCACTGCAAAACACCTTTTGACCGTGGTATAAGATGCCACGGTAACTGCGAAAACGCAACTATTATTGTACACTCCGAACTATCTATATTATTGACCAACTATAACTGAGAATTATAAAAGAATTGGGAAGTATAAGTATAAAGTAGTAGTATAAAAGAATATTCTGGCAACTATATGTTTGTACATTTTTGGAACTTCTAGGCAGGGACGTCACGACCAGGGGGGGGGGGGGGGACGCACCCCCCCCCAATGTTGTCGGCCAGTCGGTAAAAAATAACTGAGTCGGCTCGAAGCCCCGCGATTTTTCGCCAAAACAGTTGATTTTTTTCATTAAGACAATCGATTTTTCTGAAAATCAGTCGATTTTTCGGCAAAACAGTCGGTAAAATTCCCAGCCAGTCGGTAAATTCCTTGCCCCCCCCCCCAAACATTTTGGCTAGTAACGCCTCTGCTTCTAGGACTCACATCCAGAAATCATAACTTTCGTTGGTGGACTGTTTATTGTAGTCGATATGGCACTCTTTATCATTCAGAACTATAAAATGATCAGTTTTCGTGCGTGAAGGAGTTTTCGTATTTTCGCGCCTTGCAAGTGCAACATCCGAAACGGTCTCCGCCGAGACGGCGAAGAGGTAAGTCCGAAATTTCTAAATGTAAGACATTTCATGAAAAATAAAGCATAATTAGGGCCCACTGTACTTCAACACGTTATCAAATATTAAACTTGACTTCCCATGTTCTTGGTCTTAAGTGGAATTCTGACGAAATAAGAAAAACACGTGTACAGTGAAGAGCTGATAAAAAATATATCTGGGACTATCTCGAAAGTGCCATTACAAAACCAGTGACGGTACGAACCGAAGTATGCTATTCCTTGACCCAAACAGAGAAGTATTATCGCTACGGTAACAGTAAACAGAAAAAAAATAAATCGCGGCCCATCTTGGAGTTTTCTATTATAATTAAGGGATAACTAAAGAGGGACGTGAATCAGGTCAGGGGAGAGGGCAATCCGCTGATTGTTCAAAGCGTCCGGTGTCCCTTCGCATTGTGTGAACGGGTGGCATCTTACAGCAGCTTCCTCGCCAATAAGGAGGGGGGGGGGAGGGAACTGGGTTTCGGCCGGGAAGAGGGGTCGCTTAAACACCATTTCCTGCCCATTGCCTGATAACTGCCTTAGCTACAACGTTTCTCACAATGTACCCTCCCCCCCCCTCCACCACACACACACACAAAACAGTCGGTTGTGATATGTCTAACCATGCTGATAAAAATTTACATATTTATAGAAAGTACATACAGAGACGAGCAGCCCGTCATGCGTGTCTAGGGAAGGCAGTCAAAACTGCAATTTCAACAAATTTTCTAATTTTCCTGTATATTTACATTCGTTTTGCCCGAGGGGGGGGGGGGGGTGACGAATTGCCTTATAAATAACTGCCTTAGCTAGAATATTATTTCCAATGTACCTGACAATAACGGGAAGTTCGGAATTCTAATGCTTCGAAGGTTTGTTCAAGTAATAAAGTAAACGCATCTGGGAGACAAGGAGCGTGTTCCATCCTACTTACCGTAGTTACTACGCATGACGTCACGAATTCTGGCTTTTTACCGTCAAGGCTGGAACGATTTTTCTATTTTCCAGCAGGATATCATGCCACGGGCGAGTCCGACCAATCACAAAAAAAAACTCACGGAAACGCCATTCCTCCTTCTGGCGTCGCGATATCAGGAGAAAAAACTGACAGGCGATAGGCAAAGGGGAAGGAAATGTTGTAAACTTGTTATTGATCAGCAACGGCGTCTTTTGAGCTCGTTTTTAAGAACAGAAGTTTGCTTTACTACCTCTGGTCTGAAGAATTCAAGGTACTTACCTTGCCTTTGCCAGGGTATTCCCGGTTCTCTATTGTCACGCCGGTACACCTCTCTTGCTCGACTAAATAATCTTTAGCATCCCAGGCTAAGGCGCCATCTTTGAACATGAAAATGGCTCTGTTATCGTCAACCAGAAATCTGAAAGGAAGAGAATGTATGCGAGGTGCTTGCCCCCCTCCCCCCCCCCCCCCCCCACACACCCACAACAACTGGTAATGGCGCGCGCAGAATCAGTTTTCAAGGACGGATTATCTGCACTTACAACGTGAAGCTGAGAAAATCTAAACTTCTACGAACGGACTTGATGCCGAAAATCCAGGTATTCAAAGTCATGCTTCGCCTTCCAGATTTTTCTCCGGACTCTATATAACCGTTTTCGTCGAGGTGAATCCGGAAGCCAGACCAAAACTGTCTGAAGTGTAGTGCTAGGTATTCCTTCAGCCCAAGCTGACTGCGAATCATATTTGACGGTGCAAAAGGGATAAGTCAGCTACATTTTGTTAGTGGTATATTTCGACCCTTCTTGGTAAGGGTCCTCTTCAGGCTCAAGCTGAGCAGGTGAATCCAAAACCAAAAGACAGGTGACTAAAAAACCAAAATGCAGAGGAATCTCTACCCTTTCGACGACCCAATGGAACAGCAAAAACAGCAGCCGTGTCCAGAATGAAATCACAGCACACCAGTTTTCAGAGAAGAAGTTAACAAAATCAGATATTTAAGGAAGAATCTTGAACTGTTGCTTCAGCTGAAGCTTCAGTTATTTATTACAGGTTTGTTTCCTTCCCCGACGTTGACCCAGAGGGTTAACAGCCTGACGAGGACATTTGACAAGAAGGGCCGAAATACCGCTGATGAAGAATCGTAGCTGACGTATCCGTTGTAAACATTGTTTGAATAAAAAATCTTTAACTGATTTTCCACAAGTTCATTTCCAGCTTGAGCCTGAAGAGGACCCTCGCCAAGAAGGGCCGACATATAATTAAAACGTAGCTGACTTATCCGTTTTGCACCGTCAAATATAAGTCTAGGGCACTGTACGCCACAGATTCTGGAATCCGAAAAGGAGTCATAACCCAGAGTCAAGAGGTTTGAGAGGCAAGCGACAGCGAAATCAGCTATCATCATTATCATGAAAATCAAGAAGGGTTGGCTAGGCTGTATGGAAGCCATCCTGCGACCACTAGATCTGATCGTGTGTCCCCACGTTCAAACGATGTAATAATAGCCATCAAGACCTGACCGCTATGTAGTGACACTCACGCTGTGAATGGGTTGGACTCCAATGTTAAACATATCAAATAAATTGATTAATTAGCAATAATAATACAAAGCAAGAGAAAAGGCTTTCCCTCGAAATGACTGACCTCTCTGCTTGAATATGACTATTCCAGAGGC
This sequence comes from Branchinecta sandiegonensis, assembly GCA_030848855.1. Classification (NCBI taxonomy): domain Eukaryota; kingdom Metazoa; phylum Arthropoda; class Branchiopoda; order Anostraca; family Branchinectidae; genus Branchinecta; species Branchinecta sandiegonensis. The sequence goes on from JAUPMV010000020.1 coordinate 14,318,728, forward strand.
CGGACTGCCAGAGCTTCGTTAGCTCTTCAGTTTCCTGTCGAGTAGGGGATCCAGACACAGTGACAAAAGCCATTAATGTTTTGCCTTTTTTGGTGAGCCGCATGAGGATTTCTGGGTCGGATTTGTCAATCTGTAAAAGGTACCTGGTGAGACAATAGTTGCGTTTTTGCAGATACCATGGTATCTGTTACCACGGTAACTGGAGCTGCAATACGTCCTTCATAAAACCCGATGACGAATTGCCGCCAGACGAGCTAGAAGAACAATAACAATCACACGTGAGATCGGGGGATAAGTTATCTGACGGGTGAATAAGCGATTAGGGTTTCGCTTCATATCGAGTCGCGCATTAGCCCCGTTGAAAAGTCAGCCAGCACTCGGCACTGAAGTCGGAAGCCAGAAATGACAAACTTGATGACGCTTGACAGAACAGAGTTGGATAAAGCAAAAATACGGGAAGAGGCATTTTAAACAGTTTTAAACATGGTTAGGCCTAAGAGGAATTGAAAATAGCAAAACAAACCTGGATAAACGTACACCAAGAAGTAACGTGCCATTGTTTTCTTTACGATAGCACACCTACCGGCCAAAAAAGAACTAATCTCAGAGGAATTTTATGAGGGGCGTATAGTTGCGTTTTTGCTTGTTACGAGTAGGTGGTGTGAGAAACGAGAAAGTAAATCTGAGCATTTCCCCGGAAATTCCGGTACCCCTCCCCACCGTGCTCGGATCCGGTCCGGACCCTAAAATATGCCATCTAACGCATACGATCTCTCTACTTTCCAAGTTTCATTCAAATCACTCCACTCGTTTAACAACCTATGCGAGCCCCAACATTCCCGGGACTCGCCCTCCAACTCCACCCACTGTGGCCGAATACGACTAGGACTCATAAAATTCGTATCTCTAACATCTCCTGTTCCCGTCCATCAAGTTTGACTCGAACCGGAACATATCTTCAAATTTCCGGTTCCCGCTTCATCCTCCCCCTACTTTGGTCGGATCCGGTTCGGGCGCCAAATGACAAACCTAGGCCGCACAAACTTGGTACTGTCCAACTTGCATCCCATTCGGCCTATCCGTTTGGTTTTTGCGCATGTCACAAAGTTTTCGGACCCCCCCCCCCCCCCCCAATTCCCTCACCATGGCCGCATAGGGTTCGGACACATGCTTTGCACATCTAGGTCATCAGTCCTAATGACCCATAAAATTTCACTTGAATCGGACCATTTGTTCGCAACCTATGGAAGTCAGTAATTTCCGGATTCCCCCTCCCTCAATTCCCCGAAAAATGGTCTGATCCAAGAATGGAAGTCTCCCTAGGGCATTGTGTCGGGTCCTTGAGTCTATTTGGTCGCATCAATAATATGCCTTCTAAGTTTTATCGCCCTTGGCACATCTGGAAGTATCCAAACTCGCGATCACCGGAATTCCGGGAAACCCCCTCCAACTACCCCACAGAGCCCCGAGACGATCTGGCTCTGTCAATTACCTATCTAGGGCTAATGCTTGTTCTTCCCACCAAGTTTCATCCCGATCCCTCCACTCCACAAGAGTTTCCAGAGATTTCCGGTCCCCCCCCTCCCCCCAAATGTCACCAGATCCAGTCCGGAGTTAAAATGGGACGTCTGAGGTACGAGGTGTTTCTAAATATTAAGTTTCATTTAAATCCGATCACCCGTTCAATAGCTGAGCGCGCACTACTCATTTTTCTGGATTACCCATCCCTCCACTTCCCCTACGATGGTCGGATCGGGAAACTACATTATCAAGTCAATCTGTTCGGGTCCCTGACAAGTTTCATCGATAAGGAAGTACCGAACTCACGGGATCACTAGCAATTTGGACCCCCCCCCCCCCCCCCAACTCCCCCACAGTGACCGGATCGGGTCCGTTTATGTCATTCGCGTATCTAGGACTTGTGCTTGTTCTTCCCGCCAAGTTTCATCCCGAACTCTCCTACCCGTTCGTTCACTTTTCCGGATTCCCCCTTCCTCTACACCCATCCCCCATCCCCAATGGTCAGATCGGGGAAAAGACTATTCTCTAGTCAATCTGTTCGGGTCCCTGTCACGCCTGCCAAGTTTCAACGTCCTTGCACATTAAGAAGTACCGAACTCGCGGGATCACTAGAAATTCGGATTCCCCCTCCCTCCACCCCCCACCCCCCCCCCCAGATGCTCGGATCGGGGAAGTGACTATTTCCAACTTAAATCATTTGGGGTCCCTGATATGCCTGCCTAGTTTCATCGTCCTAGCTTATGTGGAAGTGCCCGAACTAGCAAAACTTGGACCGACCGACGGACGGACAGAAATTGCGATCACTATATGGCACTTGGCCGAAGGGCAAGTGCCACAAAAACTGATATTCAGTCACATCACTAATTGCCAAACTCTTCCCCACCAATTTGACAAAAACTGATGAAAGTGTGATGACTTTTTCAGATACCACGCCCAGGTACCACGGTCGGGCCGTGGTATCTGAACCACGATAACTGCGAAAACGCCTTTTGACCGTGGTATCAGATACCACGATAACTGCAAAAACGACTTTAGAGCGTGGTATCAGATACCATGGTATCTGCAAAAACGCAACTAATGATAGACTTGACACTATGTAACAAGACCAAAATAATCAGGTCTTGCAGATGTTCACTCTTTGCCAAACCCGTATACATTTGATATCATTGTAACAGACCACTGAACAACAGCCACTAAGCCATACTTTCCAGGTAAAAGCATATCAGACAATCAGGCTTATTCGAAAAATCGTGTTTTAACTAGATCCCGGCAGGACTGTTCATCCGAAGGCGAGAAAAAACAGTATACCCGGATTCACCTTGTCTTTTTCGGGTACACCTACCTCCTCCAACCAAATTTGATCGAAATGACAATTCTATTTCACTTCTTTGAAATTTCTGATTTTGGCCGGACTCGGCCAAACTACTTGTCTGGTGAGAAAATAAAGCTCATATTTGGATTCAACATATACTATTAGCCCTTTATTGATTCTCCAATCGACTTAAATTATTTGAATTTACTTCTATCAAATTTCCGGTTTCTGCCGGATTCCGGATGAACTAAGTTTCCTGCGAGAAAATTCAGGTTCAAACACGGAATCAGCTTCTCCAATTCTCCTTCTTCCAATTTTCCGGTTTTCTCTGGATTCTGGCAAACTACTTGTCCGACGAAATGAAAAATTCAAAAATAGATTCAACATGTCTATGTGCCCCTGTATCTTACTTTTATTCAACTTCACATAGAACTTGTACTTTCACGATATTTCCGTTTTTTCCTGATCCCAAACGAACTATTTGTCCGGTGAGAAAATGAAGTTCAGTCCTGGACTCAACATGTCTCCTTACCCCTAAATCGACTCTCACATCAGCTTGAAAAAAATAATTTTGTCATCCCTTTAATTTACAAACCCCTTCCCCACCGCTAAACATTGGGCTACAGGGCCTATCTACGAACTTAAGGTTTACTTCGACCCAATGATCCTCACACCAAGTTTGAACAATATACCTCAGTCCCTTCGAGAGTTATTCTGTTGACAGACGGACAGACAGACAGATGGACACCTGTTAAGAAGTCATAGGTATCACTCCACATACGTTTTGGGATCCCAGAAGTAGAACCAGTTATTGCAGCACAAATATAAACTAGTTCAATGAGAAGTGGTAGCTACCTTGCTAAAGTCTATTGGAGATGCTTCTGGTTTTCGTAGATGCTCAGGAAGCTCATCTTCAGGGAGAGGTTCATCATCCTCCTGCAAGAAAAAGGATCTATGCAGTACAGTTTCCAATGTACTGACAAAATCGGCAAGTTCGAAATTCTAATGCTGCGAAGGTTTGTTTAAAGCACAACTCTTTCTAGAAATGATATTTTCCCTATGAAATGAATCAGAGAAAACGTTTTTGATATTACCATTACTTTCCACCTAAAACTAGCGATTCTCTTGTTAGCGCTTGTCGACTATATCCAGCCTTCCTGAGCCTCGTTTTTGTTGCAATAGCGCTGCCGCATCGCTGCTGCAGCACTTCTTTGCTTTTGCACAATATGCGTTTTTGGATTCACTTTCTTCTTGGTTAAAGCGGCAGTGCTGCAGCATCTTGCAGGGAAGCACGGACTTGGTCGGTGAGCAAGTCCGTGATTCTCTAGAAGCGCTGCCGTCTTCCTCGGAAGCGCTGCAGTGCAAAAACGGATGTAGAAAGAATCAGTACGGAATCGGCCGAGAAGTCGACCTGCAGCATGCAACAAAAACGAGGCTCTGCTCTCCGACGCGGCGGCTGGGCGCAAAACATTTGAAAACTGAACGTGCCCTGGTTAAAAAGTTTTGTTTTTGGTATTAGGGATGGTTGATTAAAGATTAAAGTAAGTGTGAATAATATGATGGAAAAGTGAGTTTTTAAATGAAAAATAAAAGATGAAAAAGAGTTTTGTTGGTATAAGTGATAGATGATTAAGAATAATATGTTGGAAAAGTATAATAATGAAGTGAATAGAATCCCAAGAAAGCGGTGACAATGATCCTATAAAAGGACAGAGGCCAGCTAAATCCCGAAGAAGAAGAAGAAAGTGGGCAAACTAAGCAAATAAAAGAAGTAATAAAAATAAGATAATCACAACCTTATGGGTGAAAGAGTTGTCAGCGGATGTTGAAGATTCCGGCAAACTTTTCGTTGGGTGAAGGGAAAACTCAACAAGGCCGAAAAAGCGCTAAAGAACCGTAGTTACGAAACGAAACAAAGGAGAAAGGTGGGGATTTTAGAAGTTTATAATTAAGTATGGGAGCTAAGTATATCACAAAAGGCAGAATAAGCAAGAGGGGTCCTTTCAGTAATAAATTAAACGCATCTGGGAGACAAGGGTTCAGGCATCAGAACTTCTAGTGCTTTTTTGGTGATTACACTTATTTTTCAAGTATATTTTATTTTGTTTTCCAGCCATGTTCCCCACAGGCTTTCTGGGAATAAATCAATTCATAGCATTCCACATTCCAACAAGAAAGACACCCGTTAAGATTCATAGGTATCACTCCATTTGCGTTTCCTGCCTTCCATAACCTTTCTTCCATAACGTATCTGTCTTGTCCCAGTCATATATCCATGCAAAAATTGGGGCTACTGAATACCGAACACTTTCTAGCCCTTCTAGGATACTTCTGAGAGCCCCCTTCTGTGGGTGTTGGTGCTAGATTAGTTGTGCTCTCTTCCCTGATATCTTGAACTTAAAGAGTGCTCAAGCGCTCAGCCGTGGAGGTGCATGTATTAACTGAATTGAGTCAGATTTCTCCCTTCTTGTAACACGAATCACGTAATTATGACACCAACAATTTTTTTCCCCTTTTTTTTCTTCTTTGTGATTTCTGTTTTGCTCACTAAGAGTACTGTAAGTTTGTTTCATGTGCTATAATAGCTTCATGCCCGGGCCCCACTACGGACACACCTGTTCATAATTCGGTATGTAGACGTTTTGAAAGACCGATTTTTAAGACGGTTAGGACGCTCCTCTCTCATTGGTTGTTCATAACAAATTGAAAACGGGAGATGGATTTTTCCATCCCCAGATTTTACGAACGGGTTGAGAAAGTAACGTCTAAGACCGCCCAATTCCAAAACGGGAAAAAACCGATTACGAACAGGTGTGTCCGTAGCGGTGCCCGGACATCAATCAATCGTGGACCGCACTTGGGTTCTTCTGTCTTGCTCAAACACAGTATAAGGGCGATTCTGGCGATCTCTTGGATTCGCTTTCCAAAAAGCAAACGAGAATCCGCCGAGCGCAAGAACAAACGGAAAGTCGCTGCGCCTCAGTTGCAAATTTACAACTTCTCGCTGACTTGCCGAAATCACTTTCCACTCGCGAAGTGAATTCGCTTTCCAAGTCACTCGCGAAAACTAGCGGAGCGCGAGAACAGCTCTGGAAAGCGAAGCGGGTTTTAGCCGAAGTCGCAAAAACAGCCGGCGCATAAGCTCGCGAAGTAAACCAATTTTCACCATGATTATTTACGGTTTGCAAGTTACGTAGTGGACCCATCTCAGTTGCCCCTAAACTTGAAGGGTCGGGTCGGTGGGGGACGGAACCTTCTCAAACATACATCTAGACCGCTATGTTCACAAGTATAACAGATCTGAATTTGTTGAATTCAATACCGGTCGTTATTCACGAAATTAATTCATGGGCAATGTGTGCCCTCTTGCCCCTGAAGCACCGGGGTGATGTGGACGGATCCCCGAAAGACACATCTAGACCCGAATCACATCAACCATTCCAAATTCAAATTTGATACCTCAAACGAATCACGAGCTTAGCTGATGGGCAATCTGGGCCCAGTTGCCCATCGACGGGGGGGGGGGGCAGCTTTAGAAGTTTCTTCCCAATCCTATGATCTGTAACTACAAGACATTTCATCGTCCTAACTCCAGCCGTGGCCAAGTTATGATCTTAAGTCGTTAGACAACTTGGGCCCAGTTGCCCACGAACGGGGAGGGTAGGGGAGCTGCAATTCCAAGATTCTTTTCCCAACCGTGAGGTCTATAAGTAGGCTACAGGAAATTTCAATGCCCTAACTCCAACGGTAGTCAAGTTACGATCTTATGTCGCTAGGCAATCTGGGCCAAGTGGATGTGTGTGTGTGTGGGGGGGGGGGGGGTGGTGGGGGGGGGGATGGGACCCCCAAAAGGAAAAACTAGACCCAAAATGTCCATAAGTAAACCAAGTTTGAACTTGATACCTGTCATGGTTCACGAGTCATGAACTCCGTGAAAACCGGCTACACCGGCCGCGAGAGTCAACTGTTCACAAATGAACACTCCACTAAAAACAACAAGAGCTAGAAGCTCACATGGTACCTGCAAGGTTTTGTCAGAGGATGAAAGTAGGAATTTGCCAATTCGCGGGTTTGTTGTGATCATTTGTAAGCAAAACTCTTGAGATAAGAATGATCAGGGGCAGGTCTGTATCCAGGAATTTATTTCGGGGGGGGGGGGGGGGTTGCCCGGTTGTTGGATCAAAAGTACAAACAAGACAGATCAGAGGTTAAAGCCTACAGAAACGACTATTTTTGCACGTTTCGGGGGGGGGGGGGGGGCGAACCTCCTACCCCCCTCTGGATACGGCCCTGATCATTGGCCCTTGGAAATCACGAGAATGTATCGTTTGGTAAAAAGTATAGCCTACTATTTTTATTCCTTCGGCCCAAGCTGACTGCGAATCATATTTGACGGTGACATTTTGCTCAAAAAGTATTATTTGGGGCTTAAGGAATTCATTTGTAAGCAAAACCCTTGAGGCAAAAATGATCATGGGCCCTTGAAGATCATGAATATATATCGTTTGTGAATTTTTTTTTTCGGTTAAGATGCGCACTTGAATGGTGCTTTAGAAATTCAGTTTTACGCAAAACCCTTGTGGCAAAAAGATCATGGGCTCTCAAAGATCATGAAATATATCGTTTGGTCAAAAGTATTTTTTCACTTTGCGGTTAAGATGCGCACATTATGGGGGCTAGAAATTAATTTCTAAACAAAACCTTGGAGGCAAAAATGATCATGGGCTAATGGGGACCATGAAAATTTATATCTAGCTTAAAGTATTTTTTGTACTTTGCGATTAAAGTCATTACTTTCACTAATAAATCGTTACGCCGTTTTTTGCTGACTGCCATACTCCGATTTACCAGCTTCGACAAATATATGCGGAGTTTCTTTTTTCTTATCTATTCGTTGTTATTATGTACTCTGGGTTATTTTTATTGTTGACAAATATTCATATTAACGGTGGTGCCTGAGAATTCCTTGTAAGCTCTGGAATTAGCTTCAAGTAGGTCGGTTATATTTGTACATTTTTGGCAGTGTTGTAACTTTACATCCAGAAAACTAAACTTTTCTTTGGTACTACAAACAACAGAAAGTTTCATCAGAAAACCCTAGAGCGACAGAGACGGTTTATTTTAGCAGCCATGGCAATCTCGTCAATCAGCTCTACAAAACGATTGATTTTCGTACATGGCCGAGAGTTTTTGAATTTCCGCGCCTTGCAATACCATGCTCTGAAATCGTCTCCGCCGACACGCCGAAGAGTCAATGACAAGCGATAACAAGAAAACGGCTTATTTTTGAAGCGCTATCTAGTGGAAGTCAGAAATGCTTATGTGTGAAGCATTTATAAAAATTAAAGCAGAGTTAGTGCCCATTGTGCTTTAACCATTTCCGGACGACAATGAAATCGACAACCTTAAAGGACACCTTGAAACAACACAGTTTTTCGGTTCAGATACTCTGAAATAGTTGACCACTTTACAGCTAAGCTATGCTTTCAGAAAACTACACACGGCTTCGGCTGCTTTTAGCCTCTTTCCATGTCCCTTGCTTTGGATAACAATCTTGGCAAAATTTGCACATAACCGGTCTCCCGACGAATAAGCTCACCGGGAACAATCATCGGGCACATGGAACTTCACGTCAAGAGAACGAACGTGGCAAGCATGATAACTTGTTTAATATCTCCTACCGATCACGGCCAACGATAGACCTCGGGACTGGATCCGTATCCATTTCGTGAAACATGACTTCTTTGTGACAAGCTTACAGAGAATCTGACTGAACTTGCAACTACACTGTCAGAAGTTTCATAACAGATTGCGCATAACATTTTCAAGAATAACACCTTGTCACTTAGAAATAAAGTGTTATGACCAATTAAGTTTACACTATTTCGTGCCTAGATCTCCAAAAACACCTTCAGTTGGTAAAAATACTAACGGGAACGAAAGAAACATAACATATAACATCCCAAAGTGTTATCTGTTCAAACCGCGCATCCTGCTGTTGTCGTTATGTAACTTCTGACAGTGTAGTATTTTTACCTATTGAAGGTGTTGTTGGAGATCTGGGCACGAAATAGTATAAACTTAATTGGTCATAACACTTTTTTTCTAAGTGAAAAGGTCTTATTCTTGAAAGTGTTATGCGCAATCTGTTATGAAACTTCTGACAGTGTAATCGTACCTTAAAACTGAAAATCTCTAATTCTACTGTTTGCTAGTTTTGGCTGGGGATGCAGGGAGAATACAAAGAACCAACTGGAATCGCCTTGCCTGTTCTGTTGCCATTCGGGCCTACCTACCTACCTTTAAGAAGTCTCGCTTCCGACTGATCAAAAACAAACAAGAAATATCTTAATATTGCCGTTAGTGACATCGAGCCAAAATTTTGACAAAATTTCAGCCATAAAGCAGCCCCAAGTATCTCACTGATTTGTATCTATTTTTAGACATTCATGCCTTACCATTTATGACAATAAATGTCATCTTTTGACGCTTTGGTCATAGTAAAAAGTAGTAACAATGAGTCTCAAAAAGGGGTAAGCAACCTTCTTGAACATTGACTAAGGCTACGCGGTACGGAAAATTTTGGGAACCACTGCTTTAAGGGATGGTCGGATGGAAAGGGACAATTTCTATGCCAATCTTGTCAAGTCTCTAACGTTGAAGCCAAGTTTCATCGTCCTAGCACATCTCAACGTACCTTAACTCGCGATCACCGGGATTCCCCCCCCCCCCCCGCTGTGCCCGAATCCGGTCCGGATCTGTCACCAGGTTTCCTTTCCTCCCTATGAACATGTCACACAATTTCCGGTTCCCCCGCTCCAACTCACCCAAAGTCACCGGATCCGTTCCGGACTTAAAGTGTGACATCTGAGACATAAGGTCTTTCCAATTATCAAGTTTCATTAAGATCCGATTCCTTGTTCAAAAGTTATACATATGTCAATATTCTGGATTTCCCATCCCTCAACTCCCCCCATGGTGGTCGGAACCGTGAAGTGACTATTTCCAAGTTAGTTTATTAGGTTACTTATATGCCTGCCAAGTTTCATCGTCCTAGCACATCTGGAAGTACCCTTGTTAATCCTTTGGCACAGTCACTGAGTGCAAGAGCAAGCCAAGGGGTTACCCACCCACGATTTGAGAACACGCGATCAACAGACTGATCAACCGACCAACTGACGGAAAACTGATCAGTATATGGCACTTGGCCGGAAGGCAAGTCCCATAAAAAGCTGATTTATTTTCAAACCTCACTCTTTTGAGCTGAAATACTGAGAAACTCTGCACCACAGGTAAAGATGTCAAAAATCTATCTTCTACTAAAATACAAAGCTTTCAACAAAATATGCTGTATTCAAGCTGTCCGCCACACTGCGAAATTTATGATTTAGTCGCCTAGTTGCCTTTATGTTGTTCTAAAGATTGTCTGCTAATTGGTGTAGGAATCAGCTCACTGTCTGAATGACAAGGCAACTAAGTTAATTCCTCAAGATAGTATCTGATGACAAACTGTTCATGAGATTCCCTCTTCCTCAAATAATGAAAGATTCAGAAAACTACATAATTTAAGATTTTAAGCAAGACCTTAAAAAAACCGTAAAAAATCCAGGATCCTGACGAATCAAATTCTCATCCGTCAAGGACCCAAGAAATCCGTTTTTGATGACAAATCTGTCAAAGTGAAATGCTGCCTCAGTGTCAGTGTGTGTCAGCCTCGGCTCAACACACTCCTCACCAAACAGCAACCCTACCTCTACTGATTCTACAGCACCTAACTAGGTGCTTAAGTACCCAACCCTACACAGTCATACATAAATCCTCAATTTTTGGGCATGGTGCCCATAAGTTGGGGCACCATGCCCTGGAGCATTGGCGAGGTACCCCTATGAAATTTGGTTAAACTGAGGCTGGCTACATCAGTCAACCACAAACCCCTGATTTTTGGATACCCTATTCCAAACGCTGGATATGTCTAGCATTTGGCATACCCTATGCCTAACACTGGAACCCCTATGACCGGTGCATGATACTGTAACATATTAAAATATTGATGATTTGAGTGAAGCTGAAAAATCAACCAATCAGAACTCCTTTATACTAAGGTAGGTCAGGGTTAGGTTACCAACAGGTATTCAGCGTTTGGCATAGGGTATCCAGCGTTAGGCATAGGCTATGCCAAATGCTAGATATACCCAGCCTTTGTCATAGAGTATCCAAAAATGAGAGATTTGTGGTAGACTGGGCTACATACCTAAATAGGGTTGTCTTAGGGGTTAGGCACAGCTCAAACATTGCTCCACTTCCTCAAGGATGATTTTATCTAGGAAATGAGGATATAACATATCCCTGATTGTGCTGGCTATTATAACCAGTCTGGGCTCAAGCCTCATATCTTTCTTTAACCTCGTACCCTTGATAGGACACGTACACCGAGTCGCCATGAGCTTACTCGGCACTGAAGCTTGTATCGTGAATGCTGACGCTGGCTGCCATGATGCTGGCCGTCTATGCAAAACAAAACAAAAGCATCGCAGAAAACGAACAAATAGAAAAACAACAAACCTCCCATTGATCATAAAGTCTTTCCAAATCTGCATCTGAGTAGTCTCTAATATCCTTTTTAGCCCATTCTGGCTTTTCTTTAGTCTTTTTGCAGTGGCCAACAACAGCAAGGCATCCGACAAGCAGAAAGAGACTGTAGGAGATACACTTCCTCATGTTGGGAACCTTATGGCTTTTGTAGGTAATAATATCGCTTCTGGTCACCGATTTCGCCACGTCACTTACGGATATGCAACTTCTGGCGTGGCTCCTTTACATTGGCAGATTGGCTTGCCGTGGACACTTTTTGAACTTAGGGCGTTTCTACACCGCAGTCCAGAGCAGCGTTGCCACATCAAAAATATGTAGAGAGTGACTTTTGGCCGAAAACAGAGAGTGAATGGGGAATGAAAGCTATTTTCATGAAGTGTCAGTGAAGTGTTCACTTTTGGTCGGAATCGCCTCTGTAAAAATGACACATCTTAAATTCACTTCATTAAAAAAAACTTGAAATAGTTAATTCTGGTCGGAGTCCCTGCTGCAAAAATGACACATTTGGTCATTTTCTGAAATAAAGTGATTTTTATATCCTGTTTATGTCCTACGTAAGACAAGAGTGACAAAAAATGGAGTGATAATTAAGACTATAGTGCGACACCTGGCAACCCTGGTCGACAGGCTCTAGTGTTGCCACCAAACCAAAATTAAAGGAAGAAACTTGACTCAAACTTGACGCGGGGAGCTAGCTGACATATCAAGAATGTACACGGAGTCGATATTGAAAGTAAGAAAAAATCTCGTTACGACCATTGCAGTTTCAGGGCAGTTTCCGAGAATTCGACTTTTGAGTTAGTAGAAAAAAAACAAAAACGGTTTGTGTGCCGGGAGTAGGAATCGAACGCACGACGTCTTGACTACTATCCCGACGTAGATAGGTGCCCACCGGACGCGAATTCGCGTTCGCCTGGGCGAATTTGACGTCGCGCGCGGAAAAATCCGCTTCGCCAGGCAAAAATTTCGCGACGCGCCGTTTCAACTTCAAGTCGAATTTTTTTCGCGCCGCCCCTTGTTCGCGCAGCGAAATTCAGGAAATCAACAATCAACTTGGCCAAAGTACAAAAAGTTCTGATGTAGACAGATTGGTTGCTCTTCTGGGGAGTTATCCAGCCACATATAAGCAGAGACTGAAGTAGCACAAGGCCCAAATCTCATCAAAAATGGTTGGAAGCATTTCTAAGAGGAGATGAATGTGGATGGTGAGTAGCCTTTTCATAATGTTTACTGTATACCAGTCAATCTCAAGTCCTTGGTTTAAGATACTCTATCAGAGCATTTTGAATAGGATATCCCAAAACCCAGGGCTGCGGTAGACTGCTATTAAAATCCAAGTGAGCTTTGGTGGACATCAAACTTGTTAAACTTCCCTGAACCAATTTTCTTTGCTCTCTTCTTTTTTCTGACCTCACAAGGACTCTCCATTCTGAAGGGTAGTTTCTCTCCCAGTGGAGAATTCATCTTTCTGTTAGGTAGCCTAGGTACAGAAGAGGTACCCATGCTCGGATGTATATAACCTCGAAACTGGCCTCAAAATTGTTAAAAAGAAATTCTTGACAGTAGGAACTAGCCACGACTGCCAAGAAATTATTGTTGAACATTTTTTTTTTACCAATTTCGAGGTTATGTATTGTATTCGAGGCAGGGTACCTCTCCTGTAGCCTATCTGATAGTTCAGCTTTTTCTTTGGTTATCAAAAATATTGATGTATATCCTATATCTTTCCCGTCTCTACAGCCTATACAAATATAGGCTAGTATCTCATTAGCCAGTAGCCAAATACAGTATATATATATAACTTATAATATATAACTCGTTACTTGACAGTAGCAACTAGCCACGACTGCCAAGAAATTGTTGCTGAACATTTTTTTTTTACCAATTTCGAGGTTATGTACATTCGAGGCAGGGTACCTCTCCTGTAGCCTATCTGATAGTTCAGCCTTTTCTTTGGTTATCAAAGATATTTGATGTATATCCTATATCTTTCCTGGTCTCTACAGCCTATACAAATACAGGCTAGTATCTCATTAGCCAGTAGCCCAATACAGTATATATATATAACTTATAATATATAACTTATTACCCAGTAAAATTGATGCAGAATATGACAAAGGTTTGAATATACCTTTAATGTTCCTGTGTAGGAGTTCTGTAAAGACTTGTTTTTGTAGGCCGTTGTAATTACCAGAGAAGGTCACCAACTCAACGTTCTAGGTAGGCTACTTTATGCAGCATTAAAGGTACTGTTCTAAGATAACCATTCTTTCTGCCCAAGCTGATTGAGAACATAGTTTGTGGTGCTAATGTTTAATTATTTCAAGCCAAGGCATGAAGAGGACCCTTGCCAAGAAGGGACTAAGTATCTCCTCAGATAAATTTTCATCTGACTTATTCTGTTTAGCACCAACAACTGTATTTCAAAACATTAAAAGAGAATGTTATATTGCAGCAGCTAATGATTTTTTTTTCTTTTCAGTTTTGTGAGGTGCAAGAGCAAATGGGAAAACATCATAGATACAGCCATGAACATCTAAGAAAGAAAGAGGTTTCTCAAAAGCTGCTCAGGTGTAGGTAAGGCTTCAACTTGGATATGATGAAGCCCTGTCCTTTCAAGCTCCATATGTAGCTTGTGATACCAACATCAGAACAAACTTTGTGATGGAAACTGATCAGTCTGATCGCAAAAACTGTCAACGAGCACATAAGCAGTATATGACACCAATTACTCGACTGACACAACCATGATTGTAGAAGTGGCATAGAACAATGACCACCTGTTTCGAAAGGATACAGAACCAGAAGAGCTAAGCAACACTTCTCATTTGGAAACACCGCCACATTGGAAAAAGGTTCTGCAAACACTGTAGTCACACAGCTTTGAACCAGAATTATTGTGAATAATTACTTCATTCTAAACTTTGTAAGGTGTAGTCACCTCAGTGGAATCACCTCTCAGAAATGATGTGAATGCAGAAACTATCAACAAAATTTTAATCAGATGTGACACCTGGACATGACACCTGATGTGAATGCAGAAACTATCAACACAATTTTAAGCAGATGTGACACCTGACATAGTACTAAGTGTTAATAGTGCTGTGACAAAAATGTAAGAAAGCCTATTTATAGGCTTTCATGTCCTATTATAGAAATGATGTGAATGCAGAATCTATCAACAAAGTTTAGCAGATGCGACACCTGATGTGAATGCAGAATCTATCAACAAAATTTTAAGCAGATTTGACACCTGACACAGCACTAAGTGTTAATAGTGATGTGACAAATGTATAGACAAGAAAGCCTAGTAATGCTGTTATGTGGTTATTACTGTATTTTTTATTGAAATGAGGACGAGGGTGAAGACTTCTCTATAGAGCATCCACAACAAGATAGCTTCAGGGGGTCTTGTTTCTTGCATTGTATTTATGTTATGTAGTTTATATAGTATGAATAAATGAATGAACGAATGAGGCGTAGATTTTTTGAGGTGAGTGGAACAGAGTTCTGAAACTAAAATTCATAATTCAGGAGCTTCTATTGAAGAATATGGTTTAATTGAAGTATTTCCTTATTTTCTTTTTTTTTCCTATTTTGGTGCAAATAGAATTAATTTTAGCCCAGTTCGATCTTGTTCCATCCGCCAGTTAACCACCAGTCGACCATACAGTTGACTTTCCACCCTTCATCGTTCTGGTCCTACGCATCTACGTATACGTATCTGATCATGGCGAATTCGCTTTCCAGTGGGGCCTACGAAACGAATTCGTCGAGCGGCGCGAAATTACAAAATTCGTAGGCGGAAAAGATTCGCGTTCTGTGGGCGCCTATAAAGCTAGGCGCCCACAGAACGCGTAGTCAACACGGCCAAACGCGAACTTTTATACATTGAATAAGTGCACAAGAGGCAAGGGCCTGCCAGCTAGCTTTGGGAGAACTAGGGAGGGGGTTCGAGATAAGAAAAAAGGGGGGTCCTGTCGACAATAAGTCCCTGTATCTTTACCTAAACCCCCCAGGTCGGTTTGTTGGCCGAAAGTTGTGTAGTCAAGTTTTCTGTGCCTTTAAGTTAAATGACGTAATGCATTTTTATCGGGGTTTCAGGAATATTTAAGTGAATAAGTGGTATGTTACTAGACTGTTGGATCTCAGCCCTATTCGGTTAAACTTCGACATTGTCACTTAAAATTAAAAAGTCTTCGGCCTTCAACCAGCCCTACACGTTTATTCGTTGCGTTTTAAGCGTTTTCCATCCGTCAACAACACATCCAATTTCAAATTCGTCAACTTGATCGATTCCACAATATGAATCGATCTAGCTGCATGCCATGAGATTAGTAACAGACTTTCAAGACAAGACACAAGGTCAGCCATCGTTGAACGCAAGGTGGTCTTAACCAACTTTATCCTGCTAAAAGTTCTTTCCTCTTTTGCCGAGGTAAAGGGGATTGTCTTGGCCAGCTTGAACGCTTTCCATAAGACATCTTTCAATTCATATCTTCAAACTTTTGGTTGTTTCGAGGCTCTCCTGACGAGCTTGGAGATCATGTCCGAACAAAGCTAACCCGTTTTGAACTCTTCTCGGCTTATCACTGGAAAAGAGTCGAAAAAGCCGTCGGAACTGGAGTAGACGAAACTTTGGCATTATTCCTGTAACAGTATTTGTAGTTGCAAAAGAAGTTTCAGTAGGTTATCTAATTCTGTAAAGCAACAGAAATTTACGAGACTACCGGAATCACCCGGTGAACGTTCTGTTCCGCTGTGTTGTCTGTCGGTACGAATCACTCCGGTAAGTTGTGTGTAGGGTTCCTGCCGGTAAGCTGTGAGTATATACTTATCCGGTAAGCAGCAGAATTCCAGGTAGAGTCCCTGAGCCAAATTCTGGTAGATTCCGTGGGGGCAAAGTCCGGTAGATCCCGTGATCCAACCTCCAGTAAATTCCCTGAGACAGGTTCCGATAGATTCCCTGAGGCAAGTTTCAGTAGATTCCTTGGGCAAGATTTCGGTAGATTCCCTGGACAAAATTCCGGTAGGTTCCATGAGCAATAAACAATCCGATATAACTTTTTTTCCCACATATACCTTCTGGGGGTCCGGTAGAATCCGGTTAATTCCCTAAAAATCATCAAGTTCATGTGAATCTGACAAATTTAAACTGGTGCGGTGAAGCCAATGTACCGAATACTGTTTTCCACCGACCTTCGGGGGGGGGGGGGGGGCAGTCCCCCCTCGGGACGCCCTGCCCATAGGTGGCACATCTAGAGCATCCACTCCTACTACTCATCAAGTTTTACAATTATTCGATCACCCGTTAGGACGGAAAATTACCTTTCCGGTGATGTCCGGCTCCTTACCCCTAACTAACTGTGCCACATAATCAAAACGGCACACCCTAGGGCAGTGGTTCCCAGCCTTTGCCGTACCGCGTACCCCTAATCAAGGGTCAAAAAGGTTGCGTACACCCTTTTTCAGAACGTAAAAAGAAGATATTTATTACCGTAAATGATATATATATATTTATGCAAAAAAATCCGGCTGGTGAGGCTGCTTTGTAGTTTGTCAAATATCGGCTCGATGTCAGTAACGGCGTCGGTAACGGCAATTTTTTTTCCAGTTAGCCTGTTTCTGTGTTTGGATTTTGATGTCTTTCGTGCTTTTATCAAGCTACAATTTTGCTTTAACATTTTTGTTAGCTTAATTTGTAACCCTGAACAGCTTATAATCAGTGCCATCACGTACGGGTTGGGAACAATCCTCCCACCAAAGTGGTCGGTCATAGACGGTTAAAAAGAAAGGAGTCGGCGCGAAGCGCCGCGATTTTCGCAAAAACATTTTTTTTTTTGAAAAATTTGGTAAACCAGCCAGTAAAAATACCGTGCACCCCAAAAACATTTTGGCTACTGATGCCTCTGCCGTCTACTGGTAACACTAGACTTTCGACAAGCAAAAGTGAGTGAGGCAAGTTTCGAAGCTACAGACTAAACTGATTTTGTTACCTTCGCGTACCCCTTGAGAGGGTCTCGCGGACCCCTTTGGGTACGCGTACCACCGGTTGGGAACCACTGCCCTAGGGAACACACCTACGACCTTAGTATCGACAAGTTTGTTTACCCATCCCTCAACCCGTTTGGTCTCTATACATTTCGCAAATCTCTAGGAGATCCTACCCCCTTGTCCGTCGTGGCTGCTCCGAAGTCCCCCGCCATGGCCAGAAGTGGTTCGGACACACAGGTGCTCCAAGCCGCTCAGAAAGTTTCCCTCGTATCGGAACATTTCCGTTCGGTAACACCCTACCCGGCCGACCGAGGTAAGATCCGTTTGGTCCCTATGCGAGTCAGTACATGTCATCTCCCTACCTTCTTCTTCTTCTTTATGTTAGCCCTCTTCTCTCCATTTACCGTTTTCGGATAAGGTTCGGGCATTTACACCAACCACAAAGCTTCAATAAAATCGATCAGCCGGCCGCAGGTGGCAACAGACCGTCAGAGTAGAGAAATTACGATCGCTGAATGGCACTTGATCTGAAGGCTGCAAGTTCCGTAAAAATAGTCGCCAAGTTTGCAAGTAAAACGAGAGCTGGAAGCTCATATGGCACTTGTAAGGCTGGTTCGGAGGATGAAATATAGAATTTTCCTTTCGTGGGTTTGTTTCTGATCATTTGTAAGCAAGTCAAAGGGTAACTTCACTCCGGTATCTGGGTATAATTATTGATGAAAATCTATCGTATAAAGAACATTGTAATAGGTAACGGGTTAAAGTTGCACAAGGAGTTGGTATAATGCGGAGGTTTCAGCATTTTTTCCCGTATGAAATTCTACGCCTGATTTATTTTCCTCTGGTACATTCGCATCTTACGTATTGTCCCCTGATTTATTTGGCAACATTCAAATATCATGTGAAACCGATACAGACTCTTCAAAACCGGGCTCTTCGAATTTTACAAAAATATTTACCGTCCCCTTCTTCTTATCCTAATAAAACGAAAATGAAACTTTATATTTGTTAACTAATATTTTGCCTGTTTCAGAATCATTCACTCTTCATTCTTTTTTATTTAAGGTAAAATATGACCGCTCGGAACTACCTTCGTACTTTCGTTCGAGTAATTTTTTCCCTGAGCAACCTGACCATGGTCATGAAACTCGTCATAAAAGGAAAATGCAGCACCTTAAATTAACCACCGAGAGATCGCGGTTCTCACCATATTTTTCTATCATGGGTTCATGGCATCATTATCTACCACATATCGATTGCAGAAAATCTCTTCCAAATATAAAAAAGCAACTTCATTCTATACTTATAAATAAATTCAAGAATCAACGATAAATCCAAAAAATTAAAGTAAATTTTTATTTTGTCGGTTATAAATTTTTGGGTGGGGTCCTGATAAGTTGACGGTCATCGGTTTCCCTCGCTTGCGCATTGTTTTTTGTTTTTTTCGTGTGTTTTCGGGTTGATCTTGCTGAGTGTCGCTGGGTTTGTGGGGCGGGTTCCCGTCTAGTGGTGAGTCATGGAATTATTAACATTTATTTTTGGAATTAGTTATATGTAAAACAGTTTTCTTTTATATTGTACCGGGTTTTTGTCAATCGACCTAGTGTCTCCGGCTTGACCCAATATTTATAATAATTTTATACAGAAGTGTAATTAGAAATAATAATAGTGTAAATAATAGTGTAATTAAAACCTTGAACCTTGAAACCACAAGAATGTATCGTTTTGTAAAAATTATTTTATTTTTGAACTTGGTTGTATGATGCGCACTTTCAAGGCGCTAGAAATTCGTCTGTAAGCAAAACCCTTGAGAAAAAGACGATAATAGGCACTTTGGGATCATTAATACCCTATATATCGCTTGATCTTTCAATTTGTGATTTCAGAGCATTCAACAGAGCATACAGACCCAGCGTCTTTTCTTACCCCTTTTCTTTTCTTACCCTTACCCCTTAAACTTTTGCTTTTAACAAATTTTCCGGTTTTGGCCGGATTCCGGGGGAACTAGTTGTCCGGGTAGAAAATGCTTTTCACATAAGTGTTAAGTATGTCTTCTTACCCATAAATCGAACATTTAATCCACTTCAAATGAAACTCATACTTTGAACCAACTTTCCTATTTTTGCCGGATTCCAGACGAACTATTTGTCCGGTTTTCACCATCGTGCTCAGCATGTCTTCTTACCCCCATATTCGACTATCACATTAGCTGTTTAAAAGTATTTTGTTTGCCCCTTAATTTGAACCCGTTTCCTTTTATAGCAGGATTCTACTCAAAAGAATTTTTTTTTATCCCGCGGACCCCAATCGTCCAGCAAAAACAGCGTCCGTGTCAAAAATTAAATCTCAGGACTAGTTTTTTCATTATAGTGATATTTGAAGATAACTTACTTTAATAAGATATTTATAGTCGGTAGAAGCTTCAGTTATTTATTACAGGTTTGTTTCCTTCCCCGAAGTTGAACCAGAGGATTGACAGCCTGACGAGGACCCTTGCCAAAAAGGGCCGAAATATCGCTGATGAAGAATCGTAGCTGACGTACCCGTTGTAAACATTGTTTGAATAAACCCCCATCCCTAAATGTAGGGCTACAAATCCCATCTACGAGCTTGACCTTACCCTTGACCCAAAGAATCCTCGCACCAAGTTTCATCAAAATTTCTCATTCCCTTCAAGAGTCATCTTGCTAAGAGACGGACAACTTTTGCGATTTCATAGGTATCCCTCCACTTGCGTTTTGGGATCCCAAAAATAAGAACATTCATTACAAAAATCATCTCAACTGATGAGTTACAATTCTAACAACTTTTCTCTGTTGCTGTCTCCGGGACTGCGTGGGAAAGTAGAAATTGTCACGTCCTGTCCGTCAAATCTGGGCTTACATCATCCCTCCACGAAAATAGGCCAGTTTCGCCACTGATTCCTGGAATGTTTCCTGACCGAGGATCAAAACAAGCTGTACAGAAACTCACAAATAACAGGCCTATTTTTCCAAGTTTTTCAATACTAATGTCAACAATATTTTCTAAGTGTACATCCTTGCTCAAAGGTCCGCCTGATAATCGCTCTCATTGATAGACAAGATGACTTGTGTAAGATGAACATGCCGAACGAATTCCGATGTAGCTACTACAGTTTGATCGAATGGAGGCAGTGAAGTAGGTTCTTTAGTTAGGACAAAGCATGGTGACCAACTTACGGATCACTCTGATTTTTGTCATCTTCGGACAATATGTAAGGGATACTAGCTCTGTCGAGCTCTTCGACGATTTCTCGGACTCGGCAACTTCAGAGGAAAAATGGATGAAAACAGATAAATGGGAAGTTCTGGAAAGGGCACAGACAGTGCCCGACCCGGACACCCCAGGATTTATGTACATAAGAGAAACAGCTGGTAGCTCGACGCACGTTCATAGCGTGTCTCAGTTCAGCAATGCCACCCAGATTTCAGTGGATGCAAATGTTTTTATTTCTACTGGCCTGCTTGCGAACAGCAGCTTTCTCAAAATCCAAGTATTCGATGGTGAAGGTGTTCACACTGTTATTGCACAGAGGCCAACGACAGGTGTTTCGTGGCAGAATATAAACGGGGTAACTACAGTTCCGCAAGAAAAGACACTATCGGTAAGTTTGACGGCATCTTTATACTGGATCGAAAGTTAGTTTTCTTCACCGCCGTTTCTGGACAATGTTATTAGTTATTCTTCCCCAGCCGTCTCTCCCGTATGGAAATAATTAAGTCGTGAACAAGTGTCAACAAGTGTTTACGATGTCAACGATTGGAAACGGTTGTTTCCCATCGTAATTTTACGATCGTTTTTTTTCGTACCGATTCAAAACGATCGTTTTCAATTGCTTCCAATCGTTTTCAATTGTTTCCAATCGTTTTCAATTGTTTCCAATCGTTTTCAATTGTTTTCGATCGAAAACCTTTGGTTTTGTTTTCAAATCATGAAATACAGACCTGATTTTTAACAACGGTAATAGAAGTTTAGTTTTTTTTAGTTTTACACAATGAAAATAGTCCAAGTGAAACGGTGAATCTGAAATCCCAATCATAAACGATTGGAAACAGTTGTTTCTGATGTGATTTTACGATAATTTTTTGTACCGATTCAAAACGATCGTTTTCAGTTGTTTCCGATCGTTTTCAATTGTTTCCAATTGTTTTCAGTTGTTTTCGATCGGAAACAATCGTTCAAATCATGAAATACAGACAAAACAGTTGGTTCGAAACAGTTGGTTCGGTTTTGAAGTCCAGAAACAAGACCTGTTTTTTAACAACGGTAGTAGGGCAAGTGAATTTTTTTAGTTGTAAACGATCAAAATAGTTCTGAATCGGTGAATCTGAATCCCAATCGCAAACTATTCGAAACAACTGTTTCCAATCGTAATTTATCAACTGTTTACGATCGTTTTCAGTTGTTTCGGAAACAGTTGGTGCGATTTCCTATTCCTGAAACAAGACCTGACATTTAACAACGGTAGTAGGGAAGTTGATTATTTTTTTATTGTGAAGGATCAAAACAGTTTAACTGAAATGGCGAATCTGAAATCCCAATCGTAAACGATTGGAAACAACTGTTTACGATTGTCCTTTTCAAGTGCAACTAAACAACTGTTTACGCTTTCAGTTGTTTTCGATCGGAAACAGTTTGTTCGGTTTTCAAGTCCTGAAACATGACCTGATTTTTAGCAGCGGTAGGGAAGTTGATTTTTTTTTTTAGTTGTAAAGATCACAACAGCTAACTTAAACGGCGAATCTGAAATCCCAATCGTTTAAGTCCGAAACAAGACCTGATTTTTAACAGCGGTCGTAGGGAAGTTGATTTTTTTTAATTACTGATCAAAATAGTCTAACTGAAGTGTTGAATCTAAAATCCCAATCGTAATTTATCAACTGTTTACGATTGTTTTTTTTCAAGTGCAATTAAACAACTGTTTACGATCGTTTTCCGTTGTTTTCGATCGGAAACAGTTGGTCCAGTTTTGAAGTCCTGAAACAAGACCTGATTTTTAGCAGCGGTGGTAGGGAAGTTGAATTTTTTTCTAGCTGAAAACGTTCAACATAGTTTAACTGTAAAGGCGAATCTGAAATCTCAATCGTAAACGATTGGAAACAACTGTTTACGATCGTTTTCAGTTGTCTTCGATCGAAAACATTTGGTTCGGTTTTCAAGTCCGGAAAAAAGACCTGATTTAACAGTTGTATTAGGGAAGTTGAATTTTTTTTTAGTTGAAAACGATCATCATAGTTTAACTGAAACGGCGAATCCGAAATCTCAATCATAAACGATTGGAAACAACTGTTTCTGATCGTAATTTTACAACTGTTTACGATCGTTTTCAGTTGTTTTCGATCGAAAACAGTTGGTTCGGTTTTCAAGTCCCGAAACAAGATCTGATTTTTAACAGAGGTAGTAGGGAAGTTGAACTTTTTTTTAGTTGAAAACGATCAAGATAGTTTATTGAAACGGCGAATCCGAAATCCCAATCGTAAACGATGGGAAACAACTGTTTCTAATCGTAATTCTACAACTGTTTACGATCTTTTTTAGTTACTTTAGATCGAAAACAGTTGGTTCGGTTTTCAAGTACCACAACAAGACCTGATTTTTAACAGTGGTAGTTTCATTGCCTTTAGGCCTGCTCTAATCTCCAATTTCTCTATTTGCAGATGTGACAAACTTATCGCAGCTTAAGGAAGTTGAACTTTTTGTTGTTGTTGAAAACGATCAACATAGTTTATCTTTAAATAATTGTTGACAACTTTAAACAATTGTTGACAACTGTAAACAATTGTTAACAACTGTAAACAATTGCTAACAACTGGAAACAGTTGTTTTCGATCGTAATTTTGCGATCGTTTTTTTCGTATCCATTCAAAACGATCGTTTTCAACTGTTTCCAATCGTTTTCAGTTGTTTCCAATTGTTTTCAGTTGTTTCCAATCGTTTTCAACTGTTTTCGATTGGAAACAGTTGGTTTTGTTTTCAAGTCGTGAAATACAAACCTGAGTTTTAACAACGGTAATAGGGAAGTTGATTTTATTTTTAGTTGTAAACGATCAAAATAGTTTAACTGAAACGGCGAATCTGAAATCCCAATCGTAAACGATTGGAAACAACTGTTTCCAATCGTAATTTTACAACTGTTTTCATTTGTTTTTTTTTTTTGAAAAGTTTAAAAGACGTGGAAATGCTTGAAGTTGATAGCTGTCATTCGTGTTTTTGCTATTTTAACTTTCCTTTGAAGCGCAAAATAATTCGAAAGCAGCTTTCGCAGTCGATGCCCCCTCTATACTGCTAAAGCGTCTTCTGGTAATATTTTTAAAGTGCTGCCGTTTAATCGGTAATTTTTAAGAAAAAATATTTGCCTCTATAGATCACAATGCGAATATCGGTCCGTCATATAGATGGCTGAACTGAATCACAGAGATTTAAGCATTACTTGAAGTTGGAGTGAAGTAGAATACCTTCCATTTATCGACAATCTACAGTTTAGGGCATAAGGATGGGGTGGAGGGTGTGTTGAAAAAGAATCTGCAATCGGAAATTCCAATCGTAAAAATACGATCCGAAACAGTTGTTTTCGATCGTAAAAATACAATTGGAAGAAGTTGTTTTCAGTCGTAAAATAACGATTGAAAACAATCGATTTCTGTCTTAAAACCACGATCGTAAAGAACTTCGATCGTAAAAATACAATTGGAAACAGGTGTTTTCAATCGTAAAATAACGATTGGAAACAATCGGTTTCGATCGGAAACAACTGTTTCCGATCGTAAAAGTACGATTGGAAAAAACTGGTTTTGATCGGAAAATTACGATCGTTAACAACTGTTTACAATCGCAAACGATCGTTAACATGTTTTTTCGCAAAAAAAAAATTGTATTGGAAAATTTCGGTAAATTACCAACCAGTCAGTAAAAATACTGTGCACCCCGAAAACGGTTGGAGACAACTGTTTACAATCATAAACAACTCTTTCCAATCGTAAAAAACAACTGTTTACGATCGTTTCAAATTCTTCACAACTGTTTACGATTGGAAGAATGTCCCATAATACAATTGAAAAAAAAAAAACGATCGTGTACGACTTGAATTATTTCCATACGGGCTAGACAACGCTATTTCTAAGAAAAGATTCGTTGTTTGTTGTTCATAATCAGAAAGAGACATAGTTATCTAACGAATGTCGCGGGAGGTACAGCTAGTCTTGCATTATCCCACCACCAGTTCCTTCACTTCACAAAGATTTACTTCCGGCTCCATTCTCTATTTGTAGTTTGACACAGCGATCAACCATCTGTCGACAAAGGCGAATTTGAATCGGTTTGTTTTTGGGATGGTTACGTCTTATATGTTTTATGCTTCCAATCCTTCTAGGTGTGCGTCGAAGCGAGCATTGATGCCACGAAGAAAGAGCAGGCAGCAGTTTCTCAAATCCGTGTTGCGTTTGAGAATGCGTTAGAACTGACGACGGTTCCCACTAGCACCCAGGCGACAGAAATTTCCTCAACTATGGAGACTTCGACAACGAAGTCCACCGAAATTACGATTTACCCTTTGTCAACTGGTACCAGTTCAATCAGCTCTTCCGAAGTCAGTGGTTCAACTCAGTCATATTCTTCTATCGCATCAGATACTTCTCCAACTTCAGCGACCCATTCAGTTACTAGTCATAGTTCGACCGAATCGACTATGGCTATGTCATCCACAGAGGAGAATTCGAGCTCTTCATGTCCAACGATACAAAACACTAATCCTACTGGAACTTCACCGCCGTCGGAACTTTCGAGCTTTCCGACCCCTTCTGAGTCAGCTTCGACAAGCGAGACAACGTTAACAGTCACCACTACTACAGTAGAGACAACAAAAACTACTGATGTTTCTTCAAGCTCTTCAGGTGTAACGTCGATTACGGACATAGCACTATCGACGGAGGTCGCGCAAACCACTTCAGGAATAGGATATTCCTCTTCAAGTACAGTGACGGCGGAAGGATCAACAGCCACTGAAGCAGGCTTAACAACTTCGGACGCGTCACCAGATGCTTCGACGATTACGTCAGTAGGTAGTTCTCTTTCAACAGAGTCTTATGAAAGTACTGTGGCGGCCACCACCACTGGATCAACTGGCAGCGGTTTAACGACTGTAACGGCAGGCAACAACAGTACCGACACGCCAGGAATTACTACTCCTTCGACAGAGACTTCTAGCGGCACTGCCGCGAGCACCACGACCGAAGCTACTAGCAATGGATCAACGACAAGCAGTACCGATCCGCCAGGAACTACTACTCTATCGACAGAGCCTTCTGGCGGTACTGCCGCGACCGCAACCACCGATGCTGCTAGCAATGAATCAATGACAAGCAGTACCGGTACACCAGGAATTTCTACTCTATCGACAGAGACTTCTAGCGGTACTGCCGCGAGCACCACGACCGAATCTACTAGCAATGGATCAACGACAAGCAGTACCGATCCACCAGGAACTACTACTCTATCGACAGAGGCTTCTGGCGGTACTGCCGCGACCGCAACCACCGATGCTGCTAGCAACGAATCAACGACAAGCAGTACCGGTACACCAGGAGTTTCTACTATATTGACAGAGACTTCTAGCGGCACTGCCGCGACCACCACGACCGAAGCTACTAGCAATGGATCAACGACAAGCAGTACCGATCCAGGAACTACTACTCTATCGACAGAGCCTTCTGGCAGTACTGCCGCGACCGCAACCACTGATGCTGCTAGCAATGAATCAACGACAAGCAGTACCGGTACACCAGGAATTTCTACTCTATCGACAGAGACTTCTACCGGTACTGCCGCGACCACCACGACCAAAGCTACTAGCAATGGATCAACGACAAGCAGTACCGATCCGCCAGGAGCTACTACTCTATCGACAGAGCCTTCTGGCGGCACTGCTGCGACCGCAACCACCGAAGCTGCTAGCAATGAATCAACGACAAGCAGTACCGGTACACCAGAAATGTCTACTCTATCGACAGAGACTTCTAGCGGTACTGCCGCGACCACCACGACCGAAGCTACTAGCGATGGATCAACGACAAGCAGTACCGATCCGCCACGAACTACTACTCTATCGACAGAGCCTTCTGTCGGTACTGCCGCGACCGCAACCACCGAAGCTGCTAGTAATGAATCAACGACAAGCAGTACCGGCACACCAGAAATTTCTACTCGTTCAACAGAGTCTTATGACAGTACAGTGACGGTCACCAACACTGGATCAACCGGCAGCGGTTCAACGACTGTGACGGCAGGCAACAACAGTACCGATACGCCAGGAATCACCACTCTTTCGACAGAGTCTTCTGGCAGCAGCTCGACTGAAAGTGCAACAACAGCAAGTGCACCCGGGGAACTTAGCTCGACAACAACCGTAAACGTAACCACCTCAGTATCAAGCGAAGGAACGAGAACGTCTGAAATGACTGGTAGGCAATATTTCGATTTCCAGGTAGATTAATAGTCTTGAATAGGTTCTCTTGCGAATGATAAAGTATCTATATTACGTAGTACTACAACCGAAATGTAAAATCTTTATCAGGAGAGGTCCCACAAAGAAAGGTTCTATAAGGGGCAATGAACTTGGCAAAACCAACAGAATTTCTCAGCTGGTTGTTTTTAGGTCGTCCCCACGCTTTGGCTAAATACCCCTGGTTATTATTCAGAACGACAAGAACCCTCGGAGAGCGACTTTATGAGCCTTTCAATCAGACAAATGGGATAGCCTTTTAGGAGCTCGGTAGAGGCAAGGACAAAAAAGCAAAAGAAGTCTCCCGGTCTCTGTGATATGCAGTTTCAGATGGATTCCCGAAGCCCTGCCCGATGCGAACTAACGGAGGTTAAGAGCTACAAAGAAGATCACAACTCGTTACCTCTACAATAGCTTATAGCAGTAGAGCCCTGGAGAAATAAAGTCGAGAGTAAGCAGGCTATTGGTTGTTTAATATTGTGACGTCACTGTACTGGTCTTTTCCTCTCAAATGCGCAGCGGCTAAGAGGGAAGTAGATGGGCGTCAACTCAAGTGCCAGCAAGTAGATCTCAGTTTCACCGGGATATCCATAGTCGCTGCATGGGAGATTCTATTGGCTTATTTGTTTTTGGTAGGGTTGACAAACCCCAACGTCGTCGAGTACTATATAAGACTTCGATCCTGAACCTTTTTCTTTTTGAAGGTACTCCACAACAACCTGATACTTCCTTACCGCTTTGGACGACTATTCTTCCAAGTGTCCTCGGTGGTTTGCTGCTACTCGCCATTATATTCATAATACTTATTTTGCGGAGGAAGAGCAAGAAGGAACGGAAATTCCTTAAAGACGACGTCGAATCACCGTCAACTCTGCCCAGTGCAGACTTCTCCGCAGTGATTCGAAGTGACCGTGAAAATCTTGACGGAAGCATGGTTAGCTCACCTTTGACAAATTCACTCTCAAATATAATTCCCCGTGTAAGTCTAGGTCAGTCACCAACCAAGCTCCTCGACAGAACTGAGTCCTTTTCTTAACCGGACTAATTTTTCGCAACTTTCGGATTTTTACTCCAGCAATACACGTTTCGACTACAGTCCCAATTTTGGGCAGGATTACCTAAATGACAAATTATCTTATGTGTACCTTGTCGGCAGGGGCGTCACTATGGGGGGGGGGGGTCTCCCCCCACAATGGTCTTGACAAAGTACTTTCGTCGGGCGAACACAGAGTAAATAAATAAATAAATTTGTCGAGCACAGAAGAAATAAAAAACTTATGCGTCGTTTATTTGACGGCGTCGGTCGATCGTTCGGCACATCGGGTTCTTTTCACACGGAAGAAATAACATTCTGCAAAGATTTGTCACGCTAAACACAGAAGAAATCAAATACGATATGCTTTTGTCGAGCCTCGGTATTCTCGTCGGCATATCGGGTTCTTTTATACATACAGCAGAATAAAATTTTGTATGAAATTGTCGGGCGTCGGTCGACTCGTTGGCACATCGGGTTCCTTATATGAAAGAAATCCAATTCCTCCAAGATTTGTCGGGCGCACTCGGAAAGTCGTACTCGCCGGTACATCAGGTTATTTTCACACGAAAGGAATCAAGTTCTGTACAGTCTTGTCGGGCAAAACACGCAGAAGAAACCAAATGCTGTATGGTTTATCGGGCGTCGGTATTTTCGTCGGCACATCGGGTTCTCTTTACACGTAAGAATAAACTCTTTAAACGTCTATCGAGCGCATCTCTAAGGTTTAAGTTTCGTCGGCACATCGGCTTCCATTTGCGCGCAAGAAGTAAAGTTCTTTACTGTTTTGTCGGGTAAAACACAGAAGAAATCGAACTCTGAATGCTTTTTTTACGGCGTGGACAGGGGCGTCACTAGTCTTTTCCGTTTTTCTTTTTTGGGGGGACGACCGGTTTGTGCCGACGGACTAAAAAATGTGCCAACAAAATACGCCGTTGACGCTTCGAGGCAACGGATTACATTTCCCACCAGCATAGTATAGAACCGGTGTCTAAAACTAACTGTAATGCATCATTTTCTTCCTTTAATGTAATTTCGTATGCTAAAGTTCACATGTTCGGCTTTTCATTTGAGCTTTCACTAAGAAGCGAAGCCTAGCGAACCTAGAACAAGTTAAAGTAAGAGCAGCAGGCGAAATTTAAATCTGCTTTTTTCCGGAAATTTTTTTCTATACCTACCATACAAATTCTAGCTTTTGACGTGTTTGAAACCCCCACGAACGGCGCTTAGTTAACTTGTCCTGGGTATAGTCGCTCGAAAGTTGAAACGAAAAGCCGAATATGTGAATTTGATTCTACAAATTTTAAAGGATTAATCTCAAATGATGCATTACAGTTAGTTTTACACAAAATTTCGCCAGCGGTGCATTTCGTAATATTCTCTGTTTGGAAGAACGGTCTTTCATTTAGTTGATGTTTCAGGACTGAAAGTCTTGGGGTTGAATCTTATTAAAGCTAAATTTTTCCCGAAAAAGCAAAGCAGATTTAACATTTCGACTGTGGAGTATAGTTTAATTTGTTCTGTGCAAAGTCGTTGGAAGCTTGGCTTTTTGGCGAAAATTGAAATGAAAAGCCGAATATGTGAATTTAAATATAAGAATTTATATTAGCCTAAAGGAATAATCTCAGCTGATGCATGACAGTTAGTTTTACAACGGTTATATTCTGTGCTAGCGGGAAATGTACTCCGTTGTGTTTTGTCGGCAAATTCTTTAGTCCGTCGGCAAAAACTGGACGTCCCCTCCCCAAAGGTAAAAGGCTATAGTGACGCCACTCTTGTCGGACGGTTCTACTATCAGATGTTATTTTCGTCGTTTCCTTCATGTTTCTGCATTTCCATGTTTTAGTGTGTTTTCTTTATGTGACTTTATCTAAATAAAATAAACATCGACTAAACAGAGAACTTGTGACGCAAGAGGAAACAAATAAACAACTGATGTATACTTGGATAGCTCACATGACTTCCGAACAAGCGAAAGCTTCAGTCTTTTAGGGCCAAACTTGAAGGGAAACACGCGCATTGGAATGCAGACTCTTTCGGCTTGACAAGTCTAAAGTTCAATGTTCTATTTGTTGTCAATTTAATCACACCATGATTCGCCAGTTGACAGAGAGGGCCCGCATCCAAAAGAGAGAAGGCTTGAGAGCTCGAGTTTCGGGACGCGTTTTCTTCCACCAAAGTTAGTCGTAGTAAGTTAGTTAGGGGTAGGTAGTAACAATAGCAGACTATCCGACCCCTTTGCTCATCGACTGCCTCTCTGTTCTGCAGTTTCGTGACTCCGGGATTCTCAAATTCTTCCATAAGCACAAAGAGCCGTCAGTATGATTAGTGACGATATGTTAATGAGTTAAGGACTTCAACCTGTAAATGCTCCGTCCTTACGAATATTTCGAAAGCCTTTCTTTCATTTTTGTATCTTTTTATGCTCGAAAGGAGCTGCCATTTCGAACGGAAAAATTTTAAGCCTTAAACTGTCTCGACAAAACAGAGTGTGGGTTTGTACGAAGTGTATATTCGAACAAGACAATGAAGTCTACTTTGAAGCACGAATGTCGCGAAAATCCTTCTCCTCTTAACTCTCTCGTCAAAACATCACCAAAGCTCCTGAAATTGCTTACTGCATTTCTTCTGGTTCCCATCAGGGGAAACTTGTTCCACGCTCGGATTCTCACTATCAGGGTTGCCACATGTCGCACGATAGTGTGAATTGTCACTCTATTTTGTTTTTGTCACTCTTGTCCTACGTAGGACATAAAAATCACCCTATTTCAGAAAATGACCAAATGTGTCATTTTTGCAGCATGGATTCTGACCAGAAGTAACTATTTCAAATTTTTTATGAAAGTAAAATTAAGATTCCGACCAAAAGTGAACATTTTATGAAAATAGATTTCACTCCCAACTCACTCTCTGTTTTGGGCCAAAAGTCACTCTCTAAATATTTTTAATGTGACAATCCTGCTCACTATTACTGGATTCTGGAAGAATAATCCAATTCGAACAAAAACTTTCGAACACGTTATTTGTATATCATCGGGCTACTATATTGTCGCGAAATTTCCAATAACTTCCAACCTTTCAGTACAGTGAGATGGGATTATTTATTTCGCCCCTACGTTGTGAACTCACCTTTGAGTGATGAAATAAAAGTTCACTTACCTCAGATGCCATTATCAAGTTTCATGGAATGTTCGGGAGCTGTCAGACAGTTTTGCGATGTCATAGGTTGCTTATATTAAGGTTTTCGACAGCGAGGTTAAATAACATCAACAGCCAATGAAAATAACCTATCCGAGCCGAAGGTATGGTAAGTTATAAAAGATACCTACCTACCGAGCGAGGTTGATATTTTAGATGGTCGTCGACATTGTTATCTTGAAATCTACCAAAATGGAAGTAAATATGGCGGTACTTTTGAGTACTTTTTCTGTTTTGGTAGTACGTTATTGCTACTTGGGTAGTGATTTATTTTTTAGTGAAGTAGCAGTAGAGGTATAACCACAGTCCAAGAAACATATCCTCCAAACGTTTCATCTTTTTTAAAGGACACCTGAATGAAGATTACCAAGTATCATCCCTATCTGTATGGCTTCCGCTAACACTGCCTGCAGAAAACCCAGTCCAAATACGAAATAGTGTTTCCAAGCTATGATTTTTACTCCATTTTGCATCTGTCCTTATTTCAGTACCGAACAATTTTAGAAATGAACAAATGTCTCCAATCAACCCTTCTCCTGGAATATTTTTTAACCAGTTAAGCCCAAACATATACCTAGAAGAAATTCCAATACGATCCGACTAGCGCTGTACAACATTTGAATGAATTGCGCTTTTTGTCTTGGAGTCTGCATGTGCAGACCTCCAGAAAGGCCTATAATTTTTCAAAGCCGGTGCAAATGGTGCCAAATCCAACATGATCGGCCCAAAATGGATGGTCGAAAATGCGCATGACATCATAACGGTTGCACAAAAATGCAAAAGCTAAAACCTTCCCTATGACTTGCCGCCGAAATTAACTGTCGTTTCGTCAAAGACAATTGGTTCGGCGTGTTCCCTAAAATTTTTACTCAGCAGTTACATCAGCAGCAAGATGTCGCGGGATATTTTACGTGCGCCTAGGGGTTGCTCAGTCTCCACCCCTGGTGAGGGTTGCTCAGTCTCTACCACTGGTGTACACACCCGCATGCAACTGACACGCAACCACCTGTCACCGTCGACACCGGCACACCACCCTCGCCACCTGACACCGTCTCCACTGCCTGACACTGGCACACCACCTGACAACGATACACAACCGTCGCCAGAGGCATGCACCGCCTGACACCAACAAGCCACCTCCTGTCACCGTCGCCACCAACTGACACTCTCCACCACCACTGTACAACCCCGCATGCCACTGACACGCCACCGCCTGATACCGTCGCCACTACCTGACACTGGCACACCGCCTGACAACGATACACCACCGCCTGACACCGGCACGCCACCGTCTGTCACCGTCGCCACCAACTGACACTCTACACTACCACTGAACAACCCCGCATGCCACAGACACGCCAACGCCTGTACCGCCGCCACCACCTGACACCGGTACAAAACCTGACATGGTCACCACTACCACATGGGGCTCTCCTCGAGAACACGGAAGGATAGAAAAACGACCAAGAATGGATCTATATGTGTACAACACGTCGCCAACCAATCATCGACTCAAAATCGGCCGAGAATGGATCAATTAAAGCGTAAAAGGATTCACAATTAAAAGGTAGGGTTGAAATGCAGAATAAAGGTTTAGCAGTTGG
Source organism: Branchinecta sandiegonensis (assembly GCA_030848855.1). Taxonomy (NCBI): domain Eukaryota; kingdom Metazoa; phylum Arthropoda; class Branchiopoda; order Anostraca; family Branchinectidae; genus Branchinecta; species Branchinecta sandiegonensis. The sequence goes on from JAUPMV010000020.1 coordinate 14,351,499, forward strand.
ATGCATTTTTACAACATATCCTCCTATATAGAGGTATACTTCATAGACTGTCGAGCTCCTGTAAATGAAGCCTCCCCCAAAGTGCATAAGGATGCGGGAGGAGGCAATTGACTATAATAATTTCACTCGAATACTTATAATCGACTTTGCATGTAGCATTCAAACATCTTGAAAGATACTTTGTGTGTAATTTTTTTTGCTAAGCTAACCACCAAAGACTTTTTTCCAAAACATTATTTTTCATCTTTCATTGCCTTATGGTTATTAATTTACCAACAGGGATCCTATTAGAAAAAAGGTTTTAAGCCTTGTCTTATTCATCCGAGACACAATGGTCTGTCAGTGCCCTTTTTTCTGATTTAATAGTCAGAATATTATGATCACAATGTAGGGGGGGGGGGTCGAAAGCTTTTGTGATGCTAAGGGCTATAACTGTTGGAATTTATGCATTTTATCCTGGAAACGATTGTTCATTTGGTATTACTATTTTGAAAGGCGAATTGATAAGGGTCAGAGCATAAAATATTTAGGACAGAGAATTGCTGAATGTTTGAACCTGGGCGATAAAATAAAGACAATGGGTCAGATGAACCAATTTCAATGACAATCTAATTCTCCCTTCCTTTGAACAAATAAGTCTTTCGTTCCGAAAAAGCCATTCAAATTAAAAAATAACGTCGTTTTGAAACTACTACCAAAATTAATTATTCTTTGAGACTAATGAAACTATTTCACAAAAATATTCGTGAGGTTGTTCCCTTAGTCCAAACGCTATCTGACCGAAATTTTCTATGATCTTCAGTCGTTTTACGAGAGCAACACTTTGGTCGTGCCCCTTTTTTTTGTTTCCTAGTACCCCAATATCAGCTTATTACTAAAAAGTGGCAAGGCTCTAACATCTGCGTTTTTTTACGGAAAATGTGGAGCTTAGACCTCTGTAGAACTATTGCCTTGGGCCAAAATGGATGGTTTTGCTAATCCTCTAGCCACAGCCTAGAGCGTGTGAAGTGAAGTGGATTTGTATAGCCCATGTCAGAGAGGACTATCTAAAGTTATGTAGCCAAGCTTCCGTTTCATCGAACCTTCAATCAATCAATCAATCAATATTTGATTTCCGCCAAAGATAGCGAGTAAAAAAGAAATTAATAGACACTGACAAATTTCGGCTAAAACACTATAACTCATGAACTGCCAAAAGATAGCCTAACTACACTGCCGAAAATACTTGAAAAGTATCTACTATTTAATTACAGTTTAATTCTAACTAACAAATTGAAAATAAAAAAAAGAAGAAAAATATCATTCACGAAAAAACCTGCACAGGTTATGTTGGAGACCTGAAAAATTTGATACAACCCGTTGAAGTTTTTTATTCATTATAATAAGTGGATCTTTAAGATTATAGTATTCCATCATTTGCGTGTTAGAAAAATATCGAGAAAATCGGCATAAAAACTTTCCAAATTTAAAAAATGACGTTTTCATATGCGTTAAATTGCTAAGGGTAAAATAAGGTAAAAGGGGAGAAGCAATTAAAATTTGAGGTAAAACAGCTGTATTAAAATTCGCGACAAAGATTTCCTTGTCAAAAGCTCTCGGAGAGAAACGAGAGCACCAAAAGAGCAAGAAATTCGTGCATCTACAGCCTTTACAATAAAAGCACGAGTTGAAGAAAGCGTCGTCTCGTAAATAAGACCAAAATACTTAATAAAATCAGTAGCCATAACCCTATGCTGACCAATACAAATATTTTCATGCTGGTTTTCACATGGCTTAGAACCAAAAATAACAAACTGACATTTTTCAGGTTTTAACCGAAGGCCATGCTTATTTAAAAATCAAAAAATAAAATCAACATTACGTTGTAGAGAAAAACGAGACCGACTTAAAAGGAGGATGTCATACGCGTAAGCGATCCAAGAAACAAAAATACCAGAAGCATCAACAAAAGAAGTCTTGAGTTGATCCAAACACAAAGCTAGTGTTACATTGAAAATAAAAGGGGAAAGAACACTACCTTGCCGGACACCTCGTTTAACAACAACATCATAACCAGAAAAAGATCCCTTCCAAGAAACTCTTACTTTAGATAGTTTATACCACTGGTGTAACACTAGAACAATTTTCGTAGGGACTCTATTCTTAAGTAGCGCATACATCGCCCAAGAATGCAAAATACTATCATATGCAGCCGCAATATCCAAAGCAAGGGCATAAACCTTTTTAAAAGGAGAACAAAAAGAAAGAATACGGGAAAGAACTGAATGAGCCAAATCACAGTTTAACATTTTCCGGAACCCAATTTGATTTAACCCATGATTACAGCCCTCAAAATAAGGCAATACAACTAGTTCAAAAAGCTTACTCATCTGGCATGATGTCGTTATAGGGCGGTATGAAGAGCACTCATTTAGCTTACCACCTCTCTTTAGAAGGGGGCGTGTAGTTGACTGACAGAAACTTCGAGGGATAAAACCAGTACGAATAATAAGAGTAAATAAAAGGGCAATGAAATAAATAGCTAAGGGCGATGACCATTTCAGAAGACGCGAATTCACACCATCATGGTCCTCAGAATGCTTCGACTTTAATTTCTTTAGGGCCGTAGTAACCTCCGCAGTTGAAACAGACACTTCCGTCAGAACAGGAGAAGCAAGTTCTGAGCGAAAATTATCTTCCAATCTCTCATTATCAATCGGATCATGTACTGAAAAAAGAGATGAGAAATGCTGGATCCAATCACTTTCTGATAATAAACTTTTATCGTCAGGGGAAACACTATTACTCTTCATTTTAGAAACAAAATTCCATAAACCATTAGGGTTTCCCGAAATTTTCCAAGCAATCTCATCCCTCATAAAATCATTGTGAAAACGCAGTTCATTTCTAAAAACACTTTTTGATAACTTCATCGCATTGAAAAAAGGACTAGATCGTGGTTTACCTGCTATTTTCCACAAATGAAAATCATTTTTAGCATTTTTATTAGCATTTAGTAATATAGGGTTAAGATTCCAACCAAACTTACGCGTACCCAGAACAGAAGAAACAATATCAAAAGTAGAATTTGCACCCACTTTTAGAGAGTGGATAATTTCACCATACAATATATCAATACTAGTCTGGTCTGGCTCTGGGTCTACAACTATCTTATTCAAAAGAAGATCAGACTTTTCATGGAAACGAGAAACCTTTGACTTATCCCACCGCAGATTACGAACAGCAGAACGAGCTTTGCAATGGTGGATAACACAAGATATTGGATCAGCAGTAACAAGTGAAAAACTTAAATAAAGATGATCACTAATTTGAAAATCATATCCAACATGCACACATTCAGGTACTACAGAATGGCTAGATGCTAAAACATGATCCAGATTGAAAAAAGAACCAGAAATATGAATAAAAGTAGCATCGGAATCTTTCGGAGCTAAGAAATAAGAAGAAAAATCGATAAAAAAGTAGAAGAACGAGAATCCAAACAATTTGTAAGATCGCAATTCAGATCACCAGTCAAAAGCCAACCCGACCCCCCTGGTAGACTATTATAAACCTGCATAAGCTCAGCACACGCACACGAAAAATTAAAATCAGAGACGGGAGTACGGTAATTCGTAGGTAAAGAGCAGTTGAAAACAAACGTATTAAAGATCTTAACTACTAAAAAATGTTGCGACGAATTAAAAACACTAGACTCAAACGAATTACGGACGTTAGTGCAGATCCCCCGGATGGGCACCCACCAGTAGGTGCTGCAGGAACAAAAAAGCAATGGTGATTCGCAGAAAGAGAACTTAAAACACCAGCAGAAAAATCAAGCAAATGGTGTTCCTGCAAACAAAGTACATCCGAAATAGACAGTAAATGCCGTAATACGTGGGTTTTATCTGAAACACCGTTAACATTAAACGAAATAGCTTTCAAAGAAGTTATTTTGAAGAAGAAAGCTTAGCTTTCTCTCGGAGAATCTTGCAACGCAGACTGAAACTATGATGATCGTTCAAACTCGTTTCTGCCTGCGGTTGCAAAGGTCCGTTCTAGCAGGCAAGTAGACAAACACCAGCGTCAAATTGCAGATGGATCTTTAAATTCGAAATAGATTTTGTTATAACATCTATTGTCATTTTTGAAACACCTCAAATCCGAAGTTGGTTATTAAAAGCTGAATTTTTCATCGTGCTCTTCACTTTTGTACATTGCATAGTATTTAGTTCTGTTCACTGTTTCCTGGTTGTCTCCTACTGGATCAAATAACTCAGTGGTTAATCAGTAGATTTGTTTTTTCCGAAGGAGCTTAAAGACACCTGTGTTGACCAACAGCAAGCCAATAGTAAGTGATCTATACGTCAACTGGATTTGAAAGCACATTCGGTTGTCTCTCCTTTTTAGTTGCGAAAAGTGAAAATTAAGCAATATCTTTTCAAAGGTGTATGTTTTCCTCTTTATGACAAAGAAAGAATGAACAATATAAAATTCAATTCCCTTTGACTAATTTGTTTAGTCTCCAAAGAAAATCGAACTGCGAAATTACCCTTTCTACAGTCAACAAAGACAGTTGATTGTTTTCTGAAAGCTTAAGACTTTCCCAACTAAGAGACCACTAGCTCGCTTATAATTCGCGGAATGATTTTTTCAGTTTGATAACTGAAGCAACTAGGTCAAAGATTTATAAAAACAGCAACAGTTGATTAGATGCTTTTCCGAAAGCTTAGACAATTATGTCTGTACTATATCACTAGCTTGAAAATTCTGCAAGAAGAATTACTTTTATCCATAACAGCTGAATGCTCCGTAGCTGAATGCTCCGTGGCCCGTCGTATTCGATACTCACCCCAAGTTTATTTTAATGCTAACCAACCAAATCACTTCTTCCTTTATCGTATATTTTGTATTGATAGGAGGAACGTTAAAGTCGACTTTTATCTTAGACAATTGTCTCCTTCCCATAACGCCTCCTCACCACCTCTGAGAACGCCTCCTCACCACCTGTGAGAACGCCTCCTCACCACCTGTTACGCTTTTATTTAGTTTTCATCCGTTGCTCCATAGAATACTTTTGTGCCGTGTGGCATTTCGAACTGACGCAGGAGCAGTCGGGTCGTCTTGAGAGAATCCAGTACCGAGCCTTGCTTGTAATTTCAAAATCCCCCAAAGTTCCATACCTAAGCCTCCTTCAAGAATTTAAACTGGAAACCCTATCCACCCGCCGTCTTAAGTTGTCTTAAATTTGGTAAAAGTATCCTAGCAACCCCATCCACCGAGATATCATCCCACCAGAACTTCAACCTACACGAGTTCGTCCACAACGAGCTGTGGCTGAGATGGTACCACGCCTTGCACCAACAAGGGTTTCTCACTCTCGATACGAGCGTAGTTTCGTACCTTCGTTCGTCAAGTTTTTTAATGGCCATGAAGAATTGTGAATATTATGACCATTGAATGCATGCAAGTTTGAGTTTTAATTGTTATAGCTATGGTCAAATTGACGATTGTGTTTTACTGTATGGGCCATTGACGACAATACTGCTATTCGGAATGTCCGTGGAAAGTATTTTGAAATTAAATTGAATTGAAACAAAAATTGAATTGAATGATCTTCAAACGTCCTTTTTTCGCTGTCTGGCTACAAAACCGACCCTTCTAATTATTGTGTCTCGTATTTTCATCGCGAATTCGCGAAAATCGAGAAAATACCCACAAGCCGCCTTTATACTTCTCCTACATTCGTTTATTTTTCACAGCGGTGGTAAAATTTGACACAGACAACAATCCTATTAGCTTCATTCACTTGCATTTTGTCCTATTTGGGAAAAAAATGATGGCGAAAATCCCCTTTATTTGTTCTTCACTTGCTTTTCTTGACCCTTTTCGGACTGAGACAGTGAAAGCCTTCGTTTAATTTGTATGGTAAATAATGACAGTCAATTAGATCAATGGCTGAAAGCTGAAAAGTCCAGGTATGCCAGATATGACTTACTCGGGAATTATGCATGGGCTGTAGTATTTATTCTTCAACGAAACTGATGGATGATATAAACAGTCACTAGCTAATCACAAAACAATTTTGATGCTCCGTACTTTGGATATATTTTTACGTGAGTGCTTTGTTACCATTTTCAAGATGTTTTTATCGAATCTTGACGGGTTTTTTTTACCCTCATAGAAAAACTTGACAGAGAAAATCAGCCTTTTCCACTTCCTTTTTTCGTCTTCGTTGAAACAAGTGAACGCAAAAATTGACCTTTCCTTTCTTTTTATTTTTGTTACGGAAATTCAATAGGAGAAGTGCAAAAACCGACCTTATGCCTTTCGTACATGTGTTTTTTCACCCTTACAGAAAAACTTGACAGTGAAAATCAGGCTTTCTTGTTAGTTTACTTCCTTTTTTTTACTGTAATTGACCTTTTCATTCTTGTAACTTGTAAAATGTTGCGTGGAAATTCAGTAGAACAAGCGCAAAAACAGGGTACCGAGGGGGCAGCGACCGCCACCGACGGTATCGGGCGCACTGGCGGGGGGGGGGGGGGGGGGGGGGTGATTGGTCGCCACCGGGTGCACCGGCAAGGTGAAGCGGCCGGCACCAGGAGTAGCGGGAGTACCGGCCGGCACCGCGGGGCAACGGCCGGCACAGTAGCGGGATATTGTATCCACGCATACAGGAAGTTTAAAAGGCGGCTTGTGGGTATTTCTTACAGAATTCGCGATGAAAATACGAGACACAATAATTAGAATGGTCGGTTCTGTAGTCAGACTGCGAAAAACGACGTTTCAAGATTATAGGAAGGAGACAATTGGCTAAGATAAAATTCGACTTTGACGTTCGATCTGTCAATACAAAATGTACGATAAGGGAATAATTGATAGTTGGTTAGCATTAAAATTAACTTGGGGTTGGGTATCTAATAAGACGGGCCACGGAGCATTCAGCTGTTACGTAGAAAAGTAATTCTTCTTACTGAATTTTCGAGCTAGGATTTAGTACAGACATAATTGTCTAAGCTTTCGGAAAAACATCTGTTCTCGAGGAAAGCCCCACGTGGTAGTGACGACGACGTCAGGTGGTGTGCCGGTGTGAGGTAGTGGCGACGGTGACAGGCGGTGGCGTGTCAGTGGCATGCGGGGGTGTACACCGGGGGTGGAGAGTGTCGGTTGTTGGCAACGGTGACAGGCGGTGGCTTGCCGGTGTCAGTCGGTGCATGCCTTTGGTGGCGGTGGTGCATCGTTGTCAGGTGGTGTGGCAGTGTCAGGCAGTGGGGACGGTGTCAGCTCGAGACGGTGGTGTGCCGGTGTCAGGTGGTGTCGACGGTGACAGGCGGTGGCGTGTCAGTATCCCGCGACATCTTGTTGCTGATGTAACTTCTGAGTAAACATTTAAGGGAACACGCCGAACCAACCGTCTCGCACGGAACGATAGTTACTTTCGACGGCAAAGATATTTCAGTCATTTGAATTTCAGTCATAGGGAAGGATTTAGCTTTCGCATTTATTTGCAACCGTTATGACGTCATGCGCATTTTCGACTATCCATTTTGGGCCGATCATTTTGGACCCATCACGTTCGACCCACCATTTTGGACCCTCCATGTTCGACTTTGTAAGCCCTTTAAAATAAAACGTTATGACGTCATGAAGTCGGCCCAAATGAGAGTCGAACATGTGGTAGGCAGGGCTATGGAAGGAGGAGCCTGCCTCGTACAATCAAAAGATGAAACATTTAGACCACACCGATAAAACAACCAAATAAAAGATAAAACATTTAGATAGGCAATCCGATGTTTTTGTACTTTGCGGTTAAGATGAGTACTTTCAGGGATGGTCGGATCTGGGAAGTGACAATTTCTAAGCCAATTTTGTCAAGTATCTAATGTTCAAGTCAAGTTTCATCGTCTTAGCACATGTTCAAGTGAAGTTTCATCGTCCTAGCACATCCAACTCACCCAGAGTGACCGAATACGGTTCGGTTCTATCACTGATGTGTCTAGGGCTTACGCTTGTTCTTCCCACCACGTCTTATCCCAATCGTTATATTCCAAGCGTACCATAAAATTTCCGCTCCCCCCTGACTCCCCCACATTGATCGGATCCTGTCCGACCGTGGAATGGAACCTCTCTGGATGTTGATAGGATATCGTATCAATCCTGAAAAAAACCATTGTCATAATAATACCTCTGGGACATATGAAGATGTGCATTACAAACCTCTTTGATAAAGGTGATCCACAAATATCGTTTATTCACCAAAACAGCAAAGATAGACAGTCTTTCAACAGAATAAAATACAGAAACTGTTCAATGGCGTAGTTTCGTCTGGGGTTACTGATAGTTACTTACTAAAACAAGAGCTGGAAGCTCATATGGCACTTGCAAGACTTGGTAAATAAGAATGACGATGGACCCTTGAAAAATCAAGAGATTGTATCGTTTGATAATTTTTTTTCTTTTCTGTAATCATCATAATCAAAACCCTTGAGGCAAAACCGATCATGGGCTCAAGGGGATCATGATCCCCTAACTAGTGCCATTTTGAGCTGCGGGCCAAGTTTGACCTGACGCACGCCGGAGAGCTGGAGTTTGGCTGCGAAGAGCCACACCGGAAATTTCCCGTAAATGCGGGGGAGTAACAGGGGGGGGGGATGGACATCACCATTTACTTTCTTGTAAAACCTTACAGTAACAAGTACCTACTATATGAGTCCGTAGCTTTTGTTCTCATCCTCTTGATGTGCTCTAGTGTAATACCGACCGCTTTTCCGTCCGTCGGTCCGCTGATGGTAAGTTACGATACTTCCAGATGGGCTAGGACGATGAATCTTGTCCGGTATATCAGAGGCGCCTGAACAGGTCGACTTAAAATTGTCACTTCCCGGATCCGACTACCCAGGGGAGAGTGAAGGGAGGGGGAATCAGGAATCCTGAGCATGCGTTGCTTTTTGAACGAACTGCCCGATCTGGGTGAAAATTAATATTGGACAAGCTTAAGCCATAGTTGTCACACTTAAAGACATGGACCAAATGCAGGCACTGTGGGTGGAGATGGCGGGGGATCCTGGAAATCTTGTAAAATGCAGAACTCTCGAACAGGTGATCTAATTTGGACTGAACTTGATAGCTGGAAAGGTCACATGTCCTAGATTTTCAGTCACCGGTACGGCCCGATTTCGGCCACTGAGTGGGAAATTTCAGCGGGGTCCCGGATATCCTGTAACTCACTTGCTGTGGAGAGACCGGGACGGAACTTAGCGGACGGAACTAATATATGAAGATGGAGGGGGATCTCGGAAGTCCCATCCGATCGACCTTGAGAGCGCGAAACTTTAGCTGACAGGCATGCTAACTCATATGAGCTTTCAGCTCTTGTTTAACGAAGCTTAGGTTTTGCGAAGCTGGTACAACACAACTGTGAAAGTGCACAACATTATGATAATCTGTATCATAGACTTCCGTGTTAAATCCAAAACCCCATAGAACTGGAACTTGATTTGAAAATGCTGGATAAGGTTAGCCTTTCCGATGTCAACAGCACATCCTGTCACAAGAGCTAGAGATGCTATTTTCTTCTGTATTTTCTTGAGGTTATTCACAAGTTCATCAGCTGCTATGGCAGCTGCCGCCAGTCTGGTCACGTTCTCTGTAACAAAGACGACATTCCAAATGGGAAAATCATCAACCGACATTGATCCGAGTAAAAATTCATCCAGAGCAAAGACCATCGTTGTCATACATATTGCAATAAGTGCTGGTACGATCAACATAAACACAAGTGCGAAGCAGTTGGTCAGTTTTTCAATCATCGCCTGGTGTTTCAAGAAAAGTGCAGTCAGTTCCTCTTGTCTTGCTGTTGGTGATCTCACCAGTGCTGCTGAAGAAGTTTTGCAGAAGAAAAAAAACATCCAGACCAAAGATTGTTGCAGAAAGTATGGAAGTTCGTATCCTATTTGCAAACCTGTTTTCATATCCTTGATCGATTGATTTCCAGAGCGGACAAACATCCACGTGTCAACTGCAGTGAAGAAAGTTGTGTAAACGACCGCCAGTACAGACCCCCAGAAGATCTTTCTAGTTTGACAATAGGAAAGGCTGTCTATCAAGTTTTCTAAGTCGGCAAATATCTCCAAAAGGCCAGAGGGGAGAACGGCTAGTGTCGGGCCAACCAAAATGGTAGCATACAATGCCCAGTCCATGGCCTGGGCCATCTCACTGAACGAATACCCGATAGCCTCGGCCACACATACTACAGTTATATAAAGAGAAACGGAAACAACACCGAGAAATTGTAGAAAGCCACAAATTCGGTAAGCCAGTTTATTCTTTTTGTCAAAGGTACTCAGGTAACTAAACTTGTAGATTGCTCGAAGTAAAGTGAGCGGCTGTTTCTGTCCAGGCTTAAAAAATGTTACGAGGTTTGAACACATTTGGTAGTTTTTGCTCTTCGTGTCTTCACCTCACTAATAAAAGTCCTCTTCAAAACTGTGTTGCTGTTCACCCCAAAGCCACATCCACATCCCTGCCAAGAACTCCTGGCAACTCCCTTGGAAAATAGGAACGCCTCTAATATTTGTCAATTAAGTAGATAGCCCACTAGCGCATGTTACGTCGTCGAGTCCAACACTATAATCTAATGAGGACGATAGCGTAATAAAACAGAACATTACTTAGCTTTTTTGGATCTAAAAGCGCAAGTTGCGGGATACCCCGTGAACCTCGTGAAGTGCGCTCGTCCGTCAGTTGCCACGGTAAAGCAAACGCTAAGTGCACAAAGCTCGACCTTATTGGAATTCCCGTATAACTGCAACTTTTTCGCCCTCTGACCCTTGTGCAAAGTTATCTTCAATTGCCCAGGACCTTCACGTTTCTGCCCTTGGCCATTTCTCCGCATTCCATCTAGGAAGAAGATTTTTTAGACCCGGTTAGTCCCTTTTCTTTCTTTTTTTGAAATGTTTATTTTTTTTCTCGTATATTTACTACATTATTGACAGCTCAGTGTATTTTTTCCTTTTATTTGTCTATACTGCATTATTTTCCTCTTCTTAAGTGCGTAAATAAAATTTCATCATCATCCATCATCATCAAAATCCCAATAGGTTTTTCGTATATTCGTGTCACTAACTGCACATGCGGAAATTCGCATCTCAAAGCGAACGTGTGTGTGCAGGCACTTCGTAATTGTTGAAAGTGATGAAGTAACAATGGAGCTACGTGCACACAGTCCGATAAGATTTCGCATGCGAAACTCCCGTCACTATATAATATACATATATATAAATTCATTCCTTCCGACATCGAGAATCGGATTATAACAACGAGACGGCCATTGAAAATAAAATGTCCGAGCAGAAGGCGAGGTAGTTATGAAAAATATCGGCCAAGCGCAGCGATGGAGGTACTGAGATGGAGGTATGGAACTATTATAACTCTTTGAACATAATTTTTGTTTGGGCAAATAGCAACCCTAGCCTACTTTAGTAATTTGAAAATGACTATTGTAGTGACCGGGGCATTTCTGTTTACAACAATACAATCTTATCTTTTGCATTTATGGCGAAGCAGACGCCATGTAGCGGTGGGATCTTAGAGAGTATAATTAATCAAGCTTAAACCGGTGTTGCCACTGGTTGCAGAATTATACGATATAACAAGTTATGCCTCAGGTTAATTTGCTAGGAAAGAAACATTTTCTTTAATTTTTTTGAAAAAAAATCCAAAGTATTTTCTGCACCAATTATTTTTTTCGTGTTTTTTCTTCTGAAAGTGATCTTTTCTTTATATTTTTGACGTCAGCTTCCACTTTTCAATAGTTGAGGAAAAGTGCTCAATGGGCTTCTGCGGAGGTTGATACGGCTTCGTATCATCCTCTCTGGAGGCTGATACGATATCGTATCAACCTCCAACAAATTTATTTGTTATGATATAACTACCTGTGGGACATAGGAAGATATACATCACATACCTGTTCGAAAAAAGTTATATATATGCATATATCTGTATGAAAAAGCCCAAAGGCAATATACAGGATAAACAAACTCTTCCTGTGAGTTATCAGTAGTGATGTAGCGTCCTAATTCCTGAATAATTTTTATGCTAATGAGCTAAAGTTCCCACTGGGAATCCCCCTCCAGGTACACCCAGTTCGTAACCCCTGATTTTTTTTTCTTCAAGTGAGTAAACTCGCGCGTGCACCTGGGACTGGCTCACCCAGACCCCACCCCTCCCCTCCCAACCCGCAAGGTAGACCCAAGTCCTAACCCCTCGCCTGCACCTGGAACCAACCCAGACCCCACCCCCTCCGCATCCAACTTTAGTGCAACCAGTGAGCAACCCCTCATTTACCAAGTCCACCTTTTTTCCAGTGAGTAGCCCCTCCTTTGTCAACTACACCTTTTTCCCAGTGAGCAACCCCTCACTCACCAAGTACACCTTTTCCCAGTGAGTAGCCCCTCGAGTATCCTAGCACTTCCCTCTTTGGTACAACATGAATCAACCCCTTGGACTATGTCAAAAGGCTTTCTCTAACAGGGATCGAACCAAAGACCTTTCGATCTCGAGTCGTACGGTCTACCCATTGAGCCACAGATGGGTATACCTATAAACTGAACGAAGCACTCGTTGGTATTTCAGAGGATAAATTAAACAATAGATGGCTCCGCGATCCAACCCCTTCTGCCGGAAACGAGCAAAGGATGAATCAAATGAAAAAGGCTTCCGTTAACTTGGATCGAACCAGGGACCTTTCGATCTAAAGTCTCACGGTCTACCAATTTAGCCATTAACGGGTATAACTATAAACTGAACGAAGGACTAGTAGGTATTTTTAGAAGAAGAATGAGACATGGGCTTTCAATACAACTAAATGGTAAAATGGGGGCATGCGACACACATGATGCGCGTTTGCCCTGACTGTAAACATCCCCACCCACCCCGTCCGCACCGCTTTTCCGCGTTCTACTCGGTTAACACAGTTGTTTTTTATTTTTTCACAGTTTTATTCTCAATCAATAGTATTTAATTTCACTCTAGTCCGTGATGCGAAGAGACTCAAACTTCTTCAACAAGGTAAGAAGGAAATCATCATGTTCTTCTTGTTCGTCTTGCACTTGGTGCACTTGGTTGAGGTAAGTTGTCGATAACGTCCTGGCCCCTTACGCAAACTTCATAAGTGTGGCAAAATGCCACACTTATGAAGTTTGTGCCAGTGTCAGTGTTGTGACGCAATTTGTTTTTCCAGTGTACTGGAATTTTTGTTGTACATTTAGACGGTAGGGGCTTATTACATTTTCACTGTGAACGGGTGAGACTTTTACTTCTAAATTCTGAATCCAACGATTAGGCTTTTGAGTGATGAGTGAAAAAAAGCTTGTAAGAGGATGATAATGGCAGTTTTAAGTAATTGTGGGGTAATAAGTCTGAAATTAGGGAACTGTGGGAAATGATGGAAGGTTTATTTCAAAGGCTCTTTGGGACTCGAAAATCTAAGGTAGTACTAGAAAAAAGGATGTGCGCTGTGCGATTAAGACACGAACAGTCACGATGCTAGGAAGAAAAACAGCTCAATTGGTTAAGATGAGCGGTTTAAAGGATACTAGGATTCATTTGAATCAAAATTCAAATAGTCATGGGCTGTTCGAAGCTTGAAAAATTTTGTTTGTTTGAAAGCTTGAAAAAGTAAGATAAAGGCAGTTTTTAATAATTTCGGGGTAACTAGAATGAAAATAAGGGATTTGTGGGGAGGTAATGGAAGATTTATATCAAACATACAGTTTGCAGAGTGCAACTATTTTATTTGTACGTTTTGTGGTATGTGGAGTGCACTACTTCTGCTTTTAAAAATAGACGTTGAAAATATTGAAGTACCGTTAGTTTTGGATATGGACCAAGGACAAAAACAACCCTGGGCATAAAAACAGATCAAAGAACAATAGGTCTGCCAAAAGTTTAGTCTATATATCGTTGCCCAAGTGAAAGCATGGTTATGGAATATCTTTGTGACTTTTTCGAGCGCTGTATCACAGTGAGTGGAAAATGTGAGATTTGTCAGCCTCCGATGAAAATGGATGACAACTGCATTCCTTGTCTTTTGACAAGATGTGAAAATCATCAAGAAAGCGGTTTGGTTTGGATGTTTTGCTTCAGCTGCATACGGTCGAGATTCCCTCTACATTGTCCGAGTAATGGTATTTGCGCATTTTGCCACACTTGTGAAGTTTGCGCAAGGGGCCAGGACGTTACCGACAATTTACCTCAACCAAGTGCATCGAACAGAATAGCTCAAGACGAAAAAGAAGAACATGATCATTTCCTTCTTACCTTGAAGAAGTTTGAGTCTCTTCGCATCACGGACCAGAGTGAAATTAAATACTATTGACTGAGAATAAAACTGTGAAAACATAAAAAACAACTGTGTTGACCGAGTAGAACGCGGAAAAGCGGTGCGGACGGTGTGGGTGGGGCTGTTTACAGTCAGGACAAACGCGCATCATGTGTGTCGCATACCCCCACAGTGAGACTTTGGATCGAAAGGTCCCTGGTTCGATTCCAGGTAACGGAAGCCTTTTCATTTGGTTCATCCTTTGCTCGTTTCCGGCAGAAGGGCTTGGATCGCGGAGCCATCTATTGTTTAGTTTATCCTCTGAAACACGAACGAGTGCTTCGTTCATTTTATAGGTATATCCATCAATGGCTCAATGGATAGACCGTGAGACTCGAGATCGAGAGGTCCTTGGTTCGATTCCAGTTAGCCTTTTGACATGGACCAAGGGGTTGATTCATGTTGTACCAAAGAGGGAAGTGCTAGGATCCTTGAGGTGCTAGTCACTGAAAGAAGGGTGAACTTGTAGAGTGAGGGGCTACTCACTGGGAAAAGGTGTACTTGGTAAGTGAGGGGTTGCTCACTGGGAAAAAGGTGTAGTTGAAAAATGAGGGGTTTACTCACTGGAAAAAAGGTGGACTTGGTAAATGAGGAGTTGCTCACTGGGTGCACTTTCGGTTCGAGCATTTTCGTGTCGGAATCCCTTACAAAGCGACGTCGTTATTTGTTAAATGCCGCAAGGGATCGATTCGGTGTCAAACATGTATGGACTGACCGCGGCAACATATTAGTGAAGTTACCAGGGGAACCGTCTGCGCGGAAAATACGGTCCCTTGCTGAATGCGTTTGAATTAGTAATCATTCTTTTTTTCTTTTTTTTTAAATGTGGTCTCCCATTCTTTTTCTTATTTTTTTTCTCATTTAGAGATATCTGTTTTGGTTCGTGTATTCGTTTACTCTCGCTGCGTCTATACTGGATGATTTAATGAGCAGACCTTTTCGTCAAGAACAGGTTTTGTCGGCACCAATAGCAACTGATATGGATCCGTGTATGAACCAAGTTAGACTTCAACAGTTGAGAAACAGTGCTTATGTTCAAAGTTCGCAGTTAAACCCCGCGGAAGCCGATTCACTGCGTTTATGTGCTTGGAATTGCTACCTTACTACTGGTTATGAGGATGTGCTGCAATTTCTCTCTGATTTTCAAGAAAAAACTAGTTTTATTGGTATATGTGAAAGTTTTTTGAGCTAGGAACACTCTCTCTCATTGTATTCTTTTCCAGATTATAATTTGGAGACTAAAAACCGGACGTCACTTCATAGAGGGGGAACTGCGTGTTTGATTGCAAAGTCGTTGACATACCAAGTAAGAAATGATATTGATGTTTGGATAGAGTGTAAGTTTGAAAGTTCTAGTCTGGAATTAGACATGGGAAGTATTAAATTTTTGATTAGTGTTGTGTATAAGCCATCGAGTGCTAGCTGGGAAGAATTTGAGCGTGGATTTGATCAACTTGCGCGTGCGGTGTCTCGGACAGGTTTAGATTTTATTTGTATGGGTGATTTCAACTTTGATCTGCTTTCACTGAATGGAGTGAATCTTGATTATTTTAATTTGATGGTTGCTCATGATCTTTTCCCCCTAGTGAATATTCCAACACGTGTTACGAGTCATTCAGCCACTCTCATTGATAATATTTTTGTTGGTCCTAAGTATCTGGACCGTAGTTATGCTGATGTGGTTCTATACCCTTGTTCGGACCATTTTCCAGTTGTCGGAGCGGTACCTTGTGGCCGTATAAAAAGAAATGAAATAAAAAAAGTGAAGACTCGATCGTTAAAAAAAGTGAATTTACAGAGGTTTGGTGAAGAGTTGAGCAGCATCGATTTTCGTGAGATTATGGATATGAAAGATGACGCTTCTGGTGCATTTGATCGCATGATGGGGATCGTACAGCCAATTTATGATAAGACTTGCCCAGTGAAATTCTTGAAACCACATAAGGATGAGCCGAGGAAGCCCTGGATAACTACGGAAATTCTTGAAGCGTCTGATTTAAGAAATCAAGTGTATGTGGATTATTTAAATAGTGAGTGTGCCAAGAAACTAGAAGAATTCAAAGTAATACGCAATAAAGTAAACTCGATGAGAAGAAAAGCTAAAAAAGAATACTTTGCGAACCAATTGAGTCTGAATAAGGATAATGCTAAAGGAACTTGGAAGGTTATTAATGACCTATTGGGAAAGAAGAAAGAAAGTTCTCAGAACCTCTGATCGCCGACTTCTTTGTAAAACGATGAAAAAAGTATGAACCTGGCATGGGCATAAACGGAGATGCTACACAGTGCTGCTTACCTGACATTTTCTTTTCGGTATAATCAAACTTTCCTATCATACCAGCTATGTTTGGAGGTTGAAGCTTGATCTTTCCATGTTACACGGCTGTTAGTGGAGGACTTAAATTGGAAGTTAAAGTCAAGTCGTCGAAGTCTCCAGATCAGACTTGCTTGCAAAAGTCATATATTTCTAAACTTGTAAGGTGGGAAAACGTTTTTTTTTGTATATTGGCTACTTATAAACGAGTTTGGATTATATTTGTTTTGCTTTTAGCTCAGTTAGCATCTGTGATCTATATCCTATCCCTTAAAGTTTAACTGAAAAGCCAACCTATTTGTGTTTCAAATAATCGAATACATTGAACTATTTGGATTCTGCCCAAGGGCTTTTTGATTTTCCACTATCTGAGATTCTGCTCTAGTAGTGACATTCAGAATATCTGCTGCCGCCCCCACAAACGCAAGTTCTACTACGACGCAGAAAATTTGAAAATCAATACAGACACGGCTTTTCAGCGACCAGTGGTCAGCTCCGGCTGGAGCACAATGCGTGAACACTTCTTATTCGTAAATCATTTTCGTCAACCGTACAACACTGGTACACGCGCATAGAGGTACCACAAATTCGACAGAGAATGTCCACTATCCGAAATTCGATTATTTATCAATAGTGGTAAATGATGGGTAACTAGATTGTCCTATATCAGTCCTTTCCGGTTAAACTTAAAAACTCCCTATGGATCTGACTTTTGAGCAACTAACCAAAACTGTTTTGATTACACTGCTATGTCCGACGGCTTCGCCGAACTCTTTGACCGCCGTCCAGGAGATATTACTATGTTACTGCCGTTGATATCTCTCAAGTTGTAATTTGACGGCTCG
Organism: Branchinecta sandiegonensis; assembly: GCA_030848855.1. Classification (NCBI taxonomy): domain Eukaryota; kingdom Metazoa; phylum Arthropoda; class Branchiopoda; order Anostraca; family Branchinectidae; genus Branchinecta; species Branchinecta sandiegonensis. Next base: position 14,369,020 of record JAUPMV010000020.1, read on the forward strand.
CCGATTCTTAATAGTTGCGTTTTTCCAGATAGGCTACCATGGTATCTGGTACCACTGTCTAAAGTCGTTTTCGCAGTTACCGAGGTATCGGAATATCAAATACAACGGTAACTGCAAAAACGCTTTTTGACCGTGGTACCGTCGCTACTAATGATTAATCAGTTACTCAAATTCTAATAGTTGCGATTTTGGAGATAGGCTACTATGGTATATGATACCACGGTCTAAAGTCATTTCACAGTTACCGTGGGATCGGAATATCAGAGTACCACCGTAACTGTGAAATTTGATCATGGTATCATCGCAACGAATGATTTGATCAGTTCAGAAATGATTACTATGTTACTGCCGTTATCTCTCAAGTTGTATTTCGACGGTTTGCCGGTCTCTTTGGCCGCGACCGGTGTCCTATTCGCCTATTTCATAAATGATTACTATGTTACTGCCGTTGACGGTCAGTCAAAGTCTAGTAGCTGCGTTTGTCCAGATAGGCTACCATGGTATCTGATACCACGGTCACAAGTCGTGTTCGCAGTTACCGTGGTACCGGAATATCAGATACCGCGGTAACTGGCCAGATACCACGATAACAGCAAGAACGTCTTTTGACCGTGGTATCGTATAAACTAAAAGGATTAATCAGTTACTGCCCAGAGTGGCAAAATAATGTATGATTTTGCATTTTTATACTTTTATAACGATGAATAAAACACCAAAAAGACCGAGTTTCCAAAATAGTACCAGTTACCAATAATGACCTCGACGTCCCTCGGAAACTTGACCCCGCAAACTTGGGCCTGCTATGTTTTGGCATGTACTGTTACGCTGTCTTAGACGGGCTTGTACCAAAGCCTTACCGACTTACACTATTTAAGATCGGACTTGGAGTTTGGGTTTTTGCCAAGAACGTATAACTTCTGAGATTGAACTTGCTGCGAACAACCTCCTGTGACTAGCGGACTGAGTAATTGGAACGTGATATGAAATTCGACTGACGAGATTGTCGCTATCGACCGGGAGCATAGGAGCTTATTCTCGTACGTAAGTTATTCTTCTCTAGCCTGATGTGTTTACCATGGTGACATCAAAGTCGTCATTCTTGGCGACAGCCAATGCAAACTCGGGTAAAGTTTGGAGCTATATATGTCACGCGTAATCGGCTACATTGCGTTCATTCTGGACTGCATGTCGTGTCATCTCAGCAACGTTTTGCCATTTCTTGTTTCCAGTTCATAACTTACATTTGTTCGAATTCATCTTCATTCTTGTGGCGATCTCGGCGACACTTCGTTTCATCTCGGAAACTAGATTTAATCTCGGCTACAAAGTTGTCATTCTCGGCAACAAACATTGCAATCTCGGACACGTAAAAAAATCTCGGCACCTTTTTTCACTTGTATGTTATTTTCAAAGAAATCTCGGCGACATTTCATGCATTCTCGGCGACATTTCATGCGTTCTCGGCGACATTTCGAGCGATCTCGGCGACACTTCGTTTCATCTTGGGAACTAGATTTTTGGTTTCGAACACATATCTGCATTCCTCGGCGACACGCTTTTCACTGACAATCTCGGCTACAAAGTTATCATTCTCGGCAACAAACATTGCAGTCTCGGATACACACAAAAAATCTCGGCGACAAAATCAGCATTCTCGGCTACATTTCATGCATTCTTGGCGACACTTCATGTGTTCTCGACAACATTTTTATAAATTTTGACCCAAAATGCATGCCATAAATGCGCCTTCGAGGATTCTCGAACAACAGTCTCGACCATCAAAAGCTAATCGTGACCTTCTGGCAAATTAAATGTCCCACAGGTATGTAATCTTGTTGTTACTTTTCTTCGGAGGGTGAGACGTCATAAAATCAACATCATCAGCATAACACCAAATAAACCTAGTTAATGATATATTATTTTTATTCGGTGCAGATACAGGTATTAGCGCTGGTTACGAAAGAATCGCAAACATTATTTGAATAATAGCTTAGTTAACATTTGTTTAAGATATTTCAATAAGAGAAATCCCAGAAAATACAACAAATAGCACTTTTCTTGCTTAACACAGAAAAACAGCCCCAGTCTAGGAAACAATCCTATCCGGATCCAATTACGCATGGTAAGGGGGAGGGAGGGTAAGGAGGAACCAACAGTCCCGAATCTTGTAACACGCTTTGGTTGCGAACTTGTGAATCCGAGTCAACGGAAACTTGCTGGCTGTTAGGACCAGATGCCCAAGATGTGCCACTTATGGGTGAGGTGGGGAACTACCGAATTCAATTTTTAACGCGTAGGGATGAGACTTTGGCAGTACATAGATCATTTACCCTAACTAGTGCCACTTTGAGCTGCGGGCCGAGTTTGACCTGACGCACGCCGGAGAGCTGGAGTTTGACTGCGAAGAGCCACACCGGATATTTCCCGTAAATGCGGGGGAGTAACAGGGGGGGGGGGGACATCCCCATTTACTTTCTTGTAAAACCTTACAGTAACAAGTACCTACTATATGAGTTCGTAGCTTTTGTTCTCATCGTCTTTATGTGCTCCAGTGTAATACCGACCGCTTGTACGTCCGTCGGTCCACTGATGGTAAGTTACGATACTTCCAGATGGGCTAGGACGATGAATCTTGTCCGGTATATCAGAGGCGCCTGAACAGGTCGACTTAAAATTGTCACTTCCCGGATCCGACTACCCAGGGGAGAGTGAAGGGAGGGAGAATCAGGAATCCTGAGCATGCGTTACTTGTTGAACGAACTGCCCGATCTGGGTGAAACTTGATAATGGACAAGCTTAAGCCATAGTTGTAACACTTAAAGACCTGGACCAAATGCAGGCACTGTGCACTGTGGGGGGCACTGTGGGTGGGGGGGGGGGGGGGGGATCCTGGAAATCTTGTAAAATGCAGAACTCTCGAGTAGGTGATCTCATTTGGACTGAACTTGATAGCTGGAAAGGTCACATTTTCAGTCACCGGTACGGCCCGATTTCGGCCACTGAGTGGGAAATTACAGCGGGGTCCCGGATATCCTGTGACTCACTTGCTGTGGAGAGACCGGGACGGAACTTAGCGGACGGAACTAATATATGAAGATGGAGGGGGATCTCGGAAGTCCCATCCGATCGACCTTGAGAGCGCGAAACCTTAGCTGACAGGCATGCTAACTCATATGAGCTTCCAGCTCTTGTTTAACGAAGCTTAGGTTTTGCGGAGCTGGTACAACACAACTGTGAAAGTGCACAACATTATGATAATCTGTATCACAGACTTCCGTGTTAAATCCAAAACCCCATAGAACTGGAACTTGATTTGAAAATGCTGGATAAGGTTAGCCTTTCCGATGTCAACAGCACATCCTGTCACAAGAGCTAGAGATGCTATTTTCTTCTGTATTTTCTTGAGGTTATTCACAAGTTCATCAGCTGCTACGGCAGCTGCCGCCAGTCTGGTCACGTTCTCTGTAACAAAGACGACATTCCAAACGGGAAAATCATCAACCGACATTGATCCGAGTAAAAAGTCATCGAGAGCAAAGACCATCGTTGTCATACACATTGCAATAAGTGCTAGTACGATCAACAGAAACACAAGTGCGAAGCAGCTGGTCAGTTTTTCAATCATCGCCTGGTGTTTCAAGAAAAGTGCAGTCAGTTCCTCTTGTCTTGCTGTTGGTGATCTCACCAGTGCTGCTGAAGAAGTTTTGCAGAAGAAAAAAAACATCCAGACCAAAGATTGTTGCAGAAAGTATGGAAGTTCGTATCCTATTTGCAAACCTGTTTTCATATCCTTGATCGATGCATTTCCAGAGCGGACAAACATCCACGTGTCAACTGCAGTGAAGAAAGTTGTGTAAACGACCGCCAGTACAGACCCCCAGAAGATCTTTCTAGTTTGACAATAGGAAAGGCTGTCTATCAAGTTTTCTAAGTCGGCAAATATCTCCAAAAGGCCAGAGGGGAGAACGGCCAGTGTCGGGCCAACCAAAATGGTAGCATACAATGCCCAGTCCATGGCCCGGGCCATCTGATTGAACGAATACCCGATAGCCTCGGCCACACATACTACAGTTATATAAAGAGAAACGGAAACAACACCGAGAAGTTGTAGAAAGCCACAAATGCGGTAAGTCAGTTTATTCTTTTTGTCAAAGGTACTCAGGTAACTAAACTTGTAGATTGCTCGAAGTAAAGTGAGCGGCTGCTTCTGGCCAGGCTTAAAAAATGTTACGAGGTTTGAACACATTTGGTAGTTTTTGCTCTTCGTGTCTTCACCTCACTAATAAAAGCCCTCTTCAGAACTGTGTTGCTGTTCACCCCAAAGCCACATCCTTGCCAAGAACTCCTGGCAACTCCCTTGGAAAATAGGAACGCCTCTAATATTTGTCAATTAAGCAGATAGCCCACCAGCGCATGTTACGTCATCGAATCGAACACTATGATCTAATGAGGAGGATAACGTAATAAAACAGAACATTACTTAGCTTTTTGGATCTAAAAGCGCAAGTTGCGGGACACGACTTCGCGAAGTGTGCTCGTCCGTCGATTGAGCCGGTGAAACAAATCCTACGTTCAGAAAGTCCGATAAGGTTTTTCGTGAAAAACACATTCGAAATTAGTGTCACTACCTGCACGACGAGGAAGCTAGCTTCTCATAGCGAAAGTGTGTTTGCAGGCACTTCGTAATTGTTGAAAGTGATGAGGTAACAATGAAGCTACGTGCACACAGTCCGATAAGATTTCGCATGCGAAACTCCCGTCACTATATAATATACATATATATAAATACATATAATTATTAAAGGTTAGCTTCCGACAGCGAGGTTGATATCGGATTATGACAACGAGACGGCCATTGAGAATAAAATGTCCGAGCAGAAGGCAAGGTAGTTTTGAAAAATATCGGCCAAGCGCAGCGATGGGGGTACTAAGATGGAGGTATGTAACTATTATAACTCTTTGAACATAATTTTTGTTTGTGCAAATAGCAACCCTAGCCTACTGTAGAAATTTGAAAATGACTATTGTTGTGACCCTGGCATTTCTGTTTACAACAATACCACTTATCCAACACCATCTTTTCCATTTATGGCGAAGCAGACGCCATCTAGCGGTGAGATCTTAGAGCGATATAATTAATCAAGCTTAAACCGGTGTTGCCACCGGTTGCAGAGTTATACGATATTACAAGTTATGACTCAGGTTAATTTGCTAGGAAAGCAACATTTTCTTTAATTTTTTGAAGAAAAAAATCCAAAAAGTTTTCTGCACCTATTATTTTTTTCGTGTTTTTGGGATCCCAAAACGTAAGTGGAGGGATACCTATGACATCGCAAAAGTTGTCCGTCCGTCCGTCTGTCCGTCTGTAAGCACGATAACTCTCGAAGGGAATGAGATATTTTGATGAAACTTGGTGTGAGGACTATTTGGGTCAAGAGTAAGGTCGAGAACAGCTAATGGGACAGTCGATTATGGGGTAAGAAGACATGCTGAACACGATGGTGGAAACCATTTTCTCGCCGGACAAGTAGTTCGCCCGGAATCCGGCCAAAACCGGGTAATCTGTTAAAAGTAAAAGTTTATATGAAGTTAATTATATGTTTGGTTTAGGGGTAGTAAGACATGCTGAGGACGATGGTGAAATTCATTTTCTCGTCGGGCAAGTAGTTCGCCCGGAATCCGGCCAAAACCGGAAAATCGTTAAAAGTCTTCGTAGTTGATTAGATATCCGATTTAGGGGTAAGAAGAGATGCTGAATCCGTGTATGACAGTCATTTTGTATCCGGACATATAGTTCGCCCGGAATCCGGCTGAAACCGGAAAATTTGTTTTAAGTTAAACTTAATTTGAAGTTGATTAGATGCTCGATATAGGGGTAAGAAGATACGTTGAGTTCGATTTTAGCTTCTTTTTTTTTGCCGGACAGGTACTTCCGAAATTCGGCCGAAACTGGGAAATTCGCAGAAGTAAGGCAGGAAGTTTTCGTCGAAACAGATATGACTTATAGGGGTAAACACAAACATGCTGAATCCATATCTGAGCTTGGTTTTCTCAGATGATTAGCATTTTGGCCTTAATCTGTTTCTGAATTTTAATAGTAAAAATGTTCAAGGAGTCTGGCGAAGACTGGATCTGGCGTAGACATGACCAATCAAATATTGAATTTTTGGGATCCCATCGGTCTCTTTGGTCTTGTTTCTTCTGAAACTGATCTTTTCTTGATATTTTTGACGTCAGGTTCTACTTTTCAGTAGTTGAGGAAAAGTGCTCGATGGGCTTCTGCGGAGGTTGATACTGCTTCGAATCATCCTCTCTGGAGGCTGATATGATATCGTTTCAACCTCCAACAAATTTATTTGTTATGATATAACTACCTGAGGGACATAGGAAGATATACATCACATGCCTGTTCGAGAAAAGTTATATAGATATGCATATATCTGTATGAACAAGACCAAAGGTTACGATGGGATCCCAAAAATCTAAGATTTGATCCAGACAATTGGGTCTTGTCTTCGCCAGATCCAGTCTTCGCCAGGCTAATCATCAAAGAAAACCGAGTTCAGATATTCCATCTATCTATCAATCTATACCTCTACAGGCCATATCTATTTTGACGATACTGACCGAAAGTTCCTGCTTTACTTCTGCCAAGTTTGCGGTTTCGCCCGAATTCCGAGCGAACTACTAGTCCAGCAAAAAAAGAAAATTCAGAAACGAATCCAGCGTATCTCCTTATCCCTATAAAGAACATCTAATCAACATTAAATAAAACTTTGACTTAAAAAAAAAATCCGGTTACAACCGGATTCCAGACTAATTATATGTCCGGGTGAATGAAGATTGTCATATACAGACTCAGCGTCTCTTCTTACCCTAAATCTAACATCTAATCAACTTTAGATATAACTTTTGCTTTTGACATATTTTCCGGTTTTGGCCGGATTCCAGGCGAACTAGTTGTCCGGCGAGAAAATAATTTTCACCATCGTATTCAGCATGTCTTCTTACCCCTAAATCAAACATTTAATCAACTTCAAATGAAACTTTTACTTCTAACCAACTTTCCGGTTTTTGCCAGATTCCGGACGAACTACTTGTCCAGCGAAAAAATTTTTTTAACCATCGTGCTCAGCATGTGTTCTTACCCCTCAATCAAACATTTAATCAACTTCAAATGAAACTTTTACTTTTAACAAACTTTCCGGTTTTGGCCGGATTCCGGACGAACTACTTGTCCGGCGAGAAAATGATTTTCACCATCGTGCTCAGCATCCCGTAATCGACTATTGCATTAGCTGTTTAAAAATATTTTGTTTGTCCCTTAATTTGAACCCCCTCCCCACCCCCAAATATAGGGCTATAGAGCCCATCTACGAACTCGACCTTACCCTTGACCCAAAAAATCCTCACACCAAGTTTCATCAAAATATCTCATTCCCTTCGAGAGTTATCGTGCTTACAGACGGACGGACGGACAACTTTTGCGATGTCATAGGTATCCCTCCACTTACGTTTTGGGATCCCAAAAAGCCCAAAGGCAATATACAGGATAAACAAACTCTTCCTGTGAGTTATCCTATGAGGAAACTACGACTAAATAACAAACTAGGAAACAGCACTTCTCTCAACTCGAGTGCTTTTCGCACAATATTACCGAAGGAAACAATCATGTGGATCGTAAGATACCAAGAAGCTTTCCACCATTCTCATAAACCAATGAACTCCTTAAATGCGAAAGCTCCTAGCACCTGAAAGGAAAATGATCCAGACCATCCCCATCAATAATGGCATAGAGGACAAATTATACGTACTGCATCCGGACTCTCCCTAGAATTCCACGAATTACAACCAAGGAAATCCGCATGCAATGCGCCAAATTTCGGAGCGAAGGAGGGAATTCGCATCTGATTGTGGAAATCAGACTGAGTTTCCACGCACCTTTTAACTGTCGAAAGTGTTTTTATGGCACTTGCAGCTCCGCTCAAGTGCCATATACCGATCACCTTTCCGTCGGTCGGTCCACTCATCTCAAGTTAGGGCACTTCCAGATGTGCTAGGAGGATGAAACTTGGTAGGCATATTAGGGACCCCATCAAACTGAATGGAAATTTTCATTTCCGTGATCCGGCCACCTCGGGGGGAGTAGAGGGAGGGGGAATCCGGAATATTGACGTATGCGTAGCTTTTGAACGGGGAATTGGATTTTAATGAAACTTGACATTTGGAAAACCCTCCTGTCTCAGATGGAGGGGGAAACCGGAAATCGGGTGGCATGTTCAGAGTGGACGGATCTGGATGAAAGTTGGTGGGAAGAACAAGTACAAGACCTAAATACATAGTTGACAAGACCGGACCGGATCCGAGCACTGTGGGGGAGTTGGACACATGTGCTAGGACGATGGAAATTGGTAGGCATATTAGGAACCCGACCAAAATAACTTGGAAATAGACACTTCCTCCATCCGGCCACCGTGGGGGTAGTGGAGGGAGGGGGAATCCGGAATATTGAGGTATTTATAACTTTTGAACGGGGAATCGGATGTTACTTAAACTCGATATTTGGAAAGACCTCGTGTCTCAGATGTTACACTTCAAGTTCTGAATGGATCCGGTGACTTTGGGGGAGTTGGAGGGGGGAACCGGAAATCGTGTGAGTTGTTCAGTCTGGACGGATCGGGATGAAAGTTGGTGGGAAGAACAAGCACAAGCCCTAAATACATAGTTGACAAGACCGGACCGGATCCGAGCACTGTGGGGGGAGTTGGAGTGGGGGTTCCCGAATTCCGGGGATCCCGAGTTAAGATGCTTACACAAGTGCTAGGACGATGAAACTTGGCAGGCGTATCAGGGACTCGACAATGTAACTCAAGAATAGTCGTTTCTCCGATTTAAAAATCGTGGGGGGAGTGGACGGAGGTGTAATCCGGAATCTTTGAGAATTACCCAACTTCTGAATGGGTGATCGGATCTTAATGAAACTTGATATTCGGAAAGGAATCATCTCTCAGATGTCCCATTTCTATAGTGCGGACAATGTGGGGGAGTCGTTGGGGGGGGGGGGGGTAATTTTGTGACACGCTTAGATTGTAGCGATTGGGATGACACTTGGTAGGAAGACTAGCGTAGCCTAACATTAGAGACTTGACAAGATTGGCCTTAGAAATTGTCACTTCCCAGATCGGACCATCCCTTAAAGTACCTACTCATCTGAACTGCAAAGTACAAACAAATACTTTTAAGCAAAATCTGCATTTTCATGATCCCCATGACCCCATGATCATTTTTGCCTCAAGGGTTTCGCTTAGAAATGACTTTCTAGCACCCTTAAAGTGCGCATCTTAACCGAAAAGTAAAAAATACTTTTGACTAAACCATATATATTCATGATCCTAAAGGCCCCAGGATAATTTTTTTTCTCAAGGGTTTTCATTACAGATGAATTTCTAGCGCCCTTAAAGTGCGCATCATCACAGCCAAGTGCAAACAAACTTTTTTTTTACCAAACGAAACATTCTCGTGATTTCCAAGGGTCCGTCATCATTCTTATCAGAAGGGTTTTGCTTACAAATGATCACAACAAACCCACGAATTGGCAAACTCCTACTTTCATCCTTTTACCAAGCCTTGCAAGTGCCATATGAGCTTCCAGCTCTTGTTTTTTTTACGTTCTGGTTCTTTAATTTCAAAAATACTTCGTGACAATATATTTTGATCATTGGGGGCCGGCAGGGATACGAGTTGAGACAACTATGAAGAAATCTTCAAGCCACTGCAATGTGCACACATTTCGAAGCGAAGGTGGAAATTGGCATCCTACTACGAAAATCGAATTGTATGTGCACTTACCTTCACTTGCTGGTAACGCCTTGTTATTCAGTTTTATTTCAACAGTCTGAACGAACACTTTCATGAAATGTCGAAATTTGTTTTCGAAAAAGGTGAATACTCTGTTTTACATTAGGCTAGATAAAACATAAACCAACACGACAAAAGTAACAGTTTATTACCGACATGAAATTAAACGTATGTACAAAATTCGTGATATACTTTGTCAACATCGCTCGGCCTTCGACACAGATTCCAAATGCGGAAGAACATCTGAAAGAGCAGAGTTACAGTCTGAATTTTAAATCCTAATCCAATTTTCAGCTTTTGCTTCATGCAAACCAACCATCTACTGTGGCGCATCGTCAAGAGTGGGCGAGATTGCGTACATCAAACATTCGGTCCGTCACTAATACTACTAGAGGGCCACTGCGCAATATTACTAATATTTATTGAAGTTACGTCCGAAATCCTGTATTAGTTATGTCTGTTCTTTTTGAAATATCGTTCCTTGCTAAGGTGTATAATGCCATAAAAGTTACATAGCAATTTCGTGCAATTAAGAAATAACAAATATAAAAGAGAATGTTCAAAATATTCGTAAGTTTCGTAAGAATTCGTTCTACAATCGTAGTATTGGGAGAAAGAGTGACAGGCACTGAGCAGAGGGGTCAGAGTAATTACCCGAAGTGAATGCGATAATTTTTGGGAAGGAGACGTTTATCAGTTAATGAGGAATACAGTCGATTTTTAAGCAGAAACTGCATATGTTTAGCCCGTGTTAAGGTGAGTCAATGCGAAACACTTGGTCAGGCGTAAGTTTTGCCGTGTTTGAAAAAGTCAGCAATCATTAACAAGATTTCTTCCGAGTCTGCTGGTGGGCATGTCAAAATATAACAAGACCAAAGGTTTCGATGGGATCCTAAAAATCTAATATTTGATCCAGACAATTGGGTCTTGTCTTCGCCAGGCTAATCATCAGAGAAAACCAAGTTCAGATATACCTCTATAAGCCATATCTATTTTGAAGATACTCACCAAAACTTCCTGCTTTACTTCTGCCAAATTTCCAGTTTCGCCCGAATTCCGAGCGAACTACTAGTCCAGCAAAAAAAAAAAATTCAGAAACGAATCCACCGGATCTCTTCATCCCTATAAAGAACATCTAATCAACTTTAAATAAAACTTTGACTTAAAAAAAAATCCGGTTAAAACCGGATTCCCGACTAATTATATGTCCGGGTAAAAAATGATTGTCATATACAGACTCATCGTCTCTTCTTACCCCTAAATCTGTCATCTAATCAACTTCAGATAAAAATTTCGCTTTTAACAAACTTTCCGGTTTTGGCCGGATTCCTGGCGAACTAGTTGTCCGGTGAGAAAATGGTTTTCACCATCGTGTTCAGCACGTCTTTTTACTCTCAAATCGAACATGTAATCAACTTCAAATGAAACTTTTACTTTTAACCAACTTTACGGTTTTTGCCGGATTCCGGACGAACTACTTGTCCGACAAGAAAATGGTTTTCACCATCGTACTCAGCATGTCTTCTTACCCCATTATCGACTATCACATTAGCTGTTTAAAAATATTTTGTTTGTCCCTTAATTTGAAAACCCCTCCCCACCCTCAAATATAGGGCTACAGAGCCCATCTTCGAACTTGACCTGTACTTTGACCCAAAGGATCCTCCCCCCAAGTTTCATCAAAATACCTCAATCCCCTCGAGAGTGATCGTGCGGACAGACAGCTTTTGCGATGTCGTAGGTATCCCTCCACTTGCGTTTTGGGATCCCAAAAACAGTCACGCTGTTGTCAAATGCTCAGAAATTGTTAGCTTTACGATATGGGAGATCACTTTGTCTCCCAGTGCTCGGCAGCCGGCACCTAACGGTCTGAAAGGCAATTACAACTTTCAATCAATAATGCTGAAAGCCACGAGATGGCACAAGATACATAAATAGTTTACCGGCAAAATTCGTAGCGCCGACTTGGCACTAAATATGTCTACCGGTTAAAATAACATGTCGTCGTATTTATTCTCATGTCACATGTTCGACACAGACCACGACTACAATTCGAAGAATTACCAAATACGCAACATAGGCACCTTTCTACGGGTCCCGTGTCTCTTAGGGGCTCCTCAACAACGGAATATTTGAAGGTTTTTTTATAGCACTTGCCCTTCGGCCAAGTGCCATATAGCGATTGCAATTTCTGTCCGTCAGTCGGTCCACTTCCACATAAGCTAGGATGATGAAACTTGGCAGACATATCAGGGATCCAACCAGATTAAATAGGAAATAATCACTTCCCCGGTCCGACCATCTGGGGGAGTGGAGGGAGGGGGAAGCCATTGAATTTGGATATTTTAACTTGCGAACGTGTGACCAGATCTTGATGAAACTTGATATTTAGGTTGACCTCGTGTCTCGAACGTCCCACTCCAAATCCGGACCGGATCCGATGACACTGGGGGAGATAGAGGAGGGAACCGGAAACCCTGAGAAACGCGTAGAGTGGAGGGATCGGGATGAAACTTGGTGGGAAGAACAAGCACAAGTCTTAGATACGTTATTGACATAATCGGACCGGATCCGGGCACTGTGGGGGAGTTTGGGAGTGGGGCGGGGGGGGGGGCGGATTTCTAGCGATCCCGTGAGCTCGGTATACTTCCTGATATGCTAGGACGACGAACCTTGGCAGGTATGTCAGGGATCCGAACAGATTGACTTGAGAATAGTCGTCTCCCCGATTCGACCATCGTGGGGGGAGTGGATGGATGTGGAATTCGGAATCTAGTGGCAAGCATAACTTTTGAACGGGTGATCGGATTTGAATGAAACTTGTCAGGTGGAAAGGACTATCACCTCAGATGTTCTGTGTCAAGTCCGGGTCGGACCCGATACCTGTGAGGGGATGGGGGGGGACCGGAAAACCCATGAAACGCTTAAAGCAGAGGGATTGGGACGGAATTTAGAGGAAAGAACAAGCGTTAGGCCTAGATACGAAACTGACGAAGCCATATGGTTTCCGGGCTCTGTGCAGGGAGTTGGAGGGGGTTTCCTGGAATTCCGGTAATCGCCAGTTAGAATAGTTCCAACTATACTAAGACAACGAAGCTTTGCAGGCATATTAGTGACCCGACTTAACTGACTTAAGAACCCGACACAACATGCCCCCGGAAACTTCCGTTCCTAGATCCGAGCATTTTTGGGGGAACCAGGGAAGGGAAATATGGAAATTGACTTCTGCAAATTCCGAACGAGTGGTCTGATTCGAGTGAAATTTAATGGGTGATAAGAATTGATGACCTAGACATGCAAAACATGCGTTCGAACTGCACACGACCACGGTTGGGGGATTGGGGGAGGGGGGGGGCGGAAACTTTTGACATGCACAAAACCAAACGGATGGACCGAATGGGGTGCAAGTTGGACAGTGCCGACTTTATGCGGCCTAGATTTGTTATTTGGCGTCCGGGACGGATTCGACCAAGGTAGGGAAGGGGGGGGGGGATGAAACCGGAAATTTGCAGAAAGGCTACGCTCCGATTTCAGTTAAACTTGATGGACGGGAAGAGGGGATTAAGAGATACGATGTTTATGTTTCCAAGTCGTCTTCGGCCACAGTGGGGGGAGTTGGAGGGAGATTGCCGGAAATTTTGAGGCTCAGATAGGGGTCAAACAAGTGCATCAATTTAAACGAAACTTGGAATGTAGAGAGAGCATATACCCTAGATGACATATCTAGATCCGGTCCGAACCGGATCCGTCAACGGTGGGGGGGGGGGGGGGTACTGGAATTTTCCAAAAATGCTGAGATTCGAGCGAAACTTGATAGGTGATATAAAAGATATGCTTTAGATGATCCATTACTGAGTCCGAACCAGATTCGGCAACGGTAGGGGGAGGTGGAGGGAGTACCGGAAATCGTGTGGCACGTCTAGGGATCACACGAGTGGATTTATTGGGCTGAAGCTTGGAAGTTTGAACAGTCATTTGCTCCAGATAATCCGGGGCGATGCCGGAGCTGCTCAGAATTGAGTGAAACTTAAACATCCTATTTCTATGTCCGAACCGCATTTTGGATGGCGGGTGTATTTTGTGACGTTCTCACCTACTTTCTTGTACAGCCTACACGTAACAAGTGCCATATGAGCTCGTAGCTCTTGTTTTTGACACAAACGATGGTTAAAAAATTTTTTTCGCTGGACAAGTAGTTCGTACAAGTAGAATTGAGTGAAACTTAAACATCCTATTTCTATGTCCGAACCGCATTTTGGATGGCGGGTGTATTTTGTGACGTTCTCACCTACTTTCTTGTACAGCCTACACGTAACAAGTGCCATATAAGCTCGTAGCTCTTGTTTTTGACACAAATGGTAAAATAAAAGTATTTTTTTTAATGTTTAGTATTTCTATAACCAACTGGTTTATGAAGATTGTTAGTGGGTAAACTTGAAAACATATTGCATATGGTTTGCAAAGCGGTCCCCAAAATTTTGACTGTCCAGGTGCCAAAAAACTTACCTTTTATGTATATTTCTTCAAGGATATCTTCTGGATCGAGCTTCTCCCATCCTCTTTTTTCGGCATCATTTTTGTCTGATACCAGAAGTGAAAGAAAAAGCTGCGTATTCTCTCGTAGGCAGGTGTACGTGATTCCTCTCTTCGGTGCAAGGTCTGCCCTGTGCAGTACCTCGATCAACATTTCATCAGCTGTCTTACTGGGATAACCGAGTGCCTGCATTTTTTTGGGTCCTAGCAGAGCGTGCATAACGCTTAAAAGAGTGTTTCTCAGCTTGTCTGCTCTTTCTCTGCAAATATTTGCTTTCTGGTCAGGGCAACCACTTTTCGAAGTTGGAGATAGAATCAGTTTTTCATGCAAGTGCAAGGGCTTCGGCAAGGAATGGATTTTCACCATTGGCGGTGTCCCCCGTTCGGTGTCTCTGGAGGTTAGAGAAGGTAGCCTTGGCCTTCTCATTAAGGACTGGATTTGGACAGGCTTTTCGAAAATGACCTGTGTTGCCGAGTTTTGTTTAACTTCGATGCGGATCTCAAGTGGGTTTGTCAAGTTCTTTGTAGCTACTTCATGAGGGGGTAAACGTTCGCAAAGGTCTGTCTTGACACGAAGTCTGGGCTCTTGAGGCTTCGGTACAGAGGAAGAAGATCCAGAGCTGAACTGAGAAGCGGATGGCTCTGCGGGTTCTTCCGGCGCTCGGTACAACCTTTTTTTCAGAGGTTGCACGAAACCATCTTGTGAGCGTTTCTCGATTCGTCGTACTTCCGTGACGGGAGAGGTAGGCGTTTTGGAGGTTGACGGCATTGGTTGATGAGGGGATACTACCTGGGTCACATCTTTCGGTGAACAAGGAGGCGTTTGCCGAGGCGTAAATTCTGGCGAGGTTGAATGACTACCGTAAGGGACAAGGTTCGATGAGATGCTTCGGCCACTTTGCAACCTTCTAGCTGGACTGTCGAATCTTCCTCTCTCCGAAACTGGAGAACTCAGAGATCGATGAAGCAGCGATCGAGCAGGTTGTCGCAGAGTTTGAAAATGTTGCGGCTGGACGGGCGAGGGACGTCTCTCGTTTTGTTCCGGGCCTCTAGAACGATTTTGACCCCACTCTATCTTTAACGTTGGGTTCTCGCTGGAAGAGGCTTGGCCGATTTCAGGTGATGGATAAACTATACCACCACCGCAGTGAAGAAGCCGACTCTTCGGAATGGCATGAGCTGAGCTTCCTGCTATAGTGTTGATGACGGAGTCGGGATCATACAAACCTAGATACGGCTTCACATAGCTAGTTGGCGCGAAGTGATGTCTATTAGAGGTGCTGCACGTGGACGCCCTCTTTACAGGGATACTCGCAGATTTGCCGACGAACTCACGGGTGTTTGTTCCTTTCGTCGGCAGATGCTGCACGAAATTTAGGCCAATGTCCTGGGACCGAGCTTTGACTGTAGACTTCTTCTTGACGATGTGGCAAAAATGTGCAGGGACTGTCTTGTCACGGATATTGTAAGGCGAGGGCATCGTTGTTTGAGGTGACCATGGTACCGTGATAGGCCGGAAGTGGCAAGTAGTACTCGTATACTTCAGCTCCATCTGCAAATATGAATTATCAGCAATGTGGTCTGAGTACTGATGTTGAAACAAGATAAAGCCGGAAAATTACAGTGATAACGTTTATCATTCATGTTGTAAAATCATGGAGATAAGAAATGATAAGGGGTATTATTCGGAAGAAAAAAGGAATTGACGTGGACAAAACGGATTCTAATGAATCCACGTGACACTTGCATATTGACTGAAGTCCATGTTTCGTGGATCCTGGATACCTTCTTTCTATCCGCCCGCACCGCCTTTCTAATAGGGATCGCGAGTCATGTTTCTAAATACAACAAAAACACAGAAATTAAAGCTCATACACATATCAAAAAACAAATCCACTCTCCAACAAAACGAAACTCCTAGTCCTGTGGACCTTGAGGTCGTGATTTGTAGTCCCTAGATAATGGTTATGGAATGAGCCAAATGTTGGCTGGACACTTTCCGGCAGTTGAATAATAAAAACCAAATACCTTGAGGCACGGATTCGGAATTGATTGTATAGCTTCGGGAAGTTAGTTTAAAGTCGATCTGATAAACGAGCATTATGTAAGCACTGTTGTCAAGCACGGTTTACAACTAAAGTTTTGACTCGTAGCCTATACTGATTCGGAGAAAATCTGGAACGGTAGCATGAACCCGGTACAACTTGTTTTTCGATTGATTCTCTTTCCAAACACTTGAGAAAAACAGTGTACATACCAATCAGCTCCACTATGCCTCCAACTGGTGGAATACTATAACAGTTTCACTGATTACAATGCCCGGGAAATGCAATAGGTTTCGGATAGAGCTGATAAAGGCCTTAAGAGATACGGCTTATCAGTGCCTATTTAAGCTGCACTATCTCCTTCTGCTGACATTCGTCCACGTCGTCTCAACCAAGGCAGAGAACTGACAGGAATAGTACTGAGGGACAAAGGAACAACCATCTGTTCCTGGGACACACACATGTACCAACACTTGCATAGAACAAACATTCTTACAGCAGTCGCAGCAGACACAGCTCTTGTTTCAGTGTTTGAAAATGCGTGTCTTCTTGGAAACTGCTGGGTTTCTCAAAAGACTTAGAAACCAGTCCTAACTGGCTGTTTTCAGCCTGAATCGGGACCCTTTGCTTTGATGAGAAACATGGAAAAACTTAAATTACGGTATCAGTTTTTCTGACAAATTGAAAGTTTCCTGGCAATTTTTCAGGAGCAATAAGCAGGAGCCTGATCCGCCCCTAAATGAGTCAAACACGGCAAAAGCAAAAATCAGAAGAGTGCCGTTACGGTGGATAAAAAATGACGAAGGAAGATCGGAATATGGAAACGAGAAAGGATAGAATGATTAGGATTAACCGATCAGGTTAAACAGAAGCCAGTAACGGTCTTGTTTTCGGAATAAATCTCAATCAAGAACAAGGTTTCGACTTTCAAAGGTTGCAGCCTTGGTTTAGCACTAAATACTAAACTTAAATCCGTCAGTTCGACTAACGATATCCGTAACTATGCCCACGTTTCTCGACATTACGCCCACCCTTCAGTTCAACCACTCGTGGGTGGACGAACTAACGGGTGGAAAACTGATGGTGGACGTCGTGACGGCGAGAAACTCTAAAAGACAGATTTGTAAATTTGGCACTTATCACGTGGAAAGCTGGCTACTTCTGAACTTCAGTAGTTGTGAATAGCTCTGTAGATATCGTCGCCTACGACAAATCAAAAGCTTATCAGAGTTAACCTATTTTCTTCTACGCAATAGACGTATTCGAATTCGTAAAATGCATTTCAAACAAGACCAAAGGTTTCGATGGGATCCCAAAAATTTATTATTTGATCCAGACAATTTGGTCTTGTAG
This sequence comes from Branchinecta sandiegonensis, assembly GCA_030848855.1. Lineage (NCBI taxonomy): Eukaryota > Metazoa > Arthropoda > Branchiopoda > Anostraca > Branchinectidae > Branchinecta > Branchinecta sandiegonensis. The sequence continues at coordinate 14,386,809 of JAUPMV010000020.1, forward strand.
AGTTCGGGTCTTCGCCAGACTCCTTGAACATTTCTACTATTAAGATTTAGAAACAGAAGAAGGTCAATGGCTAATCATCTGAGAAAACCAAGTTCAGATATAGATTCACCGTGTGGTATTTACCCCTAGGCTACACATCGTGTTTCCTTTGACGAAACTGATCAAATCTTGCTGCCTTACTGCTGCCAATCTCCGGTTTCGACCGGATTCCAGGCGAACTACTTGTCCGGCAAAAAATAAAGCTCCAAAACGAATTCAGCGCATCACCTTACCCCTATATCGAACATCTAATCAGCTTCAGATAAAACTTTCACTTTCAACAAATTTTCTGGTTTCAGCCGGATTCCGGGCGAACTATATATCCGGGTTGAAAATGATTGTCAAAAGCGAATTCAGTATGTCTTCTTACCCTAAATCGAACATCTAATCAACTTTATACAAAACTTTTAGTTTTAACAAACTTTCCGGTTTTGGCCGGATTCCGGGCGAACTACTTGTCCGGCGAGAAAATGGTTTTCATATTCACGTTCAGCACGTTTCAGCATGTATAAATCGACTATCTCATTAGCTGTTTAAAAAAATTGTTCGCCCCTTAATTTGAAACCCCTCCCCCACCCCTAAATGTTGAGCTACAGAGCCCTTCTACGAACTCGAACTCTCCCTTGACCCAAAGAGTCCTCACACTAAGTTTCATCAAAATATCTCGTTCCCTTCGAGAGTTATCGTGCTTACAGACGGACAACTTTTGCGATGTCATAGGTATCCCTCCACTTACGTTTTGGAATCCCAAGAAGTGGTTGTCATTGTTTGTTGCACCGTCACCACAGTTCGATTTAACAAAACGACATACAATAACGTAAACTTAGGCTAAGTAGGCTACATAGACGATTAATTGGCTAGTAATTTAAACGGTCCAATTCAGTTGAATTTCGGTCTAAGGCTAGTCTCAGCTTCTCCATTGGGAACGAAAAACTCGAACGGATGTCGGGGTCAGAACAATTTTCAGAACTCGCTCGATCATACAAGGAACTCTGTAAAAACCTGTTGTGAAATTGCCTTTAGAGGTGTGAGAGGTGAGACAAGTGCTTTCGACATACTGAATCATTATTTCAAAACATATACAAATCGCCGTTGACTCGCCCAACGTATATATAAGGTTTACAAAGTTCATATAGTGTTTCGTTTTCTTTGGTGTAATTCCCTTTTCTTTCTTTCTACTACTCCGCTCTTTCATTTGTTGTGGGTCGCCGTCACTACCCCCACCCGTCGATTCACCCACCCAAAAATACGCCCAATCTACAAATGCGTCGATTCACCCAACCGTCGATTCGTCCACAGTCGATTCCCCCAACCGCTGATTCGCCTAACCTCTGATTCGCCCACCCACTGAATCACCCACCCGTCGTTTCGCCCAACGTCGACTCACCCAGCATCCTGTTGCTTGAGCGTCGATTCACCCAATTCTATGATCCGTCGATTCGCCTACCCGTCAGAAGACCCAACAAATCCGTCGATTCGCCCAAAAAATCCGTCACAACCCCCACTTTTTACGAAAGTTTGCCTACCCGTCACAAGACCCAAAATATCCGTCGATTCCAATTTTCAAAAACGACCTTTGATCCAGCGCCGCTCTTTTCATTGAACGCGGTAGAAGAAAGCGACTGAGTCACAGGGGAGTAATTAAGAAGGATACTATACCGTCCGACGTGAATAAGGGTGAAAACTAGTAAACACAGCTTGAGCCAGAATGATGAGAAGCATGATATAAGACCAAGGTGCTGATAATGAAAGAGGATATGGAGGATGAATGCAAGAGTAAAATATCAAAGAGCTACCATATTTTTAGGTACAGCATGTACCGAAAGCGGTAGGCTACATACTGCGATTATTTGGTCGGTTAAAGGAAATTATAGTGCCACACGATCATTCAATTCTCAATAGAGTAAAATTTGATTGGTGCTCCCCAATACCTTTGGTCGGCAGACATGACCCAATGTCGGCTAAACCTATAATCTGCAGGAATAGCAAAGTTTCCGACGGGAACCCAGAGGAGAATATTTATGAAACCATTGCAGCTGGAATACTGAAGCTCAAGGGATATTCTGATCCATTTTATGCTTCCTTGTACATGACCCTTGTCGGATGAATCGGAAAAAGATTGTACTAATTAGTCGGTAACTTTACAAGCTTCTACAGAACAGCTGGCCGGCGACAATAAAATTATAAGTCAACTTTTTCACTCAACTTTTTACCGGATTTCTTGTGTTGTTCAAGGCTGTGCCTGATTTTAGCTGAATCGGTCGAGCAGGAAAAACGGGCTGACACTCATAATTACCACGATCACAACGATCACGACTCAGAATGCCCACTATCCAAAATGACCACGATTCGAAATGCCTACGACCCATAATGCCTACAGTTCAGAATGCCCACGATTGTACAGTTTGAGGTGCTCAAGCCGTAGTAAATTGGAGCTAGTGATGAATGTGAAAAGAAAGGAGCGGACCGAGTATCAGGATGGCGATAATCGTGCATTGAAGCTGTTCAATTACAATGTAATTTCGAATTCTGAAAACACCAATCTCAAACCTGTTATTTTTTACAATTCTTACCTTCAGGGTGCAAGGTTTAGATCGCCATTTCTTCGTACTTTCGCGCAAATCATTCTAGTTTGATGAACTATAAAGTAATCCTTTCGCAATTTTCCGTGATAATCCTGTCCCTTTTAATCTCGCTGTCCGTTGGCCCAGATCATTTTGACCCCCCCTGCTGACAATTAGTCGTCGGCACTTTGAACCAGGACGATTTTAGCCTTCCCTGACAGCATTTTAAACTGTCGGAATTTTGGACCGTTGACATTTTTGACGATTTTGATTTCAGGATCTACACCCTGAATTATGGCATTTTGAGTCGTGGGCATCGTGAGAGTGGGCAAAAAAATCGTGGTGATTTTGGGAATTGTTTGTTTACAGTTTTCGTGCCCCTATCTCGGGGCCGTTTTTCAACGGCACGAAAATAAGTGTGTTAATTATTCAGCCTGATTATTGGCCTTTGAACAAAGATTTAATCAAGTAAGAGAAAAACTGGAGTATCCAGGATCCAGTTTCACAGAAGTGCGAAAAGTATCACAAGTAGATCGCCAGATTGCGTGTGGAATTGATGACAAATTCATTTGAGGAAGATGTTACAGTGGGGAAGACATTTCCGGAAAATGCTTGGCTCTAATGATACTTGATGGATCGTGAGAGTTGCTGAGCTAATTGACCCATTTCTACGTCTGAACCGTAACTGCCTCTGGTTAGAATGTTGAAAGGGCATGTTGTGCCCCCCCCCCCCCGCCCCCCCTCCAGCTTCCCATCATGTAAGGTCTTACTAAAATCAAAATCACATATCTATGGACGTCATTTTGTTCAATAACAAATAACACTTCGCTACACTTGTGATATTTTCTGTTATGATTTTGCAAATTTTGGGTATATACTGAATATTATACGTAATAATTCAAGCATTATTATGCATGTGCTCTGCAATGTTTTGTGCGATAGGAATTGAGAAGAAACTGAGCTCGTTTGCAGGGGAAGTTTGGGGAAGACATCCGTAGGAAATGCTTACATTCTATGAGACTTGACTGATCTTGTGACATCATAATTTTCTTTGACGGACCACATAATCGAAATATGTAGCCCACCTCTTTCGTTAAATTTGTACCTAAATAAGAGCTGGAAGCTCATATGGTACTTGCAAGGCTTGGTAAAAGGATGAAAGTAGGAATTCGCCAATTCGTAGGATTTTTGTCATAAGATAACAATGACGATGAACTATTGGAAATCACGAGAATGTATCGTTTGGTAATTCTTTTTTTTTGTCTGCACTTGGCTGTGATGATGCGCACTTTAAGGGTGCTAGAAATTCTTCTGTAATCAAAACCCTTGACACAAAAATGATACTGGGCCCTTTAGGATCATGAATATATATTGTTTGGTCAAAAGTATTTTTTATGGCACTTGCCATTCGGCCAAGTGCCATATAGCGATCGCAATTTCTGTCCGTCCGTCGGTCTGTCTGTCGGTCGGTCCGGGTTTTGCTAGTTCGGGCACTTCCACATCAGCTAGGACGATGAAACTTGGCAGGCATATCAGGGACCCGACCAGATCAACATACAAATAATCATTTCCCCAATCCGACTTTCCCCGGATCCGGGAGTCCGGAAACTATAAAGCAAAAGCGGAACGAAACGTAGCAAAAAGAGCACTGCCCAAATGCGGGATAGAACCACGGACCTCTGAGTCACTAAGCCAGTGCTCTACCACTGCGCCAAGACTTCATGTAGTGAGCGGGAGGGGGCAACCGGAATTCTTGGGAAACGCTATGAGTGCAGGGATCAAGATAAAACTTGGTGGGAAGACACCAAGCAAACACTAGATACATCGTTGACATAACCGAACCGATTCGGAAACTGTGGGGGGACTGGGGGGGGGGGGGAATTCTGTTGATCCCACGAGTGTGGTACTTTCTGATGTACTAAGACGATGAAACTGGGCTGGCGTATCCAGGACTCGAATAAACTGACTTGAGAATAGTCGTTTGAATGATCTGACCATCGTGGAGGAATGGAGGGATTGGGAATCCGGAGTCTAGTGGCATTCATGACTTTTGAACGGGCGATCCGATCTGAATGAAACTTCGCAAGTGAAAAGAAGTGTGGTCTCAGATGATCCATGTCAAGTCCGGACCGGATCCGATACCTGTGGGGGGAGTCGATGGGGGCACCAAAAATTTTCGTGAAAGGCTTAGCGTCGAGGGATCGGGATGGAATCTGGCGGGAAGAACAAACATAAGCCCTAGATACGTTCTTGACAGAACTAGACCAAAATGGGGCTCTTTGGGGGGAGTTTGAGGGGGTTTCCCGGAAATCCAGTGATCGCGAACAAGGATACTTCCAGATGTGCTAAGGTCAATCAAACTTGGCAGGCATATTAGTGACCCAACCAAATAGAATTAAGGACCTGACACAATGCCTTTAGAGAAACTTCACTTTTTTTATCCGACCATTTTCGAGGGAGGGAATTCGGAAATTACGGATTTCTGTAGGTTGCGAACGGGTGGTCCGAATCGTGTAAAACTTTTCTGGTGATAAGAACTGATGACCTAGACAGGCAAGACATGTATCCGAACCACATGCGTCAATGGTTGTGGGAGTTGGAGGGGCAGGGGGTCTGGAAACTTTGTGACATGCACACAAACCAAACGATTGGACCGAACGGAATGGAACTTTGACAATACCGATTTTATGAGAACTAGGTTGTTTTTTACGGTTCAGACTTGATCCGGCCAGGGTAGGAGGAGGATGGACCAGAAACCGGAAATTTTCAGATATGCTTCGATTGGACTCAAACTTGAAGAGTGAGAAGAGGAGATGTCAGGGATACGACGTCTATGTGTCCTAGTCGTATTTGGCCACAGTGCGGGAAGTTGGAGGGGGAGTCCCGGAAATTTTGTAGCTCGCATAGGGGTCAAACGAGTGGAGGGATTTGAATGAAACTTGAAGATTAGAGAAACGATTTTCCCTGGCTGACATAGTTTAGGGTCCGGGCCGGATCTGAACAAGGTGGAGGGGGGGGGGTGCCGAATTTTCGCGAAAAATGCTCAGACTCAAGCGAAACGTGATAGCCGGTAAGAGAAGATGCTTTGGGTGATCATTATATGTGTAACTAGATATCCTATTTCTAGGTCCGATCCTCGGAGGTTGAAGGGGGTATTTTGTGACGTTTTCATCTTCTTTCTTGCCTACATGCCTACTCGTAACTCGTAACAAGTGCCATATGAGCTCGTAGCTCTCGTTTTACTTTTCGGTTAAAATGCGCACTTTAAGGGTGCTAGAAATTTATTTCTAAGCAGAACCAATTTGGCAAAAAAGATCATGGGGTCACGAAGATCATGAAAATGTAGGTTTTACTGAAAAGTATTTTGTGTACTTTGCGGTTAAGATGAGTACTTTAAGGGATAGTCGGACCTGGGGAGTGACAATTTCCAAGCCAATCTGGTCAAGTCTCTAATGTTCAAGCCAAGTTTCATCGTCCTAGCACATCTGGAAGTAGCCTACATTAAATGTATGTATGTATGTATGTATATTCTTTATAACCCGTTACATTCAAACTGAACAAGAACGGAGTAAATGGATGAAAAAGAAATAAAGAACAAAAGAGAAAAAAGACAATTAGCGATCAATGACAAAATATATATACAGCACTAAATATGACGTAAAACACAAATGGCGAGTTAATCAGTGGTCATCCATTGGGCACAAAGTACTGGTAACCACGGGTGTGCGGCGGTTCCAAGAACTTTCTGAATTAACTTATCTACAGCCTCGTTGGGTTCTACCAGGCTGAATTTTCTTATTAGGTACCTGTTGCGTGTCCACGGTGGCATTTTTAGCAAGTATTTTAGGTAACGAAAATAAAGTGACCGGACTCGAAACTGCTCGGTGGTCGTGAATAGTTTCCAAAAAGGAGCCAGATATAAAACGTGGGGTAGCGCCACAGCGCTGTAGAGTTTGGCGAGCAGACTGCGTGAAAAGTGGACCTTATTTGTCACGATCGAAGCGTAGGCGAATCGAAGTTTCTTCTCCGCGTTTTGTAAAAGGAGAGACCGAGTCTCTTTTAGGGTCCTTCCTATGGGGACACCAAGGTACATTATCGATTCTGTCGGACAAAGTGTGGAGCTACCAAGTTGGACTGGTCTGCACATTTTTTCCCGATCATTAAAGAATAGTATACCGGAATTCTGGATCCCCCTGCAATCCCCCAGAGTGATCGAATCCGGTCCAGTTCTGTCACTGATGTATCTAGGGCTTACGCTTGTTCTTCCAACCAAGTGTTACCCCAATCGCTATATTCACTTGTTAGGCACCGAAACCACTGAGCAGGCTGTATATTAAGGGGATCTCGAAGAATTCGAGATGGCACCGCCACTCCGTATACCCGATAAATACCAATATCTAAGGAGTGGTTATCACCTGATGACCCAACCAAAGCCATACCACCCCTCCGTACGTCGTATACCACCATACCGTATCCACCAATACGTTATTATATCTGATTTCTACTTGCGAATTAGAATTTAGGCAGTGAACCTATATCTGCCAGAAATATTTATGTTTAACCACCCCAAAGTATTCTGTAACCCATAGCACCACCATACTGACCCCACCCCCCTTTCTGCACGTTTTTACCAACCCATCATATCCACTCGTACGGTACCATTTTTTATTTTCACTTGTGCATTAAAGCTTCTGCATTACACCGATATTTGCAGAAAATATCTATCCCCAGTACCACCTGTATAAACCTATGAACTATGCCCCTCTTGTTTTTTGGTGTCCTACGTCCAAATCCAGGGCTCACTTGTGTTTTACACACGAGTAAACAGGCCATGAGCCTCCATCCCCCCCCCCCCCCCCCCACACACACGAACTAAAACAACTGTATACAGCGATATATACCCATTTTCCGAGAATACTACACCACAAGGGGTAGGCAATCTAGTCAGATTGTATTGTCCATGACAGACGGTTTGGGTGTTGCTGGTTTATTAGACTGGAGGACTTGCGCTGTGCTCGCTGACATCCGATTCCCCGTTCGAAAGTTATGAATACGAAAATAGTCCGGATTCCCCCTCCCTCCACTCCCCCACGGTGGTCGGATTGGGGAAGTGACCATTTCCAAGTTAGTTTGGTCGGGTCCCTAATATGCCTGCCAAGTTTCATCGTCCTAGCACATGTGTAAGCATCTTAACTCGGGATCAGTGGAATTCCGGAACCCGCCCTCCAACTCCCCTCACAGTGCTCGGATCCGGTCCGATCCTGTCAACTATATATTCAGGGCTTCTGCTTGTTCTTCCCACCAAGTTTCATCCCGATCCGTCCACTCTGAACACGTCACACGATTTCCGGTTCCTCCCTCCAACCTCCCCCCCCCCCAAAGTCACCGGATCCATTCCGGACTTGAAGTGTGACATCTGAGACAAGAGGTCTTTCCAAATATCAAGTTTCATTAAGATCCGATCACCTGTTCGAAAGTTATGCATGCTGCTAAATTCCGGATTCCGCGGTCTCCCCTCCCCCACGATGGTCGGATTGGGCAAATGACTATTCTCAAGTTAGTTTGGTCGGGTCCCTGATATGCCTGCCAAGTTTCATCGTCCTAGCACGTCTGGAAGTACCCTATAGCTCGAGGACAGTGGCCCGACCGACGGACCGACGGACCGACAGACCGAAAAGTGATCGTATATGGCACTTGAGCGGAGCTGCAAGTGCCATAAAAACGGTAGCTCTTTTTCTGATATTTTAATCTTGCATTCATCCTCTTTTTGATGCTTCTGATCAATCTGGCTCAAGCTATATTGACTAGTTTTCACCCTTATTTACATGGGACGGTATCGTAACCTTCTTAATTACTCCCCTGCGACCCACTCGCTTTCTGATACCGCGTTCAATGATGAAGGCCGCGCTAGATCATAGGTCGATTTTGAGAATTTAGCGAATCGACGGATTTTTTGGGTCTTGTGACTGGTAAGCGAGCAGTCGTAAAAAGTGGGGGTTGTGACGTTTTTTTGGGTCTTATGACGGTTTGGGCGAATCGACGTTTGGGCGAATCGATGGATTTTAGAAGTGGGTGAATCGACGCTTCAGGAAAACGAGGTTGGGCGAATCGACGGTAGGCGAATCGACATTGCCAGGCCTTATGTTAGGCCTTATGGTGGGGCCATAAACAGTTAATGGTGTTTTTTTATTTTTATGAATAAACTGAACTGAACTGAACTGATGAATCAGCGGTTGGGTGAATCAGCGGTTGGGCGAATCAACGGGTGGCCGAACCGACGGATATTTTGGGTCTTGTGACGGTTAGGCGAACTGTCGGAAAAAGTGGGGGATGTGACTTATTTTGTGGGCATAATGACGGTTGGACGAATTGACGGGTAGCCGAATAGACAGGTCCCCATCATTATGTTATGGATTTACACAGTAATCTTGGACCAGCTTCGCAAAAGCTAACCTTTACAATAAACCAGATCTACGAGCTCATTTGAGCTCGTAGATCATAAAATGAGCTCGTAGCTCATAATCTTCCAAGGGAAGATTGTACATGAAAGTAGACGGGGATATCACAAAACTTTCCCCCTCCAACTCCTTCAACGTCGCCAGACGCGGATCATCCGTTCCCAGTGAAAATTATATTTCCAGAAAATGACCGACGCGCCCTCAAACTCCCCTCAACGATGTTGGAAAACGCCCGAACCACAAAATACCACATCTAGGACTCATGAACCATGTATTCCCAAGACAAATCACTCTGTCCATTTGGTCGCTATGCATGAAACAACATTTCTGGGGTCTCCTCCAACTCCCCTCCAAGCCACTCATCAATTTTCCATCGAATCTGAGAGAATAAAGGGTTTATTTAAAAAAAATAAACAAACAGAATCTTAAATGCCCAGAGCCAAACCTGTAAAGGACTAGTTACCCTCCAAACAAAACACCAACAACAAAAAAGACTTCGACAAAAATAAAGAAAAAAAAAAAGAAAGAAAGGAGCTTGACTTACCAGGTCTGGGACGACCAACCAAAAAACGACGACAACAACAACAAAAAATTCAACCAAAATCACTGCTTACTGTAAAGAAAAAGAAAATTTCAACGGCTGAGAATAACGCATCAACTTCTTTATACAGCAAAAACAATGAACTTTAGGTTCATCCCTTTGTATTGAAAACTGAATTTGTTGGAAATGTCCGGTTCAAATCCGCAAACCGTTGTCGGATCACTTCAGGACCCCGAAAGGGCATATGACCTCTGTACCTTAAAAGTTTCATCTCAATCGTTCAGCCTGTTATGTCCCTACGCGAAATTCTACACCTACACGTCCAAAGTAGGAGCCGGGTTCGTTGACTGAAATCAAAACAGGAATCCTGCCTCAGAAAAGGGATCCTGACTAAGGAAGAAGAAAATAAAAAGAACAGGGATCCTGACTCTCGTTTTTCGCCATTTCACGAAAACTCCGGAACCAGCTCCAAGTCCTACCACCGCGGACACATTAAATTTAGGCATTTCAAAAGATTCCGAATTTGCCCCCCCCCCCCCCCCCCCCTGGATAATCGGGTCCGGGAAAGGAAGGTTCTAAGAACATTGGGTCTAGCCTTTCACATGCGTGTCAAGTTCCATCGTCCTAGCTTATGTGGATCAACAGATGGGCAGACGTTATGATCGATATATGGTACTTGAACCGAAGTCTGCAAGTGTCATAAAAGACTAAAAACGCTGAAAGAATAAGTAAATCGACATGGGCGCCACCTTTTCAGTTCAGCAAGAAATTACGGACAGCAAGTACTTAAGTGTTATTTGCAGTACTTTTTTTTGTGACTTCTAAGGTTTAAACACCCATTAGGACTCCATTATTAAGTGTGGGTAATTTTGGGTCAACGTGGGTAGTGATAAACATAAAAATGCAAAAATATGCGAATGACGAACGCGATTTACGAGGTTGCTAGGGGGGGGGGGGGGGAGACAGGTAAGACGGACCCAGTAACGGTTTTTCGATTGCTGCTTTTTCTGTTTCTGGAACATCGGAACGAACTTTACTCCGTCGGATAGCTTATTCATTCCTGCTTCCTGGCTGTCTTTTTTTTTAGTGTTTTCCTCCCTACGGTTTCTGAGATAAAGCAGATTTTGGTAGGAAGGTCAAAAGGTCCGCCTTATCCGAAGGGGGTGGCAAGATGGACCACCAGAGGGGGCAAGACGGACTATTGTTCTCGTAATCAGCTTCAGTTATTTATTTCATATAAATGAATCAAGTAAAAACAGTCATGTCCACAGTTTTCAACACACTGAAGCCAGGAAAGTCAGCACGAAGTGTATGAAGTGATGCCTGGCTTGCCGTTCCTCCAGTCGGGACGGGCTTTGGTAGCTTCATCGGTATCTTTGGTATCTTCAAACTGACTCTTCCCTTTTCAGTGGTTTCTTGAAAATTGTATGAGGGAAAAATCCTTTTCCAGAACAACAATTCAATCTCACAATATTTCTCGTCTTTAAGCCCCCCCCCCCCCAGGCCCTTCCCTCGGTGACCTCCGGTCCGTCTTACCAACAAACCATGTGGTCCGTATTATCTGCAACGGGTAGATTTTAAACAAACTGTCACCAAACTCGCTAGATGGCACAGAATGGAGGTGTCATCACTCCTAAAGAAAGTCAAGAGTCGGAACGGTTTGGTAACACAACCCTTAAATTTATTATTTTCCAAACCACAGATATCACACAAATACTTGACATCAAACTTTTCCAAAGCAGCCTCTTAAAACATCAACTTCAATTTTCTTGAAAGCTAATGAGCCAATACTCTATACAAAACACTGCAGCTGTGACACCATTTCTGCCTTTCTTCCGCTAGATATCCGGAGAGGCCGGAGATTTTACATCGGCAAGGAGAGATAGTCATCAAGAGTATCTTCTTGTTTTTTCGGTAGAACTGAAGGCTAGATAGCTGTACCTTACTGTCAACACTAGAAGGCATTGCTACCAATCTCTGAATTTTACCGGTCCGTCTTAACTGTCTCTCCCTACACAAGACTTGCGTTTTTGCAGACACCATGGTATCTGTTACCACAGCAACCGGACCTGCAAATAGTCGTTTTACCAGTTACCGTGATATCTGGTACTACGGTTGCTCTGCAAAAACGAAAATTGCCGAAATTGTGATTTTCGAAGTCATCCCACAAGAAAAACTGATATCCAGTAACATCATTAAGTGCCAAACTTCTTTCCCATTAATTCGACAAAACGTGATGAAAGTGAGATGACTTTTTCAGAAGTCACGATCGGTTACCAAGGTCGGACCGTGGTATCTGAATATCAGATACCACAATAACTGCAAAACGCCTGTTGACCGTGGTATCTGATACCACGGTAACTGTAGAAACGACTTTAGACCGAGGTATCAGATAACATGGTATCTGCAAAACGCAACTAAAGATTTTATTCATCTAGTATCTTTCTTGGTGGGCAGATCCTTAGAGTAAGGTGTGGACCCTCCCGACCCCAGGAAACAAATGTCGATTGAACAACAAAAGCAGGAATGGGAACAGTCCAGTGTCCACAAGACAATAGATCGGAGTCACGAAATAGTAAAAAGTTACCTAATCTACGTCACTATCCAAATATCTTATGAAAATTGCTTCTACACTACGACGAAAGGGTGTTAGACCAGCATACATGATGATGGCAGCTAGCGGCATACCTGTATAGAACCTATAGACGGGGACCAACGCATCATTTGCCCGGCCCTGCCTCAGTTCCAGGACGACTAAGTAGAAGCAGGCTACAACTGTTGCAAATGCAAAGCCAACGAGAAAAAACTAAGTCCGAGCGGTGGGTCCCTCCTCGCAAGTCAAAGGAAGTTCTCTTAGGCATAAATAAGCATAGCTCCTAGGGTTCCAAATCCTGAGCACAGATGGAAACCCTATCGTCAGTAACACCAGGTAAGTCAGAAAATAGCCACAGAGTCTTCTAGTTTTAGTGAAGAAGTTCGTTATTATTAGAGTCAAACAAGAACCAATATAGGTGGAGAATGAAAGTAGGAGGAGCAATTGCCCCATAGCAAGGGCGATCCGTCAAAAATACTGGTACACCACGAACAAATATATCACAAAACGCAGAAGGCCTGCCGCCACAGCCTGGAGCATTGTGCGAGGGTACTTGGGTAGTCCAGACACATTCAGCAACTGAAAGCTGTGAAAACTCACGAGAATCGTGAGTCCGATGCTTACTGAGGCCAGGCAAAATGCCAGAAAGCGACGTCTCTCCTCGACTTCACTCATTGAAGCTTATCAAAATAGTCGGTTACGTTTCCTACAACTCAGACCGCACTGAGCGTTCAGTGTTTCAGTTAACTCTACCCAAACTTCTTACACTCCAGTCAATCTGAACGAAGTGAAAGAAAATATTAGCAGGAACACAGTTTCGCTTTCCGACAACAAGCAAGTCCAAACATATTGTTCATTTTCCTTTCTTACTATCTCAGCAGCTCTTTTGTTCGACCTTCCTTTACTCTCTGAAATGTAAAAGAATGGAGCCTTTTTGTATTTCTTCAAAGGTCACAAATCCCTCCGAAAAAAGAAGTGCAGCAAGGAAGATTCTTTTAACGCCAGTAAGGGGGGTTAACTAAATCAAGTTTACTCCCAAAAGGTCACCAAAAAAGGTTCCCATAACTTTGTTCCCAGCTACAGCGTCCCCAGAAAAAAAAATCCAAGGATAGCCTAATTATAACCGCCTAGGTACACAAAATCGGGATCGACTAAAAAGCGGCACGGCACGGCACAACATAGTGTAGGAGGCACGACTAAAAACAGGTACGAAGACTAAAGAGGCCCTTTCAGGCTTCAGAGTGAGGGGGCAGGAACAATGTTATAACGTGCCTCCTTTTAGGCTCTGGAGTTCCGAACTCTCACTTACTCGTCTGCTTCTACTACTTGTTAATCTCTTTTTATTACTCGTGCCTCCTGCGCCATGCCGTGCCTCTTTTTAGTCAATCCGAGATCAACTAAAAAGAGGCACGGCATGGCGCAGGAGAGACGAGTTATAAAAACAGATTAGCAAGTAGTAGAAGTAGAGAAGTAAGTGAGAGTTCGTAAGTCCAGAGCCTAGAACAAGGCACGTTCGAACATTGTCCTGTCCCTCAATCTGAAGCCTGAAAGGGCCTTTTTAGTTTTTGTGCCTCTTTTTAGTACTCGTGCCTCCTAAACTATGTCGTGCCGTGCCGTGCCTTTTTTTAGTCGATCCCTCACTTGCTATATTTGATGATTCTCACTAAAACGCCTAGAACTGATAATGGTAAACTGCGTAGGACAGGAAAATTCAGTTTCTTTTCGGGTAAGCCGCCGGGACAATACAGGTGGCACGTCTAAGAAGATATGTGGGTAATTCTAGCGGCATTTCCTTTAATACCGCTATCAAACATAAAATGCCAGAACAATGTACAAAGAAAATGGTATGAGTCTAGTACCTGTCTCGGTGAACTGATCCTGAGGGTAAGAGGGTGAACTCTCCCGACCCTGGGTAACGAATGCCGATCGAACAACAGCAGCAGGAATGGGAACAGTCCAGTGTCGACGAGATAATAGAACGGAGTCATGTATAGTTAAGAATGACAATATTCGCTTCACTGTCGAAATACTAATAATCGAAATACTAATAAATAGCACTAACTCTACCCTACAACGAAAGGACATGAGACGAGCATACATAATGCCCCAGGCTACCTGTATAGAACCTGGGGCCGAGAATTTTGTAACACGCTGTCGAAACAACCTCAATTCCACAACGACCAAGTAGAAGCAGGCCAAGACTGATACAAATGCAATGCCAGTCAGAAACAAGACCAAAGGTTTCAATGGGATTCCAAAAATTTAATATTTGATCCAGACAATTTGGTCTTGTAGATATCCGATCTTCGCCAGACTCCTTGAACATTTTTACTATTAAGATTTAGAAACAGCAGAAGGGTAATGGCTAATCATCTGAGAAAACCAAGTTCAGATATGGATTCACGACGGGTGTATTTACCCCTAGGCTATACGTCATATCTACTTTGACGAAATTGATCAAATCTTCCTGCCTTAATTCTGCCAAATCTCCGGTTTAGACCGGATTCCGGGCGAGCTACTTGTCCGATAAAAACTAACGCTCAAAAACGAATTCAGCGTCTCATCTTACCCCTATATCAAACATCTAATCAACTTCAGGTCAAACCTTTAACTTTTAACAAATTTTCCGGTTTCAGTCGGATTTCGGGCAAACTTTATGTCCGGGTAGAAAATGATGTCAAAAGCGGATTCAGCATGTCCTCTTACCCCTTCATCGAACATCTAATCAACTTCAGATTACTTATACTTTTAACAAAATTTTCCGGTTTCGGACGGGTTCCGAGCGAACTACAAGTCGGACAAGAAAATGATTTTCATATAGACGTTCAGCATGTCTTCTTACCCATAAACCGAACATCTAATCAACTTTATATAAAACTTTTACTTTTTACAAACTTTCCGGTTTTGGCCGGATTCCGGGCAAACTACTTGTCCTGCGAGAAAATGGTTTTCATATTCATGTTCAGCATATCTTCTTACCCCTAAGTCGACTACCGCCCCCTTAATCTGAAACCCCTCCACCACCCCTAAACGTTGAGCTCAGCCCATCTACGAAGTCGACCTCTCCTTTTACCCAAAGAGTCCTCACACCAAGTTTCATCATTTCATAGGTATCCCTCCACTTACGTTTTGGGATCCCAAAAAGCAAGTCCGAGCCTCACAAGTTAAAGGTAGCAGCTCTCTTAGCCATATACAGTGGACATAGGTCCTGAGGTTCCAAATTCTAGTTAAAAATGGAAATCCTGACAATAGTAATCCCACGTATTCTAGAAAATTTGTAACATGCTGTCGAAACAACCTCAATTCCACAACGACCAAGTAGAAGCAGGCCAAGACCAATACAAATGCAAGGGCAGTCAGAAGAAAATAAGTTCGAGCCTCACACGTTAAAAGCTCTCTTAGGCATACACAGAGGGTATAGTTCCTAGCACCATTGGAAACCGTGACAGCAGTAATCCCACGTACGCCAGAAAATAAAGGCAAAGACTTCTCGTTTTTGTAAAGAAGTTCGTATCACTGGAGTCAAAGACGAACCGACATAGGCGTAGAACTACGAGGGGTAGCTCCGCCATGGCAATGGTGGACCCCCACGAATACTGGGGGGGGGGGGGGAGGGGGGAGCCGGAAATCCTGTGACACGCTTAGAGTGGAGCGATTGGGATGAAACTTGGTCGGAAGAGCAAGCACAAGCCCTAGATACATCAGAGACGGAACCGGGCCGCGTTCGAGCACTGTGAGGGGAGTTAGAGAGGAGGGTCCGGGATTCCGGTGATCGCGAGTTAAGGTACTTCCGGATGTGCTAGGACGATGAAACTTGATTTCAGCACTGGAGACACGACAAGATTGGCTTAGAAGTGGTCAGTTCACCGATCCGACATTCGGGGGGGGGGGGGGGGGTGGAGGGAGAGGGAACCCTGAATATTGAGGTATGGTATAACTTTCAAACGGTGATCGGAACTTAATGAAACTTGATATTTGGAAAGACCTCGTGTGTCAAATGTCCCACGTAAAGTCCAGACCGGAACCTTTGGGAATTCAATATAAATTTGGGAACCCAATATAACTTTTGTGAAGTTGTATTGTCCACTTTTGCCCCTTCGTAGGGGAGAACCCGAAATCTTTGGCATTCTTAGAATGGAGCGATTGAGATGAAACTTGGTGGAAAGAACAAGCACAAGCCCTAGATACATCAGTGACAGAACCGGACCGGATTCGGGCACTGTGGGGAAGTTTGGGGTGGGGTCCGGAATTCCAGTGATCGCGAATTAAGGTACTTCCAGATGTGCTAGGACGATGAAACTTGGCTGGAACATTAGAGACTCGCCAGGATTGGCTTAGAATTGTAACTTCCCAGAACCGCCATCCCTTAAAGTACTCATCAGAACCGCAAAGTATTAAAATACTTTTGAGCTAAATATACATCTTCCTGATCTTCATAAGCCCACGATCATTTTTGCCTCAAGGGTTTTGCGTAGAAATTAATTTCTAACTCCCTTAATGTTCGCATTTTAACCGGAAACTGAAAAAAAAAACTTTTGATCAAACGATACATTTCATGATCTCCCAGGGCCCATGACCTTTGTGCCATCAGGGTTTTGCTTAAAAATGAATTTCCAGGACCCTTAATGTGCGTATCTTAACCGAAAAGTAAAAAAAATACCTTTTACCAAACGATACATTCATGATTCTCTAGGGCTCACGATCATTTCTGCTTGCAGAGTTTTGCTTACAAATGAATCCCTTAAAGTACAAACAATACTTTTGTGCAAAATATATATTTTTTATGATCTCGATCCTCCACTTTAAGTTTATCACGATATTTCCGGTATCCCCCCCCCCCACTCCCCATAACAAACCCACGAATTGATAAATTCCTATTTTCATCCTCTGACCCAACCTTTCAAGTGCCATAGGAGCTTCTGGCTCTTGCTGGAAAACAAAATTAATAAATTCGGTAAAAATCAGATACCGATTCGGTCAATTTTTACCAGGTTCGGTAAAACTGAAGTTAATTTTCCAGCTTCAGCCTGAAGGTGACCCTTGCCAAGAAGGGCCGAAATATAGCTCTAATAAGATGCAGCTGACGTATCCGTTTTGTATTGTCAAATAGGTTTGCTCCCCCCCCCCCCAACGAAGAAAGGCTCGGGACGCCCCTGCCTCGAGAAGAACGAGAAACGTCACCAGTACGAATCCTCAAACTTGATTCAAATCTTATGTCAACTAAACAACAAAGCTTGTTGCGTGTCCAGCCAGTAACGTTTCTGGCTCTTCGCTAGACACACGGCGATTTTTCGTACACACGAAGAGTTAAGGAGGGTTTTCGCGAGCTGGAAAGCAAAGTCGGAATCACTTTCCAATGGTTTTCGCGCTACTTCGGAAAGTTGCCGAACTTTCCAACCGGGTTTTCGCGCTTTGGAAACCGAAGCAGCTTTTCCGGAAAATAATTCCACGAGGTTAGTGGAAAGCTCCGCGGAAAGCTTCGGCGGGAATTTCAAATGTGTGGAGAAAAAAAAGTGTGAGCATCACTAATAAAATAAAAAAATGGCAAGCGTTATTAAGGTGACTTCGATGGAATATATGAGAATCAAAGAACCGTTAAGTGGACCATATTTATTCGAAAAAGTTTGTAATTCAACATTTTCCCGGCGATATCAGCTTTCCATGCGTTTTCGCGATCAGTCCAGCGGGAAAGTGGAAAGTTATTCCAGGAATCGCCTTCCCACAGTTTTTGCGATGCACTTCGCTCGTCGGAAAGTGATTCCGAGATCTCACGAAAACCCTCCTTTAGTCGAGACGGATCTGGAAGGTGAAGCCAGGCCAAAAACATCTGGAAGGTGCAATTCACATTCGACAGACCCAATAAATATGTAAATATAGGAAGAAAAGGGAGAATGATTGACGGTTGTGATGCGGATATAAAAGACATTTAAAATGCGAAGGGGAAATCAAGGAATGTTGAAGAATAACAACATTAGGTGTCATCATTATCATGAAAATCTGAAGGGTATGCTTGACTATTCGGAAGCCCTGGACGGGAATCTGGGAGGTCACGACTAGCTGTAACCGTGCTCTCGCTTTTCGGATCACTGTTAGAATGCAACCTGTCAGTGCCTTAATTGTCCCTATACTTGCTTGAGAAATTTCTTCTCCAAAAACGTTACTGAGCTAAAATAAAAACGAAAACTAATGAGGAGATTCGGAAAGACATTTTTAAGAACGTTTCATTTTAATAACGATAGATATAGCCATTCACAAAATATGTGAACTTAGTCACCTAATTATATCGCATAGAAACAACGCATAAAATCCCCCCCAACAAAATAAATAAATAAGTAAAATGAACAATCCGGAGCGAAAACATATTCCTGCTACTAAGGGCACATGATTTTTCTACTATCCCTCGCAACTGTCGAGGCCAACCGACTGTAGGCTACTGACTTTCTGCGTGATCTTTTTTCTACATTAACAGGTTTCTTGGAGCTCTTGATGACTTTTTGGAGACTGCGACCGAGTCCAAATCGCTGCGTCTATGCGTTCATGGCTTGGGGACAGTAATTGGAAAAAAATGAATACTCCTTGACAGGGGCGTTACGTATGGGGGGAGGGGCATGTACTCGGCCAGTCGGTAAAAAATAGCCGATTAGGTGCGAAGCGGCGCGATTTTTCGCAGATTTTTTTTTACTGGAAACCGTAAATTTTTCTTCAAAACAGTCGGTTTTTCGTAAAAATAGTCGACTGACCAGTCAGTTGGTGAATACATTGCCCCCGCACCACACATTTTGGCTAGTAACGTCTCTGCTACTTGAGCCCAAGCTGACTGGGAAAGATACATTCAGAAAATGCACAAAACGGATACGTCAGCTACGATGCTTTGGCAGCATCGTATTTGACAGGGAGCTGCCTAAGCATCGTAGCTGACGTATCCGTTTTATGTATTGTTTGAATATATGATAAAAAATGATTTCGTGTCGAACAAAAACACACGAGTAGAACACAGGCCGAATTCAAGAAATCAACACTGGTGGTAGAGTAAACATTGGCCCCATTACAGAGCGATCTTGGACTTGTATTTGTTTTCAAGTATTCTCGTTTCAAAGACAGACTAGCTAGACAATATAGTGATATAACTTAATAACTGTTTTCAGTGTGATAAGCCTCTTTCACCGCAACTTCCACAATTCATCTAAAAACAAAAAATAGCCGTATTTTATAACCACCTACTACGAAACCCGCAGAGAGCTTACGTCACATCTGTTATCTGTTCATCATATTAACATGGCAATTAAAGAGATTTATCCACAGTTATCAAAATACAGGATGTACTACTCCCATAATAAAGAGCTTCTTAAGGGGCATCATTTCCCTTCAATCTTTTGGTATTTTTTACAAAAAATAAAACGAATCCTAGATTTTTTTCAAGAAGATTCAACTTGAGGGAGAGACGGATCAACGGATGTGGGGCTGAAAGATCACAAAGTGGCGGTTTGCGCCACCAGGACACCCTGGCGGCGTGACCAACTGAAACCTTAATAGCCCAACTCAATAATAATAACATGAAAATAATGTTTCAACTGAAATCTTAATAACATTCCTATTCCCGCACAATATTCGAAACTGCTCATTTTCTTTGGCATTTTTTTCACCGAAGATCTTTATTCCTTGATCCTAACCTGACTGCGAATCATATTTAATGGAAAGTTCGACTGTTATTTGTCCCAGCAATAGTTTAGCCCTTCTTTGCAAGGGTCCTCTTAAGATAATGATTAATACAGGCTTGTTCTTCTAGTTACAGCCTGAAGAGGACTCTTGCTAAGAAGAGCCGAAATCTCGCTGTAACAAATCCCAAACTGACTTATCCGTTTTCCCTACAAGGAGGAAGACCTCTCTTTTAAACGACGGTTAGAGGAAGGAATTTGAGAATGAGTGAAGTTACGAACATCCTCTTATGGTCACTTATGACAACAAAGAACAAACTGTACAATTATGAACTACTTTTATAAGTAGTGAACTGAAAGACAAAAATGCTCCTCAGCCGGGATTTGAACCCAGGAACCTCTGCTTGCAAGGCAGGCGCTCTAACCATTTGAGCTACCGAGGGGTTTGTGAACAGAGTTCGGATAGTCTGTACAAGTCCCTTGTGTAAAGTGCCATCTATGTCTTATTAATTATGAACTAAAAGCAAATCGTTCAAACAGCCGATGCTACTGAGAAAGCTCTCCACCCTTTCGCTCAGTCGGCCGAAGTTGGATCGTCCTCCGGTAAAAAATGTAAAAAAAAATGACTTTATTTTAGCTGCTAAACGACATTTTATATGTTTCAACCATCATCGCTATGTACCTTCGCAAAAATCGAAACAAAACGAATAAAATAATAAACATGTCGCTTCAATCTGAAAATACGATAAAATCCGCAACAAAAAACAAAGGACTACTAGACCTTGAGTCGCGTTTCCAAGCCAACATTACACTCTTTTATATCGATACCAAGGCTTTCGCAGAGTGATCTTGACCTCCAGATTTTTAGCGAAAAATCGTCCGACGCGGTAATAAGCATGTTCGAATCTTTAGGGCTGAATGCGACGGCGTTAACGACATCTTGGTGGGGAAATTTTGCGATGCAAGTGCCGTAGTGCCGATCCCAGATGTAGCCGTGTTTATCTTCCGCGCCGCTAAAAAAATAAAAAATATGATTTTTATGTATTTTAATATGTAATTTTAAGACGACCCCAGAGGAGACGTGTATTTTTATGACGAAAACGGACGAGTTAATGTGTTAATGAAAGTTCATGTGTTACAGATTGACGAGTGGAAGTTGATTCTAAAATACCCAAAGAAGAGACGAAGATACAGTGAGGAACGCTTACCCAGATTCAGACGACGTCTTGAGAAAGACCCCTTCCCTTTTAAGGATTGACATAGCCTATTGGCAAAAGTTCATTGAGTTGAACCAATATATTGGTTTAAAAGTACTGAAGGACATTCAAAAGTATACATAAACCCAGTAGCACGAGCGTGTATGCGCTGAAGCCCACGTGACGTCAGCCTTCAAACAACAACAACAACAAAAAATGCATTGTTTTTCTTATTATTATCATAGTAGGTCTGAAAACCAAAAATATGCCTCGGGCTGGATCTCTTGGCATCACTTACCCTGTGATATAAGCGATTTTCTTGTTGGCCCTGTTAAGACTGCTCTAAATGATGCCCACCGTGGTTAACAAGACCAAAGGTTTCTGTGGGATCCCCAAAAAAATGAATATTTATACTCTATATGACTATGTCCAAAACACGCCAGTGCTCCTCAGGAAGAAGGAGTAAACGTCTCCGTAACGAATCTATCTCAACAGCTCAAATCCTGTGTCAAAAAATCATGGCGATCTTCGGGAGCAGCTGTGATACCCGAGGTGATACCGCTTCTGGCTCTTCCGCTAGGTACCCGGAGATTTTGAATTGGCAAGGAGAGATAGTCATCAAGAGTATTGGACTTCTTGATCCAGATAATCGGGTCTTTTACTACTTTTTTCACTCTTTTACTCGCTTAAATTGCTCGCTTTAGCTGTATTCGGGCAAATTGCATGCAGAGTCACAAAGCTGGTGACATCGAGAGTCGAACCAAGAACCTCTCGAACGGAAGTCTGACGCTCTAACGGTTAGACTGAGCTTCTCTGTGTTACGTTGAGATTTATACCGATAATAAACAATTAAAATAGTCGACTTAAAAGTTTCACTTTTCGAGTCTACGAAATATCCGTGTTTTGTCAAAGTTCGGCAGATATTATGTGTGACCAGAAAATAAAAGTTCAGAAAAGTATTCATCGAGTGTTCTTACCCCCAATACGAACCTCTAATCGAATTAAGAATGAACTTCCATTTTTAAATTCTTTAATTCCGGTTTGGCCGGATTCCGGGTAAACTTCTTGTCCGGCGAGACAACTAGTTTCAGATCTGGATTCAGCATGTCTCCTCATCTAGTATCGACTATCTCACTGGGTTATGCGAGACAACTAGTTTCAGATCTGGATTCAGCATGTCTCCTCATCTAGTATCGACTATCTCACTGGGTTATAAGACTTCCTGCTAAATTCCGGGCGAACTACTTGCCCCGCAAGAAAATGAAGTTCAAAAACGAATTCAGCATGCCTCCTTACCCCTGAATAAAACCTCTAATCAACGTCAGATAAAACTTTTACTTTTTACAAATTTTCCGGTTTTGGTCGAATTCCGCGCGAACTACTTGTCCGACAAGAAAATAATTTTCATATTCGGATTGAGCATGTCTCTTTACCCGTGAATCGATTGTCCCATTAGCTTTTGAAAAATATTTTTTTTTCACCCCTTAGCCTAATTTAAAACCCCTCCCCCACCCCTAAATATACGGTGCCCATCTATGAACTTGACCTGTACTTTGATCCTAAGGATCCTCACACCACGTTTGAACAAAATATCTCAATCCCTTAAAGATTATCGTGCTAAAGGAAGGACGGACAGACGGACGGACAAACTTTACGATATCCTGCCACTAACGTTTTGGGATCCCAAAAAGTGGGAAAAGCCAAGCAAAAGAAAAGGAGCCGAAACACAAGATAGGCATGTTGGCCTACTGAGCTTTAAATTAGATAAAAAAAAACGCGACTGAAAAATAAACCTGACTTTACCTTGCAACGAAGTCGTCTGATACATCCAAGAATATAAAGAAACATTCATCGTTGGGAGTATAGGCCTTGTGTGCGCGAAGAAGCTTCCCTACCGGTCGGAGCGTTGCTAGGTCAATGACATGAATGTCAATTTCCTGGGCAATCTGAGGTGGGTCGAGGGGGTGATCAATGCGGTAACCAGGAGGCCACGGTCGGCTGTTTACGTAGAGGTACCTGGAAAAAAAAAGCAGCTTCTTATTTCTATTAAATTCAATTCAATTTCATTTATAGCCCGTCTAGGTAGAGCGGAGAAACGTAACAAAAAAAAATGAAAAAAGAATGAAACAACAACACCAGCCAAAATAAACAAAATTCACTAAACTAAAACGTCATAGAGCTCAATTCAATTTAATTCAATTCAGTTTTATTTCAACACCAATTACGGACTAGCCGAATAGCAGGTGGTAAAGTCAACATACATTAAAAACAAACCAAAATTGTCAACGTATACGAGAAAGTGGTCGAATTTCATATAAAATACTGAGAACAAACAATATAAAAAGTAACGATTGGGGAAATAGACAACGAGGGGTAAAATAATAATCTACTAATTTCTGTTACGTAGGGAAACAAAGGAGGGGACAAAGCTATTCTTGTATCTCACGTGTCGGCAAAATACTGGTTGAAGGGTAGGGACTGGTTCGGAAGCTTGTCTTTGAGGCCTCTCCCTTTCTGTTGCAAAGTTGGGGGGCAGGATGTCGCGAAGGACTGGGTTCAGTAGAGTCTGCCCTCCAAACTTTAAGCACAAATTTTCGCGACGGTGAGACAGGGTTGTCAGTTGTCTCCATGAGTGATTACAATTTTGCTTCATTCTACTGACGGATCTCAGGACAGCCGTAGATGTATGAGCTATGCGGAACTTTTCAATAAGATGGCTGCTCCTTGTCCAAGGGGGAGAGGAATGGGCGGATCCGACCATGAAAAGATTCGAATCCGAATCCAGGGCTAGGTACGAATCGGACTCCGAATCCACCAAGCAGAGGATTTCGAATCCTACCTTAAAGCACAACTCTTACTAGAAATAATCTTTTCTGTATGAAAGGGATCGGAAGAAATGTTTTAAAATTACCATTATTTTTCTCTTGAAATTTAGCGATTTTCTTGTTAGCGCTTGTCAACACTATCCAGCCTTCCTACTCTCCGAAGCGGCGGCTAGGAGCAAAACGTTTGAAAACTGAACGTGCCGTCGTTAAAAAGTTGGAAAACTAAGCAAATGAAAGAGGTTAAAAACAGAAGAGTATCATTTCCTTATGTGTGAATGAGTTGTAAGCGGACACTGAATATTTCGACTTGCGTTCTGTGACGGGGGAAACTCGGCAAGGCCGAAAAGCACTAAAAATTCGTAGGCAGAAAACGAAACAATGGAAAGGTGAGGATTTTAGAAGCTTATAATTCCACAAGGGAGCTAGGTATCTTAGAAAAGGCAGAAACAAAAATCAAATCATATACATAGGTTATAGTTTAAAAATCAGAGGTGACAAAATGCACTGATATCTAAGGTAATCGGATAACGTGATATATTACTGAGGATGACTGGTGGCGGAGATAAAAAAGTTGGCTTGCCTAAGGCCACTGTGTAAAAACTGGGAAACGGAAACTGGAAGGATGTAGACTAGAAGTTTGAGTGGGTTCGTATGATTGAGGGTTTGGAATCCGAGTCCGAATCCAGCCTGTCAAGCAGAAGATTCGAATCCGGCCAAAAGGACGAATCCTGGATTCATATCTGAATCCGGATTCGGATTCGCCCATCTCTGGAGAGGTGTAGCAAATATTTGGAAAACCGAAAGAAAGTGGAACGAATTTGACGAAGATTTTCGTTACTGAAGATGGTCCAGAAAGGGAAAGGTACAGAAAGTGGGGAAGAGCAGGGGCACTGTCGGAGTGCGCATAAGCTCCACTAATGCGCTTCAACAAATGGGCTATCGTTATTTCTTTTTGTTCTTTACTGCGGGTTTAATAATATTTATGTGGTCTTGGTCAGTTGCTTTGTACGTCTGTAATGGTTGTAAAATGATTGACACATTTATGCTTTATATTTCCTGTTCAGTGCTGAAGGAATTAAAAAAATGGAAATACGAGAATGGGAGTTACCTTTTCAGTCACTATGGTTTTTCCCCTTTTTTAAAAGATTGCCTTTAAAACTTGCCAATTC
This sequence comes from Branchinecta sandiegonensis, assembly GCA_030848855.1. NCBI lineage: Eukaryota > Metazoa > Arthropoda > Branchiopoda > Anostraca > Branchinectidae > Branchinecta > Branchinecta sandiegonensis. Next base: position 14,411,849 of record JAUPMV010000020.1, read on the forward strand.
ATCCGACCATTAGACTCTATTCAAATGGAACCATAGTTGCATTTTTGCCTATACCATGGTATCTGATACCAAGATGAAAAGGCGTTTTTACTAATACCATGGTATCCGATACCACGATTAAAAGGCGTTTGTGCAGTTCCCGGGGTATCTGATATTTAGATACTACGATAACTGCGAAAACGACTTTAGACCGTGGTATCAGATACTACGGTAACTGCAAAAACGAGTAATTGCAGATCCAGTTACCGTAGTAACAGATACCATGGTATCTGTAAAAACGCAACTCATGATTTCCGAACAATCGCATAACCGGTTTTCGCTTTCCTTAAAAAAGGGGAAAAATCCAAAACTATCGGTCGAAAAATGGCTAGTGTCAATGCAGCTGTTTCACGCTTCGTCAGAATATGCTCTCAGTATTGTAATTTGGACTGTTAATTTTTATATTTGTTTTGCACTGTCGCCGCGTAAGGGTTGTTCTCTAGCTCGGACTGCGCTACGGAGCTTATGACGGACCCATACCCATGAGACCATTTCGCGAGTTTTTGCAGGTATCAGTTGGACGAGCTAACCTCAATACTAATCTCCATACAGCAATACTCAATATGATATGATATGATATTTATTTGTCTTAAAAGCCCAAAGGCCATAACAAACACAAATAAATAACAAAATGTAAAGTAGCATAATGTAAATACAAAAATAAACGGTCACTCTACTACACTAAAACCCACTTAAACACTTTTCCCTGTGCAGACTGGCCACTCTGAGGAACCTCGCCAGGTTTCTTATACTAAGAAAATCCCTACTCCGCATAATATTTAACAACCACTTCCTCCCATGAATCCCTCCCTTAAAAATTTCCTCCCTCAGATCATCAATTTCACCACATCCACACATAAAATGAATTAGATCCTCACCTCCCTCACCGCACATTAGACAAAAGTAAGGACCAGATCTCTCCCTAACACTTCCCAAATACTTTCGTCTTTCACCAGTTCAAGAGTTGCAATATAAAAAGACCGCCACCTGCTATACAAAATCTCTCCCAATGAAAATGCGTTTACTCTACTAACATAATACCCTTACGGATTGAGACAATGGGTCTGACTTTCGGCCTACCACAAAGAATAATAAAACAAGACCAAAGGTTTCGATGGGATCCCAAAAATCTAATATTTGGTCCAGACAATTGGGTCTTGTCTTCGCCAGATCCAGTCTTCGCCAGGCTAATCATCAGAGAAAACCAAGTTCAGATATACCTATAAGCCATATCTATTTTGACGACACTAACCGAAACTTCCTGCTTTCCTTCTGCCAAATTTCCAGTTTCGGCCGAATTCCGAGCGAACTAATTGTCCAGCATTCAGAAACGAATCCAGCGTATATCCTTATTTCTACAAAGAACATCTAATCAACTTCAAATAAAACTTTAACTTATAAAAAAATTCCGGTTACAACCGGATTCCGGACGAATTATATGTCCGGGTAAAAAATGATTGTCATATACAGACTCAGCGTCTCTTCTTACCCCTAATCTGTCATCTAACCAACATCAAATAAAACTTCTGCTTTTAACAAATTTTTCCGGTTTTGGCCGGATTCCGGGCTAACTAGTTGTCCGGGTAGAAAATGCTTTTCACATAAGTGCTTCTTACCCCTAAATCGAACATTTAATCAACTTCAAATGAAACTTTTACTTTTAACCAACTTTCCGGATCTACTTGTCCGGCGAGAAAATGGTTTTCACCATCGTCTTCAGCATGTCTTTTTACCCCATAATCGACTATCACATTAGCTGTTTAAAAATATTTTGTTTGTCCCTTAATTTGAACCCCCTCCCCCACCCCTAAATATAGGGCTACAAAGCCCATCTACGAACTTGACCTTACCCTTGACCCAAAGAATCCCTACACCAAGTTTCATCAAAATACCTCATTCCCTTCGAGAGTTATCATGCTCACAAACAGACGGACAACTTTTGCGATGTCATAGTTATCCCTCCACTTACGTTTTGGGATCCCAAAAAATAACCATATGGAAGCTTAAATTTTAACTGAAAAGCAAACTTGTTTGTGTATCATTTAGTTGAATACACTGACTTATTTGGATTCTGCTAAGAGATTTTTTGATTTTCCACTATCTGCTCTCGTAGGGAGGTTCAGAATATCTACGGCTGTCCCCACAGCACAAACTCTATTATGACGCGGAATTTTTGAATCTGGACACAAATGCGGCTTTTCAATGGGCGGTGATAAACTTGGTGAACAGTGTTTAGTGCCTGAACAAAAAATTTCATAAATCTTTTCCGCCAAGCATACGACACAGTTAGTACCACGAATCAGACAGGCAAGTTCCACTATTTGAAAATTGATTATTCGTGAATAGCGGAGAAGCGAAGTAATGCATTTTCATCGGGTCTTCAAGCCTCTTTAAGTGAATAAGTGAGAGGTAACAAGACTGTCCCATCTCTGCCCTTTTTCAGTTAAGCTTTAACAACCTCTGTGCGGCAAATTCTATGTTCTTGAGGAACATACTCACCGATGGTCAGGAGAAAGTCCCATTCCTATTATATGCCCATGTAGCTCGATGACATGGTCAACCATGTCGCACCGCTGCTCAATCCAGTCCGCCTCCAGATTTTCTTCATCCTGCAGCAGCGGGTTGCGCTGCAGCTCGCGCTGGTGCGCGACTCGCTCAGCCAATGAGGGACCAGGATCGATACGCTTGTTAAAGGCAAATGGCGGGATACGTTTGAAGCCTGCAATATATATTTTTTTTTATATACGGCTAACTTCCGAAGATCCTGCTCCTCTCGTGTTCGCCAGCACTTCTTCAGCAATCGTGTTGTTCCTCTGTGGAACGGCCTGTCTGATTCAGCTGCGACTAGCGAAACAGCTGAGGGGTTCAAAAAGCGACTCGACGAGGGCTGGTGTGCGCAACCGTGGAAAGTGTACTGGAGTGCCCCAGAAACAGTGACCCGGAAAAAAAAATTCGAAATCACCTCCTTACACTGAAACTCTGCATGGAGTTTGGTGTCAAATCTCTGAATCACCCGATCCACACAAATATTTTCCCTTCTGAAAAGCTGTCAAAAAGGCTCCCTCGCAAGGTAGCTATTATGTGTGTGTTCATTTATATCCATGACTATACCAAACAAATTCGGCGTGAGCCATGATCAGTTTTTGGCGAATAAAAAGATTTATCTATCGATCTATCTATCTAATAAATGAACACCATCAATCAACCGCAAGCTACTCATCGGGATTCAACATCCTTGTTGCTTGCAAGTGCAATTTAAGGTAAGTTAAGCTAATTATAGTTAGAAGAATCCTATCACTAGGTACAAAGCGTATTTTAAAAGTTACGAAAGTTAACTAACCATGAAACGACACTTGGGAGTTCAACTAATCCCCCAAAAAATTGCCTTGCCTGCAATATCATGCTCCGTAGCTTCTACCATGTAAAGATTAAGAACGTAGCTTCTGATCTGTTCTGGCTTCTGGATCATCTAAAATATCTTCTCTTACCGACTATCAAGTTTCACTCGAATCAGAACACTTTTCGGGAAATTCCGGACCCCCCCCCCCCCCCGTGGTCGGATCCGGTCCGGACCTTAAAATGTGTCATCCCCCCCCCCAACTGTGTCCGAGTACGACTCAGACACATAAACTTCGCATCTCTGACATCTCCTCTTCCCGTCCATCAAGTTTGACTCAAATCAACATAATCTAGGCCGCATAAGCTCGGTACTGTCCAATTTGCATCCCATTCGGCCCATTTGTTTATTTTGTGCACGTTCATGAGTTTCCACCCCCCTCCGCTTACTCCCCCAACCATGGCTGCATGTGGTTCGGAAACATGTTTGGCATATCTAGGTCCTCTGTTCTCATCACCCATAAAGTTCCGTTCGAATCGGTCCACCCGTTCGCAACCTACGAAAGTCAATACTTTCCGGATTTCCCTTATCTAGACTCCCTAAAAAATGGTCGGATCCAGGAACAGAAGATTTCCTAAGGCATTATAATTGTTTCAGGTCCTTAAGTCTATTTGGTTCAGGCACTAATATGCCTGCCAAGTTTCATTGTCCTTGACACATCTGGAAGTATCCTATCTCGCGATTAGCGGAATTCCGGGAATCCCCCTCCAACTCCTTCCAGAGAGCCCCGATACGATCTGGTTCTGTCAAGGACGTATATAGGGCATATGCTTGTTCTTCCCACCAGACTCCATCCCAATCCCTCGACTCTATGCGTTTCACGATATTTTCGCTGCCTCCCTTCAGACCCCCTCCCCCAAAGGAACCAGATCCGGTCCGGACTTAACATGGAACATCTGAGGCGATAGCTCTTTCCACTTGTTAACTTTTATTCGAATCCGATCAGTTCAGTTCAGTTTAGTTTATTCATAAAACTGAACTGAACTGATCACTGAAAACTGAACTGAAATCCCATCACCCGTTCAAAAGTTATGCATGCCACTAGATTCCTGGTTCCCCATCCCTCTTCCCCTCCCACGATGGTCGGATCGGGGAAACGACTATTCTCAAGTCAATCTGTTCGGGTCTCTGATATGCCTACTAAGTTTCGTCATCCTAGTACCGAACTCGCGGGGACACCGAATTTCTGACCCCCCCCCCCCTCCCCCAGGGCAAAAATCCAGTCCGATTATGTCAACGATGTATCTAGGACTTCTGCTTGTTCTTCACACCAAGTTTCGTTCCGATCCTCCACCCTAAGTGTTTCCCAAGATTTCCGGTTCCCCCCTTCAACTCCCCACAAAGTCACCGGATCCAGTCCGGATTTGAAGTGGGTCGTCCGAGGCACGAGGTCTTTCCAAATATCAAGTTTCATTAAGATCTATCACCCGTTCGAAAGTTATACCTACCTCAATTTTCCGGATTCCCCTCCCTCCACTCCCCTCAGATGGTAGGGTCGGGGAAATGACTATTTCTAAGTTAATCTGGTCGGGTCCCTGACAAGCCTGCCCAGTTTCATCGCCCTAGCAAAACAGGGCCGACCGACCGACGGACGGACAGAAACTGCGATCGCTATATGGCACTTGGCCGAAATATTCACCACATAAATTTTCGGCGCATCTTTGACAGAAGTTAACACAAGGATATGTATCCTAGCGTTTAGTGCTTTCAAGCTTCTTTTGATAGAGCAATAGCCTGTAACTGGGAGGATACACGTATGATCATGGAACAGCCGTATTAAAAATCCGGTTAATGCTGAATAGACAACAGCTCTGATTGTCTATGGGTTAAGATCTTCAACTCTGCTCAGTACAAATATCTTCGTGATATGCAGAGGTAAATGACTCCTGATGATGCAATATAAATATCATATATGTACAAATATATGGTATGACCATATAAAACATGCATGTATGTATTTTTTATGTGCAGTATGCCTCACATTGGTGTGCTTCACGCAGCACAGCAATTGTTCTTATTTCGTATCCTCATACTTAAAGGACCCCTCTTGCTTATTCTGCTTTTCATAATATACCTAGCTCCCATACAGAATTATAAGCTTCTGAAATCCCCACCTTTCTCCACTGTCTCGTTTTGTGCCTATGAATTTTTAGCGCTTTTTTGGCCTTGCCGAGTTTTACCAGTCACACAACGAAACTTTTGCCGGAATCTTCAACGTCCGCTGACAACTCTTTCACACATAAGGATCTCAGAAGCATCTGTTTATTACTTCTTTTATTTGCTTAGTTTTCCCACTTTTTCACCACGGCGCGTTCAGTTTTCAAACGTTTTGCGCCCAGCCGCCGCGTCGGAGAGCAGGAAGGCTGGAGGTAATCGACAAGCGCTTACAAGAAAATCACTAATTTCAGGTGGAAAGTAATGGTATTTTCGGAAACCTTTTTTTCTGATCCATTTCATTGGGGAAAGATCATTTCTAGTAAGAGTTGTGCTTTAAAACAAACGAATACATACCAATTTGGTGAGGCGTGTAAGTGCCATCTCCCGTCGAGAAGATTAAATACTTTTCCCTCTTGTCGAGGACCTCCATGTTTTCTTCTTCTTCATCTGTAGTGTCTTCAGAGCTCGAATTTGCCCCCTCACTCCAATAATACTGACTCTCCTGGCGCTGAGTTTCAGCATTCGGCATCGACTGACTTCTCGTCTGACGATAGATGTCATCGCGGGCGTAGTCGTCTTCTCCCTTTTGCCTGGCGTCTCCGTCCAGTTCTGAAGGAAATACAGACATCAGGATTATTCTTTCTATGTGCTGAAATTTTGTTTTACTTTATTTGTAGTTTATCTTTATGCCAGTGTTTGTTACTTAATGTTGTCATTTTTTGACACTAGTTGGTTGTCTCCTAGTTCAAACAAATATAAATAAATCAATAAATATAGTCCGAAGACGCGGCCTATCAAATAATCCCATCCTACAACAACGGTAGAACAGTTCAGTTAGTAGTACAGCCAACAGTTCCGTAAGCAGAGTCGTTACTAGCAAACATGTTTGGTGTGTATGTGGGGGGGGGGGGGAGGGATATTTACCGACGGGCTGGTCATTTTTACCGACGGTTTTTCCAAAAAATCCACTATTTTTTACGACACTTTTCAGAACAAGACCAAAGGTTTCGGGGACCCCAAAAATTTAATATTTGATCCAGACAATTAAAACATGATAATGGTAGCGCTCCGTAGTGATTAGACTTGACACTGTTTGCAAGAGATGGCACGCTGATCACTTAAGTATGTAGAGGAACATTCAAATAATAGAACTACTAGCAAAGGCCAATGATTGTTGTTAATAATAGTTGGAGGCTTCCTGATTTGGGTGAACGGAGCAGGGACGTCGCTATGGAAGGGTGTGGGGGGGCTAACCAGGAAGCCAAATGGGGGTCTGGCAGTGCGTCCGATAAAATAGTAACGCTAATTAAGAGCACCAATAAAGTGAGTTGACATCCAGCTTGTGTGTGGGGGGGGGGGGGGGGGGATCTTGCAGTATTTCTTACTGGGATTAATCTTGTCTCTAAACAGATAATCTTACCTCTAACTCGGATTAGTCTTATCTCAGTAGAGATCTCAGTAGAGATAAGATTAATCCCATTAGCAGATACTGCAGTTAATTTTCGGAGAAAGTTTTTACAGTGTAGGGCCGCTGGACATCTAGACCATGGTTTATATTCAGTTGAAGCTCTATCGTGCGATTTTCCAAACAGAATTTGATCCGGTTCCGTCAACGGAAACAGTAGTTACGAGATTTGCCACTCGGCAACCCTGGCTGAAATTCAGAGAGACGATTGGAATTTTTTCAGGAGCTTCATCTGGTTTCGGGCAAAACCAGCCCGTTCAGCGGAACCCAGCGGTAAGATTTCCTCCTTGTAGAGACCACTTCAATCCTAGTTCGGACTAATCATGGTCTTCCCAAAATACCAGTAAACCACATTTGGACGCAGCTTCTTCGTATGTGGATGGTTTTCCAATACAATTCAACGGATTAAAGTCGTCCCTGCCAACAGGGGCCTTACGACTCTCTTCTTTTCAATTTGATCAATTACTTCAAGTAGGATTTCGATTTGAATGAGACACTTCCTTCACAAAGCTCACGGTCTTAGATCTCTCCCTATTTGAGATAAAAATATAACCACTATCTTCACGACTGCTGTCACTTACCAGATTCAAAAGAATCGCCGAGTTCGGGATGATATTTTCCTTACGAGGAGTATTATCGACCGCTTTTGTTGTACCGACGATCCGATTACGGGATGATCGGATCACCCCCAAGTTTATGCGGCCTAGATTTGTCATTTGGCGTCCGAACCGGATCCGACCAAGGTCGGAGGAGGATGAAGCGGGAACCGGAAATTTGAAGGTATGCTCCGATTCGAGGTAAAGTTGATGGACGGGAAGAGGAGATGTTAGAGATGCGAAGTTTATGTGTCTGAGTCGTATTCGGCCACAGTGGGGGGAGTTAGAGGGGGGGGGGGAGAACTGTTGTGGCTCGCATAGGGGTTAAAGGAGTGGAGCGATTTGAATCAAACATGAAAGTAGAGAGATCGTATGCATGACATATTTTAGGCTCCGGACCAGATCCGAGCAAGGTGGGGAGAGGTACCGGAATTTCTGGGAAAATACTCAGATTACTTTCTCGTTTCTCACACGACCTACTCGTAACAAGTGCTATATGAGCTCGTAGCTCTTGTTTTCATTTTTCGAAACCACGGCAGTCAATTTACGAAACAAAACTTGTCATCTATCTTTCTATCACAATCACAACTATTAAGGGGCAGAAAAGATTGGTTACAAGAAAGACGGGACATGGATTCACCAGTTGCCAGGAAACCTCTATGCTGTCACTGAAATTTGTAAAGGTTTTCCCGGTAAACCCAGCTGTTACAATGAAACAATGAAAACAATAAAAACAATATAACTGGAGACAAAAAGAACTCCATCTGGTACAGGTGCCATACTAAATTAAAGGTTACGTAAGAAGTATGCCAGAATTCTTGCGCAAGAAAAAAAGACACCAGAACTATTTTCTAAACAGAAAAAGGAACACGCACGGCTGAACAGATGGTGGTATATAAATCAGACGTAGGGCTGTACAGATGTGACAACAGACGTTGCAACAAAGGATGTTGATACACACGAACCACACATTTTCCTCCCAGGATTCCCCGTTATTTCCGAAAAGGCGGGCATGCACCCTCCCCCACCCTTCGTATTATCGCTCGTTAGACGGCACTCAGAATAATTGCAGAAAGAACACATAAGCAGTACAGCCCATAAACGAAAAATTAGAAAAAAGCTGGGTTTATCCTATGTCAGTTGTCACCAGCCTAACGGCATTATAATAATAGTATTTTATGGCTGCCCACTTCTAACAAAACAAGAGCACGAAGCTCGTATGGCGTTTACAAGGCTTGTTCAGAGGATGAAATACAGAATTTGCCTTTTCGTGGGTTTGTTCTGATCATCTGTAAGCAGTACACTTAAGATTAGAATGATCATGGACTTGAAAATCACAAGAGTGTATCGTCTGGTAAAAAGTATTTTGTTTTAGAACTTTCTGTAATGATGCGGGCTTTAAATGCGCTAGAAATTCATATGTAAGCAAAACCCTTGAGGCAAAAACGATAACATGCCCTTGGGGATCATTAATATATATCGTTTGGTCAAAAGTATTCTCGATATTTCCGGTCTCCCCCCCCCCCCAGACTCCTCCATAGCTCTAGAATCCGGTCCAAAAATATGTCATCTATTCAGTTGTTAAGTTTCATTCCAATCCGATCACCCGTTCGAAAGTTACGCACTGCTCAATTTTGCGGATCCTCGCCCTCCACCCCACCCCCCAGATGGTCGGATCGGGAAACTAATTATTTCCAAGTTAGTTGGGTCGGGTCTCTGATATGCCTGCCAAGTTTCATTGTCCTAGCACATCTGGAAGTACGCAAACTCGAAAAACTGTGATAGATCACCCGACAGACCGACAGACAGAATTACGATCGGTATATGGCACTTGAGCCAGAGGCTGCAAGTGCCATAAAAAGAACAAGAGCTACGAGCTCATATGGCACTTGTTACGAGTAGGGGTTGCAAGGAAGTAGATGAGAACGTCACAAAATACCCCCTTCAACCTCCTAGGATCGGACCTAGAAATAGTGTATCTAGTCACTCAAGGATGAGCATTCCCCGGCATCGCCTCGGATCATCTAGAGCAAATGTCAGGGCACAATATTGCCGGTACCCGTCCCTCTCAAACTCCCCCTACCATGGCCGAATCTGGTCCAGACACATAAACTGATTATCTAAGGCATCTTCTCTTGCCGGCCCCCCCCCCCCCCCCGTGTTCAGATCCGGTCCGGACCCTAAGCTATGTCATCTACACTGTCAGAAGTTTCATAACAGATTGCGCATAACACTTTCAAGAATAACACCTTTCCTCTTAGAAAAAAAGTGTTATGACCAATTAAGTTTATACTATTTCGTGCCCAGATCTCCAACAACACCTTCAATAGGTAAAAATACTACACTGTGAGAAGTTACATAACGACAACAGCAGGATGCGCGGTTTCAATAGATAACACTTTGGGATGTTATATGTTATGTTTCTTTCGTTCCCGTTAGTATTTTTACCAATTGAAGGTGTTGTTGGAGATCTAGGCACGAAATAGTGTGAACTTAATTGGTCATAACACTTTATTTCTAAGTGAAAAGGTGTTATTCTTGAAAGTGTTATGCGCAATCTGTTATGAAACTTCTGACAGTGTAGGGAACATCGTATCTCGACTCTCCAAGTTTCATTCAAATCCCTCCACTGGCTTGACCCCTATGCGAGCCACAAAATTTCCGGGACTCCCCCTCCAACTCCCCACACTGTGGCCAAATACCACTAGGAAACATAGACGTCGTATCTCTGTCTCTGACATCTCCTCTTCTCATCCTTCAAGTTTGAGTCCAATCTCCTCTTCTGATCCTTCAAGTTTGAGTCCAATCGAAACACATCTCCAAATTTCCGGTTTCCGGCTCGTCCTCCTCCTACCCTGGCCGGATCCGGTCTCAACCGTAAAAAACAAACTAAGTCGCATGAAACCGGTACTGTCAAAGTTGCATCCCATTCGGTACAATCGTTTAATTTTTGTGCATGTCACAAAGTTTCCAGACCCCCTCCCCTCCAACTCCTCCAACCATTGCCGCATGTGCGGTTTGTTAATGGAATATCGTTCATTAGTGGGTTTTTCTTGTCAGTTTGTTATGTCTTCATTCTTATTTTCTTCTTCTTCTTTTTTTCTGTCCTTCTTTTTCTTTTTTTTTGATTTCTCTGGTTTGTTTCCCTTAAGACTATATGAATAAAGAATAAGCCCCGCCCATTGCCAGGCCTTATGTTAGGCCTTATGGTGGGGCCACAAAGAGTTAATGGTGTTTTTATTTTTTATGAATAAACTAAATTGAACTAAATTGAACTGAATATGTGGTTCGGAGACATGTCTTGCCTATCTAGGTCATTAAGTTCTTATCACCAGGAAGGTTTTACTCGAATCGGACCACCCATTCGCAACCTACACAGATCAGTAATTTCCAGATTCCCCTCCCCTTAACTCCGCCGAAAATGGTCGGATCAAGAAACGGAAGTTTTCCTAGGCCATTGTGTCAGGTCCTTAAGTCTATTTGGTTGGGTCACTAATATGCCTGCCAAGTTTCATCGTCCTTACCACATCTGGAAGTATCCTTACTCGAGATGAACGGAATTCTGAGAAACCCCCTCCAACTCCCCCCAAAGAGCCCCGATATGGTCTAGTTCTGTCAAGAACGTATCTAGGGCTTATGTTTGTTTTTTTCCACCAAATTCCATCTCAATCCCTCGACGCTAGGCGTTTCAAGAAAATTCCGATGCCCCCTTCGACTCCCCCACAAGTATCGGATCCGGTCCGGACTTGACATGGAACATCGGAGACGACATGGAACATCGGAGACGATCCCTCCACTCCCCCCACGATGGTCTGATCATGCAAACGACTATTCTCAAGTCAGTGTTCGAGTCCCTGATACGTCATCCCAGTTTCATCGTCTTCAGTACATCAGGAAGTGCCCGAATCCGGTTCGGTTATGTCAATGATGTATCTACTGTTTGCTTGGTGTCTTTCCACCAAGTTTCGTCTCGATCCCTCCACTCATAGCGTCTCCAAAGATTTCCGGTTGCCCCCTCCAGCTCCCCCCGAAAAACTCACCGGATCTGGTCCGGATTTTAAGTTGGTCGTCTGAGGCACGAGATCTTTCCAAATATCAAGTTTCGTTAAGATCCGATCACCCGTTCAAAAGTTATAAATACACCTCCCACTCCCCCCACGATGCTCGGATCGGGAAATCGGACCAGACGGACAAATATCGGACCTCTAGGTCCGCTAAATTTTGTCGGGGCTTTTATAGTCGCTGCATGCGAATAAAGACATCGAGGGGTTGCTCTCTCTCCGCCACCGGTGTACATCTCGACTCGGCACCGGCACGGCACAGGCACGGCAACGGCAAGGCGCGCCTCCGCCACGATAGCGCCGGCCACCGATCTTGGATCATCTCTAACTCCGAATAAATAAGAAATGAATTACGGAAAACATATTGCTCCAGTTTCGTATATATAAGTGTAGGTTATGTTAGATTATTTGCAATATTTACGAATGAACAAATATCGTTTTCGATATCGATATTTACGTTTCGATATCGATATTTGGTCCGATATATCGATATATCATTATCGATATCGAATATCGCCCAACACTAGAGTCAGCTTCAGTAGATTTTGCTTCTGGTGTGGGTAATTCAGTGGCGACCAAACTTTGTTCATATATTAATTAATGTGTAGGATGTGCTAAGGATGAAACTCGGCAGGCATATTTAACTTGGAAAAAGTCAGTTTTCCCATCAGACTCTCTGGGAGTGCAATATTTGAACGTTCGTTGACTTCGATCTTTGCCATTTTCATGCAATTGCTGTGGCTAAATATATGTACCAGTTGGCCTAAGTAGGTAATTAAGGATTGAAAAGATTGGTTGATAAATTCTCATTTTATAGAGCCAACCACATTCCTTAAAGTAGGCTACTCATCTTAACCACAGAGTACAGAAAATACTTTGGATCAAAACATATATTTTCATGATCCCCATGAGCCCATGACCATTTGTGAAACAAGGGTTTTGCTTCAAAATTAATTTCCAGCTCCCTTAAAGGACCCCTCGCACTATTCACTCTTCAACTTACAGTATTTTAAAGTATTTGAATACTTTAACTATGCTGTGCTTTCAATAAATAACCAACTGTTTTGGCTGTTTTAAGCCTATTCCGAGACCCGTTGACTTGTAGTGAAACAGGGAAACAATTTACATAAACGGTTTTCCTGATGGAAAAACTTCTCGCAGACAACCGTCGCGCAACCGTCTCGAACCGTCGACAGCGTGATACAAATCGAAGGTAGCAAAACACGGCAAGTGAGAGAGTCAGCGAGGTTTTCTTAGAGGGGTTAGAATGTACCGCACGAACCGTGGGTCTCCAGGTTTAGAAATATATGTGGTTACGGAAATAGGTTGCATTAGTATTATAAGTAAGACAGGTCCTTTAACTGCACATCTTAACGAAAAAGTGAAAAAAATACTTTTGACCAAACGATAAATATTCATGATGCCCATGGGCCATGATAATTTTTGCTTCAAGGGTATTGCTCACAAATGAATTCCTTAAAGTCCAAAAATTAGTTTGAGCAAAATACACAATTTCATGATCCCCAAGAGCCCATAATCACTTTGGCCTAAAGGGTTTTGCTTTCAGATGAATTTCTAGTGCCCTTAAGGTGCAAAAATAAATACTTTTTACCAGATCATTCTCTTGATTTCCAAGGGCCCATGATCATTCTTATTTCAAGGGTATCGCTTATAATTAAACACAAGAAACCCAAGAATTTGCAAATTCCTAAATTTCATCCTCTGACCCAGTCTTGCAAGTACCATATGAGCTTCTAGCTCTTGTATTCAACCCAAGCTCATGATCATTGTAGACTTGCTTCGTTCTTGGCCAATATCTGATGAAGTTTGTTTACATGTACATCAGAAATCATGGTTGGGCTCAAAGAATATTTATTGGTGTACATCGTTTTTGGGAGTGAGGAACCCCTCGAAAGACATAAGTTCTGTGTGATTGTTTGTTCTTGTTTATGACTCAGAAAAATCCTGTTTCGTGGCCTTCTCATAGTTGTGTATTAATTTGTGTGTTAACTAAAGGCGTTTCTCGGTGCTCCCACAAACAGTTTGTGGGTCGACTGTGGCTCGAAAAGAGTGTTTCGGCGGTCTTTCGTGCGGCCCACAAGCGTGTTTCCGCGACCAACGAGGTTTTCGTGGCTCGCTTTGTGGCTCAAATTCGACAAACAACTGACGAGGTGATTGTCGATTTTGTGGCTCGATTCTGGCGGGAAATTCAAATTAAGCAGCAAAATAGTGTCTAAACAATAAAGCCAACTACTTTTTCAAGCATGCAGACTTAAAACTGAAGATGTTTATTGTACAGAAAGGTAAGGAAATAAGCCTGGAGTTCTATTTATTGAGATTTTACATGAATTTTATTTTAATTTTAGACATTTGAAATTACCGCCAATAAAATAGACAAAACGGCGTTTCAGCGAGTTTCAACTAGTGGCTCGACTGTGTGGCACACAATCGTGTTTCCGCGACAAACACTCAGAAGTGTGTGGCCCACAATTGTGTCGCGGAAAAAGGCCTTAACTGGTTTCATGTGTTAATGAATGTGGTGTTCCCTCTGGAAATATTTAATTAGGTCTGTCACTGCCTCTTTTACCTGTAGTTTTTTTGCGAATTAAAGTGATTGATTGCCCCACCTATTCTTTGAGACATAAGGCGTATTCTCGCCGTTACCCGAGGACTCCTTGGGGAATCGAAGGTCATTACAGGAAAATTGTTTAATGTTATCCTCCTTTAGACCCCCCCCCCCCTCTTTCTTTTCTTTTCTTTCTTTCTCGTTCCTTCTTTCCCTTATTTTTCCTCTCCTTTTATTTAAAGTTGAAACCATAGGCTATTTTTTTCCTCTCCTCCCTTTTCTTTAAATATAATATTCAGTTAGTTGATTCTGTTTGGTGTTTAAATTAATATCGATTATTTCCCGGCCCTAGCCAAGCACTACATTTGTGCTTCCCTGGCAGGAATGTAAACTGTGTGATTTTTTTATCTTCAAATATAGTCCAATGAAACTGAAAACTGAAACTGAAGGGAACGACGAGAATAGAGGGAGTCACTCCACGCGGACTCCACGTACGGAAAACAGCGAGAACACGGGGAATGCTTCCAAAATGGATTTTATTCAAAAGTGTTTCAGTTGACGAAATTTATCTGGATCCACTTTATTTTTGGTTTTGTTTATCCTGATTGTTTTTAATTAACTTTACATTGCCCCAACACCAGCAAAAATTGATACCCCTCCGAATCTGAAAGGGAGTCCTATTTGATGATGCTGATGATAATCGGAGCATTCCCGTCCGTGGGGACTCGCGAGAATACGGGGAGTGAGTCCCCGGGACAAACAAAAACGCGGGGACTCAAGTGGAGTCCTCGGGGAACGGCGAGAATACGCTTATAGATTGAGCTGAACATATGGCGTGGGCGACGGTTGAACGCGGATAATACTAGAGACCTTTACGTTCAAATTCGAATTCAAGCCAGTCGCTGGAACTCTGTTTATGCTTCGTTTACGCATTCCTCGTCCGAACAAATGCTGCAGCCAATCGTTATGTTTGCGGGGCCACAAAGTGCAGAACGCGACCCTTTAAATAATTACTTGAAGATGGAGCTTGTACAAGGAATGACAAATAAACGAGAAATCAATTTTTCCTTTAGCCGAAAGGTTGCGAGAAGCCAAAGATTGGGGATTCAATACAGCTCGAGGAGTATTTTTTGTTTTTCAGTTCAGTTTAGTTCAATTTTTTTAAATTCAAAATAAATGAAAAAAATAAGTTTCCACCCCTAAAAAGCTCCATGGCCCGTTACATAGGGGTAATACCAACATAATCAACAAACGAACGAGTCTCTTCACTTTTACAATAAAATAAAGAAAGAACAATTGAAGAATTTGTTTTATTTTTACTTACCGCTCCATACTCAAAGTTCACCTCC
Source organism: Branchinecta sandiegonensis (assembly GCA_030848855.1). NCBI lineage: Eukaryota > Metazoa > Arthropoda > Branchiopoda > Anostraca > Branchinectidae > Branchinecta > Branchinecta sandiegonensis. Next base: position 14,427,479 of record JAUPMV010000020.1, read on the forward strand.
AGGTCCACACCGATATCCCACAATTGCTAATTTTAAGCAAATAAAATAAATAACTAAATAAAAAAGAATAAAAAATACTCAAGCCTAGCATCCAGGGATGTCGCCCTACCCACGTTATTGATCTTTCATCGTTACTGATCTTTCACTACTATTACTTTGACCCTCCCTTCCTCGAGGGTCCGAATTACTGAATAAAGGGAGTGAGAAAACTCACCATTACCATCAAATCCTTCTTCCATCGACTCTCCCTCCTGAGGCCTCGAATAATATACAGCGTCCGGTGCAAGCCGGAAATCGTTGGTGCTCCTCCAGTACTGAAAATCCGGATCCCCTGCCCAAAGTCTCCCTTCGCCGCTCCCTTCTACTGGACGGGATAGACTTGGGGGATTATTTTTCAATCCGAGGTGAGAAGGCGGGTTCCCCCTACTGCTTGTGGCTGGGCTGTCTGACTCAGGGGTGCGGGAGCGTCTCTTTGGGTCGGACGGGGTTGGCGGTACGACCGGAGGGACGCAGCAGTTGGCTACCATGACACCGCGAACGGACGAGGCCGATCTGAAAACAAACATTAGTTGCGTTTTTGCTGATACCATGGTATCTGTTACCAGGGTAACTGGAACTGCAATTAGTCGTTTTTGCAGTTATCGTTGTATCTGATACACGGTGCTCTGCAAAAACGACTATTGCCGAAATAGCACTTTTCGAAGTCATCCCGAAAGAGAAACAGATATCCAGTTACATCACTAAGTGCTAAACTTCTTTCTCACCAATCTGACAAAATTTGATGAAAGTGAGATGACTTTTCAGATACCACGACCAGTTACCGCGGTCGGACCGTAGTATCTGAATATCTGATACCACGATAACTGGCCAGATACCACGATAACTGCAAAAACGCCTTTTGACCGTGGTATCAGATATCACGATAACTGCAAAAACGACTTTAGACCGTGGTATCAGATACCATGGCATCTGCGAAAACGCAACTATTAATTATTAGTATGACTGTTTATTACCCTTTGAAATATACTAGAGACAGACTAGAGAGTATAAAACAAAAAATAAATAACATGGCCAAGTAACTATACCACAAACAATCTACATGACAACGTAGGGATACTGCACGCAGGTTTTCAAAGTAGGCCGTCATCAAAACGGTCTAACTTTATCGGAGCAACTTCTCGATTCGGAGCTGCTCCCATCGGAGTTGCTCCCATCGGAGCAACTTCTCGATTCTGCAGAATCGCGAGGCTTTCCCCGTTCTCGATTCTGACGAAAATGCAAGAAAAAGAGAATTCGCTTCATCTGAATAGTCCAAAAACGCGAAATAGGAGAATTGCCAGGAGAATCGCAAAGAGAATTCGGACCAAAAACGCAAATAACAAAACAATGTTGATTCCTAAACAAGCTAGCCCACTGCAGTAAAATCTGTTCCTGTGTCAAACAATATTGATTAAAAAACAATCGAAGACATTGCAAGTAATAGTCATTCAGGTTGCGAATCAAGGTAACACAAATGTTTGCGATGCAGCTTGATGAACGCAAGGAGAACATCAAAACCCAACACAGAAACAGGCTGACTGTAAAAAATGTTGCCATTAATGACATCGAGCCGAGATTTGACAAAATTTTGGCTACAAAGCAGCCTCAAGTGGCGATTTTTTATATATTTTTTGTATATACGCATGTCTGCTTTATCATTTATGATAATAAATATCGTCTTTTCACGGTCTTAAAAAGGGGTACGCGGTACAGAAAAGGTTGGGAACCACTGATCTAGGGCATCACAAATTAATTCCTCCAGCTGTCTATCTATAAGAAAGATAAAGGATCATTTACACGGCAGGTATTTTTCCCCGGAGACGAAAAGGGAAAGTGTTCACACGGTACTCGGGTATTTTTCAAGGCAGAGTACTGTCATGTGGCAATAATTACAAAGTTGTAAGGCTCAGGATATCTCTCTACAATGGATACCAACATGTGTTCATTTGGACCACTTTTTACATGGGCAAAATCAAAATTATTCCTCGAAAATCCAATTACATTGCTGCTGACGTCGAAGAAAACCCATCGACAAACAAATACCCGGGTAAAAAGTTCGCGAAATTGAAGTCCAAAATACCCGGGTTTTTGTTGCAGTTGCGGAGAAAAATACCCGCGGAGTACGGGTAAATAACCTCCGTGTAAACGTAGCTTAACTCTAGAAGGATTGATGATATACTAATTTGATGAAGCTTGGCATGAAGATTCTTCTGGTCGACGTTCTAGCCCAGATTGCAAGTTGGTACTAAGGTTCTTCTAGTGAACATTCTGGACCATTGTGAGCGTGTTCCGTGTTCCATCCTACTCATCGTATTTACCACGCATGACGTCACAAATTCTGCCTTTTTGTCGTCAAGGCTGGAACGATTTTTCTATTTACCAGCGGAATATCATGCCACGGGTGAACCCGACCAATCGCGTGACAGAGATTCGTGGTTACTACGCTTACCACGCTCCCGAACGTGGTAAGCAAATAGTTACTATTAGTTACTATTTCAACAAGTCTTGAACGGTCAGTATAGTAACTTTTCGTGAGGTTGGAACGGATTTAGTAACTAATAGTTACTATTGGTACGAGGGTGGAACACGCTCTGTATGTCGACAGCTGAAAAGCTGAGCCCACAAAGGTGATACGTCATTCTTTGCTGGGTTCGGGATAATCGTGTTTAAAGTTTGGAAAGTTAGTACGTCAAATCACCTTTGTCATCACCTTTGTCGACTGATCTTCAGGAAGATCTGGCGAAAAGTTTGATAGCACAGACAGAAAGAGCGCAAAGATGTATTCCAGATTCCTAAGGCAATTAGTGAAAAAGACGAGTTATCCCCTGCGTATGCTCAACTCTTCAACTATCGATGAAGTGGGGGTCGCAAAATTAGTGATGACAATAATAGTTACTTTTTCCCGCAAAACAGACGACTAAAGTAAATTTTGGTCCAATTTTGGATATATTGGATGCCTACATGGTTAGAAGTCTCCGAAAATCCACTTTTAAAGGCAATTCGTGAGAATGCAGAATGCCGTTCCGGCCATTTCTACCGCCTTTTCGGTCGACTGTGCTATTGCCCCGAGCCACCGAATGGATGAAATGATTGTACATGTTCAGTAAAGAATAGTCCTGTGTAAGTGTAATTTTAATATGTGATGTGTAACATCAAGGATCAAGTAACTGATTGATTGATTGATAAACTAAAAACAGCATGACCCTACAACTATAGACCAGTACGGCGAAAAGCCAGCACTTTAACCGGCCCTACGTTCGAAAAGACGACAAAGTCGAAACATCGCTGCAGGTTAAGATAGCCTAGCTCTCACCTGTTGAAGAATCGAAACATCCTGTTCATAACAGAAGTGAACTCGGAATCAGTTTCCTGGGAAGCTCGGTTCAGCCAGAGGGTGGAAGTACTGGTCAGGTTGCTCAGCCAAGCTAAATCTCCCGAAATGAGATAAGTATCGGAATACCACGACCCGAAGATGTCATAGGGTCGGTTGGACACTCGGCACTGTAGTTCAAACATCCCATCTGAAAGAACAGATGTCTAATATTCCACACAGATTTGGACAACAGACTTGAGAGAGAAACGAAATTTAATGCAAGATTAAGAAACGTTTCTACAACGCTGAAGTGAGCGTTTCATATAATACTCTGTATGACTAAGTCCAAAACACCAGTGATCCTCAGGAAGATCGAGAAAACGTCTCACTAACGACTCAAACTCAATAACTCAAATCCTGTGTCAAACAATCACGGCGATCGTTGGAGACAGCTGTGGTGCCACTTCTGGCTCTTCCGCTAGGTACACAGAGAGAATTAGTCATCAAGAGTATTCAGCATTAGCTACCAACATAGGGGCCACGCGTCCAAGCTTGCGAAATCACGATTCCACAAGGACGTGTAAATGTGGAGTTCTACAAACAAAATACTTGGAACTTGGAATAGCCTTACCAAAGATGTGTTTATCCTATTTCTAGGTCCAACCCTAGGGTGGTTGAATTGGGTATTTTGTGACATTCTCATCCACTTTCTTCCACCACCTACTCGTAACAAGTGCCAATAAGCTCGTAGCTCTTGTTTGGCCGTATTTCCGAGACTTGTTCTTCGCTTTAATCGGAATCGCTTCGCGAAACCAGGCAAACCAGTTTTCCTAGATCGCAATACCGTATTTTGGGGGGTTAGGGGGGGGGGACTATTTTTGGGCAATTACCTGCCAAGGAAAATACGGCAATTTCGCCTGTGTTCGAATGTGTTCCAAAATGCACACCAGACACAAGAAGAAGGGTGTCAGACTCGTTGAATTTGGCAAACTGGGTGTACTTCCAACTAAAGGTCTTCATGTCACTGTAATGCCGGATTCTTGCAGGATATTCAGCGTCCCAGACCTGTAATGTAAATAAAAAGTAGAATTTACGGAATCTGGTAGCAAACTGAAACCTGATGCTATTCAATTACTTTCTTTCTCAATAACAAGCGCCATCACCGGTCCGCCAATTTTCAATTTTCCTTTTCTTTTGTTTTCATGCTTTTGCTCAGAAGAACGCAGAAGAATCTCTACCCTTTCGACGACCCAATCGAACAGCAAAAACAGCAGCCGTGTCCAGAATGAAAGCACAGCACCAGCTTTAACTCCAATCAATTTTCAGAGAAGAAGTTCATAAAGTCAGATATTTAAGGATGAATCTTTAGCTGTTTTTCCACAAGTTCATTTTCCAGCTTGAGCCTGAAGAGGTCCCTTGCCAAGAAGGGCCGAAATATGGTTCTAATAAAATGTAGCTGATTTATCCGTTTTGCACCGTCAAATATGCTCTCTAGCCAAATTTAATCTTCCCTCTGAGATTTTTTTCGCAGTTAAGACCCGCCTCTCGCGTCGTTTGCGATTGGTCGGCTATACGGAGTGTAAAAAAAATAGAGACAAAATTGCACGTAACAGCAAGAACAAATAATCGGATAGAACCTCCGTCTCCCTAGCTCTGTAATATGACTATCCGGAGTCGAATATTTCCATATTTCCCCGTACCCTATCCGCTGCAAAATGAGCGCAGGTTAGTAGCTTCGCGCCACATCATGTTTCGTTACCTCTACAATACGCCCCTCATAAAATTCCTCTCAGATTAGTTATTTTTGGCCGCCAGGTGCGCTATCGTAAAGAAAACAATGCACGTTACTTCTTGGTGTACGTTTATCCAGGTTTGTTTTGCTATTTTCAATTCTTCTTAGGCCTAACCATGTTTAAACTGTTTAAAATGCCTCTTCCCGTATTTTTGCTTTACCCAACTCTGTTCTGTCAAGCGTCATCAAGTTTGTCATTTCTGGCTTCCGACTTCATTGCCGAGTGCTGACTGACTTTTCAACGGGAGCTAATGCGCGACTCGGTATGAAGCGAAAGCCTAATCGCTTATTCGCCCGTCAGATAACTTATCCCCAGATCTCACGTGTGATTGTTATTGTTCTTCTAGCGCGTCTGGCGGCAATTCGTCATCGGATTTTATGAAGGACGTATAGCTAAATCGCTGTGAAGCAGCTTTGAGGAAAAGTAGAAGCCAAAGATGATTAGTTCTACGGACGCGCTCCAGAGCGGGTCAGCGCGCGGAGACGAAGACGAAGACGAGAGGAAGACGGAAGATGAGTAAACGGGTATCAACATCAGCTCAAAGATGGAGTAAATACTTCTAGGTCCGCTCAGTTTTGTCGGAGCATTCATAGTCGCTGCATGGGACTAAAGACACAGGTTCTATATGATTATTTGTTCTTGGTAATAGGTAGTGTGCTTTCACAGCTGAGAAATATTGTGAGAGTTAAAGCATAAATGTGGACTTCTTAATCCTGATCTAATATTCAGCTTTTGCTTCATTTTAACCCGCCATCTGTTGTGGGTCACCTGTCGAGATGAGACGAGATTTCAAACATTCCTGTCCTCGACAGCGACCCGTTTCGATTAAGAAGACAGAAAACAAAAAAGAAAGATGACATCAAAAATTTTAGCAAGCATTAACTGTTGAAAATTCATTTCTAAAACTTACAAATATGCCATTGGTAATTATTCACAGGTGATATTTTCTGCTCATGGTGGGAATTTAGGAATCCCGACATCATTTAATCGTTCGAGATGAGTTACAAGCGATGAGCAAGGGGGTTAGAGACTATAGTTGCGTTTTTGATTGCCGTTCCTGATCTCAGTTCTTCTTATTTCTCGTTTTCGATCACCCCCCGAGTTCACAGTTTGCTTAATTGTCGTTTTCGCTGAAACGGAGACCGTGTCAGTTCTCGGTTCTACAACACCTGCGAGTGAAACGGCGAACTGTGACGCAGACGCAGTTCCTGGTCCGAGTTCGCCTGTCATGAATAAATTAGCCCAACAAATGTCCTGGAAAGTGTGTTTGGAAATGGATGACTACAATTTGTATATTTTGACTACAAGAATGGCCTTTTCACTGTCAAATGTAACTACCCTTTACTGACTTATTTAGGCGATTTTATGAATGATTTGCCGGGATGCATATTTACCGTTTTTATTCACCTGCGTCTTGAAACGGCGAAGGCGTCAGGCGTCAGGCGAACTGAGTGTAAAAACGGAAATTAAGCTGCAACGGCGAACTCACAGGGGAACTTACACAGGCGATCAAAAACGCAACTTATGCAAGTAACAGATGAGGGAAGTGAACATACGTGCGGTTTTGTAATAATTTTCTGGTACTTTCGTAGAAGCAGAAGTTACAGGAGTTAGGAAAATTTTTAATAAATATTTGCATAATACTCCGTATTTTATGTTTTGCACTTTTACGAGTAATAAAGTTCATTCATTCATTCAAAGAAATTAAAGTTGATTTCATGCAGGGGATTTTGTTGGGGACGGCGTGGTTGGGGACATTTTCGTCGGTCGGTCGGTCGGGCGGTATGTTCCAAGATTGCGAGTTAAGGTACTTCAGGATGTGCTAAGACGATGAAATATCACGCATATCAGGGATCCGATCACACTAATTAATAGTCAGTTTCCTGATCCAGCCATCTTGACGGGAGTGGAGGGAGGGAGAATCAGGAAACATTAAGACATGCGGAACTTCCGAAAGTGTTATCGGATTCGAATGAAACTTAATAACTGAACAGAAGGCATGTCTCTGTTGTTCCATTTAAAGTCTGGACCGGATTCGACAGTTGTGGGGGAGTCTGGGTGGGGAGACCGGAAATCTCGTGAAACAGTTAGACTGGAGGGATCGGGGTGGAACTTGCTAGAAAGAACAAGCATCTGATCTAGATAAATCGTTTTCACAACCGGACTGGATCCGGACACTTTGGGGTGGTGGTGGAGGGGGGTTTCCCGGAATTCCGGTGATAGCGGTTTTTGGGAATTTTCACGACGAAACTTGGTAGGCATGTCAGGGACCCGATCAGACTGACATGGAAATAGTAATTTTCTCGACCCGATCATCGTGGGGGCAGGGTGGGAAAATCCGGAATACTGAGTCGCGTAACTTTCAAACGGGTGATCGGATTCCAATGAAATTTAATAATTGCGCAGAGAACATGTCTGTGATGTTCTTTTCAATGTCCGGACCGGATCGACAACTGTGGGGGGGGGGGGGACCGGAAAATTTGTGACCCGCTAAGACTGGAATGGTTTAGAAATTGTCATTTCCCAGATCTGACGATTCCTTAAAGTACTCATCTAAACCGCAAAGTACAAAACATTCTTCTAACCAAAATACAGATTTTCGTGATCAACACGAGCCTATGATAATTTTTGCCTCAAGGGTTTTGCTTACAAGTGAGCTCTCTAAAGAACCAAAATTCTTCTGAGCAAAATATACATTTTCATGATCCCCATTAGCTCTCACCACTTTTGCCTCAAACGTTTACATACATCATTACTTACAGCCAAGTGCAAAAATAAAATACTTTTTCCATATTTGATAGTGCAAAACGGATACGTCAGCTGAATTTTATTACAGCTATATTTCGGCCCTTCTTGGCAAGGGTCCTCTCTTTGGTTTTTCCACAAGTTCGTTTTTCCAACTTGACCGGCTTTGAGCCTGAAAAGGACCCTTGCCAAAAAGGGCAAGGGCAATAAAATTCAGCTGACGTATCCGTTTTGCACTATCAAATATGATTCGAAGTCAGCTTGGGCTAAAGGAAAATTACTTTTTCCAAACCACACATTCTCGCGATTTTCAACGGCCCATTATCACATAAGTAAAAAAAATGCTTCTAAGCTAAATACAGATTTTCATGATCCCACGAGCCCATAATATTTTTTGCATCAAGGCTTGTGCTTACAAACGATCACAACAAACCCACGAATTGGCAAATTCCTACTTTCATCCTCCGCCTAGCCTTGCAAGTGAGATATGAGCTTCTAGCACTTGTTTTAATACCCGCGTAGCAATTTCTTAACACTTTTCAAGTTGATGCTACGTCTCCTCCTCCCTCGATGACATTAAAATCTAACTTGTCCTAATCTTTCCTTATTAATGTTATCTATACTAATAAAATAAAATAAACTTTTTTTCTAACAGTAATAATTTTAACCTAACATACTTTACAAATATAAAATATTTTATTATTATTATTATTATTTATTTGAATCCTTCAAAACTGAAGAGTAATGTGTAAAAAGGAACAACAACATGTCAGTCAGACTCACACACACTTACATACTAATAAACAGCTGACCGTTAAAGACAAATTAGCCTACTAAATATACAACGAAGTACATGCAAAAAAACAAAGCTCAAAATAAACCAACTAATCAGGGCGCTTTTTTGTGAAAAAAGGAAAAAGGTTGTGATGAAGAAGAATGTTGTCAGCCTTTTTATGAAAGTTCTGGATTTTGCCATTTAAAGTTTCCAAAGGATTCTTCACTTTAAAATTCGAAGTTAAGAAAGAGTTACTCGCAGAAATCGGGAAACCAAGAAGGAATTTAGAGAATTTATAATAAGTAACTTTTAACGCAGAAAGTTCAGAAGGACGGAAAGAAGAAAAGAAAGCAGACGGAAAAAGAATGTGAGGAAGTGCAACAGCCGTATAAATAGAACCAAGAACATCTCTGCGATACAACCCTCGTAAACGAATAACAGCACCAAATGCTCTTCTTATTTTATCTTGCACATGCTGAATAAGGATAAGTTTCCAATCCCTGGTATTAGATGAGTAAGGGATTCCAAGATACATAACTTTCTCAACAGGGCTGAAAACAATCCCCCCACCACAATCCAGGGGGGAATTCAGTGTCGGCAAACTACTAATCACAAAATAATTACACTTTTCAGAACTACTTATTAGACCCTTCTGCCTCAATTTAGATACTAGAATGTTATAATTTTCAATTAATTTTTCCTTTGACCGACTTAAAATAATAATATCATCAGCATATGCTAAAAACGTTACATCACGTGCAAAATGTATTAAAGAAGTCTTAAGCGACCGAAGACAATCTGCCAAACATGCATCCAAACATATATTGTCCTCATTAGGCTATTATTAACCTACTCATATTTTTTTGTCAAAGAAACCAAAAAAATATATCTTTTCTAAACTTAAAAATCTAATTCTTTTGTTTGAAGGACTAATGACTTCAAAGGAAGTACAAAGAGTCTTTATTCTTGTTACATCTTCGGAGAGTAAAGGATATAGTGACACAATGTACCTGAACAATGGATTTTCCTTGCTCGTTAGTCGGAAACCTAAATTATATTTCTGGTAATGCTGTTTTTCGCTTCGTTCAGACAGGCTGAAGTGTTCGAAACTTGCGTTGAGTGATTTTAAATACTGATCGGTCAGTACGTGCCGAGTTGTGGGAAAGTCAACCCGCTATTTTGACAAGCTTTAATGAGTGAGGGCGAAGAGAGTCATCGTGTTCCGGCAACCTGCCTAGCCGTAGCAAGCATCGTACTCACGACCATCGTGACCTTTCACGGTCTTCATTTGCTGAATGTATCTGGACTATCCAAGCACCATCAAACAATGCTTCAGGCTTTGATACTTACCATTGGTGCAGCGGGCATTCTACGCTTTGTGACGTATTTTTTTGTGATGTACCAGTACTCTTGTGGGTTCACTCTTGCTATGGCGGAGATTCTCGTCCTAGTTTCGTTCTACGCCTATTTTGGTTCTTCTTTGACTCTGATAATAACGAACTTCTTCACTAAAACTAGGAGTCGTTGCGTGTATTTTCTATCATACGTGGGATTATTATTGTCAGGATTTCCATTTTTCATTAGAATTTGGAACCCCAGGACCTATATCCATTGTGTATGCCTAAGAGAGCTGCTACCTTTAACTTGTGAAGCTCGGACTTACTTTTTTCTGCCTGGCATTGCATTGTTGACAGTCGTGGCCTGCTTCTACTTGTTCGTCCTGGAATTGAGGCTGTTCCGACAGCGTGTTACAAATTTGTCGGCCCCAATCGTTAGGTTCTATACAGGTATGCCGCTAGCTTCCGTCATTATGTATGTTGGTCTCATGTCTTTTCGCCGCAGGGCAGAATTAGTGTTTCTAAGGTTTTTAGAGAGTGAAGTGAATAGTGTTGTTCTTTTCTATTACTTGACTCCGATCTATTATCTTGTGGACACTGGACTGTTCTCATCCCTTTTGTCCCTGTTCAATCGACATTTGTTTCCAAGGGTCGGCAGAATTCACCCGATACCCTCGGGATCAGTGCACCAAGACAGATACTAGACGAGCGAAATTCTTTTGAACCATTTATTCAAATTATGTTGACCTCCAACTGTCTTTCTTTCGGATAGACTGATGCTAGTTGTACAGTTTGGCGATCTCGTTCTGGTTAACCCATATCTTCCGTGCGACCGTCGCAACCTCGCTTCATTTGGATTTTTTGCTAAATCTTGTAACAAGGTCAAGTCTCTCCTTTCAGACATCAGTAGCAAAGGTCTTAACTGGATTCTTGTTGGTGATTTGAATACCAACATCCTGGCTCCTTCGGTACGCACTGACCTGTTTACTGAGTCTCTTCCTAGCGGGTATTGTACCGTAGAGAAGTCCTTGCCGTATACCTACAGACACAATCGTGGCGGAACCGTTTCGAACCTTGACCACCTTATTGTCTCCCACCCATCTGTAGCTGATGGAATGGTTGAAGTTGACGACGAAAAAACTGATGATGACCATCTGCCGTTGACTTTCAAATTGGCACTCCCCGCCGATTTTAACAAAAGTACTACATCTCAACCTCAGACATGGATCAAGAAAAGGAACTGGAATCGTTTAGATCCCGTACTGTATATAGCTACACTGACCACCCTTTTGACAGCTGTGAAAATTCCCTTCCACTTACTCCAGACTAGTCTCCATGTGACTGGTCCCTCCATCGACTGGAACTTTTATTACTCTGAGATCGTTCATTGCTTGAAGACTGCCGCTAACGTAGCCGTACAAATGTTAGGTTTGGAACCCGAAAGCGGCTTTGGAGAGTTTGTCCGGAGGTTAAGAAAGCCAGAAATCGTGCGAAATTTTGAAGAGACTATGGATAGCTTGTGGACGCCCTGTCAGTGGAACCGTTTTTGACCTTAAAAAGAAGACAAAGCGGGAGTATCAGAATTGTTTGAAATCCGCACGTTTAAATGGCGCTGATGCCCCTAGAGACCGCAAGTCTTGGAATAAAGTGCTTCTTTCGGACAAGTGTTGTGCAGTGTCTCCGTCAAAATTGACCTCCTCTGACTGGATAAACCATTATCGCAACTTGTTCACTCAGTGCAATATGCGTGTGCAAAAGTGTTTCGATTCTTTACTTTCAAGGTTTCTCCCTGTTAAAATTTCTCAGTCTTCTGTATTTGCGGTTACTAGTTATGCTGTTGAAAAGGCTGTTTGCAGACTAAAAAAGACTGGATCTGTCGATATCGATGGTATTTCTTCAGAGTTCTTCAAAACTGAATGTCCTGTTCTGGTCCAACATCTACAGCTACTGTTCCAAATGTTTCTTTCCCAATCTCAGGTCCCGAATAGCTTCCTTGTTGGAACTGTAACATCTGTCCTTAAGCGAGGCAAGGACCCTGAATTGTGCAATAGTTTCCGTCCAATTACAGTATCATGTACACTCAGTAAAATTTTTGAGTATGTCCTTCTTCCCGAACTTCTTCAAAAATGCAATTTTGGAAATATGCAATTGGGTTTCAGGGATGGTACGGGTTGTGCGCATGCTCACCACATTCTGACCAAAATAATGCGACAGGCTACTCTAAACAGATCAACCATTCACATTTGTTCCATATACATCTCTGGGGCTTTTGATAATGTTGTCCATTCTCAAGCTTTGTATTCGCTTGCTCGTTCTGGAGTCAATTCTTCTATTCTTTGCCTTTTAAAGTATTGGTACGCAAATTCTAACGTTCGGGTAAAATGTCAGGGTCAGTTATCGGAAAATATTCCAGTGAACCATGGAGTTCGCCAAGGTGGAGTTTTGTCACGGTATACATTTAAGTCTGCGATTTCTGATTGCTTGGATTCTCTTCTTCCTGCATATTTGTTCAAGGAGATTTCGATCAGCTACATTGCGTATGCTGATGATATCCTCCTAGTCAGCCGTACAAATTCTAAAAATATGAAAATTTTAGCAAACAAACTTTCGGACATTGGACTTGAGATAAATCTGTCAAAATGTGAATATCTTTGTTTTGGTCGCACAACAACCTCTGAGCGCCCTTCTGTTGCAATTGATTATTTTTCTATTTTCTCGTCTGAGTCGCTGAAATGGCTCGGGCTTACCTTCAAATCCACATTATCTTTAACGTGCTCCTCTATTTTAACAAGACCAAACTTTTCGATGGGATCCCAAAAATTCAATATCTGATCCAGACAACTGGGTCTTGTCTTAGCCAGATCCAGCCATCGCCAGAATCCTTGAACATTCTTACAATTAAAATTCAGAAACAGATTAAGGCCAAATAGCTAATCATCTGAGAAAACCAACTTCAGATGTGGATTCAGCATGTGTGTTTACCCGTATAAGTCATATCTGTTTTGACGAAAAGTTCCTGCCACTTCTGCCAATTTCCCGGTTTCGGCCGAACTCTAGAACTACTTGTCCGGCGAAAAAAGAAAGCTCAAAAACGAACTCAGGGTATCTTCTTTCTCAAATAATGAACATCTAATCAACTTCAAATAAAAATTTAACTTATAACAAATTTTCCGACTTCAGCCGGATTCCGGTCGAACTATATGTCCGGGTAAAATATGATTGTCACACACGGATTCAGCGTCTCTTCTTAACCCCTAAATCGGTTATCTAATCAGCTAGAAATAAAACTTTAACTTCTAACAATTTTCCAGTTTTGGCCGGATTCCGGGCGAACTACATGTCCGGGTAGAAAATTGTTTTCACATAAAAGTTCAGCATGTCTTCTTTCCCTAAATCGGACATCTGATCAACTCCAAATAAAACTTTTAATTTTAACAAACTTTCCGGTTTGGGCCGGATTCCGGGCGAACTACTTGTCCGTCGAGAAAATGGTTTTGACCATCGTCTTCAGCATGTCTTCCTACCTCTAAATCAAACATCTAATCAACTTCAAATAAAACTTTTACTTTTAACAAACTTTCCGGTTTTGGCCGGATTCCGGGCGAACTACTTGTCCGATTACAAAATGGTTTTCACCATCGTGTTCAGCATGTCTTCTTACCCCATAATCGACTATCACATTAGCTGTTTCAAAATATTTTGTTTGACCCTTAATTTGAACCCCCTCCCCCACCCCTAAATGTAGGGCTACAAAGCCCATTTACGAACTCAACTGGTCCGCCGACCCAACGAATCCTCACACCAAGTTTCATCAAAATATCTCATTCCCTTCGAGAGTTATCGTGCTTACAGACGGACGGACGGACGGACGGACAGACGGACAACTTTTGCGAAGTCATAGGTATCCCTCAACTTACGTTTTGGGATCCCAAAAAGGTGTAAAAATTTGAGATGTTGTTTCTTTAAGTACTGTAAATTTCTGATGTATCTTCCAAAAGCTTTTCGTAATCGTAAATTGGTTTCGAATTTTAATGTTCAGGATAGTATTAATACACTTTTTCGGTCGCATTAAAATCTATTTTTCCTCCACAGACATCCTGCCCTCTCAGCCCATGAAATTATTAGCCAGTTTTTCATTCCTGAACCCGATTAATGTGCTTGTCACTGTGTACAAATTTTAAGTCTATTTAGTGTGTTTTTTTATCTATATGAAAAGAATGTTGTCATGTTTATTTACATTGTTTTGTTTAAGTGTTTTAATAAGTATATTTTACTTGTTCTGCGAAAGAAGGAGATTAAAAAGATGAGATCATGATATTTTAAATATGCAAAGCACCTGCTCCACTTGTCGAAATTATGTCATAACCATACATTGACGGAGAAATTCAAAATTCAAGACGCAAGTGTTACCCTTTTGGATGTTTCGTCATCACTTTCAGAACTCATGGACAACAAGGCCCAACCAGCACACGATGTCGTCCACTGCTTCCTGACCGAATATTAAAAATTAAGTGTCTTTTTCTGTGTGTATATATGTGTTTTGTTTATTTTCTTTACTTTTGTCATTTACTCCGCCTTTTCAAAATGGCGGGTCAGAAATAAATTACTTACTTACTTACTTACTTGTGTAATTCATACTCCGCTGTTACGCAAAAAGCGGGTCATAAATACATAAAATAAATGTATACAACGGATACGTCAGCTACGATGCTTCATCAGCGATATTTCGGCCCTTCTTGGCAAGGTTTACAGGTTTGTTTCCCTCCCCGACGTTGGACCTGAAGATTGACAGCCTGACGAGGACCCTTGCCAAGAAGGGCCGAAATATCACTGATGAAGCATCTTTGGCTGACGTATCCGTTGTATACATTATTTGAATAAATGTTTCAAAGTCAGCTTGTGCTCAAGGAATATATATCTTTTGAACCAATCACATAATTCGCGTTCTTCATGTTGGCTAAACTATTTTAGTTTTTTTTTTTTTTATAGCACTATTTACGAAGTATTACTGAACAAAATCCACACAGATATAAAAGATGAGTTTATTCTACAGTAAAAGAAGAGGTGTAAGGTCATATGGCAATTGCAAGGGCGGGTAGCATGTAAATCATCTAGGGGTTTGCGCTGTCAGGGTCGTATCCATGTGGGTCATCCCATACCCTCCTCCAACTCCCTTTAACATATAATAGTCTGCCAAGGTTCGTTCAGTCTCCAACCTAAGTGTGTCAAAATGCTGCCAACAACCCCTACCCCGACTTTGACTGCCCCGAATTTGCCGAGCCCTATACCCGACCTACAACTGAACTACATTACTCGTGATCTTACGAAGACTGTTCTCTTCGAATTGCACAAAAATATGTCTGCACTGCACTGGCAGGAAGTTCGCTTTAACAAGGCCGGGTATTCATTTGTAAACAAAATCACTGAGACACAAATGATCATGGGCTCTTACCCTTGGTTCACACTGCTGCTTCGTATGCGACACAATTTTTTCTTTGATGTCCCGACGTGCGACAGAATCGCATGGACCCTCCCACTAACAAGCAGAGGCAAATGGAAAACGAAATTTTTGGTCGAGATTATTCTGCAAAAGGACAAAGAAACCCTCGGGGAAACAACCTCTGAAGAGGCTGGGAGATTGCCCATCTGAATACCACCCAGCATTAGGAAATTTTCAGCCCAACCCCATTTGTCATCTTGTTCAAAACAGGGTAATACAAGTTTATTCAGAAGATATTTTGCATTCAGCCATCCTAGGGTTACAGTCAGATCAAGGTAGATCAATTTCTAGTCTTGAAAATTAACTGGTGTTTATGTTTTCTTTTCTTCCCCTCAAGAATCGCATGCGTTATGTCGGACCAGTTGAAATATTTCAACGCATCCGACACTGCGACAAAACGCAAAGTTCTGCGTTGCTTGTCGCACGACTTGTGTCGTTTGTCGCATGACGCAGAATTTTGCGCGAAATCGCAGCAGTGTGAACCAAGGGTAGGGAACATGAAAATGTATCGTTTGGCCAACCAAGTTCGCCTATTCGCAAAGCGTCGGTTCGCTAAGAGTCTCTTCGCAGTGATCCAAAAGCCGTTTGGAAGTTTAGCGCCACCTGATAAAGCTGTTCCCACCGATGATCAGCTGGTAGAACAAAGTAAATCGCTCTGTAATAATGTCTTTGCGGAATATGTATTCGCGGCTCCGAGTAAGGCTTAAGCTGCCTCAAAATTTAACACGGTCACCTCACCCTTGTCATTGTGGTCGTTCAATCCCAGTTCGTAGGGGGCAGGGGGCTATCTCCTTGCCAACACTGTTCAATAATAGTGTCCTAGAAGAGCAATATTTATGTCTTTGTTCATGTGTTCTCCAAGCCATTGACATTTCTCTCGTATGTTATGCCGACGATATTTTTAATTTAAGCAGGTAAATCAAATCAAACGGGTAGAAGAAAATTTTAAAATTATGCCAAACGTATACGTTCATCAAGGTCTTGAATTTAATTCGGCTAAGTCAGACGTCGTACTATTTAATTGGAAAGCTGAAGGCCCCGTGCCCTCCATTGCTCTTGGTGATGTCAATGTAAAGCCCGTTGAGAGCATTGTTTACCTTGGTCTCCCCAATGGCTCGTCATTAAAACACACCCGCTGGCTTCTATCTGAACATTTTGAGAGAAAAAATATCCGCTTCCTATGCTCTACTTGTAAAGAATGTAACCCGTTTCAACCGAAAAATCCTAGCGTCCCTCTATAACTCCGTTGCAATACCCCAATTTCTTTACCTAGCTCCCTTCTGGCAAATATTCTCAGCTAGTGAAAAAAATAAACTCCGTTCCACTTTCTTCAGATTCTCCAATTCGGCTCCCCCCTTGGACAAGAAATACCAAAATGATGAAAATATAAGACATATGAGACCCTGAGCTTGCTATCTCTAACCTGATTAGCAAGTACAGCTAAAAAATCCAGTCCCACCCGAGGATCAAAATTCTCAGAGTTTAGGTGTATATGTATGTAATCGTGTTCAGTTTTTAGTCAGTCAGAGAGTCTCAGTTTGTAATTGTCGATTTTGTGTGTGTGTTTCCAATGAAAGTGATACGTTTTGCTTTTGTTTTTCTTTTCGTTTGACTCCGTCCTTTTTCTGTTTGAAATGACGGGTGATAAATAAATAAATAAAAACAAAATTTTACCGGCGAGTTTGCTTCCCCTGATTATGATATAGAAAAAAAAGTTTAACTTAGAGCTCGATGAGGCCCTCGAGTCCCAGACTTGTGGTCTTGGGTTTGTTGTGACAACCCAGAAAATCCACGACGCGATAATGAAAACGAAGAAGAAACATTCAAGTGGCGTTGATCAGTTATGGGGGATGCACCTCGTTCATGGATCTTCATCCCTTATAAGCCACTTAGAACTACTTTATCAGATGATTTGTAATTGTGAGTTAGTTCCGGATGCTTTTTGTACCGGGGTCATTAAAAAGGGTAAACATGACGCCGATTGTCAGTCTTACCGCCCAATAACTGTTTCTCCGGTGTTGTGCAAGCTAATGGAATCTCTTCTGATTGATATGTTAAATCAGACCTGCTACACACCAGAAAACCAGTTCGGTTTTAAAAAGGGTCTTAACCGTGACACGTCCTCACCATAATTGCGAACATTTACTAAAAACCGCTTCATCCGAGTATCCATTGTTTCTTGCTGGACACGATGTCGGCAGAGCTTTCGAGCCATCCACAGATTCTTCTAGCGGCTTTGCATCGTGGTGTGGACGCTTCAGTAATAGCTACCCTTAGTGATGTGTATCGTGGATTAAATGTAAAGGTTAAGTCACTTTCCGCGAGAAGTGCCTCTGATTTAATCGACAGGTCCATCCCAGTACATAAAGGTATTTGGCAAGGTTCTATAACTTCACCCCCGCTATTTAACAGTAGTGTGGTCGTGAAATGAAGCTGAAATGAGTTTTATTTTTCGAGGTCTGGAGCTGTCGCTACTAAATTACGCTGATGATATTTTTAATCTGAGTAAAACCGTGGCTTCGACAGAGAAGAATTTTGCTAGTTTAAGTATAAGGATATCGGTTTAAAATTCAATCCGAGTAAGAGTGAATGCATCAAGTTTAGTCGTAATCGACCAGGTTCTGATAGCGCTTTAACTTCTTTGGGGGATTCCAGTATCCAGCTTTCGTCGTCCCTAACTTATCTCGGTCTACCACTTGATACCGACCTGAAAAGTACCCGTGCTGGACTACTCGGACATTTCGACGCGAAGGCTAAAGCAGCTTACGGTCTATTAGTTAGTGCTAAAACCCGTTATAGTAGACATTTTTGCTGGACTTTACAACGCTTACACAATCCCCAACATTCTAGCCCTATTTCCTTTTTTGGAAATTATTTAGCATAACTGATTTGAGGACAATCCGTAAATTGTTCTGTAAGGATGCTAAGTACCTACTCGGCCTTCGCCCATGGGCTCGTAATCACAAAGTTACGCAACTTTACGGCGTTACTGATCCCTTTGTGGCTGTGGCCCCTACGTCATGCCTAGGTTGACTCTCCTCTAGACAGGTGCCATTCGTATTATACTGCGTTTGTATAGTCATTTCGTTTAGTTTCGTCGGATCTTTTTCTTTCCTTTGTTGTTTTTCATATACTCCGTATGGGCAGGTTCTGTGCCATTTTTATATGGGTTAATACAATTATTGATTGATTGAAAAGTATTTTGCGGACATAGCGGTTAAGCGTCGCACTTTAACAAGGCTTGAATTTTCATTTGCAAGCAAAAATCTTGAGGTACAAATGGTCAGGGGCCCTT
Organism: Branchinecta sandiegonensis; assembly: GCA_030848855.1. Classification (NCBI taxonomy): domain Eukaryota; kingdom Metazoa; phylum Arthropoda; class Branchiopoda; order Anostraca; family Branchinectidae; genus Branchinecta; species Branchinecta sandiegonensis. Next base: position 14,446,276 of record JAUPMV010000020.1, read on the forward strand.
GGGGATCATGGAAATGTATCGTTTGGGCAAAAGTTTTTGCTTTGCATTTTGTGGTTAAAATGCCTTGGAATTCACTTGTAAGTTAAACCCTAGTTTCAGGCACAAATGAGCATGAGCCCTTTGGGATATTAAAAATAGTACTGTTTGGTCAAAATTGTGTTCTACACTTTGCGGTTAAGTGCGCGCTTTAAAGGGGGAGGGGGCGGATAGGAATTAATTTACATGCAAGACCATTGAGGCGCAAATGATCCGACTACCGGTAAAAGCAATGGACTTTATGGTTAAGATGAGCACTTTAAGGGGGGTAGGAATTCAGTAAAGTACACTTTCACTGACAATCGTGAACAAGAGCTACGAGCTCATATGGCACTTGTTATGAGTAGGTGGTGGAAGGAAGTAGATGAGAACGTCACAAAATACCCCCTTCACCCCCCTCCCCCCCAGGAACTGACTTAGATATAGGAAATCTAATTTCACTCGAGTCTGAGCATTTTCCGGCATCACCTCGGATCATCTAGGGCAAATGATTTGTCTACCTTCCAAGTTCAGATCCACTAGTATGATCGGCTAGGATTGCCACAATATAAGCTACCCGGTACCACCCCTCAAACTCCCCCTACCATGGCCGAATCTGGTTCAGACTTCGGACACACAAATAGGTCATCTAAAGCTTCTTCTCTTATCGTCTATGAAGTTCCACACGAATCTGAGCATTTTTCGGGGAAATCGGCCCACAGTGCTCGGATCCGGTCCGGACCCTAAAATATGTCATCTAATACATATGGTCTCTCTACTTTCCAAATTTCATTCAAATCATTCCACTCGTTTGGCCCCCATGCAAGCCACACAGTTTCCGGGACCCCCCTCGAACTCCCCCCACTGTAGCCAAATACGACTAGGACACACACATTCCGCATCTCTGACATCTACTCTTCTTGTTCGTCAAGCTTGACTCGAATCAGAGCATATCTGCAAATTTACAGTTTCTGCTTCATAGTATTCCTACCGTGGCCGGATCCGGTCCGGACGCCAAATAAAAATCTCGACCCCATAATCTAGGTCATTACTTTTTGTCACTCGAATCAAACCACCCGTTCGCAATTTCCGAATTCCCCTTTCCTTAACTCCCCCCCAAAATGGTCGAATACAGGAACGGAAGTCTCCCTAGGGAATTGTATCAACTCCTTAAGTCTATTTGGTCGAGTCACTAATACGCCTGCCAGTTTTCATCGTCCTTAGCACATCTGGAAGTATCCTAACTCGCAATAACAATATTTCGGATTTCCCCTCCCTCCAATCCCCAACGCGATGACCGGATCGAGGAAATTCTATTTCCAAGTGAATCTGTTCGAGCCCTTAATGTACTTACCATGTCTCATTGTCATAGCACATCCGGAACAACCTTAAATTCCGCCCCCCCCCCCTCCAACACCCCCACAGAGCCCGGATTCGGTCCGGTTTGTAAATGATGTATCTAGAGCTTATGCTCGCTCTTCCCAATAAGATTCATCTCTATCCTCCACTCCAAGCGTTTCACGAGCTTTCCGGCCCTCCCCTCTCCAACACTTCCCACAGTTTATCGCATCCGGTCCGGACTCAAAATGGGACATGTGAGACACGTGCTCTTTCCAAATTCAAGTTTCATCCACTTCCTATCATCCGTTTGAAAGTTATGTATGCCACGATATTCCCGATAGCCACTCCCTCAACTCAACCCACGATGGTCGGTCGGGGACGTGGCTACTCCTAAGACAACCTTGTCGAGTCCCTAATACGCAATCCAAGCTTCATCGTCTTTGCACATCTGGAAGTACCCTGACTGGCGATCACCGGACCGACCGACAGACAGGCCGACACACGGAAAACTGATCGGTATATGGCATTTGAGCCAAAGGATGCAAGTGCCATAAAAACAGTTGGCTCCGGCTTTCCCTGTTTTCAGCCTTTCCCCAGGCTCGTGGAAGTGCAGTAGAAACACGGACAGATTTACATAACCGTCTTTTTCTAATGACTGAGCTTCCCGCAAACAATCGTCGAGAGCACGATACGCATAGATAGTAGCGAATCATAGAAAGTGTAAATATAAGTGTGGTGTCGTCAAGGGTTTAGAAAGTACCGTATGAAATTCGGGTCTACGAGTTTAAGAATGTATGGAATAATTCCGAAAGTAGATTGCAGGTACGACAGGTCCTTCAAGGTTTTATGGAACATTGTCACAATAGTTCGAAAACGACAAGGTAGTAGGTACGCTATCTAAGTAATAAGTCACTTGTACGTGACCCACACCCTAAAAGGCAGAGTAATAAAAGAATAGATTTCAAAGAAGCCACAAAATGAATCTGGATTGTAATGTCTGTCCGTCGGTCTGTCCCACTTTTGCTAGTTCGGGCACTTTCACGTAGGCTAGCACGATGAAACCTGGCAAACCTGTAAAGACCCAGATCCAATCCTTAATAAAGCCTTTTTTTCTGGATACGATTATCCGCGTGGGACTGGAAGGAGGGGGAATCCGAAAAGTGTGACCAGCTTAAGTTTATCCTCTTGATGGGTTGTAAGCGCAGATGCCTGAGATGTTCCATTTACGCGTCCGAACAGCAGCCGATGATAGTGTGGGAGTTGAAGGGTGGGGGGTCCCGGAAATTTTCTAATATGCGTAGGGACCAAACGGATGAATGGGTTCAGATGAAACTTTGGATGATACAAAGCTCATTGTTCCTAGATATATCCCAGTTAGTCTCGTCTCGCAACCGGTACTTGATTCAGAAGTTCTCGGTCGCAGACCCTATACCGTCTAACTGTCGATAATCCGGTCGCGAGCCTTAATAACAAGGATGTTGCTCAACCCTGGATGGGTATTCTTTTCTATGTTTGATTTCGTATCTAGGTTACTGTTGTTTTGTTTTTGTAATTGTTGGTTTACTTCCTTTTTTCCGCACACTCCATCTCTTTCTCCTTTGTGTTCAGTGTTGTTGATGGGTAATAAAATATTTCATTCGTTCATATTATTTTGGGGTCCGGACCGGATCCGGCATCTGCGGGCGAGTTTGAGTTTTGACCAGACATTTTCCGGAAGTGTTCCGGTTCTACTGAAACTTTATAGTGGGTAGGAGAAAATGCCCAATCTAAATGTATGTGTCCGGATCGCCCCTGAATCTGGACAAAGTGGGAGGAGCTGGGGGTGGGGTGGATTTAATGAGCGGTAGGAGCAAATGCTTTATAAGGGACAGAAGTATGTATGTGTGGGGGTGGGGGGTCACCCAGCATTTCCTGCATCCGGCGACAGGGGAGTTGCAGGGGGGGGATCCTTGGTGAGTGGTAGACGCCATAACACTTAGACATACAATTTCGAGTTCGGGGAGGTCTTAGAAGAGCCATTGAATCTTGACAGCACGAACCTTAGCTGGTATACATGCGGAACTACCTTTGCAAGTGCCATATGAACTTTTAGCTCTTGTTTTTAAATTAATCGTCAGCGTGTGTGTGATCTAAACGAAGCCAAATATAAAATATATGCTACCCTAGCTATTTTAGCTTTATTTCTTCCTATTCTACTTACCAAAACATATCCATCCTTAGAGCAGGTTGAAAAAAATTTCCCATTGTGGGAAAATGAAACATGGAGAACTTGATTTGTATGCTCTTTCAAAACTTCTGTTTCAACAACAGGAACATTCTTCCAAAGTCGGAAATATTCTTCACGCCAAGAACGACTACCTGAAAAACACGGGCATAACTGAGACCACAAACCGGATGGATACCTCCAGACAGAAATACAATGTCATCTGGAACAGTTCAATAGTCAACGCAGGGACGTTTTGGATGCGTAAAAGAGTCTCGTCCATACTCTATGCTCTTTACCAGAGTAAGAAGACATCACATTTACCACTCAATACTTTCTAGTTTTTATTCAACAGAAGTGTCCTTGCCTAACCCGATGAAAATTTGTAGCCTGTGGAGTTGTATGGTAGTCGTACGAAAAACTTGCATGTATCGATATGCAGTAGTACAGAATACTTTAATTTAATGTGCTTCAGAGTGGGCTAATCTTAAGCAGTAGTATTCAGTAGCATCACGCCTTACTCCAGTAGCATCTAGTCTTGCTATAGTAGCATCAGTTGGTACTGCATGCCTTTTTCGTACAACTCATACTGCTATTTTGAGATAGTTTTTCATCGGGAATCCACTTGTGGCCAGCACGACCTGTGTACCTGAAGCGAGGGTAGGCCTGACGTAAAAGGAAGCTCCAGTCTTACAATTTATTCGTAAAAGGAAGCCCCAGTCTTACAATTTATTCATCTTAGAGGTCAAAGATTAAGGCCATTGTGAACAGGCCTATTAAGATTTTCACTGTCAATCTTTACAATCTTAAGGTGTTTTTCCGTTTTTCCGTTTTTGTGGGTCGGTTGTGGCTCGAAAAGAGCGTTTCCGTCGTCTTTTGTGCGGCCCACAAGTGTGTTTCCGCGATCAACAAGATTTTTGTGGCTCAAATTCGACAAACAACTGCCGAGGTGACGGTTGACTTTATGGCTCGTTTCTGGCGGGAAATTCAAATTTAGCAGCAAGATAATGTCAAAACAATAAGATCAACTACTTTCTGAAGCATGTAGACGTAAATCTGAGCATCCTTTTTGCACAGAATGGTAAGGACGAAAGTCTTAAGTTCTATTTGTTGAGTCTGAATTTTTTTTTTTTTTCCAAGATTTGAAATTATCGGCCCAAAAATACTCAAAACGGCGTTTCCGTGAGTTTCAACTTGTGGCTCGACTGTGTGGCACACAACCGTGTTTCCGCGAAAAACACTCAGAAGTGTGTGGCCCACAATTGTGTCGCGGAAAAACGCCTTTAACTTTCCTTTACAGTTGTTACAAAACGAGAAGCTTACCATTCTTTCTTCCAATAGTAGGATCAACCTTCCAGTCTCTTAGGAACCTTCTTTTCCAGAAGTATTCATCCTGAGACAGTCTTTTCCAGCGCCTACAGACTTTTGCAACATTGCAGAGATCCTAGAAAAATGAGTATCGTGTTACAAAGGATTACTTCCAAGCCCCTTGTAGGTTGATGTTGAATGTCAAGATGGGATGATCGTCGTCGATCTTTTCTTAATCAATATGCACTATGTCGGTTACCAGAGAAGGATCAGAGACAATGACGTGGTCCAGATTGGACGTGGTGCCGCCCATATTATGGATATAAGTGTGCCCAAGGTTTTTAGGCTCAACCCTCTATCCAGTCGGGAGTGCCGACAGGAATAGGCTGCTCCGCGTAACATCGAAGAGCAAGTTGCAGTTTGAATTGCCAGCTAGAATCCAGGGTTTCTTCTGCTTCGTGCAATCTTGAAGGACAGCTTCCAGTTTGTTAAAAGCGCTCGAAAATGGGTCGAGCAATTTTTTGTCTTTTCTTTCGCAGGGGAAGTAGACATTTATCAGAACAGTGCCATTGACCTCTGTAGCTAGGATATTTTGATCTGAATAAGTGCAAACCGTGACAGAGCCAACAGAGGTCCGAATGAAGGTAGCAAGACCACCTGAGGGTCTTCCATTTGTCTTCTTTGCTGCCTGGATAAAGATATAACGATCTTGGGAGCGGAAAATTATGTCAACACAGCTTAAGGATGATTCTCATATAAGGGGGCGGTGATTTGGTGGACATTTCTCCATTTCTGGGATCCCAAAACGTAAGTGGAGGGATACCTATGACATTGCAAAAGCTGTCCGTCTGTGAGCACGACAACTCTCGAACGGAAGGAGATATTTTGATGAAACTTGGTGTGAGGATCCTTTGAGTCGAGGGAAAGGTCGAGTTCGTAGATGGGCTCTGTAGCCCTACATTTAGGGTGGGGGAGGGGGTTCGAATTAAGGGGCAAAACAAATATTTTTAAACAGCTAAGGAAATAGTCGATTAAGGGTAAGAAGATATGCTGAACACGATTATCAAAATCATTCTTTCGTCGGACAAGTAGTTTACCCGGAATCCGGCCAAAACCGGAAAGTTTGTTAAAAGTAAAAGTTTTATTTGAAGTTGATTAGATGTTCGATGGAGGGGTAAGAAGACATGGCGAACACTTACGTGAAAATCATTTTCTACCCGGACAAGTAGTTCGCCCGGAATCCGGCCAAACCGGAAAATTTGTTAAAAGTAAAAGTTGTATTTGTAGTTGATTAGATGTCCGATTTATTGCTAAGAAGATATGCTGAATCCGTATCAACGACCTTTCAGCCTACTACGAAAAGCGCTGCAGGCAAATTTTAAGCTCAGATCTGACGATCATAGCCTACTCTTCATTCTGACAAAATACGATTAAAAAATCTCTTCCTATCCGAAAGACTAGAAATAGCCCAGCTCTTTATATCAATCTAGCAAGGTTGAAACATGTGACTGAGAATGCAATTCTTTAGGTCTCAAACGCTCAAGAACACAGAATCTCCCATGTCCAAGACGGATGTTAACCCAGTTTCTTCCTGAACTACCCTTACTTCTGGGTGCACTGCCAGCCCCTCATTTAGCTTTCCTCGGTGAGCACCTAGTTTAGCTGAAGTTGTGTGGTCGGGCGCTCTGCGAGCACCCAGTTTAGCTCAATTTTTGTTGGTGGGCGCTCGCACCACTTTACTTCAATTTTTGTGGTTGAGTGCTCTGTGAGTGCCCACTTTAGCTTTTTTCTTTCTTCGAGCCCCCCCCCCCCCCCCCCCCCCGTAGCGACGCCCCTGCTTACCGGGGTATAGGATCAGATATGTGACCTTAATGTGTTTCTAAATTTTAATAGTAAAAATGTTCAAGGAGTCTGGTGAAGACTGGATCTGGCGAATACAAATGTCTGGATCAAATAAGGTAAATGACATAGTATCATGCAGAATATGTCACGAATTCTACTTCTTTTTCTAAATTTTCCTGTGTATAACACACAGTTTTTGACTTTATTCGACGCGCCGAAACCTCGTCTATCAGCGATGTGCATATATTGGCTGTATCTCTCTTCTCTGCGTTTTAATGTTTCACGAATCACAGACACGTCGTGATTTTAGTATTGTGCGCCCGCACGGAAAGGTACTTGCTTTTCGTGCCCCACACGGAAAGGCCCATGCTTTCGCGCATCACACAGTAAGGTATTTGCTAGCGAGCATCACACGGCAAGGTTCCGTATACTTGCTTTCAATGTGCCAGGAAATGACCGTCAGGGGCGTCACTATGAGGGGGGAGGGGGGGGACTCCCCGCCCCCCCCCCCCCAAAGGTTTTGAGAAAGTACTTTCGTCGGGCGAAGCCCGGCGAAAGTTCACTTGTTTGTCAGCGCGAAGCGCCGGCAAACACAGAAGAAATAAAATTTTGTATGCTTTTGTCAGGCGTCGGTCGACTCGTCGGCACATCGGGTTCTTTTTATACGCACGAAATGAAATCCTGCAAACATTTGTCAGGCAAAACACTGAAGTGAAATCCTGCAAACATTTGTCAGGCAAAACACTGAAGAAATCGAATTCTGCATGCTTTTGTCGTGCCTCGGTATCCTCGTCGGCACATCGGGTTCTTTTTATACGGAAGGAATCCAGAAGAAATAATTTTTTTATGTTTTTGTCGGGCGTCGGTCAACTCGTCGGCACATCGGGTTGAATTACTTGAACACAGAAGAAATCGAATTCTGAATTCTTTTGTCGGGCGTCGTTATTCTTGTCCGCATATCGGGTCTTTTTATACGTAAGAAATCGAATTCTGGAAACATATGTCGGGCGCAAACTTTTCCGGAAAAATTACAGATTTAAAACAATATCGCCGGCGTTGCATAGTTAAACTTGTTCTGGGTACAGTCGTTGGAAGCTTCGCTTTTTAGCGAAAGCTGAAACGAAAAGCCAAATATGTGAATTTAAATATATGAATTTACATCAAAGTTAGCATTACAGTTAGTTTTACACAAAATTTCTGCCTGCGGTGCATTTTGTAGTATTCTCTATTTGGAAGAATGGTGTGTAATTTACTTTTCGTTTTACAATAGAAATTCTTGGGGTTTGAAACCTCGTCTATCCAGCGATGTGCATATATTGGCTGTATCTCTCTTCTCTGCGTTTCAATGTTTCACGAATCACAGACACGTCGTGATTTTAGTATTGTGCGCCCGCACGGAAAGGTACTTGCTTTTCGTGCCCCACACGGAAAGGGCCGCCCATGCTTTCGCGCATCACACAGTAAGGTATTTGCTAGCGAGCATCACACGGCAAGGTTCCGTATACTTGCTTTCAATGTGCCAGGAAATGGCCGTCAGTATGAGGGGGGAGGGGGGGGGGGACTCCCCCCCCCCCGAAGGTTTTGAGAAAGTACTTTCGTCGGGCGAAGCCCGGCGAAAGTTCACTTGTTTGTCAGCGCGAAGCGCCGGCAAACACAGAAGAAATAAAATTTTGCATGCTTTTGTCAGGCGTCGTTATTCTTGTCGGCATATCGGGTATTTTTATACGTAAGAAATCGAATTCTGGAAACATATGTCGGGCGCAAACTTTTCCGGAAAAATTACAGATTTAAAACAATATCGCCGGCGTTGCATAGTTAAACTTGTTCTGGGTACAGTCGTTGGAAGCTTCGCTTTTTAGCGAAAGCTGAAACGAAAAGCCAAATATGTGAATTTAAATATATGAATTTACATCAAAGTTAGCATTACAGTTAGTTTTACACAAAATGTCTGCCTGCGGTGCATTTTGTAATATTCTCTATTTGGAAGAATGGTGTGTAATTTACTTTTCGTTTTACAATAGAAATTCTTGGGGTTTGAAACACGTTAAAAGCCGGAAATTGTATCGTACTATAGCTAAATTTTTCCGGAAAATGGCATATTCAAAAAACTTTCGACTGCGGCGCTTGGTTTGACTTGTCTTGGTACAGTTGTTGGAAGCTTCGCTTTTTAGCGAAAGCTAAAATGAAAAGCCGAATATGTCAACCATAATATACGAAATTATACCAAAGAAATGATCTCAACTGGTGCATTACAGTTAGTTTTACACAAAATTTCGCCTGCGGCACATTTTGTAGTATTCTCTATATGGAAGAATAGTGTATAATTTAGTTTTCGTTTTAGAACAGAAATTTTTGGGGTTTCAAACACGTTAAAAGGGGGAAATTGTATGGTAGGCTACTATAGCTAAATTTTCCGGAAAAGGGCAGATTTAAAAATTTTCGCTGGCGGCGCTTGGTTTACCATACAGTCGTTAGAAGCTTCGCTTTTTAGCAAAAGCTAAAATGAAAAGCCGAATATATGAACTTTAATATACTAAATTATACCACATCGTGAATTCTCGATATGTTAATTACTTACAGAGAATTTACTTATATAACTAGAGTGGAAAGCTATTTTGCGTATTGTGCACTAATATTTTGCTTCTGTGATGCTACCAATTCAATTTAATAAGGTCTTGCATGATTTGATGCTCTCAAGTTAGAAGAAAACTTACTTAGGCCTCCCCTCTCAAATTATTTTGCAAGTCACACTGCAACAGTGGTCAATTTTCAAGATATAGTGATGAATTTTAACAATAAATTCAAATCTACAGAAGTTGGAAGCGAAGTGATGATTACAACTAACTGCCCGCACATTTTAGCGATTTTCAAATCTGTTTCAAATCCCTAGTACCTCCGAAACCGCAGAAAATTCAAAATCTGGAAAGCACATTACAAGTATGGCTTCTGCTTGATAAGTATACTATGTCATTTACCTTACTTAATTTTTGGGATTCCATCAAAAACCTTTGACGAAGTTGCCCCAGTGCTTGAAATGCCAAAGAAACTGAAAGAAACCAGACCAAAGGCTTGGTCATGTTTCTTTGGCACTTCAAGCACTGCCCTCATTAGCACCCAACAGCCCATGTGTTGGTATTGTGGGTTTTCTGGTGGCTGGGCAAAAACTTCTACAGTTCAGGCTGCTAGTGCAAAAAAAAACAAAGATAATTTTAGATACAACAAACAGTCTGCCTTATTTTGAAGCCATACACTTTTCCTCTTTTTTCTATTTTTACTGCTTGAAACTGTAACTTACCTCTGCATTTAAGTGATTTATCACTTGAAGAAAAACAGTATCAGTTATCAGATTCCAAGACATGCGTCGTTCTTTATTTGAATGCTCCGCCGATTGCATTTTTGTCATTCTCTTACGCCATCTATTGGACTTTCTTATTGTGAAAATCTACCGCAAGGCGGTAGAAATGACAAAACGTTGAAACCTGGCAAGAACGGAATACAGAAGCTTCCTGAACATAATAATCGGGAGCCTGACAAGTCTCGAAGAGGGCAAGAGATCACAACGTAAAAACCAATAGAGAGATTGCAGCCTACCCGACGAAAACGGAAAAGGGTAGAAAAGCAGTAATTTAACATTGCGAGGTAAACAGTTCAAACGGCCTTCAAACTTCAACAGGTAAACGGCCTTCAGACTTTCCGCACAAAAATGATGCGTGCTTCCTATTGGTCGGATTTCAGAATACGCGTCATAACCGACCAATAGGACGCAAGACTCCGTCTTTGTTCACAAACTTAGAAGCCTCTAAACTCCCATTATCAAGAAAACTCTTTGCAATAGTTTTATTATACCAGTAGGAAGAAGCCAGGATAACGTCTCCAACAACTCACTGGCTCAGAATGGTTACCAAAGGCCAACAACTTAGATCGTGCTCCACCCTTTTGACAATAGTAAGGATTGTCGTTCCAACCTCGTGAAAAGTTACTACGCTGACAATTCCAACCTTTTCGAAATAATAATTACGGTAACTATTTGCTTACCACGTTCGGGAGTGTCGTAAGCGTGGTAGCTACGAATCTCTGTGATTAATTGGCCGGATTAGCCCTTGACATGATATTTTGCTGAAAATAGAAAAATACGTTCCAGCCTTGACGCCAAAAAGCTAGAATTTGTGATGTAGTAGCTACGGTAAGTAGGGTGGAACACAGTATTTGTCTCAAAAGGCGTATTCTCTTCGTTCCCCGAGGACTCTTCGGGGAACCAAGGGGAACGGCGAGAATAGAAAGAGTTTGCAGTTGATGAAATTAGTCTAGATCCACTTTCTTTTTGGTTTTCTTTATTCTTATCGTTTTAATTAATTTTACATTGCACAACACAAGCAAAAATTGATTCCCCTCGAATCTGAAAGGGAGTCCTTTTAGATGATGGCGATGATAGTCGGAGCATTCCCCGTCTGTGCGACTCGCGATAATATGTAATGTGTTTTACCAGTTTATGATTATGCACGTTACTGGTTCAGATCTTGGGTAGCTGAGGGTAGAGCCGCTGGTGGTTTTCTTGATGAAACAAGACTGCTGTGGAAGAAAAGGTTCAAGGAAGTTCTAAAGTGGGTGAGACGCGAGGAAACTATTATCAGAGCAGAAGCGATGGCCGATAATTTTTTGAAGAAAAACTTTAAATCCTTCTGGTCATGTGTAGGTACCCATAAAGAACGTACAAAAGTTCCAAATGTGCTTGACGGTATAACAGGTGATGTTCCGATTTGCGATATGTGGAAGGAAAAATACAAATCGCTATTTAATTCAGTGCCAAGAAATATGCAAAACGCAACTGAAGGAATGAGCACTCTGTCAAGAGAGTTTGAGCCTTTTTCTGAAAGTGAACTGGTGCGAGCGATACGTGAACTAAAACAAGAGCTGTAAGCTCATATGGCACTTGCATGGGTCATGATGATTTGATTGATCAAAAGTAAGTTTCGACTTTGCGGTTTGCGGTTGAGAAAACTGCTAATGGGCTGATGGGCATCACGAAAATGCATATATTGCTTAAAAGTATTTTTTTTACTTTGCGGTCAAGATTGGTACTTTAAGGAATAATCGGATTTGGGACGTAGCAATTTCTAAGCAAATGTTGTTGAGTCTCCAATATTCCAGCGAAGTTTCATCGTCGTAGCGCATCTGGAAGTACCTTAACGCGCAATCACCGGAATCCCAGACCCCCCCCCCCCCTCCTCCAACTCACCCACAATAACCGGAGCCAATCCGGTTCTGTAAATGATTAATCCAGAGCATCTGTTTGTCATTCCCACGAAGTTCGATCCAGATCACACCAGTCTAAGCGGGTCAAGTATTTTCCGCCCTCCCCCCAATTATTGCCGGATTCGGTCCGAAAATGAAAAAGGTCACAAGAGAAAAATGTGAAAAAGAGAAAAAACCCCTCCTCCCCCCCCTCAAGTTTCCGGATCCAGTCAAATTATGTAAAAGATTTACATGGACCAGATGTTTGTTCTTCCCAGCAAGTTTCACTCCGATACCATCATTCTAACCGTTTCCCGAGATTTCCGGTCCACCCCCCCCCCCAGCTCCCCCGCGGTGCACGTAGCCAATCCGATTCAGCAAATAACTTACCTAGAGCATCTGTTTGTTCTTCCCACAAAGTTCCATCCCGGTCCCTCCATTCTAAACGGGTCACGTATTCCCCCCCCCCAATAGTTGCCGGATCCGGTCCGGATATGAAAAAAATCATCGGAGAAATGTCCTCTGTTCAATTCTTAAATTTCACTCGAATCCGATCACCCATTCCAAAATTACGCATGACTGAAAATTTCGGATTCCCCTCCCTCCACTCCCCCCACCATTATCTGATCAACAAAATTTTTATTTTGAAGTCAGTTTGATTGGGTCCCTGATATGCCTGCCAAGTTTCATCGTGAAAATCCCCAAAACCACCATCACCGGAATTCCGGGACCCCCCCCCCCCCATAAGTGTCCGGATCCAGTACAATGGTCTAAAGGACTTATCTAGAGCAGATGCTTGTTCTTCCCAGCAAGTTTCACTCCGATCCTTCCATTCTAACCGTTTCCTGAAATTTCCAGTCTCCCCCCCCCCAACTCCCCCCTGGCTGCCGAATCCGGTCAAGACTTTAAACGGGACATTACAAATATATATTCTATTCAGTTATGAAGTTTCATTACAATCCGATCATCCGTTCGAAAGTTACACACTTCTCAATTTCCCGGATTCCCCTCCCTCCACTCCCCCCACCATTATCTGATCGACAAAAATTTTATTTTGAAGTCAGTTTGATTGGGTCCCTGATATGCCTGCCAAGTTTCATCGTGAAAATCCCCAAAACCACCATCCCCGGAATTCCGGGACCCCCCCCCCATAAGTGTCCGGATCCAGTACAATGGTCTAAAGGACTTATCTAGAGCAGATGCTTGTTCTTCCCAGCAAGTTTCACTCCGATCCCTCCATTCTAACCGTTTCTTGAAATTTCCGGTCTCCCCCCCCCCCAACTCCCCCCTGGCTACCGAATCCGGTCAAGACTTTAAACGGGACATTACAAATATATATTCTATTCAGTTATGAAGTTTCATTACAATCCGATCATCCGTTCGAAAGTTACACACTTCTCAATTTCCCGGATTCCCCTCCCTCCACTCCCCCCACCATTATCTGATCGACAAAATTTTTATTTTGAAGTCAGTTTGATTGGGTCCCTGATATGCCTGCCAAATTTCATCGTGAAAATCCCCAAAACCACCATCACCGGAATTCCGGGACCCCCCCCCCCCCCCATAAGTGTTCGGATCCAGTACAATGGTCTAAAGGACTTATCTAGAGCAGATGCTTGTTCTTCCCAGCAAGTTTCACTCCGATCCCTCCATTCTAACCGTTTCTTGAAATTTCCGGTCTCCCCCCCCCCCAACTCCCCCCTGGCTACCGAATCCGGTCAAGACTTTAAACGGGACATTACAGATATATATTCTATTCAGTTATGAAGTTTCATTACAATCCGATCATCCGTTCGAAAGTTACACACTTCTCAATTTCCCGGATTCCCCTGCCCTCCACCCCCCCCCCAATGGTCGGATCAGAAAACTGATTATTTATAAGTTTGTTTGGTCGGGTCTCTGATAGGCCTGCCAAGTTTGATGGTCCTAGCACAACTGGAAGTACACTAACTCGAAAAAGTGTGACAAAATGCCCTAAATTTTCAAGTTTCCAGCGCCCCCCCTTCCCGGCATATGGTCGGATCGGGAAACTGATCATTTCCAGGTTAGTTTGGTCGGGTCCCTGATATTCCTGCCAAGTTTCATTGTCCTACCTCATCTGGAAGTACCCTCACTCGAAAAAGTGTGACAAAATGCCCTAAATTTTCAAGTTTCCAGCGCCCCAACTCCCCCGCATATGGTCCGATCGGGAAACTTATTATTTCCAGGTTACTTTGGTCAGGTCCCTGATATTCCTGCCAAGTTTCATTGTCCTAGCTCAGCTGGAAGTACCCAAACTCGAAAAAGTGTGACAAAATGCCCTAAATTTTCAAGTTTCGAGCGCCCCCACTCCCCCGCATATGGTCGGATCGGGAAACTGATTATTTCCAGGTTCGTTTGGTCGGGTCCCTGATATTCCTGCCAAGTTTCATTGTCCTAGCTCATCTAGAAGTACCCTAACTCGGATATGTGGGACAAAAAACTCGGACCGACCGACAGACGGAATTGTGATCGGTATATGGCACTTTAGCCTGAGGCTACAAGTGCCATAACCAGGACGAGCTAGGGGATCGGATCTTATCTCATCGCAACATATCAAGTATAGTGCGAGTGTGATAGCGGTTGTCCTTGCCCCTCTTTTCTCGGCGATGTTAAAACACTCGTGTTTGCCGGAGCCACTAATGGAAGTTATACTAGTCCCTATTTGTAAAAGTAAAAATGGGAATTCTGCGTCTTCAGATAATTACCGACCGATTGCGCTAGCGTCCACACTCTCGAAGGTATTAGAGTATTGTTTACTTTTTCGGTTGAGGGAATTTTTAAAAACGTCGGAGCATCAGTTTGCTTATAAACGTCGACTTTCCGTTGAATTCCCAATCTTCATCATGAAGTGTGTCATAGAATATTACTGGAATTTGAATACTTATGCATTTGCGTGTTTTATTGACTCCCGAAAAGCTTTCGACAGAGTTAACCATGAAATTTTGATAAAGAAATTGTTGGCAAGAGGTGTCCCATATCATTACGTAAATCTTTTGATTCATTGGTTAACAACCCAGAAATTCAAGATCCGTTGGGGAGATATTTACAGTGAGTCTTTTTCGGTGCAAAACGGAGTACGTCAAGGAGGTGTATTGTCTGCGTACTTATATACGTTTTATGTAGATGAGCTAAACCTTCGTCTGAAAGCGTCAGGCTTTGGTTGCCATATTGGACGAGTTTGTTTCAATAACCTAAGTTTCTCAGGTGATCTAGTTCTGCTAGCCACAAGTGTGTCAGCTTTAAATAAACTGCTAGCGATTTGTGATGAATTTGCCCATCAGCATGATATTATTTATAATACGTCAAAAACTTTCTGCATGTTATTTCGCCCGAAAAGTCTGCGGAAAATAAAACCGCCCCAGGTATTTTTGTCAGGAAATGTAGTTAGTTTTGTGGATGAATTTATGTACCTAGGGTTCATATTCTCTAGCGATCTTAGTGATGATTGTCCCCTCAAACACTTGTACAGATCTCACTGCATCCGAGCCAATATGTTAATAAGACGGTTCAGCAATTGCTCTACTGAGGTTAAGAATCTTCTGTTCCGGAGTTACTGCACTTGTTTGTATGGTGTTGGCATGATCTCGTCACATACAGTTAAGGCGTTTACTACAATACGCGTGTGTTACAATAATTCGTTCCGTCTCCTACATTCTCTGCCATCTTGGTGTAGCGCTACGGAAATGTTTTCTGATGCTACACTGCCTGATTTTGCGGAGGTAGTTCGCAAGAGCCGGGAATCCATTAGACTCCGGGTTGTACATAATTATTGCGGTAATAGTCTTATCGAGGGAGTGAGTACCCCATTTATGCAGTTATCGTTACCCATCTGGGATGAGATCAATTCTGATCTTTTTGGTTTCCCAGGTGGGTAGGTGATATTCGTTATATTACTGTTATTTTTTTTGTTTGTATTTTTGTATTAGGCTAGTCAATATGGAATTTCTTTTTCCGGATTAAAGAGTATGTATATGGGGAGTGAGTCCCTGGGACAAACGAAAACGCAGGGACTCTCAAACGGGCTCCTCGGGGAACTGTGAGAAAACGCCAAAAGTCGAAAGTCCTATACCTTCGTTCACACAGTCCTATGTTATCATGTTGTGAAACAGATATTCAGGAATAAATACGATGATTGATTGATTCTTTTAAGCGTACTGACATTAGATACACATATTGTAATTTATTCTGTCTGTTTGACAATAATCGCAAATTTGGCTTATAACCACGATAGTCGATTTTTACAATAAACTTTCTATCTATCTATCTATCATGATGGTGTAGCAATATCCGTTTTCGTCAGGCAGGGTGCAATCTCTCCATAGCTGGACACAATACACTCTATTAACTGCAAAATCTGGGGAATAAGAATGAATGGAACTATGAAAATGGCGTGAATTCTTTTAATTCTTGTGCTATTTCCTTTGTCGTAAAATCATATCTTACCTTAATTAGTATTTTAGATCCGAGTGGTACCTGGTGGTACGACGGGACGGGTCCCTAAAGCAAGTAGCAGGTCAGACTTATTCTTCAAACTTGTTCTATGTGGTCTTCACACGCTTGGAACAGTCGGACGGTGACATCGACAACGGAGTGAAGCCATTATACCAAGCTAGCTATTTGTTCGGTATATTGTCCCGTTTCCGCGGATTTCGAAGACTACCTTAAACTGCCTGCACTCGAACCGGGGGAAGATGCCTCTGTGGAGGACTACGTCTTCTCAGCAAAAGGCAGATTAAGGTTGCGTTTCTGAAACTTAACAATTGTTAACAATCGTCAATTTTATTTCGGGGCGGAGCTAACTGTAGCTTTAAAGGACCTCTCGTGCTTATTCTGCCTTTTATAATATACTTAGATCCCATATGGAATAAGCTTCTAAAATCCCCACCTTCCTCCTTTGTTTCGTTTCGTAACCACGAATTTTTAGTGCTTTTTCGGCCTTGACGAGTTTTCCCGTCACCCAACGAAAAGTTTGACGGAATCTTCATTGTCCGCTGCCAACTCTTTCACGCATTATGATGTGATAATCTTCTGTCTATTACTTCTTTTATTTGCTTAGTTTTCTCTTTTTTAGCGAAAGCAAGTTCAGTTTTCAAATCTTTTGCGCCCAGCCGCCGCGTCGGAGAGCAGGAAGGCTGGATATAATCGATAAGTGCTAATAAGAGAATCGCTAGTTCCAGGTGGAAAGTAATGGTATTTTCGTAAACTTTTTTTCTGATCCATTTTATAGGGAAAAGATCATTTCTAGTAAGAGTTCTGCTTTAACGATCGTTAACTTTTCCCAAAATCTTCAATTGTTAACTTTTCCCAACGATGCTCACCAACAATCGTTACAAAATAGTTAACGATCGTTAAGCTCTGGAACGGAAATCGTGGGTGGACGGAGCTTAACTTTCGAAATCAGAAACCTGGAACGCAAAAAGTTAACAATTGTTAAGTTCTGGAACGCAACCTAAGAGGTACAATGATGGAGGGAAATCTGGTATAAATCCCGTTCCAGCGAACCACACGTGATACCTTTTCAGGCTGTTGCCAGCTGGCAAGGATGCAGCCCAAACAAACCTGGAATAATTTGGCAGAGTCACGGGGTTCGTATTAAATCTTTTTAGATCTTTTCGTAATCATAAATTGGTTTCGAATTTTAATGTTCAAGACAGTTGTCGCGAATATTCACCCCCTTGCTCGAGACCCGATCTGGCGAGCGATGCGAATTGACATTTGATTAAGCAGCGCGATATTTGATGGAAAGTGATTCATTCGGTGTTCGGACTATGGAGTGGAGAGGTCGCTGTGCGTTATATTAGGAAATGGGATTATCATATTATCTAATGGATTGAGTATCATTCTCTTTTTATTAATAGGCTAGTCTGGTACTAAAGCAATACCATTTTTCTAAACGAAGGCGTTCACGCGAGTTACGGCATCGGGAGAGGTTTAACGGTCGGACACGCTACCCAATGTATATTGATTCGACCCGAGCCTACGTAACAGTAGTTGCGTTTTTGCAGATACCATGGTATCTGATACTACGATCTAAAGTCGTTTTGCAGTTATCGTGGTATCTGATACCACGGTCAAAAGGCGTTTTTGCAGTTGTCGTGGTATCTGGCCAGTTATCGTGGTATCAGATATTCAGATACTACGGCCCGACCGTGGTAACTGGTCGTGGTATCCCACTTTTATCAAATTTTGTCAGATTGGTGAGAAAGAAGTTTAGCACTTAGTGATGTAGCTGGATATCTGTTTTTCTTTTGGGATGACTTCGAAAAGTTCTATTTCGGCAATAGTCGTTTTTACAGAGCACCGTGTATCAGATACCACGATAACTGCAAAAACGACTAATTGCAGATCCAGTTACCGTGGTAACAGATACCATGGTATCAGCAAAAACGCAACTAGTGTTGACATGCGTAACAAGGTAACGTTACGTAACATAATATCAAGACACTCCTTCGTTCGCATTCAAATCTATTTACCCTCAACAGACATCCTCCCACGAAATTATTAGCCAGTTTTTCCAATCCTGAACCCATTTAATGTGCTTGTCATTGTGTGAAAATCTGTAATTCTATTTAGTGTGTTCTTAAACTATACGAAAATAATGTAATCATGTCTATTTACATTGTTTCGTTTAGTGTTTTAATATATGTATTTTTACTATTTTACCCATACTCCGCTGCTATACAAAAAGCGGGTCACAAGTAAATAAATAAATTACCGTCTCAAAATTTGGAATGTCATGGGCACCCCCATGACATTCGAGCTTTCAATGAGATTATTCTAGGTTTGTTTCACAGGGAGCTTTTGAGTAAAAGGAGAAAACAAATAATTATAAGTGAAGAGTATCGTATGTTACTGTTTATGTATCTGATATAGTAAGAATAAAACCTTGAAGTAGTTGCTGTGACCAAGATCCTGAAACGGAACTCAAAGGACCTCTCTTACCTATAATACTAACGCAACCTACTTCCATGATTACTCCACATATTACCTTGAACCTATCCAAAAAGCGGGTCTCAAGTAAATAAATAAATTGCAGTCTCATAATTTGGAATGGTACGGGTGCCCATGACATTCGAACTTTCAATGAGATTATTCTAGGTTTGTTTCACAGGCAGCTTTTGAGTAAAAGGAGAAAACAGATGGCAAATGAACCGCCGCAAATGCATTATTTGTTCATTTATACCACAGTGAAAACATCAATTACAGTGACTAGTTCAAAAAGCTACAAAATTTCTAAAAAACATTTCAGCGTAGCAAAGGCTCACGGCACGAAGTAAACAGCGCTCAGCAATAAACACTCTAAATGATAAATAACGAAAATATAAGGAAAAAGGAACAAACACACTTTAGCCCCCTCCACTATTTCCTGGAAGTAGTTGCTGTGACCAAGATCCTGGAACGGAACTTAAGGGACCTCTCTTACCTATAATACTAACGCAACCTACTTCCATAATTGCTCCATATATTTCTAAACCCGGAGACCCGAATTTCGTACGGTACATTCTGACCCGTCTAAGAAAACCACGCTGTCGACGGTTGTCTGCGAGAAGATTTTGCATCAGATAAACCGGTTATGTAAACTATTTCCCTGTTTCCGCTATCAGTCAACGGGTCTAGGAAAAGGCTTAAAACAGCCAAAACCGTGGGTTATTTGTTGAAAGCACTAACGTATTTGTATATTTTAAAAGACTGTAAGTTGAAGAGTAAATAGTGCGAGGGGTCCTTTAGAGACGAGATTTATAAATAAATTTTTCTCAGTTGGGATCTGAACACATGACCTCTGGTCATCAAGCCCTCCGCTCTACAGACGAGGTATCAAGAGAAATACGGTGACACTAATAAATTTGCTTTATTTATTTGTCCCTTCTTTTGTAGATTCGACCTTGTGTTTTCTGAGTATGACGTGCTTTCACACTGAAACCATAAAGTGTTAGGTTAGGTAAGCTACACTGTAAAAAGTTTCTCCGAGTAAGGATTAAAGTTAACTGCAGTATTTGCTACTGGGATCTCTGTTGAGTAATTCGAATTAAAGATAAGATTATCTTTTTAGAAGTTTAATCCCAGTAGCAAATACTGCAAGATTTTTTTTTACAGTGTGTGTTTACGGTATGTTTCTTACACTACGTGAACTTTTCACACTGAAAATCTCTTTTTCTTCAAATCACTGTGGAATTGTGGCAGTATGGCTGAAGAAAGTATTCATTCACTGTCTAGCTGGTTCAAGCATTTCTGATAACGAAGTAAACGATGGCCTATCTAGACAGAGTTATAAACTAAACAGTCTAGGACTTACGGTAGTCAGCGTTTGGCTAGCCTACGTGGTGAATGGTTCCTCACGATTTATTTACATGATTTTATTTTTGCACACTGTCAGAAGTTTCAAAACAGATAACACAAGGATGCGCGGTTTCAACAGGTAACACTAGGGACGTTATCTTTTGTGGATAGTCCTTCAGCCCAAGCTGACTGCGAATCATATTTGACGGTGCAAAACGGACAAGTCAGCTACATTTTATTAGAGCTATATTTCGGCCCTTTTTGGCAAGGGTCAGGCTCAAGCCGCTCAAGCTGGAAAACGAAAGTTGATTCTCAAATATTACCTGTTGTGATTTTGCAAACGCTATGCATTAGACGTTAAGCATATCTAACGTTGCCAGGGAGAGCCGAAAAATCGCCGAAAAAGCATCTGCCGACTTTCCCGATATCATGACGACAAACAAAAAAGTCAGCAGGTATTTTTCCGGCGGTGTTTCGGCTCTTCTCGCATGCATAAACTTTAAATGTGTAACGTTTGAAAAGCTAACAGCTTAACATCTTAAGTGTTATCTGTTGAAACCGCGCATCCTTGTGTTATCTGTTCTGAAACTTATTACAGTGCAGTCACCATACTTTGGACTGAACAAAAAGACTCTTTCTGTCATGAATTAAGAGTTTTTCCTAAAAAAATACTGTTTCAGACCTTATGAATTTTTCAAATTATGCAGCGCAGATCATAAGTAGGGACGAAATCTACTTGCAACATGTGTCTTAAGCCGGCCAAGTTATTTTCCTACGCCACCGAAGAAAGACGCAATGAATAAATATTCCTTGAGCCCCAGCTGACTTTGAAACATATATTCAAACAATGTATACAACAGATACTTCAGTTACGATGCATCGTAGCTGACGTATCCGTATTATACATTATTTGAAGACAAAATGAAAGTTCCATAGGTAACTAAAGGGTCACGTAGCCGCCAGTGTGAAAGCACCTTTTACTGTATCCCCAAGCACCGAAGGAATGACTCAGCAGAGACCGCTGCGTCACAGGATTCAGCAGCTTCAAAAATAGAACAGATAGTACCTGCCATTAAAGACTCCGCCCTTTTTCAAGATTCGCCAACAACGAACACGCCTTACCAAGAGCTCTGCTTTGCTATGTCAAGACCTCGAAATCAAAACAAGGGCTGCGACGTCACAGAAACCAGCAGCTAATAAACTAAAACAGTTAATACTTCCCCATAATCACTGCGTTCTTTGTTAATACTCGCCGATCACAAATGCTTTAGCCACAAGCTTTACCGAACAGATAACTTCTGATCTTGCGCTCCGTATAGTCTTCTTCCGTAAGTGGTAAAGAGCCTGTCCACAATTTTCATGAAGCCCTATGAGTGTGCACTGTCACGCCGCTCACGAACAATTAAGCCTCCTGAAGCTGAGCATTCTCCGGGGGAGTAACTATCTACTCCTTTACTACTGTACCACTGAGCTTAGTAACCCAACTATTAAGCGGTTTCACTTAGAGCGTTTTCCACCCTTCTTACAATGATAACTATTAAGGCGTATTCTCGCCTTTCCCCGAGGACTCCTTGGGGAATGGAAGAGAACGGTGATAACAGAGGGAGTCACTCCACGCGGACTCCGCGGACGGAAAACAACGAGAACACGCTTCCAAAATGGATTTTGTTCAAAAAACAAATAGGCAGTTGACGTAGTCTGGATCCACTTTATTTTTGGTTTTGTTTCTTTTGACCGTTTTCATTAATTTTACATTGCACCAACACCAGCTAAAATTGATTCCCCTCTGAATCTGAAAGGGAGTCCATTTTTATGATGTTGATGAAAATCGGAGCATTCCCCGTCCGTGGGGGCTCGCGAGAATACGGGGAGTGAGTCTCCGGGACAAAGAAAACGCGGGGACTCCTCCAGTGGAGTCCTCCGGGAACGGCGAGAATACGCCTTATTACTTACTATTTTCGTTCTCCGGGACAAAGAAAACGCGGGGACTCCTCCAGTGGAGTCCTCCGGGAACGGCGAGAATACGCCTTATTACTTACTATTTTCGTTCCGACCTCGTGAATAGTTACTACGCTGACCGTTCTAACCTTCCCGAATACTAACTATTTGCTTACCATGCTCGGGAGCGTAGTAAGCGTGGTAACTACGCATCTCTGTAACGTGATTGGTCGGATACGCCCGTGGCATGATATTCTTCTGGAAAATAGAAAAATCGTTCCAGCCTTGACGGCAAAAAGCCAGAATTTGTGGCGTCATGCGTAGTTACTACGGTAAGTAGGGTGGAACACGCTCTTAATAACCTCGCCTTCACTGGCTTCGCAAACACAGACCCAATCCACCTTTTGGATTCAACAAATGAAAGGTCCTTTCCTAATGGCCCACTGATCTTAGTAACTTGCTAACCACTAGACAGTTTCGCTCAATAACTTCTCACCCTCTTCTTCGTTGGCTTCGTAAACACAGGTCCAATCAACTTTTTGAGGCTTGCACAAACCGAAACATCGAATCTCAAAGAAGTCGACACAATTTCGAAGGACACCCTTAAAAAACGGGCTTCTGATCTTATTTCGCCTAGCATCGACGAAATGGGAGTATCGGTCCTGATTGATTCTTTCGTTCGTCGTCATTGATATGCAGATCACTTGGTAAAGTTGGCCGAACGCGAGGGCTCCGACCCAGAAGGCATGAATAAGTCCGCAGCCAGCAGTTAAACTGACGAAACCGTTGCACTGGGCACCAGTCAAAATTGCTAAAAAAAAAAAGAAAAAAATTAAGCGCACCTAGTGGGCTTAAAGGAAATATAGTGATAACACCAGACCATCTGGGGGAGTGGAGGTCGGGGGAATCAGGAAAACTGAACGGGTGATCAGATTGGAATGCAACTTAATAACTGAACAAGTGACGTATCTTTATTGCCGATTTGAAGTCCGGACCGGATTCAACTGCTATAGTGGAAACGGTTAGATCGGAGTGAGACTTGCTGGAAAGAACAAACTTCTGCTCTAGATAAATCGTTTACACAACTGGACTGGATCCGGGACACTTGGGGGGGGGGGGGGGGGGAAGGGCGGAGGGGGATTTCCCGGAATTCCGGTGATTGCGGTATTGCGGATCTTCACGACGAAACTTGGCAGGCATATCAGGGACCCGACCAAGCTGACTTGGAAATTAAAATTTCCTCGATCTGATCATTGTGGGGGGAGTTGAGGGAGGGGGAATCCGGAATACTGAGTCATGCGTAACTTTGGAACTGGTGATCGAATTCCAGTGAAATTTAATAACTGAACCGAGGACATGTCTCTCGTGAACTTTTTCATGTCCGGGCAGGATCCGACAACTATCGCGGGGGAGGGGGACTGGAAAATACGTGACCCGCTTAGACTGGAGAGATCGGGATGGAAGTTTGTGGGAATAACAAACAGATGCTCTAGATAAATTATTTGCAGAACCGGATTGTCTCCGGGCACTGTGGGGGAAGGTGGAGTGTGGGGGGTCCAGAATTCCAGTGATCGCGAGTTAAGGTACTTCCAGATGTGCCACGACGATGAAACTTGGCTGGAATGTTAGGAGATTCGACAAGATTGGCTTAGAAAACGCCACTTCCCAAATCTGACTATACCTTAAAGGACCCCTCTTGCTTATTCTGCCTTTTTATAATATACCTAGCTCCCATGCAGAATTACAAGCTTCTAAAATTCCCACCTTTTTCCATTGTTTCGTTTTGTGCCGACAAGTTTTTAGCGCTTTTTTGCCCGTGCCAAGTTTTGCCCTTCACACAACGAAACGTTTGTCGAGATCTTCAGCGTCCGCTGGCAACTCTTTCACACATAAGGATCTGAGAAGCTTTTGTTCATCAATTCTTTTATTTGCAAAGTTTTCCCACTTTTTAACCACGGCGCGTTCAGTTTTCAAATGTTTTGCGCCCAGCCGTCGCGTCGGAGAGGAGGAAGGCTGGATATAGTCGACAAGCGCTAATAAGAAAATCGCTAATTTCAGGTGGAAAGTAATGGTATTGTCGAAAATGTTTTTTCTGATCCATTTCATAGGGAAAAGATCATTTCGAGTAAGAGTTGTGCTTTAAAGAGGCTACCAATCTTGACCGTAGAGCAGTCTTTTTTTTGTACTACCCTTTCAGTGTCTCACTGCCGGTTGTTTTCATTAAACCCACCTCTCTCTCTCTCTCTCAATACTACAAATACTTTTAAGCAAAATATACATTTTCATGACCCTCATGAGCCCGTTATCATTTTTGCCTCGACGGTTTTGCTTACAAATGAAGTTCTAGCTCCCTTAAAGTGCGCATCTTAACCGCAAAGTCGAGAAGTACTTTTGATCAAACGATGCATATCAGCCCATGATCATTTGTGCCACAAGGGTTTTGCTTAAAAATTTGTTTCTAGTACCCTTAAGTGCACATCTTGACCGAAAAGTGGTAGATATTCCTTCTGCTCAAACTGACTGCGAACCATATTTGACGATTATCATCGATGACGATGATCATCGATGACGATGACCCTCCAACTTCCCCCACAGTGCCCGGAGCCAGTTCGGTTCTGTAAATGATTTATCTTGAGCATCTGTTTGTTATTCCCACAAAGTTCCATCCCGATCTCTCCAGACTAAGCGGGACCAGTATTTCCCGATCCCCCCCCCCCCCCCCCGCAATAGTTGTCGGATCCGGCCCGGACATGAAAAGCTCACCAGAGACATGTCCTCTGTTCAATTATCAATTTTCACTGGAATCCGATCACCAGTTCCAGAGTTAAACATGACCCACTATTCCGAATTCCACCCCCCCCCCCCCTCACGATGATCAGATCGAGGGAACTTTTATTTCCAAGTCAGTTTGGCCGGGTCCCTGATATGCCTGCCAAGTTTCGTCGTCAACATCCCCAAAAACTCCATCACCGGAATTCCGCCCCTCCCCCCAAGTGCCCGGATGCAGTCCAATTGTGTAAACGATTTATCTAGAGCAGATGCTTGTTCTTTCCAGCAAGTTTCACTCCGATCCCTCCATTCTAACCGTTTCTCGAGGTTTCCCGCCCCCCCCCCAACTCCCCCATAGCTGTCTAATCCAGTCCGGACTTCAAATGGGACATCAGAGATGTGTCACCTATTCGGTTATTAAGTTTCATTCCAATCCGATCCCCCGTTCAATTTTCCGGATTCCCCGACCTCCACTCCCCCCCCCCCCCCCACATGGTCGGATCGGGAAACTGATTATTTCCAATTTAGTTTGGTCGGGTCCCTGATATGCCTGCTAAGTTTCATCGTCCTAGCATATCTGGAAGTACCCTAACTCGCAATCGTGTGACAGACCGTCCGACCGACCTACAGAGTGAATTGCGATCGGTATCTGCATAAAAATGCAAATAAAAAAAGAGCATGAAAGATTTCATGTGTAATAAGCTTATTAATCTTACTCATCTGGACTATGACATAGTAATAAGCCAATTAGCCCCACACATCTTGACTCTATGAAATGGTAATCACGTACTTCTATCAACAACAAATGGATCAGTCGAAAGCATTCCAGTACACAAATTATTTCGCATTTTGTTTCATATTTAATTCCATAGTCCCCTTTGAAGACATTTTAGTAAGTATGGTAAAACTAAAACAATCCTTGTCGAAATGGTGCTCGGTTATACGCTGAACTAGGCAGTCTCTTAAACCAGTCTAAGGAACAAGAAATCCAGTAGCTTTCTAACGAGGGTAGAACCCCAGAGCAAAATAACTCTAGAGAGTAGCGCCAAGACTTAACAAATTTACACATATATTGAAAGCTCGGAGCTGACCATTGTAAACAACGAATATTTAAAATTGACACACACTCTAGTAGCAGCGATACTAGCACCACTAGCGATAGAGAACGTCCCTACTGAAACTCATTCAGCCGTTCACCAGCGGTGGCTACGATAACTTCATATCCCGAGCATAGCAAAAAAATTATGCAGCCTCCATTGTTTCCTTGGTGTGTGCAGACCGTACCTTTGCTTTACTAGAAATTTCTAGACCCGCAAGTTTGTCTCGCTTAAATGCCGCAAGTGTAGTGTGCGGCGCTACGAATATGGCCCGTTTGCGCAAAGCATGGAAAGCATAGGTCTTGGCGCTACTCCTTAGTGTTATAAAACCCAGCAGTTCCCCGATCCCTGCAGTAAACCGAAAGGCGGAAAGTGCAAAAAAATTCTGGGGTGGTCTGGACTAGGTCTACATGGTTCCACGAATCGGAGGAGTCTCTAGTCAACCAAAAGTCCGTTTTCACCATTTAACTGTGATAAAAGTTACCTACTGCTGAACCAAAGTAGCTTTTTTGGACGGTGTCCGAATAACATTTGACAAGGATTCTTACCTCATGAATTAAGCTAACGAAGGCACCGTCTGAAGTTGAATGACCATACAAACTAGCAAGCCTATACTTTGATTCGAACGGCCCCACGATTATCCGAAGGTCAGCGTCACCGTAGTGACCATGGATAAGCTTAATGAGAAGCATTTGTTCTGGATCAGCAGTGGCTTCAACCTCCTAATCGTAATCGCGACCGGAATCCTGGCCCTCCTCAATGTGACCTTCGCTCTATCTTGGAAGATGAGCCCACCAGTTCATAACAACATGTTCTACATCGCAGCTGTTCCCATCTTCCTCAACCTGATTCACATAACTTTCAACGTCTATAACTTGCCTACCTGCCGATTCTGGACGGTTCTGCTTTTCTGGATTGATGCAAGTTTACTCCTCACCGTAGCAATAGGATACAAGGTAAGGAAGGAATCACTTTAACTTTAGATGAGAAAACTGTAAATAGTTGTTTGTTTATTATTTATTATGTATTTCAATATGTCATTTTAAGACGACCCCGGAGGAGCTAAGTATTTTTACGACGAAAACAGGTGAGTTAATGTGTTAATGGAAGTTTATGTCGTTATAGATTGACGAGTGAAAGTGAGATTCGGAAATACCCAAAGAAGAGACGAAGATACAATGAGGAACGCTTACCCAGATTCAGACGACGCCTTGAGAAAGACCGCTACCCTTTTAAAGTATTGACGTAGCCTATAGGCAAAAGTTCATTGATTTGAACCAATATATTGGTTTAAAAATACTGAAGGATATTTAAAAGTATACATAAACCCAGTGGCACGAGCGTGTTTGGGCTGAATCGCACGTGACGTCAACCTTCAAACAACAACAACAATCACTTTAACACCAGATGAGATTTCTTCTGATCTAGCGGACCGCAAGTAAGAAGCAGAACAGTAGACGAGAAACAGTAAGATACCCCGGTGAAAAATTTGTAGCCTGCGTAGTTGTATGATAGTTGAGCGAAAAAGTTGCATGTAATACTTTGTAATAGTAAAGAATACTATCCTTTAATGTGCCTCAGACTGATCCATCTCAAGCAGTAGTATCCAGTAGCATCCTGTCTTGCCAAAGTAGCATCCAGTCTTGCTAATAGTAGCATGCAGTAGAATGCAGTAACACGGTAGCCTTGAAGTAGAAGCATGTAGCATCAGTAGTACTGCATGCTACTTTTTCGTACAACTTCATGCTACTACTTAAAAATAAATTTTTCATCGAGACCCTACAACGGAGGTTTGCTTGTTTGGACTCCATTTAAGTCAAGACTGGGCCATTTTTCCCACAGACTGCGGTATAAGTAGACTGGTTGCGAGTCAAAGTCGTTCGGTAAGTTCTAAGAAGAACATTTGATTGGACGTATTAGGTAAGTGGGATATACCCTATGCCGATCCCTACGGGTCCCGCCTTGTGAATTAATTTGGACTATCCGGTCACGTCGGGTTTTTATGCTGGGGATTCCGCGACTCCTTCTCTATCCTCCATATTTACCTAAGTCACAGATCCGCTAGCTTTTAAATTATTATTGGTCTGTGTTGCAAGAAATCTTGTTTGTTTATAATTCGTTCTTGTTTTACTGTCTTGTGTATTAATCACAATCCTTTTTACCGCGATGGTAGAGTTATAATATATCTCTTTATTTCTTTTTTTTTCAGTTTTTCTTGGTTTCCCCTCTTCCGACATTCACTAGATAATTGACTATTTTTTCAGGTGGTTGACGACTCTGGCAAACTGCCATTCCGATCGCAGATTGAATACGCCTTGGACTTTTACGAACCCGCGCCGGACGGGTGGTTTCCTACATTAGCCACCTCGTGGGTGGACGACCTCCACACAAACCTAAACTGCTGTGTGAAGACTGTCCCAGAGTTCGAACGAAAACGGGTTTTCGATCACGCTTATAAACAACCTGCAACCTGCTGCCTCGAGCCGGACGAATGGGAATGCACATACGACCCAACTACACTTAACACGCGATCCAACGACTGTGAGGATAAAGCGGCGGCGTATTTGTCGAAGAAGAAGATCTTTCTCATCTTGTTCTTCGGACTGGTGGGCCTTGGGATTGTTGCGCACCTCGCGTTCATTGTAATCACGTACTATCTTGTAGAGAAGTGGACACAAGAGAAAGTGAGGACACTTCTTTCAGGAGGGGCAGGGTGACCGGCCCAATTTGGCCAGCTCCAAAATCTCGACCAAACGAATAAACGGCACAATGTAAGCATTCATACGCCCTTCGTAAAATTCCTTCCAGATTAGTTCTTTCTTGGTCGCTAGATGCGCTAGCATAAAGTAAATAATGACCGTTATTTCTTGGTGTAGTGTTTGGTGTCCGGGTTTATCTGGCTATTTTCAATTCCCCTTAGGCCTAGCTATGCTCAAAGTTTACCTGCAAAGCCAACTTATTTTTATATCATTAGCTGAATACACTGCGTTATTTCGACTGTGTTAAGGGATTTTTTTTTCACTATTCGCCCTAGTATGACCTTCAGAATCACAACAAAAAATTCTACTATGACTCGGAAAATCTAAATCAACTCTTTTTAAGTGAATAAGTAATTAGATTGTCCTATCTCAGCACTTTTCGGTTGAACTTCTGTTCTGTCAAACTTTATTAAGTTTGTCATTTTGGATTCCTACTTCCGTGCTCACTGCTGGTTAACTTTTCCACGTGGCTAAGGCGGGATTCGGTATGAGCCGAAAGCCTAATCGCTTATTCCCCCTTCAGATAACTTATACCAAGATCTCATGTGTGATTGTTATTGTTTCTCTAGCGCATCTGGCGGCAATTCGTCATTGGACTTTATGAAGGGCGTATAGTTCCGAAGCTGCAGAGTCTCGACGCTTAAGAAAGCTATTCAGAGCTATAGCGAAAACTCTCCTATGGTTTAGTATTTGGATTTATAGCAAATTAGTTATTTATGGTTAACTGACGCTACGGTTTATATAATGTCAGAAGTTTCATAACAACGATGTGCTATTTTAACAGTTTCGATTCACATTTTGCTGTTATAACCAACAAAGATGTGTTATGAGCCAGTAAGTCTTACGATTCTAAATATGAGGAGGGTTTTCGCGCTGGTGCGTACAAACCTGCAATCCAGGTTCCAGGTTTGTTTCCTTCCCCGACGTTGACCCTGAAGATTGACAGCCTGACGAGGACCTTGCCAAGAAGGGCCGAAATACCGCTGCTAAAGCATCGTAGCTAACGTATTCGTTTTATGCATTATTTGAACATACGAACCCTACTTGTTCTAAAAGTTTGGAATTCAACATTTTCCCTGCGATTTCAGCTCTCATGCGTTTTCGCGACCATTCCAGCGGGAAAGTGACTCCAGGAATCGCTTCCCTACGGTTTTCGCAGATCTGCTTCGCTCACTGGAAAGTGATTCCTGAACCTCGCTAAAACCCTCCTATGATTTGCAACGTTGCTTGAGCGAAAAAAGATGGCATATTCAGGAGGGTAACGCTAATAAAAGTGTTTTCCCATATCTGTTGGAATTGGCCTATGCATACTTGCGTGAGTGTTATGAAATTTCTACCGGGTCTCGGGGTTTGTATGTGTTTTCCGGACATTCGAAATCACTTAAAGCTCTTATTTGGAACCTTCGACATACTGACAACATCTTTTTTCTTGACCAACAAGATAGCTTCCGGGGATCTTGTCCCTTGCCATATGTATTTGTTTTATGTAATTCGAGTAGTACGAATAAATGAATGAACCGAGTGCCAATTCTCTTCGCTAGTCCAGCACTTGCTTGAGGGTGGTTTCTCTTGGGGTAAGGTGCAGAAAGGTAAAAAGGAAATTGGTTAGTTATTTTGTAAATTGAGAGGTAAGGTTGTGTCTGAGAGTAGGAGCAGTGACCACTCTGCGTATTATGTTTAAAATGTAAAGGTTGTGGTTCTCGGCGTCCAGGAATGGACCGAGTGTTTTGATTATGTGTGATTTATCTTCTTATTTGTTAATAAACTCACTGAACTGAACTGAGCCAAAGAATTTTTTTCCTGACGACAGAAACCATTTCAGAAACGATCTCCGATTATTAGGTAAATAGCACCTGAGGGTAACAAGGAGAATGTGTACTTTACCTTTGGAAAGTTCATCTGGTAAGCTGCAGGCTTCACGCCAATAAGACAGACAAGCGTAGAAGTAGAAAACACACATCCCACTGAGCGAGAACAGGAAGAGTATGAAGTAATGGTGGTTTTTGGCGCCTAAAAAGTCACAACAATTCACTTTCACGCGAAGCGACACTGTCTGGCAGGTTTTTTGCGACACTTTCTCAAAAACGGGAACTCTATATTTTCGTCGATCGATTTTACAACTTAGGCTACTCGGTAAATAAGTATGGACGGTAAGTAAACTAGTAAGAAATACTCTTTCAAAAAAATTTCGAGCAAAGATAATGTGTTGTACCCAGATGGCCCATTTATTCCCCCTCCCCTCCCGTCTTCTGTGCGTCGGTCCAAGAGGAATACTGGCAATCATTTTTCTTCATATCCTGCTAATTCTTCTGCCCAATTTTTACGTAGTTTCATCCCATCATTTATTTCTGGTCATATCTTGTAAGTGTATTAGTTAATTTGTTTCGGGTCTGTGTATTTCGTAAATATTGTATTCAACATTCTAGCTGTAAGCTATTTGGATAATAAAATTGATTGATTGATTGATTGAAGTAAAATTGCTAGCGAACTAATTTGATTATCACAAGTATCTTTCTTTATGACACTCACAGGTTAGGGTACATAACGGAACACATGGCGGTACAAATACAGACTTCACAGTGAGTTTTTACTAAACATGTTTACGAAAAACTGCACGAACGTATTAATGTGCCTTTGTTTTTGTCTTTACGGGCTTCAGCTTCACCTGCGAACACATACGATTGTTTGCGGGCGTATCAGGTGATACTGCGGTGTTGGACAGAGGCGAAGATTTTACAACCAAACTTGAAAAAACGTATTACGATGTTCATGCAGGATAGATGGGTCTATTAGTAGAGATTCATAAGAGCTAGAAGTTACTTGATGACCTAATATAACTGACATGGCTCTCTTTTGTACCCGCTCTAGTTCTTTTTTTTTTTTTTTCTTCAAATAAATGCGGCACATCATTTCATGCGCGAGCAAATTAATTGGCACTTATCATTAACCTACAACTAAAAACATATATACAATGGTCATAGAATAAATACAGTAATTCAGGTAAGATTGTTATGATACAAGGTAAACTGAGGCACAAAACTATTACGGTACCTTTCAATATTACAAGCGACAGGTGCGAGTTTTGGTACTTTCATAGCTGCCTCTCTTGGAGGTCTGGTTCTTTCCGGTTTAAAGGGTGCCATGTATTCTGTCTTAAGCCACGTATTCTGTATTCTGGGGGAAAGGGCCCCATAAGGGCATGCGTACTCTATTACAGGTCTTACGTAAAGTAGGCAGCCATCAGCTACCCGGGTCGCAACCCAGTTGCCTCATCTATATAAGCGTTTCGAGTGATGCATTTTCGTATTTTATCACGGTCTGAATGTGGTCAGTAAATGAATGTTCACTCGACAGGATGACCGGCCACATCACATGATGATGCATAAAGACCGACTGAACACGAGAGGAAAGACAAGAGTTTTGGTTGACCTACCTATGCAATTACCGACCCACGGGCAATGATGGTCAAACTTCGCTACACATCGGTTGCACACCGAACAATGTTTTGACCGTATTGGTCGCTGAACCAGGCAGGTCGTGCAGAATCTCTCAAGGTCAAAACCAGTAGTCTCTGCAAGTCGCACTATTGACTGAAAAATTAAATTCATATCTAGTTATATCTTTCCATTATTTTCAATTAAACCTAATTAACTGGACATAACAGAAAGACTAAGTATCAGCCTTACAACCCATAGGTAGTTCTGAAGAACGTATACCATAACGCAGAATCTACAATAACCTGCCAGGGTTATACTCTTACAGGCCGGCGAGTTTCAATTTCTGCCCTTATCGTTCGTGCGGCTACGCTTATAATCCTAACGATAAAGGCCCATGATTCTTCGATCACCGCTCAAGACTTCAAAGGCTTCCTGCTGCTATCACTGAATGCAATACGTTTCCTTGACAAATATTCCTTCAGCCCAAACTGACTGCGAATCATATTTGATGGTGCAAAACGGATACGTCAGCTGAATTTTATTGGAGCTATATTTCCAACTTGAGAGGTTTTGAGCCTGAAGAGGACCCTTGCCAAGAAGGGCCGAAGTATACCTCCAATAAAATTCAGCTGACGAATCCGTTTTGCACCATCAGATATGTTTCCTTGACTCCCGGTAGATGACTCTTTATTACAGACTGGGGTAGAGCCGACACCGCAGCAAATGTGAGTGAGTCACACGATGTCAGCGCCACCGGACGGGTGGTAGGAAAATTAAAACTCAGTCACTTACCTCGTATTTTTTCTCCGTTGAGCTTTCGACGACTCCAGGGTCAGACTTCCAGCATTTCCAAAATGTGAATAGTAAAGACGAAGAGCAAAGGAGGAATAGGGAGGTATGAAGCATCCCAAAGGCCGGGCTAACGATCGCTAACATAACAATATAAATCCACGCCTGAAAGATACAAAAATTCTGGATGTAAATGACAGGATAAACGCGTCCAAAGTATACAAGCCGGATAAATTCACTTTCTCGTGCTACCTTTGGATTCCGTGACAGAACACAAATCCGTTTCTTACTTTTTTTTGTTCTTGGCGAGTTCCAACTAGCGGACTATAGGAGGGTTTTCGCGAGATCTCGGAATCACTTTCCGGAGAGCGAAGCGAATCGCGAAAACTGTGGGAAAGTGATTCCTGGAATCACTTTCCACTTTCCCGCTGGACTGATCGCGAAAACCCATGGAAAGCTGATTTCGCCGAGAAAATGTTGAATTACAAACTTTTTCGAATAAATATGGTTCACTGAACGGTTCTTTGATTCTCATGTACTACATCGAAGTCACCTTAATCACGATTGCCATTTTTTTTTATTTATTAGTGACAATTGCACTGTTTTTTCTCCACATCTTTGAAATTCCCGCCGAAAGATTCAACTTTCCGCGGAGCTTTCTACTAACCTCGTGGAATCACTTTCCAGGATAGCTGCTTCGGTTTCCAAAGCGCGAAAACCGGGTTGGAAGATTTGGCATCTTTCCTAAGTCGCGCGAAAGCCATTGGAAAGTGATTCCGACTTGCTTTCCAGCTCGCGAAAACCCTCCTTACCTGTCTGTTCTAGCCGTCCTCCAAAGAGAATGCGAAAAAGATCGCAGAAGTGTACAATAACTTAAATTACCCGCCTATAGTGAAATACGTATTTTCAATCGAGTTGATATATTCGCGTTTGGGATCCCAACGAAGTCTTTGATCTTGTTCACTTTAAACACAGCAGGTGAGCAGCCCCCGGTAAGTTTTTATGGGCAAAACTTTTCATGATTCACTTAAGAAATCGTGCGTGTTAGGCACGAAACTTACCCACCGGCGAAAGCAGTTTTCAATGTCTAAACTAAGTTGTATCGGTATTCCATACAAGCGTGACGTCACACCCACTTGATCTATTTTACCTCAGAAAAGCCGGTCGCGTTTACATTTATAAAATGGCCTAGGGACAATCAAATCGTATGTTGGGTCCTCAATCGCTCAATCGCACGACGTCACTAGATACGTCACGACTGTATGAAATTCTGATTCAATTTAGTCACCACCGTTTTCAAAAGGCAACGAAATCGAAATATTCCCCAACGAATCCTTGGCTTATTGCAAAAATACTAAAATTTTCTTACCTTAGTAGCTAAGTAAATTGAGATCGGGACGAGGTTGAAAGCTCTGTCGTCAAACAACAGCTTGACGTTTAAGTTCGCAAAAATTATCACAACAGCAAAAAGCAACGACTTGACCAGGTACGTTTGTTCTGCGTCGAAGATGCAGCCAGCTATAAACATTACAAAGAAGGGTAGGCCGACCATTGAAGCGGTGCGTAATTTCTGTAAAAAAAAACAAACACAAAAACTCATGGTCAATTATCACACAGAAGGTAAAATTAGAAGACCCAGATTTCCGGTTTTTTTTCTTGATCTGAAGACGGTTTGCCGGAAGTGTAACCGAAATATCCAAAATTTTATTTATCCCTCGCACATCATTTTAGAGGGATAACTAGCTGATCAAGAAAAAAAACGAAAATCTCGTTTTTCCAATTTTGTTTGCAATGAATGGTCAGCTTGGCTTCAAACCTTACATTCACACAAAATATGTTTGCGCAGCAACGTATAGCATGACGCCAGCTAATCACAAACAACAGTATGACTGAGCAGCTGTCAGTAAATACGAATGAATGAACTGAACGCCCAAAAAGCTGGAGGGCTGTATGCCGTGTCCACATCCTGAAATCTACGAACCCCAAATGTATCCTAGATGTTTGTAAATATGTGACTAAAGGATTTAATCTCAGGAAGGAAAATTTAGCTTAGTTTACGTAGCATAGTATCTCTAGAGGTGTAATAGTTTATTTGTGAATACAATCTTGTATGGCCTTTTGGCTCAATAAAAAAGCATTATTATTATTATTATTACATCCAACTAACTCCTCGCGATCACAGGAGACAAAAGTCAGGACCGCTCTCCCTTTCCCTTGCCAAAACTTCGTCTCCTAGTTCACAGCGGTAAACTGTTTACCCTCATTTCAATTTTATACTTCGTTTTTGCCCTTGCCCTTGTCCGTCCGTGGCCGAACGGGTACCTAGATAAATCTAGGGAAAAGCACGGGAAGCGTCGGATGATTTGCCCCCAACCACGCATCGCACTCCCGGCCGACGGCGGAGTATCAGGATCTGCCCTACGCGAACCTTAATCGGCTTGCATGCGAAAATTCGCATTGCTTTTTTTTGCCCTTCTCTGTCCCATATTTTTTTTTTTTTGTATTTTTTTATTTGTGATCATCAGCGCTATTTCGGCCCTTCAAAAGGAAAGAGCCTTATAAATATACAACGGATACGTCAGCTACGATTCTTTTAGAAGGGCCGAAATATCGCTGATGAAGAATCGTAGCGACGTATCCGTTGTATACATTATTTGAATACATGGATGGGGACGGCACCATAATTCCAAAACATTTTCCAAACATTTTATTTATTTATTTCAAAATATAGCCAACTGGAGCTGCTACCGTACATAAGCTAGTAACGGCTAGTAACGCCTCTAAGTCTAACCACCAGGTCCTAGCCGGCCTATATTATATTTCTCTAAATCCTCATGTTGTGCCCAGCATAACCTACTTTACTGTACCCATAACCTACAGGTACCCTACTTTATTGTGGGTACTCTCCAGGTTGATGTGTCGAATTTTTTTATTTTATTTGTAGTTTATATTTATGCCACTGTTTGTTACTTATTTTGTGATTGTATGACCCTAGTGGTCGTATCCTAGTTTCAAGGACCCCTCTTGCTTATTCTGCTTTTTATAACATACTTAGCTCCCATATGGAATTATAAGCTTCTTAAGTCCTCACCTTTCTCCATTGTTTCGTTTCGTAACTACGAATTTTTAACGCTTTTTCTGCCTTGCCGAGTTTTCCCGTCACCCAACGGAAAGTTTGCCGGAATCTTCATTGTCCACTGACAACTCTTTCACACATCAGGATGTGATAATCTTCTGTTTATTACTTCTTTTATTTGCTTAGTTTTCCCACTTTTTAACCAAGGCACGTTCAGTTTTCAAATCTTTTGCGCCCAGCCGCCGCGTCGGAGAGCAGGGAGGCTTGATATAATCGACAAGCGCTAACAAGAGAATCGCTAGTTTCAGGTGGAAAGTAATGGTATTTTCGAAAACGTTTTTTTCTGATCCATTTTATAGGGAAAAGATCATTTCTAGTACGAGTTGTGCTTTAAATAAATACAAGAAAATAAATATAACTTTAGTCTTTCTTGCGATTCGCAGAAGGGACTAACCGCTCGCGCTCTCCGTTGTGACTCATCATTGTTACGTCGAGGTCGGATTGACAATTCATTCCGGTTTGTTTAGTCCCTGACCAGCAAGCGATCTGGCCACATGAGGATGGCTGGCCCACGGGTCGTTTGTTATTGTATCCGAGACTCAAATGTTTTCTGTTCATCACATAAACTGTCTCCAGGACAAAACCCCCTTTTTGGTTTGGTTGCAAAAAAGATAACGAGGGATAATATTTTTATACATAATAATTTTAAATGAAAGAAAATTTTAAGGAAAGGAGATATTAAGGAAAGAAAAAGTAAAGAAAATTTTAACGTTTTACGAATGTGATGAAAATGGTAAAATTAGAAATAAGGGTAAAAGAGGAAATAAGAAAGAATATTAAAAAAATAAACGTAGAGATAGAGGAAAGTGCAGGTGAGGCTAAATATATAGCTAGGCCACTGAAAAAACAAAACAAACAAAAAATGACTCAAAATATTAGATGCTAGGACCGTTGGCGTCACCGAGGGAAAGTGGAAGCGTAGTCACCTGGCCAAATCATACTGGACAGGAAGTTCGGAAAAGATACTACGCAGCATTAAAAAATAAACTGGAATGTTTTTGCCACCGCTCTTGTCCGACTAAGGGACCTAAACCTAAAACTCCACCTTCGGACATTTTCGCCGTTTTCGTCCGAATGTAACCGGCATAAAATGTATCCAATCAATTACATTTAAGTATGTCAAGTTTCTACCACTTTGGATAAGAAACAGTCATGTTTCAACAAAATATGCTTTCACAGATCCATTTAAACAGATACAAGGTAGGCGTGATAGCCTTGTGCCTGATCTAGACACTTGCCATTATCTCGTCCTTCCTTCTATGTTGTAGTTTATTTGTCACACAGGATTAGCAAGTGGATAATTATTGTTGACCATTTTTTTATTTCCCTTTCTTCTTTTCTTTGTTCTTAAATTCCATTTGAGGCGATGCAATAGTTGCGATTTTGCAGATATCATGGTATCTGCTACCACGGTCTAAAGTCGTTTTTGCAGTTATCGTGTTATCTGATACCACGGTCAAAAGGCGTTTTTGTAGTTATCTTGGTATCTGATACCACGGTCAAAAGGCGTTTTTGCAGTTATCGTGGTATCTGGCCAGATACCAAATCGATCCGGTCCGACTGTGGTAACTGATCGTGGTATCTGAAAAAGTCATCTCTCTTTCATCAATTTTTGTCAAATTGGTGGAAAAGAAGTTTGGCACTTAGTGATGTGACTGAATATCAGTTTCTCTTTTGGGATGACTTAAAAAGCGCAATTTCGGCAATTGTCGTATTTGCAGAGCAACCGTAGGCTATATCAGATACCACGGTAACTGCAAAAACGACTAATTGCAGATCCAGTTACCGGGGTAACAGATACCGTATCTGCAAAAACGCAACTAATGTTATGCACATGGTCCATAAATGTATCATAATCATCATCATATCCGTCAACGCCAGAAAAGTGACTCGATTAGCATAGATATTCCTTGAGCCCAAGCTGACTTTGAAACATGCATTCAAATAATGCTTAAAACGGATACGTCAGCTATGATGCTTTGGCAGTGATACTTCGGCCCTTCTTGGCAAGGGTCTTCGTCAGGCTGTCAATCTTCAGGGTCAACATTGCAGGTTTGTTCCTTCCCCAACGTTAACCATGAAGATTGACAGCCTGACGAGGACACTGTAAAAAAAAAATCTCTGCTACTGGGAATACTCTTGTCTTTACTGAGACAAGATTATCCCTAATTCGGATTAATTTTATTCCAATAGAGATAAGATCAATCCCAGTAGCAAATACTGCATTCTTATTTGGAGAACCTTTTTACAGTGGACCCTTGCCAAGAAGAGCCGAAATATCGCTGCCAAAGCATCGTAGCTGACGTATCCGTTTTATGCATTATTCGAATATCCGATAAGCAGTTTTTCTTGGTCCCCTGGCTCCCATCCATGGAAGAAAAAACCCATACCAACAAAACACTAACCTTTGAATCTCGTATTCGGCCAAGGAGGTTCCGTTTTCCAGTCTTAATAACGTACTTGTCCACTAACTTGTCATATAATCTCTCAGTCATCCACTTGGGTCGGTCTAGTACTACCTGGGAGAAGGGGGTTTGACTCTAAAATAGAAGAAACTGAGTTTTAGAAAAGAGCACTATTAAAGGTTAACTTCAGTC
This sequence comes from Branchinecta sandiegonensis, assembly GCA_030848855.1. Lineage (NCBI taxonomy): Eukaryota > Metazoa > Arthropoda > Branchiopoda > Anostraca > Branchinectidae > Branchinecta > Branchinecta sandiegonensis. Next base: position 14,485,037 of record JAUPMV010000020.1, read on the forward strand.
ATCGAGGTTGATATAACTGACCGTGGGTCATAGGAGGATATGCATTACATACTTGTTCGAAAAAAGTTATAATTCAGTATAAGGCATAGACGAGCTGAGAGGTAGGAGCTCCCTTGCGTCATTTAAAAAAAAAGTAAAAAATCATTTATTAGCATTACAGAAGAACAATTAAATAAGGTCTGGTAAAATAAAATAAATAAAAAAATAAAAAAAATATACTTAATAATAAAATAATAATGAAAAAAAATTTATGATGGGGTGGCTTCCCCTGGGGTAAGGTGCAGGAAGGTAATTGGTTATTTTTTTTTGTTTTTCGAGAGGCAAGGTTGTGTCTGAGAGTAGGAACAGTGACCACTCTGCGTTTTATGTCTAAAATGTAAAGATTGTGGTTCTCGGCGTCCAGAAATGGACTGAGTGTTTTTGTTATGTATGATTTATTTTGTATTTGTTAATAAACCCATTGAACTTGAACTTGACTTGAACTTGATGGCCGCGTTGCTTCAAGAAAAACCGGTAAGAAAATTACCAAGTAATCCGCACCGTGGAACTCCCTATCAGACGATGTAGTCGTTGCGGAGACGGTCAACGAGTCCAAAAAAGCCGAAGATAGCATGCATTTTGAGTTTCTACCGACGTGTTTTCGGTCTCGAAATTTCATAGAGAGCTATAACTTAGATGGTATAACTTAGATGATACCTGGTACGGTATCATTTCTCTCTAAATGCCTTTTTTGCGACGTAAGATTGCTCACCTTTGTTTCTGGTGTACATTTACGTACACTAAGTAAGTACGCTATTTGGCATTGTGCCACGATTTGTGCTTATGTTTTAAATAAATAAATCAATCAATCAACCAAACAAATAAATCAATCAATCAATCAAACAATAAATCAATCAATAAATCAATCAACCACGGCTACCTTGGAGTGGTGAGGGATGGATAGGAGCTATCTCATACCTGATTATTAGGGATATCCATATTTGGCTCATACTCCAGCAGCAGCTGTATGGCACTATTGTTTCGAGCAATTATTGCCCAATGCATGGCAGTGTTTCCATGTAACTTGTCTTGCAGTGTAGCAGAGCCCCCGCAGGACAAAAGCAGTCGGCACGGGTCGACCCTGAAAGTCAAAACTGAGGAAAGCCTAATTACTACAGAAGGTATCTTCGCGCCACCGGGGTAGGATTTGTCCGACCACAAAATCGTGTCGTCACACTTATGGATCGTTCAAAAAATGGCTGAATGCTCGAGATTTATTATTTATTGCGGTTGAATTTCGCTAGATAGTCCTTCAGTCCAAGAATCTCTCCCCTTTCGACGACCCGATCGAACAGCAAAAACAGCAGCCGTGTCCAGAATGAAATCACATCACCAGTTTTAACTCCAATAAATTTTCAAAGAAGAAGTCCATAAAATCATATACTTAAGAAAGAATCTTAATTGTTTTTCCACTAGTTCATTTTCCAGCTTGTGCAGCTTGAGCCTGAAGAGGACCCTTACCTAGAAGGGGCAAAATATAGCTTTTATAAAATGTAGCTGACGTATCCGTTTTGCACCGTCAAACATGAATTTAGCTGTTTTGTCTTACCCTGCCAACGACTACAGAAGGCCTTCACAGTAAGGCCGATCGTTACTTCCCGAAAAACGCTGGCATACGTCTATGGAGTGACGTTGCCCACTAGTTGCTTCTTATGTGCCACTCTATCCTCCTTCAAATGACTAAATAAATTAATTCACATACACATTTTGATACCAGAGAACTAACTAAATTAAAGCTCTCTGCGAAATTTGGGAGAGAAAACAAGCATGCTATCTCCGACTTTTTCAAACCCCTTACCGTCTCTGCACACACTACATCGTCGGGTATAGGAAGTTTCACTTAGCGGCCACTTCGCTCCCAAATGCCCAACGGACGACGTTTTTGCCAAACACTAAATTTTCAATTTTTATGGCACTTGCCCTTCGGCCAAGTGCCATACAGCGATCACAATTTCTGTCCGTCCGTCGGTCGGTCGGTTCGGATTTTGCTAGTTCGGGCACTTCCACATAAGCTAGGACGATGAAACTTGGCAGGCATATAAGGGGCCCGAAATGACTAAGTTGGAAATAGTCACTTTCCCGATCCGAACATCGTGGGGGGAGTGGAGGGAGGGGGAATCCGGAATATTGAGGAATTTATAACTTTTGAACGGGTGATCGGATCTTAATGAAACTTGATATTTGGAAAGACCTTGTGCACCAGACGACCCGTCATCCGGTGATTTTGGGGGAGTTGGAGGGGGAACCGGAAATCTTGGGAAACGCTTAGAGTGGAGGGTTCGGGATGAAACTTGGTGGGGAACACAAGCACAAGTCCTAGCTATGTGAATGGCATAACCAGACCGGACCCAGTCACTGTGAGGGAGTTTGTGGGGGGGGGGGGGTCCGAATTTCTAGTGATCCCGCGAGTTCGGTACTTCCTGATGTGCTAGGACGATGAAACTTGGCAGGCTTGCCAGGGATCCCAACAGGACTTAAGAATAGTCGTTTCCCAGATCCGACCATCTGGGGGGGGGGGAGGGGAATCCGGAAAATTGAGGTATTTTAACTTTCTAACGGACGATCGGATCTTCATGAAACTTGATATTTGGGTACATTCACATTATTGGAAAGTTAAAGAAGAGGTATTCTAGTGGGATTGGTAGTATTTGTGCCCGCAACTTGGAACTTGGTAGTCAACTGTTGGTCAATCGTTTATCTTTGCTTTACCAGATGGTTTTTAGCGTGGGTGTGATGCCGGATAATTTTTGTACTGGGGTAACTATACCGATTTTCAAGAAGGGCAAGCCAATTTCCAAGTGTTCCTCTTATCGTCCGATTACTGTACCTAGTGTGTTGTAACCTGTTGTTGTACCTAGCATAATAGAAGACATTAAAGATGAAGCCAGGTTGTTGGACATGCAGGTTAACGAAGACAAAAGTGCTTTTCCTTCCTCAAAACTAGTATTTCTTTTGAAGAAACACTGCCTTCTGGTTTACAGGTACAGAAGATAAAGCTCCTTGGTGTAACAATCCCGTCTGATGTTAAATGGAAGGACAACACTAACCTAATGCTAAAGCGTGCAAACGCTGGTCTACAGCTGCTAAAACTTCTGGCTAAGTTCCAAATACCTAATTCCCATCTTGACCGAATTTACGTTTCTTTCATTCGATCCACTTTGGAATATGCGGCTGCTGTTTGGCACTTTGCCCTTACTGCCGAACAGACACACAAGTAGAAAGAATACAGAAACGTGCACGCCTAATAATTAGTCGTGAGCCCAAAGTTCCTTATTCTGCTCTCCTAAAAAAGTTTAATATGGATACCCTTGAGAGTCGGAGACAGCGGCTGAGCTTAGCGGTTGTTCATAAGCTCCTCCACCATCCTGTTTTATCCGATATCCTCCCCACTCCATATGAAAACATAAGAAACCGACAGGAGAGGGGCGCAAGTTCAAAGGTTCCAAAGTTGTCCCCCGTACCTGCAACACATACGCGGTACCAGAAAGCTTCGTTCCGAGTTTCACAAAAATGTATAATGATGGCGGTATCTGTCTTTGATATTATTCCAACGTCCGTGTTTTGTTTTTGGTTTTATTTGTATACTATAATAGGTCTGTGATGACGAATTGATGATTAAGTGTATATTATAAAATCTGCATTATAGTTGACGTAATACCCAAATTTGGCATTGCCATGATAGTGTTTTTTTAAATAAATTCGTTACTTACTTCCTTACTTACTTACTTACCTATCACCGTTTTTGTTTTTGCTTACGTACTACAGTACGCCTTAAAAATACTAACCCATTGACTTTGAATACAGCCCACATCAGAGCTGTCATTCCTTGCTTGTCTGGAGCATTAGGAGGTACCCCTTTGGCTAACAAGTAAGCCACAATGGAAGTATGGCCAAACTGTGCAGCAAGGTGAATACCACCATAGCCTTCACCATCAAGAATCAGGGGATCTGCACCGTGTTTCATGAGAAGAACGACCATCTGCAAGTGACCTTGCCTGGAAAATAGAAAGACTGTAGCCTATACAACAATTTGTTTCTAACCCACAAATCCACAAATGAAAACAAACGGCACAAAATAAAGCAAAAAGTGGAAGACAAACTTCAATCACACTAAAGCATAAACAGGAGAGTCAGACGACAGTGTGCATACTGCGGGAATAAGCTGATTCTCATAGCTTCTCCTTCAGTTGCAGTACCTTGGTAACATCTCAAGAATAACCGAGTCAGGAATTTCCTAAAAAAACAAAAACATAACCTAAGACTCTCGGAAGATAGATTTTTTTTCTTCCAGATTATAAGATTTTCTCTCAACCTCAAATTACACGCATGTACCTTTAAGCGTCATTGATATCGGTCTAATAAGCTGCATAAGGACTTCCCGCGTATTCATTCTTTGACCAGCTAGAGCAACCGATTTGGTTGCAGGCTGCGATTTGGTTGGAACTACACAAAAGAAAATAGGATAGATTTTTGTTTTCCTTAAAGCGGGCCACAAAAAAATGGTCTTTCTACCACACACACAATGCTAACCATTCCTATTGTCACTACGAATGTTCAAAACCACTAAAAACACCGTAAAACAGTGAGCAAATTAAAAAAAAACCCACCAAATTTCCTAGGTTTGAAATAACTCTGTCTGGACTAAATCTCAGCCGATTATCCCGGACAGCTGTTATGGCACGTAGGGAGCCAAGGGTCAAAATAGTAATTTCCATCTAATGCTCCAACTCTTTATAACAAATACGAATAAATAATAAAACGCAGACCAGTGTGGTACCTCTGAAGACATACAAAAATTATCAGTTAGGTCTTATAGTTCTTTGCTAATCAATACTGGAAAATTCCGCCAGAAAAGAAGACGTTGTGCGTGGGGTTTTTCTGGAGCCAAAACAGCAACTCGGCAATCGAGTTCAGATCTAAACAAAGCCGTGGCATGCGATCACTAAGAGAAAGTAAACCGAATGTTTGGATTAGGTCTTTAATCACGCCTGTCAAATCCTGCTCCCAGCAAGCAGTTTCACAGAAGTACCCACAATCACAGACAAACCTCCTCTGTGGTTCAGTTTGTTTGTCTGTCACTCTTCCCAAACCCCGGCTCCCAAGGGGTTGTATGATCAAACACCCACTCCCTTCCCCCAGGGAACATTCACTACAGAGATGGGCGAATCCGAATCCGGATTCGAATCCAGGATTCGTCCTTTTGGCCGGATTCGAATCTTCTGCTTGTCAGGCTGGAGTCGGACTCGGATTCCAAACCCTCAATCTTACGAATCCGCTCAAATTCCTCGATCCAGTTTCCGTTTTCCAAATTTTTACACAGTGTGCTTAGGCAATCCAACTTTTTGGTCTTCACCACCAACCATCCTCAGTAGTCTATCACATTATCTGATTACCTGTGATATGATTGCTTTTTGTCACCTCTGATTTTAAACCATAACCTATGTACATGATTATATTTTTTGTTAAGGTCGGATTCGATTCCGGATTCGACCTCAGCATGAAATGGTGGATTTGCATTCGGATTCGGATTCGTACCTAGCCCTGGATTCGGATTCGAATTCTTTCATGATCGGAATCGCCCATCTCTGATTCACTATTTTAGTTCAATACCTGCAAGTCTACAAACTATCCCATAAGCTCACCTAACTGCCCAATGAAGAGGTGTTGACTGTAAGTCTCCTCCTGTGGCATCCACAACTGCTCCAACTGAGATATAATATTTGACAATTTCAATCCTATTGTTAATAGCTGCCCAGTGAAGCAGAGTGACATTTTCTCCATCTCGTCTATTGATTTCATATCCAGCTTCGATTAGCTGCCTGCATCTTTCAAGCACTCCGTACTATAAAGAGAAACACATGGTTTTAAATGCATTTAGAAGCTTAATGTCCTGCTGATATCAGATGTGTGCTGCGTCTGGAGTCTAAGCGGAGCTCCAGAGAGGGTGGCAGTAAACTAGTAGAACATGAGTACAGCAGCAGTACAACCCAATCCAAGGCATACATTTTCTAAAATATTTCTCAAAAGTGAACACTATGGTGCTGCCTGGATCAGACATCAATTACAGTAAGAGATTACGGGAAGGAGTAACTGCCAATTATCACTTCTGAAATTCAACTGAGAGATTTCTGCAACAATTTACTCACTCACTGCATGAGACAGCCAAGCACAACTTAATGTGACTGGGTATAAACTATATCAAAACAAATACTAGGTCCTAGGCTTTTTAGAAGGTGTTTATGGCAGTTCCCCCACATCCACGATTTTATGATAGGCCTACTCTGACCCACTGCCTCCTACTCTGACCCACTGGCCATCTTTTGTGGAGTTCCTCAAGGTACCCTCTTGGAGGGGCGTCACGACCGGGGGGGGGGGACGCCCCCTCCCCCCAATGTTGTCGGCCAGTCGGTAAAAAATAACAGAAGCCGGCACGATTTTTCGCCAAAACAGTTGATTTCTGTCATTAAAACAGTCGATTTTTCTGAAAATCAGTTGATTTTTCGTCAAAACAGTCGTTTTTTCTGAAAACCAGTCGATTTTTTTTGGAACTGTCATTTTTTGTGCAAAAACGGTCGGTAAAAATTACCAGCAAGTCGCTAAATTCTTTGGCGCCCCCAAACATTTTGGCTAGTAATGCCTCTGCCCTCTTGGGACCACTTTTGTTTCTTGTCATGATAAATGATTTGGCAACAACATAGGAAGACCATTGGAAGTATGTGAATGACCTGTCACTGATTGAATGTTTGTTGAAAAAACCTCCCAAAGCAGAGCAGGTTCACTAATGAACGATATATGTCAAGAGGCAAAGGTGGACAAAACGACTGTCAACTGCGACAAATCTGTAATTTTAACAATTTCTTTTTTAAAATCCACACTAGTTTTTAAACCATTTATTCCCAGCACTAGTCACGTGACCGAGATTAAACTACTTGGTGTCCACATCACCTCAGATCTGAAGTGGAACGACAGGCGTTACTAGCCAAAATGTTTGGGGGGGACGAGGCATTTACCGACTGTTTCTGCAAAAAAAACGATTGTTTACAACAACAAAATGACAGTTTTGAGAAAGATCGACTGATTTTCAGAGAAACCGACTATTTGACGAAAAATCGACTAATTTTCAGAAAATCCGACTGTTTTCATGAAAAAAATCAACTGTTTTTACGAAAAATCGCGGCGCTTCGCGCCGACTCGGTTATTTTTTTACCGACTGGCCGACAGCATTGGGGGGGGGGGGGGGCGTCCACGCTTGGGAACTGCTGCCCTGTTTGGCATTTTGGTCTGACTAAGGAACCGTCTGACCGGGGTGAGAGGGTGCAATATTGTGCCCTCCTAGTAATTTCAGAAGCCCGGAAAGTCCCACACATATCCCTCCTTAGTCCGTTTCAAGTTCAAACCCTTCACTCCTGTCGTCTAAAACTCTCCCTATCTTTTTGGTAATACAATCCTGTCGAGCCCTTTTCACTGAAATATCCTCCCGTCACAACATCAACTAGCTCGGGTGAGGCCAATCAGGTCCGTTGCAGAGCCTGTGACAAAACTTCAGTGTATGACTGCTTCACATGCTCAATACGAGCTTAGTTTTGTGCCCTTGTTTGTTAAGTTATTTGATGCTGAGTCCATTTTTAATCTGCAAAATAGTTACCAATTGCATATATTGTAATTTTGTGCATGTTAATTTAGACTCACCAACTGACTTACATGATTATTCTTGACAAAAAAAACTAATATTCGGCTATGTCTGTTGCATGTGTTTCCAATAAAGTGAATCAAACTGAATTGACAGGCTATTTCAAACAAAGAAGTATACCCTCGGATCTCAGTTTGTGATGGCTGATACCAAACGTCAGTTAGCTCTTATGGTCAAACTGGTGTACCCTCCCAAAGTGCTGGCTGATGCTTGGCTAACGGTACACTATAACAAAACACAATGTTTTTAGCTTGAAAGCTTGTTGAATGCTCTTAAAAAAGCAAGTTTTTTTTTTGATGATACATAACTTATATTACGAAATGTCAGCTAACACAACTTTGAAGATTAAAACAAGTATTTTGTTCAACACAACTTGGACATAAATTTCACAGAAGCGCTTCAGGAAGTCATCTTGAATCAATGGGATTTGAACAAAATGATGTTTGCTTTTTGAACAAGGGAGTCAAGGAGCGTGTTCCACCCTTCTAACAATATTTGACGGTGCAAAACGGATAAGTCAGCTACATTTTATTCGAGCAATATAACCAGGAAACCAAATGGGGATCGGGCAGTGCGTCCGATAAAATCAGTAAGGCTAGTTAGGGCCCCAATAAACTGAGTTGACATCCAGCTTGTGGGAAGCCGTAGCCGTGTCCAGCCGTAGGAACATCTATCACCGAAGTACGGAACTAATCGCCCATACATGCCGCCAACAAGTATCCATCTTAGCTGGAAAGAAGAAGAAGAGACAGGTGACTCTAAAACCAAAATGCAGAAGAATCTCTACCCTTTCGACGACCCAATCGAACAACAAAAACAGTCGCCGAGTCCAGAACAAAATCACAGCACCAGCTTTAACCCCAACCAACTTTCAGAGAAGAAGTTCTCAGAAGCAGATTTTTAAGGAAGAATCTTAAATTATTTTTCCACAAGTTTATTTTCCAGCTTGAGCGGCTTGAGCCTGAAGAGGACCCTTGCCAAGAAGGGCCGAAATATTGCTCGAATAAAATGTAGCTGACTTATCCGTTTTGCACCGTCAAATATGATTCGCAGTCAGCTTGGGCCGTAGGAACATCTATCACCGAAGTACGGAACTAATCGCCCATACATGCCGCCAACAAGTATCCATCTTAGCTGGAAAGAAGAAGAAGAGACAGGTGACTCTAAAACCAAAATGCAGAAGAATCTCTACCCTTTCGACGACCCAATCGAACAACAAAAACAGTCGCCGAGTCCAGAACAAAATCACAGCACCAGCTTTAACCCCAACCAACTTTCAGAGAAGAAGTTCTCAGAAGCAGATTTTTAAGGAAGAATCTTAAATTATTTTTCCACAAGTTTATTTTCCAGCTTGAGCGGCTTGAGCCTGAAGAGGACCCTTGCCAAGAAGGGCCGAAATATTGCTCGAATAAAATGTAGCTGACTTATCCGTTTTGCACCGTCAAATATGATTCGCAGTCAGCTTGGGCCGTAGGAACATCTATCACCGAAGTACGGAACTAATCGCCCATACATGCCGCCAACAAGTATCCATCTTAGCTGGAAAGAAGAAGAAGAGACAGGTGACTCTAAAACCAAAATGCAGAAGAATCTCTACCCTTTCGACGACCCAATCGAACAACAAAAACAGTCGCCGAGTCCAGAACAAAATCACAGCACCAGCTTTAACCCCAACCAACTTTCAGAGAAGAAGTTCTCAGAAGCAGATTTTTAAGGAAGAATCTTAAATTATTTTTCCACAAGTTTATTTTCCAGCTTGAGCGGCTTGAGCCTGAAGAGGACCCTTGCCAAGAAGGGCCGAAATATTGCTCGAATAAAATGTAGCTGACTTATCCGTTTTGCACCGTCAAATATGATTCGCAGTCAGCTTGGGCCGTAGGAACATCTATCACCGAAGTACGGAACTAATCGCCCATACATGCCGCCAACAAGTATCCATCTTAGCTGGAAAGAAGAAGAAGAGACAGGTGACTCTAAAACCAAAATGCAGAAGAATCTCTACCCTTTCGACGACCCAATCGAACAACAAAAACAGTCGCCGAGTCCAGAACAAAATCACAGCACCAGCTTTAACCCCAACCAACTTTCAGAGAAGAAGTTCTCAGAAGCAGATTTTTAAGGAAGAATCTTAAATTATTTTTCCACAAGTTTATTTTCCAGCTTGAGCGGTTTGAGCCTGAAGAGGACCCTTGCCAAGAAGGGCCGAAATATTGCTCGAATAAAATGTAGCTGACTTATCCGTTTTGCACCGTCAAATATGATTCGCAGTCAGCTTGGGCCGTAGGAACATCTATCACCGAAGTACGGAACTAATCGCCCATACATGCCGCCAACAAGTATCCATCTTAGCTGGAAAGAAGAAGAAGAGACAGGTGACTCTAAAACCAAAATGCAGAAGAATCTCTACCCTTTCGACGACCCAATCGAACAACAAAAACAGTCGCCGAGTCCAGAACAAAATCACAGCACCAGCTTTAACCCCAACCAACTTTCAGAGAAGAAGTTCTCAGAAGCAGATTTTTAAGGAAGAATCTTAAATTATTTTTCCACAAGTTATTTTCCAGCTTGAGCGGCTTGAGCCTGAAGAGGACCCTTGCCAAGAAGGGCCGAAATATTGCTCGAATAAAATGTAGCTGACTTATCCGTTTTGCACCGTCAAATATGATTCGCAGTCAGCTTGGGCCGTAGGAACATCCTTCTAACAATAGTTACTAATAGTTACTATTTCCGTTCCATCCTCACGAAAAGTTACTACGCTGACCGTTCCAACCTTCTCGAAATAGTAACTAATAGTTACTATTTGCTTACCATGCTCGGGAGCGTGGTAAGCGTAGTAACCACGAATCTCTGTCACGTGACTGGTCAAATTCACCCGTGGCATGATATACTGCTGGAAAATAGAAAAATCATTCCAACCTTGACTGCAAAAAGGTGGAATTTGTGACGTCATGCGTGGTAACTATGGTAAGTAGGATGGAACACTCTCAAGGTCTTCAAGTGCAGAAAAAGATGGAGTCAATCTACCATTATCTGCTCTTTTGAACTCTTTGTTTGGTACCAAACAATCTTTTCAAGATAAATTACTTCTTTTAGGGTTACTTTTTTAGAGTCAGACTTGTTTTGTTATAAAAAAAAATTGAACATGTTTAATTTTGGCCATTTTTGAAATTTAGTCATAGATAAACAGTTCAGTCACAAATGCATAATGGTGTCAAAATCCTGTGGCTTTAAAAATATGTGGAAGCAGATGTTGCTGTTCCAGACTCAAAAGAATATAATTTTAATTTGATAGGGTCCTTATTAGGGAACACATACCACCACCCTATCAAGCTATCATTGCACCAGCATTGTACTACTTGGGATAGCTCTCTGTGACTTTGTCTCAGCCGTTTGCACCTTGCTATTATTGGCAGACTAAGATGTAATGATAGAAGAAGGAATATTAAAGGCACACTGAAGGTGATTGAAGCTATGTCAGTTCTGTTTGCAACTTTAATCATAAAATAGTGCACACCATTACTCTTTATGGCCCCACCATAAGTAAGGCCTAACATAAGGCCTGGCAATGGGCGGGCTTATTCTTAATTTACATTAGTTCTTAAAGGAAACAAAACAAAAACAGATCAGAAAAAAATAAAGATAACAAACTGATAAGAAAAATCCACTAACAAACGGTCTTGCCAGGGTCTTGCACCAACAAACATACAAATCAGATAGTGAAAATTCTTGACTTTCTTATGGGTGTGACAGGGTTGTGAGGGTTTTTAGCTGAAAGTTAGCTAATATTCCAGTCTCTGATAAAAAACTCAAGTACAGTTAGTTGTCTAGGAATCAGGTATGTTTTTTGGTATGCTAGCCTTCAATCCTGGATCTGGCTGGGTTGATAGTTTATTAGCCTTGCAACATCAGGTTTAGTTATCGCTCAACAGCACTGTACTAACCTGTGTTGCCTTAACAATGTCAACTGTTCTATCGCCTTCGTCCCAAGTCATCTCTTCTGAAACTCCTCTTTCGAGGCTTTCAAATCTGCAGTTCTGAACCTGACACAATCAAACACTTCACACACAAAATATTCCCATATTGGGGAGTATATTCTTCTCTTTCTTCTGAAAGAAGTGGTATAGTGATCTTAGCTACCGCACCTATGGGTCACAAATTTTCCTGGTGGGATTCACACGCCAGATGACAGGTAGGTAAAGGACAGGAAGGAATAGAAGGATACAACAGGAAACAAAAATATCATAGCGAATGCAAAAAGTACCTTCTTCTCTTTTCTTTAAAGGAGAAAAAAAATTCGTTTGGAAGAAGGAGGAACGAATGAAACAAGAGCTGAAAGCTCATGTGGCACTTGTAAGAACAGTTAACATGTTTGTCAGGTACGGTTTGTAGTTGTCAAGGGTGCATCTCTCTCTCGATATTCATTTCATCAGAAAATCGGCTTGGTCTACTAAATCTGAAATAGTTATTCCACTCATTGATAACTGTTTATCCAACAACGATGATCGGATCGGGGAGGGACTGTTTTTAAGCCAATCTGACAGAGTCCCTAACATGCCTGCCAAGTTTCATGGTCATAGCACAGACTGCCAAGTTTCATGGTCATATCACATTTGGAAGTACCCAAGCTCGTGATGACCAGAATTGTGGAAAACCCTCTCAAACTCCCCCAACTGTGACAAGATCCGGTCATGTTTTGTCAGTTTTGTCTCTACGGCTTATGCTTGTTCTTTCCTCCAAGTCCCATCCCGATCTCTCGACTCTAAGCGTTTCACGAGATTTCTTGCAACCCCCTCCAGCTCCCCCCCCCCAGTTATTCGATTCGTTCCGAACTTGAAACTGAGACACTTGTCAAGTTTCATTCACTCCCGATCACCCGTTCTAAAGTTATGCATGTCACTAGATGCTGGATTGCCCATCCCTCCACTCCCCTAACATCACCGTATCAGGGAAGAAACTATTTTCAATTCGACCTAGGATAGTACATAAAATGTCTGTCAAATTGCATGGTCATAGTACATCTGGAAGTATCCTAACTCGTGATCACCGCGGAAATCCAAGAAACCCCCTCCGACACCCTCCACTGCGACACGATCCGGTCCTATTTTGTCAATAAAGTATTTAGGGTTAATGCTCGGTCTTCCCTTCAAGTTCCATCCCGATCCTTCGACCCTAAGCGTTTCAAAAGATTTACGGTCCCCCCTCTACCCCCACCCCCAGTTATCGGAGTCGGGCCAGATTTGAAACTGAAAATCTGAGACACTTGTCAAGTTTCATGCATGTCCGATTACCCGTTCCAAAGTTATGTATGATTCTAGTTTCCGGATTCCACATCCCTCCACGATGGCTGGATCGGGGAAGTGATTATTTCCAACCTGGTCAGTTCCCTCATATGCCTTCCAAGTTTTATTGTCCTAGTTCATGTGGAAGCGTTTCAGGAAATGACTCCCGGATCCGGGGAAAGTCGGATTGGGGAAGTGATTACTTCCAAGTTAATCCGGTAGGGTCCCTGATATGCGTGCCAAGTTTTATCGTCCTAGGTCATGTGGAAGTGCCCAAACTAGCAAAATGCGGACAGACCGACAGACATTACGATCGCTATATGGCACTTGAGTAAGCTCAAGTGCCATAAAAAGGGTTTGGGCGGTTTTTTAAAGAATTAATATGACAAAAAAAAATTAGGAATAAAAAAAAATATTCCTTGAGCCCAAGCTGACTTCGAATCATATTTGACAGTGCAAAACGGATACGTCAGCTGAATTAAGCCACTCGCTTGAAGAAGACCCTTGCCAAGAAGGTCCGAAGTATACCTCTAATAAAATTCAGCTGACGTATCCGTTTTTCAAGGATCGAATAATTTGATTCGAACATTGTTAGCAAAGGTCGAGTCTGTAAAGACGGGATCAAAATATGTTACTTTACTTGCATCAACTGTCCCCTCTCTTCCCTGACACCAAGAACAAATAAGCCACTAGAACCTCCGTCTTTGGTCCCACGCAGCGACTATGGATACCCCGACAAAACTGAACAGAGCTAGAGGTATTTGCTGAGCTTTGGATTGCTATCCGTCTACTTCCCCCTTCGCCGTTGCGCAAGTCAGAGGAACTAGTGCAGGAGGCGCACTGACCCGCACTGCAGCGCGTCCAGACCACCAATCGGCTTTTACTTTGGAAATTTCTTCTTCGGGGTCTACTGCGATATAGCTTTTCGTAGAGTAAGGAACTGTGATGTTCCGCGTAGCTCCTTCCCTCCGATCGTTTGCCTAGGGCAGGGTACAGGGATTTATTCGACCCCGCATGGTCATGTTACTCATGTTACAGAGATAGGGAGACTGGTGCTTAATCTTCTTGCTAACACGTATTTCCTTTCACCGAAGTCTCATAATTTGACAACTTCGTCACTTCTTCGTGTCTCTAACGGTTTAGCTGATTGCCTGTCACTCTTTTCTCCCGATTCCGCGATGCCAGAATTCATAAATCCTTTCACGAGATTATTTATTTATTTATTAACGTTTTACTTCAGCTTTCGCCATAAACTAACAAACAAGTAACACCAGGGGCGTCGCAATTGCATTTTCGGTGTGGGGGAGGAGGGGGGGGGGGGTGCAGAGCCAAACTTTTACCAAATCTTTCAAAAATTTTACCGAATCCTAGAACTAAGAATTCGAGCTTTAAATGATGGAACAGAAACAATTACGTAGGAAGCGTAATAATAAAGGGCAGCATGAAAGACGATAAACAAACTACACTGTCAGAAGTTTCATAACAGATAACACTTCGGATGTTATCTGTTGTGGTTCAAAATGTTATGCATAATAAGCGTTACCCTCAGGAAGAACCGAAAAAACGCCAAAAAGTATCTGCTGAGTTTTCCGACATCATGCCGATAAGGAATAAAGTCAGTAGATGCTTTTTTGGTTCTTCCTAACAAAGCTTGCGACGCATAACATTTCATGCATAATGTTTTCGAACACAACAGATAACATCCGAAGTGTTGTCTGTTACGCATTATCTGTTGAGACCGCGCATCCTCGTGTTATCTGTTATGAAACTTCTGACAGTGTATTAGGCGGCGTTTTGGCGAAGCCCACATGGAGAATATATTGCCGGGCATGATTGCAGTAACAGCTTCTATCTATTATAGCCAATAGATTAGCCAACAACTTTTCGAAATCCATTTTTTTCTGTAGGCTAAAATTTAACTGCTTCTCTTACAAATTCTATCATTTACCGTTGATTAAATACCGAGACTCTAAGAAGTTCCAGAAGCTTGATGGAGCGACGTTCCGGCAGCAGCAGCAACTGTAGTCTAGTCAATATACTCTTGATACTACCCATAATCACATAAAGAAAGCGGCGCAGGCGAAATTTTTTTTGCTTTATCCTGCCAAATTTAATTTACATCCAAATTCTAGCTTTTAATGTTTCGAAATCTCAATCCTAAAACTGGCTTGAAACACCCGTCAAATGACGCGCCCTTCCACAAAGTAGAGAATATTACGAAAAGTGCTGCAGGCGGACCTTTCGAAATATTTTATGATTATATGTTCTTTTTGGGATCCAGATGATATCACAAATCAGCCCTTTCGTCTGCGACCAATGCTTCACTCGACCTCTTCTGAGTTTCGAGGTTAGTGCTAACTGCCGAGTCCTGGCAACTATAACGAACAAATTACCTAATCCCAGGTATTATACCGAATTGTTTTGGTATCGAAAGGCTAACGAATAGTATTCATATTCGGTATACTTTCGTCGAAAATGGAACAAAGTCAGGATTCGTGTTTAATTTCCTAATCCTGAAAATTATACTGAATAAATTATCAAATCTCAATCATGTTACCGAATAATTTTGAACCAATAGCTTATTCGGAATTCTGTGTAACTACGGAATCTCCCTAAACATACCGAATAGTTCCGGCATCGAAAAATTACCAAATGATTTCAGTAAATTCTCTCACTAAATTTGTGAGAACTACCGAATACTGGCAATTATACCGAATCCCGATCATTATACCGAAGAGATTTGTACAGATAGCCTATTTAGGATTCTGTATAACTACCGAATCCCCGTAAATATATCGAACAGTTCTGCTATCGAAAAAATACCGAATCTCAAAAAGGTGTGGGGGGGGGGAGGCTGCACCCCCCCCTTGCAACGCCCCTGAGTAACACAAAAACAAAACTATGATACAACGTCAATGTGTCTCCAGTAGATGCCTCCAAACTGGTAGATTAAGGAAAATGAGGTAGCTGCCAGGAGAATAAGACAGTTCTCCGACCGCCATAGCCTTACAACCAAGGATGACCGGGCTTTTCGAGCAAGTTCAGCAAACCTGCAGCAATAGTTCTGGACAAATGCCTGACTTGTAATACGCCTCCAGATTACAGTTTGACCTGTTAGTACAAATATAACATAAAACTAACGCAAAGAACTGGTAGCAATACGTCTTAAACAGACTAATCTTAATGAATAATCTGTCATAATCAGCAACGTCAAATTCACGGGTTCAATTTCAGAAAAAGATAATCCTTGCAAATATTTTGATTGTCTTCGTTCATTTTTATTTTCTTTCTCGCTTGAAATATGCTGAAATGTTTGATGTGTGATATCTTGCATCGTTCTGACGGTGGACCACAGAAGACGATGGTTTACACTAAGCAAAATTGGATTGGGAGCAACAAGTTCAGGTTTGGATACGCCACGGATACGGACTTGAGATACGGCAAGGGCTGGATATCTCCGAATCCCAATTATTTTGGGCAAAACTACCCCTTCAATAGAATCGCACCCAAAATTGCTGTTCGGTCTTGTTTTCAGACCTACCGCGGGGTCTGCGAGGGCACTACTGTCAGCGTAAGCTTAACCCACGTACACGGCAACTTCAAAAGAGTAATAAAGTAATTATAATAGATACATTTTGCTAATTTTATAAGTTATTGACAAATGAAATTTTCTGGTTTGATACTGTGAGCAGGAGAAACTTTCATCGCGTTTATAGGGATAAAAAAAATTAAAAAATGAGACAGTCTGACTCTTGAGCAATGTTCGGGAATTATATTCAGACCTTTGTTTTTATTTTTATGTTTCTTTGTCCTTTTTTACTGCACTATATATAGTGCACATATGTCCTTGGGTCAGTGCGTCACAAGTCCTTCTTTAATTCTTTGGCAGGTTTTCATGGTGAATTTTTTCGAAATCATAAAATACAAAAAATAACCTCAAAGAACTAAATTCAGCGATGCAATATAAATATTTTATTTAGCCTACTGACACTTTTCTTACGAAAATTTATAGAAAAGAAAACTACTCAGAGTCAGAGTCAATTCGCGCTCTTTTCTTGACCTTACGTCTGTCAATTTCGGCATCGGAATCAGAGTTGTTCTGTGGTTGGTCGCTAGATGCCGGAGAAACAACTGAATCGTCACGGGGTTCGTCCAGGTCGAGGATTGGCGATCTTGCTTCAACTGAAACGAGATAAAGACCAATCAGCAGTGTCCTATAATGGGGGCACTAAAAAGGTGATACACTCTCAAATAATGAAAAATGTTAGTCCATCCGTTTGGGAGCAATAGAGGGTTTAGGTAGTACTTTTTTTTAAATTCTGATCCGCTTGATTCCATGTTATCTTTTTACAAAAATAGTGTGGATCGTCATGCATGCTCAACATAGTCATAAATAATCACATATATGTTACAATTTTAAAATATTTTTTCTCCTCTGGTAGTACTTTTTTGCTAATTGAGTGGTGCATTTTATTTTAGTCTAGTGTCAACCCTGACCACAGCTGATGTATATGCTACATACCATTGTATGTGCCAAATGAGCTGACAGCTCCTGTTTTGTGCGGGGGATGTTTTGGTAGCTCTCACGAAAATGTTGCAGTATGAAAGTTCAGAAGTAAAGGAGCTGTTTCCTGATCTCGTGTGTCTAGCTCTGGAATATCTGGCTTTAGCGGCAAAGGTTGTGCCAAGTCATTCGGCCTTTCGGTCAGTGGGGTGGTACCGAGCTTGGTGGGTGGGCAACCTTGGTTTGGCTTACAGAAGTTTTCCACTTATCAGATTTTACTATTCGTTCTGCCGAGCTTCAGCCGAAAGCCTACAGTGTGGGCTATCACTGTTCCGTCAGACCCTTTTTTGACAAGCACATCGATGGTACAGCGACGTTCCACCAAGAACAAATAACGAGATAGAACTGCTGTCTCCCTATCTCGGTCATACAAACGCTGAGTCGAGTAAAATACGGCAGCCTCCCGACGCAAACGAGCGGAGGTTAGTAGCTTCGCGCCACATCACGTTTCATTACCTCTACAAATAGCTATATCGCTTTTAAGTCGCTGAAGAGGAAATCTAGCAGTCAAAGCTGATTGGTTCTATGGACGCTTTCCAGAGTGGGTCGGCGCGCGGAGTACGCCTCCTGCTAGCATCCTTCAATATTTCTTGTGCGATAAGCAACGATGAAGATGGAAGAGGAGTAAACGGGTATCCACATCAACTCAAAGCTAGAGTCAATACCTCTAGCTCCGCTCAATTTTGTCGGGGTTTTCATAGTCGCTGCATGCGACTAAAGACACAAGTTCTATCTGATTATTTGTTCTTGGTTTCATGAAGTTTTGCCCTGCCATACGTGACTTACCTTATCCATAACGACACGAAGTCCTAAATTTACCTGCACATGTAAATCGGTTTCTACGCGGAAATCTGATGGAGCATTTCGAAAATTTGTCATTGATACTACGATAACGTGCCTGTTGACCCAGTTCTGAACTTCCAACAAAAATGGTCGGGACAAACTTCGAAATGAGGGACTGGCGTTCTCAACAGACATTAGCAGAGCCTCGTTTTTGTTGCATGCTGCAGGTCCACTTCTCGGCCGATTCCGGACTGATTCTTTCTGTATCCGTTTTTGCACTGCAGTGCTTCCGAGGAAGACGGCAGTGCTTCTCGAGAATCACGAGCCTCGTTTTTGTTGCAATAGCGCTGCCGCATCGCTGCTGCAGCACTTCTTTGCTTTTGCACAATATCCGTTTTTGGATTCACTTTCTTCTTGGTTGAAGCGGCAGCGCTGCAGCATCTTGCAGGGAAGCACGGACTTGGTCGGTGAGCAAGTCCGCGATTCTCGAGAAGCGCTGCCGTCTTCCTCGGAAGCGCTGCAGTGCAAAAACGGATGTAGAAAGAATCACTCCGGAATCGGCCGAGAAGTGGACCTGCAGCATGCAACAAAAACGAGGCTACGGACTTGCTCCGCGACCAAGTCCGTGCTTCCCTGCAAGGTGCTGCAGCGCTGCCGCTTCAAGCAAGAAGAAAGTGAATCCAAAAACGCATATTGTGCAAAAGCAAAGAAGTGCTGCAGTAGCGATGCGGCAGCCCTATTGCAACAAAAACGAGGCTCAGATGGCCTTGCATCTGAAGGTTGCAATGAGCGATTCTACAAATGCTTTCAAGAATTCCTTGTTCCTCGTTCCGCCGCAAGAGTTTACAACTACAACTATTAATTTTCTTTTAGTAAAAAGTTAGCGTTCCTTCAGCTTAGGAAACAACTTGGTGTTATTATTATTTATTTTTTTTTATTATATGGAGAGTTTGGTATGGCGTGGGTAAGTATACGGAATGGAACAAGTCTTTCTTTCTTTTATGTGCGTTTTACAGAGGAACTACTAATTTATATTGTTTATATATTGTCAGTGTTTAGAACGGGGCCGAGATAACGAGCTCGTATCCCTGCCGGCCCCCAGGGATTGACATATATTGTTACGAAGTGTTATTAAAGAACCTGAACGCTCTAGACGAACTTTGTGAAGGCCAATGGCCTAACTCTGCATTTTTTTTTAAATTACTTGTACGTATCGAGCATATTTATTCCTCTTATTATAACTGTCGCAGAAAAAATGAAAGTCTCCATAAAACTACGCACTTGAAGTGACTAAGTTTAAGACAAATATTCTTTGAGCCCAAGCTGACTTTCAAACATTTATTCAAACAATGTTTAAGACACGTAGCAATCAAGATTATATTCAAAACAAATGATAATTCAATAACCTGTTTTTAAGTTTACTTTCTTTCTATTTCGCTAATGTGGAAAGACAGCTGATAGGCTACCACTGGATTATTTTGGTACAAATAAGAACCTTGGGCCTGGATCATCCATCGGGTCACAGCAGCTGCCCAAGATAAATCGAGTCAGAAATACGTCCCTCATAAAACCCGTTGACGAATAGCCATCAGAAGCGCTAGAGGAACAATAACAATCACACGCTAGATCTCGGCATAAGTTATCAGAAGGGCGAATAAGCGATCAGGCTTTCGCTTTATACCGAGTTGCGTATTAGCCCCGTGGAAAAGTCAGCCAGCACTTAGCACTGAATTCGGAAGCCAGAAATGACAAACTTGATGACGCTTGATAGAACAGAGTTGAGTAAAGCAAAAATAGAGGAAGAGGCATTTTAAACAGTTTTAAACATGGCTAGGCCTAAGAGGAACTGAAAATAGCCCAACAAACCTGGATAAACGTACACCTTTACGATAGCGCACTTAACGACCAAAAAAGAACTAACCTGAAAAGAATTTTATGAGGGGCGTATGCCCAGAACGGATGGGAAAAATTCAAAGCCTGAGCTCACTGGAGTCAAAAGCACAATACCTCTTTCTCCATTTTCGTCCAAAGCTTCCATGCTCTCCCCCATGATGGCAGATCTGATTACCCGGCATCTCCTTTGAATTTCAGCATTAGAGATGGTACCGGGAACGCGCCAGTATTGCTCCTAAAAACACATAACAAACTTGACCTTTCAACTTCGTCGACCAAAGCGCCTGCCCCGGAACGCGTGATGTTCCCAGTATTGAGGAAGAATTATTCCCGAATACAACCAGCAGTTCCATCAGACGTTCACATTTCCGGAAATCGAACGGAAGCAGAGACCCAGATCCCTCCCCCTTTTCCCTAACAAATTAAAAATGTTTCACCCGACCGATAATCACGCGGCGAAAATCATTCTGCGACGTAACCTGAGCCTCGGTTTTGTTGCACTCTGCAGGTCCACTTCTCGGCCGCTTCTTTCTACATTCGTTTCTGCACTGCAGTGCTTCCGAGGAAGACGGCAGCGCTTCTTGAGGATCGCGGACTTGCTTACCGACCACGTCCGTGCTTCCCTGCAAGGTGTTGCACCAACCAAGAAGAAATCGTGCAGAAAGTGGATCCAAAAACGCATCTTGTGCAGAAGCAAAGAAGTGCTGCAGCAGCGAACGCATCTTGTGCAGAAGCAAAGAAGTGCTGCAGCAGCGATGCGGCAGCACTATTGCAACAAAACAAGGCGCTGGTGCGACAGGGCGACAGTTATATGAGGTCTTTCATCCCATACTTCATCAAGCATATTTACTCCTCTTAATCTTTTATGTTCGTTTCACGTTCTTTCTTTGGTCTTAAAACACGGATCGGCACCTGACAGGTTGGATGTGTAAACACTTGAATCTAGAAATAAAAATAGCAGGGCGAAGAGAAAACTCAGAAAATTAATCACATAACGCGATAGACTACTGAGGAAAGTTGGTCCAAAAGACCAAAAGTTGAATTGCCTAAGCCCACTGTGCAAAAACTGGGAGACGGAAACTGGAAGGATGTAGATTAGGAATCTGAGCAGATTCGTAAGATTGAGGGTTTGGAACCCGAGCCTCAATCCGAATCCAGCCTGACAAGCAGAAGATTCGAATCCGGTCAAAAAGGACGAATCCTGGATTCGAATCCGGATTCGGATTCGCCCATCTCTGCCTTCTTCGCATTTATACTGCCACATTATCAAGGAAATACCAACACACACCCAACATTTTCTTTTCTAATTTCTTGAGAATTTTGGTCAGCTTCGAACTGTCGCACGATGGTCGCAAGGCCACGTCGAGTGATGATTTTCACCAAGAATTCGTTCGCGACTGTCATACGTAGCTAAGACTTTCTGCTTACCTGCCCCAGAATAGGCTTTCCGAAACCCAAGGAAGCCAGAAGTTCAAGAAACAGATCATCGTCTAGGGCAGTGTAAGCCGGATCGGCAACAGGAACCAGTGGAACAGTTTCGTGGAGTCCATTCAATTCGTCCGTCTCTCTTTCGGTGACTATCTCTTCCAGGGATTCGAGAAGCCAGTGAAGAGCTTCACCGTGTCCTGAAAAAGCAGTCTTGAAGAGTATGCGTAAGCCGTTTTAATAGTATAACTGCAGTAAAAAGGCTTTCGCCTCTGTTAATTTGTCGAGACACTGTGTACACTAAACTGAATTTCAGCCAGGTGACGATCCACGCCTGCTTTAAACTGATTGATATTTTCGGCATTTACGACATTTTCGGGGAGATTATTCCAATATTCCACTATCCGGTTTTTGAAGCTCCGTTTTCCAATGTCTTTTCGGAATTTCTCACCACGGATTTTCAAGCTGTGTCATCTGAGACCGCTGTGATTGAAAGTGAGGACATCATCAGGCCTTATGTTATCATAGTAACTATGACAAATCTTAAAAGTTTCAAACAAATCACCTCGGAGAAATCTATAAGATAAACTGGGTAATCGTAATTTTTTAAGTCGATGTTCATAAGGCAGATGGCGAATGGCTGGCACTGTTCTTTTTGCTCGTCTCTGAACTTGCTCAATGGCGATAATGTCCTTGTTATTGAAGGGCCTCGTTGTTACGTGGCCATATTCAAATAGTGGACGAGCTAGGGCCTTAAATAAAATAGGAAACAGGGAATTGTACTTGAATGTAAATGTCCTTCTCATAAGATTTAAAATTCTGGTAGTTTTCTTGATGATCGTTTCGTAATGTGTTGAAAATTTTAGATCTGTGTTATCAACTCGAGTTATCCGAGTTATCAACTCGGTACACCCAAAAGAAGTTCACAGCATCCCTTGCGACCCCTTCAATCAAATCAACAATAAATTTACTCAAACCAGACCTATCACAGCCTACAATCGTTTTTTGGGTCACTATAAAGGAAAGTAATACAAATGAAATATATATATTTAACTAACAATTTAAATTGGCCCTAGCAGCCAAACACACCTTTGTACGTCCAGGGGGGGGGGGGGGAATCAAATGCTGACATAGTTATGAGAGTACAGAGTGTATAGGCACTAATGCTAATTTTTTTCTTTTTTTTAAGTTGAGAAACAAAGTGACTGTTTACTTTATTTGTGTCGTTGAATGATATGAAAATCAGATACTAAGTTTTTGACGGTGCAAAACGGATACGCCAGCTACATTTTATTAGAGCTATATTTCGGCCCTTCTTGGCAAGGGGCCTCTTCAGGCTCAAGCTGTAAAATTAACTTGTTGAAAAACAATGAAAGATTCTTCCTTAAATATCTGACGAAATCACAGCACCAGCTTTAACTCCAACGAATTTTCAGAGAAGAAGTTCACAAAATCAGATATTTAAGGAAGAATCTTAAATTTTTATAAGTAGTGAACTGAAAGACAAAAATGCTCCTCAGCCGGGATTTGAACCAGGACCCTCTGCTAACAAGGCAGGCTCTCTACCATTTGAGCTACCGAGGGGCTTGTGAACAGAGTTGGCAAACCACTACAATAGTCTGGTAAGAGCCGGCCATAGGAACAGTGATCCCGCCAGAAGGCAAATTAATCTAACCATTTGTTAGAATTCTTAGAATGTCTAATTCATCTGTTTCTGGTTTATTGGTCACGGTACAAGTCCCTTCTGTAAAGTGCCATATGTGTATTATTAATCTTAAATTGTTTTTTTTCACAAGTAAATTCTGAAGCTTGAGCGGCGTGAGCCTGAAGAGGACCTTTGCCAAGAAGGCCCGGAATATAGCTCTAAAAAAATGCAGCTGACTTATCCGTTTTGTACCGTCAAATATGATTCACAGTCAGCTTGGGCTGAAGGAATTTCAAAATACTAAGTTAGCTATAATCTTTAAAGCAACGACGGTTCCAATAAAGTATCCCTGCTAGAAATAATAACACATCATACAATCACAAAGAGAAAGACGGAGTATAAATACATAAAGTAGGAAAAAAGTAATATATGGAAAAACATAACACCATACATAAAACAACACGAAACTAACTTTTAAAAAATTTACCTAATAATGAATCCAAAAAATAAAAAGAAAGAAATGATGTCCAAGCACAGCTCTTAGCTTGCACCCTCCCTTAAGACCAATCAGCAAAGACAGTTTCGACAAAACTTTACCAAGAATCCCAGTGATGCCTTAAAACATTGAATACGTGCTTCATTTTGCATACATAAGTTTTATGTGTGTTCCTTTTGTAACGACGAAACCACAATCTTCAGCTGCGTCCGACTACGGTTTTTAAAGGACCTGTCTTACCTATAATGCTAACGCAACCTACTTCCATAATCGCTCCATATATTTCTAAAATGGAGACCCAAATTTCGTACGGTACATTCTAACCCCTCTAACAAAAGCACGCTGATTTTCTCACTTGCCGTGTTCTGCTACCTTCGATGTGTATCACGCTGTCGACGGTTGTCTGCGAGAAGTTTTACATCAGAAAAACCGGTTACGTAAATTGTTTCCCTGTTTTCGCATATAAGTCAACGGGTCTCGGAAAAAGGCTTAAAACAGCCAAAACCGTGGGTTATTTGTAGAAAGCATAGCCTAGTTTTAAGGTCTTCAAATTTTAAAACACTGTAATTTGAAGAGTAAATAATGCAGGGGTCCTTAAAGGAGTTATATCATAAGCATTCTAGCACTTGCAACGTGTAGAACCCCCCCACCCAAGACCCAAGATGAAGCCACGGCTCGATCCGACCGCTGGGTCATCTAGCGGCTCTGGTCAGAAGCGCCCCACATGGGGAGTATGGAATCATAGTTTGACTTTGGATCTAACAAAACGTTTTTATTGTAGCAGGCATTTGGAAAATGTGTAGAAAAAGTAGACTAATTATTTGTATGATCGATTTCTTTAAGTATTTTGTTTTCTGTTTTTTCTTGTTAATTCCCGTAAGTCCAAAGAATTAAGGATGTAAACTAGATGACAGTAAACAAACGCCGTAAATTATACTAAATTCGTTATAGTGATTTCTTGAAGATTCTGAAACTGAGCTAAATAATATTCAGCTTCCGAGACCTAAAAATGTCAAACTGGCCGATGATTTCTTCTTTCGACATCTAAACGTCCACATGGTGATGTACTTAGTTCTTGTAATCCTCTTACATGCCTTCTCGAAGCGTCTAGTAATCTATGACAAGCGTCAGGAGATCAATGAATAGTTAAGTAGCAATGGCGGATTGACGTTCAAGAGTAAATTGTGTTCAAGTATTTTCTGGATAACGTTGGCTACCGTGAGGATTCTGGGGAAAACAAAGGTAACAGTGTGTTCGTAAAATCAGACCCATCGAAAAATGATGGTGTCTCCAACCTTCTCGGCCCACATGAATCAAAGACTTCTCCTTAAATTAAATAAATTGCCTGGATAAATGCTTCCCTTTGATTGGCAGCGCGCGAGGATAGTAGGTTAACAGTGCTGCCCGAGCTTCATTTTTTTCGCAAAAGAAAAGATTATTGGAAGGAAAAAAGAAAAATGAGATTTGGAAAGGAAAAAATAGTACATCTTGTGTTCTTTACACTGTTGTTCAAAGCACGCGTAATGGTCTTATTTACTTACGCAGAATTCAACCCCAAACAGTATTCCTTCAGCGGAGGCTTACTGCGAATCATGTTTAGTTGTGCTAAATGGACTAGTCCACGGAAATTTTCACTCGGAGGATGAGAACTTCAACTTTTCGTCCGACGCAAGTTTAGACTCTTACTTAAGGAACAGAAAACTTGACTCAAACTTGACTCGGGGAGCTAGCTGACATATCAAGAATGTACCCTGAGTCGATATTGAGAGTAAGAAAAATTATCGTTACAACCATTGCAGTTTCCGGGCAGTTTCCGAGAATTCGACTTTTGAGTTAATAGAAAAACAAGACCAAAGTTTTCGATGGGATCCCAAAAATTCAATATCTGATCCAGACAACTGGGTCTTGTCTTAGCCAGAGCCAGTCATCGCCAGAATCCTTGAACATTCTTACAATTAAAATTCAGAAACAGATTAAGGCCAAATAGCTAATCATCTGAGAAAACCAAGTTCAGATATGGATTCAGCATGTGTGTTTACCCGTATAAGTCATATCTGTTTTGACGAAAAGTTCCTGCCACTTCTGCCAATTTCCCGGTTTCGGCCGAACTCTAGAACTACTTGTCCGGCGAAAAAAGGCGAAAAGAAAGCTTTCCCCAATAATGAACATCTAATCAACTTCAAATAAAAATTTAACTTATAACAAATTTTCCGACTCCAGCCGGATTCCGGTCGAACTATATGTCCGGGTAAAATATGATTGTCACACACGGATTCAGCGTCTCTTCTTACCCCTAATCGGTTATCTAATCAGCTAGAAATAAAACTTTAACTTCTAACAATTTTCCGGTTTTGGCCGGATTCCGGGCGAACTACATGTCCGGGTAGAAAATTGTTTTCACATAAAAGTTCAGCATGTTTTCTTGCCCTAAATCGGACATCTGATCAACTCCAAATAAAACTTTTAATTTTAACAAACTTTCCGGTTTGGGCCGGATTCCGGGCGAACTACTTGTCCGTCGAGAAAATGGTTTTCACCATCGTCTTCAGCATGTCTTCCTATCTCTAAATCGAACATCTAATCAACTTCAAATAAAACTTTTACTTTTAACAAACTTTCCGGTTTTGGCCGCATTCCGGGCGAACTACTTGTCCGATTAAAAAAAGGTTTTCACCATCGTGTTCAGCATGTCTTCTTACCCCATAATCAACTATCACATTAGCTGTTTCAAAATATTTTGTTTGCCCCTTAATTTAAACCCCCTCCCCCACCCCTAAATGTAGGGCTACAAAGCCCATTTACGAACTCGACTGGTCCGCCGACCCAACAAATCCTCACACTAAGTTTCATCAAAATATCTCATTCCCTTCGAGAGTTATCGTGCTTACAGACGGACGGACGGACAGACGGACAACTTTTGCGATCCCTCCACTTATGTTTTGGGATCCCAAAAAGCAAATGGTTTGTTTGCCGGGAGTAGGAATCGAACGCACGACCTCTTGACTACTGTCCCGATCCGTTAATCAACACGGCCAAAAGTGAACTTTTACAGTATAAAAGTGCATAAGGGGCAAGGGCCTGCCAGCTAGCTTTGGAGCACTAAGAAGGGGGTTCGAGATAACAAAGAAGGGGGGACCTGTCGACAATAAGTCCCTGTATCTTTATCTAAGCCCCCCACGTCGGTTAGATGGCCGAAAGTTGCGTTGTCAAGTTTTCTATGCCTTTAAGGCCTGAATAGGACCATTGCCAAGAAGGGCCAATTCCCAGATAATAATTACAGCGGACTAACCTGTTAATATACCGTGAGACTTAACAACAAAAACGGACTTACCAGCGGTAACAGCGGCGGTAAGGCTTGTCTGCGCTATTTCAAGAACGAATTCTCTAGTAGGATCTCTGCTGGCTTCCTGGGTAGGCCGAGTTTTGTTGGGTTGGCTGCGCTTTTGTCCCTGAGATTTTTTCAGCATGTGAGGGACAAACTGTTTTGGACGCAAAGGTGTGTCATCGTCTGACGATGACGAATCGCTATCGCTTCGGCCATCAGTGTCTGCATCGCTGTCACTGGCACCTATAGAACATTTAGTCACGCCTAAATATCTTTTAATGGACTGTAAGATGAAAAATGACCCTCGGGCGGGGTTTGAACCAGTGACTATAGTGGTCTGCGAACTATGTTCACAAGCCCCTCAGTGGCTTAGATGGTTAGAGCAACGGCATTCAAGCCGAATATCGCGCGTCCAAATCCCGCCGAGGAGCATTTTCTAGTTTTTATGGCACTTGCAGCCTCTGGCTCAAGTGCCATATACCGATCACAATTCCGTCTGTCGGTCTGTCGTTAAGTCGGTCTGTCGGTCGGTCCGAGTTTTTTGTCCCACATCTCTGAGTTGGGGTACTTCCAGATGTGCTAGAACAATGAAACTTGGCAGGCATATCAGGGATCCGACCAAAGTAACCTGGAAATAATCAGTTTCCCGATCCGACCATATGGGGGGGGGAGTGCGGGGCGCTGGAAACTTGGAAATTGAGGGCATTTTGTCACTTTTTTCCAAGTTAGGGTACTTCTAGATGAGCTAGGACAATGAAACTTGGCAGGAATATCAGGGACCTGACCAAAGTAACCTGGAAATAATCAGTTTCCCGATCCGACCATATGCGGGGGAGTGGGGGCGCTCGAAACTTGAAAATTTAGGGCATTTTGTCACACTTTTTCGAGTTAGGGTACTTCCAGATGAGCTAGGACTATGAAACTTGGCAGGAATATCAGGGACCTGGCCAAAGTAACCTGGAAATAATAAGTTTCCCGATCCGACCATATGCGGGGGAGTTGGGGCGCTGGAAACTTGAAAATTTAGGGCATTTTGTCACACTTTTTCGAGTGAGGGTACTTCCAAATGAGCTAGGACAATGAAACTTGGCAGGAATATCAGGGACCCGACCAAACTAACCTGGAAATAATCAGTTTCCCGATCCGACCATATGCGGGGAAGTGGGGGCGCTGGAAACTTGAAAATTTAGGGCATTTTGTCACACTTTTTTGAGTTAGGGTACTTCCAGTTGTGCTAGGACCATCAAACTTGGCAGGCCTATCAGAGACCCGACCAAACAAACTTAGAAATAATCAGTTTTCTGATCCGACCATTTGGGGGGGGGGGGGGGTGAAGGGCAGGGGAATCCGGGAATTTGATAAGTGTGTAACTTTCGAACGGATGATCGGATTGTAATGAAACTTCATTACTGAATAGAATATATATCTGTAATGTCCCGTTTAAAGTCTTGACCGGATTCGGTGGCCAGGGGGGAGTTGGGGGGGGGAGACCGGAGATTTCAAGAAACGGTTAGAATGGAGGGATCGGAGTGAAACTTGCTGGGAAGAACAAGCATCTGCTCTGGATAAGTCCTTTCGAACAATGTACTGGATCCGGACACTTATGGGGGGGGGGGGGGGTCCCAGAATTCCGGTGATGGTGGTTTTGGGGATTTTCACGATGAAACTTGGCAGGCATATCAGGGACCCAATCAAACTGACTTCAAAATAAAAATTTTGGCGATCAGATAATGGTGGGGGGAGTGGAGGGAGGGGAATCCGAAATTTTCAGTCATGCGTAATTTTGGAATGGGTGATCGGATTCGAGTAAAATTTAAGAATTGAACAGAGGACATTTCTCCGATGATTTTTTTCATATCCGGACAAGATCAGGCAACTATTGGGGGGGGGGGAAATACGTGACCCGTTTAGAATGGAGGGATCGGGATGGAACTTTGTGGGAAGAACAAACAGATGCTCTAGGTAAGTCATTTGCTGAATCGGATTGGCTACGTGCACCGCGGGGGAGCTGGGGGGGGGGGGAGGGACCGGAAATCTCGAGAAACGGTTAGAATGATGGTATCGGAGTGAAACTTGCTGGGAAGAACAAACATCTGGTCCATGTAAATCTTTTACATAATTTGACTGGATCCGGACACTTGAGGGGGGGGGGAGGAGGGGGTTTCCCGGAATTCCGTTTTTTGGGGGATTTTCACGACGAAACTTGGAAGGCATATCAGGGACCCGGTCAAACTGACTTGGAATAAAAAAAAAATCCTCGATATGATAATCTTGGGGGGGGGGGGAGTTGAGGGAGGGGAATCCGGAATATTGAGTCATGCGTAACTTTGGAACGGGTGATCGGATTCGAGTGAAATTTAAAATTAAACAGAGGACATTTTTCTCTGGTGACCTTTTTCATTTCAGGACCGAATCCGGTAATTATTGGGGGGAGGGCGGAAAATACTTGACCCGCTTAGACTGGTGTGATCTGGATCGAGCTTCGTGGGAATGACAAACAGATGCTCTGGATTAATCATTTACAGAACCGGATTGGCTCCGGTTATTGTGAGTGGAGTTGGAGAAGGGGGGGGGGGGGTCTGGGATTCCGGTGATCGCGCGTTAAGGTCCTTCCAGATGTGCTAGGACGATGAAACTTCGCTGGAATATTGGAGACTCAACAACATTTGCTTAGAAATTGCTACTTCCAAAATCCGATTATTCTTTAAAGTACCAATCTTGACCGCAAAGTAAAAAAAATACTTTTTAGCAATATATGCATTTTCGTGATGTCCATCAGCCCATTAGCAGTTTTGCCTCAAGGGTTTTGCTTACAAATGAAGTTCCAGCTCCCTTAGAGTGCGCATCTCAACCGCAAAGTCGAAACTTACTTTTGATCAATCAAATCATCTTGACCCATGCAAGTGCCATATGAGCATCTTCATGATCCCCAAGGACCCATGATAATTTTGCCTCAAGGGTTTTGCTTACGAGTAAATTCCTTAAAGTACAAAAATACTTTTGAGCAAAATATAAATTTTCACGGTCCCGATCAGCCCATCATCATTTTTGCCATAGGGGTTTTGCTTACAGATGAATTCCTGCGCATCATCACAGCCAATTGCAAAAATAAAATACTTTCTACCAAACGATACGTTCCCCTGATTTCCAAGGGACTGTGACCATTCTTATCTCCAGGGTTTTGCTTACAAAAGATGAGAACACGAATTGGCAGATTCCTACTTTCATCCTCTTACCCAGCCTGGCAAGCACCATGTTAGCTTCTAGCTCTTGTTGAGTTCACTATTTACAATGTTACCATCTCAAGGACGCCCTTCCCTTCAAATTATATTTTTGGTTTTCGCTCTGAAGTACTACCATCTCGGCCCCACTGGCTGTCTAAATGCAGCTCTGATTGTCAAGACTTCATTAACAGAAAAGCCCTTGGTAGTTTATATAATAGTTTTTGTTCTCCCTCTGTCTGCAACCTTTCCGGGATTTTTGGTATTCTGAGGCTAAAAGATTTAAAACGTATCAGGACTTATTATTTCAAATATTGTAAATTTCTCTTGTACCTTCCTCGACGTTATAGGAATTCCCGTATAACTGCAACTTTTTTGCCCTCTGACCCTTGTGCGAAGTTATCTTCAGTTGCCAAGGACCTTCACGTTTCTGCCCTTGGCCATTTCTCCGCACTCCATCTAGGAAGAAGATTTTTTAGACCCGATTAGTCCCTTTTCTTTCTTTTTTTAAAAGTTTTTTTTTTTTTCGTGCATTTACTACATTATTGAAAGCTCAGTGTATTTTTTCCTTTTATTTGTCGATACTGCACTATTTTCCTCTTTTTAAGTGCGTAGATAAAATTTCATCATCATCATCATCATCATAGGGGACGACTGCTACGCTGATAAATCCACCTTTCGATTCGCTTATGCCTACTCCACGGAGGTTTGAACAGCGAAGAAGCTTCACGCCTTCCTACCTGACCCTTGTCTTTCTTCCTGGCGTCTTCCTTCATCCTGTTCAATCAGCTCTTCGAACTCATCTACTTTCCTCTTCCGTTTGGTATGTGATTTGTTCTTGCTGATTCGCTTCTTTTTCAGTTGCGAGGGATCACTCACAAGGCAGAGATCAAGGATCTTCTGCTTCACTCGGTGCTTGGGACGCTTGACAGTCATGTGTTCCATGATTCTGCCAAGGGGATCTGGAAGAGGCCGAGCATTAGTTTAAAACAAGAATATTTCCTCAGGCCGGCCATTTAGTTTCTTGTTCTTTTTGTTTTGTGAATTGTTTGTTTTGTTTCTTTTATTGCTACTCCGCTTTGATTTTTTGTAGCGGGTTAAAACTATAAGTAAGTAATTTATTTATAACCCGCCCTTTTGGAAAAGCGGAGTAAATGAACGAAAATAATTAAAACACAGAAAAAGACAGCTATTTTCAATCTTCGGACAGGAAGCAGTGGATAACGTCGTGGTTGGGCCCTGTTGTCCATGATTTTTGATAGCGAGGAAGAAACATCCAAAAGGGTAACACTTGCGTCTTGAATTTTACTTCCCCGTCAATGTATGGTTATGACATAACTTCGACAAGTTGAGCAGGTTTATCGACTAAGTTAGTACATCTAATACATGAACAACTAGACCCTATTTTACAGAGTAAACCACGGAAATTTGGTTTCTTCGACTCTGAATGTCGCGATAGTAATTTTTGTCTCACCAGGTTACTTGGTTGCAATTTCGCCTGAACGGAAAATTGAAGTATTACAGAATTACAGGGCACAAAGAAAACAGCACACAAATTTAATAAAGAGGAAAAAGAATCTATTTTTGTTAAATGGGCAAATGGAAACTTTAAAGATTTATAAAAATTGTGAAGCAAAGAAATTCTGGAAAATGGTGCAAAATTCAGCTGTGAAGCCACCTGTAAATATCCCTGAGATTGGTACATGGGCGGATTATTTTGAAGGTTTGGAAATTAATGATTTTACGGGTCGGAGCCTTGAAGAAGAGGTCGGTCTCCTACCAGGTGAAGAAGTTGAATACCCTTTGAATGAATATGATACCATTTTGTGTGACAATATTTCTCAAGAAGAGGCTGAGGACGCAATCCGAAGTTCGAAAGGTGAGTCGGCACCAGGACCCGATGGTATCCCTGCCATTGTGTTCATGAAACTACATCTTACTCTCCTTCCAATATTACTAACGTAATTTAATCTTGTCCTTTCTAAGAAATATTGGCCGGAATCATGGAAGACTTCTCTGGTTTTTCCCCTTTTTAAAAGGGCAACCCTGAACTGCGCGATAACTACAGGCCCATTAGCCATAAGCCAGGAGCTTTCGCACTTAAGGGGTTCATTATTTTCTCGAAATGGTGGGCAGCTTCTTGGTATCTTACGTTCTACGTCACCAAGAGTGATTGTTTCTTTTGGTAATTTTGTGCAAAAAGCACTCGAGTTGAGAAGTGCTGTTTCTTAGTTTGTTATTTTGTTTAGTATCCTATGAGTTGTTTGTTTAACCTGTATCTGGCCTTTGGGTTTTTCAATACAGATATATACTTTTCAGATACTACGATCAGTTACCACAGCCGGACCGTGGTATCTGAATATCAGATACCACGATAACTGCGAAAACGACTTTATCGACTATATCTCCAAAAACGCAACTACACTGTAAAAAAAGATTAAAGTTAATTGCAGTATTTGCTACTCGGATTATTCTTATCTCTACGCAGATAAGATTAATACCAAATAGAGATAAGATGAATCTGAGTAGCAAATACTGCAGTTAACTTTAACCTTTATACGGAGGGCTTTTTACAGTGTATAGTGTCCCGTATCTTTCAACCAAGCCAGCTTCTTCTGTCTTCTGCGAAATGCTTGGCCCGCACAAACAAACGTAGTAAAATCAAGATTAATTCCCTGTCCCCAAGAATTCATCCCAAAAAAGATCTTAGGACTAATGAGAACCAGTTGAAACTCGTACCCAGTTGGGCAAGGGGTATTGCTGAGCAATACCCCCTCGGGCTTCTCTACCCAACCTCCGAAGAGGTGACCAGTTGGTTCTTAGTTTGCAGTTGCGCACCCGGTTGGGTAAAGTGGGTTATCCCTGTCTTGGCCCCTAAGACCCAACCTCTGAGAGGTGACCAGTCTTTCGACACACCCTAGCTAGGGGTTAAGGGCGATAAACCCTTGGGCGAGCACTACTCTGCGTAGGCTCTACGACGACCGAAGTTAGGAAACTAGCAAATTTAACGAAAAGCCTGGGCTTACCGTGGGAATCAAGGAACTTCCCCACCAGCTCTCTCAGTTCTTGGATTTCGTTCTCATTCCAGTCTTTACGGGCACGGATGTGGCCTTTGGATCTCTTAGTCAGTTCCTGAAAGACCGGGCAAATGTAACAGTTATTTCGGTTCTTACGGCACGCTACAGCTCACCGGACCATCCCCCCCACCCCCCGTTTGAAAGAGAGAGACTTTAATTTCAAAAGCGGCTTTCACAGCGCGTGGCGCCGAATTAGCGCTTCACATGACCTCGTCAGGTTATTTATACACTTATCAGATAAAAACCGATCGTCAACGAAAAGCTGAGTCAACACAACAAAATAATACACAAACAAAAAACGCCATTTCAAACGCCATTGGAGGTAAAGGAACAAGTTACCCCTTGATAAAGCGGAAAAGAACATATGGGTCTCGGCCTACCTTCACATCAACACCCATGGCTTTCAATTTCTTCGAGACTTGCCGTTTCGACCTGTTCTGATTAATCAGTGCATCGCAGATCATCTGAACAACGTCGCCCTCTTTATCCTTAAACTCGTCGTAGAGCTGTTCCAGTTCAAATTCTTCTTCTTCAGCCCAAGCCGCACTTTTTGATCCCTTTGAACCCCTAAATTAAGCGAGTGTAATTAAAATAATTATTAACAAGCCCCAGAGCAAAATAACACTAGAGAGACTAGCGATTGTCAACATCCCTACCGAAACTCAATCGGTCGTGCGCCAGCGCTGGTTCCAATAACTTCATATTCTGAACAAAGCGATAAAAAGATCCAACCTCCCCAGTTTCCTCGATGTGTGCAGACCGCATCTTAGCTTTACTAGAAATTTCTAATCCCGCAAGTTTGTCTCGCTTTAAATGTCGCAAGCGTAGTGGGCGGCGCTATGAGTAAGGCCTGTTTGCGAAACAAGGAAAGCATAGGTCTTGACGCTACCCTAGTGTTATTCTGCTCTGAAAAGCTCAGCAGGGATTACCAGGCGAAGGTAACTTCATAGCGTGCGAAACGAAAAGAATACCTATCTCTCCTTCATCAAAATACAGCCTCCTCCGACTCTGCAACTCCCGACCCAAATGGACGCTATCTTTTTGCCCTAAAGGCGTGATTCCGTCCGTGTACGTCACGTCTGCGCAACGGGAAATACACTAGACTCAGGCTGTTATGCCGTGCAGATGAGATATTAGTTATGATGGCACTCACTCCCTATATTTATAGAAATACAACTCAGGAATTCTGCTAGGTCCATTGGCAGACGGTAGTAGGCTAGCTCTTTTCATTATCAGTTCTTCACTGTAAAAGTTTCTCGAGTAAGGATTACAGTTAACTGCAGTACTTGCTACTGGGATTAATCTTATCTCTACTGGGATAAGATTAATCCGAATTAGAGATAATCGTATCTCAGGAGAGACAAGATTAATCCCAGTTGCAAATACTGCAAGATTTTTTTTTACAGTGTGGCTGGCAGCAATAGGGCTATACGAGTCGAGGCAACCGTTATAGCCACTGTGTTACACTGTAAAACAAGAGCTGTAAGCTCATATGGCACTTGCATGGGTCAAGATGTTTTGATTGATCAAAAGTAAGTTTCGACTTTGCGGTTGAGATGCGCACTCTAAGGGAGCTGGAACTTCATTTGTAAGCAAAACCCTTGAGGCAAAACTGCTAATGGGCTGATGGACATCACGAAAATGCATATATTGCTTAAAAGTATTTTTTTTACTTTGCGGTCAAGATTGGTACTTTAAGGAATGATCGGATTTGGGAAGT
Organism: Branchinecta sandiegonensis; assembly: GCA_030848855.1. NCBI lineage: Eukaryota > Metazoa > Arthropoda > Branchiopoda > Anostraca > Branchinectidae > Branchinecta > Branchinecta sandiegonensis. The sequence goes on from JAUPMV010000020.1 coordinate 14,520,194, forward strand.
AGCATTTTCTAAGCAAATGCGGTTGAGCCTCCAATATTCCAGCGAAGTTTCATCGTCCTAGCACATCTGGAAGTACCTTAACGCGCGATCACCGGAATCCCCGACCCCCCCCCCTCCTCCAACTCCACCCACAATAACCGGAGCCAATCCGGTTCTGTAAATGATTAATCCAGAGCATCTCTTTGTCATTCCCGCGAAGTTCGATCCAGATCACACCAGTCTAAGCGGGTCAAGTATTTTCCGCCCTCCCCCAAATAATTGCCGGATTCGGTCCGGAAATGAAAAAGGTCACCAGAGAAAAATGTCCTCTGTTCAATTATTAAATTTCACTCGAATCCGATCACCCGTTCCAAAGTTACGCATGACTCAATATTCCGGATTCCCCTCCCTCAAATCCCCCCCCCCCCAAGATTATCGTATCGAGGATTTTTTTTTAATTCCAAGTCAGTTTGACCGGGTCCCTGATATGCCTTCCAAGTTTCGTCGTGAAAATCCCCCAAAAAACAGAATTCCGGGAAACCCCCTCCCCCCCCCCCTCAAGTGTCCGGATCCAGTCAAATTATGTAAAAGATTTACATGGACCAGATGTTTGTTCTTCCCAGCAAGTTTCACTCCGATACCATCATTCTAACCGTTTCTCGAAATTTCCGATCCACCCCCCCCCACCCCCAGCTCCCCCGCGGTGCACGTAGCCAATCCGATTCAGCAAATGACTTACCTAGAGCATCTGTTTGTTCTTCCCACAAAGTTCCATCCCGATCCCTCCATTCTAAACGGGTCACGTATTTTCCGCCCCCCCCCCAATAGTTGCCGGATCCGGTCAGGATATGAAAAAAATCATCGGAGAAATGTCCTCTGTTCAATTCTTGAATTTCACTCGAATCCGATCACCAATTCCAAAATTACGCATGACTGAAAATTTCGGATTCCCCTCCCTCCACTCCCCCCACCATTATCTGATCGACAAAATTTTAATTTTGAAGTCAGTTTGATTGGGTCCCTGATATGCCTGCCAAGTTTCATCGTGAAAATCCCCAAAACCACCATCACCGGAATTCCGGGACCCCCCACCCCCATAAGTGTCCGGATCCAGTACAATAGTCTAAAGGACTTTTCTAGAGCAGATGCTTGTTCTTCCCAGCAAGTTTCACTCCGATCCCTCCATTCTAACCGTTTCTTGAAATTTCCGGTCTCCCCCCCCCACTCCCCCCTGGCTACCAAATCCGATCAAGACTTTAAATGGGACATTACAGATATATATTCTATTCAGTTATGAAGTTTCATTACAATCCGATCATCCGTTCGAAAGTTACACACTTCTCATTTTCCCGGATTCCCCTGCCCTCCACCCCCCCCCCCCCCAAAATGGTCGGATCAGAAAACTGATTATTTCTAAGTTTGTTTGGTCGGGTCTCTGATATGCCTGCCAAGTTTCATGGTCCTAGCACAACTGGAAGTACCCTAACTCGAAAAAGTGTGACAAAATGCCCTAAATTTTCAAGTTTCCAGCGCCCCCACTTCCCCGCATATGGTCGGATCGGGAAACTGATTATTTCCAGGTTATTTTGGTCGGGTCCCTGATATTCCTGCCAAGTTTCATTGTCCTAGCTCATCTGGAAGTACCCTCACTCGAAAAAGTGTGACAAAATGCCCTAGATTTTCAAGTTTCCAGCGCCCCAACTCCCCCGCATATGGTCGGATCGGGAAACTTATTATTTCCAGGTTACTTTGGTCAGGTCCCTGATATTCCTGCCAAGTTTCATTGTCCTAGCTCATCTAGAAGTACCCTAACTCGGAAAAAAGTGACAAGATGCCCTAAATTTTCAAGTTTCCAGCGCCCCGCACTTCCCCGCATATGGTCGGATCGGGAAACTGATTATTTCCAGGTTAGTTTGGTCGGGTCCCTGATATGCCTGCCAAGTTTCATTGTCCTAGCACATCTGGAAGTACCCTAACTCGGATATGTGGGACAAAAAACTCGGACCGACCAACAGACCGACAGACGGAATTGTGATCGGTATATGGCACTTGAGCCAGAGGCTGCAAGTGCCATAAAAACATAACATACTACTGTTATTATTATTATACGCATCGAACGAATGTGGCATGTCTGGATTTTTGAAGAAAAGTAAAGGGTTGGAAGAAAGTTATGTCAAAAGAAGAAGAAATGGTGTTGCAAGTAAGTAAGTAAGTAATTTATGTATAACCCGCCATTTTGAAAAAGGGGAGTAAATGAAAGAAAATAAACAAAATACACATAAACATACTGTTGCGTGAACAGTTGCAATGTATAAAGGATTATCCTGAAGGCCTAAAAGCTTATGGTAAGGCCAAGAGGGATTGGGTGAGGGACCATATTTTAAGGAACGAATAAATGGCAAAAGCAGAGATTTTTCTTGATTTGTGCTCTCCCAACTGGGGAAAAAGGGAATGTTGAAGAAAGAATAGGGTAAGTGTTGGTCCTTACTTCTGCCCCAACAGATTTTGCTTGGGGTACCTCTTTGGACGAGAAATACTTCACTTATTGTTAAATACGGTGTTCTTGATCCCATGGATGTCATCAACATCCGTAGGGAAAAGTTTCTACAGTCCCTAGATCCCCAGCAAAGCCTGTACCAGGCATTTCTAAAGTAGGCAAGTTGTGCTAGTTCTTTGTATATTTGTTAGTCTAGTGTGATTCTTTTTTCCTTTTTTTTTCTTCCTTTTTTCCCTTCTTATACTCCATTTGTCACATTTTGTGTTTAGAATGGGTTAATACAATCATTCATTCATTCATACGTGGACTGATTAGTCAAGTTTGTTCCATTTTAGGTGTGAATCTGATGAGCTGAGAGGGGTATGATAAAAGGCTAAAAAAAAATTTGAGGGGGGGGAATTCCAAAACGTAAGTGAAGGGATATCTATGACTTCGTAAAAGTTGTCCGTCTGTCAGCACGATAATTATCGAAGGGGAACGAGCTATTTTGATGAAGCTTGGTGAGAGGATTTTATGGGTCAAGGGACAGGCGGAGTTCGTAGATAGGCTCTGTAGCCCTACAATTAGAGGTGGGGGAGGGGTTTCAAATTAAGGGGCGAACTAAATTTTTAACAGCTAATAAGATTCAGGGGTAAGAAGATATGCTGAACACGTATATGAAAATCATTTTCTCGCCGGACAAGTAGTTCGCAGGCAGTCCGGCCAAAACCGAAAAGTTTGGTAAAAGTAAAAGTTTCATTTTAAGTTGACTAGATGTTCGATTTAGGCAGGGTTAAGAAGACATGCTGAATCCGTATATGAAAATTATTTTCTCGCCAGACAGATAGTTCGACAGGAATCCGGCTGAAACCGGAAAATTTGTTATAAGTAAAAGTTTTATCTGAAGTGGATTAGAGGTTCGATGTGGTGGTAAGAAGGCATGCTGAATCCATATGTGAAAATTATTTTCTCGCCGGACAAATAGTTTGCCCGGAATCCGGCCGAAGCCGGAAAATTTTATTAAAAGTTAAAGTTATATCTGAAGTTGATTAGAGGTTCGGTGTAGGGGTAGGGAGATACGCTGAATTCGTTTTTGAGCTTTAGTTTTTTGCCGGACAGCTAGTTCACCCGGAATCCAGCCAAAACCGGAAATTTGGTAGAAGTAAGGCAGAAAGTGTTGATCAATTTCGTCAAAGCAGATATGACGTATAGGGGTAAACACACGTGCAGAATCTATATATGAACTTGGTTTTCTCAGATGATTAGCCATTGCCTACCTACCAAAAAGGTAAGGTGAAACAAGAAAATGGGAGGAAGAGGGATACTCACTCCGCAGAATAGGTACCGTAACCATGTTCGATTTCGACAGCTTCCTTGTTCGTCTTTGGGAACAACAGCTCGACGAAGACCTTCTGGTTAGTTTTCGAAACCTCTGCCAGCTTTCGAAGGATGAAGTGTGCAAACTTTCCAATTTCCTAAAAGTACGAAGGACATGATATAATATTCTTCTTTTAAAGAACCCACGATGCCATTTCTTGTTCTTCAGCTAATTTACACTTGTCATTTAGGCAATGTGCACATGAAAGACATTATTTAATACATTATTTGATACATGTATGACTCAGTGAACCAAGTTGTGCCCACAGCAGGAGCGTCGCTAGCCAAAACTCGAGGGGGGGGGGGGGGCATTTCGTTTCGTAGGTAATAGTTAAATTTATGATAACTGCGAGCGTTCAAGTAGTCGTATCGCTGAGCTCAGGGGCGGTTTGAAGGGCATGAGTATGGAGTAAAAAGACCGATTTAAATCAATCAATCAATAAATTTAATTCACCTAATAGGTTACAACTAGGGAAGGCAGTGACCAAAAGACTCGGGGAGTTACCACTGGCAAAACCCCAATCTCATATAAAAGAAAACGGTTTTACCTTGACAGCGGGGTCAATCTTCATTCGGTAGTCTCGAAGCACTCGCTGGAACGTTCGGAAAAGGGTGGCCTAGAACGAAAAACAAATGCTGAGCCCTCTGACCCCAAAAATTATTGACGATTCAGTTCCAAACTTGAAATTTGATGAAGTCTAAAGTGGGGTCAGGAGCCGGGTTCGTTGGATTTTAACCAAGTCCAAGGAGGCCCCTGATTGGCTGCTGGATCCCAGTTGGCTCCTCCTATGGGGGGAAGTCGAGCGATGACAAGTGACAGGTTCTGCTAAGCCCCGCCTTGGGGGAGGAGCCATACCATGAGAAAGTGATGCTGCGGATACCAAATCAGTTCCAAAGGTGGGTAATTCTGTTTTAAGTTGGTTCGACAGAAGGGTAACCGGAGTTTTAGCGTAGGAGATTCGAAAGCGCGGGTATAATTGTGGCTCTCTATATGAGTCAGCCTTGAGAATGTCACTAGTATTTTGAAGTAGGAGTAAGGAAAGTTTTATATTCTTTTTAAGTATTAATATGATCGTATTGTCGCCAGCATTTCTCGTGTTCTTGCTTTTCCCAACCCTTTCGGTTTAACCACTCAGTGTGTAGAGGCAAAAGCAAAAGCATTTTTGTGATCATTCTGTACTGTTCTGTACTGGTATTCGGCCACTTCTGTTGACTGGTGATCTAAAACGTATTCGCATAAATTATTACCGGTACTGCAAATTTCTCCTATATCTGCCTCGTTCTTACCGGAATACAAAACTGATAAAGAAGTATTGTGCGACAGATATTACTGGTGTTTTCGAAAAATTATGTTCCAAGCTAGCCAGTGAAGCGCCTTATAGGCTAGGGTGTTTTCATCGCCTTATCCGTCTTTTTTCTGTATGTGATTAACTTTGTTTCTTGTTTTCTCTTGTTGTTTTTCTTTTTGTATTTACTCCACTTAACCTCTGTTCTGTAAAGTGGGTGATAAATAAATTATTATTATTATTATTATAGAGCCCAAGCTGACTTGAAACATATATTCAAATAATGCATGAAACTGATACTTCAGCTACGATGCTTTGGCAGCGATATTTCGGCCCTTCTTGGGATCCTCGTCAGGCTGTCGATCTTCAGGATATATGATATGCAATATATTGTTTAAAGCCCGAGGGCCATCGCATACAAAACAAGATACAAAACAAATACAAAATAAACAAACAACTCTTCTAACAAATCCTAGCTACAAAAACTCTTCTCTGTCCTTCCAACCTATCCGCAAAAATTTACTGCGTGTATATTATTGCATTATAACTACATTGCTACTATTGATTCTCAGAAGGCCCGCTGAATCGTGTCCAAACAGCCGTTTGCTATTACTTACTCAGAACTGGTACGAACTATCATGATCACGTACGAGTACGAGGAAAATCGGTAAGAAAACGAAAGAAGCAGGCTGAAACTCCTTCTTGATTGCACAACAGGCCTGTTTATCGGGATCGACTAAAAAGAGGCACGGCACGGCATGGCGCACTAGGCACGAGTAATAAAAAAAAGAAGTAGACAAGTAAGTGAGAGTTCGTAACTCCAGAGCCTAAAAGAAGTCAGGGTAGAACATTGTTCCTGCCCCTCACCCTGAAAAGGCCCTTTTAGTTTTCGTGCCTCTTTTTAGTACTCATGCCTCCTACACTATGTAGTGCCGTGCCGTGCCTCTTTTTAGTCGATCCCGTGTTTACCGCATGAGTTGACATTTAAGATAAATTAAAAACCTTCATATCTGGTAAAACTGGTCCTAGCTAATCCAGTCAGTGTAACCACTGTGGCGGTGACATTTCGGCTGTATATTATTATTATTGATACAAATAATAAATGCAAAAATTTGCCAAAGTTCGTCTAAAATACTACTCGTTGCAGATTATCCAAGGAATTCGTGAAAGCAAATTCAGATGGAAGGGTGTTTCAATAGATCATCCCTCTATTTAGGGAAGACCATCTACCGATGTCTTTTAAGAATTTAGATTATATTAATATGGTCAAAGAACGGATAATGTACCTGGAAGAATATCGTGGGATGGTTGCAGTCCCAGGCTATCCGATGCATCAGTTTGATGGTGGCGTGGTTAGCAAAAGTGGTCTGTTTATCATAGGAGGCAAGCTGAAGGTTTAAAGCACTGACGACCTTTGCATGACAAAGCCTAGAAAGAAGAACGTATTATTTTATACGGACGCCGGAGGGAGTGACTCCGGTCGCGCGTACACGTGCGCAATGTTTCTTGGGTTTAATAAAATACTGTTTACACCTATCGTATGTATTCTATGGCAGTGATTCCCAACCTTTTTCGTACCGCGTACCCCTAATCAAAGGTTGGAAAAGGTTGCGTACCCCCTTTTTCAGATCGTGAAAAGACGATATCTGTTATCATAAATGAAAAAGCATACATGTGTAGAAATATAGGTATACAAAATCGACACTTGCTACTTTGTAGCCAAAATTTTGTCAAATCTTGGCTCGATGTCATTAACGGCAATCTTTTTCACAGTCAGCCTGTTTCTGTGTTTGGTTTTGATGTTCTCCATGCTTTCATCAAGCTGCATCGCAAACATTTTTGTTAGCTTGATTCGCAAAGTGAATGACAATATCACTTGGATTGTCTTCGATTGTTTTTTAAACAATATTGTTTGACACAGGAACAGATTTTACTGCAGTGGGCTAGCTTGTATTGGAATCAACTTTATTTCATAGACTTTCACTAGGGCTTATAATCGGAGGCGTCACGCAGGGGTTGGTAACAACACTCTTCCTGAAAGTGGTCGGCCAGATCGGCGCGAAGCGCCGCTATTTTTCGGAAAAACAAATTTTTTTTTGAAAAAACAGTCGGTAAAAATGACCAGCCATTCAGTAAAAATACATTGCCCCCCAAAAAACATTTTTGCTAGTGATGCCTCTGCTGGTAATATTAGGCTTTTCGCAATCAAAAATGAGTGATGCGAGATTTTGAAGCTATAGCTAAACCGATTTTGGTACCTTCGCGTACCCCTTGCAAGGGTCTCGCGTACCCCTTAGGGTACGCGTACCACCGGTTGGGAACCACTGTTCTATGGGTTTAGTCATGGCAGTCTGTCGTGTCGGGGGGTCGAAGGGGTTGAGATATGTTATTCAGACTTGGTATGAGTATTCACTGACAAAGTGCATGCCAAGTTCGTAGATGGGTCCTTTAGCCCTTTATTTAGAGGCAGAGGAGGGGATTTCGACTTAAGGGTAAAACAAATGCTACGAGCTGATATGGCACTTGTTACGAGTAGGTGGTACAAGAAAGTAAAAGAGAAACTTCAGAGGAACTTCACAAAACAGCCCGCCATTCAAAAATGCGGTTCGGACCTAGAATTAGGATATCTAGTTTCCCTCAAGTCAGAAAATTTCCGACATCACCTCCAAGCCATCGCCAACCTTCCAAGTTTCAACCCAAGAAATCCACTCGCTATGTGCGAGACGTGCCCAAGATTTCCGGTAAGTTTCATCGTCCTAGCACATTAGGTAGTACCGACCTCACGCGCTTACTAGAAATCTGGCCCCCCTAACTCCCCCACAGTGACCGAATCCCGTCCTGTTATGTCAATGACGTATCTAGAACTTGTGCTTGTTCTTCCCACCAAGTTTCATCCCTACCCTCCACTCGAAGCGTTTACAAAGATTTTCGGTTCCCCCCTCGAACTCCTCCCAATGTCACCGGATTCGGTCCGGATTTAAAATGGGGCATCTGAGGCACCAGGTCTTTTTAAATATCAAGTTTCATTTAAATCCGATAACCCGTTCAATACTGGAGCTTGCCACTTGATTCCGGACTCCCCATCTCTACAATCCCCCACGATGGTCGGATCGGGGAAACGACATTCTCAAGTCAATCTGTTCGGGCACCTGACAAGCCTGCCAAGTTTCATCGTCCTAGCACATTAGGAAGTACCGAACTCGTGGGATCACTAGAAACTCGGACCCCCCCCCCCCCCCAACTCCCCCACAGGATCCATTCCGGTTATGTCATTCACGTATGTAGAACTTGTGCTTGTTCTTCCTACCAAGTTTCATCTCGAACCCTCCACTTTAAGGGTTTCCCAAGATTTCCGGTTCCCCCCTCCGGTCTGGATTTAAAATGGGGCGTTTGAGACATGAGGTCTTTCTACATAATAAGTGTCATTAAGATCAGATCACCTGTTCGGAAGTTAAAAATACCTCACTTTCCGGACTCCCCTTCCCCCCCCCCCCCCAGATGGTCGGATCGGGGAAACGAATATTCTCAAGTCAACCTGTTCGGGTCCCTTACGCGCCTGCCAAATTTCATCGTCCTAGCACACCAGGAAGTACCGAACTTGCGGGATCACTACAAATTCGCTCCCCCCCAACTCCCCCACAGTGAACGGATCCGGTCCGGTTATGTGAATCACGTATCTAGGGCTTGTGCTTGTTCTTTCCACCAAGTTTCATCCCGATCTCTCCACTCTAAGCGTTTCCCCAGATTTCCGGTTCTCCCCTCCACCTCCCCCCCCCAATGTCACCGGATCCGGTCCGGATTCAAAATGGGATGTCTGAGACACGAGGTCTTTCTATATATCAAGTTTCACTGAGATCCGATCACCCGTTCGTAAGTTAAAAATACCTTATTTTTCCGGATCCCCCCTCCCTCCAGCCCCCCCCCCCCCTCCTCTCAGATGGTCTGATCGGGGAAACGACTATTCTCAAGTTAATCTGATCGGGTCCCTGACATGCCTGCCAATTTTCATCGTCCTAGTACATCAGGAAGCACCGAACTCGCGGGATCACTAGAAACTCGGACCCCCCCCCCCAAATTTAGCGAATTCGTTCCCGTTATGTCAATCATGTATCTAGGACTTGCGCTTGTTCTTTCCACCAAGTTTCATCCCGATCTCTCCCCTCTAAGCTTTTTCCAAGATTTCCGGTTTCCCCCTCCAACTCCCCCCAATGTCACCGGATCCGGTCTGGATTTAAAATGGGACGTCTCAGACACGAGGTCCTTCCATATATCAAGTTTCATTAAGATCCGATCAGCTGTTCGTCAATTAAAAATACCTCATTTTTTTCCGGATTCCCGCTCCCTCCACTCCTCCCCCCCCCCCCCCCAGATGGTCGGATCGGGGAAGCAACTATTTCTAATTTAATTTGGTCCAGTCCCTGGTATACCTGCCAAGTTTCATCGTCCTAGCTTATCGGGAAGTGCCCGAACTAGCAAAACCGGGACAGACAGACCGACCGACCGACTGACGGACAGAAATTGCGATCGCTATATACTTGGCCGAAGGGCAATAATAAAAATGATTTTTAGAAAATTCCTTCCGCCATCACATGATAAGACAATATTTTTAACACCGGTTTCTGAACAAGAATTAAAGAATGTAGTTACTCTTTTGAAAAATGGTCAGTCTGAGGGTATTGATGGATCATCGACATTTCTGTTAAAAGAAATCTTCCCTCAAATCTCGCGCATTTTATGCCACATAATAAACCTGGCATTTAAAAACGGGACGTTTCCTTCTCATTAAAAGATTCAAGAATATTGGCTCTTTACAAAGGAGGAGAGAAAACAAATCCGTTGAATCATCGGCCAATATCAATTCTGTCGGCTTTTTCTAAAATAATTGAACGTTGTCTGTATAATAGAATAGTGCGTTTTTTAGAACATTTTGAAATGATAAATCAGCTACAGTTCGGATTTCGCAAATGTCATTCTACCGAACATGCGGTCCTGTTACTAGCACAGTATGTCCATGACATCCTTGACCGGGGAGAAATTCCAGCTTCTATTTTTCTTGACATTAAAAAAGCTTTTGATACGATATCTCATGATATTTTAATGCATAAGTTGGATCATTACGGTATAAGAGGGCCAGCAAAATCCCTAATAGCATCTTATATTAAGGACTGTTCTCAGTATGTTGATGGAGGTGATGTTTCATCCGAAATGACTCGACAATCTAATATCACTGGTGTCCCGCAAGGCTCAATACTTGGTCCCTTACTTTTTTTAATTTATGTTAACGACCTGAATAATTCCATGAGAATATTCGGTTTAAACTTGCAATTTGCGGATGACACTGCATGTACTGTATCAGGGAAAGATATGAACAGTTTGAAACTTGTATTGGAAGAAGCTTTCAACCATCTTCTATTGTGGCTTGAGTCAAATAACCTAGCTCTTAACGCTGATAAAACAAAATTCGTGGTTTTCTCTCGATGTAACGCTGCTGTTCCTGAGCTTCAACTAATTGAGTCAAGTGATTTTAAAATAAAGATTTCACGAGCAGCAGTTATGCGATACCTTGGAGTCCTCCTTGGCTCTAATCTATCATGGAAGCCTCACATATCAAATTTGCGTATGAAGTTGGGGAGAAATATGTTCCCATTTTATCTGGTTTTGAAGATACTGAACCTGGTGGATGTGAATACTCAGTCCAGGATCGTTCCTTGGACTGAAATCACTTTCCCTCGGTTCTTGTTATCTTTAGTTTTATTTGTTATTGTTTGTTTCGCTGGACGTGTCAACGGGTGGCGTTGGGGACAGGGTGCTGACGGGGGAATACGCATATTTCCATTTGTATGAACGGCATGTAGTGAAGTATAAATGTTGTATTTATTTAAAGAAGTCTTTCCATCCCGTGCATTACGAATTTGTCTTCTCAGCCGGGCTCTGGACATTTTGTTATTTAGTTTGTTATTAAAAAGAACCTGAACCTGAACCCATAGAAATACATTTTATAAGCTAATGAGATAGTCGCCTAGGGGGTAAGGAGGCCCGCTGAATCCATACCTGAACCTTTTATTGTGGACAAATGATTCACCCGGAATTCGTCCGACACTGGAAACTTGGTTGAATCCCAAAGTTTTTTCTGAAGTCGATTAGAGATTCGGCATCGGGGTAAGGAGACATGCTGAATCGAATTATGAACTGTTTTTCCTTGACGGATAAGCTGGCAAACTTTGCCAAAACCCGGAAATCTGAATCGAAAGGTTCGGCTCTCAATGTTACGAGCTCTTTTGCTGTGCATACAGTTCGCCGGGAATGCTGCTAAAATACGAGAAATTTGGTCAAAAAAACTTTCTAAAAGACCCTTTGAAGTCGATTAGAGATGAGAAACTGGAGTAAACATGCTTGCTGAACCCATATCTCAACTTGGTTTTCTCATCTGATTAGTAAAGTTGTTTGGGCGTAAGTTGCCAAACAAGAGCAAGAAGCTCGTATGGCACTTGCAAGGCTTGGTAAAAGGATGACAGTAGGAATTCGCCAGTTCGTGGGTTTGTTGTGATCAGTAGTAAGCAAAACCCTTAAGATAAGAATGATTTTTTTTTGTTTGCACTTGGCTGTGATGATGTGCACTTCAAGGACGGTAGAAATTCATCTGTAATCAAAACCCTTGAGGCAAAAAGGATCCTGGATCCTTTAGGATCGTGAATATATGATTTGGTCGAAAGTATTTTTTTTACTTTTCGGTTAAGATGCGCACTTTAAGGGTGCTAGAATTCATTTCTAAGCATAACCCTTGAGGCAAACATGATCATGGGCTCGTGGGGATCATGAAAATGTAGATTTTGCTTAGAAGTGTTTTTTATACTTTGCGGTTAAGAATAGTACTTTAAGGGATGGTAGGATCTGGGAAGTGACAATTTCTAAGCCAATCTTGTCAAGTCCCTAATGTTCAAGCGAAATTTTATCGTCCTAGCGCATCTGGAAGTACCTTAAATCGCAATCACCGGAATTCCTGACTCCCTCCAACTCCCCCCAGAGTGACCGAATCCAGTACGGTTCTGTCACTGAAGTATCTATGGCTTACGCTTGTTCTTGTCCCTAAGAGTCATCCCAATCGCTACACTCTTAGCGTGTCACAAAATTTCCGACCCCCCCTCCCGGACTCCCACTCACTGATCGGATCCTGTCCGAGTTCTTTCCGAATATCAGGCTTTATTAAGGTCCGATCACCCTTTCAAAAGTTGGACATACCTCAAGATTCCGGATTCCCCATCCCTCCACCTCCCCCCACGATGGTCAAATCGGAGAAAAGACTGTGCTTAAGTTAAAATCGTGGAGTCCCTGATACGCCTGACAAGTTTCATCGTCCTAGCACATGCGTAAGCATCTTAGTATATGGCACTTGAGCGAAGCCGCAAGTGTCATAAAAATTCCAGAAAGGTAACAGGCTTTTGTACATATTCAAGCGATTGATTATGGATGAATAGCACGATGTTAAAGGGTTCCGGCGAAGGCTCGGAAATCTACAAGATTCGACTGTCTGGATCAAGAAGTCCAACAATTTTAAACTTTTGGGATCCCATAGAAACCTTCGGTCTTGTACCTATAAGGCGTTTTTTTTTTAATTCAATGGTGACTGCTCCCTCGTGTTATTACCCGTTTTCGGACCAGTGTCTGGTTTTTCCTCACCGGTGCGAATGAAAGGAACCCGGTTCACCAGAAGATGGAGAGACGACAAAACTCATTATAGAGAAAACACCAGATACTAATGAGTAAAAACAATATTATCAGGGGTGTGACGAGCGCCCCTTATGAAAGCTGATACAAACCACGGACAAACAGACGGAAGGCCAGACGAATTTTAAATGCCACAGATACCCGTCACTTCTGTCTGGGATCCCGAAACGAGAAAATCGTACCTTAACTGATAATGCTTGAAGTCGAACTCTTGCTCTACAAGCGATGGCATATGGTTTTCTTCTTCCTCGTCTTCATCATCTGGAACAAAGTTTTTATACTTTAACGTAGGTAGAGGGATGACTCATACTGATTTACTGAAAATTTCTACGCGCCAGACAAGAGTTGCGTTTTTGCAGATACCATGGTATCTGATATCACGGTCTAAAGTCGTTTTCGCAGTTATCGTGGTATCCGACCGTGGTAACTGATCGTGGTATCTGAAAAAGTCATCTCACTTTCATAAATTTTTTGTCAAATTGGTGGGAAAGAAGTTTGGCACTTGATGTGACTGAATATCTGTCTTTCTTTTGTGATGACTTCAAAAGCACAATTTCGGCAATTGTCGTTTTCGCAAAGCAACCGTATATCAGATACCACTGTTACTGCAAAAACGACCAATTGCAGATCCAGTTACCGTGGTAACAGATACCATGGTATCTGCAAAAACACAACTATTGCTATGAATAAGAATTTCGTCAAATTCGATCGTAAAACAATTCAACGTCCAACCCCTTAGTCCGAAGGCACGTATTATGCTCTCTTCAGCTATGTGCATAAGGCAAAGATTTCTGTCTCCAGGGCTGGAATTTTTCTTTTCTTTTCTTACGTAGGAAAATGCTGGAAGTAAGAAAAAACAGCCTGGGTCCAAGGATATATTTCCCAAGCCCCCTTTGAAATAATGTGTGTTGCCACCTTCGTGTTCTGATCCGAAGCCCTAACGCTGACTAATCTTGGTAGCGTCGAGCGACGGGGAAATTACTCAACTTTTCGAAAATGTATAGGGATCGTAATCTTCGTTTGGTGGTTCAGTTTAACTTACTATGCCTTCGGGTTACAAAATATCGTCAGTATATCGTCACTCAAATTAGCATCACAATCTCATCTCAATGTAGTCTAAATGCCATCTGCTTCAAAACCGCTCTTCCGTTCCTTGCTTCTCTACTCCCACCACTTCCTTTGGTTTTGCACGCTTCTGTTACAGGCAAATATTCCAAAATTTCAGCATCCCGGATGCTCTACCGAAATCTACATTTCGAAGGCGAACCTTTCCAAGGCTTTCTCCGGTGTTTCTGACTATGGAAATTCACTGTCAGAAGTTTGATAACAGAAGTTCAAATAGATATTCCTTCAGCCCAAACTGACTGCGAATCATATTTGACGGTGCAAAACGGATAAATCAGCTAGATTTCATTAGAGCTTCATTTCGGCCCTATTTTCTTGCCGCAACATAACACTTTAAAGGCGTAACAGAAGTTTTGTCCAAAAACACGTCCATGTGCACTATTTAGCTTTTGCTACGGTGTTTCTGACTATGGAAATTCACTGTCAGAAGTTGGATAACAGAAGTTCAAATAGATATTCCTTCAGCCCTAACTGACTGCGAATCATATTTGACGGTGCAAAACGGATAAATCAGCTACATTTCATTAGAGCTTCATTTCGGCCCTTCTTGGCAAGGGTCCTCTTCAGGCTCAAGCCGCTTTAGCTGGAAAATGAACTTGTAAAAACAAGAAGAAGAAGAAGGGCCAAAATGTAGCTCCAATAAAATGTAGCTGACTTATCCGTTTTGCACCGTTAGTCGTTTTAGTCGTTCCGATGGATTAGAGTTTTCTTTAATGTTGGTTTGATTTTGCGTATTTCTATAATCATTTATTTTGTTGCCGAAACATAACACTTTAAAGGCGTAACAGAAATTTTGTCCAAAAACACGTCCACGTGCACTATTTAGCTTTTGCTATTGTGGCAACTTTTCCATTAAACAATAACAGATATATTCCCATAACGTTTAACACATCGATATGCAAACATGTGTTATCTGTTATCAAACTTCTGACAGTGTAGCAAACTGGTCTCCTCACGGTTAAATCGTAGAACACTGTAACTCTTCATCGTCAATATGAAGGTATGACAGCAGTCCTTCTGACGTTTCGAATGCTTTACTCATTAAAAGAAAGTGATCTGTCGGCAAGGGGGAAATTCACATCTGCTGAGTAAATTTTGGAGCTGAAGTGACAACGGGACTTGGTCCACCTACCTTGACTATTCCCAGCAGCGTCATCAATTAGACCATTCGTGTCCTCAATCACCTGTTCATCGGCTAGAAAAGATGACAATATGTAGTGAGGATCATGCCCGATCAGGCAACATATTCAGATAATCTCAGAACTAGGCCGACCGAAACACTTCGCAGTCCGGCCAGGAGGAATTAGTCGCCAGAAACTGAACTATTCCCTCCGATCAAGAAATAAAATCAGCTATATGTTCATTAATCCCCCCCCCCCCCACCCCCCAAGGTTTACTGAAACTGTGCCTCTGCCTATCAAACGTGACGGGTAGCAAGTAGAACTCTGGTATAACTTCTGCAAACACAAAAGAAATATAATTTTGCCAACCACTGTCCATGACCGTTGTCAGGTCATGGACAGTGATTGGGCAATCTGGGCCTAGTTGACCCTGCATAGGGAGGTGTGTGTGGGAGGGAGCAAAACATGCAACTAGAACCCAATTACACCAAGCTCTATGGGTGAGCTCTTGTGACTAAAGGCGTATTCTAGCCGTTTCCCGAGGACTCCTGGGGGAATCGATGGGAACGGCGAGAATAGAGGGAGTCACTCCACGCGGACTCCGCGTACGGAAAACATCGAGAACACGCGGAATGCTTCCAAAATTGATTTTGTTCTTAAAATAAATATGTAATTGACGAACTTAGTCTGAATCCACTTTATTTTTGGTTTTGTTTATTCTGACTGTTTTTAATTAATTTTACGTTGCACCAACACACAGCAAAAAGTGATTCCCCTCTGAATCTGAAAGGGAGTCCTTTTTGATGAATGTGATGATAATCTGAGCATTCCTCGTCCCTGGGGACTCGCGAGAATACGGGGAGTGAGTCACCGGGACAAACAAAAACGCGGAGACTCCTCAAGTGGAGTCCCCGAGGAACGGCGAGATTACGCCTTAATACCACAGTCATTCGCGGTAGCTCTTTCCGCGGCCTGTATATTTCCTTGGAACTGTATTGCCTCGACCAAGTTTGTTGGTGAAGGTCTCCTATCTTTCTCTAAAATCGGAAGGAGTCCCAGAACCCTCTTCTAGCTGTTCACTTTCAGAATCAGAATCATTTGTATTTGCCCAATACATTTACACAAGGAAAACCTGGGAGGTCAACAATTTATACGCGTCATGAAATACAACTTAATATGTACAACTAATTCATGTCGTGTCAAAATGCTTCATTGTCTTTTTTTCCTTCTATGTTCAGGTTGTGATGACGGATGAAATATGGCACGAACGACTTTGTGCAGCGTTGACTTGGTTTTGTCGGTGGTGGTTGAAGGAATGGATCGAGTCCCTTAAGTTTTTCGGCACAACGTGTTCGGTTGTTAAGTAGGGGGGTGTATTCCAGTAGGATGTCACGATGTGGTTCAGATCTAAGACATTTGGTGCCAAATGCCATGGTAAGATCGTGGCGTCTCTTCGAAAGTGTTATTTTTGTCCGATGTGTGGTATTGAAGGAGAGGATGCGGTACATTTGATATGTTATTGTGAGGAGTTGAAAAAATTAAGAAAGGAAGTGTTTGGTCGGGAGGCTTGGGAGGAAAGGGATTTGGTTTCAAGTATGGGAAGTAAGTGTTTTGGTGAGATCCGAAGGCTGGGTAGATTCCTGAAGCTAGCTATGGCCCACCGTGAACTATTTTTATAGAAGTTGATTTTTTGGTTTGTTGTTGGAGTGTATGATATCTTGTTTTTGTAATTGTGTTATGTTTCCCGCCATGGCCCTTGGGCTTTATTGGGAATAAATTCATTCATTCATTCATACGGCTACCTCTTCCCATCTCGCTGAAATGGGGCAGTTGGTGTTTTGAGGGTTCGACCTTAGCGGCGTGTAGGCATCTCCACGTACAATCGACGAAACAATCAAGTATGCAAGCAATCACTCGACGTCTCGATCCAACAGTTTGACACTTATGCTTGCCCCCCCCCCCCCCCCGTTCTTACCGTCTATTAACTTGGATTAGATCCCCGTTGGAGGTCTTGGATATGACAAGGTTCTGGACCCCTTTCCTCAAAATCAAGTACGGGTTTCTCGCTCGCTGGTCCAACCAGACAAATCTAGCACTACGCCCACGGATTGTAATACATCTTGTTTTGCCTACTGGGACTGGTGACAAGCTGCGTGTACAAGTAATAGCCGGTATGCCTGGAGCTGGCGACAGGCGAATGAGAATTTGTTGCATCTGATGTGTGAGTGCCGTGAGCTAGATGACCTGCGGGTCGAGATTTTTGGGAATGTAATTACAATGAATGATGAAGTATGGATGATGAACGTTACTGGAAGTAAGTGTTTTCAAGGTAAGGTTCCTAAGGGTAGCTTTAGCCCACAGAGGAAATTTCTTTCAGTTTAGTTCTATTGTTTCGTTTAAGTGTTCTCTTTTTTGTTTCAATGTTTGCCATGACCTCAGGCTTTTTGTGCAATAAATTCTATTCTATGCCCCCAATACATCCATCGCCGCTTTCTAATGACATCGAGGATGGGGATATGATTTGTCATACGATAAACCTCGTCGTTCCTTATTCTCTCCGTTTAATGTCCACGTCCAAAAATACGACACCTCCTGGGCCACATAATGCAGAAGTTAATTCCTGTCGAAAGGTTCCATTAAATTCTGGCTCCAGCAACTGTGCTCAGTTGTTGAAACCTGTATTTTTCCATGTCGATCCACTCTGTGGGTCTTTCATTGTTGTTTCTTAAAGGGGTAACGGAAATTATGGAGTAAATCAACAATCAGCTTACCGGGAAACTCATAGAAGAAGATTTCTTTCATCACTTCTAACTCCTCCTCTGGACTTGAAGACGCAGAAGCAAAAACATCACCTTCCGGCCAAATGTCCCTAAAAAAGAATGACGGAAAAATAGTATAGTAGTAGTTGGACAGTTTTATTGAAAAAACATTCTTATTTCAATAGCACAACAAAAGCGGGGCTTGCGAGGCTGTGCTAATTTATAGGAAAAAAGAAGAGAAGAGAGAATATGGAGAATGAGAGTATGTACCGATACAAAAAAAAAAAAACATCAAAAAACATTAACTTGCGTGACCCCCAAACAACAACAAAGAATAGTCGATCCACAGCTGTGAAAAACTAGTAAGCGGAGTAAGCAGGGTTAACACATCATCACCTCCCGTCATTCATTAAGCCACTTTCACATCGACGCGTAGAGCCTTTCACACTGAGCTACGCAACCTCTGCGTTACGGTTGCGCCGACGCAACGCAGAGCTTACGCAGACAAATAAAACGAAACGCAAGAACAGAACCAAGTTCTATTCTTGCATTGCGTCAACGCGTTACGCATCAGATTTTTCAGTGAAAAACGGAAGTGTTTGAAGGAAACAAGAGAATAACCTACTACTGAGGAAGAAAAACTTACTAATGATGATTAAAACCGAAAAAGGAAAACGTAAATACGCATCCAGCGTGACATGTTCTCGCGCAGGTGTGAAAGATACGCTACGCAACCTGTACGCAACGCAAGATAAACGCATACGCGACGCATCGCAACGACGCGTCAATGTGAAAGCGGCTTTAGATAACAGGTATCTTGCGACCAGCCTCTTTAGACAAACAAAGATGAAATAGGAACGGAGGACGTCGGGAGCTACTTGTAGAAATTCCAACGGCAAGGGCATTGCAGTAGAGCCAAGCTGCTTACACCGACTTCTGGGACCTGGAAGTGGCGCCGGGTGCATCCAATTAAGTGTCTCGAAAAAAGGGAAGGTGAAAGACCGGAATTTTGGAATTTGGAGCCAAGCGTAGCATCTTTCGAAAACTACTCGTCCAGTGGCGACAAAGCTGGCGAGGCAAAATGTATAAAACTCGTTGAAGTTGATTTGTAAATTAACCTTTTTAACGTCCCCAACTCTTTCCGTTAAAAACAAACCGAAAAATTCTTCTAGAAACAAATATATGAATTTCAGATTTTAATCAATCAATCAATCATATATTTCCTAATATCTCTTAAAAGTGATAACATAGGATTGTCTCCGTTCCGGCTCAACTCCATTTTTAAATTATAATAACTGGACTCTTTAGGAAGGAGGAAAGGAGGAAAAGAGAGCTCCGATCCTTACTTACTACGAACCTCCAATAATTTTTATTTTAGTTCTTCAACGATCAACAGGGGCCACACACACAAAAATAAACAACAACATAAAAACAAAAACAACAGCAAAGAATTAATTCTCCGCCGGGACCGCAGAAAGCACATGTGTAAGAGAGAGCCTAAAGTAAGGCCCAGAAAGCACCAAAAGGAGCAGATTAGTCGATCTGAGGATCCTAGATTGAACCGGAAACACAGCTTTCCTCTTAAGCTCCCCAAATATGTTCACAGTTCTCTCTCCCCCCCCCCCTACCCCTTCCCAGTCTCTAATACTGAATATGGGGTAGAATTACCTTGCAGCTCTCAGAAGAGCTACTGCATCTTGTGCCTTCTCTTCCCGCATGAGCCGCTGGATACGCTTCACAGCAGTTCTCCTAGGAAAAAACAAATACGGTTAATTATTTCAAATTTAATAAGCTACTTGTCATGAGGGATTATTTATTTAATTACCCCGCCACTAGTAGCCATTCTGAATGAATGATTTTATTAGAACAGAAAATGTGACAAATGGAGTATAAGAAGGGAAGAAAAAAGAAGAAAAAAAGAAAAAGAAAAACGAATCACACGAAACTAAACCTATGAGCTGGAATTGATCAACTACCAGAACAAATGCAGACTGATCCGTGGATCGGACGACCTTTTCAACAAGGTGAAGGAGCAAATCAATTCCTTGGCCGCCATGAAACTCTCGCCCTATTACAAGGTGTTCGAAGAAGAAGCTTCGTCGTGGGAAGAAGAGCTGAATCGTGCCAATGCGCTGTTCGACGTTAGGATCGACGTCCAGCGGCGTTGGGTATATCTGGAAGGGATTTTCAGTGGGAGAGCGGATCAAGACCCTTCTCCCTGTGGAGACATCCCGTTTCCAGAGCATAAGCTCGGAGTTTTTTACTCTAATGAAAAAGGTTACGAAGACACCAATGGTATTGGAGTTGGTATTATGGTTCAGTTATTATCAAAACAAAGATAACACATGTTAGCACCTCCTTGTGTTAAAGAGTTATGAGGCATCGGAATAGAGTAATTAGTCGTAGGTTCCGTGTTCTAGACATTTCGGAGAAATTACTAAAGCTACACAGAAAGCTGTCGGATTCAGCCTACTCTCGAAATAAATTAATTGATTGATTGATTGAATTAGAGTAGATATGTTGTCTAGGACTTTCTTCCGCGATATTTCGGCCCTTCTTGGCAAGGGTCCTCTTCAGGCCGCCATGAAACTCTCGCCCTATTACAAGGTGTTCGAAGAAGAAGCTTCGTCGTGGGAAGACGAGCTGAATCTTGCCAATGCGCTGTTCGACGTTAGGATCGACGTCCAGCGGCGTTGGGTATATCTGGAAGGGATTTTCAGTGGGAGTGCGGATATCAAGACCCTTCTCCCTCCAGAGCATAAGCTCGGAGTTTTTTACTCTAATGAAAAAGGTTACGAAGACATCAATTGTATTGGAGTTGGTATTATGGTTCAATTATTATCAAAACAAAGATAACACATGTTAGCACCTCCTTGTGTTAAAAGTTATGAGGCATCGGAATAGAGTAATTAGTCGTAGGTTCCGTGTTCTAGACATTTCGGAGAAATTACTAAAGCCACACAGAAAGCTGTCGGGTTCAGCCTACTCTCGAAATAAATTGATTGATTGATTGAATTAGAGTAGATATGTTGTCTAGGACTTTCTTCCGCGATATTTCGGCCCTTCTTGGCAACGGTCCTCTTCAGGCTGTAGCAGGGAGAAACGAACCTGAAATCAATCAGTATGCAGGCATCGCTGAATATCCTACATCCATTTTGAGTATTTTTTTGTTTATTAAAAGAGATATTTCGGCCCTTCGTGGCGAGGTTCCTCTTCGGGCTGTAACTAGGAGAAACGAACCTGCACGCTATATTCTGCTCGCTGAAGAATATCTTTTGTGGCCTATCCGTTTTCAGTAACTCTTAATGGCCCCCTCTAGCTTAGTGTTCCTTTTATGTTATACCTAGCTCCCTCATAGGAGTTGTAAGCTTCTGGTTTTCATTTTGTACCTACGCCTTTTTAGCGCATGTTCGGCCTAGTCGAGTTTTGCCACTCACCCAACGCACACTTCGTCGAAAGCTTCAAGGTTCACCGACAACTTTTGCACTCATAAGGACATGAGTAACTTCAAGGTGTTATTTTTCATTTCGGACTTCTTTTCTTTTGCTTGGTTTTCATCACACCACCCCCTTACCTCCCTGTTTATGTGCTAGTGTTTTTGTATGCAGAGTTATTTTAGTATTTTCTTCCTTTCTTTTTCTTTACTGTACTCCACTTGTTCTTATTCTGGAATTTGTGGGTAACAAATAAACTATTATTATTATTACATGTTATGATAGTTCTAGGCGTTATGTTTCGAGACAAAACTTCTGTTATGACCGATTTAGGTGTTTTATTTTGCGAAAAGATAACATTTGAAAGAGTCAGAACAGATATTCCCTAACAACATTTAACACATGAATGGGCAAACACGTGCTACTGTTATCAACTTCTGACAGTCTAGTAGTTCGATCAAAAACATGTAGAATTTCGTTAGAATGGGTCGAATACTTCTTAAGAAACTCGATGAAAAAACAGACTGATCAGGAGAAATGGATCGAGGAGAAATAGTAGACTGCTCCAACTTACTTCTGATCGTCCATGCTTTCATCCGAAGCCGGATCGAACGGCACGACATCTTCGGGAATCTCCAGCATCTCACTCAGACCTTTCTCCAACTCCGGTTTGACTTTCTCCCATGTTTGTTCTGCTTCTTCTTCTGTGAGTGTTACAGGCTTTTTCTTCTCCATTTTCGGGGCCTTTTTCTTTTTGGATGATTTTCGCTTCCCCTTTTTTTGAACAACAATATGGCGGTTTTTAGTGGCAAAACTCTCAAGGAGCTTAAAGAAGACGTGGGTGGATTCAATGAGATCCTTTAAAAACGACCTAGAATAGATCAATCTGTTGAGACACGGATTTCTAGCTTACTACACTGTAAAAAGTTTCTCCGAGTAAGGATTAAAGTTAACTGCAGTATTTGCTACTGGGATTAACCTTATCTCAACTGGGACAAGATTAATCCGAATTAGAGATAATCTTATCTCAGTAGAGACAAGATTAATCCCAGTAGCAAATTAATCCGAATTAGAGATAATCTTATCTCAGTAGAGACAAGATTAATCCCAGTAGCAAATACTGCAACATTTTTTTTTTACAGTGTAGCTCTTCGACAACATTCAAGGACCAATCGTACTCAACCAATCCAATCTAATTTCCCAATCGTTCCGTTAATTGAATTGAATTTTATTTGTAATTTTCGATTAAGTACTTACTTGTAAATATCAGTTGAATAGGTTATTTAAGATCAGTGAAGGACATCGTCAAAATGTATGTTGTCTTGCAGTTTCCGTGAACAGCAATATTTTTCAGAAAGTACGTAAACATCCGTCTAGATAAGCGAGACGAACGTCTTCTTGACACTACCGTAAATACATAGGCCAATTACAGCCAAGGCCTTCTTGAAAATGTAGTATTAAATGCAGATAGGTCCAACCTTGGCTCAAACCAATAACAACAAGAACTTTTTTCGTGGGCTTCGTGTTGAGAATCCTTCGGCAGACTTTTCTTAGCTTCCAAAGAGTTCAATTCTCTGGTAAGAATGTAGTTTGTAGGTAAAGTAATTATCTTTTCACATACGCAGTGCTTGTACACAGTAAAAATAAGCAGTAATTTTTAAGTCATTAAAAATCCAGGGTTGGTGACCAAAAGTAACTTCGTACACCCTGTAAAGTAACCCAAAAGTATCTCAAAGTAACCTAATGTAACCCAATGCAATGTAACCCAAAGTAACCCTGAGTAACCCAAAGTATCCTGAAGTAACTCGTACACCCTGGTTCTTGGTGACCAACCCTGGGTAAAAATTATTTAAATTATTGGTCTAGGTAGACATGGAGTATTGGTGGAGTCTAGGTGGAGACGGAGTGTGGTAAAAAATGAAAAAGACAGAAACACAAAAACAATAACCAGAATAATTAAAAAGTCACTGAACCGAAAAATCATGGAGCTCCATGGATGACTACAATTTTTTAATATTCTCTAAATTTTAGATTTCACATGGTATTTCCATCCACCGTAACAACATTACACTGAGTTTTAAATTTGCCGTATTTGGCTCTCTTCGAGACATACCCCACCCCCATTGTTCGCAAGAACCTCACTGGTAAGACAATACTCTTGATGACTATAGTTGCGTTTTTGCAGATACCATGGTATCTGTTACCACGGTGCTCTGCAAAAACGACTATGCCGAAATTGCCCTTTTCGAAGCCATCCCAAAAGAAGAACAGATATCCAGTTGCATCACTAAGTGCTAAACTACTTTCTCACCAATCTGACAAAATTTGATGAAAGTGAAAAGACTTTTCAGATACCACGACCAGTTACCACGGTCGGACCGTAGTATCTGAATATCTGATACCACAATAACTGCAAAAACGCCTTTTGACCGTGGTATCAGATCCCACGATAACTGCAAAAACGACTTTAGACCGTGGTATCAGATACCATGGTATCTACAAAAACGCAACTTATCTCTCCTTGCCGATGCAGAATCTCCGGGTACCTGCGAAAGAAAGGAAGAAACGGTGTCATAGCTGCGCTGACTCAGGATTTGAGTCATTGAGTTTGCGTCGCTACGAAGACGTTTACTCCTTCTACCTGAGAATCACTGGCGTGTTTTGGACTTAGTCATATAGAGTATACCGGTTTTGAAAAAAATGCTGTGTTCGTGGTCGAAACCATGACGTTTGAAGAGCTGCTAAAAAACAGCCAAAACTCAGGGAAATCAATAAAAAAACAGAGCCGGGTCTTACAGTAGTCAAATATCTTAGAACAGGAAGAATTTTTTCCTGACAGAATTTTGTTTTTCTGCTCCTTTTTATCAGTGGCCACTTTGAGCGTGTTCCATCCTACTTACTGTAGTTACTACGCATGACGGCACGAGTTCTGCTTTTCTGTCGTCAAGGCTGGAACGATTTTTCTATTTTCCAGCAGAATATCATGCCGCGGGCGAATCCGACCAATCACGTGACAGAGATCCGTAGTTACTACGCTCCCGAGCGTGGTAAGCAAATAGTTACTATTAGTTACTATTTCGAGAAGGCTGGAACGGTCAGTGTAGTAACTTTTCGTGAGGTTGGAACGGATTTAGTAACTATTAGTTACTATTGGTACGAGGGTGGAACACGCTCTTTGTGTGATGACATCGTAGCGCGGGCCTGCAATCAAATTGCCAACTTCAACAAAAACAAGAGCTGTAAGCTCATATGGCAGTTGCATGGGTCAAGATGATTTGATTGATCAAAAGTAAGTTTCGACTTTGCGGTTGAGATGCGCACTCTAAGGGAGCTGGAACTTCATTTGTAAGCAAAACCCTTGAGGCAAAACTGCTAATGGGCTGATGGGCATTACGAAAATGCATATATTGCTTAAAAGTATTTTTTTTACTTTGCGGTAAGATTGGTACTTTAAGGAATAATCGGATTTGGGAAGAAGCAATTTCTAAGCAAATGTTGTTGAGTCTCCAATATTCAAGCGAAGTTTCATCGTCCTAGCACATCTGGAAGTACCTTAACGCGCGATCACCGGAATCCCAGACCCCCCCCCCCCCCCCTCCTCCAACTCCACCCACTATAACCGGAGCCAATCCGGTTCTGTAAATGATAAATCCAGAGCATCTGTTTGTCATTCCCACGAAGTTCGATCCAGATCACACCAGTCTAAGCGGGTCAAGTATTTTCCGCCCTCCCCCCAATAATTGCCGGATTCGGTCCGGAAATGAAAAAGGTCACCAGAGAAAAATGTCCTCTGTTTAATTATTAAATTTCACTCGAATCCGATCACCCGTTCCAAAGTTACGCATGACTCAATATTCCGGATTCCCCTCCCTCAACTCCCCCCCCCCCCAAGATTATCATATCGAGGATTTTTTTTTTATTCCAAGTCAGTTTGACCGGGTCCCTGATATGCCTTCCAAGTTTCGTCGTGAAAATCCCCCAAAAAACGGAATTCCGGGAAACCCCCTCCCCCCCCCCCTCAAGTGTCCGGATCCAGTCAAATTGTGTAAAAGATTTACATGGACCAGATGTTTGTTCTTCCCAACAAGTTTCACTCCTATACCATCATTCTAACCGTTTCTCGAGATTTCCGGTCCCAGCTCCCCCGCGGTGCACGTAGCCAATCCGATTCAGCAAATGACTTACCTAGAGCATCTGTTTGTTCTTCCCACAAAGTTCCATCCCGATCCCTCCATTCTAAATGGGTCACGTATTTTCCACCCCCCCCCCCCTAATAGTTGCCGGATCGGGTCCGGATATGAAAAAAATCATCGGAGAAATGTCCTCTGTTCAATTCTTAAATTTCACTCGAATCCGATCACCCATTCCAAAATTACGCATGACTGAAAATTTCGGATTCCCCTCCCTCCACTCCCCCAACCATTATCTGATCGACAAATTTTTTATTTTGAAGTCAGTTCGATTGGGTCCCTGATAGGCCTGCCAAGTTTCATCATGAGCAGATGCTTGTTCTTCCCAGCAAGTTTCACTCCGATCCCTCCATTCTAACCGTTTCTTGAAATTTCCGGTCTCCCCCCCCCCCCCCCCCGAACTCCCCCCTGACTACCAAATCCGGTCAAGACTTTAAACGGGACATTACATATATATATTCTATTCAGTTATGAAGTTTCATTACAATCCGATCACCCGTTCGAAAGTTACACACTTCTCAATTTCCCGGATTCCCCTGCCCTCCACCCCCCCCCCAAAAATGGTCGGATCAGAAAACTGATTATTTCTAAGTTTGTTTGGTCGGGTCCCTGATATTCCTGCCAAGTTTCATTGTCCTAGCATAACTGGAAGTACCCTAACTCGAAAAAGTGTGACAAAATGCCCTAAATTTTCAAGTTTCCAGCGCCCCCACTCCCCCGCATATGGTCGGATCGGGAAACTTATTATTTCCAGGTTACTTTGGTCAGGTCCCTGATATTCCTGCCAAGATTCATTGTCCTAGCTCATCTGGAAGTACCCTAACTCGAAAAAGTGTGACAAAATGCCCTAAATTTTCAAGTTTCCAGCGCCCCCACTCCCCCGCATATGGTCGGATCGAGAAACTGATTATTTCCAGGTTCGTTTGGTCGGGTCCCTGATATTCCTGCCTAGTTTCATTGTCCTAGCTCATCTGGAAGTACCCTAACTCGAAAAAGTGTGACAAAATGCCCTAAATTTTCAAGTTTCGAGCGCCCCCACTCCCCCGCATATGGTCGGATCGGGAAATTGATTATTTCTAGGTTCGTTTGGTCGGGTCCCTGATATTCCTGCCAAGTTTCATTGTCCTAGCTCATCTAGAAGTACCCTAACTCGGAAAAAAGTGACAAAATGCCCTAAATTTTCAAGTTTCCAGCGCCCCGCACTCCCCCGCATATTGTCGGATCGGGAAACTGATTATTTCCAGGCTAGTTTGGTCGGGTCCCTGATATGCCGGCCAAGTTTCATTGTCCTAGCACATCTGGAAGTACCCTAACTCGGATAAGTGGGACAAAAATCTCGGACCGACCGACAGACCGACAGACAGAATTGTGATCGGTATATGGCACTTGAGCCAGAGGCTGCAAGTGCCATAACAAAAAACAAAAAACGGGTTCGTTTCCTAGTATCAGCCTGATGAGGACCCTTACCAAGAGGGGCACAAATATCGCTAACAAACCGAAGCTGACTTACGCGTTTAGAGCCATTAAAAAAGTAAATTTGTTCAATTAGTAAACTGAAAGACAAAAATGCTCCTCATGCGGGATCTGAACCCATCACCTTCGGCTTCCACTGCCAGCGCTCTACCACTGAGCTCCGAAATGACTTGGAAACACTGTCCAAACCACTACACGCCAGATGGAAGCGCGCTACAGAAGCAGTGACGCAACAGATGGTAAATTCGTCAAAGCAGTTCACACGTCAATTGCAGTCCTAGACTTCTTAATCTAGTTCAAAACCTACCTCTGGTTTATTTGTCACGTTAGAACCCAATCCTGACGTAATATTTAGTAAGTTTTTTGGACAGATATGAGAGAGTATACATAATACATGAGAGAAAATCAATTTTCTCGCGTCTTAAGTACTTAAATAGTACTTAATAATAATAGTAATTAAGTACTTAAGTACTTAAATAGGGACCCTGACAAGGAAGAAGAAAACCAAAAGAACAGAGGTTCTGCCGTTCTCTGTTATTAGGCGTCTCACCTGCGCGTCAGCGTTAAAGGACCTGTCTTAACTACAATACAACGCATAACCACTTCGTATATTTGCAAACCCGGAGACCCCAGTTTCGTACGGTAGATTTAACCCCTCTAACAAAACCACGCGGATTTTCACACCTGCCGTGTTTTGCTACCTTCGATGTGTATCACGCTGTCGACGATTGCTGCGAGAAGTTTTTCCATCAGAAAAAAACGGTTATGTGAATCGCTTCCCTGTTTTCGCTACAAGTCAACGGGTCTCGGAAAAGGCTTCCAACACTGTGGGTTATTTATTGAAGGCACATCCTAGTTTTAAAGTAACCTAATAGTTCCATCCATTCTTATTCCTGATATGTTCATTTTTATTCACTCTAACGGCACTACACCGGTTTCTACATTTTGCCTCGTGAATGAATGATTTTTATCTTAAACGATCTTTTCAAGCATACAAATCAGCCAACCAAGGGTGGCCCGAAGTTCTCACCTGCCGTGTTTTGCTACCTTCGATGTGTATCACGCTGTCGACGTTTGTCTGCGAGAAGTTTTTCGATCAGAAAAAACGGTTATGTGAATCGCTTCCCTGTTTTCGCTACAAGTCAACGGGTCTCGGAAAAGGCTTCCAACTCTGTGGGTTATTTGTTGAAGGCACAGCCTAGTTTTAAAGTATTCAAATATTTAAAAATACTGTAAGTTGAAGAGTAAATAGTGGGAGGGGTTCTTTAAGGGAGAAAAAGATCGCCAAGAAATTATGCTAGCGCAAAGCTGTTCTGACCAGCCATGAACAAAAAAGGCCATTAGCTCTTGGTTAGCCTACACATATATTTCCGTATTCATGACTTACTTCGACAGCTTGTTCGGATTGTAGGTTTGCAAGAGCTGAAGACACAGCTCACGATACTCCATTTGGTAGAAAATGTGCGACTTGATATGTTGCGATAGTTCAACAGCAGCCTCAGTTTTTGAATTATCAAGAGCAACCATCGACAATAGCAGTTCCTACAAGTAAAAAGGAAGAACTATTAAAGGGCCCGTCCTCCTATATTCTGATGTACTCCACATCCCTAATAGTTCCATCCATTCTTATTCCTGATATGTTCATTTTTATTCACCATAACGACACTACACCGGTTTCTACATTTTGCCTCGTGAATGAATGATTTTTATCTTAAACGATCTGTTCAAGCACAACTGTCGAACTTTGCATTCCTCTTCAGGGACATGATGGAGGGTACTAAGCATACGCATCAGCCAACTTGTCGTCCGACGTAACAAACAGTAGACAGACCGGTGACTCTCTTAGTAAGGTAGTAATAGAACATATGGCATTTTCGAAAAAAAGATATTTCAGAGCCATTTCATCGTGAAAAGATTATTTCTAAGGCGTATTCTCGCCGTTCCCCGAGGACTCCTTGGGGAATCGAAGGGAACGGCGAGAACAGAGGGAGTCACTCGACGCGGACTCCACGTACAGAAACAGCGAGAATACGGGGAATGCTTCCAAAATGGATTTTTATATAAAACAAAAAATATTATGCAGTTGACGAAATTAGTCTGGATCCATTTTATTTTTGGTTTTGTTTATTCTGATTTTTTTAAATTAATTTTATATTGCACCAACACCAGCCAAAACTGATTCCCCTTCGAATCTGAAAGGGAGTCCATTTTGATGATGATGACGATAATCGGAGCAGTCCCCGTCCGTGCGGACTCGCGAGAATACGGGGAGTGAGTCCCCGGGACAAACAAAAACGCGGGGACTCCTCAAGTGGAGTCCTCGGGGAACGGAGAAAATACGCCTCTAGTAAGAGTTGTGCTTTAACGATGCCTGTAAGCGGAACGATACACGCTTATACTATCTTGACATGATCTATGGCGTGGGTATACGCTCAATGCATCCGCCATAGGTTAGCGTGAATGAATGGATACACATCACGGACACGATCTGCTTCAAAGACGGACATGAGTTCTCAAAAACGAAGCCGGTCTAAACATCTCTTAAGCCCTCAAGCCCACGTTCTGAAACCAAGGCTATGAACAAGTAACATCAGACAAACAACCTGTAGTAATTCGAAACCATGCAGACCTTCATCTTCCCACCGAACTTGTCAACCGGTCAAACAGGACCTTTCTATTTTTTCCCCCACTTAATAAACTTCCCCTCGGTCTCGTATTCTTTTTCACGGAGTTGGTCACCGTATAGAGATGACACATCACAAGAATATTTAGAGGGGAAGATCAAGAAGGGAAGATTTAGAGGGGGACACATAATTGATGGTGATGTTTAGGCTAAGCGGGCCTTCTTTCACGATTAAGTCAAATTAGGTGTTTTAGCTGTGAAAGTACTTTTTAAATTTAATTCTGTTACTACTACTAGTGCGCCGGTCGTGCACTTCGAGGCGAAGGCAGTGTATAAGGACAGAGCCAAAGCTTTGGATCTTCATCCCCCTGGACCAGCCGTAAAGTCGGATAGTGGTCATTCGCTTCTTCACTTTCCCCGATTTCGCCCATCTGACCGGCCGACGACCTGTTTTTAGTGCAGTGTTCCATGGAACAATCCACTATTGCGAGTGCTGTAGCAGCTTTCGGCTTTCGGTTTTTACCGTATTTTGTGGAGCTCATAACTCGTGAACCAGTGCAAGTATTAAGTTCAAACTTGGTACAACAGGTATCAAGCTGCAACTTGGTAGGTTTGTGAGCATTGGGGTCTCTTTTTCCTTTTTTGGAGTTGTTCGGTCCCACCCCCACTTGGTTCAGGGGCAATTGGGCCCAGATTGCCCATTTTTGTATGTTCTTTAACTTTACAATAACTTGAGATAAGACGATGAAATTCCTTCGTGCTTTTGGATCATAGGGGTTGATGATATATATGTGGAGTAGATCGAACCCCCACCCTCCCCGTTCATCGGCAAGTGGTCCCAATTTGACCATGAGTAAAGCTTTTGACCGGCGACTGGAATCAAAGTCTAAGCTGGTATAGTCGAGGATGTATGGGTCTAGATATGCAATTTGATGGGTCCCGACCCCCCCCCCCCCCCCCTCCCGTTCATGGGTATCTGGGCCCAGATTTACCATGAGTTACGTTCGTCTATGACATGTCTCGAGTTCAACACTTCAACTCTTGTATACTTGTGGATATGGATGTATAGATGCGGATTTTGGTGTAACAGGAACAAATAAGACCACGCGGCGTACCTCATTCCTTAATGATTAGTTGGAAACTGGACGGTTTCGTTATATGATCGATAATACGCCGTTCTTAATGAAGTTGTGACAAAGGGGGTATTAGGCTGCTACGATTTGGTTTATTGCACTTGTTATGACCTTGCTAATGGAATAGAGGTTTAAAGGGTCGGACTGCCTAGCAAGACATTCAGTATGGACACTGA
This sequence comes from Branchinecta sandiegonensis, assembly GCA_030848855.1. Taxonomy (NCBI): domain Eukaryota; kingdom Metazoa; phylum Arthropoda; class Branchiopoda; order Anostraca; family Branchinectidae; genus Branchinecta; species Branchinecta sandiegonensis. The sequence continues at coordinate 14,551,071 of JAUPMV010000020.1, forward strand.
AATCGTTCTTGCAAGACCCTGAAGATCTTCTTTGGATTTCTAAATGCGGTTTGTTTACATTAAAAGCTCTTAAACTGGGGTGATTTCATAATATATTATTTCAATATCTTTTTGGTTATTGGGGATGTGAAATGTCTTGGTTCTAACGCTGTTTGTTTATAAGATGTGATAAAGATTTTACTTTCACACTCCACGTCTGAGCGCTTGCGCACCTGCACCTGTATCTCTTGCGAAGGACCGTTCTCAAGCGGTCGATACACGGGTTCCTAAATGCAGACGAACTCCCATAATCTATGCTCCGAATTCCTGGCTAGGTATCGTGAAAAGTAAACAAAACAACTTTTCCGTACCGAAAATATTATAAGTGTGGAGATTAACCAGGATTCCTGGACAGTGTCGTGTGCAAAAGGTTTTAGCCGGAAACTTTGTAAAATGTTGATTCGTGGGTGGAAGAGCGGAATCATCCTGGAAAAACTTTGCCCGACTATTGTCAAAGTAAGCGCATACTAGACAGTAATTTGAAAAGCGAAGTCGCACGCGCAATCGCTAACTGATCCGTCGTTTTTCAATTCCTGACCGAAAATCTGGCCTCGAATGTCTCCCCCCGACTAGCGCGACCCCGTCAGTTTCGTCCGAAATCATAATTTATGAATAAACATTCCTTAAACAATGAGTGTCTTATTTTCTCTTTACTGCAATCAAGAACAAATAAGAAATAAGCACAAGAACCTGCGTCTCTGTAACACGACCGTGCGGAGTCGAATAAATTCCCGATACCCTGCCCGATGCAAACTAGCGGATGGTAGGAGCTACGCGAAACATCACAATTTGTTACCTCTACAAACAGCTGTCGCAGTAGAGCCCCGGAGAAGAGATTTCGATATTAACAGCCGATTGGTTGTCTACCATTGTGACGTCACGTGAGAAGCGCAGCGAAGACGGAAGCAGACGGGCATCAACTAAAAGCTCAACAAGTACCTCTAGCTTTTCTCAGTTTTGTCGGGGTATTCGTAGTCCGTGCATGGGACAAAAGACGGAGGTTCTGTTGGTTTATTTATTCTTACTACAATTAGGCTCTGGGGAGTGTGTAACAATTTTTCATTCACTCTGAAGCCAGGGGGTCCCTTAGAAGTATTCAACCAAAGCGTGAGAAGTTTTGACAATTATCAAAACACAAAGGAGTAGCAGAGGGGTTACTCAATCCCAAAGTACGTGTATAGTAAGTGCCCATACTTTAAACAATGGCTAAAAATGTTAAAATGGAATATCAGTTACGACGTTCGTCAGCAATACTCGGCCCTTCTTGACAAGGGTCCTCGTCAGGCGGTTGCTGGACAGGAACAAAACGAGCCTGCAATCATTTTTTCCAGTCCAGCAACAGCTAACGAACATCGTAGCTGACTTTATGTTTTCAGTCACTGTTTTATATATGTTTCCAAGTCAGCTAAGTAAGTGCTGACATAGCCCAACTATGTTCAGGTTTGCCCAGTCGGTGCCCCCGGAGGATGTTCAATGTAGCCGGCCAAGTGAGCAGCCCCACGCGTTTTACAATATACCGAGATTCCTGTATCCACGACCGACCGAGAACCACCCTCCTTCATTAGCCATCAGCCCCTGGAGCCTTTTCTATCTCTTATCAAAATCAACAGGTAAATTTCGGTTACCTAGGTAGAGTTAGTATCGTCAAAGAAAACCGCCAAGCAATAATAGACGCATTATTTATCGGGAAACATAGGTGTAATGACCCGCAACTTTCAAGAAAACCAATTAGTTGGCCTCCTGGCATGACGTCGGAGGGAAGCAACACCTGTAGCAATAGCAAAGGCGATTTGCGTTTTCGTGGTAACCTCGCTTCGGCAGAAGCTTTGATCTGAGTTACTTATATATGTAGTGGAGGAGGTATATTAGTGATTCTTAGCGGAACGATCTATATTGGGAAACAAAAGAATTTGATTACTATCAGATAAAATACTTTCGAGCAAGGGGTCGGAAACTATTCGAAGGGGCTAGCGTGGCAAGCTTTGGCGAAGTTATGGGGAACTCTTAAGTGGTGGGAAAGTACAAATTTATGTAGATGGTAAATTTTGATGTTTTAACATAAGTGATGAAGTTTTTAAGTTATTTTCGGCAACCAAAGTAGTTATATATCAAGAAAACTGATAATCGTTAAAAGTTTTTCATTTAATCGTACAAATTATTTTTTAATGTAAAGTACGATTAATGAACGTTTATTTATATTTTATTTTCTGATTTTATTTGTTCTACAGAATTAATTTATAAAAAAAGGTTTTGGTACCGGAGACAGAAATGAAGAAGATTGAAATAAATGCCACTGCAAAACGGATTCCCTATGACGGAAGGGCATCCTTTGACGCACGAAGTGCAAAGAGGTAAAGAAAAAGAAAAAAACTGTGTTGTTAATGTCTCCAGGACAAAAACCCCTTTTTGGTTTGGTTGCAAAAAAGGTAACGAGGTATAATAATTTAGAAATAACAAGTTTTAAATGAAAGAAAATTTTAAGGAAAGGAGATATTAAGGAAGGAAAAAGTAAAGAAAATTTTAACGTTTTAAAGAAATTATGAAACTGGTAAAATGAGAAATAAGGGTAAAAGAGGAAATAAGAAAGACGATTACAAAATTAAACGTAGAGACACAGGAAAGTGTATGTGACGCTAAATATATAGGTCGGTCATTGAAAAATAAAAATAATAATTCAAAATATTAGATGTTAGGACCGTTGCCGTCATCGAGGGAAAATGGAAGCGTGGTCACCTGGCCAAATCACATTGGACAGGAAGAACGCAAGAGATACTACGCGGCAAAAAAAAGAAAAAAAGGCATTTAATTTACCCAGCATCTAAGGTGACCTAGATCGGAGGTCCGTCATTTAGAATCTTCTGATGACTGTCTGCTCGCCGTGTGCCTAGCCAAGAGCCAGAAACGTCGCCACAACCTGACCACAACGAACGTTTTTGATTGGTTTACATAAGATTTGAATCAATTCTGAGTATTCGTTTGGGTGACGTTTCGCGTACTTCCCGAGGCCCACTGGCGTGTTTCGGACTTGGTCATTTTGAGTATTGCCTACAATCATATGCGAACTACGCGATGCTGACTACGACTACGCGAAACTGATACCGTTCACACCCCGAAGACTGCTAAAACTAAAACAAATCTGGAATAGCCCCGGTAGTAAATTGCCGAATATTCTCTGTACTTGTTTATCAAACAAGGAACAATCGTAGTAATAGAGCGAAAGTGAATGAGTTCCCATTAAAAACAAGAGCTGTAAGCTCATATGGCACTTGCATGGGTCAAGATGTTTTGATTGATCAAAAGTAAGTTTCGACTTTGCGGTGAGATGCGCACTCTAAGGGAGTTAGAACTTCATCTGTAAGCAAAACCTTTGAGGCAAAAATGATAATGGGCTAATGGGCATCATGAAAGTGCATATATTGCTTAAAAGTATTTTTTTTTACTTTGCGGTCAAGATTGGTACTTTAAGGAATAATCGGATTTGGGAAGTAGCGATTTCTAAGCAAATGTTGTTGAATCTCTAATATTCCAGCGAAGTTCCTAGCACATCTGGAAGTACCTTAACTCGCGATCACCGGAATCCCAGAACCCCCCCCCCCCCCCTCCAACTTCACCCACAATACCCGGAGCCAATCCGGTTCTGTAAATGATTAATCCAGAGCATCTGTTTGTTATTCCCACGAAGTTCGATCCCGATCACACCAGTCTAAGCGGGTCAAGTATTCCCCCCCCCCCCACAAATAATTGTCGGATTCGGTCCGGAAATGAAAAAGATCACCAGAGAGAAATGTCCTCTGTTCAATTATTAAATTTCACTCGATTCCGATCACCCGTTCCAAAGTTACGCATGACTCAATATTCCGGATTCCCCTCCCTCAACCCCCCGCCCCAAGATTATCATATCGAGTATTTATTTTATTCCAAGTCAGTTTGACCGGGTCCCTGATATGCATGCCAAGTTTCGTCGTGAAAATCCCGAAAATTCCGGAATTCCGGGAAACCCCCTCCCCCCCCCCCCTCAAGTGTCCGGATCAAGTCAAATTGTGTAAAAGATTTACATGGAGCAGATGTTTGTTCTTCCCAGCAAGTTTCACTCCGATCCCTCCGTTCTAACCGTTTCTCGAGATTTCCGGTCCCCCCCCCCCAACTCCCCCACGGTGGCCGTTTTTATTTTGAAGTCAGTTTGATCGGGTCCCTGATATGCCTGCCAAGTTTCATCGTGAAAATCCCCAAAACCGCCATCACCGGAATTCCGGAAAACCCCCTCCCCCCCCCCCCCCCTAAGTGCCCGGATCCAGCAGAATTGTCTAAACGAGTTATCTAAAGCAGATGCTTGTTCTTCCCAGCAAGTTTCACTCCGATACCTCCATTCTAACCGTTTCTTGAAATTTCCGGTACCCCCCTCCCCCCCAACTCTCCCCTGGCTACCGAATCCGGTCAAGACTTTCAACGGGACATCCAGATATGTAATCCATTCAGTTATTAAGTTTCATTTCAATCCGATCAACCGTTCGAAAGTTAAACACTACTCAATTTCCCGGCCCTCCACTCCTCCCAAAAATGGTCGGATCGGAAAACTGATTATTTCTAAGTTTGTTTGGTCGGGCCCCAAATTTTCAAGTTTCCAGCGCCCTCCACTCCCCCGCATATGGTCGGATCGGGAAACTGATTATTTTCAGGTTAGTTTGGTCGGGTCCCTGATATGCCTGCCAAGTTTCACTGTCCTAGCACATCTGGAAGTACCCTAACTCGAAAAAGTGTGACAAAAAACTCGGACCGACCGACAGACGGAATTGTGATCGGTACATGGCACTTGAGCCAGAGGCTGCAAGTGCCATAAAAAAAGAATGGGTCTTCTCTTGAAACTTATTCGATAGTGCAAAACGGATACGGCAGCTGTATTCTATTGGAGCTATATTTCGGCCCTTCTTGGCAAGGGTCCTCTACAGGCTCAAAGCCGCTCAAGTTGGAAATACCAACTTGTGGGGAAACAACTTGTGGTTGGAAATACGAACTTGTGGGAAAACATTGTTTGTACAATGTATTGTTTGTACAGTGCTTACCATAATTATGTAGAGCAGTAGTATAACCAATATACACTGTCAGAAGTTTCATAACAGATAACACGAGGATGCGCGGTTTCAACAGATAATGCGTAACAGATAACACTTCGGATGTTATCTGTTGCGTTTGAAAACGTTATGCATGAAATGTTATGAATAACAAGCTTTGTTAAGAAGAGCCAAAAAAAGCATCTATTGACTTTATTGCTTATCGTCATTATGTCGGAAAACTCAGCAGATACTTTTTGGCCGTTTTTCGGTTCTTCCTGATGGTAACGCTTATTATGCATAATATTTTGAAACACACAGATGCTATCCGAAGTGTTATCTGTTACACATTATTTGTTGAAACGCGCATCCTCGTGTTATCTGTTATGGAACTTCTGACAGTGTAGTTAGTCGCGTTCGCCTTATCCCGTCCTTCCTTGGTGTTTTCATACGAAAATCATTTTAACCTGCGGCCACTACGACGTAGATATCAAGCTTTGTTCTGCATTTTCTGTGCACTGGATTTTCCGTGTTCTCCGAGCCTATGTAATTAGTTTTCATTCAACCACGGCTCAGGTCAAACCAATAACAGCTTACTTAGCCTACAAGAACGTGCCTGAATCCATCCTGCTACCATTAAGTGTATTGACATTTTACAGAGGTCTCAACAGACAGAGATAGAGATTATCGGGAGACAAACTGGAATGCTAATAATACTCTTGTTGACTATCTCTCCCTGCCGATGCAGAGTCTCCTGGTACCTGCGGAAGAAAGGAAGAAACGGTGTCACAGCTGCGCTGACTCAGGTTGAGTTTGAGTCGCTACGGACACGTTTACCCTTCTTCCTGAGAATCACTGGCGTGTTTTGGACTTAGTCATATAGAGTATTGTCAGGGTAGCAGTGTTCCACCGCAGCGGTTTTCCACCACCATGTGTTTTCCGCCACCTTTTAATTCAGGTATTGCAGGTAGCCTGTGCAGGTAGTTTCAGATTTAAGTCTTTAAATGTGAAAAGGGTGTTTAGCGCCACCCAGGAAATCTTACGTGAAGAGGATAAGAGGGTAGGGTCATATCTTGTCAGCCCTAATATTCTGATGGGGTGTCGAGCGCCAACCAGATTCAGTGTCACGGCTACTGAAAGTTAAAATTACTTATCAAGAAGGAAAGAATTCAAGAGAAGTATCTCTGCGGGCGATTTCTCACCTTTTGAAATATGAATAGTTTGGGGGCCTTAAATTGTTGAAGTTGTACAGTTTCTTTAGTTGGACTTCAAATAAATAATTATTTGAAACATTAAACTCAGTCTTCGTATTAGCTAGGATTAATTTAGATTTAGCGTTGGTGGCGGTAAACCCCCTTCGCCTTTAAGGATTTAGATCTGGAATTACATGAACCAGCTACCGTCGCTACCTGCACTGATGAGTTGACGGAAAACATACGTGGCGACGACCTACCAAAATGTTTGACCCTTTCGTCTGACCCAACTAATCCTCTTGATGATGCAAGATTTCCTGGGTGGCGGAGAACATACGGTGGCGCTGGAACACGGTGGCGTTGGGACACCCACTTCATTGTCAGAGTTTACGTGCGAGTTCTACTGCAGAAAGAATGAACTGTCCCGAGGGAACCTTCCTCAACGCGAATGAAGTCTTGACCCTGGGATCTCGGAGAAGCCGGGATCCACGTGCCACAGAGTCGCGTGGCCGGAAGCTTTATCTTAGCGACAAGTTAAGCTTAAAGCCAGATGTATTAAATGAAAAAAAACTTTGGGGACAAGTTCAAGCTTATATACAAATTATTTTCGCGAAAAGCTTTCAGCAACGGGCCGCATACAAGGAGGTCGTCAGCCTCAAGCAAGTGCGAAGCGAACGCAAGGGGATTCGGCAATTTTTTGGATCCCAAAACGTAAGTGGAGGGATACCTATGAAATCGCAAAAGTTGTCCGTCTGTCTGTCCGTACGTCTGTAAGCACGATAGCTCTCGAAGGGAATGAGATATTTTGATGAAACTTGGTGTGAGGATTCTTCGGGTCAAGTACATAGATGGGCTCTGTAGCCCTACATTTAGGGGTGGGGGTTCAAATTAAGGGGCAAACAAAATATTTTTAAACAGCCAATGTGATAGTCGATTAAGGGGTAGAAGACATGCTGAACACGATGATCAAAACCATTTTCTCGCCGAACAAGTAGTTCGTCCGGAATCTGGCAAGAGCCGGAAAGTTTGTTAAAAGTAAAAGTTTTATTTGATGTTGATTAGATGTTCAATTTAGGGGTAAGAAGACATGCTGATCCTGCTGGATCCGCATATGACAATTATTTTTTTACCCGGATATATAGTTCGCCCGGAATCCGGCTGGAACCGAAAATTTGTTATAAGTTAAATTGTCATTTGAAGTTGATTAGATGTTCGATAATGGGGAAAGAAGGTACGCTGAATTCGTTATTCACCTTTCTTTTTTTGCCGGACAGGTAGTTCTGGAATTCGGCCAAAACCGGAAAATTGGCTAAGGCAGGAAGTGTTCGTCAAAACATATAAGACTTATAGGGGTAAACACACATGCTGAATCCATATCTGAACTTGGTTTTCTCAGATGATGAGCTATTTGGCCTCAATCTGTTTCTGAATTTTGATATTAAAAATGTTCAAGGAGTCTGGCGAAGACCGGACCTGGCGAAGACAAGACCCAATTGTCTTGATCAAATATTGAATTTTGGGATCCCATCGAAACCTTTGGTCTTGTTCTTAAAGGACAGTCAACAAACTCGGCTACAGAAATCACCCCGTCGGTTTCGAGAATTACAGACCTATATAACGTGTCTGTAAGCACCCGGTGCTTTCCGGGTCCTATACAACAATTATTTGAGATGGTTGCACGGGTTCTCTTGGAATTGTAGTGCTTTAGGTATCTTTGTTGGTGAAGGTCTTCCATCTTTCGGTGAAGTGAGGCGGGCATCTGACCTATCACTTCAGACACGAATTTTGCACGCTGAGAATCCTCTTCTTCTGGTGATGGCGAGTTCCCATATGCGGCTGAGTTTGCTAATTTGGCGGTCTTCAGGTACCCTTCTATACTGTGGTTTCACCCCAGGATGATGTGATGATATTTTGTTTTCTTTTATTTGGAGTTTTAATGTTATGCCATGAGTGTCTGTTATTTATTTTGTCATTTTCGACCCTAGTTGGTCGTTTCTTAGTTTAAACAAGACCAAAGGTTTCGACGGGATCCCAAAAATCCAACATTTGATTCAAACAATTGGGTCATGTCTTCGCCATTCAGTGTTCGTCAGATTCCTTGAATATTTTTACTGTTAAAATGAAGTTCAAAAATGGATTCAACATGTCTCCTTGCCCCGACACCGAATCTCTAATCGATTTCAGAAACAACTCTGAGCTTCCACCAAATTTCCAGTTTCAGCCGAATTCGTGAGGAACCATTTGTCCAGCAAGAAAACTAAGTTCACATATGGATTCAGCGGACCTCCTTACCCCCTCAATGAATATCTTATTAGCTTATAAAACATACATGTTTTTACCGTACATTCGAAATCCCTCCTCTGCCTCTAAAGATAGCACTAAAGGAACCATCTACGAAATTGACCTGTACCTGTAACAGTGATTCCTCATTGAACAACATGCTCGCTTAAACATTATATTCCCCTTCGACCTTCGATTACACTAGATCCGTCCGACGTCCCACAGAATAAACAAATGCATGTCGGCATCCACGCGCAGAGCTATACTAGTTTGAGAATGAAGGGGTAGGGACTGTTAGAGCCGAAAATTAGTCGAAAAATTTTGTTGACGGATTCCGGGTGAACTACTTTTCCGGCAAGAAAATAACTTTCATATTCGGATTCAGCATGTCTACTTACCCCTAAATCAACTATCTCAATAGCTTTTAGAAAATATTTTTTTTGCCCCTTAATATGAAGCCCCCTCCCCCACCCCTAAATGTAGGGCTACAGATCCCATCTATGAACTTCACCTTACCCTCGACCCAAAGAATCCTCACACCAAGTTTCATCAAAATATCTCATTCCCTTCGAGTGTTATCATGCTCACCGACAGACGGACATTTTTTGCGATGTCATAGGTATCCCTCCACTTACGTTTTGGGATCCCAATAAATAAATAGTTCATGTGACAATCACAATTCGGTATCTTTTCATATGCAGGTTCACTAGTGAAATGACACGCCCACAAAAACTCTGAACTTCAATTCACACACTGTATCTAAGCTTTTGCACACTAGTCTCTTCCTACGTCAGTTGCAAAACATTTTAAACTATTCTCTCACTATCTCAGTTGCAAAAAATGCGAAATTAGGCTACTACTCTGAGAAGTTTCACAACAAACAACAAGAAGAAGAAATGCAGGTGCGGTACCCGATGAAAATTTTTCGAGAATTAGTCGTACGGAGTTGTACGAAAAAGTAGCATGCAATAGGAACTGTTGCCACTGCATGCTACTCCTAGCAAACTGGATGCTACTACAGCAAGATTGGATGCTATCGGATACTAGCAGCAAGATTGGATGCTATCGGATACTAATACTTAATTTTAACCCAGTTGGAGGCTTGTTAAATCAAAATATTCTATACTACTACATATCAATACATGAAACTTTTTCGCACAACTACCACACAACTACACAGTCAAAGAATCGGTAAGGAGTACAACTTATACACCCACTCTGTTCCAAATATGATTCTTACCTTATATGCGGCCATTGCTCTCTGCATTCGCTGATTCCATGAATTCAAATTTCGCTTATCAGTCTGTATATTACTCATGTACAACTCGATGCAAGACTGAACGTAGTGGAACAAGTCGACAGTTAGGGTTTCGCTAAAAAAAAAAGAAAAAAGGGTCACACACAGATGTGTAGGCTAGTACTTAGAGATAACCGTGCCAAAATTATCAGCCGAGTCGAACTTCATTATCACCACCTTTCTTAGGAAACGAAGCCAATTAACCCTTGCTTTAAGACCTATACATCCCTTCCCCCAACACGACTGCGTTTCAATTAGGGGGGTTGTGGACGACATTTGTTTTTTTGGTAGAGCATCCCTAAATATGTTTGAAAATCAATTTACACCACATCTGTTTCCCACAAGTTCATTTTTCCAACTTGAGCGGTTTTGAGCCTGAAGAGGACCCTTGCCAAGAAGGGCCGAAATAGCTCCAGTAAAATTCAGCTGACGTATCCGTTTTGCACCATCAAATACAATTTACACCGCCAAAAAGAAAATCCTGACAGTACTTCCAGCTTCTGACATAAGGGAACGTTGGTGGGGCGACATCTTCCTCGGCAGTCCAAAAATAGAAATACAAAATAGGGAATAAAATGCTGATTTTTTTCTTTACGTTTCGCTCTAGCGTCCTTCTGCGTAAAACAGCTACACTATAAAAAAATATCTTGCAGTATTTAATCTTGTCTCTAAAAAGATGATCTTATCTCTAATTCGGATTAATCTTATCTCAGTAGAGATAGATTAATCCCAGTAGCAAATACTGCAGTTAACTTTAATCCTTAAATTACTCGGAGAAAATTTTACAGTGTAGGTCCGAAGCTCTCAGCTGCATTTCACTTATTAATGAAGGAAATATGGCCAACTGTGCTAAATGGTCCATTGCATTTTGCTTTATCAGAATTTTGGGAATAAATGAATTGTAATTGTAAGTGTGATTAAATTCAAACCGATATATATCTCTAAACTGCAGGCTACTACTTCAAGATGGTTTGAGGGAACGACCCCATCCCTCTCATATTCTCATCTATGTGGGACTCTGACTTACCTTACTAACTCTAGCTTAAAAGAGTAATTTCTGTTGAACTCCATGAAGAACTTGAGCGCCCAAAGATAGTAGCTTTCATCGTTTGCCATAGTCCGGTGACGCACAATGCTATCCTAAAGTAAATTAAAAAAGAGTTTGAAATGGCTCCTTCTTCTCGGCAACGACAACCTACACTGTCCGAGAAAGGATTAAAGTTAACTGCAGTATTTGCTACTGGGATTAATCTCATCTCTACTGGGATAAGATTAATTCAAATTAGAAATAATCTTACCTCAGTAGAGACAATATTAAACCCAGTAGCAAATGCTGCACGATCTCTTTTTACAGTGTACTTTCAACTTGATTTCCCGCTTTTCAGGACTCTAATTTTAGGCAATGTCGGACGTGTCTTTCTTAAAGAGGAGGGGGGGGGAGCAACTGTGGGGGGGAACTGTGCTTGGTCCTCTGTGTTTTCTTATTATGATAAATGATGTTGCTCAGGACATCGATGAGCGATGGAAATTCGTAGACGATTTATCACTGGCAGAAGTTGTGGGAAAGAATTCAAAAAGTCAATCTTTGGGTATAATCCAGGATATTGCTACATAAGCTTCTCGGTCGAATATGGTAGTGAACAGTGACAAATCTACAATACTAACAATTTCATTTCTTAAAACTCTCCCACAGTTCCACCCTCCCATTCCTGATAACCTTTCTTCTGACCAAATTACACTCCTTGGCGTTATTATATCTTCTGATATGTCTTGGGAGGAAAATACCAAGTATATTTTAAAGAAAGCTAACTCTTCCATGAGTATGTTAAAAATCCTAAAGAAATTCAAAGTCCCTAAAGAAAGAATGAAAGATTTGTATTGTATGTTTGTCCGTTCACTACTTGAATATGCCTGTCCAGCATGGCACTATGGACTTACAAAGAGTGACTCAGATAAGTTGGAAAGAATCCAAAAACGCGCTGTTCAAATTATAATTGGTGGCCATAAAATGCCGTACTCGTATCTCCTAAAGGAGTGTAAGCTGGAACCCCTTTCTGTTCGTAGAGAACAGCTGTGCCAACGTTTCGGAACAAATCTGTTATTCCACCCTTTCTACCGAAATATGCTTCCTCCACCCTTTAAACCGGAAAGAAACAGACCTCCAAGAGAAGCAGCTATGAAAGTACCAAAACTCACACCTGTCGCTTGTAAAACTGAAAGGTACCGGAATAGTTTTGTGCCTCAGTTTACCTTGTATCATAACAACCTTACTTGAATTACTGTATTTATTTTATGACAATTGTATATATGTTTTAGTTGTAGGTTAATGACAAGTGCCAATTAATTTGCTCGCGCATGAAATGTTGTGCCGCATTTATTTTGAAATTAAATTAACACAATACAGATGCAAACTTAACAAGCTGGGCGGCTCTCCATTTAAAAGTTGGTGTATAATGTTAAGTAGTGATTCGAAAGGAGTGAAACATTTTAGGGTTTCGAGACTGAATAATTAGAAACCTGAAAGAAATGAAATAATAGCTGCGTTCGTCGCACCCACACTTTCGGAAATTTTCGTCGGCTCTGCCAAAAATCATGGACAACAGGGCCCAGCCAGAACATGACACTCTACATTCTTTTTTGGCCGATGAATGAAAAACTGTATATTGTATTTATTGTGTTTTATTTAATTCTTTTATTTTATTTTACATACTCGGTTTCAAATGGCGGGTAAGAATATATTACTTACTTACTTACTCCGGGCTGTCTCTGGTGTTTTGTCACCGGTGTCCGGTTCTTGTCTTGTAACACACGCGTCTTTTGGTTCACCGGTGGGTAGACACCGGTGAGTGCAAAAACGGCCTAAATTCGGCCCCGTCAAATGTTGATATTGCTAACTTCTAGGTAAAGCCCGGCTCCTGAGCAGGTTCTGGTTAGTCCGCCCTAATGACATAAAACCGGACACCGGTTAGTCCAAAAACGGTTATAAGGCGGGAAATCCAAAGTGGGGGCAGGAGCCGGGTTCGTGGACTGAAATTTAACAAAGTCCAAGGAGGTCCCTGATTGGCTGCTGCATACCAGTTGGCTACCCCTATGGGGAGGAGTCAAGCGATGACAAGTGCCAGGTTTTGCTAAGCCCCGCCCAGTGGGAGGAGCCATACCTTGAGAGAAAGTGATGCAGCGGCCTGCGATCCCAGTCCTTTATAAATCTGGTGAGTAGTCACCGGTGGATGCGAAAACGCCTTATAAGAATAACCGGAGACCACCGGTGAGAGCTCCCGTGACAAAGAACGCAGCTAAAGCACAGTTTGGTCAATTTATAGGTAAAGAAATTTTACTGCTATCATCAGATAGAGTGTATACATATATATTTTTTGACCCACCAAATGCCCAAGGCGACAGTGGAGACGACGTGTGCGAACCCCCAGCTTGTTAAGTTTGCACCTACGTTGTGTGATTTCACTATGAGTCTTGGAATGAAAAAAAAGGGCCCCAATTTCCCTTTTGCTCAAGCGCTTCGACCCTAAAATAGTCGAGCCGCAAATATTAGTGGCGTTCGTCACACTCCTGGTAGTTTCTGATTTTTACTTAGTGATTTTTGATTTTTGACTGATTTTTACACAGATAACACATGTTTGCACATGTTTGCGTTAAACGCTTTGAAGACATATATGTTATCTTATGGCCCTATTAGATGCTATCTTTTCGCAAAGCAACACCTAAAAGATTCATAACTCAAGTTGTCTCGAAACATAACATTTAGAAGGGCCATTACATACACATTCTCACAACATTTAACACCATGCGCTAACTTGTGTTATCTGTTACCAAACTTCTGACAGTGTGGAGTCTGGTGTTTCCTCATAAGCAACTGTTGGTCCCACCATCTGCTGGTGAATTGTCAGAAGCTACTTCCCGATCAGGCTCTGGCGAGTTGGTACTATGGTAAGGTGAAACCCGACATTTGCGAGTCCGAAAACGTTTTATTACACCAAGGAGAACTGTAACGGATGATCGTAACACTAGTATGTAATGATCTGAAAGTCACAACTCCCTCGGCATACGTCACCACGATTAAGATTTTGATGACAAAAAGGGGATAAACAGAAGCAACTACACCAGCAGAAGTTTCATAACAGATAACACAAGGATGCGCAGTTTCAACAGACAACATTTGGGATGTTATCTGTCTTGAATTTGCAAGCATTATGCATGTTTGCAAGTGTCAAGAGGGGGGGGGGGGTCGTATCTTGTGTTTTAACTATTGTTTCAGGTAGTAATCGAATTTGAGAACGATTGTTTCGTTTATAAGTAATCGATCCGTAAAAAACGTCCCATTTAGATCGTCCGATGAACTTTGTTTCTGTTTCATTCAATTTGTCTAGACATCTGAAAAGGTGTTACTTGTTATTAGGATCTAGGTATAACAACCTAATTTTTAATTGCCCAATTTGTTCTCAGTACTCTCGCCGTTTCCCCGGGAGTCACGACAATAGAGGAAGTCACTTCCTGGGGACTGTCCAGACGGAAAACAACGAGAACATATGGATGTTACGTCATGCGTAACAAGGAATGCCAGGAAAAGTCGGAAAACCGCCGAAAAAACATTTACTGAATTTTCCGATATCGTGATGACAAAAAAATTCAGCAGATGTTTTTTCAGATAAAACAACGAAAGGCGAAACCAGAAAACGAGCATACCTTCACAACGTGCATCAGGGAGTTGTAGGCGCTGTTCATAAATTCCAAACAAAAATCCCTTAAAATAAGACGAATAGCAAGCGTTGATTTTCGGGATTTTTCTTCCTCTTGGATCTTGTTGGCTCGTCCAAACACACGCTTCTGCCCCTGGAAAAACAGACGAAAAAATATTAATGATATCTGATAGTGCAAAACGGATACGTCAGCTAAATTTTATTAGAGCTATATTTCGGCCCTTCTTGGCAATGGTCCTCTTCAGGCTCAAAGCCGCTCAAGTTGGAAAAACGAACTTGTGGAAAAACCAAAGGGAGGACTCTTACCAAGACGCATCCTGACGTTTCCGTTTTGCACTATCAAATTGACTCGCAGTCAGCTTGGGCTGAAGGAATATTTATTAATGTTAATGATGGTGGGGCGGACGAATTAAGAAAATTCAACTCGGTTAAAGCACAACTCTTACTAGAAATGATCTTTTCCCTATAAAATGGATCAGAAAAAAGTTTACGAAAATACCATTACTTTCCACCTGATACTAGCGATTCCCTTGTTAGCGCTTGTCGATTATATCCAGCCTTCCTGCTCTCCGACGCGGCTGCTGGGCGAAGAAAATTTGAAATCTGAACGTGCCTTGGTTAAACAAGAGCTGTAAGCTCATATGGCACTTGCATGTGTCAAGATGATTTGATTGATCAAAAGTAAGTTTCGACTTTGCGGTTGAGATGCGCGCTATAAGGGAGCTGGAACTTCATTTGTAAGCAAAACCCTTGAGGCAAAACTGCTAATGGGCTGATGGGCATCACGAAAATGCATATATTGCTTAAAAGTATTTTTTTTACTTTGCGGTCAAGATTGGTACTTTAAGGAATAATCGGATTTGGGAAGTAGCAATTTCTAAGCAAATGTTGTTGAATCTACATATTCCAGCGAAGTTTCATCGTCCTAGCACATCTGGAAGTACCTTAACGCGCGATCACCGGAATCCCAGACCCCTCCCCCTCCTCCAACTCCACCCACAATAACCGGAGCCAATCCGGTTCTGTAAATGATTAATCCAGAGCATCTGTTTGTCATTCCCACGAAGTTCGATCCAGATCACACCAGTCTAAGCGGGTCAAGTATTTTCCGCCCTCCCCCCAATAATTGCCGGATTCGGTCCGGAAATGAAAAAGGTCACAAGAGAAAAATGTCCTCTGTTTAATTATTAAATTTCACTCGAATCCGATCACCCGTTCCAAAGTTACGTATGACTCAATATTCCGGATTCCCCTCCCTCAACTCCCCCCCCCCCAAGATTATCATATCGAGGATTTTTTTTTTATTCAGTTTGACCGGGTCCCTGATATGCCTTCCAAGTTTCGTCGTGAAAATCCCCCAAAAAACGGAATTCCGGGATACCCCTCCTCCCCCCCCCTCAAGTGTCCGGATCCAGTCAAATTATGTAAAAGATTTACATGGACCAGATGTGTGTTCTTCCCAGCAAGTTTCACTCCGATACCATCATTCTAACCGTTTCTCGAGATTTCCGGTCCACCCCTCCCCCACCCCACCCAGCTCCCCCGCGGTACACGTAGCCAATCCGATTCAGCAAATGACTTACCTAGAGCATCTGTTTGTTCTTCCCACAAAGTTCCATCCCAATCCCTCCATTCTAAACGGGGCACGTATTTCCCCCCCCCCCCCCCCCCAATAGTTGCCGGATCCGGTCCGGATATGAAAAAAATCATCGGATAAATGTCCTCTGTTGAATTCTTAAATTTCACTCGAATCCGATCACCCATTCCAAAATTACGCATGACTGAAAAGTTCGGATTCCCCTCCCTCCACTCCCCCCACCATTATCTGATCGACAAAATTTTTATTTTGAAGTCAGTTTGATTGGGTCCCTGATATGCCTGCCAAGTTTCATCGTGAAAATCCCCAAAACCACCATCACCGGAATTCCGGGACCCCCCCCCCCCCCAAAAGTGTCCGGATCAAGTACAATGGTCTAAAGGACTTATCTAGAGCAGATGCTTGTTCTTCCCAGCAAGTTTCCCTCCGATCCCTCCATTCTAACTGTTTCTTGAAATTTCCGGTCTCCCCCCCAACTCCCCCCTGGCTACCGAATCCGGTCAAGACTTTAAACGGGACATAACAGATATATATTCTGTTCAGTTGTGAAGTTTCATTACAATCCGATCATCCGTTCGAAAGTTACACACTTCTCAATTTCCCGGTTCCCCTGCGGATTCCCCTCCCTCCACTCCCCCACCATTATCTGATCGACAATATTTTTATTTTGAAGTCAGTTTGATTGGGTCCCTGATATGCCTGCCAAGTTTCATCGTGAAAATCCAAAAAACCACCATCACCGGAATTCCGGGACCCCCCCCCCCCCCCCCATAAGTGTCCGGATCCAGTACAATGGTCTAAAGGACTTATCTAGAGCAGATGCTTGTTCTTCCCAGCAAGTTTCACTCCGATCCCTCCATTCTAACCGTTTCTTGAAATTTCCGGTCTCCCCCCCCCCCCCAACTCCCCCCTGGCTACCGAATCCGGTCAAGACTTTAAACGGGACAATACAGATATATATATTCTCTTCAGTTATGAAGTTTCATTACAATCCGATCATCCGTTCGAAAGTTACACACTTCTCAGTTTCCCGGATTCCCCTGCCCTCCACCCCCCCCCCCCAAATGGTCGGATCAGAAAACTGATTATTCCTAATTTTGTTTGGTCGGGTCTCTAATATGCCTGCCAAGTTTCATGGTCCTAGCACAACCGGAAGTACCCTAACTCGAAAAAGTGTGACAAAATGCCCTAAATTTTCAAGTTTCCAGCGCCCCCACTTCCCCGCATATGGTCGGATCGGGAAACTGATTATTTCCAGGTTAGTTTGGTCGGGTCCCTGATATTCCAGCCAAGTTTCATTGTCCTAGCTCACCTGGAAGTACCCTCACTCGAAAAAGTGTGACAAAATGCCCTAAATTTTCAAGTTTCCAGCGCCCCAACTCCCCCGCATATGGTCGGATCGGGAAACTGATCATTTCCAGGTTAGTTTGGTCGGGTCCCTGATATTCCTGCCAAGTTTCATTGTCCTACCTCATCTGGAAGTACCCTCACTCGAAAAAGTGTGACAAAATGCCCTAAATTTTCAAGTTTCGAGCGCCCCCACTCCCCCGCATATGGTCGGATCGGAAAACTGATTATTTCCAGGTTCGTTTGGTCGGGTCCCTGATATTCCTGCCAAGTTTCATTGTCCTAGCTCATCTAGAAGTACCCTAACTCAGAAAAAAGTGACAAAATGCCCTAAATTTGCAAGTTTCCAGCGCCCCGCACTCCCCCCATATGGTCGGATCGGGAAACTGATTATTTCCAGGTTAGTTTGGTCGGGTCCCTGATATGCCTGCCAAGTTTCATTGTCCTAGCACATCTGGAAGTACCCTAACTCGGATATGTGAGACAAAAATCTCGGACCGACCGACAGACCGACAGACGGAATTGTGATCGGTATATGGCACTTGAGCCAGAGGCTGCAAGTGCCATAAAAATGGGAAAATTAAGCAAATAAAAGAAGTAATAAACAGAAGATTATCACATCCTTATGTGTGAAACAGTTGTCAGCGGACAATGAAGATTCCGGCAAACTTATCGTTGGGTGAGAGGACAACACGGCAAGGCCGAAAAAGCGCTAAAAATTCGTAGTTACGAAACGAAGCAATGGAGAAAGGTGGGATTTTAGAAGCTTATAATTGTACCGTGTTCTTCAAAACTGTGCTGACTGAAATTGTTTTGAAAACTGAGTTAACTATACCATTGGAAAGAACATAGCTGATTTGGTATTCTGTTAAAATTGTGCTAAGTGTTAGATGACGACATGAGAACCATCAAACAGGTAGATTAGTTTTAACTTTCTGAGTTCCTACTTTCTTCATGCAGATGGCATACACAAAACTGGGCCCAAAAATTATGAAAATGTAGTTAGCACAGTTTTGAAGAACACAGTACAATTCAATATGGGAACTAAGTATATTATAAAAGGCAGAATAAGCAAGAGGGGTCCTCCGGCAATAATCCCTGGTACTTTTGAGGCGACGGAATAACAGAAGCAGTTAATATGCATTTCAGCGAACTGTGGGATATGTTTTCACTTCTAGCCATAATATTGCTGTGATCAATGCTTTGTACGCGACGATACTAACGGTTAACTTCCGACATCGAGGTTGAAAATATCACCTAGACGGCCATTGAAAATAACAGGATCGACTAAAAAAAGGCACGGGGCACGAGGCACGAGTAATAAAAAGAGATTAGCAAGTAGTAGAAGTAGACAAGTAAGTGAGAGTTCGTAACTCCAGAGCCTAAAAGAAGGCAAGTTAGAACATTACTCCTGCCACTCATTCTGAAGCCTGAAAGGGCCCTTTTAGTTTTCGTGCCTCTTTTTAGTACTTGTCCCTTCTACACTGTGTCGTGTCGTGCCGTGCCGTGCCTCTTTTTAGTCGATCCCGAAAATAACCTATCCGAGCCGAGGGCGAGGAAGTTTGTGAAAAATATCTACCGAGAACAGCGACGTTGATAATTTTAAATGGTAGTCGAGGGTGTTTTCGGGTATCATCCGAGATGGAGGCATACTTTTTCGTCTTTGGTAGTACTTTTTTGCTACTGGGTTAGTGACTTTTATTTCAGTAGGGCGGCAACCTCTTCCTGCAACAGCGAGCTTTTACTTCGCTGTCAGGAACTTCGTATTTTATCTTTGGAGGGAATTTGCAAGTTTTCTGACGTTTTTTGTATGTATAAGTATAACAATGAATCGTTACCTCTTTGCTTTTCTTTGTATTTTAACCATGCATCATCTGTTCATGATCACGAACTTCACAGTTAATACGTAGGCCAGCTATTCGAACTAGTAGATCGAGGTTTAGTATTAGACATGTTGGACCTTTAGAGCGTGTTCCACCATACTTACCGTAGTTACTACGCATGACGTCACGAATTCTGTTTTTTTGCCGTCAAGGCTGGAACGATTTTTCTATTTGACAGCAGAATGTCATGCCACGGGCGAATCCGACCAATCACGTTACAGAGATGCATAGTTACCACGCTTACTACGCTCCCGCGCATGGTAAGCAAATAGTTACTATTTAGAGAAGGTTGGAACGGTCAGCGTAGTAACTTTCACGAGGTTGGAACGAAAATAGTAACTAATAGTTACTATTGTTAGAAGGGTGGAACACGCTCTTACTGTGGGACGGTTTATCGAGTGTGTATACCCTGTGCAGTGTTTTACTTGACTTACTGGAAAATGTTGAAAATTCATTGTTTGCTATTTCTGAATCAAGTGCTCTATTCTTAGCCGGTTCCGTTGTGTTTTGTGTGAGAGGAGGGAGAGTCAGGGGACGTTTTCGCGTGGATGGCTCTGGTCCCGTCGACCTCCCGTCGAGCTTGACAGATTTGGTAAGAAATTAAGAATCCCGGCGCCGCCGAACAATCCAACAAAGAGGTTAGCCGCTCATGAAGGAAGTGAATGTATGTGCATTTTTTTCACTTTTATGGCACTTTCATGGAAGGAAAATATTGCTGACGTCATGATATACAGAGAGGAGTTGTTTTTTAGTGGAAACAGCTTATTTTGAGGCCCTCTTTAACATTTTATGTCAAGATGAAATAAACACATTCCCATTCATTACGCAACCGAATTTACCTTGAGATGATCCTGGGACAGTATCGCTGGGTCGAAAATCGGTTTGGTCACTGTTGCATCACGCTCTCCAACTGACTTTACCCCTTTAACTGAATAAATTCCACCGAATCGTGAATGCCTAGAGGAATATGTCAAGTGTTTAGCTTTGACGCCAAGTTTCTAGGGAACAAACTCTTTAACTGTTCAATTTGCCGAGTCACAGCGCGACGAAAACACCCATTTTTGGGAGTTTAATTATTAGTCTTATCCCACTTCAGCGCTCCAAGCGGATTAGTCTCTGTTTGTCGCCCTCGCCTCATTATCAGCATCCGTCGCAAAGAGAGTACTAGCAATTTCGAGCGATTCAGGGACTGTCATAATAATAATAGTGATAATAAGTGTATCCAAGCCCAATGGCAATATGCAGAACAAAACAGTAACACATCCGAAATACCAGTACTTCCAAGCGGGTGTGGACGTAACTATGAAACTTAAGCTCTCTTAGCTTCTCTCTCTCTCTTCGTCTTCTCCTTCCCCTTCTCTCTTAGCTTCAGCCCTCTATCCCCATAAACATATACTGATTATAACCCTTTCCGTGGCACTTTTCAAGATATCGAAAAGAAGCTGATGTTTACCCTCTGAAATCGCTCCCCTTAACCACGAACGCTCCTGACATCAATGCAAAGCGGGCAATGGCAATATACCTGATATCTTAACCGGCCGGCCATATGCCAATCATTTCACCAATGGACTGAAAACGGTCGTTTTTTTTTCTGGACACGAGAAAAGCTCAGTAATATTCTCTGTACTAATTTTTTTCTTTAGTGTGTCGTCACGATTCAACTAGTTTCATATTCTTAGTAAAGTAGACATAAACCACGTTCTAGTATTATTTATGCTCACTTTACAGATCCTCCCTAGCAAGCCTACAGAACCACAATGACATCAACAACTTCCAAGCCAGGATTACGAGGTCTCCACTATTCCCCAAGACGGGGGGGGGGGGTCGTCTTGTGAAACTTTTAGGCTCAAAAACACGAACTGGAGTCAACTCAATTATTTACAGCCTAAAAGATCAAACGGCTGACAAACTATAGGACTTAGAGGGGAAACTCGGAAAATACGGATTAGTTCGACGATGCCTTCCCCCCCCCCCTCCGTCCTCGCTCACACATTGGATCGACAATTTATTTCCGTTCAAAGGAACAATCAACCACGATTTCTTCGAAAATCTCCTTGACTGTTTTCGATGGTCGGAGCCTCGTTTTGAAACGTAAACCTCCTTGACAAACACGTTTTCGACTATTTAGACTTGGCTTGAGCCACTGAAAGACCGAGGAAAATAAACGGCATTTTTTTTCGAAATGGACGGTGAATGGACAAGATGGGCCGAAATATCGATGATGAAGCATCGTAGCTGACGTATCCGTTGTATACATTATTATATTATATATATCTATACATTCAAAGTCAGCTTGGGCTCAAGGAATATTTAATGGAAGGTACCACAGTGAAGGGGAAGTAGCCCTGTCTTAGATTGCAACTAATAAGAAAAACACAGAAAAAAAGGGTTGCCTGAGATTCCGAACGTACCCGACGGTGTCAGCCCGAGGAGTCAATCCTTCAAGATATTAAAGAAGACGACAAACTCGACATCTTCCGATTCGTTTATCTCTAAGTTCGACCAAAACTTTTTTCTTTCACATCTAAATCTGAAACTGTGAACTAGCTGCCGCAGTACCGATCTGGTGAGATGCCATTGGTTTTTTTTTCTGGATTTCACAGTATTAATTTCAGAAAATCTAATGATTATAATGGTAAACAAAACTAACTAGGGAAGAGTATTTGTAAAAGACAGTAGGGTACAGTCATGAGACAAAATTCAAATTCTGGCATATGAATATCAAGTAAATTATCTTAAATGAAATCAATTCATGAGCAGTGGGCTCTTACGTTAAGCCTCATGTGTTTCTTCGAAAAACAAAAATAACAAGAGCTACGAGCTCATATGGCACTTGTTACGAGTAGGTGATGCAAGAAAGTATTTGAGAACGTCACAAAATATCCCCTTCAACCCCCCTAGGTTCGAACCTAGAAGTAGGATATCTAGTTTCACTCGAGTCTGAGCATTTCTGGGATCGCCTCCGATCATCTAGGGCCAATGAATTTTCTACTTCCCAAGTTTAGATCCACTCACTTGATCCCTAGACGTGCCACACTTCTTCCGGTACCCCCCCCCCCCCTCCAACTCCCCCTACCACGGTCGAACCTGGTTCGGGCATAAATGGATCATCCAAAGGATCTTCTCTTACCGCCTACCAAGTTTCACTCGAATCTGAGCAGTTTCGGACACACCCGCCCCCCCCCCCCCACCGTGCCTGGATCCGGTCCGGACCCTAAAATATGTCATCTACGGCATATCACTTCTTTACTTTCCAAGTTTTATTCATATCACTCCACTCACTTGACCACTATATGCGAGAAATGAAGAGATTCCCCCTCCAACTCACCCCTCCCCTCCCCCTCCTCTGGCCGAATACGACTCGAACAAATAAGCGTCAGATCGCTGACATCTCTTCTTCCCGTCCGTCAAGTTTGACTCGAATCGGAGCATACCTGCAAATTTCCGGTTCTCGCTTCATCCTCCTCCTACCATGGCCAGATCCGGTCCAGACGCCAAATAACAAATTTGTTTGATTTTTGTGCATGTCACAAAGTTTCCCCCCCCCCTTCTCCAACTTCCCCAACCATTGCCGCATTTGGTTTGAACACATGTTTTCCATCCCTAGGTCATCAGTTCCTATCGTCCATAAAGTTTCACTCGAATCCGACTACCCATTCGCAACCTACGGAAGTCAGTAATTTCCGGATTACCTTCCCTCAACTCCCCCAAAAATGGTCGGGTCCAGAACGGAAGTTTTCCTAGGACATTGTGTCGGGACCTTAAGTTTATTTGGTCGGATCTCTCATAAGCCTGCCATGTTTCATCGTCCTTAGCACATCTGGAAGTATCCTTACTCGCGATCACCGGAATTCCGAGAAACTCCCTCCAACTGGCTTCACCCCCCCCCCCCAAAAGCACCGATACGATCTGGTTCTGTCACAAACTTATCTAGGGCTTATGATTGTTTTCACCGCACAATTCCTTCCCGATCCCTCGACTCAAAGCGTTTCACGAGATTCCCGGTGCACCCCTCCAACCCCATCACCGCAAGTATCGGATCCGGTCCAGAACTGAAACGGAACATTTGACATGATAGCTCTTTCCACTTGCCAAGCTTCAGTCAAATCCGACCACTCGTTCCGACTCGTTCAAAAGTTCAAAAGTTATGCATGCCACTAGACTCCGGATTCCTCACCCCTCCACTCCTCCGACAATGGTTGGATCGGAGAAAAGCCTATCCTCAAGTCAGTCTGTTCGGGTCCCTGATATGCCTGCTCAGTGTCATCGTCCTAGTAAATGAGGAAGTACAGAGCTCGCGGGATCGCCGGAATTCCAGACCCCCGTCCAACTCCCCCAGAGTGCCCGAATCCAGTCCGGTTATGTCAGCGACATATCCAGGTCTTGTGCTTGTTCTTCCCACCAAGTTTCATCCCAATCCCTCCATTCTAAGCGTTTCCCAAGATTTCCGCCCCCCCCCCCTCCAACTCCCCCCAAAGTCACCCGATCCGGTCCGGAACTGAACTGGGTCGTCTGAGACACTATGTCTTTCCAAATATCAAGTTTCATTACGATCACCAGTTCAAAAGTTGTACATACCTCAAGTTTCCGGGTTCCCCCTCCCTCCACTCTCCCGGGATGGTCGACTTCTTCCAAGTTAATCTGGTCGGGTCCTTGATACGTGTGCCAAGTTTCATCGTCCTAGCTTATGTGGAAGTGCCCGAACAAGCAAAACCCGGACCGAAGGACGGACAGAAATTCTGATCGCTATATGGCACTTGGCCGAAGGGCAAGTGCATTAAAACATGTTATAGGATTGAACACATACCGTGTGCTCAGTTTTGCATTCCTCTGCGCTCTTGTCTTTTCTTCGACTAGCTTCTGCTGAACGAGTGACTTCGTACTTTCTTCACGCCGGGAAGCGGACATGGGTTTTCCGGCGCCGGCCAAATCTGACGGGTCTGAATCACGGAGCATTCGCGAAATTACTTCGAGAACGTGCATGCACAACGATGTTTCGGAGTCCGAGGAAGCGATGTAGAGAAGAAGATTGGTGATCCCGGACTCGTGAAGTGCCCATACAACCTGTGGACAAAATGGAGAGATGAGCAGCTTTATTTCCTTTGCGGACAAGTAGTTCGCTCCGAATCCGATAAAGCCCCTTCTTTTCATTCGTATAACACTCCCAGAATTAAAATAACTACAAATAAACAGATGCAAATAAGATTTACTCTAGAGATAACTTTTAATATATTTATGTTCTATCAGCAATAGAAAACGTAGCTTCAACGTACCCAATTCCTTGTAAGAAAGTAAGATATAGTCCCAGTCTAGTTTTCAACTCTCTCCCTCTCTTTCTAGCTAGGATAAAGAGATTTAATAGTTGAATAAATACTATCACTGTTAGTGGATTCCACGTGTGCATCAGAAATTTCATAATAGATAACACAAGGCTGTGTTTCAACAGAAAATACTTGGGACGTTATCTGTTATGATTATTATGCACTAAACGCTATGCATGACAAGCATTGCCGAAAAGAGCCGAAAAACCGCTCGAAAAATCATCTATTTAGTTACTATTTTTATTTATCTAAACTAGGATACGACCTACAAGGGTCAAACAAATGACAAAATAAGTGACAAACACTGGCATCAATACATGAAAAATCTGCTGACTTTTCCGATATCATGATGACACACAAAATAGTCAGCAGATGTGATTCCGGTGGTGTTGTACGACAACGTTTTAATGCGTTTGAAAACATAGAAGCTAACAGTGGCGAAACTAGTCCCTTTTCGTGGGGAGGGGGGGGGGGGGGGGCAAGCCCATATTTTACCAACAGGATTTAACAATTTACCGACAAAAAGTAGCGGCAACGGCAACCATTCCCCACTAACGCATCTTACAACCGTTTTAATAATAAATTGTAACGTATCAACTAAGATAGTTTTCTAATGAAAGTTGATGAATTTGCCAGTCAATCCCTGACACTAATGGTTATAACATGGAACAGGGACATAAAATGTGGTCAATAGTCCTGTCCTGCAAACCAGAAAAGTAGTGATAGACACTGCAACAGATTATTACACTGCTTGAAGATATAACGATTAGTGAGTGCGGGAGATCGGTGTGGACCTAGAGGTGAACTTTGAGGATGGAGCGTTAAGTAAATATAAAACAAACTATTCAATTAATTGCTCTTTCTTTATTTTATTGTAATAGTGAAGAGACTCGTTTACTTGTTGATTATTTTGGTATTAACCCCTATGTAACGGGCCATGGAGCTTTGTAGGGGTGGAAACTTATTTTGCTCATCTATTTTGAATTTAGTAAAACTGAACTGAACTGAACTGAATATGGCTGTGATTTTCGCTTGTAAACTTAACAGCTTTTTGGGATCCCAAAACGTCAGTGACGGGGTTAAGCCTATGACATAGTAAAGTTTGTCTGTCCGTCTGTTACCATCAAAAGGGTCGAGATATTCTGTTGAAATTTGCGTTGCGGATGCGTTGGATCAGGTACAGGTGCAGTGAACGGACAATCCGATTTGATGGAAACGGCTGATAGGAGCAGATGCCCTAAACTTGCTGCTTCTGTGTCCCTACGAAATCCGACAACTATGAGTGGAAAGTGGGGAATGGCAAAGGTATACGCGTCACAAAACAAACGGGTTCATTGGCCCTAGAAAGCCCTCGGATTCGACTGAAATTTGCCCAAGATGTTCCATTTATCCGCGTCTGAGAACGGTACTGCAGCCGGAGGTCTCGGAAATATTGTAATACGTGTAGGGACCGAACGGATGGAATGATTGGGTTAAAACTTGAAAGGTACACAACGCATAGACCTAAGGCGTTTTTCCGTGCTCCCACAAACAGTTTGTGGGTCGACTGAGGCTCGAAACGAGTGTTTCCGCGGTCTTTCGTGCGGCCCACAAATGTGTTTCCGCGACCAACAAGATTTTCGTAGATCGCTTCGTGGCTCAAATTCGACAAACACCTGGCGAGGTGGTTGTCGATTTTGTGGCTCGATTCAGGCGGGAAATTCAAATTAAGCAGCAAAATAGTGTCTAAACAATAAAGCTAACTACTTTTTCAAGCATGTAGACTTAAAACTGAGTATGCTTTTTGTACAGAATGGTAAGGAAATAAGCCTGGAGTTCTATTTATTGAGATTTTACGTGGATTTTCTTTTTATTTTCAGATATTTGAATTACCGCCAAAAAAATAGACAAAACGGCGTTTCCGCGAGTTTCAACTAGTGGCTCGACCGTGTGCCACACAATCGTATTTCTGCGACAAACATTCAGAAGTGTGTGGCCCACAACTGTGTCGCGGAAAAAGGCCTCAAGACACACGACATGTAGTTTGAGGCATTAAACATGTAGTTTAATGGCGAGTCATTACAGGAAATTTATGGGTCCCTGGTGCCATTTATGTGTCCGAACCTCTTCTTGCCATGGTGGTAGTGCTGTGGGTGGATTGAAGGTGAGTCCTGGAAATTTTCTGAAACGCTTAGGGTCCAAACGGGTTGAGCGATTGAGACGAACTTGGCGATACTGCGGCACGACATATAACGACGACATAAGGGCAATACAGAAAAAAGAAAGGAAAAATAGGCTAAGACCAAATGAGAAACGATGATTCAGCGAATGGTATACCTGATCATGAGAAGAGGCGTCATCAGATGTGCGTTTCTTGTCCTCGTCGCTAGGTGGGATGTGAAGCGCATTACGAACCAAGATCAGGACCATCTCCAGTTGTATCTTATCATCTTCTTGCCGATTGTCCCATTCCTACGGAAACGACAAATAATGACACAAACCAAAACAAACAGTAAATTCATTTAAGACTTTAAATTTTCTGTTTTCAATTCAGTCCGTTTTCCTTTGTTTACACCGACAACTGACGAACACATTGCGGTTGAACTTAGGAGGGGCGTCCCGAAGGGGGGGGGGGGGTTCTATTTTTGGGCATTCGGTCAAATTTTTTTTTTGTGGCTTGAACCATGTTAAAAGCTAGAACTTTCATGGGAAGTAGTTAAGTGCTGCCAGAAAAAAAGGCGGATTAAAAAATTTCGCCTGCGACGCCTTAACTAATCCTGGGTACAGCCGTTAGCGACGTTGTCGCTATACAGCAACGCCGTTTCTTGCGATTATTTCAAGTCCTGTTGGCAAAAATGGAAAGGTCCTCCAAAAGTAAAAGGCTAGTGACGGCGTATCCATGAAAAAAAAAACCAGACGCGGAAAAGCGTGAAAACCCGCCAAATTTTCTCTTTAGACTTGTTTACGTTCTAGCTTCATGAAGGTAACTCGCTGTGTTTTTAGAATTTTTTAATAAATACAGTAAAAATCAGGTACCGATTTTACCAGATTCGCTCCCCCCCCCCTCCCCCAATGAAGAAAGGCTTCTGTCTGTCCCATGCAGCCAATGAAATGTGAAGAAGCAAAAGCATTTTCACGGTATCCAGTGAGAGAAACGTGTATCAATTTACACCCGCAGGAGAACCACCCTAGCGTCAATTCGTAGCGGTCCTAGGGTAATTACGATTTGAGCGGAATTTGATAACTGCATTCGAATACTATACCACAGTATAATAGTAGGTAATTCGCTGAAGAGTTGTATTGAACATCTTGAAACTGAAGCTTGTTTCTAAGCTACGATGGAGTACAAATCCAAACCCCTATCCCCCTCACTAGGATACTAAACCAACATAACTAGGGGTTAACAGTTCGATTTCCTCCATCTCCCCTCTGTTCGGAAGGGTTTACGGCGGGGTGCCACCCAACCAAACTTGTAATTAGCATGCTAAAAGTCGGCCAAAAATAATACTGAAAAAATCCTGAATTCGTCTTCATACTGACAGAGAATATTAAACTGGAAAAATAATACTGAAACCAAAATCAAAATACTGCCCATGGCAACCCTGGTTCAGGTGCGGATTGCCTGGCCGGGTTTTCTGTAGCCTACTTTCAACGAACTGAAAACGGAAAAGTTTTCCTGCGTCGATTCGACTGTATGGTCAAGACTCCAGCCGCGCCAGCGTCTGCCGGTAATTCCGTAAATATGCTTCTTTGAACAGTTGTTAGTTTTTCACCCTTAAAATAGCCAAACGGGAACGATAAATTAATAACTTAAAGGATGTGTTACCAATACTAATGCAACATACTGCCGCAATCGCTCCATTCATTCTTAAAGTCTTTGATTCATGTGGGCAGAGTGGGTGGGAGACACCATCATTATTCGATGGGTCGGATTTTTACAAACACAGTGTTACCTTTGTTTTTCCCAAAAATCCTCACGGTAGCCAACGTTATCCACAAATTACTTGAACACAATTCACTCCTGAACGCCAATCCGCCATTGCTAATTAAGAATTCATTGACCTCCTGACGCTGGTTAAAAGATTACTGGCGTGTAAGAGGATTAGAACAACTAAGTATATCACCCTGTGGACGTTTAGATATGTCGGAAGCAGAAATCATCGGCCAGTTTGACATTTTTTGGTATAGGAAGCTGAATATTATTTAGCTCAGTTGCAGAATCTTCAAGAAACCACTATAACGAATTTAGTATAATTTGCGTTTGTTTACTGTGATATAGTTTACATCCTTAATTCTTTGGACTTAAGGGAATTAACAAGAAAAAACAGAAAAAAAAAAACACTTAAAGAAATCGATAATACAAACAATTAGTTTGATTTTTCTACAAATTTTCCATATGCCTGCTACAGTAAACAAGAGCTGTAAGCTCATATGGCACTTGCATGGGTTAAGATGATTTGATTGA
This sequence comes from Branchinecta sandiegonensis, assembly GCA_030848855.1. Taxonomy (NCBI): domain Eukaryota; kingdom Metazoa; phylum Arthropoda; class Branchiopoda; order Anostraca; family Branchinectidae; genus Branchinecta; species Branchinecta sandiegonensis. The sequence continues at coordinate 14,580,232 of JAUPMV010000020.1, forward strand.
TCAAAAGTAAGTTTCGACTTTGCGGTTGAGATGCGCACTCTAAGGGAGCTGGAACTTCATTTGTAAGCAAACCCCTTGATGCAAAAATGCTAATGGGCTAATGGGCATCACGAAAATGCATATATAGCTTAAAAGTATTTTTTTTTACTTTGCGGTCAAGATTGGTACTTTAAGGAATAATCGGATTTGGGAAGTAGCAATTTCTAAGCAAATGTTGTTGAGTCTCCAATATTCCAGCGAAGTTTCATCGTCCTAGCACATCTAGAAGTACCTTAACGCGCGATCACCGGAATCCCAGACCCCCCCCCCCTCTCCTCCAACTCCACCCACAATACCCGGAGCCAATCCGGTTCTGTAAATAATTAATCCAGAGCATCTGTTTGTCATTCCCACGAAGTTCGATCCAGATCCCACCAGTCTAAGCGGGTCAAGTATTTTCCGCCCTCCCCCCAATACTTGCCGGATTCGGTCCGGAAATGAAAAAGATCACCAGAGAACAATGTCCTCTGTTTAATTATTAAATTCCACTCGAATCCGATCACCCGTTCCAAAGTTACGCATGAATCAATATTCCGGATTCCCCTCCCTCAACTCCCCCCCCCCCAGGATTATCATATCGAGGATTTTTTTTTTAATCCAAGTCAGTTTGACCTGGTCCCTGATATGCCTTCCAAGTTTCGTCGTGAAAATCCCCCCAAAAACAGAATTCCGGGAAACCCCCTCCTCCCCCCCCCCCCCTCAAGTTTCCGGATCCAGTCAAATTATGTAAAAGATTTACATGGATCAGATGTTTGTTCTTCCCAGCAAGTTTCACTCCGATACCATCATTCTAAACGTTTCTCGAAATTTCCGGTCCAACCCCCCCCCCCCAGCTCCCCCACGGTGCCCGTAGCCAATCCGATTCAGTAAATGACTTACCTAGAGCATCTGTTTGTTCTTCCCACAAAGTTCCATCCCGATCCCTCCATTCTAAACGGGTCACGTATCCCCCCCCCCCAATAGTTGCCGGATCCGTTCCGGATATGAAAAAGATCATCGGAGAAATGTCCTCTGTTCAATTCTTAAATTTCACTCGAATCCGATCACCCATTCCAAAATTACGCATGACTGAAAATTTCGGATTCCCCTCCCTCCACTCCCCCCACCATTATCAGATCGACAAAAATTTTATTTTGAAGTCAGTTTGATCGGGTCCCTGATATGCCTGCCAAGTTTCATTGTGAAAATCCCCAAAACCACCATCACCGGATTTCCGGTAACCCCCCCCCCCCCCCCATAAGTGTCCGGATCCAGTACAATGGTCTAAAGGACTTATCTAGAGCAGATGCTTGTTCTATCCTGCAAGTTTCACTCCGATCCCTTCATTCTAACCATTTCTTGAAATTTCCGGTCTCCCCCCCCCCAACTCCCCCCTGGCTACCGAATCCGGTCAAGACTTTAAACGGGACATTACAGATATATATTCTATTCAGTTATGAAGTTTCATTACAATCCGATCACCCGTTCGAAAGTTACACACTTCTCAATTTCCCGGATTCCCCTGCCCTCCACTCCCCCCCAAAATGGTCGGATCAGAAAACTGATTATTTCTAAGTTTGTTTGTTCGGTTCCCTGATAAGGTTCAAGGTTCAAGGTTTAATTTACACTTCTTTATAAAATCAAAATAAATATAGGGTCAAGCCGGGGACACAAGGTCGATTGACAAAAACCCGGTACAATATATAACACACATATTTTACATATAACTAATTATATAAATAAATGTTAATAATTCCATGACTCACCACCAGAGGGGAACCCGCCCCACAAACCCACCGACACTCGGTAGGATCAACCCGAAATCCCACAAAAAAACCAATGCGCAAGCGAGGGTTACCGATGGCCGGCAACTCAAATAGACCCCAACCAAAACATATCAACATAATACAAATAAGAATTTACTTTATTTTTTATTTTTTTTTATCGATGATTCTTGAATTTATTTATAAGTATAGAATGAAGTTGCTTTTTTATATTTGGAAGAGATTTGCTGCAATCAATATGTGGTAGATACAGATGCCATGAGCCCGTGATCGAAAAATATGGTGAGAACCGCGATCTCTCAGTGGTTACTTTAAGGTGCTGCATTTTCCATTTATGACGGGTTTCATAAGCATGGTCAGGTTGCTCAGGGAAAAAATTACTCGAACGAAAGTACGAAGGTAGTTCCGACCGGTCATATTTTACCTTAAATAAAAAAGAATGAAGAGTGAATAATTCTGAAACAGGCAAAATATTAGTTAACAAATATAGAGTTTCAGTTGTAGTTTTGTTAGGAAAAGAAGAAGGGGACGGTAAATATTTTTGTAAAATTCGAAGAGCCCGGTTTTGAAGAGTCTGTATCGGTTTCACATGATATTTGAATGTTGCCAAATAAATCAAAGGACAATACGTAAGATGCGAATGTATCAAAGCAAAATAAATTAGGCGTAGAATTTCATACGGGAAAAAATGTTGAAACCTCCGCATTATACCAACTCCTTGTGCAACTTTAACCCGTGATCTATTACAATGTTCTTTATACGATAGATTTTCATCAATAATTATACCAAGATACCGGAGTGAAGTTACCCTTTGAATTTGAATATCTGTAGCCTGATCAGTTATTGTTGAAATTCCTTTTGCTTTGTGTCCAATTCTACTATAGATGATAAATTTCGTTTTGGCGGCATTTAGTGACAAACGATTAGCTTTTAGCCATACAATCAGTTGGGAAAACACGATTTGCAGCTTCTCTTTGACCTCCTCTTCCGACTGTCCTGCAAGTGTTGATCCGGTATCATCAGCGAAAAGGACATTCAGACTGTTGTTTTCTGTCGCTGATGGAAGGTCATTTATGTATATTAGGAAAAGCAGTGGTCCCAGAATTGAACCCTGAGGGACACCAATATTTGACAATAAGCATGGATCCGAAACTGTCTTATTAATAGTTGTTACTTGGGAGCGACCTGTTAGGTAAGATGCGATAAAATCGTGCGCTGGTCCTCGTATCCCACCATGGCTTAATTTATATAACAATATTTCGTGACAAATCGTGTCGAATGCCTTCTCAAGGTCCAAAAAAATACTCGCCGGAATCAATTTTTTATCAAAACATTCGTGAATAAATTGGATCATAGTCAGGATGGCATCTTGCGTACTATGTCCCTTTCTAAACCCAAACTGATTTTTTGAAAAATAATCTTTCGAAGTAAGGAAATTATACACTCGATTATAAAAACATCGCTCCATTAATTTAGAAAAACCCGAAAGGATAGATATTGGTCTATAATTTGTGCAGTTACTCCGGTCATCACTTTTATACAGTGGTAACACCTTTGCTTTCTTAAATGAATCAGGAAAAGTTCCCGATCTAAATGAAAGATTTATTAAATGACACATTACTTTATTAATACTCGGTAAAATAGCTTTCACAATATTCGTCGACGATTCATCAATCCCCGGGGAATTTCCACTCTTTAAAAGCTTACCAACATTAGCAAGCTCTTCCTCTGTTACCGGTGTTAAAAACATAGACTTTTCAGAAGGCTTTCCGAGGTATGCACGATAATCACATTGACCATGTGGCATATTATGTTGGAGCTTGCTGGCTACCGACTGTCCAATTGACGCGAAATGCGAGTTCATGTAGTTAGCTATTTCTAGCTCCCTTTCAATTATATTACCATGAGCGTCCTTTATTTCGGATGGTGTAGAAGATGCTCTCGATCGATTCAAGCATGAATTTATTAGCACCCAGGTCTTCTTTGGTGACTTACTTACTTCACTAAAAGAATCAAAATAATATTTCATTTTAGCATTCCGTATTATTTTTGAAAGTAGGTTTTTGTAATTTTTTAAAGTTGTTTTATTTTCTTCACTTGGAAATGATACAAAAGTTTTATAGAGAGCGTTTTTTTGTTTTATTGACGTCAAAAGGGAGGGCGATATCCAGGGTTGAATGGGTTGATAATATTTTCCTTTATGTTTTTTTACTCTGGGGCATGACTCATCAAAAGCAGCATTAAATGCTTCTAAGAAATAAGCCGTTGCAGAATTTATTTCTTCAGCATCAAAGACACGAGACCAATCAATAATATTCAGTTTCTCCTTTAAACAATCTAGATTTTTTTTTATTGATAATCCGGTTTGTTGTTTCTGGTGCTTTTTTTGTCTGAAGCTGGTACTTCACGTCAGAAATTAACAAAAAATGATCAGAAAAATCCGTTAGAACAACTTGTGAAGACGTTGCTGGTGTCGTTAAAAATATATTGTCGATAAGAGTTGCACTAGTCGACGCAACACGCGTTGGGATTGTACATGAGGGAATCAGTGATTTCGATGTCATTAGGGTAATAAATTCTGTTGTTTGAGTGTTTTCTTGAAATTCCAGTAAGTTTATATTAAAATCTCCCATAACCACAACATCATTATCGTCTAAAGATGCTAATAAAGATTCCAGGGATTGCAAAAAAAGCGGGATTGGGGCTGACGGAGGCTTATATACGACACAAATTTGTAGTTTTTTTGTTCCGGTCCGACATTCAACAGCCAAAATTTCACACACTTTTTCAACGTCATATTTTTCCACCTCTGGCATACGTTTAAATTGCACTCCTTCTTTCAAAAATAAACCAAGCCCACCTTTTCCATGTACTTGTCGATTTTTATCAATGAAGTTATATCCCGGAATTTTAACATTATGTTTTTTCGCATCATTGATAAAGGTTTCACAAATTCCCAAAATATCAATTTGATTTCTTGGCAATAATCTTGTTAGATCATCAATAGAACTGGCGAGTCCCTGTATGTTCATAAACCCAATTCTCTTTGAATTATTTTCAAGTCTATTTATTTCATCAGGAGAAACATACAATGATTGTTTTATTTCTGAAAAAGTGTTATTTTCTCTCTGGCCAAAAATGTTAAAAGTTTCAGAAAGTAATGAAAGGTTAAGAGGTTCCTCCTTCAAAGCTGCCAGCCTATCAGTCCCCCCGCAACTGCAAACTTAAATGTCAAATAAAAAGAGTCGGAAAGATCCTACCTCGTGCCAGCAAGTCCACGCGACAAGGAGCCCGTCCCACTGATGAGTCATGAAAACTTGCCATCCTTCGAGTAAACTTATGTTGAGTAGGTATAACTGTAACAGAAATAACTGGGGCAGAAATAATGAAGATAAACTTGAACCGAGCTAACCTAAGTAACACATGAAAGTAGATAATCAACATCACACAAACACAAAAATGCAAAAATTACCAATCAAGAGCGGGATAGACCTAATTTTTTCACACTAGTCGCCTTTATTGCTTCTTACGCTTTTGCCCACTGAGACTCTGAATCAGACTTGTACTCAAGCCACAATTTGGCACCTTTGTGCTTCACTCGTGTAAGCTGTGCGGATCCATTATCTCGAAGTTCCTTACCCTTAGCCAGTAATTCGTTTCTCACAGTGTTTAATTTAGCCGGCAAGTCCGTACAGATCCGGACCCCCGTTCCTTTCAACTTCGATATTGAGCTGAAAATGCACTGAATATCTTTTTCGGAGGACACTGAAAGGAAAACTGGAGGGGTGGTCGGTTTACGGGTAGACACGTTCGACTTCTGGGGCACTCGGTAGCACTGCGATATTTGAATGTTATCCGCGATTTCCATTTTCGACGAAAATAATGTTGACACATTCGCGAGAACTGTCTGTTGGTGTTTTTCTTTCGGTAATCCGTGGATGATTAAGTTCAGTTTCCGGTCTCTAACTTCGATTTCGAGTAGTTTCGCTTCGACTGTATCGCATCTCGACTTTTGCTCTTCAAGCTGGTTTTCCAGAGTGGCAATCTTCGAATCACGAGACTTCGATTCATTTTTCAAAATTTGAACCTCGTCAGAAATCGACGACAGTGTAATAGCAAACTCTTTCTGCTGGCTAATTATGAGGTCTAGCTTCTTTCCCTGTGCCTTCATTCCATCATCAAACGTTTTCTGGCTGACTGACGACATATTTATTTTGCTTTAAAATCCGCTCTCAGGTGAAATCTATGCTTCCATAAAAAACATCAGCAAATGCAGACTTACTGGCAAGGGGGGCTTTTGACACCCCCCACTTTCCAAATGATGCACAGGGTTATGATTTCCCGTAATCCAGCTCAGTTGCTAAGCGTATCCAAATGACAGAGACTGGCTACCGTCAGTAAAACTAGTCAAACAAGTTCACTCGTTGAATGACGGATCGGTACTGATTCCTGCCAAGTTTCATTGTCCTAGCTCATCTGGAAGTACCCTAACTAAAAAAAATGTGACAAAATGCCCTAAATTTTCAAATTCCGGGCCCCCCACTCCCCGCATATGGTCGGATCGAGAAACTTATTATTTCCAGGCTACTTTGGTCAGGTCCCTGATATTCCTGCCAAGTTTGATTGTCTTAGCTCACCTGGAAGTACCCTAACTCGAAAAAGTGTGACAAATTCCCTAAATTTTCAGGTTTCCAGCGCCCCCACTCCCCCGCATATGGCCGGATCGGGAAACTGATTATTTCCAGGTTCGTTTGGTCGGGTCCCTGATATTCCTGCCAAGTTTCATTGTCCTAGCTCATCTAGAAGTACCCTAACTCGGAAAAGTGTGACAAAATGCCCTAAATTTTCAAGTTTCCAGCGCCTCGCACTCCCCCGCATATGGTCGGCTCGGGAAACTGATTATTTCCACGTTAGTTTGGTCGGGTTCCTGATATGCCTGCCAAGTTTCATTGTCCTAGCACATCTGGAAGTACCCTAACTCGAAAAGTGTGACAAAAAACTCGGACCGACCGACAGACCGGCAGACCGACAGACGGAATTGTGATCGGTATATGGCACTTGAGCCAGAGGCTGCAAGTGCCATAAAAACGTGTTGTTAGATCCATAGACAAACTATGATCTCAGCCTCCCCATGACGGTCGCGCCGCTAGATGACCCAGCGGTCGGATCGAGTCGTGGCTTCATCTCGGGTCTTGGGGGGGGGGGGGGTTCTATACGTTCCAAGTGCTAGAATGCTTATGATATAACTCCTCTAAACAAGGAGACCAGAATTTCAGATGATAGCCTACATTCTAACCACCCTGACGGAACCTCACTGATATATATTGACGACTTCAGAAACAAGAGCTAGAAGCTCATGTGGCACTTGCAAGGCTGAATCAGTGGATGAAACATGGCATTTTCGTTTTCGTCGGTTTGCTCTGATCATTTGTAAGCAAAACCCTTGAGATAAGAATCATCAATGATCGTGGACCCTTGGAAATCATGAGAATGTATCGTATGGTAAGTATTTTATTTTTGAACTTGGCAGTAATGATGCGCACTTTAAAAGTGCTAGAAGTTCATTTGTAAGCAAAACCCCTGAGGCAAAAACGATAATGGACCCTTGGGGATCATTATTATATATCGTCTAGTCAAAAGTTTTTTTTTCACTTTTCTTAAGATGCGCACTTTAAGGGTGCTAGAAATTTTTTATTTGCCGAAATGTATCGTTTGATCTAAGTACTTTAAGGAATGGTCGGATTTGGGAAGTGACGATTTCTAAGCCAATCTTGTAGAATCTCTAATTTTCCAGCCAAGTTTCATCGTCCTAGCACATCTGGAAGTACCTTAACTCGCGATCACCGGAATTTCGGACCCCTCTCCAACTTCCCCCACAGTTCCCAGATCGAATCCGGTTCTGTAAATTATTCATCTAGAGCATTTGTTTGTAATTCCTACCAAGCTCCATCGCGATCTCTCCAGTCTAAGCGGGTCACGTATTTTCCGGTCCCCCCCCCAAAAAAAACAGTTGCCGGATCCCACAGTGCTCGGATCCGATCCGGTCTTGTCAACTACGTATCTAAGGCTTGTGCTTGTTCTTCCCACCAAGTCTCATCCAGATCCGTCCACTCTGAACATGTCACACGATTTCCGGTTTCCCCCCTCCAGCTCCCCCCAAAATCACCGGATCCATACCGGACTTGAAGTATGACATCTGAGACTTCGTTCAGTTTAGTTAAGATCCGATTCCTAGTTCAAAGAGTTATAAATACGTCAATATTCCGGATTCCCCCTCCCTCCACTCCCCCACGGTGGTCGGGTCGCGGAAGTGACTATTTCCAAGTTAGTTTGGTCGGGTCTCTGATATGCCTGCCAAGTTTCATCGTCCTAAAACATCTGGAAGTAGGCTACCCGAACTCGAGATGAGTGGCATGACAGACTGACGGAGAAACGATCGGTTTATGGCCCTTGGCCGACAGGAAGTGCCATAAAAAACAAATAAGAATGGCTCTAGTTAGTAAACAGTCCGCGGTTGATTGACTGGCTACATCTTACAAGCTGTTACGCTCTCTCGTAAATCGATTGCGATGTAGCTCTTTATAGAAGTAAGTAAGTAGGCTAAGTAAGTAATTTATTTATAACCCGTCATTTTGAAAAAGCGGAATAAAAGAAAGAAAATAAATAAAACACATAAACACACAGTAAAAGGCACTTAATTTTCAATTCAACCAGGAAGCAGTGGATAACGTCGTGCGCTGGTTGGGCCCTGTTGTCCATGATTTCTGATAGAAACGAGGAACCATCCACAAGGGTAACACTTGCATCTTGAATTTTTAGCTTCTCCGTCAATTTATGGTTATGACATAATTTCGACAAGTGGAGCAGGTGCTTTGCATATTTAAAATAACATGATCTTATCTTTTTCCTTCTTTCGCAGAACATGAGTGACACCAGAACGAAATAGTATATAAGGAGCGCAGAAGGTGTTGTTCGAATTCCCCAAAGCTTTACGATTATAGCGCCCCCGATTGGGGACGATGAGCTCATAGGCGGTACGGATTGATTTACAAACTTCTTAAACAAGTTGCTATATATTTTAATTACTTTTCATACTGTTCTAGTCTAGCTCGACGGAAAGAAGAACAACAATTATGAAAATATTTAAACGCTATTTCCGTCTCCCGGAAACAGAATTACTCCCGAATGAGAAGGCAGAAATTTAATACTTACCAAATTCAGGAGTTCCTGCAACCGCTTAGAAACGGTTTCCCAAAACCGAGAACTGGAGAAGGCTTCCTTAAAGGATGACTGGTGACTTTTGAGTTGTAGGTAAACGCTTCTTGATTCTCTATCAGCGGGGATTTCCTCCCTCCATAGAAGGAGCGGAGGGGTAGTGAGGTTGACCAGAAGCCTAAAAAAAAAAAATTCAACAATAATATTTTGCGTTATAAACCTCTGCAAAGTCGAACATATTGGGAGTAATTATACTGAGCAGGAATCGCGTCGTACTTACAACAGTAATTCATTCTACATCAGTAATATTTCCATCGATTATCGTTTCCAAAATTCTATACTTAATAAGTGTATCATATTACCTCGATTGGCATTACACTGATTATCATGCTTGCCAAGTTGGCTCTCTTTGAGCGTGTTCCACCCTAATTACCATAGTTACTACGAATGACGTCACGGTTCCTGACCTCTTGGGGTCAAGACTGGAATGAATGTTCTTATTGTCGGCAAAATTTCCTGCCGCGGGCTTATCGGACCAGTCCTATCACAGTGATCGTAGTTACCACGGTAACTAGGCTCCCTGGCATGGTAGGCAAATAGTTAATATTAGTTACTATTCCAAGAAGGTTGGAACGGTATGCGTAGACTAATAGTTACTACTGTTAGAAGGGTGGAACACGCTCTTTCCGTAACGTAACAGGCTTCCGATCATTCTTTAATCGCAAATGCCTGACCTCAGACCTTCATAGAACTGTATTACCGGACTTTGATCTACCAAACCCTAATCGACCGAACACCAGACACAAAGCAGCAATTGAAAATTGTCCGAAACTTGTTCGCCCAAATACACATTCTACCGACTACGGACTACGGACAGGTCCTTTGTACCCTATTCGTACACCACTTTAATTCTATGTAGTAATTAGTAAGGTAAATTATATATATTAAGTGTCGACTGTGAATTTTCAAACTAATTATCAAAATGTGCTATATAGTGTTATTATATGTATTGGTGGTAAACTGTACCAATGCTAGCGAGTGAATTGTACGAGTTATTAAGGAAATTAAAGAGATTATTATTATTAGTAGAGAAGCTTATTGGACAGAAGACCTATTATGCTAATTTTGCCACGCCTATCACCCAAGGCAAGGGACAGAGAAAGAGGCTAAAAACAGCCGAAGCTTTGTGTAATTAGCTGTAAGCATAGCTACGTTTTACAGTAGTCAAATATCTCACAACTTCTTAGCAGAAACACTATCCAGTAGTGCGAGGTGTACTTTAATCGATTCAGCATTAATCGCATCTTCGGTAAGTCTGTTCCAAGGACCAACAATTCTGATTCTAAAATGACACTTGCACACATCCTTATGGAGTTGATTATGAATCAGCATTATCAACCTTACAACTACCGTCCCTTTACGACCGTCGATTCAATTTGATCTGCAAATTTGGCCAATTAGTTCTAAGAAGTGACAAACATAGGGCCATGCTACCACCAGTCATGTCGAATCGAGTTGACATTAGGTCTAAAAACAAAGAAAAACTGGTACCGCCTACCACACGAACAAATCGGTTTTTAAACACGTTCGTTCCGTATTACACATCAGTGTTTAAAGGACACCTGAACAATGAAACCATACTTGAACACACCTTGGAGAATGCATTTACAGACGTGGCCACGGAGAGCATTCTTCTCCTGAGCGTGACGTTTTCAAAATGGTGATGTTCGTTTCTGGAGGTTTGCACATGCAGTCCATGCAGACTCCAACACAAAAAGCGCAATTCATTCAAATCTTGTACAGCGCTGGCCGGATGTTATTGGAATTTCTTCTAGATATACGTTTGGGCTTAACTGGTTAAAAAATATTCCAGAAGAAGGGTTGATTGGAGACATTTGTTCATTTCTAGAATTGTTCGGTACTAAAATAAGGACAGATGCAAAATGGAGCAAAAATCATAGCTTGGAAACACTAACTCGTATTTGGATTGGGTTTTCTGCAGGCAAGTTGACGGAAGTCATACAGATAGGGATGCTACTTGGTACTCTTCATTCAGGTGTCCTTTAACAAGTGCTCAAGTTTCTGTTCTTAATTTGTGTCGTCTTTGAGTTTGTAAGCCCAAGCGCGATTTAGTTGAGTTCTCTTCTTGACTTCGATAGCTTGTGTAAATAAATGATTCTGATTTTGAATCGTGACTTTGCAGGCTCGAACGCGGCGGTTAATACTGAATTTTATCAGACATAATGATGAAGAATAAAGAGATAGACAGATTAAAGCTATCGGGTGGCGTACAGACAACCCAATCACAAACTCGCTCAGTGCACGCAAAATTTCAAATTCAAAGTCCGTATTAAAACCTGGACTTGTTGACCCCATTGATCCTTCATACCAACCCATCCGCTGTTGTGGCAAATGGTCGCGACCATACAAGATGTCAGGCACCAAACGTTCTCATTCAAATAGGAATCAATTAATAGCAAGAACGATAATATAAATGAGAAGACATTCGAAATGTTAGAAAAATGTTAAAATTAGGAAGAAGTGTGTACCAAAGACATTTAAAACTATCTGATATGGCCTTACTAATTACTCACTAATGCTAAGCTGCGCTAGTGGTAAAATCCGGCTTAGCGGAGCTGCGGAATAGAGTGAAGAGCGGTGAGCAAAGGGGTTAGAGACCCAGCAATTGGTAACCTGATGCAAGTAAATGTCTGTGAAGCTGTTTATTTACGGTACTTTGGTTGTAGAAAAATCTTGCTCGCATCCCAAAACACAGAGTAGAGGCGTATTCTCGCCGTTCCCCGAGGACTCCTCGGGGAATCGAAAGGAACGGTGAAAATAGAGGTAGTCATTCCACGCGGATTCCGCGTACAGAAAACAAGAATACGGGGAATGCTTTCAAAACGGATTTTGTTCGAAAAAAAATATGCAATTGACTAAATCAGCCTGGATCCACTTTATTTTTGGTTTTGTTTATTCTAATTGTTTTTATTTATTTTAGATTGCACCTACACCAGCAAAAAAATTGATTCCCATCCGAATCTGAAAGGGAGTCCTTTTTTATGACGGTGATGATGAACGGAGCATTCCCCGTCCGTGGTGACTCGCGAGAATACGGGGAGTGAGTCCCCGGGACAAACCAAAACGCGTGGAATCCTCAAGTGGAGTCCTCAGGGAACGGCGAGAATCCGCCTTAGGTTTGGTTTCGAGCAGTAAGAGAGTCTTTTGAGGCCGTCTTCACTGTAAAAAGTTTCTCCGAGAAAGGATTAAACTTAACTGCAGTATTTGCTACTGGGATTAACTTTATCTCTACTGGGACAAGATTAATCCCAGTAGTAAATGATGCAAGATTTTTTTTTTTACATTGTTTGACTAGCTTCGCTATTTATATATGCAAATTTATACATTTGACGCCCAAGATTATGGTGTCGTGGGAGGGTTTTTACGGGCTATAAAGAAGACCCGGAATCACTTTCGGTTGGTTTTCTCGCTCCAATGTCGGGGATATCGTGCACTGGAAACAAAAGCAGCTTTCCAGAAAGTGTTTCCAGTGTCAGGGTCGTCAACCTTCACAGAGATCCAGGACACAGGCTCACCCGAGCAGTACGTGCCTCTAGCCTTGTCCTGAATAGAGCCTGACATATATACACAACCCGAGACATGTTCACGTCGGACTAGATCAGATTCGCGGATACTTAACATCTTTGTACTTACTCTGTGAAATTCATATTTATTCTTTCGTACCACCGTCAGTTAATGCGGAGACGAAAGCCTTACCACCCTACATCTTGCCTTAGCACTCCCAACTTGACAATGGTGTCAGCAGTGACTCACTTTTATAGTGATATAGTGCCAACAGAGCGGTATGGTCGAAGAAAAACGTAAGTCGTTTATTTTTCTCACTGATTTTCTGTTTGCCTAAATTTTAAATTCCTAACCGGAGCTAAAATGCTGAACTTAAACTTAGGCGAGGAAATGGCGTGGGGTTTGCATTTTTCGTATGTCCGTCTACAGTCTGCGAAGACGGTCATCAAACAACAATGAACAGCCATCTGCTTGTTTTGTGAGAATACCGCCAGCAGCCAACCCAATTTCAGCGCGTCAGTTGCAGCTCACACTAAGTCTCAGACACCTCATTCAGTTATTGACAATTTCACCCCCACATTTTCACCTGTTTCAATGACTTTGACTCAAAACCAGTTCAGTTGAAGGTTGATGTAAAATTGATGAACTTCACTGTCAGAAGTTTCATAACAGATTGCACATAACACTTTCAAGAATAACATCTTTTCACTTAGAAATAAAGTGTTATGACCAATTAAGTTTACACTATTTCGTGCCTAGATCTCCAACAACACCTTCAATTGGTAAAAATACTAACGGGAACGAAAGAAACATAACATAGAACATCCCAAAGTATTATCTGTTGAAACCGCACATCCTGCTGTTGTCGTTATGTAACTTCTGACAGTGTAGTATTTTTACCTATTGAAGGTGTTGTTGGAGATCTGGGCACGAAATAGTATGAACTTAATTGGTTATAACACTTTTTTCTAAGTGAAAAGGTGTTATTCTTGAAAGTATTATGCGCAATCTGTTATGCAACTTCCGACAGTGTTGCTGTTTAAGAAAGCCATGTGATAGCTTTGGTATCACATATACCAAAGGTATGGCTTAAAATGTGGTTTTAGAAAATGTGGGTGTGCTGAGCGCCACCATCCACGTCAGTCCAACGGTCCGTCCACCGATTCCTGAATTACAAGAAGATTCGAAGGACAGACGATTTTTGGGGATGTAGAATTAATGAACTTAATGATAGATTAAAGATTAAAAAATCTAGGAATGACTTCACAAAATTCCATCGTACTTGTAAGGCGAAAAATGTATTCTATTTTTTTTAGTATTTTGTCTCTTGAATTTATTTTCGTAGCTGAAATCTATTTTAAAGTCATAGTGACTCTTATACTTTCTTCGTAGAATCTCGAACGTGTTCTATACTTATGCAAGTACTAGATTGGTAAACCTTGTTTTTCGAGTACTTTTCGGCTTCGGAGCTCTGTCTTAGATCTTCTCGGAAGCATGCTGTGCGATTACTGGTCAAGAAACGAGTTCGAAATAAAACAGCGATTTGGAATCTTGGATGACTTGGAGCAGATTTTCAGAGCAAAATTTAAGATAATTAAAAAACCTCGGTTTTCTTACTAATTTGCACGATTTTGCAAAAATACGGCAAGCACGAAGTTATTCGTTCTTCAAGCACATTCTCGCGAATTCTTTCTAAAAAGATCACATTTCGATTCGTCTTGTTTCTCGAAGAGAACGAACTGAGATTATTTTTAAACTGTTTTCCTTGCTATTTAGTGCCTTAAGAAAAACATCGCAATGTTAAAGTAATTCCAAATGTAATGCATTCTTTCATGGTCTAGCACAGCTATAGCCCATTTTAACAAACAGATTTTGTGTTGTTATCACAAATTGTTATTATGATAGTGAAAGTTCAGAATATTTGCGAATCTCTGTCCCTAATCTGATCCTCTTTGACATAAGACGCAATCTATCAATCGATCTGACAGAGATATCCTGCACACGACCTGAATATCAAAACAGGACGATCTGTAAATAACTTTAAATTTTAGGAATGAACAATGAACTTCGTAGGGGATGTTTAGCTCTAATAGCTGAGAATCAAAATTGCATTGTTTTCCTGAAATCTAACGACTGGAAGTTCCTTAGCACGCGTTCATTTTGGAAGGACGTTTCCAAAATATTGTAAACTCTTGCGCTAAAAGATATCTCCATGATCGAAATATTGTTTGGTAATAACATATTTTATTACAACTTGTTTGCTGAAATACCTTGAATGTATCGTCATAAAATGCAGTCAAAACGTGTTAACTTCAGGCAACAAAAGTTTCATCTTTTGCCTTTAACTTCGAATTTATTAGTTCATTTCCCGCTACTTCATGCGTTGTAAAAGAAACCATGCAGAGAAATAAAAGTCTCTAATTTATACTAAACTTACTAGAATTTACTTATTTTGTTTATCACTAAGTTTGGCGTAAAGCTTTTAGCTTGTCACCGCGGATTTTTGATAATAATTTTCTGGTTAAGATTATTTGATTTGCCTTCACTAATTAAAAATGTACGATTCTTGTTTCCAAGAAATGTATTTTTACTTCACACATTTTGCCAATCAGTTGCTGCATTCATTCGGTATAACAGAAAGCCGACGATACACAAACATCGTCGAGATACGGTAAAGAAAACTGACTTCGTCAGTTTCGCAAGAAGGGTGGTTAGGATATAGCCTACGGATTCCATTCCGTTAGCCTTATGAGATATATGTTAGTTGTAAATGCAACATAAATTTGCCAGCTCTTCCAAAGTGCGATAGGAACAGTGTTGTGACAAGTAACTCAAATTTGCACTCAAATAATAAGTATGAAGTACTTCCAAATTTTGAACTTGAGTATCGATATTAACCACCTGACAACGAATGCAACTAAGTACTATTTGGTTGTAAGCTCATAACCAGTCATCATGTATTCCACGTTTCGAGTACTGCACACTGAGAGACCATAGTCTTTGCAGCTTTGATTTGAATTTTTGAATTTTTGAATTGAAAAGAATGAAAACCAAGGGTGCTGTCTAGGCTACTTTACAGACTGCCCGATTTCTATCAGTTTCTTTCGGAAAGTTTTAATTGTTAAATTAATACTACCAAAAGAAGAATTTCATTGTCCAAATTCATGTGATCTAAGCAGTACGTACTTGAGTCAATACTTGAGAATTAATCGATACCAATGGCTTTAAGTACTTAGTCATTTTATCAAACTATTAAGTTTTCCATTAAAGTTAGCCCTTGGAGACTTCCCAACACTGGATAAGAAGAAGTCATATCCTTTCATTTGTACTTTAAGTCGACCAAATTTGCGCAAAATTAGTAAAAGGGGAGGATCAATCCAAAACATTAGTTTCTTCTTTTAGTCTTCTTAGCAACCTGTGTTCAAGTTTGCCTAAAGTTTATTTTATCCTTATTTTCGGATGATACAGTTCCCTGTAATTTAGTACAATTTTGCAGTTTGTCATTTATACTGTAATCCTAGATTACATAGATTCGGTCTGGAATAAACTTAGATCAATGAAATGAGACGACTTAAAACCTACCGAGCAAAGCAGCTGTAAAGATTAAAGACTTTAGTTATACTTTAAAGTTAAGTTGTCAAATTTTGAGATCCAAGACTTTGTTGGACTTAATTTTGTTTTTGTTCACAAAGTTGCCATTTATAAACCACAAGTATTTAGTTGTACTTAAAAGAGCAAGCTAAATAAGCAGAGTTCACACGCGTTAGATTAAACCGCATTAAATTTCTCTCTCTATATTATGCCTGATAATATGGTGTCGTCGTTTGAAAGGCATTCAAACGCACGAGGTACCTCAGTAACCCGACCATTCCTTGCTAGGAAAAAACTCACAACCAAGACCTTAAAACCGTCACACATTCTCCGGAATAAGAATTAAGTGGAGCCGGTCTTTTAGTCATTGAAATGATTTCGTTGTTTGGCGTTATTTTAGGATCGGAAGTTAGATGAAAGTCTGTGGAAATTGTTCTACACCGTTCTCGAGAAGGTTCGAGACCGTCCCAGAGGAGAGTCATCAGCGGCGTCTGGTGTTTTCGTATTGTTTGGGAACGACAATTCCTTAATAGTATTTGGCGGAAGGACTGGGTAAGGTCGCTCCTTCCAATCCAAAGAAAAAGAATCCATGGTGTGGTTCTTCAAGCTTCATGTTAATATTATTTTCTACTCATGCACAATAGTTGTGAATTTTCTATAGCTAGAATATTTTAGACGAACAAGGGAAAATATCAAAATAAGGTACCAAAATAACCCTTTGTCAAAATAATTAGTAAGATAATTTAAAGTACGGAATAACTCAAGGCTGAGTTATTGAAATATTATCTCTCGTAAGTTTTTGGCCAAACTAAGAAAGGTAGACAATTGACATATCAGTATAAATGTCTTTTGACATTTGAGACCGGAACGTCTCTGATTAACATGAAGGCTTACTGTATTAAAGAACCTAATGGTAGGTTTTGCTCCACTAAGTTTCGTTTTGCGGATTGCACCTTGAAACATTGTTTGCTACGGGTTGGTATGAATTTTTGGGGTAAACGACTCGGTTGTCATAAATCCAACATATCTGAGCCAACGCGTTCGGTAGCTTGGTGGTTCCAAGACAAGTACAGTTTTGGGGGAAAACTTTATTCGCTTCATGCAGAGTTGCGAGTATTTAGTACCCCATTCTATCGCATTGCATGTTCACAAAATGAAGCAGATTTGTCTAAACATTTTGCTAAATAAGATCATCCCGCAAGATCGCGGAAGACAGAATGATTTTATATATTTGGTCTAAATTATCCAGCAAGGAAATCTCAGAAGTGATAAAGTTTTTAACTAGAAATTTAGTCTAGTTGTAAGCATTGCCAGAATAAAACTGTTAGCTCAGTTTCAAAGGAAAATTAAAGGTCATGCAAAACGAAAATCATTTTACATCGTTAAGCTCATAACAGCACTATCAATGCCTGATCAAAGCTCTCTAGTGAGACAGAAGTAGAGAATTCCTTTGTCCAGTCCAGACCATTACATTATTCTAGCTAGGTTCGAAACTAGCTTAGATAAAAAGCTAATGACTAAATGCAAAGCTGATCAAGTAAAAAATATGAAATCTGATTCGAGATACCATTCGAGATACGAGATATTATTCTGACAAGTTGCTGTGAAGAAAGAAATAATAATTCTACGGAATTAATTTTAAGATCGCGCATAAGAACGAAATATGATATTTTGATATCTAACGTACTAGAAATTCCTATTGTCGCAACGACTTTTGTTTAAATGTCGTTTAGGCACACGCTTAACGAGCGCAAATGCGACATCTGGATTTAAGACATAGGTCTGGATTAAAGATTCACAAGTTACTTATACAAACAAATAAGTAATAAAGATACTTTCATGATTTACCAAGAAGAGCAATTTAATGCATTTAGAAACAAAAAAATAACCTATGTTTCAAGCTCTGGGGGAAAAGAATAAAATATTTCGTACCTTTTCTAGTCGAGCATTGAACCCTTAATATTAATAATCGAGCTAATTTGCCGTTTCATTACAGAAGCGTTGTTTATTAAGAACTAGAGTATTAATCGGATTATTTTCAGTTCAAAACGTCAGCAAATCTGGAAGCCAAAGAACACTGTTCAGACGATTGCTTCCAGAACTTCACTACGTCATCACGAATGAAGAACATTTCAATCTTGAACTGAAAAAAAACTAATATAAAAAAAGTCACGTATTAATTAAATTACTTTCCCAAAATTCGAGTTTTTTCCGCAATTCATGATCATACAAGTATCTTGAATTCTTCGAATTAAGTTCACGCAGCCACCGTTTCCAACAAGATAATCCGAATTAAATCAGAGATTAAGACTTGATTTCAGTCATTTTTCTCGCTGAATAAGAACTTCCCAATCGCCAAAGGTCGTGATTTTTGTTTCAGAGGAAAAAACTGTTCAGTTCTCGGAAGAGAAAAAGCTGTATACTATGTACCGTTTTGGTCATAAACAGCTTCCTTCTCCTACTATCTTCCGATGGTGACGAAGCTTCCCTCCTCCTATTAAGACTTGAGCCACTCCATGTCCGCCGGGAAAACCTAATTTTACGTTTTGGCCGATCAATCCTTGCCAGTGCAAAACATAGAGATATTCTGCCCGATCTAGCACCGGTGACAGGACGGACGAGGCATCAAAATCTCCTGGTGCCAGTTAAATGTCGCACAAACCGATATTCAAATTCCTTTGTACCGTATTTCACTGAGAAGATTAACAAAAAACAAGTGAATTCTAAGTGATTCATTTTCTTGTATGTAATAATTGTATATATTCAAGTTTTTTAACACATGAAATGTAATGGTCGACGTATTTAGTGCCATGTCGGCGCTACGAGTTGGATCATAACATATCTATCTATCTATCTATTAATCACTGACTATAAGGTGATCGTAATCAGAAAGAGATCTCGGATTCTTTCAGCTGAAAATCAAACGTAGAAGAAGAAAATATCCAAGAATCGTTCTAATCAATCAATTTTTTCTAGTCTATAAACATTCTGCCATCTGCCATGTCAGTAAGATGCCCAACGCTGGTTTCCGCTCGTACCCAATCGCACAAGCAGCACGTCGCCAAAAGATGACATTGGTCATTCAGCTAAGATAGAGTTTCGACACATCTTTCAACTTCAATTCTTCATCGCGATTGGTCTAATAATAGCCGAATAATAGGCTACCCCTTAACATAGAAACAAACAAAAAAAAAGAATGTCGGAAGAATAGGGACTACATTGACTTTGCAGCCAGTTGAACTTATCCTTTTCAATCGCAGACACCAGTGCATCACCACAATCGCAGACATCACTGGTGGAAACTTGGAACATTATCTTATATAACCTAGTTGGAATTGTAAAGCTATCCGTACCTTTTCAGGATCAAAATACCATAGATGCCACTCTGCTAATTTTTGCGAAACTATGTCGTTGTTTTACATTATCATTTGTATCTGTTGCGTTAACACTTAATTCTGGGTTACAGTGATAAACCATAACCGTAGACCATTGTAGCATCTCATGAAAATAACAATGCTATAGCAACCGACAGCATCAACCAAACTTTTCTTATCATAATAAACACCGGGAATAAAATAGGTGAACAAACTAGGAAAGTAGGAAACCCATCACCGCCGAAGATGATTATGGTCTAAAATCCGATTGTTACTTACAAGTCCCTGACATGTCTCACAATTGGGTTCCGCCTATTCTTTGTTGCCCTACCACTAGAGTTGTCAACCTATCAAAGACTTAATTCTAAGTTACAGTGATAGATCATGGAGACTAATTTTCTTACACTCAGATTTAAAGAGATCAAATAAAATGTGCAACAATTTGCACAAGTTTCTAGCCCCTCATGAACCCCTTCTATCAACCGATTCTTACTTTCAAATCTACATCCCCGTACCAAATTGTTCTCCCGATCAGATACACCGGAAACAAAGGATTAATAGGTACACCAACTACCAAAGTTGGTAACCCCTTATTCCAGAAGGTGATAATGTTCTAACAGCCGATTGTTTCTTACAAGTCCCCTACATATCTCACTATTAGGATCGGCCAATTTTTGGTTTCAGTGTGTACCTTACTACTGAAGTTGTCAACCCCTTCTATCTTTCAAACTGTTGTATCTCATGAAGGAATTTTTGTACGAAATAACGGATGACATATACTTTGATCAGCTCAACAACGACTACCGTTTGCCGTTGAAAAAAAAATCTATCTGTATTAGTTCAAAAGTTGACTTATTTGCCGTAGGCCAACTTTCTAATATCACCACTTAGAAAGGAGCAAAGTACAAGCTCTAGTTTCTTTAGCACTGAGATAACTTTTTAAGTTTAAGATTCAATCGCAATCCCAAGTGCAAAAAAAAATGATTTACTCAGCTGAAATCTCGAACAGAAATGGGTAGAAACAATAGATGGCAGCACTTTCGGACCCGTGGGCAAACGCCCCTTTTTTTATTCTGCAAATTTCCCTATTTGTAACTGAAAGACGATATACTGGCTGTGGGGCCGTGGAACTGCCGCAGATATTTAGCACTTAAAGACTTTAGTCCACCTTCGGTTTGAAACTGGTGTCTGCCTGCTTTCTTCCTAGAACGGAGCTTTCCACTCGAAAGCAGAAACATGATTTGATGAAAGGAAAGCTTGGGCTATATAACTCCACTTCACTTCGCACACCGTAGGCTCTGGCTCGAGGACAAGCAAAAACCATCCTTTTTGGCCCCAGGCAAGAGTTCTACAGAGCTACAGAGCTTTCCAAAATGTAATATAGTATTCATCAATCCGGCCTAAGGTCCACACTTTCTATAAAAAACGCAAAAGTTAGACCCTTACCAGTTAACAGGAAATCGGCGGCATAGGGAAAAAAATAAAAATTAAAAAAAAACTAGGACAAAAACAAAGTGTTGCTCTCGCAACACAATTAGGTACTCGAGAATGACAACAAGGTATTCGAGAATGACAAAAATATATTCGACAATGAGAAAAAATAAATTCAAGAACTTCAAAAATAAAAGTTCTCGAATACATTTGTGTCATTCTAGAGTGCATTTATGTCATCCTCGAATACATTTATGTCACTCTCGGTTCCATTTTACGTCATTTCGAATATATTTATGTCATTCTCGAATACATAATTTCAATTTAAATGTCAAATATTTTTAAACATTCTCGAATACTTTTTATCTTTTCTCGAATACTTTTTGTAGTTTCTCGAAGGCTTGTTATCGATTCTCGAATACAAACACCGATTCCTGAAAGACATTTGAGGGATTCTCGAATACATTTTTGACGTAT
Source organism: Branchinecta sandiegonensis (assembly GCA_030848855.1). Classification (NCBI taxonomy): domain Eukaryota; kingdom Metazoa; phylum Arthropoda; class Branchiopoda; order Anostraca; family Branchinectidae; genus Branchinecta; species Branchinecta sandiegonensis. Next base: position 14,601,707 of record JAUPMV010000020.1, read on the forward strand.
TTAGCCTCAAATCCACCCCATACACGTCTGTCAATCTGCTTAATAGTAACATAACGACCAACTCCCGGCCATTATTTTCCTGAAAGTCGGTCAGAGTAGGCCGGTACCAGTCCGGTCCAGATAAAGCCACGACAGAAAAGAAACTCCCTTATGCCTATACCAAATCTAAAGTGTATTTTAAATTCTTTGTTTCATACTTTACGTGATGTCCAGAAAATATAGTCTATATACTACAAGGGCTGATGTATTCCAACTCGGATTTACTTTTCGTCATTTTATATTTGATCTGTGTATATTTTCAAGTCCTAAGAATTAATTGACAGTCTCATTATCATGTCGGTACTGGTGTTGTGCATTAATGCGAAAAGTCCATTTTTTTCTTATTTCCTCTTTCCATCGCACCTTTAAAACGTTAAAATTTTCTTTACTTTTTCCTTCCTTAAACAACATGAATTAATTATGGAATGTTTGTTTTATTACTATCTGTGTTATAAAGGATAGATAAGGATTTAATTGCACAAAAAAGCCCAAAGTCCATTTTTTTCTTATTTCCTCTTTCCACCGCATCTTTACAACGTTAAAACTTTCTTTACATTTTCCTTCCTTAATATCTCCTTTCCTTAAAATGTCCTTTCATTTATAACTCATTATTTACAAAATTATCCCTCGTTATTTTTTGCAACCTAACCAATAAGTGGGTTTTGTCCAAAAGTCCATAGCAACAAAATAAACAAAAAAACAAGGATCTAGTAACCTACTTTAAGCACAACTTTCGGTGCTGAAAAGGGAACCTGAGGAATCTTGCCAGCCTCACGTCATCAAACTGACGGCTACCAACCATACTAAACATCCATTTCCCATCAAACACCCTCACGCATTCTCCAAACACTTCATTCCTCAGCTCTCTCATTTATTAATTCTTCTATTTCCTCCCTTATTTATACATTTCCCTGTGCAACGAGACTAAATAAGAGAACTAGGCTATAACTGTAACCAGTAATGAGGGAATCACGTCTCCTCGTTCGGACGTCAAGCGTTTTGCTATCTGAAAGCTGAGAGGCGTGTCAGTGAACGTACTGCTTGGCCCAGAAGGTGTCGAACATACGTCAGCCTATTATCCTACCATTCTGGGTGATCGTAATATCTCATATGAAGAGGGCAGAGGCTATAGGAACGGCGATCCATTCCTTAACAGGTGACGCTCGTGGCCCAAGTTAGACGGCGCGTTTAGCGCGGGGAGCGAGGAGGAACCACTTGCTTAACAGGTGGCAGGGCAGAGGACGTACAGTCGCATGAAGTGAGATCTGTGACCTACTTCAAAAAAAGGGGGGGAGAACGTGATAATAGGAGGAAGTTATAAGGAAGAAAGGTTATTTTCAAAGTTAAGCAAAAATTTTCGAGGTCAGATCGTCGCCACATTCCATCTTACCAATTGTAAGGGCGATCTATTCCTTAACAAGGTGACGCTCGTGACCCGAGTTAGACGGAATAATATACGAAGAGGTTCTCATTAAACTGGGCGTTCCGAAATATCCGCAGAAATACTCTTTCAAAAAATTTTGGAGCAAAGATAATGTGTTGTCCCCAGATGGCACATTTATTCCCCCTCCCCTCAAGTCTTCTGTGCGTCGGTCCGAGAGGAATACTGGCAAACAGTTTTCTCCATATCCTGCTAACTCTTCTGCCCAATTTTTACGTGGTTTCATCCAATCATTTATTTCTGGTCATATCTTGTAAGTGTGTTAGTTAATTTGTTTCGGGTCTGTGTATTTCGTAAATACTGTATTCCACTTCTAGCTGTAAGCTATTTGAATAATAAACTTGATTGATTGATTATGCGTTGCCTGTGACGTCACACGAGAAGTCTATGTTTTCCGTTTACTAACAGAATTGACTGTCCCTAGAACGGTTTATAAATTTAAACGAGACCGGCGACTCGCTGGCCGCTCTCCTCTATATATATATATATATATATATAGATAGAAAAATATATTCTGCAATATTAATTAAATCGTATTTCCGTATTTCTTTCATGACGTCACAAAAACGTCACGGGTCGCGCCTAATAGGCTGAGGTAAAGTCTACACCGTCCAGAAGGGATATAGCTTGTTTTAATGTTTTCTTTTTTCGCGGGATTAGAATACCACTTCTTTGTCGGCCGTTGGGCATTCTTGAACAAAGCGGCAGTCCCGGGGACTCCCTACCAGGCGATGTAGTTGGTGCTAGATGGGGGTCTTGGGTCGTCGTTTTACATTTTGTATGGAGTGTTAGATTATACTTATGCCAACAAAGAGCTGTGTCCAGTTAACTCTCTGGGAATAAAGAACAGTGTGTTCGATCAGAAGCCTCAAGAACACTACCTATTAGGTAAAGAATAACGGCTTATAGCATCAGAGAAAACAGCAGACACGGTCAATGAATCCAAAAAAGGCTGCAGATAGCATTGACTTTGTTTTCGGTCTCAAAATTCCGTAGAGAGTTTTGATTTAATTAGATTTCTGGTACCAAAATTTGTCTCTAAATGAGCTTGGGCTTCTTTTTTAAGTGAGAGGCGAGAAAGCCTTTACCAGCAGTATTTTTGTTTTATTTTTTTTTATTTTTCCCACAAGGCATGCATTGGTCGCACGCTTCCCCTCTCTGAAGCTTTCAATTTTCTCCTAGACCAACGATGGGAAGTTAGTGCCTACCTGAGAGAGAAGTTAAAGATTCCCTTGTCTTCGCCGCAGGTGATGAGGAGTGGGATCAGATGTCTCTGAACGATCTCATATTCTCCGAGAAGCCGTCGCACCGAAAAATAATCGTTGTCTCTTCTGAGATACCGAAGAAGCTCTTTCAAAGACTCTGAAACACACCAAGGAATTAAATAGAGAGCGTGTTCCACCCTTCTAACAATAGTAAATATTAGTTACTATTTTCCGTTAATCTTATCTCATTAGAGATAAGGTTAATCCCAGTAGCAAATACTGCAGTTAACTTTAATCCTTACTCGGAGAAACTTTTTACAGTGTACCATGCTCGGGAACGTGGTATCTACGCATCTCTGTAACCTGACTGGTCGGATTCGCCCGTGGCATGATACTGTGCTGGAAAATAAAAAATCGTTCCAGCCTTGACGGCAAAAATCCAGAATTCGTGACGTCATGCGTAGTAACTAGGTAAGTAGGGTGGAACATGCTCAGAAAAGAACAATAACAATAGAGAAGGAAATACGCATTTTTCCTGGATCCCACGAAGGGGCTGTGATAGGAAAAGTATGTTTCACGATCGTATATGTGGCCTACAAGCCTGTTTCCGCGCCCAACCCGGCTTTTTTTTGCTCGCACTATGGCCCCAACTTCACGAACAACTCACGAAGTGATTTTCAAATGTGGTTCGAATTTTGCCGGGAAAATCACATTTAGCGGCAATCCAGATCCAATTGATGAAACGAGTTATTTTATTAAGACTCAACGTAAAGCCTGATGTACATTTATCGAAATTCTTTGTCAGACACATTTCATATTTCCTCGAGTTTCAACTTCGTGTTTGTCGGACGCACTTATATTTCCTTGAAGAACATTGAGAAATCGGTTGGACGCAAATTCGCCGCGGGCAGTCGGCTTAAAGGATGCGTCGTACTTATGATAGCTGTCCATTCTACTACAGTAGTATTTCCATCCATTCTCTTCCCCGAGATTCTACACTTCATAAGTGTATCATATCTCCTCTATTAGCATTACACTCATTATCAAGCTTGCCACGTTTGTTCCCTTTACGTAACGTATCAGGCTCCCGATAACTATTTCCGAGAAGCTTGTTGGTCAGAACTACAGAAGACCGATTATGCAAATTTTACCAGGTTTGTAATTTAAGGCAAGGGGCATGGAAAAAGGCTAAAGCCGAAGCCATGTGTAATTTTCTGTAAGCACAGCGAAGTTTTAAAGTAGGCCTAGTCAACTACAACAGAACATCTTAGCAGAAACACTATGTTGCGAGGTGTCCTTTAGCTTTAAGCAACTCTTGAGCTTCATGACTAACTGAAATTTTTGGATCGAAAGAAACTGCATACGAATTTTGTAACAAACCAAAAACTGCCACAGTTTAAATCATTTATCTTACCACGTGCCGTGCACCTTAAACAGGGGACAATACGGTCGATAAACCTGGCGAATCACCAAATGTTGCAGAAACCCCCTTGTCAGCCAAGTCATGAAGGTCGGCACTTTGGAGATAATTGCTCCACGTCATTAGCGTGGAACGCACTAAACTCCCAACGCTCTCCTACAGTGGCGATCAGTGGGACCCGGACGAAGTAGAAGGTAAACAAAACTCTTCCACGCATCACACCTTCAGCGATTCCATCCAGCCGTTGACAAAAGCCGGGGAGGGCTATGACTTACGACTTGCAACTCTTCCTGGTAGGTATAGGAGGAATGGAGGTCTAAGCTATGGAGTCGAATAGTATGCCCAGCCTGGTAAAAAGTTTTTAAATTTCGTTTGTGTTGTTGCTGGCAATGGCTTTAGTTTGTAAGAAAAGGAGGTCAAACAATTAAAGGCTGGGTACCGATAATGTTGATGAAGTGTACTAATGGAAAACCCACTGGAGTACGGACAGGCCTGTAGAGGTCCATGCATGCTTTTCACTTCTGCAAGACAATCTTTGCTTTATAGCCCAGTTATGAAACAACAAATAAAAAACGAATCTCACCCTGACAGTCAACATCTTTCTGGTATGAATCATCTACCCAATTTCCAATTCTGGTACAGCTTGTTGTAATCTGTGCCTCTTGCCATTGGTCGAGGTGCGTAGGACCCTGGAGTGAGAATAAAAGTCAGTCTGAGGGTATCTAACCACAACTATAAGACTCCTCCCTCTGTGAACTGTCCAAGTAGGACGAGAAGATATTCCGAATCAAATAATACACATTTAAGACCATATGCCATGTCTTTGCGGGCTACTCTTTCACTCGATCTCTTTCTATCACAAATCCTTAAATCACAAAGCGTTGCAGAGTACTGCAATAACCAGGTCAGAACCAGCCATCCACAGATCTGCCATTTTGAACCTAACTCTGGCAAACAGATCAGATGGTTATCAAAGATGTTCGGTGTGTATCACACTAAAGTAAACGGGGGAATCCGGAGAATCTGAACACATCGTTATCGGAAATGGTCCGGACTTGAAACGGGAGACCTGAGACATTAGCTCTTGCCATTTGTCAAGTTCTATTCACATCCGATAACCCATTTGGAAGTTATTCATGCCACTAGATTCCGAATTCAATAGGCTCCATCCCCCACGATGATCGAATCTCGGAATGTGACGATTTCCAACTCAACGTGGTCTTGTGATACGACTCCAAAGTTTCCCCTTCATAGATAATCTGGAAGTATCCCAAGTCATGATCACCGGCATTCCGGGAAACCGCCTGCAGCCCCACCCGCAATGCCCCAGTCCGGTCCTGTTCTGTCAATAATGTATCTAAGGCTTATGTTTATCGCCCCACCAAGTTCCATCCCGATCCATCGGCTCTAAATGTTTCACAAGATTTCCGGTACCCCTCTGCAGCCCCTCCCCCCCCCCCCGTTATCGGATCCGGTCTAGACTTGAAACTGAAAATCTGAGACAACCATTCTCGAGTCTTGTCAAGTTTCATTCACATACTGACCACCCGTTCCAAAGTTATGAATTTCATTAGATTCTGGATTCCCAACTTCCACTTCCTCCATGGTGAACGAGTCCGGCAAGGGACTATTTCCAAGTCAATCCGATCAGGTCCTTAATATGCGTGCTAGTTTTCGTCGACTTAGCACATGTGGAAGTACCTTAACTCGCGATCACCGGAATTCCGGGGAACCCTCTCCAATCCCCCCGACTGTGACAAGACCCGGTCCCGTTTTGTCAATAATGTATCTAGGGTTTACGCATGTTCTTCCAGCCAAGTCTCATTCAGATCCCTCGAATGTAAGCGCTTCATGAGATTTCCAGTGCCCCCCTCCAGCCCCCCCCCCCCCCCAGTTATCAGATCCGGATCAGATCTGAAACTGAACATCTGAGACACTTGTTCTTGACACTTATTGAGTCTCATGCACGCCCTATCATCCGTTCCAAATTTATGCATGTCACTAGATTCCGGATTCCCCATCCCTCTAGTTTTTGCTTGGGCGTTTCAAGCACTACCACCCTTACCGCCGAACGCTCGGACATACTTAGCTCATCAAAAAAATTTTGAATTTTAAGTTGGGCGCTGCATGGTCTTTTCCCCATTTATTGCTCGGGCGATTCAAGTACTGCCGCCCAAGGCCTGGACATAGTTAGCTCATCCAAAATTTTGCAAATTTAAACCCAGTCAATGATTTAGCGGTTGTTTCTCTGTTTTCCACTTGGGCATTTCAGGCACTGCCACCCTTATCGCCCAACGCACATACACAGTTAGCTCATCCAAATTTTCGTGAATTTTAATGCCGGATATGATTTGGTGGGCATTTTTTCCGATTTTCGATTGGATGTTTCAAGCACTGTTGCCCTTACCACCCAACGGCCGGACTTAACTCATCCAGCTTTTTGCACTGAAAGAAGCATTGTATCAATCCAGCCTAATTTTCTCCATTTCGCTCTTGGATGTTTAAAGCCCTGCCGCCCAACGCCTCATACCTTGGTGTTGGGCATTTTTGGGTGGCCAAAAAAGCCCAATTCGAACAAATGGGGCGTTGTGCCAAGCGAAAAATGGAGAAACGCCCATCAAATCATCGCGATGTACATGAGAATCATCCTCAAGCTGGGTTGACAGAATGCAAGTTTCAATGCAAAAAGCTGGAGGATAAATATTCCTTCAATATTTCTGGATGAGCTGTCTCCTGCTAAAAGCTTGAAGATTAAAGCCCACGGCTAAGGCGGCAGTGCCTGAAACGCCAAAGCGAAAAATGGAGAATCCCCCTACCAAATCACCGCCCGGGTTAAAACTAAAAAAAAATCAGTTGGTAATTATGTCAGGGCTTGGGCAGTAAGGCTGGCAGTGCTTGAACCCCCAAAGCAAAAAAACGAGAACTACCAAATCTCTGCCCAAATTAAAATGTATCAAACACATTCCAGGAATTTAAATTGATATTTATAAGCTGATTGATGATAATAGTTACCATAGGTTTCTTTATGAGTAATAAAAAATATCCAGGGCTAGGCTAGGCAGTACTATTTTTTACTGCTGTTATTGCAGGCTTGGTGGGCATTTTTCTAGTTTTTGCTTGGGCATTTCAAGCACTACCACCCATAACGCCCAACGCCCGGACATACTTAGCTCATTCAAAAAATTTAGAGTTTCAAGTCGGTTGTTGCATGGTCGTTTCTCCATTTATTGCTTGGGCGATTCAAGCACTGCTGCCCGATGCCCGGGCATAGTTATCTCATCCAATTTTTTTAGAATTTGAACACAGTCGATCATTTAGTAGCCGTTTCTCTGTTTTCTACTTGGGAGTTTCAGGCACTGCCATCCTTACCGCTAAACGCACAGACATAGTTAACTCATGAAAATTCCATGAATTTAGAAATTTTAACACAGGCGATGATTTAGTAGCCATTTCTCTGTTTTCCACTTGAGAGTTTCAGGCACTGCCACCCTTACAACTAAACGCACAGACATGGTTAACTCATGAAAATTTTCAGGAATTTTAATGCTGGTGGTGATTTGATGGGCATTTTCCAATTTTCGAATGGGTGTTTCAAGCGATATCGCCCTTACAACCCAACGGCCAGGCTTGACTCTTCCAGCTTTTTATACTGAAACTAGCATCGTGTCAACACAGCCTAAGTTTCTCCATCTCACTCTTGGAATTTAAAGCCCTGCCGCCCAACACCCCATGCCTTGGTATTGGACGTTTTAGGGTAGACTAGGCGGTGGGCAAAAACTCCAAGCTGGTCCCAGATTCAATACAAATTACAAGACAAAGTGGTGGCCGCCATGCATTGGGCAGCAGTCACTGTGTTACATCATGATTCTCAAGAATTTCTTAGATGCCAGTTACGCGAGGTCTGCAATTTTTTTAACACGTGCTGGCACGCAGCTGGCACGCTCCCATAGTAATTAGTATTTTTCTAATCAAGAATTAGGACATGTAATACTGAACTCAAACCAAAGCTAAAGTTCAGGAGAAGGATATTCACACTTATATGACCAAAGGATCAGAATTTGCAAGTTATTCATTTGGTAGCTATCCTACCCTAACATTTTGCTCTGTCAAAAAATAAATTGGTTCCCTACCATTCCCTTGCTTAGAAAAAAAAGACAAACTCAATTTGCTCCAGCTACAGTATTTTAATGAATCGAGGACAGATGAAATTCAGTAGCTCGGCTTTGTCTAGTCTAAACTACTAATTAATAAATATCGTCTTTCCCGCCAACCTTCATGTCCGCGGTTCAAACTTTGGCGCCAAAGTGTTTCGAGGACGGAATGACATTAACTTACTAAAGGGGCTGCGAGACTCAGACCTTGCCGGAATGTTACTAAACTACAAAGTTCGGATACGATAGTAGGAATACTCCAATGACCAAGTCCAAAACACGCCAGTGATCCTCAGGAAGAAGGAGTAAGCGTCTTCGTAACGACTCAAAATCACGCTCAAATCTTGTGTCAAACCAATCACGGCAATCTTTGGGAGCAGCTGTGACACGACGTCTTCCTTTCTTCCACTAGGTACCCGGAGAGGCAGGAGATTGTGCATCTGCAAGGAAAGAAAGTCATCAAGAGTATCCAGGCTTACCTTTGGGGCTTAGTTTGGGCCCTCTACTCCTGCAGCTGCAATCCGGGTTCGAGCCGAAACAGGAAGATGGGACAAAAAACAGTCCCACAGAAATTCTGGAATCAGAGACATACTCTGTGCGAACTTTCGTCGTTATCGAGGAAAAAAGCACTGAGCGAACCATAACAAAGAAACATTACAAAAAAAAAATGATTACAGTGACATTATATCATCCTCCCGAATGCTTTGCCCAATGATACTCCTGTAGTCGGACTCAACCTTCCGTAACAGGTCCGAATGGAATCTGAAACGTCAGAAGATAAGAATAAGAATAGTAATTTATTCGCTCACATTTTCACGGCAGTAAAACCATAATTGGTGAGTACTGTCATGCAAAATATATAACATAGATAACACGGACTTAAAAGCCAGGGCAGGCAGTTTCCGCGCGTCTCTAAAATCCTGCCACTTTGTAGAAATGATAGACTTTGTAAGTTCGAATTAGGGATCTCATCAGGATCTCATAAACGTGAGCAATATATCTAATATGAAGGGAGAAGGGAATCCAAACAACCACAAATTGCAGACCTCAATGTTTTGAGCATAAATGGTCAGTGAACCATATTTTTCGGAAACTGATTTTGTTAGTATGTAGTTTATCATTTTCATAAAAATCCCAAGGGAGTAACGTAGCTCGACTCTTGGAGTTCCAACAATAGAATTTTCCCTTCTATACTATTTCGTTCTGGCGTCACTCATGTTCTGCGAAAGAAGGAGATTAAAAAGATGAGATCACATTATTTTAAATATGCAAAGCACCTTCTCTACTTGTCGAAATTATGTCATAACCATACATTGACGGAGAAACTCAAAATTCAAGATGCAAGTGTTACCCTTTTGGATGTTTCCAGATCGGTTTCAAAAATCATGGACAACAGGGCCCAACCAGCGCACGACGTCGTCCACTGCTTCCTGACCGAAGATTAAAAACTAAGTGTCCTTTCTGTATGTTTATGTGTTTGTTTATTTTCTTCATTTATCCGCCTTTTCAAAATGGCGGGTCATAAATAAATTACTTACTTACTTACTTAACTTACTTAGATATTGATAATATCTCCATCCTTATGACTGGCTTTTGCCCGAGTCTAAGCAAACTACAAGCAACTTCCACACGGATTCTCAGCAACAGACTGACTAAAGGTCTTGGCAGAATATAGGCTATCTTAGCCTACATTCAGCAGTGGATTACAGCCCAACCCATAACGTCAAGGAAATATCTCTAACTTCAAGCATTACCCGAAGCCTGTTGGAACATTTCTCCGCTCGCTTACTTCTGAAATGTTGACTTTTACATGACGTGTTGCATTGCTTTTTTCTTCACCTTCCGGCGGTCTTACTAGTGTGTCAGGTCGCAGGGACTGACGCCCCTGATTGGACCTAGACAAGCAGCGCTGATACAAGAGTCACCTTCATCGCCCAATCAGAGATCGAGATAAGAGGGGGTGGAGAGCATGGAATGCTTTTAAGCAGCTGGGCAAGCTGAGTATCCCAGCATTTGAAAGTAATCGTTTAGTAGTGAAATGGCTCAGGTATGGAATAATGAACTATGAGCGGTATGAGGTGGAATAACGGATGGTTTCTCTTAGCGTTTGCTTTTGTTTTGAAAGGATTGACGGCGAGCCCCATGTCAGGTAACTGTAACACATTAGCTGAAACGTTGCGGACCCCCCCCCCCCCCTCTGAGGGTCTTTCCAATTAGTGCCGGTGTCTTTCAAATATGTTTACTTACGTAAGCCATTTATCTAATGAATCCTTCTACCGAACATATCGACGCTGGAAACAAGACCAAAGGTTTCGAAGGGATCCCAAAAATTAATATTTGATCAAGACAATTGGGTCTTGTCTTCGCCAGATGCCAGATCCAGTCTCCGCCAGAATCCTTGAACATTTTTACTATTGAAAACTGCAAACAGATTAATTTAGCAAATAGCTAGTCATCTGAGACAACCAAGTTGAGATATATCTCTATAAGCCATATCTATTTTGACGATAATGATCGATACTTCCTGCTTTACTTCTTCCAAATTTCCGGTTTCGGCCGAATTCGGAGCGAACTACTTGTCCAAAAAAAAAAGAAAGTTCAGAAACGAATTCAGCGTATCTCCTTATCCCTATACAGAACATCTAATCAACTTCCAATAAAACTTTAATTTATAACAAATTTTCCGGTTTCAGCCGTATTCCGGACGAACTACATGACCGGGCAAAAAATAATTTCCAGATACGGATTCAGCGTCTCTTCTAAGCCCTAAACTTAAAGTAAAACTTTTGCTTTTAACAGATTTTCCGGTTTTGTCCGGATTCCAGGCGAACTAGTTGTCCGGGTAGAAAATGATTTACACGTAAGTGTTCAGCATGTCTTCTTATTCCTAAATTGAGCATCTAATCCACTTCAAATAATAGCCTACTTTTGCTTTGAACAAACTTTCCGTTTTCGCCGGATTCCAGACGAAGTAATTGTCCGGCGAGAAATTGGTTTTCATCATCGTGTTCAGCATATCTTCTTACCCCATAATCGACTATCGCATTTGCTGTTTATAAATATTTTGTTTGCCCCTTTGTTTGAACCCCCACCCCTAAATGTAGGGCTAGAGAGCCCATCTACGAACTCGACCTTACCTTGACCTAAAGAACCCTCACACCAAGTTTCATCAAATATCTCATTCCCTTCGAGAGTTATCTTGCTCGCAGACGGACGGACAGACGGACAAATTTTGCGATGTCACTTACGATTTGGGACCCCAAAAACTATCTGAGAACCATCCATATCTGTAACATTAATGAATTCATTCTTGTTTTCTGATCCGTCCTACATTGAAGAGACAATTCGTCGCAATTACAATCTGTCACGGGGCGATTAGTCGCAGCGACAATTCGTCACAGAAAAATTATTACAAAGGTAAGCTGTGATAAATAGACAAGCTAAACATTGATGCGCTTGCCGAACGGCTACTTGAATCTGATTGATTTATTTACCCACTTCAAACACAAAGCGTGACACACGGAGTACGAAGAAATAAAAATGAAAACAAAAAAGATCAGGTAAATGATCTTATGTCATCGGGTCTAGGCGAGAACCCCCCCGGTACCAAACCCCCCCCGGCGAAAAAAAACCCGGCTAAAAAAAACCCGGTACCATACCCCCCCCCCGATGACAACCCCCCCCCCCCCCCCGGCGAAAACCCCCCGAATCCTTTACATTTAAACATTTAAATTGACTTCCCGTGATCTTAGTCTATCAAGGGGACTTCTGGTACAACAAGAACAAGACCAAAGGTTTCCATGGGATCCCAAAATATTTCATTTCCCCCTTAACTTAAGCCCCCTCCCCCTTCCCTACATATATGGCTAGAGAGCTACGAGCTCGACCTTACTCTTGACCCAAGGAATCCTCACACCAAGTTTCATCAAAATATCTCATACCTTTCGAGAGTTACAGAGCGCACAGACGGACAACTTTTGCAATGTCATAGGTATCCCACCACTTACGTTTTGGGATCCCGAAAAACTAACGGCAATTAACTGCAGCTTCCTCGACAAGAAGGGGAAATAATCGGGAAAGGATTTGTTGGGGGGGGGGGGGGTCGTTACACTGAGTCGCACGGGTTTTGATCTTTCACTTTTAACACCTCACTGACCACAGCTTCAGGTGAATGCGTGTGTTAGTTCATTTCAGCAATTATTACATCACCGTCAACCATCACCTTCGCTTTACACTCCCCTCCCTTGGATATATTTGTTCTGCCTACGCTTACATTCAAAACTAAGAACACATCCAGCCAGCACTTTTTGCTTCACATATACAACATACCCTTTGCACGCACAAGCTCATTCTTACACGTGTTACTGGATATCTACTGTACTTCAGACATTATTGTACAGTCAAGTCTGCGAATGAAGTTGCGTCCAGTTATTACTCTTATGTATCCGTCAGAAGGTACATGAGCTAATCCGGGTACCCAGCAAATCCCTTGTACTATACGTAGCGTAGGGATTATTTGGGACTAGGAGATTCTTTTAGGATTGTGTTTTTTTATTAGGATTCCACTTTTTTAAGGATTCGGGGGGGTTTTCGCCTTGGGGGTTTTGTCACCAGGGGGGGTTTGGTCGGGGGGGTTTCAGCCGGGGGGGGGGGGGGGGGGTTCGCCGGGGGGGGGGTTTAGCCGGAACCCACACACTGTCAGAGTTGTCAACTGCCCGCCGGATGGACTGTGGGTCGGACGAATTTTTTGTGGGCATACCCTTGGGAGGAACTGTCCTGGTAACATAGGCGGAGCTTTGTCGAAAGTGGTTTAGGAAGGTTATACATTCCATAGCTTTACAAGTTTTTTGACATTACTGGTTAGAGAGTAACAACTTCTAAGCGCTAGACAGATCTTTCAGATTTATAGAAGCATATATTCAAATAATGTATACAACGGATACGTAAGCTGCGGTGCTTCATCAGCGATATTTCGACCCTTCTTGGCAAGGGTTCTCGTCAGGCTGTCGATAGTCCTTCAGCCCAAGCTGACTGCGAATCATATTTGACGGTGCAAAACGGATAAGCCATTTCCAGCTTGAGCGGCTTGAGCCTGAAGAGGACCCTTGCCAAGAAGGGCCGAAATGTAGCTCTAATAAAATGTAGCTGACTTATCCGTTTTGTACCGTCAAATATATCAGGCTGTCAATCTTCAGGGTCAATGTAGGGGAAGGAAACAAACCTGTAATAAATAACTGAAGCTTCTAGCGACTATAAATATCGTATTCAGGCAAAATACTTTCAAATACCACTGTAGGGAAAAAATTAGTCCCGAGATTTAATTTTTGACACGGCAGCGTTTTTTCTGCTTTGGCTCATGGAATTCTTATTTATAGAAGCTTAGAATTTGTTGTTTATCTTTATCATCTCGAAGAGCGTAGCTGCACTTTTCCAAATCTTCCTCTCGATTAATTTCAGCCAGAAAGGTCATACAAACATTTTCGAATTTCAAGTTCCATTTTTAAGTCAAAGTTTATTTTCAATATGCTACCAACAAATGGTATATTTTCGCTTACCAGGAGAACGGTAGCCTAAAACTTAAAAATATAGATGTGGAACCTGCAAGAAATATAACGTAGTTGATATAGTGCTCTTAGGGACGAATTAGTTCAAATGTACACAATATGTTTTAATAAAAAGGAAAAAAAGATTTGTAAAATACTGGTAAGCCAATGGATCATCTGAAGAAAACAAGACCAAAGGTTTCGATGTGATCCCAAAGGTGAATATCTACTGGACTTCTCGATCCAGACAAGGGTCTTGTAGATGTCCGGGTTTCGCCAGACCCCATAAGAAAGAGCACGTCATTTTTTCGAAGTCAGCCATGTACGAAAAATGATAGTGCTATTTTGGGATGGTGAAAGCCAAATGGCTAATCCGCTGGGAAATCCAGTTCAGGCCTGGATTTATAATGTTTCTTTACCCCTATATCGAACCTATATTCGACTTGAAGAAACTTTTACTCTTTCCAAATTTCTGGTTTCGACACAAACACTTGTCCGACAACCCTACATCAAATCTCTGAACAATTTTAGAAAAAAAATTGTCTACTTCTTTCCAAATTTTGGCAGAATTCCCGGCAAAAAATTGTCCGGTAAGAAAATAATATTCAAAAACGGAAACGGACAAAAACGGAAAGAAAAGGAAGTTCAAAAACGGATTCAGTTCAGCATGGGTCCTTACTCTAAATCGACTATTTTGCGAGATTTTAACAAATATTCCGTTCCGCCCCTTGATCCGAAAGTACTCGATTCAGACCCCATGCATGAGTTTGATCGGCTTTTTAACCGAAAGAGTCCTCAAACCAAGTTTGAACAGAATACCTCAATTCCTTCGAGAGTTATCGTGCTAACAAACGGTCAAGACATACAGACGGACGGACAACTTCTACTGTTTAACGAAACGTTCGTCGGGCCAGCTGATTTCGAGGTACAAGGGAAGATAATTTGTAAACCACACTGGCCTGACATATCACAAAAAATCAACAAAGAAACTCCATTTTCGTTGGTTTCTTAGTTGATTTTTTTTTAGGCACAAGTACAAGGTACTGGAAACTACACTGTAAAAAAAAATCTTGCAGTATTTGCTACTGGGATTAATCTTGTCTCTGCTGAGATAAGGTTGTCTCTAATTCGGATTAATCTTATCCCAGTAGAGATAAGATTAATCCCGGTAGCAAATACTGCAGTTAACTTTAATCCTTACTCGGAGAAACTTTTTACAGTGGACAGACCTGACGACCCTCTCTAACTTGGTCCTGTGAAGTCGTTCGAGTCCCCAGACTAAAATGGAAAGACTAAAGTGGACAGACTATAGTGGAAAGACTATAGTGGAAAGACTAAAGTGGACAGACTAAAGGGACAGACTAAAGGGGACAGAGTCTAGAGGACAGAATAAAGTCGAAAGACTAAGTAGACAGACTAAAGTGGACACATTGAAGTGGAAAGACTAAAGTGGACAGACTACCGAACCTTGTAATTTTAATAATTACCCATTTCAGATGATGGAATGCCCGAATATGAATCACAACAGGTCACATACGTAGAAGACTATGACGTACCTCTTTTCCTCGACCTGGACCCTGAAATGGTTGAATACGAAGAACCAGCAATGCTGCAGGTCCAAACGAAAAGATCGCCGATAAACACAACAGGAAAGAAGAAGACAGGGAAGAAAAGACGACTATCAAAAGTTCCAACACTACCTAGAGAGCAAGATGTTCGGATTCCTTATGACAGAGATAGTGATGACGAGTCAAGTCGATACATACAGTTATTGATAAAAGATTTAAGTAAAACAGGTAAGAAATAATCGACGTAAAACTTCAGTTTTCCCGCTCGTTTTCCGATCTTGCGAAATCTGGCCGTTCTGAGAAGTTTTGATAAAGAAGTTTTTGCAACGCAAAAACGAGCATACCTGGATTTAGCTATAGGCTGTGCCCCCCCCCCCCCCGACGGGAAACAACGAAAACAAGTTGAATGCATCCGTGTCAATTTCCTTCTCCTAAGAATATTAAGGTCTCTAAAGGTCATGGCCGACTTTTTTGTTCATTTGATTTTCTTTTTACTTTTCTCTGCATTTGTATTAAGTAGAAAGTAAAACGGTAATCACAGTAAAATCGATGTCTTTTCGAAAAGTTAGTCTTACCTCACAAATAAACTCAATATTGGTCTCAGGAACTCCTTTTAACCATCCCTATTATATACTAAAAAAAATATACAAATCGACTCCCCACCGAATCTGAAATCCTTTAGTTGTGGTGCCCGTCCACGGAGACTCGCGAGAATTCTTGGAGTGAATCCATGGGGCAAAAAACAAGACCAAAGGTTTCGATGGGCTCCCAAAAATGTGGTATTTAATCCAGACAATTTGGTATTGTTTATATCCGGTCTTAGCCAGACTGCTTGAACATTTTACTGTTAACATTTAGTAACAGAAGAAGGTCAATGGCTAACCATCTGAGAAAACCAAGTTCAGATATGGACTCAGCATGTGTGTATTTACCCCGCGGCTATACTTCATATCTACTTTGACGGAACTGATCAAATCTTCCTGCCTTACTTCTGCCAAATCTCCGGTTTCGACCGGATTCCGGGCGAACTACTTGCCCGACAAAATAAGCGATTCAGCATATCACCTTACCCCTATATCGAACATCTAATCAACTTCAGATAAAACTTTAACTTTTAGAAAATTTTCCGGTTTCAGCGGGATTCCGGGCGAACTGTATGTCCGGATAGAAAATGACTGTCGAAAGCGGATTCAGCATGTCTTCTTACCCCGAATTCGAACATCCGACCAACTTCAGATAAAACTTTTACTCTCAACGAACTTTCCGGTTTCGGACGGATTCCGGGCGAAATACTTGTCCGACAAGAAAATGATTTTATGTAAATGTTGAGCATGTCTTCTTACCCCTAATCGAACATCTAATCAACATTATATAAAACTTTTACTTTTAACAAACTATCCGGTTTTGGCTGGATTCCGGGCGAACGACTTGTCCGGCGAGAAAATAGCTTTCATATTTGTATTCAGCATGTCTTCTGACCCCTAAAACGACTATCGAGCTGTTAAAAAAAAATTGTTCGCCCCTTAATTTGAACCCCCTTTCCCACCCCGAAATGATGAGCTACAGAGCCCATCTACGAACTCGACCTCTCCCTTGGCCCAAAGAATCCTCACACCAAGTTTCATGAAAATATCTCATTCCCTTCGAGAGTTATCGAGCTGACAGGCGGACAGACAGACGGACGGACAGACTTTTACGAAGTCATAGGTATCCCTCCACTTACGTTTTGGGATCCCAAAAACGGACTTAGCTGTGGGAGTCCCCAGGAAATGGCGAGACTACGCTCTAGGTGTCGGATACAAGAAATATTCTGGAACACGACCGCTGATTATTTTTTACCAGCGCAGGGGCCAAGAGACTCTTATAATCCGTTCTTGCTAGAACGTTGTCAAGACGGTCGGCGATCAAATTGAAACAACATACGTAGTAAATTCTATCAAGAACAAATAATCAGATGGAACTTCTGTCTTTAGTCGCATGCAGCGACTATTAAAACCCCGACAAAATTAACCTGACATAGAGGTATTTACTCTAGCTTTGAGCTGATGTTGATACCCGTTTATTCCTCTTCCGTCTTCACCGTTGCTTATCGCAAAAGAAATATATAAGGAGGCCAGCAGGAGGCGTACTCCGCGCGTCGACTCGCTCTGGAGCGCGACCATAGAACCAATCAGCTTTGACTGCTAGATTTCCTCTTCAGCGACTCAACAGCGATATAGCTATTTGTAGAGGTAACGAAACGTGATGTGGCGCGAAGCTACTAACCTCCGCTCGACGGTTGCCACGGGTAGCACGAAAGTGCTACTTTTAAAACTTTTTTTCCAAAAGAAGCACTATGAAGAAAACGTAGCACTTTTTAGCAAAAATAACACCTT
The DNA here is from genome assembly GCA_030848855.1 of Branchinecta sandiegonensis. Taxonomy (NCBI): domain Eukaryota; kingdom Metazoa; phylum Arthropoda; class Branchiopoda; order Anostraca; family Branchinectidae; genus Branchinecta; species Branchinecta sandiegonensis. Next base: position 14,619,449 of record JAUPMV010000020.1, read on the forward strand.
TTTCTGTAAAAAGAACACTTTTCTTTTCAACTACTATTCCGTTTACATGCACTGCACACAATTAGTTTGAAAAATGGTGCTCCCATGAAGTAATTGAAGTAGAATTAAAGTGAACTATCGTCGCATTCCGGAAAGATATCCTCTACAGCTACGTATCTATACCATGGCTTCGTCCATTTGTTACACTTTCAACTGGAGTTGTGAGGAGAAACAGATTCACTAAACTTTAACTGAAGTTCTCGTTAAAACTGCTTATGCTATCAGGCTCCTGCACCCTGGTAAGTCAGTGCAGTAGTTTGTGAGGAGGAGTAAAACTTAACAGCAAAGCTGCTGCTTTTTAGGTAGAAGATTAAAATTTAAGCGAATAAAGTGGGCTGCTGTATATTTAGCCTACTGCATTGCAAAATCGAGGGAAAAAAATAAGATAAAAAAATATTAGTTGTAGTGTGGTCGAGTTGGAGACAGGTTGGGTGACGCTAAATTCTTTTTTTGGAAGTAGCACTTTTTTCCAGAAAAGAATACTTTTTCCAGTCTTCAGTAGCAAGAAAAATGTCAGTGGTGTGACAACCCTGAGTCGTTTGCGTCGGGAGTCGGCCGTATTTTACTCAGCTCATCATGTTTGTATGACCGAGACAGGGAGACAGCAGTTCTATCTCATTTTTTGTTCTTGGTTCTATAACCTTACTCCGCACAGAGTTTAACGCGACTATAATGGCATCAAGTATGCTGATGTTGGCGAAATATGACCCCTACAATGTGGAACGAATTCTAAGGCGATTATGTATTTAAATCCAATTTCATTCTAATCGTTTTCTTTCAGTAAGAAGACAGACTATAAAGAGAAGTCCACTTTGTATGAGAAAATGTATGTCCCAAGGGCATCTGCACCCTGCGCAGTGTCATTCACTATGTTAAGGTAAGTAGTATCAGTTTTACGAACGTTTACGAACTAAACTTCGTTTTACGAACTAAAACGTAAAGCAGTTTTGTCGCTAAAAAGCCGCCTTTTGAGGTCAGATAACAACCTGATCCAGATTCTTTCCAGTCCAATTTTACACTATCACTGCCTTTGTGGGTAAAAATGTAGTGATGAACTTGTGGTTCGTTGACTTTTGATAATCTGTGGATATGTGTGATATGTAAGCTAGTGATAATGTGTGCTTTTTCCTCTATGTATATGGCTACGGCTGAAAAAAAAAAAATGTAAAGCCACTTGCAGGATGGGTTTGCCGAATAAAAAGGCTAGTTCAACTGAAGCACGCTTCAGCACTTAACAGGCTGCATGTGTAATCACTTGAATTCATAAATTAGAATAATTTAAATAAAAGATTTCTTTTTAATTTCTTCGATGTAAGAGATACGATATTTCGCTGAGTAGAATCGAGCGTGGCATCCTAGCCCGCAGAGAGTTCCGAGGGGTTGCGCACTGGTGCCTCATGGTGTACAAGGTCCCTGCCTCATGCCTGCCTCACGTGCCTCAGGTGCCTAATGCCTGCCTCACGTGCCTCATGCCTGCCTCACGTGCCTCATGCCTGCCTCACGTGCCTCATGCCTCATGCTTGCCTCACGTGCCTCATCGCCCGTTCTGCTGACACGTTTAGGGATTTTTGAAGTGCCTCATGGTGTACAATGTCCCTACCTCATGCCTGGCTCACGTGCCTCATGCGTGCCTCATCTGCCTCTGTCTCATGGTGTACACGAAATCGGCTAGTGCGCAACCACTTAGAGAGTACGGCCGCGCTCATTCGACACAAATAACCCTTCCACTGACGAATTTCGTTGTGTCATTTGTGTCAAATGAAGTACAGACGCACACTTTGTGGAAAAATACGGCACGCTCGGTTCGACACAGCGAAACATCCTGTATCTTACACTGAAGTATCTTTTTTAATTTCTCTTCGCCAGGTTATTTTAATTTCCAGACTACAGTAATCTCAGAAGATACAGCTTCTATTCGAATATTGTAACGTGCATGACCACTTTGAATCTGTACTGTATTTGAACAAAAACAAGAGCTAGAAGCTCATATGGTATATCCAAATAATGCATAAAAGGGATGTGTCAGCTACAATGCTTTAGCAGCGGTATTTCGTCCCTTCTTGGCAAGGGCCGAAATATCGCTGCAAAAGCATCCGATTTTATGCATTTTTTTATTGTATGTTTCAAAGTCAGCTTGGGCTCAAGGAATATTTAGCTCATATGGCACTTGCAAGGCTGGGTCAGAGGATGAAAGTAGGAATTTCCCAATTTGTGGGTTTTTTCTTGATCCTTTGCAATAAAAACCCTTGAGATAAGAATGATCGTGGGCCCTTGGAAACCATGGGAATGTTTCGTTTGGTAAAAAGTATTGTATTTTTGCACTTTTTGCAAAGTATTGTATTTAGTTTTTTATGCCACTGGCATGTCTGATGCTTTTGAGAAACTCCAGGCTTATTAATATTTGCCATTAAAACTGTACCTTACCTTACCTTACTTGGCTGTGATGATGCGCACTTTACAGTTTACAGGTGTTAGAAATTCATCTGTATGCAAAACCCTTGAGAAAAAAATGATGATAGGCTGATCGAGATCATGAAAATGTTCATGGGCTAACGAGGATCACGAAAAATATAAACTGTGCTTTAAAGTATTTTTATACTTCGCGGGTAAGCCTACTTTAAGGGATGGTCGCATCTGGGAAGTGACAATTTCTAAGCCAATCTTGTCAAGTCTGTAATGTTCAAGCCAAGTTCCATCGTCCTAGCACATCTGGAAGTACCTTAAGTCCGATCACCGGAATTCCGGGCCCCCGCCTCCAACTCCCCTCAGTGCCCGAATCCGGTCCGGTTCTGTCACTGATGTATCTAGGAGTTGTGCTTGCTTCCCACCAAGTTTCATCCCGATCGCTCTACTCTAAGCGCGTCACACAATTTCCGTTTCTCCCCTCCACCCCCCCCCCCCCCCACCCTCACTGGATCCAATCCTGACTTAAAATGGGATACCCGAGACACGACGTCTTTCCAAATATAAAGTTTCATTAAAATCAGATCGTCCGTCCGAAAGTTATATATACCTCAAGATTCCCCTCCCTCCACTCCCCCGACGATGGTCGGATCAGACAAGTGACTATTTCCAATTTAGTTTGGTCGGGTCCCTAATATGCCTGCCAAGTTTCATCGTCCTAGCACATATGGAAATTCCTTAAATCGCGATCATCGGAATTCCGGGAAACCCCCTCCAACCCCCCCCCCCCCTCAGTGCCCCGATCCTGTCTATAACGTCTCTGGGCATTATGCTTGTTCTTCCCACGAAGTACATCCCCGATCCCTCGACTTATCACAGAAGTGTAGGCTGGGGGAGAAGTGGGGGAACATTCGGGAAACTGACCTGTATTGCAGAAATTCCTGACACCATAGCCTAATAAAGCCTAGAGACGAAAGTGGAATTCCGCATTGGATTGTAAGTGGATGTAAGTGGAGTCGGTACCAGTTTACTCCTCTGTTGTCAATACGATTGTCCAGACTGTCCTCGCAACCGTCCACCGCCACTAAACAAATTTAGAAAACTTAGTAGCCTACGTCCAGAACCACTGGGGCGTCAAAATGTTCTAGCCGATTTAAAGCGTTCTTCCGCGAATATCCCGGATTATAATCAGATAACTATTTATCATCGACTATCTCATATTACAAAACGGTAATCTTTCCTATTCCAAGTGTTCATACTATTCGGGGGTTGGGTATTACCATTACTAAAAATATTCGTTCTTCCCGATCCCGGAAGGTTTCCGATTGTAGGCTAAAAAATTCAGCTGGGTCATTCGAAAATTGTTGCTAACAGGGGGAAATACAATAGGAAAGCTCTTGGCAAGCTATACTCTTCCTTCTTTGACCATTCTATTCTTTTCTATCTGGTGTTTACCCTGTTTTAAAGAAAAACGATATTAAAGCTATGCGTTCCTCTTACTTTCGCTTTTGTAAATTCTTCTTCTTCTCCTCCTTGGCCAAGAAATTCTAAAATTATTAGGAAGTACTCGCTACCGGCTATTACGGAGAAATTGTCTGTTCTCCACAGAAAACTGTCCGAAACGGCGTACGCGCGTCTGTCGCTCTCTCACGGGCTTATTCGTCTGTTTGACTCTAGAGTGGATTTTGATTTTTATGTGTTGTGTTTTCCCTAATTGTGTCTTCATATTTTCTTTTGTACTCCACTGGTTTCGTCTTGTACGATTTTGCAAGTTGCGTTGCAAGTTACAAGATTCCGTTGCGAGATTCCGAATCGACGATCCAATATCAGTCCAATATCAGTCTTCGTCTGATCTTCAATCTCCGTTCCAGTTTGATAATTATTGGTTTCAAGCTCCAACTGTCAAAAAGTGACCGTTGTGTACTTGAAATCCAAAACCTGGCAGTTGGCCATGTCGTCTCAGGTGCTTTTCTATGACCCTGTACTGAACTTCCTGCAAGATAATTTCAAAAAGGGGATCGGCCATGACAGCATTGCTCTATGCGCTGTAGAGTTTTTTCCTGAGGCAGATATTTTGGCTGCAAAGCGCCTACTTTGGAAGAAGGCTTTTCCGCAGGATCCTGTCCCACGTCGTTCAGGTCCCAACGCTGCGTCGGCTTATGCTACCGATGTTCTCGGTGCCTTCACTCGCTGCGATGAAGACGACGTCCCTCTGCCTGATTTCGTGATCAAATCTCCAAGTGAGGTACCGTTCATCCCAGCTTCAGCCTTTGCCACCCTTTCCTGCCAAATCACTACCTGTGTCAACGAAGTAAAGCTTATGTCTGAGAGACTTTTCTCGATGGATAACTTGTCTCACACTCAGCCATAAATGTCTGCAGCCGGCAACAAATCAGATCATCGCAACCACAGGCCCACATACTCCGATGCTGTGAAAATAATCGTTGACAACTCTCCTGACGGCATATGATATGATATGATATGATATATATTTACACAAAAAGCCCGAGGGCCATGGCAATACAAAACAAAATAAAAATAAATTTTCACTAAATTACTAATAAACCTAAATGAATCTTTCACGATGCTTCATCGAAAGCTTAAGGAATCTTCCCAACTGGCGAACTCCCGAAAAACATTCATCCTTCATTACTTTAACCAACCATTCCTCATCGTACACTCTTTTTCCAAACACTTCATCCCTCAACCCATCCAATTCACTACATTCACACATCAGGTGCAACACATTCTCATTCATCTCCCCACACATAGGGCAGTAGTAAGGACCAATCCGACTTAAACCCCTTCCCACATACCTCCTCCTATCCCCTAGCGGTAAACAATCACCCCTCATACTTATCACCCACGCTAACTCCTCCCTATTCAACCCTGCTTTAAAATAAATACTTTCCCCCCATGTCTCTTTAGCATCTCTGTAAAACCTCAACGAGCTAGACTTACCGACATCACACTGCCACAGCTGTGTTTCCTGATCCATCAACACCTTTTTAACCACACCTGCAACATCTCCTACTTCATGACCTTGCCCCTCCCCGTTATTCCAAAGCGAGCTAACCCCACACTGGTCCAAAATTTGTTTTATTCGGGACGCCCAAGAATCACTCGACTCATCCCGTAATGATTCCATATATGCTGCTTTAAGCACCCGTACTCGCGGCATATTAATAATTCTTTCCCAAAAACTCACCATATTAACCAACCTTCTATTTCTTAACGAAACTAGACCTAGATCTCCTCTCACCACTAATCCATTAATCCTATTGCTTAACCCTAGTAACCTCTTAAAATAACCTAGTTGTACTTGTTCTATTTTTTCTGCCTTACTAAATCCCCAAATCTCTGAAGCATAATGCATTACTGGCACCACTTTCGTTGAAAATATTTCTTTATGCAGCTTCAGATTCGTTACCTCCTTTAGACTACTTCTTAAAATCAAATTACCACAATTTTTTCCCTTTCTCACATTCTGTTCCACCTGCTTACCAAACATTCCCCCAACCGCTTTAAATTTGCATCCCAAATAAACACATTCCTCCTTCACCTCCAATACAGCTTCACCGTACTTAAAAATCTCTCCTTCTTTCCGCTTTCCACCCTTTCTAAATACCACTACCACCGTTTTCTTGACATTCAAATCTAGCTCTTTCTTTTCAAGGTATAACTTCAAAATATCCAATAGTTTCTGCAATTTTGTATGGGATTCTGCCACCAGGGTTAGATCATCTGCAAAAAGCAACAAACAAAGAGACACTACGTCAAGCGTTAACAAAGGAGCATTATTGTCTACCATAAACTTTTCAACATCATTAATAAAAACAGAAAACAACTTAGGGGAAAGCGTGCAACCCTGCTTAACACCTAAAACAGACTTAATCTCTCTTGACAGTTTACCAAGTACTCTCACCACCACCCTCGTATTAACATACATCTCCACAATCAACAATACAAACAATTTTGGAAGACCAATTTCTAGTAATGTCTGCATTAACAACTTTCTATTTATATTATCAAAAGCCCCCCTCAAATCCACAAAAGCTACATAAAGTTTCTTTCCTCTACCTCGAGTATATTTTCTAATTAACACATGCAACGCGAAAATCTGGTCTAACGTACTGTATCCTTCCTTAAAACCTGCCTGAATATAACTTAATATTTCATTTTTATTCAACCATTTTTTCAGCCTAACATCTATTACTTTACATAAAATTTTACTCAATACATTACCTAGGCTAATCCCCCTGTAATTCTCATGCTTATTCCTATCTCCTTTTTTGAAAACTGGAACCATCATTGAAATATTCCACTGCTCAGGCCATCTTGCTTTCTCGACAATACATGTAAACAAAAGTGCCAACAATGGAAGCAAATGGGCTCTTCCCCATTTCCAAATTACTGCTGGGATACCATCCATACCAGGTGCCGAACCACCTTTCATCTGCTTCAATGAATGCCAAATTTCCTCCTCACAAACTGCATCTGTAAGCATGTAGTCAGATTCTTTCATCGGGAATGGAACTTCTGACCTTAGCGAAGTGGCAAATTCATCCGTAAGAATCTTTCCCGGGTCGTTTTCCGACTCCAGATGTTCAGGCCATGTGTGTGCAGGCGGGACTGCGTTTCCTTGATCTCCTTCTATCTGGTGTTTAACTAATTTCCAAAATTTCTTACTATCCTTAATTTTATAACTCTTAACTATCTCCATATTAATATTATCTGCCATTGCTTTCTTTTTTGCCCTTAAAAGATTTTTATATTCTCTTCTTACCTTCCGATATTCATCTAGCCTACATCCTGATAATGGACCTCCAACTTTTACCTTTTTTAAAGCTTCAATTACCTCGCTTCTCTTAACATCACATTCCTCATCAAAAAATTCCTTATTAATCCTCTTCTGCTTTTTTTCCTTACCACTAGTTCTAGCTGCATCATACACTACCCGAATCCCGATCCACTTTCCCGAAAAGCCGCACTTGACCAGCTAGATGGGCATGACTCTATTACCAACGTAAAAGTCAGTAGTTCCCAAAACCGATGGATTTTGGAAACCGCCAGTCAGGAATCAGCTTCACGCATAGCAAAGGCGATTACGGATAAGCACCCCGGCTCTCGCACTACCGTCGTTAGACCAAGTTACCTTGCTGTCATACGGAATGTTCCAGAGAACATAACCTCCGCTCAACTTACCAATTGCATCCCAGGCACGTCTGAAGTCATTCAGCTTGGAACGTCACGCACCTTCAAGCTAGTGTTCCTGGATCAGCCAGCGCTGGAGAAAGCCCTTGTAAACGGAGCTCGGATTGGTTATGAATTCTTTCGTATTGTGGAGTATCGCCGTATTCCCCCAAGATGTAATAAATGCCAATCTCCTGGTCACAGACAGGACAAGTGCAAACTCGACTGCAACAGCTTGAGGTGTGCTCGTTGTTCTGGAAACCATATACATTCTAAATCCAATCCATGCTCAAACAATGCGCTGTGCGCCAACTGCCAGGGCAACGACGTCTCTTTCAGCATGAAGTGCCCCATTTTACGGAAAGCAGCCGAGAAATATTTATCTTAAATGGAGTCGACTCTTATCAGGTTAGCTTCTCTCAACATCAATGGCACTAAGGACAAGTATCTGCTAATAAACGATCTATTGGCGAAAACATGATATAATATTTCTGCAAGAGCACCTATTGACCAACGCGAACGTACGTTTTCTCCAACGATCGCAAAATCACTTCACTTTCCTTCGGGATGCGCGCAAAACCAAGGGTAGACCTTCTGGAGGATTAGCCACATTTGTTAGCTGCGACATCTCTGCTTCTACCCATCTGATCTATTCGGACAAGAACATTCTTGCTGTCAAGACTGATCGTTTCGCAGTTATTAATGTGTATCTACCGTTCAATCGACGCAACTCGCAATCTTTGAATGCCTTTGCGAATGCATGCAGAAAACTCCAGACGGTCCTGAAAAGCATCTCAAATCAACAAACTCCATGGATCTTGGCCGGTGATCTGAACTGTGATATTCTGGAAACATCCCCTAGATCAACGCTGTTACTCGATAGCCAACCTGATGGATACCAAATAGCACCAAAAGATCTGGACTACACGTATATACACAACGTAGGCAGTGCAACGTCAAACATTGACCACATAATCACTTCGTCAGATAATGCAGTTGATGGCCTTGTCCATGTGGATACCGAAAATATTGACGATGACCACTTGTGTATTCCGTGCAGCTTCAGATAAAAACTCGTTGCTCTCCAACAGAATAACACTCCCCCTAGATGGTGTGAAAAGCGCAACTGGGACAGGTGCAACAAAGTGATATTTTTGCAGTACCTAACTACGCTTCTGTCCACAATAACAATACCTTTCCATTTGCTCCAGACCAGGATACCCCATCAGTCAGCCCGTCTCGACATCAACTCTTATTACAATCAGATTGTATGGTGTCTAAAACAAGCTGAAGAAATGGCTGTCCCTCTTGAGCATGTCAAGATAGGTACAAGGAAACCTTTATGGAAAATCGACCCGGAGATCAAAAAAGTTAAAAGCCGTGCGCGGACTTGGTACCAAATATGGAATGCCTGTGGTCGCCCTATGCATGGGACTGTCTTTGACCTCAAGCAAAAAACAAAGCGCAATTTCAAAAAGGCCCTTAGGGCAATGCGCGTTAAGGGTTTGGATTTCCCGACTAATAAGAAGGATTGGGCATCGGTTCTGCGTTCTGACAAAGCCACTCCTCCACTTCCGTCGCCACTTCAGATGAAGGACTGGTTGCACCACTATTCTTCTGTATTCAGCTCTAGTGATGGCCTACTTCAACGTTTTTTTGGCGAGCTCCTTTCGAAACTTCTTCCGAGCAATATGAAACAGTCACAAGTCTACACCGTCACCAGAGACGGAGTCATAAAAGCTATACGCAGACTGAAAGTACCTCCGTTGACAGCGACGGTCTCTGCTCCAACCACTTCAAGTTCAGCTCTACCGAACTCATCTTCCACACTCAGCTGCTGTTTCAGATGATTCTGGCAACGTCTATAGTTCCAGACAGTTTTCTATCTGGAACTATGACGTCAATTCTAAAAAAAGGAAAAGATCCAAACCAGTGCAGCTCTTTCCGGCCAATTACAGTGTCTTACATCTTTAGCAAAATTTTTGAATTTCTCTTAGTGCCAGAAATAACATCGAAGTGCCAGTTCGGCGATTTCCAGTTTGGTTTTCAAAAAAAACTCAGTTGCAGCCATGCTCATAGAGTCCTGTCTACAATTCTCAAGGAGGCGACTCTTGGAAAATTTGCCGTTCATCTTTGTGCAATCGACGTTTCTTGAGCTTTCGATAATGTAGTACATTCACAGGCTCTACTTTCTTTGTTGCTTCAGGGTGTTAATGCTTCCATAGTTTCTGTTTTAAGGTTTTGGTACCGTAACGCGATTGTTCGGGCGAAATGGTCAATGGTCCATTCCTGTGAGCAAGGGGGTACCACAGGGTAGAGTCCTATATCCTTTTGTTTTTAAAAGTGCCATTTATGAATGCCTCTCAGGCTTATAGCCAACATTTTTCCTTGGAGATCTAAGTATTAATTACATAGCTTACATTTTGTTAATAAGTCGAACTAAAAGTGGGTTAGAATCTAACATAAAACGATTTGTCAGGGTCTTTCCCAAATCGGCCTTTCTGTTAACATTTCTAAATGTCAGTACCTTAAATTCAACAGCCCAAAAGATTCCGGTATTTCTTTTCAAAATGAAAAACTCACCAATTCCCCTACCGTAAAATGGCTTGGCATGATCATAGCACAGTCTCTTAAAAAAACCTGCGATAACGCTGTTTCGGCTGTTCACGATTCCATTCGTGTCGGATATGGAAAATTAGTTCCAAATAGAGGAAGGTATAACAGAAAAGCCCTTGGTAGTTTTTATAATAGTTTTTGTTCTCCCTCTGTCTGCAACCTTTCCGGTATTTTTAGTATTCTGAGGCTAAAAGATTTAAAACGTATCAGGACTTATTATTTCAAATATTGTAAATTTCTCTTGTACCTTCCTCGACGTTATAGGAATTCCCGTATAACTGCAACTTTTTTGCCCTCTGACCCTTGCGTAAAGTTATCTTCAATTGCCCAGGACCTTCACGTTTCTGCCCTTGGCCATTTCTCCGCACTCCATCTAGGAAGAAGATTTTTTAGACCCGATTAGTCCCTTTTCTTTCTTTTTTTAAAAAGTTTATTTTTTTATTTCGTGCATTTACTACATTATTGAAAGCTCAGTGTATTTTTTCCTTTTATTTGTCTATACTGCACTATTTTCCTCTTTTTAAGTGCGTAAATAAAATTTCATCATCACCATCATCATAACGAATCCCGATTGTCAGAGTAAACGATTTGTCATAATCCGGATTATTTCAGGCTTTCGGCTGTTCACGATTCCATTCGTGTCGGATATGGAAAATTAGTTCCAAATAGAGGAAGGTATAACAGAAAAGCCCTTGGTAGTTTTTATAATAGTTTTTGTTCTCCCTCTGTCTGCAACCTTTCCGGTATTTTTAGTATTCTGAGGCTAAAAGATTTAAAACGTATCAGGACTTATTATTTCAAATATTGTAAATTTCTCTTGTACCTTCCTCGACGTTATAGGAATTCCCGTATAACTGCAACTTTTTTGCCCTCTGACCCTTGCGTAAAGTTATCTTCAATTGCCCAGGACCTTCACGTTTCTGCCCTTGGCCATTTCTCCGCACTCCATCTAGGAAGAAGATTTTTTAGACCCGATTAGTCCCTTTTCTTTCTTTTTTTAAAAAGTTTATTTTTTTATTTCGTGCATTTACTACATTATTGAAAGCTCAGTGTATTTTTTCCTTTTATTTGTCTATACTGCACTATTTTCCTCTTTTTAAGTGCGTAAATAAAATTTCATCATCACCATCATCATAACGAATCCCGATTGTCAGAGTAAACGATTTGTCATAATCCGGATTATCCGTGATAGCGCATTTCAGAGAACCCGCGTTGTGAATCGCGAACCTGGATTGTCACGGAAAAACGCCTTTAGGATAAGACTGGTTCCCCCATGGTAGTACATACTCATTCAAGCCCTCAAAGAACTTATTGACACACTTATGTACTTATGTACACATTGCATATGTACTCCCTTGAATTCCAGATTTACGGGGTTACATGTGCAACCCGTTGAAAGCCTATCACTGTCCACACTCTAGAGCATTAGCAGGCGAAGAGTTTCATACTCTTCTAACTTCCATTACGGACCGAGACCATGGACTACGGAAAATTGGTGTACACGATGATTAAAGCACAAATGAAGGCTTATTTTGTTATTCCGTTTGAAAAGCCGGCCATCTAGTCTCGGCTACCTTGGACAGTCCTTTCGCTTCACTAAGATTTACCCGGCGAACTTTCTCCACTTTCTTCAATCACGACCCTGAAAGTTGAAACCAATCTCAACTTTTCCGTAATGGTGCCGAATATACTAGCAGGACTTCCAGTCACAGACTAACGACTCTTAGCTCGAACACTGCGAGCCAATCACGGACTTAAATTCCTGCCAGGAATTTCGGCACCACCATCAATTCCGAGCGGAAAAGTTGAGATTTCGAATTTCATCATGAAAGTGACGAAAAGCCGGTCGAGAAAACCTGACCGTTTATCCACAGCATCACTGAAAAAACAAAACAAAAAAAAACAAAAACCAAAGCAGACACTCAGTTAGGAGGCCTTAGGAACTACTTCGACTCAGCAATAGTTGTCTTTTACCGCAGCAAGTGGAAGAAAACGGTACAAGGCAGCATACCTCTACTTCACTTGGCAAGACTCTGCTATGTTTTCGCAGCGGGGAAGCAGTTTGCAAAGGGGTAGATGTTTATTTTCTCCGTAGGTTTTCAAACTGTTATGCCGTAACTGAATGTCCATGGAAAATCTACCGATATCCGTCAACCTTTTTTTTTTTACCACACTAGAAAGTCCACCGGAACATATCCGTAGTCTCCGTTCAAGTATCCCTGATCCCGACGATAAAATTCTGATACCTAGACTCCCTGATACCTCTTGACTGTGTAGTAGTATGGTAGTTGTACGAAAAAGTTGCATGTATTGAATGTAGTATGGCATATTTTGATTTAACATGCCTCCGACTGGGTTAATCTTAAGTAGTAGTATCCGATAGCATCCAATCGTGCAGTACTAGTATCCAGTTTGCTAGTAGCAGCATGCAGTAGCAACAGTTACTACTGCATGCTACTTTTTCGTAAAACTCCATACGACTAATTCTCGAAATCTTTCATCGGGAACAGATCAGTGCGACGAATGTACTACCAGTCAATCGATTATCTCTTCCAGGTCAGATGCCTACAGCCCAATCAGACGACTTTGTTACATTGACCTATTCTGTTACGCTGAAAGACGATTTATACTGAGTTTCAAAGAAAGCGGACGAATCGCGACGAAGTGCTAAAGGCGTGCGAAGGTTTCTAAGCTAGAAAAAAAGTATATTTTTGTCTTTCTCAGGCTGAAGTTGTAACCGCAATAATCTGTGAATAAAGCTTGGCTTTGATTGCACACCGAAACTTTCTTCGACAACGGACATTCTTAGTGTTCCAGGGAGGATGATAACTACCACAACAAGACCAAAGTTTTCGATGGGATCCCGAAAATGTAATATCTGATACAGACAATCCGATCTTGTAGATATCCGGTCTTCGCCAGACTCCTTGAACATTTTTACTGTTAAGATTTAGAAACACAAGAAGGTCAATGGCTAATCATCTGAGAAAACCAAGTTCAGATATGTATTCACCATGTGTGTATTTACCCCTAGGCTATACGTCATATCTACTTTGAAGAAACTAATCAAATCTTCCTGCCTTACTTCTGCCAAATCTCCGGTTTCAATCGGATTCCGGGTGAACTACTTGTCAGGCAAAAACAAAAGCTTAAAAACGAATTCAGCGTATCACCTTACCCCTATATCGAACACCTAATCACATCAGCTTCAGATAAAACTTTAACTTTTAACAAATTTTCCGGTTTCAGCCGGATTCGGGACGAACTATATGTCCGGGTAGAAAATGATTGTCAAAAGCGGATTCAGCATGACTTCTTACCCCTAAATCGAACATCTAATCAACTTCAGATAAAACTTTTACTTTTAACAAATTTTTGGTTTCGGACGGATTCCGGGCTAACTACTTGTCGGAAAAGAAATTGATTTTCATATAAATGTTCAGCATGTCTTATAAGACTTTTGCTTTCAACAAACTTTCCGGTTTTTGGCCGGATTCCGGCGAGAAAATGGTTTCCATATTCGTGTTCAGCATGTCTCCTTACCCCTTAATCGACCATCTCATTAGCTGTTTTTTGTTCGCCCCTTAATTTGAAACCCCTCCCCCACCCCTAAACGTTGAGCTGCAGAACCCATCTACGAAATCGACCTCCCCCTTGACCCGAAGAGTCGTCACACCAAGTTTCATCAAAGTATCTCATTCCTTCGAGAGTTATCATGCTTACAGACGGACAACTTTTGCGATGTCATAGGTATCCCTCCACTTACGTTTTGGGATCCCAATAAAGAGCTGGCTCCTCCTTTTGTCACCATAATTCGTGATGCATTTTTACGTCTTCCAGTCACGAAACCACCAAATTTCTCAGTAAAGTAGATGAAGTCGCATCCTCCCTCTTCTTTTCGTTTCAAGCAGTTGATCCTACCAACCCCATTCCCAGACAAAGTAACCCCAGGTATTATAACTTCCGTGGAACTCATCACAGTCTCCAACTACAGAACTAAAAAAATTTACAGTTTCATGGAGGCAAGATTGCTTCGACAGACCCCTTGTGACACAGGTCGCCCAAGGAATCGCACAAAATCGTGGGCGGGGGCGGGGGGTCGCGTAAATGGCTGTTGTGCTCGACCGAAGATGCCATCGATGCGAAAATGTCACTGGACGACGCCATCCACACGACAACGGATATCCGTCGAACTTTTCACGCGAAAGTGGCCACTGAGCTAGATGGCATCGACGCGAAATCACTCATCATAATGACAGGACGGAGCCATCCATGCAAAAATTCCTCTTGGTCATGGACAACAGGCCAAGCTAGCAGATGACCCGCACTCTACATTCTTTTCTGGCCGATGAATGAAAAACTGTATATTGTATTTTTTGTTTCTAATTCTTTCATTTATTTTTCAAAATGGTTTTCAAATGGCGGGTCAGAAATAAATTACTTACTAGTAAATTAATTGGAGCGTGTTCCACCCTCGTACCAATAGTAAGTATTAGTTACGATTTCCGTTCTAACCTCACGAAAAGTTACTACGCTGACCGTTCCAGCCTTCTCGAAATAGTAACTAATAGTAGCTATTTGCTTACCACGCTCGGGAGCGTGGTAAGCGTAGTAACCACGAATCTCTGTCACGCGATTGTTCGGATTCACCCGGGGCATGATATTCCGCTGGAAAATAGAAAAATCGTTCCAGCCTTGACGGCAAAAAGGTAGAATTTAATAATAATAATAATAACTCGTTTATTTCCTTAATAGCATTTACAACAAATTACGAATCACGACTCATTGATATTCTGACAGTTAAAATTACGAATAAAATAAGGCACAAACGAAGATAAATACCTTTCGGATGAGTTTATGGGGGGTTGAAGAAGCCGTGGCTTGTCAGTGTTAGCTAGTCTTCCCCTTGTGTTCGGCCTGGTCTGGTCCGGAGTTTCGAAGTCTGGGAAAATAGTCCGGTGGTGGTCAGAAGTTAAACATTTTTTTCCAAAGTTCATCGTCAGTTGATGCCTCCTATCCGCAATGGTCGGCAACTGAAGCTTGACCAGAGCATCCTCATAGGAAACATAATCCGGACCAAGCATCGCTTTGCACGACCTCTTCTGGATAGACTCGAGTCTTTCTGTCTGTTCTACTGTCAGTCCGGAATGCCATACAGGACACGCATATTCCACGCAGGGACGAATGTATGTACAGTAGATTGTTTTTAAAACTCGAGGAGGGATTGCAAATCGGCGAAGGACGGCAAAAGACTTTAACAGTGGGACTGATCTTGCAATGATGGAATCAACATGTGTTCTCCACTTACACAAAAAGCTAGAATTCGTGAGGGAAATAGGATGGAACACGCTCTTGGTCTAATCTGTCCAGTGTTCCCACACTAACGGCTGCGTTGGCTCCCGCCAGGATCGCTGAAGAGCAGAGCATTTCTTCTGTTACATGGATCTATCGCGTGACTCGTAGATGGATTAAGGGACGGCCATACCTCCCTCCACTGATTGCTGACGTTAACGGAAGACGGATGAACCTGCTAAGATCTATTCTCCCTAGTGTCTATACTGTAAAAAGTCCCTCCGTATAAAGATTAAAGTTAACTGCAGTATTTGCTACTCAGATTCATCTTATCTCTATTTGGTATTAATCTTATCTGCGTAAAGATAAGAGTAATCCAAGTAGCAAATACTGCAGTTAACTTTAATCTTTCTACGGAAAAACTATTTACAGTCTATGCTCTCAAAGACAGGGATTCCTTACATCAGAAACCGCGATCCCTCGACTGACTCTTTTTCCATTGAAAAAAATACAATTTGGCATTAATTACAAATTGGCATCGATTACAAATTGGCATCAATTACCTTAATTTAACTTTTCCAGAAAAATGTATTCATATCGACGGTCTTTTCCCAAAAGATTTTATGAAACTGAGTTACTAGTAGTGCCCTATCTACCAGAGGCGTTACTCGCCAAAATTTTTGAGGGGAGGGGGGGGGCAAGGTATTTACCGACTGAATGGTCATTTTTACCGACTGTTTTTGCAGATACCGACTGTTTTTGCTACTATTATCGAGAGAAAAATACTGTGTTTACAAAATCGGCTGATTTTAGGACAAAACTACTATTTAAAGAAAAACCGACTATTTTTACGAGAAACCGACTGTTTCCAAGAAAAAATCGATTGTTTTTACGAAAAATCTCGGCGTTTTTCGCGGACTCGGCTAAATTTTACCGACTGGCCGACAACATTCGGGGGGGGGGGGGGTAACTAACTAAATAGTAACTATTTGCTCACCATGCTCGGTAGCATAGTAAGCATGGTAACTACGCATCTCTGTAACGTGAATGGTCAGACTCACCAGTGGCATGATATTCTGATGGGAAATGGAAAAATCGTTCCAGCCTTGACAGCAAAAAGACAGAATTCGTGACGTCATGCGTAGTAACTATGGTAGGAAGAGTAGGGTGGAACACGGTCATAGAGTTTTCTTTCTGGGGCTTTTAAGGCGTATTCTCGCCGTTCCCCGAGTTTTTTGTTTGTCCCGGGGACTCACTCCCCGCATTCTCGCGGGTCCCCACGGACAAGGAATGCTCCGATTATCATCACCATCATCAAAAAGGACTCCCTTTCAGATTCGAAGGGGAATCAATTTTTGCCGGTGTTGGTGCAATGTGAAATTAATTAAAAACAATCAGAATATACAAAACCAAAAATAAAGTGGATCCAGACTAATTTCGTCAACTGCATATTTTTTTTGAACAAAATCCATTTTGGAAGTATTCCCCGTGTTCTCGCTGTTTCTATACCTGGAGTCCGCGTGGAGTGACCCCCTCTATTCTCGCCGTTCCCTTGGATTCCCCGAGGAGTCCTCGGGGAACGGCGAGAATACGCCTTTAGGCCCTTCTTCGCCTAGACAGATGAGAAATGTCGCTTGTAACATTTTGGAAATACATCGTCGGCATGACAAGCTGGCTTATCGGTGAATGTTGAGGGCGATTTGCGACGGGAAATTCGCGTACCATTATGCTGAATATTTCTGTGAAGGATGGAACTGATACAAGTCAGCATTGATACAGTCAGCATTTGGCAGTCAATGAGTAAACTTGTTTGACTGCTTTTGCCCTAATACAACGGATGCTATGCTATGTTGATTGCGGATGTGAATGATATTGTGACTTTAGCTGGGATGAACTAATACAATTGGAATTTT
The DNA here is from genome assembly GCA_030848855.1 of Branchinecta sandiegonensis. NCBI lineage: Eukaryota > Metazoa > Arthropoda > Branchiopoda > Anostraca > Branchinectidae > Branchinecta > Branchinecta sandiegonensis. The sequence goes on from JAUPMV010000020.1 coordinate 14,636,905, forward strand.
GGATACAAATGAGAGATTTCTACGTTCGAGATAGATCCTGTTGTGGGTGTTAGCCGTGCCCTTTTAACGGTTTATGCAAACTGCACGCTGTGAACTAGCGTGGGTAAAAAATAAGTTCATGTAAAGGTAGGCGATCGACTTTTTTTTATATCGTCGAGATGGGAAGGAAAACCAGACCTAAACGCAACCGGACGGAAGCCGAGTTATCTGACCCGATGTTGAATTCTACAAGTAATTCTGATACGAGCGTGAATGCCGACTGCCAGAAGACGAACGAAGAGAACATTGTTAAGACATTGGAAATGGTACAGTCTATTAATGCGAACATTGAAACCCTTAAGCACAGTGTGCAGCAAATTCAGTCTGATTTGGGTGCAGTTACCAGTCGAGTTGTGGGGCTGGAAAACAAAAGTAGTGCGACGGAAAATGAGCTTGCAACAGTAAAATCAGAACTCTTAGTTCTGAAAAGTGTTGTTCAGGCCCAGACACAGTTGATCAATAAGTGCAACGAGGAAATGAATGCGGTTGTAAACCAGTCGCTTGTCGATGAAAATCGGGACAAGTTGTGCAATTTATTGTTTTGGGGCCTAAATGAGGTTCCTTTGAATGAGGCAGCATCCAAGGTTTCCGATGTGCTTGTCGAGGGTCTCTCACTTAGTGGTGAGAATGTACCACCTTTCACTGTGGTTCACTGTTCCAAGAAATTTGTTAAAATTAAGATGGAAAGTGTTCAGGCTCGTTTCGCGATTTTAAGTAACGCGAAAAAATTGAAAGGAAAAGAGTTCGGTGTTTACAAGTCTGTATTTATCGGTGACGATGTTACGCCCCGTGTGCGTGTTTTGCGTAAGGAATTACTTGGTATACGTAAGCGTTTGGTAGATGAAGGTGTTGAATGCTGGGTCCCCCCCAGCTTACCTCCCAGCATCTCTGTTAAAAAAGACAATCGTGTTATTAAAGTGCCTTGGTATAATGCTAAGAGTTTGTTGGATTCATGAATTTTGTTTTTTAGATTCGATTGTGAGAATTTCCTTGATATTGAAAAATTGTCGTATTGTCACGATATTTATTGTTGTCAGATGTTCGTGAAGCGTTTGTGTATTGTCACTAATTTTGTGTTGATATTAGTAGACGTTGTATTGGGTGATTTCATCCATGGGATCGCTACAGGCTAATCATTTGCGGCCTGATCCTTTTGTAGTTTGTTTATTTCCGAAATGGAAAATATCTTTGTTTGTTTCCTTGTTCTTTTCTTTTTTCTTCTTTTCTCGTGTCTTTTTGTTTGGTGATGAGGCCATATACCGCTATGTTAAAATTGAATGATTATGGTTAATGGTAATCGTGACCCCCCAGGCAACAGCCGTCTAAAAAATTTGGAAGCTTCAAATGTGGATTTTGGAAGTATGTTTACAGAGCAACTCCATCGAAATTATGATATTGGTATTGCTGGTCAATACGTTTCTTCTAATTCGAAGTATCTATTTAAGGATGATATTAAATCCGAGTATAGTGGCGGTGATTCAGAAGACCTCAAAGTTTTCCACCTGAATTGCCAAGGGTTGAATTCGTCTTTCAATTTTATAAATGAGATATGTGAACTTTCCATTTTTCAGGTTATTGGTCTCACGGAGACATGGCTTGATGAGCGTAACTCTGCTCTCCTACATATTCCAGAGTACACGTTTTATCATAAAAATCGTCAGCTTAGACAACATGGAGGAATTGGAGCTTATATTCGGAGCGATATCGAGGTTTTGGTAAGAAATGACCTAGAACTATACCACGAAATGTTATTTGAGCCACTTGTCCTTCAGCTTAGACTTAAGCCAAAAGATACATATGTTGTCGTGCTATACAGGCCACCATCTGGGTCTATACCGGTTTTCATGGATCTTTTGGAAAAACAGCTTGAGCAATTACCTACTGGTTCACACCCCTTCTTCATGCTCGGGGACTTTAATATTGATCTTCACGACATGAATTCGAATGCTCCTATGGAGTTTTTGCAACTTTGCATGTCATACGGTTTATTTCCTTCTATTAATATTTGTACCCGTGTTACTGTTTCAACATCAAAGCTTCTTGATAATATTTTTTCTAATTCAAATTTTTCAAATCCAAGAGTTGTTGTCACAGATGTGTCGGACCATTTCGGGGTTTCTGCGAGTTTCAAAGTTTGTGTCCCGTCGAAGCAAGGTCCTAGATTCAAAATGGCGACGCTACCTGTGCTCAACCAGAGTAACCTTGCAAATTTTAAACAAGAGATTGCGAATGTTGATTGGAATAATTTAGTTGAGAATATAGATGATATAAATATTAGTTTTCAAAAATTTTATGACACATTGGTTTCGATTTTGATTAAAACTTGTATGGCGGATCGGACGAGGTCAAACAAAAAGGTACCCAAAAAGCCGTGGTTGTCACCCAGTCTTTTGCGGTGCATTAATAAGAAAGAACAATTATATAAGAAATCAGTAAGGTATGAACATGATCCAGTTTGTACAAGAATTTATAAAAATTACAGAAATGCTCTGAATAAACTTCTGAGAAATGCCAAGAAAAAATATTTTGAAAATAAATTTAAAGAAGCTTGTGGTAACCCAGCTAAAACATGGAAAATTATCAAAAGTGTCATGTCTTCAACAGATGCCGTATTGCCTGATGAAGTGAATACACGTGATGGATCGACGTCGAGTGAACCAGAAGAAATCTGTAATGCGCTTTCGGAACATTTTGCAACTGTTGGGGCTCGATTTTCTCGTATTACAGTAGCTTCTGACACTGATCTTCCGCTGGAGTCCTTCATGGGGACGCCTGTTGATGTTTCAATGCATTTGAGACCTGTAACTCAAGATGAAATACGTAAGATCATTTATGAGATGAAAAGTAATTCGGCTGGTAGTGATTTTGTCAATCTTTCTGTTTTAAAAACTGCATTTCCGATTATTTCATATGTATTTACTTCCCTTATTAACGCTTGTCTGAAACAGGGAAGGTTTCCTGATTGTCTAAAATGTGCAAAAATAACTCCTATATTTAAGGGTGGTAACAAGAATGATCTGGGGAATTATCGGCCAATTTCATTATTACCTGTTATTTCACGTGTTTTAGAAAAATGTATTAATATTAGAATATATGACCATTTGGAACGACATAAGCTTTTACATCCAAATCAGTTTGGTTTCAGGAGGGGTAGAACAACAGAAATGGCGATTTCCTTTATCACTTCAATAATTAATGAAGCTCTTGATAAGAAACTTAGGGTAGCTGGGGTATTTTTGGATTTGGTTAAAGCGTTCGACACTGTTGACCATCGAATACTAATAAAAAAATGTGAATTCTATGGTATACGTGGTGCTATGTTGGATTTGCTTCGTTGTTTCCTCCTAAATCGACAGCAGTATGTTCATTTACAAGGATTTTCTTCTAGAAAACATTTTGTTAATTGCGGGGTTCCCCAAGGTTCCGTATTGGGTCCTACTCTTTTTTTTATTTTTATTAATGATTTGCCTGATTTTGTTAAATCTCTGCCCAGAATTACAGATTTTGTTGATAATGGTCCGACCCAGGTTACCACTCCCTTATTTGCGGACGATACAACCTTGGTGTGTGTTGCCCCTACGGAACAATTGCTCCTTTCAACACTGGACGCAGCAATGAGAAAGATCTGCGCATGGTTAAAAATAAACCACCTTGACTTGAATATAGGTAAGTCAAATTTTGTTATTTTCTCTCGATCTCCAAATTTTTATCCTTGGAAATAGTATCAGAGCGGGGAATCATTAAACGTGCACGGTTCGCGAAGTACCTAGGAATTAATGTTGATGAAACCCTATCATTTAAAGACCATGTAAAGTCAGTTTCCAAAACATTGTCGCGTAACCTAGGTATCATGCGTAAATTAAAACACATTTTCCCCCTATGTGTTCTACGGTTGTTATATTTTCCCCTGATTCACCCCTATATTTTGTATTGTTCGTCGATATGGCTTGGCACTTTCCCTTCGGTACTTCGTCCAATCCGTGTGATTCAGAACAACGCTGTTAGAGTATTTTGTGGCGTTGGGAACCGGGAGTCCATGAGGTCAGTTTACAGAGAAATAAATGTAATGCCTGCAGCTGGATTACGCGATTTTTATACGTTGATTTTTATATATAAGTATTACAATGAGAGCCTTCCGGATTGTTTTGCAGGAATATTTTGTGAGAGGTCACATGTTCATCAACACAATACCCGGTTACGAGGAAATATTGAGGTTGCTCGGCTAGTTACAAGTAGGTCTGCCTTCTCCATCATTTATAGAGCTTCGAAGCTGTGGAATAAACTAAGTAAAGGTATTAAGGAAGTAGGTAATTTTAACCAATTTAAGTCTGATTTACGTATGGAGTTGCTCGGCAGATATACCTTCGAAACTGATTAAAGACATTTTTTTTTTCAGGTTTTTTTTTTTTGTAAGATTCATATAATTTTTCTTTGTTGTGTTTTGTTGTTTGGGGGTCACGTAAGGTAATGTTTTTCGTTAATGTTTTTGTTTGGTTTTGGTATCGGTACATGGTCTCATCTCCATACTCTCTCTTCTCTTCTTTTTTTTTCTCTTACAAGTTAGCACAGCCTCGCAAGCCCCGCTTTTGTTGTGCTATTGAAAACAAAATGTTTATTTTCAATAAAACTGTTCTACTACTACTACTACTAATAAATAAGAAAACGATTTTTTTCTTTGCAACTCTTTCAGGCGACTCTGAGCCTTGTTTTTGTTGCACGCTGCAGCTCCACTTCTCGTCCGCTTCCGGGCTGATTCTTTCTACATTCTTTTTGCACTGCAGTGGTTCTGAGGAAGACGGCAGCGCTTCTCGAGAATATCGGACTTGCATACAGACCAAGTCCGTGCTTCCCTGCAAGGTGCTGCATCAACTATGAAGAAATCGTGCGGGCAGTGAATCCAAGAACGCATCTTGTGCTGTTTCAAAGAAGTGCTGCAGCAGCAACACTATTGCAACAAAAACGAGGCTCTGATCGTCTGCACTATCAGGGTTGTAACCATACGATCAGGGTTGTAACCATAAATAATGTAGTTTCCATTTTAAGATGTTTTTGTGCCAAAATACGCTCTAAACACTGGCCTGTTTTAGTATGACAGTGCTTTCTGGGTTGGCCACCCATGGAAGCTCCAAGCTTTTTGTTTAATAAACTCTCTCTCTTCGCTGTAGTATGGCAGCTAAGTAGTTTACTCTCGACCTTATAGAGGCGAGTCGTCCTTTTGCCACTGAGAAGAAGCCAGTTACCTCTTTACTAAATGTGATTTTTGGCAATTTACAGTGCCAAAACTGAACAGGACTGAGCGTCTAAGCGGGAGTTAACAAGTAGGTATTCCCCTGGCAATCGCGATACCGCCGTAACCATGCTCGTCCAGACCCGGCTTGCTCTCATTGGCTGAAAATCGAAAATGGCGGTTACGACACTTTTCGATCGCTTCCGACAGCTTAAGATTGCCATTGGAGACGATACACGATACGAATCCAATTAACTTCCTCTTTATAAACAATTAAAAAAGTAACAAAAACAACTTGTCGTACCTTGACTCCCATTATGAAAATTAGAAACAATAGCCTACTGGTGCACTGGTCCAATTATCGAAGTTTGATTTAGAGTTCGTCGTGATCTTCAAATGTATACTCTTCCTCACTAGCGGAAGAGGATCGAGGAACTTTCCCCTCCTCGCAATAGTTCGCGATGTTTTCGCAGAGCTCCACTGCAGGTTCACTTTTATTTTTCGCAAACAGGGCAATGATGTCATCTTCGTGTTCTTCTACAAGTCGCTCGCACTGAAACGAATAATAGTACGAGTAACGACTGACAAATAACACATCTTTTTCGACGAAAAAACAACGAACTTGATTCGATCGGGTCCTATCCAGGCTGTAGCTGGAAGAGGACCATACCAAGAAGGGGCGAAATATTGCTGAAGAAAATCCCAGCTAACTTATCAGTTGAGTTTTTATGGCACTTACAGCTTCGCTCAATTGCCATATACCTATCACTTTTCGGTCGGTCTGTCGGTCCACTGTTCTCGAGTTAGGGCCCTTTCAGAAGTGCTAGGACCATGAAACTTGGCAGGCATATAAAGGACCCGACCGAACTAAATTGGAAATAGTCATTTGCCCGATCCGACGATTGTGGGGGGAGGGGGAGACGCCAGAAATCTTGTGTCACGCTTACAGTGGAGCGATCGGGATGAAGCTTCGTGGGAAGAACAAGCACAAGCCCTAGGTACATGATTGACAGAACTGGACCGGATTCGTGGACTGGGGGGGGGGGGGGGGGGGGGGTAGTTCGCTCGGAGTCCGGCCAAAACCGGAAAGTTTGTTAAAAATAAAAGTTTTATCCAAAGTTGATTAGATGTTCGATTTAGGGGGCAAGAAGACATGCTGAACATTAATATGAAAATTTATTTTCTTGTTGGACAAGTATTTCGCCAGGAATCCGGCCGAAACCGGAAAATTTGTTAAGAGTAAAAGTTTATCTGAAGATGATTGGATGTTCGATTTAGGGGTAAGAAGACAGGCTGAATCCGCTTTTGACAATCATTTTCTACCCGAACATATAGTTCGCCCGGAATCTGGCTGAAACCGGAAAATTTGTAAAAGTTAAATTTTTTTCTGACCTTGACTAAATGTCCGATATAGGCGTAAGGTGATGCGCTGAATTCGTTTTTGAGCTTTAGTTTTTGCCGGAAAAGTAGTTCGCCCGGAATCCGGTCGAAACCGAAGATTTGATCGATTTGGTCAAAGTAGATCTGAAGTTGCCGCGGAATAAATACACTTATTCTGTTTCTAAATTTCAACAGTTAAAATTTCAAGAAGTCTTGCAAAGACCAGATACCTACAAGATCCAATTGTCTGGATCAGGTGCAAAATTTTTGGGATCCCATCAAAAGCTTTGGTCCTAAGTCTTAAGCTACTTTTCATAAAAAAACTATATAAAACTAAAAACAAAGTAAAACAAATATCACAGTCCACTCGAGAGTCTTAATACTAATAAACAAACGGGGGTGGGGGATGTTGGATCACAGCTATTTGTGGACTTGGATCCGAAAGACTCCTGATCTAGAGTCTAGGAGCCCCGGCTTCAAGGGCTGAATGAAAACTGATGGACCCTTGCTGTTACTCACATGGAACTTCGATTTTGCATTTTCATCCGGATTAGGGAGTAGATCGTAATTGCCCATTTCCGGATTCATTTTTCCATCCTTGGTTGTGATCCGGACAAGTGCAACACGACCGTTACGCTTATGCGTTCCTTGTGCGTAGTCTTCAAAAGATTCACAAACGCCGTCCATTGCCTCGTTCAGAAACGCTTCAGATCTCGCATAAGGGACCTAAAACGAAACAGTTATGACGAAAAAAATTACACGGTCAAAAACGAAATAGGTCTTCTCGTAATATACAGTATCACAAAAAAGGTTTTCGACACATCAAGAAGGAAATCAGGGAGAATCCTGCTCAGGAATCTTGATAGATTCCTTAAAGATTAACCGAAAAGGACTGAGATAGGACAATCTCGTTAACCATCAATTTTTCACTTAAATAGGCTTGAAGACCCGATGAAAATGCGTCACTTCGTTGCTCCGCTATTCACGAATAATCGATTTTAATACAGTGGAATTTCGCTGTCGGATTTCTGGTAAGTGTACGTGCTTGTAACTGTGTTGGATGCTTGACGAAAAGGATTTACGAAAATTTTTGTTCAGGCACTAAGCAGTCTTCACGAGAATCACCATTGGCCGCTGAAAAACGCGTTTGTGTTGAGATTCAAATTTTCCGCGTCATAGTAGAATTTGCGTTTGTGGGGACGGCTGTAGATCTTCTGAACAATTAGCAGAATCAGAAGCAGAATCCAAATAATACAGTGTGTTTAGCTGAATGACATTCTACATCTCACTCTACGTCTCTATTCTAATTCTATATTCTACTTCTCTGGACTTTATCCTCTTCTGAAAAAGAAAGACCTTCTTTCTCTCCGAAATAGTTATTTTCGCTACCGTACTGTAAATTCCTTCTTTACCCCCCCCCCCCCCCTTGGCATCGGAATAGAGTAATTATTCGTAAATACGGTGTTCCAGATATTTAGGAGAAATTACTACTGCTACACAGGAAGTTGTCGGGTTCAGCATACTCTCGGTTTTCACCACACCACCCCCTTACCCCCCTGTTTATGTGCTAGTGTTTTTGTATGTCTAGTTATTTTTGTATTTTCTTTATTTCTTTTTCTTTATCGTACTCCACTTGTTTTTCCTCTGGAATTTGTGGGTAAGAATTAAATTATTAATTATTATTATTTTTATTATTAAAAATAAGTTGGCTTTTCAGTTAAACTTTAAGTCGTTTGTGCAATATTTTCTGAAGTTTTTTAATAAGTGAAGACACGTATGATGTTTTGACAATTAATCTAGTATCACAAATTTATACTTTTATATTTGACATATCATTTAGTTAAATGAATTGCATATATCAACTATATTTGGTTTAAGTTGACAGTCCTATGTTATCATGCTGTAGCACAGATGTTCAGGAATAAATACGATGACTGATTGATGGATTGATCAACAGATCCCATGTGTGTGGCCACGCTATCAACACCAGTCTTACAACTTTTCTCTGATGGAACCTGTGACACTTAGTCGCAAAAACTTGTGACATTCTGGCGACTAATGCCAGGGCCACATTCAGTCATATCTATACGTAATTTGGTTATTAGCCACTCTTACGTTTATTCCTGGTCACACGTGGAACGAAGAAATTCAAGATATATTACCACCATCATCACTCATAGGTAAACAAAACTAGCTAAAGTCAGTGACTGTCGTCTGTGATCGGTCCAAAGTTACGTTAAAAGTGGCGGAGATGGATTTTTCCATCTCGTCTATTTTACGTTTGTAGCGTATTTTCTTCCCGATTCGACCGCAAAACGGTCTTATTACCGGTGTTATTACCAGGTGTGCCTATAATGGGACCGGGCATAAGAGACTAGGCCCTTTTTCAGTTTCAAAGAAAAAGACGGCGCTACAGCTAAACCTGTAGCAGACTTCAGATTGTTCGGTTTCAAGTGAGTTGATTTCTGATTCAATTAATACGAATAATCCGAAAAAAAACGAAATTTTATTTATTTATTTATTTAACTTCATAATCCACCTTTATCATATACCACCTCTTATGTTCTTAAATTTTGGCGAAACGAGACGTAGGCTATCCTAGCGAAACATGGTAAAGAAATATCGATATCGATTATCGAATATCGAAAGTAAAAACATCGATATATCGACGAATCCAAATATCGCCCAATACTACTCCTTGCCGATGCAAAATCGCCAGTACCTAGCGCAAGAGCCGGAAGCGGTGTCACATCTGCTCCCAAAGATCGCCGTTATTGGTTGACACAGGATTTGAGTTTTTGAGGTTGAGTCGTTACTGAGACGTTTACTCGTTCTTCCTGAGGATCACTGGCGTGTTTTGGAAAAACCATCATATAGAGACAGGGTATTGCCTTGTGCTGGCCGCGCTACCGAAACTGCTGCATTGTTAACAATTGTTAACAAACGTTAACTTTACTTCGGGGCGGAGCTAACTGCAGCTTTAACGATCGTTAACTATACCCAGTTCTACAATTGTTAACTATTTTGTAACGATGCTCACCTACCATCGTTACAAAATAGTTAACAATCGTTAAGCTCTGGAACGGAAATTGTTAACTGCTTTGTAATTGTAAAGTTAACTGCTTAAATTTCGAAATCAGAAACGCGGAACGCAAAAAGTTAACAGCTGTTAACAATTTGTTAACTATCGTTTAGTTACGGAACGCAACTTGAGTGTTGTGTTCTTGTTATGTGGGCGATGAGAAGAGAGACATGGAAGGTCTTCTACTGGGACGAGAAATCTCTTTCATCTGATTATAATCAAGTACTTCATTCACCAAGGCCAGCCATGTTGTTTTGAAAGAGCAAATCGGTTTCCGCGCAGAGCCCCGTCTACCTTATGCCGTAGCTACACTGTAAAAAGTTTCTCCGAGTAAGGATTAAAGTTAACTGTATTATTTGCTACTAGGATTAACCTTATCTCTTCTGGAACAAGATTAATCCGAATTAGAGATAATCTTATCTATATTATGAAGTTAATTTTCCAGCTTGGGCGGCTTGAGCCTGAAGAGGACCCTTGCCAAGAAGGGCCGAAATATAGCTCTAATCCGTTTTGCACCATCAAATTTGATTCGCAGTCAGCTTGGGCTGAAGGACTATCTATCACCACAGTACGGAACTTCAAATCGCCCATACATGCCGCCGACAAGTAAACCATCGTAGCTGGAAAGAAGAAGAAGAGACAGGTCACTCCAAACGAAAATGCAGAAGAATCACTACCCTTTTGACGACACAATCGAACAGCAAAAACAGCAGTCGTGTCGTGTCCAGAACGAAATCACAGCACCAGCTTTAACTCCCACTAATTTTCAGAGAAGAAGTTCATAAAGTCAGATATTTAAGGAAGAATCTTTCATTGTTTTTCCACAAGTTTTTTCGACAGCCTGACGAGGACCCTTGCCAAAAAGGGCCGAAATATCGCTGATGAAGAATCGTAGCTGACGTACCCGTTGTAAACATTGTTTGAATAAATCTTATCTCAGTAGAGACAAGATTAATCCCAGTAACAAATCATGCAAGATTTTTTTTTTTTTTACAATGTATGCTTATGGGGAGGGATTCCAAATAGAGAGATAGCAGCGTACCCGACGAAAACGGGGAGCATAATACAAAAATTGCGACGGATAGGATTTTCAAATTTGAGACTGTGGACGTTCGGTAAAGATTTAAGCTTTTACACGCTTGAAGACGCTTTCCCCATCCTTTCGATACAGATTAAACACAGTTTTCGAACAACGTTTAATCGGAAATGTGTTTTTTAGAAGAATTCAACTTTTACGACAAAATAAATTATCGCGTCCTATACTGTCGCAGTTTCATAACAGATACCACTGGGATGCGCAGTTTCAACAGAAAACACTTGGCATGTTATCTGTTGTGATTTTGTAAACGTTATGCACAACAAACATTGCCACGAAGAGCCGAAAAACGTTCGAAAAAGCATCTGCTGACTTTTTTGTTTGTCGACATGAAATCGGAAAAGCCAGCAGATGGTTTTTCGGCTCTTCCTGGCAACTTTTGTTATGCGTAACATTTAACGTACAACGTGTTCAAAATCACAAAAGACAACATCCCAAATTTTATCTGTTGAAACTGCGCATCCTTATGTTATCGTTATGAAACTTCTGACAGTGTTGGTCGAATTTTGAATCTCATAGCCGACCACTATAGTGCAAGATTCAGAGGTGCGAAGACTCCTTTTCCATAGTATGACTTTCAAGCATTCTAAAACACATTTACAATTTTACTTTGATCCAAGTTGCCAGTACGTATAGATAGATATTTAATGCATAAAAGCCAACAAGGGCCATCGCACCAAAACAACAAAAGAAAAATATATAAAAACAAGAACACTATATTTTTAAAGCACAATGGGCACCAACTATGCTCTAATTTTTATAAAATGCTTCACACACAGACTTTTCTGACTTCCATTAGAGAGCGCTTCAAAAATAAGCCGTTTTCTTGTTATCGCTTGTCATTACCTCTTCGGCGTCTCGCCGGAGATGATTTCAGAGCGTGGTATTGCAAGGCGCGGAAATTCAAAAACTCCCGGCCATGTACGAAAATCAATGATTTTGATGAGCTGAGTGATGCTCTATGCCATGGTTGCTAAAATAAACCGTCTCTATAGCTGTCACATTGCTCTAGTGTTATCTGATGAAGCTTCTGTTGTTTGTAGTATCGAAGAAACGTTTTGTGTTCGGCATGTAAAGTTACAATACTGCCAAAAACGTACAAATACAACCGACTTACTTGCTGCTGGTTCCGGAGCTTACAAGAAATTCCCAGTTAACACCGCTAATATGAATACTTGTCAACAATACAAATGATCAGGAGTATATAATAACAACGAATAGATAAGAAAAAAGAAACTCCGCTTATATTTGTCGAAGCTAGGAATCTAGGAATCTGCCGATTTCTGATGTAACATTGTATTCTAGGGGGTGGTAATGTGGCATCATGATTGTTTGATCTGCCCATTGAATTTTAAAACTACAGGGGTATACAGTTTTCCCTGTGTGCTAACCCTAGCCGGAGAGTTAGGTCCAGACCAAATTGTCTGGATCAAATATTAAATTTGTGGGATCCCATCGAAACCTTTGGTCTTTTTGTCGGACAGATTGCAATCTCTCAACCTTGTAACTGAATGAACAATACGTGGGCCCTAGCCGGCAACAGGAAAAATATAACTGACGCAAGAAGGCAGCGGGAGGCTAAATGTCAATCCATCAGCACCACATTCATCAATAACGGTGTTGTCATTTTCGCCGCTTTTTAAGAGATTGTTATCACGCCCTTGAGGGAGCCATTGGCTTATCCATTAGAGCTTCCTCCATGGAGATTTCAGGTGTGGAAAGGGTCCTTGAAAATTATGAGATGGGAAGCTAGCAAATGAGAACTGAAAAGACTGGATAAACGCAGAGAGATTAAACTGAGAGAAACAGCGTATGCGCTCGAAGCAGGACCCGTTTCTAAACTTTCATTGAACCGCAAGGACTGCGCGGTGACGTCGGTCCTTGGTTATGTTCCACCGTGCAACCCACACACTGTGTCAGAAGTTAGGCGAAATTGCAGATACGCCCCTCATAAAATTCCTCTCAGATTAGTTCTTTTTTGGCCGCTAAGTGCGCTACCGTAAAAGAAAACAATGACACGTTACTTCTTGGTGTACGTTTATCCAAGTGTGTTTGGCTATTTTCAATTCCTCTTAGGCCTAGCCATGTTTAAACTGTTTAAAATTCTTCTTCCTCTATTTTTGCTTTACCCAACTCTGTTCTGTCAAGCGTCATCAAGTTTGTCATTTCTGGCTTCCGACTTCAGTGCTGGCTGACTTTTCCACGGGGCTAATACGCGACTCGATATGAAGCGAAAGCCTAATCGCTTATTCATCCTTCAGATAACTTATACCAAGACCTCACGTGTGATTGTTATTGTTCCTCTAGCGCGTCTGGCGGCAATTCGTCATCAGATTTTATGAGGGACGTACTGGAATGCCCAACCTCAAGAAAGGATCGAACCGGGCGGAGAGTCCCGTTGACCACCGACCAGCTTCCGTGTTTATTTGTTTGGACCATGTCCGCCATTCAGCTTTGTGTTCTACCTGGCATGTACTTTTTGAGGTTGAGCCAACAATAATCAACTGATTTATAACCCGCATATTAGGCCTACCGGAGTAATGGGAAATAAATTCCGGAAAATTTCCGGTACCCTCTTCCAACTCCCTTCGTCGAGGCAGGATCCAGACCTCAGAATAAACATATCTAGGACCTTCGTACCGGGAAAGTTTCGTCCCAATCCTTCCATCTATTTGGTCCCTACCCATGTTACAAAATTTCCGAGAATTCCGAGCCCCGCTCCAACTCCCCCCCCATCATAGACGGGTGCTGTTCGAACACATTTATGGAACATCTCGGGCATATGCTCATACCACCCATCAAGTTTTACTTGGATAGGATCACTCGTTCGCAATGTACGCGTGTCGCAAAATCCCGGATTATCTCCGTACGAATGATCGGATCTGGGAAAAGAAAGTTTCTTTGAGCATGGAATCGGGTCCTTTACTTTCTCGAGGCCAGTGTTGGATCATTTTTATTTTTACTTTTTGGTTGTACAGGCATACATTATCGATAATAGTAACAGTAAATATTATTAGCCACGTTTTTAGTAAACAACTCTCCGTGCTCTATACTGCTCTTCTATAAGCCTTTTTTGTAAAACGGCGTAGTGCTATTATCTATTTTTAGCAGAATGGAGAACGGATTGCATATAATTCTTCATTGCGTTCAGCTGGATGTACAACGGAATAGGAACCTCAGTTCCGATTACCGTTCTCATCCCGTTCTGCTACAATCGAAGTATCGGGAACAGGACTTCAGAAAAATTGCAGAAATGGACAGAACCGCTCTATTTTGACGAAATTAACAGAAATTAATGAAGAAGAAAAAGGGTGCCAGGGAATGGACCTACCTATTTTCATTGACTCAGGAAAAAAGATTCCGAAATTTGTGACAAGTGCTAATAGGGAGTTGGCTTCGACATGAGTGACAAGGACATGGAATCTTAAAGAGTTTCCTAGCAAAATGCTAGAATCGAGGGTTGCATCTAGTAAAGCAAGAGAGGAGATGGTTGCTTGTAGGAAAGCAAGAGAAGAGAAAGTCAAAACAGAGGAGGAAATAGCGGGAAAGAAAGATGAAAGAGACGACATTACACTAAAAATACCAAAATAAGAAGAAAAAACGGAGAACGAATTTGAAACTCATTCAACAACATGAGGTACGAGCTCATATGCCACTTCTTACGAGTAGGTGTTGCAAGAAAGTAGATGAGAACGTCGCAAAATTCAACCCTTTTCCCCCTTTAACCCTTAGGATCGGACCTAGAAATAGGATATCTAGTTTCAATCGAGTCTGAGCACTTCCGGCATCGCCTCAGATCATCTAGTGCAAATGTTTCATCCCACTATTTAGATCCCTAGGAACCCCACTGTTTCTGGTACTCCTCCCCCTACCGCGGCCGAGCCTGGTTCAGACAAATAAACAGATCATCTATAAAGCATCTTCTCTTACCGGCTATCAAGTTTCGCTCGAGTCTGAGGATTTTTCGCGAAACTTGGGTACCCCCCCCCCCACCCACCCACCATGTTCAGATCCGGTCCGGACCCTAAAATCCAGGCCACATCGTCTCTCTACTTTCCAAGTTTCAATCAAGTTACTCCTCTCGTTTTACTCCTATGCGATTCCCACTGCAACTCCACTATGGCCAAATACGACTAGGACACATAGGCGTCGTATCTCTGACATCTCCTCTTCTCTTCCTTCAAGTTTGACTCCCATCGGAGCATATCTGCAAATTTCCGGTTTCCGGTTCATCCTCCTTCTACCATAGCCGGATCCGGTCCAAACCGTAAATAACAAACTAGGCCGCACAAAATCTGTACCGTCCAACTTGCATCCCATTCGCCCCATTCGTTTAGTTTTTGTGCACGTCACAAAGTTTCAGGACCCCCACCCCCTCTCCAACTCCTACATCCATTTCCGCATATGGGTTCGGAGAAACATTTTGCATGCGCAAACTTGATATTTGGAATGACCCCGTGTTTCAGAAGTCAAAATTCAAGTCCGAAACGGATCCGGTGACTTTTGGGGGACTTGGAGGAGGAGGGGCGGAAATCGTGTGACATGTTTGGAGTGGACGGATCGGGATGAAACTTGGTGAAAAGAACAAGCGCAAGCCCTAGATACATAATGGACCTGACCGAATCGGATCTCGGCACTGTGGAGGGAGGGTTCTGAAATTCCGGTGATCCCGAGTCAAGATGCTTCCACATGTGATAGGACGACGAAACTTGGCAGGCATATCAGGGACTCGACTATTTTAAGAAAAGAAAAGTGTTTATTCGATTCGAAGATCTTGGGGGAGTGGAGGGAAGGGGAATCCGGAATCTTGAGGTATGTCTAACTTTTGAATGGGTGATCGGATCTTAATGAAACTTGATATTCGGATAGAACTCATGTCTCAGATGTCCCATTTCACGTGCAGACAGGATCCGATCAATGTGGGAGGGTTTGGGGGGGGGGCGAAATTTTGTGACACGCTTAGAGTTTAGCGATTAAGATGACGCTTGGTGGGAAGAACAAGCCGGATCGGATTCGGGCACTCTGGGGGAGTCGGAGGGGGGGGGGGGGGATCCGAAATTCCGCTGACCGCAATTTAAGCGCTTTTAGGTATGCTAGGACGATAAAACTTGGCTTGAACATTTAGAGACTTGACAAGATAAACTTAGAAAGTGTCTTTTCCCAGATCCGACCATCCCTTGAAGTAGGCTACTCGTCTTAACCTTAAAGTACCAAAAATACTTTAAGCAAAATATACATTTTCATGATCCCAATGAGCCCATGATCATTTTTGTCTCATGGGTTTTGCTTAGAAATGAATTTCTAGCACCCATAAAGTGCGCATCTTAACCGAAAAGTAAAAAAAAAATACTTTTGACCAGACAATATATATTTATGTTTCTAAAGGACCCAGGATCATTTTTGTCACAAGGATTTTGATTACAGATGAATTTCTAGCGTCCTTAAAGTGCACAGCATCACAGCCAATTGCAACAATAAAATGCTTTTTAACAAAAGATACAATTCTCGTGATTTCCAAGTGTCCATGATCATCCTTATCTCAAGAGCTTTACTTACAAATGATCACAACAAACCCTCGACTTCGCAAATTCCTACTTTCATTCTCTTACCCAGCCTTGCAAGTGCCATATGAGCTTCTAGCTCTTCAGATGTAATTAGTTCCCCTCTTGTCTGAGGGATACGAGCCATAGCAACCCCCCCCGCCTTCCCGAAAAGTGGCGGTAATATTTACTGGTTCTTTCCGTAGCCTACGTAATACCTGTGTAACCCATATAGAGATAGAAGATTTTTCCTCTACATTCAGAAATTGCTCAGAGACGAAGAAGGACAGAAAGCTTGAATTGCCTGTGTAACCCATAGAGAGAGAAAAGATTTTTCATGTACATTCAAGTGACTGAAATTGCTAAGAGATGAGGAGGAAAAGGAAGCCTTGTTGAGTTGCCTGGCGTAATTTTGGGTTATTTGTCCAGTATCGTAGCAGTACCGTGAACAGTTTTAACCCATTCATATCCTCGTAGTTTCTCTTACGTCATTAGAGTAGCGTGTCTTGATAAGAGGCGTTACTAGCCAAAATGTTTGGGGGGGGGGGGGGGGGGCAAGGTATTTACCGACTGGCTGGCCATTTTTACCGACTGTTTTTGCAGATAAAAACGACTATTATACTGAGAAAAAACCACTGTGTTGACGAAAAATCGGCTGATTTTACGAAAAACTACTATTTCTAAAAAAAAATCGACTAATTTTACGAGAAACCGACTGTTTTAAAAAAATCGGCTGTTTCCAAGAAAAAAATCGACTGCTTTTACGAAAAATCGAGGGGCTTCGCGCCTACCCGGCTATTTTTACCGACTGGCCGACAACATCCGGGGGGGGGCACCCTCCCCCCTAGTCGTGACGCACCTGGTCTTGATGTCTTATAAACTCATCCAAGCAACGCTTCTTCTTTACAGAGAGTCCAGGGCCCATGGGCCTTCCTTCATGGAGAAAACGATAGATTTCACTGATGGGGAAGACGTCCTTGCTCCACCACCAAATGGAACATTAAAAGTAGTAAACTGAAGGACAAAATTGCTCCTCATGCGGATTTGAACCCACGACCTTTGGCTGACAAGGGAACTGCTATACCCCTTAGCTACAGTACAGAGGGGCTTGTGAACATAGCTCGCAAACCACTACAGTAGTCAGATAGAATTGCGTAATCCCGCCGAAGGCAAATTCGCCTAAGCAGTTCACATCCCCATGTCACGGGATTAAACAATGATACGGAGAATTCTAAATCACCGGAGGCCAATATCTCATAAGACGTTAAGTTCCAATTTCGTTTAAATTCTTACGTACGGTAATATTTGAATACGGGGTGGGAGGGGGGGGGAGTGTTTGGCCGGGGGTGGGGGGAGCTTGTCTTGGGGTGTGGGGGGGCGGTCTTGCTAGTTTGGTGAACTTCCAAATGTAACCCAATTGTACGAAGGACCCGATCCGTATAGCCTTATGCTCAATGCGTTACCTGGCTTAAGTGCACAATTCTAATACCACAGTCTACAGAAGTTTGACAGTAAAGTGATGTGAGTGGATATTCGGCTATTACTTCTTTTGGCGTGACTTCTAAATGCGCGCAACCATAGTATCAGATAGAGCGTAACCGCAATAAATCCAGTTATCGTGCTATCAGATACCATGTTACCTGCGGAAACGCAATTAATGCTATACGGTTCGTTACCGCATGCCCTCTCCCTGGTTCTGTTCTGGGACATTACTACTCCATCGGATAAAACATTCATTATACGGGCATATTTCAACTACGCAAAGTTAGCCTCGTCCGTGCCCCCCCCCCCCCCGGCAAGGAATGGAAAGCTTCGCATGAGATACATCTGTTTTTGGGATCCCAAAACGTAAGTGGAGGGATACCTATGATTTCGCAAAGTTGTCCGTCTGTCCGTCCGTCCGTCTGTTAGCACGATAACTCTCGAAGGGAATAAGATATTTTGATGAAACTTGGTGTGAGGGTTCTTCTGGTCAAGGGTAAGGTCAAGTTCGTAGATGGGCTCTGTAGCCCTACATTTAGGGGTGGGGGAGGGGGTTCGAATTAAGGGACAAACAAAATATTTTTAAACAGCTAATATGACAGTCGATTATGAGGTAAGAAGACATGCTGAACACGAAGGTGAAAACCATTTTCTTGCCGGACAAGTAGTTCGTCCGGAACCCGGCAAAAACCGGAAAGTTGGTTAACAGTAAAATTTTCATTTGAAGTTGATTAAATGTTCGATTTAAGGGTAAGAAGACATGCTGAACACGACTATGAAAACCATTTTCTCGCCGGAGAACTAGTTCGCCCGGAACCCGGCCAAAACCGGAAACTCTGTTAAAAGCAAACGTTTTATCTGAAGTTGATTAGATGACAGATTTAGGGGTAAGAAGAGAGGCTGAGTCTGTATATGTATATCGTTTTTTACCCGGACATATAATTAGTTCGGAACCCGGTTGTAACCGGATTTTTTTTTTTTTAGTCAAGTTTTATTTAAAGTTGATTAGATGGGATAAGGAGATACGCTGGATTCGTTTTTGAATTTTCTTTTTTTGCTGGGCTAGTAGTTCGTTCGGAATTCGGGCGAAACCGGAAACTTGGCAGAAGTAAAGCAGGAAGTTTCGGTCAGTACCGTCAAAATAGATATGCCTTATTGAGGTATATCTGAACTTGATTTTCTCTAATCATTAGCCTGGCGAAGACTGGATCTGGCGAAGACAAGACCCAGTTTTCTGGATCAAATATTAGATTTTTGGGATCCCATCGACACCTTTGGTCTTGTTTAATTTGGCAGAAAACCGTCAAAACCATCCCATGGGAGGGAATTTTGTTTCTAGTGTTTGTTCGTCCTCTCTTCATCCTATGGGGTATTGCCTTATCAGTTTTTTTTTTGGCACTTGCCCTCCGGCCAAGTGCCATATAGCGATCGCAATTTCTGTCCGTCCGTCGGTCTGTCGGTCGGTCCAGGTTTTTCTAGTTCGGGCACTTCCACACAAGCTAGGACGATGAAACTTCGCAGGCGTATCAGGGACCCGACCAGATTAACTTACAAACAATCACTTCCACAATCCGACTTTCCCCGGATCCGGGAGTCCGGAAACTAGGAGCAACGGTAGCGAAAAGGGAGCAAAAGAGCATATGTCAAAATGCGGTATCGATCCAATGACCTCTGTGGTGTAAGTCCAGCGCTCTAGCAATAGTTCTACGTATGGTTGAATTTAGAAGCGAATGCGGGAAAATATACGGTTTAAAGATTAAAGTAAGACCAAGTGGTCAGAACGAATGCTAAATGCTAACCAGAGCAAAATAACTAGAGCTATTTTACTCTGATGCTAACTAAACTTAAACTAAACAAATCTCGTGAAACGCTTCCACATAAGCTAGGAAAATGAAACTTGGCAGACATATCAGGGAACCGACCATATTACCTTGGAAATAATCACTTTCCAGATCCGATCATAGTGGGGGGAGTGGAGGGATGGGAAATACGGAAACTATTAACATGCACAACTTTGGAAAGGGTAATCGGACATGCGTGAAACTTGACATGTGTATTTCGGATATTCAGTGTCAAATCCGGACCAGATTCAATACCTGAGGGGGGGGCTGGAGGGGGGCACCGGAAATCTCCTGAAACGCTTCCACATAAGCTAGGACAATAAAACTTGGAAGGCATATGAGGGAACCGACCAGATTAACTTAGAAATAATCGCTTCCCCGATCCAGCCATGGCGGGGGGAGTGGAGAGATGAGAAATCCGGAAACTAGAAACACACATAACTTTGGAACGGGTAATCGGACATGCATGAAACTTGACAAGTCTGAAGAACAAGTGTGTCAGATTTTCAGTTTCAAATCTGGCCCGAATCCGATAACTGGGGGTGGGGGTAGAAGGGGGACCGGAAATCTTGTGGAACGCTTAGGGTCGAGAGATCGGGATGGAACTTGAAGGGAAGAACGAGCATAAACCCTAAATACTTTATTGACAAAATAGGACCGGATCGTGTCGCAGTGGAGGGTGTCGGAGGGGGTTTCCCAGATTCCGCGGTGATCACGAGTTAGGGTACTTCCAGATGTACCAGGACCATGAAATTTGGCAGACATATTAGGTACTCTCCCAGGTCGACTTGAAAATAGTTCCTGCCCCGATCCGATCATCGTTGTGGCTGAAACAGTTATCAGTGAGTGGAATAACCATTTCAAGCCGATTTTCTGATGAAATGAGTATCGGGAGAGAGATGCAGCCTTGACAACTGCAAACCTTATCTGACAAACATGCTAGCGGTTACAAGTGCCATATGAGCTTTCAGCTCTTGTTCTTTTTCTGTTGGTCCACTATTCAATTAATGGGTTAGAAGTTTGATTATTGTGTAATACGTTACGCACATATCTTTTTCTTCTTGCAGTTTTACTTCGCCTTTTACTCCGTCTATTTGTCTCTTGAGTGTCTGATAGGTTCAAATAAATTTTGATTATTATGTAGGTTCGGTTCACGTCAGTCTGGTCACATCACTTCTGAACATAGCTTAACAGAGACAAGACTTTTGCAGGAAAGCAAATATAGCCATTTCCGAAAATATTTTCCTTAGGAAAATGGAAATTTCCTTCGGGATTAGCTGTAAGTGTAATTCAAATTGTCTGGTTGAACCTTGATCTTCTCTTTGGCCAATATCCACGATAACAGGTTCTGTGTCATAATCCTGGGATATTAGCTTTGACGCACTTCTGCCCCATCTACTGTTGTTGAGATGGATATGTCGCTCAGCCGACGAATATTGGTAATAAGAATGTAATTGCTCAAAAAGAAACAGGCTTTCATCTATGAACCTTCACCTCAGTTACATCACTTACGGTGCCGGCCACTTTCCGCGTCATCGCACGGTATATGGCATGACTGATTCCAGAGGGACTGAATTTTCTTACCGACGGAAACAGAACGAAAAACTAAATGATAGTGCAGTTTCTTTTCTGATGGAAAGAAATCGGAGCTCAGAGCAAACTAGTACTAGAGACTAGCGCCAAGACCTAAGCTTTCCGTGCTTTGCAAAGGTGCCATAGTCGTAGCGCCGCCCACTACGCTTGCGGCATTTGAAGCGAGACAAACTTGCGCGTTTGGAAATTTGTAGCAAAGCAAAGGTTCAGTCTGCACACACCAAGGAAACAATGGAGGCTGTATCATTTTTATGCAATGTTCAGAATATGAAGTTACCGGGGCAAGCGCTGGTGAATGACTGAACGAGTTTCAGTAGGGACATTCTCTATCGCTAGTGGTGATAGTATAGTTGCTGTTCGAGTGTGTGTCAATCTTGTCAAGTCTTGGCGCTACTTCCTAGTGTTATTTTGCTCTGGAGTAGCGTCAAGACCTAATTTTTCCGTGCTTTGCAAACAGGTCATGGTCGTAGCGCCGCCCACTATGCTTGCGGCATTTCAAGCGAGACAAACTTGCGCGTTTAAGAATTTGTAGTAAAGCAAAGGTGCAGTCTGCACACACCGAGGAAACAGGAGAGGCAGTATATTTTTTTGCTGTATTCAGGATATAAATTTACTGAAGCCTGCGCTGGTGCAGGAATGAATGAGTTTAAGTAGGTACGTTCTCTATCGCTAGTGATGCTAGTATCGCTGCCATTCGAGTGTGTGTCAATTTTATCAAGTTGGCGCTCTTCCCTAGTGTTGTTTTGCTCTGTTGGATCTGGATGACTGAAGAGTTCGCTGATCCTGCCATCCCAGCTTGTTCTACATTATGTGGGCCATGGTAGCCTACCTAACTGTCCATCTAAAATACTTTCACGGTTCGGCTAAGTCCCGCGAATCAACGGCATTAACAGTAAGAAAGACAGGCGCTGAAATCGCGTCACATAAAATCAAGAACAAATAAGCACAAGAACCTCTGTCTCCATACACTGTAAAAAGTTTCTCCGAGTAAGGATTAAAGTTAACTGCAGTATTTGCTACTGGGATTAATCCTATCTCTACTGGGATAAGATTAATCCGAATTAGAGATAACCTTATCTCAGTAGAGACAAGATTAATCCCAGTAGCAAATACTGCAAGATTGTTTTTTACAGTGTATCTCTGTTATCGACCATGCGGAGTCAAATAGATTCCCGATGCAAACGAGCAGAGGTTAGGAGCTACCCGGAACGTCACAATTCTTTACTTCTAAAAACAGCAGTATCGCAGTAGATCCCTGGAGAAGAAATGTAGAGAATAACAGCCGATTGGTTGTCTACCATTGTGACGTCACATGTGACGCATAGTAGAGGGGATATGGATTCTTGCTACAGTCTTTTCCTCCGATATGTGCAGCGGCGAAGAGGGAAGTTGACCGGCGTCAACTCAAAGCTCAGCAAGTAGCTCTAGTTCTGGTCAGTCTTGTCGGGGTATCCATAGTCGGGGACCAGTGGCGGAGGTTCTATTGCTTATTGTTCTCAGTAGCAAGCTGCCGCTACCCAGCGTTTGGTCTTTGTCCAACTTTTAACGACGAAAGCGAGAGTAAAGGCCCATTCATAACGGGTTTTAGCTAATATCCGATGACAAATTTGTACCTGCGTAGTTGTATGATAGTTGTACGAAAAAGTTGCATGTAGTGATATGAAATAGTAAAGAATACTATCATTTAATGTGCCTCAGACTGGGTCAATCTTAAGCAGTAGTATCCAGTAGCATCCAGTCTTGTTATTAGTAGCATGTAGTAGAATGCAATGCTGTAACACGGAAGCCTTGAAGTAGAACGCATGTAGTAGCATCAGTTAGTACTGCATGGTACATTTTCGTACAACCTCATTCTACTATTTTGAGACAAATTTTTCATCGGGTCCTCAGTACCAGCAGGGACCCATAAATTTCCTGTAACGACTCGCCATTCAGGGGGCTTGTCAATAAGAGATTTCTGATGCACTCTTGACCGAGCGTCAGATAGTTAGAGAAATACCCACGGGGATAAACTACCCGACTATCCAGATAGACAAAACTTTTCGCAGCTGATGTGCTGAACTAGGAATATTTCTCTGTAATGGAAGAGTATCCTGGATCTTTTGTCCTAGCTTAGGTACCTGGTGGCATGCTGAATAGTCCCAATAAATTTTGTCTATCTGAGCAAGAACGCCGATTCGACCCAAGCGGAATTTTTGGAAACTAGATGAGGCTCGGGCAACATAGCAACATAGAAGCATAGGAAATGACAAGCCCCCTGAATGGCGAGTCATTACAGGAAATTTATGGGTCCCTGGTACCAGGTAGTTGTGAAAATCGCTCCGAGACCGAGGGTTTGCCGGGTTTCTGCCGTTCGCAGTTGATATTGGTGCCAGTTTTGGGTGCTAGCTAGTCTCGGACCCAAGGTGAAATCAGTTCAACTTTCGAAGGTACTAGCCAATCAGATTATTTTGGGGAACAATGACAAATATTCTGATTGGCTAGTTTCGAAACAAGCCCAATAGATATAATCACATCCTGTCTCGAAAATCGAAAGTGATTTAGGTCATTGTTATTCGGTCAGCACTATATTGCTGGCTATAGCCAATCAGAATATTCCTCAACATTCCCCAAAGCAATTTGATTGGCTAGTCCCACCAAAAGTTCAACTGATTCAACTTGGCCCGAAGCTGGCACCAATATCAATTGCAAACGGCAGAAACCCGTCAAAGCCTCGGTCTTGGAGCGATTTTGACTTGAAACTACCTGGTACCGAGCATTAGCTAAAACCCGTTGTGAATGGACCTTTAAACACACCCAAAATTTACAGAAACCAAAAATCTGTTGCAAACAACAACAAATGACAGTGTATTGACAACGATTTTGAGAAACGACCGCTTGAGATGTCAACAGAGTGATTGCTTTAAATTAACGACAGATCAACCGCTAGAAGGCGCTAATTGTCGCGAGTCATGGGGCTTATGAGAGTTTCTTGTTTTTCCGCTACTAACGTCTTGCTGCGCATGACCACTGCAAACAAAGCAAACTTTCATACTCACCCCACTGAAGGTCCGCCCAAAGGAGGTGGCGATCTCCTGATATTCTGCCCTGGGCGGGAGTGATATCAGTAGTTGGGAGCAATCAGACGCTTCCCTAAGGCGTATTCTCGCCGTTCCCCGAGGACTCCTAGGGTAATCGAAGGGAACGGCGAGAATAGAGGGAGTTATTCCACGCAGACTCCGCGTACAGAAACAGTGAGAGCACGGGGAATGCTTCAAAAATGGATTTTGTTCGGAAAAAAAAATGCAGTTGACCGAAATTAGTTTGGATCCACTTTATTTTTGGTTTTGTTTAATCTGATTGTTTTTAATTAATTTTAAAATGCACCAACACCAGCAAAAATTGATTCCCCTCCGAATCTTAAAGGGAGTCCTTTCTGATGATGGTGATGATAATCGGAGCATCCCCGTCCGCGGGGACTCGCGAGAATACGGGGAGTGAGTCCCCGGGGCAAACAACAAGAGCTGTAAGCTCATATGGCACTTGCATGGGTCAAGATGATTTGATTGATCAAAAGTAAGTTTCAACTTTGCGGTTGAGATGCGCACTCTAAGGGAGCTGGAACTTCATTTGTAAGCAAAACCCTTGAGGCAAAACTGCTAATGGGCTGATGGGCATCACGGAAATGCATATATTGCTTAAAAGTATTTTTTTACTTTGCGGTCAAGATTGGTACTTCAAGGAATAATCGGATTTGGGAAGTAGCAATTTCCAAGCAAATGTTGTTGAGTCTCCAATATTCCAGCGAAGTTTCATCGTCCTAGCACATCTGGAAGTACCTTAACGCGCGATCACCGGAATCCCAGACCCCCCTCCCCCTCCTCCAACTCCACCCACAATAACCGGAGCCAATCCGGTTCTGTAAATGATTAATCCAGAGCATCTGTTTGTCATTCCCACGAAGTTCGATCCAGATCACACCAGTCTAAGCGGGTCAAGTATTTTCCGCCCTCCCCCCAATAATTGCCGGATTCGGTCCGGAAATGAAAAATGTCCTCTGGGCAATTTTTTTTATTCCAAGTCAGTTTGACCGGGTCCCTGATATGCCTTCTAAGTTTCGTCGTGAAAACCCCCAGAAAACGGAATTCCGGGAAACCCCTCCCCCCCCCCCTCAAGTGTCCGGATCCAGTTAAATTATGTAAAAGATTTACATGGACCAGATGTTTGTTCTTCCCAGCAAGTTTCACTCCGATACCATCATTCTAACCGTTTCTCGAGACTTCCGGTCCACCCCTCCCCAGCTCCCCCGCGGTGCCCGTAGCCAATCCGATTCAGCAAATGACTTACCTAGAGCATCTGTTTGTTCTTCCCACAAAGTTCCATCCCGATCCCTCCATTCTAAATGGGTCACGTATTTCCCCCCCCCCCCCAATTGTTGCCGGATCCGGTCCAGATATGAAAAAAATCATCGGAAATTTCACTCGAATCCGATCACCCATTCCAAAATTACGCATGACTGAGAATTTCGGATTCCCCTCCCTCCACTCCCTCCCCCCACCATTATCTGATCGACAAAATTTTTATTTTGAAGTCAGTTTGATTGGGTCCCTGATATGCCTGCCAAGTTTCATCGTGAAAATCCCCAAAACCACCATCACCGGAATTCCGGGACCCCCCCCCCCCCCCATAAGTGTCCGGATCCAGTACAATGGTCTAAAGGACTGATCTAGAGCAGATGCTTGTTCTTCCCAGCAAGTTTCACTCCGATCCCTCCATTCTAACCGTTTCTTGAAATTTCCGGTATCCCCCCCCCCCCAACTCCCCCCTGGCTACCGAATCCGGTCAAGACTTTAAACGGGACATTACAGATATATATTCTATTCAGTTATGAAGTTTCAATACAATCCGATCACCCGTTCGAAAGTTACACACTTCTCAATTTCCTGGATTCCCCTGCCCTCCACTCCCCTCCAAAATGGTCGGATCAGAAAACTGATTATTTCTAAGTTTGTTTGGTCAGGTCTCTGATATGCCTGCCAAGTTTCATGGTCCTAGCACAACTGGAAGTACCCTAACTCGAAAAAGTGTGACAAAATGCCCTAAATTTTCAAGTTTCCAGCGCCCCCACTTCCCCGCATATGGTCGGATTGGGAAACTGATTATTTCCAGGTTAGTTTGGTCGGGTCCCTGATATTCCTGCCAAGTTTCATTGTCCTAGCACATCTGGAAGTACCCTAACTCGGATAAGTGGGACAAAAAACTCGGACCGACCGACAGACCGACAGACGTGGGGGCGCTGGAAACTTGAAAATTTAGGGCATTTTGTAGGGTACTTCCAGTTGTGCTAGGACCATGAAACTTGGCAGGCATATCAGAGACCTGACCAAACAAACTTAGAAATAATCAGTTTTCTGATCCGACCATTTTGGAGGGGAGTGGAGCCCCCACTTCCCCGCATATGGTCGGATTGGGAAACTGATTATTTCCAGGTTAGTTTGGTCGGGTCCCTGATATTCCTGCCAAGTTTCATTGTCCTAGCACATCTGGAAGTACCCTAACTCGGATAAGTGGGACAAAAAACTCGGACCGACCGACAGACGGAATTGTGATCGGTATATGGCACTTGAGCCAGAGGCTGCAAGTGCCATATAAACGCGGGGACTCCTCAAGTGGGGTCCTCGGGGAACGGCGAGAATACGCCTCAAGATATCTCTAGGTACCCATTTGGAGCTGGGTGGACTTTCGACTTTTTTTTCAGCATATTCATATGTTTGCGAGGAGAGATATCGCGGCGGCCGCCTGCAACTTCAGCCGAGTATGTCAAGACGGTAACCAGTTACAGAATACGGGAGAAAAACTTACTGAATTTGGCTTGGTGTTCCCCTCTCCATCAAGCCTGTAGCTCCTCACTTGGATTGTCTTCTTTGGGTCGATGGACGCAATTTCAGCTTCAATTTCATCGACAACACTCTGGCAGACTGCAAAGCACGAAAAATCGTCATTCTACAACTGGGTTAATTTGTATTATATTTTATTTACAACCCGTCTATGGTGCAGACGGAGTATAGTAAAAGGAAAAGAGGCGCTTTAGAGAGAGGGGGAACAGCAGAAGAGGCAACCGAGGCAGCCTTGAAGTGCATGTACAACACGGAGCGTGTTCCACCCTACTTACCGTAGTTACTACGCATAACGTAACGAATTCTGGCTTTTTGCCATCAAGGCTGGAACGATTTTTGGGATCCCAAAACGTAAGTGGGGGGAAACACATGACATCGCAAAAGTTGTCCGTCCGTCCGTCTGCTAGCACGATAAGTTTCGAAGGGGTTGAGATATTTTGTTCAAATTTGGCATGATGACTCTTTGGGTCAAAGTACAGTTCAAGTTCAAAGATGGGCTCTGTAGCCCTATATTTAGGGGTGGGGGAGGCTTTCAAATAAAGGGACGAAAAAAAATATTTTCAAAAGCTAATGAGATAGTAAATTATGGGGTAAGGAAACATGCTGAATCCGAATATGAAAATTATTTTTTCGCCGGGCAAGTAGTTCACCCGGAATCCGGCAAAAGCCGGAACTTTTGGAAAAAGTAAAAGTTGTACCGTATCTGAAGTTGATTAGATGTTCGATTCAGGGGTAGGAACACACGCTGACTCGGAATATGAAAATTATTTTCACGCCGAACAAGTAGTTTGCGGTGAATCCGGAAATTTAGCATGAAGTTTTAACATATATATTCGATATAGAGTGAGGAGACATGCTGTTGCAACTTTCGAACATACTAATGATAAACAAAAAGTGTATGCGATCAGTTTAGTTCCGGCATTTACTGGGTCGAAAAGTCAGAATGCATCCGACAACTATCTGGTAACAATTTAATAAAATTTGTTGACCATTGACCAGTCCCTACCCTGCCCACATGCGAAAGCTCTGCGCGTGGGTGACGCTACTTTGTTTAATCTATGCAACCAGGGGGGATGGTGACTTCGCTCGTGCATACACGCGCAAAGTAAATTGGGTTTAACAGAAGACTGTTTAAACCTAGCGTACGTATTCTTTGGGTTTTGGATTGTCGGGGGGGGGGGGGGGGAGGGGTTGATATATGTTGTTCAAACTTCGCACAAGGATTCACTGGCGAAGTACAGGCCCAGTCCGTAGATGGGTCCTTTGGCAATATATTTAGAGGCAGAGGAGGGGGTTTCTAATTAGGGTAAAAAGAAATATGTTTTGTAAGCTAATGAGATATTCCTTTAAGTGGAAAGAAGGCTCACTGAATTCATATCTGAACTTAGTTTTCTTGCCGGACAAATGATTCACCAGGAATTCGGCCAAAACTGGAAATTTGGTTGAAGCTCAAAGTTGTTTCTGAAGTCGATTAGATATTCGGTAACGGGACAAGGAACATGCTGACTCGAATTTTGAACTTTACTTCCTTAACGGATAAGCTGGCAAAATTTGCAAAAACCTGGAAATTTGGATTGAAAGGTTCGGCTCTCGGTGTCACTAGATCTTTTGCTCTGCATGCAGTTTGCCGTGAATGCTGCTAAAATACGAGGAATTCGGTAAAACAAAAACAAACAAAAAAATTCTAAAAGATCTTTTTGAAGTCGATTAGGTATGAGATACTGAAGTAAGCATGCTTGCTGAATCCATTTCTGAACTTGGTTTCCTCATTTGATTAGTTGTTTGGCCGTAAGCAAAACTTTTTTTTTTACATATTCAAGCGGTTGGTTATGGATAAATAGTAAAAATGTACAAGATTCGATTGTCTGGACCAAGACGTCTGATAAACATTACATTCTGGGATCCCATCAAAACCTTTGGTCTTGTTCTATTTTCCAGCAGAATACCATGCCACGGGCAAATACGACCAATCACGTTACAGAGATGCGTAGTTACCACGCCTATTACGCTCCCGAGCCTGGTCATAGTTCCTAATAGTTACTATTAGTTACTTCTTCGAGAAGGTTGGAACGGTCAGCGTAGTAACATTTACGAGGTAGGAACGAAAATAGTAACTAATAGTTACTATTGTTAGAAGGGTGGAACACGCTCAAGATTGACCCTAACGCAGACGGTGGCGTCATCCCACTCTCAAAAACGGGTGACGTAATTGGCACGGGGGATTCCGAATATGCCCAAGGCTCTCCACTACCCCCCTGCACGCTTCCCACGACCTTTTCACGCAAAACAAACCATATTACGGTTAACATACTCCTCACAAATGAAACAGCAGTTTACTCAGCCGTTGTCTTTTTCAATATCTCATGCACTGACGATGCCGCCAGAAAACAATATACTTTTTCCTCGCTGATAACACTAACTCCCGCAACACATTACCCCCCCCCCCCTTTTAGATTAGCAACGAAGCAAGGGGAAATGAAAAAAAAAGCCTATCAGGGTGGAATGCGTTACCTAGACACTTTAATTCCTCTCGGCCCACCGCTGCCGCACTAGAGTGGAGTAAGGCAAGCAAAATGATGCCAGTCGAAGCGAAGATCATGTTCTAACCTGGAAAAGAAAAGTTTGGTTGAGAAAATCCAAGCGGACTAATGTCTGTGGCGACATGATCAATCTATATAGCATTTTTTTTCTTTTAATGCTTTTAAGATCAATCAAAGTTTCCATTAAACGAACAGTGATATATCATCGGTTGCCCAAAGGCCACAATGAGGTTTTAAAAATATGAGTAGGTTAATGGTAAAGAAGAAAAGATATTTAATGGTTGTAAAATATGGTAGGTAAAAGTTAATATTGTTAGAAAAATAAAAAAAAGGTAAATTCCGGTTGTAGATACAGACCTTATGGAGGAAGAGTTTTTTGAAAGAGGGGGTAAGTTTTTATGAGAATGTTTAATAGAAAAATTAAAAGTTTGAAAAGAGAAGTTAAATTTAGAATTGACAAAGTATAAAAGACAGTAGGTTTAAGACGAAAGTGTAAGTGACGTTAAAGTAGGGTAAACTGTTAGATAAATTTTGTGTAACCGTCACTGAGTTGGAGGTGGAGACGTAGCCACTTGTTTTAGTTCGATCTAAAGCAAGAACAAATGAAAAAGAAGCTACGTGGATGATAAAAAAAAGAAAGAAAAAGGCCACAATGAGACGAACTTAGTTCAGTTCAGTTTATTCATAAAACTAAAAAAACACCATTAACTGTTTATGGCCCCACCATAAGGCCTAAACATAAGGCCTGGCAATGGCCAATTCTTTATTCATCTAATCTGAAGGGAAACAAACCAAAGAAATCAAAAAAAGAAAAAGAAGGAGAGAAAAAGAGAAGAAGAATGAAGACATAACAAACTGACAAGAAATCTCCACTAGCGAACGATCTTCCATCACCAAAGCGCCTTTGCCCCCCCCCCCACCCCCCAAAAAAGGAAGGAAAAAAGAAGGAAGGAAATTATGTTTGGAACATTATGTTTTCTATAAGAAAAAGGACTTGGTCTGTGACTTGAAAGACCGAAATCTGAGGACAGTTGGTAACCCGTTAATACCAGAACGGGAAGAGGTCACCACGGAAGGGGTGTCGTGGCCGATCCTTGGTTCGGAAATTTTCAGCAACCAGCGGTGCCGCAAGTTAAGCTATCACAGTACAACGATAATCAAAGGGTCACTGAAGATTTGATGCCGAATTGCGTGTAGAAAAAATTAAAACCAACCAAATTAGAAAGCCTATGATATTCCTACGCTTGGAAAACAGAACTATTCCACAGTCTCTGGTCAAAAAACTTTAATCAGAGCCATAAGAACAAATGAACAAATGTATGAGCCACGCACGAAAATGAAACTGCTTTATTCGGTAATTCCAACAAAATTAACTATTTCTGTCTTAGGCCTACTTTAACCAAAGAATGTCCACAGCATCTATGACCAAAGACCTCAACCCATTTGAGTGTTCTTACTTACAGAAGCAAGGATTTTTTTTTAAAGCAAATAAGATAGCCGATCTAAGGGTAAAAATACATGTCGAATGCGAATATGCAAATTATTTTCTCACCGGACAAGTATTTCGCTTACGATACTATACTATAGACATCTGACGACAACAGTTGTCCCCCAATCTCTGAGTCAGCATAGCAAGATCCAGAGGGGAGGCAGGGGTACTCCCTCCCCTTTCCGAGAAGCGTATACTCTATATGACTAAGTCCAAAACACGCCAGTTTTCCTCAGGAAGGAGTAAACGTCTCCGTAACGACTCAAACTCAAGAACTCAAATCCTGTGTCAAACAATCACGGCGATCTTCGAGAGCAGCTGTGATACCGCTTCTGGCTCTTCCGCTAGGTACCCGGCGATTTTGCATCGTCAAGGAGAGTTAGTCACCAAGAGTATTAGTGCTGCTAGATTTCACAATGAGTCACGAGTAAGTATCGCATGAGAATAATTACTCTGCTTAAAGAGTAAACTAAGATTCGTCACGTTTACGGCAAACTACTGCCGACTTACACTGCTAAGGGCTATCCTTAAGGCTAAATCAAATCCTACTCTTTGAATACTAAACTATTCCATACTTTCTCGTAAACCAACCTTGATCAGACGCACAAATACAAATTAACCAATGTATGAGCTACGCTTGCAAATGCAAATGCCGTCGCAATGAAACTGGTTTATTGGGTAATTTCAACAAAATAAACATTTTCTCTATTACTTAAAACGGTTTTAAAAACTGCAGAGTGTTCTACCCAAGACCGTTACTAAACTTACAGGAAGCACTTGGCTTGAAACAGTCTCTGGAATTGGTACCTAATATTCCTTAATAATTTTATTTGAAAATCGCAGTCGCTGATCGGCTGCTGGAACTTTTGGGAATAAAACGGAAGAGACGGATATCTGAAATCGTAAATGTGTCCGTCTATCTCTGTTTTGAACACAATAACGTAATCCCGAACGGATTGAGATATTTCGAAGAAGGCCGGTGTAGGGCCAAGATATGCGTCAATACATTAATGTATACCCAATACCCGATGGGTTTTGTCTTTCGGGGTTTAGGATGGTGGGGGACTGAACTTGGAGATTTCGTGACGAAAAGCTCTCGACCATATTGATTGGGAAGCTGATATAGGTGTTAGGGACAGGGTTGGGATCCCACCAAAACCTTTGGCTTTCTCTCACAAATCACTCGAAGGATTGACGTAAAATCAACTAGTCGGCTTACCGCCATTTCAAGATTTTTAATGAATAAACTAAACTGAACTGAATTGGATCATATGTTCTGGCGGGATCCCGAAATTTATTAATCAACTAGTCGATTTGAACAGATTTCTTATTCACGCCTTGATATACACACCCTTCCCAAATCATACAAGGGGTAGAAGGCCCATCTAAGAACCTGTCCGGTAGGCTACTTCAACCAGCAGAACGTTCACACAAAGTATGATGAAAATACCCCAACCAATTTGAGTTATCGTGATTGCAGACTGCACTGGACGTCAAGAGATGGCCCATAACCTCTGAGCCAGCACTGCCAGATGCAGAGGTGAGGTAGGGGTAAAAAATCAAAACAAAAAAAACTTCAAGCACCAAGGCTTCACAATGACTCACGAGTAAAGAATTTCACTGTTTCTAGTATAAACAAAGATTCATTACATTTACGGCAAACAGCAATTGATTTAACTTGCTGAGGGCTCTGGCTGGTCCTGCAGGGTATCTAAACAACAAAAAAATCCACAAAATGGTGACACAAATTATCTGCGACCGTCAGCCTGCTGACCGCCTATTTCCGAACATGATAGTCGCCACTTCACTAAATTTATACTAAATAATTCCGATCTATTTTGCAGGCAAAGGTTCTTCGTCTTCCACTGTCAATCCGCTAAAGTCTTTGGTTTTGACCGCTTCTTCCATTAATTCATATAGTTGCATAATCTGTTCTTCTCTGAAGAATTCTAGTTTTTCTTCCGTAAGGGGTACACCAACTGGTGCCCCCGATTTCATTCCTTTAATTCCAAGTTGTTTGGCCAGCGTAACTGCATAGTTCTGAAAGGGAACCGTCATTAAAGGGCGCGAGAGACTAGAAATTAGTTTTGCCTAATTAAAAAAATTGCTTGCAAGCAACTTAAAACACAAAAAAATTCAAGAATACAATAAGCCTCGTATTATTCTCGTTTTACACAACAGTTGCGGTTTTGTTTACCACTGGAGTCTCACTAGGAGTCTCCGGTTTAAGCCGTTTTTTTATTTTACAGGTGACTGCTCCCTAATGTTATAAAGAGGACTAGTTCTAACCCGTTTTCGGACCCACCAGTGTCTGGTTTATCTCATCAATGCGGTCTAACGAGAACTTCCGCCAAGTGGCAGTTCTGGTGAAAAGTCACTCATGGTGAGATCAAAACATCCTTACAGAGAAAACACAGTGACTAGAGACTAAGAAGCAGAAACTACTAGGATAGCGTTTTAAGCCTGAACTGAGAGATTAAGCGACTAGACTTTAAAACTTAAGACACGCGTGTTTTGAAGGTTTAACCGGGGGCTTCACGTGGGGGGGGGGGGGGGGGCGCCCCCCCCATTGTTGTCGGCCAATCGGTAAAAAATAGCCGAGTCGACGCGAAACCCAGCGATTTTTCGTAAAAAACGGTCAATTTTTCGTCACAACAGTCGGTTTTGTCGGTCGGTTTGCAAGTGCCATATAGCGATCGCAATTGCTGTCCGTCGGTCGGTCGAGGTTTTGCTAGTTCGGGCACCACATAAGCTAGGACGATGAAACTTGGCAGGTATATCAGGGACCCCAAATTCATTAAGTTGGAAATAGTCACTTCCCCAATCCGAGCATCTGGGGGGTGGGGGGGTGGGGGGGGGTGGAGGGAGGGGGAATCCGAAAAAATTAGGTATTTTTTTTTACTTAAGGCCAGGTGGTCAGATCTTAATGACACTCTCAGACATCCCGTTTTAATTCCGGACCGGATCCGGTGACATTGGGGGGAGCTGGAAGGGGGGGGGGATCTGGCGAAACGCTTAGAGTGAAAAGATTGGGAGAAACTTGGTGGAAAGAACAAGTACAAGTCCTAGATACAGGATTGACACAACCGGACCAGATTCACTCACTGTGGGGGAGTTAGGGGAGGGGGGGTGTCTAAATTTCTAGTCATCCCGCGATTTCGGTATTTCCTGATGTGCTAGGATGATGAAACTTGGCAGACATGTCATGAACCCGAACAGATTGACTTGAGAATAGTCGCTTCCCCGATCCGACCATCTGGGGGGGGGGGGGGCGTGGTGGGAGGGGGAATCCGGAAAAGTGTGGTATTTTCAACTTAAGAACGGGCGATCGGACCTAAATAAATCAAACTTGATATACAGGAGGACCTCGTGTCTCAGACCTTAAATATGAACTGGATCCGGTGACATTGGGGGGGGGGGGATGGAGGGGAGAACCGGAAACCTTGGGAAACGCTTAGAGTGGAGGGTTCGGGATGAAACTTGATGGGAAGAACACGCACAAGTCCTAGATACATGAATGACATAAACGGGCCAGATGAGGCGAATTTCTAGGGATCCGGCGAGTTCGGTACTTCTTGATGTGCGAGGACGATGAAATTTGACAGGCTTGTCAGGGATTCAAATTCAAACAGATTGACTTGACAGTGTCGTTTCCCCGATTCGACCATCGTGGGGGAGTGGAGGGATGGGGAATCCGGAATCTAGTGGCAAGCTCAGCTATTGAACGGGTGATCGGATTTAAATGAAACTTGATATTTAGAAACACCTCGTGCCACAGACGTCCTATTTTAACTCCGGACCGGGTCGGTGACATTGGGGGGAGTTGGAGGGAGAACCAGAAATCTTTGGAAACGCTTAGAGTGGAGGGATCGGGATGAAAGTTGGTAGGAAGAAAAGCATTAGCCCTAGATACGTAATTGATAGGACCAGATGGTACCGGGGCTCTGTGGGGGGAGCTGGAGGGGGTTTCCCGGAATTCCGGTGATCGCGAGTTAGGATACTTCCAGATTTGCTAAGGACGATAAAACTTGGCAGTCATGTTAGTGATCCGACCAAATAGACTTAAGGAACCGACACAATGCCCTACTAAGACTTTCGGGGAGTTTAGGGAGGGGGAATCCGGAAATTACTGACTTCCGTAGGTTGCGAACAAATGGTCCGAATCAAGTGAAACTTTATGGGTGATAAGAACTGATGACCTAGATATGCAAAGTATGTGTCCGAACCTCATGTGGCCATGGTTGGGGGAGTTGGGGGGGGGGGGGGGCGGAAACTTTGTGACATGCACAAAAACCAAACGGATGGGCCGAATGGGATGCAAGTTGGGCAGTACCAAGTCTATGCGGCCTAGATTTGTCATTTGGCGTCCGAACCGGATCTGACCAAAGTAGGAGGAGGATGAAGCGGGAACCGGAAATTTAAAGATATGCTCCGATTCGAGTTAAACTTGATGGACGGGGAAGAGTAGCTGCTAGAGATGCGAAGTTTATCTGTCCGAGTCGTATTCGGTCACAGTGGGGGGGGGGGGGAGTCCCGGAAATGTTGTGGATCGCATAGCGGTTAAACGAGTGGAGTGATTAGAATGAAACTTGGAAAGTAGAGAGATCGTATGCCTTAGATGGCGTATTTTAGGTTCGACCGCATCCGAGCACGGTGGGGAGGGGTACCGGAATTTTTGGAAAAATGCTCAGATTTACTTTCTCGTTTCTCCCACCACCTACTCGTAACAAGTGCCATATGAGCTCGTAGCTCTTGTTTTCTTAAAAACAGTAGTTTTTTTCTGCAAAAACAGTCGGAAAAAATTATAATTGGCTCCAAAGATTTTGGCTGGTAACTGCCTCTGGGTTTAACACATACCTTTGCTCTCCAGAGAAAGTTTTGAGCTAAAAAAGCTATGCTGTGCAAGCACAGCATAGCACTCGAAATAAAAATCTGTAGACCAAAACAATTACAATTGCTTGAATTTGACCAGTGGCTTTTATCGCAGTAAGGTAAAATTTAGGACTCGATAGGCCTACTCTTATTTTCCTTCTGGCAACTTAAGCTTATTCTGGAAATCAGAAAAAAGGAGAAAGGTTTGTGCGTCATAAAGTAGAGACAAGTTCGTTTTTTGTAGTGACTAATCAAGCATCCTTATCCAGAGGGCTGGAGGCAACGGCTACGGCGAACAAGTTCTTTATATCAATAATATGGCATCGAGTTTTAAAAGCAGGGACCCAATATACCTTGCTCAATTAAAGCTTCTCCTAAGCCTAAATACAACGGTATGCTACGCTACAGTCCCTAATGTTCCTATCCTAGTTGAAAAATTCAACAGTCTGAAGGGATTCAAAAGATCGCTTTTCATAGCCAGCTAACACCATGATTGTCATGCAACTTAGGATTTGAAAGTTAGAGAGCTTACCGTCCATTCCCGCATAAATAAAGCGGCTTCACTAGTATTGCACTGTTTGTGCCTTTTGAATTCATCCTTCACATAAAGGTCCCCCATTGCTTTCGCTGGCAAAGGTAGGCCTCGATGGACTTTCATGATAGTTTTGTACAGAATTCTGACTCTCTGAACATGAGTTGTGGTTGAACCAGCTACCATGCCTAACATTATATGACAGATGTTAATAAGAGTACAAGATTTGGCATATCAGGCACACTAGTTGATGTGTTTTTCAGAATTATTTACAAGAGCCTAAACGTAACACGATTTCTTTGCTTAGTCAACACCCTTAACAAAAAATACTGTACTATTTCAAAAGTACAATTCATTTCCACTAGCTGAGGGGCAGCTTCTTAAAAACTAATGGTTCTCTGCGAGCTCTAATTTGGACAATGACGAATTTTTAGGTCATGTCAGTAAACAAAATGAAGTTCTTAAAATAAAACTTGTTTACTATTTCCTTCCCTTTCTTTTTCTTTCTTTTCACTGCATTTTCTTCTTTTTTTCGGTGTTAATATTTGTCTGTATATGTAGTTTTTATGTATATATTTTCAATGTAGGTTAGTGTATAGGTAGTGGATCCCCAACAAGATGGCTTCAGGGGGTCTCATTTCTCGCCTTATATTTACGTTACGTAGTTTATGTAGTGTGAATAAATGAATGAATGAAGTATTTTATGTTTTCTGGGTACACAAAGATGTTCATCAGCTCCAGACCAGGCATTGGAGAAATTTTACCCCAGACCCAGATCAGATGAGTGGGGAAGAACATCACTCTAAGAAGATAGATAGTGGAACATCACTCTAAGAAGATAGATAGTGGAAGTTATTAAGTACCCTTGATTTTAGCAAAAAAAAGCAAACTTATTACTTCCCTACATGAATGCTCCTCAACGGCTTCTGTTCAGACCATAGTGGCCTATAGAATTCAAACATCGTAAAAAAATAAATAGAAGACCTTCCATGAAGCCTACTGGTCTAGGTCCTTTTTTTGCCAGGCTATAGGCTACTGCCATTTGCACAAGCAAGGCAGACGCAGAGAAGTTACAGCTAAACAGAAGAAAGCTAACGATTGTTGGTCTTGCGGTTGGTCTATAGGCCTATTGGTGCATCTGATGTCAGATTAAGTGGTGTTCCTGTTACTGCTGTACCGACAGGGTCTTTGGAGCTCGCTAGAGAAAAACCTTGAGAACAAGGCGTAGCCTAAAAGCCTAATTTTACAGTTTTGCCCTGCCAACCGAACTATTGTCCTGACTTTATCGTAAGAGGTCAGCCAGCAACCTCCTTAAAGGACCACTGAATGAAGAGTACCAAGTATCATCCCTATCTGTATGACTTCCGTTAACATTGCCTGCAGAAAACTCAATCCAAATATGAAATAGTGTTTCCAAGCTATGATAAATATTCTTTGAGCCCAAGCTGACGTCGAAACATTTATTCAAACAATGTTTATAACGGGTACGTCAGCTACGATGCTGATGAAGAATCGTAGCTGACGTACCCGTTGTAAACCAAGCTATGATTTTTGCTCCATTCTGCATCTGTCCTTATTTGAGTACCGAACAATTTTAGAAATGAACAAATGTCTCCAAACAACCCTTCTTCTGGAATATTTTTTAACCAGTTAAGCCCAAACATATATCTAGAAGAATTCCAATACGATCTGGCCAGCGCTGTACAAGATTTGAATGATTTGCGCTTTTTGTCCTGGAGTCTGCATGTGCAAACCCTCCAGAAACGAACATCCCTATTTTGAAAACTTCACGCTCATTACAAGAATGCTAAATGTTCCTTCAGCCCAAGCTGACTGCGAATCATATTTGATGGTGGAAAATGGATACGTCAGCTGAATTTTATTGGAGCTATATTTCGGCCCTTCTTGGCAAGGGTCCTCTTTCCCACAAGTTCGTCTTTTCAACTTGAGCGGTTTTGAGCCTGAAGAGGACCCTTGCCAAGAAGGGCCGAACTATAGCTCCAATAAAATTCAGCTGACATTTCCGTTTTCCACCATCAAATACAAGAATGCTCTCCGTGCCATGTCTGTCGATGCATTCTCCATGGTGTGTTCAAGTATGGTTTCATTGTTCAGGTGTCCTTTAACAGAAATAATCAAATATTCATCAACAATCTTCACCCTTGACTTGGGCTACTGCATAATCACATACGAGCAAGCCTGTGCTTGCATACAATGTAGACAGCCAGATACACACTCTTATTATAATGTATGATATGCCAAACCCATGTACTATTATTACGACCAGCATGTTCTTTGACACTGTCCTAATATTGCTTATATGCATATGCTTTTTATTTGTTTTCACTCCTTTGCTACAGAATAGGTACAAACTTATTTCTTGATTTCATCTAACTCAATTAACACATACAAAATAGAGAGCAACGAAGGGTCTGATGGTTGTAGATAGAGACACATTCTACTGGAAGTGTATAACTATTTGGAGGTGTGGCCTAGGCAATACCAGAAATGGGGTTTTTGTTTAAGTTCGTAGAGGAGGTGATTCAGGATTAGTTTGATATACTGTAAATCCAGCCAGCTTTTACTCTTGCCCAAGTTTCCAATCTGAACCTGAATATGCAGCAATCTACTGATGCAATGTTGAAAGTTCATAGGCAAGGCAAACCCACTTAAGTCTGACTGAAGTTAAATTTAATAAACACTGTTTCATGTCATATGGAATATTGTGACTAAACAACAGATTTAATTTGTTAGAAGGGTTGTGATTATGTAGATTTTCTGTTTACTGACAGCAGAATTTAGTAAAAGGTAGAAAAATTTATCAACATCTTGCCTACTGCCTCCTGAGACCTGCCAGATCTCATTTAGGCTAGGACTAAGCCAGTCTATGTAGTCGATGTAAGCATAGTGTAAGCCCCCACGAGTTGCAAAAATAGGCATAGGCTGTTTAGTGCTAGGACTTTGGTTAAAATCACAGCTTTGTTGACAGATCACATCATTCTGCAAAATCATCATCATACTACATGTTGTGAGACATTTTGATCAGGAAGAATAGCAAGACTGTGTACATGAGGGGTCTCTAACCTCAGATTTATATGACCTTGAACTTAGCCTGAAAATCTTACCAGGAAACTTTTTGGCAGTCTGAAATAGGTCCTAGGTCATTGAAGGTTTTCACCTTTTACCTTAAATTAGCTTAAATCTCACTTGCTAGTCTCAAGGCTGTTTAGCCTGGTGACATCATTAGAACGCCTGTTAGAACCTTGTTAGGACTGAACAGACATTTCCTTTTGTCCTTTTTAGGCCAGGTTTGAGATTATATAAATTCGAGGTTGTACCCCTCCTGTACGGAAGTAGAAACGAAATCTAAGTACGGTAGTTTTCTTTCGCAATTTCTTAAAAGCAATTTACTGCATTAGAAGAATCAATTAAGTTGTTGGACCTTTTTTTGTTGTTGGACCTCTCTGTTTGTATAGATTCGCTTAGTAACAGATGGGTTAACAACTAGTGTTGTTGTTACTTTATGGTCCAAAAGCTATGTCTGAAGCCATTTCAGTTTCCATGACAAAACTTTATGATACAAAGTAAACGAGTTTTTGAATTTGATGTAAACAACAAGAAAACAACCAATCCCTGAGAAAAATATCTCATATAAGACTGGAGTTCAGAAGTTCCTGTAAAGTAGTAATTTTAGTGCATCGTTTTAGACAACTCCCAGAATAAAACAATTTAGTTAAGTTAGCCTATGCTACCCAATGCTACCAGTCATATTTCATTATTCACTTGTTTGTGTTTTACATTTAGTAGGTTTTAACTTGTGTTCCTGAGAACCCTGCTGTGACATGTGTACTTTCATAGTTTCATGCTAATCTTCTTACCTATAACAATCAAATGTTATCTAATATTGAGGATTATTTTCTCTTGTCAGCGTCTTGTGAGCACCCGTAAGCAAAATGTATGCTTTATGTTGTTTAATGGAGCTTCCAGAATTTCTTCTCTATGCTCCAGATGCTTTCTGTAAGCCAAAATTCACAGGTAATGTTTCTAGGAAGGTTTGAAAAAACCGCCAGTTTCAAATTTATGATAGAGATACCTTGCAGCTTTTGGCGCAAAATAAGCTGATGGGCGCTAGAAGAAATAGCTGAATCGTTGTATAAGTAGCCCATTGTAATTGTTTATTTACTTTTTTTAACTTTTAGCCTAAATTGTAGCCCTAACTAAGGAACAGCTAGTGAAACTAGAGTAAATCTTACTCAGTGTAAGTTGATCTTTTCGTCCTAGTGCTGCTATAGTGCTGTCCTGACGTTTTCCATCTGTGTCAGAAAACCATATGAAATAAAATATGAATTAAATTTAGACTAGGCTACACTTACCCTTTGACCTCCAGTGAATTGGAGTTGTTGGAGTCTCAGACTTCCAAATTTACTTCAAAATTACTTCTAGCTTATTTGGGTCTAAACTAAGTTGTATCCGAATTCCACACAAGCGTGACATCACACCCATGTGATCTGTTTTACAGCAGATAACAAAAAATTGTAGTTTATTCCTACTGCAATGGACATTTATTAAATGAACTAGGGACAATCAAATGCTATGTTGTGCCCTCAATCACATGACTTCACTACAAACCCCTAATTTTTGCAAGATTTTTGGATACCCTATGCCAAACACTGGGTATGTCTAGCTTTTGGCATACTGCCCTATGCCTAACACTGGATACTTGCCTGTTTTGGCGCCAACCAATGTTTTTGCGACTTTTGTTTCTGATGAACCAGTGTTTTTGCGTTGACCAGAATTTGGTTCGGCAATCGGTCAAGAAATTTTGGAAAGGTTATTGTTACCATTCACGATTCTTGGTTCTGATTCAGCTTCACCGTCATCAACTAGAAAACATAACAAAGGCGGAACAGCAAATAGAAAATCTACTAAAATTAAAAGAAGAACTTGCATAGTACAAAATATAACTTGAATATTTTATTGATTCTTAATTTTAATTCTGTATTTGATCTAATTTTTAATTTTAAAGTTTAATTTTATTTTAAATTTGTATTTTTAGTTTAAATTTAAATTTTTAATTACTATTTTCAGTTTTGAATTTTTAATAATAATTAAAAATAATAGTAGGCTAACAAAAAAAAATAAAAGTAAAACTGAAAAATTAAAAACTGAAAACTGTAATTAAAAATGAAAATGAAAAATTAAAACTAAAACAAAAAATTAAAAATTAAAAATTAAAATTAAACTTTAAAATTAAAAATTATATCAAATACAGAATTAAAATTAAGAATCAATAAAATATGTCATATTTTCGTAAGTATCATTTTTCCAACTTGAGTGGCTTTGACCCTGAAGAGGACCCTTGCCAAGAAGGGCTGAAATATAGCTCTGATAAAATTCAGCTGATGTATCCGTTTCGCACTGTCAAACATGATCGCAGTCAGCTTGGGCTTAAGGAATATTTAATTTTGAGTCTTGATTTTAATTTTTAATTTAAGTTGTTATGGCACTTGTAGCCTCTGGCTCAAGTGCCATATACCGATCACAATTCCGTCTGTCGGTCTGTCGGTCGGTCCGAGTTTTTTGTCCCACATGTTCGAGTTAGGGTACTTCCAGATGTGCTAGGACAACGAAACTTGGCAGGCATATCAGGGACCCAATCAAACTGACTTCAAAATCAAAATTTTGTCGATCAAATAATGGTGGGGGGAGTGGAGGGAGGGGAATCCGCAGGGGGATCCGGGAAATTGAGAAGTGTGTAACTTTCGAACGGATGATCGGATTGTAATGAAACTTCATAACTGAATAGAATATATATTTGTAATGTCCCGTTTAAAGTCTTGACCGGATTCGGTAGCCAGGGGGGAGTTGGGGGGGGGAGACCGGAAATTTCAAGAAACGGT
Organism: Branchinecta sandiegonensis; assembly: GCA_030848855.1. Lineage (NCBI taxonomy): Eukaryota > Metazoa > Arthropoda > Branchiopoda > Anostraca > Branchinectidae > Branchinecta > Branchinecta sandiegonensis. The sequence continues at coordinate 14,679,394 of JAUPMV010000020.1, forward strand.
TAGAATGGAGGGATCGGAGTGAAACTTGCTGGGAAGAACAAGCATCTGCTCTAGATAAGTCATTTAGACCATTGTACTGGATCCGGACACTTATGGGGGGGGGGTTCCCGGAATTCCGGTGATGGTGGTTTTGGGGATTTTCACGATGAAACTTGGCAGGCATATCAGGGACCCAATCAAACTGACTTCAAAATAAAAATTTTGTCGATCAGATAATGGTGGGGGGGAGTGGAGGGAGGGGAATCCGCAGGGGAATCCGGGAAATTGAGAAGTGTGTAACTTTCGAACGGATGATCGGATTATAATGAAACTTCATAACTGAATAGAATATATATTTGTAATGTCCCGTTTAAAGTCTTGACCGGATTCGGCAGCCAGGGGGGAGTTGGGGGGGGGGGAGACAGGAAATTTCAAGAAACGGTTAGAATGGAGGGATCGGAGTGAAACTTGCTGGGAAGAACAAGCATCTGCTCTAGATAAGTCCTTTAGACCATTGTACTGGATCCGGACACTTATGGGGGGGGGGGGGGGTCCCGGAATTCCGGTGATGGTGGTTTTGGGGATTTTCACGATGAAACTTGGCAGGCATATCAGGGACCCAATCAAACTGACTTCAAAATAAAAATTTTGTTGATCAGATAATGGTGGGGGGAGTGGAGGGAGGGGAATCCGAAATTTTCAGTCATGCGTAATTTTGGAATGGGTGATCGGATTCGAGTGAAATTTAAGAATTGAACAGAGGACATTTCTCCGATGATTTTTTTCATATCCGGACCGGATCCGGCAACTATTGGGGGGGGGGGAATACTTGACCCGTTTAGAATGGAGGGACCGGGATGGAACTTTGTGAGAAGAACAAACAGATGCTCTAGGTAAGTCATTTGCTGAATCGGATTGGCTACGTGCACCGCGGGGGAGCTGGGGGGGGGTGGGTGGACTGGAAATCTCGGGAAACGGTTAGAATGCTGGTATCGGAGTGAAACTTGCTGGGAAGAACAAACATCTGGTCCATGTAAATCTTTTACATAATTTGACTGGATCCGGAAACTTGAGGGGGGGGGAGGAGGGGATTTCCCGGAATTCCGTTTTTTGGGGGATTTTCACGACGAAACTTGGAAGGCATATCAGGGACCCGGTCAAACTGGCTTGGAATAAAAAAAAATCCTCGATATGATAATCTTGGGGGGGGGGGAGTTGAGGGAGGGGAATCCGGAATATTGAGTCATGCGTAACTTTGGAACGAGTGGTCGGATTCGAGTGAAATTTAATAATAAACAGAGGACATTTTTCTCTTGTGACCTTTTTCATTTCCGGACCGAATCCGGCAATAATTGGGGGGATCACTGGTGTGATCTGGATCGAACTTCGTGGGAATGACAAACAGATGCTCTGGATTAATCATTTACAGAACCGGATTGGCTCCGGTTATTGTGGGTGGAGTTGGAGGAGGGGGGGGGGGGGGGGTCTGGGATTCCGGTGATCGCGCGTTAAGGTACTTCCAGATGTGCTAGGACGATGAAACTTCGCTGGAATATTGGAGACTCAACAACATTTGCTTAGAGACTGCTACGTCCCAAATCCGATTATTCCTTAAAGTACCAATCTTGACCGCAAAGTAAAAAAAATATGTGATGCCCATCAGCCCATTAGCAGTTTTGCCTCAAGGGTTTTGCTTACAAATGAAGTTCCAGCTCCCTTAGAGCGCGCATCTCAACCGCAAAGTCGAAACTTACTTTTGATCAATCAAATCATCTTGACCCATGCAAGTACCATATGAGCTTACAGCTCTTGTTTATTACAGTTTTCAGTTTTTAATTTTTCGGTTTTAATTTTAAATTTTCTTTTTACTATTGTTACTTTATTGTTATTAGTGCCGAAGTTACGGCCATAAATGAAGCGCTGAAGGTGCTGACGGCTAAACCACCACCGTCGCAGAAGGCTGTCATCCTGTCGGACTCTCAGTCGGCCCTGAAACTCGTACGGAACATCCAATGGGACACACCAGACTCGGACATCGCGGACATGAGGAAGTTTCTCTGTGACCTGGGGCAGCTTGGCGTTACAGTAGACTTCCAACACGTCCCCAGCCACCAAGGCATAAGATACAATGAGGTAGCCGACAAGATTGCCAATTCAACAGCGAATAGTCTACAAAATCAGCCGACAACACCATCCACCTTCCGAGACCTCCTTCGCCAGCGCCGAATAGGCACGAAACTCCGACCCTTGCTGCCAATCTTCAGAGATGCAGATGACAACAGAGCCTATCTCAAAGTTAAGAGCATGGCACTGATTCTTCGTAAAGAACTTTTCCAGTGGAAGAAGACAGCGGACCCAAGATGCCGGCTTTGTAGCAGTGCCGCCGAAACTCTACAGCATCTGGTGCTCGAGTGCCCCTCCAACGCAGAGCTCGCTAGCTGGTGCAGAAACTCACACGGGACAGCCGGAGGGCCAGTCTCTATCGGTGAGCTTATCGACTCAACTCGCCCAGCCCCAGAAGAGCGACGAATCTTCAAGAAAATCATCGAATTCCTCCGAAGCATTGACGTCCTGTGAGCCATCGTGATCGACCCACGAAGAGCAACCCGGAGCAACCTACCCCAGGCCGAAAGGGTTCCGAAGGGTCGGAGCCCAAGAGCCAGAAGTTTTTGGATTGGATACTATTATTTTGTATTATCATTACAGATACAGCCTACCCCTTAACACAAAACCCAGTCAGCTGCTGATATAGCTGCAGTTCCAGCTACAAATTCTTCCTCCATCTTTAGTTACCAAATATCTTTCTTCATCACATCATTGTCTTTGAATTTTTAACGTGTTTTCGCGTAATTCCCAATGTTTTAGGAGAACTAATTTTGGTTACGATGAAAAGTGTTTTTGTGACAACCGCTGAACACCGGTTGGCGCCAAAACACACCCTATGCCAAACGTTGGACATTCTTAATAAATTAAAACATTGATGACTTGACTGAAGCTCAGAAATTAACCAATCAGAATTCACCAAAGGCATTTTTCCATGAAATAATTGTGGGCCACACACTTCTGTGCTTTTGTCAGGGAAACATGATTGTGTGCCACAAGTCGAAACTCACAGAAATGCTGTTTTGACTATTTTGGGGGCAGTAATTTCAAATCTTTAAGAATAAAAATAAAACTCAGATAAAATCTCAACAAATAAAACTTCAGGCTTTTGTCCTTACCATTCTGTGCAAAAAGGATCCTCAGTTTTAGGTCTACATGCTTGAGGAAGTAGTTAATTTTAATGCTTTGACATTATTTTGCTGCTAAATTTGAATTTCCTGCCAGAAACTAGCCAAAAAATCGACAATCACCTCAGCAATTGTTTGTCGAATTTGAGCCACAAAGCAAGCCACACAAATCTTGTTGATCGTGGAAACACACTTGTGGGCCGCACAAAACACAGAGGAAATTATCTTTTAGAGCCACATTCAACCCACAAACTTTTTATGGGAACATGGAAAAACGACTCTATTGTGGGGTAGGTCAGGGTTAGGGTACCAACAGGTATCCAGCGTTTGGCATAGTGTATCCAGAGTTAGGCATAGGCTATGCTAAACGCTAGATATATCCAGCGTTTAGTATAGGGTATCCAAAATTCAGGGGTTTGTGGTTGACTGATGCTTATTGGACGTTTATGATGCTTTATCTTACGGGAGTGACCCAGTTAGCTTCAGCTCAAGGAATATTTGCCAGCTCAGTTCACAAGCCCCTTGGTAGCTTAGTGGTAGAGCATTGGAAATTATAACCTGAAGTTTGTGGGTTCAGATCTAGCCTGAGTGGAGGAGAACTTTTGTCTTTCAGTCCACTACTTACAAGGGTGTTGCTGCTTGTTAATTGGATAGCCACATAGAGCACCATTGCCGTTAGCTGTAGTGCATGTTTGCCAGTCTCTTTCTGTATTTCTTGCTCTTGCAGTTTATTGTCAAGATGTCCCTGGCACCAAAGCAAGATGGCAGCCCTAATGTCAAGTTCTTTGAGCATCCTGATGTGCTGAACCATTTTGAATCAATTCGGAGCTGGCTGTCAAAAAATCACAAAAAGGTTGGTTTTCTGTCTTCTGGGCTTTACTTTGTAGGCTACTATGGTTTACTGGGCTGCTGTCGAGTCCAGCATGTCCGAGTCTGAGACAAGTCCAAGGCCAAAGTCACTCTCACGAGTCATGACGAGACAGAGTCCTGAACAAAATTGTTTGAGACGAGACAAGACCGACGTCCATGAAAAAAGTGTCTCAAGACCGAGTCATGCCCTGAGTCATAACAATAAGTTGGTTCTTCAAATAATGAACTATTCTTCATATACAGAGAATTCATATGAGAAAGAGCCAGACGAAATAATTCAACCAAAGGATGTTTTATGGAAGAAAATGTTTGAGTTAGAATAGCAGACCATCATTTTCGATCAGTTCTGAGCCAAAAAATCGCTGTGCTGTTTAAATAGAGCTTTTCATCAAGGATAAAGCGAACAAATTTAACAATAGAAGATCTTAGAAGTATGGTATCAGAGAGACGAGGTTTAACAGAAGCCAAAAACTAACCAGACTAGAAGAAAAGCATGCATATACATTTTTCCACATTTAAAGTTCAATGGGCGGATCAAACAAACATGATGCCACATTTCACCCCCTAGAATACAATGTTACACCAGAAATCAGCAGACTCCTCTACAACTTATTTTCGCTAATATATCGTTACGCCGTTTCTTGCTGACTGCCATACTCCGATTTACGAGCTTCAACAAATATAAGCGGAGTTTCTTCTTTCTTATCCATTCGTTGTTATTACATACTCTGGAAGATTTGTATCGTTGACAAATATTCATATTAACGGTGTTACCTGAGAATTCCTTAGAAGTTCTTGAATAGCTGCAAGTAGGTTGGTTATATTTGTACATTTTTGGCAGTGTTGTAACTTTACTTCCAGAAAACAAAACTTTTCTTTGGTACTTCAAGCAACCGAAAGTTTCACCAGATAACACTAGAGCAATCTGTCAGATACAGAGACGGTTTATTTTAGCAGCCATTGCACTCTCGTCACTCAGCTCTACAAAACGAGTGATTTTCGCACATGGCTGAGAGTTTTTGAATTTCCGCGCCATGCAATGCCATGCTCTGAAATCATCTCCGCCGATACGCCGAAGAGTCAATGACAAGCGATAACAAGAAAATGGCTTATTTTTGGAGCGCTATCTAGTGGAAGACAGGAATGTATATGTGTGAAGCATGTTATAAAAATTAAAGCATAGTTAGTGCCCATTGTGCTTTAATGCTAGATAAATATTCCTTGAGCCCAAGCTGACTTTGAATTATATATTCAAATAATGCATAAAACGGATACGTCAGCTACGATGCTTTACGAAGTACGGAAATTTCACATTAAAGTCATTAAAGTCACTTAAAGCATTGTAGCTGTCCTGTCCGGCTTATGCATTATTTGAATTAATGCTAGATAGTTTGATAAAAACAAGTCGGAATCAACTATAAGAGCTAAAGTAAGGACATCAAACAGCAGTACCTAATCTGGATGGCAACCAAAAATCCCAGTGTTGTTGGCAAACTATTTTGGTAAGAAAATGAGTAATAGGAATTACGGATGTTTTTTAAATTAAATTTGTGTAAAAAATTTTATGTCGGATGCTGTCTTCCGAGTTAGGTCAACAGCAGACGTAAGAAGTCCAAATTACATGATTACACTATCCTGATCCAGTGTTAGTTTTTGCTGAGGAAGGAAGGTGAATTTACAGCATACGTACATCGCACCCATGCTTAGAGTGACACTATAGGCGTTCTTCCGCGACACAGTTGTGGGCCACACACTTCTGAGTTGAAACTCGCGGAAACTCGATTGTGTGCCACACAGTCGAGCCACAAGTTGAAACTCGCGGAAACGCCGTTTTGTTTATTTTTTTGGCGGCAATTTCAAAATCTGAAAATAAAAATAAAATTCATGTAAAATCTCAATTAATAGAACTGCTGGCTTCTTCTTCTTCTTCTTTATTTCCTTACCATTCTGTACAGAAAGCATCCCCAGTTTGAAGTCTATATGCTTGAAAAAGTAGTTAATTTTTTTGTTTAGACACTATTTTGCTGCTTAATTTGAGTTTCCAGCCAGAATCGAGCCACAAAATCGACAATCACCTCGCCCGTTGTTTGTCGAATTTGAGCCACAAAGCGAGCCACGAAAATCCTGTTGGTCGCGGAAACACACTTGTGGGCCGCACAAGAAACAGTGGAAACACTTTTTTCGAGCCACAGTCGATCCACAAACTGCTTGTGGGAGCACGGAAAAACGCCTTATAATAGATTAGTTTCCCACAACACTTTAGTTATCTTTAGGAGCATAGTATCCCACAATTGGTTACATTTCTGACCCGGTGAGCCAAGGATAGGTAGAAAATATTTAGCATTGTTTTCTTCAGTGTATATCTAACTTGACCAAGAAATGAGGGCTCATGAAAAAAAAAATTCTTTAGAGATCCATTCAGATCTTACATGAGATGACGAGACTTTGGGCTTAAGGGAGAAAAAAGTAGGCTAGTAATAGTAAGGGACAGTGTTCTATAATTTCGAGAGTATCAAATGTGCTTGGTGAAAGAGTGCGGCGAGATTGTCACAAAGAAGACAATTTGAGACTCTTCTTTTATTTTGGTCTAGACCTAGTTAAGGGTTGTTCATACATTTAGATGGAGTTTCTGTTTTCTTCCTGTAGAACATTCAGAATGATCCTCCGAAGCCTAAAGATTTGTCGCAAGTCACCATCCAGCTGTTGCAGTTCCAAGAAGATGTTTTTGGAAAGAATGTTACTAAACCGAAAATGACAAAGATTCCAGTAAGTAAAACTGTTTTGTAGACTTTTTGTGTACTTAAGGCGGCTTCACATTGCCACTTAAGAACTAAAGTTAATTAGCAAAAGTTATGTTAAGTTAAGTAAGCCTTTCAGACTGTACTTAGGCCTTTCACACCAAGGAGCTGAAGCTAAGTAAATGTTCTTCATTTCTTCCTAGATTTTCACCCTTTTCATCATCAGCGAATAATTCATCAGGGAATAACTTTTCTCCTCTCTTCCTTAAGTCAGCCTTAAGTGCACTTAACTTTGAGTGTAAAAAGTTGAAAAATTTTCAACTTTGAAAAATACTAAAGTTAAGTGAGATTTCTTACGTTAAGTGCGACTTTAGACGCATAAAGTACACTTAAGAGGCCTAAGTACTCCAGTGTCAAAGGGTTCTTAAGTCAGTGTGAAGCCGCCTTTAGTAGCCTAGCTAGTTCTGCTTGTCTGCCATGTAAATTTATTGCACAGGAAGTCTTTCTTCGAGCAAGGTGTAACTTTTGGGATCCTAGAACGTAAGTGGAGGGATACCTATGACATCGCAAAAGTTGTCCGTCTGTCCGTCCGTGTATGAGCACGATAACTCTTGAAGGGAATGAGGTATTTTGATGAAACGTGATGTGAGGATTCTTTGCGTCGAGGGAAAGGTCGAGTTCGTAGATGGGCTCTGTAGTCCTACATTTAGGGGTGGGGGTTTAAATTAAGGGGCAAACAAAATATTTTTAGACAGCTGAGAGTGCTGAACACGATTATGAAAACCATTATCTCGCCGGACAAGTAGTTCGCCCGGAATCCGGCCAAAAACGGAAAGTTTGTTAAAGGTAAACGTTTTATTTGAAGTTGATTAGATGTTCGATAAGGTTTTATTTGTAGTTGATTAGATGTCTGATTGAGAAGATCATTTTTTACCCGGACATATAGTTCGCCCAGAATTCGGCTGAAACCGGAAAATTTGTTACAAGTTAAAATATCATTTGAAGTTGATTAGATGTTTGACTTAGGGGTAAGGAGATACGCTGAATTCGTTTTTGAGCTTTATTTTTGTTGCCGGACAAGTAGTTCCGGAATTCGGGCGAAACCGGAAAATTGGCAAAAGGAAGTTTCGATTGGTTTCGTCAAAATAGATGTAGGGGTTGCTGGATCCATATCTGAACTTGGTTTTCTCAGATTATTAGCTATTTGGCCTTAATCTGTTTCTAAATTTGATAGTAAAAATGTTCAAGGAGCTTGGCGAAGATTGGATCTAGCGAAGACAAGACCCAATTGTCTTGATCAAATATTAAATTTTTGGAATCCCATCGAAACCTTTGGTCTTGTTCTGATTGGTTGTAGTTGAATGGTGCGGTTGTTTTAACATGTTCAGTGACATTCCGTGGGCCTTCAGAGGTTTTTTTTTAACTTGATTTGAGGTTTAATTTTTTGATTTGATTTGAAAAAAAAAACTCCCATAAGCCACTCTCTTTGTGAAAACCTTAGGCTTCTACTTCGGCCGTTTGGGGAGGAAGTTGCTCCTTTCTTGAAATATTCTTCTGAAGTTGTGTTCGTGATCAACCAAAATATGATATTACCTACTAAATTTCAGGGCATTGAGTCAGCAAACTCAATGATACTTGCTTCGAAAGATTTGGTTGATTCATTTATTTTTCCGTTTGAAAGAAAAACAATCGCCAGAAAAAGCGGAAGTATTTAAGGTCAGAGAAACTTGTTACCGGTATTTGTTGAATCCCACCATTGACAAGTAGCAACCTTCGTCATTGACCATTCTTCCGGCGTACCCTTCCTGACCTGAAGCAAACAGTTATTCACTCAACGCATCTTACATCTTTAGGTTCATTTATTTATCGACTTCAGAACTGGAGGATCCCTGTCAACAATTCTTGCGACGGCTTACAAATATAAGACAGAACAAGCCTGGAAGAAGTTTGATGTTCAGGTAAGATAGTTAATTATATAATGCTCTATTTTTACTTGTGGCAACTAGCTTTAACTTTATTTTAGCAGGCCTGTGAAAGGAAATATTAAATAAGAGCTACGAGCTCATATGGCACTTATTACGAGTAGTCGGTACAAGAAAGTAGATGAGAATGTCGCAAAATACACCCGCCACCCAAAAGCGAGGTTCGGACCTAGAAGACCGCCTCGGATCGTCTGGGGCAAATGACTGGCCTAACTTCCAAGTTTCAGACCAATAAATCCACTCGTTTGATTCCTAGACCTCCACACGATTTCCAGTACCTCCCTCTACAACATTTCCGGGACTCCCCTCCAGCTACCCCTAATGTGGCCGAATACGACTTGAAAACATAAAAGTCGCATCTCTGACATCTCCTCTTCCCGTTGATCTAGTTTGACGGGAACCGGAGCATAGCCTATCTGCAGATTTCCTGCCCCCCCCCCCCCCCCCCCCACCGTGGCCAAATCCGGTCCGGACGCCAAATAACAAATATAGGCCGCATAAATTCAGTACTGTCCAATTTGCATCACATTCGGTCAATCCGTTTGGATTTTGTGCTTGTCAAAAGTTTCAGGACCCCCTCCAACTCCACCAACCCTGGCCGCATGTGGTTCGAACGCATGTTCTGCCTGTCTACGTAATCAATTCTTATCACCCATTAAGTCACACTCGCATCGGACCACACGTTCGCAACTTACGGAAGTCAGTTTCCGTATTCCCCTCCCCTCACTCCCCCAAAAATGGTCGGATCCAGGAACGGAAGTTTTCTTGGGGCATTGTGTCGAGTTCTTAAGTCAATTCGGTCGGGTCACTAATGTGCCTGCGAAGTTTCATCATCCTTAACACATATGATACTATTCTAAATCGCGATAACCGGAATTCCGGGAAATACCCCCCCCCCCCATAGAGCCCCGACACAATCTGGGTCTGTCAATTACGTATCTATGCCTAAAGCTTGTTCCCCGCACCAAGTTCCATCTTAATCCCTCGACTCTTAAGGGTTTCCCGAGTTTTCTGGTGCCCCCTCCCATCCCCCCCACCAGTATCGGATCCGATCCGGACTTGACACGGAACATCTAAGATTTTAACTTTCTGCACTTGTCAAGTTTCATTCAAATCCGATCTTCCGTTCAAAAGTCATGCATGCCACTAGATTCCGGATTCACCATCCCTTCACTCCCTCACGATGGTCGGATCGGGGAAACGACAAGTCAGCATGTTCGAGTCCCTGGCACGGCTGCCACGTTTCGTCGTCCTAGCACATTAGGAAGTACCGAACTCGCAGGATCACCAGAAACCCGGCCTCCCCCCCCCCAGCTCCCCCACAGTGTCCGAATTTGGTCCAGTTATTTATGTCAATGACGTATCTAGGAGATGCACTTGCCAGTTATGCACTCTCCTCTAACTTGTGTTCTCCGATTGGAAACTTATCTGTCCACGATCCTATCAGTGTGATTCTAAATTAGTGAAACTTCATGGAAAATATTTTTTTGAGTGTTTTGCGATTATCCTGTATATTTCTTTGTCCTTTTCTACTGCACTTACGCCCTTATGGGGAGTGCGTCATAAATCCTTCATTCATTCATTTGTTCTTCCCACCAAGTTTTATCCCGATCCCATCAACCCCTCCAACTCCCCCCAAAGTCACCGGATCCGGTCCGGATTGAAGTGGGACATCTGAAAGATGAGGTCTTTCTAAATATCAAGTTTCATTAAGATCCGATCACCCGTTCGTAAGTTAAAAATATCTCATTTTCTGAATTCTCCCCCCCCCCCCTCCTCCCAGATGGTCGGATCGGGTAAGTGACTATTTCCAATTTAATCTGGTCGGGTCCCTGCTATGCTCCCTGCTATCTGGTCGGGTCCCTGCTGTTCCGTCCTGTTGCTTCCAAGTTCCATCGTCTTAGCTTATGTGGAAGTGCCCGAACTAGCAAAACCCGGGCCGACGGATCGACAGAAATTGCAATCGCTATGTGGCACTTCGCCGGACAGCACGTGCCATATAAAGGGAAATACAAGCCAAATATATGCTGATGGTCAAGATCGCCAAGAAAAAGCTGCGTCCAAGTAGTCATATTAGAGAAAGGGGGAAAGCAACGAAACCAGAGTGTTGAATTGCATCTGTAGGATGTAAGTTGGTACGGAAGGGCTTGTACCGTGAGAAATGGTTTGCGAGTTATGTTTAAAAGCCCGTCGGTAGCTGAATTGGTAGAGCGTCTGCCTTGTAAGCAGAGGTTCCTAGGTTCAAGTCCTAGTTGAGGAGCATTTTTGTCTTTCAGTTCATTACTTATAAACATAAAAACCTTTTCAGCTATGATAAAACGCAAAAACAGAATGAAAAAAAATATACGGATGGAAAAAGTGAAACGAAAGTGTTACCTGTGCGATGTTCCCAAACTTAACAGTCATGTATAGCTCACGTGTGTTCAGTTTGCCTGAGATATTGCTTATATTTCTAACGTTTTGCTTCTCAGTAAAAGAATTGGGCACATAATTTCCGGTTTTCTGGAAGTTGAAACTTTTGTCAGTTCTTCTGCAAAAAGGTCAGAAGTCTAGGAGAATGCTGGAAATCTTATTACTTAGTTGCTGTTATTTCTGTTTTATTTGTTGTATGCAAGAGCGCCCGAAGCGCGATCTCGACTGATCGAGTTTTATGTCTCTACCGTACCTGTTTCAGTCAATCAATCAATCAGTCAAGTATATTATCCAAATAACTTACAGCTAGAAGCGGAATACAATATTTACGAAATACACAGACCCGAAACAGATTAACTAATACACTGACAAAATATGGCCAGAAATAAATGATGGGACGAAACTACGTAAAAATCGGGCAGAAGAATTAGCAGGATGTGGAGAAAACTGATTGCCAGTATTCCTCTCGGACCAACGCACAGAAGACGGGAGGGGGAAATAAATGGGCCATCTGGAAAATCGCTCAAATCTAGAAGCTGGGAAGCGAAAGTTAAAACAACCACCCGTCAAGGCATCAACACGATATCTCCACTCGTTTGTACCTTAATTTATTCAACACTATAACGACGCTCTAAAAACATGAAGAAATAACACTATAACGACGCTCTAAAAACATGAAGAAATAACCGATAGGACTACAGACTATATCATGAAAATTCGACAATGTATTTTAGTGTTTTATCGTATATCTAGCATTGTATTTTAATTAATTTGACGAACCAGTTGTATGTAACTATTCTTGTTTCTTTTGTCGTGTAGTGTACGATTACTTTGTCGTCAGCCTATGCTATCCAGTGGATAATTTGGTATTAATTTTATTTATTTATCAATAAAAAAAAGAAGCTAAGCCGAAGCTTCTCTCTCTACAAGCACATAAACTTTTACCTACATGATGAAAAAATATGGTATCGTTGACCCGATTCTTAAACTTGACGAGCTTTGTCAACGACTAAAATGCAAACAGAGCGGCCATGAGTGGCAAGGGATTGTTTTCTGATATTTTTTTGAATTATAAGTGTGATTTTCTCCTTGTGATTTGCCTTTTGTTTTTCTTTGTTGTGCGATTTTTTTATTTTTTTTTCTTCTATTTTTCTTCTTATACTCCATCATTTTCTCTTTCTTGTACGATGGGTCATAAATAAACATTACATTACATTACTACATTTTTCAACACTGCGCTACACACTTACAAACATACAACAAATGAACTAAAAAGGGTTCAGTACGCGCTATGACGGAACTTTGTACCAGCAAGATGTTGCTTGAATGAAAGTAAATTTGGTTGGGAAACGGTCTCCTCAGATAAACCATTCCATGACTGACATGCACGGTAACAGAATGAACGTTGACCAATTTTCCGGTTTATCTTTGGTGGGTTTAACCTCAAAGAATGCCGACGGGTTGACTGATATGAACTAAACTAAAAAAACAGTTTTTTGTCCAAATTATCTACCGAGCGGAGAATAAATATTAAATGATTGATTGATCTGTTCGTCTCTTTCATTTCCCCTGTAACTAATTAATTGTCATCTATTTTTGAGCTTCACCTCGTTCATTTTCATTTCAGTCTAGTTCCCGTACGGAGCGAAACATCGAGATGATGGTCGCCATCGAGAAGGCTTTGATTGCCGCCGGTCAGTGGAAGCGTCCAGTTGCATACATGACACCAGAGGTGGACTCAGCTTTTAAGCCGAAACTGGTGGACTACTTAAAACGCCACGGTGGTTCTGTCACTGAAAATAAGTCCGACGCTACCCACATCATCTACCCGGCTATGGATCCGTTGGACGATGAGTATGCCCGACCCGCCCTGAGGCGAGATGGGACAGTGCTGATGCATTGGTACTACTTCCCCGATTCGCATGATACTTGGGTGAATTTTGACACGGAGTTGGAGGTGCCAGAGTGGTATCAAAAGCCGGAAGGACCATACCATGTAAGTCCTTTGCGGCTGGACCAATAATGATATGATGAAGCATACAAGAGGGAGGGATACGCCTTAATAGTTGTGTTTTTGCAGATGTCATGGTATCTGTTCCCATACGGTAACTGGATTTGCTATTAGTCGTTTTTGCAGTTACCGTGGTATCTGATATACGGTTGCTTTGCAAAAACGACAATTGCCGAAGTTGCGCTTTTCGAATTCATCCCAAAGAAAAACTGATATTCAGTCACATCACTAAGTGTCAAACTTCTTTCCGACCAATTTGACAAAAATTGATTAAAGTGAGATGACTTTTTTTCAGATACCACGATCAAGTTACCACGGTCGGACCGTGGAATCTGGATATCAGATACCACGATAACTGCCAGAGACCACGATAACTGCAAAAACACCTTTTGACCGTGGTATCAGATACCACGATAACTGCAAAAACGACTTTAGACCGTGGTATCAGATACCATGGTATCTGCAAAAACGACTTTAGACCGTGGTATCAGATACCGTGGTATCTGCAAAAACGCAACTAATGTGACGCCTTTGCGTAAGCCTAACGCCTCAGTAGAAGTTCAGACTGAATTTAGTGGGACCTCACACTGTTAGGCAAATACTCCATAATGTCTCCAGTCTGGTAATAGTTAAGACTCGGAACATCTTTAATGTTATGTTTTTCGAATAGAAAACACTTCAAAGGTCATTGCACATATTGTCTGGACTTCGTTATAACAGAATTTCTTACAATATTTAACAACATATACCCACCCAGAGTGTAAGTTTGTTAAAGGAACATAAAACTTGACTCAAACTTGACTCGGGGAGCTAGCTGACATATCAAGAATGTACCCTCAGTCGATATTGAGAGTAAGAAAAATTCTCGTTACGACCATTGCAGTTTCCCGGCAGTTTCCGAGTATTCGACTTTTGAGTCAGAAAATAAAAAGCAAAAGGTTTGTGTGCCGGGAGTAGGAATCGAACGCTCGACCTCTTGACTACTATCCCGATGTGTTACTCAACATGGCCAAAGGCGAACGTTTACAGTGCATAAGTGCATAATTACAGTGCATAAGGGCATAATTACAGTGTATAAGGGGCAAGGGCCTGCCAGCTAGCTTTGGGAACACTAAGGAGGGGGTTCGAGAGAACAAAGAAGGGGGGTCCTGTCGACAATAAGTCCCTGTATCTTTATCTAAGCCCCCCAGGTCGGTTTGATGGCCGAAGGTTGCGTAGTCAAGTTTTCTGTGCCTTTAAATATCGTAAAAGTTCTGCGCAACGTTTTCTGGCGTGATTCTAAGATTCCCCGCTCTATCTACCACCCCTCTTGTAAATATTTCAAGTGGTCGAGGTATTCCTAATATGTGGGGTTTCTGGTAGTCCTCGTCGTGCAGGTACTGCACTAGTAGAAACCAGTGGTGCCACACCGAGTTCTGTATTTCGAAATTTTGCAGTTTGTCGGTAATAATAACTGTCGGTAATAGCAGCAAAGAGCTGTTGCTGCTGCTCGAAAATTGTAATATACCGATACCCCCAACTAGCGTTTGTTGACACAATGCAATTCGACCGTTTTAGTTTATGAGTGACGGGGTGAGGATAAATTTGTTTTTGCATTGAAGTTGATGCTTAGATTAGCCTGAGCCTCGTTTTCGCTGCACGCTGCAGATCCACGTCTCGGCCGCTTCCGGGCTGATTCTTTGTACATGCGCTTTTGCACTGCAGTACTTCCGAGGAAGACGGCAGCGCTTCTTGAGAATCGCGGACTTGCTTACCGACCAAGTCCGTGCTTCCCTGCAAGGTGCTGCATCAACTAAGAAGAAATCGTGCAGGCAGTGAATCCAAGAACGCGTCTTGGGCGGAAGCAAAGAAGTGCTGCAGCAGCGAAGCGGAAGCAGTATCGCAACAGAAACGAGGCTCTGATGTTCTTGAGAAAAGGCAGGGATTTGAAGAAAAGAGCACTTTTTTTTTCCTAGTAAAATTTTAGATTTCAGTCTTTTTCCGTATTCTTGGAAGACTGTATAAGACTATAAGAGACTTCAGCTCTCTAGCATAGCATTGGAGTATTTTGATTAAAAAATCATTCTTGTCTTAGGTGTCTGCCAACTGGATTGTTGACATTGACCAGTACAATGAGTGGATGAACGAGGAGGATTACGAAGTGGATGAGAAGGGAGCTAAGAAGGAACACAAGGTAGTCTGCCGCTTTGCAGTATTTCTTGATTTCGGATACACTGTAAAAAAAAATGTGCAGTACTGCAACTGGGATTAATCTTGTCTCTAAAATGATAATCTTATCTCTAATCGGATTAATCTTATCTCAATCCCAGTAGCAAATACTGCAGTTAACTTTAATCCTTACTCGGAGAAACTTTTTACAGTGTAGGCTGCAGCGTTAGTTTTGTGTAAAGTGCATTTGTCAACTACTTACCTTGGCGCAGGATGCAAGCTCTACAACTCCCCCTGTCCAAAGCAGCTCACGGTCCAAGTTGTTCAGTGAAGACCGGTCTTCCTTCTTTTTTTTCTTTCTTTTTTTTTACAGTTGTTCGGGTGGGGCTGAAACTGGTAAGGAGTAAATATTAAGGATTCATGTTGTGTATAGTGTTCACGTTTAGTTGTTTGTTTATTTAAGTTTATTTATACTAGGTGGATAATAAGTTGTTGTGTTTAGTTATTTATTTATTAGATACAAGTAGTAGTATTAAATTGCAGCGCAAGTCCTTAGGACTTTCTTTTTGCTGCAGTGGGATATTAGTAATGTTATTTTATTTTATTTTCAATGTTTTGGTTAAAAATAATAAAACCTACCTACCTACCTACCTTATTAGTAATGTTATTTTATTTTATTTTCAATGTTTTGGTTAAAAATAATAAAACCTACCTACCTACCTACCTTGAAGGGAGTCGGAAGAGAAGCTAGGAGAGATCACACCTCCTTCCGTGACAGCTGGAATCTGATGAAGAAGAAATTTTTTAATTTATGCACTTAAGAAGAGGAAAATAGCGCAGTACAGATAAAGAAGGAGAAGGAGGAAGAAAATTTGGACCGTTTCCTCCGTAGATGCCCGAAGCTTTCTGATTTAGAAAAATTTATCTAGAAGGTGTAATTTTGTCACTTCCCGAAATTTTGAGTAATACTAACCCTACTGTTATTACTCGTGTGGGCGTGCATATAGACAAATGTTTAGAATTAAGAAGGAGTCTGATTGTTTAAGTTATATTTATTTATTTATTTATTTTTTTGTATATAGCCCTTGGGCTTTTGAAATACACTGATCTATCTATCTATCTATCTAAAAGGAATAAATACATTAAGCTTTCAGTAATGTAGTAAATGCACAAGATCAAAAAATAACAACGGGTCTAAAAAATCTTCTTCCTAGATGGAATGCGGAGAAATGGCCAAGGGCAGAAACGTGAAGGTCCTGGGCAATTGAAGATAACTTTGCACAAGGGTCAGAGGGCAAAAAAGTTGCAGTTATACGGGAATTCCTATAACGTCGAGGAAGGTACAAGAGGAATTTACAATATTTGAAATAAGAAGTCCTGATACATTTTAAATCTTTTCATGTCGGAAAACCAAGAATTCCGTAAAGGTTGCAAACAGAGGGACAATAAAAACTATTATATAAACTACGAGGGGCTTTTTTGTTATACCTTCCTCTAGTTGAAACTATTTTTCCATATCCGACACGAATAAAATCTGCGATGGCTGGATGTGTTCTTTTAGAGTGGTCATCCGCTTTTGACATTAACCTTCCAATTGGGAAGTTGAGGTTTCATGTGAAGGAGTGATATATCCATGATGTATCTCAAATCTTTCGGTTTGGATACTAAACTCCTCCTCAGTTATTTTAAAACTTATATCCGTCCTCATTTAGAATATGCTTCACCGGCTTGGCATTCTTCTCTTTCTGTAGAGCTCTGTGATCGCCTGGAAAGTGTCCAAAAGAGACCAGTGAGAATCATTCTGGGTGGTCATAACATTTCAAATGAAGAGGCTCTCGTTAAGCTGGATGTTCCTAAATTAACTGACCGCAGACCTACTCTTTCAAATAATTTTGGAGAGAAGACAGTAGGTTGTCCCCAGCTGGGCCGTCTATTCCCCCTTCATCTTCCGTCGTTCGTGCGTCGGTCCAAGAGAAATACGGGCAATCAGTTTTCTCCATATCCTGCTAATTCTTCTGCCCAGTATTTTATCATTTCCCATCATTTATTTCTGGTCGTATCTTGTAAGGGTATTACTTAATTTGTTTCGTTTTTATGTATTTCGTAAATATTTTATTCCTCTTCTAGCGTTAAGGTATTTGGTAATAAATTTTGTTAAATTGTGAGGAGTATTTGCGTCGGATGTTGCATTTCAACTCCGGATCGGACCCTGCAGCTATCGAAGGAAATCCTATGGCGCCTATAATGGAGTGATGGGACCGGACTTTCAGTCAGAGACGCGTCAATTTATCGAACGGGAGTGGGTAAATTTGAATTAAATTTGATAAATTTGATTGATTGATTGTTGGATTCATGAATGAAATACTTAATAGATCTGAGGCAGTTGTTCACCCACCCTGAAAAGAAATGTGGATGGAGTTTGAGTAATAAAAAAAAATGTGACAGTTTACTGTTTTATTCAATAGCTCATCAATCATTCTGTTTTCTAGCTAAGACTTACGGTCGATGACGTCATGGCTGCGGGAGAGGGAAAGAAGAAACCAAGTGCAAGCAAGCGAAAAGCCTCACCCCCGCCTCAAGCTAAAACTCCACAAGTCAATAAACGTAAAAGGTAAAATGGCACTAGGCTATTCTGTTTCTCTAGAGGTAGATCGATAGTCAGTCTAATAGTTCGGGTGTTTTCAAACTTCCTACAAGTAGTTATTATAGACGTGGCATCTTTCAAAGTGGGCCACAAAAAATAGTCTTTCTACCACACACACAATGCTAACCATGTCTACTGTCACTATGAATGTTCAAAACCACTAAAAGCACCGTAAAACAATGAGCAAATAAAAAAAAAAACCAAATTTCCTAGGTTTGCAATAACTCTGTCTGGACTAAATCTCAGCCGATTATCCCGGACAGCTGCTATGGCACGTAGGGAGCCAAGGGTCAAAATAATAATTTCCATCTAATGCTCCAACTGTTTATTACAAATACAAATAAATTATAAAACCAAGACCAGTGTGGTACCTCTGAAGACATAAAAAAATTATCAGTTAGGTCTTATAATTCTTTGCTATTCGAGCCTGGAAAATTCCGCCATCTAGAAAAGAAGACGTTGTGCGTGGTTTTTTTTATCGTACCCAAACAGCAACTCGGAAATCGAGTTCGAATCTAAACAAACCCGTGGCATGCGATGGCTAAGAGAGGGTAAACAGAATGTTTGGATTAGGTCTTTAATGACATTGGCATTAGGTATACACAATTACACACCTATATCAGAAGTTTAGTTTTATAGTTTAGTTTATAGTTTTATTTAATTACAACAAACATAGATAAAAATCACGGACCAGTGCACATGCCTGGTGGCATACTTTAGCACTGACAATGTTGCACAACGAAAATAAAATAAAAAGCCGTCTTCTAACTACATTTTAACATCAACAAAAAGAGAACAAAAACAAAAGAAATTGCTCAACTACGCGTCGTAAATTTTTTTTTTCAGTAATTTTAGAAACTGTCGCTTATTGCTACATTCTCGCACTGATACTGGAATTGAGTTCCAGATTTTTGGCCCAGTGTGACGGATGCTGAAACTCGCTCTTGACGTAGGGCGAAATTCGCACGAAAAATCTGAACGATGAGTGGTTGGATAATTATGAAATTGGGAATTAGTTGGAAAAATACCAGAGAAATTTGAAGGTAAACTATTGTATAGATAATCATGGCAAATATTAGAAATAGAAATTGTATGAAGTTGATCCAAGGAATATATTCCTGAAGTCCCATATAGGTGTCTAACTGAAGATCTATATTCAACATTAAAAAGAATCCTCATTGCTTTATTCTGGAGTATTTGGAGAGGTTTAAATACAGATGAAAAGGTAGAAGCCCAAACAGAAATACAATAAAGAAAATATGGGTGGACAAAAGAATAATAAATTGATTTTAGAATATTTTTAGGAAAAAAATAACGAAGACGTGATAGCATACCAATATTTCGGGAAATTTTTAACGATAGTGTTTTCACATGTTTATGAAACGACAAATTTTCATCTAAAATTACACCAAGGTATTTAAACTGATCAACCCTTTTTAATTCAAGACCATTTAACAAAAGAGAGAAGCTATCTGAACTGACTGATCCAGTACGCGAAAATAACATATATTGGCATTTTTTCTCGTTAAGAGCTAGTAAATTCCTTGAGTACCAATCAGATACAGCTAGTAACGTGCTTTCAAGGTTCTGGAAAAGAACTGCTAGGTCCCGGTGAGAAGAAAAAATTACTACATCATCAGCAAACATTATAATTTTACAAAGAGGCAAAACTTCCGGTAAATCATTTAAAAAAAGGAGAAATAGAATAGGCCCAAGGACAGAGCCCTGAGGTACTCCGTAGTTAATCTGGAAAGTATCTGAACGAAGATCACGGGATTTATCAACACATTCTAGTCGTCTCCCAGAAAGATAAGATGCAAAAAAATTAACAGCTTGTGTTGAAAATCCGTAAGACTTAAGTTTTGCAAGAAGCAAAGAATGATTTACGGTGTCAAACGCCTTGTTAACATCAAGGAAAATCGCCAAAGCATGTTGACCACCATCTAATGAATCATTTATATTCAATAAAAGCTCATGAATTGCCAGTTCAGTTGACTTTCCCTTTATAAAACCATATTGAGAAGTGTGTAAAATCTTATTATCAAATAAGTATTTTTTTAATTGATTGTTTGCAATTTTTTCCAAAATTTTACTAAAAACCGAAAGCAGAGAAATACCTCTATAATCTGAAGGATCAATTGAACTACCTGCTTTAGGTAATGCTATAACATTTGCTTTTTTTAGTAGCTCAGGAAAAATCCCATGTGTAAGTGACAGATTGAAAATATGTGCCAATAAAGGTGAAATGCTCGACGCTATGTGTTTAACAATTTGTGCTGAAAAACCAAATTCATCCGCAGAAAAACTCTGTTTAAGCTTCACAATAGTTTTTTTTATCTCCTGTGGCGCAATCTCAGAAAAAGTAAACGAACTTTCCGCATGTTGCCCATTAACTGGAATAAAAGGGGAATTCAGCTGCGTACTCATAGTCGATGCAAGTCTAGAACCAATATTACTAAAATAATCTCCAAAAGCGTTTAAAATATCTTTAGGCTCAGTAATTTTTTCCCCATTTATTTCCAGGCAATCAACACTAGTACTCTTACGACTATGAGGACGTATTTTTTCATTTATCATTTGCCACGTCTTTCTCATATCAGATTTATATTCCAAGAATTTATCTTTATAAAATTTTCTCTTCCCATGTCTTATAATTGAATTTAGCTTATTCCTGTAAACTCTATATTCTTCAAAAGACTCAGGTATCTGCAGTTTTAAATAATTCTTAAACTTTTTATTTTTATGTTTTAGTGATACCAAAATACCTTCTGAAATCCACGGGTCAAATCTCTGCGCAAATTTTCCATGCAAAACTCGTGTCGAGGAAGCCTTATCCCGCAGTCGAATCATTTGATCAATAAAATTCGAAAATGCAGCATTTGCGTCATCTGAATCATAAACCGAACTCCAATCATGATCCTCAGTCAACTGCCGAAGGATTTTATAATCAATCCATTCATATCGTTTTGTAGAATTATTCATTGTTGAATCACGAAGTTGTTTATTACTATTTTTCAAATCCAGAAGAACACTCACCGGAAAATGATCTGACATGTCAGACAAAATTACTGACGATTCTGTTGCATGAACTAAATCAGGAGAATAAAATATGTTATCCAATAGTGTAGCTGTATTAGCTGTAACTCGAGTTGGCAGAGATATACTTGGAAGAAGACTAGAACACAACATCATACTTAGAAAATCCTTATTATTGCCAACATCGAGATTCAACAGATCAAAGTTGAAATCACCAGAGATTATGACCGGTTTCCTAGATGCTTCCAGGTTTTTCAACAGCGGTTCAAAAACTTCAAAAAAAATTTTAGGATTGCCAGACGGAGGTCTATATACAGACCCAAAAATAAATGGGTTACAGCCCAAGGGGCTAACTTCAACAAAAATAGTTTCACATAACCCTTCATCAAAAACAGAAAAATCACTAAGAACTCTAAAAGACCAGTCATCACGAATATACAATATCTGCCCTCCTCTCATATTTTGACACCTTGTACGTGAAATACACTTCATCCGAGGCAGATCTAACATTGTAAGAGGTGTATTAGCAGACAAAAAAGTTTCGCAAACTCCGACAATGTCCTTAGGACTAGATGTAAGCAAGAACTTAAGTTCATTGAATGCACTTTGCAACCCTTGCGCATTCACATGTAGCGATCGGATCGGAAATTTACACTTGTTAGAATTATCGGTTAGAATGCCATCCGAAGAAAATTCACACTCGGGTAGATTTTTCACATAAGGCATATCTTTATCACTGCCAGTTGCTGTATTTAGAATAACATCCAGTTTCAGACGGGAATCAAGAAAAGACTGAAAACGATCCATAAAGAAAGAAAAACGAAACAAAATCACCACTTTTTGTATTTAAGCCACGGGCTCATTTGACACATTACGTATCTGAATTACGTCAGAAATCGATCTACACGGAATGTTTTGCGAACCGCATTTGACATAAATCACACCTCGCAAAGTCCATACATTTTTCGAATCAAATTTATTGCGCGCAAGCTTGTAAATTTCTTGCCTTTCCTTGGTCAAAGCCTCGTTCACATAGATTCGGGAACCCTTCAGATTCTTGCGACTGCGCAGTATCTCGACCGCAGATGCCTCAGCAAAAAAGGTAAGTTCAATCGGAGTCTTAGTTTCAGAAGCAGCTCCCAAACGTTTTGCACTCTTGATAACAGATTTGTCAAGACTCAGTCCCATTTCAATGTTAAGTCGATCTAGTATTTTTTCACCAAGACGGGGTAAATCCCGAGCAGAAGAGTCTATGCCTGACACAATGACCTTGTTAAGAAGCGCAGACTGACTTATATCGTCCAGCTTGGTTTCAAGTTTCTGGAGCTTCGCCCCATTTTGAACGATTTTGGACCGCAAGTCAGTAAGGTTTTTTTCAATACGTTCAAATTTGGACTTGAACTGGAGATCAATCGCCTCATAAACACCTTGGGTAACAGTGTCAAGAAAATCTGCCTTCAGTTGCGATCCTGACGAACTCCCTAGTCTACTAAACTCATCTTCCACCCTCTTCCGAATTTCGTCTCCAATGCCATCACGAAGGTTTACAATTTCAGCCTGCATCAAATTCACAGACTCGGATAAATCACCAGGTAAACCTTCTGAATCCTCCGTACACAGCCTTATTGCACGCTGAACATTTTTCCTGCCATCTTTCAGCGCCTCATCCCGTTTCTCGTCGTAAGGCCAGATATTATCTGATTTTTATCTCCTCCGTCCCGTAGCAGCAAACTTCGTAATTGGTTTCATCATCCTTAACAAGTATCACCCTTGTAATCTTGCACGGCCATAGCTTGTAATATTTAAACTGGGCGAACGCCCGGCTCCCCGCCTGCATAGCACCGGGGAAAATGACAATATGCAAATCTACGTCCGCACACCTTGACGGCTGAATGGAAACTGACGAAGAGTAGGGGACTAAACTGAAGAGACATGTGACTGCAGGCAGAATCAAAAACCCGGGCTGCCAAGGTTATCACGGGTCGTTGGGAAGTACTGATGTTGTATCTGAGAATCTGAGGGTACGCTGTAGGCTTAGGGTAAACGAGGGTAGTAGTTGACTAGGTTTTACGTTAACATATAAATAGTTTTATTCGTAAACTTTATCTGCTTAACGTAAATCCCAATCCGGGTGTTTACTAACACCGTTGATAATAACAGTAGTCTAAATAAGGAACGACTGGTAAGTAACGAATGACGAATAAACAATGAATTCTGACTAAGAAAAGGGCGAGCTTATATTTCGCACGAGTAAAGATTACCCTAAATCAAGGCTTGAATCAAGACTTGCTTTAACTAACGACTCTGGAATTTGACTCTGAATCATCACTTGTGCAATTAAAAACTAGAAACACTGGAGGATCAAGTTCACTTCGCTTAGTGCATAGAGGTAGTTCAACGCTTGACATAGAGACCGACATAACACTGATTATGGGTTGTCTTAGTCCCAGTATCTCTCCTTCCTCAGTGGCCAACACGGGCCAAACAGTCTGTAACGGGCGTGAACCCTAAGGAACTACCGCTGACGCAATTGGTACAACCAGTAGGTTAGTTCTGGAAGACTAACTCTAGGAGACCGAAATGTAAATATAGTTCCGGAGAAGGGAAAATGTGAACATGACAAGAAGGGGGGCTGAGGTGAATGACGGGACACTTGGCTCTGACGTGAGGCAACTTGTATTAGTAAGTTTGTTCCTTATTGGAAAATTCGAATTGTGAATGTCGAAAATGAACGTGTGTATGAGATCAGAGCCTCGTTATTATTGCAATAGTGCTGCCGCATCGCTGCTGCTTTCTTCTTGGTTTCTTCTTGGTCCACCTTGCAGGGAAGCACGGACTTGTTAGGTAAGCAAGTCCGCGGTTCTCGAGAAGCGCTGCCGTCTCCCTCGGAAGCACTGCAGTGCAAAAACGAATGTAGAAAGAATCAATCCGGTAGCAGACGAGAAGTGAACGTGCAGCGTGCAACAAAACGAGGCTTAGTTAGCCAAAGGTTGATTGCATGCTCTTCCCTGTTTGAAACATCGACGTGCCTACTTACGTCACTAACTAGGGTTGCTGTTTGCTCGCTGTTAACTCGCATATAAACTGTTCTACCCAGTCCAAGAATCCACCTTGATGAGTTCTTTTCTTGTGACAGCTCTCGGGCCAATACAACTAGCACCGTCAAAAAACCCCGAGTTGATGATGACGATGACTCTACCCGAGACATGGATGACCCGCAACCCGAACCGAACATCCGGGAGGTTGATCTTTCGAAGCCCCCTCAGGCTATACTAGCTAAAAAGGATACAGAGCTACAGCCCATCAAAGGAGGCACCGTTGCGGATCTCGATGAGGAAATGGAGGAGAAAGCACCAGCACCGACGAAGCTTGGAGAGGTCCAGCCGAAGGTAGGAGTGCTAAAGATTTTTCCTTTTGCCAAAAGGCCTTTCAGGGGGGGGGGATGGGCCGACACTTCAGGGTCAGCTAAAGAGATTAGAAAGCATATTCTCTCTGTTTGCTAACCTTGTCCCCATAAGCCCCATAAGAATACACATTTCTTTCTTCTATTTCCTGTTGCGAATTTTTTCACGTTGGTCTTGTGGCATCGTCAGTCGTCAGCATATGCAACGTAAGAAATATCCGAAAAAAGCGTGAACCAAGTTGAAGTAATATTTGAAAGGATATGGTAAATGTAAATTTTGAAAATTGTAATGTAAATGTAAATTCCCCCCTGCCGGGCGCCCTGACGTACTGGAACAGTATTGGGTGGTCCTGAGCATTTAATTCTTAGATAAGAATTTGTGTACCAGAAATGAAGAATGGAGATAACATCTGCCGGTATCTTCTGGCCGATAAGGGAGAGCGAAGCAGTGGTCCTTACTTCTTCCCTGGCAATGCAAAGACTGAACGTGTAGACACGAACGTTTAAAACGTAAGTGACGGGATACCTATTACTTCATAAGGGTTTTCCGTCTGTTAGTACGATGACTCTCGAAGGGGTTGAGATATGTTGTTCAAACTTGGTGTGAGGATTCATAATTGGGTCAAAGTACAGGTCAAATCGTAGATGGGCCCTTTAGCCCTACACTTTGCATCGCATTCAACATGAACATCTGAGCAAGCTACGCGAGGTGAACTAATCACGTGATCCAGGTCAGACATCGTTCCCCTATGGTTAACATAAGAATAAGAGTATCTCCTACTCGGTTTCTTAAAGCTGTAATTATAACTCTCGCTGAAGATTTTGAATTAGAAATCGACGGGTACAGCTTCCTTCTGCTACCACGGTGCGACGCTGACGGAACTCCAGTCAATCATGGAGGAGGTGTCGGTTTCATGTGCAAATCTTCCATTAAATCTCGGATTCTCGAGATACCAGTCCCAAAAAACCGACTCTTAGAAGTTCAGTGGCTATGGGTAAGGCCTATATGGTTACCTAAAGTCTTTGGATGCATTGTTTACGGAATCGTTTATTATCCCCCCCCCCCCCCCCCCAACGGGCCATTCCGCAAGGACTTACTCTCTTACCTGCAAAACTGCACGGACTGGATCCGGTGCAAGTACCCTTGCGCTGCAATAATCATCGCCGGAGACATAAAGTCATCATGGGTATCTGAAACAGATTGTCAACTGCCCTACACGAAAAGAGAAGACTCTCGACCGTATCTTCACTAACTGCAGCGATTACTTTCACGAGCCCGAAACTCAGCATCCACTTGGAAGAGGAGACCATCTAATTATTCGGCCGGAGCCCAATGGACACAAGCCGAAAAAAGGATACGAAATCAGGAGATACCGCCCCATCACCAAGGAGGGCATTGAAAACTACAGAAGATGGCCCTCCTCGACAAACTGGACTGAGCTGCTGAGACTCGAAGGCGCCAATGAGATGACCGACACTACCTTCTAGCCGGATTTCATCAGTGCTTCCCTGAAAAACAGAAAAAGGTTAAAGCTCTGGATAAACATTGGATGACGGACGAAATCAGAAGAATAATTGACAAGCGCGACAAATTGTTTGACGAAGGGTACCAGAACGACGCAACAAAGCTGCGAAATGCAGTTGTAAACAAATGTCGGACCGCCCGCCGACAGTATGGAGCCAAAGTAGTTGAGTAACTTTCAAAGACAGATCCTAAGAAATTCCACACTACAGTCAAGAAACTACTTGGTCGTCAATGTCACAACTCTGAAATACTTAATCAAGAGGGTAAACCCTTGACTCCAGACGACATCAACTCCTACTTCGCCGAAATCTGCTCCAGACATCTACCTCTCCAGCACTTACCTGAATTCGACGGAACGCTAAACGAAATTCCAATAATCACTCCCCTAGAGGCCGAGAAAAAGATCCGCAAGATGAAACAGAATAAGGCATCGTGTCCCTTCGAGGTACCCACCAAAATCATTGCCCAATGTTCGACAGAGCTGTCTATACCCCTTGCTGCCGTTTTCAAACAGTGCCTGGTAGAAGAAACCTTCCCTACGCGATTTAAGGTGGCGTACATCGTCCCTATCCCGAAGGTGCCAAACCCGACTCAAGTAAAAGACTATCTCGAAGACTTCCAACTTCTCGAAAATCTATGGAGACTTCCTATTTAGCTGGCTCTATGACGACATCAAGGAATCGATTGACCCAAGGCAATTTGGATTCCGTCCAAAACACAATACCAGTCACTATCTTGTCATCATGATGGAAGAAATCCTGAACACCTTGAAAATCCTGGCCCTTACGTCGATGTTCTCATTGCAGACATGGTCAAGGCCTTCGATCTCTTAGACCATTACATAGTCGTCTCTGGAGCAGCTGAAATGAAAGCGCGAGAGTTCCTTGTCAGACAGATGGCCAGCTTTCTGAGCGGTAGGAAACAATGTGTCGAGCTAAAAATTAAGCAGACCTCAGTGATGTCTACATTTCTCTCCATCACCTGCGGAGCACCCCAGGGTACCAAACTTGGGCCCCTGACTTTTCTCATAGCTGTATACAAGCTGGCTACGCAACTGAAGCAGAGGCTGAAGTTTGCAGATGATCTGACGCTACCCACCTTTCGACTGATCTCGTCCAACTCGCAAGAGCTAAAACATACCCTTGAGGAGCTGCGGCGCGAAGCAAGTGAGGCTAAACTTCAGATCAGCACTGAAAAGAGTGTCGTCCTCCGTGTCAACTTCACAAAGCACGATCCGGAACCAATTGAATCTGAGGCAGACCTTAAAGCAGTTGAATCCACCAAAATTCTTGGGATCGTAATCGATAACAACCTTGGCTGGGAATCCCAAACCTCTAAACTGGCCAAAGGGGAGCCAGTCTCCTCAAGCAATTTGCTCAGCTAGACGATTTGAGCTGTCCCACAACACTCTCACTAACCTCTACAAGACATACATTCGTCCTGCCCTTGAATATGGATGCCAGGTTTGGCACGCCGGACTAACAGAAGCCCAGGATTCGAAAATTGAGCGCACTCAAAAGCGTGCATGTCGTATCGTCCTCGGGCACGAGGACATATCCTACGAGACGAGCCTGGCGTCACTAGGCCTGGCTACCTTATCAAAGAGACGGCATGAACTTCTCATGGCTTTTGGGAGGTCCTGTCTGTCGTCGGAGCTCTTTCGCAACATTCTGCCAGATTTCCAGCCAGCAGCTGAAAAGAAACGCCCCACTCGAGGATCAAATTCGGGGAAGCAAAAGTTAAAGTGCCCTTCTGCAAACTGCAGTGTTCGGTATGACCGTTCGTTCGTCCCGTACTTTTGCAAAAATTTTAACGGTAAATTGACTTAAATTGTGACCTCAAGTGTTTCTATCTTTGACGTGCCAGTGTTATTCGTTTTTGGATAATTTTGGCTAATTAATAAACTTGATTTGATTGATTTGATCTAAGAAAGGTTTTTACGTAAGATTTGATAATCCGGAAGGCAATCAAGAAACAGTTCACTGCGACTAGATGGTCTATTGATATCACAGTCGATGTCTCCAACTAGAACAAAATTGAGACCAGCATTCAAGGCCGTATCCAGGGGGGGGGGGTTAGGGGGTTGAACCCCCCCCCCCCCCCCCCCCGAAACAAACAAAAGTTATCATTTTTACAGGCTTTTCCTTCTGATCTGTGTCTTTTTTGTCTGACCCGCAGGCAACCCCCCCCCCGAAAGACGACCCCCCCCCCCCGAAATAAATTCCTGGATACGGGCCTGCCAGCATTCAATATCCTTCCCGTAAGAAACTTGAGGTTATTGCAGACCTTTAAATTCCGTACTTATTTGGGGACAGAATTGTTCGGTTATTACATGGTAGATAAGCATTGACGATCACAATATTACAGGATCTTTGTTTTTCGTGCCGTTTATGTTGTAGCACAAAAGAAACAGATTAGTAACATTAATTTTGGAGCTTTGTGAGCCAGGAACTGCTGAGTGTGGGACAGAGACAGGTGGGACAGGGCAGAGCTGAACTTCATTTTCTCACTGGGCCAATGTTCGCCCGGAATCCGAGAAAACAGAAAATTTCGTAAAAATAAAAGTTTTATCTGAAGTTGAATAAAAGTCTGATACAGGGGTACAGAGACATACTGAATCTGTTTTTCAGTTTTCTTTTTTCGCCGGACAAGTAGACTGACCGGAATCTGGCAAAAACTGGAAATTTGGTAGGAGTAAAGTTTGCTCTGAAGTCGATCGGAAATGCTTATTGGAGCAAGAATACAAGCTGAATCCATGCGTGGAGCTGAATTTTCTCGCTGGATAATTAGCTCAATACGGCAGAATCCGAAAATTTGATAGAAGTAAAAAAAATGAAGGCTATCGGAGCATCAAGTCCTTCAGTAAGGGGCTAACAATACATGTTGAATCTGAATATGAACTATATTTTCTCACCGGACAAGTAGTTTGACCGGAGTCCGGCCGAAACCGGAAATTTCGAATTAAATGAAATTCTGATTTCGATAAAAATTGGTGGGGTCGGGAGGAGTAGGTGTACCCGAGAAAAGACGCGGTGAATCAGGAAATATCCTTTATTCTCGCCTCAGAAGGAAAGTCCTGTCTGAGTCTAGTCAAAATCCGTACCTACAAAAACACGCTAGATATGCAAAAAGTTGTATTCCCGAGTTCGTGAAATATTTTAACGAAGCGTGAATTTTTTTAAGCGTACTGACATTAGACACATATATTATAATTTAATATTTTAAATTAAATTTTTCAAATAAACTTTCTATCTATATATCATATCTTAGACAGGATTTTTTCACTGAACCTGATTGTTTGATATGATTTTAGGGGGAAAGTATGATTTAGTGGCATTTGTTCGGTGGTCTGTTAGAATGATATCAAATGTGTACGGGTTCGGCAAAGACTGAACAGATGCAAGACCTGATTATCTGTATTAAAAAAACGACAAATATTCCCCTTTGTGATCCCACCGAAACCTTTGGTCTAGTTTTTTAAGATGTTATTTTTCGTAAAGAATTTTTTGTAGCATGACCTGCAGGCTTTTATGACACAGTTGAATTGAATGAATGACTTGTTACGCATCGCCCAAGGGGTTAACTGCAGGAAATAATTTCCAGTAGGTTTAATCACCAATGAGAATGTTAAGCTAATTGTTGTCTTAACTATTTGATTAGGCTACAGCGGTTCGGAACTAACCGATACACGACTGTCAACGGCATAAGACACCTTGCTTTAGCTGATAACTTTTAATTAGTGTTCGCCTTCAACATTGTAGGGATCAAATCCTTTTTTGCCACATCGTCACCAACAATCGCTTTTTCTAGCCAATGGACGACACTTCTAAGGACAATGTCACTGAGCAGACCCATCATATCATCGTTCCTTCCTACTCCTCTTGGTTTGATTACAATGCGATCCACAACATTGAAAGGAGAGCCATGCCCGAGTTTTTCAATGGCAAGAACAAGTCGAAATCTCCAGAGGTGTATATTGCTTATAGGAACTTTATGATCGACAGCTATCGGTAAGTCTCTCCTTTCTCCACTTGTCATACTAGGGGCGTCACGACTAGGGAGTGTGGGGGACGTCCCCCCCCCCCGAATGTTGTCGGCCAGTCGGTAAAAAAGAGCCGACTCGGCGCAAAGCGCCGCGATTTTTCATAAAAACAGTCAATTTTTTTTTAAAAACAGGCAGTTTCTCGTAAAAATAGACGATTTTTTCTTAAAAATAGAAGCCGAATTTTCGTCAACACAGTCGTTTTTTCTCAGTAATAGTCGTTTTTATCTGCAAAAACAGCCGGTAATAATGGCCAGCTAGTCGGTAAATATCTTGACCCCCCCCCCCCCAAACATTTTCGCTAGTAATGCCTCTGGTCAATACTAAGAGTGAGGGTACAGGCTTTGTTTAATTCTTTTGCCCAATTTTTACATAGTTTTCATTCCATCATTTATTTCTGGTCATATTTTTCAAGTGTATTAGTTGCAGAGGGAGAGAGGATTGAGAAAATTCAAAAACGGGCTTGCCGGATCATTCTCGGACAAAATCACACCTCGTACGAGAACAGTCTTCGCACACTCGGGCTCAAGTCACTATCTGAACGAGGGCATGAAGCAGTTATGAGGTTTGGGAACCAGTGTCTTATATATAACTGCAGTAAAAAGGCTTTCGCCTCTGTTAATTTCTCGAGACACTGTGTACACTAAATTGAATTTCAGCCAGGTGACTATCCACGCCTGCTTTAAACTGGTTGATATTTTCGGCATTTACGACATTTTCGGGGAGATTATTCCAGTATTCCACTATCCGGTTTTTGAAGCTCCATTTTCCAGCGTCTTTTCGGAATTTCTCACCACGAATTTTCAAGCTGTGTCCTCTGAGACCAAGGGGTGACCGGATCTTAATGAAACTTGATATATGGAAGGACCTCGTGTCTCAGACGTTCCATTTTAAATCCAGACCGGATCCGGTGACATTGGGGGGAGCTGGAGGGGGAAACCGGAAATCGAGGAAAACGCTTAGAGTGGAGAGATCCGGATGAAACTTGGTGGAAAGAACAAGCAAAAGTTCTAGATACGTGACTGACATAACCGGAACGGATCCGCTCATTTTGGGGGGGTTGGGGGGGGGGGGGATCCGGATTTCTAGTGATCCGGCAAGTTCGGTGCTTCCTGATGTGCTAGGATGCCGAAAATTGGCAGGCATGTCAGGGACCCGACCAGATGAAATAGGAAATAGTCACTTCCCCGATCCGACCATTGGGGGGGGGGGGAGTGGAGGGAGGGGAAGCCAAAAATTTAGGTGTTTTTATCTTGCGAACGGGTGATCGGATCTTGATGAAAGTTGATATTTAGGATGACCTCGTCTCTCAGACGTCCCACTTTGAATCCGGACCGGATCCCATGACACTGGGGGGAGTTGGAGGAGGGAACCGGAAATCTTGAGAAACGCTTAGAGTGAAGGAATCGGGATGAAAATTGGTGGGAAGAACAAGCGCAAGTCCTAGACACTTCATTGGCAAGACCGGACCGGATCCGGGCACTGTGGGGGAGTTGGGGGCGGGTGGATTTCTAGCGATACTGCGAGTTCGCCATACTTCCTTATGTGCTAGGACGATGAACCTTGGCAGGTATGTCAGGGATTTGAACAGATTGACTTGAGAGTAGTCGTTGTCCCGATCCGACCATCGTGGGGGGAGTGGATGGATGGTGAGTCCGGAATCTAGTCTCATGCATAACTTTTGAACGGGTGATCGGATTTGAATGAAACTTGTCAGGTGGAAAGAGCTATCGCCTCAGATGTTCAGTGTCAAGTCCGGGTCGGGTCCAATACCTGTGGGGGGTGGGGGGGGGGGGAACTTAATGGAGAGAACAAGCATTAGGCCTAGATACGAAATTGACGGAGCCAGATGGTTTCGAGGCTCTGTGGGGGGGATTTGGAGGGTGGTTCCTGGAATTCCAGTAGGATCCAGTAGAATAGTTCCAGATGTACCAAGACGAAGAAACTTTGCAGGCATAATAATGACCCGACCTTATTGACTTAAGAACCTAACACAACATACCCACGGAAACTTCCGTTCCTAAATCCGAGCATTTTTGGGAGAGCGAGGGAAGGGAAACACGGAAATTGACTTATGCAAATTGCGAACGAGTGGTCTGATTCGATTTAAACTTATTGGCTGATAAGAATCGACGATCTAGACATGTGAAACATGCGTTCGAACTATATGCGACCACGGTTGGGGGTATTGGGGGGGGGGGGGAACTTTCGACATGCACAAAAACCAATGGATGGACCGAATGAGATGCAAGTTCGACTGTGCCGAGTTAATGCGGCCTAGATTTGTTATTTTGCGTCCGGGACGGATTTGGCCAAGGTAGGGGGGGGGGGGGGGTACCGGAAAGTTGAAGATAGGCCATGCTCCGATTTCAGTAAAAACTTGATGGACGGGAAGAGGGGATTAATAATAATAATAATAATAATAATAATTTATTTATCACCCACTTTACAGAACAGAGGTTAAGTGAAGTAAGAGATACGACGTTTATGTTCCCAAGTCCTCTCCGGCCACAGTGGGGGGAGTTGGAGGAAGATTGCCGGAAACTTTGAGGCTCGCATAGGGGTCAAACGAGTGCATCAGTTTAAACGAAACTTGGAATGAGAGAGAGCATATACCCTACATGACATATTTTAGGGTCCGAACCGGATCCGACAACGGTGGGGGGGGGGGGGGGGAATTTTCCAAAAATGCTCAGATTCTAGCGAAACTTGATAGATGGTACGAAAGAAGATGCCTTAGATGATCCATTTTTTAGTCCGAACCGGATTCGTCCGCGGTAGGGAGGATGGAGGGAGTACCAAAAACCGTGTAGCAGGTCTAGGGATCAAACGGGTGGATTTATTGGGCTGAAACTTGGAAGTTTGAACAGTCATGCGCATTTGCTACAGATAATCCGAGATAATGCCGGAACTGCTGAGAATTGGGTTAAACTAAATATCTTATTTCTATTTCCGAACCGCATTTTTTGATGGCGGGTGTATTTTGTGACATTCTCATATACTTTCTTGTGCCGTCTACTCCTAACAAGTGCCATATGAGCTCGTAGCTCTTGTTTTAACTATGTCTTGACAATGCCACTGCTATTTTGTGAAATATTCTGGCAAATTACAACGACTGATTGATTGAATTGTCATCAAATTTTTTGGGATCCCAAAACGTAAGTGGAGGTTATGTTGTCTGTCAGCACGACAACTCTCGAAGGGAATGAGATATTTTGTTGATTTGAGGATTCTTTGGGACAAGGGACATGTCGAGTTCGTAGATGGGCTCTATAGCCCTACGTTTGAGGGTGGGGAGGGGGTTGAAATTAAGGTTCGAACAAGATATTTTTTAATAGCTAATGAGATAGTCGATTTAGGGGTAAGAAGACATGCTGAACACGTATATGAAACCATTTTCTCGTCCGACAAGTAGTTCGCCCGAATCCGGCCAAATCCGGAAATTTAGTAAAGGTAAAAGTTTTATTTGAAGTTGATTTGATTTTCGATTGACGGGTAAGAAGACATGCTGAATCCGTATATTATTTTCTACCCGAACATATAGTTCGCCCGGAATCCTGCCAAAACCGGAATCTAAAATTCGTAAGTAGCGCTAGCTTTGTTGGCGCATGACACCTGTTACCAGTGGCTAGCGCGAGATGGAGCCAACTATCTGGTGAGTTATGTTAAGCAATTAGAAACCTGTAGGAGGTGAATTTATTTTCAGTTCTATCTTTTTTGTGAGACTCAGTTGAATGGAAAAGGGTATATGTATCACGTTGTTGAGTAGGTTTTATGCCGTCCTTAAAGACCCGAGGATCAGTAGCTTGGGTTTAGTAATTCTGTACACTAATTGTCACTTTTTCTGTAGGCTAAACCCTTTCGAGTATATCACCAGCACCGCCTGTCGTCGTAACCTCGCCGGTGACGTCTGCGCTATCGTCCGCGTTCACGCCTTCCTGGAGCAATGGGGACTGATCAACTACCAGGTTGACATTGACAACCGCCCCGCCCCCCTTGGCCCTCCCCCCACTTCTCATTTCCACATCATGTCAGATACTCCATCTGGACTGGCGCCTCTCCAAAGGCAGGCTCAGCAGAATGCTGCAAAGCAATTGCTGGATCTGGACGGACCTGGAGGTCGTGGGCCCAAGACGGAGCTTGGACCGTTTGGATTGCGGTTGGATCAGTAAGTATTTACTTTTTACCCATTATAGCAGACATATTTTAGCTAGACTTTACAACGCTTACCCAAACCCCTACATTTCTAGTCCCATCTCCTTTTTGGAAGTTATTCAGCATAACTGATTTGAGGACAATTCGCAAATTGTTCTATAAGTATGCTAAGTACCTACTCGGCCTTCCCCCATGGGCTCGGAACCGCAAAGTTACACAACTTCACGGCCTTACTGATCCCCTTGTGGCTGTGGACCAACGCCGTGCCGAGTTTGACTCGTCTCTAGACAGGTGCCATCCGTAATATAGTGTGTTTGTATAGTCATTTCGTTTAGTTTAGTCGGATCTTTTCTTTTTCTTTCCTGTATTGTTTTTCATATACTCCGTGTTCGCACGTTCTGTGCCATTTCTGTATGGGTTAATAAAATTATTGATTGATTGATTTGTCCTGGTCTTTTGTCTGGCTCTTTGGCTTGAAGGTATGGTAAAGATATCCTCCCGAAATATTTCGCCAACTGTTTTTTTTTTACTCCTACAAAACCAAGTTGAAATAATAACTACACACATGATGAAATCAGATTTTTTTTTTCTGTGTTGTTTTTATGGCACTTGCAGCCTCTGGCTCAAGTGCCATATACCGATCACAATTCCGTCTGTCGGTCTGTCGGTCGGTCCGAGTTTTTTGTCCCACATATCCGAGTTAGGGTACTTCCAGATGTGCTAGGACAATGAAACTTGGCAGGCATATCAGGGACCCGACCAAACTAACCTGGAAATAATCAGTTTCCCGATCCGACCATATGGGGGGGAGTGCGGGGCGCTGGAAACTTGAAAATTTAGGGCATTTTGTCGCTTTTTTCTGAGTTGGGGTACTTCTAGATGAGCTAGGACAATGAAACTTGGCAGGAATATCAGGGACCCGACCAAACGAACCTGGAAATAATCAGATTCCCGATCCGACCATATGGGGGGGAGTGGGGGCGCTCGAAACTTGAAAATTTAGGGCATTTTGTCACACTTTTTCGAGTTAGGGTACTTCCAGATGAGCTAGGACAATGAAACTTGGCAGGAATATCAGGGACCTGACCAAAGTAACCTGGAAATAATAAGTTTCCCGATCCGACCATATGCGGGGGAGTTGGGTCGCTGGAAACTTGAAAATTTAGGGCATTTTGTCACACTTTTTCGAGTGAGGGTACTTCCAGATGAGCTAGGACAATGAAACTTGGCAGGAATATCACGGACCCGACCAAACTAACCTGGAAATAATCAGTTTCCCGATCCGACCATATGGGGGGGAGTGCGGGGCGCTGGAAACTTGAAAATTTAGGGCATTTTGTCACACTTTTTCGAGTTAGGGTACTTCCAGTTGTGCTAGGACCATGAAACTTGGCAGGCATATCAGAGACCCGACCAAACAAAATTAGGAATAATCAGTTTTCTGATCCGACCATTTTGGGGGGGGGGTGGAGGGCAGGGGAATCCGGGAAACTGAGAAGTGTGTAACTTTCGAACGGATGATCGGATTGTAATGAAACTTCATAACTGAAGAGAATATATATCTGTAATGTCCCGTTTAAAGTCTTGACCGGATTCGGTAGCCAGTGGGGAGTTGGGGGGGGGGAGACCGGAAATTTCAAGAAACGGTTAGAATGGAGGGATCGGAGTGAAACTTGCTGGGAAGAACAAGCATCTGCTCTAGATAAGTCCTTTAGACCATTGCACTGGATCCGGACACTTATGGGGGGGGGGGGTCCCGGAATTCCGGTGATGGTGGTTTTTTGGATTTTCACGATGAAACTTGGCAGGCATATCAGGGACCCAATCAAACTGACTTCAAAATAAAAATATTGTCGATCAGATAATGGTGGGGGAGTGGAGGGAGGGGAATCCGCAGGGGAATCCGGGAAATTGAGAAGTGTGTAACTTTCGAACGGATGATCGGATTGTAATGAAACTTCATAACTGAACAGAATATATATCTGTAATGTCCCGTTTAAAGTCTTGACCGGATTCGGTAGCCAGGGGGAGTTGGGGGGGGAGACCGGAAATTTCAAGAAACGGTTAGAAAGGAGGGATCGGAGTGAAACTTGCTGGGAAGAACAAGCATCTGCTCTAGATAAGTCCTTTAGACCATTGTACTTGATCCGGACACTTATGGGGGGGGGGGGGTCCCGGAATTCCGGTGATGGTGGTTTTGGGGATTTTCACGATGAAACTTGGCAGGCATATCAGGGACCCAATCAAACTGACTTCAAAATAAAAATATTGTCGATCAGATAATGGTGGAGGAGTGGAGGGAGGGGAATCCGCAGGGGAATCCGGGAAATTGAGAAGTGTGTAACTTTCGAACGGATGATCGGATTGTAATGAAACTTCATAACTGAACAGAATATATATCTGTAATGTCCCGTTTAATGTCTTGACCGGATTCGGTAGCCAGGGGGAGTTGGGGGGGGGGAGACCGGAAATTTCAAGAAACGGTTAGAAAGGAGGGATCGGAGTGAAACTTGCTGGGAAGAACAAGCATCTGCTCTAGATAAGTCCTTTAGACCATTGTACTTGATCCGGACACTTATGGGGGGGGGGGGTCCCGGAATTCCGGTGATGGTGGTTTTGGGGATTTTCACGATGAAACTTGGCAGGCATATCAGGGACCCAATCAAACTGACTTCAAAATAAAAATTTTGTCGATCAGATAATGGTGGGGGGAGTGGAGGGAGGGGAATCCGAAATTTTCAGTCAAACGGTTAGAAAGGAGGGATCGGAGTGAAACTTGCTGGGAAGAACAAGCATCTGCTCTAGATAAGTCCTTTAGACCATTGTACTTGATCCGGACACTTATGGGGGGGGGGGGGGGTCCCGGAATTCCGGTGATGGTGGTTTTGGGGATTTTCACGATGAAACTTGGCAGGCATATCAGGGACCCAATCAAACTGACTTCAAAATAAAAATATTGTCGATCAGATAATGGTGGGGGAGTGGAGGGAGGGGAATCCGCAGGGGAATCCGGGAAATTGAGAAGTGTGTAACTTTCGAACGGATGATCGGATTGTAATGAAACTTCATAACTGAACAGAATATATATCTGTAATGTCCCGTTTAAAGTCTTGACCGGATTCGGTAGCCAGGGGGAGTTGGGGGGGGGAGACCGGAAATTTCAAGAAACGGTTAGAAAGGAGGGATCGGAGTGAAACTTGCTGGGAAGAACAAACATCTGCTCTAGATAAGTCCTTTAGACCATTGTACTTGATCCGGACACTTATGGGGGGGGGGGGTCCCGGAATTCCGGTGATGGTGGTTTTGGGGATTTTCACGATGAAACTTGGCAGGCATATCAGGGACCCAATCAAACTGACTTCAAAATAAAAATTTTGTCGATCAGATAATGGTGGGGGGAGTGGAGGGAGGGGAATCCGAAATTTTCAGTCATGCGTAATTTTGGAATGGGTGATCGGATTCGAGTGAAATTTAAGAGTTCAACAGAGGACATTTCTCCGATGATATTTTTCATATCCGGACCGGATCCGGCAACTATTGGGGGGGGGGGCGGAAAATACGTGCCCCGTTTAGAATCGAGGGATCGGGATGGAACTTTGTGGGAAGAACAAACAGATGCTCTAGGTAAGTCATTTGCTGAATCGGATTGGCTACGTGCACCGCGGGGGAGCTGGGTGGGGGGGGGGGGATGGACCGGAAATCTCGAGAAACGGTTAGAATGATGGTATCGGAGTGAAACTTGCTGGGAAGAACAAACATCTGGTCCATGTAAATCTTTTACATAATTTGACTGGATCCGGACACTTGAGGGGGGGGGGGAGGAGGGGTATCCCGGAATTCCGTTTTTTGGGGGATTTTCACGACGAAACTTGGAAGGCATATCAGGGACCCGGTCAAACTGACTTGGAATAAAAAAAAAATCCTCGATATGATAATCTTGGGGGGGGGGAGTTGAGGGAGGGGAATCCGGAATATTGAGTCATGCGTAACTTTGGAACGGGTGATCGGATTCGAGTGAAATTCAATAATTAAACAGAGGACATTTTTCTCTTGTGACCTTTTTCATTTCCGGACCGAATCCGGCAATTATCGGGGGGAGGGCGGAAAATACTTGACCCGCTTAGACTGGTGTGATCTGGATCGAACTTCGTGGGAATGACAAACAGATGCTCTGGATTAATCATTTACAGAACAGGATTGGCTCCGGTTATTGTGGGTGGAGTTGGAGGAGGGGGAGGGGGAGGGGGGTCTGGGATTCCGGTGATCGCGCGTTAAGGTACTTCCAGATGTGCTAGGACGATGAAACTTCGCTGGAATATTGGAGACTCAACAACATTTGCTTAGAAATTGCTACTTCCCAAATCCGATTATTCCTTAAAGTACCAATCTTGACCGCAAAGTAAAAAAAATACTTTTAAGCAATATATGCATTTTCGTGATGCCCATCAGCCCATTAGCAGTTTTGCCTCAAGGGTTTTGCTTACAAATAAAGTTCCAGCTCCCTTATAGCGCGCATCTCAACCGCAAAGTCGAAACTTACTTTTGATCAATCAAATCATCTTGACACCTGCAAGTGCCATATGAGCTTACAGCTCTTGTTTCTCTAGGGGTGACCATGGAAGTAGTGCAAAACGGCTGCAGTTTTGTCAAAACCATAGCAAAATAACCCTAGGGAGTAGCGCCAATACCTATGCTTTCCATGCTTTGCAAAGGGTTCATATTCGTAGCGCCGCCCACTACGCTTGCGTCATTTACAGCGAGACAAACTTGCGGGTTTAGAAATTTCTAGTAAAGAAAAGGTGCGGTATGCATACACCAAGGAAACAATGGAGACTGTAGCATTTTTTTGCTATGTCCAGAAGATGAAGTTATCGGAGCCAGTGCTGGTGAACGACTGAATGAGTTTCATCAGGGACGTTCACTATCGCTAGTGGTGCTAGGATCGCTGCTATTGAAGTGTGTGTCAATTTTGTCAAGTCTTGGCAATTCTCCCTAGTGTTATTCTGCTCTGGTCAAAACTGTGACCGGATGCAGAAGAAACAGAGCATTTTACTGGTTTATGGTATTACACTTTACACTTTACGGTATTTCTCTTGTGACTAATATCACGGTAATTGTTTTCGTGTTCTGTACAATAACTCCCTTCGGTGGTTGCACGGGTTTCCTTGGAATTGTAGTGCCTCGGCAATGTTTGTTGGCGAAGGTCTCCCATCTTTCTCTGAAGTCCGTAGATCAGCTTGTTTTTCGCTCCAGAATAGAATTTTGTAGTCCCAGACCCCTCTGTTGGCTGTTCTGTCTGGGCCGCAGATGCGGCTATCTCTTCCCTTTTGGCTGAAATGGGGGGAGTTGGTATATTGTGGGTTTGACCCAACTTAGTGTGTAAAGTGTAAGTTTGTAAAGTGTTCTTTTGTTTTGTATAATGGCCCTAGTTGGCCGGTATTAGATTCAAATAGTAATAATTATAAATGGTTCAGAAGAAAGAATATTTGTTGGCTTGTTATGACATCTTATGTGCAGTCGAACAGGGTAGCGTCTAAAGCAACCCAGCAAAACAGCAAAAAATATACGGAGAAGTTTCGAGGAGCTTGGAAAGCGGAAGCCTCATCGCAGCAAGTACCTTATTTCATAGATAAGATAAGATAAGATTTATTTACACTAAGAGCCAAAGGCCATGGCAAATACATGAAAAATAAACTCAAACAAACAAAAATAATACCTTCTATAAGCACCTATCCCTATGGGCTAGGGCTACCCTGAGGAACCTGGCCAACTGTTTAATACTCATGAAACAACTATTTCCCATGCGACCGCTATGCACACAGCGCAAAAACTCTATTTGGATGTGAATACGTTTTTTACGTAGTTTCTCCTTATAACCAGTATTTCCTAACAGCGTATTCTTTACAGCAGATACTAAATACCATACACTTTATCTAAAAAAATCCGAAATTCAAAAATAAAGTTTTGATTGTATTTTTTTTTTCACTGAAAAATTTTCAACAGTTTTTCTTTATCATCCAGTACTCTACCTTATTCACTACACAAAAACTTGCAAGTCTAAGCAAATTTACTGGAAAGGAAAAATAAATGAAGAGAAGAAATGCCCACGAATGCAGGGGTACGATGTCCAGTAAAACCACTTAATATACACGAACATCATTAAACTGTCAGATTTGTAACAAACCAACAGCATTCGCATTATGTCGCGCGGTCGGACGCGGTTCAGTGCCGTCTCGACTGCATTTAAAT
Organism: Branchinecta sandiegonensis; assembly: GCA_030848855.1. Classification (NCBI taxonomy): domain Eukaryota; kingdom Metazoa; phylum Arthropoda; class Branchiopoda; order Anostraca; family Branchinectidae; genus Branchinecta; species Branchinecta sandiegonensis. Next base: position 14,719,818 of record JAUPMV010000020.1, read on the forward strand.
TTTTGACCCTCAGTGTTTGACTCAAGGCGTCACTTGCGGAGTATCCTCTGAATCTTCGCATCCGAAAGCTTCGTCGACCCATGTGCGTACAGTAGAGGTATGTTTATGTGAACGTCTTCTAACAGCGAATGATTGCTGGAGAAAAAACTAAAACCCAAACTAGGCATTTTTTACTATGAATACTTGTAATAACCACTCACGCTTTTGTCACATTTTGAATATTTTGCTAATTCACGGCTGAAAGTGACTCAGCTGACACCTGGTTTGCTTTTTATAATTTGAAAAGTTTGCCACGAAGAACGCACCTTCAATTTAGAAGATGGCGGTCCAAACCTGCAGATGCCTTCAGAAGAGGAATGACCTTTTTAGTAAATTCAAAATCGAAGAAATTTAATTGAATTTCTAGTTCAAGTTTGTGACAGAATAACCCTGAAATAGTTGGCTGTTAGCTGATATCAAGTTTGTTATCTTTCTTTTCCATTTTACTTTCTACATGCAAGTAACAAAGACAAGGTAGTGGAACAGTTAAAAATGGGTTCAAAGAAGCATACGTGACTTAATTCCCGCTTTCATTTGCACTTAGCGCTTGGAACCTCTTGTGGCAAAACGAATTTAGGCACGCACGACGGCGTTTCAGCCTGATATTTATTTTGCCCTGCCGTTTCAGATATGGCAAGAAAACCGCTCGAAGCAAACCTGGTACCGGTCAGCTGACTCGCGAGTGGACCGAACAGGAAACTCTTCTTCTTCTCGAAGGGTTGGAGCTTTACAGAGATGACTGGAATAAGGTCTGTGAACACGTTGGCACGCGGACCCAGGAAGAGTGCATTCTCCACTTCCTGAAACTTCCGATTGAAGATACCTATTTTGAAGATCCGGAATTGGGTATGGAACCCCCTCCTTCATCGATTTGTTTGTGTGTTTGAAAGGTTCTAGCAAAGGAATATAGAACACCATGTGTTATGTGCTGTTTTTTTTTTTTTAATTAGTATTTGACGATATTTAGGCAAGTGGCTCAAGCTGGAATATGAACTTGTAGAAAAAACCAGTTTCTGTTTCCAGCTTGAGTGGCTTGAGCCTTAAAGGACCTGTCTTGCCTATAATACTAATGCAACTTACATCCATAATCACTCCATATATTTCTAAACCCAGAGACCCAATTTCATACGGTACATTCTAACCCCTCTAGCAAAACCACGCTGATTTTTTCACTTGCCGTGTTTTGCTACTTTCGATGTGTATCACGCTGTCGACGGTTGTTTGCGAGAAGTTTTTCCATCAGATAAACCGGTTATGTAAATTGTTTCCCTGTTTTCGCTACAAGGCAAAGCATCTCGGAAAAGGCTTAAAACAGCCAAAAACCTTGCGATATTTGTTGAAAGCACAGTCTAGTTTTAAAGTATTCAAATATTTTAAAATACTATAAGTTGAAGAGTAATAGTGCGAGGGGTCCTTTAAAAGGACCTTTGCCAAGAAGGGCCGAAATATAGCTCTAATAAAAATTCAGCTGATGTATCCGTTTTGCACTGTCAAATATAATTCGCAGTCAGCTTGGGCTGAAGGAATATTTCCTGGGAATGTAGCGAAGAGGTTAATAAATCAAGCTCTTCTTCGGGTAAAACAGAATGGTCACAGTAGGCCATATCCGCCCTATACCCAGAATACGAAGTTTTCATTTTTAGGTGGTGGAGTTTCTGGACCGTTGGGCCTACAGCCCATTCCTTTCAGTCAGAGCGGAAACCCGATTATGTCCACAGTAGCTTTCCTAGCTTCAGTCGTAGACCCGAGGGTAGCCTCCTCGGCCGCCAAGGCAGCAATGGAGGAATTTGCTAAAATAAAAGTAAGTGCTTTAAGAGAAGCGTGTCGCCACTCACCCTCAGCCCATAGCGAATTGTACTGCGGGAAAGGTAAATGGGTTGGGACGCACCCAAATTCCTGATCTTACCCCAAAACCTGTAGAAATCGCTCCTTTCTTCACGCTTTGGGCTTCAATTTTTTGCCAAGTAGTTGTGATTGCTCAGATTTTTTCAAAGGTTTTAAGTTGCCTTCAGATGACAGAGAAACACACCAGTAAATGCGAATTTGTTTTTCCTGCGGTGATCGAAAGATTCGACTGCAAGGAAAACTTTAATGCGGCTTTCACACTGAGAACGCAAGACGCTGCTTGCGTAGAGTCAGTGTTGCGTCTGTCTTGCGTCGGACCTTTCACACCGTGATTGTGCGCTTCGTTTTCGGAAAATGGCTAGTTCTGATGAAGACTTAAAATGATGCCTGGACTGAACATGGAGCATATAGGCAAATTCAGACAGTTTGTAGAATGTTTATAGGTAATTTTTTATTATTACTATTTGCTACTTGAAGGAGACAAGGTCCAATTAAATGTAATGTGATACAAAGTAGGCTCAACTTACCAGTCATGCTCTTGCTAAACTCCTTGTTGTTGATTTCACAATTTGATAACCATGTATTATTAATGAAAGTCTTGTTGTGATAGCCAGGGACCTTTTTATCATATAGTCTAGGTCTCTCAACTAGTTTTACTAGTTTCTTCAAAAACTTCCATTTCAATGAAAAACAAATTGAAAAATCTGATGCGTACGCGTCGGACGCAACGTAAAAATAGAGCTCAGTTCTATTCTTGCGTTGCGTCCATTTTTTAAGCGCAAGCTCCGCGTTGCGTCGTCGCAAGCGCAACGCAAGGCTTACGTAGCTCAGTGTGAAAGGCAAACGCATCAATGTGAAAGCAGCTTAAGAAAGTAAATTTTTAGATTTTAGCTTTGATTTTCTTTTTTAGGACGAAGTTCCGTCTGTCCTCATGGATGCTCATATGAAGAACGTTGAAGCTATGCTAGCTAAGGGTGAAACAGACCCAGCTGCAGCACTTGCTCAGGTAACCGTCTTCTGTTAGCTTTAAGGCGATCCCTCGGATCCGCCTCCTTTTGTCGTCGAGTAGTCATGGTGCAGGTTCTTTAACGCCATTTTGACTTCTGTGTGTCAGACTCAGTTGTCGTGCTATCTAATTTGCGATAAGCTCTCATTTAATTGGAAATATCTTTGTAAATTAATGAACCCAATGAGCTCTCTAAGGTAGTAAACCGACCCGGAATGCTCAACCGTTGGAACAAAGGGAACTACACGAAGCCCAGTGGAAGTTGCCAAGTGGACAACCTCATCCCATTCTGTGCTTAGGTTTTCACTGTACTTAGTCGACTTGCCGGGACTGAGAACATGAGTGAATTTGACAGTGAAGAAATCAAAGTCGAAGTCTGTTGTTCTCGAAGTCTCTGTTGTCGTTATTGATCCATTTATATGTGACAAGGAATCATTCGTGAACAACATTTCAAATCAACATTTCAAACCAAGACGCTGATGAGACGATATATATTTTCCGTGATAGCATCTATACCTGTTGCCACCTGAAGCAACTAAAGATTTTGCCCATTCTTGTCCTACATCTCAAACCCAGGGCATACTTGATGTTTGTATAGATAGAATATATTCACAAAAAAAACCGAGGGCCATGGCAACAAAAACTGTACAAGTACACTAAATTATATAAATTACAGACACTCCTCCTTATTATAAAAATCTCGTTCTATGCCCCATCGCAAACCTCAAGAAACGTCCAAGTTTTTTCACAGTAAGAAAAAATTTATCCTTCATTATCCTTACCATCCATTCTTCATTAATAAACTAAATATTAAACTAAAGAGGCAATATCGCTTAAAATGCCCGAAGTTCATACTCGAGATGCAAAAGTTGCGTTTTTGCAGAAATCATGGTATCTGATACCACGGTTTAAAGTCGTTTTCGCAGTTACCGTGGTATCTGATACCACGATCTAAAGTCGTTTTCGCAGTTACCGTGGTATCTGATACCACGGTCAAAAGGCGTTTTGCAGTTCTCGTGGTATGTGGGCAGTTATCGTGGTATTTGACACTGAGATACCACGGTCCGACCGTGGTAACTGATCGTGGATCTGAAAAGTCATCTCACTTTTATCAAATTTTGTCAAATGAGAAAGAAGTTTAGCACTTAGTGATGTAACTGGATATCAGTTTTTGGGATCCCAAAACATAAGTGGAGGGATACCTATGACATCGCAAAATTTTTCCGTCCGTCCGTCTGTCTGTCCGTCCGTCCGTCCGTCTGTAAGCACGATAACTCTCGAAGGGAATGAGATATTTTGATGAAACTTGGTGTGAGGATTGTTTGGGTCAAGGGTAAGGTCGAGTTCGTAGATGGACTCTGTAGCCCTATATTTGGGGGTGGGGGAGGGGGTTCAAATTAAGGTACAAACAAAATATTTTTAAACAGCTAATGTGATAGTCGATTATGGGGTAAGAAGACATGCTGAGCATGATGGTGACAATCATTTTCTCGCCGGACAAGTAGTTCGTCCGGAATCCGGCAAAAACCGGAAAGTTTGTTAAAAGTAAAAGTTTCATTTGAAGTTGATTAAATGTTTGATTTAGGGGTAAGAAGACATGCTGAACCCTATGGTGAAAACCATTTTCTCGCCGGACAAATAGTTCGCCTGTAATCCGGCCAAAACCGGAAAATATGTTAAAAGCAAAAGCTTTATCTGAAGTTGATTAGATGATAGATTTAGGGGTAAGAAGAGACGCTGAGTCTGTATATAATAATCATTTTTTACCCGGACATATAATTAGTCCGGAATCCGGTTGTACCCGCATTTTTTTTTTAAGTCAAAATTTTATTTAAAGTTGATTAGATTTCTTTATAGGGATAAGGAGATACGCCGGTTTCGTTTCTGAATTTTCTTTTTTTTGCTGGACTAGTAGTTCGCTCGGAATTCGGGCGAAACCGCAAATTTGGCAGTAGTAAAGCAGGAAGTTTCGGTCAGTATCGTCAAAATAGAAATGGCTCATAGAGGTATAGATAGATAGGTAGATAGAATATCTGAACTCGGTTTTCTCTGATGATTAGCCTGGCGAAGACAAGGCCGAATTTTCTGGATCAAATCTTAGATTTTTGGGATCCCATCGACACCTTTGGTCTTGGTCTTTTGAGATGACTCCGAAAAGTGCAATTTTGGCAATAGTCCTTTTTGCAGAGCAACCGTGTATCAGATACCACGGTAACTGCAACAACGACTAATTGCAGATTCAGTTACCGTGGTAACAGATACCATGGTATCTGCAAAAACGCAACTAATAGCATTCAGAGGCACTTAGAGCTTTATGAACTTTAGGAACGCAAAAATACTGTGAAGAAATCGGGGATACCACCACAGACGCTTTGGATATGGCTTAAGATCTAGAAGCCATGAACTGCATATAGCGCTGGGGAATCATTCCGTTTTCATGTGGATTAGTATAATATAATATAACTGCAGTAAAAAGGCTTTCGCCTCTGTTAATTTCTCGAGACACTGTGTACACTAAATTGAATTTCAGCCAGGTGACGATCCACGCCTGCTTTAAACTGGTTGATATTTTCGGCATTTACGACATTTTCGGGGAGATTATTCCAGTACTCCACTATCCGGTTTTTGAAGCTCCATTTTCCAATGTCTTTTCGGAATTTCTCACCACGAATTTTCAAGCTGTGTCCTCTGAGACCATTGTGATTGAAACTGAGGACATCATCAGGCCTTATGTTATCATAGTAACTATGACAAATCTTAAAAGTTTCAATCAAGTCGCCTCGGAGAAATCTATAAGATAAACTGGGTAATCGTAATTTTTCAAGTCGATGTTCATAAGGCAGATGGCGAATGGCTGGCACTGTTTTTGTTGCTCGTCTCTGAACTTGCTCAATGGCGATAATATCCTTGTTATAGAAGGGCCTCGTTGTTACGTGGCCATATTCAATTAGTGGACGAGCTAGGGCCTTAAATAAAATAGGAAACAGGGAATTGTCCTTGAATGTAAATGTTCTTCTCATAAGATTTACAATTCTGGTAGTTTTCTTGATGATAGTTTCGTAATGTGTTGAAAATTTTAGATCTGTGTCCATAACTACCCCGAGGTCACGCTCAGAGGTGGTTATCGAAATCGTCCTTCCGTCCAAGGTGTAACGATGGTCAAGGGTAGTAGGGCCAAGACGAAGGTGGTGACATTTATCGGTATTGACCTCCATGGCCCATTGAGTCATCCACTGGCAGATCTTGTCAAGGTCTTTTTGAAGAGACTCGGCATCGTTCAATCCCTGTATGCCTCTGTATAGCTTAGTGTCATCAGCGTATAGCATAACCGGAGAGCTGATATCTTCAGTTAAGTCATTTATATAAATGTTGAAGAGAAGGGGACCGAGAACACTTCCTTGTGGTACACCGCTAAGAACATTCACCTCCGTGGTGCTAAGCTGGCCATCCACTCGTACTCGCTGTGTTCTGGAGGTTAAGAAATCCATATAGTATATGAAAGGTTCATAATAGCTCGTCGAAAACAGATCCTGAAAGACTTTTTTGGGGTAGAAGTTGTCGCATGGCTAGAGGGCTTTAGTCGAGTCAGCCGTTAGTATTGGAGACGGGAGGGAATTCCACGAATTCATAAGCCTGTTCTAGAAGGGAGAATTTTCAGCGTGTTGGCCAGAGCAAAATAACACTAGGGAGTAGCGCCAAGACTTGACAAAATTGACACGCACTCGCATAGCAGCGATACTAGCACCAATGGCGATAGAGGACGTCCCTACTGAAACTCATTCATCCGTTCACCAGCGCTGGCTCCGATAAATTCATATTCTAAACACAGCAAAAAAATGTTACATCCTCCATTGTTTCCTTGATGTGTACAGACGGCACCTCTGCTTTACTTGAAATTTCTAAACCCACAAGTTTGTCTCGCTTTAAATGCCGCAAGCGTAGTGGGTGATGCTACGAGTATGGCCCCTTTTCAAAGCATGGAAAGCATAGGTTTTGCAACTACTCCCTAGAGTTATTTTGCTCTGATGTTGGTGAAGCGCCAGCCACTCAGTCGTCTACATTTTTGGTAGCGTCCAGTAAAAAAATTTGGACGAGCTACACTGCTTTTAGCATAGACAGGCATCGGATTTTTTAAATGCTGTTCAAATGCGGCTGCGGAATTCCAGGCCTGATTCCTAGATTCAGACCGTGTGGGAGCACACACGTAGTGGAGACTGGCACCCGGATTTCTTGGATGCGACTGGGAATTTTCAGGTCCTGTAGCCAAGTTTCGGCCAGTGGGAGTGGGACCCGTTGCGAGTTGAAACCGGGCTCGTATGTAATTTTGTTGTTAATTTAGAGTGGTATTGCCGGAACCGCTCCAGAAAAAGAATCCGAAAAGGAAGGAGAAAAAGCAGAGGGGCAAAAAGAAGAAGAAAAGAAAGCAGAATCAATGGAAGTTGACAAAGCAGAAGAGAAACCCAAAGAGAACGGAGATACTAAAGGTGAACAGAAAAGCCCAGTTAAAGAAGAACCAAAGCCGGACCAGTCAGCAACAGAAACGGTAAGTTGATACGAGTACCACTAAGTTAAAAGCCTCTTGAAGAATGAAAGTTACTAGCCGACTAGTTTTTCTTTTTGCACCACCATTTATAGATGCAGACTGGATCAGAGCACTGTGTGGTTGAGTTGGAAGGGGGGAAGGGGACCGGAAATCGTGTGACGTGCCTAAGGGCCGAACCGATAGAAAGACCAAGACAAACCTTGATTTGCGGTGCAGTCATAAGCTCTAGGTCTGTCGTTTGTAGATCTGGCAGCTGAGGACGTTTGAGCGGGGGTCCAAAAAAAACATCTGCCCTTGGCAGTGCAGGCCTTAGCTACCGATACATGCATCCCCTCTCCTTCCAAGATAAAAAAAAAAAAAAAAAAAATACAATACATGCATACAACCTTTACAAGTGCAAACTCAAGTGCTCACAGACTGCACCGCCGAGTGTTAACGAACAGCCCGAGATGCTTTACTGGGAAAAAAACAGATTAGTGTGATTCTTGTCAGTGATGAGCTAACGCTAAAAAGCATTGGTTCCCTACGCAAATCACAGTATCCGGAAGAAGCGTTTTTTTCCACCGATCAGGCTTTGCACAGATGGGATATGTGATACACTGTCAGACTCTTGATACGTTTACGATAAGTTATGAACGATGCCCAGAAGTTGTATGCTATGGTTTTTGATAACATTTAAAATAAGGCCTGCTATAATGTTATCAAACTTCGTCGGACTTTGTCTTCTCGTGTTCTTTGTTCACAGCTGTTTTCTGCTCTTCTAGCTCAAGCCAGCCACGGAGGAAAAAACTGCCGAACAGCCATCTGCCGCCCAAGGGGATAAAATCAAGAAGTCCCCACTTGCCGCCGAGGCTGCCATTCAGTCCGCGGCAGCTGCGGCGCTTGCTTCTGCGGCAGTCAAGGCTAAACATCTGGCAGCTGCAGAGGAGAGGAAAATTAAGTCACTTGTGGCTCTGTTGGTTGAAACTCAGGTAAGGGCTGAGGGGCAACCGTTCCGTTTTGCTTTTCCTTTGATGCTGGGGGGGGGGGGAGGTGTGAGTAAGATTATTTTCTGTTTTTAGGCGCATTTTGGCTGGTGTAAAATAAGTTCACTCTGCACAGACTCCTGTTGCTGCTGCAAAATCATGGTCAAGAAGGTGACAGTTGAACTTATGATTTTTGGTTCTGATGTTTTTGCTTGTGGTTTAGTAGGAAAACTAAAATCTGGCAGATTTGTATCTGATCAATCTTGTTTCTTTCGATATGGGTAATCAAGACTAGTTTTCAGGTACGGCGTCCACGTTTTAGTTCGAACTTTTCACTTTTATTTTATTTCAGAGTGTTATGTTTTTTATTCGTTGAAAAAATAGGTACTTAGGAAAGTTGAGATTTATATGTTATCTGGAGGGCTAGCTAGGCGTATTACTCTTGTTAGTGATTTGCCGTGCGGTTGCGTGATACTTGTTTGGAAAGGTTCAAAATTAGTTCGCAGAGCGATGGCAAATTTTGCTATTTTGACAAAGAAGTTAAAGAGAGAGAGAGAGACTTTAATTTCAAAAACGACTTTCACAGCTCGTGGCGCCGAATTCGCGCTTCACGTCAGGTTATTTGTACACTTATCAGATAAAAACCGATCGTCAACGAAAAGCTGAGTTAACGCAACAAAATAATACACAAATCACTGGTTAATAAGGTATACAAACACTGGTGTGAAACTCTTCCTGTTTCTCTCGTGGATTGGTGGGAGAGGTAGAAGGGTGGGGCTTTTTCAGATTCATTTCTGAGCGTATTGGAGTCAAATTTTGGTTGTTAGTGAATTCTTTTTACACCGGTTCCCTTTGTTTCTAGATGAAAAAACTCGAAATCAAGCTGCGTCACTTTGAAGAACTAGAAACTATTATGGACCGAGAGCGGGAGGCTTTAGAACATCAAAGGCAGCAGCTTCTTCAGGAAAGGCAATCCTTCCATCTCGAACAGGTAAGTCAGCAAATCAGCGAAGGAAAATATTATTTATTAGCTGAGTTCTCCCGCGCAAGGACGGTTTTCGCGAGATCTCGGAATCACTTTCCGGCGAGCAAAGCGCGCGAAAACTGTGGGAAAGGGATTCCTGGAATAACTTTCCACTTTCCCGATGGACTGATCGGGAAAACGCCTGGAAAGTTGATATCGCCGGGAAAATATTGAATTACAAACTATTTCAAATAAATATGGTTCACTTGACGGCTCTTTGATTCTTTTACATTCCATCGAAGTCACCCTAATAACGCTTGCCATTTTTCTAGTGATACTTGCACTGTTTTTTCTCCACACGTTTGAAATTCCCGCCGAAACGTTCAACTTTCCGCGGAGCTTTCCATTAACCTCGTAGAATCACTTTCCGGGAAAGCTGCTTCGATTTCCAAAGCGCGAAAACCAGTTGGGAAAGTTCGGCAACTTTCCGAAGTAGCGCGAAAACCACTGGAAAGTGATTCCGACTTTGCTCTCCAGCACGCGAAAACCCTCCTCTATTCTCATCATCCTGACAGCTGTATCCGGTCTATGTAACTCGAGGCGGTCGTCACCCGTTAGTTAGCGCCTTGGCAGATCCTGGAAGAAATATAAGACAGCGACTAGTTACGTGCTTAGAGTGAGGTACAATTCCCATACCCAGGAAAAGCAAGTGAATAGACGAACACGAGTTAGATTTGTTTCTTCTTTAATACTGGATTATCATCCGTAGTAAGCGATATGACAGTTCTCTCAGTTCAATTTCGATGTAATTTAGTTTATTCATTAAAAAATCTTGAAACGGCGGTAAGACGACTAGTTGGTTTTACGTCAACAGTGTATACTAAAGTTATAATATTTGAAACTGAATAGTATATATAGAGCTAAATTACGTATCACACTATGGCCCATAACTGGCCATTTGTCTGTCAGGTCACGTAACTTATCAATAAAACAATAGACATTGATGTAGTGGGAAGAACACACGGCAGTTCTTTCATGAATAGTGAAGTCACGGGTCAGTCACACGGACCATTCACTGGATGGCCCGAGTTGCCAACCCTTAACCAAATGGTTTTCCTCCCCCTTATCAAGTCGCGTTTGTCCACTTCCTGGTGTGGCGCTGAAGGACGCTTGTTTTGGAGATAGAATAAGGGGCTTCATTCGTAGAAGCTCAGTCCATCTCCCTATTTAATATGACCAATCAAATCTTCTGGCTGTCCAAAAGAGGTCACGCGGAGCACCCTCTTATTTTTGTCGCAGCTGCACCTTGAATAGTGCAGACTAAGGAAATTTATCGGTGGGTGGGGGCGAGTGCCGAAAAATCATGCCAGTGAATGTTCTTTGTGAATATCTGTAAACGGCATATCGTAGGCCTTAGATAACGTATAATATTCCCACAGCTGAAGGCAGCGGAGGCCAGAGCGCGACAGGCCGCTCAGCTACAACAGCAGCAGACACAACAGCCCATTCCTCCTGCTCCAGCCGCCATCCTTGTCCCGGGTCACCACCAACTTGCCGCCCCTGCCCCCAGTCCCGCCCCCGTTCAGGGGGTAGTAGCTCTTCCGCAGTGAGTAGCCTTTTAGCTCTTTTTTACCGTCAGAAGTAATGAATATGCAGTCTTTATGTATCTCATTTTTATATGTCTTGAATCCATTATAATTGTACTTTTGATAGTCGAAAACATACGATTAGCACTGGAGTGTGGAGGGGGACCAAGAGTTAGCTGTGTAGGGGAATCAGTCCGCCGACGGTATACGGTTATTCAGATAATGTATACAACGGATACGTCAGCTACGATGCTTCATCAGCGATCTTTCGGCCCTTCTTGGCAAGGGTCCTCGTCAGGCTGTCAAATCTTCAGGTCCAACGCCGGGAAGGAAACAAACCTGTAATCCGTAGTAATCCATAGTTGATTACAGGTTTGTTTCCTTCCCGACGTTGGACCTGAAGATTGACAGCCTGACGAGGACCCTTGGCAAGAAGGGCCGAAATATCGTTTTTTAAGCATCGTAGCTGACGTATCCGTTGTATACATTATTTGAATAAATGTTTCAGAGTCAGCTTGGGCCCAAGGAACGGTTGTAGATTTAAACAAGCCGGAATTCGATATTATTAATGTATGAAAGTAAGTCAAAAGCGAGAGCGAACCAAAAGCGAAGTAAACAAAACAGGACTTTGCTTCCCAGTCAGCCTCGCGGAGGAGTATAGAAGGAAGAGAAAAAAAGAAGGACAGAAAAATAATCGAAAAAACAACGAACCCGCAAAAGACATCGCTTCCCAAACAACCAACCAAGAAATAGAAAAGTCTTAAGATGTGATTTATTTGGTGTGGTAATAATTTTACAAAATTATTAAACAAAAATATTCTAAACAAAGGGTCCAATACCAAGGGTCCTGCCCTCTCTTGTATCTGTCAAGTAATAAACCAGAGAAAAAAGAAGAAAGAAACATTCAGTCCCACTTACCTTCACGGATAACCACGCACTGAGCTAGATTTGAGATTTGAATCGGCGGCCCATTTCTGTGTTGAAGCTCCGTCCGAGCTTGCTTACGCTAGAGTCATTTGGACTGTGAATGGGGAACTTCGTCAGCTACAAAATGTTTATATTTAAAAATACACAATTAAACACTCCTTCATCCTTAATCCTGCAAATGTAGCGAAAGTTCACTTTGTAACCTGAAGCGGTCAAGATAAGAAGTAAAAGGTACAAAGTCAATAGATAAAGAGTATGTTCAGGAAGATCTCACTCCAAAGGTAAGCTTCCTTAGATACGCTTGACTCAAAGGCACTTATTTGGGGTAGTCGGGTTCACAGCTGCCATATACACTGGGATACCACCGTGTAAACTAGCATGCACATCTACCCCGTTTTCCGGACTGAAAACATCCTATTTTTCGGAATCCAGCTTTGAGGGCACGTCGGTTCCGGAAACTTGCGGTTCGGGCGGCGGTGTTACCGCTTTCGGCGTTCCTGAATCGTCGTTGCTTCCGTATTGGTCATGAAGAGCAGAAAGCCTTTCGGCCAAAACAATTGACCGGGTGGTGCTCCGAAGTAGCCGCGCGTATAGGAACTTGCATTGGTCTTCAAGGATCTTCAGTCGTTCTTCTTTTAAGAGGGCGCGCTTTTCGTCCGCTTCGAGTATCTCTTCAAGGGATGGTAGTGCTTGTGATTCCGTGGGGGATGGGACCCGGGACTCATCGGGGGTGAAGATGGGGGAGAGCTCTTTCGGAGCTGGAAAAACAGAGTTGGAGTTATTTGATAAATTCGCTTTTAGAGGGACTGAGGGCCTACCCCACGTTTTACTTTCAAAATTTTCCACCTTCCTAGGCTCTTGTGAGAAAAAAAAAAAGAAACAGCCCTGGTAAAGTTTTGCGCCTAGTAAACCCCTTATTCGATCCTCGACAATCAGCTGTGGTAGATATACTGATATACTTAGTCTGAACACGCAGCTTCTAGTACAAATTGGGACTGGACAAAAATTGATAAGGAGAAGCTTCTTATAATGCCTATCCCACAGCGACCATAATATAGTATGCTATTATGTCAAAGTCGCCCATTTTTCGTCTAAAGACAAGATGATTTTCCGTTCGATGGCCAGAAGTTTTCGCTCCCAGTGAGATTATTTTCTTAGTTCTCATTGGGACTTCTTGCGTTAGAAACGGATCGGACAATCCCTCAAATTTCAGTATTTTGCGACACCACAGAACCCACGAATTAAACCCACTAATAAAGCTAGCCCAAATGCAAACGATGGTATCGAAGTCGAAGGCCAACCGTTTAGAGAACTCTGCATAGGGAGTCGCCTGGTGGTAAGCATTGGAAATTTAGTCCAAAGGATTACAAACACAGCGCATCATACAAGTTAGGAGGATTCCAGGAACTGTAATTATTAGCTATTATGGTCCACTATCGCTGGCTCTTTGCTGAAGTTCTTGAGACGATTTGGGAAAATAGAATAAAATGGTAGATGGAATACTTACCATCCTCTTCTTTCGTAACTGCGCTCTCCACTGCGCCCACTAACTCCTCTGCAGCTACTAAGGCTTCCTCCGAAGCTTCTGCTGATACCATCCTGCTGTTTCTTTCGTCTCTTATACTCTGCCATTCGGCCTGAGAATCTTTGTTCATGACTCGTAGTGACAGCAATTTCTGGTGAGAGAATTCGAGTTCTTCCTTGAGCTTGGTGATGAGCTTTCTCTTCTCGCGAAGGTCGTGTCTATGAGCCTCGCGAGCGTTGTTGAGGATGCCGTGCTGATTCTTGACGTGGTTGATTTGACCTAGGTATAGATGGAGTTAGTTGGTTGCTGTAGAAGATAGCTGAAAAAGCGTACGTGAAAGCTCTATAACTCTTGGTTCACACTGCTGCGTCGTATGCGACACGAATTTTTCTCTGATGTTCCGACGTGCGGCGCAATCGCATGAAACTTCCCACCACCATGCAGACGCAAAAGGACAACGAAATTTTTCGTCGAGATTATTCTGCAAAAGGACAAAGGAGCCCTTGGGGAAACGACCTCGAAGATGTAGGGTACCCTTCTGAATATCAACCACTGTTATCTTGTTCAAAACAGGTCAATACAAGTTTATTTAGAAGATATTTTGCATTCAGCCATCCTAGGAATACAATCGGAACAAGGTAGAGCAAATGTACTGTGTTCTTCAAAACTGTGCTAACTACATTTTCATAATTTTTGGGCCCAGTTGTGTGGATGCCATCTGCATGAAGAAAGTAGGAAATCAGAAAGTTAAAACTAATCTACCTGTTAGATGGTGCTCATGTTGTTATCTAACACTTGGCACAATTTAACAGAATACCAAATCAGCTATGTTCTTCCCAATGGTATAGTTACCTCAGTTTTCAAAAATTTTTCAGTTAGCACAGTTTTGAAGAACACGGTACAAATGTTAGTATTGAAATTAACTAATCTTTGTTTTTTCTTTCCTTAAAAAACAGTTTTGAAGAACACGGTACAAATGTTAGTATTGAAAATTAACTAATCTTTGTTTTTTCTTTCCTTAAAAAATCGCATGCGATATGTCGGATCATTTTATTTTTTCAACGCATCCGACACTGCGACAAAACGCAAAGTTCTGCGTTGCTTGTCGCGCGATTTGTGTCGCATGACGAAGAACTTTGCGCGAAATCGCAGCAGTGTGAACCAGGGATAAGGATTGTCAGTGGACGATGTAAGACTGATTCTTAAATAGTATGTCTCTTATTCTGCTCAGTTTGGAGACAGCTGACCCTAAGATTACTAATCGAAAAAAAAAAAAAATGGTTATCAGTAGCATATGTGAGATTGACTGCAATGTGACTCTTGCACTGTTTGGCTCCTGGGAAAATAGCTCTGTGTAGAGAAAAGTAATTAGAAAAATGCTAAGCAACTGACTAATGTGACATCTAACAACCCTACCGTTACGGAACGCACCTTTTAACGCTCTTGCACAGTGGAAGCATCTCAGGAAATTGGCTATCCTTTCTGGGGGCAAAAAAGACAGCTATCTTGTAACGTAGAGACGTCCTACCGCCCTCTATTATCTCTGTATGCCTGATGTGTCGGAGCTAGACACAGTAGATTCTGCTGATTTTTTCTAACATTTTTGTAATAGATGATGTGCAAGGTGTAGATATGATTTTATGTATCGGGTTCGATATTAGCCAATCAGAATATTCCGCAAAATAATCTGATTGGCTAGCACCCTGGAAACCGGATTGATTTCAACTTGAGTCTTAGACTAGCTGGTACCTCAAGCTGGTGCCAGTCTCCATTGCGAATGGCAGAAACCCAGCAATGCATCGGTCTCAGATTGATTTTCAGAACTATCCTGTACCGAGCTAAAACCCGTTGTGGATGGGCCTTTAGGTTGTCAAGACGGACTTGCGGTCGATGTCACGCACATGACTCCACTCGTTATTTATCAGACCTACCCCAAGCCGATGTGAGTTCATGGTTGATGCTAGATAGTTCCTTCTCTTGCTCCAGGGCTGTCAGCTTCAGCTGGTTGTTGATCTCCTTCAAGGATTTCATCTCATCCTCTAGCTTCCTCTGGTTGATTAGGAGGTCTTTGACGTACATGAAGACGTTAGTTGTATGTGCAGCGACCACATGACTGTCGTTATATCGGTTGACCTGTAAAATGGGGCAAGGTTTAAAATTTTGGATCAACATTAGTACCGTCAATATTCCGGACTGGTGAAAGACTGGCCTATACCACTAATACCAAAGAAGACGGTGGTCAAGGAAGCACTAGAGTCAATCTTGCTTTCAACAGGAGTGGTAACTGTCAAAGTACGATGTCGTTGTCTTAGAGGTATAGCCTATGTAAGTAAGTAAGTAATATGTTTATGACCCGTTGTATTTAAGTGGTAGAGTAACAAAAACGGAAATTAAGAAATAAAATTTTTCAGAAACTTGTCTTGAGTCAACAACGAATGCAGTGTTTATTTCCTTCAAAAAACTGTTTGAGGATTCCGCCTTACAATCGGCCATGTTTTCGTGAAGAATGGTCACCTAGTGTAGCCTATCATTCAGTCTGACCCACTGAATAATCTGTGAGCCGGTGAGGTTGGCTGACTCGTTGTCATAAAGGGTCGATTCTGTTTCTCTTAGTTGTGTTGTTGGGTAGTGGTGACAGTTGTTAGGATTATACAGAAACAAAAGGCACAGTAGTGTTCACAGTTTACTATTAGCTGGTAATGGCTTCTCCCCATATTCCGTCATCGCAGTACCGAAAAATGTTCGAACTGCGTCTCACAAACTTACGGCAATAATATTTTTATCACTTAAGTAATAAGTTACCCAAAAATGAGCCCTCGTGATCTAACATTCAGAGCATTGTGTCGTAGTATTGTCACGTTGTTTGAACGTTTGGCTCGTTTCAGGTATTCGCAGTTTCTTAGTTCCTCGGGCCAGAGACCATCTCGCAGCGTAATAAATTCAATTTCTATGTTGCCAATTTGCGTCTTAAGTTTCTTCATTCTACTTAGTGTTTTATTAGCAAGGAATTGTCAGACGATGTTGTCAGGAGAGGTCTTGGTGGAGCTAAAGCGGATCCAAGTTTGGATTTTTAGCTACGCCCTGAAAAGGATCCTTGCTGAGAAGCGACGAAATACCGACAAATAGAAATATCAGCTGATTAATCGTTTATCATAATCAAACTTGCTTCCCTGTTAACTTGGTCTGAAGGAATACATGTGAAACGAGCCTTGCTCAGTTGCGTTTCAGTATTTTCATACGGATTGTTTTTTTAATTGATTTCTAGGCTTAGTCGGTTTCCTAGTAAGGCAGTTGGATAAAACTTGTGCAGCCGGACGAATCGGGCAGTTTTGCTATGAAAATTTTAAAAGGACCGCTCGCACTCTTTACTGTGTATGCTCCAACATTTTAAAAGGGTATCAGAACCCTTTGAAACTAGGCCCTGCATTTAACCAGTTTTAAAAGATAGACCACGGCTTGGCTTTTTAAGCCTTCATCCAGGCCCATTGAATTCTAGGAAAATACGAAACAAGTTTAGTTAACCGGTTTATCCGACAAGTGAGCTTCTCGCAAACAATCTTCGGAAGCACGATACTCATCGAAAGTAGCGAAACAACGAGTAGGCTACAAACCAGTGTGGTGTCTCCAGGGGTCTTAGAATGTACTTTAGGGATTACTGGTGTTCGAGTTTAAGAATGTAATTAGCGGTTATAGCCTCGCCGGAAGTAGGTTAGGATTAGTATTTGCTGCGTTTGTTGCACTCCGGGCTGTCTCTGGGGTTTTGTCACAAGGTTCCCGGTTCATCTCTTATAACATGAGTTGATGAAAACTTGCTAACTTCTCGCTGAAGCCGGGCTCTCGAGCATGTTAGTCCGCACCGGTGAGGTAAAACCGGACGGTTAGTTCAGAAACTGGTTATAAGACTGGTGACTAGTCACCGGTGAATGCAGAAACGGCTTATAAGAAAAACCGGAGACCACCAGTGAGAACTTCTGTGACAAAGAACGCAGCTATTATAGGTATGGCGGGTCGTTAAAAAGAAAACAAGCAAATACCTTGAAGCAGCTATGGAGGGCGACAGGAAGTGCCGACACCTCCTGCTGTTCATCTCTCACGGCTGTCAGCAAGGAAAGAATCCTTTCACCGACAAGTTCTAAGAAGGACAGTTCGTTGTCCCTCTTTTCAAGTTCAGTATACAGATTACTGAGGACGAACATCATCTCCCCCAGTTTGTCATCTGGCCTTGTGGGATGAAGACAATCTTTTTCCATCCTCTCGATAACCTTTTTTTGGTTGATGTTCTGTTCTTTAAGGGCTTCAAGCTCGCGTACTAGTGCCTCGTTGAGTTTGTCGTCAACCTTGCCTATCGTTTCTGTGCCATTCTGAATCAATCTCTCAGATAGTAGATCGATCTTGACCATTAGTCCTCTGATCTCGAGCTTGAGCGACTTGCATTCGACGTCCTTCAGCTGCGCCATCTGCTTTCCTAGCTGTGACATCTCGCGGGTTGCTCGAGCGGTCGCCTCAAGCTGTCGGTTCTGCCTCAGTAGGTCCTGATTGACAGCATTGGCTTCTTCAAGCGCACCAAGAGTGTCTGCGAGCTGGCGGTCTTTGTCGGCAAGGGCGCAGCGGTTGGCGATGAGTTGTTCGCGCATGGTTCTCAGCATGAGCATCTTGTCGGCGCTGTCTATGGGTGACCCGCGTCCGCTCGTCGGGGTTTCGTGGGGCTCACCGCCCCCCTCGTGGTTCGGGTCTGGGATTTGCGTTGGCATGTCCTAGGAGAAAGTTGGGTTGTAATAAGTTGACTCGTGATGCTTCCTGGAAATCTCATCTGACTCACTTTGAATCGATTGGTGCACTGTCAGAAAGTTTCATAACAGATAACACGAGGATGCGCGGTTTCAACAGATAATGCGTAACAGATAACACGAGGATGTTATCTGGTGTGTTTCAAAATGCTATGCATAATCAGGGTTACCATCAGGAAGGACCGAAAAACCGCCAAAAAGTATCTGCTGAGTTTTCTGACATCATGACGATAGGAATAAAGTCATTAGATGCTTTTTTGGCTCTTCCTAACAAAGCTTGTTATGCATAACATTTCGTGTATAACGTTTTCACACACACAGATAACATCCGAAGTGTTATCTGTTACGCAGTATCTGTTGAAAACGCGCATCCTCGTGTTATCTGTTATGAAACTACTAACAGTGTGGTGTATCACCCCGATAATCTGTGGCTTTTCCAAAGGTACCACTCCTTCCCTTTCCTGTTACCCGCTTTAAAATTGGAGTTGTAGTGACAACCTGTTATATAAGAGCTTACTACACTAATTTTACTCATAAATAAGTAAACAAATAAACTCTGGTTTCTTCCAATAGGCGTATTCTCGCCGTTCCCCGAGGACTCTACTTGAGGAGTCCCCGCGTTTTTGTTTGTCCCGGGGACTCACTCCCCGTATTCTCGCGAGTCCCCACGGACGGGGAATCCTCCGATAATCATCACCATCATCAAAAAGGACTCCCTTTCAGATTCGGAGCTGAATCAATTTTTGCTGGTGTTGGTGCAATGTAAAATTAATTAGATAGAATCAGAATTCTTTATCGTCTGTTAACCCTGAAAAGAAGTTTTAGTAATAAGTTCAATCTCCGTAATTTTCTGTTGTTATACAAATCCCTGGCGCGCCCTACCGTTGAATACAACACTTCAGTCTGGTTTCCTTTAAATGTGACCGATGAAAACAGAGTCGAAAAAGTTCAGAGAAGGGCGACCAGGTTGATCCCATACCTTCAACATCTTCCATATTCACAGCGGCTTACTAGACTTCAGCGCTCCCATCGTTAAAGTTTCGAAGGCGTCGTAGTGACATTATTAACGCATTTCGGATAATTAAAGGAGTAGATGATCTTGACCCCAATACATTTTTCAAGTTCAGTCACTACCATGCAACTCGCCAACACCCTTATAAACTGTACCCTCCGAAGCCACATAAGAAAATTGGTCAGCGTTCATTCGTCAATAGGGTAACTGAGCCGTGGAATAGTTTGCCAGCAGAAGTTATTGATTCAGGCAGTATCCAAACGTTTAAGCGCGGGATAGTCGACACCCCATTTTACTCAGTTGCTTTTGTAGTTTGAAAATTTGTTAACTTTTGTAGTGTCTCAGTTTCTGTGTGTAAAGTGTATCTGATCCGTTTGTACTTGTGTAGTAGTGGCGACAAGCTAAAAGCTAAACGCCAAATGTAATAATAAATAAATAAACAAAATGAAAAATAAAGTGGATCCAGACTAGTTTCGTCAACTGCATATTTTTTTTTTCGAACAAAATCCGTTTTAGAAGCATTCCCGGTGTTCTCGTTGTTTTCCTAGGTGGAGTCCGCGAGGAGTGACTCCCTCTATTCTCGCCGTTCCCTTCGATTCCCGAGGAGTCCTCGGGGAACGGCGAGAATCCACCTGATGTTGTCGTTTACTGAGCAGCTATCTACTGACTCTTTGCCCCGGAGCGTCTTAGCCTTCGGTGCCTCACATTGAATGAGATATCTTTTTTACGTATCGTTAAGCAGTAGATGTATGCTTCTTGGAAAATTTTAGACCACCTTGGTTTTATTTTTTTTTTAATGCTAAGACTGCAAGTGGAAGTAGTAAATTTAAGAAATTAATACCATTTGAGAGCCACGTGTTTCCAGCTTTCTTTTGACATAAAGAATAATTTGAAAACTTTCTTGTGAAAATGTTTAATATTTTATATGTTATTTTCCTTCTGTTGGGACACTTGCATGGGACGGTTATGAAAGTAATCCAGAACTCTTGCTATAATTTGAGCACGACAACCTGGCCGTGTCAAAGCAACTGAGCAAAAAATAACCAAAACATTCCTGAAAATTAGAGTCTGCGGGACTCTAATTTGCGGGACTGCGGGACTCTATTCGGTGCCGTTCAGTGTAAGGTGACGTTCGAAGAACATACTACTTCTGCATTGTGTACGTCTTCTATATTCTACTCTCTTAGCTTAGAAGAAAATCTGTGTCTTTCCCTCACTTTTAGTCTTCCTATTCATCGTGGAAAAAAAAAGCCCACCTTATCTTTGCTGCTCACGGTCTCTTCCACAAAACTCGCTGGAAAACTAAGCTTTCCTAAAATGCGTTCAAATTGACGAATATAACTCGGCTGGCAAAGCGCTCAGACGCGCGTCATTTCCAGAACACCTTTGTGACGTCGAAGACTTTTTTCTGGGAGATTAGTAAAGAATGCCAAAGTTTCGTCCAGGAAACTGTGTCAGACTTCACGGAGTCACATGGCAACGACACGAGGGAGGAAGGCAAAGGTTACATTGAACCGAGGGATGGCTCGACCCTAGTTCCCGGACGACTTTCTTTCAGTCCGAAATTGATTCTTTGTCGGTTCTCCCTCCCGTTACCTGGTCTGCGTACGCCCGCTGTCAGGGAGCCCGTAGATTTAATCAGAATCCTCCAGAGCGTTAACATTCAATGACCCTTTGCCTACGTTTTCCTGGGTTTTCGTACCGATCGCCTTCCACATTTTAGCCACGCTCTCGCTTTACTATAACGAGCGAGGGACTGCTAACTTGTGTCACAAGGTGTAAAGGGATCCGGGCCTCCCTCCTTTAATTGTGATGCGTGAGGAACACTTCGTTTTTGTCACGTTTTTATGGCACTTGCAGTCCGCTCAAGTGCCATATATCGATCACTTTTCGGTCTGTCGGTCCGTCGGTCTGTCTGTCAGGTCACTGTTCTCGAGTTAGGGTACTTCCAGACATGCTAGGACGATGAAACTTGGCAGGCGTATCAGGGACCCGACCAAACTAATTTGGAAATAGTCACTTGCTATCCGACCATCGTGGGGAGAGGGAGAGGTGGCGGAATCCGGAAAATAGGGGCATGCATAACTTTCGAACGGGTGATCGGATTTTTAATGAAACTTGATATCTAGAAAGACCTCGTGTCTCTGATGTCTCATTCAAGTCCGGGCCGGATCCGATGAATCTGAGGGGGGGGGAGTTGGAGGGGGAACCTGAAATGAAATCGTGTGACACTCTCAGAGTGGAGCGATCGGGATGAAACTTGATGGGAAGACAAGAACAAGCTCGAGATACATCACTGACATAACTGGACCGGATTCGGAAACTGGGGGAGTTGGAGGGGGTCCGGATTCCCGGAGATCTGTAGTTAATGTACGCCCAGGTGGGCTAGGGCGATAAAACTTGGCAGGCATACCAGGGACCCGACCAGATTAACTTGCACACAGTCACTTGCCCGACCCGACCATCGTGGGGGAGGGGGAAACGGCGGAATCCGAAAATTAGTGGCATGCAGAACTTTCGAACGGGTTATCGGATCTTAGTGAAACTTGATATCTTGAAAGACCTCATGTCTCAGATGTCCCATTTCAAGTCCGGACCGGATCCGATGAACCTGGGGGGCGGGGGGCGGGGTCGGGGGGAGAACCGGAAATCTTGTGACACGCATACAGTAGAGCGATCAGGATGAAACTTGGTGGGAAGTACAGGCACAAGTCCTAGGTACATGAGTGACAGCATCGGACCGGATTCGGGTACCGAGGGGGGGGGGGGGCTGTAGGAGTGTGTCCGGAATTCCAGTGATCGTGGTACTTCCAGAAGTGCTAGGACGATAAAACTTTGCTGGAGCATTAGAAACTTGACATCATTGGGTTAGACATCGTCATTTCTCCGATCCGACCATCCCTTAAAGAACTCATCTTAACCGTAAGTTCAGAAAATACTTTTAAGCAAATTTACTTTTTCCCGATCGCCATGAGCACGCGATTTTTTTGCCGCAAGGGTTTTGCTTAGAAATTAATTTTTAGCACCCTTAAAGTGCACATCTTAAACCGAAAAGTGAAAAAAAAACTTTTGACCATCACTTCCATCCTCTGACCCAGCCTTGCAAGTTTGGCGCATATTAACCGAAAAGTGAAAAAAAAAATACTTTTGACCTTCACTTTCATCTGACCCAGCCTTTGCAAGTGCCATATGAGCTTCCAGCTCTTGTTTTTTTTTCTATGCCGCCGATTTCAGCTTATTCCTGGAAAGTGGTAAGGGTCTAAGCTGTGCGATTTTTACGGAAAGTGTGGACCTCAGGCCGGATGATGAATATGACGTTACTTCAAACAATGTTTCAAAGTCAGCTTGGGCTCAAAGAATATTTATGACGTTACATTTTGGAAAGCTCCGTAGAATCTTACCTGGGGCCAAAAAAGATGGTTTTTGCTTGTCAGCTAGCCTATGATAGGTTTGTTTGGTTTGTCCGTTGAAATTTGATGAGCTTTGAGGCGGGATTAGGTGCGGTTGGATTTCAGAATAGATGCTTTGCAATATTGTTGTTAATTAGTTCAGATTTATCTTGTCCACTACAGGGTCGCCAACGTTAGACGCTACCTTCCTTTGTCCCCGTTTAGGGGTTGGATTTCGTGGTATGTACCTTTAAATCTCACCATACCAGTCTACTACAAACCCCTGATTTTGGGAAAACCTATGCCAAATAATGGGTACTTGAACCCAATAAAATGTTGATCATTTGAGTGAAGTTCAGAAATCAACCAATCAGAATTCATCTGTAGTGGGGTAGGTCAGGGTTAGGGTACCAACAGCTATCCAGCGTTTTGCATAGGGTATCCAGTGTCAGGCATAGGCTATGCCAAACTCCAGGTATACTCAATGTTTGGCATAGGCTTTACCAAAATCAGGGGTTTGTGGCTGACTGCACCATCCCCCCTCTCAGTACCGGTTTTAGTACTGTCATCGGGTTCATTTTCTTCAGGAGTTTGAGGTGGAAG
The DNA here is from genome assembly GCA_030848855.1 of Branchinecta sandiegonensis. Lineage (NCBI taxonomy): Eukaryota > Metazoa > Arthropoda > Branchiopoda > Anostraca > Branchinectidae > Branchinecta > Branchinecta sandiegonensis. The sequence goes on from JAUPMV010000020.1 coordinate 14,743,009, forward strand.
GATGCTTATTTTAGATTTCTCTGTATTCCCGGACCTAACGTTTTTAATGTTTGTAATTTGCACTTTGGTTAAACGAAAGCTGGTCCATTTTAAACATTTAGGCTTTGGAGTTCTAAAAGAACGTATCACAGAAAATAGGGGGAATGGGGGGGGGGAGGGGTACAAGTGCCAGGACGAAATCATAAAGGCAGAACGGCACTTGGGAGGTTTCCGTGGTGACGGTGTGTTCCGACAGCATGAAGATTAACAAAAAAGTCAGCAGATGTTTTTCCGGCAGTGTTTCGGTGCTTATGTGTTCTTCTTCTTTTCTCGATTTGTTTGGTTTGTTTCCCTTAGGACTATATGAATAAAGAATACGCCCCGCCCATTGCCAGGCCTTATGGTGGGGCCATAAAGAGTTAATGGTGTTCAGTATTTTTTTTATGAATAAACTGAAACCGAAACTAGAACGCTCAGCGTAACGTTTGCAAAATCATAACCGCTAGCTAAGCATCGTAAAGGCGTTTTTCCGTGCTACCACAAACAGTTTGTGGGTCGACTGTGGCTCGAAAAAAGTGTTTCCGCGGTCTTTCGTGCGGCCCACAAGTGTGTTTCCGCGACCAACGAGGTTTTCGTGGCTCGCTTTGTGGCTCAAATTTGACAAACAACTGGCGAGGTGATTGTAACAATAAAGCTAACTACTTTTTCAAGCATATAGACTTAAAACTGAAGATACTTTTTGTACAGAATGGTAAGGAAATAAGCCTGGAGATCTACTTACTGAGATTTTACATGAATTTTATTTTTAATTTTAGATATTTGAAATTACCGCAAAAAAATAGACAAAACGGTGTTTCCGCGAGTTTCAACTAGTAGCTCGACTGTGTGGCACACAATCGTATTTCCACGACAAACAGTCAGAAGTGTGTGGCCTACAGCTGTGTCGCGGAAAAAGGCCTTAAGTGTTATCTGCTGGAGCAGCGCGACCTTGTGTTATCAGCTATGAAGCTTCCGACAATGTAGAACCTGCAGCGCACTTTTACAGTAGGAATGCAATGCGACCGCCGGGGGATTTCTAATTGTACAGAATTATCTGGATGCGCTGCTTTAGGATATTGGGTTGATAAGGTGCACTACGTAAAAAAAATAACTTTCACACTTTTCGGCTAGCCGTGAAACCTGCGATTTCGGAAACCAAAGTTTATTCTGAAACACAATTTTTTGTTACACTGTGGAGGTTCCAAACAAAAAATAGACGTTCTCTGGAGGGAAATGTAGCTAGGAGCTTCGGTCTGGAAATAGAAATGAAACTTTAGCCTACTCGGAAGCGAATACAATCTTCTTTACAAGTACATGTAAGCGAATCCAGCTGGTACTGAAGCGGGTAGCCTGGAAACGTCGAACGTCTTTACGTTCAAGGAACCGCTGTGTCTGCAATGCTAACACAACCTTCTTCTATAACGGCATTCATTAATTCTTTAAGTCAGGAGACCTAACATTATACGTTGTATTCTAAGCCCGCTACACTGTCAGAAGTTTCATAACAGAGAACACAAAGATGCGCGGTTTCAACAGACAATGTGCAACATATAATACTTGGGATGTTATCTGTTGTCTTGAAAACGTTATGTATGTAATCTTATGCATAACAAGCTTTGCTAGGACGAGGCAAAAAACAGCCAAAAAAGCATCTACTGACTTTATTCTTTATATTCATGGTGTCGGAAAACTCAGCAGATGCTTTTGGCGGTTTTTCGGCTCTTCCTGATGGTAAGCTTATTATGCATAACATTTTGAAAAACAACAGACAACATCCGAGCTGACTTTTTGCCATGAGTCAATGGATCTGGGAAAATGCTTAAAACTTTCGAAGCCCTGCATAATTTTGTTAAAAGCAGAGCCTAGTTTTGCAGCTTTCAAATAGTTTTGAACACTGAAATATAAACAGTAAAAAGTGACAGGTGCGCTTTAAAGTAAAAAATATGATCCGAACTGACGCCTAACCTTTAATCCACGGGTATTGTTGTGGCGTCATTCCGACATGGTCGCTTTACTGGTTTCCGTGATCTGGGATGGATCGTCTTCGCTTACCATGAGCACCAAGGCAGGAGTGACCGTAACTTGCACACAGGGCTGCAAATCTTCTTCCTAAAATGTTTTTCTTTGTGGAACAATAGGGTCAAAATCCGCCCTCCCCTCAATCTTTAGGAACTCAAAACTTGCAATCCCGGGTTTTCGGGGGTACCGATCTCAGATCTGTCCTACATACAAATCCAGATACCTTTTAGAGTCATACTGCTCTTGCCGGAAAATCTCACCTTATAGAGAGAGAGAGAATTTATTGCAAAACACAATGAACACATGTGAACATATTTCATAAATGTCGCCAAAGAATTCGTCCAGGATCTGGCAAAACCTTGAATTTCGATAGCACAGACAGTTAATTCTGAAGTCGTCTAGAGCTTTGATTTGGGTGGTTTTGGGTTTTCGTTTCTGGGTTTCTGGTTTTCGACTAACAATGGTACTATACTCGTAATTTCGACCGCAATCTTTGTAATATGACCTTGGGACAAACCAAATCTTTACGGGATCTGCCGAAGACAGAATATCTGCAAGAACACAATTGTCTGGATGAAGCATTCCAATAAATATGAACCTTTGGGATCACATCGAAACCTTTGGTCTTGTTAAATATTCTTTGAGCCCAAGCTGACTTTGAAACATTTATTCAAACAATGTTTACAACGGGTACGTCAGCTACGATTCTTCATCAGCGATATTTCGGCCCTTTTTGGCAAGGGTCCTCGTCAGGCTGTCAATCTTCTGGTTCAACTTCGGGGAAGGAAACAAACCTGTAATCACTGTAAACCTGTAAACCTGTTTTCCTTCCCCGAAGTTGAACCAGAAGATTGACAGCCTGACGAGGACCCTTGCCAAAAAGGGCCGAAATATCGCTGATGAAGAATCGTAGCTGACGTACCCGTTGTAAACATTGTTTGAATAAATTTGGTCTTGTTCCTATAGAGATGAAGCCAGTTATCCTTTTCTTGTTTTTTTTTGTCATAATCGAGAACGGTGAAAGCTTTGCAATTCTGCAGAATCGAGAGGTTGCTTCGATAGTCACTTCTAGATTCTCGTTTTCCTTACTCTTCCCGCAATGGTCAACACAGGGCGGATGTTCAATACGTATAAACATGTGCAAACGGTTGGCTAAATTGGTGTTTTTGTCCATATCGAGAACTGAGGTTGCGTTCCGGAAACTTAACAATTGTTAACTTTATTTAGGGGCACTGCAGCTCGTTAACTTTTCCCAGTTCTACAATTGTTAACTTTTCTCAACGATGCTCACTAACCATCGTTCCAAAATAGTTAACAATTGTTAAAATGTGGAGCGGAAATCGTGGGTGGGCGGAGCTTAAATTTCGAAAGCAGAAGCCAGGAACGCAAAAAGTTAACAATTGTTAACAATTTGTTAACAATCGTTAAGTTCTGGAACGGAACCTGAGAAGCGAGAAGATGAAAAATAGTAATTTGTACGAGAATCGAGAATTGAAAAGCGATAATGTTAACTGAGAATTCAGATCAAAAACGCAACTAATCATCGACAGTCGCCTTCAGAGAGATAAGCGAAACGAGATAAAATGGTCAAACTTACTAGCTCTGGTTTCGACCGCGGGTGTGCACCAGAAACCCCATACAAGACAGGTACGCTGCTTGGGGGTCGGATCGGCGGATCGGTGAAAAGATGGATCGGCGGAGCGATAGAATGGTTGATCAATGGTGTCGGCAGAATGGTAAAACGGTGTCGCGGCGGGGACATCGGACGCTGGATAGGCGCTGTAGCTGTAAAACTGTTGGTGGAATGGTGGATCGGCTGAGCGATGAAAGGGCGGATCGACGGAACGGTACACCGGTAGACCGGCGGAAAGTGTGAAGGGTTGATCGACGGATCGGTGGAATGTTGTATCAGCTGATACGAAAACAACGAAGAGCAGGAAACTAGCAAACTCACTCGACTTAAAAACCATCGTTAGAATGTAAGCACCATGTGGTATACTGTCTCTCAATCACAAGACTGTAAACGATTGTGAGCTTTTTTAATTGACCGGTTGTGGTTTTATTTTTTTCATTGGGTTTGAATTTGATTCCAAAATCTTACCTTCTGAGCTTAAATCACGGATTTGAAAAGGATTTTGATCCCCTTTTGTAATTTTGGGCACGTTTACTGACGTAATTCCATACTATCGAATTTCTTCAGGGCGACATTATACTTTATTTACTTGGCACCGTAGATTCATTCCTTCATTTGTTCTTCAAGGTAGAATCACATTTAGTAGGACACGTATTTTAAATTTCATTTTTGGAGAATCTGTCTCCTAAGCTGTCGTTAACTATTCGCGAGCCTACATTTTTCTCCGTAAGCCTCCTTGTCAAAAAAGTGTGTTATTTTAAGTTTCCAGACTGTCCTGCCTATGTAGTGTTCCGTAAAAAGACAAGTTTGTTACTGTGCACTAACCTGTGCTGTTGGAACAAAGTGATGTTAGTTTATTAGTTGAAACTAGCGCTTCTTATTCTTTAAAATTTGTGGGCAAGTCTGGCATGCCATAGCAAAATAGCTTCTATGCATTAAGTAAGTAAGGTTTGTTAAAAAAATGCTAGACAACAATCTAGAAAATTTCTTTATTCAAATAAAGTATACAACGAATACGTCAGCTGCGATGCTTGTACCAGTGGATCCAGTGGTATTTGAAAGTAATTTGCCCGAATAAGATATTTATAGTCGGTAGAAGCTTCAGTTGTTTACTACAGGTCTGTTTCCTTCCCCTACATTGGACTTGAAGATTGACAGCCTGACGAGGACATAGCCTTGCCAAGAACGGGCGAAATATCGCTGAAGAAGCATCGTAGTTGACGTATCCATTGTATAATTTATTTGAATAAATGTTTCAAAGTCAGCTTGGGCTCAAGGAATATTTAAAATTTCTTTAATCTGTTTCAAAAGTATACCTACCGAGCAACTCAATGCCGAGAGGTTATCCACTCCCTGGCACCTGCTGTGTACTCTTTCCCTGCACCGACCGGAACCAGCGGTGACGGCCATAAATTAGGCGATTCCCACTTCTAAACATGCTGATTTTAATGTTCTAACACTTGGCAACTGGTGCTGGCACCGGCCGGCACCGAGACTTACTGTACACTAAAATCGAGAGTTGAAAACCCCTCGCTCAAATGCAAATCAGACTTAACTTGTTAAAAATTACCTTATTCCTGAATACCTTACTAAGTTTATTCCAAATCTTAGGAACTAAATAATTGAAAAAGAAGACTTACTTGAAACTAGTCGAGAAACCTCAATATTTCCTCGTATCCGAGTACAGTTTGGGTGAACACCTGGCCTCTCACAAAAATATTCCTGTCTATTTCTTAATATAAAGTATAGATGCCGTAGGGAATGTGTATCGTACGTTCTGTAGGCTATCGAACAGCCAATTATAGTTTGTTGCCAAGCTCTGTGCAAGATCAAGAACAAATAAGCCAATAGAACCTCCGGCTTTGGTCTCATCCAGTGCCTATGGATTGAATACCCCGACAAAACTGAGCTGGGCTTGAGGTATTCTGAGCTTTGAGTTGCTACCGGTCTACTCCGACTACTTCCCTACCCTTTTCGCCGTTGCGCATATCAGAGGAATTAGTACAGGCTAGGCGCACTGACCCGCTCTGCAGCGCGTCCAGAGAACCAATCGGTTTACTTTTAAAAATCAGTTTATGTTTACTTTGGAAATTTCTTCTTCGAGGCCTTACTGCGATATAGCTGTTTGTAGAGGTAACCAATTGCGACGTGCCACGTAGCTCCTACCATCCACTCGTTTGTATCGGGCAGGGTATAGGAATCTATTCGACTCCGCATGGTCGTATTGCACAGATAGGGGGACGGAGGTTCTGGTGCTTATTTGTTCCTGGCAAGATTGACAGTTCTTGAATGAGGATAGCCATCGATGACGCAGTCGAACATATTGATAGTCATACGATATTGCTGTACCATGTTTATATGCACAGCAACGATTCGGGAAAACCAGATGGGAGGAGCACGGGAGTTTAGTAGTGTTCGATAGTCCGAGGGGCTTTGGACAATAGAGGCGTATTCTCGCCGTTCCCGGACGAATCCACTTGAGGAGTCCCCTCGTTTTGTTTGTCCCGGGGACTCACTCCCCGTATTCTCGCGAGTCCCCACGGGCGGGGAATGCTCCGATTATCATCACCATCATCAAAAAGAACTCCCTTTCATATTCGGAGGGGAATCAATTTTTTCTGGTGTTGGTGCAATGTAAAATTAATTAAAAAGAATCAGAATAAACAAAACCAAACATAAAGTTGACCCAGACTAATTTCGTCAACTGCACATTCTTTTTTCTAACAAAATCCATTTTAGAAGCATTCCCCGTGTTCTCGTTGCGTGGAGTGACTCCCTCTATTCTCGCCGTTCCCTTCGATTCCCCGAGGGATCCTCGGGAAACGGCGAGAACACGCCTTAGGAGTGGGGGAAAGAGTTGCTAGCATTATTTGATGTAGAGAACCAAACTTAGCGCATCATAGCAGAGCTAAGGAGGCATGGATTCACACTTCTCTGCTGGTCCTGAAACTATCACGTTGGAAACTTCAAGGAATTAAGGTTTGAATTTTGTTAGCTGTATGCTTCCGCGTACGAACCAGTTTTCCTCCATTTTCCCACTTTTTTGTACTAGGAGTATGCATTCCGTTGTATTGTGGCGATTACAAACTTCCCCTTGCTTAATTAGAATATAATACTGTGTACAAACAGATGCTCACAAAAACAGACGTCGTCGGGGCAGATCTGGGCTTATTGCTGGGTCTATGTAGTCAGGAACTTCCGTCTGAAAACATACAGAAACCTTAGTATCGAAGCTACTACATATTCACTACAGAGCACAGGTTCCATAAAGGCCATGTCCCCTGTAGAACAATCGAACTGTCATACAGCCAACCGTCTGCCGTCATGCTTGGGCAGCGTTTCCCACTCAGTCGGAGCGGACACAGGGTTGCCACGATAGTATAAATTGTCACTCTATTTTGTTTTTGTCACTCTTCTCCTATGTAGGACATAAAATTCACTCTATAAAGCCAGGCCTCACCTTCCAGATTCCCAGACGTCCGGGGCTTCCGCATAGTTAAGCCAACCCTTCCAGATTTTCATTATACTGATAACAGCTAATTTTGCTATTCTTCAACGTTTCCTAGATGTTTCCGTTACATTTCAAATATCTCTTGCATCCCAATCACAACTGTCAATCACTTTACCTTTTCTTCCTACATTTGCATGTATGCTGTGTCTCTCGACGGGTTGCCTCTATGGCACTTTCCAGACATTCGGAATCTGGGATGTCCTGGCTTCACCTTCCAGATCCGTCTTGACGAAAACGGCTGTCTAGAATCCGTAAGAAAAATCTGGAAGGTGAAGCCTGGCTTTTACAGAAGGCGTCCGGATGTGTCATTTTTCCAGTAGTAATTCCAACCGAAAGTGACTATTTTTCCTCTTTTTTTTCTTGAAAATCAAATCAGGATGTGTCATTTTTGCAGGAGGGCTTCCGACCAAAAATGACCATTTCACATTTTTTGATGAAAATAAAATTCACTCCCAATTTTCTCTGTTTTCAACCAATAGTCAATGTGGCAACGCTGAGCGGGCACCCTAGTGACGAAACCGTCTCAGGAAGCGTGGGACTGTCGACCATTTAGCCTTATGGTGTGCGCCTCGTCGCCATTATCTTTCTGGGCGCCGAGATTTTCGGTCATCTTCTATTTCCGCTATACAGATGACGCACAGCTACTACAAAATCTCTAGATGTCCAGACAGATAGAAAATTGACTTGGTCCTTCTAGGACACAAAACGAATTTAAATTCTCATGAACAGGGTAAAATACTTTATTATGTCTGACCCAAAAGATGCCCTTCAGTGCCATAAAAGGCAGGTCGAAACATTATAATAATATATAATAATAACAATATAATTGCAATAATAAGGCTTTCGCCTCTAAATAAATAAAGGGGGAAGAAGTAGTTGAAGGTCCTCGTGATGACCTGTTTTCTTATGAGCCCTGCGCGTGAAAATAGAGATAATTGCCCGAACTTGAGGGTATTAGTGGAAGATTTTTTATCAGCGGTATGTTGTCTTAATCTATCCATTCTAAAGACGAAATTTCTAGCACCACACTTTAAATGGATGGTAAGAATGTAATGCTTACTTCAAAATAATAGTTTTTGCTGTTCATGATTCCTGGATGCCGTTGGTACAGCAGCGATTGGAGAAGTGAAAGTTCCCTTTTGCAACTGCTACCACGGCAGGTATCTGCAAGTGATTTAAAGGAATTAACTGGCAGGAGAGCGAAAAGTAAAGACTGAACTGTGTTACCTAACGGATCTGGTTAAGCAGCTCATTAAATAAATAAAATTTTTGAAGGTCTGGCGAAGACCGGAAACCTACAAGAGCCGATCATGTTGATGAAGAAGTTCAACATATTTCCCTTTGGGATCCAATCGGAACCTTTTGTCTTGTTTTCCTATTTGTTTAATCGTGTTGCTGCAGCAGAAACATGTATAAACATCCTACAAGATGAAACTTTTCAACGCACTTCCAACTTATGCGATCGGCCTGAGAAGCTCAGTGTAGATTGAAATCCAAATTTCCGGATTTTGCGCAAGTTTTCGTGTCCGGTTCCGTAATCTGGCCTACTGCGGGAATCAAGCCTTATTAAATTATGACACAATACTTCTACGGAGCCCTCTTCCTGTTCACTGCAACTATGCGTTCTGTTAAACTATGATCGGAATTAATGCCCCTACCAACCTTCTGTTTCCGGGTCCTCCTGTGACGTCATTCCCTCTATCTCGATGTTCCGCTTCACCGGATTCCGTAATACGGGAGGGGCTCCGCTCCTCTTACCATGGGCGCCAAGGCATGAATGACCGTAAGACGCACATAAAGCTAGAAAAAAATAATGTCTGACTAAGACCAACCGGTTGGTTTTTATTTCTAAGAGTATAATAGTAGAACTTGTCTATGGTACGATCAGGGACAGAACCCCTCCCTAAAATTTTTGAGTCGGAATGGGCTTGGGATTATAGGTGCTCCCGATCTCGGGTTTATACCCAAAGAAAAACTTTTATCCTTCTTCCGACAGTGTTGTTCATACCAAGAAGTGACACGGGACAGTTTCACTGGAAAGATGGTTGCCTGCGGACTAAATTCCTGCCAGTATTTTCGGCACCATTGGAATTCCGCAGGGAAAAATTGATGAAAATGAAGAAAATCTGGCGGGGAAATCCGGATCGTCTTTCCGCAGCATTATTGCGTTTTGCTGCTGTGAGTCAGTAGTGAGAGTCAGGTTAGTGACGCAGGTTCCTGTTATACCCAAAAGAAAAAAAATTATCCTTCTTCGGCAGTGTTGTTCATACCAAGAAGTGACACGGCACAGTTTCACCGGAAAGATGGTTGCCCGCGGACTAAATTCCTGCCAGTATTTTTGGCACCATTGGAATTCCGTAGGGAAAAATTGAATTTTCTCAAATGTACGAATGATGAAAATAAAGATAAATATTCTTTGAGCCCAAGCTGACTTTGAAACATTTATTCAAACAATGTTTACAACGGGTACGTCAGCTACGATTCTTCATCAGCGATATTTCGGCCCTTTTTGGCAAGGGTCCTCGTCAGGCTGTCAATCCACTGGTTCAACTTAGGGGAAGGAAACAAACCTGTAATAAACATTATTATTACAGATTATTACAGGTTTGTTATAGACATTATTATTACAGATTATTACAGGTTTGTTTCCTTCCCCTAAGTTGAACCAGAGGATTGACAGCCTGACGAGGACCCTTGCCAAAAAGGGCCGAAATATCGCTGATGAAGAATCGTAGCTGACGTACCCGTTGTAAACATTGTTTGAAGAAAATGAAGAAAATCTGGCGGGGAAATCCTGATCGTCTTTCCGCAGCATTATTGCGTTTTCCTGCTGTGAGTCAGGTCAGTCAGGTGAGAGTCAGGTCAATGACGCAGGTTCCTGTTCGAAACTTCCTGCAAAATAACCCAGATCGCAATTTTTAGATATTCGCTAGGACTTTGCCGGTAGAATTTACGAATTCCGCCTAGGAAGGAGTCCGGACATTTTTTAGGAAATAGACTAAATCGGCAACCCCGAAGTTCCCAGTTTTCGAGCATCTAACCGACCTCGTTTTGACAATTCGGAGGGAGGGGGGGGGGGGGGGTCCATTTTTCGTTGTCCCAGCTCTGATGGTGCAGAAATAAAAAAAAGACCATGAAAGCAGACTGGGCTTAGTTTGTACGGACGGTTTAGCGCATTCGCTTCATTCCAGTTCAGTGCTCCAAGCGGACTGGTTTTTGTCCCCCGTCGTAACATTATCAACACTTGGAGACATAGAGATAGTAAAATATGGATTCATACGGCAAAGAGCAGAAAACAATAACTTTCACTTTCTACTACAAAGCCAGTCCAAAACTTGCATTGCTTTCGAAGCAGATTGCAGATTTTCTACTTATCTTACTATATCTTTGAGTGGACAAGTGATAATGAAACACTGGAGACTTACGAAACTTGCGAGTCCACCTGGAAGCCTGAACTGGATGACAAACGCGGCTTAGAAGAAGGAAACGCGAACGGTTTTCCACGCCTCCAAGTTCAGATGGATTTCTGATCGGTGTCCCCTGCTGAGGTTTTCTGGATAAAAGTGCGAATACACGGTCAGGATGTCCCGGCCGGATTTCCTGCATTTTCATCGTCAAGTTGGAACAAATTACAGGCAAGTTAAAGAGTCTTTCGGTAGTGAATTTTATTTCAAGTTAGGAATACCTTTTAAGTTTTTGAAGTTTTGGATTCAGGTGCGAGCAAACTGTTTACCGCTATGTGGTGGTAATTCGTGGAATTCTAGGTGTCCGGATGGAGTACTTTTTTTGTCCTTTTTGCCATCTTGATGGGGGATGGTCTGGATCATTTTCTTTTCAGGTGCCAGGAGCCTTCGCACTTAAGGGGTTCATTGTTTTCTCGGAATGGTGGGCAGCTTCTTGGCATCTTGCGTTCTACGTCACCAACAGTGATCGTTTCTTTTGGTAATTTTCTGCACAAAGCACTCGAGTTGAGAAGTGCTGTTTCTTAGTTTGTTATTTTGTTTAGTTTCCTATGAGTTGTTTGTTTAACCTGTATATGGCCTTTGGGTTTTTCAATACATATATATAAATGGAAGTGACGACGGTGCCGAAAATCCTGGCAGGAATTCCAGTCCGGGAGCTTCCGATTTCATGTGTGTTCGCGCTATAAACTACTAGTGGGGGAAATATTCGAATGACAACAAAGTGAGACCTGTTATACGCTGCGATATGTGCTTTTGACTGGCGTTGTGGAACTTGGCTTTGGTGAAAGAATTATCGCACAGGTCATGCTCGATTTCTTGAAAACAAAAACACGGAAGGAGCGAGCGTCGATTTACAAACTAGTCAAAGTATGAATCGGCTTGTGGGCCCTACTACTTTTAGGGGCCTGACGATGAGTGATTAATTTTGAAAGTCAGTTAGAATCGAGTTTTTTTAAATTGTTTTTAGTGGCATGTTCCTTGGAACAATCCACTATTGCGAGCGCTGTAGCAGCTTTCAGTTTTCGGTTTTCACCATATTTTGTGGAGCTCATAACTCGTGAACGAGTGCAAGTATCAAGTTCAAACTTGGTACACTTGTGGGTATCGGAGTCTAGTTGTGCCTTTTGGGGGTCCCACCCCCCACACCCAACCGATTCAGGGGCAAACGGGCCCAGATTGCCCAGTGAATAATGTTCATAACTTGACCAGAACTGGACAAAGGACGATGAAATTTCTTGGATATGTAAATCCTAGGGATGGGAAATTGCTTTTAAAGTTGCACCTCCCCCAACCACCCGTTCATGGGCAACTGGGCCCAGATTGCCCAGGAGTAAAGTTCGTTACCCGTGAAAGGAATCAACAGGTATCAAGTTGAAACTTGGTAAGATCGTGAGCATTGGGGTCTCTTTTTACTTTTTGCGGGTACCAAACCTTACCCCCACTTGGTTCAGGGGCAATAGGGGCCAGATTGCCCATGTTTTAATGTTTTTAACTTGACATTAACTGGAGATGAGGCGATGAAATTTCTTTGTGCTTTTGGGTCATAGGAGTTGGGGAGAGTTGAACAACCCCCACCCTCCCCGTTCATGGGCAAGTGGGCCCAAATTGCCCATGAAAAAAGTTTTTGACCCGTGACTGGAATCAAACTCTAAGCAGGTATACCAGGTATACTTGAGGAAAAAAGGTGTAAATACGCATTTTGACGGGTTCCGACCCCCCCCCCCCCCCCCCTCCCGTTCATGGGCAACTGGGCCCAGATTTCCCATGAGTTAAGTTCATCAATGACAGGTCTCAAGTCCAACTCTTGTATATTTGGGGAGATGTATCTATGAGGATTTGCTGTAACAGCAACAAATAAGACGTCGCGACGTACTTTGATCGTTAATGAATAGTTGGAAACTTGACTGCTTTGTCATATGACCGATGGTATGTCGTTCTTGATGAATTGTGACAAAGGGGGCATTAGGCTGCTACGATTTGGTTTATTGCACTTGTTATTACCTTGCTAATGAAAAAGAGGTTAGGCATGGTCGCTGGCAGACCATTCAGTGTTCGAACCAATGCTATTCGTTCAAGACCTTCAACATTTCTTTGGATTATACTGGCGTTTTTTTTTTTACATTTAAAGCTTTTAAAGTGGGATGATTACAGATTAGGTTATTTCAATCCTTGTTTGGTTATTGGGGATGAGAAAGGTCTTGGTTCTAAAGCTGTCTGTATAAAAAATGTGATAAACATATAACTTTTACACTCCACGTCTGAGCGCTTGCGCACTTGTTGTGCTGCGTACCGAAACGGTAGTGATCTGTAATCTACTGGCCAATATGCACACTATTTAGTTTAAAGCTATTAGTAATACAAAGAGCGGGCATGAAACTAAGCTATCTTTGATAGTTGAGGTATATAAATGGGGAAAATTCTTGTTTCAAAATCGATGAAAATCTAATTAATTTTCTCCAAATCTCCAAATTCTGGCAGTGCATTGCTACAGTGGAAACCGTTTCCTCGACTGAAAGTTTTCGCGAACTCGATCCATTATTATTAAAAAAGGGTACCGGATCTGAAAGGTACCCGGACCGGAACCGAAATTTGGCGGTGACAACAATCGACCAGGTGTGAAGCATGTGAAGGTGTGGCAATAACTTCAAACATCGTCACTTTGGCTTAGCCCCAGAACGCACTCGTAGCCGTGCATAAAAAATAAAAAAACTGAAAAATAAATAAATAAAGTATATAACAAGACAATGTGCCGGCGAAGCAAACTCGATTTTTACCTGCAAATCTTCTCCTAGCTCTCTGGCAATCTGCCACTCCGAGAAATCCAACAAGCACAAGCACTAGGACCAATAGGAGGCATTTGAGATTCATCCCTCTAAGAACCTGGTGACTCTGTGAACTCGTTTAACAGTTGTTTCATGTATATACATTTCTAAGGTCTTCCAGAGCCAAGTCGTGATTCGTCAGCTTGAATGTCTCCACAAGCCTCTTCTCCGCCGGGAGCCAATCAGCATCCGTATAGCGCTCTCCCGCTATGTGAGACGAAGTGGTCATTGCTGACCATGGGCACACCAGAGCGTCATGTGAGGGACGCCATATTAGGAGCAGGGTTGCCACATGTCGCACGATAGTGTGAATTGTCACTCTATTTTGTTATTGTCACTCTTGTCCTACGTAGGACATAAAAAATCACTCTATTTCAGGATAACGTCCAAATTTGTAATTTGTGCAGCAGGTATTCTGATCAGAAGTGACTATCTGAAGCTTTTTCATGAAAGAGGCGATTCTTTTTCGCAGAGGCGATTCTGACCAAAAGTGACCATTTCACGTTTTTCATGACAATAACATTTCACTCTCTGGTTTGGCCAAAAGTCACTCTCTGAATGTTTTTGATGTGACAACACTGTTTAGGAGTAAGGGGGTGGGGGTAAAAAGGGAAGGTTGAGAATTCAAAAGACGGCTAACTTAAACTAACGCTTATTTGCTATTTATTTTGCCGAGAGGTTGAATTCTGACGCTAAAACAGAGTTGACAAAACAGGGTTTTGTCAGGAGCTGATTTTTGTGCACTGAGAAAAATTTAAATTTAGTTTTGTCCACGCTTCACAGCCGACAAATCCGATAATAGCTTATTTTGGGTTAAACTTGCTGATGGATTTCCTCATAAGTTTAACCATCGGTTTGATTAGAAAGTAACAAAAAGTTGTGCTTGGTGTGATGTTACTTCTATTTATTTTTGCCGAAAAGTCGGTAAGTTTATAGCAGTAAATCAGGGTTACGAAAGGGCCCGATGGCCTTGACAAAATCAAAATTGTTCGCTGTATCTTAAAACCATGGAGCGACTGTACATAGATTCCGTTTGACTAATTGCGTTTTTCCAATTCAGCGCTCGTTGCGGATTCAAGTACGACTGGAAACGCTGGGCTACTCCCAGTTGACACGAAAAACTCGTCATCAAAGCAAGATTGAAAACTCAAGAGTTGGTACGATTTATCGAGATGAATGATAAAAAATCTAAAAAAATAAAACTATAGCAAGCTAAAAGTAATAAGGCGTATTCTCGCCGTTCCCCGAGGACTCCACTTGAGGAGTCCCCGCGTTTTTGTTTGTCCCGGGGACTCACCCTCCGTATTCTCGTGAGTCCCCACGGACGGGGAATACTCCGATTATCATCACCATCATCAAAAAAGACTCCTTTTCAGATTCGGAGGGAAATAAATTTTTGCTGAGCAGGATTTGTTCTCAGGAACATAGGTGTGAGCGTCTGGAATGACCTTCCAGAATCGGTCAGAGCGGCTGTAAGTCTGGCATCATTCAAGAGAATGGTTAAATCCCATTCTTTGAAAAGGAAAGAAGTGTGATAAGAGGAAAGGGTATTTATTTAGTTTTTTTTTTTTTTTTTTTTTTTACCCCACCCCAAGGGGGGGGGGGGTAATGAAGGAATGATAGAGCGGATTCATGGTGGTTAGAACTGCGGCCACAATCAGGATTCTTTTGTCTTAAAAGTGGCCGTTAATGGTAAATTGTTTGTTTAATTTATATGTTTTTTGATGAAATTAAAAAGAAATGTCTGTCTAAATGTCTGTCTGCTGGTGTTAGTCCAATGTAAAATTAATAAAAAACAATCAGATAAACAAAACCAAAAATAAAGTGGATCCAGACTAATTTTGTTAACTGCATATTTTTTTTTTGAACAAAATCCATTTTGGAAGCATTCCCCGTGTTCTCGCCGTATATGTACGCGGAGTCCTCGTGGACTGACTCCCTCTATTCTCGCCGTTCCCTTCGATTCCCCGAGGAGTCCTCGGGGAACGGCAAGAATACGCCTATCTTCCCGTCATCAGAGGTTGTGACAGAGCGATAGTAAACTATGCATTCATAGTATATATTCAGCTTTCAAATCCAACGCCAAGGACTTATTACATCCCATCGCTCTTCAACGATAGTATTCTGGATGCATAAGAAGAAAGCGACCATGACGTGTCAAGGGTCGTACACGCTTTAAAGCACAACTCTTACTCGAAATGATCTTTTCCCTATGAAATGGATCAGAAAAAACATTTTCGACAATACCATTACTTTCCACCTGAAATTAGCGATTTTCTTATAAGCGCTTGTCGACTATATCCAGCCTTCCTCCTCTCCGACGCGGCGGCTGGGCGCAAAACATTTGAAAACTGAACGCGCCGTGGTTAAAAAGTGGGAAAACTTTGCAAATAAAAGAATTAATGAACAGAAGCTTCTCAGATCCTTATGTGTGAAAGAGTTGCCAGCGGACGCTGAAGATCCCGACAAACGTTTCGTTGTGTGAAGGGCAAAACTTGGCACGGGCAAAAAAGTGCTAAAAATTCGTAGGCACAAAACGAAACAATGGAGAAAGGTGGGGATTTTAGAAGCTTATAATTCTGCATGGGAGCTAGGTATATTATAAAAAGGCAGAATAAGCAAGAGGGGTCCTTTAAATATTCGTCATACAGACAGGAATTTAGTCATATTCCGTATACCTGATATGGAATGAAATTAATTATACCTTTCCTTCGATCAGCCTAAAACTAATATTATGATTCTTTTAATCGTCGTCATCTTGATATGGAAGAAGTGGATGTTGGTGGCCATCCTGTGGAACCAACTAAGGCCTGCCGATCGGAACTAATCTCCTTGCCGCCCTTAAACACCAAAGTTTCTTTTCATGAAAGAAAGAAAACTCCATGAAACTTAAATCTAACAGATCTGTGCTAGCTAATATATATAACTCTTGTGTCGTTCCGCACATTATCGCTTTAGCACCTTTTCAGGAGTTGTTTACTGCCGTGCTTTTATTGATATGTAAATTCCTCCACAGGCGAGTAACAATGGCCTTTCCAGCAAGTGTAGAGCAAGTAGCATGACCCATACCTGCAGATATGGAAAAGCGCAAGCGCTTTAAGCGCAATCTCAGCCGATCGCGCACACTCTAAATAGCGTAATTACTGAGTTAATTATTCTTGACTGTAAGTTTCTGATGTTGTTATTCACATTCTCCCTTCTTTTCTTTTGTTTTCTTTTTGCTTTATTTAATTACACCATCTTTCTGCACAGCTTGTGCATTATGGTGGGAAATAAATCAATAATAATAGTTGCGTTTTTGCAGATACCATGGTATCTGATACCACGGTCTGAATTCGTTTTTGTAGTTATCGTGGTATCTGATACCACTGTACTAAAGGCGTTTTCACAGTTATCATGGTATCTGGCCAGTTATCGTGGTATCTGATATTCAGATACCACGGTCCGACCGTGGTATCTGAAAAAGTCATCTCACTTTCATTAATTTTTGTCAAATTGGTGGGAAAGAAGTTTGGCACTTAGTAAGTAAGTAAGTAATTTATTTATAACCCGCCATTTTGAAAAAGCGGAGTAAATGAAAGAAAATCAATAAAACACATAAAGCCACAGAAAAAGACACTAATTTTCAATCTTTGGCCAGGGAGCAGTGGAGAAGTTCGTGCGCCGGTTGGGCTCTGTTGTCAATGATTATTGATAGCGACGAAGAAACACCCAAAAGGGTAACACTTGCATCTTGAACTTTGAACTTCTCCGTCAATGTATGGTTTAATTTCGACAAGTGGAGCAGGTGCTTTGCATATTTTAAATAACATGATCTCGTCTTTTTAATCTCCTTCTTTCACAGAACATGAGTGACACCAGAACGAAATAGTATAGAAGGAGCGCAGAAGGTGCTGTATAATTTTCCCAAAGCTTTACGATTATAGCGCCCCCGGTTCGGGACGATTCGCCCATAGGCGGTACTGATCGATTTACAAACTTCTTGAACAACCGAAGAACAAAATTTTGACAACGAAGATTTGAATGTTATGCCAGCCATCGTAGGGAGTCTGTTGATTTGACGGCGAACGATCCAAGAGAGATAGAAGCTTTGGATGCATTCAAACCATTTGACGAGGGGGTTGAAATGCAGGTATTCACATTTTGAGAAGTTAACTTCAAGGCCGATTCTGAGAAGTTCCGACGACAGCTTACTGACATTTTTGGTGAGTGTGGATCGGCTACGGCTTACTAAGAACAAGTCGTCCGCTTACGCTATATAGCTGAAGGCATGGTCTTTATAAATGTAAGCAGGTTGTAAAGAATCGAGACAAGAAGATATGAGTAATTACGCTCTAATAGCGTAGTTACTGAGTTAATTATTCTTGACTGCAAGTTTTTGATATTGTTATTCACATTCTCCCTTCTTTTCTTTTGTTTTCTTTTTGCTTTATTTTGCTTAATTACTCCATCTTTCTGCACAGCTTGTGCATTATTGTGGGAAATAAGTCAATAATAATGATAAGAAAGACAATAGTTGCGTTTTTGCATATACCATGGTATCTGTTACCACGGTAACTGGATCTGCAATTATTCGTTCTTGCAGTAACCGTGGTATCTGATATACGGTTGCTCTGCAAAAACGACAATTGCCGAAATTGCGCTTTTCGAAGTCATCCCAAAAAGAACAAGACCAAACTTTTCGATGGGATCCCAAAAATTCAATATCTGATCCAGACAACTGGGTCTTGTCTTAGCCAGATCCAGTCATCGCCAGAATCCTTGAACATTCTTACAATTAAAATTCAGAAACAGATTAAGGCCAAATAGCTAATCATCTGAGAAGTTCAGATACTGAAGTTCAGATATTGATTCAGCATGTGTGTTTACCCGTATAAGTCATATCTGTTTTGACGAAAAGTTCCTGCCACTTCTGCCAATTTCCCGGTTTCGGCCGAACTCTAGAACTACTTGTCCGGCGAAAAAAGAAAGCTCAAAAACGAACTCAGGGTATCTTCTTTCCCCAATAATGAACATCTAATCAACTTCAAATAAAAATTTAACTTATAACAAATTTTCCGACTCCAGCCGGATTCCGGTCGAACTATATGTCCGGGTAAAATATGATTGTCACACACGGATTCAGCGTCTCTTCTTACCCCTAAATCGGTTATCTAATCAGCTAGAAATAAAACTTTAACTTCTAACAATTTTCCGGTTTTGGCCGGATTCCGGGCGAACTACATGTCCGGGAAGAAAATTGTTTTCACATAAAAGTTCAGCATGTCTCCTTGCCCTAAATCGGACATCTGATCAACTCCAAATAAAACTTTTAATTTTAACAAACTTTCCGGTTTGGGCCGGATTCCGGGCGAACTACTTGTCCGTCGAGAAAATGGTTTTCACCATCGTCTTCAGCATGTCTTCCTACCTCTAAATCAAACATCTAATCAACTTCAAATAAAACTTTTACTTTTAACAAACTTTCCGGTTTTGGCCGGATTCCGGGCGAACTACTTGTCCGATTACAAAATGGTTTTCACCATCGTGTTCAGAATTTCTTCTTACCCCATAATCGACTATCACATTAGCTGTTTCAAAATATTTTGTTTGCCCCTTAATTTGAACCCCCTCTCCCACCCCTAAATGTAGGGCTATAAAGCCCATTTACGAACTCGACTGGTCCGCCGACCCAACGAATCCTCACACCAAGTTTCATCAAAATATCTCATTCCCTTCGAGAGTTATCGTGCTTACAGACGGACGGACGGACAGACGGACAACTATTGCGATGTCATAGGTATCCCTCAACTTACGTTTTGGGATCCCAAAAACTGATATTCAGTCACGTCACTAAGTGCCAAACTTCTTTCCCACCAATTTGACTAAAATTGATGAAAGTGAGATGACTTTTTCAGATACCACGACCAGTTACCACGGTCGGACCGTGGTATCTGAATATCTGATACAACGATAACTGGCCAAATACCACGATAACTGCAAAAACGCCTTTTGACCGTGGTATCAGATACCAAGATAACTGCAAAATCGACTTTAGACCGTGGTATCCGATACCATGGTGTCTGCAAAAACGCAACTAATAAGATCCCATCGCTCGGGAAGCAGACTGCAAATTTTCTACTAATCAACTTGTGAAACTTTTTGACTTTATATCTCTCACAAGTGTTGATAATGACACATAGTCCCAGGAACTCCGAACTAGAATATGCGAATTTAACCGTCTAACGGGAGTATAGTCCATCGATGGAAGATTGAGGCGTCACGTATGGGAGGGGGGGGGGGGGGCGCCTTGCCAATCTTAGCGGCCAAAGCGAGCAACCAAAGGTAAAAGTGACCAGCCAGTCGGTAAATACCCCCCCCCCCCCCCGGCTGGTAACGACTCTCATTACGGCAGTGTTCGGGTACAGGCAGAGTTAATTTAACATATACTCGGTCGTTTATTGACTCGAGAAAGACATTACCGTCTAATAACAATTCAGTACTAAATTAAGTTCAGACCATAGAGGTTCCTCCAACGTAGATCAAGTAGGACCCGGTCAATTTCGCAAACTCGGATACGCCAATAATACTCAATACTCTTGATGACTAACTCTTGCCGATGCAAAATCGCCAGCTACCTAGCGGAAGAGCCAGAAGCGGTATCACTTCGGATATCACAACTGCTCCCGAAGATCGCTGTGATTGTTTGGCACAGGATTTGAGTTGCTGAGTTTGAGTCGTTACGGAGACGTTCACTCCTTCTTCCTGAGGAGCACTGGCGTGTTTTGGACTTAGTTATATAGAGTATTGTCCCGAAAGGTTTTCACACGGCTACCTTCCCCCTTTGTCACGACTGAAGCGAAACCTCTATGGTCCGCGGGACAGCTAAATCGAGCAACGCAAAAATCAACAAACAAGATTACGGGATGCATATATGACAACGCTGAGATCAAAGCACATCACACATTCCAAGATCACATCATCACACAAAATTTTCCACAGAAGACGAGGTTTCAACTTAAACTTGATAGCAGAGGATAGATATCGTAGCTACTTTGAGGCAAATTGTACCATCAGTTCTAGTACAAATCTAGCAAAAGAAAAGTCTGTTATACATTCTCTATAAACAAAAGGCTATAATAGGGCCCGGATTTCGCAGTCTGATCCGAAAAACTGCACTCCCATAAAAAAAAAAAAAAAAAATCCTATTCCGGATATGTGGGAACCAAGTCTTCAGTTGATTTACGTGGACATAAGGTCCGATTTTAAAAGTCGGATGCAAATTTTCTCCTCCGCTCCCAAATTTTGACGCATCGCATGACGCGATTTTCGCATGCGTATTTTGGGATGGGAACTCTTATCGGAAAATGTGCACACAAAGCCTAAACAATATTCAGAAGGGGTCGCAACGACAAACAGCGACATTTGCTTTCGGCTCGGATTCCGAAGCAACTGGACGTAGAAAAAACAGTCGCAACAGACGCCGATTCGATGGAATATGGAATAAAAGTTGCACCAGTTGAATTATCCTTCTTACTCCTGGTACCAACTTTATTCTCCAGGACTGAAGTGCAGGTTAAGCTCCGCTAATATCTTCTAACAAGATTTGACGAAGATAAGGGCTGAGAGCTTCCATTTCATTTCGGGAAGGTCAGCCCTCTCGGATTTACCTCTGGGACCCACCCTGCCCCATCCCATCCCTTCTTTTTGCAATCTACATTTCAACATAAGCTGTTCTAAGCGAATCAGGACACCCTTAGGCTTCAATTTCTTACTTTTTTCTGACGCAAGTTGCCCTCCAAAGCGAATCAATTCTCAACTTCCCCCGATCTCCTGTACGATTAAAGCAGTTCAAGACGAATAACGCAAAGATACCGAAAACAACCGCAAGAACAAGGCGATGATATAGTATGGTAGCAGGGGCGAGTGGAGAACAATCAAGCTATTTATTTTGAGCATTAAAGGACCCCTCGCACTATTTACTCTTCACTTTACAGTATTTTAAAATATTTGAATACTTTAAGACTATGCTGTGCTTTCAACAAATAACCCACGGTTTTGGCTGTTTTAAGCCTTTTTCCTGACCCGTTGACTTGTAGCGAAAACAGGGAAACAATTTACATAACCGGTTTTCTGATGGAAATACTTCTCGCAGACAACCGTCGACAGCGTGATACACATCGAAGGTAGCAAAACACGGCAAGTGAGAGAATCAACGTGGTTTTGTTAGAGGGGTTAATGTACCGTACGAAATTGGGATCTCTGGAGTTGAGATATATGGAGCGATTATGGAAGTAAGGGAAGTAGGTTGCACTAGTATTATAGGTAAGACAGGTCCTTTAAGTAATTCCGTGACATTCACATTCCCGACGTCCGAATACAGCTACTGCAAGTATATAAGATTGACATGAACCATCGTTGGGAATTTTTAGGTCGCCGTTCCTTCAGTGGCTAAGACTCCCCACCCCCCGTCTGAGTATCCCAAGTTCCGCTGGTACTTTCACCGAAGGGACTTAGTCGATTCCCACCAAGGAAGCTCCACATCTCTTGACTGATATCCCAAGCGGACAACAAAAGCGGAAAAAATCTGAAACTTCTTCACTCACCCTTCATACATCACTACACTGTCAGAAGTTTCATAACAGATAACACGAGGATGCGCGGTTTCAACACTTCGGATGTTATCTATTGTTTTTCAAAATGTTATGCATAATAAGCGTTACCATCAGGAAGAACCGAAAAACCGCCAAAAAGTATCTGCTGAGTTTTCCGACATCATGACGATAAGGAATAAAGTCACAATGTCAGAAGTCTCATAACAGATTGCGCATAACACTTTCAAGAATAACACCTTTTCACTTAAATACTACACTGTCAGAAGTTGCATAACGACAACAGAAGGATGCGCGGTTTCAACAGATAACACTTAGGGATGTTATATGTTATGTTTCTTTCGTTCCCGTTAGTATTTTTACCAATTGAAGGTGTTGTTGGAGATCTAGGCACGAAATAGTTTAAACTTAATTGGTCATAACACTTTATTTCTAAGTGAAAAGGTGTTATTCTTGAAAGTGTTACGCGCAATCTGTTATGAAACTTCTGACAGTGCAGTAGAGGCTTTTTTGGCTCTTCCTAACAAAGCTTGTTATGTATAACATTTCGTGCATAACGTTTTCAAACACAACAGATAACATCCGAAGTGTATCTGTTACGCATTATCTGTTGAAACCGCGCATCTTCGTGTTATCTGTTATGAAACTGCTGACAGTGTATCAAAACAACTACCAGACCCTAAACATCATAAACTGAAACATCTGAAGGGCGGGACACCTCCGATCAACATTACAAATCAACAAGGAATTTACATCAATTTCTTCCTAAATACCCAGTAATAGTCCCACCTATAAAGTATGAGTTTAGGCACACACATAACACGAAGCTAGTTTATACCCTTCATTACAGAAAGGATCTGGGCTAAATGGCCATTTAAATGTAGCCTACCCCAAGTGGCATAAAACAGCACGAAAGACGGCACCAATTTATCGTCCTGAAACCGATAGAGATTTAACTCTGGTAAACTGAACCAGCTTCCGACAAAAGTTCCAGGTTCCTTCCCCGTCCGTTGCCGGTTTTCACGTCAGTAAGAGCGGACCCCAACAGCCGAGCGTAAACCGCTTTGAGTGGAAAATTTAAGTCCAGTCGCTTTCTAGCATTGAAACACTGAAATGCGTATGCACTATTAAGATCAAGACCCAAACCTTCTGGTACGATTCATGTGAGGTGGTTTGGAGCCGAACCCGACATCCGGGCGATCCAGCTTTAGTCGCTCTCTAGACTCCAGCTTAGAGCATAGAAAGACGAACGTAGAAATACTTTGCGCTGTTTCACGTTTGCAGACAAAAATACCTGAATCTCCATTCGGACTCCACGACGGGGGTAGGATTCAAAGCCTTTTCTTTTTAGGCTATGCAAGGGAGGGAACGACAGGTTCGCTCGAATTAAAATTTTCTCCTTGCAAATCCCTTTCCGTGATTTCACATTGTGTCAGAGGACGAGCCAAACTTCGTGAAAATTTGCTATGGTTGCTAAGCATCTTGGAGCCTTCCTCCCATCACTCACAAAACTCGTGAAATTATTAGTCGTTCATGGAGATTTGTGTTCACACAATGCGGATCCGGTCAGCGAATCCGGCAACACCTTGCGGAAAGTTCACTTCACGCCGCGCAAATTCCATGTCGGTTTTCGGCGTTGACCTCGTAATATTTTCAGGTAGGCTCGTTTCCGGATTGGTATAGCTGATCCGTACTTAGATTCTTTCAAGCTCCGGTCTTCGCAACACGTATTCACAAAACGCATTGTCACAACAAACACTCGGACCCGTTCCGTCCCCTACACAATGTGCCTTTTATGTTTGAGGTCGTGACGACCTCAGATTTTACGGGTCAGGAACCTAATTGGTCGTCTGAAGTCTTCAGGAGCAGCGTTGCCACATGTCGCACGATCGTGTGAATTGTCACTCTATTTTGTTTGTGTCACTCTTGTCCTACGTAGGACACATAAATCGCTCTATTTCAGAAAATGACCAATTGTGTCATTTTTGCAGCAGGGATTCCGACCAGAAGTGACTATTTCAAGTTTTTTTTCATGCAAGTAGAATTAAGATGCGTCATTAGTCGCGTTTTTTGCAGATCGACTGGCGATTGGAACTTGTTCCTGGGTTCATCCAGTTGACCGTTTTTTGTCGCTTGATAGGGGAGCAAGAACAAGCCTTCGAAAAACGGTCTAAAAAAACTTCTCCCCTTCCATCCCCACAACTCTTCCCTCGGCAGTCTTTGAAACTGCTGCAGCTACTGACGCTTACTGAGTTGTAAATTATAAGTTTTTGGGTCCACATGTTTCAATTTTCAAAATTTGGCACCAAGTTTGACTGGCCCTCCAAGAGAAAGGTGCATCGGATCGACTGTTGACTTTGTTCCCAGTCGATGTCCAGTCAAACGACAAAAAACGGATCGACTGCACCTCCAGTCGACAGTCGATCGCAAAAAACGGCAACTTTCGTTCCAAGCGATCGCAAAAACGCGACTATTTTCACACAGGCGATTTCGACCAAAAGAGGACATAAATTTCACTCCCAATTCACTCTCTCTTTTGGGCCAAAAGTCACTCACTAAATATTTTGATGTGGCAACGCTGTTCAGGAGATTTAGGCGACTTAACGTATTTCTCACTGTGATGTCACCGTGCAAACAAATTCACATGACAGTCCACACTTCGGCTCGTACCTAAAGGTTCATCTAATGACCAGTCACCGTCCAGTCTTTATAGGGTAAACATCTGAACTTGAAAGAGCCATCTGAACCACAGGAGTAGAGCCGCCCTTCGGCGTCTATGTTAAGCAGGTTCACACCATGGTTGGAGGAGCTCATTGGTCGGAAGAAGCCTGGTCGACTGTGCTCCCCGGGTAGGGCTAAGAGCATCTCCTGGTTCTCTACATTCCACACCTAGAAAAAAGGAAAGGTGAAAACCGACACTCACATATAGTAAAAAAGATACTGGATGATTTCGGAGTTGGAGAATTATGGAATGATGGACTAGGAAAGGAGAAAGGAGTGACCAAGACTGTGAAAGAAATACTTAAGAGCCAGGAAGTACAGGTTTGGCACGCCCAGAAGGACCAGTCGGAATCTTTGGGGTTTTGTGCTGCGGTAAGGGAGACATGGGGTGAGAATATAATTATTGAACTGTTGGCAGATTGTCTACCAATTGGGGGTAGAAGACGTTATATTGGTAATTGTAAGCAGAAGTTCGGTCCTTACTTCTGTCCGATTTGTGGGTGCGTGGATGAGAGTGTGATTCACATGCTTTGCGATTGTATGGAGCTGAGTGAATGGAGAAAAGAAGAGTATGGTGTGCGCGTATTTGACGAAGAACGGGTAAATCGAATTTTTAAGGATGAGTGTTTTGCTGGTATAAGGAAAATGGGCCGATTTTTGAGGCTAGCGATGGAACACAGAAGTAGGATTTTGGAATAAGTAAAACAAATTAAAAGGAAAAGAGTATTATTATATATTAGTGTTTTTTTTTGTTTTTTTTTCGTATGTTAAATTTTTGCCATGGCCCTCGGGCTGCTTATAGCAATAAACTATCTATCTATCTATCTATCTATATTCAATCGGATCTGGGCGAAATCACCCCCAGCGACCCCCCACCGAATGCAATTATATAGGAAATTAGAAAATCTTATTAAAACTGAAGTTCGGACTGCGAAAACTTTCGGATTTTCCCTAGACACGCGAGTTGAATGTAAAGGCGTGACGGCGGCTCTGTCATATAATTTTCATAAAAATATACTGAATTATATTAATACTGCGGGAGGAGAGGTAGCCAGAAGCCATTCAATTGAGGTTAATGAATTGTGAATTTGTTGGGGAATCTATCCAACACATCGTTTTTGAATGTATGTATGTATGTATTGCACACAGACAGCCCAAGGTCTGTGGTATCAAAATGAAGTGAAAGGCAAATACTAATTATATAATCCTTCTTACCCCTATATCCAACATCTAATGAACTTCAAATAAAAATTTAACTCACAACAAATTTTACAGGTTTCAGCCGGATTCCGGGCGAACTATATGTCCGAGTAAAAACTGATTATCATATACGCATGTAGCATCTCTTCGTACCCCTAAATCGAACATCTAATCATCTACAAACACAACTTTTGCTTTTAACAAATTTTCCAGTTTTGGCCGGATTCCGGGCGAAGTACTTGTCCGGGTAGAAAATGATTTTCAGATGAGTGTTCAGCATGTCTTCTTACCCCTAAATCGAATATCTAATCAACTTCAAATAAAACTTTTACTTTTAGTTTTTTTTTCCGGTTTCGGTAGGATTCCGGGCGAACTACTTTTCACAATCGTGTTCATCGTGTCTTCTCCCTCAATCGACTATCTCATTCATTAGCTGTTTAAAATATTTTGTTTGCCCCTTAATCTGAACCCCCAATCCTAAATTGTTCCAAGATACCACGGTCGGATACCACGATAACTGCAAAAACACCTTTTGACCGTGGTATTAGATACCACTATTGACTTTTCGAAGTTCCTCACCGCGAAGTTTCCAGCTGTGATAGGTTTTGTCGTCGTAGGGAAGGAAATGTAAGTATTGTACGGAAGAAATCAGGAACGACCAGCCCCTCCCTGGACCAGTATGGCTCCCTTTGGTTTATCTATCTTTTGAAATGAAATGAAATTATGATTTAATCCGTAATATCTTTAAATACATAAAAATAGCTTTGGATATGTCAATACAAATAAAGACACTTCAAGCACTATCAATCAACTCGACAGGTCAATATTAATTATCTGATAACATTAAAATTTCATAAATAAAATACATTAATAAACGAAAGACAGGTCAAAATTACATAACGTATCTCGTATAAAATTTCTAAATAAAACAATCAAGTTCGTAAATAAAATCGTCTACATCAATAAACAAAAACAAGTCAAAATTGCACAACTTATCGTCGACCTTTCTCAACCAAGTCATCACCATGGGACTATCAACCCTCTCAGATGCTTTTAGGATTTTCTTAGATTAACACGTAGGCTGAAAAGACGGCTCATCACCGCATGGTCTTGACCCAGAGCCACAGAAAAATCATACTGAAAACCGTCAGCCAACCCTTCAGATATGTCATTTCAAAGTGGACTAGGTTTCAGCATTTGCGATTTCAGTGAATCAGTTCTACAACGAACGAAGACAGGTACCGGGTGCCTATCACAACTACAAAAGAACAGTGCAACAACCGCGATGTGCAGAAACGACGACAGGAAGAAAACGCGGCGGTCTAAACCGCGAAAGTCAATAACGAGACGTTAAAAACCGCAACACTGTTTTTACTTTGGTTACGAATATTTTTCCTTTATCGATAGTTCGGCTAATATTTGTCGGTATATACAATGTTGTGGCCTAAGAATGTCTCTAAGGGAATGAAATTACGAAACCCGATGTAATGTACTGAAACTGCTGTCATTCGCGTAATATTCAGACCATTTAAATCTTGGACGAGAACCTGAATTTGTACTAATCTCGTCTAGCCACCCGTCCACCAAATCCATGGAATTATTAATTAAAATTTATGTTACGCCAGTCGCGTTGCCCTTAGCCTCACCCGGAATGACTTTCATGGTTGTAACTGTCACTATTTTTGCTTTTGCATTTTTGGCATGTAGGCTACCCATTGTATAATTTCCAGCCCTTGGAACTTTTAGTAAGGGATGTGGGTATTTTTTATTTTCTCTTCGTTACGAACCGTTTTCCAGTTTTCTCTGACTGTTTTGTACAACTTTTGTTCAGTTCAATCACTATTTAAGCTTCAGTGAATCTTGACAAGTAGAACGAAAGTTACTGTTGTCCAAGTAACTGTTTTCGCGATTTTGTTGAGCCTTAACGAAAAAATAAAAGTTCGCGTTGTCCAAGTAAATGTTTTCATCATTTATTAACTGTTTGCCTTAACTTTCCATTGCTACGAGGTTGATGTCGGACTGACATTTTAACTTAAAGTTGGGAGCAATCTTGTTTTCCAATTAGTGCTGCATTTTGCTCCCAACTTTTTATCTCACTTGCATACTAGCAACCTGTGGCCCCAAAAGTTGAGCGACGAATGTCATGATACTGATTGCTAGGATGAAAGTTTTACAGAAAACTGTAACGAACTTTATCAAAATGTCGGCGGGAAAGAAATAGCCTACTTATGACATTGTGACATTAGGCTACCGAGACAAAAGAAGCTGTCAATACCAATAATAACAATGTAATGCAACAGAAAAGTCTTTCGCCTCTAAATAACTATAAGACATGGGAGTAATCATACAGAGCAGACTTAAAAATTATATCTATCATACACTTGAAACTGCTGATATGAACGTTGGGAGTCATTTCTGGGATCCCAAAACGTAAGTGGAGGGATACCTATGATTTCGTACCAGTTGTCCGTCTGTCAGCACGATAACTCTTAAAAGGGTAGAGATAGTTTCTATAAAATTGGTATGAGGATCCACTGGGTCAAATTACAGGTCAATTCGTAGATGAGTCCCGTAGCCGCATATTTAGGGGTGGAGAGGGAGTTTAAATAATAATTTCATTTATTTTTTTATTATTACATTTTAGCGTTAAGCTTTTAGCTTGTCAATGTTTTAAAAAGCCAATGAGATAGTCGATCTAGGGTGAAGACATGCTAAATCCATATCTGAAACTTATTTTCTCGCCGGACAATTAGTTAGTCCGGAATCCGGCCAAAACCGGAAAATTTTGTTAAAAGTAAAAGCTTTATTAGAAGTTGATTAAATGTTCGAGTTAGGGTAAGAATACATGCTAAATCCGTATATGACAAGCGTTTTCTACCCGGACAAGTAGTTCGCCTCAAATCCGGCTAAAACCGGAATTTTTTTTTAAAGTAAAAGTTTTATTTGAAGTTCATTAAATGTTCGATTTAGGTGTAAGAGGACATGCTGAATCCATATATGACAATCATTTTCTACCCGGACATATAGTTTGCCTGGAATCCAGCCGAAACCGGAATTCGTTAAAAGTTAAAGTTCATCTGAAGTTAATTAGAGGTTCGATATAAGGGTAAGGAGATATGCTGAGTTCGTTTTAAGCTTTAGTTTTTTGCCGGACAAGTACTTCACCCGGAATCCGGCCGAAACCGGATTTTTGGCAGAAGTAAGGCAGGAAGTTTCGATCAATTTGATCAAAGTAGATATGACGTATAGGGGTAAACACACATACTGAATCCATATCTGAACCTGGTTTTCTCAGATGACGAGCCATTTCAAGTGCCATATACCGATCACTTTTCAGTCGGCCTGTCCACTGTTCCCGAGTTAGGGTACTTTCAGATGTGCTAGGACGATGAAACTTGGCAGGCATATCAGGGATCCGATCAAACTATCTTGGAAATAGCCACTTCCCGATCCGACCAACGTGGGGGAGTGGAGGGAGGGGGACTCCGGAATATTTAGGTATGTATAACTTAGATAATTTCGTAAACCACATTGGCCTGACATATCAGGTCAATTTATCTCAGTATACTATCTCAGTATATTCGTTGGCCTTTACCAACCCCATTTTCGTTGTTTTCTTCGTTGATTTTTTGTGATATGTGTAACTTTGGAACGGATGATCGGATCGTAATGAAACTTGATATTTGGAATGACCTCGTGTCTCAGATGTCCCATTTCAAGTCCGGTTCGCATCCGATGAATGTGGGGGAGTCCGAAGGGGGAACCGGAGATCTTGTGACACGCTTAGAGTGGGATCAGAATGAACTTGATGGGAAGAACAAGCAAAGCCCTTGGTACATCATAGAGAGACTGGACAGGATGTGGGCTGTGGGGGGAGTTTGAGGGGGGTTCCGGAATTCGTTGATCCGGAGTTAAGGTACTTCCAGGTGGGCTAGGACGATGAAGCTTGGCAGGCACATCAGAGACCCCACCAGATTAACTTGGAAATAGTCAGTTCCTCCATCCGACCATCGTGGGGGGAGGGGTAATCCGGAATCTTGACGTATATATAACTTTCCCCCATCCGACCATCGTGGGGGGAGGGGTAATCCGGAATCATGACATATACATAACTTTCGAACGGGTCATCGGATCCTAATGAAACTTGTTATCGGGAAAGACCTCGTGTCTCGAATGTCATATTTCAAGTCCGGGCCGGATCCGATGAATGTGGGGGGGGGGGGGGTAAGTGGAGGGGAGAACCGGAAATATTGTGTCACGCTTAGAGTGGACCGACCGGGAAGAAACTTGGTGGGAAGAACAAGCACAAGAACTAGGTACACCAGTGACAGAATCGGACCGGATTCGGGCACTGTGGGGGGAGTCGGAGGGGGTAAGGAATTCCGGTGATCGCGAGTTAAGGTACTTCCAGATGTGTTTAGGACGATGAAACTTGGCTGGAACACTAGAGAATCGACAAGATTGGCCCAAAAAATTGTCATTTCCCCGACCCGATCATCCCTTAAAGT